>CM060578.1:5015000-7515000 GCA_030625065.1 Alectoris magna | reverse complement strand
TGTAGTAATGCCCTTGCCCATGTTTTCATCTTCCTGCTGTCCCAGAAGGTGGGGAAGCTTAGAGTTGGACTGCAGCACCGTGTGAATGTGTGCCCTCCTTCAGTCTGCCTCCCACCCCTTATTTACTTCAGTAACTTTGAATCTTTCCTCTGTTTTCTCAAAAGGCAAAAATAGCTAAATTGTCAGGTAGGCTTTGCGCTCTGAAGTACTGGCAGAGTTTCTAAGGGAGCTGAAAGCAGCAACTGGAAATAACCGTGTGGATATGTAGATGTCTAGCAGTAATCAGAGGAGACTGAGTCAAGGGAACGTTTGTGTCCCTTGAGAGTAGAGAGTTTTTTACTTATTTGATGCTGTTGCTTTGTGAGCAGGCAGGTTGAGTTTCTTCTTGTGCCTGAAGGCCATTTGAACTCAGGAAGTGGAATTATTTGTGGCATTGAGTCACCATTTTGGATGTTTTCTTTGCTAGTTACTCTCTTAAACAATGAAGACACCTGTGATTGGTTTTCTGTCATTTCCCATACCTTAAATGCAATGCCCCGACTTCCACTAATGATCTGAAAGCCATTGGGCTGATATTTCTCTGGTAAAACTAAATTCCTGGTACCTGTTTTTGGTCTGCATTGGTGTCACGTTCTTAGAGTGTAGTGTTTTGGTGCTGAGATGCTGAAATGTGGCACCCTGTGGGTGCTCAGAATGGGATGAGGGGGGAAGGTTGTTGAGCACTTACTGTGTGGGTCCATTCTGATACACAGGTGGGAGGCCTGGAACCTGTTTACTTCGTCTTATGTGAAAAGTCTGCTGGAGTGCCATGCTCTACTGCTACCTGTTAGGTTCTGTGCTGTGAGAGGAGGGGATTTTTTTTCTGCTAATGGAATGAGTAGTTATAGGTATTGGGAGCATGTGTAGAAGGCAGCCCATCAAAGTGTTTTGCCTAGGTTGTTCATGCTCTTATGCTTTTGTCCTTGACCCTGTGAGCTCCAGTCTAGTTATATCAATACTTAGTTTGTAGGAGGTTGGCTGTTATTCTGGGCTTCTGAACACAGTATTATAAATAAGGATCTTTCACTTTTATCACTTCTTCAGTATTTTAATATCCAAGGTGTCTCTGGGCTGGCAGTGGAAGTACAGGCTGCCCAGAGCTGTGGGTGTCCCATCCCTGGGGGGTGAGGGCAGAGATAGTTCTGGAACAGGACACTGGGCTTAAACTTTGTGAGCACATTGTTCTCCTTGCATCGAATGATTTATGTCTGTTATCTCTTGTGGAGAAGATAAACATGGTATAAAACTGAAATTAATGCGGAGTTTTGGGGGCTGATAACTTAAAAGCTGTAGGCCTGCAGTACATGAGGCCTTGGAGCATGAAGGCACCTGTGTGAACTGTTCCTAAATGGATCTAAGGCAATAGCAAGTACATATTTTTAGGTGTTTCTGTAGGGGTACAAAATTCAATGAGGAATTGCTGTTTCAAGAGGGAACTCCAATGTCTGTAGTATTGTCTGTGGGCCATGCTGGATAGACTCCTACCAGAGCCATGACAGCACTCAAGGCTGAGGCTGTCCCTTGAGGGCAAGGCAGGAGACACAACACGAGAAAAATGAGATAAAAGGTATCTAAGTATGGAGGAAAAGGTGAAACAGAGTAAAAAGTACTGATGTGTCCTTCTTAGCCATCTATTCTCATTCTTCTAAGGAAGTAAGCTTACAAGTCTAGGTGTTGAATTGAGGCCAGCTAGTGCAAGTTTTGTTTGCCTCCCTGCTTTATCCTTTACTTTACTTCTATCCATAGAAAGTCTGTGGCAGTTCAGATAACTTTTTCACCTAGTTTAGTGAAAGATTTTCAGAGACTTGAAGGTTGATGCAGTTGTAAGCCTTACCCTTAGCAGAATGCTCACTGCTGCTGTTCAGGTACTCCTATTGCTCATTCAAGAGGTGGCACTGGGGAAAAAAAATCCCAGTGGATAGACTCAAAAATTGTTAAACTTGAAGCTGTTTGGAGAAGTTTTTCATTTATATGTATTTATGTTAAGGCAGGATCTATGTGAATATAATGGTTTAGGTATAATTATAGTCTGCTTTGCATTGTTACCGGTGCTTGTGGCCAGCTGTGCTCCATGGATAGGACTGGCACGCACTCACCCTGAGCACACCGTTGGTGGATGTGATTATGGGATGGGGTAACTTTTGTTTTTAATTGCTTTGTTCTTGAAGGACTTCGGAAACGGATCTGATTGAAACAGGTAGATGTCGTGATTTGGTGTGGCAGAACTTGATAAGAACAAAATGTAGGCAGCTTTGCTCAAAACAGATCTTATAGGAAAGTCTTGAGTAGTTGTATAAAACCATTGATTAGCATACATAGTAATTTTCTTCCAGTTTATAACATCTTGTGGTGGAGCGTGTATTTAAAAATGCTCCTTTTTTTATTACAGTCTTCCAGTCCTTGTTTTGGTGTTTCAAAGTGAGGCCCTTCTGGACCAAAATAGCTTTCACAAGCATAGTTTTTCAAAGTGTGAATGCTTTCAAGAAGCCAGCATCTTCTTGGTTAAGGAGAGGTGACATCTGGAGGCAGCAATCTCTTAGTCTTCTGTAAGAGTTCTTTATCCAGCTATGGATGCAGTACATGTATTTGCATTAATACTTAATACATTAAGTGTTCTATTTAGGAAGTGTTAATATTTAACTTGAACATATTATCTCTTCCTTTGGACATCTACACTTTACTATGCAAGTGTGGTCGGATCAGAGGTGGTTGTGCCTGCATATGGAGATAGAATGAATGCGAGTTGAGTGTTTGGCCTTGTTTCTTGTGCTTCCTGACTTGAAGGGAGAGCCCTTCACACTAAAGATGATTAGTGAAGGAAGAAGAGACTCTTTTTAAACAAAGTCATGTTGTAGCAATTTCAAAACAACATGAGATTAAAGAAGAGTTCTTGATTATTTGACACTTGAACCAGACATGACCAGGAAAGTGATTGGTTTTTATATCCAGTATAGAACATGAACATTTGTATTTTACTGCACTCACAACACTGGTGGGGGCTATGTTTATGTTGGGATTGAGTAGCAGTGCTCAGAAAAAAGGGTTGTAGTGCCTTGGAGTGTCTCTTCATGGTGATGAGTTGCTATCATTCTTTATTTCCTTTTCATGCTTCTTTAAAAGACTTCTGTTGTTGCATTTGGCTTTAAGATGAAAAACCAGTTTACAAAGGTTGATTAGGTGCCTGTTATGTTCCAGACACAAGTACGCCCTTAAATATGCAGCTTAATATATGCAGACTCTCTAGGCTTCCCAGACACATGTTGCTCTGTACACTGATGTAAAGATTTTCATTGTTTTCTAATGCTGCTGGCAGCTTAATCTTTCTGTTTGTTTTCTGGAGCTTCAGCTGTTTTATTATTCTGCATCATCGTCATTAATCGAGCAAGCTGAAGCCTCAGTGAGGAGGTGAGGAACTAAGGGACATATTTGAGAGTCAGCAGTCATGGTTGGAGTGCGACTGTTTAATTAGCTGTACAGGCACGAATGTTGCAAGTATGTGCCTCCTGCTGTGAATTTATTGCATGTGCTTGGTAAGCAACTTTCAAATGTTTCTGATTGTGGTGTTTGAAAAAATTGCTTTTAATTCAGGAAAGACCCTAGTTTGCATGGTTTCTGCCAACATCTGTTTTCCTAATTTGAGCCTTTTGATGCTTAACTGCTGTAAAACAAAAAAGTAGTAATTTTGGGTGGGAGAAATCCTTCTCTATTTCTCACTCTGCCTCCCCCCAGCACAGAAGAGATGCTAATCTAACTTTTCAACAAATTCACCTTTGGAACTGAAAGCTTCTGACCTTAAACAAAGCAAAGCATGCATTTGGAGGAGCGACTTGGAGCTATAGGAACTGTTCTGCTCCTTTTTATACACAAATGGGTCAGTTCTCTTGAAAGTCTGTAGTTAGTGGGGAAGAATCTATTTTAAAGGCTGTGACTTATTTTCTGCAGAGGCCATCCTTGAAGACTTATGGACCTCTCTTATTTGAGCCTGGCTACATGGTGGCAGCTGCAATTCAGCCCTGATAGGTTTTACCATAATAATAATAATGGGACCTGTATATCCTAGATAAAGTACACATATAACGTGCCAGTTATGCAGAGTAGTGCTCTGTTCCTTCTCCACTGAAGTTTTACTTCTCTTTGCTGCCTTTGGAGGTTAGGATGCTCAGTGTAGCAGTTGTTGCCTTTTTTTAAAGACTGACTGGCAGTTCTCTTAGGGAAGTGTCTAAGGACCTTAGATGGTGTGTGCACTGTAACATGAAAACAGTATAGGTTTGCGTCCTAGTGCTGCACTTTACAAGGGTCTAGCTTACCTTCTCTTACTTGTTTTGTATTTACTTAGCATCTGCTTTAGAGGGCTTCTGCCTTTCATGCTCTGATGAAGGGGAGATGAACACCTGATGGGTGCCAAGCTGGCAGGCATCCTGTGTGGTGTATAGCAAGGCTGAGGTGAACTTGTAAAGCAGAGCTAGGCAGCGCTGGTGAGTTCAGTACTTAATAGGAGCCAAGGGTTAGAGAGCTGTTTTCACTCAGAGGCAAGGTATCCCCAGTCTGCTAGTTGGCAGTGTTCTGCCTGTTTTGAAGATAATATCTTTTCATCCCTGAACTACATTGAAAAGACATTGTGGAGTAGCTAACACGAAAAATTCTCAAGGTGTGATCTTACTTTTCTTCTGCTATTTGTGAAAGCTGTGTTGCCAGAGCTCCTCTTTCCCCACCACATTTTTTTTTTTCACTGTATTTTTGTATGTTTTGATATTGGGAGTTTACAGAGATTTCTGTAACAAAATGACAGGACTGCTGTGGCATACTGGGATAAACTTCTCAACCATATTTTGTGTATAGTCAGTTGCCTCTGGGAGCTGTCTCCCTAAATAAAAGAAGTTAAAGATAGGGGTTTCCTTTCATCTGTTCCTCTTGTCATCTTCAGACAGCAATGGGAAGATTCAGAAGTCTTGAAGTCTTTCAGACAGCTTCAACATTAAGCATAGATCTCTGATGTGGAGCAGTCAGCCAATATGTTTGCTCGTGTGTCTGTGATGTATGTGGTATGATTAAATTGAAGTTGCACAAGGATGAAGCTAGGAAAATGTGTTTTTAAAACTATGCAAGTGGTTTCTTTTTCCACATCTTGGATAAAAGTGTGCCTGGAGCCTAGAGAGACATTCCAACTGTGCAAGCAATGTGGTAAGAAGCTACTGTCCTTGTCAGGTCTGAAGTGTCCTGAAAGAGTTAAGCTCTAATTAGCTCACTCATAAGGTATTTAATATCCTTATTAAACTCAACTGCTGGTTTACTTTTTTTTTTCTTATGGTGAATAAAATTTCTTGAAGAGCTGAGCCTCTGCTTCTCAGATCAGAGGCTCACATGTTGAAGCTGGCAGTGCTAGAGGCTAGTTCCTATCTGTGTGACAGCATTTTTAATTTAACAGGACCGGCTTTGATGTGCTCGAATATTTATAGGAAGCTTCAGATCACTGCAGTATATGTTCTTTTTAACTGGAGCAGAAGTTCCTCCTCATACAACAAACTTTGATTCTCTGTTTACTCCTGGGTCCCTTTTGGATTTGCAGTTGTCTGAGAGGTTTTGTGTTACAAAAATACAGTTTAAGTGGGGGAGGAGCTGCTTGATTTCCCTTCTAGTTTCTGCAGTTTGGGGAGTAGTCTGGTTACTGCATCTTAGCTCCTTATTTCAGCCCAAATACAGCTAGTGACACTGGCGGGAGACTGATACAGTGAAATTGAATGTAAGCAAAATGCAGTTAGTATGCAACATTCTCCCATGATCTGAGAGCTCTCCTGTGTATGTGGAGTCTCAGACTTGAGATGGGTTCAAGTCGGAGGGCCCTCTCTGGAAGACACACTAATGTCCCAGAGAATTGTACAATGGCTGAGGTTGGAGAGGAGCATACAGATCTCACACCCCTGCCGTGTGCTGGCTGCCCCCACTCAGGCTGCCCAGGGCCCATCCATGCCTGGGCACCCACAGCTCTGGGCAGCACTGCCAGGGCCACACTGCCCTCTGAGTGAAGAATTTCTTCCAGACATCCAACTTCTGTTTCCCCTTTTTTAGTTTAAAGCCACTCCCTTGTGTCCTTTCACTATCAGACGGAGTAAAAAGTTGCTCCCCTTCTGCTTATAAGCTCCCTTTAAATACTGGAAGGCCGCAGTGAGGTTTCCCTGGAGCCTTTTTTTTTTCCCTGTAGGCTGAACAACCCAGCTCCCTCAGCCTTTCTGCCCTGGAGAGGTGCTCCAGCCTTTGATCATCTTCATGGCCCTCTGGACCTACTCCAACAGAAATAAGAAGAGTAAGAGCTTTCAAGTCACTTTGTGGCTTAGAGAGGAACTGAAAATTTGAGGTTAAGCTCTCAGTGGGAGCTGATCAGAAATTATGGGGGGGAAGAAAAGTTTTAGGCAGAATTTGCTTTTTTAGGAAGAACTATTCCACTCACATGGCTTGGTTTATGTGGAACTCTGTTTGTACTTGAGCAGAAATCCTAATATAAGTGTACCTAGTGGGTCAACTATCAGTTAAGAGTTCTACTACTTTCTTTACACCTTTCTTTGCCTGGGCAGCTTACCAGGCATGCTGTCTCTGACCTGGAGCCCTTCCAGCACCAGGAGGTGGGCTCTGTCAGAGCTGGCACTGTAGGCCCTTTCAAAAACAGTGATGTGGAGTTTTTGCCACTTTCACTAGTTTGGGTATCTTAGAAAGGCACGATTGTGGTTGAAATCTTTCCCTTGATTGTGCCAGAAGAGGAAGTGTCCATGTCGTATGGAAGTGTTTCTCAGACTGGCTATTCCAGTAAACTACTTTCCTTTTTTCTGGTGTGTTGAGTTTCTGTTCTTTCTACTTTATCTTCTCAACTTTCTGTTGTGGATCTCTTGTGGACTGTTTTATCATCCTTACTCCTTCCAGAGAAAGCTTTATCATGGTCAACTGGGGCCTGGAATCATAGAATAGAATCACAGAATTATAGAGTATCCTGAGTTGGAAGGGAAAGCAAAACAGTGTTTTATTTCCTAGAGTTTTCCGTGTGGATGCCAACGGTTGAGGCAGATCTCTCTAGTTTGCTCTGCTTTGTTTTCTTTTTACCAAGTTCTGTATGTTTCGTGTCATATGGCTGTGTAATTGTAACTTTCTCCATCATGCTTAATTGGGAACTCAGTTATCCAAGCAGTAGATTTCTCATGTAAAAATTCAGCCTTTCAGTAACGGTAACTTTTTATGCATGTTATAATGCATGTCCTACACTGGAAAATGTTTGTGAATGTAGACATTCCTGCTGTAGATGCTTTGTTGGTACAGCCTATTCTAGTTCAGCAATTGATTTCAATTATGTCACTGTCTGTGTAGCTAAATAGTGACAGGGAGCGACCGCAGGAGAAGTGATTGATTAGCCCTGCTGCGTTTTTGCCTATTTGATGCAAACAGTTTTCTCAGAGTAATGCTTCTCTTGTTAGGGCAATTCTGCAGGGGAATAGGGACCTGTCTCAATGTAGAGCTTCTAAAATACACCAAACAGAACTGTACTAGAAGATCTTGGTACTACTTCTTGTAGAAGAGAAAACACGAGTCTGCTTATGGAATCTAAAACTACAAAAAATTAGTATGATTTTAAGAGGAGCTGATTAGAATGTGAAGATGTGTCTTAAGTGTCTCCAAGAAGTCAGTGTTGTTTACATTCCGCTAAAGCTGATGTGAAGTCATCTAAACTGTGTGGCTGCTGAAATACGATTTTGGTGCTTGTGTTGATGGATGTAACTATGATTTCATTATTTTTTTTTTTTTCCCTGCAGCATCCTTGTGAGACAGGAGAATTTTGGAAGCATCAAAATATTCAGTGCTTTTGTCTCTGAGAAGGGTTTGTCTAAAGATTGCATATCAGTTTGGTTTGTTTTTTGTAGAAATTTGGTAAAGCTGTAATAACTAGCTGAGACTGTGAGGCTATGCCTTAGTGAGTTTCCCTCTTGCTTGTGGAATTATTGTAGTAAAAAAGAATTACAGAATTCAAAGGAAACAAAACGCAACCTGTGTATGGCACCTGTTTGACTAACTGCAACTTGTCACACATCTTCTCATTGTTAGTGTTCTGTTGCTGAGACGCATCTCCTCACCCTTGTTCAGGGGCTGCTGCTCCCTCCTTGTGGCTGAGCAGCATTGCCTGAGGTCATCAAGACTGAGGAGAAGCTGCTGAAAGGGCCTAGATGCTCTTAGGGCTTCTGACACATGATATCCCATGATACAAAGGATGGGATAAGGAATGGGATTCTGTGTTAAGTCTGCTTTTTCTTGCTTCTTTCCTGTCCTTTTCAAGTGATTTGAGATCATATTAAGTGTTCAAGGGCTGGATGGACTTAAACAAACCCTTATGCCAATAAGATGTTCTGTTGAGGAGTGTTGTGAATGTGACCACGATGTCTCAAGGTGCAGCTTTTGTGGTAAAGAAGTTCTGTCAGGGAAGGATTATTGCAGAGCTTGTAGCAGAGACCTTGATCCTGTCAGCATCCATGCTTAATTATGGCACAAATGAAAACTGTGTTTTTACTGCTCAGTTTTTTCTATAGTTTCCAACTCTGATTCCCCAGTGAATATATTTTTTCAGTGATGTTTTATGGTCTGAAGTCATTGATAAACACATATGCAGGCAGTGGCTGGAGCCATTGTGGCTGAGCCATTGAGTCTACAGCTTTATAGTCTTCTCAGGTTACTCGGATGGTTGTACTCTTTTAAGTGAGCTAAACAGCATGTGCTGCACTTGACAAATGTTGCTCAACCTATGTTTAGAGAAGGAATGGACTTTGGAAAATTTTTTAACTTTGGAAGGGGCTACTTCCATCTGATGAAGGATATTGAGCATCTCCTATGATTAGAGAAAAAATGTTTGGAAAGCGTGTTTGCATATAGAAAGCTTTTTTTTTCTTAAAAATAACTTAAAAGAAATTTAAATTTTAATGTATTTAAAACAAGATTGTATCAAGCTTTTGACCCCCTTGCATTTGATCTGCTCTGCTTAGGCTATTCATATTTAGTATGGTTATTCATTTGTATGGTTTTATCTTTGCATGACTCCCTCATGTGCAGGTCAACAGGCTATCAGATACTTGCTGTCTTGGTATTTCCTGATTTGTGTGTCCCTAAGGCAACACATGAGTATATAAATTAAATCAAGCTAAAAGAGGGGAGATTGGGCATAACAAGTTTTTACAGTGAGGGCAGTGAGGCACTGCTCAGGGTGCCCAGGCAGGAGGTGGTGCCCCATCTCTGGTGACACCTACAGTCAGGGGATGGGGCTGTGAGCACTGATGGGGCTGTGGGTGTCCCTGTGCACTGCACGCAGTGGGAACAGATGGCCTTTGGGGGTCCCTTCCAACTCAAACCATTCTATGATGCTCTTTTACTCCCTATGTGAGGAGAGAACAACAATACCTATTTGTTTTGGTAGCATCTCAAATACTTATGCCAGCTCCGAAGTATGTTGTTGCTCTGTGGACCCAGATCCAGAATTATGATGTTTTGAAGTGCTATGGGTTGTGACTGATAGTGGAGACCCTCCCATTGTCAAACAATTGTAAGCAAGCTTTGCAGACACTGTATTGCTCTCACTGCGCTTTTGTGTTAGGAGGAAGTAGAAGACAGCAGCACACATTTAATTCAGTCCTATTACAAAGACAATTTTTGCAAATCAAATAGAAATTATTTTCCATCCTTAAATTGGAATAGTAGAATTCTAAAATGGTTAGGATGTTAAAGATCACCCAGAACCAACCCACCTGCCATGGGAAGGGACAACTCCCACTAGACCACGCTGACCCCCAAGGCCTTGAGCACCTCCAGGGATGGAACATCCACAACTTCTCAGGGCTACCTGTTCCCATGCCTTGTCACCCTCAGCTATAGCTGGTCTCCTTGAATGGTAATTGGTGAAGCTAGGAAGGTGTTTGTTCCCTGTGCGAGCAATATGACATACTTTTGCTGATAAGGATATTGCTAGTGAATAACTTCCTAGGTAAAGATCTTTTCTGGACTATGTTATGCTGCCTGGGCAGCTGAGGTATATATTTTGTACTGTCCAAGTGCTGCTGAATCTTGAAATCCTGTGATTATGAAGATATTCCAGGTGAAATAGTACATTCTTCAAAACTCAAAACACAAACTCATGTAGTACATACTGGAGATAAATGCTGATCGTAGTCTTAAGGTGGAATTCTGATGTAGGTAGTTTCCTAGGAAAGGTTGAAGAAAAGTAGTACAGATCCTGGATGTGCATTAAAGGAAGGTTCTAGGGAAGCAAATTTCACCTTTTAAAATAGCATTCTTGACAGAAAATGAGGCACTCATTAGGATAAAGAGAAGAATGAACTTAGAAGAGGGAGGCCCTAAAGCAGTCACTGGGTGTAGATCTGAATGGTTGGAGAATCCGCTGTAGCACTTTTTCTGTCTTTAGAGGCTTCTCTGCTCTAAGGAAAAGCCTGTGAGCTGTATGAAAGAGGAATTTAATCTTAGTGTCAGCACAGTAATGTGGCATGTCCATACCCAAACGTGGTTTTCCATTTCTCAGTGCAGAGTAACATTTCCTGGTTTGAAAGATAATCTACACGTGAATTTGCAGCTTTTGTAGTTTGTGCAAAACACCACAAAGGGAGGGGGGGAATGTTTTATTTACATAGGAAAAATGAGGCCAGTGCTAGAGGAATGTAGTAATTGGAAGAAATCTCTTGAAATGAAATCATATTTGCATAAATGTAGATGTTGTTAAAAACAAGTGCAGGCTCTTCTACTGCTTTTTCCTTGTGGAAGCTGGGGGATGACTGTGAGCTAGGGGAATTACTGGGAGATGAACAGATTGGGTCAAAACTAAACCTAGCTCTGCTTTGTTATGGGTGAGTGTATGCTGCCTGTTTAAAGGAATCATAGAATGATTTGAGTTGGAAGGGATTCTTGAAGGCCAACTGGTCCCACTCCCTGCAGTGCACAGGGACACCCACAGCTCCATCAGTGCTCGCAGCCCTGGAGTATGCTATCAATGAGCTGCCTCTGTTCTGTCCTGAACACCAACACCTAAAACAGCAGAATATACATCTCTTGATGGATAAGGCTTGAAAAGGAATGGAAACTGATAATGGTATGGAATGCTGAGGAAATGGAGATGACAGGCTCGTAATAGTGGTTAATATATGGGGAAGAAGAAATCAGATGTGGTCTTCTGCAGCAGAGCTGTGCCTTGGTTTCTTCTTCTGAGCATTGTTTGGTACTCTGAGTTAACATCAGGTAAGAGATGGAGCTGTTGGTGCTCTTGAAAAGCTCTCTGAACTTGCATGCTTTGTTTCTGATCAGCTTCTACACAGGTCAGCAGTTGCTCTTATGTCCTCAAACCTATCTTAATAACCCTTTTAGAAAGGCAAAAATTAGAGTTCCTAGGTGAAGAACAGCAAACCTGACATGAGAACAGTATGCAGAGCTGAATCCTGTCATATGAGCTGAGAACATGACTTCCTAAATAAAGGTTCTGCACATATGTGTGTGTTACACTGTCTGTTTGGATTGTGGGAGTATTGCAGCCTTAGGTTTCTTCTGATTGTGACATGGTGTGAAAATAAAGCTTACATTAATAAATCAAAGCTAAATCCCTCCAGATGACTAGTCTTGGCCATCTGCACTGGTATGGGAGAACTGGAGAAGATGGAAATTTGGACTATTTAAATAATATGCTTCTAAATACACATAAAAGTGAACTATATAAAGGAGAATAGCCTTTGTTGGAGGGCTTTCTTGGATGGATCCGTAGTGGATGTCTTTGCTTTAACTTAAATAGAAAACAAAACCATTAGAGTCCTGCTGTGCAGTAATAATCATAGGTTAGTGGATGCTATGGTATGTGAGGAAATGTTCTGATCCAGCACCCATCTTTGCAAGGTGAATAAATAGTGGGTTTCTGCCTGTTTTCCTTTGAAGCTACAGCATTAAATGTTCATCAAATTTGTGCAGAAGGTCTGAAATAAGGTTTGTTTCTGTGTGATGGCGGTCTGTATCGTTCCCCTCTGTGAGTGAGAAGGCAGCATAAATGGCTTATTTCTGCTGCTGATGATTTTCAGCACATGTGGATGTTTCTGTATAGGGCAGTCTGTTTATTTGAGAGGATCTAAGCTTGAATTCAAGTTCTGGATACGAGGTGTATTAGGGCAGACAGTAGTATATTTAGGGAGCAACTTCAAGGAGTCAGATATCTTATGCTTCATTTAAACTTGTGGATCTCTAGAAAGATGTTTGCAAGTGTTTCCCATGACCAGAAGAGTAGGAAACAAGGGGGGGGAGGGAGGATGATAAACCTGTAGTTCAGAATTCTTCATGGAGTTGATCTTTGCATTCAAAGGGGAAGCTCTGGTTTGTTTTGAATTTTGAAAGGAGATGGTTTTAATCTTGAGCAGGGTGTACCTGATACAAGCTATTTGCCTTTGTTTTATCTGGACATAAGTGTGTAGTGAGAACTGAGGAGAGAAATTTCTTGCCTGTAATGCTCCCTAATGGTGTTTTTAGTGTAGTGTCTTATCTCTGGTCCTTTATGGTGGAGGAGGTCTAAAAGGACACTGATAGGAAATGCCAAGGAGTTCTGGAACCTTGATGCTCTTGCCAACCCTGTGAGTGTTGCTTGTGAAGTAATTATGGCTGTCCTTCATGATTAGTTCATAGATGGAATATTTGCAGTGTTCCAGTATTTCACATGCAGGTTGGATTCATGACAAGCTGCATGCAGAGAGACTAGAGTTAGTTTTGTTTTTTTGTTTTTTTTTACATCAAGTTACCTTACATTTATTAAAACTAATTAGTACTGCTTTGGAAAATCAGTTTGGTGCTCTTCTTAAAGGTTTGAAGTCAAACCAAGGAATCTGACAAAGAATTAGAGCTGAAATAAAGCAGATTCAGAAGTTAGCTATTAAGCATGTATGCCACAAAGTTACAATGGGATTTACTTTTTTTCTCCAGAGTTGGATGAAGAAGGGATTTCCTACATACCTAGCATGTCAGTTACCTAGCATCTCTTAACATAGAGGACTTCTATCTTCTGGTAGTTTTGTAGTAGATATCATAGATTTGTGTGCTTAAAGTTGCTGACAGACTTACATTTTATTGCTGGTCTTGCAACATAAAGTGTTTGACTTTTTTTTTTTTTTTCATTTGCCCCCATAGTAACTTATCTATTCATGTAAGCTGTCAGTGTGAACTTCATACTGCTTCCAGGTAATGGTGATCTCTTGTTAACCTGTCAAAACCTGTTGATTCTGTCCAATTTGCTAGTTCAGCACTGGTAAAGCTTGGAGTGTGAGAATCTGTCTTCAGTGCTGTGTTTGGCATTCAGCCTCAGACATTACTGTGCGACATCCACATTTCCTGTGACTGATGTTCTTCTGTATCTGTCAGCCCCAAATATCAGGAATACTCTTTAGCCGGTTTCATATGTGTATAGGATTATCTGACATGTAACTTTCCAACATACAGTTAAGTAAGGAGGAGATCTTACAGACAGACTTCTAAATTTCTAACCCTTACTCGTCATAAATGAATTTTCAGGTTTTTATGCTAATATCTGTGTCGCTCTGTACCTTAATGTGAGTGACAAATAGAACGATGAGAAGAAATACAGAATTGGCAGTTAAATAATAATACTGCTTTGGCTTCAGGAATTTAAACTGATATATGCGTGGCTGAAGTTTGAAGGCTAGCATGTTTATGATAGACTTTGTCATTGCGTTTGCTTATTCTTAAGAATTCAGCATGAGACTCCTTTCTTGCTGGACAAGTAGAAACATCTGGAGGACTGTCTTCCTGTTTCCTCCCCCTACTTCTGTCATTCTCTGTGTGCAAGAATGATGGAGCTGTGATTTTGCTCTATATCAAATGCAAATCTTGAGTCTTTGCATTGGGGTTGCAGTTCAGGAGTTTAATAACTCTTCATCATCCTTTTCCGCTTGAATTTGTCCAGTACTATCTGAAAGATCTTTTACAGTGTGTACAGCAGTGAATGTTGTGTTGCATTATATATAGAATCCACTTGGATTGTAATGTCAAACCTGTGGGTGGATCTGTGCATAGCATTTAAGTTGAAGTATGCCCAACCATGAGATAGGGGAAAAGGGTGCTGTGAAATAGAAGAGTAAGCTGCTCAGTTGACAGCTAGTGAATGCAAACTTGGAATACAAAGCCATACCTATGCAGGAAGGGATGTTTCTGGCAGAAACTCCGTAATTCCGTACCTTTGTGAAGAACAAGAGTGGCAGTGTCTCACTTGCAGACACACTCCACAGTGAAAAGGAGAAATGTGATGCAGCCATTTTTCAGCCTATATTTACCTTGTGGAACTTGGCAATAAAAAGGAGTTGAAGGGGCTTTGACAAACTGAGAGCAAGTCCTTAGGTCTGATGATTAGAAGCTGTCTGTTTTCAGACTTTCCTTTCTTGTTCTTGTTTGCTCCTTTTTACACTGATTCATCTGTTGAGTTCTAGAGTTAGAGGGGTGTCTGTGCTCAGTGGTCCTCTTGGGAAGTCAGAGGGGTGGAAACATTGTTCAGCATCCCTTGGAAATCATCTGCTTCTACTTCCAGAGTGTGGGGAGGGGTTGGATAACCCACGGAGAGGGGAATCTGAAGATGTCCTCTGAATTCATAAAACATGAGAACCTACCTCTGGAGAGCAGTGCCTGCTCACCATCTTACTACTGCAGTTACCTGAGCCAGATCCTGAAGCGTTACAGAAGACTAAAGTTAAGGAGGCAGCTAATGGGCTGAATGTTTAAGATTCTTAGTAGTTTTAGGAACAGGTTTCATGACTTTGCTGCCAGTCAGAAAATATAGGTCTGGGACAAAGGCACTCAACTATACCTTATTCCTTAGCACACCAAAGGTGTGTACAGTTAACATGCACACACCCCTTGGTGTTTTATTGCTTTCCACACATGTACCCTTGACTTCTCCAGCAATTGTCCTGTCCTGCTTGTAGGAGCTTGGGAACTGTGCTCCAGCAAGGTGAGGCTTCTGTAAAGAAGGGGGGGGGTAAAGGAGAAATTTTTATACCATCAGACAGAAGGCAATGTGGGAAGCTAACTGGTATGCTCTCTAACTTTGACAAGTTCTGGACTAGTAAAAATATTCATATTACACTTGGGGGTGAAGAGCACCGCATCTGGGTGATTAGAAACAAATACTGTGTGCTGATCACTGCTTCATCTCATCCCTGGGGGTAGTGCAGCCCCACAGGGCACCAGCAGGGCTTGTGCTACAGCACGGGGTGTTCATGTCACCTCCAGAGGAAAGGCTTGTCTTCTGTATAGATATGCAGTACAGTCCAAATGAACTCCTTTACCACACCACAGCTATGGGAAAAGCCATGCTTTGGTTTGCCTGTGACATTGCATAGATATTTATGTTAACTGAGCTCCAGAACAAAAAAGTGTGTAGAATAAAAATGGAACAGGAAAAGTGGTGTGGATGTCCTCATCATAAGCCAGAGGTTTGCATATAGTAGGCAACCTATTTCTTAACCAAACAAAGGCAGGTTTGGATCTTGTAAATCCTAATAGGTTTTGCAGATTCTTTATCTGAGATGCATGAATGTATATGCTAATATCATACAGGGTGAAGTGGCTTGTTTGGGACCAGAGTTTGCCCATCACCTGTTCTCATAAAGGTGAGTACCTCTCTGTGTCTGTGTGGATGGAAGAGCAGTTCCAAGTGCTGGTATGCGAAGGCCAAGATGGTCCAGTCATGAAACAAAATCAAAATCCAAGGGCACATGAGAAGTAGAGGGGTGTGGTACAACTTGTGTTCCACGTAGTGGGGAAATAATTGCAAACGTGGCAACTCAGACTTCAGGAGTAACCTCAAACACAAAACATCTTACTGATCCCATCCTCTAATAAGAGGAGCATCATCTAGTGTCCTCCCATCTTTCCAGTTTCTTCCCACCATAAAGGCATCCAGGCAGCTTTAATATTTTCAGTTGTTTGAGGTTTCTTTGTAACAAGAGCCCACCCTTCTGCTTCTTGCTACTGCGAGAATGAGTGGGAGGCCAAGGGGTCATTTCATCTACTAGTATTTGTACTGAAGTACTGAACGTTGGGTCCTTGGAGGGTCCAATTTGAGAGGGTATTTGGGTATTTATAGCTGATTGTTTACATGATTGGGAGTAATGGTGTCTTGCAGCCATTTAAGCTGAATTCTGATGTTACAGAAATAATCTGTATAACTATAATAAACTTAAAAAATAAGTTTTTCTACTTCTCCCTATCAAAGCAAGAAAGAGGAAAAATGAGAAGATAACTACTGGTATGTCACTTTTCATTTAAGTTGTTAATCTAACACATTTAATTTTTAGACTCCTGGTACCTTTTTCTTTACACATCCTCTAGTGAGTGTGTGGCTTACTGGTTACTGAAGGGTTAAATCATCTTGCTTTTGGAAGCAGCTGGGCAGTTTACACTCCTTGCTGGGCTGTACAAAAATACTTTTCCTTTGAAGTGCTGGGAGGAGCGGCTAAGGGTAAAACCTGGAATGGGGTTGCAGCTAGCAGTTTGTAGTGGGCTTAGCTGCAGCTGGCAGCTGTGCCTGCAACTGCTGTGTGAGATGGCAGGGAAGGTCAGGGCTGCTTTCTCTCTTGCCTTTACAGTCTCAGTGGGGAGACTTTATTTTTGAAATTCTTTAAATGCTATTGTTGGAAAATTCTTGGATTGGGACAGGTTGCAAGAACTATAGATTTAAAAATATCCCTTCTCATAAAGATGGGAGAAATACAGGGCCCCTATTGAATACTCCTTGGCTGCCTGAGATTTGATCTGGTAGTGAAATACAAACTGCTGTTTGTGGTGAGAAAGATTTACCTCCACTGAGTGGTGGGAAGGAGGTCAAACTCCTTTGTATAATGTATATGGTAGGAAGAGCTTTCAGGGGTCTTCTTTCCAAATTTGCTTGAACCTGCAAAGTCTCATTCCTGATACCACGTTTGGGACATGATGAACTCACTTCAGCAGTGGAGCTACTGATGGGATGATGAGAGTTCTGAAACCAGGCTAGGTGGATGTCACTGTGCTTCTGAGGAGCACTGTACAGTAGGAAGCCTTCTGTTGCATACACCATACTACGTAACTATGAATGAAACTGCCTGATATGGCTCAAAGCAAATGTTTTCATAGATGAAACCTGATGCGAGATGACTCCAATGCACTTGCCAGCAGTGAAACTAGGCAAAATGTGGTGACTCTGGTTTTTAGGGCAATATTTGGCACACTGGTAGCTGGTTATGGAAAATATTTGTATGCTTCTTTAGGGGAAGGTTTGAATCAGAGAGAGAATTGACACCACTATATTAAACTGTGGAAAATAAACTTCCCTTTTGTGATTGCTGCCAGTGAAGGTGATTAAGAGCAGTTTACCCACCAACTAATAAGAAGGTGACGTTATAATGCCTGACTTTGTTCCGTGTTGGGAAACCTTCAGTCTGCTTTTTACCTCAGGAAAGGGCTTTATTTTCCTTAGTTCTAAATCAGCAGTTTATCAAATGTTAGCTTGCTTCAGGAACTGAGGGGAATTCTTTGTGTCTTTGAGCATTTTGGGGGAGAGGTGGGGGGGGGGGGGGGAGCAAATGGGAAAGCTGCTTTACATTTACTTTCTAACTGAATTTCTTTAACTATTCCCTGCCCTCATGTAAGTGAGTTTGTAAGCTGTTTGTGAGCACATTGCCTACCATCATGAGATGATGCTCTGGATCTGTTCCTACTGGTCAGGTGATAGTGCTACATGCCACATCTCCAAATTTCTACTTGGATTTCTCAACTGCCCTTAATCCTGTCCCTTATTATTTACTCATAAGGGTCTGATAGTTGGCTGTTATTAGTGTCACGGTGTTTATTTCTGGCTGCTCTTTAGTTTCCTATGTCTGCCTCTTTTTCTGAATGCAAAAAGCATCAAGAATTGAGTAGCTAAAAAGCTGAATATTTGTCAAGCTAGTAAGATAATCTGGCATGATCCCAAAGCTGACACTCAGAATCTTCACTGATAAATGCTGAACATGTTTATTTTCTGGGAAGGTAAGGGTCAGTGCCATGGCAGAAGTGAACGTAAATGGTCCTAGAACAGGATTTTGAGGGTATTCTATTTTATCAGACCAATGCTATATGTAAATCCCTGGTTGGAATGAGGAGTGAGTTGTCTAGATTCTTTTGTGTTGACTGTGTGGGTCTTCTTAGCTGGCATTGCATAGACAAGAATTAAAACCTCCATTCTATTTACTGTGTTGTTGATTTGTGGCAATTGGGATGCTTCGATTTGATGCCGAGGATGGCTCCTACTTATTTATTACAAAAGAAATGTTGGTCACTCTTCATTTAATTAAAAAGATATTTAATAATAATGTGGAGTTTAGAGAAGCAAGAATGCATGGCTGGTATAGTGGCTTTGCTGTGTGTAGCTGAAAGCCTAATGCAAAATTGTCACACTCTACTTCCTAACAGTAGGAAAACTGTAGTCTGTCCAAATGTTGTTACGGTGGCACGCATGCATTGATGTGTGTGGTTTTTTTGTCTGCCTCTCCGGGCCACAGGGGTGCACATGCTGTTTCAGCGTGTTAACAAAGCTGCTCTTGGGCAGGAATGGGTGCTCCTGCATTGCCCAAAACTGTGCAGGCAAAGCAGATATTATCAGTGTTGGCCCTGGGGCATAAAATAGAAAGATCAAAGCGCATGGCAGCAGCACACAGAGGCTCTTCAAAGCCTGAGTAAGGCAGGATTGATAGAGAATGAGAAAGCTCTTGCTGATGTAATCACAGCCTGTGAGACAGGTTGTGTTGTGCTTTTTTTTTTTTTAATTTAAACAAAGACACAAAGACGGTCCTTGTTTGTTTAGAGAGGTGAAGCATGTGCCACAGATGTAGGGCATGGATACCTGACTACTTAGAGGCTTTCCATGGCTAGCATGCAGCCCAAGCTTTTAGAAATAACTGTAAACTCACAGCTTTACTTTTTATTGTGTGCAGCTTCTGCATGTGGTATTCTCCCACTTGTGGTGTCCATGTGGGATCAATGGAGATTGGCAGGAGAATGGCAACAGAAGGAATGCTTGTGTTCAGACTGCCTTCATTATTAGAATGGAAACTATTGTTTTCTCTCAACTCCTATTAGAACACTTGGATTTGTTTGGAAAAGAGCACAGGCAAGGTGGAATCAGAGGGAGGGTGATAAGCCTGGTTCCATGTCAAGCAGCACAGGCTTGTTCAGGCACTAAGTATGAGTAAGGGAGAAAGTTTGCTTCCCTCTTTATGTTGAAAGGAGGAAGGAGAAGTGTGACTTCACTGGAACCAGGTATGTAGGGATGGGAAGAGTTTCCCATTTTCTCCTCTACAAACTCCAATTCTTTTTATATGCTGTGTCTGCGGAAGTACCACAGAGCTGTTTCTGAACTTCCATTCTGATTGTAAAGGTGAAGGATAGAAAATGGCTTTACAAAGGGAGTCGTGTGAAATTGTGACCTAGAGCATGATAGGGTAGTTTTTCTACCCAAAGATATTTGTACAGAGTACGGTGGATGATGAGCTAGTGCAGTCTGATGTGCAAAAACTTGATGGTTGTGTGGGCATGATACAAAGACTGTACTACCAGAAACACAACCTATTTTAGTTGGTGCATTGATTTTTTTTTTTTGGTAAATGTCTGAAACTCAGACAAAAAGAGCTCACCTGCTTGGATTGTGAGTAAAGCCCCCACGCATGTGTCTGCTCTTGGTATAGGCTCCAAGTGTGTGTATGTGAACCATCTGAACGTGTCCCATGGGGGGGGTAGCTGCTCCTGTTAGTCTCTGGAGAGCTGTTAAAATTCTAAAACTGAAAATTGATTTCACCATTCTGCATTCTTTTTTGCATACTTCTTTTAGAAGAAAGATCCAGTGGTATTATCTCAGTCCCAAAACTTATTGCAAGATGCTGGAAACCACAGTGATTATTTCTAGTTGGCAAAACCTCCAGCTTTCCTTCCCCTGTGGCCATGAGATTATTTACAGAGTAATTCAGATTAGTGCCCAAAATTGTGGTACTCTTAAATACAAAAATCTTATCATGGTGGAAAGGAAGGCTGTTGATGTTAATGCTTCTTTCCAGGGTCAAAGCTATGTTTATAGTCTGCTAAATCAGTTTACTGTCTTTAATAACAAGTCCTGGCTCACAGTGATGCATCCTCTTTATTATGAAGTATCTGAGATGGTAGTGCTGTTCCTAGTGTTGTCTTATATGGAAGCCTCTCCATTTTGCTGGCTGATGTCGAAACTTCTTCCCCTCCTTCTCTTGAACCTTCACTTCTGCTATGCTCTTCCACAGATGTCTGTTTGATACTTGATGCTAGCGAAGGAACTTCAATACAATTTAAATACACTTTTGGTTTCCAGTTACCAAACCTTCAGGCACCAGGAAATCTGTGTATCTTCTGTGTATCTCTTAGAGCTCTGAGATGGGCTCTGACATGCATGTTTCTTAATGCTGCAGGCACTTCCCCTCATGGTACAGAGAGGCTTGAGAGAAATTCTGGGATGGGAACTCTAGCAGTTACTGTGACTTTCTAGGAACTCATGCATCCACTTAAGAAATGCATATATTTCCTTCTGGGGAATCCCAATGAGATTCTTGCTCTATGCTGGTGCGGCCTCACCTTGAGTACTGTGTGCAGTTTTGGGCACCACAATGTAAGAAAGGTGTAAGACTTCGGAGAACATCTGAAGAGGCCAACAAAGATAGTGAGGGGTTTGGAGGGCAAGATGGATGTTGCTGAGGTCCTTTGGTTTGTTCCTTCTGGAGCAGAGGAGGCTGGCAGGAGGCCTCACCTGTGACAGGGTTCAAGGGAATAGCATGGAGTTAGATCAAATGGGGGTTAAGGAAAGAGTCTGCTCCAGAGTGTGGTGGGCATGGAGCAGATTGCCCAGGGCAGTGGGCACAGCCCTGAGCTGCTAGAGCTCAAGAAGCATTGGGATGCTGCTCTCAAATATAGAGTGGAGCGGGGGGTTGGACTCCATCATCCTTGTGGGTCATTTCCAACTTGGAATGTTCTGTGATTCTAAGAGACTGTGGTGGTCTGGTCTGTTGTAATAGAGAACAGTTGGTAAAATGGAGGTTTTTCTACCTGTAGGAGAAAATGCAGGAAACAACCATTATGATTTCTCTTTTAGAGAGCACTAGGATGAAAATATGATATGTAAGCTGATTCCTGTGTGCTCTACTGAGTTTGGTCTCCTACTTCTGTCAGCAGTATCTGTGGCCTTTTGATTCATGCAGCCACGTGAATTAACACGACTGCCATACCAAGTTAGACTAAAAATTAATCTGCTCCAGTGACTTTCTCAGGCAGAATCTAGTTGTGGATACTTAAGAAGGAATATAAGATTAAAGGAAGCACATGAGAATTCTGCAGCACATGCTTCCAGGCTCTACTGGCTTGTGCCTTAGGACTTCCTGTAAGCATCGGCTAATACATACAAGCACTAGATAGCTATTTCATCCACTTTTTTTCTACAGTGTTGTTTCATGGATTGCTTATCTGACTTTGGGATAGCAAGATCCTGTTTTTTGAGAGCCTTTTCAACTATTTCATGCTATGACATCATACATACTTTCAAAGAGTTAAGGAGTCTGTGTTGGTGCATTGCGGTGCAGGAGGCCTAGAATAGCATCTTAGTTAGCACATAGTTAAATTGCTCACTAACATGCATGGAAGGAAGAAGTGTAAATTTCCAGAGTTGTCTCATTCTTACTGGTCAGTGTAAGTTTCATAGGTTTCTTTTTTTTTTTTTTTTTTTGAACTATGGATGAAAATGTGTTGCCAGGAAGTCATTGTTCTTTCTGTCTTTCTAATTCTGTGCAGCAGCTGCATCGTCTTTAGCTGCTATTAATGTTCAGAGCTCTTTGAACAAAGGAGTATTAGGCTGATGTAAAATCTTCCTCTGCAAGACATTCCCTGTGAAGCATCTTTTGTCTCGATTGCCCTATTGTAACCATTCGTGTATTTGTGAATGAACAGGAAGCTGCTGATGATAGTGAGCAGATGAGTTTGATCTTCAACAGGTTTTACTCAGACTTCCACTTGAGGGAGTTTATGTAGGAGCTGAGCTGTACCGCTGTCAACTGCAGAGTCTGATCGTTTACACTTCCTTTGTTTAAAAAAAGAAAACTGGAATAATGTATCGATGTGAGAGAAAATGTGCTAAACTTCTGTATCTACAACATCATATCTCAATTAAAACCTAGCAATTTTGTTAGTCACTTCATTTTGAAGTAATGTGATCTGCAATCAAACATGACTGAGCTCATTCTGTCACTTATTGTCCTGTTTCTGTCTAAAAAATACTATGGGAGGTAACTTAATGGCACCTCATGTAGCGGTGATCAGTGGCTGGGGAAGGGGAGGACTTCATTCCAACAGCTCTCCTTCCATGCATGTACTTTAAAGCATTTTAAAACATATTACTTTAGGCTAATGATGAAACATGTCCTTAAAGCCTGACATGAGCAGCATTAAATGTTGTGGAGGTCTTGGCCTTTCTCTTCTGGATTGGCAGTGTAGAAAGTGGAGTTATCAGCCAAGTAGTAGCATATATGTATCCACAGTGCACAATATTAAGTTCCAGCACAGCAAGCAATTTAGAAAGTTTATTTATTGAAAGATGATGTGATCTTGCACAGGAAGCCTTTCTTAGTCTGTGTGAGTGTGTGAAATAGCAAGCCAGAAGCCTGTAGTGAGCAACAAGAACAGTGTGAGTAAAGGGCTTGCGCCTTAACACTGGAAAAACCTCATAGCTCCTGGGCCTGAAATTGCAGCTGATTCTGGCAGTAAGAGGTATGGATTTGAAGTCAAGTACTACATTAGTTTAGTTCTAGAGTAAAGTTTTGTGATAGTGTTGGAATCATTAGGTAAGAAGCAGAGTGAAACAATCTCATGGGTACTTCCAGCCTTTAAGTGTCTGCATGTTGCATGCAGTTCAAGTCAGTGTGTCCTAAAATTGGAATGGAAGACTTTTTAATGAAAAAAGCTGGCAAATAACACCTTGTGACTTGCCTTATGACACAAGGTAAGACTTTAAATAAAGTTTGATGTAAAGATAGTGACTAAGGAACAATTTAGTCATTGGTAGCCTTAATTAGAAGCATCTATTCCACCTTTTTTCTCTAGACAGTTGGTCATTGTTGGAGGTAGGATACCTGGTTGGCTATTTGGGCACACCCTCCATGGTTGCTTTTATAACTTCCAAGTTTGCATAGGAACTCTGTGGCGGAGGGAGCAATCCAGTCTCTTGGGAAGCATTCGGTTGCTTTAACCACAACATTGTGTTTTCTCATAGTAGCTTACTTTGTTCACTGCATACTGTCCAGTTTTTGTAATGTGCGAAGGAAACATCCTACAGACAGGACTCATTCACCCCACAGTGCTGCATGACTGGAGCAGGGCTTACGCCATTGATTTCTTATTCAGTGAGGCAGACCTCAGTGGCAAGGAATGCCAACAGTAGATACACAGCACTAAACACAAGCCAGTAAGCTCTACTGGACTTGTTAGAGTGGGCTGTATGCCAGTGCTACAGGAGTTGGTTTTAAAGTTTGTATGGAAGAGAGGAAATGAAGGGGTAGTCTTAAAGTCCCTACATTAATGGCCAGTGGGAGAAGGAATCTAGCAAGAGGTGGAGAAAGAAGGAAAATTGCAGCTAGCCTGGTTGTTTGCCCTGCAAAATGGATCAAATTGAGGTTGAAAGAGGAAAGTTTCATGATCAGTTAAATGACAGTGTTTGCAGTGACTATTTTAGCAGTTTGCTACATTAGAATTAAGAATAGCTTATTCCAGAGTTATCCTTCCTTGCTCCCTACTACAGAATGTCCTTCAGAAGTGGTTTAACATAGAGCTCATCTCATTCAAAATGGTTGCCTATGGCCACTTGGAACAACGGGACTGAAGCCACAGGCTGCCATCAGGTGGCTGTTCTTAAGAAGGGCATTTTTCTTCCAGCAAATTGAAATGCTTCTTCCCATATGGTGACATAGAAGGTCTCAGTGTTCTGAGTAATTATGTAATAGGCTCTGAAAACAGTGCAGTTATTCGTTATTTTGTCTGGATTGGGGAAGCCAGTGCAGCAGGTATTTTCTTTTATAGGAAAACAGTACTATTAATCTGGAAGCTGTTTTCAGGAACAACTCTTTGTGCCATGTTTGTGCTGTAACGCTGGGCACAACTTTTTTTCCTTTTCCCCCCCACAAGCGTTCCATTTCTTTCTGTGCAGAGTCTTGTTTTCCCTCTACTGTGAATGGGAAAGTTAAGCAGAAGAAAGGAATGCTTTTTTATGTAGTCTTACAGGGAAATGACTTATCTGGAGTAGAAATCCAGCTACCTCCATCTTCTGTTAGGCCTACTCACTGGGTCTAATCCTATTATGGAGCGAAGGCAATTCTATTCCTTTGTGTACACCTGGGCCTCCTCTCAGCTAATTGCTTCAGAGGCTTTTACTTCTTCTCTACTTCCATTTTAAACAGGTCAGGGAGATTATGCTGGTATCAGTGATGGCACTGGATCTGACTAAATAACTGTATTTAAAGCTAGATGCAATGGTCTCAAACTAAGAGAGGAGAAATTGGATGTAAGGAAGTCTTTACTCTGAGGGCAGTGAGGCACTGGCACAGGGTGCCCAGAGAGGTGGTGGGATTTGCAGTAGATGGGGTCTGAAGAGGCCTGGGTGGTCATTTATAGCAGGAGGAGTGAGGGAAGACTTGTCAGTGAATGTAGTGCAAATAGTTTTATATCAAGAGGAGTAAATGAGACATGGGCAGAAGGAACTTAATTTACCTACAGGTTGTATGGTCATAAGATCTTGAAAGAGCTTTTGTGTGTTGTTTCCTCACCATGAGGGTGGTCAACCATTAGAACAGGATGCCCAGGGGGGTGGTGAAGTCGCATGCCTGGAGGTATTTGAGGAGGTTATGGATGGGGCACTAAGGGATGTGGTTCAGTGAGGGGACTCTTTAGGTCAGGTTGATGGTTGTACTTGATATCTTGAAGGTCTTTTTCAACTTAAATGATGATGTGATCTGAAGATTAATTCATGTGCTTACCAAAGAGATAAGGTGCATCTGTAGGGGATTAACAGTTGTATTTTGGTTTTGAGAACTTTTTCCACATTGGCTAACAGAAGTGCAGGTCTAATCTTTTGCTTCTTGGGTGGTTCTTCCAGTCTGACTTTGATCAAGGTGGTAATCAAGAACTTACTAAATACTAAAACTGCAATTTCCATTGACCTTTGTATTGGACACCAGAGTATTTGTTCAGACTATGCAACTCTGCCATTTGCATTTTCACTCAAGCTACTGTTTGTTGGTGCCAACTGAAACTTCATGCTGCTGTCTAAAATGTGTATTGTCAAAGTGTCTCTTTTTCTTTAGCAACTGTCATCTGTTTCCCTTCTGTGTTTTGAGGAGGATTCTAGGAATGAATTGGGAGGTAAATACTATGGAATTACTTTTTTATCCAATGTGATACTTGCTTTGGCTAACATTTGAAGGTGTTTTTTTATTGTGGGACACTGTCCCAAGCTCGAACTGAAGATATGTTCTCATTTTCTGTGAGAAGTAATGTAACTGTAGCTGGCAGTTTCACATCCTCTGCTGTACCTTCTCGTTCACTTCTAATCAGTGTGTCAAAGTCTTAATTTTGAGTTGAAAACAAAGTCCATCCTATGCATTGCTGTCTGCCTGCTTCTCCCTTCTGCTGCTGTTATTCAACAGGATGTGTCCTGATGAGTCTAAACAGCATTTCAACTACCTAAAATGCAAAACAGGGTGGGTAGAACGATGCAAACGTCAGGGCTCTTTCTCTTTTGTGCTTCCCCTGTTGCAAAGTGCAAAGCTACTCATTTGATATTTCTAGCTGGAGCAGCTCCAGTGCTGTCCTCCATCTCTGAATTTCATTGCAGCCCCGGGGGAAGTTGCACCTCTGTGGCTCTCTCGCAGCTGCTGGACTTTGATGGGGACATGCCTGCACTCTTTCCACTGGCCTCCCTTGGCAACCAGCCCTTTGAAGATGACCTCTTGCTGTTTGCCTGTTGTCTCTCATGTGTTGGATTATAGATGAGAGGTTGGCATGAGGGGTGGGGGATGGGATGGAGTGTTGTGCGTTTTGAGCCTCTTTTCTTTCTGCATTCTCAACTTTTTACTCTGTGGCTTTTACCTCTGTATATGGCTAAAATGTTGCCATGCATACAGAAAGCAGCTTTGGGCAGAAATGCATAGATCCTGATTGGTATTTGAGTGTAAGACAAAGGGAGTTTGATTAGTTTTATGATGAGGACAGTGCATTCTTCTTATAAGAATCTATTCCTATTAGCTCCTTTCCTCACACCCCATTTTTAAGGACAATTGTTCTTAATTGTAAAGCAGCCTTTCTGTGTCTACATGTTCTGTGCTCCTCTTCCCTCCCTCTGGCCCCAGTGAATGTGTTCTCTTAGTGACAATGCAAGTATATCACCTTCATAATGAAGGTTATGGTCCAAAATGGAAAGGGACTGGAGCCCTGGCTGTGCTGCATTTAACACAGTGTGTTGACTTTTGGAAGTCTGAACAACTAAACGTTGCTAAATACTAACCAAATCCTTCATTGGAGTGGAAGAAGGACTGAAGAATAAGTAGTATCATGGATTGAACAAAGCATAAGTGTCCAATTTCATAGTGAAATGTTAACAAGTGAGTTGTCCTAGCACAGAGCACTGGAACTGCTTACTTCTACACATTTTACCATCTTCTTTTCTCATGTGTTTTCTCAGTGATCAAACCATGTTAACCTACCGGTATCAGCACCTCAATCTGAGGTTTCTGGGCACAGAGAATGAAATGGTAGTTGACACCTCCTATCAAATGTTGATGAGTGAAGTCAGGAATGATGTACATTGCAGGACATTTTGCTGTAAAAATGAACACAACTGTGTGTGCCTATGAATGCAGTGTGAGTGCTCGAATGCAGCATAGCACCTAAAATCAGGGCAGGATGTTGGAGGGAGTGTCTTTGATCTCTACATGTAACTAGTTCATTCTTATGTTCTTACCTGCAATACTTCTTAACTGGATGCCCTAATACTGTCATCTCTTCAGGAAACCCAGCCTCCTTTCACCTCAATTAGGAATAGTAATCAAAGATGTAAAATAATAAAGGTAACAGGTTATTCCCTGGACATAAGATTTTGAGACAAGTGCAGGGATGATTGTATTCCCTCTGCTGCTTCTCAAGGAAATAAACATTGATGTGTCTTCTGAACCTCCTACCTTCATGTGATTTGCTTATTCTTATGCATGGCCTACTTTTGTTCAGGTTGGAAGCTTAAACCTTGTTCTTTGTGTTCTAGGAGCTGCTGGTGTAGGTGATGCGGGTGCACCTGGACTTTGGATAGTAGGCAGCACCAGCTTGGTGTGTCTGTGCCGAGTGTGTAGTAAGAAACTGTGATGCTTGCAAGTCTTCCAAGTGCTTTGACTGGGAAATGGACTGATATGCAGAAGGATTTTGTTTCTGGGTAGGGTGTAAGAATATGCAGATGAACAGCGAATGTTGGAATTTAACAAATTAATCCTTTCTTTTTTTGACTGGAGCAAGATGAAACTAACCAGCAGGCTTTCTATTAAAGAAAGTCCTGTCTTAATGACAGGACTTCCTGACCAATCAACTCTATCTTTAGCTTCTCTGGTCATACAGACTAGAAAAGGAAGAAAAGTGAGTCTTATGCAGCCTGAAATGATTGTTGTACAATTATCAATTAGTGCAACAGCACAAGCTTTTGTTCTAATTACCCTTCCAGTCCATATGTGAGTTGAAAGTCTCTCTTGAATAAAACTCTTAGCTTCTAAAAAAAATTCTTAGCTTCTTTAGATCAAATTGTCTTGTATATATTCCATAGACACTCATTAACCTGCCTTACTCACATGTTTGGAAATTTCTTCCAGGATTCTTCATATGAACAGTTCTGATAAACTGTATTTTATTTCTTTTCTGCTGTATAGTGATGTTCTTTCCAGGCACTGAATAATCTCTGGGATTGAACAGACCCCATTCTGTTGTGCAGTGTTAGCCTGGATCTCTTCATACTACTCCATTTTTGTGAGAAAACTTGCTTACGAAATACTTGAAGCTCCATATGAGGCCTTTAATTTAAACTTAAGTGATTAAATGACACTAATCTGATACTGGCAGTTTTGAGTCCCCACTGAGTGCTGTGGAACAAATGGATTACCTTACGTCTCATGAACTACTACTTTTTCCCAGCCAATTATGACTCTGTTTAAAGTTCTGGGCATCAGTTTATTTTTTTGAGGATTGCTGTGTTCTGTGTAGTTCCAGAACTTATTTTACTTTATACCTACTGGCAGCGTTCTCTTGCCAAAATGATCTCTGAAGATACTGTTTTACTTCTGATTTTACTTCTTTTTCTGTCTTCAGTGGCGTTGTGCCTGTATCTTTTGCCAGCATCTCTGCACATTTAAAGGGGGAAAGCCATACTGTAATCATGACTTTGTTCCCTGTTAGCTCTGTCAGTACTGTTGTAGGAAAATGTGGTGTAATCAAAACACCTAAATTATAGATAGAAATCTACCCTCAGATTTCTTTCAGATACATGCATCTCTTCTTGGAATTATGCACTTGGGACATTCTGAAGGAGTGCAAGTCCAGATTTCTGTTAGAACAGTCTGTAAGCTTCGCTTTAAGGTGTTTAGGATATTTGGCGTCCAGCTGCTTTGTTGCAGTAAAAATGCTCAGCTACACTTGATCTCTGCCTGTGCAGCAAATCTAATGCATATGTGCTGCAATTACATATCTGTTACTGTGCTTGGGCTGTGTGTATATGTTACGTCTCTGACATGGAGCAACCCTGGCAGGACAGTGTCTGAGAGCACGCTGCTACTGCTGGGTATGTCTTTTTGCTGGCAGCTTTCTTCCTCTCCTAAGGAATTTGAAGCTGAGCAGTGGAACAGGTTAGTTGCTCCCATATACTTTGCATGGTCTGTTAGTCCAGGGTTTGGTGTCCCTGTATCAAAGGTATGGTGCTGCTTTCTAGGTTCAGGTGATGTGTGCTGACCAATTAGGTCAGTGCCAGTGTCTTGGTCCCTAATTATTTGGCTGCTGTTCAAAGTTTACCACTAGTGTTTGCGAGGTCTGATGGGCTGTGTGTATAATACTGGACAGTCTGTTGTAGAATTTTACTGAGCTGTTGTGCACGGTGGGTGCTTTCAACTGCTTATCTCTGTTTTAACATTTAATAACACAGACTGGATTTCTCATCATCTCCCTTGGCATACTTCCTGGAGTAAAGTGGACTGTGAGAGGATTTCAGGAATGCCTGATGCTCTGCTATAGAGAAAGTTTGGTGGAACCCACTTGTGGGCTCAATGCTAACCACTGGGTCGAACCACATGGTCACAACTGATAGCCAAGAAAAACGTACTGCTGGAATGTTCAGGTCCTATAATGTTACATTTTGTGGTGATTTGGGTTTTGGCAGGATGTTCTTCCTCAAAACAAAAAGCAAACAAATAAAAAAGCATCTGAAAGTAAAAAGAAACAGTTTTACCAGCTGAATTTTGAACTCGTGCTGGAGGCTCTGTACAGCTAAGATTTGCGAGCACAGGGTGAAGTGCTTTTTGCTTTTGCCTCCTTGAAAAGGCTGTGTCTATCAATAGTGTGAATAAACCAACCTTCCCACCTGCAATACATGTAGGAAGCTATACAGAGGTGCACAATTAGTTAACAATTCAGTATGTAGTCTGAAAATAGCTAACACTGGCTAGCTGGGCAGAAATTGTTGATGCCAAATAGTGGTGGTTCAGTTCTCCAAGTTTCCCTGTTTTTTTTTTTCCCCTCCATTTGTGATTTAATTACTGTTGAAGTTTAATTTAGTGTTTAAAACTGTCATACTCACCCACCCTGTTGCTTTTATGATTCCTTATGTACTCCTTCCTGTCCCCAGTAAATTGGGGTTGAAGATTTGCAGAGAATTGGAAACTATACACCAAGTTTTCTTTCTATCTGTAGTTCTTTGTTCGATCTGGTAGAATAGTAAATTACTTAAATACAATCCTACTTTTATGTAGTAGGAAGCTTGTCCATTGAACAGTTGTCTAATGGGACATGTATGTTGAATTGTTTCAGGTATCAGACTGAAGCTTGTTGAAGTCACAGAAGAGCAAGTCCGTAGCTTTTGCAAATGATTTTTACCTTAATTTGAAGGACAAGAGAGTAGACTCCAAGTATGATTTTAAAGAGACTGTGTTCAAAGATTTCTGGAGATAATCTGATCCAGCTTTCCAGTGAAAGCACATCTTTAGCCTAGGTTATCCGGGGCCTTGTCAAGCTGAATCTTGAATGTCTCCGGTAGGGAATATTCCACCAATTCTCTAGGCAGCCTGTTCTGATGTTTACTTGTTCTTACAGTGAAGAATTGTTTTCATCCAAAAATAATTTTCCCTGAAGCGTTTTCATGCCTGTTGCCTCTTGTCTGGTCATCGTGTGCCCTTGTGAAAAGATTACCTCTGTCATCTCTACTGCTACCTGTAAGATAGAGCTTCCTGAGCCTTCTCTGATATGAACAGAGGAATTCCTTCAACTCTTTTAATGTGTCAAGTTCTCCAACCCATTTATCATCTTGATGACCTTTCAATGGACCTTCTCCAACCAAAACTGGACACGTATACCAGGTGTCATCTAGAAAGTGCCAAATGGAGTGGAATGATCACAATTGTTTATCTGCTGGCTATATATGTGTAGAGAAGGCACCCTCTTATATTGTGCTTAGGTGCACCTTGACTGTTGTTAATGAGGGCACTAGTAGTGACTCCTAAGGAGCTCTAGTTCTGAGTAGCTAGACTCAGTCTAATGGTTTAAGCCCCTTCAGCTTAAACCATTAGTCACCTTTGAGCAACTGAATACTATGAGCCAATTTAACTGGTTTCCCGCCATTTTTTGGCCAACCTGTCTTAGCAGCTTGTTGGCAGGGATGTTGGAGGAGAACAATGTAAAAGTTTGCTAAAATCAAGGTAGATCACATATGCAGCTCTTTTTGTCTGCAGTTCAAGTTGATTTATTGTAAAAGGTATTGAGATAGTTATGGCTTTTATCTTTAGTAAATCCAAGCAGGCTTTTTTAGTCACCATTTTATCCATCATGTTACCAACAAGTGCCTTCCGTAAGGATGCGTTCCATAATTTTCTCAGGTACTGAAGTGAGACCGACTGCTCTGTAACTTCTTGTATCTTCCTTTTTTCCTTTCTGCAGGTAAGTGTAGCATCTGCTCTTTTCCAGTCATCAGGGCCTTTCCTGGGCTCTGTGATGCCTGAAAGGTAATAGAGAATCATGTTGCAATGACAGCTAAGCCTATTTGTTGTTTGCTTTGTTACTGCTCTGTGCCAACCCCATTCAGTAGCGGATCTACATGTTGCTCCTACTTCTTGCTATTCACATACGTATTATTCTTGGCATCTCATGCCAGCTGGACTTAGAGGTTTCTGTAGGAAAGTCTGCATGTTTGAACAATATTTTTCTATTTTTGTCTTTGGGAATTTGTGCCCTTTTCCACCTCTGGTTTTCATTTAACTTCTCCGTTCCATCCATTTTCCAGTTTCTGTGCACCCAGGGGAAACTAGAAAAAGAGGCTCACTACTCCTTAGTTCTTAGTTGACATGCACCTTCTCTGAGGGAACACTTTGAGCAGAATTTGCATTTCCCTGATGATAAACTTCCCATTCAGGTTTGTTTTTCCTCTTTTGCCTTCACTGCAAAACCTCATACATATTATTTCAAAAGCCTGTCTGGTGAAGGAATGTGAGCCCATGTGGAGGGAGCTGAGCCTGTGCCAAGCATGCTCCAGGTGGGGAAGCTATGGTGTATCAGTATATCTGTTGTTTCAGATCCTAAAGCAGTAGGGAATTCAAGTCTCAGTAGTTCTGCTCAATTATAGATGTTTATGCAGAATACTTCTTTGAATTTGCTTTTTTACTGCAGGTATTTGAAATCACCAGTAATTTTCTCCCACATATAAAACAATTACTTGGTTTTATTGCTGTCTTTCTAGTTTGTCCATTATATTTTTTTTGTTCAACGTCTTAGAGTTCTGTAGTGGTGAAGAGCAAATATGCAGACTTGCTGTACTGTGGTCTGGATTTCAGCTGGGAAACCAGACAGAGCAGATGCCTAAAGTGAAACAGGTCTGTGACCCAGAGACACCCTGGATCCTCCTTGGGCCTGACTTTTTATTTAGGTGTTCTCATTTAGCCTTACTCTTTGGTGTCCTGTGAGCTCTTTAGACTTCAAAGTGGGAAGATTCCTTAGTCTTTGTCATATTCTGGCCCCTAGCCCACAAACCCTTGGCTCCCTCTTTAACAACTCAAAGGAAGATGTCTGTAGCTGAGGTGCTTCAGCTAAGATCTCTCTGAGACTCTGTGAGAAGATAGGATGGGGGGAGATGCTTACCCACCATTTTTTTTTTATAGGGCAAAACATACCTTGTCTTCCAGTAGAGGATATGAGACTGTTTTTTTTTTTTTTCCAATGTTGTTTTAAGTAATGCCTCCAGAATGTGTGTATTGTAGGAGCTCAGAAAGTGCTAGCCCATTTCATATGTTTCTCCCTTGCTGAGCAGGAGGGTGTTACCTGTTCTGTCATATTGTCCCTATCTGTCCTATCCTACCCCAGCAGGAGTAGTGCAGGGGAGGATTCTCTCCTCTCTTTTATGTGAGAATGATAAAGGGAGGGATTTCTAGTAGTTTCTTGTGGCAAGATTGATGCTGGGAACTGGCACTAAAGTTGGCATTTGCAGAGCTCAACTGTCCAGCTGCCTAAATTGAGCTAACCAAGGAAATAGGGTATTTACAAGATAGCAATCCAGGGTCTTTTAAATGTTAAGCCTTCTCTACTCATCTGCTTCCTGATCTTTTATTAAAGTAGTCTGTTACTCTCCATGTATTCTTTGTCTTTAAAACAGAATATACAAACAAATGGCTTGTGTGTGTAGGTTGAGGTGAGGATGTATGTGAGCTTTAATAGTCCAGTGATGTTGGTAAAGAATGGAGGAAAAGCTGCAAGGTTGGTTCTCTTTGAAAAGTGCTCCTAACCTGTAGCTTTCAGTGTATTTTGAGGAGCACATAAATATAGTTCATGCAGACCCTTTAGCAAGGTCTCAGTTTTCTTTTCTTAGCATGCTAATGCACTGTATCTTCTGCCCATTGGAGAAACCTACAAAGAGTTGTCTACTTATCAAGGTTCAGTTGCAGCTAGAGCTGTACTATGTGTTTTCTTTAAAACAAGCTTCCCATCTTTTTTCATGCTGTCAGTGAAGCCCATGTCTTAGGTACAGAGCCGACACCGAAGCTGAAGTACATGATTTTCAGAGTTGTGCTACCAGGTTGACATTTCTGACTTGCACCTTGAGTGTAACACCTTTTTTTTTTTTTTTCATATGGACACACAAACAATAATGTGCTGTGTCTTTTCAATTACTCTTCTACAGCCTTTAGGTCGGGGTATATCCCCAGGGCAGTTCTGTGTTCTTTTGTGGACCAAAGTGGTCTTGGAGTTGTTCCAGCTTCTCCTCTACAGAGGTATATTTCAGTTTTCTCCCAGCATGCGTCTGTGAGCCATTCTAAACTTCTTTTCTCACTTTTCCCCTTTCTTGTCCTAGTAAATTCTCACTTTGAGTAAATTCTCTCTGTATGCTTGGAGGGATGGTAGCTGCCTGGAGGATGGGAGGTGTGTGCTGAAAGTCATGTCAGGCCTTCTCCCAATCCCTGCAGAAGTGCCATTTCTGATTACAAAACTACGAGAATTCATTATACGTGAGTTATTAAATGCATTATTTTCTTAAAAAAAGGGAGATACTTTAATTTTGCATTTTGATGTCTACTGTTATGTCGAAGGTGAAAGAGCCTTAAAAGAATAGAGATAGTTACCTGTGTGGGAAGCTCCCTGAGCGCTAAAGAAGTGGAAATGAATCAATGTATCCTATGCTTTGTGTATCTTCCCTTGTTGTTTGTCAGATGAAACACCTGATTGCTGGAAGAGAACTAAGCACAGAAGGAGACATTGACTGGTCTATTTGGAGGGAGACCAAAACCAAACTACAAAACAACTGGAAGAATAAATGGGTAATTTGAGTGAAGAACTTGTTCAGTTTGGTTTAATTGGAAGTCAGAAGGATTGTGAGGCCCTGCTTTCAGTCTGTATTCATACTGAAAATCAAGATCAAATGAGTTTTTGCCCTCTTCTCCATCAACTGATCCGATATTGCTGTGATCCAGAGAACATGTTATTAACTTTGTGTGTTCCTTGTTTGTTTCTGTACTGCTATATCTCAAGAAGGCTTTTGAGAGGGGAACAGAGGTCACATCTAAGGCTACCCAACTGTTCAGTGAAGGCATGCATACAACATAGCAAGATTTCTGTAGTTTTTTCCCAAACGGGAAGAGAAAGAAAGAAAGGTTTTGTGGCTTGTGGGATTTATGGAAGTGAAGTTATTTTTTAGTTCTTCATTATGTTTGGAAAGGTGGTGCTCATTCTCAAAAGGCATATTGCTGAAGATTTTCAAACTGTCTGGGTCTCATTATTCAGTCTTGGTTTGTATTCCTTAGCACTGATGTCTTGGCAGGGCAGGTGTAGAGTTGGGGTCTGTTTGTACTGTGGTGTTTTCAGTGGAACTGAAATCACAAACCCTGTTTACAGCAACAACATACTGTGTGCAGACTCCTGGAACTGTGTAAGGCATAAACATGCTAGTTTGTTGGTGGTTTTTTTTTGGGGGGGGAGGGCTAGCACAGGTCCCAAAGCAGTGTGTTGGGATTGCCATGGTGTGTGGGAATGTGACTGTCCTACCACACCCCAGCCAATAAACACTTGCTGTCATGGTGTACCGTGTGGACTTAGAGCCTTGCGTTGCAGTCAGTTATGATCTTTGCGTGGTGTGAGTGCACCTTTTTTCTCTTCTTCTTTGTTGAGACTCTCTGGGATCCTTACAGTGTGAACTGGGGGGGGGAGGGGGAGCTTCCTTTTCTTTTAGGCATTAGAGTCTCAATATGAAATGTAAGTGAAATGTAATGGACTGTGATGTGAAGATGAGCTGAGTTTTATGTAAAGAAATTCATGAGTGGAAGTTGATTGCTCAGAGTGGTGGACTGTAAGGATAAGTCTAAAAAATGTGAGACAGGAGTTACTGTAGGTGCCTTCAAAGAGGAGAAAGTTGCAGTAGGTAAAATGGGAGTTAGTGAGTTGATATATTAAGAGGTGCATTCCCTACAGAAACAGAACAGCAGTTTTTCTGAGGTGTTGTAAAAATGTTGGGTAAAAAAGATTTTTGAAATGGGGAAACCAAGGATCCTCTACTGGCAGGTGAGCTGGAGACAGAGATTTGAGGAAGGTGATCAGGTTGCCATTAGTAGTTTATCCCTGAGATCAGGATGAGATTGATGGAGAATATGGTTTGGGTGGAAGTTTAAATAATATGCATTTAAAAAATGAGTAATGTGAGCAGATGAGAGGAGTTACTTGAAACACATGAGCAACCCGGAGGAGCAGGAAACTAAAATAGTACTGGAGGTTGAGGACAGATCACGCTCCCAAGCTCTGGTCATGAGAAGATTAGTAAGTGGGTAAGTTGTACAATCTAACATCATCATGTTACTTGATTAAAAATGCTGAGTACTTTAATGAGTTCCCTCAATGTGTTTGTAGTTACATAGGGTTGTGCTGGTCCTGTAAGTCTTCAGATTCACTGGAGCAAATAGTCCAGGAGTAGTTTGGCCACATGTTTTTAATTGAACTGGACAATGTTTTTGACAATGTCAGTTGTCCTTTCCTGAAAAAATGACTGAGGGAGTACTGCTGGCATAATGTAATTTGTCTTGTTAATTAGTCTGGTAAGATTCCATGGTGATGCAACAGAATGCTTGGGAGTTTGTAGCCTCGTAAGTCCTCCGTATTTGCCCGCGCAGTGCCTGAGGCACCCTATTAGTTTTGCTTACTGCTTATACTAGATTTTGCATTTGGGTTTGAGGTTTCTTATGTGCAAGATTACTTTGCCAATGTGCAGTGGTTTATACATTTCACTGTCCTCCCGGCTTCAATCCTCCATGTACTGTTAGGATGTACAAGGTTGGAAAAACTGTACCTGGGTTGTGCTGTACTGTGGAGTCTACATGCTCAGTTCTGTTTGTCCATAGACAGCACTGGCAGTAGCAGCCATCACTGCCATGCTGAAGGAGGATTCTTTTCTGACAGCTGTTTGTTCTGGCTAGCAAACAGTTTTCATCTATTAAGTAGATCATTAGTTCATAACACAAATAACACAACCTTGCTATAGTTTGAGTAAACGAATGTTCTAAGTGGGCACAGTTAATGAATCTGGACAAGAATTTGAAACTCTTCCCCTTAGGGTGATACGATTGTATGGATAGCCTTAGTTCTGTCCTGAAGAGATGAGTTCCTGCTTCCATTTTTTCCCTTTTTATTCACAAACACTCCTGGGATTCTGTTTTTTATATTCTTGCACAAGGGGACTTCAGAAGCTTCCTTGGAAACCAAGTTCTTTGAACGAGGCTCAAAGAGCAGGGACTGGTGATGTTCATTAAGGCATTTCAGAATGCAGTGCAGTGATCAGTAAATGCTGCATAAAAGTCAAATTTACTAGAAAAGTCTTGGAACTCTGAGACCTGAGAGATACCTCATTCTTAGTGTGTTTTCTTTTCCGGCCCACCTTCATACTCCTCGTTCAGTTTTAAGTCTTGTCTTCAGACAGACAGCTCCTTCAGTAACACATGCTGTTGTTGTTTCCAGGTTTTTTTTTACTGTGTATTCCAAAATTCAGTTTCTGGGCTTCAATCTTAGTGCTTGGTACCTTCTGCATGACACACGCAGTTCAGCCAATACTAGCTATAGTTGTCATGCATGTTTTAAGGTTGCTGTAAGCACGTGGGACTCTGCCAAGTCTTCTGAATGTGTGCAGTGTCTCAGTCATCTCTGCTGATCTTGTGAGGCAAGAGAACTTTTCTGGATTTTTTTTTTCTGGTATACCTGCTGAAGTAGCTCTTTGGATGGGTGGACAGCCTGTCTGTTCCTTTTTCCTTCTGATTGGAAAGCACAGGAGGTTTGGGAAGCTATGCTATTGGAGTGGCCAACCTTTCTGATTTTTGGAAGCTGTCAACCAATTTTTTTATGCAACAGGAGAAAGAGACCTGCAGTTACATCCTGCAGAACCATAGAGAAAGTGAATGTGGTGAGTGGTAAATCACAAAGAGATGAGTGCCTTTTTGGAGGTCTCCCTATTCCTTTAGGGGTGAGCAGGTTGCCCGTAGAGGTGGTGGATGCCCATCCTGGGGGACAACAGAGGTCAGGTTGGATGGGGCTCTGAGCACCTGATGGAGCTGTGGGTGTCTCTGTTCATTGCAGGGGAGTTGGACTAGATGATCCCTTCCAACTCAAATGATTCTGTGATGTGAAGCTGGAGTCCACATCATCCAGGAAGGTCAGCTTCCTCATCTTCCGTTGGATCATGGCTTCTTGGAGGCAGGGATCAGATGGGGGCAGTCTCCATTGCAGCATAGCTCTGCTCTTTGTGCATGGGAATAAGGCTTCAGGAGCCAACAGGTTGATTGTTACCTTACTGTGTCCCAGATTGCTCCCTATTTTTTTTGTTCTGCCATTCATCATCTTTGGTTAGTTCCAGTGTTTCTTTCTTCTGGGCATGCCTCTTGCTACAGAAGAGTACAAGGAAACAGAACTTGTTCTAGGTAGTGCTGCTCTTTCCACAGGCTTCTCTAACCATGTAGCTAACCTGAGTGCTTTAAACATTAGATTGCTGATGACTGCTTCAGTTACTGTGCCTTGACCTTCCCCTCCCAAACTGCATTTTAAATATTTATATTACGGTTGAAAAACTTTTCTTCTATTTAATGAAGTCTATTATTATAAAGAGTTGGTGGCTGTGACAGTTCAGAGGTGGAGCTGTGTATGAAGGTGAAATGCACAAGATAAGGTACCTGAGCAATTGACTGGCATTGCAAATTCCTGGCTATTGAGAAAGCCCTCAGAGGACTCCTGTTCTGCACTGCATGTGTTTTCCTGTTTTTGGAATTATGTGCGATCTGTGGCTTTTTGCCTTTAGATAGGAAGTCTGTTCTCAGGAGTTTGGGATATTCTTGCTGGAGAAGAGATGCCATATAGTATTGTTGTTCTGTCCTTTAAAAGGGAAGGAAGGCCCAGTTTTGTAGAAAAGTGGAGGTGAGGCTCTTTTAACCTCCTTGGACTTGTCCTGTCTTTCAAGGGTGTAACTGCAGAGTGCATTTTTATGACTGTAATCTGAAGGTCTGCTCACAGCTTGGAAGCTGTTATGGAAAGAGTATTCTAGAGGAAAGTGGCTGCAGAAGGAATTTTCTGTTCTTGTCCTTCCTCCAAGATGATTTCTGGACTAAAGTGGGTAGACAATATTTTTGTATGGCCAAAAGGAGCTAATCGTTGTAATCTCATGGTAGCCTGTGGAAAGATTTGGGGCTGTTCTTAAGGAGGTTTGTAACACTATAATGTTTCACCCTGGCACTCAGGAAAAAAGGACAAAGGGTGAAAGCTGTCTTATAATCATCGGGACTGCTTTGAGGCGATTGAGTTACAGCATAAAATGTTCCTCCTTTGCTGTCAGTTTGCTGTTTGTCTGCTCTGTAACAGTAACCCACTTAAAATTGGTGCGGCCCTTTTTGAAGTTATTTAAAACCCCCAGCAATGTATACAGATACTGTAACCTTGGAGAAAAGCACCTCTGAGGAGTGCTTTTGCTTCTGCCCTTTCAGACGCATGGAAAGTGCCAAAGTGCATTTCAAGGATGTTAAAGTAGGAACCTCTGGGTTAGGGTTAGCTTCTGGGTTATGGTTTCAGAGCGTGACTGATATAGGACCAGTTCTGTTTCATTAGACTTTAATATGGGTTGAAGTTTTCTGTTGACTTTGAAGATTCTCATGGGCTCCTTTGGGGCCTGATTATGTTGGAATGTGCCCTGACAATCTTGGAGAGAACTCTCCTACTACCTGATTCTTTCCTTGCTTTTTGTCCACACTAAGCAGTTTCTCCATCAGGTGCTGACTTCAAGGTTCCAGTCTCAAGTTTTAAATGGAGTGAGTTGAACTCATTTGTGTGAGAATGCAGGCAGCTCATAGCAACTCAGAACAAAAAATAGAGGTAGGAAGAGCTGGGAGTTGTGCAGAAGATTCTGCTCTCTGCCTAGTATTGCTGAGACTTGTTTTTTCTCTGAATATAGATGTACTGGTGATGAATCCTGAAAAATGAGTGATAGGAAAACCTCTGTATTGTGCTACCATTGTGTTTCCTGTATTTCATAGTAATTACTTGATTTATTCACAGAATCAGGGCTCTACAAGCTGTCCTTGCATTGAGTCACTTGCAAGATGAAAGATGCATGGGAAAGGACAAGATGGTGAAGCGGAAGAGATGGCAGAACAAGGGGATCATGTGAAATAGCATGGGAAGTTTGATGTTCCATAGTCTAGTTCATGCACAAAGTTATGCAAATAAGGGACATCAAACTTGGAACAGATAAAAGAAGTTTAAAATATTGGTGCGTAGTTAGCTCCTTGTCATAATGGAACTAGAAGAACTGCTTAGAGCTTGGGGGAAGAGGAAGAGAGTATTTGAAGTATTTCTTGTTTCCTACCCCAGGCAACATAACTGCCAGAAAGGAGACCGAATTTCATCACTTCATGATGCCTCTCAGTTCAGTTCAGGAAGAAATAGTGACTATTCCAAAATAGTTAGGAAGCTTCTTATCTTATTTTGAACTATGATAGATGTGTTCCAAAGGATGATAGTTAGTACTGTGCAAATATTAAAGCGAGGAAGTTAATGCATTTTAAGCATTGGTTCTGAATCTGTCTTGTGAAGCATTTACAAGTGGTTCTGCAAAACAGCTTATATTTCATCAGTTTGCAAGGAAAAGCTGAAGTAGAACCTTTAATTATTTTATATCTTAGATGAGGACTTACAATTACATTTAATTGTAGGCATTAAATGATTTTACATAAGCAAGGTGATGGTGACCTTACATGACATTTCAAGATCTTGAACTGATAGCGTGCTTTAGAAACATATGGAATTCTTAATTGCAGCCTTATGTTGGTGCTTCTGGTGTGCTTTAATAAATATCTGTTACAAACTGAGGTATTCAAAAGCAATCTGCACGTGTTCTCTGAATTACACTGTTTTTCTGATGGTTTCTTACTGATTCTGTTTCAGATGCATCCACTCGGATTGTGTAATAGCAATGATGAGGAAGACCTGTATGAATATGGCTGGGTAGGAGTGGTGAAGCTGGAACAGCCTGAGTTGGAACCAAAGCCATGTCTCACTGTTTTAGGAAAGGTAAGGGGCTATATGGATTTGAATAGTTTGGGGGAAATACTGCTTTTATAACTATTCCTTGGAAGGGTTAATTTCTTTCTGAGAAAAATTAAAGTGGAATAAAATGAGACTCCTAATAGTGCATGAAGTATTCCCATTTTTGCCTGTTTTTTCACTGTGTGTCTGAGGGGAAAATAATGCCCTCTATCATTTAAGAGGTGGTGATGACAAAATGATTGTATATGTCCCTTTTTGTGCTGTATAGGAACCTAATGAACCCCTGAGAAAACTAGGAGCCATGGTGTTTGAGTAGAAGCAGAGTGAATGGCTGGTGTGATGCTTGCTTGACCAAATAAAGCTTATTATCAAACATGATCAAAAGTAGTTAAGAACAAGCAGTAAGCAGCTTTCATTTTAAGTAGTTTTCTCAGAAGGCATACTAATTTAGTTGTTTTTTTCTGGGAAGGGGAATCCTCAACCCTACAGGAGACTTCTTTGCTGTAACTGAGGATAGGTATTGCTACCAAGAAGTGAATCTTAGTATCTCAATTAGAGAAATGCAAATTTTCATCTTTGTAATCTCCCTTTGGAACCTTTGGGCCTCTGGAATCTAAATTACTTGAAAATTATTGTCCTTTTTATGGGGTGAAGTTAGGAAGATGGCATTGCTGCTGCTGCCACCAGATACCTTAAAAGGGAGAGTAGAAAGCTGTCTCTTTTTTTCTCAGATTGGAATTTTTCAGGACTAAAGCTATATTATATTTCGATGTTTGAAGTCTGGAGTAATTGGAAGTGCATGAAAGAAAGCAGATATAGTCCCTGGGGTTCAGCCTAGAATTTGGCTCAATTTTTGGGTAGGGTGATATTGGTAATTTGAGGTGAACACTGAATGTGCAACAGACAGAAGATGATCCAGAGTTGACATTTTTAGGTAAAACTTGTTCCATATATTTCTAAGGTAAACTTCTAGAAGAAACACATTTCAAGGGAAATGGGAAACCGTCTGCTTGTCTAAAATTTACTGCAGGTTTAGCTAATGGTACAAACATCTCTCCAAAGAAGTGATTGTACTTTGAGTTGAATTTGAGCATAGCACAACCTTTTTTTTCCCCCTAACTTGGAGTACTGTTTTTGTTTCAGTGAAATTCCAGCCTGTTTTAAGGGAGCAGATTCAAACTCATATCACTAATACTGGTGCACCTTTGTATTGTGCAGTCTAGTAGTAGAAGAGGTTATTGCATGCGTTTATGTGGTAAAATGCATGCATATATGAAAGAATAAGTGATAAATTTATGTTGAGTAGTAAAAGCAAAACTGCTGTAAGATCCCCTGGGAAGCTTAGAGTACTGTGAAGTAGAATGTAGAGAATACTTGAAAGCTGTCTGCAGTGCTAAATTCCATGGTACACAAACCTGGTACAAAGATACAGTTCCTATTGTTGATTTTTCTTTAATTGTGGTGGTTGTTAGTAAGACCCTGGCCTGTGTTTCTTAGTAGCTTTGCTTGAGTTTATCCATCTTGCTAAATGGGTTCGGTAGATGGACACACTAAATTCTGTACATTTCCGTACAGTTTTTTGAATTGTTCATCCTTCTTTGTCAGATGTGTGTGTTGTAATGAAAGCACAAGAGGTTTTTTTTTAAGGGGGGAAATTATCTTCTGCTAGAGTGCCTGTGAAAACTGGGCTCTGATGGGGGAAGAGGTGTGTGTGGCAGCCGTGATTTAGCGCTGCCTTTGATCACAGTGCAGCCCTGTTTGAGGCAATGCTGCATGCAGGCGAAGCAAAGGCCTGGGTTTTACTGATCTCATGAGCTCCTGAATAGGGCTGGGAGGGGAGTGACAGAGGAAGAAGAAAGCATTGGAAATGAAAAGGAAACCCCGTGAACCCAGCAAGCATTATTGGCTGGATTTGCCTACCAGGGAGCCGCTCAGTTTCTGCCAGGCTAATTCTGCTCCAAGTCCCTCTCCCCCGCCCGACCCCACCTCCCCCTCTCTTTCCTTCTTTCAGACTTTTTTGTTTTTCAGGCATGGCTGTAGTAACTGGTTCTCAGGCTGGGAACCCACTGAGCCTGTTGCCATGGTCACTGGGAAGCTCTTCGTGCCATGTGCTTCAAAGGGAACCTTTCCCCTCCTAGAATTCCTGTCTTCTCTGCAGACAGCACAATGGGACTCCTTCCCCTCTGCCTGCCTTGCACATGTGCTCCAGCGGTGTAGCTTTACTACAGAGGAAGGGAAAAGCAATGCTGCCTACAAATTACCTGTTACGTGTTTGTGTCCACTGTGCTGGGGTGGCACTACCCATGTCCTGTGTAGGCTGATTTGCAGTTCTATTGCCTCCCACTCCCTGTTACTTTTTGGTCAAGAAGCTGAAATACAACCTAGCAGTGCCACTGCTTCTTTGTTTCAGTACAGTGTAGACACTGGGAGAATAGTGTAGACTTGCTTAAAAGTAGCACTTCTTCCCTCTTCTGCGGGCTTGAAGGCCCCCAGGGAGGAATTTTGTTTCTTACTTTTCTTCCATGGCCTTCTGAAGGGACTCCACTATATTAATAGGATATGTGTAATTAAGGATGTGCATCTGAGTAGAAGCTAACAAAGAGAGGATGTCCCCACTACTACAGCTTCCTGTTTTCTTTGGATCAAAGGAATCTGTAATAGAAGGAAATTCCTAACAGTTCCCCTAATGTCCATTCACTTATCCCTGTTTTAAGAGGCTGTTTACAAATACACTGACAGAAACAATCAGAAGAATCTCTTGTTTTGCCACATCATGATTACGAATGTACTTCTTAGGTTGGGGCTGAAATTCTCATGAGTTCAGTCTGTGTGAAGCCATCTAAATTGTGACTCCTAACCTTTTTTTGTCCAGTAGTTTAAATTTGTAGATTCTTGTAAGGTAATCAAATGTGAAATCACAGGGCTGTATTGGTCAGTTTCTGAACAAAGAGTAATCTAAGGCTTGAGGAACTGCAGCAAGTGGGCCTGTGGGGAGTTTTGTTCTCACTTTGTGAATGTGCATAAACTAATTGCCTGGCTTCTATTTAGCTTGTGCAGTACTTTTATCCAAGAATATTGTAAACCTCACTGTGAGCTCAGGCACTCCTGCACTAACTCTGGGAGCATGCATGCTTGTCTTGTTGAGATGCAGTCCTGATTTGTTCCCTGTCCTAACAATGATGTTTGTTAGCGAAGCTTTTGGTACAAGTCTTGCAGGGGGGAGAAGGAAAGACTCTGCAATACGTTTGCAAGTCACATATTTATGGGAGTTAAAAATGCTCTAATGTGTGCTGGTTAAATCAACATACCTGGAAGAGCAAGTAATCAGATGATACATGTCCTTCCTTACAACTTGTCAAAATGCCTCCAAAGCAGTGTCCTTCTGAAAACTGACTTTTTTGCAGCAGCAGCAGTAATGGTTAGCTGCAGTGAACCAAGCCTGAGAAGTGCAGTCAGTTTGATTTCTTCCCATCTTGCTTTTCCGTTGTGTGAACTATGACTTGAGTGAATCCTAACTGAATGAGTGTCCCTTCTCAGTTGAGGCAATCTTGGATAGAGTGGGTTGTGCTCTAAGTGCGTGGAGTAACTCTATCACATATACTCTATAAATAGTTTTGCAAGTTACTTTCTCCTACAAATCCGTTTCCAAAAAAGGGAGGAAGGTTGATTTTAGTTTTTGTGTAAGAAGAACTTTGAATTATACTCCTTTCTAAAGGATTAGCAGTATCTTCACCTTCTTTAAAAGGTGGTTTTGATCCTTTTCGTTTGGAGCTAATGAAACCATGGAAGGCAAATTAAATGAAATAATTTGTCTATTGATATTCATAGCCTAAATTAAGCATACAGTTATGTGCAAATTAGAATTACGGGGATTGTGCAAGCTTATATTTTCTGTATAATATTAGCTCTGGCAACGGCAATGTGGAAGACAGCCATGTTCCAGACAGCCATGCAGATGTTTACAAGTGAGACATGCAGGCTCGCATTCATTGCTGGTGAAAACACACGGCTAATGGTGGTGACTGTTGAAAAACAGTGTTTTGTAGCCGAGAATTTGCTGGATCAAGTAGTTTTATTGTGCTGTTTGTCTATTGTTTCCATGGAAATAAATAGGAGGCATTACTTTTGCAGCAACCTGCTTACAATACTCAGGACACCTGAAAAATTAACATCTCTTTTAAACATCCACAAAGTATCTCCTGTGATTGTATTTGAAGTGATGCTGTTATTTGTGCAGATAATTTTGGTGTCCTTAATCCTCTGACATTCTTGTTTCTTCTCTTGTGCTGGCAATGTGAAGAGACCCCAACAGCATCTAGACATAAAGATCTCTGGCATTCTAACAAAATTGTACAGATAAGGTCTGAGAGGATAGTATCTTTAGTCAGGAAGACTTGAAATTTTCATAATGACAGATACAGAAGTGATCCTCTTAATCTTCCCCATAGGGACAAATGTGTGTTTTTGAAAAAGAAAAACATCACTTTAAAGCAAAATACACTTGACAAAAGCTCAGGGCATTTGTTACTCTCTCCTTGCCTTTCCTTCCATCCTCCGCAGACCACATTCTTAACACCAGGCCTATTTTAACAGACTAAAAAAGGAATTTGAATTGGAAAGAAAAAGGAAAAAATATTGCATGTAGGCGTGTTTGGCAGCAGAGATCATGGAGAAATGTGTAGAAGCAAAAATGGGGACTCGGCATGAAGCAGCAGTCTCATCACTACAGCTCGTAGTGAAAGAAGTCTTGAGTTCACAAGTTTCTCATGTTTCTACTCTTTAAACTGTCTCCTCTGTGCTCAGTTTGCACCTTAATTTCAGCAGTGGTTTTAAGAAAGACAGGAAAAGATTGAGAATGGATAGGAGAACTGACAAGCGAGGCAATAAAGTTTTTGAGACACTGGAAAGGTTTGTGTTGTGTATGGATCATACGGTGAAAGATGTAGAGGTAAAGAAAAGAGTTGGGCCAAAGCCAAAGAAGGGCTCACACTGAGCAGTGGGCGAACAAAGGTTGGGACAGGTCATGCAGTTATGTAGTAGGTCTGTCAGTCTTTGGTTCTGTGGGTTGGCTGTTTCCATTAGCCGGTAATCTGTTATTACATTATTTTACTAACTTCCTTTTCATGTTCACTGTGCATTGTTATGAAAAGCAACAGCTATTCATGAAGAAAGGCTGTCTCTGATGCTTTCCCCCTCTGGGCGCTCCTTAGGTTTGCTGATGTTGGATTGATTACTTCGCATAAGTGTCCACTTTAGAGTTGAGTCTTCAGCAGTCCTCACCACTGTCCTTGTTCCTTTCCAACCAACTGGAACACAGCTGCTTTTATCTTCAGCTAAAGAAGCAGCTGTTGTTGCACAACATGTGTTACTGGAGTCAGTCAGAACTCACTGAAGTTAATGGGAATTCAGGCTGAGGAAGGACTAAGTAAAGACTAAGGAACAATGTAAAAATAATAGTAACATGTAAACATTTTAAGTCTCTTGAGTACTTGGACCGTCATGATTCTACACCTTTGTGAGCCTCTCAAACACTGGGAGAGACTTTGTGTTAATTTACATGCAGAATCTACCTGTGGAATAACAAGAAACACAGTTGCCCATGCACTGGAAGAACTACAGAAATAGAGCTTGAAGCAGGAAAATGAATGATCATTCAGGTGCAGCTATGTTGGAGCAGAGGTAAGCACAGAAGTCTGGCAAGCAGGATCGGATAAATGACTTGGAAAGTGAAGAAAATAGGGAGTAGACATGGAGGCAGGGAATGGAATTCTGTGGGACTTCATAGATGAGTGACATGCCTAATTTCAGTCCATAAGAGACAGGAGGCTTTGTAAGAAATTGGAGAACTGAGGTATGTAACCAGAGCTGCATCAGAGGGACTCTAATATTCAGAGTAAAAGATGAGCGGATGTAATAAGCAGTGGTAATAAAGAAATTGCATATATAAGAGGGGATGTTTTGCAGAAGTTTTCACGAGGTTGAAAGGGAAGAAAGAGAAAAGGTTGATATAACAAAATGTGCTTCACATCCTGTTTCTGAGATAACTTTCCAGAAACTATTTTTCTGCTCTAAACATGTCTCCATGATTGCCAGGTGGATATAATATAGAGGTGACTGTTTGAACAACATGGCAATTTAATGTCTATACCAAGCTCAAGGAATCAACTCCTTACAGGTCAAGTATCAATTCATACTGCACACTCAAAATTAAGTATGAAAGGGGCTTTTTGGTCAACATAGGGAGCACGGAAGCCGTTTGCAGTTCTGTTGGGTTATTTCTTGGAGATCGGAACTGGGGGTATTTGTGAAATCTTTAGACTATTAGGCACGTATTATCAACTTTTGCATAGCTATTGCCTTAGATGTGCTCATGGTGGGTATGAAACTAAATCTGTTAAAAACATCAAAAGCTTGTATATATCCTACCACATCTATGTCTCAGTTGTGGCTTATCAGTGTTTTAATTAGTAAGTCCAGACAATGCATCACAGACATTCAGTTTTTCAAAGTACTCAAATAACTTGGTTGGCTTTGGACAGGAAAAAAAGACAGACCTTAGCCAGAGGATCCAAGTGACAAACTTCTTAAGGGAGGAGGAAGTGAAGCCGTTTTGCTACGGGCACGGAATGCATAGACTCTTGAGTCCATGAGCAGTGTTGAAACTCCCAGAGGGTCCGGACCCTTCAGCTGACTGTAAGGGACTAATGAGCCAGCCTGGCTGTTTATGGGCTGTGGTTAACCTCTTGCAAGTTAGGATTTCCTGTCGCCAGCAATGGGCTGTGACCGCCAGCACCACAGTGTTAATGATGAGGTAGGGGCTGATGAATGGCTGGACTCCAGACAGCAGCCTTCACTGGCAAAGAATCAAGTGGCCGGAGGGAGAAAAACACTGATGTCTACAAGAGAAATAATGCAAACTCCAGAACCTATAATTCCCATGTTTAAAAAAAGAAAGGGAGAAAGAAACTGGGGACAAATTCAAACCGAGTGAAGCTTTTATCTCTGCATTCTGAATAGAAGATTGTTTTTCAGCAAAACTGGCTGCAAAAGCCAGGCCAGTTAAAACAATATGCAGGCTGCTTGCCTCCAAGTAACCAGAAATTGTTGGCTCAGAGTAGGCTGCTCTGAGGAGCCAACCTGCTGGGAGACGTTATCCAAGCAACGGCCTGAATGTAATTCCTCCCGCTGTGGAATGGCTCTTTGGCAAATGAAGACCCTAATTAGAGATGGAAGGGTTTCTATTTTGTTTTTCTTTAATCCTTACCCTGAGGCCTCAGCAATACAGCCATGTCGCTGCTTGTGTGGAGAGAAGTTTCCAGTTTCCCTTTGTAATAAGAATCCTCTACCTTTTTTATTCCTTTTTTTTTTTTTTTTTGAAAGAAGTAACAAACTAACAACAAGGGCCCACCACAGTTTAGGACCTTGAAACTAATCTAATCCTAAACCAGAAACCACTATCTAGAAGACAGTCCATATCTTTTTTTATTTATTTTTTTAGCCAACCCATGAAAAGTTGCTACATAAACTGGAGTATTGGGGTGGGCCATTCATCCTTCTACTACTGAGCTTATTACCCAGGCTGATTCTTTCTGAGGAAGAAGGCACAAGTTTGAAGACCTCACTGAGGCACCAGCAGTATTCTACTGGACACCAAGGGGGTTTTACAAGCCTTTGTTCTTTCAGGGACTGAAGTCCCATACTGGGAGTTACATGCTTATTCTGTACTGGTGGATGCGGATTCTCTTCCCTGACAGAGGTGACAGAAGCTCCTGGGGAATGTGCTGCAGCATTTTGGCTCTAGTGGATGTAGAAGTGAAAATACTTTTGCTGCTCGACATCTCACCTTGGCTTCTACGAGATCGGTCTGGCCATACTCGCACAGACTGTATGTGGCTATGTAGTAATACAAAGAGCACAGCTTCTTCTCTCTGTTGAGATTTGGATCTACTGCTTTGCCACTTCACATGATGATTGTGTTATCTCTGAAATATCTTTGTTTATGGTAGAGCTCAGCCTATGGATGGAAGGCCAGCTACTTGAGGGTGAGGCCAAACAAGACAATGACACTAAGCAGAAGATACTGATTTTTCATTCCTATCATATTCTTACTTTTGAAGACACAACCCTAATTGACCTAAGTGCAAAAAACTGAGTGACTTATGCTTGCTTTCATTTCTTTACAGCGCTTTTGGTGAGCTATAGTCATATTCTATCTTGTCTTGCCTTCCAGTTAGAGGACAGCAATATAATACTGATGGGCACAAAGCTCTTCTGCCTTTCAAATTCTGGTTGCTGTAGATGTGTCAGCCTATCTTTGATAGGCTACTGCAAATGCCTCAGGCCTGTTCTCATGACATAATTTCACCTGAGCTGAATCTGTTTGAAGTTTCAACTCTTTCCTAAAAGACTTAAATATGTATCTAAAGCTGTGGGTCAGGAACCACGACTCCAAATTGTTATGTTGAGAAGAACTTTCCACCGTAAAATAAAGCATGTTTCTTAGGAAGATTGGATTTCCCTATTGAATTGACTGAGGCTGGATGGAATTCCTGCAGGAATTAAGAATTTCAAAAACTTTGTGATGAGGGAAAAAAATATTTCTGAGTTTGAGACATAATACTCAGTTTTTCCTTTTGTTGTGAATATGTTCTGATTTCTAATTTTAAGTTGGTATTCTATTAGAGCATGTTTCAGTCTCTGTGGCTAAGAAGAGATCAAATGAAATAGCTAGACAGTTAAGATAATAAACAAAACAGAGGGAAGTAGTCCAGAAGCTGTAGAGGTGAATGAGATAACAAGTGTTTTGGTTCCTAGACAGCAGTTAATAGAATAAAAGTCATTCATTTATCATTTTTGTGTCCATGACCTTGTTGTGTTCAAGTGATATTCAAGTCACTTGGATGTGACCTGACTGGGAGTTGCACTTGCTCCAAGTGTGAGTTCTGACAGCTTATATCCACGACTGTAGTTATGCAAGTACTCTGACCTTCGAAAACGTGGCATGGAGCACAAGAACCATGACTCAACCCCTAGGATGTTAGCTTTAAGTGAGTTAGAGATCTGTGCATATGCTGGGCATACAAAGGCAGGTTTGGGAAACATAAAGCTGAGGTGATTGTACAAACATTTGCCTAATAGTCTTCAAAGTTTACATGAGCTTTTCTTGATAGACTTGGATTATTAGGTGGTGGTAAAACCTGGCAGACAGAAAAACTTACTTCTTAAGAAGGGAAGTTCTTAAAGTAATGGCTATTACAAATTCCAACTTCTCATTGGAGATGAGTCCAGGGGACTGAATGAATAAGTTGCAGATCCTTTTTCCCTTGGGTTCTACCACTGTCACTAGAGAGAGATCAGTGCCTGCCCCTCTGCTCCACATTGTGAGGCAGGTGTGCTATAGGGACAACTACTTAGAATCATAGAATCACCAAGGTTGGAAAAGACCTACAAGATCGTCCAGTCCAACTGTTCGCCTATCACCAATAGCTCCCACTAAACCATGTCCCTCAACACAACATCCAATTGTTCCTTGAACACCCCTAGGGTCGGTGACTTTGTAATCATCTAGACTAATAATTACCTTAATTTTTTTACAACTTCTCTAGTTCCTTCCCATGCTCTTCCTCAGCACTACCACGTGTTCCATTCAGTGTTAAAAGGGGCTGTGAGAAGGAAGGGACAGGCTCTATAACGGGGTCTATTGTGATAGGACAAGGGGAAATGGTTTCAAACTAAAAGAGGAGAGCTTTAGATTGTATATAAGGAAGAAGTTTTTACACTGAGGGCAGTGAGGCACTGCACAAGGCGCCCAGAGAGATGGAGGTGCTCCATCCCTGCAGACACCCCTGGTCAGGGGATGGGGCTGTGAGCGCTGATGCAGCTGTGGGTGGCCCTATGCACTGCAGGCAGTGGGAACAGATGGCCTTTGGGGGTCCCTTCCGACTGAAACCATTCTATGATTCTGTGCTTTACTGCATCGTTTTAGTTTGCTTTATTTTTGCGTTGTAGATAACTAGAAAAAGTTGTTACTACACAGTTTCCAAAATGAACATGTCTTGTGATTATTATGTTTTGGAGGTTGCTTGTCTGTAGGAATTTTCATGCCCTGAAGGGTTATAAAATGTAACAAGATTTCTGAATAACCATTCATTAGTTGGTTAGTTGTCATGAATACTTTTTGCTGAGCCCCTATTACACAGTTCAAGACCTTCTGCTCCTCCAATGTTCTTTTCCAGTGCTCACCCTTCTCCCGGCAACTGTGACCTCTCATAGCAAGGAGGGTTGGCCCTCACTTGGGCTGTAGTAGCAGAAGACAGGATTTGGGGAATGGAGTCCCTTAAATGCAACGAATCACATAAGATTTGCAACCAGTAGGCTTGGTTGTATTCAGGATTAAATGAATGCCCTGTTCATGTGGAATTTGTTGGGTTTTGTGGTTTTTTTAAACTCCATCTAGACTATGAACCAATGGCAGTATTTCTCCCTAACCCCAGATAGGAGAGGCTCTTGGTTGTTTTTTTTTTTTCCTTCTTAGTTTTAACTGAGAACTACTTATCACTGAGTGGTATGGATCTATGGATCACATTGGAATCATAAGATCACAGAATGATATGGAAGGGACCCCTGAAGCCCGTCTGGTCCCACTGCCTGCAGTGCACAGGGGCACCCACAGCTCCATCAGTCCTCACAGTCCCCACCCTAGTGGGGTGGCTACCCTGTGCTAGATGTGATTACATAGCATATGAGTACATGGTCGTCTTTTCAAACCTGAAGTACATCGTGGTTTTTAGTAGTAATAGTAGTTTTAAATATGGATATATAGTTTTGCACTTCCAGTATTGCTTCTTTGATAAAGCAATTGTTATAATGCCATATATTGCAGTATCCATAGGATACTTATAATATAAAACTGACCTCAAAGTGCCAGAGGTGCTAAATTAAGGATTACAGGCAGGAAGAAGTTTTATGTTAGTGCGATGCTTTGGGGCTTTACTGTCTTGTTCTAGTACTTGTCTGCTTTAACTTTGAGACAGAAATCTGAAAGCTCTTTTTTCTTTATCTGAGAACAAGATTTGAAATGGCATCCTGCTTGTGCTGTGCTGAACTCATTATTTCTGGAGTTATTGGGGAACTGTACATTAACAGGGCTGAGGCATCAGTTGGTTAATCTGTAACTTTTCCTCCTTTTCTCCTTCCAGTGGCCTGGCTTTCCAACTACAGTTGTGGCTCAAGGGGCAAGGTGCTTTTGGTGAATGTCAGGGCCTGATAGTGTAGGAGGGATGCAAGGGGTGACCTGCACTGTACAGATGTTATTAGTCTCCATTCTCTGTGGCTCCGAGAGGAAAAAGAGGTTTGGGAGTTTGTTGTAATTAAAAAGGATGTTTGACATAATGCTGTGGGGTTTGTGCAAGATTGGCAGTGATAAGCAGTGCACAGCAGTCTGTTATGGCAGAATGTCTTTCTTTGCCTGTAGCTGATGTTCCATGCTTCTCAAGTAAAATGGGTCTTACCTATTTTTTTTTAAAGTGGTGCCATTCCTATCATTGAAAATCAAATGTTACGTCTATGTTTTCAAGTCTCTGCTTTTTCCACATGCTTATAGCTGCTATCTGTACAATGGGGCATGCAGTTCATGCCTCCTGCTCAGTTTATGATAGAGTTCTTTAATCTGTAAGATGAAAACTGCATCTCCTGCAGTCAACATTGCTGAAATCCTTGACCACTCCAGAGGAATAAATCAAGAGACTGGATCTTCTCATCAAAAATCATGTTCACTGGAGTCATGGCACAGGCAAATGGATTGCTACTGTGTGTTGATTACATGTTACCAATACACTGTGTGAGAGGCTGGCTGACTTCTTCAGAGGACCAAAGGCAGCTGATGATAGAATCAGCTACAAAAGAGTTCAACCTCATGCAGCTTGTGTAATCCCACTCTTTTGGCAGATTAATGACCATTGAGTCCACAATCTGGAGAGTTCTGACATGGAATACTTGGTTTGGTGGGCTGGGTTAAAGTGGAAGATATGCCTCAAGTTCAATAAATCTTAGCTCATAGAGAGAGAACAAGGGGGGAAAAACCTCAAAAGCTGACAGAATAAGTGCAGATTTGGTTAGGCTGGCTCAGTTATCAGCTAAATGAGGATGTATAAACCAATTCTCTTGATGACTCTATTTACTTGGAGCAAACATTTTCTGCCCCCTCCCCAAAAGGAGATTTATTTGACTATATTATTTGATTATATATATGTATTTGTATTATTGTACAAGAAGGAAAAGAAAAAAGCCCCAGTCACACTTAGTACAGCTGTGCAATAAGGCCCAGATAATAGCGCATACTGGGCACCAGATGGAACAGTTAGGGAGTTTGCTAAAAGCAGTTTACTGGCATTTGTACTGTAGTTACTACCTAAACCATTGTCTAATCCTTCCCTCTTCATCTTCAGCTTTTTTTCTCACCAAGAGAATAAATCAACTCCTTCACATACCACATGGTACAGCTATCACTAATAGTTTGTACTTACAGTGCACTGAGTTTTAGAATTGAATTCATGCAGTTGGGTCTGTAGAGGCTCATCTAGGAAGGCAGGTACATAGTTCTTAATGTAAGAGTATTTGTGAGGCTGAGGTACTAGCAGCAAGTTGTCTGTGGCTTCATACAAGTAGCAGATACTTTCAAAGCATCCTTTCCTCCCGTCAGTTTTAACTAGGAAATTAACTTCAAACAAACAACAAGAAAAACAACAAGGTGTATTTTTGTTGATAGATCCCCATGAAAATTAGAGCGCTACAGAAACACAGATGAATCCTATGTTTGCAGTGAAAATAAAAAGAAGCCTTTAAAGTGTGTAACAAACACTCTGCATCCTTCTGTTTCCGTATGTCTGTCAGCAGAGGAACTCTGATGAAGTGAGAGGCTGGTGATATTTAAGGGGTTGAGCAAAGGCAAATTCAAAGGTGGTTCTATAGCTTTGATTTTAGTTGCTTTAGAATCGCCTACGTCCAACATTCATTTATGGGGGGGGGGGGAAAGAAAGTCTGTCTTGTGTTTGAATAAATTCTAATGTAGAACTGACTTTTTTAATAGAACCCCTAGGTCTTTGTCTTCCTTGTTGGACGTTTTATTTTCAGCCTCTTTGCATTTCCCTAACCACTATGCTTTGTTTTGTGGTATTTCTAATGCACAAAACGCAGTAGATTTTAACAGTTTGTTTTCTTTCTTGACTTTCTGAGGGGAAAACTCAACCACCTTGCCTGATTGTTCTGTGCCTGGTTTATGATTAACTGAAATACACTTAAAGCATTTTTAACCTGTTGTGTACTATGTCACACGCAAAGCAAAATAATCCAATAGAAACTGCTGTGAAGATTGGAAAATACAAGTCTTGAACAGGATTATTGCTAATGAAATTCTATTAGTTACTTTAATTCTTTAATCAAGATGAGTAGAGATATTTATGCAGTTCTAAGGTGAATTTTTTGCATGTGTTTTCAGGGGGAAAAAGTCACAGAACTTGAAACCAATATAGAAAATATTAGTTGAAATGGATTCTATATCTGTATACAGGTAAAATCAGTATATGAGACGAAGTTAGAACAGATCAGAGGGCTGGATTACCTCTCCTGTGACAAAAGGCTGAGGGGGCTGGGGTTCAGCCTGGAGAAGAGAAGGCTCCAGGGAGACCTCATTGTGACCAAAACTATAGAGACTCTTTATGAGGGACTGATGTGACAGGACAAGGGATAACAGCTTTAAACTATAAGAGTAGACTTAGATTGGATATTAGGATGAAGTTCTTCTAATAAAGATGACACTCTGGAACACCCTGCCCAGAGGAGCTGTGGATGTCTCATCCAAGGCTGGGCTGGATGGGGCTTTGGACAACCTGATCTGGTGGGAAGAATCTGCCCATAGCAGTGGGTTAGAACTGGATGATCTTTGAGGTCCTTTCCATCCCAAACAGATCGATGGTTCTGTGTTGGAGTACTGCTTACAGTGCGATCGTCGCAATACGTTGCTGCAAAGTTTTCAGAGCAGTTATGGACTGAAATTCTCTACGCATCCTTTGCTACCTTTGTTCTCCAGATTGCTTAGATAAACTTTAAACATACGTATCTTGCCTCATCAGGTGTTTTCCTTCACCTGCATAACCACAATGTTATCATGCTGTTCATGGACTTCTTCCTGTTCTTTTGCCCTTCACACAGCTTTAAAGATTTGTTCCTCCCGTCTCATAGTGCTTCTGCACGACCGGTCTGTTATCTGCATCCACTGAGAGCGCTGGTTGTGGCTCCGTCTTCTCTTTGGCTTGTTTGCACAAAGCTGGGGCTGGGTTACAGCTCATGTTGGATGAGAGCCCCCCTTTGAGGGGACACACCAAGAACCTGCTTCATCCCCATGCATTTCAGACAGTGAAAGAAAGTTGTGCTTGTCAAATACGACACTGGATGGCTTGTCTCTTTTGTGTAGAGAGCTACTTACAGGATGGCTGGCGTTGGAGGGACCCCTGGATGCCGTCTGGTCCACCTGCTGTTTAAGCAAGGACACCCAGTCGTCCAGCAGTGTCCTGGCAGCTTTTCTTTGGGGGTGGAGACTCTGTAACTAACCTCTCCAGGCAACCTCTGACAACTGTGCAGTGGAAAACTGTTTCCTGAGATCCAGATGGAACAGAGGCATAAGCTTGCTATGGGAAAGTTAGCTAATTCTGCTCATGTCTAAACAAGCACACGCTTAAATACCGAAAAATAGAGGAAACAAAGGATTGATTGCCTTACCCAGAGAACAGGTTCAGCTGAACACCCTGATTTCTGTTTCCAGAGTGGAATCACCTTTCTATTGTTATAACTAACATGGATTTCATTATTCTTTGAATTTGAGGACGAAATAATTTTGGAATTGCCAGTTGAGGGCTTCCTGAAAACTATTGTCATCTCCCATCCTGCTCCTAGGAAAAAGGTGCGCATAGTACCCTCTGAGTGTTTTTTGCACAGTTGAGCTTAATCTTATCGTGTTATCAGCTCAGTTAGCTGCCAATGTGCACAGAAGGTACGAGAACTTCCCTGTAGCATCAGTTGGGATCACAGACCCATAGAATGGTTGGAATTGGAAGGGACCCCCAAAGGCCGTCTGTTCTCACTGGCTGCTGTGCACAGGGACACCCACAGCTCCATCAGTGCTCACAGCCCCGTCCCCTGATCGTGGGGTGTCTGCAGGGATGGGGCACCTCCACCTCTCTGGGCACCCTGAGCAGTGCCTCACCAGAAGGATGTGGTCGCACTCTTTCTAAAGAGTGAAAGTTAAGATGGTGATGCTTCTACGTGGTGGCCTTGTCGAGCAAACAGGTCAGAGCCCGCTGTTCTATACTTTAGGCTTTTGAACTCTGAATGTAAAGAAGAACTGGAAGGTGACTGTCATTATGAGCAAAGGATAACTATTTAAATTGCTGAAGGTGCCATTATCTTGTTGATGGTTTGTTTTTTTAAAAAATTTTTTTGCAATAGAGGAAGAACACTGTGATGCAGTAATGTCGTTTATTTTAAACCATTGAAGAGAAATTGTCTCAAAGTTCTGTGCTTGGCATCTTCACTGCTTTCTGCTAATTGCATGGAAATTGAATTGAGGAAATGCATGTTTGACCTTGGTGTTGTGAAGGTGAAGCAGATAGCCATACCACTTCTATTCCTCCTTCTCTCCCAACTGGTGCTTGTCTTTTTGATCTAGGTTTCGGCCACTTTGCTCAGAAAAATGTGTTTTGAATGCAGTCTTTAAAGGGTTGAATAGCCTAATATGAAAAAGTCACGTGCCTATTATAGACTGGGATCATTTTAATTGGGACTTGTATTGGCTGCATTATTTGGAGCTGTCCTGATTGTTGGGGAGCAGATAGGGTATTTTCAAAGACGTTTCAGCTTTAATTACCCCCACAGGTTTGGGGATAGAGGAAGGTGAGGTGTCCCTGCGGCTCAGCCCTGAGGTTTTTGGGGCTGTGGGTGCACAGTGGGCCCCCAGTTTGCCCCCTCTGGCCTATGGGAAGGAGGACAGCAGATGAGAGAAGCGGCTGTGCTCAGGCCTCAGCCTGCTCGCACTCGTTTGCTTCTCAACAGAGCGCTGTGGTTTTAAAAACGAGTTTTAGGAGAGGAGGAGGAGGAAGGGGGAGCGGCGAGGAGCGGCAGGCTGTGTGGTGTGTTTGTGGCTGCTCTCTGATCTCTTGCCAGCGAAACCTGGAAGGTCAGGCCGGGCTGCCGCCAAGCGGCGGAGCTGGAGCCGCAGAGCACTGGAGTGGGCACCGCTGTGTGCTGCTTCCTGGGATGGGGTGAACGGCGTGTGTGAGGGGTGGGAAAATGAAATCTGTGCGCTGTGGCACTGGTCTCGATGCAGGGACCTGCCTTGGTGAAGCCGTACTGGTTGTCCCCTCTCACCTCCCTCTTCTCCACATGCCTTAGCATAGCTTCCGGGAAGATCTGTCCCGTGATCTTTCCCGGCACAGAGGTGAGGCTGACGGGTTGGTAGTTCCCTGGGTGTCCTTTCTACCCTTCCTAAAAATGAGTGTGACACGGCCTTTCTTCCAGTCACCAGGACTTCACCTGACTGACATGACTTTTCAAATCTCATTGGGAATGACTTGGTGACTGTGTCAGCCAGTAACCTCAGGACTCTGGGATGCATCTCTTTGGGACCCATAGACTTATAGATGTTCAGTTTCCTCGGGTGGTCATGAACTTGTTCTTCACTTGCAGTGGGAATGTCATTGCTGTCCCATCTCCCACCTTCTGAACCACCTGGCACAGGTTGCCCAGAGATGTGGTGGATGCCCCATCACTCATCCATCTGAGAGACAGCCAAGGTCATGGGGTAGGGCTATGAGCACCTGATGGAGCTGTGGGCTCTTCATTGCAGGGGAGAGGGATCAGATGGTCTTTAAAGATCCCTTCCAACTCAAACAATTCCAATTTCAATCTTCCACGGTACCAAAAAAATTAAAATAATCCTGTGACATATCATCATTAATTTTCAGAGTATTGGCTTGACACTCAAGTGTTAGTGGGTTTAAATAAAACTTGCTATATGTAAGTGTTGGGAGGGACAAAAACTCAAAATGATAAGGGAAGCCCTCCCGATAGGTACAATACTACTATTGAGTAGCCTTATAGAAAATGTTTCAAGTTGTGTTACTTGGAATTCTTTCCAGTTGTCTTATACTGCTTAATATTGAGACATGGGAAAGAATGTTATCGTCTCCAGCACAGATTTTGAACCCAGTTGGTACTTTTAATTTCTAACATAGAATGGCTGAGGTTGGAGGGGACCTTAAAGATCACCCAGCTCCATCCCCACGCTCAGGCTGCCCAGAGCCCATTTATGGTCTTACCCATCTCCAGGGATGGGGCATTCACAACTACTTCGGGCAGCCTGTTCTATCACCTCACCACCCTCTGAGTAAAAAACCTCTTCCTAATATCTATAATCTCAGTCTCCCCTTCCTTTTTTTAAAGCTATTCCCCCTTGTCCATTCATATCCGATTTTGCAATATAGAGTAAAAAACACAGATTGCATCTCGTTCACAGGAACTTAACGAATTGCTGTGCTGTAATCTGCTCATTTGGTGTGTTTGCAAATGAAGGATTTTTCTGAACCAGCCTCCAAATCCTTTTTAAGAATATTTTCTGAGATCAAAGTGCCTCACTTTTTGGCTGACCGTTCTGAAAGTACAGCCTAAATACCCTGAACGGTTCTACATATACTGCATGTTTGTAAAAGATGCCTCTTAGGGAAGCAGTGATGAGTTTTCACCTCAGGGCCACATCTCTTCAGTGGAGAATGTGTACTAAATTCCTTTTAACTTTTCCTCCCCAACAGCTACTAGTGATTAGCCAGGTGTGCTGACTTCAAAGAGGACGAATACCTGCTGCTCTGAGAAAGAGACTCCGTCTGGGTGTTGGTTTCCCTTGTGTGCTGTCTGGTGGGCTTTGTCAGTTTTAAAATAAAAATGAAATAGAAGAATAGAACAAAGAAAACTACCTGAAGATGTTCAAATTCACAGTTTTGTTCTGACCAGCAGTCGTCTTAGTAAATAAAGACTTTTTATAGGGTCTGATAGTCACAGGACATGGTGGAAGGGCTTTAAAGTAAAAAAGGGGAGGATGAGGTTGAATGTTAGGAAGAAATCACTCAGCAGGTGATGAGACCCTGGCACTGCTGCCCAGAGCTGTGGGTTCCCCATCCCTGGAGGTATCGAAGACCAGGTTGGATGGGGCTCTGGGCCCCTTGAGCTGGTGGGGGGGGCACCCAGCCCATGGCAGGGGATTGGGGCTGGGTCATCCTTAAGGTCCTCTCATTCTGTGTTAAAGCACTGTGTGATGTTTCATAATCCACAGCTTTTGGATGTTTCCTCAATATCTCAAGTTCAGGTTTTGCCACTCTCTCTGCAGAGCTGGTGTCTTCTTGTTTTTGGTCTGTTATGCTGGAGGAAATAATAGAGAAATAATGGTTTGCAGTCTGCATCCAGCAAAGGTAGAAGCAGATTTGAGAAGCTTCTGGTAATGATTGCTCTATGGAGCCATTGAGCATCGCTTGAATGAAATGTAGAGAGGCATAGTGGCAGAAACAGATAACTGTCTTAACCTAGATGATTAAAGTACTCTTTTATCTATCCCAGAGAGTTTTAATATGTTCTAATGTCTTTTGGGTTTGTTTGTTTTTGTTTGTTTTGGTTTTTTTTGCACTGTTGGTAACTCTAGCTTTGGACGCTATTAGGTTAAGAGCTTCACATTAAACAACTCTGATGCTGAAACGTTATATGCAACAGTTCTGACCTCCAGCGGCCAGAAAGAGCAGTGTTCTCCGAGGACCAAAAAACTCAGGCACTTTGTACACAGATTGATACCAGGAGCTTGTCATAGCCTAGGACACTTACAGATGATAAAGAACCTGGTCTGCCTTTATTTTCTACTCTAGAGAACTTGTATCTCCACCCCAAATCACAGGGTAGGCTGTTTTTGATAGTACCTCCAAGTGATATGGAGGGGGGAAAAAATATTTTAAATCTTTGAAGGGTCTTAATCATATCTGAATTCATTTTAAAGCTTGTTGAAGAAGGAGTTTCAGTGGGAAAAGGTACAGATTGCAGAAGCTACAGTGAAGTTTAACTGCATTCCATGTTGGTTCAGTAACTTTTGTGTTTGCAATGACTCTGTCATTGATTTTTAACTACACAGAATCTAACAATGTTAAGTTTGCTGTCCTGCCCTGGAATGAAGAAAAGGAGTGATTTCGGAGGTACCTGTGATCTTTTGGGATATGCCTGAGGATGCCGTTTTTCTTATTGCAGGCAAAAAGAGCGGTGCAGCGAGGAGCCACAGCAGTCATCTTTGATGTTTCTGAAAACCCGGATGCCATTGATCAGGTATGAGGGAGGGAGCTTAGTTTTATTACACCCTCTGTTGGACTCCTTTAGAACTGCGGAGGCAGCAGCGCAGGGCAGGCAGGCCTCTGAGCACAGCAACCTTAAGACATGAGTATTCTGACTGATGTGGTGCTGTGGTTTTCTTGCTTACCTTCTGGCAGGCAAGAAGCAACGGAGATGCTGAGAATGATAGAAGGAGAGGAACGTGGGGAATAAGATTTTTCTTCTAGCCTTTGCTAGAATCTCGAATCCAATACTGGTTCTGCATTTTTGAGAAAGTATCGAGGCAAATAGTAGTGGCCTCGAGGCAGTGAGGTTTCTGCCCAGCACTACATACGGGGGGTTTGGCCATGCCCAGCTTGTAATCAATGGCATTGCTGAGCAGCTGTTATTTTTGAGATTGCAAAATGGGCTTCAAACTTTGTTCAAACAAATTCCTACAAAAAAAAAAAAAGTATAACTTTTTTCTTATTCACAGCTGTTGAATTTTGACCTAAGTATTATATGGACCAGCAGAATTTTTCTTTTTTTCTTTTTTTTTTTCCCAGGGATCACTGTGTAAGTTCCATCTTCTCATTTTAGATGGGTGAGGTAATATTTCTGTGAGAAGCTTAAGATCCTGCCAGGCAATTTCGAGTTAACTGAGCAGAGAAAATAAGCTTAACAAGCATGAAAATAGTCTACATTTGGTTTAGTTTTCTTCTGTCTTAAGAGAGCTACAGCAGAAACAAGTGAAGCAGAATATTTTCAAGTGCAGCCTGAATTTCCCGGGGAAAGAGAGAGACTATCTGTGTTTACATTTAGAAAGCTGGCTATAATTATGAAATGAGCATCTGTTGGGCTGAGGGATGTGGACTCTGCAGTAGGTGCTTTGGGAGCTGTGGTCTGCATGTGCATTAAGGCTACAGACTTAATTTTGTGAACACCCTCAGTATTTTTTCAAAAATCATCTCGCAAGGATGTTATCTATCTTGTTTCTGGTCTTTTCTCTGTATTGCAACCTCCAATTACTCTCAGCTGTCCATCTGTCTCTGAACATGTGAAGCTGAGTTGTTGCCTCTTTGTGTCTTCCATCTACCAACAGCCCTCCTTCCTTGACTGTTGCTAATTGACTGGGTGCAGCTAGCCACAGTAATTGGAAAATTAGTTGATTATTGAGTATTTGCATGAACAAATAAAATGGAAAGTGGTTAATGCAGCAGCTGGCAGCGTAGGCTCTATTACAGGACAGGCAGCAGCTTATGCAAATGCTCGCAACCAGAAGATGAATGACAAGACCTAGTTTCATACACTAACCATAAGAGGTACTTGATTGGCTGCCGTCTCATGCCGTTCTGGACGTTTGTGTGTCATGCATTTTGATTCTCAGCCAATGGGCCTAAGTGAACACTTAGGTTTGTAGTAGAGGAGAACAATTGGTGCTTGAATCGGTTCCGCTTTCATGTTCATTTACTCTTCTTTCCATTCTCCAGAAGAGAAGTACTTGTGCTGAAATGTGCCTTCTGAGCAGGTTTGTTGTTGTTGTTCTAGCTGAACCAGGGCTTAGAAGACCCTCTGAAGAGACCAGTGGTGTATGTGAAGGGTGCTGATGCTGTCAAGCTAATGAACATAGTTAACAAGCAGAAAGTGGCACGAGCAAGGATTCAGCATCGCCCCCCACGGGTGAGACTTTAAGAAACTTCATCTAAACATTGCATTGCTGTTACTTTGTGCAGTGCTTGCTAACTGCAGAGCACAAAGATGTTCTGATGCTCCCCATAAGAATTAACAGATGAGAAATTCTGTTGACCTAAATAAATTGAGGAACTTTACTGTGGACAAGTAGCTATGTTTGATTTAAGTGTAGAATCCACAATGTGGGACCTGATGTCTTCCATTAAAATTTATAAATGGCCAACAATTTTACATAATTGTTGTATAAAAGAGGCTTTCCTTTTTCTTAGTTACATACTATAGTTACTGCATGCACCTAGCAGTTCAGATTTGCAAGACAGCCTGCCCTGCGTTAATTAATTTCTTGGGGGGCATTTTAAACATGGGTTAGTTATTTTATACCTGATATTTGTAATTTCAATGGAAAATGTTGTTCTAGAGATTTTTTTTAGTACTCATTACACGTACCTTACATATGAAGAACAAAACCAGAGGTCAGCAATGACCAAGTTACCACTTTGGTTTTGTTGTATTTTTAAGGAATACTTCTGATAAGAAGAGTGAGCTGTGCACCATTTGCTGAAGACGTAAATACTTACTTCTGCTTGTTTAGATATACAAGAAAAGCAAAGACCCGTGAAAATCTGTACTAGCACAATTCAATTATTTTTTTTTAAATGTTTTTGTGTAGAATTAGCTCAGAGCTGCTGTGAATCTGACATCTCGTGATTGGCACTCTGTGCATTTCATTCACTTGCAGTAACACATGTACTTCAGGTTTGTCCCGTGGAATCCTCATTAATGAGCAGAGTGAGAGAGAAGCTTAACATTTTTCTGTGTGTATATGTGACAATGACTGCTGAGAAAGTAGAAAAGAAAAAGGAACGGTAGATTTGACTCTGGTAGAAAGATAGGAAAAATAATAATGTTGTTCTAACTTTTAAGCAACCCACCGAGTACTTTGATATGGGAATTTTCCTGGCCTTCTTCGTGGTTGTGTCTCTTGTTTGCCTCATTCTTCTTGTCAAGATCAAACTGAAACAACGACGTAGTCAGGTAAGAGCAGTAATGCTATATTTATTGAATGCTGAAAATTACTTTCTTTTACTTTGTCCTAGAACTTGCAACCTTTAGGAATACTGTATGTGCTGACTTAGAATAGCCATCTTTGGGGAAAGGTTTTTATCCGTGGGTGTAGACTTTTGAAAGGATGTGACAATGTCTTTAAAGGAGGTCTACACTGACTTTTGATGTCCCTTCAGTTAAATTCAAACATTGAGTATTGAATGAACCATTTAGCCTTTGGGAAGGAAGAGTATTTCTGTTTGTTCAGAGGTTGAGTATCAGTAGCATTGTTGTGCTCCAAAAGAAGTCCAAACTTCTGTTGATGTATTCTGGAGAAAATGCAATGATTTAAAAGAAATAACAGCTCTCTTTCAGTATCCTTTGATTCTTAATTGGCAAAGGTTGTGAAGTAAAAAATGTTGACACGGGATAATTCTAGATGAGGTATTTTTTCCTATCAAGCATGAAAGAGAAAGCAAATAGAAGCTAATGGACCCTGCAGTTTGTATTTTATACTGCTCACTACATGGGTACACATGCATAAGGAATGCAGAGCATTGTGCATTAGTTTGAGCCTGATGTGAATTGATAAGGTACATTAATTTGATATGGTGGTGGTTTCTCTGCTACTACACTACAGTCCCTTACTCAGCAGTGTTGCCTTTTTTCTTCTTCTTATGTTCTAGAATTCCATGAACCGGCTTGCAGTGCAAGCACTGGAAAAAATGGAGACCAGGAAGTTTAAGTCCAAAAGCAAGGGACACCGGGAAGGTAGCTGCGGTGCTTTGGATACACTCAGTAGCAGCTCTACCTCTGACTGTGCCATCTGCTTGGAGAAGTACATTGATGGAGAGGTAAAGGATAGAAAGTTTCTTCAACATGGGCTGAGAATGTAGCTGATTTATTTTAGCCCTGTGACTTACAGTTTGCTGTTGGATGCATCATGTATTGAGGTTGTGCCACTTGCCGGACAGATTGCATTGAGCAGCCAGCTCAGCCTCAACTGCATTCTGCAGTTACCAATGTGAATCTCAAGAGCTGTTTGCCACACTGCAAAGTGAGAGCTGAGGGGGTCTCGCTTAGCGTGTTGATCCCTCCCTCAGGCTGCATTGATGGGAGACCAGAGAAGGGAGGGAGCTCCACAAGGTTCGGGAACCAGTTTGGGCCTCCTGGTTACCATCTCTGCGTTGATATCAGCTCTTGCCTTCTCTGACGTAGTTCTACTCAGAGGAAGTAATGAAAGGATGAAGTAGAAAATAAGCCTCTGTCTTAAGGGGCCTGTAATCAAAGCTTTAAACTTCCATATAAAAAATAAAGGTGTTGTTAAAAGCACCCTTAAAAATGCTGCCTACTTGCAATGAAGTTCTAGCATGACTGTAGACCACTTTTTCAGAGGGTTTATGTGGTGTTTTTTTCCTTACTGTTTCTAGAGCAGGAATTCAGCTATGTTGAGAAAAAAAAAAAAAAAGCTAGGAATAAGGTGTGAGGATTTACTCATTAGGCATCGGTACTTTTTATGTCCCTCCATGTGTTCCTTTAGGAGCTGCGTGTCATTCCCTGCACTCACCGATTTCACAAGAAATGTGTGGATCCTTGGTTACTGCAGCATCACACCTGCCCTCACTGCCGCCATAACATCATTGGTAAGTCCTGCAAATGAGGTGGGGATGCTCAGCTACATTGTGTATTCTGGACTTCAGGCTTCGCAGTATGAAACAGAAATTATGCCTGTATATATGTCTCTGTAAAGCCCATAGTTTTATTGTAATGCAACCCTGGAAATGCAGTTGTTTAAAAATAACTGCATACCCTGGAATAACAAGCCACATTTCTGTTTTTCCCTTGTTCTGGGCACAGTGCTCAGCAGAGAGCAGCATTGGTAAGCCATTGAACACAATGAGAACAAATAAATTTAATAGAACTATTTTAATAATAATTTAATTTTTTTGTAAGTTTGGAAAAGTTTTCTGTTAATACTGGCTTATGTAATGTGCAAAATGAAAACAACAGCAATGACTGCCAGCTTTGTTCTTAACCTGCAAGACGATACTCCTACTTCTTCACTCTTATTTCTCTCCTTCAGAACAGAAGAAGGGAAACACAGGCCCAGTCTGCCTGGAATCCATCAATTCAGCACGCAGCCGGCAGCAGAGGGTGATTCTGCCTGTCCATTACCCAGGCCGAGTGCACAGAGCAAACCAGATAACAGCATATCCTACACGGACAAGCATGGACCCTCATGGAAATCCCATCACAGTACTTACAGTTGAGCGGCACGGTGAACAGAGCCTCTACCAAGCCCAATCTGCAGCCTATATCCGAAGTTATCAGCCTATTCATTTAGACCATGCTTTAAACACACACCACTGTAGCCTGGAACATAGGGCTTATTCTCCAGCTCACAACTTCCGACGACCCAAGTTTGGAGGACGAAACTTTTCTAAAGCAGCGTGCTTTTCCCAGTATGAAACCATGTATCAGCACTACTACTTCCAAGGCCTTAGTTACCCTGAGCAAGATGGACAGCCTTCAACTGGCATTTCCTCAAAGGGTCCTTCCCGTGCCTTTCAGCCTGGTAGCAGTGTGCTTTTCCCTCCTGTGGTACACGTAGTGCCCTCATCTCGCTTGGAGAGTGGCAGTACCTCCAGCTTTAGCTGCTATCATGGTCATCGTTCAGTATGCAGTGGATATTTAGCTGACTGCCCTGGGAGTGACAGCAGCAGCAGCAGTTCTGGTCAGTGCCACTGCTCCTCTAGCGATTCCATGGTTGATTGCACCGAGGTCAGCAACCAAGGTGTTTATGGGAGTTGCTCCACCTTCCGCAGCTCTTTGAGCAGTGACTATGACCCATACATCTACCGCAGTAAAAGCCCTTGCCGAGTGGGTGAGGCTGGTGGTACAAACAAGGGTGCAATTGTTCTCTTGGAGGACCCCCATCAGGATGAGCTTCCAGCTCACAGTCACAGTCTGGTGAGTGCTGACTGCCGGCCTGTGCCAGCTTCTTCCTCAGGGGACCAACTGTCTAATTGCAGCATGGATATGAACTATAGCAGTAATTCCTCACTAGAGCACAGGGATCCAAATGGCACTACCTCAGAGGGAGGACCTGAGGCCACTCCTGGTGCTGCCTTGGATGTTAAAATGAACTGGAAGAATCCAGAGATAACAGGGCCACTTATGGAGCAAGCGTGCGCGTGCTGCTTTGAACTCCAGCACTCTGCCCTGGAGCCTAGAAATGGGACAGCTGACTGTAGTGCACTCTTCCTCAGCTCTCCGCTGTGGGGGGCATGTGGCCCAGGGATAGAACCACAGTCAGGGAACGCCCAGGGCTTGTACAGTATTAAATCAGACCACTTGCATAGGACAGATAGGGTAAAATACGAAGGGTTGCCATGCTGCTTCTATGAAGAGAAGCAGGTAGCCTGTAGTAGCAACAGTGGCAGTGGAGGTGGTGGCTGCTATACAGAAGACTATGCAGTGAATGTGCAGTACACGCTTCCTGATGACACCTTGCCAAGCTGTTATAAGGGTGTACATGATCTGGGTCAACGCATTCCCATCATTCCTGAAGACAGAGACTGTGAGCTAATTCTACCTACAGAGTGCCAAGGGACCCACACAGGTGGCTGTAGTTCCTGGGATGGAACATCTGAGCTAGATACTTACCTGCACTGCCAAGGTATAGGAGAGGTACAGGACGAGAGGGAGGTGTGCTATGAGGCAACATCTTTCCTACGTCAAAACTGCTCTCAGGAAGAGGAAACCAGAATGCTCTTTCCTAGTTCTACTCCACACTCCCAGAAGTTGACAGCGACCACGCAAGTCACAGGTAATCAGTTTGCTTCTTTTGGTTACTCCCTACCTTTCAGTTGTAGCATATGAAATGCAAGATCCCAGTTTCTCAGGTGTGTTGCAGCCTTAATGGTTACTGCAATCTTTTGCATAAGAGCAGGTTATCAATTAATTCTTCCCCCAACGGTGTTATTCTCTCATTACCTATGCTCATTTGGCCTTAGCTAGAGGGATAGAAAATGATAGTTAAGAGCTTTCATTCTCATGCTTTGTGGTTACTGCTAGTACCGGGTCTCCAAGGCCAGAGACACTGTGCCAGTCTGGGAGCTTTGACTCATTTGAATGGATAGTGCCAGAGTAGGCAAGGCCAGAGTACCAGGAGGGGACTGACAAGATGGAGGTGAAAAATAAGAGTGGAAAACTTGGAATTGCTGTAGCAGAATATGTGAGAAAATCTCTGCCATTTACTTGCACAAGGGGAAAAAACCTGCCTGGCTTAAATGAGTTAACAGAAATTACATCCTAGGCTGGGAGGGTCCTCGAGACGTTGTCTAGTCCAACTCCCTGCTCAAAGCAGAGTCAGCTCTGAGATGACACCACATCATTTGGTTGCTCAGATTAGACTCAGTTTATCCAGTCAGATCTTGACAATCTCCGTGACAACCTCCAAAGGATGTAGACTGCACAACCTTCTGTCCCCCGTTCCTGTGGTTGATGGTTCTCATAGAGAAAAGTTTCTTTTTATATCCAGTCTGAGTATTTCAGGTCTCAATGAAAGCCTGTTACCTCTCGTCCTCCATGCGTCATTCTGAAGATGCCAGTTCCATTTCCATGACAGTCATAGAGTTGGAATTGCAAACAAGCCCTGCCTCCTCACCCTCTTGTCACAGGGCAAGTGCTTTAGCCCTCAGAGCACGTTGGCTCTGTGCTGAACTTGCTCCAGTCAACCACAGTGTTTCTTGTACTGGTGGGACCCGAACTGGACACAGTAGTCAAGATGCAGCATTCTTTAGTTTTAACCAGAAATTTTCTCTTTGTCATTCAGGTGCTGGATCTCATCCCTTGGAGAGAAGCCAGACTGGTGACTAGACTTGTTCAGATGACACCAGGTGGAGAAGTGGAGCTTATCACAGACTCCAAACTCACACGGACTTCAATTTGTTAAGCTTTGACAAACACACAAAAGTGGTAATGTGGAGAAGTCCCTCCCCCACTTCCTCTATGTCTACATCAGCTTGATTATCCTCTTTCTCCCTTTTGCCTGAAGCCTTCAGGCCTCCATCGGTGTGCAAAGCCCATGTGGGACATGGTGTGGAGCATTCTGAGCTCTACTGCCGTTTCTTTATTAATGACAAAATGTTATTTATATTTTCTTTTTAAAAGTGACCGTGTCAGCTCTTGCTGAGAGGTAACACGGTGTGTTAAATAAGCCAGGCTATGTGTAGACGCTGTTACCTCCTACTTAAAGGAGTCCAGCCTTTGATAAGCTCAGGGCTACACCTGCCTTAGAAACCAGATAGCACCTTGAAATAAAGTAGTCCAGAGGGATACAGCTGCTGAATGGATGTTCAGATATCAATTAATCCTAGTAGCAAATCCTAGTAGCCAGCAAGTTATATGTGTGATTTTTGAGAGAGGTAAAGGATTAGACTGTCTCTTTCTTCCTCTCCCCTCCCCGCCTTTTATGCTGCTCTGATGATTTGGCTAGGAAGAATCTCCAGCCATCATGATTAATTTTAACAGATTGGGGGTAGGGATACTGTTAGCTCGGGTTGTTCATATTCCCATCTCCTGCTAAAACATGGACCTCATTGTATCTTCTGACTGGTGAAGAATGTTGAGGGGGGGACCCTTCCCCCAAACAGGTGGTAGAAGAAAGTGTTTAGAAAGGGTGAAACCTTTGTAGATAGTGAATCTTGGCTTCCATAGGAAGTTTTACAGGCACTTGTAGCCCCCCTCATGGCTGTGGGAAATGCTGGCATACGCAGGACAATAGTGTTTGCAGGGGGCTTGTCGCTTGCCTGGCTCATGTTGGAAATAGGTCAGAATCTGTCTTGTTCCCTTATAGCCGGCAAGCGTGCCTAAGGGAAGCAGTGCTTGTCATCCATTGCACATGCAGGAAAATAAGGACTTGGTTTAGTCATTGTTTCCTTTGTTGCTGTGGTTGATGTAAGCTTCCATAGATTGATCTGTTTTAAAGGTTTCTTGGGCCCAGCCAGTTGTGCTTCATTTTTGTCTTGCGTACAGAGAGTTCTCTGTACTCCATTAGCCTGGGCACATACTTTTGTTCTTGTTCTTGTACTAGTGGGGACATTTGTTATCATGGGATAATGTCTGTCGTCACTTCTGATAGCAATTGTTTCCTGTGGAAACAGCGGCTTCTGAGTAAGAGGCTACCATAGCATGGTTTAATTGCCTGTCATGCTGCATGTGCCTGAGGACACAGTGTCATCCTGCCTGGTGTATTCACAGCAGGAATTCTCCTAAAGGGAAACTACTTTGTTAATGCCCACACTGCCAGCCTTCTGCAAAGATAAGTCTGAAGTTCAGTATGCTTTGAAGGTATTTAAAAGACATGAAAAAGAGTTGCACGCTTCACGTTACGTTTTTGGCCATGATGTCCTTGACAGCACCGGGCTGATTGTGAGTACCAGAAAAGGTAACTTCTTCTCTGTATAGTCCCAAAGGAAATGCTTTATGAAATGCAAACAACTAAGAAACAACAAATTAGGTTGTTTACTTTTCCTTTCTGTACTCGATAAATTAGGAAAAAACAATTCTGTTGGATGGAGTTCCCATTAGATCTCTCTAAATGAACAAACGCCCCAATCCAGCTGTTCAGAGAATTGACACAAGCCAATACCTGGGTAAAAAAATGAAGTAAAATTTACAGTAAACCTATTTCCCGTGTATAAAAAGTTTATTGAAAACTTATTCATTCTCTGAATGACTGTAAGTAAGTGGTATGTGTTAGGAGAAGCAACTCTACGAGGCTTTCTTTTAAAAGTCTTACCTTTCTCCTTCCTCCACTCAAACGAAAAGCATTGCACACGTCATGGTGTGCCACCTGGATTACCTTGTTTGGTGTTTTCACGAGGCACTGTGAGGCCACCTGAGATGCTCTGTGCCCCATAACTGCACAGCGCCTTGTGGCGAAGCACGGTTCTACAAAAGGTATTTGAATGTTCTGGCTCATGGTGTTCCTGTACCAGCCTCCTTCACGCGTTGTGGGGATCTCTGCCACTACCACAGTCCCTGCAGGCCTTCCAGAGATACCCTATGCTTGGTTTCTGTGTTTGGCTTTACAGTCAACCCGTAGTTCATCCTCGGTATGTCTGTACACTTATAGGCCGGCTGCCGTGATAGGTGGTTTTTATAACAAAATACCTTTCTACTACTTCCATGAACAGTTGTCATTGTGTTTGGCTCATGAGGCACTATTTAAAATGTTTGTTTGTTGGTTTGTTTTTTTTTTTTTTAATGATCTTATAGCACTTAAAATTGTTTTGTATAAAACTTGCTGTAAAGATTTGTAATATGGTCAAAGGGCTCTTTCTCCTTCATTACCATTTTTAAAAATGTTTTAAAAGCTAGAAAGCATCCTGTATATATTCTGTATATGTATAGCAGCACATTTCATTTATGGAAATATGTTCTCAGAATATTTATTTACTAATATATTTATCTTAAGCCATGTTTTATGTTGAGAGTGTGTGACATTATTGTAATAATCATTGAAAATCACTAACACGAGGCCCTGTAAATACATGATAATTGCACACAAAGATTTTACAGTACTTGCCGACCAAAAATGATTTAAGGAAAGTTGTAGTTACCTGCGGTTTTGTAAGAAAGTGTACAAATGTCTGTATTAAAAAAAAAAGAAAAAGAAAAAAAGGCAAAACCACGCAAAAATACAGTTTTATTGCATACATGTGTGGGAGTCGTCCTTATTTGTAGGGAAAAGGACACAGCTGCGCTTCTCCAAGCGCAGCCCTACATGAACTGTTTCTAACAGCAGTGCTTTTCATTTGTTAAATGACAGGTAGACACATACATGCGTACACACACGTACAGATCCTAACAACAACGTCTGTGATTAAAAAACACAGAAGTTTTCTTTTATGGGTTTTTGTTCTTTTTCCCCTTTGGAGACAAGCTGTAATATTCCACCCCAGGACCATTCAACTTTCAGGTAAGTGCCACGCTGGAGTGTGCAAAATCAATCAGTTTTGTACTGGGCATTATGCTCAGTGTAAGGCTTGATGATTTTAGCTCCTTCCCAATTGTGTCCCCAGCGGTCTCAGCGCCTGTTGTTTGAGGTCCTTGCTCGCAGCTGGCGGGTCTTGCTGTTGAGGAGGGGGAAGTTAGATGTCAAAGGTTACAAAGAAAGGGAGGGCAAAGGTGCAGAGCCAGAAGGAAAAGAGGAGGATTGAGATAGTGCACCAAAGTGTGCTGTTGAAAAGATCCGCAGCTCTGCTGTGGGGAAACAGGGAAGGAGATGCAATGAAGCTTGACACTGCAGGATGGTAGTCCATAACTGCCAGGACAGTTCTTGGACCTCTGTGTAGAATGAAGGCTGCGTGAGGGAGTCACACAAGTCTCTGAAGCCTCAAATCACATGGCAGCTGGCAGACACCTGCTGGAAGGCATCCTCATTTCTGTTTGGAACCTGCATGTTTCCTGTATCGAGGAAACTTATTTGTGGCTTAATTTCAGATAAAAAAAAAATCTATCGTCCTGAACTAAGACTGCTTGGAGGCCTGAGCCATCATGGTGCAAATGGATGCAACAAATGGAGAAGTCATGTTGAACAGATAAGCTACACCCAAGTCCATACCCTAGATCATGAAATCACTGGTTCCACTGCAGTTAAAATCAGCGTTGTGCTGCTCTCATCGTGTCGACAGAGGGCATAATGTGATCAAAGACATTTATTAAGACATAGAAGAAAATGGCTTGGATGTGATTGCTAGTGGATAATGATCTCCTTGCATGTACATGCACATGTAATACACATTATATATATATATATATATATATATACGCGCTATTGTTGAAATAGTTTGCCTCTATATGTTACATGTTCTCCGTGCAGTCATACAAACAATTTCCATTCTCCTTTGGTTGCTTCCATCTCACCAAGGTTTCCACCTGGTAATCCTTTGGATTAGGGTTAGGGTTTTTCCCCCTCTCATCTAGGCCTGTTTCAGTGCATTGTAATTCAGTCACCCCGGAATTCACCCAGGAGAAGAGCGTTACTTCTTAATGAGATTGTACACGATGCTAATGCTTGGTGTTTCTGGAACATGGTCTCATTTTGGCTGTAGCAATTTGGAGTGTGTCTGCTGAATTCTAAGAGGGATAGCAGATAGCACTGGTTGTTTACGTTTTGCACGGTTGTTTATGCAGAACACCCTGCTCAGTTTTGATGGGTTCCTTGTGTGGTGAAGGTGTCTTTTGAAGGTAGCTGCGTTCTTACAGCTGGAGCCAGCCTGCCCAGGTCTTTGTCTGGGATACAATAGACCCGAAACCAGATCTTTGATGGGAAAGGGAAGCCCTGCACTTCTGCGACATACTCAATATGAAAGGGTCTCATTCAGAGCAAAGAATACATTTCTCTCATGGGAATGAAGCTGTTGCTTAGGAAAAATAAAAAATAAGGCAAACGTTCCCAGAAGTTTAAAAGGAGTCTCATAGCCCGGATGGCAAGAAAGTAGAGCACTGTAATTCCCTCTGTGTAAGAGACCGGTGTCTGTGTGGCAATGGTGTTTCTAAAAGAAAATTAGAGTTTTCTCGGGCTTCTGTCTCTGCTATGCAATGCTCTTCTACACTTCAGCAACACAAACTGTGCTCCTCCCACAGCAATTCACTGTATTTAATTTTTTATAATTGTTACTTACAGCCATTTGCTGAATGCGGGATGACCACATATAGACACAGCACATATTTCAGTGGTGAGTCATCTCAAGCAGGATTTGTTCTTTTCTTGTCGGTCTGATTTAGTTTGTGGGATATCCTCTGGATTTACAGTAAATTGTCTTTGAGACTGAAATCTGGAATGCAAAATTTCATCCTAAAAAGCACAAGCGCTCAGTAAAGCTGAGAGCTGCATTACACGTCTGTACTGGGGGCGGTGCTGTAAGAGTAGGGCTCCACTTTTCACTCTCGAGTTAGCAGAATGGTAAGTTTACTCAAAAATGTTTAGGATAATATTCAGGTGAAACTCTCGTTAAAGTGTATTTCATCAGAGGATTGTGAAATACGTTTCTGTAAGCTATTAAGAACTAGTTGGGCTGGTTGGGTTGGGTATTTGTTGAGAGTTACGGTTTAGCAGTAGGCCATTCCATCTGGTAAAATGGTGCACTAGAAAATCTTCAGCAGTCTTTTGCGATGGCTGAGACGGCTTGGTGAGCAGAAGGTGAAACTGGAACAGCTTGTCATGCTCACCCAGTGGCAGCCAATGCCTGCTGGTGTGTTGGCCTGATGCATTCAGGATGCTGCTTCATTTTCCAGTAAAAATCTCACATTTATACCATTTCCAGGGGATCCTGGACTATAGAGACCATCGTTCTGCAGTGCTGTTGGGCTGTCTGGATGAGCAGCGTTATAAAGCCCCGAGTCAGATGATGTTGTTTAAATGAAAAAAATAGATGAAGATGTTAGGATGGTCCCATGAGTATATGCACATGAATATGCACATGAATTAGCAGAAGTGGATAAACAACCAAATACAATTACAAGCTAGACACGAGATTCAAAGGAAGAAAGGGCATCTGAAGCAACTGTTTCATCACTGGTACCAAACTGAGAGCCTGAGTTACTCTTCTTAGTGCTCTTCTTAGTGCTCTTCTATCCCATGTACCAATAAATTCTGCTTTCTTTTTTTCCCCTTGATTACAATGTATAGAAAATTTATTTTTCTGAGTGTAAACTAACATCTTCCTATGAAATGTTAGCAAGATACAAGCATAATATCCTGTATTAAATAATTTCCTATACATATATAAATATATTACTATGACATCACACTTTTTTTTTTTTTTTTTTTTAAATTATAGTCTCTATTTTCTCTCCAACTTAAAAAATATTAAGACAAAAGTACATACAAAATCATTTAGTCAACAAACTTATTTTTAAAAGCAGATTTTGAATTGGGAAGGTCACCTCTCCTGCTGGCCGCCAGCAGAGGTCCACAGAATATGTGGACCACTGTAACCAACATGCCATATAGAATGGCTGAGGTTGGAGGGGACCTTAGAGATCATTGAGTTCCAACCCCCATCCTTGGGCTGGCTGCCCCCCACCACATCAGGCTACCCAGGGCCCCATCCCACCATGCATCCAGAGATGGGGCACCCGTAACTTTTTGCACACGGTTAGGAGACAGCTTCACAAAATGGTGAGGTACCAGCAAAGCGCTCACTGCTCCTATTCCTGGTGCACCCTTTGTCCTATGGCTTCTCCATATAGCCATGGTGGGCAAACCACATTCTGGGGTGCATTAAACATAGCACAGCCAGCCTGTCAAAAGAGGTGATTCTCCTGCTATGTTTAGCCATAGTGTGGCTTTACTTCGGATACTGTATATGGTTCATGCCTCTGCAATATAAGAATGATGTGAAGGTCCTTGAAAGGGGAGGGCAACACTGGCTGGTGCCCTGTGCCTGTCAGTGCTCAAGAGGCATTTGGTCAATGCCCTCAACAACATGCTCTAACTACTGGTCTGCCATGAAGACTTGATGATCTTTGGCAGGTTCCTTCCAACTGAGCTATTCTATTCTGCTGTTCTATTATTCCATTTGATCATTCCTTCCTATCCTACCCCATGCTATCCTATCCTATCCTATCCTACTCTACCCTAACCTCAGGAAGAAAAAGCGATGGTAATTTTTAACAGTGTATTGCATCACCATGTAGCCAACCATAGCAGCACAACACAGCAAGGAAGACAGCAGGACAAGGGCTGGAATGTGTCTGAGATGGCTCCTCGTGATGGTTTTGTTGTCAAAGCATTTAAAGCTGCGGCCCATGCCATATTTGCAGCCTGTCCAACCTACTGAGGGAACTGCTAGGTAAGAGCTCAAAAGGCCGTCCAGGTAAAGGTCCGAACAAATTCCTGTTCTGCAGTTATTTTCTATTTGTTGAAGTCAATGCTGCAAACACTAACGTGATATTCAGGGCAGCTGTCAGCTGCCAGTGTCATAGAGGCATTTCTGTGTGCTGAATCATGTGGGATTATAACAGTTGTGCATGTCAGGCTTTTCTTCTTCCCCTAAACCCTCATAGCAAACATGATAAAGTGCCGTTTAAATGTGTACCGTTTACGTTGGCCACATACAACCGTACCACTGAAGTGTGAAGAGATGTAAAAATTATTTTGTCCTTACTTTTGCAGTGAGTAGAAATTGGTCACCGGGTATTCTTTCAAGTTATTGGCATTAATTACGTGCTTTATGAATTTTCCTTTGACTGCATAGGTTAGACTGATGAAGAATTTTTGGCAAGACAAGAAGGCAAAGCTTCCTCACACTGTGCTCATAGCATAACTCTTTGGGATCTGATTTTATTCTCTGACTCTCTCTTTGTTTTCCATTAGTGAACCACACTAAGCACAGATAGAAAACAAACTGTTTTGCTACAGGTCTTCATAAACACTGACTGTTATGAAGGCAATTTTCAATGTCTTGTTCAGTCTGAGACAGTCCATGTTTCTTAGTCCAACATGATGACGCGTAAGAGAGAACCAGCATACTTTACAATTTTTGCTGTCTTAATCGTTGGCAATGCTGTGATTAACTTTTCCTGTAACCTTTCCAACAGCTTATGCAAGAAAGTACTAGCTGCTTCCATGATGTCCCACTTTTGAGATAAACAATTCCATAATTGCTGGCTTAGGGAAGTTCTGTTTCTATTAAGCACATATTGTGCAATTGTTCAGCTGTCTCTGGCACTCATCTGTGGTACATAAATGGAGCTGGAATTAATGCAGTTCAGGCAAAGTCTAGATCTATGTAGGTTGCTCTGAAAGTAATGCCTCCTATTTATTTCCATACAAACTACAACAAAGAGCACGATAGCGCTATTTGACAGAGGAAATTCTCAGCTATAAAGCACTATTTTTCAACGTAGTCACCACTATTAACTATGCATTTTCACCAGTGATGAGCAAGAGCCTGCATGCCGTGCACATAAAAGCCTGCACCGGCAGAAGCGACCCACTGTCACTGTACTGAAACACACCACCCACCCCTCACCGTGCTCACATCCACTGCTGGGTCTCCACAAATGTTCTATGAACGTCAATGAGGGCCATTTATTTCTGCACGGAAGAATTCATTGATGTATCTTTGCTTTATACACACTTCCATGTCAGACACCATTCTGTCAGAGTGCCCCTCTGCTGCCATCTGTCACACAGCAATGGAATGGGATACTGGTGGGAAGTTTCAATCTCTACAGCTGTATCACCAGCATCTGCCACTGATGTCGAGTGTGCCAGTGCCATGAAACAGGAGGCATTACTTTCGGAGCAGCAAGGCGCAATGTATCACTGTTTGATTTTTAAGTGCCCTATTTCTTTCAATGAAATCTACAGTCCTCATGAAGGGAGAAGCTTTTGATGCTGATAACAGAAGGGCAAATACTGAATGTAAACTCAGTGACAGTTTTCTCACTCACTTCTGTTACCTTTTGCAGACACGCTGAATACTGTCTGCATGCTCATGTGTCTGCCATATTACTGAGCATCAGTATATTTAAAATCATATTTACACCCTTTGTCCTAACCGGACTTACTGTACTTTAATGGCTTTCATTGACTTCTCCCTGACATAGATGAAGGAGCTGCTCATGAATGCCAACTGTTCCCAACAACTTATCTGACCTGTACTGCCATTATTTTCCTAAGTATCTCGCAGGGCTGGACTTGCTGAGGCTGACACACTCACTGCTGATCCCCAGTGGTGGGATGAGAAGACAGCACTGTAGGTGGACAGATCTTCTACCAAAGAGAAAAAATAGTTAATGCTGTCAGTTGTAATCAAAGCAAAATTATTCCGCAGATCAAATCCCCACTGATGTTTTAGTTCTTTGGCAATTAAGGGCATTAGTCTTTAAGATGTAGCTCTGTTTTAATTTCACGGGCAGGGGAACGCTTTCTTCTCGCAGTCATTGACAGCACTGCAGATTTGATGAGCTCCAGGTATTTGAAAATTATTGCATCGCTTAAATCCATCGCCACCAGTATACAAAAGAGAACAGCAGGCAGACAAAGTCGCGCAAAGGACTTTGGGATTTGACTTTTTGGAAGGCAAGTATGAGAGCGGGAGGAAAAAATGGGCTATTCCCAAATCACCTGGATTTTAAGAAGATTGGCTCCTGTAAAATAAAAGACTCATCAGTTTCCCACCAGTGGGTTGCAATCGTCTTGTTGGCTTCGCAGCTGTTTCTTGAAGATGGATATTGATGTGGATGGTCGATAGAATATACTCCAGATCTCTCCAGCAGCAGTAACTTCACTGGAATCCTCTATTTCATTTGCAGGTGGGATCTGGTGGGATCTAGGAAACAAGCATTACCTCGTGATCAGTGCTAAGGTACAAGGGAAGCTGCTATCATTGGTGTGCTAACATTATTTTTGTACTGGTAACGCTGACAAGTTCCACTATATCTATGACACTTATTTTCCCCCTATGTACTGCACAGCTATATCAGGATTTGAAGTGTTGGTTGGTTGTTTTTTGACCAAACGATGGCATAGAAAGATAGTAATAAAATCAGTTTTTTAATTGGGTAAAAAGTTATACTGTATGTCATGTCGTAATACAAATCCTTACGTTTGTGGTATTTTTTTTTTGAAGCATTTCCAATATTTAATTAAAAGAAAGTCAGTATTAAGAAGGGCGGTGAGGCACAGGTCACACAGAGAGGGGGTGGTGCCCCATCTCTACAGATGCCCACGGTCAGGGGACGGGGCTGTGAGCACTGATGGAGCTGTGGGTGTCCCTGTGCACTGCAGGCAGTGGGAACAGATGGCCTTCGGGGGTCCCTTCCAACTCCAACCATTCTATAGTTCTATATATATATATACACACATATTATGTATATATTGTATATAGGTACTTAGTATACTGTTGAGGATATAAATATGTATCACATAACTTGATTTTGAATCTGACCAGTATGAAAGTATCAGGAGGCAGAGAAATGAAGTGTACCACAACGGGTACAGAGCTGAGATCTCAATTCACCAGGGACAGCTCTGCTCTATACTCACTTCATGGCAACGTGGAGAAATATCTTGGCCAATATGGCTGTAACGCTTAGGATGAGCAGTGCTGTGAGACTGTATATTGTCCACTCTGGAAAAGAAAAATGAAAGGAGGAGATGGAAAAAGAAAATGGAAAAGAAAGCGAGAAGAAGAATGGAAAAAAGAAAAAAGAAATGGGCAAAAAGGGAAAAAGAAAAGGGAAGAGAGGAGAGTTATTTGCAATCCAAATGCAAAGATGCCGTGAAAGTAAGTTCCAGACACACGGCACATTTCAGTGGCGCCTCCCCCTCCCATTCACCTGCTCTGTCTGTCTATAACCCTCTTTGTAGAGCTGCAGTAGCTTTTGTGCACTGGGATATGTGAGCTGCATGCAGCATCCAAGCTAATTTGAGACTCTATCAATGCATGCTCTTTTTTTTCAGCACCTTTTGCCACCTCCGTGGTTACTGAAGTGCTCTGACTTCCCATTTGATTTTGCTACTTCTACAAAGTAAGTAACAAAGCAAAGCGAATGAATCTCGTTTTAACTGGAGATGACGTTACCAGGCATGGAGCTGCTGGGATGGCTTGGACTGGTTGTGATGACGTAAAGTATCTTTGATGACCGAGCTGCGTTGATGCTGAAATTTGTGTGTTCATTTCTCTTCTCTGAAAGAGTCTGATTCACTGCAATCTTGTTTTGATGCACGTTGTCCTTCACAGCTGAAAACACAACAGTGTGATTACATCAACAACTTCTTAACAAATGTAATCGGGCTTTACTTTGGGCTTTACAGCGATGCGCTTCTCTCTGGTTCATTTAGGGAACTGCAGGGAGCACGTTTTTGCCTGATGTCAGACTCAGGCTTCACCCAGAAGGGGTTCTCAGAATTTCTGTTTCCACTACTGGGAAACAGAAATGCTCTAGTCAGAGCAGAGGGACTGAAGGGCTGCAGTGTTTTCTCCTGATGACTTTCTAGATAAGTGGAGCACACCATTGGAAAGAGCTCAGGTGAACCAAAGATGCTGCTGGACTACTATTTGTTGTTATAATTGCTGTTCTTGGGTTGGTGTTTTTTTTTTCCCCAGCTTTTTTATTTTCCAATCTGTACTGATAGGCGGGTGCAGATAGGATTGATTTTTTGAAGATGCGAATGTTGCTATGGATGACACGCAGCTGACCGGAGTTTTCGTGTGAATTACACGCTTCAATGACACGCTGAAATGCACAAAGAACAAGGCTAACCTCTTACCTCTGTATCTGATAGCAAATCCCTGGGCTTGGTTGATTTCATCTGAAAAAAAGTACAGAATAACAAAATCCAAGGAGATGTTGAAGGTGTGGGGAGGCCGATTCTTCCCATTAAAACGAGCTAGAACATGATAGGTATAGCCGTCCAGCAATTCCACCATGTCTGTAGCATCTTTGATTTCAAAAAGGACAAAGCTGAAGAGGATTTGAGATGCTCCTGGTACTTGTATGGTCCAGTAACAGACTTTGCCCGTGCCATATGTGTCAGGGAAATCTGGGGAATAGATCACAGCTGTAGCGGAAGTGTAATTCCCTCCACAGGCACCAATAAGGGCTGTGAAACAAAGAGGAGAGGGAAAAGAAACTTAAAAAAGAGAAAGCAGTGCAGGCTATACATCCATCACACACAGCTTTCCTGCTCCGTGGAACTCGAATGCACAAACTTTAGGGCATGCACTCAGGTGGGTCTTATGCATTAGGACATTGCTCCTCCCATGCCTCTCATCCTTAGGTTATTTAGCACCCACAACACTGGGACACATGTATTACATGGCATTTGGGCTCTTCCTCTGACACAGAAGTATCAACCTGAAATACTGCCACGGGAAGAGTTTGGCTTTATCTTTACACCTTCACATCAGGTATTTATCCACATTAGTAACCCAACCCAACCCCAAGCCTTCTTTTCTGAGAGCTAAATAATGTCCTCATGTGAATGATGCTCCAGTTCATTAACGATCCCTGTGAACATTGATATGTGCCTTCTAAGCATCCTTTCTCCTGATCTCCAATTACTGATCAACCTTATTGTCACTAAGTAACTTGAATACGTGCCTATTATGAAGTCTAATGCAAATCTATTAGATTACTTGCTATGATATGATCCTTTAAGTTCGATACAAATACGTGCCCAGCGACACCTTATATTTCTTAATGATTGTTCAGAGTCATAGTGCAAACCTATTCAACAATGAATACAGAGAAGAACTTTAATGCCGGCCAACTGACTAGATGCATATATATATGTGTGTGTGTGTATGTATATATATATATATATATACATATATAAGTCCTTGCAGACACCCATGGTCAGGGGTCAGGGCTGTGAGCATTGATGGAGCTGTGAGTGTCCCTGTGCACTGCAGGCAGTGGGACCAGATGGCCTTTATAGGTCCCTTCCAACACAAATGATGCATGTGTTCGTATTTATATATATATAGATACATATCCTAAATATTCAATATAAAATAGTATATTTCAGACAGAACTGTTTGAATCAGAACGATCACTCCCCCATAGAGGTCTTCTCTCTGAAAGCTTAAAGCACTGTAATAGAGTCCTTGGAGAAAGTAAATACACATTTTGAAGTGTTTCAGTTTTCACAGGGCTCTGAGCAAGGCCTTTAATAAATGCAAATTAAAAGCGAGCTGGGGGAATGAGAAAAAGTAGAGCATGCCTGCCAGAAAATAAAGTGAAAACACTTCTTTTTTTCTGGAGCACGGCCTCGTCATAGCAGCAAACCTCACACCAGTGCTGCACTATAAAAGACCCCACAGAGGGACTGAAAGTGCATGAAAGAAGGAGAATTTAAAGAATGTGAAAGATCCCACCGAGGTACAAAGGCCCACAGAGAATCTGTGTTTGGCACTCACTCCGTGCTAACAGCTGGTGATGTAGTTGAGTAGATTGAATTGTTTGAATAGACTGTATTGCTAGAATTGAAATTGGACAGTGGGGTATCATTTGCTCTTTGCAAATGGCTTATAGGTGTTGCCACAGTTGGCTGTGCTGTTTGTAACAACTGAAATGCAAGGTGTTCTGCAAATAGGTGATATTAGTTACGAATGCAAATGGTCAGTGCTCCACAAAGTATAGCAGCTGCCCGTATGGAATGGAGATAGAATAAGAGAATCAGAATAGATTTTAGGTTGGAGGGGACCTTGAAGCTCACCCAGCCCCAACCCCTGCTGTGGGCTGGCTGCCCCACACCAGCTCAGGCTGCCCAGGGCCCCATCCAACCTGGAATGCATCCAGGGATGGGGCACACACAGCGGTCTAGGCAGCCTTCCCCTTCCAGTTCTATGCAGAACTGGAAGAGTTCTGTGTTGTGGGTCTGAATGTTACGGATGGGTGCATGTGTAAACAGTTTAGGGTAAAGACACAGAACTCTTCAATGCCTGCCATTGCATCTTTATTGTCCCTATCTCTTCTCCACATTTGGATGTTACACTGGGGCCCGCAGGACTCTGTAGGTGGGGAAGAGGCAGAAAAAGGATAAGACAGTGTTGTGTGTAGAAAGGACTTGGAAATGATGAGTTCAGGAAGCCAGCAGGTATCAGGAGTGAGATTCTGGGGGTACGACATAATCTGTAGATTAGAAGTCAGTGACCTTGGGGAAGAGGAATGAGATGAGCAGGTGTTGCTAATCAGCAAAACCAGACAGGTGGCAGTTACCAGAATGACTTCTTTTTTCTGCTCATCAGAAAAGACGGCGCAGGTGCTCGGGGTAACAGCTGGCTGAGCCCTCAGTCATTTCAAAGAAGAAATGCCACAAAGGATGCTTCTACTCATCATGAATTCAGGAGGCCAAGAGCAGAAGGAAACAGTGGATATAACAGTATCAACTTGCATGCTAGTGCAATATGGAAAGCAACATCAAGCTCCAATGGGGGAGAATTTGAAAAAAGTGTAGTGTAATAGATTCAAAGAATGGCTTGAGTTGGAAGGGACCCCCAATGGCCATCAAGTAGTGGGAAGGAAGATTTCCATGTATTAGGAATTATCGAATCAGTGATAGCAAAATAACTTATTTGTACCTTTGCTGTACACCCTTCCCCAGACCAGTTCTTCTCTGTTGCTTTGCATTGTGTAACTGGGTTATAGCAAGTCTTGTCTGGCTTAATTAGGAAAAACGGAGTGTTTGTGAGAGCAGAGTTAGCAGCAGCTCTGGAGAAGTAAGAGACAATCCCTGGAGCGTGAGTCAGTGGCCTGAGCAGGCACTGCTTCTTTGAAGAGCTATTTCACGGATGGGAATTTGAAGCTGAAGTGGAAAGCAGCTTTGTGTTATACTGAATGTAGGTGCTTTTCTGTGCAACAGTTCTCGTTGCCTTTAAGCCCTTTCCCCTAATTTGCTCAGCATTCGAGGCCTCTCCTTTGAGAAAAACTCAGCCTGTTTCAATACTTACTGTCAAAAAGAATGACTCTGCCATCCCCACCACAAGGCTGAGTATGGTCTCCAAAGCAAACACTGTTGCATTCCGTACTGGCTGCCTCCCCGTATCTCCAGTAGTCAGGGTTATTTCCACAGAAACAGGCATAACCTGATTCCATGCCTGCAAACTTTGACAACAAAGATGCATAAGGAAGGGAGGGGTCATGTTTAAAGGTGCAACAGCAGGAGGTTGTGGGAACAAGCAAGCTGGCAGCAGAACGCCTGTGCTTTGGAGAAGGGTGATTAGTCTGCGGTCAGAGGTCCCACCGCAGGCTGAGCTGTTAGGATCCTGCTTAAAACTAGCAAGAAAGATGGAATAGAGGACAGCTAGAGCAGCATATATGCAGCCCAAGGCAATTCCTCTTCACTCAGTGCAGCCCAGGCATGCCAAAAGGTTGGACACCCACGGTTTAGTCTTTTAAAACATTTTGTAAATGTATGTCAAAGAAATCACCTTAAATTGTTGACTTCGGCAGGAACTGATGCATGCCTGGATAGTAAGTTTATTGGAGGTCTCACTGGTGCCAGTCAAAGTTGGTGGCTCTCCATGATCCTTATAACAGCCCAGATTCCCTGGCACTGGCAAGAATAACAGACAACAGTCATAGAAACATTAAGGTTGGAGAAGACACCTAAGATCACCATGTCCAACCCAGCCCCACCATGCCCATTAGCCATGTCGCTCAGTGCCACACCTCCACGTTCACTGAACACCTACAGGGATGGTGACCCCATCACCTCCCTGGGCAGCCTGTGCCACTGCCTGACCTCTCTTCAAGACACTGACCACTTCATCTACTCTCCTGTTACTAAGCAGATCTCTGTATTTTCTTGTATTGGTTTTAGACCATGAAAAATATTACTCTATGATGTCATGTTTTCCAAACTTTCCCACGGATAAATGACAGGTGATGAAACAGCATCACAGCCTCTTAGCAATACATCTGCAATACTCTGCAGCCGTCTGTGCCCACAGCCTGCAGTGCACAGGGACAACCACAGCCCCATCAGCGCCCACAGCCCTGTCCCCCAACCTTGGCTGTCTGCAGGGATGGGGCACCACCACCTCTCTGGGCACCCTGAGCAGAGCCTCACCACACTTAGTGTAAAATCTTCTTTATATCCAGTTTAACTCTCCCCTTCTTTAATTTGAAACCGTTTCCCCTTGTCCCATCAATGTTTCAAGGCTCACTGATCGCTATGGGTGGTCATAAAGAGAGATTTTTTTCTTCAGTGCATAAGTTGTTTTGTTTTGTTTCTGTGCTTTTCATCTAATCACTGGAATTTAGCCATGACTTCTAGAGAAACAGTGTGAGATATGCTTCTGTGCAAAGGGCATAAAATTATCCCTTGTCCAATTGTCATGTCTGCTCGCACACTTGGAATGAAATAGAAATAGAAAAGAATTAAAGAAATAGAAATAAACTGAATAATTCAGTTGGTAGGAACCTTCAAAAATCATCGTGGTTTTGGTTTATATTTTGCTTTGTTTCCTTTTGTTTTAGCAAACTGGGTGCCTCTGTGTTTCTGTCCTCCCGTATGCATTCAATAGGAGTGCGATGATACCTTCTGAGCGGAGCCATCTTGTAACAGCAGCCCTGAAAGCAGTTCTGTGCTGTGTCTGTGAAGTCCTGCTGGTGAGTTTCCTTATACCTACCCATGTGTGCTACCCCCTAAAGCAGTCCCCTAAATTCACAACTTCTATTTGTCCCATTCCAGCTAAGATGATCTTTCACCCGTTCTTTTGGATTAGCTCTCAGTGATCTGCATTTGGGGATGACTACGGTACTAGAAAGAAGAGCAAAGGAAAGAACAAAGTTGGGAAGAATCAAATTCAAGTATGTGTTGCTTTTTTTTTTCTTTTTTTTTTTAATTCTTAGATCATGTTACTTCAAATATTGCTGATAAAATAATGTTCTTTCCTGAGAATGGTATACTTTCAACAGTAAATGCTTGTGTGGATTTATGGCTTGGATATGCCTTGCAGCAACAAGCTTCTAAGTACTGTGAATTCAAGTTACAGCCTGATTTAACATACCTTTGGAAATTCCCATTTACAACCCCACCCAGCTGGGTACATCTGGACAGATAATTCTCAGAGAGCTCAGTTTTCTGTAAAGCACATTATTTCACTGCCCAGAAAACAGTTCCTAGCCACCAGTCTAGCTCCTTTTCCTAGAGGACCTGGGATTTCTAAAGCTACATATTAATATATATATCTACTTAATAGCTTTACTGGTGAGAACCGTCAGCCATGTCTCCAGAAGATTAGTCCTTCAGTGTCTCCCATGCAAAGAAACCAGACTCAACCATTTGAAAACTTTGTACATTTTGTAACTAAATAAAGCACAGCAGCTGGGTAAAATCCTAAAGCCAATTAGTCTCCTTCGCGTCCCAGTGAGCTTTCAGCTTTCTCATATCTAACAAACAAAATCTGCCACGTGGTTTGGAATAAGCAGTTGTTCATGGAGTCTAGCCCAATTACTGGGCAGCAATTTCCAAGCAAATATTTTTTGATATCAAGTCAACAAAATATATAACCTCGTGGCTATGTGCTCCGCAGAGAGCTGGAAGTACTTGAGTAGGTCCACATCAAATGATTAAATGACCTGAGATAACACAAAAAATATTGACTACCATACATGTATACATGATGTTGCTGCGTCCCTTCTTCCTACGGCTACTGATGGTCCTAAACCTGAGACACTGCTGTGTTGCTACTGAAGGTTAATCAGCAAAGATGGTATAAACATAACAGTGTCACCTGATTCTGCTTTGGGCAGCAGGTTGGACTCGATGATGTCCCAAGGACTCTTCCAACCCAGGGTATCCCACAGTCCCATGTGTATGTATTATACATACATATGGATAATAAAAATATTTCTGTGGCTGATTAATTCCTCTGACCTTCAAAAACTTTCTTTTTCCCTTTTCTTTGTTTATACCCACACCAGCACACAAGACATTGAGAAAAGGAAAGGGAAGTAAGGAAAGACTAAGCTCCTAGTGGGACACTACCCATTGGGACCACCCTACTGGGACTGCCACCGTTCTTTGCACTACGACAGCCATTCTCATCTACCATTGCTAAACTCTATAGAGTGTGTTTACAAGTGCAGAATGTGTTTCTGAATTAAGCATTCTGTGTTAAGTACATGCGAATGAGAGGTGTGATAAAATCACCGACTCTTAATTGTAGTTGCAGTGAATCACTGTATGCAAATCTCTCTAGGGAACAGAGAAGTTTCATGTTGTTGGTGTTATATTGGCGGTATGTAGGTATCGTTTGTAACAAAGTCATACGTGTCTTTTCTAGTAGCAGACATAATTATGGAAAGGTTGCTTACAGGACACAATTTTTTACCTCTCCAAAACATTGAAGTGAGTTTTCTTTACAAAATTGCTTTCTTACTCCACCACAAAACTCAGTTTTGTATTATGCAATTCACAGGGCTGTTAGTTTTGACGGGGCTGAGCTTTATCATTGTGCTTACTGAAAGCAGACGATACAGCAAGGAATAAGTTTTTTTTTAAATTACACAACGTCATAAACCATGAAGTTTGCATTAAGACTTGGATGGACTCGTAGTGTACAGTTTGTTGCTATAATTCCTTTTTCTAGTATCCAATTTCAGTGCAATGCTCGAAACAGCTGCTACTGGTCAAAAGGGTATTTTGTAAATATAAATCTGGATTATCTGTGCAAGTAAGGATCCAAATATAAATCCTCATCCCCCCCCATCACAGAGAAAGTGAGTGAGATTTGTTTTACAAGGATTCCTTGCATAGAACAAACGAAGTGGAGAGAATTTGCCTTGCTGGTGACATATCCAGAGACTTTGCTTAAAATCTGTCTTTAAAGAAAATGCAAACTCTTTAATTTGGGACCCAGACAAATATATTAATTGTGGGGGTCCTTCTGAAAGGTACTTCCTCAAATCACAAGTATGCTGACATCAGTACAACCGCTCTGATATTCAACAATGTATGCAGAAGCGATCTCTTGGACATAGAGAGTACTTGCACAGAAGTTAGGAGAAAAATACATCTTAATAACTTAATAAAACGTTTAATTATGCGTGTTAATATTGAGTAACACGTTTAAAATGTGACTCTTCAGAATTCATCCTGGGGCATTCAGGAATGAAAACGTGGGAGCGTATTGACATGAACTGTGAAAGAAGAAATGCATTTTGGATAAGTTAAGCAGTATGTAATATTGGTAATATCAGATGCTGGAAGGAACGTTCAGATGAACAACTTCTGAGCAATCTGAATTATTCATCTTTTCCCTCTGTCCACTTCTACTGCCTCTACTTCTTCCTAGCAACTCCATAGGTGTGTGCTATTCACACCAAGCTAATGCTACCTGATTAAGAAATGAACTGCATGTCATGGAGACATACATATCTTTTTGAAAACCTAATTAATCACTTCCTATCCATTTTTCTCCTCTAGACTGTACTAAACTAATGGCGTATTTCATCAGATTCAGAAAGCTAGAAGTACTCCATACGCTTTGGGTGCTTCCCCATCTTCTATTTTAATATAAATAACGTAAGCCAGTAATTCTGAGAGGAGATGATGAGAGCAGCAATGGAGGAACAACTACACAGCAACCTTGTCATTAACTCCAGAGATCCGTTTCAAATATTGCTTAGTTTGCAAATGAAAATAAGCTGATTGGCCTTGTCCTAGTTGCTGTTGGAAAATCACTACCCACTGCTGTATAACTGCCAACCTCCGCTCGGCAGAGACACAGGCCTGAACTAATTACATGGTTCTCTTACTTCGGCAGGATGGAATCTCACAATATTTCCAATATATTCCGTCCTCGTGCTCTGCAATGTAGCACCATGGGCTGACATCTCCATCAGGGTTCCTGGGGAAAAAAAAAAAAAAAGAGAAAGTGAGTGAAAAATCAGTTATCTTTAAATACTGTGTAAAAATAAATCTTACTGAACCTGAGTTTCACGCTATTTTTGCTCTAATATTTAACCTATTGAACTTACATGCCAAGAAAACAACAGAAGTGGACAGGATGTTCAGATCACTGTAGTTATAGCACACGTGAAGTGTGCTGTGACGCCTCAGACAGAACTTCTCTATTATTCTACGAATGGTACTTGTGAGCTGAGCCAAAGATTCAGGGTTCTGATCGCAGGATAAAACCGGACCTGTAGATATTCATGGTCCTGATGTGCTTCTAATTTGTACCAACTGCTTGAAATTGCATTGAGGCAACTTTGGTAGCAATGAGATAGTCCTTACCTGCAGTAGTTATGCTCACCAAGACCTCCTTCCCCATTGGGATATTTCAAAGTATTATAAGGGTGCTCAAAGGTCTCATTCCAAAAGAGACAAGGCTTCCCTGCGTGTTGGGAGGTCTGGTTCTGAGTGCCACGGTAATCAGCCCCATTTGCTGTATAACATTCTGGGAAGAAATGGAAAGAGAGAGAATATATGTAGATTTGGTGTTTACTTGTTCTTCCCTTGCCCTCTCTCCCATCCCTGAAGTTCCAGTTTCCTTTCACTGACAGACTTCCTCCATTGTATAGGCAACCGAGGATGCTGTTTGCGCTCTAAATTTTCTCATAGAGCAAAACCTATTAAAGGGATTATGATTTCACTATTTAAAGAGAGGAGATTTAGGCAGGATATAAGGAGGAAGTTGTTTGCACTGAGGCACTGCACAGGGTGCCCAGGGAGGTCGTGGTGCCCCATCCCTGGAGACACCGAAGGCAGAGGACGGGGCTGTGAGCACTGATGGATGCTCACACCGAAGTGGGTGTCCCTGTGGAACCAGATGGCCTTTGGGAGTCCCTTCACACTCAAACCATCCTATGGTTCTATGATTTTTACTCAATACTTTGTAAGACACCTTGGTTAGGACTGAAATGTGATTAATACAATCAAGTACATATTCTGAATGAAAAAAAAAAAATAAATCACACTTTTCTGTGTGCTTTCTCTGTGTTTTACCAGCTAGGTTGAATTTGTAACTTGCTGATTTTCCAAACATGACAGTACTTGATGTTAGCAGTATGCTACTTATCAGCATACTGTCCAGATCTCATTCCAAATTAACTACATTTGTGAACATCCGTACCTCACAAAATGAAAGATTCTGTAGATATGAATCTTGCAAACATTCATATCCTGATTTAGAAAAATTCTTTAATTAAAAGATGCCCTATGTAGGTAACTGATCACTAGCATAGGTCTACCGGAGAGGTGATGGATTCTATCTCCTTGGAGATATTCAAAATACATCTGAATATGTTCCTGAGCAAGCTGCTTCAGGTGATCCTGCTTGAGGTGAGGGGATGAACAAGATGACCTCCAGAGATCCTTTCCAACATCAGCCATTGTGTGGTTCTCACAGAATCATCACAGTTTAAGTTAGAAGGGACCTTTAAAGCTTACCTATGGTCCAACTCCTCTACAATGAAGAGGTACACCTACTCTGATCTAATCTTCCAGAAACAATCGCCTTAAAGAATCATAGAATGGCCTGGGTTGAAAAGGACCACAGTGCTCATCCAGTTCCAACCCCCTGCTATGTGCAGGGTCGCCAACCAGCAGACCAGGCTGCCCAGAGCCACATCCAGCCTGGCCTTGAATGCCTCCAGGGATGGGGCATCCACAGCCTCCTTGGGCAACCTGTTCCAGAAAGAACATAAAGAAGTCAATCTTATTTGATAACGCTTATCATCCACGAGTTTATTTAAAAATAGTATTAAAACGCAATATTCTGCGATATAATTAAAATGTTATCCTGTTTTAAGTGGCTGTAAGCACGTCCCTGTGCTGGGTAGCGTTACTGGGGGAAGTCACAAACGTCTGTCCCTAACTGCAGGCTGGGCAGCATTCCATGTTATCTGACAGCATTCTCTCTTTTTATCTGATAGCATTCATTCTCATGGAACAGCTGCAGAGATATTCTACCCCAGTGCCCTGAAGGAAAGGGAGAGCGCTGCACCTGGCCCTGGCGCGGTGCTCCTGACGAGAAAGTTATCTGATTGAGCAAAAAACCAAGCTTCAGATTAACGCTTCTCCTCACTTTAATTAACCCAGCCTCGTTAGGCTGGGCGGGTGGGCTATGTGCATTTCCTTGAAAACACAGATCTGAATTTCCAGTATTTCAGTCACCACAAACATTTGTGTAAACATACGAAAAAAGACACTCTGAGTCACGGGCGGTGCCACTGTCCTTCAGCGCTGCTCCTGCTTTGAAACGAACGCCACAGCTTTCCTGTCACAGCAAAATAAATAGCAGAATTTGATAGGAGAGGGAGGAAAACATAAACTGGATGGACACAATAACGTATGATACAAGAAAGCAGTTGCGAGGAGGGATAAACATGGCTAGAAAAGGTGCTCTTTGTCAGTTCAGTGCTACGGCTCTTCTTGCTTTTCAGTTCCAAATCGAAGCAATGTGTCCTAACATCTCCCCAGCAATGTAAGGAATGCTACAGTACCTGAATGCGATCTGGCACACAGTCTGAACAGAAGTTAACATTGGCCCATTGCAGGATCTGCTAAGACTGGCCCGTGCTTTAACTTGTAGCAGCAACCGCCTTTCGTTTTCATCTTCAGCCTTTCTTCTTTTTTAGTACTTTGAGGACATGGTGTGGAAGGAAGAGCCGGATCTGTCTTTGTTCCCCTTAGCACTGAGCGTTCTGCTCTCAAGGCAATAGGTGGCTGCAACAATACCTGCGTTGTTCCTGTGTGGGGCTGAGGCACTATTTTCACCCAGAGGGTGGTGACGCGCTGAACAGGTTGCCCAAGGAGGCTGTGGATGCCCCATCCCTGCAGGCATTCAAGGCCAGGCTGGATGTGGCTCTGGGCAGCCTGGTCTGCTGGTTGGTGACCCTGCACATAGCAGGGGGTTGGAACTGGATGATCACTGTGGTCCTTTTCAACCCAGGCCATTCTGTGATTCTATGATTAGAGGGAAATGTATCACCTGGGTTATGGGGAAGCTCCTCTGCTTCATTAGTTTTGTTAGAGGAGGGAGTGAGATACCATGGAAAAACACTGATTATTCCAGAAGAAAAGAAACAACAAAGCTTTATTTTAAATTATGAAATATAGCAGCTGTGATCAAATGAAATCAAATGAAATACTTCCTTTTTTTTTTTTTAAGGGGCTATCTAGTAGGATATTTTCATCTGGATAATGGCTAAATATGCTCAGTGATTAATAATGGATATTTTGCCACAACACTGAAGTACAAACGTTTCAAGTAAACACTGTCATTCAATATAAAGATCCTCAGCACTACTTTCTCCTACCTTGAGATCTACTGAGTTACACTTTGTAGGGTTCCCTATAAAATTCCCAGCAGCACTGCAGGACCCTCAGCACACTCAGTACCTTTGTCTTTGTTCACCATGACTTCCCTCTACGAACCACCTACAGGCTCTGCTGCATCTACTGCTTTGGGAGGATGCCTGCAAACAGCAGGAATCAGAGTCAGAACCATGGCAGTAAAATAACTCTTCCCTTAAGTGATTGCTGAGTCTACAGAAGTACCTACCAAGTAGAAAATGCCAGAAAGAAGAAAGAAGAAAACAAACTGGGATGGTTGTCCACTGTGAGCAAGCGTTCTGTGTGAGATACAGGTTCACAATTAGTTTTATTGGAGCCAGATCAACATTTGGAAGATCAAACAGCAGCTGTAGTAGAAATTTTTTCCATCTGTCTCAGTTTCTTCTTCAATGTAGGGACCTTACAATGATCATTTCTGCCTTTGTTACTGTGGAACTGCATGGCTGCCTGCACTCCACATGGGCACCGCTCGGAGATCATTTGAAAAATTAAGGTAGTGCAAAATGTAACAGTCGGACTGCTATCCTGAATGAAGCACTGATGATAAAACACTGAAGGTACAGAGTCTGTACTGGCTTCCAATGATTTTCTGACATGGACATTCATGTGTTGGTTTGCAGCTCTGAAGTCCTTGATGGCAAGTCCAGTTATCTGAGAAATACTCATTCTGTGCCAAATGATGAGTGATGGAAATAATACAAACATCTTTATTTCCTCTGCAGTCTCCTCTGCACAGATGAAAGGAAAAGCAAAGAAAAGAGCTATACTCAAACATCCTTCCTCTCCAAGGCCACGGATGGGGCCCTGGGCAGTCTGAGCTGGTGGGGGGCAGCCAGCCCATGGCAGGGGTTGGTCCCCTCCAATCTGAGCTATTTGTGACTCTCTGATCTGATTTTAAGCCCTCTGAGCACTCCTCAAAATCCATCATTTCTCAGAGACGCACCAATTGGGAGACTGAAGAGATGGAGATTCAGGATAGTTTAAGAGTGCTCTTGTATGCCTGGGGTGCATACATAGCCTTGTGGGAGACTGAAAATTCAGAGTAACAAACTCATTCCTATTTCACAGAAAAAAAGAATAATAACGAAGTTACTTATCTGTTTGTTTGCTCTGGGTAGGGAGAGCAGGAGAGATCTGATCAGCAACATCCCCACAAGAAGCAGCATTTTCTTTTAAGGATATTCAGATAAAAGAATAAACAAAGCTAAACGAAAACGGCTGCCATTGAAATACGATGTTTCGCTGCAGTAGCGTAACAGCCAGAACTTTAATTGTTCTGTAAGGCTGGAGTAATAAGGAAAGGTTCCTAAAATGTATGTGGATAAGAGTGTGGGCCAAGCCCGACAAGGACTGCGTGTCAGCTGCTTGGTGCACACATTTTAGTAGCGCTTCAAGAAGAGCTTCAGGTGATTTCCATTCCACCAAAACTACTCTCCTTGCCTTTGCTGCAGCCTGCAATCGCAGCACTCCTCCTTAAACGCAAGCCCTGTATCTAGGTGCAGATGGCAACAGTTACAGGCACTAACCAGATGCTGCAGTCTCTAATTTGATTGAAAGGGTATAATTAGACAGCAGAAACACTTCAATGAGAGAGTAAGGCAGAGAGGAAAGGACAGAAACCACTTAACTGATGCCAAGACACCCCAGCAGCAACGGAGGCCCACGGATGGAAGGGGCACAGCACCCAATTACCTTCCTCAGATGAGAGCGTTTTTGTTTCCCTATGGATAGGCGAATAGAGATTCTATTATCATAGGCTGCCACAATTCTGCATGTGGGAATGCTGATTAAAACCAGAAGAAGCTTCAGGAGATCAAAGAGACAAATATGGCTTCTGTGGTCATTATTAAAAATATTTTTAGTAGCGCAATGGTTTTCTTTGAAGATGCAGTTTTATTGATTGAACCAAATGTTCATTTGCATATTTTCATAGGATTGGTCAGGAAAAAAAACCTTATTCCATAATATGTTATGATGGAAAATGAATTATTTTGGGGAGGATAAGCCAGAGAAAGCCTGCTGTGATGCCATGAGGGCACTGAAGCAGAAGGTTTCCCCTACGCAGCACAGACAAATTCTGTATGTAGTTTAAAAATCCCTCATCCCACACAGGCGCACACACATCATCTTGGAGGTCCTCAGCTGCTCCAAAACAGTCACATTTAGTGTTGGTCTGGAGCAGAGAGCGGTCCCAATGACATTGGGTCAAACCTCACCCTCAGCATCCATTGGCACAGCCTGGGAGCGGACAGAGGTACGGTTCCACCACCACACTTGTCCTGGGATTCTTTATCATTGGAACTAAGAATGCATGATGTAGCCCCAGAGGAATTTCTGCTCCTTAATACACCCATTTGTTTTCTTTGTGAAGTTTTAAATCTGTTGTTCCACTGTCAAGTGTGGCAGACCGAATCCCTCCGGAAATTTTACCAGCGTGGGCCTCAGCCACTGTGCAGATGGAAGGAGTGCTCAATTGCACAACCGCTGTGGTGTGATATGACAAAATGAGCAGCTGGCAGCGTGTAATCCCAGCCTCCTTCCCACTCCGTTGGCTCCACCCTACCAAAATCCATTCATAACTCCGGATTTTGAGTTAGGCTCTGTGCATGTATGAGCACGATCCCCCGAAGTGCCTAGGGTGACTATCTTGGTCTGCTTAGAACTGCTTTCTGGATGATTTGCATGATGGCTGCTCAAGGAACACAAAGCAGAGCTGCTTTACACAAAGGTTTGCAAGAGATGGGTGAAACAACAGCTTAAAGGAAGGAAACCAAGGGCATAGAGATCCACTACTGCTGAACAGAAAGATAACAGAGAAAGGAAGAGGGGAAATCAAACACACTTCTGAGTGGGAAATTAAATGAAGGCTATAAGTACAGAAACTAAAAGTGACTGCCTATTGCACTGCGTATATAAAACAACATTTCTTCAATGAAAGTGACATTTCAGAGACTTCTCAGTTTCTTTGTAACACAAAAAGCACCAAATTCAGAAAATCCTTTAATAATGCTGAGAAATATGGTATGACTGAGGTTTGAGTACTGTAGATTTCAGTGACCGAATTAATACAAACTGGAAGGTAGGTGGCTGTGCTTCCTAGATCCATTATCTTTGCTACATATTCATTCATTGCAATATTGTGGTTTTTTTCCCCACAGCTGCTTTGTGCTCAGGTATCCCTGCCACCTTTAGTGGCTGTGGGTGTATGCAGTCAGAGCATGGATGTGAACAGAGGTCTCTACACTGCCTATGAACCAACACTCCTATAGGGATATATCCTCCACGTGCTCACATGCAGCTGCTGTGAAACTTGGCTGCTTACACAGTGTGCTCTATCCACAGTTGTGTTTGGAAAAAAGATGACACTCTTCAATAAAGAAAGGATGACCAAGTGTGCAACAAACACAGCCTGATGGTACCGGGACCAATAATCAGCCATGGTAGGATTGACAGGACGTGGGGAAATGGTTTCAAACTAAAAGAGGGGAAGTTTAGGTTGGATATAAGAAAGAAGTCGTTCACACTGAGGGCAGTGAGGCACTGCTCAGGGTGCCCAGAGAGGTGGAGGTGCCCCATCCCTGCACACAGCCAGGGGACGGGGCTGTGAGCACTGATGGAGCTGTGGGTGTCCCTGTGCGCTGCAGGCAGTGGGAACAGACGGCCTTTGGGGGTCCCTTCCAACTCCAACCATTCTATAATTCTAAGTGTACTCCAACCATTCTATGATTCTAGGTGTACCTACAAAACGTGAAGATGAGCAAGTGCCTATTCGCTGCTAGAGGAAGCAGTGCAAATTCTGTATGGAGCAGAATAAGGAAGATTCAGCTACTCAGAACACATCCAGGAGGACCGTCCTGATCAGCCGCTCCGGACCCGGCACCGCGCACCGAGCTGGCGATAAGGAAGGGATGTTACCGCGAACCCCATCCCAGAATCACAGAACGATTTCGTCTGGAGGGGACCTTGAAGATCATCGAGCTCCAGCGCGCTGCCCCGGGCTGGCTGTTAGCAGCAGAGCGGGCTGCCCGGAGCGAGGTGCTGCCGGGCGGCAGAGCTCCGTGCCAGCCGCGGGTCCGCAGAGCTCGGGTACGGACTGCAGCTCTGTCGCCTCTCAGCCCCGCCAGAAGATCTGCGAGCGGCTCCGTCCGCTCAGCCCGGCTCCCCCCGCGTCCCCGCCGGGTGTCACTCACTCACCGGACAGAACGGGCTCGCGGCAGCAGCTCAGCGCCAGTCCCGAAAAGGCCACGACGGCGGCGAGAGGGGGCGGCTCCATGGGCCGGGGCCGCCGGGCCGCACCGCGTTCCGGAGCGGAGGTGGTCGCGGGCGGCCGGGAGGAGCGCGAAGTGCGGGAAGCAGAGGCCCTACAGCATGTGTCCTGTAAGTGCGCCCCAGCGAGGTGCCGAGTGGCAGATGAGGGATCCTATTACCAGCCATGTGACAGGAAAGGATAGAAACCAACATCCCAACCTGCTGCTCCCCGCTGCGGCGCGGAACCGCGGCGCGGCCGCTTTTACGTTTGACACCGACGGGTTCGGGCCGTGACGCCCGCAGAGGGGCTCCGCGGAGCGCTCCTCGCGGCGAACCCCGCACTGCTCCGTCATAGAATCGTAGCCCCGCCGGCCGCGCCGAGCCCTCGGCATCCCCCCTTGTCCCTCTGCCTTCCCCACGGAGCCCCGCAGCCCCGCGGCCGTGCCAGCCTGGCGGTCCCGGGGGCTGTCTGCCAGCAGACCGGAGCGCGCAGATGCGGCGCGTCTTTTCTTCCCTTAGGGGAGGGCGGGGAGAAGACCGCTGTAATCTTTGCGCTATGGCTCTTTACAGCCCTTCGCGGGCCGATGCAGGGACTCAGCCGGATGCGTACGGCCTCAAACACACAAGTACGGACGTAGACACAGAGAGACGAGCACACCGACTCCTCCAGTGCACAGACATATGCAGAGGAGGGCCTCAAAACTGAGGCAAGGGATGGAGCACCTCCCCTCCGAGGACAGGCTGAGAGAGTCAGCGTCTAAAGGGGCTGTAAGGAAGAAGGGACAGAACCTGCTGAAGGGTCTGTGTGATAGGACAAGGGGAAATGGTCTCTAAATAGAACGGGGGGGATTTGGATTGGTCAGGGGACGGGGCTGTGAGTGCTGATAGAGCTGTGGGTGCCCCTGTGAGCTGCAGGCAGTGGGACCAGACGGCCTGCAGGGGTCCCTTCTAACGCCAGCCATTCTGTGAGTATATGTTAACATAGCACACATAGAGACAAATACACAGCTACTGGCTGACCACAGAACTGGGGGGAAGAGCTCATTGTCTCTATTTGAAAATGGTGAATACAAATGCAGGTGGCTTTCTGTTTCTTCTTTTTCTACCTCCATGTGGGCAGGAAAGCTGTTTATTTCTCACGGGCATACATAACGAACCCACAGTCTAGACTTCTGCAAAGGTTTCTTCGCTGACTCGTGAGACATTTTAGAGGAGCCAGCACTTCTTTGCTAAAAAGTAAATAACAGGGAGCAAACACCAACAGCAAAAAAGAACCAAGCAAACAAACAGAAAGCAATCAGGGAAATGTCTAACACAAATCATAGAATGACAGAATGGCTGAGGTTGGAGGGGATCTCAGAGATCTCCCAGCCCCACCCCTGCCGTGTGCTGGCTGCCCCCAGCTCAGGCTGCCCAGGGCCCATCCATGGCCTCGGGCACCTCCAGGGATGGGGCAACCACAGCTCTGGGCAGCACTGCCAGGGCCTCACTGCCCTGAGTGAGGAATTTCTTCCTGACATCCAACCTCCATCTCCCTTCTTTTAGTTTGAAGCCCTTGTCATTACGTTCTTGTCCTTGAAGCTTCTTCATACTTTTGCTATGTAATGACACCTTCAAACATCTACAAAGGAGAGAGAGACCCATTTTACTACTCCGAATGTGTCAGCCACAAAACACAGTTTCAGTGCTTCCTCTGTTACATCAATACACGCTATGATATACTTAATTCTTAGAATGCAGAAAGCTCCCATTGCACATAACTGTAAGGTGAAAAACGTGCTGAAATCTCTTTTGGCTGTAGTGAGATATATTAAAAGCAGGGGAAAAATGAAGATACTTAAACATTGGATTCGTATATGCCATGTCACCTAATACATACTCAAAGGGGCATTTTTGCTAATTTATTTTACCTCCAGCCTACATCCCAAAGGGTTTGGGAAGCCACTTGTGCATCGTGAAACCCTTGTTGATAGTGAAAGAATTACTAACTTTTGCAGCTCTTTGGCTCTACTTTTCTAAGGTCTTTCATTCATAAACTGCTGGGAAATTGTGGCCGTGTCAACAGGCGAGGACAAAATGTACAGGTTTTACATTCTGCTGGGAACAGCACAAGTTGAAAGGAACCTCTCAGACCATGTATTAAGAAGTATAAAATGATTCATTACTTATTAGCTACTGTTGTTATTGCCATTGCTGTTATTTGTGAACAGCGGCCACAAACCACAAGCAGAAAATTGCACAATGCAAATGGGTGATCTTGAATACAGTAAATTGAAATACAAGTGTGATTCTGTATAACAGAAAGAAAAAAAAGTATCTTATTAGGAAAAAAATAAGAGGTCAGAAAAAAAGACCAAGCAAACTGGCTGAAAGCAAATTGTGCAACTGGCATGTATGCATAGACCAACTGTGTGCGTGAGTGGTTGGTGAAGAAAGCTGAGTGTGAAGTGAAGCAAAGGTGGTTTTGCCGAGGAGTGCTGGAAGACCAGACTTTGGGAGATACGTTAAATTGATTGTGTGAATTTCGTTATTAACATGGTGTTAATAGTTTGTAAGCCTTCTGTGTACCGGTGACCCTAAGGAAAAAGGTGGCAGGTAAGATGTCTTTCCCATCACTGTCACCACAGCTGAAGCACACCACCCACCCCTCACTGTGCTCACATCCACTGCTGGGTCTCCATAAATGTTCACCAATAGTCATAGAATATCAGCGGGGCCATTTCTTCCCCATGGAGAATTTCAGTTCGACAGCTTTGTTTCATATGCATTGTCATATCAGATGTCATTTATCAGAATGCCCCTCCACTGCCATCTGTCACATGGCAACAGAATGGAATGGGAAGCTGGTGGGAAGGTTGTAGCAGAAATGCTGAGTCACAGCCTGAAGCAGTGATTGAGCACCCAGTGGGAAGGCAGGGCCAACCCACGGGAGCTCAGGTGCATGCAGTGTACCTGAGTGACCTGGGTCCTGGCTCCACCCCTTCCCAGATCTCATTTAAGGGTTGGTGGTGGAGGCAAGGAGATTTTGCTGGATATCCCTAAGCAACTGAGGCCTTTGGAAGGTAAGCAGCTTCTTTCCTTTGTTTTCCTTTGTTTTTGTGCCCGTGGCTGTTGCAATTTGAGCAGCTCTTCACTTATTGCAGCATAGGACTTTGTTGTTCTGTTGTCATTGCTGCACTTTCCATCACATTACCAAGGTTTGTCTTGTACTACCAGTGTCATGATACAGGAGGCATTACTTTCAGAGCAGCCCTCGTATCTAAATCAGCTGCAGATGGCCCCAGAGGAGGTGAGTGTTTCTCTGATAATGGCTAGTGTTGTAGGCTGGGATTATTTTCATTTAACCAACTTGTAAGTAAGAGGTGAGAGGAAGAGAAGTGCAGAGAAACCACAAACAGAAGACTGATTTTGTCAAAACTTTGGTTCTGTTGTCTGAAATATGACTGATAGGAGAAACCAATACACGTAACCTTGAGTCCGATGCTTTCGGAAGCAATATCTATTCCTTATGATACACAGTAGGATGAGTCGGCCGTTATACAATCCCATGAAGTCTGTTAGCATTTCCCATGTGATTGAACAGTCATTATATTGGAAGCAAAAACTAAATGGTAGCATACTGTGCGAAACTGTTGTTTTTGTCCTTGTTGCTGTGGACCATTTATTCCTCTGCTATGCTTTCTCCATGTTTCATTGAAAATTGATCTGGAAGTTTTGCTCTTTCTTGTTGAGATGTCGCTGGCTCCTTTGAAACAAGCTTCTGCTTGGCTCTGTGTCTTGTGAGGAAAAGACAAAAAAAACCACGCTAGAGATGACTGTTAGAATGGTTACCATCATGTTACTGCATGTTTTTTGTAGTGTTGTGATTCTTCTCCCCTAAATCTCTGCTCATAGCATGATGCGATTGACTGAGAAACCCAGCTTACTTTTCTAGGCTGAAAATGCAGCTGGAGGAAGCTTGCAAATGTAACCCCCACTTGGGTTTTTGTTCCTTTGCTAAAGGAGAAAGGAGTTTAAAAACAAATAGTGTTTGGTGATCAGGATTAGCACAGAAGGCTGTAGTAGTGCTTTATATCAATCAGTTATGTATATAGAACCTGGAACATGTAAGATTTGGTAAGTATAGGAAGTGTCCTTTGTGTATTTGTGTGTGTATATATGTAAAAAAAAAAAGCATCAATTGCTAATGATATCTCCCATGTGTTGAGTATCCATTATTTTTGTACAGAAAGGGGAGAAAAGATATTTGGAGTATGACTGTTCTCATATGAAAATATGTTCTCATATGAAAATGATGCTTGTGACCTCAAAGGTGAGGGGCAAAACTTAGTAGTCACTGTGGCATGCTGATAGATGCAGTGAATGATTGAACAGAGGATCAATGGGCTGCATTTTCAGTGACAGGCATAGGTATCATAGCAAGTTCTGTTTCAAAAGTCTCTGAAGATATGAATCTCTTGGAAGGTTATAGGGCCAAAAATGTTTTGTTTTGTTAAACTGGCCAACAGAGTGAATTATGTGCGGACTTTTTAAAGCAAAGAATTAAAATCTGAAGGAATTAACTAGCCACGCAACATGTTGTAGAGATTTCTTTTACAGTGTAATAGTTTATATAGTGAGTGCATTTCTGTTTGATACGAATGTTCCAAGAATGGGCAGTGAAGTGTTACATCTTGAATTCTCTTCTCTATGAGAGAAGAGACACAAGACACATAAGCGTTCTCAAGGTGACCCTAGAAGTGGGAATATGTTCAAAGTCGTGTGGTGGATTACAGTACTGTGCAATGTGTTCCTTCAGGGGTAGAGCCAGTGTACTTGTTGGCATCACCCACCTTGAAGCAGAACACTTCTCGCAGACAGCCTTGCTGCTCAACGAATACACTGTTTTGATGAAAAATCCCATTCTCTCTCACTCAACCAACCAACCAATCATGTTTGTTTGCCCTGACAATGAACTTCTGATTTTACATCATAGTTTTCTAGCAGGACAAAAGAACCATCAAGACACTATATTTTAAATAATCAGATTATAGAATCGTTGAAGGTTGGAGAAGACCTCTAAGATCACCCAGTCCAACCATCCCCCTGCTGCCGATATTGCCCACTAGCCATGTCTCTAAATATTACAGCCACCCTTTCCTTAAACACCCCCAGGGACGGTGACCCCACCACTCCCTGGGCAGCCTGTGCCAGTGCCTGGCTGCTCTTTCTGAGAAGAATTCTTCCTAATATCCAACCTGGATTAAAAAAATATATAGAAGCAGGAGAAGGTCCTGTTTGACTTCTTTGCCATTGATGGAAATGGCTTAGAAGGTCACAACACTTGCTGTTTCTTTATCAGGTTCTTTCTTGTTTTTAGCTCACTTGAATTCTTACCTCTCCTTTCTATATAGGAGAATTAGACGCGTCACAACAGCGAGACCCACAACTCCAAATATACAGGCAAGAAGAATTACTTGTTTGATGTCTGAAACAAAAACAGCAAACAACATAACGGGAAGATGTTATTTGTCTTCATATCAATTTGTTTGAACACAATCATTATGGGATTTTAAACTGTATGTATAAAATAAATGTTTTGCTGCTCATTGTGGTTGAGGAGCATACTGATTGTGGGTGAGGACATAATTCACATAACTTCCCAGTTAGGGCAGGTGGCTGTGAAAGCTGCCCTAACACAAACAGAGAATGTCTGGTGGCTAAAATGCGACTGACTTCATCAATCTGCAATATTACTGTACAACTGCCAATCCCAACAGATGATGGACTTTCCATCCTTTTCCCAATCTGGTAGCTTTATAATTTGTCTTCAATCAGTAACTCCCCTACAAAGCCCAAAACCTTCTGTCTGGCCTCCAAACACCTCAGACAGGTACCCCTTCTCTGTCCTGTGATGAGAGCCTTCTGCCTAGGTAGTTGGACTTGGTGATGATTTGTCTCTGAAGTGAAATCTTTGTTTTCAATTTTAAATCTCAGGCTATTTTTCATGATTTGAGGATGTTTTGAAGCAGGTCTCCTGGAAATAACAGCCAGGTAGCAATTCCATCCTCATCTGAGAAAAGTACACAGAATTAATGGGGTTTCTGTCAGCGTTTCCCAAAAGGATTGTATTTGCACACAGCCTGGAAAAGGAAAGCTAAAAATGAAGAATTTGAAATCAGAGACAAAAACAGATTGCACTTAACACCACCAAATCTTTGTCTATCACAAGCAAAATAAATGTGTCTATGTATTGTGAAGATGTTACAGTTTTCAGTTACGTTTTAGTCTTCTCCTTCTTTTGCTGGATGGTTTCTTTTTCTCCCTCCATGAGATATTCTATGAAGAGAGGTTGCTGAGGTACTGGCAAGCCTTGCAGTGGGATTGTAATTAGAAGCATAGCAGAAGTAATTATTAGCAGAGGATATCCATGGAAACCTTAATTCAAGGAAGCAAAACTCAAAAGTAACAACATGCAGGCCTTAAAAGCATAATTTGTTTCTGAAGTGCAGAAATGGATTTTGCAAAGTTACTGTCCTATACTTCTTTCGTCTCTGTCTCTCTTCCTATCTAATTTTCGGAGTCCTCGTGCCTTCACTGTAACTTTACTGTAACTTTTTTTTTTTTGGGGGGGGGGGGAGGGAAAAAAAACATGTTAGTAACTAAAACCCCTGATGATTTGTAGTACAGACTTTGAATCCAATGTGCCAGAAGGCTGCAGCACTGCACTGAGCACAGCACTGAGAAAGAAGTACCTTTGGAAGCTGGCAATAACAGAGGACTGAGTCCTGTGTTCTTGTCAGCATGGAAGAGGTCATCGTTTAAGAAAGTGTTTTAATAGTTTATGGTGGAAGTAAAAGTCTGATCACAAATCACACGGCTAGGGCAGTGGTGACCCATTCAGGCTCTCAGATGTTTGGAAGCACTGGCCATTAATTTTGCCAACGTTTTCCTGCTATGAAGATGGTGCCCTGTCACAGAGCTTAATGAAACGGGTGCTGGCAAAAGAGCAGCATGTTGCTGTGTAAAGAGGAAAACAGTAAAGAAAACCAGCATGAGTAACAACAGTTTGTAATGCTGTGAAGACACTTTCAGTAACTGCTGAATCCAGAACCGGCACAAGGAAAATCAGTGCTGGATTTCAACTGTATTGGACTGGAGATTGAAATGTATTTGGTGGAAAAGCAAGTGGATGTCCATGCCATAAAAATGCTAGAAGTTAAAATGTAAGTGTGAGGAATTTTGAACTGTTTTGCCTGTCTTTTCGAGAGAGACTTGGACCTTCTTGGGCTGTTAACCAGCGATATATTTTCTGATACAAAAGAGGAAGGAGCAAGGCTAGATACAAATGCCATTATTGGGGCACAGTGGCTAGGACAGCTTAGTGATGGCCTCTATATGCAATTTGAATTTTATATTGTCTTGACTGTGATATCCTGCTAGAATGGGCAGCACTGCTGTACTCCAGCTTCCTGGGCCTGACAAAATGATCATTCTACAAATGAACTCCAATACCAAATATCACATAGTAATATGTGATTTTTTTAATGAGGGTCAGGCTGTCGATGTGGTCTACCTGGACTTCAGTAAGGCCTTTGACACTGTCCCCCATAACATTCTCATGAAGAAGCTGGCGGCCCATGGTCTGGATGGGTGTACGCTCTGCTGGCTGAAGCACTGGCTGGATGGCCGGGCCCAAAGAGTTGTGGTCAATGGAGTTGAATCCAGTTGGTGGCTGGTCACAAGCAGTGTCCCCCAAGGCTCAGTACTGGGGCTGCTTCTGTTTAACATCTTCACTGATGATCTTGATGAGGGGATTGAGTGCACCCTCAGTAAGTTTGCAGATGACCCCAAGCTGGGAGGGAGTATTGATCTGCCTGAGGGGAGAAGGGCACTGCAGAGGGGCCTGGATAGACTGGATCGATGGGCCAAGGTTAACGGCATGAGTTTCAATAGGACCAAGTTTCGGGTCCTGCATTTTGGTCACGACAACCCCAGGCAACCCTACAGGCTTGGGGAGGTGTGGCTGGAAAGCTGCCTGATGGGAAGGGACCTTGGTGTACTGATGGATGGCTGAATATGAGCCAGCAGTGTGCCCTGGCGGCCAAGAAGGCCAATGGCATCTTGGCTTGTATCAGGAATGGGGTGGTGAGCAGGACTGGGAAGTCATCCTGCCCCTGTACTCGGCATTGGTGAGGCCTCACCTTGAGTACTGTGTTCAGTTTTGGGCACCTCAATACAGAAAAGATGTGGAGGTACTGGAGCAGGTCCAGGGAAGGGCAACGAGGCTTGTGAAGGGCTTGGAAAATCAGCCCTATGAGGAGAGGCTGAGGGAGCTACAGCTGTTTAGTCTGGGGAAGAGGCGGCTGAGGGGAAACCTTATTACTCTCTTCCAGTACCTGAAAGGTGCTTGCAGTGAGAGAGGGGCTGGTCTCTTCTCAGTGGTGACAGGTGACAAGACGAGGGGAAATGGCCTCAAGTTGCGCCAAGGTAGGTTTAGGTTGGACGTTAGGAAACACTTCTTTACAGAAAGGGAATTTAAACACTGGAATGGCCTCCCAAGGGAGGTGGTTGAGTCACCGTCCCTGGATATGTTTAAGAGCCGTTTGGATGTGGTGCTTGGAGATATGATTTAGCAGAGGGTTGTTAGAGTTAGGGTACTATGGTTAGGCTGTGGTTGGACTTGATGATCTTTGAGGTCCCTTTCAACCTGAGTGATTCTATGATGCTATAGTAAGGAATGTCGTTGTTATAATCAGGTGAAAGAAATACTTCTGCACGTTATTGCTCTTTGCCATCTCTCAAGAATCCATGTACTGAAAAACATTCATTCTATTGTTCATAGAATGGTTTGAGTTGGAACAGACCCCCGAAGGCCGTCTGTTCCCACTGCCTGCAGTGCACAGGGACACCCACAGCTCCATCAGTGCTCACAGCCCCGTCCCCTGACCATGTTTGTCTGCAGGGATGGGGCACCACTGCCTCTCTGGGCACCCTGTGCAGTACCTCACCACTCTCATTGCAAATAACTTCCTTATAACCAACCTAAACTTCCCCTCTTTTTGTTTGAAACCATTTCCTCTTGTCCTATGCTTAGCCATGAGACTATGGCATGCCTCCATTATTCTGAATGCAGATAACTTCTGTTTAACTTTTTCCTTCTGATCTTTTAGGGCTGGCTTTTTGCTCCCTAGTTCTATAAATGTAAGTGTCCAGTTAGCTTACTGAGACTGTCTGGCTCCTATCCAGTAAGCATGCAGCTGACGGCAGCAAGGGAAAAATGATCTTAGCTTTCAACTTGGCAAAATGTTCTGCCTCTGTTCTGGCCTTACTTTGTAAAAATCTCAATCTTCTGACAAATGATCTATTATTACTGTGAATAATGAAATGTATTGGACAAGAATTCACTGCTGATGTGTTGTGCACTTTCCAAGTTTTTGGAAGGTGCTCAAAATGGAGATAGTGGCAGGATTTGAGTACTTTCAGGAACAATTAACAGCACAGAAAGTGTTTCGGAGCGCCGTGTTGCCCTGCATCACCCTGGTGCTTTGAAACATTGCCATCTTGAGGATGCTCGGAGAATACACGGCAGAAGAATAAATCCACGTTGAATCTGTTTGAAAATGGTAGGCAGTTTTCTGTAAATTGTAGAGACAGCCTAATGGCTGTTAAGTCCAAAAATTCCAGGTTAATTGATAAGCTTATAATAGTGACACAATAGGGGTAATAATTTTTTTGCTGCTTGTTGTAAGTATTTTTCTACTGCTGTAGAGTAATAGCTTCTGTGCTGAGATGACATGGTCCTTTGGAACCAAAGAGAACAGAAGCCTTCAACAAGCATTGAAGAGGAAGCTTGGCAAGAGACAAAGGTGCAGTATCTGCCCACTGTTATCGGAGGCTGTTTACTGGAAGGGACATCTAGAGGTTATCTTGTTCAACCACCCCACTTGAGCAGAATCACCTAGAGCCAATTGGTCAGCACTTTACCTAGATAGATATTGGATATCTCCAATGATGGAGACTCAGTGGTCCCTTCTGGGCAACCTGTGCCAGCACTCAGTCACCATCACAGCAGAAAAGTTTCCTGACGCTCAGAGGGAACCTCCCATGATCCAGTTTGTTCCCATTGCCTCTTGTCCTAGCACTGCCTGGTTCCACCCTCTTTACACCTTTCCTTCACATATTTGTAGACACTGATGGGATCCCCCAAGCCTTCTCTCATCCAGGATGAGTTCCAGCTCTTTCTGCCTCTCCTCGTAGGAGGGAGACTTCCATCCCTCCATCATCTTTGTGGCCTTTTGCAGGACTCTGCAGTACATCTCTTGTACTGGGGAGCCCAGACCTGCCCCAGCACTGCAGCTCTCGCACCATCTGGCAATACTTCTCCTAATGCGGCCCAGGATACCATTAGCATACTTAGACAATCTAAAATAATTTTCAAACTCAGACTACTTGAGAAAAAGATCCTTTTGTTCCAACACAGAGAAAGAGGAGCGTATAGCCCTAGGCCCTGGGAAAAGGCAGGTACTCAGAACAAAGATAGAAAGAAACCAACCCCCACCCTCTTATTTAAATTTAAATATTAATCTTTCTAGGTGTGCAGGGGTCTCATGTCTGATGTCTTCCCAAAAAGGGAGGTTGCTTTTGTCAAGGGCCATCATCATATACTGAGATGGCCTCATGATGATCATGGTGGTGATTTCTGGTGACAATTTGTAACACTTAAAAGGAAACAGACCTGATCTTAAGGTACAATAGGGTGAGTCCCCAGACCAGGCTCCTGTCACTTGACAGATTCTTTCTTTTGATCCAGTGAGTTCGTAGCCCTGGTTGCAGGTGAAATGGATGGCTGAGCCCAGTAAGTAGTTAGTTCCATCCTTCCTTCCATTGGTTGGATGATCCAGCCAGCCACAAGAAATCACTAGTAAAAGAGAAATATCTGGTTATTTTGGATTTGGACTAGATTTGGACTGAATCTCAATCACAGTGATTCAAATGGCATTTGTGCGGCACCTCAAAGAAAGACAAAAATTTCTAGGCTAACTGAAATGCTTTCAGGGACAAGGTAAAGCAATAGAAAATGAAGATAAGAATTCTACTACACAGTGCTGCAGTAGTAGAAGAAATGGTTTAAAAAACCAAACACCTTTATTTTATGTTTGTCTAACTATCCTACCTGTTCAGAGTTTTTTCTGGTAAAAAAAGATGATTCCTCCTGATAAGTGTTTACAAATGCATGAACCTACTGTTGAGTAAAGCCTCCTCAGATGGCCTTAACTATTTAGATGCTTGCAGAAAGGGAAGCTTTATTTAATGCCGTCTCACCTGGCTCTAGACTTCCTACCAGCTGCTTGTGATTCTGATGAGACAGTCTTGTGAAATTTCCCACTTGAAGACTTCTTGTTGTCAGGACATCGAATCTGCAGAATGGGTCTGAGTCACACAGCAAGACCATCTCTTCCACCAAGGGATCAGCGGGGTCTTCATAAGGATAGAACACTGGCAGAAAGGAGGCATTGTGCTTTTCCCCATAAAAATAATTGTTCAATAAGGTCTCTGTGTCATAAGTAAAGAGAGAAGTTCCATTTTCAACAGCCCCTTGGGAGACAAAGTGCAAGAGAGATTCATTCGTAACATTGCCTACAGACCTACACAACCTTCTGCCAAGTACTTATTTAGATAAGCGTAGCCAGAGCTATAAGACATCCATGTTGTCCTATCTTATACATCCTCCTTCCACTTCAAGATTGTTTTCCTTTTTGCGTGCAGCATTTTAACCTAGCACTAAGTTTAACGTTTGATCAATTAGTTCAAAATACAATTAAATGTGCAGCTATGATTTCACAGATGCTGGTAAAATTTGATTAAAAACAAACAGGGTTTATCATGATTCTGTCTTTATCCATTTTGGCTAGACATGTTACCCGTTTAGCCAAGTAGAAAAGCATTTATCTCTCACTCTGAATAGGCTGCTTAGCACAGACAGTTTTCTGGTCTGCAGATCACAAACAGCTTTGAATTTGTAAAGAAAATTTAATAACAGACAACCAGAAGAATCACTTACAATTAGCTCCAAACTCGAACAACTGCTGGGGACTCGCATTTACTGACATGGTTGTTTTATTCTTGAAGGTAAACTCATCCTCTGTATTACCATTCATCACCCCAAAGAGACCCTGTGTGTGATTCATAAACTTCTCTGGGAGCAGAACTGTCAGGGTCAGAAATCCTCCACTTCCTCTGATCTCTACTCCAGACCCAGAAGAGAACATCACTGTAATTTTCTGATCAGCCGTAGAATGAAGAAAGAGACCTAAAATGATGAGAGAACGAGGACAAAATAGCTAATCACACAAAGCGAATGGGTGAGGAGTAAGGACTAATTCTCTTCCTCAGTAAGGGGGAGTAATTCTCTTCATTCTCAATGGGATGAGAAGGGAAATCGTTACTCTAAGATACTGAAAGATTACATGAGTGAAGCAGGCACTGAAGTCAAACATCTCAGTAACATTTCCAGAATTTCCCTCTCTTCATATTTCTCTACAAATACACAGAAGTTCAGGATAGCACCAAGTGTTGGTAAAGGCTGTCGTTTATGTTACTTGGACTATCTGGGAGAGGAGGAGATACCAGTCTTCTCCATATCCAATGACTCTGCCTCTTCCTGGGTGGTGTTGGTATTACTGCTATGCTAACTGTCAGCAATACTGAAAGGCATGGAAGTAATGGGATGTGATGCTCTGACCTGGACTACATCTCCCTTCTGCATTTCTCCATGGGGACGCAGCCACAGTGTGTGCCTCTGCAGCTGTTTGGAAGTAGATTAGTGGCCCATAACTCTGGTGTATAATATATATCCTGTCCACAGATAGCTGTAATCAGTCTTGAAGGCAAGAGGAATTGGTTTTCTGTATAACACAGCCAGCAAGACAGATTGGATGGAAAGCACATTCTTTTCCACACTTCCCGTATCTTTCACTAAAGTCCACGCCAGCTGTTTACTATCACTGATTCTGCCTCAATCTGGCAACAACTGAAGAAATGCACATAATAAGATCTAATTATCTGGGATATCGTCTGTACTCTGTTTTAATGCACATTTAATTTTTAGAGTGACCTGTAGCCTGTTTCTCAAAAGTGCACTGAAAATAGGATGGAAATGCAGGCATGTACAGATTTTTTTTTAGCTATAGAGCGGTTCCATAGAAATACGATAGCTTTCAAGGCTGATATCTGTAACTAACCTTCCAGGTCCAACCAACTTTGCTCAGAGAAGTTGACCACCTTCTGATTCAACAGGACCTCCAGGTTCAAATTCTCTGAGTAGCGTACTTCAATCACATCAGAGTTGCTCTCCTGCATGGCCACTGCAGACAGGCCTGTCACCTGAGCCTGAGTTCCTTCAGGAAAAGACACAAAAAAAAAACCCAACTCCTTAAGATACCTTGCATCAAATAAACTCAGTTTGGAAGGTGGTAATTATACAGGCAACAAAACAGCAACAACAAATCAAGCAGAAAACATACAGCAGCTAGATATATCAAATGTTAGTATATGATAAAGTAGCAAAATGCCAGAACACGCACAATTACTTTGAGAAAAAGAATTATGTTTCTGCTGATAATAACATCAGTGTGAGGTGTTCATCAGCCTGAGAAGGGGAGAACAGCCCAGAGAGACATTAGCTATAGGTTGGGAACCAGGCAGGGAGAGAGAAAAAGAAGACTAGAGAAGTCAGGGTAACTACTATAAACAGCGAATCAAGCAACCTCAGAAGCTATTATTTATCATCACTGCTTTCTCTCTTATCAACTTACCATTGGGAAAGCGTGCCTGCTGGGTCCTCCCTTGCACCCTTAGGGATGTGAGGTCAGATTCTACCAGGGTGTATTCCCCTTGTCCTTTGAAAGTGAAGTTCAGACCATCAAATGTGAGGAAGTGAGGATCCCCAAAGGCAGATGCTATTTTGGAAAGAAAAATGAGAAATAAGTACAAGAAAAGCCCACAGTCCATTAAGAAGCCAAAATCTCTAGCTAAATGTCATCTATTTAGATTCCAGGAGTTAATAGGATTCTCCAGCCAAAAGTTTCATAGGGCAGTAAAAACCACATTTTGCCACTGACGGATCAGTTGAAACCTGCCATGGAAATTTTCTACAGGATATTGTGCCCTCAGCATTGACAGCTGACATTAATGCGTACACAAATGTCTAAAAGCCAAACCTGTACGAAAATTCTGTACTCCAAAATGGAATTCTGAAGCTCTTACCAGCTCGGGGTGGGCGATACGTCCTGCAGTCACTGGAGGGACGGTTTTTCATATAGAAGTGACAATTAGCAGACCACAAGCAACAGTAATAGAAGCTGATAACATCATAAAGCCAATGGGAAAAGGCAGGTATCCGTGGAGGCTTCAGGAAGGGTGGTGCTCCCCAGTCGTGGCCTCGATCAGGTGTGCTGCCTCCTGTGGAGTCTTGTGTGAGGATTTGGGTCCCTGTGGAGTCGTAGCAGCACTGCTGTCCTGCTCCATACTGGGGGCTGGTTGAGAAATGTAGGAAGAGGAAAATCATCATTCAGCTCTGGGAAGTCTGTTTACGTTTAATGGTTGCCTTTGTATGGATATGAATAGATGTCTTGGTTACCAAGCTCTATGACATCCACGAAAGATGCGTGTCAGTCAATATTTTTGGTTTTGCTCTTATGAAATAGATCAGATCGGGGTTTGGGGGGAGGGGGCTTTAACCAAGGCTGTAGGGAAGCTCTGCAGGCCTTATGGCCACACAAGCATAGCACTACTAACGTTATTCTGAGAGAACAAGTACAACTAACAACCGTTACAAAAAAGGCTTAATTAAGTCTAATCAAACTGCTTTTAGACATTACTGCTTGCTTATGTATCTTGAGATCCGGCACTGTGCAAGTAATCGTCTAGTAAGAGTAAGGCATTAACTTCACCTCAGCAATGAGGAGTAATAAGGGAGCAAGAGAGAAACAGTGATTGCCTTAAACCTGGCTGCCGAGACTCCAGAGGCCTTTCTGACTTCTCTGATGCTAAGATCTCCGAGGTGAAACAAGTCATTAAAAAAAAGTGTCTTCAAAAATTGTTCTTTACCTGGCTTGAATGGCCCTTACACAGTGCACAGCGCCGGGGTGGTAAGTACACACACTTCCCTTTTCAATGTCACAGCCGTAATCTGTCTGGAAAAGATCAGTGCCCATGCTTAAGGGAGTTTTCATTTTGTCCTTCCTGTTTTCATGCTCTCTCCCAGCCATTTCTCCCCTACGGTCTGTGTAAAATCTAAACAAAGTGGTCGTGTCTGTGGGTTGGGTATCATAGAAAGACAGGAAGAAACAGCAAATGTAGCACTGACGTGATGGTATCAGCAGGTCAGTTGAACCTCAGCTTTTTGCAGTCTGGTAGAACAGAATTTGAAGAACTGAAGACCTAAATGGAGAACTCAGCTGTAAGTGTAACAATCACAGAATGTGCCATACTGACCATCTTTATTCGTAAGCAAAAGGTTTCACACTGCCATCATTTATACTGTATGTAGGTGAGGGAGTTTCTCCATCTGGTCTTCAGGTCAGTGCTGTCTGAAAGTGTAAGTGACATTGGCAAAGGATTTCTTAGCTTTTGACAGCTCCTTGTTACCAGTCAAGTGGGAGGAAGAATGCAGGAGATAGGAAATAATGTTTTATGGCTGTGGATTTGCACTCCAAAACATAAGCTAGAAAGGTTGGCAGCGAGTTATGGTATACTAGGCAGAGAGGAAACAGTGACCTGCTACTCCACCTGGACTGACACAAATCCGTGGGGCCAGATGGGATCCACCTGAGGGTGCTGAGGGAGCTGGTGGAGGTGATTGCTAAGCTGCTTTCTACCATCTGTCAGCAGCTCTGGTCAACCGGGGAGATCCTAGGCAACTGGAGACTTGCTAATGTGACACCCATCTACAAGAAGGGTTGGAAGAAGGAACTTTTTGACCTGTTAACTTGACCTTGGTATCAGGGAACGTCATGGAGCAGAGAGCGAGGCTGCAGGGAAGGGTATAGCAGTCCCTCAACTTCAGCATGGAACCATACAAGGCCAAAGTGATAGATTAATAACTTACATGGAACCTGCCAGTATCAGCTCTTGCCTGTGCCAAGGTGCAAGGGCAATCTATAATTTCCTCCATGAAGTTTGGAAGCTTCTCTTCCTTCCTGTCCCATTCTATACATTTTGCAGTTGCCCATGCAGCTGGCTCATTTCTGAAGTCTTCTCCAAGGTGCCAGGCCAATGCATGTGCTGGGCTCCAGATGGATGGAGTGTTGCTGGAGGGGGAAAAAAAAAGCCAAAAACCAGATCTGATAGCCGAAAAGCAAAGTTTTGGCATCACTAATTATGAAGTATGAAGTATTTTACACCTTGCAAGTTGTTTTTTGATTATGAAGGCCACTTCTTTCATTTTCCTTCAGAAAGCCAAATTAAACCAATATTTTCCTAATTTAAGGGTGAGATGACAGCATGCAGCAAGGATGCTATAACCAGGAATACATTTTAGCATTTCTGATCCTGGTTTACATGGACCTTTTCTGAGACAAATTTTCTGTCCATGCATTTTCACATCATGGATCCTTTAGGCCAGAATGGAGAAAGTCTGGATTCTCCGAAAAAATCTAATTCTGTGCTCCAGTATTATCATATTCAGTAGCAACAGATGTCCTAGTTCAGGAGTGTATTAGGTTTGGTTGGGATGGAGTTTTCTTCACAGTAGTCTGAACAGTGCTATGTTTTAAACTTGTGCCTTGTGACTAAATAATGCTGGTAACACACTCGAGTTTTGGCTATGGCTTGCACTGGAAGTGTGCTTGCACTATGTCATAGTATTCTCTCTCACTCTGCCCCCTAGGGAACAGGATAGAGATTGGAAAGAGGCTGAAAGGGGGAAGGAGGCTGGGACCCCAGTGGACCAAAGGGCTATTCAGTGCTATAGAATGTCATGTCCAGCAATAAAACTGTGGTAAAGTTAAACAAATAAAACTGCAGCAAAAAGCCAACACTGATCCTCAGAGAAACTACTCCCATTAGAAAGAAGATAAAGAAAACTTATCTAAAATGAGCAATGAGTGCTGGTATCTCCTATTAGATATCCTAAATACTGTGTTGGTAATTAAGTTTTATGTTGTGATGATGACTGTAGGTAACTGAATGATCACATACTTATCTTTAGATGAGGTCTATGCCTGAAAGGTAGACATTATAGTTTTTGAAGTGGATTTGCTAGATGTTTTGCATGAGAAACAGAGCCCAAGTCCTGGTTTTAAGTGTCAAGGGAGAAGGCAATTTTATTACCAGAAGTAATAATAGGGTACCTGTGACAAACGAACGTCATGATGTACTTGCCTTTGCCCATCAGAATAGGTGCTGGGGGTAATTCTCAAAATTCCAAAGTCCCAAGTATTGTAATTTGCTTCAGCAGGTACAGGAGTGAAAGAAAATGTCCCTGTATTGGGAGCTTCTCTTCCCAAAGTATAAAGATATTTCCATTCAGCAAGCCAGTTTTCTGAGTAACTGTCACCTGTCATATAGAGGAAGAAAATCCATTTAGATGCTGTGAAAGAAGAGTTAACTAACAACACGACTGAAATTAGATGCCTCCACCCAGGTGGAACTAAAGAGCAAAGCTGCCATTACAAGCATGACTTATCTGTACTTGCAGATCTCTTCCTGTAGCTTCAGTGAAAGTGAATGTACGATATATAGAGCTCTGTGCAAACGTTACACTGGTGGCTGCCTGGGCGCAGGTGGGAGGAGAGTCACTTTACCTGTTTCCTGGTATCCCCAGACTTCTATGTTGATATGGGATGCTGCAAGTGCCTGGTGTGTCCAGGTCAGAGTTAAGTTTCCATCTGTGCCAGGAGTGCCATAGTATTGCCATTTTGTCTCATTGACCAACGTGCATTTTTCTCCATCTGAAACCTTGCTGTGATGTACTGCATTACAGAACACAAGAAAAGCCTAAAATGTCAAATTTAATGACAAAATAATAATGAATGATATTTTTGTCTTGCATAGCTATGAAAAGTTGCAATTATAGTGTGCAAGATTTAGAGTACAAGAGTACTGTGTCCAGTTCTGGGCTCCCCAGTACAAAAAAGACAGGGATCTCTTGGGAAGAGTCCAGCGGAGGGCCACAAAGATGGTGAAGGGCCTGGAGCATCTCCCCTATGAAGAAAGGCTAAGTGAACTGGGTCTGTTTAGCCTTGAGAGACGAAGACTGAGAGGGGACCTGATCCAGGTCTATAAATATCTAAGGTGTGGGGGGCAAAGTGGCGAGGCCAGACTCTTCTCAGCAGTGTGTGGAGACAGGACAAGGGGGAACGGCCAGAAACTGGAGCATAGGAAGTTCTGCACGAATGTGAGCAAGAACTTCTTTACGGTGAGGGTGACGGAGCACTGGAACAGGCTGCCCAGGGGGGTTGTGGAGTCTCCTTCTCTGGAGATATTCAAGACCCGCCTGGACGCCTACCTGTGCGACCTGCTGTAGGGAACCTGCTTTGGCAGGGGGGTTGGACTCGATGATCTCTGGAGGTCCCTTCCAACCCCTACGGTTCTGTGATTCTGAGGTTCTGTGATTTAGCAGTATTTCCTCCATGTGTGTTTTCTAACAGGATGCATGATAGAAAACGAGAAAATTGGAGATGAGAGAATACAACCCCTAGTAATGTGTGTGGTCCTGGAGATAAAACAGCAAGGTACAGCTCGTTTCCAATATAAATACCTACCTAAAAGGAAACTCTTTTGGCCAACCTCACTCTTGAGTAAGAATTTTTGTGACTTAATGCTGCTGCTGAATAATGGCAGAACTCATTCACAGCAAAACTTCATCTCTCAAAATAGGAATTACCATGAAGGGAATGACTTTTTTGAGGCCAAATAGCCCATTAAGAAAGTGGGAAAAGCTTGTATCATCTTGTTTTTGTGAAGCAAAAATACAGAAAGAAGGGTGATGTCACAGATTGAAGTAAGTAACCTGATAACCAAGTTCCAGAGTACGGAAATGTCAGCCCGCCATCTGTAGAAACTTCAAAGGGGATGAAACCAGTTTCATACAGCAATGGGGAGAGGCAGTGAGCTTTTCCATCCTTATCAATATAGCCACTGGTCATGACTTGCTGCTTGAATCTGTTGATATTGAAAACATTTCTCAGAGCCATTGTTGAAAGCAGAAAAGTTGTGAATGTCTCAGCTGTGTTTCATTATGTGAGCTATTGTCACGTGCAGGTCGTTCCAAGTCTCATGGCTGTTTTGCTTGTATCAGTGAAAATTCACTGGAAAAATTCATGTGTACTTTGTACTTATCGCTGCAGTGGGGATTCTGCTGTGCACTGCACAAATACAAAGCAAGTTGCAAGCCTTAGATTTACAATTTAATTACGGGAGGGACAAGATAAATTAGTAACAAACTCAGAGCTCATTGCTTGTAAATTAACCATCTGCTTCCAAATAGGGCTCTTGCCTGGCATCTTTAGTATAAGCCTACCCATGACTCTTTGGGATTGATGTATGGGGATTGCAGAGCTACTCCAAGTAGTGCTGCAAGTTTGGGGTCTGACAAAAAGTATTTTCTTTGCTCATCTAAACTGAAATTTGTGGTGGCTATGATAAAGCGACAGTTCACTTAATTTGAAGTACACAGTTGTTGAAAAACTCAAATCTTCTCAAATGCTGCTATGCAAATTGGAAGGACACTAAAATCTGACTCAGAACCTTCTGTAGAAAAACCCTGAAGACATCGGGGCTATTAAAATGTGGTGTACCATATGTGTAGCATGTGTGATATGTACTTAAGTATGTCACAGGCTGACAGGATCAAGGATTTGTCTTGTAGGAAAAAAGATAAGGTGTCTTCTCACTTCTCTTCCTTGTTGTTTCAGTTTAATAAATCAATATTGCTTTTTCTCAAAATAGAACGTGAAAAAAAAATATTCAAATCGTAGTATCATAAAATGGCTGAAGTTGGAGGGGCCTTAAAGCCCACCCCTGCCGTGTGCTGGCTGCCCCCAGCTCAGGCTGCCCAGGGCCCATCCATGGCCTCGGGCACCTCCAGGGATGGGGCAACCACAGCTCTGGGCAGCACTGCCAGGGCCTCACCGCCCTCTGAGCGAGGAATTTCTTCTTCACATCCAACCTCAATCTCCCCTCCTTTAGTTTAAAGCCATTCCCCCTTGTTCTAGCAACAAAAAAGTTCAGAAAGGAAACCCTGTAAAAAAGTCACTGTTGTGATATTGTAGGGGAACAACTTAGCAGAGGAATATTTGTATCACACAGTAACTCCACCTACAGGAAGTCATCCTGCCTAGAAATGCAGACAAAATGTATCTTTGAGGGTAAAGGCTAGCAGAACCTTTGCAAGTTTCAGGATTTAGACAAGTTTTCAATCCTGTGTTGACAAGCCTTGATTTGAGACAATTGCCAATTGTTAGAAAGCAAGATTAGAAAGGACATCTCCCTTTGGCAGAGGAACGTAAAGTCATGGCTCACCTGCACATTAACACGGAAGTATTAAAAGCTGTATTTTCTATCAAAAAATCTTTGCCTCCCATCAGAGATCCTGAGTATGGAGAAATCTGAAGACAAAATTCATTATAATCAGGACAGCAAGTCCCCAAGGACTGGCAAGTCTCCTGGCATGAACAGGTAGCAAGCAGCTTCCCACACTGGCTTGAGCAAGAGTCTTGAGCTCCTTGTTAAAGAACAAATCAAAGAAGAAAAACAAACAAACAACACATTGTCAGGAATGTCATCGAGCTCTTCTCTGAAACAGCGATACAACTAAAGAGCTGCAAGAGAATAAATAAATGAGGTAGACTACTTATGTCAGATGAAGGCACCAATCACCTGTGCGTTAATGTTACTCCATTTTGTTTAGAAAAAAATCATTTTTATATAATTTCAGCAATTCTATGGGTATTTTTATATCTAAGAAAAAGATAAATCTCGAGAGCAGCCTGCCCCCCACAACCTAGGTAGTGTCACTAGTAATAGTTACTCCTAGGAGTATCATAGAATCATCACAGAGCCATAGAATGGTGGGAGTTGGAAGGGACCCCCAAAGGCCGTCTGTTCTCACTGCCTGCAGTGCTCAGGGACACCCACAGCTCCATCGGTGCTCACAGCCCCGTCCCCTGACCTTGGGTGTCTGCAGGGATGGGGCACCTCCACCTCTCTGGGCACCCTGAGCAGTGCCTCACTGCCCTCAATGTAAACAACTTCTTCCTTATCAATGATAACAGGAATCAATGATAACAGGCTAGTGCTCTTGGATGAGTGAGAAACTAACATTGGTGACAAAGTGTGACCCAACATGAGATCATGGAAAGTTGAGATTTCTTCCTGCTGTGCATTTTATTTGAATTTAACCTTAATAACATAGCTGTTAATATAACTAGGTAGGTGGACAGGTGACCAGGCCTTGGCTGAGAGCTAACTGAGTAGACCATAAGTTACTATTGGACGTGACCTGAAAAATTGCTGAATACAACAAATAAAGTAGTAAAAAGTTGAGAGAGGAATGGCTGGATTTCATAGTGAAGAGGGATTTGAGTGAGGTGGACGAGCTGCACTGATAATTTGGAACACAGTGGAGTGGAATCTTTTGCTAGCTGAATCTTGCAAGACCAACACTTTGTTAACTATGTCAGTAATACCACGTAAAGTTAAGATGACCTCACTAAGTATCAGAAATTCTAATAAACATATAATTAGGGGAGGGTTACTAGCACAGTTACAGACTGTGTAAGACTGTGTGGCTTCCTGAACTAACGTTGTGAGTATGGTATCTGTATTTGCCTTTTTGGAGCAGGGGCTTATCCTCAGTACTGATTGGATCCACAACAGCAGTAACCACATACGTGGGACTGAGGCAGGAGGAATTTCCTGCATTTGGAAGTACAGAAGAGCTGGCAGTGGCAGATTAGGGAGGAGAAATCAACTGCATTCCAAAATTCAACAGACTGACATACTTCCCAAAGGTCATCGACAACGTATGAGACTAGGAGAGGAAGAAAGAATTATGGTCATAGCATCAGGTATGACATTTTCTGTCAAAAGGAGAAGAAAATGTCACTGAGTTTTCTTTTGTGTACTGGGGGGGGGGGGGGGGGAGGGGGGGGGGTGAAGGTGACAGGGGGCTATTTGTTTTTTGTAGGGTGGAGAGAGCAAGAGAATGAAAAGTAGTAAAATACCACTATTTCTGCCTCTTTTTGCTGGCCTCCATCCTTCATCCTGAGATAATGTGTGGATGCGGATCCTGAATTCTCTCCTAGAACACCTGATCATGTTGGAAGTAAAGCAGAAAAACATCTGAAAGTCACTCACCTGTATTCCAAAGGGCAGCGAGGGAGAAGAGAATGAATAAAGAAACACCTGCACCAACAGATTTCATGTTTTGTTCGGGTGATTCAGGGCAGCTGATTGTTACAGCCTTTGTGCCAGAAGGAGAAAAGCCTTTTATAGAAACACGTGTCCATAAACGATAGGGATTCTCACCGTTCAAAGGTTTGTTGTAAACTACTGAAGCAAAACAAAGTGAAGGAAATGCTACTTTTCAGAGGTCATCTCTCATTGAGGAAATGATGAAGGGAGCTGGGGAGGTAGTCGGTGTAATTCCTATGTATGTTATTTTGTTACTTAGGAGGAAATACGTGCTTAATTTCCAAGCCCTTCTGCTCCAAAGTTCAGGAGCATGGAGCCAGTGGCACAGGGCGTTATGTTTTAATTTTACTGGAGGCACTGAAAATGGTTATCAGTAAGAAAAAAACATAAAGAATAGATGCAGACAAGCACAGATTTGTTCAGAAGATAGCGTGACATGGGGAAAGCATGAACATCAGGTATGAGAGAGGACAAGATATTGGAAGAAGCTCTTTGTGCTGCTTGAAGGCTTGGGAACAGTTCTTTCACGGACTTTGTAAGGATGTTCATCGGGAATAATGGAGACCTGCTGCATGTGCAATACCAGAAGGGCAACGTCGGGGTCAAGGTAGCCAAGCAGTGCCATTGTTCCTATTGAAAGGTGCATTTTTGTTTGCATGAGAATTGCAGCTGTGATGTAGGAGCGCTTTTCACAGTCACAGCCCTCCAGGCCTTCGTGAGGAAGATGGGAGCTGGGACAGCGTGTGTTTAGGACCAAAATTTAAGATGAATCTAGATACATCTACCGAAAAAATGGCACACTTTAGACCCTTGATTCACATTCCTCTTTCTATTACAGAGGAGCAGAACAAAGCCTACAGACTGGAGCATGAACAGGGACGCAAGTGCAATTAACGCTTCTTTGGCTGATGACAGCGTGAGTTCGAGACGGCAGCGATCCTGATTCATGCCTGGGTCTTCACCGTGAGTGCACTGCGCTGCGTGGAGCAGCAGCAGCCCTCACCTGAAGGAAGTGAACGAGCGGAGCGCACAGCCCAGCACCGCCCGAACCGCACCGCACAGAACACCCCGCGACAGGATCTCGCTGCCGCCCCCTGCTGATGAAAGGCGGTACTGCGTGCATCGAAGCGGCACTACTTCCCCGTGTCCGCACGCGTGCGTAGTAGAGCCTGGAGGACCCAGTACCGTAGAGGTCGGCGGACTGTCGGTGCAGAGAGGTAACAGGAGATGCTTCTTCCGCATCTGGGAGCGCATGTGTATCGCTGCATGGAAGACTGATGGCTATAGATGGGTATAGGCGGAGTAGAGGCTCGGAGGAGTAGTATGGTAGTAGTGATTTTCGTTCCGTCTGGCAGCGCTGGCTGTAAGTCCTCTTGGTCAGAGACGGGAAAGGAGGGACACGGTCAGTTGCCGCCCATCAGAAACGCTGCCCTGAGCAGCACCGGAGGATCACAGAATCGTAGAATGGTGGGAGTTGGAAGGGACCCCAAAAGGCCGTCTGTTCCCACTGCCTGCAGTGCTCAGGGACACCCACAGCTCCATCAGTGCTCACAGCCCCGTCCCCTGACCTTGGGTGTCTGCAGGGATGGGGCACCTCCACCTCTCTGGGCACCCTGTGCAGTGCCTCACCACTCTCATTGTAAATCTAAATCTCCCCTCTTTTAGTTTGAAACCATCTCCCCTTGTCCTATCACACAGATCCTGCTAACGAATCTGTCCCTTCTTTCTTACAGCCCCTTTAGATACTGAAGGGCCACTCTCAGCTTTCCCCAGAGTCTTCTCCTCTCCAGGCTGCACAGCCTCACAGCCCTTCTCTCAGCCTCTCCTGGTAGGGGAGGTGTTCCATCCCTTGGGTCAGTTTTGTGACCCTCCTCTGGACACACTCCAACAAGGTGCTGTGCAGCTGTGCTTCCTCCCAAGGGGACAAGAGGGGATGTGGTACAGTAATGCCCCACTTGGAGCCCCATCTTACCAGCAGCATCAGGTAGAAGGGCTTCTCCAGCTCTTCTCACCTTGCTCCCTTTCCATTGGTCACCCAGCTCAGCTCAGCAAGGTGGTTGGGATGGGGCTGTGTGTACACAGCCAGGCGCCGGGGCACTGGAGCAGAACAAAAGGCGCTTGATCCCCACGTCCAGGCAAGGGGCGGTGCGGTGCAGACCGGCCCCCCCCCCCCCCACGGGACAGTCGGGCACTGCAGCAGCATGCAGGGGCTGCTGCTGTGTGGGGGGTGGCTGCTGGCCGCTGGCTACGTGATGGGTGGCTGCCGGCACCGCTGCTGCCCAGGCAGGAACAACGCCTGCTGGGCCACCGGTGCCCGCCGCACTCGCTGCTACTGCGACTCTTACTGTGAGAGGACAGGTGACTGCTGCCAGGACTACCAGGCTGCGTGCCGCCGTGCTGGTGAGCTGTGGGGCAGGGTGAGGGGTGGTGGGGCCATTCGTGCCGGTGGGGTTTTGCTGTTCCCATCAGAGGTTCCTCTGGGAGGTGCTGAGCTGTGCCTGGGGCTGTAGGTGGGCACGTCTCGAGCACCATCCCAGAAAAAGTTTTCTGCTTTTTGCTCTGTTCAGTGAGGGATCCCAGTGTGTTCTGCAGCTGGATATGACAGCAGCAGCAGTGCTGTCACTGTAAGCTCCAGGGCTGATTTCTGGGACATGGGTACCAAGGGCTGAGCCACGTGCCCGCCACCGCTGCACGGGGTCAGGGGCTGTGCTGGACAATGGCCCTGTCAGCGCTCCGTAATCTCCGCAGAGATTAGTGAGGTCCCAGCTCAGCTTGATGCAAAGCCTGACAATAAAAAGCTCCAGAAGCAGCACACAATGCTGTGGGGCTGAGCCATGGGGGTCCCCCTTCTCTCTTCTGCGCACAGATTCTCCCCTTTTTCTTCTACACTATTGAATCTCTCTTCTCTGTTCTCAGCAGTGGGCTGTGCAGTGGGGCCATGGGGGCCCTGGAGCAGCTGCAGCTCCCCATGCGGTGTGGGCAGCAAAGATCGCAGCCGCCAGGTCACTGTGCCCCCCCGGCACGGTGGGGAGCCCTGCCCTGACCTCAAGCAGCGCCGTGGGTGCCTGGGGGATGACCCGGCCTGTGGGGCTGCCAAAGGTAATGCAGGACCCCCTCCTAGCCCTGCGCTGTAGTGGCTGTCACCACCTCACCATTGCTGCTCTGTGCCAGGGGTGGCCAAACTGCTCCCCAATTCCTTCAGCCCAGACATCAGGGATCCCTGGCGCAGAACTGGGATGCAGCGGTCAGAGGAGCCACCCAGGTAGGTATGGTGCCATGACCCCTTTGCACACCCTGTCCCCAACCCCATTCCCCTTCTCACCCCCTGCAAGCTCCTATAAAGAAAACACCACAGCATCTCCCTTAACTCCAACCAATGTTATTTTTCCCCAAACCAGTTCCCACCTCCCCATCTCCTGCAGCTTTTTCCGCCTGACGCAGGTGGCAGCTGCCTGTCATGGGCAGCCCTGGAGCCGCCGGCTACAGCGGGACAGGCAGGTGTGTGTCGAGTGCTGGGGGGACACAGTCCATGGGCATCCCCAGTGTGATGGATATGGGGTGCAAGGAGCCAGGTAGGCAATTTTTTGGGGGGGGGGATAATGGCCTTTGGGGAATGCAGTGTGCCCTAAGGGCACTCCTGAGAGGCATTCCATCCTCCTCCCCATTAAAACTGATAATCTAGCATCTGTTTTTTACAGCAGGACAACATTTGCTGGGTTTTCCTTACAGGACATTTTGGGTGGCCACCTCCATAGCAGGGTGCCAGGGCTCATGGGTGCGGGAGGCTCTGCAGGAGGGCTGCGCCTGTCCCCCCCCAGCATTCATCTTTGTGTAGGTGAGCAGAGCCCAACTTCTTTAAGAGCTGCTTGATGTGGTGTGAGGAGAGCAATTAAAGCTGGCACGGAAAGCAAGGGCTGTGGCAGTGTTGTTTGGGGCTGAGTGCGCTCAGGTTGGGTATTAGGAAAAATTCTTCTCTGAAAGAGCAGCAAAGCATTGGAACAGGCTGGGAAGTGGTGGTGTCACCATCCATGGAGGTGTTCAAGAAACACGGAGATGTGACACTTGAGGACATGGTTTATTGGGCACGGTGGCAATGGATCAATGGTTGGATTCAATGATAACAGAGGTCTTCTCAAACCTTAACAATTCTATGATCACGTGGCACCAACATCGCTGTCGCCAGCGCCTGCTTGTCCCCCCCCAGCCACCCTCTGGTGGCTTCACCTGAGGCCTCCACCTCTGCCATACAGCACCATGCCCACATCCCACATTGCTCACTTTATTCAGCCCCATGCACCACAGCGCCCAGCAGTCCCTGTGTGAGCCCCAAAATGTTCGATATCCCCAGGAGGAGCAGCACGGAGCTCCTGGCATCGCCCCGCAGCCCCTCACGTGCCCAACTCCCTGCGCAGCTTCAGGATTTCCAGGAGGAGCTTCTCCTTTTCCAGCACAATCTTCTCCTTCTGCAGTTGCAGGGTCTCCTTCTGCAGCTCCAGGATCTCGGTGTGCAGCCGCCTCTGCTTTTCTGACAGCTCCTCGGAGGCCGCTGTGCCACCTGCACGGAGCGAGGGATGTTAAGGAAGGCGTTAAGGCTAGGAAGGGAGTGGGGATGGGTTCTGGTGAGGGCAAAAGGGGACCAAACTGCTGCAGCATCGCCGCCCAGAGTGGATGCAGAACCTCACTCCGGTGCTGGGAATAGGACCGGGAACCCCAGCACGGATTGGGGGCTGCTCACCGTTATCATGCGGGGGTTCCGGGGGCCCAGGGCTGCCCGTTCCCAGCGATGCGGGACTCGCCATGGCCTCGAGGCACGGCCACGCCAGCGCGGGGCTCGGCGGGCACTTGACGTGGGGCGGCTCGGGGTTGCCAGGCGGAGGTCCGAGGGCTGCGCCCTGCGGCGGGGCTGCCCGGGGGGCGGCCGGTCCGGGGGTTGGCTGCAGCCTGCTCTCCGCGCCGGGCAGCGGCCTCTCCTCAGCGCCGGGGAAGCGGTCCGGAGCGGGGCCGTGGGGCAGCAGGTCGGGGGCGGCGGCGGGCAGCCCGAAGGACGGGGCGGGCGGAGGGCCGGCCTTGTTGAAGAGGGCGAAGATGTGATGGAAGAGCCGCTCCTGGGGCCGCTGGCGGAGCAGCGGATGCTTGTCGGCGGCCAGCTCCCGGCGCGCGTCCAGCACCATGTTATGCCACTTCTTGCGGATCTCCTCGGCCGTGCGCCGCACCACCGGGCTCAGCGCGTTGACGGCGGCCGCGATCTCCTCCCACGCGCGCTGCCGGTCCTGCGTGTTGCGGTAGCGGCCGCTCTTGGGGATGAGGATGTCCTTGCGGAGGCTGAACTCCTCCAGGATAAGGAATTTCTCCTCGTCCGAGAACTTGATGCGCTTGGGCTTGGCCGCGCTCATACCGCCCTGCAGCGGGGACAGGGGCTCAGGGGGTCCCCCCGCCCCGTGCTCCCGAGTCCGCCGCCTCCGACTCTCACCTTCCTCCGCGCCGGGCCGCCGAGGGAAGCGGATGTGCCGCGTCCTGTTCCGCGCCGGGGCGGGGCCGGTACCGGGGCGGAGCAGCGGGAGCACCGCGGAGGGCGGACGGACGCGCTGAGCCCGCAAGCTCTGGCAGTGAGAGGTTTCCACGGCGCAGCTGCTGCGGGGCTCTTTATTTGGGATAGAAACCCGGGCTGGGCACAAAACACAGCTAAAACACCGGATATAAAATGTGGTGGAAGGGCAGCGGGGTAACAAGGAGAGCGCCTGTACACGTCCCATCCCCTCAGCCGGACCCCAGCGAGCAGCGAAGGAGCGGTGCGGGCGATGCCGTACCGGTGGCGGTGGGACGGAGAGCTGCCGCTGTGCCCTGCCCGTTGCTGCAGTGCTGCTGCATCCAGGCACAAAGGGAACGGGCGGATCCTGCTACCTCTGAGTTCCACCACCGTACCTGCAGCCATGCTGCAGGGAGCACCCAAAAAACGTCAGGACACGGCCACGAGAACCAGGACCCCCCCCCCCCCCCCACGGCAGGGCTCGGTGACACTGCTCTGCGCCCACAGCCATCAGCCATCCCCGTGCGCTTCTCCCTGCTCCGCCGGCATAGTGCTCTGTTGGGGAGCAGGGCCCAGCCCGTGCTGTGCCAGCAGCCCCTGCACCAGAGCCAGCTCCCGCTCCAGCTCCTGGGCACCACAGCCCAACCCCAGCACAGCTCCATGCTCTTCACCCAGCACCCGGAGCACATGGGCAACCAGCTGTGCCTTCACCAGCAGCACGGCCAGGGCAGCACGCAGCACGGCACAGCCCAGCGCCTTCATCCAGCAGCGCGTAGCAGATTCTGGAGGGAGAGCAAGAGAAGCTACAGTGAGCACCAGGCTCCTTGGGACCATGGGTTTCCCAGCCCAGGGCTGCCACCATACCGTGGTTCCAACGCTGCTGGCAGTAGTGCAGGTCGTGCAGCACGCCGGGGCCTGCAGCCTGCAGCCAGTGCAGGGCAGAGCTGGGAGCCTTCTCCAGGAGCTGCAGCAGGAAGGGCAGCAGCTGCTGCGCCAGGGCGGCCGGCTCCACAAACACATTGGGCTCGTCCTCCTTGTACAGGCTGGGGGGGCTGCAGGGGAGCAATGGGCACATAAAACCTCTGCCATCCAATGCTCCCCCTTTCCCAACCCTCGCAGGGGACTGCACTTACGTGTCAGCTTCCAGGCCCTCCACGATGGCCCTGAGGTCGGGCTGGGGTAGGTGCTGCAGCAGCGAGCCAAAGGTCTCGGGGTGATGCCCAAACTCATCCAGGAGGAGCTGCAGGAGGCTCAGCAGCCCCACGTTGCCCTGCACAAAGATGCAGCCATCTCCTCCTGGCTGCCCCAGGCCATGCTGCACCAGGCTCGCAAAGCCTGCAGCTTCATGCCGTACATCGGGGTCCTCATCTTGCAGGAGGTGAATGCTCGTGTTTATCACCCTGCCGAGGAAGGAAAGCATTGCGGCATGCCCAGTGGGTGCTGTGTGGGAAGGAGCACCTACTGAACCACTCAGGACCTACCGCAGTGCCACAGGGACGAGCCAGGGGCAAGAAGCCCCCCGGCATTGCCGCAGAACCTCAGTGCCTGCTGTCTGCAGGGAGCACACAGCTGCCAGCCGCAGCACCTCATCTGCCACGGGTCGGCCACATGCCTCCAGCATTGTGCACCACCGCTGCACCAGCAGGGCATCCTCATCCCCAAACCTGCGTGGGGCAGAAGGAGAGGTCAGGCACAGCTCCTGGCTTATGAACCACCTGGAGGTCACAGGATCCAGGCACAAAGCCCAGGGCTCTGATCCCACAGCCCTACCCCACGGTGAGCAGCAGGCTGGCAGCACACAGCGCCTGTGAGAGAAGCTCCGGGCCAGGGCGCTCCGTCTCCATCATGAGAAGCAGCATTTCCACACATGCTAAGGCAGAGCCCTGGAGCTTCTGGGAAGCTCCCTGGGACCAAGCTGGGCAGTTTCTGCAAAGATGCATCAAAGCCTCAAGGTACAATCTCAGGAACTCTTTGTTCCCTCTGTCTTGCAGCACTGACTGTAAGTTCTCCTGGTCAACAATGGGAAAGAATGGACAAGGTCAGTACCCCCCATCAGCAAAGCCCTCAGAAACGCTGTCATGAGCAGCACCTGAGGGTGCCCTGGAGCTGTGCCTCCTCCCAAGAGGTCATTAAGGGACAAGGGGGGACCACTGTGCATTAGTGTCCCACTTTGGATCTGTGATTTTGAGCTCCACTGTACCAGCACTGTCAGACGGAGGGCCCTTTCCAGCTCCCCGCATTCTGCTCTCTTCCCATCGGTCACCCAGCTCAGCACAGCAAGGTGGACATCGGGGTGCGGATGTTGCAGAAGCGAGCAGACGGTGTGGATTCTCTTGCTGTCAGCCAGTCGGGCTGCCTCACTGCAAGCAAAGCGGGCCATGGTCTGGTGGAGGATGGCTGCACCCACCTGGAGGAAAACACAGACCTCCTCCCAGCACTCTGCTCCTGGGCACAGGACAAGGATGGGCTTCCATATCCCGTGCCCTAAGCTTCACAGCAGGGAACAGGAGCAGTACCTGCAGCTCAGCACAGCCTGGCTCCCTGCCCGGCGTGAGGCTGCCCAGCTCAGAACTGACAGCATCCCAGATGCTCTGTGTGAAGCCAGGGCTGAAGGAGGTGGGCAGGAGGGCGAGCACCTGGAGGAAGGCGGCACGGACAAGCGGGCAGCGCTGGGCAGGGCTGAGCAGCCAGCCCTGGGCCTCCAGCTGCAGGGCCACGGGGTGCAAGGCCTCAGCAGGCAGCCTGTAGGGACACACACCTTCACCGTGGGGCCCAGATGGAGACACCACGGCCACGGGGCAATGCAGGATCACTCACCCGTCAGTGCCCGGGTTGGGGGCCAGCAGTGCCCGCATCTGCAGCAGGCGCCCATGCAGAGCGTTGTGTGAGTAGACCCCCCCGGGTGCAGGAAGCTGCTGGGCCAGGTGCAGGAGCAGAGCCGAGCGCTGGGGTGGTGGGACGACGGGAATCAGTGCTTTGGCGGCCATAGCTCGCATGGCATAGATGGGGCTCCCCGCCAGCTCCAGCAGTGGCTCCAGGAACTGAGTGGAGGGGCTACGGAGTAAAAAGGGCACAGTGTGGTGACACGCCCAGGAGAGAATATCTGCTGCCAGCACTCTGCCTTACCTGCTGGGGTCATTGGGGCCAGGCTGCAGCTGTGCCAGCAGTGTGAGGACAGCATGCAGTGCGGGGTGCAGGTGAGGCCCCCCTGGCACGGCTGCCCGCAGCTCAGCCAGCAGCACGGCACCCAGCTGTGGGTGCTGCCCCAGGAACGCGGGCAGGCTCAGCCCCTCCACCAGGCAGCCCTCAGCGCTGCTCTGCTTCTGGCCCAGCAGCCGTGTGGTGAGAGCACCTGTGGGGAGAGGGCACATCAAACATCCCTCAAGGGCAATGCCACATTCCAGCACTGGGATCCACCCAAAAGAAGGGATGGGGACATGTCCCCATGCTGCGTGGTGCAGTTCTGGTTCATTTCCTCATGGGCACTGCTGCAGGGACTGACCCATGGTGCCAACACTGATGTTGTTCCTAGCAGGGACAGTGGGCATGGAGGTGGGGTACTTACTGAAGAGCTGGATGGCTGCATTCCTCATGGCCCAACAAGGCGAGCTCAGTCCCTGCAGTGCCAGGGCCACCATTGGTGTGGCATGCTGCAGCAGTGCAGTGCCCAGCCCTGCACCACGCACCAATGTCTGCAGCACGTGCAGGGCACACACCTGAGGAGAGCATGCGGAGCTCAGCCATGCTGCACCAGGCACCAGCAGCCTCATGCTACAGTACCCAACGCAGACAGATCCCTTTGAGGGGCTCTGTGCAGACCACACCATTCCCAAGCTGGCTTTAACGGCAAAGGGATCAGTGTGCACTGCAGTCACCTGTGGGAGGTCAAGGGTTTGGTCCCAGTCCTGCGGTAGGGCCACGGTGGCCAGGGCCAGCAGCATCTGGATACAGCGGGTAAGGAGTGGACGTGCCTGGGCTGGGTTTTCCCCACTGACAATGCAGAGGAAGAGCATGGGGAAGCCAGCAGCACGGCGTGTTATCGAGCTGCTCCGGGGTCCGCTCAGTGCTTCTAACCCCTGAGAAACAAAGCCCATCAGACTGGTGGAAGCTTGCCTGGTGGAGCCTCCCTGCAGGATCAGCAGCTAACACCACCCTGCAGCATCTCCCGCTGGTGCTTTCCCCAGGGCTGGAGGATATGGATGCTGAAGATGAGTGGAACACAAGCAAGAACAGGCACTGTACCTGGTCCAGTATGGTCTGTGGGATTGCCTGCAGCTCCATGTTGGGGTGGTTCAGCAGAGCACCGCAGAACTTGGTGAAGCCCATGCTGCAGCCTTCCACTGCTCCCTAGGGCAGAATGGCGTCAGGACTCCCTGCTCTCCGCCCTCCCACAGCACCCAGGGCTGCAGGATGCATGAGAAGGGTGGGGAGAGGTCAAGCTCACCCCAGGCAGCCCATGTGCTTACCCAGTGCCGGCACCGCAGCAGGATCTCTTGGAAGACTGTTGCAGCTGTCTGCAGGCTGGCAAGTGGCAGGAGGTGCTCTGCACCAGGGGATGACAGCAGCAGCTCAGCCAGGCCTCCCAGCAGCAGCCCGACTTCCTGGGGAGAGCCAGTGTGTGGAGGAGGCAGCAGAGCTGCCCAATGCTGCTGTTCTCCCCACACTTGCTGTGGCAGGGCTGCCCAGCAAGGACCGCTATTGCTCGGCCCATGACCACCAAGATGCTTTTGAGCACCCAGCCTCCGCAGCATTTTCTCAGCCTGCTACAAGCCCTGCATGGCAGAAATGTTCTTTTTCCAGCCCGTTGCTGGGCAGGCTTTAGGTAAGAGGCTGTGATGGGTGCTGTCAGTGCAGCCCAACACAGCTGTAGGACTGTAAGCAGGGCCAGCCCAGCTCCTGCCCAACTGGGGACTATCAGTACTGGGAAAGCAGCTAAGCTACATAAGAGCAGGAAGGGAGGGGGGTTACTTTTAGAGATGGAAAGCTGTAGCCTCCACATCTTCTGTTTTTCACTCCACTTCCCAAGAGAGAGGCAAAAGCTACAGTAGCCTCCAGGTAAGCACAGTGCTTCTCTGCCCCCCATCCCCAGTGAGGGTGGATGTCCAGCACCTGGGCTATACCACAGAGAGATGCTCCTACCTTCACTGACACCCAACAACAGGTCAGGATCAGACTGTGCTCCTCTGACAGCAGAACTGAGTCCTCTTCCTCCTCCCGTTGGCCCTTCCCCAGCATAATGAGTGAGCCAATTGCATTCCCCATGTCTGCAAATGATGGGGCAGCCACTGCAAAAGGAAGCTCCATCTGAGCCTTATGAAAGGTTGCTCCCGGCAGTATGGAAGACTGCTAGAGCTCACAACTGAGTCCAACACAGCTGTAACAGAGGTGTGGGTAGCTCCCTGCAGGGACTTGCTCACCTTGCTGCTCAGCTTCAGGCCCCTGCTGGCTCTGCAGAGCCCCCAGCAGCAGGGAGGTGATGTCCCTTGCAGTGCCCACCAGGCTGCTGAGCAACTCCTGCCAGCCCTGTGCTGACTCTGCTGTTTGCATGCAGGTGACCACCTCAGGCACTTGTAGCAGGCACCTCCGCAGGGCCGCAAGCACACCTGAACGACACCCATCCCATGTTACAGCGGGGCCTGGGGCAATCTGGGCTTCCCAAAATGAGATGTATGGCTGGAGAGTGAACATGGAGCTTCTCCAGCACACAGGCACGCACCATGCATTGGTGCTACGGCTGCTGCCTGCAGCAGATTCTGCTGAGCTGTGGCAAGCTGGACCTGCAGTACCCGCAGCAGGTGCTGAGTGAAGTGCAGGCTGCGGTTTGTCAGTGTCTGGGCTGTGTTGGCCTCCAGAGCCAGGAGCTTCAGGGTGCTGCTGTCTGACCTGGAGCAAGAGGCGTGTGCTCATGGTGTGCAGGCCCTAGCCCTACCTTGCTCCACTGTTGCAGAGCTGTCCCAGAGCCAAAGCAACCCCTTGGGCTGCCAGGGGTTGCCCTGCCACTGCCCGTCCCACGCTCATACTTCTGCAGGATTGTCTTCATAAGCACTGCTCCGACTTCAGCCTCCTGCACGCGGGGGCTACTGAGGGCATCCTGGGCCAGCTGGAGCAGTGCTGGGGTGAGAGTCTCAGGGAACGCTGCAGGGAAGTAGCGGATGAGCAGCTCCGAGGCCATGTCCCTGATCTGCCGGAGGAAGAGAGGTGAGAATGGGGATGTGGGTGGGGGGAGTAGGGCAGCAGGTGGCACCCACCTCGTTAGTGCTGTCCTGCAGGCAGCCCAGCAGTGCCAGCAGGTTGGGCTGGGAAAAGAAGTCCCAGCAGCCACTCTGCCTGGCGTGGCCCAACAGTGTGGCCATTGTCCCTGCAGGGATGGGGATGAAGATGGTGGGATAGGGCAGAGGAGCAGCCCGAGAGCCCAGGGATGGTCTGGTTAGGGTGTCCCTACTCACGTGGGGGCTGTCCTTTCTTCCTCTCAGGGCTCCAGGTGTCTGTGCAGGTCTCCAGAATGGCCGTCAGCAGGAGCAGAGCCGTCTTCTTCCTCTGGTAGTTGGCCCAGGGGGTGAGCGAGGACATGCAAAGCTGCAGCAGCCACTCCACAAAGTCTACAAAGGGAGAACCCAGCACCACTGCCACCCGCCTGCCAGGCCCCCAGGGCTGTGCGGAGGTACTGTGGTGGCCGCCTCACCTACAGCCTGTGCCGGCTGCCCCACTCCCTTGCCCCTTGGCTCCCTGGGGCCCTTCCCCCGCAGCTGTGCCAGCGCACCGTCTCGCAGCCGCCCCAGTACCTTCCTCAGGGCTGCCTGCAGCAGCTGCCGGAAGGCGGAGGTGTGGCAGTTGAGGTTGAGGGGCAGGAACTCCCGCAGCAGCCGCTCCTCGATGCCTGCCAAGCTGTGACTGGGGCTGCTGCACAGCAGTCCCAGGGCTGCCAGCCGCACTCCCTCCTCACGGGCACTCAGGCAGGCCCGCAGCTGCGCTACCTCCTCGGCCCGCAGCGGTGTGACCCCAGCTGTGCTCCTCTGCACCCGCAGCAGTGACACCCAGGCCCGCAGCGCGGCTGTGTCTGCACCACTGAACTGGGCGGCCAGCAGTGTGCCAGCAGCTGGGAGCTGCCGCAGTGTCCACGGCAGGAGGTGGTTGGCAGCGTTGCTGTGCAGGATGGGCAGGGGTGAGCGGAGTGCCTGGCTGAGGAGTGGCAACCAATGCTGTGCCCAGAGCCTGGCCTGCACATCACCCTGCCCCTGGGAACACTGCTGCCGCACCAGGGCCCTGTAAAGCTCAGTGGCCATGGGGCACAGGTGGTTGGTGGCCAGGCAGTTCAGGAGGTGCTGTGGCAGCATGGGGCAGGCGTCCAGCACCTGTGGGAAAGGCCATGAGCACCCGATGAGTCACCTCCACCCACTGCACCACCAGCAGGGATGCAACCTTGCCGTCCCCTACCTGCTGGCTGCCCACATAGGGGACAATGGCACACAGGGGCACGTATCTGGCCTTGATCTGCCACGGCATTGAGACTGCCCTCTGCAGCATCTGTTGATAGAGGGGTCTCTCCTGGTCCTCAAAGTGCTGGCACTCCAGGTGGTAGATCTCCAGCAGGAGTCTGAAGGAGCTCTGAATGATCTCAGATACGCCCTCCACCTGGGGAAGGACAGAAACTGAGATTGGTGTGGTTCCCCCTCCTGAATTCCTGCTTTAGAAGAGACTCTGTAGCCATGGACTTCTAGATGGCAACCATGGGTTCGGGAGCTGGGGATGGCAGGAGATGAACCATCTCACTGCAACAGTGCTGGGGGTGCCCCCTGCAGCCTTACCGGGGCCTCGACGTTGTCCCATAACAGCTGGGTGAGCTCCTGCAGCAGCTTGGTATCCTCAGCCAGGAGGCGGCTGCCCCGCAGGTGCCAGAGCTCAGGAAGGTTCTCCTGGACACGCTGCAGCCACAGCACCAGGACTGAAAGCAAACAGGCCCCAGTGCTGAGCCCAGCCAGGCTGTGGGGCTCAGGGAGCCATCAGTCCACACAGAAACAAAGCACCCCAAGGGGGATGGCATTCTGTGGGTTGGAGCAGCACTGACAGCCCCACCAGCAGGTTTGTCTCCTACCTTGGAAGCGGTGGTAGTGGCAGTCCTGCTCCTTGCTCAGGGCGCACACAGTGGGGAAGAGCACGTCCAGCAGCAGGCAGGCCTGCAGGAGCACAGTGGTCAGCAAGCAGGCAGATGGGGACTTCCAGGGAGAAAAAAACCTCAGTACAGAACAGGAGAGAATTTGGTATCCATATGAGCTTTCTGTGCCTGCCTAGCAGCCCTCAGGTCTGGGAGAGCAGCTCAGCTTTTGCCGTGTGATGCACAGCAGGTTGCTATGCTAGGAGTGACTTTACCCCATACTCCTACTGCTGGGTGAGGGGCTCTGACCCTGGAGTAAGCCCTCATACCTGGCAGGTGCTGCCCTCCAGACGGAAGCAAAGGATGTCTGAACGGCAGCATGTCAGCAGCCCCCTGCTCACAGCCAGCCTCTCCAGCCCGTCTGACTCTGGGATGCTGTGAGCCTCCACCGCCAGCTCCCCAACTCTCAGCTCCCCTGCACCTGCTGGGAAATGGCTGCATTAAATGGGACAGAGACCCAAACCCCACTATCCATCCACCTGGGTGGCCCCTGAGAGTAGACACAGCAGCAGAACTCTGACTGACGGTGAATGTCCTGTCCCCTTTCAGTTCCTTTGGTGAGGCTCTCCCCAGTGCTGGCGTAGCACACACCTCTGTCCATGTGCTGGAAGAGGGTGAGTGCAGCACTGGCCCCGCTCTCAGGCTGTGGGGCTGTGTTCAGCAGCATGCTGAGTGCTGTGCCTGCCAGCAGCCGCACATCCTTGTTCAAGGCCTGGACACAGAAAACAAATGCACATCTCTAGCCTCTATGCATTATGTGGGCAACTACAGAGCATTCCTCTGATGCTGTAATGTTCTGCTGGGGACATGAAAAGCAGCAGTGGAGGGCAGCGCTGCCCCTGCAGTACCAGCACTGCATGTACCTTCCCTGCCACCGCCTCCAGCAGCAGCCCCAGGATATGCTGAAGGGCTTCATTCTTTGCTGCTGCACTCCACACCAGTGGGGCCACATCCTTTGGCAGCGTCTGGAAGAGGTGGAGGCAGGCCTGGAGGAATGGAGAGGATGGTGAGGATGGCCTCCAGCACTGCTCACCTCCCAAGACCACGCATGGTTCCCTGAAGCAGTCTCCAACCTTGACAGCCAGGCAGTCCCAGGTGCCACTTGGTGCTGGTTGTCCCTGCAACACGTAGCCCAGGGTGTGAGCCAGGCGCTGCAGCAGCAGGGCCATGTTCTGCTGCCAGTGGTGCCGGCCCAGTTTGCTCTTCTCTATGAACATGCACACTGCAGGTAGGGGGACAGTGTCATCCCTGTCCCTCCCTGGGATGGGGAAGGGGTCAAAGAGTAGCAACTGACCTGCCTGAAGGTCCTCAGGGGACAGCACCTGGGGGGCAGAGGAAGAGGCACCCTTCACACCCCACACAACGCATGGTGGAGAATCGCCTCCAAAGCTCCCGTAACCAGCTCCCTTCCACAATGCCCCCATAGGCAGGGGACTCAGGGCATGATGGCACCCACGTGCCAGCTGTTCTCACCTTTCCATGCGGTGCCAGCCCAGCCAGCAGCGTGCCCACCTCCTGCGCCAGCACAGCCTCCTGGCCCATGGCCAGCTGGGTCACAATCTGCCGAGAGACCCCCACTTAGCTCCAGCAGCACCCTAAGGATCACTTGTAGGGGAGCATTACGGACCTGTTCCAGCTTCTGGAAGGCACTGGAGCTGTCTGCTGCCTCCAGCTGGAAGGCCAGGACACATCGCAGCAGTGGCCGCACCTCCATCTCACCCAGCACCTGCAGCTCCTTGCCCAGCGTCTGTGCCAGCTGCAGGGCCTCCTCCAGGTGCTTGTCTCGGCACCGCTTGGCTGTGCTACTGCAATGAGATGGAGACAAGGTGGGGTGCACCGCTCTGATTTAATGTGGGGGCACCTAGGTGGAAAGTAGTTTAGCATGGGTGCATCTCAACATGTTAGAGCTGGAGAGCCCAAGCTCAAAAGGGTTTGAGGTGGGGATAGCCGGGCTGCAGGGGGTTTGTGCTGGGGGTGCCCTCGTTTAATGCAGCTGGGGATTTGGGTTGGGCGAGGGGTGCCTCACCTCCATTGGAGCTGCACTGCGGATGACCCAGGTTGTTGGGGTGGGGATACCCTGACTCAACTTGAACTTGGCAAGGGGTGCCGCAGCTCCACGTGGTTGCGATGCTCCCACCTGCCCCACCCGCGGCCCGCACTGCAAACGCGGGGAAAAGCGCCCACCCCGTTCCAATCCGGCTCAAAGCCCGCCACGCGGGGGTTCCCTTCCCCCCGCAGCGCCGTACCCCAACCCGCGCCCCAGCCGCCCGGCCCGGCCCCGCCCCGCTCACCCCGCGAACTGCCGCAGGCAGCGCAAGCAGCTCAGCGCGGCGGGGCTCGGCCCGCACCGCCCCGCATCTCCGTAGAACGCGGCGCAGGCCCGCGCCTCCCGTTCGGCACCCATGGCGCGGCGCGGAGCGGAGCGGGCGGAGAGGCGGCCCCGGGCCACGCAGCCGCGCCGCAGCGCCCCCTAGCGCTGAGCGGCGGAGCCCCATCCCACGGCGCCGGATCCTGCGCTCGGGGACCTTCGGACTGCAGCCCCTGCCTGCAGGGAGCTGGAGGGGATTTCTTCTGTTTGGCCCTAGGATTTTCAAACCCTAGAAATTCACTTTTGACAAGCGAACGGCTAAAGCAGATTAACCTTTTCGCTAATCTTCTATAATGGCTTTGGAATCTCCTTAACCAATAAGGAAATGATAAGAGCCCGTTTCTTTTCTTTTTATCTATATCTATATTGTCCTCCCTTGTCTGCATTTTTTTTCCTTCTTGTTTTATTTTCCCTTCCTTTTCTAACACGAAATGGCCCAGCGATCCTATCGCCCGCAGCCGCCGTAAACACAACATTGGTAATCCCTTCCTTTATTCCTCTCCAGTAACAGGGAGCAGAGAGGTGTCTGCCGATTGGGATTGATTACAGCAGGTATCAAAAGTCTCCTTTGTAAGATCTGGATCCTAAATCCCATAATTCTTTGATAAAAGAAGCATTACCGGTCCATTTTCTGAAGTGAAAGGTACGGGAGAAATGAAAAAAAAGCAATCAGCAGAGGCACTAATAGGCTGTGTGAGTGTGGTGGGAGGCAGAGATGGGCAGGGAGCGGGGAAAGGCCCTTTGTGAAGGATGGGGAATGGGGATTAACCTGCTTCAGCCGTATGATTAGTACAGCTGAGAGCAGAATGAGCCTGATTTGGGGAACAGGACCTGGCCCCACACGGTCCTCAAGCCAGGGCTGGGAGTTGGGGGCAGACAGCAGCTACAAGGGACTTTTCGCCTTGTACTGAAATGGTTACAATTTATGTTATAAATTCAACAGCCAAAAGAGAAGCAAAATAGAGGGATGGAAGAAAAACTACTGACATTTGATGTGTGGGAAGTTCACAGCTCTCACTCCTGTGTCACTGGCACCACGCCGCCCTGCCTACATGCACTGAGCAGTGCCATTCACCGGGTGGGTTTCCCGCACCTCACTGCTGACCTTGGCTTGCACAGCTCTGAGGGCAAGAGACCTTGGGTTTAAGCAACCTGAGCTCAGCCCTCTCCTGCAAGACTGTGTCCCCAGGCTGCTCATCTTGCTAGGCTCAGTGCAAGCACCTATCCCTTCCATGGTGATTCCCAGAGAGTGTTCACTCCTGGGTACCATGTCCCCTCCACACTGCGAGCAGGACACATCCAACATGCCTCCCCACAGGCAGCTGTGAGAGAAGTGCCTGCATGCCACCAAGACGTGCCACTCAACTGTACCGCCAAGCCAGGCCACCAACATGCTGTAAGAGAGCATAAGCTAATTTATTAAGGAATCTGAATCCCTACAGAGAGTGTGCTAGATGTAAAACATCTGTATTACTGCTCTGATTATGGCAGTGGAGGTGTGGGAAAGAAGGAGGGGAAATACAATTCCTCTGCTTTCTGCAGAAAATAAGTCAACTTTTGCAGAGTTCTGGTGCAGGCAAAGGCTGTGCTCTCATTAAAAATGACTTCTTGTTAAGCTGAGCTCTCTTCTCTCTCATATTGTATGATATGACAGCTCTCTTTTGATGGGAAAGCTTTCATTTGGCCAGAGAAAGGGATAATTTGCTTCTTGTAAGGAGTTAATCCTCCAGTCCATTTCTATGCTGGGGATGGCTGTCCTCCCCCTGCCCTGCACCAAAGGCTCTGGCACAATGGAGATCATAACCACCTCAAATCTACACCTGAGATGGAGAAATCAGATTTCCTTCTTGAGTCATTTTTGTGGGATTAGCTAAATCTTAGATCCACACTAACCCTTCACAAAGCCGCCAAGATTAGTTAGAATTTATTTTATTCACAAGGGGGTTTATGGTTTTCTTTCCAAAGGGATTATATATCTCTCTCTATATATAGGGTGGCTTCAGGCATAAAGCAGCCAGGTTAGAGAGAGGAAAAGTGTGTGTGTGTGTGTATAAAATAAAAACTCTGCTGCCAGAATGATCATCACTTGAAACTCCGGGACAAGGCAGGGATTCTGGGCAGCCTCACTGCTCTGCTTTCAGGATTCCATAACGCTGCAAAACCCTGCAGAGAGCAGACCCTGCTCAGTGTGAGCTTCCACCACCACTGGCCCAGCCAAGGATGTCTGCAGAGCCCACGCTGGATGCCAGCTCAGGCAGGAGAGCTGTGCAGTGCTCGTTCAGCATTGAGAACATCCTCGCCAGCCCAGCAGAGAGGAACCCCCAGGTTCTGGTCCCACTCTGCCTCCGGGGCATCCTGGACTGTGCTCCCAAAGGGCTGTGTGAGCTGGAGGGCATTGCCCTGCAGGAGGAGGAGGAGGAAGAGGAGGAAGAGCTGGAAGGTGTGGCTTGTAGCTGCTGCTGCTGCTCCCACGCGGGCACACGGCCTCTGCAGGACCCTCCGGGTTGGCTGGGTGAGTGACCGGGGCTCTGCGCGGTGCAGTTTGTGTGCTGGGTGGTAGTGCTCTAGTGAGGAGTCGCTGGGTCTGCTGTTAGCAGGGCTTCTGAGAGCTGGCACCTTCACCAGGGTTTTAAATCAGCAGGTGCTCTTTGTTACCAAGCATTGCTGGTTTATGGTAAAGCACACAGAGTGGCACTTCAGGGTGGGAGCTCTGCACAGTATGGGCCCCATGGTTATGCTGACAGTGCTCCTTTGCACCACCTGCTCTTGGGAACCTCACTTGTTCTTTCAGGGAAAGGTGGGAGTTTTTTTGCTACATCTAGCAAAATGGATGCATTTAGCAAAAGAAAATAAAAGAAAAATAGAAAACCTTGATCTGTGGTTCAAAAGCATCCTGAAAGTTCAGAAATACTCCATATTATGATTAAAAAAAAAAACAACAACAAAAAACAAAAAACAACTCCTAGCCATGCTGTACGTTTCCAAGTCATTTTCTGGAGCTCATACACAGCATCACTGGTAAGTGAACAAAGAAAACAACACTAGTGCTCCCTACCCATACGTTTCTTCCCAAATGACACTCTGAGCCCTACTCCTGCTTGCATTGTGATCGTGCATCTTTCACCCATACAAGCTGCACTCCATCCACACAATGAATGTGGATGCAGACAGTGCTCGATGCCACTGTATTTCAGCCGCTCATCCACATGGAGCTGACTGTCCCACTCCTTGCAGACAGCCGGTTCCCTTGGCCCATGCGACTGCTCCACTCGGCAGTCAGAGGCTGCAAGAGCCCCCAGGGCAGCCCCAGCGAGCTGCAGGCCTTCCAGCAGATCCAGCGCCGGACACGCCGCCATCGCACCATATTCACTGAGGAGCAGCTGCAGGCCCTGGAAACACTTTTCCACCAGAATCAATACCCGGACGTCATCACCAGGGAGCACTTGGCCAACCGCATCCACCTGAAGGAGGAGAGGGTGGAGGTGAGCTGCTGGGAGAAGCTTTCTCCCCTCTGCTCACTGTAACTCCAGGAGAACACAAACTGGGGCATGCTACTGTCTTTCTGGGGAGCTGCAGACCCAGAGTCCAGAGTCTCGTTGGAAAAAACGTTCTTGGTATTTTGGGTATTTGATAAAATGTAGATGAGATGTCGGGGATTTTTGTCATTTTTTGAGAGGGCAGTGAGGCCCAGGCAAAGGCTGCCCAGAGCAGTTGTGGATGCCCCATCCCCGGAGGTGTTCAAGGCCAGGCTGGATGGGGCCTTGGGCGACCTGATTTAGTGGTAGCAACCCTGCCTGCAGCTGGTGGGTTGGAACTAGATGATCTTTGATGTCCCACCAAGCCCAAGTTTTTCTATGATTCTGTGATACCCTAGTGCCGCTCTGCAGAGCCCAAGGGTATACCTGCCTAGCCAACATAATGCAGACGTTCTTTTCTCATTTTACACTCTCCAGGTCTGGTTTAAGAACCGTCGAGCCAAGTGGAGGCACCAGAAGAGAGCATCTGCCTCGGCGCCGGTCCTCCAGGGCAGCGCGGAGCCACCCAAGGAGGGCTGCTAACAGCCCTGCGGGAAGGGAGCAGCCGGGCCGGGGCTTCAGCGGTTCAGAGAGGGATGGGCGAATGCAGGCGGGGCTCCTCGGAAACCCGACCTCTGTGCTGAGCCCTGTTCACGTGGCATGGCCCTCAGATGCTGAAGTGGGCACAAAGCCGAAGGGCAGCGTGGGGACGGTGTCTGTGCTATGCATGTGACTCACGGCCGGGCTCCCCCGGGCTGGTGCTGCTTGTGTTTGTGTTACCTCTGCTTTGTGAACACCCTGCCAATGAAGGCTGCTCTCAGCACTCCATGGCTTCGAGCATCACTTTGGGGCCCCCAGGACGAGGAACCTCGCCCCAAGCAATGCCGGCCATGTCTGTGCCCCTGGCGCGGGCAAAGACCCGCGTCCTTCACCACACACCCACCCACGGAGCTGCCGAGCCCCGCCCGAGCCCCCCAGGCCCCGCTGCGACTCCGCGGCTCCGGCGTCGCCGTTACCCGGGCACCAGGCCCAGTCCGTTCCTCCCTGCAGCAAGGGGGCGCGCTGAGCGCGACTGTCTGCGCCTCTCCCGGAAGGGGCACTCCAACTCTCCGCGTCGCGTTAATGTGACGTCACGTCACGTCGCGTCTGCAACGGCGGCTGAGGAGGGTCAAGGCGCCATGGCGGCTGTACCTGCGCCTTCCCCGGGAGCTTTGGTGCCCGTCGCCGCCGAGGCCGGCGCCGTGGTCAGGAGCAGGGAGGTCGTCCGGCCGGCCGCGAAGCGTCCGAAGAAGATCCTGGATGAGGATGCCTACATCGAGGTGGGCGGCGGGGCCGGGACGCCCCGCTCTCTGTCACCGCGGCCGCTCGCGGCCCGGCCTGTCCCGAACGGCTGGGGCGCACCGAGGGGTCCTGACACGTCTGTGCGATTTTCTGTTTGCAGAGTTTAGAGAATATTATTCAGCGCGATTTCTTTCCCGACGTGGAGAAGTTACGGGCACAAAAGGAGTATCTGGAAGCTGAGGAAAATGGTGACTTGGAGAAAATGAGGCAAATCGCTATTAAATTTGGCTCCTCTTTGGGCAAATCATCGCGGGACACACCTGTGCCATGTAAGAGCCACCTCACCGTGGCTGTTTTAATGTTTAAGTTGATATTATAGATGATTTCTAAAAAAAAAAAAAAAAAACCAACACGTTGTGCTTTGTCATTTTTTTATACCGTGGGCTATGCAAGAGAAATGGTGTTTGGCTTTTCATTTATTTATTTATTTATTTATTTACTGGGCAGTAGTCAGTATCTGATGACTGATGCAATACTTCTGTTTGATAGCGTCCAATAATTCCTTTGGGAGAGAGAAAAGCAATGTGGTAACCATGCCTCAGACATATTTTGTCAAGCTCCTGTTTATTAGTGAAAATCATGTGCAATACCTTGCAACGTTGTACTATCAGAAGCTTTAGGCTATGTTCTAAATCATCATTACTGTTTTTGGGGTGGAAGGCATGGAAAGCTCGTGACAGTCCAGGGTTAATGCAGCAAGCATCTGATGCTCAGTTATGTGTTTGTTTTCACTTCAGGTTTAGGTATTTTTTATGCTGAAGGCCGGTGCCTAGCTGAGCTCTTGCTGGGTAGTTTAGCTAAGTAGCTTTCTTGTGGCACATGTCACACAGTGAATTCCTTTCCTCCCATCCAGTGGGTGCCACCACTGAACTGTGTTAAGGTTGTTAAGCTCACATTGCTGCAGCAAATATGTACAGCTGTGGCTCTCGTGAATTTTTCTCAGCATGAAAATGTCTTAGATGAGAGATGTTGTTTGTTGATGGCATCATATTGAAAAGAATGCTTTATAGTCTTTTCACAACTTTTTAATGGAATTGTTCTTCTAGTGATTTGTCTTCTGTGATTCATGTTTGGTATATGATCTATACTGTGATGCAGAATGTCATAGCAAATGTTCAGTTCTGTGCTCTGGTAACCATGCAAACCTTTTTCCTTTTGTCACAGATGTTACTCCAGCCACGTTTGAAACCCCAGAAGTGCATCCAGGTGGTCTCCCTCTGGGGAATAAATCCAGAGCTGGAACCCGAGCTGCAGAGGAAGGTAGGAGAATAATGTTTCTGTCACTAAATTCCTCAGCAGCACGAAAATATGCTTGTGAACTCTGTCTCCTGGGAAGGTGAAGGTTTGGGGTATTCAGTCAATGTTTAAGCAGTTTCTTATAACCTTCTAGTAAGTGAGAATAATCAATCTGAAATTGTGTGAATTCTTAGTTATAGATCTCTTTAAGGCAGTATAAGTTCCTAATGCATTGGAATTTTTTGAAAACGGTAAATTTTTCCTGTGTCATCTGAAATTAGGGTCAGTAAGCAAAGATAGCAGAGGCATAGACATTCATTGGCATGCTAAAAATGTCTGCTAGCATCGGGGCACTTGTGTGTTTTCCCTTTAACACAAGTGCCATGAAAGCATTTCTTTGAAAGTTGGTTATGTTTCCTAAAAAATGTATTGTTGTACCATTCTGCATGTTTACACTTCTTTTTTTCCCCGCTAAGTTTAATTATTAGAGGGTCAGTAGAGGGCTAGCTCACAGAAGGAACTAAGACTTGTGTATAGGTCCCTTACAGAAAGGGAGGTATTAACCTTTGTCAATCTTCTTTCCTCCTCTTGTTAGGAGAAGCAGAAAAAGATGATAAAGATGCTCTTCCCAATCTGGACAGCTTCTTAGCAAAACACACGAGTGAAGATAATGCTTCTTTTGAGCAGATCATGGAAGTGGCCAAAGAGAAGGAGAAAGTCAAGCATGCTTGGCTGTACAGTGCGGAAGAGGAGTATGCCCAGGTAGGGAAATGGCTCAAGTGTCTCTGCACTTCCAAAATGACAGAAGAGGGAAATGCCATTTTACTGTATTTCTTTCCTGTTTAATTCAATGGTATATTTTCTTACCATCTGTTTTCAGACTCTGCCAAATGCTTCCATGTCTGTATTCTTATGGAAAAGTTTGAAAACACTCTGATTAATAGTATAGAAAAGTCTTCTGCTCTTTTCTCGCTGCTTGTATCAGCTAATGCATTTTCTGTAAGGCTAGAATGGTAGAAAGATTCTTTCAAGACTACTCACTTTAATCTTGTAGACTGCCTTTGTATGAGATGTGTGGCAGATCTTGCTATTTTCTTTTTTTTGGCAATGAAGCATTCAATTTAATTTTGATTAGTAGATGGAGAAAAGCAAAGGCTGTTTGAATCATCGTTAGCGTTGTCACAAGTTGTAACAAAGTGATATACATAATCTTTGTGAGAAATTAAGTCTATAGTGCTCACTTGATTTTGTACAAGAGCTCATACAGAGTTTAGTAAGCTCACCTATGGGCACAGGATGGTTTCTCAAGTGCCAGTTGCCAGAGGGAGGGAGCTCATGCTTTGCAGGTGCTAAGTACATTAGGACTTGGAGCTGAGCTGGTGATTCAGCTCTTCCAAGTGGTATATGCTAGATGAAAAGATTGCAGGAGTACGTTTTCAGTCCTATTTTTTTTTTTTTCTCTTGTCCTTTCAGAGACGAAATGAAAACCTGGCACTTCCTTCAGCAGAGCAACAAGCTCTGGAGAATGTGAAAGCTGGACTGGAGACCTGGGAGTACACGGCTAGAAACACTCTCATGTATTATCCAACAGGTGAGGCATGCAAGTCTCTCAGGAGAGAGATCTGTCTAGGTCTTCTGACAGAACAGCTCTTACTGGTGTTACTGCACTGTTTCTTCTGTGAAGCTCAGAGATGTGCAGCTGTTAAAGTCTTCTCCACCCATTCTGCACCATTCTTGAGATCTTGCTTTATTGCCTCTGATTGCAAAGCTGGATCATGTTCTGTCACTGAACGCGATTACTGAATATATTACACAAGCATTTGTTTTCAGGAGCCATAAATATTTCTGGTTTGTTTCATCTTATTCATAAGCACTTACTATCTTCAGTCATTTGTTGCTTCTGCTCAAAGAGCACTGCTTTGGTTTCTTGATCACTTGGTTGCTATAGAAAACTATCGTGTTGTAGCTGAGCCCTTTCACAAAGACTTTCTGCATTTCAAGGTGTACCTGATGAAGAGGACACATTTAAGAAGCCCAGGGAAGTTGTCCATCGGAACACTCGTTTTGTGAAAGATCCATTTAGCCAAGCCGTGAGCAAATCACAGCTCCAGCAAGCAGCAGCCCTCAATGCTCAGGTTGGATAATTTTGTTGCTTCTGATCAAAGGCCTTTAAAACAACAGAATTGTTGATGATGTTTGTATGCTGGATACAGATGGCTGGCATCTTTCTCTAGAAGTTGATGAATGACAGTGTCCTTTATTATTTCAGTACAAACAGGGGAAAGTAGGACCAGATGGGAAAGAACTGATACCCCAGGAGTCTCCAAAAGTGAATGGATATGGATTTGTGGCTACTCCCTCTCCTGCTCCTGGTAAGAGGTTTATTTATTGTTGTTTTCCTCTTTTCATTTGAATCTGCTCGTGTGTTACAGTTTCATTTTGCTCAGATCTATTAGCTTCAGGATGCTTTCAGTTAGAACACCCTGACTATTTTTCTTCTAGTTCAGATTTGGTGTGTGAATTTGTAGCTGTTCCTCACCGGCATGGTTTTCCCTGTCTTTTTTGATCACTCTTAAAATGTGAACGTAGTGAGGCTTTTCCTCTGAGAAGCCTGTAGGTGGCATGTGGAATGCACCTCTTTTCTTCAGTGAAAATGCCTTTTCCAAACACTGGACAGCCAGATTTTCTAGCCAGTGACTTAATCTTAGAATCTGTTCTGCAGTTGTAGCTGTTAGGCAAGGTGTAGTTGTTGTTTGACACGGACATTTGGTTATTCCATGTCTTAAGTCCTTTATCATCTCCTTGCTTTTAAATAGTTTCATGTATTGAAAGAATTTTCATACAGTATCAAAGGGGAAGACTGGTACTGTAGAATTAGAAAATGAAAGTTTCACTAAGCAGCAGCATACCAAATGGAAAAATAAACATGGGAGGATCAGGTTGGGCTTTGTAAGCTGGAGGATGACACAGCCATGAGCAGTACCTGGTGTTTCAGGTCATGTCTTTGTAATGGGAACAACATGTTACTTTTCAACATGGGCTGTGATTTCCTCTGCAGTAGAAGGGCTCAGTTGTGTCTTGAGTTTGCTGCATTTCATAAGATGGTTCTCTATGGATGAGTTTTGTGGGTTGTTTTTTTTTTTGCTGACCAAATAGTTAAATATCTTGCATGAATATGACTTTTTAAATTTGTTTTCAGGTGTGAATGAGTCTCCATTTATGACGTGGGGTGAAATAGAAACCACCCCTTTACGTCTAGATGGATCAGAAACACCGTATGTGGATCGCACACCTGGACCAGCCTTCAAGGTATTTTATAGGAGTCAAGATGTCATTCTTTGGGGATGGGGGGACATGGACTAAGAAGGGAAAGACAAATGAGTAACTAATAGATTAACATTACTGAGGGATGTGTGACACATCTCTGGGCTGCGTTCCCAGTCCTTGAGACTAATAGTCTATGTTCTCCGTGGAGGGTGGAGATGGACATGGCTCCACATGAAAGCAACTTTGTGCAGATATCTGAGGTGCAATATGCAGTTGGCGACAGTGAGACTTGAAGTTTGATGATAGGCCTAGACAAAGGGGCTTTTGGAGAAAGCTGAAGAGATGCCTGGTTTCCCTGATTTTAATGTAGGAATGGGTAGAAATAATATTTCCCAAGTCTGAGGCAGCTGTATCACTTGAAGGCTGAAAAGGTACTCTGACTTTGTTAACGGCACTTGGCCCTGTGTGCAACCTGTCTCCTGTTGGTATCATTGAATGTGAGTTGTCTGAGATTCTTAGTTTAAGTGTAATTTTCTGTGCCTCTGTTTTGTCAGACTTCGAAGTTGTTATCTGGTTTTCCTGCTATTTAGCAATGCCTTTGTTTGCCTGAGAGCTGCCTGGCCATGGGCCAGGCTAGGCAAGACACAGGTGACATTGTTTGTCTATGAGAGACAGCAGGAGGAAATGCCAGATGTAATGGCTGCTTCCTTGACTAAACTGGTTCTACCATATTTGTTACTTGCAAAGGCAAGTTGAAAATCTCTCTGTGTCCTCTCTTGCTTTTATGTAGCAGAAGAGAAGAGTGGGCAGATCCCACTCCTCCCCAGTTTAGATCGTTGTCAGCTGCAATCCAACCATGGAAGTGCTTTGTTTCATTTATACAGCGCTCATACCTAGTGCCTTGGCAAGTAAAGTGTATGATGTGTTTATAGATCCTGGAACCTGGACGTCGTGAGAGGTTAGGACTCAAGATGGCCAATGAAGTGGCAGCTAAAAACCGAGCAAAGAAGCAGGAGGCACTTCGAAAAGTCACAGAAAACTTGGCCAGGTGAGACTTCTACTGTCCTGGAGGAATTGGGGACGGGTATTTTCTGATGAGGTTTAAATCAATATATGCAGAAAGGGAGGAATGAGGAAAGTGCTGGAAGCAGGAAGAGATGCAGTCAAGCTAAATATTTTTAGATGTAAAAGAGCTTGCTTAGTGAGGGAAGGTGCGTGGTGGTTGTTCCTGGTACTCCCTCTTGTGAGCATTACTGTTCTGCCCTGTGCTACTCAAGTAGTCCACCTGCATCAGTGTCTTGCTTCATGACAGAGGAGACCTGATGCAACGTGCTTGGCTGGGTCACAGGAAGGACAATACAGGCTCAAAAAAAAAGTGGGCAGTGCAGTTTATGTTTTGGAGGGATGTTAGATGTTTCTCTTACTTCTCTCTCTAGAGAAACAGGCTGCATTTAATTGCAGTCAAAAGGACTTCTGCAGCCAGTGGGTCTGGTCAGTGGAGGAAGCGGACACCAAGTTCTCCCGTGGAAGCACTGATAGTATTCCTGATAAATACAAAATTTTACTGTAAAATTTTTTTAAAACTGTCTTTTCTATTCCAGCCTCACTCCAAAAGGACTAAGCCCAGCAATGTCACCAGCTTTGCAACGACTAGTAAACAGGACTACAAGTAAATACACTGACAAAGCCCTGCGAGCCAGCTATACTCCTTCTCCAGCCCACACAGGAACTCCTGGTTACAAGACACTGGCAAATGGGCCCCGAACACCCACAACCACCCCTCAGACTAGGACAGTATCTCAGACACCAGTATCTCAAGATACTACATCAATCACAGACAATTTACTACAGCTTCCTAAAAGAAGGAAGGCATCTGATTTCTTCTAAATATTCTTGTCATCAGCAAGGCAATAGTGAACAGCCCATGCTCAGCTGTCTGCAACATGGATGTTTTGAACCATCAGTAGTAAGAGGTATATAGATTCAGCTGCCGGAGTGGAAGCCAGCAGTTATTAGATCTGGGACCAGATCTAGACTATGTAGCTGAAATAGTTTGTGTTGTGCATTATGGAAGACAAGTGTCTCTTGCTGTGGTATAACTTCCCTTTGAACTGCATGGATATATTACACAGGGCTGCTGTACCATAAGGATGCTTCCTGCAATGGCAAAGAAAAGTCTGGACTGTTAGCTAAAGCAGTGATAATTTTTAAAATATCTCTTTTTTTTCAGATGGCCATGCATTTAAATACATTTCTATACAAAGATGTCTATTTATAAAGTATGTTAAGCCTTCCTAAAAGGTTGAATTGAATTTTACTCTTCCTTGTCAAACTTCTTTGGTCTTGTGCTTTGCAGAAGAGAGGATATCAAAGAGTCACAGAATTGTAGGAGTTGGAAGGGACCTCTAGAGATCACAGAGTACAACCCCCCAGCTAAAGCAGTTTCCCTACAGTAGATTGCACAGGGACATGTCCTAGTGAGACTTGAGTATCCCTAAAGAGGGAGTCTCCACCACCTCTCTGAGCAGACTGTTCTAGTGCTCTGTCACTGACAGTAAAGAAATTCTTCCTTATGTTTGTGTGGAACTTCCTACGTTTCAGTGTCTCCCCTTTTCACCTTGTTCTGTTGCTGCACACCACTGAAAAGAGTCCACCCCCATCTACTTGACACCCATACTTTAGGTATTTATATAAACAGCTATGAGATCCCCTCTCAGCCTTCTCATCTCCAGACTGAAGAGTGTCAGTCTTTCCTCGTACAGGAGATGCTCCAGACCCCTAACCCACATATTTATGAGATGTCACTCAGAGTTTTAGGGGACATCTCTTCAATGCACGTGGATTTTAAACTGATGCTTCCCAGTGTGTGGTGGACTTGTCAAGAGAAGTATTATGTTGTGAAAAAAGAATGCAGCCAGTTCCAGACATCAATTCACACTTCCTAGTAACCTGCAATCTTACTTTTTGTGTTCTGCAGCTGGTGTACAGAAGCTTGAATGTGAGCAGAAGCACTGTGACCCGAAAGAAGGCTTTCCTTTGTGCTTTTGACCGTAACTCTTTGTTTTTGCAAACCGTATCAGAGGTGGTTGTTCATTCAGCTCAGCAGATGAACTTTGTAAAGCAAAAGATGACTATGTCTGAAAGGGCTTGGAGTAGCTGAAGTTGAAAACCAGCAGTTCATAAGCTGGACCCATTTTTAAGAGAATGTCATTTCCTTCTCCCCACCTTTCCATGCTGCAGAAGGAGGTTTGGCTTGCTGATCATGCTCAGGCTTTTCCTCTGCAGATTTTGGGAACACTCACCCTCTTGTGAAGTGGGCAGAGGGGGTAGGAATTTTGGATTTTGGAGTCTGGAACCATAAGTATCTCAAAACTTCATTTACAGACAACCCCTGAGATGTGTCGGGCTGAAGCAAGTAGAAAATGAGGTCCTCACACTCTTTAGTCAGATATTTTGATGCAGGGAAATCAATCTTGTATTATTTCTGCGTACACATAATTTTTCTGACATTAGAATCATTAAAGGGCATTAATACATAGACCATTGTATTCAGAATGACACCCAGGCTCCAGATGTCAGAAATCCTGGGGTCACAAGGAATGTCCTGCAGCACTTCAGGGGCTACATGTACCCACAGAAGGTTTTGCTGAAAATAGATCTTCCATTTTCATCCTGAGGCAGATGTTTGGAAAAGTCTGACGTCTTGACGTTTAAATGTTTGTTGGGAAGGATATTCCCATATTTCAGGTCCCTGCTAGCTAAGTCTAAGTCATGGCAATGCTTGGTGGCAGAAGCCAGCTGCTGGAACTTAAAATGAGTAAAGTTCTTTTTCACAGTTTCTGTCATCTTGACGTGGCCCAGGAGGTCTCCCTTTACCCCCAGCTCCATAAAGATGTACGGTTTCCCTCCTGATACCTCAAAGATCTCCGACACTTTGGTGATTGATGGGTGGTGCAAACGTTCCGTCTGTTTCCCTAGGGAGAAATCAGTCCAGGAAGTCCTGAGGCATTCTGTTGTCAACTATCTTTATGGCCACATTGCTTTATAACCTGTTGCAGCAGGCTAATTTCACTGCCATGGGAGAATTCTAGTGCGGTGCTCAGGCTGAACCCTTTCTTTCAGTGATATTTTAGGGGTGTCTTCCTCTTTAGTCTTCGGTTTGCCAGTTTTAGATTTTTTTTTTTCCCCATAAGCTAAAATGGAGAAGGAATCATTCATAATGATGTTCAAAAGAAATGTCTTCCTGAAGGCATTAAACTATTGGTAAATTTTCTTAAGCAACTGAATTTGAGGGACATGGTTTAGGGGTGGTGATGGGTTGATGTGGACTAAGATTAGTGGTTCCAACCTTAATGATTCTATGAATTTCTAATGCTGAAGGTTTTCTTCTTTACCCAATAGATGGAAATCTGGTCTTAGCATTTCTTGCTGGTTATCATGAGTTTTCAAAATACGTATTGGTATGTTAAGGTTTTTAAATGCTTTCATTGAATGGACCAATGCTCTATTTATGCTGCTTGGCTTTATGTTCAAGCACAACAATGTATCTGAGTTTGTTATTGCAGTAGAGTGTTTTGAAACCTTTCTGAAGCTGTTTAATTGTTCAGGTTTGTATCTCAGGAGGCACACAGGGTTAAGTACTACATGAAGGAACTCCAAAAGGTGCTGGGGAGTGAGGGATGCTGCTTCTTTTTTGTTTGTTTGTATTGTTTTCACAGTGGCTGTGTTCAAGTACCGTTTGTTTCTATTTGCTTGGTGCTTTCCCTTTTCTTTCTTTCCTTGGTTTTCTTTCAGCCTCTCTGTTTCATAGCTCTGATGATTGGCTGCTTCCTGTGGGCTTGGCAGCTGTTATTTTCTTAAACCCTTACTCATCGAGTAAGTTGCATTTTGACTGCCAGCTTCTGCTCACATCACTTCTTCAGAACTGATGGGAGGATGGCGATTTGTGTGCTGATTGCTTCACTGTAATCAGTCCCTGGGGCTTTTTGCTTTATGTTGCTTTCTGCTTTTTCAAATGTAATTTTTTAGCTCCTGAGTGCATGACTTCAAAGCCTTAATGATGAGAACAATGCAGGAGCTAGGGACAATCCTGCACAGCCCACCAATGCCATTCTGACAAACGTTCTGACTGTCAGACTGGGACTTTTGATTATTATTCCCCCCTCCCCCTTTCTTTGAAACTTTTGGCTATTTTTTATAATTAGCCAGAAAGATGAAGAGCAGTTTTAACCATTCTGAATTGCGGTTGTTGCAGTACAAGCTGACCTATGGGTGTGAGCTGCTGGCAGGAAGGCACAGCCAGACAGCTGAGTACACTGCTTGAACCACGCCTGGGCACAGGGCAGTCTGGGGAACACTGGGCAGCCTGTGTAACACTTGGCAGTCCGGAGCTTTGCCATAATCGCATGACATTCTCTGCAGGGAATATCCATGGAAATATTTATGCAGCTCTTTGAGCAGTGCCTGCGGATTTCTATAAGGCTGAGGGTGTTTGGTGCCCTGTTTGCCTTGGAGGAGAGCTTCCTCCTGTGCGGTTTCCACTGCCACTTCCACAGCACCTGTCCCTGGCTGTGACCTTTCCAAGTGACTTTTATAGCACAACTTGTGAGAATAAATTGAACGATACGGCGTCGCTGGGGTTTGTGAGTGCATGAAATGAATAGGTTTTGCTTTTTTTAGTCTGGAAGTAACCAAGGGCTCAGTTTTTTTCTTCAGGCAAAAAGAAGAAACAACTAACCTATTCTCAGATGCTGATGGATGAAAATAAAGAACATCTATTTACTGATGTGTCCATGTTTTCAGTGATATTCCCTATGGAACAACCTGGGTAAACAGCTCTGAAGCTTTTAGGTAAAATGTATTTATTTCACAATGTTCCCACAATCTGCTTGTCCCTGTGAAGTGCTCACATCTGTGCGGGTGCTGGGGTGTGCTAAAGGCTCTGCTCTGCATTGCTCTGCCTGCAGAGCCATGTCCCTGCTGCAGTGTGCGTTAATGTTAAATATTAATCCCTGAAGTTTCTGCTTCATTCAGTGCAAGCCAATGCAACCATTGGTTGCCTCTACTCGGAGGCCCTGCTTGATGGGTGATGCGCATACAGGAGCATTTCAGTGCTCAGCAATCCTGGCCGGATGCATCCTGGAATTTCTGAGGAGCTGTGCTCGTACCAGGACGTAGCTGGCTCATGGAATAGCACAGATAGAGCCGTGTCTGAGAATTATTAGTTTGGTGTTGTGCAATCCGTGCTTCAAAGCCGATTGCATAAACTACCTTGAGGCACGGGATGGTGCTGGTCCTGTGTCTTCCCTCGAGTGAGTTAACCTGAAATCAGAAGCCTTGGTTCTGATGGATTGAAGGGCATTTGTCAGAGATGTAATTTATTTCCAGGGAAATGCTCTAAAGCTGGCTCTGGGAAGGGCTTTGCAGCCAGGCTGTTCCTGCAGCTCTGCTTTGATGTCAGGGCTCCGCTTCCTGCAGCCGTGCACCCTTCATATCTGTAATGGAGCTGCCAGAACTCTTAGCCAAAATAGCACCTTACACGGCCAAACCCAACGCGAAAACCCACCTGGGTTGTTGCCGGCTTTGATCTATTTTCTCCTAGCGTTACTTTCCTTTGGCTGTGCGCGGGCAGGAGCAGCACAAGAGGAAGGGCCGGGTGCAGTTAGAGAAAGGGGCAGCAGGAGCGGGGTGCGGGACGCGGGGCTGGGGAGGGGGCGCGCACCGCGCTGAGCCGTGGCTGGAGGGGAGGCTGTGGTGGCAGCGGGGGCCGGGGGGCACTTACAGCCTTTTATTGGTGACCTTGGAACCGCCGCCTACACGTGGAAAACATCGAGTTGAGTGTTTTAATTAAATCTCAGCTCTTGCACGCTTGATTTCACCTCCGTTTAAAAAAATATTAGGGAAAAAAGAACCACACCACCTAGGATCAAAGCCTCACGGGCACCCCCAGCACAGCCTCTGCCCGCCCGAGGCCCCGAAGGAGCGCCCGGCAGCCTCCGACCCCGGGGCGGGGTTTACCCAGAGGAGGCCGTCATGCCCCGCCCATCGCGCCGCTGATTGGTCGAGAGCCGCGCCGGTGGGAGGGGGGCGTGGCGGCGCGGGGGAAGGCGGCGGGGAGGCGCGGCCGCCATCTTGTGCGTCGCCGGAGCCAGGCGAGCGGCCCGCAGCGTGGCGCCGCCCGACCCCCGCTCTGCCCCCGCGCCCGCAGCCGCCGCCGCAGCCAGGACCGCTGGCTCCCGCCCGGGGGCGGCGGCGGACGGGGCGGGGAAGAGCTCGGTGCGGACGGGATCGCCCGGCGGCGGTCCCTCCGCCGCCTCCTCCCGCCAAGCGTCGCCCCGCGCTTCGCTCCCCGCGGGTTTGTGGCGCTGCGCCGGGGGAGGATGAACGGAGGATAAATGGTGCCCAAAGCGGACAGCGGCACCTTCCTCCTCCTCTTCCTCCTGGTGCTGAGCATCACCGAGCCGCTGCGGCCAGGTAGGGGCGGAGGGGGGGCACGGGCACAGGGCCTGCACCGCTCCTCGGGCCTGGGCTGCGCCTCGGCTGCGGGGCCGTAGTGCTGCGGGGCCCGCCCACACCTCCGGGCTGCGCTGGAAGGAGAGGGAAGGAGAGCGGGGCCCGCGGCGCCCCGCAGGTGGCTGAGGCGCGGCTTTGAAAGCCTCGCTGGAAATACTTATAACCCTGCAATGAGCGAAGTGCCGGGGTTGTCAGGTGCTACTGTCCTGCCTGAGCCCCAGCGTCAGCCCCCCGTGCGTTTGGTGACACAGAACCGCATGTGGAGAGTCCCGAACTGCCTCTCAGAGTGATCATTCAAAGAGAAAAAAGCCCTGTTGCGTCTCAGTTCTTACCGCATTGTGTCCCCAGTTCTGTGTGTTTGCTTCTTTCAGGGAAGTGGTGGTGCCCCTGGGTTTTTTTTGGTAGCTGCTAGGCACAGGGCTTTAAAGCATGAAGACAATTAACTTTCCAGAAATTGTTGGTGTTTCTTGGCAGAAAGTGACTACTTTTTGCACTCATTTCTCTTTGGATGTCGAATTTGCTCGGAGCCAGGAGGTTCCATAGCCCCAATGTGAGGCTGGCTCCACAGGTTTGGAAGCTGTCTTCCGTGGTACGATGAGCTTCCCTCTGGGTGCTGCTCACTCTTTGTCAATATGATGGTGAGAATGATGGCATTCCTCTCGTAACTTTGAAATCCCCTCGTTATTGCCTTTAAAAATAGCTCTGGTGACCCAAACTAATAAAACATGACACTGTTAGTGAACTGTGTTCAAGCAAGTTCTCGGTACAGCTGAAGCACAATTGGGTCAGTGTAGGCAGTCCGACTGAAATAACAGACTTGGATGTTGAAACTGCTGTGTGTGTGACTTGCTTTGTTTTATCTTGTTTTTTTGGCAGAGCAGTGTGTAGCTGGTGTTATTGCAGCTAGAGGCCTTTCTGTTGGTCAGGATGCAATGTCAGTTCCATGTCAGGCACCTTCCCTTACAACTGACACTGGGTGCTGTGGGTGGTCGAGCTGCCAGTTGGAAGCATTCAGCAGAGGTTTGTGTCCTCTTCCAGGGAGGAGGCTTGACCCTCACCTCTCCGGCGTGGGATTGGGCATTGCAGCCTTTTAGAAATTGGAAAATGGCACTTTCCATGTAGTGTCAGCGCATGTGTTACTGTAGTATGGTATCGGATCCTTGTTAGCATCCAGTGCTTTGTGGTAGAAGATAAGTTTTTGTCTTGAGTGTTGCTCCTTGAATATTTTTCACTATTACGCTAATGTATCGACTTTAAAGATCTGTGGTCTCCTAGCTATGCTGCTGGAAATACTTTGTAAGCATCCCCCAGCTGTCATCATCTCAGGTTGTACAATGCTGGTTTGGGAAGCTGTAGCACTGGGATTCCTTAGCAGCAGCTCCACATGCATTGCTTGAACCATTTGTATGCATGTGTAGGGTTACATGTGGAACCACACGTAAAGTAGGAACCTTAGCTCACTTCCTTGTGGCGTAACCAGCCACGTGCAGGATGGCATCTGGAGTTTGGTGCTGTTTGTGCAGCTCCTTTTGGGACGCCCATCCTGTTTACTCATGGCCAGAGCTGTCCATGGTGATGGCTTCTTGTGCCCTGGGGAGAGCCTGCAGGTCAGGGGCTGCTGTGTGCCCTCACTTCCTTTGCCAGGGTTTGCTTTTAACTTATTTCACTTACTGTCTCCAACAGGTCATCTGTTCAGTAACTTGAATGTTGTAGGGGCTTATCCTGAGATAAAATGTGCAAATGGGAGATCTAGTTCATGTGAGTGCGGACTGTGCATAGAACCCAATTTCCCATTTTAAACAAGGAGAATGGCAATGAAGTGTCCTTTGTCTCTTGTGGGCAGGTGCATGGATTTCCTCAGAAGAGGGTTACAATAGCATTTGGACTTAGAGTTTATTTTCCTGGTTGTGTTTGTTTTTCTTTCTGCTACTTTAAACCTGTGTATTGTAGCAACTGTCTTCCTGGTTTACAAAGGATGCCTGCAGCTTGCTTAACTTAAATCTGTACTTGGAGCTATCAAATGAGTGCTGCAGAGTGATGTGAGGCTTTATGTACTCTGAGATGAATGTGTAGTCCCTTCACAATTCAGTCCCAGTGAATCAGGCTCCTCTTTGTACTTCCATGTTAATTTGACACTAGCTTTGTATCCGTGTTCTTGCTGTGCTCTTCAGATAAATAAAACCTTCTTTTAAGCCTCCTCAACTGTAGTATCTTTTCAGGCAAGCTGAAAGGCAGCGATTTTACATGGACTTATTTTTTTCTGCATTTAGGGTGAGATAGTTTTTAGTAAACTGGGAGAGAAACATTTCTATTTCCTTTTCTCTTTGTTTTGCCAATTTTTCTGTGTTGATTACAAAAGTCTACACAGCTACCATCACTAACAACCTCGGGTGCATCCAATGGGCTGTGACATCAGCCCTGGCTGTGGAGATGTGGATTCCTGAAGGTACCATGGGCAGCTACGTTTTTCTTAGCCAGTGGGCTTTTAATGGTCATTTTTTTGCCTCATATATACATCAGCTTGAATTTGTCCCAAAATTTTTCTCCTTTCCTCCCTTTTTGACCATAAACTGCTTATTTTGAGCAGTAGCTTCTTTTTAATTGTAGCATTGCCTGGGTTGAAAAGGACCTCAAAGATCTCGTGGTTTCAACCCAACTGCCACAGGTAGGGTTGCCAACCAGCAGACCAGGCTGCCCATAGCCACATCCAACCTGGCCTTGAATGCCTCCAGGGATGGGGCATCCGCAACCTCCTTGGGCAACCTGTTCAGTGCGTCACCACCCTCAGTGAAAAACTTCCTCCTTAACACGTTATTGAAAATTCCCTTTTTATTATTTTATTCTTATTTTATTTTTATTTCTTAGTAGAGCATTTCTCCTGATGATTTGGAAGCTACTCGTGTGCACTGGAGCTCAGCGTGTCAGACCTTTGCAACTATGTGGGTGTAAAGGAAATGGCTACCTGAATATTTCTTTTAAACATGCACTAAATGGACTGTATCCAGTGATCAGACGCTCGTTTTTTGAGCTGTATACCGTGTTAGAGTTGGGCTTCATGTCTTTTTCAGGGCACCTCACAACATCTGCTTCAGGTTATCGAACACGCCGGCTGAGAGCTGTTGTTTTTATGTGAAGAAATATTTCAGCAATGTTTTAACAGCGTCACACTGGACTGGAACTAAATTGGGTTTAGGCACTTATGCATTTCTTTCAATTGTCTAAAAAGCATCGGAGATGGAAACCAATAATTTGGTTTTGCAGCACAGCTTGAGGATCTGTTGACAGAAACAGGAACTTTCTACATCCCATTACACAAGTGTAAAGCAAAGGTTTGGGTGTCCTTATGTAATATTGGGAACTTAAACAGTCTGAAATGATCGGCACGACACACTGGAGAATGTTGTTTAGTGGATTAAGTAAGATCATTGCTGAAGACAATAGCATGTTTTCATATTTAACAAGATACTGCTGCTTGCTAATGGAAAACACTTAAACATGGTCAGACTTTATATTGGATTTTGTAGTAGTGGTTCAGTACAGAGGCTTGTCAATGTAGGTCATTGGGCTTTCTTGTTACAGCATTTACCAGGCAGCTAAAAGCCAATTGAGTTCTTCTTGGAGCTTTTTTTTCCACATCAGAGCTAGCTAGAGGAACTAATTCTGTTATACCTGAGTTTGGTTCCTAAAAATTGAGTGCAGCTTATCTGATTGGCAGTGCTTAGGCCACTGCGAGGTGTCTGATCGAACACCCCACAGCTTGGCTTAGAATCTGCACTTCTTTCTGTGGTGCTTGGTGTGCATGGCTGGAGGTTTGCAGGGTTGTGCAGGAGCAGTGCTGGGGCCTTGAGGCTGGTGTTTGTGCTGTCAGCTCCTTCTTGTTGATTTAAAGGTGTAGCTCCTAAACAGATCTCCTTTATTAGGAGTCTGAAAAGACCCCCAGTAAAACTTGTATGCTGGGATTGAATTTGTTTTTGACTAATTCTGTTGTATCATTTGGTTCAGTTGAAGACCCAAATAGATAAGTCATAAAATGTGGCCAAGGCACAGCGTTCCTCTCTCCTAAAGAGATTACATCAGCTAGCAAGTAGAAGCTCTGATTTTGCTTTTTGTTCCCTGTCTTTACCTTGGAGAAAGCTGCGGTGAGTAATGTTTGTTCGGTTCCATGTTGCTGCTAGCTGCAGTCCCTGTGTTTGCATTCAGCTGAGCTCCCATGCAAGGGCTTGGTGCAAGGCAGGAGGTTTTCACTGCACCTCCTCAGTCAGTGCTGCTGCACACAGGCCTGCCTCCTGCTCAGCCCCTCATTTTTCAATCTACCAGTTGTTGTTTTATCCCTCCTCCTGCTGTATGTTAGTGTTCTGTTTTCCTGGTGTCTTGCTGCTCTGCTGTTTGTTGCTGTTCTGAGCTGTGAGGTTGTTGGATTTAAAAAACTCTTCCTTGCAGCTGCTTTTGGTGAGGGGAGAAGGCTGACAGTATGAGCAGCAGCTGTGATGCTGTGAAATTGGTCATCCCTAATTGTAAAGCAAACTTTGGGGTGCGTGTAGGCTTGCTCCTAGCTGTGCCTGTGCAGTAAGGAGGAGCAAGGGGCCTGCAGGCAGACAGCGCTTTGTGTGCATGGCTTGGATTTTCAGAAGCAGTAGAGCAGAAGGGAACTCTGACGGACGTGACTTCTGTGTCCCCGCAGTGGGTTCAGGAGTAGAGCAAGGCGAGGCCATGGAGAAGTGCTGCTGCAGGCTCAGCGGTTGTGGAAGGGCCCTCAGACCTTTTTAAGAGCTGGGGATTGACACAGCTGGTTCAAAGAGTTCAGAACTTCAGATACTGAGAATGAAAGAGGTAAAATCCCCCGGTGAATACTGGAAAACCAGCCTGGTAAGTTGTGAGAAATTGGGCAGTCCACTTTCCTGGCTCCAAAAGAAGCAGGGGAACACAGGCAGCTCCCAAAGGAGCACGCTTCTTGTGGTTCCTGTGGCAGAGCCTCCAAACACAGCCTCCTTAGGTAATGCTGGCTGGCAGGGTGTTGCTTGTTTTGCAGCTGCAGCATATGATTCCTGCCCAAGTACAGTATTGTGCATTTGTCTCCCATATGCTGCAGTTTTAGGGAACTGTTTGCCAGTTTCCAAGACTGTTTTGGTGCCAGGGTCAGCGGTTCATCCTCGGTGCCAAGTGTGGGTTGGTGCCTGGCACTACCGTGGGGCTGCCGGCTGCCCTGGGGGGAATATGTGTTTCCTGGAATGTCTGTGTGTGGCAGACACAAACCCATGCATTGCACTCACCGTGCAGTTGGTGGTGAACTCATTGAGGGTTGATGAGGACTCTCAGCTCCTTCGGCTGGCATTGATGAGCTGCAGCAGAACTCCAGTAATTGAGTGACTTAAATAAGTGAGTTGGGATGAGACTTTAATCTGCATTCCCCAAAATGTCAGATCTCTGCTGTATTGTGGTTTCCTGTGAAACTTTTAATTTCAGCTTTGCGCTAAAGGGTCAGTCCTCTCATTCTGTATTTGATGAATGACGTTTTAGTGGTATTTGTTATATGGAGCTGCTGAGAAAGTTACAGTCAGTGTTTGATGCCTACCATTTAAATTACCGAGAAATACAAATTTTCTTAAGCTTAGTAGGAATTGATAGTTGCCTTGTTAAGTAAAGCTAAACAAAATAGCATTCAGCTTCCTAGTTAATAAAATTAAATTTGGTTGATCTGAGCATTATATTTGGTTTCCACTGTGTTTATTGACTGGTGCATGGAAATGTAGAATTGACTGTGGGTGAGTTATGAGAATATTTGACTATACTTAGGATGTTCCCTGCTTTTTTGTCCTTCATCTTACTGAGGTTTTTGGTCCTATTTTCATAAAATTGGAGAGGGGAGGTGGGTGATGGATGGGGATATGGAGCTTTGCTTCTGCTCCAGCGCTGGGGAGGGATTCTGAATAACACAGTGGGTTGTCCTGCAGGATTTGTGTATATGGATTTGCTTTGTCTGTGCTCACGTTCATTAGCAATTTAAATAAAAAGGATTCCTTCTGACTTAGGAGTAACATGTTTTATTTGATTAAGGAGTAAAGCCAAAAACCAAACCCAGGAGTCTTATAGCAGTGACATCCAAGTGCAGACCTAACCAGAAGCACCCCCAGTTCTGGCAGTAGCCTGGAGAGAAGCTGTGCAAGGATGCTGTGCTGTATCACTGCCCATCTGTGGCTTTCTGAGCCCAATCAGGTGGGATGTGGGTAATTAAACCTCATGTTTTGATGTAAGAAACTCTTGCCCAGGTACTTGTTTTACTGCAGAATGGGAGAATGTGGCATCACACATGGTGTGGACAGATGCAGTGGTGACCAAGACAGGCTGCATTCCTGCCGTGCTGGGCTCTGCTGGAGCCATGGAATGCTATTCAAAGCACGACCATTTGCCACGGTGCTTGACAGCTACTGCAGCAGCTACTTTGCAAAGGATAGAATGTGTTCTCAGTATCTGAGGTCAGAATGTTTCTGTGTATGAAATTTTTGCTTTTAAGTGTTCTAGGCGTTTGCACATCAAGTCCTGTACAAGACGTGAAGAGAGAAATGAAGCAGCAGCCAGAGGTTTTTGTAGTGTGAGTTGCATTTGAGCAGTGCTCGTGTGCATTATAGAATCTCCTGTTTTCCGTTGTTTGAGGCCATAACTTTGAAGGCTCTGCAAAGAGCCTGTTCTCTTGGTTTAAAATTAATAAATGGGGTTAGTTTTTGGAGAGCAGTGTCATTAAAAATGCCTGTCTTCATAGGTAAGATTTTGTTACCTACTTGCTCGGCATTAAGGGTTATTGCAGCAAGGTATCCTTAAAGCATGCTTGACCTTAAATGATGTGTTTTCTTTGCATTTGTTTGGATTGCTCACATGCTGAAAGTTTGGGGATATGAATCCTGTACTGGGAGAAGCTGACATTAGCTTTTGTTTTGTTTTGATTTTCCCTCAAGGTGGGAACGTGTGTTGTCTTGTTGGAAGCAAATGGAATTGCTTCCTAATATCTTTGCAATCTGGCAGTTCCTACTTTCAGTTTAAGGGTGGTTACAAATTAGCCTTGATTGCTCTGATAGCTCTTGAATTGCTCTTATCACATTTCATCTGAATGCTCTTCTTGTTGAAACTTGATCTAAAGAAAATACTAATGTTGTTCGTGTAGAACTGTGAATTGAAGTTTTCCTCTATAGAAAACTCTCATTTCTCTGAGTAACTGTTTTCTTGCTGGATTTTTATTTTTTTTTAAATGCTTACAGTTTATTTTGCCCCAGGGAATACAGATTCTTTCCCTGGTGAGCCTTGTTAAGTGAAAATAAGGCTTTGCGTAAGTGTAGATATTGTACCTTAGCTCTTCCTGCAGAAAGGCTTTGTAGTTTGTGTTCTTCTCTAATCCTGAGGATGCAGCAAGTTAGAGGAGAGGCACTAATCTGACGTGTCTGCGTTTCTGTGGGTAGTTCTGGTAGGCAGCTTTCAGGCAATGGCACACAGTGCTTGGGCATCCTTAGATGCTCTGCATCTCTACTTAGGGGTATTCAAACAAACATAGGCTGGTGGAGGAGCAGACCGAGGCCCTATGGAAGTTAGAGCTCAGAATTACCCCAGCTGGGTGGAAAATGGAGGATGTGCAAGCAGGCTTTGGTGCTGCACTGGCGTAGGCTGCTTGGTGCCGTTGTACTAAACATGAAATCCTGCTTCAGTCTTCACAAAACAGCTGAAGTCCTGGAAGAGGTTGTTAGTGTAATGGAAATATAGGCTTTAATTCTGAGCCATATTAAAGGTTCTTGAGTCCCTGTGGTTTTGGCTTTGTAGTGAGTGATTCTTTGTGCAAGAGCTGTATCTTGCTCTTCCCTTCTGCTAATCTGCTTATTATCATAATGTAACAGTTTCTTGGGCTAAAAGAAAAAAAATGAAAAGCAAGCCTGTTACTCAGCTGCTATCATCACTGTTAGGAAAATAAAGCAGTTTTCAGTCTGTAGTGCTGCACTGCATAATTCACAGTCTTTTAGTGAAGTTCAAGTAGCAAGCTTTGTTTTCTGATGGGTTTTAGCAGTACTGAGGAATTGAGAATTGTGTTTTTTTCCCCTTTCTGTGTCGGTATTAGGAATAAATGTCCACAGTGATAAAACACGAAGTCTGTATTTTCTTAGTCTAGGGAATCACAGCCAGGGTTCCCACTCAAAACGTTCTGATGTTGCATTGGCTGAGTGCCGGGTCTCTTGCACTGCCTAAGGTTGTGTTGCTGTGTGTGCTTTTTGCTTTTAATCCTTACTGGCATCGACTCTACCCTGCAGACAAAGAGCAGACAATGAATCGGAGTGAATGACACTTGTGAGCAGGAGGAAACTGGGTCAGTTCCAAGCTCACGCAGGTGTACGTATAACATCGATGGGTCTGGAGGGGATGAGGGGAAGCGGGCTGCTAACGTTCCTGAATGCAATGTGAAATCTGTTGATGGATTTTTAGGGTCATTTAGTGTAACTCAGTATGACAGAGCCCTGAGTAATACAGAATGTTCATTAGTTATTCATTAGAATTTACAGTTTTCAGCTGGAGTGCTGTCACAGTTTTAATTACTTCACAAAACTACATGCTGAGGTCATGCAGAGAATTGGAATGCCTCTAATGTGTATTATTTATTTATTGCAACTTACAATACCACTTAGTAGGAACAAGGAACTTTGGGATCTCTGATTTTGAGGTGCTGGAGCTAAGAGATACTGGTTGTATTTGGCTCTCCTGAGAGGTGCCATGAACTAATTGTGCTCATAAAGCTTAGCGTGGATCGGGATGCACAGAATCAGTCATAAGAAAAAAGCCATTTTCAGTTTTAATACATTTGTTCTTAAATGTGCCAAAGTATGAAATGGTAGTGGAACGTGTAGGTACGGATCTAAAGCATGTAGGTTTGCTCTTATATAAGTAAGACCTGTTGGACAAGTTGAAGAAAATCTGAATAAGAAGAGCTCCTAGCCCAAGCACTTGTAGCTAGTGTTGTCCTTACTGCTTAATCAGCTTTCAATAACAGTAATTGCCTCTTCAGAATATTTTCTTGCAGGTTGATTCATCTGGTTTGATGCAACGAGCAACTCTGACATTGAGAAAGCAGGAAGCAGTTTTGTTTTCCTTCAGTCTGTAAACAGATGTTATGGCAGAGGAACTGCCAGGTCCAGTCTTGAGAAACCTGAGCAAAATAAGCGATGTGCATAAAGTACACACAGCTTCCATTGTTCATTACAGTTTCAAGTACATGACTTCGTATGTGAGCTTGTCTTTTCAGTTACAGTAATAGTTTACAAAAGAAATAACATTAAATGCTGGCTTTGTGCATTTAATCAAATTTTAATTTCCATACAAATGAATCACGGCAGACAAGAACAATTAGCATAGGAGATGAAGAGTGGCATTTCTTTGTCTTTAGAATGAAACAGATTCAAATGCTAGCAGTGTAAACACTAAAAGCTGGCTTCCATCTGTAGTGTTGGCTGCCAAAAGAGTATCTTAATGTATCAGACTTTACTGGCTGATGAACTTCTAAATTAATGAGAAATTAAGTCATAGCAATCAGAAGAGCTCAGTCCCACGTCATCAGTGACTGCAGTCAGAGTTTAATCTTTGTATCAGAGCTTTCTCCTGAATGAGTGGTATGTTTTTGGGCTTTGGTTCAGAGCAATAGCTCCCCTGCTGCGTTGCTTCATACATGTGCTCACCTCTTCAGCTGGGAGCTGCCAAGGCTGTGGGTTCCTGCACTGCTCATGAATGGTGGGTCTGCATTAGGGATGCATGGCTTAAAAGTGAGGGAGTGTGTCAGTGGCACGTTTCTGGCTTGGAGATTCTGCTTTCAGGTATTCCCTTTTTCAGTGGATCCTGTAAACATCAGTGTCTTGGCTGGAATTTAGATTCTGGAAGCTTCGGTGTGCTCGCGTAGTGCTTTACAGGAGGTGTTTGTTACACACACACCTGAGGCTGGGCCTCTGGTGTAGAATTTGTTTTGGCTGAGTTTCTTTTCCTTTATATCTCGGTCTCAAATTGAGGGAATATAGATGGTCCTGTAAGACAGTAGCAAACCATTTACAGTCATCCACTGGCTTGTTTTCTGAGAAGGGTGTTGATGGCTGTATAGTGCTTGTAGCTAGAAAAGTGCCTGTTTGGGCCCATGTGTAATTGGCTTCTGTTGCTTGGTAGAAAATTATTAGAGCTTGATGGTTTTGCCCTTTCCAAAGAATTATTTCCACCTCTGCTACTTCTCCCACCCCTGTGGTGGTATGTCCTGGCCCATCATGTAGGCTGTCCTCATGGCAGCTGGGTTGAGGTCCTCATGCCATGCTCAGGGATTGCAGTGGTGGCAGAGGACAAGCTGTAGCTGACACGGCTTGAAATGAATGTGGACAGATGCTATCCAATTTGATCTGCAGCTCGCTGGTTCAAAGCAACCTCTTTAAATTCATTCAGAAAAGTGAACTAGCAAGGTGAACTTGTATTGAATCATCGCCTTGTTTCTTGTGGCTGTTATGGTCTTGATTTGATATTGGAAGCTCTCAATGAGATTTACTATATTTAAAAGTGAATGTGGGTTCTGAATTTAGATCCTCTCAGCCTTACCTTCAGTTACGACACTTCTGTTGAGTAACTGGTTGTCCCTGTGCTTTCTGCATGGAAAAGGTGAGAGATGAGTAAGAAATTAGTTCTATTTAAAATGAAAATAGGAGATGTCCTTGTCCAAATGCACCTCTGGAAGACTTGAAGCAGAAAACACAGGCTGCAGTTAGCATAGGGCCCAGGGCAGTACGCTGCAGGAGCCATGCACCCGGACTTGCCTATGCTCAGGCCCCAGAAGGAAAACATTCTCAATTCAGATTAAATGAGATAATTGGACCTCGAAGGACTTCCCGCATCGTTTTATAATGGAGAAGAGGTGCTCACTGCATTAAACCTGTGCAGCTGTGCTGGAATTCAGGACGGAATTGGGAACATCTTTGCAGGAAGAAAAGTTTTCAGTAGAAGCATAAGCAGCCACCTTAAAAATTGCTTGCCATGGGAAACCATGATTTTTGTGTTATTAAAAGTCCTGATGATTTTGTTGCTCAGTAACTTAGAGAAAATATTAGGAAGCTGAAGGAGTTGGCATCTTGTTTATATGGCACTGTTTAAACTTACTTATTGCGTTGCTTGTGGTGCTTGATGAATTAAGTTTCCAGCTATCTTGTAAGTTTTGTTTTAAGTTTCAAATTCCAGGTCCACAGCTAGCTTTGGCAGGACTTCTCTCAGGTGAGTGACTCCAGTGGGTGCACTGTGTTCTCTGATGATGTGTCCCCAAAACTTGATATTGGCATTTGTGGCCTTTGCTCAACAGGAATGTAATACTGTGCTGAATGTTAAGCTTACAGAGCTGATACAAAGCCTGCCAGTTTATACTGTGTAGAGTAGAGAACTATGGGTGGTGCTGTTTCTGTTGTGTTCTTGCTTCCCTTCTTCCCAACAAATACCAAATAAAATCGGTTGAGAAAGCTGGAGGGTTGCAGTGTGTTGTGGTTTTTGTTTGCTGGTGCTAATACATGCCCTGAACAGAGCTGGGCAGGGGATGTTGCAGGATGCAGGGTGCTGCTGTACTCCCGGTACTCTGACAGCAGCAAGGGCTTGGCTGGAGAGAGCTAGCCTTGGAATTGGTGGCCAGGGAGGTGTGCCAGGTAGGTCCAGCTGGAGGATGAGCCCATTTGGTAAGTGTGACTGTGAGAGGTGGTTGGATTTCCTCAATGACTGCATCTTGTTTGTCTTTGCGTTGAACCACAGCAGGCAACAAATAGAAGCAAAATGATTTAGAGGAAACTCTTCCAGAGACCTCACAGTGAATTGGGTGCTTGAATAATGCAGGGAGGTGTGGTCTCGGGGCTAAGAGCGCAGGAAGTGATATTGACAGTGTTTTCAGAATACAGAGCTTGTCATTTTGCACTGCGCCCTGCCTTCATAAACATGTTTGTACACCCCGTGTATACACATTGTTCATACAGGAGTGTCTGTAACTCAGGAAGCAACAACGTTATGGCATGTAGGTGGCATATTTTAATGCCCGTGATTTCAGGACAGTGTCATTATTTATCTGACCCAGCTGTGTGTAATTGTACTTACAGCACTAGTGGCATGTATGGATCTGTGCAGAGACCAGTAGTGCTCTTTACAAGTAGTGTAATGGAGACCTGCAGCTGGGCAGAAAGCAGTCTTGTATGGGAAAACATCTACCAGAGGCTCATTGCTTGGAATGGCCATAAATGAACTTTAAGAAACCCGATGCTCTGTGCTGATGCTGCACAAATGTGGAAAAACAAGTTACCATCCTACTCATAGTATAAGGGGGAACAATTTTAAACTGGAAGAGTGGAGGTTTAGATTAGATGCTAGGGGAAGCTTTTCACTTGGGGAGATGAGGCCTGCCCTGAGAGGCTGGGGATGCCCCATCCCCGGAGGTGCCTGAGGCCGTGGATGGGACCTGGGCAGCATGAGGTGAGGGGGGTTAGAACTGGGTGGGCTTTATGTTCCCTTCCCACTTAAGCCACTCTGTGATTCTGTGATTGAGCTGTGCTGCTGGGAGTGTGCTGGAGTTCTCAGTGGTTTTGTGGCCTGACTGTGTTCCAAATGGGTGAGGTGTTAAGAGGATGTGCTCTAGGGGAGCGCGCTATCAGTATCCTATACCAGCGCAGAAGGATGTGCTGTGATGGAGCAGCGAAGGTGAGATATTCCTGAAAGATACTGAGGGACACAAATTTATGCTGAGTTATTAGGTTCTGGCATTTGATAGATAGAATTGGTATATATGCATAAAAAAGCTTTGAAAAATCATACTTCTTATAATGCTAATTAGGACTGACAAAATAATGATGGCAAGTAGGCAGTGCTGTTGTAGCAGCAGGCATTGCATGTTTGCAGATACTGACAGTTTCTTTTGAAGGATGTGCTGATAGGTGTGAATTCTACAATAGAGCTTAAGCTGGAAAGTGAAAACAGGTTCAGCAATATAGAAATTGTTTCACAAATACTTTTGTGATATGGCTTTAAATTGGGTTGGACAGTTGTGCATGTCTGGGTGGGTCCTGGTGTATGTAATGATTGGAGTGGAAATTGTGTTGTGAATTTGTTGTGTAATGGCAGCACTTAAAAGCTGCCATAGTGTATTTTTGTTACACCTCAGTTCTCAAAGGAGTGAGCAAGGTATTTTAGCGCCCCATAGGATGCAAGTGAGGAACACTGCTCTTGACTGCTTCTGGGTCCCACTGCTCTCGCTTCTCAATCTGGAGCAGGGCTTGGGAAGGCTTTGCAACTGCGGATTTCCCTTCCTTCTCTTTTGTTAGAGACACCAGCTTATCTGCAGGTATACGAAAGGAGCAGAAGTGAGACGTACTATAGTGTAATTGTCTTGAAAATCTATTTTATAAACTTAAGAGAATATGTTCTAACATGATCAACTTGTATTCTTGTTAGTATTTCGTAAGTGGAAAGCGTACCACTCAGTGATATCCATATTCTTTCTGGATGAGGCAGAAGCAACTGGTAGATCAGAGCTCTGCGTTTCATAGAGCTGAATTGAAGCATCTGTGACTGCGCAAACCAGAAATCTGCCAGATAGATCTTATGTCTATTTTTAATTAGGAAAATTTTACTATGGCTGTGTGCTAGGATTCTTTCACAAACCCTGGAAGCAGGCCCTCCTGTCTATTAGAGCTGCAAACATCCAGTTGAAAATATGGAAGTGATCAGAAGCTAAGCGGTATTTAGCAGACTTGAGTTATCCAGAGTTTCAGCCCGTTACACTTCAGCAATACATTACATAGTGACCAATTTATGCATATTTAGACCTAGAAGAATATATTACATTTGAAACAAAACACAACTTTCTTCTTTTGCAGAGCTCCGCTGCACCCCAGGACAGTTTGCGTGTCGGAGTGGTACCATCCAGTGCATCCCTTCCAACTGGCAGTGTGATGGATGGCCCACCTGTGAGGACGAGAGTGATGAAGTTGACTGTCCAGGTAAGGCTGCTGCTCATCCCAACACCACCTTGTTTTTTGTGTGGCTTACTCTACAAACATTTTTTCAGTTGTCTGCATCTTACTTCGGTGCTGACAGTCTGTAGGTGTGCTGGCAGCGAGGAAGGTTTCATGTCTGAAAAAGAGACATTCTTCGCAGGGAAAAATCGTGTTGCAATTAAACTGAAATGACATGTAATCCTGAGGTTAAGTTCTGAATTGCAGTTTGGGTTGCGTGAGTGCATCGCTCAGACTGTACTTAGTGACATTGCTGGACTAGGTAAAGAGCTTCTTTTATTGCTACGTGTTCCGATTACACTTCATGTGCTTAAGTGGAGAACTTTGTTCTGCCAAACAAACTGTTGTATTTACTCTTTATGAGCTCATGTACGTTCTCAGGGGCCTACTGCCAGCAACAGTTCTTTGCTGAAGCTGCCAGATAGTGATCTGCCTTCAATTTTGTTATTTAAAAAAAAAAAAAAAAAAAAAGCAAGTGAACGTAGAATCACAAATACAAGCATTCTCATTTGTGTTCTTTACAGACTGGCCAATGTGATTCTTTTTCTGTGTATCTTAAAAGTGAAAGAACCTATCTTATTTATTTATTTTGTGACAACAGTGATGCAGGAATCGGATAGCACAGCTTAGAATTTAACTGGCACAATTCAAACTCTTACCTTTACAGCATGGCAAAGCTGTGTTCAACAACTGTTTTATGAAGCTGTTTGCCTTTGAGGTACTTAATTTGCTTGGTAGAGAATCACTTTCATATCACAGCATTCAGTCTGTTTGTCATCATTCTGAGTTTTAAGCTATTTTAGTTGCAGAGGTGCTACCAAATAGTAACATTGGTATTTTACAGGAACAAGCTGTTCTAAATAGTTGTGTTTTTTAAGTGGAAATAGTAGAGTAAATGTAACACTCAATGTTTGAAGCTGCACACTCGTTTGCCTTCTCCCCACTGTGTGTTGCAGACAAATAATTAAAAGAATGTGCTCAGTACCTTTTTTTCTTTTAAGAAGGCTTTTGCCTGGTTGCTGTGAATGGGTATGTTTGCAGGGAGTGGGGGGAGGAACTTCTGAATTTCTGAAAATTAAGCCATGCCATTAATGCAGCTTCTGTTTGAGGCTGTTATTCTGTTATTCAGGATGTTATTAAGGATGTCCTTAAAGGCAGATGCTTTTATAGTTGTTGCTATTCTTCCTACTTCTTAGCTATTTTTGATCAAATAAGAAGAGCTAGGGATCTACAAGTTCTGGAGGTCAATGAAAGCCAATAGCTTGGTAAAAAATCACGTTAATGTTTGGATTTACTCAAAAAGCACTGAAATATCCCTTTAGTCCAAAATGATGGTTTGCCTACAGTATCAATCAGCAGTCTTAAGCTATTGCATGATGTTTGTAGTGGGAGGATGACGACTCATTGATGGATCTTTGAAGAGCATTTTGGTGCAAGGCTAGGGCAGGCATGTGATAGAAGTGCAATTACTCAAAGGATGGACTCAGCCTTTGGTTGGGGTGTAGGTCTCATTAAACTGTCTGGCCTGACATGGAGGGAAGACCTTCAAGGAATGTCAGCAAGTGTGTGGGAGAGACTTGATTCATCTCCATGTCCATATACAGGAACCACAGAATCACCAAGGTTGGAAAAGACCTGCAAGATCATCCAGTCCAACCATCCACCCATCACTAATAGTTCTCACTAAACCATGTCCCTCAACACAACGTCCAAACGTTCCTTGAATACCTCCAGGGTCGGTGACTCCACCACCTCCCTGGGCAGCCCATTCAACTGCCTGACCAGTCTTTTAGAGAAGTAGTGTTTCCAGTAGTATGTCCAGTCTAAATCTCCCCTGACGCAGCTTGAAGCCATCCCCTCTAGTCCTATCACCAGTTACACGAGAGAAGAGGCCGACCCCCAGCTCACAACAACCTCCCTTCAGGTAGTTATAGAGAGCAATAAAGTCTCTGCTGAGCCTCCTCCAGACTGAACAATCCCAGCTCCTTCAGCCGCTCCTCATAAGGCTTGTGCTCCAGACTCCTCACCAGCTTTGTTACCCTCCTTTGAACACTCTCTAGGGCCTCAATGTGTTTCTTGCAGTGAGGGGCCCAAAACTGGACAGAGTACTCGAGGTGCGGCCTCACCGGAGCTGAGTACAGGGGGACAGTCACTTCCTTGTTCCTGCTGGCAGCACTGCTTCTGGTGCAAGCCAGGATGCCATTGGCTGCCTTGGCCGCTTGGGCACACTGCTGGCTTGTGTTCAGCCGAGCATCAATCAATACCCCCAGGTCCGTTTCCTCTACACGGTCTTCCAGCCACTCTGCCCCAAGCCTGCCTGGCGCTGTTGTTTCCAAAGTGCAGGACCTGGCATTTGGTTTTGTTGAACCTCATCCCATTGGCTTCAGCCCAGCTCTCCAGCCTGTCCAGATCCCTCTGTAGGGCCTCGCTGCCCCCGGGCAGATTGACACTTCCAGCCAACTTGGTGTCATCTGCACACTTACTGAGGGTGCACTCAATGCCCTCATCCAGGTCATCAGTAAAGATATTGAAGAGGGCAGGCCCCAGCACCGACCCCTGGGGAGCACCACTCATGACCGGTCACCAGTTGGATTTAGCTCCATTCACCACAACTCTCTGGGCCCAGCTCTCCAGCCAGTTCCTTACCCAGCCAAGAGTGTACCTGTCCAAGCCATGGGCTGCCAGCTTCTGCAGGAGAATACTGTGGGAGACAGTGTCAGAGGCTTTGCTGAAGTTGAGGTAGACCACATCAACAGCCTTTCCCTCGTCCACCAGATGGGTCACTCGATCATAGAAGGATATCAGGTTGGTCAAGCAGGATCTGCCCTTCATGAACCCATGCTGGCTAGGCCTGATCCCCAGGTTGTCTCACATATGGTGTGTGATTTCCCTCAAGACAATCTGCTCCATAACCTTCCCTTGCGCCGAGGTCAGGCTTACAGGCCTGTAGTTCCCCAGGTCCTCTTTACGACCCTTCTTGTAGATGGGAGTCACGTTGGCAAGCCTCCAGTCTTCTGGGACCTTACCAGTCAACAAGGAGCGCTGATAGATGATGGAAAGCGGCTCGGCTGTCACCTCTGCCAGTTCTCTCAGCGCTCTTGGGTGAATCTCATCTGGCCCCATGGACTTGTGGCAGTCCAGTTGGAGCAGTAGGTCTCTGACTGTGTCCTCCTGAATCACGGGGGGTTTAGTCTGCTCTCCAGCTGAGACTACCAGGTCAGAGAGTGGAGTACCCTGAGGATAACTGGTCTGACCTTTAAAGACAGACATAAAGAAGGCATTCAGAACCTCTGCCTTTCCCTTATCCTCACTGGTCACATTCCCAGCCTCATCCAGTAAAGAATGGAGATTCTCCTTAGTCCTTCTGTTACTGTTGATGTATTTGTAAAAGAGTTTCTTGTTCCTTTTTACCGCAGCAGCCAGGTTGAGTTCAAAGACTCAAGGAGAGGAACTTGAGTCCAAAGACTCAAGGAAGAGGAGAGTAACTGACATAAGGAGTATTAGAGGGGAAGACGATGGAAGGCATGGAGAAGGAAAGTGCTCCACTTGATGAAAAGATTAATTGGATAAGTAAGTGGTGGAAAAGGCTGTACGAAGTTAAAGGAGCCGGCAAGCTGGGTGTGGCAAGAATTGAGATATTTGCACAGTAATGCAAGGAGGCAGCCAGCAAACCTGAGGAACGGGAACTACTGGTGTATGTCATAAAACTCTATTATACCTGTGACAGAAATGTAGTGGGATAGCATTGTGAGCTGAAATGGGCGTTGAAGGGCATATGCTATGTGAACTGCCAAGAGTAGGGACTAGTATGTGTGCTGCTGTGCATGTGAATAGTGTGTTGGAATATGAAGGACAAAATGAATTTAAGTAATGCTGGTGAGGCCAAGTTAAGCTTGGAAGAGCACGTATTTCTCAGGCTGGGGAAAATAAGCAGTCACAGGACAGACCGACTGCTGAGACATTGATTGGGAAACTAAAGCAACTAATAATAGTAGCACAGTGTCATACTCAGGAGTGATAACTTTCTTCTTAGGCTGCTGAATTAACAAGAGATGATGCAGCTTTAAATTTAGAAAATACCTTTAGATTCAAATGAGTAATTGTGAGATGATTCAGCTAAATTTAAATCCTTAATAATTAAGGTTCTTAATTTCAATGAAGGCAGACCAAACACTAAAAGAACGAGTTAGTGAAGCCACTTGGGCTTGTGAAACTTGGAGAATTAAAACGTCTTCAAATTAAAAGGGATGAAATCTCTCTGAAGCATTAAGAGAAAGCTTGCAAGGAAGGGCTCTGAGTCTGATTGCAGAGCTTTTCACTTTTCAGCCTTTGGGCTGCTAATGGCGTCCTTCAACATGAGCAACTCAGAAAACATCGTTGGTGGTGTTGGGTTTTTGCGGTTCTGTTGAGGGTGTGTTTCAATGACTACTTTGTCATTTTGCTGTTTGCAGTGATTTAATATAAGGCCATTGAAAGTTATTTGGCACTATTCACATTTTTTCAGTCTGAATACTTTCACATTAGTAATGAATCTCCTACTGAATTAAGAGAATGATCCAGTAATAAAATTGTTTTGATTGTGTGTTGTCTTAAGTACAGGAGACATCCCAAACCCTAATACTTCTTTGTTAGGATCATTCCTTTTAACATCTTCTCCAGAACACAAGGAGGTAAGACGTTCATTCATGGACAGTCTGAATAAGTATATTCAATGACTTTTTTTTTGTCAGACCACATGTATACAAAATACACAGCCAAAAGTTTTAGGGGAAGGAAGATGTTTCCAGCTGAGGTAGCTCATACAGTGTATTCTTCTTCCACAAATTATCACCTTTCAGTTTACCTCATGGCCAGGAAGCTTCAACACTCCTTCCGAAAGTGTTCCAACCCTATGCTTCTTTGCTTAATGATATATTGGGAAAAGCATTTCCGTTGGTTAGTCTTTCATTTCCTTCCTTAATTGGTGTGTTTGTTCATGTATTATGAACTACTCCGTACTGAGATCTTTAAACTGTTGGCATTTATGTACTTCTTAGTACATCTCCTTTACCCCCCCTACCTTTTTAAAAAGCTAAATAATAACAAATAGTCCCTGGTCAATTGCACGCCTTTTCTGAAGCCATGCTGATCTCCTACAGGATGCTTCATTTTTCCTTTCCCTTGTGGTGTTTGAGCTCCTTACTGTCAGGGCACTCCATGGGTTTGACTGATGCTCAGTATAGCAGGATGCTGGGTTGTTTCATCTATTTCCCAGCCTGACACAACTGATAAAGTAAAGAGTGGAGCTGCCAGACCTGTGTACATCTGAACTACGTTTCCAAATCTTTAGGCGTGAAATTGGATTTAATCCTGAAGCTCCCTCACCTCTCGAATTACCAGATTGAATTAAAAGCTTTTTAAAGGTTCGGTAGGTAATATACTGGAGAGAAAGTTTGAGGCCTAGGGAACAAGGTAGCTTTCATATTTCATTTTGACATACTGTGAATGGAGAAATGTGCTGGAATTCCCTGTTTATGGTGGAAATGCAAAGATTCGAGGTCTAGTGTTTTGAAGGTCCAAAAGGAAATGTCAGAAGCCTGTCTTCTCAAGTGCCCAGTGCTAGGCAGCATGCCCTTTGCTTCGAGTGTAGTTCCTGTTGCATTTAATTGCAGCGGCAGACCAGACGTGCCTTAATGGTACATCCATCCTCATGAAGTGCTTGGCTGGAGTGACTTGTTTGCTGTGGCACAGGAACTCTGGGAAACAGTGCAGCTTCCCAAATCCCAGGATTCGCCCCTGCATGAGTCCTGACCCTACACATACTTCTTTTAATACTTCAGGCTCTTGACAGTCAGTCTCTTGTCTGCCTTTTTTTCTGTACAAACCAGACTTTGGTCTGTATGATAGCTTGCAGCTTCCCTTCCAGCTCCCCTGGGTGGTGTTTGCCATTGAGCAAGCACTGTGTTTGCTCCCCCCTGCAGCGCTGCCTGGCATGCCTCTGTTCCAGCCTGGTCCTGGCTTAGCTGCTGCCAGCTCACTTTTGTGTGTTCTCAGCACACGTTCCTTCTGCGCTGCTTGGCTGTTTGTATCATTTCACGTGGTCTGAGGGATAGAGACACTGAGAGGTGCAGAAGAGGAGTGTTCCCTGCTGCTGGAGGGCATGTTCATCCCTCACTGCACCTAAGGAAGCTCCTGTGGGTAAATGCTGTAGAGCAACCTCTGTGGATGTATGTGGAAGACTGGACAACTTAACTTGGAATAATGGGCAAGCCCCTTTTTGTTTCTGACATAACCTGGTGGCATTTGACCCTCTGTGTTCCCGTGCTCCCAAGAGGAATAACAAAGCTTGTGTGCATGAGATAGAGCTTTCTCTGTGAGTTCTCAGGGCTGTGCTTTGCAGTCAGAAGTGCCAAGTCTTGTTCAGTTACAAGAGTATAAGCAAAATGCTTCCCTCTTCTAAATTCCTCACTTTTGTTCTGAAAAACTGTGAATGGTATTGATTCAGATCTGAAACAGTTTACCACCATAAAATGTGGTAGGAGACATCCAGCATGGCAAGCTTTCTTTCTAAATAGGTAGCTTCAAGTTTGAAACAGCTGGAAACAGTCATGTAATCAGACACGTTGGGCAACTTTCCTGATGGTGTATTGCTCAGCCCGTAAACATGCTAGAGTGAATTAGTGACTGTTTGTAAATTGGAGGGAGTTGCATGAATGCTAATCATGGCCGGATCCATTTGGAAGCACTTCGGAGGATGTTCCTGTCCCACATGCAGTGCTTTGCAAGGGGAAAAGAGAAACTGTCTCATGAGTCTTCCCCTGAACCCATTTTTGCCCTTGTCCACTTCCTACCGTGCAAATCCCTTTTCTGGAATAGTCAAAACATAAAGCTATTGTCTTGGCTAGGAAAGATACTGTCATTGCTGCTATCTCGTGTGTTTCTTTAGTATCTAGAAAAGGAAGGATTTGGAACGTAGCTCATCTTCCCTAAATTAATAGCTTTCAGAATACTAACTGTGCACATAAGCACTAAAAATGCGTGTTTTCCTTTTTCAAACGCTGATGAAACATAGGCTGTGGTCTTCTGGCTTAGGCTATTATCTGAAAGCTTAGCTCGTGGCACTATTCCTTCTGAAGATAGAAATATTTTTAATAAAGGAAACAGGAACAGCAGAGCGCACAGAAAATGTTTCTGTTGCGTATTGCAACAGCGCAGTAGCAAACCGGTCCAATTACACCTTTGCCATCTGAATCTGCAACTGCTTTTCAAGACAGCTGAGTAATTTGCAGGCTTGTTAGTGTGGTCTTTATTGCCCTGGAAAAACTTGTCATCTTTCTTTTCTCAGAGACAGGAAATTCAGGTCAAATAAGAGCAATTTTATATTTGAAGAGCTCCAAATTATTAAGCAGCTGACAGTGCTGGGCATGAAGGAGGACTTGTGGTGCTGTGTGCCTCCAGAGCTCTGCCTTGTTTCAGTGGCAGGGCTGCTGACACGGGCACATCGTGTTAGCAAGCACTGGGGAAGGAGCCATGGTCTCCTTCTTGGCTTATGTTTGATTGAGCTCACTTTGTGTGAGCTGTGAAGCTATTTTTCAAGGCATCTGCCATAAATCGTGTCAGCTTAAGATGTTAACCCAAGTAACCCTTTCTTAATCTTGCATATTAAAACCTATGAACGCCTCTTTTATTCCTGGCGGAGTTAAATTGTTAAGTACTTGTGGGCGTTCTGTTTAGCTGTGAAGGGTCAGCCATATGGTGTTGCATCTGCTTGCACTTCAGAAAAGGGACTAATGCTTCTTGTGTTTGATTCTTTCACTTTACATATTGCCATTTAATGCCATGGGAAAATATGGCTTCCCATGCTGAGCTCGGTTCATCTTCGATACAGCAATCTATGTTAATTATATTAAGACTTTAAAAATAATGTTAATTAAATATTTGCTTTTTTAATGTCTTAGTATCACTTTGGAGATCATAATGTTTCAGCAGCAGTATTTACACTGGGATTAACAGCAGTCCAATCCTAAAACTAAAAATAGATTGGCCTTTAATAAAAACAATCAGCGATCCACATTGTTGAATTACTTTACCATTTTGTGCCCTTTGAAGTGTATACTAACTGAATTTCTTGGCACTCGCTCCTTTCCTGTGATAAACAGTATGTTCTAATATTGCGTGTTGGGATTACAACTTTATTCCTGTAAGGCCATGTGAGTTCATTACACACAGCCATTTCTTAACGGGTGATCTCCATGGACATGTAATTCCTTGGGTAACGTGATAATCAAATATCCCTTGCTTATCCCATTAACATGGGGAAAACTCAGTGTGCTGGTGCCAGATGATTGCAGAGCTACTCTGCTCTTCTCATCAGCAGTTTGTCCCAAGGAGTACGTTGTCTGATGGTGGATCTTCTTGAGGTCTGTCCAACAAGTAACCTCCAACTGTGTTTAAAGTATCAGCGAATTGCTGTGGATCTCTTGCTATTCAGTGTTTGAAAGGAGAAAGTTTGATTTGTGTGGTTTTTAACATATTTCAAACAGATAAGCCTGTTAAAGATGTCAGTGTTGCTGCTTTTTATTTGGGACCATAGCTGGGTACATAGAGCTAATCAGCTTTAAAAGGAAGTAAGCTGATTCTTTTTATAAGAAATACGTCTGCACGGCTCTTTGTGATGTTCTGTTAGCTCAAATAGCAGCTGGTAGTATTAGATGACATACAGATAGGTATTTCAATGCTTACATTCTCAGATTCTTCATTTATCTGTTTTTAGCTTAATTCCTTATTTCCACATTAAACTTTGTGTTCATCTCAGTCTTTCTCAAAGGCTTCTCCTCCCATCCTTCCAGCTGTACCGCCTCTGGACTTGTTAATTTTGCTGGCTGAGGCAGTGACAGCACCTCACCCATGTGCTCATTTGCTCCTGGAATGCCCCGGTCCCCTTTGTGGAATCACAGCTTGCATTGTGTTTTGCTGAGCTCCTGAGTCCACTTGTCTCATGCGCCCATTCACAAGCCCCGACACCCAGCTTAGGGCTTGTGCACTTTTTGTTTCAGAAATAATGAGCAAACATTTGCTTTAGAAGTTTGAGAAGGAATAAAACACCTTGTTCTTCTGGCTGAAGAGAGAAGTCCTTTCCTGATTTTAATTTTGTCCTAGATCTCAGAGAATGTTTTGGAAAATACATTGAAAAAGCTGTCTATGTCTTTGAGTGCACAGCTGGAGAGGGGAGTTCTGCAAACGAGAGCAGACAAAATGCACTGGGAATGGTGCATTTGCTGCAGCAACCAAAAGGACAAGTGTGAAGATCTGTGCAAAACTGCAGTTGTTGAAAATCTGCCAAAATGTTTATCTTTTCAGGACTCATGTAATGTAGTGGTGGTTCTTTTCAACTTCAAGTATTTCAGTTATGTCCCTTGTGAAATGGCCAGGCTGTTACTACAGAGATCTATCATCTTACCTACCTGTTATTTATCACGTTTTGAATTAAAATTTGTCTTGAATTAAAACCCAGAGAAAGCTTAGTAAAATCAGCTCCGCTTTGTGTTCCGTCTTTCACTGGTACTGACTGTTCCTTCTTGTCCTTAGGATTGACAGGGGACCAGCGCACTTACCACGGGAAGGAGAATGTGGACTCCAGGCATAATCGAGGGAGAGGAGGGGAGACGACCCGCTTTCACACCGTCAATGTGGCACAGCCTGTCCGATTTAGCAGTAAGTTGCAGCCTGGGAAATCTGGCCCGCCTTTCTGTTAATTAGTTTAACAACTCAGATTAATTTTTCTTAAAAGAAAATTAATAGGTTTTCTCTTGCGTAGATATTTGACCAATTTTAGCTCATGTTCAGTACTTTCGAAGGGTTTTTGTGCATTTCATTTGTATGTGTGCTGTTACGATGCATGGTTTATACAGCGGACTGATAGATGCAAAATACTCAGCTTCCTCTGTGGTTTTGTTTTTGTGCAACAGGAAGCCAAAATCAATTGCTTTTGATTGAAGTCCTTTTGACGATATTTTTAGATAAACTAAGTGCATCTCAGATGTTGTGAGTTTCATAACCTTTTTAAGTGGAATAGTATTCTTAAGGAAGAGAGGAACTTGAGGAAATTGTTCGCTTGCATCTCTGAAGAGAAGGTCTGTTGAGGAAGAGTGTGGTGTCTGAATAGGCTTCTCCATCTAACTTCCATGTGTCAGTTGGGAATATTCCAAAATACCACTCCAATAACATCCTGCCCTCTTTCCTGCATCACTGCTGGTGTTGCTGCCTACATCTTGGTACTGGCCTTATCTAAATACTTAGAAATATTCTGCAACTGGCCTCCTGGCTAATGAGAGCTCATAGCAACTGATGTCTCTGAATCTCTTAAGTCTCTCTTGCTGCTTTCTCTTATCTTGTTCTCTTTGTGTTCCATGGATCACCCAGTGATTTGGGAGTGAGATAGCATTGATTAGCTTTGGAGGAATTGGTGGGGCAGGCTAAGAAGGGAACATGCAGTGAAGAAGGCATGGCAGGATTCTGGAGAAGTCAAGTGATTAACAAAAATAAAAACTCATCTCTTTGTTGATTTTTTTTTTTTTTTTTTTTTAGGATGAGGGAAGGAGAGGAGAAGCTTTTTAAAATAGGTATTTTGATATGTTGTGGATTCCAATAGCTGACTTACTAGTCCCGTTTGTGGAGAACAATAAAGCAATTTAGAAACTAATACAGCAATATCTAAAAGGTTCTGCAGTTTGATTAATACTGCCTTCATTTCCATCTTAGTGGCATGACCAGTAGATCTTAAACAATCCCATTGCTTCTTAAATAGAAATGGAGACTGAGGAAGGACACTTAAAGGGATTCAAATCTAAATGTGTGTCATTATTTGATGATAAAGATCACTGTTTCTGAAGGGAGTCCTTAAGCTTGCGATAAACATGAAACAGTTTGTGAATTTAAAGTACCTTACTTAGGTGTCATGCAATATTAATACTGCAAATGCAAGTTCTAATATCATATTTCATGTCTGTTTTAAATTTCATCAGCTTGCCTCTGTGATTTTATTAGTTAACCATCACCTCCAAGAATGCCAGCTATCAAAAGCCCATGGGTCTGTCTCATCTACAAATGCCTTAAGGCTTTTGTTGCATATTCCCTTGTGAGAGAACTGAGAGAAATCAGAGACAACAGTTCATACCATCACCTTCTTGATTCCTAAAGACCCACTTTGCAGTGACAGTTTTCCAAGGCAAACAACCATTGCACCAGAACCCCCATCATCTTCAGTGGTAGACTGAGCTGGAGTAGGTGAATTCTACTGAAACTGTTCCTTAAAAGAAGGCTGAAAACTTCAAAGCAAGCTGGGCTTGTTGCTAAACCACCTAATAGAAAGATGCAGTCATCAAGTTAGCTACCTCTGGTTTATGCTTTGTGTTTATTGCTGCTTGTTTTGACTTGGATCAATCAAACTGATTGGATTTTTGGGAAAAGCTTCCTTAGTCGGTCATCAGTCTTAATTAAAGAATTTAAAGGCTGTGGCAGTGCAATGAAACATCACTAGGAATTTTTCAGTCCATTTATGAGAAATCCCTAAATGAAAAGCATTAGTAAAGGAAGTCTCCCATGATCCCATCTCCCGTGTGTGTATCTCCTACTGGTGAGGTAAAGTATGGGCAGTGTGTTGGGTATACACATGCAAGTGATTACACATTGTGCAGTCATAAACTGATTAGGATGTATTACCTTGAAGATCCTAATTTGGGGGGAATGCTTTCCCTTCTGTTCTTCATGTTTCCTAGGAAAGTGCCCAACAGGGTGGCATCACTACGAGGGCACAGCCAGCTGTTACAGAGTCTATTTAAATGGGGAGAACTACTGGGACGCCGTGCAGACATGTCAGCGGGTGAACGGATCCCTTGCCACCTTCACTGCAGACCAGGAGCTAAGGTTTATCCTGGCACAGGAGTGGGACTTGGAAGAAAAGACATTTGTCAGGAAGGACCAACGTAGGTGAGTGTGAAGGAAGGAGCAGAGATCTCACATGAGAACAGTTTCTGTGGGGTATAATTACTGGTAGTCAGGTTTGTCTAGCAAATCTAATGGTAGCATTGATTTCAGGTTAATAACCCTGCAAGAGCGTGCTGAGAGATGGCAGTGGCCATCTCTGGGTTTTGTGTTTTAAATAACATTAGTAGATTAATAGGCTACAATTCACCGTAGTCTTTCTTTCTTCAGGCTGTCTCAGCACCATATTAGTAATCTTGAACTACCACAGGGAAGGTGAATTTTACAGTGATTTACTGCTGCACTGCATTGTACAGAAATAAGAATTCTTTAAAATTTTCAACACAGTTTTGGTTTTCATTAAGTACCAGTATTTCTGACAAAGACTACAGGTTTGAGATGAGAATGACGTAAAATGCCATTCTGAGTTGTAAGGACTTTGGTGACTTGGGATATTTTATTCTGTCATTTCACAGCAAATTTGTATATTTTTTGCCTGTGAGTGTTTTTGGGTTCAAAATACTGCAGTGATGTCATAGCGACGGAATAACGTGTTGCTTATGCATGGAAATTGAAGGCGTCATGAACTATTTGTGAACATGGAAAACTATCAAGTGCTTTTATTCAGTGTTCTCTCTTTACTTCACAAACTTACCGGCTGAAATTCTAAGGACAACATCATCAGAATGTTTTCAAAGTTATTTTTTAATTATGAAGGTATCGTTAGGTTCCGTGTAGTGTTTTTGAATTTCTCAGTATGTTTTTTGGCTTGTATCTTTAGAATAGAATTTAATTTTTTTGTAGGTTCTGGGTTGGATATCAATATGTAATCACCAACCGAAATCACTCTCTAGAAGGTCACTGGGAAGTAGCTTACAAAGGTAGGCCTCTACAATTATTACTGAGCTGAATGGGTCATGGAAGCTATCTTAAAGCATGGATATTTTCTGCAGGAACGGCGTCATCTCTTTCACTGATAGCGTAGAAATGCTGTAGGGGAACTGCTTTGCTTTACAGTATCAAAACAGAAGTGTTCAATACTGGCTGACCTTTTTCAGTTGCAAAAGAAGCAGTCCCCTCTGCTTCAAACGCAAATATATGTTTTTATACCTTTTATTTTTAATTAATTCAGTTAAGTGATTAGTTTATCTCAAAGTCGTTGTATGAACTCTTGTGTGCAGAATTGAGTGTCTGACTGCTGTGCTGGTATAGGTCATGGAAAATGGAAAAACAGTGTTTGAAGCATCAGCACTGGGAACTCCAGTATAGCGTTTGAAGACTGATCAGAGTAGTTTTCTTCTCGTATACGACTTCCACTAATGGAAAATCTGTAAGCATAACTGTCCATTATGTACGGATACATAATTATGAGCAGAATTCTGGAAAGCAGTTGAATGTTGAAAAATACTACTTTTGATGCACGAGGAGTGGTTGAACCCTGCATAGCTTTCCATTGATGATGCTGTTTCACTGTGTTGCCGTGCACAAAAGTATTGATTTCTTTTGTCATTTACCTAAAAGGATTTGATTGAATATTCAGAGCAAACTGCTCCTTCTTGTGCAGGCAGGAACATTTTTGTTAGTTCCTTCAAGTAAAGCACATAAAGATGCCTCTCAGCATCAGAGGAATGGCGAGGGGAGGTTCCAGCTTTTTCTCTAAAGGGTTAGTGGTTCCTGGTCTGGACAAAACTGCTTATGCAGGTAGGCTTTGCCTATGAACTCCTAGAAAAAAACTGGTTCTGTTTAAAAGGAACTTCCTTTGCTCTTCAGAACGTTGACTGCACTGCCATCTACTGACCAAGTGTTCATGACCAGGGAGACACAAATTACAGAAAATCATGATACCTGTTTGTATTATAAGTTGTATTCAACTTGATGCATTATATAAATATAAACCCTCTCAGTGCCATTTAGTCTTTTGCTTGCAAGTCATTTATTTACTAAAATAATACCTATCTGAAGTAAAGCACATAGTAGTGTTCAGTAGCTTCTGAAAGGTTTTACTTACGTTCCTTTCAGTTGGACTTTTAGTAAGGCAGTGAATTCCTAGTATCTGTTTCAAAGGTGATTTAGGGTTCTGCAGCTTGAAAATTTTAATCCACTCTTGGGAAATACGGAACTTAAACCCTCAAAAAATGATGGGGGAGCCTAATTGCATTAAAAGTCATCTGACTAAATGTTGGAAAAGACCATCACGTGACATAACTGCCTAACTGAACAACTGCAGGAGCTGAAGTCAATGTTTAAGCACACAGGTTTGGAAAGGAGGCTTCTGAAGAGCTATCACATAGACTAATTTTCATGATTGTGTCTTTGTCTCACATGAATCTCCACAACTTTGAATACCAATTGATTTAGCAGTAAATAACCAGTTAATGTAACGGTAAGACACTGGTCAGAAGTCAAATATTTAATGTTGTACAGTGCCCTTACAACATTTCTCACACCCTGGTATGGGAGAAAGAACTTCATGCTAAGTCCCCACTCTTTCGAACACATCTCAGTGCAGTATTTTAACAGTTGCATGAGTTGGAAGGACCAGACAGCACATAGCTCCATGCAGCAGCAGCAGCATCACAGCTGTGTTCTTTGTTTAGCTCTGGCTCAGCACAACACTGTGATTGAGCAGCATGGGGTATGGGTACAAGGTTGGCGTGGGTTCTTGCTCCACAAGCATTTGTGCACACCTTAAGGTGTACTAGTCCCTACTCAGTTTCCCCTTAGAAGATCCAAACTGGCAGGCAAACCCCATGAGGCTCTGGAGGGAAGCATTTGTAGAGATAACAGAACATCACTCCTACCACTGCAGAATGGCAAAATTGCATGGCTCTTTGAAAACAGCAGCCTTTTCTGTGTGAGTCACCCTTTCCCTCCCCACTCTTTGCCTTCCCCCAGAGGAGTGCTGCTAATGGAAGCTAAAGCTGAGGACAGTAGCCCTGTAGAGTGTTGGTGTGCATGAAATGAGTGACATTACAAAGCTTTTCTGAAGCTTTGCTTACCCCCAGGCTGTTTATACCAATGCATCTTGTTCTAGGCTCTTCGGAAGTATTTTTACCCCCTGACCCTATCTTTGGTACGGCTATGTCTGAAAATGAAAACGTTCTTTGTGCCCAGCTTCAGTGTTTCCATTTTCCTACCCTTCGGCACCATGGTTTACACAGCTGGTATGCTGAAAACTGCTATGAGAAATCGTCATTCCTCTGCAAAAGGAGTAAGTTGGTTTTAGTTTAGTGTTAACTGTCTTGTGTGCTTAAATATGCATATAACAAATAGGGAGAAATCTTAGTTATCTTTTCTGGCTTTTGCCCAGTAAATTAAAAAGGAGGGGAAAAAAAAGTAAGATTTTACTTTAAATAGGGGCATCATAATGGGTGGTTGTCAGCAACGGTATAGTTTTTCATTAGTTACTAACACATGTTAGTGTTGAGCAGCTAGGATATGCCTTTTTTTTATTAGTAAATATCACTCTTAAATTATCAGCATGACCTAAAAGTGAATAAACACATATTTATGGTTTATTTTTGAATAAAGCAACTTCCAGTTGCTTCAGGCTATAGGATCCCAGAGCAGTCTGTGTTGCTTCTCTCTGGTTTTGGTACCTCCCTTTTAAGTCTGTGGAGGAATGGACAGTGGGCCAAAGCCATCTGAACTGCCTTGCTGTGCAGGGATGAAGATGCAGCTAAGGCAAGGGAGTTAATTTTGCCTGGCTCCCTTTTTAGGCCTGATCTGTTGAGTGTCATGCAGATTTGGTCCAGAGAAGATTCAGCTGATTTAGGTACCAGGAGGCTGGCAGGGAGTTGCAGGAGACATGACATTGAAGCTTGTCCTTTTCAGACTGCTTGCTTTTCTCTGTGTCCTGAAGAGGACACCTGAAAGCGTGTCAATTCCATTAAATACTTAACATTCACTTTGTCAATTTTGAGCAGTAAATCATCCCTGCACATCTCCAGACAATCCATTTATCTTCCCCACTCTTTCAAAAGTTGTTTTAGTGCCAAAGTTTGGCTTTTAACTGATGATCTGCTTATGTTTACGAGTCATGTTTTGTAATAGATCAAACTGGACCTCTGGCAGGCTCCCAGACACTTGGGTATTGATGTGCATTTCTTTTCTAGGCCAGACGTGTGTTGCTGTGGGTATTGATGTGCATTTCTGTTGTAGGCCAGACGTGTGTTGATATCAAGGACAACATTGTTGACGAAGGCTACTATTTCACTCCAAAAGGGGATGATCCCTGCTTGAGCTGCACATGTCATAATGGTGAACCAGAAATGTGTGTGGCTGCTTTGTGTGAGCGGCCGCAGGGATGTCAGCAGTATCGCAAAGATCCTAAAGAGTGCTGCAAATTCACATGTTTAGACCCAGGTAAGGCTTTGCTACGGTTTTATCAAGTGAAATTCCTGCTCTTCTTGGTTGCCTTTGGGTATAGCTTTGAAATTATGCATCTTTCCAATGCCTTCACACTGCTGGGTATCATCCCCATCTGTGGAAAAATCCCAAATCATAGGACATGGAAAAACTTCACTCTCTTGCTAGAAGATAATTAGTCATCCTTGATGCTTACTTCAGGAAGAGCTTGTCTTCTCTCCATGGAGGTTGACAGTAGTATGGATTTCTAGTGGAGCCTCTTGGTTGTTCTTGATATTTAGCTGTCATGAAAGGAAAAGACTTTTGTCTTGGGCATGAATTAAGTGTCTTTTTCCGGACACAAGCATTTATACGTGTGGAAGTTTTGAATGCAGGATTCACATAAGCAGCACAATTTATGTATTACATTAATCATCGGGACATGCAACCTTACTTATTGGATTTGGCATGTCACTGCAGCTTCTTGTTCTGGATCAGTAAAGTCTTAGGAATACTGCTTTATCAGTTGCCTTTTGGGGGTGTAGGTTTTGGGGTGTTACTTTTGTGAAAAGAAACTTGCAAAAAGGAATTTATCTTATTTACCACTTACTGTGAAGGTAGTCAAACCTTGGAACGGATTGGTTGTGGAGTTGTCATGTGGGGAGGCTATTCAGAGCCCTAATGGATGCAGTCCTGAGCAGCCTGCTTCAGCTCAGGCTGCTTGAGCAGGGGCTTGGGATAGATAATCCCCAGAGACCCCTTCCAACCTCAGCCACTATGATTTCCTGGTATTTTAAAAGAACCTCTTCTTATCTGGGTGCTTTAATAAACTATTGTTCAGATCCTCCCATCCTGGAAAACACAGGTCAAATCTTTCCATCACAAGCCTCTGTTTCAGTCCTTACAAAAAAGGGGTGCTTATTGGCATCCAGATTTACATTCGTTCTTGTCTGTGTCTAATCTGCACAAGTTGATGATAAAAGGCCAGCTGGCCCCTCCTTGCTGTCGTTTGCATCCATTCTGAAGGCTGAGTTTAACATGTTCCTAACTAGCAGTGCAAGTTGGTTGAGGAAAGAGTGGGGGAAAAAGCAGTAGTCTTCCTCCCACTCTTATCAGTGGAATTAAGATTGTCTTCCCTTTTTTTTTTCTGTCCTCAGGATCAGTGTCAGCAAAGCATCACCCAACAGACAGGATAAGATGACCTGGGATAACCTAGTGCCGTGTTCTTTAATCTCTGCTTGTGCTTTGGGTCCTAATTATTTCATGAATACTGATTTAAAGATTGTATTTTGCCACATCCTTTCTGATCCTTAAGCTCTTCTTCCTATACTGATGCTAAATAAGACTGTTTCATTATGCTCTGGTGTTGGGTTTTTTTGTTGGTTTATTTTTTTTTAGTAACTCCATTTTTGAGAGAAGCATCATCAAGCAGTTGTCTGACTTCCTCCGTAATAAATTTACTTCAACTAATGATAAAGACTGAAATTTTGAAATTAAGCATTTCAGTTTTCTTTCTGGATGTTTATAAATGCCTACTCCAGCTGACAGAAATTAATGAATTACTTTCTTCAGTCAGCATGTATTTGTCTTTGTCCAGTTCTTACATATATCTTCTCTAAGCTTTGTTACAGAGGAAAGAAAGCTGTTTTACTAATCAACAGTAAGTGAATTATTCACCCAAGGAGAGACTGGGGGGAAATAAATCTTGCTGTTGAGTTGGCAGGTAATCAGCTCTTGTTGTGTGAGTGGGTGAGTGACGATTACAAGTGGATAAAGAATGTTATTCAAGTACTCGGTAGTAGGGGAATATTTCAGTGGTAGGAGTAAGCTGAGTAATCCCAGCTGTACTATCTTGAAAGATGCTTCTCATTTAGTTGGAGATAAATAGCACAGGAAAATCTTCTGTGTACTAATGCTGAAACTGAAGTCCATTGCCTCTTCTTGGATGTGAGACTCTTGTTTGTACAAACCTGGAACTTTCACTTGTGAATTAGTATTAAAAGAAGCAAAGTATTTGCAGGAACTGCTGGTGCAGGAGCTTCTCTAGGTCTAAACTGGTACGGTTACTGGATGCTGCTGCTGTCCCGAGTGTGAGACAGCCTTCATGCAATAATCTATTTCTGTGTATGTAGGTTGAAAATCTCAGTGATGACTTGTCTTGTTCTGTGCGAACTGGGTCTTGTCTCTTTATTTTTATTTTAATCTAGGACTTCATTTGACATTAGCTTATCCAGCCAAACAGGTTGAGGGGTAGGAGCTGTCAGAGGCTGTGAGCAGTATGGAAGGGGCCTGGACTCCCCAGAAGGTGCAGGATTTGCATTTTCAGCTGGCCTGAAGAGGCAGTGCCAGGCTTTGTAGCCAAAAAATTGCATCACGCTTCACCACATGTATTTTTTACCAAAGTCATTTTATGTAAGGCAGCTGTTGGAACTACCTTATGGTGTCAAAGTCAGCATTGCCATATAATGAAGGAGGAGCAGCCTCAGGTCTGTGCTGTTCAGGATGGTGTGTTGATCAGTTGCTGCTGGTGTGTGATGGCACCAGCTGAAGCCCTGACAGTGGGAGCTGCTAAAAAATTCTACCATGTAGAGGTTTCTGTGTGGCACAGCCAGCTTTGAGAGAGTGTTTTGTTGGTGTTTCATGCGTGGTGTGCTATTAAGTGAGATACCAGTGGCCAGAAATGTGTCAGGTGATAAATAACAACCTATTAAGCCTTGTACTTCTAACAGTGTGTAAATATGGTGGATTTTTCTACTGCTAGCATTTGTAGCAAATCAATATTAACAGGTTTTGTGAGCGTTTTAGTGTTCTTCTGTAAAGAATCTTTGATAGAGCTTTGCTGCTGTCAGTAGGAAGAGAAGTACTGTACAGAGAGCTCCTGCAGCTGTGCTGGATGCAAGAAAGGACAGGGACTGGGACCTGGCCCTGCAGTGGCTGGGGTCAGAGCTCATCCCTGCTGCCGGTCGTGTTCCTGTATAATCCCAGTGCCTGGAGTGTGCAGCTGCTGAGCCACATCCAGCCTTGGTGTGCTTCTCATTCTGAGCTCCTTAACAGGAAACTGTGCCAAGAGCCCAGTGCTGTCATTTTTGTCTGTTGTCTTTGTGTAGAGTGCTTGTGTACTTGAGGGCTACTTAAGTGTGATTAGTTCAATTGTGAAATCTCTGGCATGCCTGGCAGTGACACATCAGTGATAATTTGCTAGCAGCAGCTTTTGCAGTGTGGAATTGTTTAGCTAGGGTACAACTTTGTGGATCTGTTTCGTGTCCTGTCACTTGTTTTCTGTGATTTTAGGACAGTATCTAATTCCTGCTCATCTTAATCTCTTGAGTTTTTGAAAGATTGCCTTCATGTTGATTCATCTTCTGAAGGTATTTTTAGTTCCTATCATTTAATTTTGATAAGCGTGCTACCTCCGGCAAATGCAATTTGAATGACTACGTCTTGGTGATAATGAAAATGTTTAGAGATCTTGTTTTATGAAAGACAAAAGTTTAAGAGCTCTGAAGTTATGTAGAGATGCAGTGTAGATGTGCCAGTTCTCAGGCTTTTCCCCTAGCTTCCAGGGTTGCTGTTTTCTTTAGTACAAGACCATCAGCCACACCAGGGGGACAAGCTGATGCACAAAGCTCTGTTGACCTCTTGGTTTTCCCTTTTTCAGATACTTGAAGCCTTCAGCATTTTGTTGAGTAACGTATTTAGATGTAGATAATAAATCACCTAGTGATTCATCATTTTTTTCCATTTTTGAGATGTGGAGAAGTGTTAAATCAGGCTAATGAATCTCCACTCTGCATTGCTCTCTGTTACTGACAAAAGAACATCAAGAAGAATGAGTCCTGAACGTAAGTAACAGTCTTTTTTAATATTTTATGTAACAGATGGGAACAGTCTGTTTGACTCGATGGCTGGTGGAATGCGCCTGATAGTTAGCTGCATCTCATCCTTCCTCATCCTCTCTCTGCTGCTCTTCATGGTCCACCGGTTGCGCCAGAGGCGGAGAGAGCGCATAGAGTCTTTGATTGGAGCAAATTGTGAGTACCGTGTTGGTAATGGGCCTCCGTCTGTACGTGTGCGTAGTGTAAAGTTGCTTCAGGATGAAAAGAGAAGAGGAGATAGAAATCAGTGTGGAGAAAATCAGTGGAAGTCAGGTTGTAAATACTGGTCAATGCTGTACCCAAATGAATGGAGCTGTTTACTGGCTGCCTGAGTGGGTCATGGTTTGTACAGTTTTATACCACTCCTCATCTAAAGAAAAAGCAATGCTTATCTTGCACCCGGTGGTTATTGTTAAGTTGATATGTGGAAATGAGAAATGTCATGGTCTTGCTTGACTTTGCCTGTGTGTGTGTGTGTCTTTGCAGGTTTCTCACATTGGAGTAACTTCTTAGCCAATAATGGAAGAGTTTGTATTCAATTTAATTCAGTTTATCTTCAGTTTAATTCAGTTTATATGCAGTCCAAATCTGAAGGATCTTCTGTGTGTGATCTCTTTAATTGGAAGAGTTTAGATTCAGGTGTACCTGTGGTGCAGGACAGACAGGCTGGGAGCTGGTGGCCTTGGGCCTTGTTGTGTAACTGCAGTGAGCTGACCCACATGGGTTATTTAGGCTTTCTAGGTCTTCAGGAGACATGAGTTCCTTGGCTGTGAAAAGTGGAAAAAGGTGTTGATATGTCTTAACCTGAAAAAGAGAACACGGTTATCAACTCCTTTCTTTCTTTTTCTTCTCTTGAAATAGTGCACCACTTCAACTTGGGCCGCAGAATGCCTGGTTTTGATTATGGTCCGGATGGTTTTGGAACTGGCCTTACTCCACTACATCTTTCAGATGATGGGGAGGGTGGGGCATTTCACTTCCATGATCCACCACCACCCTATAGTGCTTACAAGTATCCAGACATTCAACATCCAGATGACCCACCTCCTCCATATGAGGCTTCTGTCAATCCAGACAGCATCCTTTGTTCCACTCCAGGTACGTGGGCAGTAACTTCTATTTTCTTTTATTAATAAGTTTTGGTTAGAGGGTAGGTGATTCTGTTTTGGTTTTTTTTTTCCCCTAATCTGTAATAATATATTTTAGTAATGGTGATGGGAAAGTATCTTAATAATATATTTTAGTAATGGTGATGGGAAAGTATCTTACAATACTGTCTCCTATTTCCACGATGGAAGAGGCATGAGTTAAAAGCATCATGCAGCTTGTTTGTTTCTTTTCCCTGGGAAACGTGGATCACCTAAGTTAGAAGTGGGATCCGTGCTTCGAGCAGCATAGCTCTTAGATCTTACTAGTCTTAAATTCGTAAGTTGATGGGTGATGTAGTTTCCATCATGCTGATACCTTCTCTGCTCTTTTGGAGGTAGGTCTGTACAGACGGGTATGAGGAACAGAACAAATGCCAAGCACAGGAGATTTTGAACAAAATACATCCAGCCTCTTCCCTACTCCCCACTCGCCCCCACCCACAGCCAAAAAAAAGAAGACCAAAAATACCACTTTTTAATGATTCACCCGCTGCTTTTCAGTTTTGCAGCTGTGATATTAGCATACTGTAGTCATTCCACTTTGGGATTTTATAGCAGCATATCTCAGAAGATCAGTAAGATACTCGCGCTAATCAGTCTTATTTATATATCACTGCTTTATTTTCACTACATAATTCTCCTCCTTTGCAGTGTCATATCTGTGCGTTAATACAAAGTCAGGGAAAACTCAGAGCTTCCAGAAACATAGAGAGTAAATTTATTTGGTGATGTGGAATGATATTCTTCACCTTCTGATTCTGCTTTTCTTCTTCCTTTCCAGATGGAGTTCTGTCTCAGACTGTGCAAAGCGGTCCTCCATCACTAGGAAACTGTGATGTATCCCCACAGCTCACAGAGGGGTCCCTTCCTCCCTCAGTTGGTCCTTCTCCAGTAGAGCTGGAAGACTCTGCTGACAGCAGCACCTTTCTTGTCCCTCCAGACACACCGCTAAATGAAAACACACCGGCAGAAACTCTTACAGGCAGCCGGCACAGCCACTGTTCTCTCAATACCATTGTATAAAGGAATCAGCTGACTGCCAGTCAGAAATAGTTTTAGCAACTGTTTGCACAGACAAACACTAATCCGTGGTTGGAACTTCAGAAGGAATCTCCACTTTGTTTTTGAACACTGCTTTTATGTTCTAGGTTAGGATTGTGCCTCTTGTTTTTGGCTGTTGTTATTTGTTCACTAATCGGTTTGTCCTGTAAATATGGATTGTATAACTACTCTTTTTTTTTTTTTTTTCCCTTTTTTTTTTTTCCCCATTGGCTGAGGAAGAGAATGCAGAGAATTCCTTTGACTTCTAAGGAGAGGAAAAGTGTGGGTAGGGTTTTTTTGTTGTTGTTTTATTTCTTAAACTGAGAGGAAATGAAATCTACATCAGAAAAAGCTGCTTGGATTTGGCTGGATACCACTGGACCCAGGAAACAGACCATGGAAGAGGAGGGTGGGGGCTGTCATTGCTCAGTCAGTTGCTTTCTCTCTTGCTTCAGTGCTACACTTGGAAAAGACAGAGAAGGCTGAACTGCAGAGGAAGGGAGTAGGTCTCTGTTTTACAGAGCAGGAACACAGAGGAGCTAAAACTCATGCCACCGAGTGAGAGTTGCAGACGTTTGTGTGTTCTGATCAGCCTTGCTGTTTCAGGATGCCCCAGGGACTGGAGGATAAGTGATCTATGCCGTACGTGACTTCATCTTTTTATGGAAGGGTACTAAGAAAAACAGGATTTGCAATGGCAATTACTTGTTGTTAGCTGCAAAATCTCATGTTGTCTGGTAAATTTCTGGCCCATAAAGGAGATTTGGTCTGTATAATGCTGGCTTCCCTTCGGCAGAATCCTTGTGTGTATCAGGTAGTACTTAGGGAAGAGACAGGGAGCAGGTAACTTTGATTGATGTGGTCTGCCTTCGCTGTATGAATCCCCTGTTCATTACAATCCCATAAACGACCAAGAAAAACACTTAAACCTTTACCTCCTTGACGGTGAACAGCGGCTCAAGACTGGCCTGGATAAAAGACCATTGTTCTTGCTTTTCTTGTTGCTTACAATAGTTGCTGTAATTAGCATGTAAGTGTGCTCCATCCCGTCCACTTCGTTTCTTTACAGTTGCTACAAATACCATTTACAAACACTGATCAACATGCACTCTACGTGATGTCAAATTCTAATTGGACAGTTGTTTGTTATCCTAATCCTATAAATGCCAACTGCTCTGGTCTTTCCTCCCTCCCACACCTCAAACTGTTTATCCAGGCCCCACGAGGGGTTATGATGTGGTTAGCATACTGAAATCGATAAAGCAGTTTACTTCACTCTGATATCTGATCTTCAGTTTTCCCCTCAGGTTAACTCTTCCAGCTAATTTATACTTTGCAAAATAAGGTTAATTCACTCCCTCGCTAAACCTGTAGTCGAGTCCTGTCGGTTTTGACAGCGAGTGCAAAATCATCCTGACAGGTGATTTTAAATTGAAGTAGGATATTAGTGTACAAATAATTTACCCTCCCATCCATTCTGCTCTTGCCTCTGCCTCTCCTTGACTTGCTGTAGCAGTCAGCAGATGAGATAAATTGTAAGGAATTTGTAAAGAATGCCCCCTGTGAGTGTTCTCCTATTACCTTATGAAGGGTACAAGCCTAGAGGGACGGGAAGTAAACACTGCATGGGGGTGTATATGTGAATTATTTTTCTAGTAATGATGAGAAATCGTACTTGTATGACAAATCCTAACCCACTGTCGTGGTTTCCCATTGCAGCTGACTTTTTCCCTATTGAATATGCTGCTACTTTCTATTCTGTGTCTCGCCTGTAGGCTTATACTGTACTTGAGGATTGGTCTTGACAGTTCAACTCCTTTTGCACAGAAAACTGTGTTACACGATTGAGATCCTGTCTGGTGTCTCAACATTCGGACACTTGCAACCCTGAATCCGTGGGAGAGCAAATCACAGTTGCAGAGGATGCACGGCAGGAAGCCTTCCTCCTGCTCTGTGCCCATTCCCTGGGCTGCTGGCATGGAATGGGAGGAGTGCTGCAGCCCGTGGGACCTGTAACCATCTCCTCTGAGTTCCAGTCCTGGTCTGATGAAGCGGATGGATGGCAGTAGTGAGAACCATGCGTACAAACGATCGAGCATTTCTGAAGTATGAAAATAAAGCGGGTTTTGTGCGTTTTTGAGCACATTCATACGTTTTATACATTGTATGTACTGATTTTTCTTTAGTTTTATAGGTATGAGTGTGTGTGTGTGTGTGTGTGTGTGTGTTTGTGGATGGCCGTATCTCTGTATATATCCACGCTGTAGTTGGTGTGCTTGGTGCTGCTCTCAGCAGGGCACTGGGCACAAACTGCTCCTGGGGTGATGCTTCTCTACAGCTGGCTGCACTCTGTAGGACAGGGAGCAAAGTCTGCGCTACTGCAACCTGTTCCTGAAAACACTTTGTTAGCAATGCAAACTGGAAAGCTTCTAGTTCCTTATGAAGCTGGATGGGGCATTCACCCTCCATAGTATCCTAGCGCAATAACAAAAGGCCTTTGGGCTTGGTTTAGGCTCTGAAGCTGTGTTTTGTGGTGGAGGTGAACAGATACCTTACCTCACACATCTCAGAACGCTGCGGGAATCTGTTCTGTGTTTGTTGGTTGTTTTTTTTTTTTTAATTATTTTACTTTTTATTCTGTGGTGAATTTATTTGAAATAAACTCTGGTACAATCCGTGATGTCATGGCGGCTCCTGGCTGTAGTTGTTCCAAACGTGGGTCTGCTTTGTAGGAGCCCCAGTGTAATGTTTTGCCCATAGTTCTGAGCCTTCCCTGCTTCTCTGTTGGCTCAGAGGCCACTTCTTTCTCTCTTTCCCTATCCTTCTTCACCTTAACTGTAAGCAAGGGGTATCTTGCCTCCAATGGAGCAGCTCACTGAGTCCAGCCCTTGTTTACCTCTCAAGTGAGCTAATTCTGCAATAACGTTGTCATTTTTTGCTCATTTAAATGTAGCTTTTTCACAGCAAGCAGGACCCTTTGTAGCAGGGATGTCGCAGCTTCCAGGACCTTGCAGCAGCCAGGAAGGTCCTTCCCTGGCGGCAGCAGCTCCTGGGCAGAGCTCTGTTGCCCTTGGTAAGGGCTGAGCACCAATTAGTGAGGGCTGCGTCATGCCTGAGGAGGACCTTGCTCTTCTGACTGCCATTAGACTGATGAGATCTTTGGCATTACTTTATGCTTTGATTTCCCACCGCTGCTCATTTCTCCGATGGTTTTTATCTCCTGGTGCATCCCAGATCTCCCTGTGGATAAGGCTCCATTCCTCTATCAGCATATGATGAGCAAAGGGCCCATTTCTCTGCGTGCCCCTGGCTGCCGTCAGCTCTGCCAGTTGCCGGGGCTCCATGTCCTATTGTGGCCTCTGACAAAGCCATTCCTCATTGTCCTCTCACACTGCGTACCGTGCTGCCATGCTGAGCTCTTCACCGCTCCTTCATGGCGGGCGCAGCTGTGGTGCTGTCTGCGTGACTGTGATGCGCAGCCTCACAGCAGCCTCTGTTTTTGCACCAGGTGAGCTGTGGGATGCTGTGGCGGTAGGGAGGTGGTGCTACGAGGGCAAAACTGCCAGTCAGCCGTACAAAGCTTTGTGTGATGTTTGATAGTGTCTCATTCTGAGCCTCAGGCGGTTCCTGTATCTGTGTTGGGATGCGGAGGGGGAAATGAAACAGAGTGGGTGAAGGACTTCTCTGAAGGCCTCACCTCCAGGTGTGCACCCCGTGTTCCCGTGGGCCATCCGCGTGTCTTTGCCGTTCCATTTGGGAGAAATGGTTTTTGTCAGCAGCACCCAACCTTTGCCCACCTCACGCTAAGTGGCACTGAGGCTGTTTTTCAGAATGTTTTTGCCTTTCAGAGGTGGCTTTTCAGTGGCGAAGCACCGAGGTTTTAGTGCTGTACGATTCATGCTACATCTCTTGATTTTGCGGTTGTTGAAACATTCCCCCTTTAGCTAAGAAACGTGAAATACACCAATATTTCTTTCCAACATCCCTCTCACATTGGGATCTGGACTCTAAAGTTGGAGCAGATCAGTGCAGGGAAGGCGAATCCATCAGCACTCATGTTCAGAGCTCAGGGCGGTCTGAAAAGCGATGCTTGGAGGCTTCTGTGCCACTGGTTGGGACCGGATCGAGCTGTGGCAGCGTACAGAAGATTCTGATATTCTGTGAAATACTGTGTAGAACTGAAGTTGGGTCCTGTAACGACTCGGTCCCTGTGATGTTCTTTTCACTGCTTCTCTTTTAACTTCTTTCTTGGGGGTTGGCACCAAGCTCTCTTTTTCTCAAGATGCTGTGAGAAACATTTCATCCCAATGCCAAATAAATGGTGTTCTGTAAGACGAAGGGGCTGTGTCGCCGTCTCTTCCTTTTTGGCATCGATGCGTTTCTTCGGCACCCCAAAGGGAAATCCCGTCCAGCGGCGATTCGGGGCAGCAGGGGGCAGGAGCAGACCGCGGAGCTGGGGCAGCCCGAGCCCGGCTCGTTGGGGCCGGCGGACGCGGGAGCTGTGGGTGCCCGTCCCCGGCGGTGCCCCGTGTCGGTGGGGCTGGGTAGCTTGTTCTGGTGGGGGTACCCAGCTTACGGTGGGCACTGGGGATCTGTCAGGTCCCCTCCAGCGCAAGGCATGCTATGATTCTCCGAAACGATGCCCTGTAGGCTGCTGTGCTGGTTTAGCCGTGAGTGAAAACCCCTAGGCTGGCTTTCCGTGCTCTCCCATGTGCTGCCGACACCGGTCCTTGAGATCAGAGAGTTGCTGTGCGTGTCCCCGCACTGGTCTCTGCATGAGGGTTCCTGCCTTCTGCTGCTGGGATCCAGCTCTGATTGCAAACACTGGGGTTCTGTGCAGGGTCACAAATCTGCTTTACTGGAGGAGGTAAGGAGAATTTACAGCCATAGCTCAGGGCTGCGCTCAGAGCCAGGAAAGGAGCGGGGGGCTGCTGGCGTGGGGCCGGCTGTCCTGGCTGCAGCGGAGCTGAGCTCATGCTGTCCAGCTGCCCAGTGAGCAACAGGAGTGCTGCCCGAGCTCTGCTGGTGGCTGCAGGATGCGCTCATTGCTGAATGCTGTCCAGCACAAAACGTCACCGCAGTGCCACCGAGCTCCTTGGCCCCTGCCCATGGGGGCACAGCATGGAGATAGCAGAGTTCCTGCTCCCAGAGCTGTGCGGTGCTGCACTACAGGGCAGTGGGAAGCAAGTGCCACACACTGCCCATATCACAGGCACACAGAGGTCTCTGGGAGGCCGCAGGGCCCTGCATGGCTCCTCTCCGTGCCCTGGCACAGCCACGATGCTGCACCCTCTGGCTGTGCCCGCAACCGTAGGTGTCAGTGTCCGGGTGCTGCAGCAGGAGATCCTGCCAACCCAAAGCACATCAGTCAGGGCCATGCTCTGCTCCCAACACTGGCAATGCCCCTCTGGGTGCCAGGCAGTGCCAGGGCCACATGCAGCTGCTGCCCACAGTGCTGCCTTTGTGTGGGTACTGCTGCGCTCCTGTCCGGACACTCTGGCTGCACCAGAGACAAACAACGCCAGGACTGCCTAGGGTTTACTCTGCTTGGGCTCCATCTCCCCACTTTTCTGCATGCCTACAGCCCTCATGCATGCATCTCTGGGTGATCTGAGCTGTGCAGCTCCTTTCCCCCTCCTCCAGTCCCAGCCCAGTCCCCCAGGTCCCCAGGCTGTGTTCACAACTGAGGATTCACTTCCAGGAGCAGCTCCTGGCACTCCTGTGCATGGCAGGTCCTCCCAGCAGGGAGGCACAGTGCCCACGTCGGATCGATGGATGCAGCATCAGTAGCTATTTATATTTTTCAGCAAGCCTTTTTTTACCCCTGCAATGGCTCCTGCACCCGTGCACGTGGCTGTGGGAGCTCCCAGTCCTGCCCAGCATGAAGACGGACACAGCCCCTCTGTGAGGACGGTGCGGCTATGAGCATGCAGCAGCAGCAGCAATGGCAGCAGCAGGCTGGGAAGCACAGCACGGTTCCTTGAAGGTTTGTTCTTGTTCCTATAGAAACTGGAGGTTGCTCCCAGCGGGAGGGCAGCAGGGAGGGGTGGCAGTGGGTGACCGGCAGAGCAGGGAGATGTTGGGGTTCTGCGTGGAGCATGAACCGCGGGGGCTGAACGTGCCCCAGAGAGCCCCCTGGCCAGCCCAGCCCTGTGCATGCAGCACATGGTAGCAGTGCTGAGCTGCAGTGCTGTGGCCAAGATGCCAGCGGGATGCCCACTCTGTGCCCTGTGTGGTGCCGGGGTTTGCTCATCCTGGCAGCAGCTCCGAGCGCTGAGCCAGGGCAGTACCTGCCGGAGGAGAGGAGGAACGTGCCCCGTGGCCTCCTTTTTTCTGCTGCCTTCAGGCAAGCGGGGATATTTTAGGATGATGCGACAACACCACCATCCCGCGCACTCACCCCCTTCCTACCTCCCCTCTGCAGGAGGAGATCTCTTCCATTGGGATGACGGCTGCCCTGCACCATGCACCCAGGCTGTGTTGGGGTATGGGTGCTGGGCTGGAATGCAGCAGTTCCCTAAGCCCACCCGGGTTCTACCTGTGGGTTCCCATGGCACTGCTCACTCCCAGCTCCTGCCCTGAGCCCCCAGGTCTGGGGGTGCTAGAGCTGTGCCAGAGGTGAGCATGTCACACATGGACCCCTGGTGGCCTTGCAGGAGCCTTCCATGGCCCCACACAAGGCTGGCAGCACAGTGGGGATACCACAACCCACACCTTTAGGGATGGAGAGTAGCAGCACACTGCAGCCCTCGCTGCCACCCCCTCAGCCCCACAAAGCGTAGTGCAGCCCTGCAGAACTCAGATCAGCCCCATGGTGCTGGGAACCCCCACTGCTGCCCGCTGCCCACGCGTGCCAGCCCGGCCTGGCACAGCACACAGGGGCTGGCTGGGGGCCGGGCGCTCCCGCTCCCTCCTAGCAGGCGAGGAGTTAAAAACTCAGCCCTTGTGATGAATATTTAAAAGCAGTGTTCAAGCTGGAGCCGAGGATTTCTCCAGGGCTGGCAGTGCTGCATCCCTCCCCAGCCCTGCCGCCCGCCCGGGCGCACTGCGGAGGAGGACGGGGCGTTGCAGCGGGGCTGCCAGCATGAGGCCGCTGGGGCTGGGGGTAACTTTTGTCACTTTGCCTCTTGTCATCCAAGCAGCTGCGGGAGGTGAGATGCGCTGCCTGTCTGCTGCACCGTCGTGGTTGGGGCTGCGGAGGGATGGGAATGGGGTGCAGGTGACTGGGGGCGATGGGGTGGCATGGTGCTGGGCGGGGGGTACAGCAGTGCCAGCACTCTATTCCCTTTCCCACATGCTAGGGGGAATGCATGCCTGTGGTGCTCGGGGCTCAGAGATGTGGTGCAGCCCAGGAGATCTGTTCTGTGCCCTCCCCGTGGGACATCCCTACATCCCTGTCCCCGCTGTGCTGCTGGGCTCAGGGAGGTGTCAGCCCTGTTTGGAGGTGTCTGGCATGTCAAAAATTCAGGCAGCTGGGACTGAGGTTTCAGCCCCTCTGCCCCATGTACTTATAACCAGGGAAATGCCACTGAGGATGACCCCTCAGAGCAAGTGGGGCTGGGGTGTGCAAGCACTTTGCCTTAGAGCAGAGTGTGGCCACCTTGCTCATGCCAGGGATGCTCACAGTTGGGTGAGGGCAGCGTTTTGCGGCTCTGAGGGTGTGCAAAAAGCTCACTTCCCACTGGATGGGAAGGAAAGCCTGAAGTCACTGCCCTGGGACAGTCCCGGTTCCCAGCCCTGTGGCTGCAGCCTCACATGGCAGCGCGGTGAGGACCTGCAAAGCCAGCAGCACAGGTGGTGCATGCGGTGCTGCCTGCGGCCCGTGGCTGGAACGAGAGCGGGATCAGCGGGGAATCATCCCTGCAGGCAGGGAGTGCTGGTGTGGCTGAGTTCCCACACGGGGATTTGTACGGGTTGGTGGGACACGAGTAGAGCTGAGCGGCCGTGGGCAGCAGCCGCGCTCCTCACCCCGCTCCCAACACAGCACGGAGCGAGCTGTCCCTGCACTGACAGCAGCGAGGTGGGAGGGAAGCGGCTCCGCGTAGTGCTGCTCCGGGCGGTGTGGGCGCACCTCTGCCCACGGTCACGCTGTGTGCTGTGCAGAGATCTGCAATTTGGGGGGGCTTAGGGAGCGGGGAGCCTCTGCTGCCCCTGATTACAGCTCTCTCCTGCAGGGCAGTGGTGCTACGACTCACAGGACCCGAAGTGCGGTGAGTGGGGATGGTCACAGCTCTGTTCCGTGCCTCCCTGCCGAGTGCCTGGAGGCACTTTGGAAGCACACGTATAATAGCTTGTAAGAGGTTAATTAAGGATCAGGGAGCATGTAATCAGCAGTTACAGCCCAATTGCTTTATAGCCCTCAGGAGTGTGCTCACTGTGCTGCAGGTCAGCTGTGTCCGGCAGCGCTCCGAGCATTGCTGCCCAGCACAGACCCGGCTCCAGCAGCAATTAAACCATGCTGGGGCTGGTGGGGGGCGGTTGGGGCAGCACAGAACAGGCACGTGCTGAGGGCACCATCCCTTAATGAAGGCAGCGGATAATGAGGAGCACATGGGGTGGGCTGTAGCTCCACAGGTTTCCAAGTAAAACCTTCCTGGAGTAGCGGGGAGAGAAGGGATGGAGGTGGGGCAGGGCCTGTGGTGGGGACAGGGCTGCCCTTGGCTTTGTGTCCCCGCTGGGGGTGGTGCTGGTGGCACTGCAGGATCCCCCATGGCTGTGCTCCCCGCAGGCCCCAACCACTGGAAGGAGCTGAAGGCCACCTGTGGCGGTGACAAGCAGTCTCCGGTTAACATCGACCGGCGCTGGCTGCAGCGGGACAGTGGCCTTGGGGACATCATCTTTGAGGGCTATGACCAGGCCCCCCCCGGCAAGTGGCGGCTACTGAATGACGGGCACACGGGTGGGTGTTCTGCTTCAGCCAGGGCTCAGCTCTGCAGTGGTGCTGCCCCATAGCCCCCAGCTCTGTCCCACTCCAATCACTTGCAGTGATGCTGAGCTTGGAGAGTGAGCCGGGCGATGAGCACATTGCCATCAGCGGCGGGGGCCTCCCGGGCCGATACCGTGCGCTGCAGCTGCACTTCCACTGGGGCAGCCCTACTAGGAATGGCTCTGAGCACACTGTGGATGGGCAGCAGCTCCCTATGGAGGTAGGCAAGAAACTCCTTAGCACCACGGCCCTTTGATTTCCCATCTTGGTGCCTGGCTGCTGGCGAGGCCGGGTGCCCGTTCTGAGCCCTCCATACTTTCTTCAGCTGCACATTGTCCACATCAACATCAAGTACCGCACCCTGGGGGAGGCCAAGGGGCACCCAAGTGGGCTGGCTGTGCTGGGCTGCTTCTTCCAGGTTGGCTGCAAGTGCATGGGATGGGTGCTGCCATGCAGTGGTCTTAGCTGAGCGCAGCTGCAGGGCCCACTCACTCTTTGCAGGTCTCAGAAGCCCCAAACTCCAACTATAACACCATCATTGGGGGACTGAGGAACATCTCCCATGCTGGTGAGGTGCCCTGGGGCTCTGTGCTGGGGCATGGGTGGGAGGGGAGAGACCCTGGGCCATGCCAGGGGCGGCAGGGCTGAGTGCCCACGTCATGCTGTGCAGGGCAGGCAGTGGACCTGGCCTCCACCTTCCGCCTTGGCACGCTGCTGCCACACATTGCACAGCTCTCCCGGTACTACCGCTACCAGGGCTCCCTGACCACCCCTGACTGCAGCGAGGCCGTCATCTGGACCGTGTTTGAGGAGCCTGTGGGCATCAGCAGGGAGCAGGTAATGGGATTCCTCAGCCCCGCTGCCGTGGGATGGAAGGGCCCACCTGGCCAAAGCTGTGCTGTGAGCATCCCCAGTACCCGTGCATTTTCTTGCACCTCGCAGGCAAAGTAAAGGGGCCATCTGTAGAAATGTGGGGATGGAGTGCTTGAGAGGGGCACCAAGAGGAGGGTGGGTGGGTTGCTGGATGGGCACGGGGGTTGGGGAGGGGATTGGTGGATGGATGTGGGGATGGATGAAGTTCTGCTTTGCCCAGGCGTCTCAGTAGATGCATTTCCTGGCCGCTCTGTAAGCGCTCGGCTGGGCTTCCCGCACCATCAGCTGCGAGGCGGCACACAGCGCAGTGCGTGCAGAGCCGTGTGCTGGCCGTTAGGGGGAAGGACGGGGCTCCTGCGCTGCGCTCTGCCCGGCAGCAGCTGTGTGTGTGCCTCGCTTCGCCCTGTGCCTCATGGCTGCAGTGCCCGCGGTGCTGCTCCCCACCCGCACCTCTCTCCCCGCAGCTGCAGGCGTTTGTCAGCACCGTACATTTCCCGGCCTCGGGCGCTGCGCCCCTGAAGATGACCAACAACTTCCGTCCGCCACAGCCGCTCCACAGCCGCAAAGTCTTCTCCTCCCGGGATGCCACGGCCAGCTGTGGGTGCCCCCGCTGCCCCCTCGCCCTGCTGCTCCTGCTGCCCCTGCTCGGCCCCTTCTCGTCTTCCCCTTAGGGCCCGGGATCCCTGTTGCCCCCCTGCATAGCGACGAGGCAGCTTCTTGTTTATGGGTGATGGAGAAAAAATGGTAAAAAGCAGCTGGGGCCATCGGCTGGGTGAGGATGTGGCAGCCCTGGTGCGGGCTCGGCCACGGGGCTGTCAGGGCTGCAATAAAGGTGAGCTCCTGGCCCCGTGTGCGGCCCCTGGCTCCGTGTCTCTGTGCGGTGCCGTTGCAGGGACATGGGCGGTGTGCAGCCATGGGGGAGCTGGGGGCTGCGGGAGGGATGGGACAGCACCGGGTGACACATAGTGTGAACCCCAGGTAGACAAACCCTGGCCCAGCACGTCCTTGTGCTCAGCATGCACACACGTGCAGCCACGTTGCCTTCCCCAGCTCCATCCATGGGGACGTGGCACATCTCAGCCCTGCACGGTGCAGCCTGGGGGCCCTTTCCCAGGAGCTAATTTTAGGCCGCAGCTGTGTCTGCACTACATGGCCCCATGTCTCAGGGCAAAGCGAGGGCAGAGTGGGAAATCCTCATTAATGTGCCCGATGTTGAGGCACTCCCAGCCCCGTAAGTTATGGAATAAGGGCACAGGGTCTTGGTGTGACTGAGCAATGCCCTGGTGTGAGGCAGCTTAGGGATGCAGGTGATCCAGTGTCTGGCAATGGTTCCCATGCACCCACTGCAGACCGGAGCAGGGGCCCAGCCCCCCATGTGCTGCCCCACGGGGGGATGGGGGGCCCTGGTGTCACCCCTGCATGGCCCCACTTGGTTGTGGCTGCCGAGCTCCAGTTGCCTCCGGCTGGGAGCCATGGCCATGTTCGGGGGGTGTGGGTGCTGACCTGCCCCAAGGGCTCCATAAGCACAGGGCCTGGCTGTGTGCCCATGCTGTGCTGGAGGTGGGAGTTCAGCTGGGGCAGGGTGAGCTGAGATACAAGGAACTATGCTCATCCTTGTGGAGCTGTGGTCACAGCTGGGCTTCAAGCCAGCTCTTGCCTTGGGCACTGACAGGGATGGGGCACCTACAGCCTCTCTGGGCAGCTTGTGCCAGGGCCCCACCACCCTCTGAGTGAAGAATTTCCTTTTTGCATCTAAGTTAAACCCACCCTCTTTCAGTTTAAGAATGTTACCCTTGTCTCAACACTACACTTTGCAGTGTTTGAGGTATTTCACAGAGTCACGGAACAGTAAGGGTTGAAAGAGACCTCCAGAGAACCTTCAGTCCAACCCCCCTGCTGAATCAGTTTCCCTACAGTAGGTTACGCAGCAAAGTGTCCCAGCAGGCTCTGAATATCTCCAGAGGAGACTCCACCATCTCTGGGCAGCTTCTTCCAGTGCTCGGTCACCCTCAAAGCAAAGAAATTTTTCCTCATGTTCAGACGGAAATTCTTATGTTCCAGTTTGTGCCTGCTGCCCCTTGTTCTGTCGCTGGGTATTGCTGAAAAGAGCCTGGCCCCGTCCACTTGGCTTCTGCCCTTCAGTGTTCTCTTCTCCAGGCTGAACAGTCGCATGTCCCTCAGCCTTTCCTCATATAGGTGGTGCTCCAGGACCCTCATAATCTTTGCAGCCCTCTGCTGGGCTCTCTCCAGCAGTTTCCTGTCTGTCTTGAACTGAGGAGCCCAGAACTGGGCATGGTGCTCCAAACGCGGCCTCACCTCCCTCGCCCTGCTGCCCACACATTGCAATGCTCCCCAGGATACCACTGGCCTTCTTGGCCACGAGGTCACACCACTGGCTCACAGCCATCCTGCTGTCCAGTAGGACACCCAGGTCCTTCTCTTAGAGCTCATTTGCAGCAGCTCAGCCCGTAACCTGAACTGCTGCATGCAGTTATCCCTTCCCAGGTATAGGATCCTACACTTGCCCTTGTTGAACCTCATCGGGTTCCTCTCTGTCCAGCTCTCCAGTCTGTCCACATCTTGTTGAATGGCAGCACAACCTGTTGAATGGCAGCACAGCCTTCCGGTGTGTCAGCCAGTCCTCCTGACTTCATATGATCAGTGAACCTGCTGATGGTGGATGCTGTCCCCTCATCTAGGTCACTGATGAAGATGTTGAACAAGCCAGGAGCCATTTTAGGTGTTTCTGTGAATTGCTGCAGTGCAAATGCCCAGGTGTCCTGCAGTGAGATGGGACTGGAGCCTGCTCTGGAGGGGGGACAGTGGCCATTCCCTCCCCACCGTTTCCCCTAAGCCCCAACTACCAACACTGGTGAGCTTCCAGGAAGCCTCTTCTGTGAGCCACTGCCAAAATGGGGCCCAAATGAGCATTTCCTGCTCCTGGCTCTGCTTGCTGCTGTGCTGGGCAGTGGCACTCGTGGTGTCACGTGCTGGAATGTTTGTGCCGAGGTAGAAGAGCGTGCCACGGCCATGGCTATTCCTGTCCTCCAGCTGCTGCTTGGCCAAAGTGACTGCGTGTTTTTGGCCCGGCTACAGTTTTTAACAAGAGAATCTGCTGCCCCCGGGCCCCGTGGTTGTGGTCAGCACATCTGGGAGAGTGAGGCTGTGGGGCTGGCGGCACGTGGTGGTACCCGTGTGCCCACGCTGCCCCTCCAAACACGCCAAAAAAACATGGCAGAAATGCTTAAACCTTGTGCTCAGCCCATGCACAGTCTGCAGAGGGATGGGAAGGCCATCTGAGAGCCCAGGGATGGGGTTTACACAGTGCAGGGCAGCTGCTGGCTGCATCCCCCCGCCTTCTCAGTGCATGCTGTGATTGTGCCAGGGCCCAAACCCCTCTCCAAAGAGCTCAGTGAGACACCCCAGGGTCAGCCCATGTCACCCAGCCCTGTGCCACCCCCTGCCCAGCCCCTGCACCCTATCTGCTCCCGGCCACAAGCCCTGAGGTGGGGGCTTAAACAGGGGCAAAGCTCAGCTCACGTTGTGTTTTCAGTGCTTTGTGGCCCACCTGCGTCAGGAAACATAGCTTCTTACAGCCAGCATCAAGCAGAAAACAAGTGTTTGCTTCCCTTCCAGAGCAGGTGTGTAGCTCTGTTGGGAGTCTTATTTTATTAACCTGCTAAATTTGAGATGATAAATATTTTTCCGCGGCACAAAGGTGTTTATTTCAGCCTGTTTACAACCTGTTGACAAGTTCAGGGTCTCTGTTTGGAGCTGTTTACCCCTCATGGGCTGTGTACATTTCCAGATAACACCATCCCAGCTGCGCAACAGGCAGTTGCTGTTTTGCCACAGCCATGCAAATGCTCTCCTCTTTGCAAGCGGGCTGTTTCGGTCAGGTGGTGCTGGCAGCTGAGCCCGCCTAAAACATTTATTGATTTAATTTAATTCCTCTTTAATTGCGGCGCGATGGCTCTGTGATTCCTACAGCTGGGGCTCTGCTGCAGGGGAACACCCATAACTCCATTTCATCTCCCAGATTCAGGGAAACCTGCTCGGTACTTTTGGGCATCTCCAGTCTGCCATGGATGCTGGAAGCAGGCAGGAGTCATGGGATTAACTTAGGATTTGGGGTGATGTGTGGTGGGAGCGGGCAGGGGTGGCACATGGGGACAAAGACACAGATGGAGCACTGTGGGGCCAGCCTGGGGGGCACCCATATGCACCAGCATCACCTAATGGGTTGGGGTGTGGGTGTGCAAGTGTGTGTATGTGTGTACCTCATGCCATGTGCCCAGGCTATGGGCACCCACCCCAAGCGGTAGCAAAGCTCAATCTGGCAAAGCCCCAACCTGAGGCGTGTGGCATGGCGGCCAGCTTGCATGGCACTCGCTCTGCTTCACACGTCAGTGCTTTCTGGAGATTGTTTCATTTCCTTTTTTTGGCCAGCATGGGCCCCCCAGCTTCAGTTTCTGATTGGAGACTGAGGAGTAAATTTAGCTCGGGGATGCCCCAGCTGCACAGCTGCACAGTGGGGCTGAGCGTGCTGCACCCTGACAGCGCTGTGCCTTCCTGGAAGGGCTGGGTGGCCCTGGGCCTGGTGCTTGCATTCACCCCCAAGCCCTGCCTGCTGCTGGGGCTATTCTGAGCCACCAGCTCTTGCTTTCGGGTTTCAGCCTGCTGCCCACAGTAACCCAGCATTTTGTGTGGCCCCAGCTGTGCTGATGGAGCTGTACCACGCGGCCTGCTCTGCTGCTGCCACGTCACCAGGCGTGCTGAGCCCTGTGTGCTGGTGGGATGTTGGGGCTCAACGGCTGCAAGATTGGGAGCGATGTGTGGGGAACAGAGCACATCCCCTCTGGTCTGAGACACAAATGTGGAGAGGACCCAGCCCAGGTGTATTCTGGTAGTGAGGGTGCACAGCCCCCTGTGCGATCCGGGCCCCACGATAGCACTGCCTGCCTCCATCTGCAGCTAATTAAAGCCTTCCTGAAGCATCTCATTTACTAAATTAGGTCTCTCTCGGCTTGAAATTAATGGCAAGTCAGAAAAGAAAAGAAAAAAAAAAGGCGACTGTTTAAAATTTCACCAAAGGACACGACAGAGTGAGAGCTGCAGCTGGGTGCGGAGCCCCGGGGTTGCTTTCTATCTGTGCTTCTGCTCGTTAGCAAAGCCACGCACTGTCTGGGGGGGCACATCCTGCGCTCAGCTGTGTCCCCACCACCGGACCCGGCTGTCCAAGTCCTGTGGTCCCACTGAGTGCCACTGTGGGTGCCGTGCAGCCCTGCCGTGAGGGCCGTGCCGTGGTGCTGTGATGTATAATTCAGCACGCGCTCCTCAGTGGGTTACTGCTTCTGGAAATGGTTTAGCAAAATCTTTTAATCAATAATTAGTGAGGTTATCCTCATGAGTGTGAAGTGTGAAGGCAGAGCCTGGCTTGCAGCCTGCAGCTTTCAAAGTGGGGCCCATGAGAAATCCCTGCCCAGCGCCTGGTTCCCTGTGCTCTGGTAACTTTATCCAGCACGAACAGCTGGCTCAGGGCACAATTTGGTAAATCTATCGCTGAGCATTGAGCCTTCAGCTTCCTGACTGCAGAAAAAAACCCAAAAGTCACCGTTTCTGTACCAATCTCAGGGCTCATATCAAACCAGCATGGCAGCCTGCAGGGCTCAGCTTGGCAGGCATGGGCAGAAGGCAGCGATTTGGGCTCAGGGGCACGAGGACAGCACAGCCCTGTGTGGCAGACGGTCTGCACGTGGCACAGGGAGAATGAAGACTGCTGATTCCCTGTCTAAATCCAGGGAGAATAAACAACTCATACACCAGAAAGCAAAAATTCACACTCAACTGCAAAAACATAGTTGCTGGGGGAAGAAAATGAAATTCAGCCTGATTCCACCCATCAGATACTGTCCCCAGTGTCAAGAATGCCTGCCCATGGAGCTGAGAGATCCCAGCCCCACTCCGAACTGGAGAAAAGTTCCCTAAATTACAAAACTGTCACAACTCTGCTGCGGAGAAAATGGCCAGCCAAGGTTTCAGTGCATCCCTCCTGCAACACCATGGCATGGGGCCACGCAAAAACCTCTGTACTGACAGTAGAGCTGGCCCTATGTCCTGCACCCCACCAGTGGATGGATGGAGACATAGGGTGGGTGGATAGGCTGTGATGGATGGGACACTGGTGTAGATAGAATGGATGGTTGTGTTGGAGTGGCTGTAGCAGGTCAGCATGGTGGTGTGGATGGGATGGTTGGAGGTGCTGGAGTGTGCAGATTGGATGGAGGTGTTGTGATAGATGTGATGGGTGGACGTGTTTGGGAGGGTGGGATGGAGATATTGGTGTAGATGGAATAAATGGGTAGATGCGTTGAGGTGGGCAGCATCAATGGAGGTGGAGGGGGACAGGACAGATGGACTCAGAAAAGACAGATCCTCCTCAGCAAGGAGGACACACAGCTGACACAGCTTTGCACAGCAGTGCTTTCTTCTTGCTGGCTGCTGGGGGCTGTGCTCAGAGCTTCCCAACAGGGGCCACTGCAAAATCTCCCTGGGGAGCCGGGACAGGGATTGGGACAGGGATGGTGTGCCCTCAAGGCATGTGGTGTGTGGAGTGTCAGGCTGCTGCAGGCACAGGGCACAAAGGAGTATTTACGCTGACATCCCACCCAGGGGACACCAGGGTGTCTGAACGCAAGGGAACAGAGCCAGAAATATCCATGTCCCCAGCACAAAGCAAATCTCTGCAAGGGACCTGGTGCACAGACTATAGTGGATGGGAGATGAGGACAGCACGGCCACAGCCATGTGCTCAGTGCCCAGCACAGACCTTAGTCTGCCCCAAAATTGCCCCAAAGCACCCTGCCTTAGGTGTTGGTGGTGCCAGGGTACACACCAGTGTCCCCAGTGCTGAGCCATGGACCCCTCCAACATTACCAGTATGTGTGTATGTGCCCCCCAGCCCTTCCCCATACTGGGCCCAATTGCACTCTGTGAGATGCAGACAGCACGCAAAAGGACACAGAGACATGGATGCAGAGTCAGCACTAGTTCAGTGTCATGTTTATTAATGTGACACCTGGAGGGGTGGGGGAAAGAGGAGGTGACAGGCAGAGGTGGGTGGTGGGGGCATGGTGGGGGACATCTGAGTGGGAAGTGGGGGCTGCTGCCAATGGCAGTGGCCCAGAGGGACAGGGAGGGTGAGGAACCACCATCCTCACGTTGCATCCCCAGTGGGACTAAGAGCACTCGGACCTCTTCAGGGTCTTTGTGACAGTGGTGCCATCGTGCGTGACCTTGCAGACATAGGTCTCGTGGCTTGACCAGTCGCTGGCAGTCAGTGACAGGTAGCTGCTGGCCATGTACTGGTTGTTGCTCTGCCGCTGTGGAGCTGTGGTCTCGCCAGTGCGGGTGGAGCCATCGACCGACCACTCCACGGTCACTGGGCTGGGGTAGAAGTCGTTCAGCAGGCACACCAGGGTGGCCTTGTTCTGCTCCAGCTCCTCCTTTGACGGTGGGAAGAGGGTAACGGTGGGGGCCACCTTGGGCTGGCCTGCAAGAGAGAAGCAGAGTGGCCACATGTATGTATGGGTACACATACGTGTACGTACATATACACATGTACATCTGTAATGCAAACATATCTGCCCATACATATCTATTTTCATGGATGTTATACATATATATGTATATATATATGCATATATACATTTTATACTGTAGTTCCTTCTACAGATAAAATACATTATAGATATATAATCTGTATATATAATGTAATATACATTATATCTATAAAAAATTATATAGCACACAGCAGACTACATATATACATATACATGTGTTAGATCTTATGTACATATCTATAATAAATCTTTGTAATATATATACAATTTTTTAAATATATAAGCATTTCCTTTTGTATACATATATATATTTGTATATATACCCACACTAAATTTCAACCATATGTATTTGGGTGAACCCAATTCAGCTTTGCAACTCTGGTTAGCTGCCATAATCCCCTTTCCTTCGTGCTGTAAGGCTATTTTTTAATTGTAATTAAAATATCAAAGAAAAAGCACTCCATTTTCTGGCTATTTCTGCCTCAAGACGTGTTCAGACTTGTCTCAGAAAAAGTACAATTAAAAATTGCCACGAGGAAGGCAAGATTTCCTCTTTCTCGGCCTGTTTATCAAACAGCCAAATCCGTATCTATATACATATCTATATCTTCATTTATACCAACCCCAGAAAATGGGGGAGAACTGCCCCATTAAAGACTTTCCACTGAGGATTTGTTGAACTGCACCTTTTTTTTTGGACTTATGCCCTATGTAATTTGGTTCAGATTGGGTTTTTTTGGCCAATTTCTCCTAAAAATAAATATATATATATTTCTCTCTCTTTATATATATTTATATATATATATATATATATATTTGTAAATACACACATATATATAAATATATAAAAATATATATTTATATACTCAATATATATGTTATATATATATAAATATATAAAATTATAAATAAATATATATATGTATTTACAAAAAAATTACAAAATATTCCTGTCAGCCTTTTTCAGCAGAATAACGTTCATTTTTTGACAGCACTTACCTGGACAGTGTGCTTGAAACCTCTGAAAAACTGAATTTCAGCCCCCAAGGACACTGTTTCAGTGGTACTTGGACTGCTCGTGGCACTGGAGCCAACAGGGTCCCCAGTGACAGATCAGACTGGGACAAAGGCCTTAGTCCTTAGGACTAAGAGGGAAGGACTAACAACTCAAACCTAATTTCTTGACAAAGGCAAAAACTGTCTTCTTATCAACCCAAACACAATTTCTAAAGTCGTGTGGCAGAGACAGACCTCAGGCACACTTTCTAGTCAAATTTTAAGAATTTTCCATTGACAAAATAACCCCAAGTCCTCCATGGCGCACACCGGGGCCCTCCAGGTCGGCAGGGACAAGACTCAGTCCCGGCTGCCGCGCTCAGTGCCCGTCCCTGTGCTGGCGCCAGACCCCAGCCTGCCGCCAAGTCCGGGAAAAACCCCCAAATCACCAAAAATCGACAAAATGTCACAATTTCAAAATGGGGGAAGAAAGACCGAGACGAGGTCAGCGACTCACCTAGGACGGTCAACATGGTCCCGGGCCCGAATATACCACACAGTGATACGGAGCAATACAAAAACCTCCGACTTCATGGCCGGGGTCCTGTGGAGGTAGCAGAATGAGGGGATGGGTCGGAAGTGATGGGTTGGAAGTGTCCTGGTGGACAAAGCAGAAGGGAGATGATGGGCTGAACACAATAGGATGACGGTGATGGAATGGACACAGCAGGATGGTGGTGCCGGGGGCTGGTACAGGAGGTGTGTCCCTCTGGCAGCCATGCGGAGCACCCAGGCCCTGCAGGCAAGAAGTGCCCCAGGGGATCCTGGTGCCATGCACTACTGCCTCCAGCTCCCCAGCTGCCTTCTGACAAGGTGAACAAGGATGTTCGGTACCAAGGACACAATCAGAAGGGACTTTGCAGATTTCAGAGGACCAGAACAGACTTGCAACAGCACAGAGCATTCAGACCATATAACCTTCTTTTTGCAAATCAGGAAAGGTGCATGAGTACATTTCAGTGTGGCTAGGCAGACCAAGGATATACTGCCATAGCCAAAGTTGGGTAAAGAAAACAAAACCAACTGAAAAAAACAAGAGCTGGGAAGAGCCCAAGCACCCACTCACTGCTGGGGAAGACTGTAAGTGAACACAGAGCAACTTCCTGAGGTTCAGTTGACTCACGAGGTCCCACCAGGGAAATACCTGCAGTGACATACAGCTGCACAGAAGCCCAAGTGGCAGCCCATGCCCAGCCTCATGTGTGGCTGAGCCCTGCTGCCTGCTGCAGGTCACGGAGTGCAGATAGTGTTTGTGAGTCCTCCTCACCTCTTCCAAGGGATATCCAGTAGCTGTGCCATCGTTGGTCAAGGTCTTGGCTGAAGTCATGTCAACCTGCCACAGGCACCCACCAAGTAACGTTCTTGGCTGTCGGCCAGTTTTAGTGCAGCCCCTCCAATTCAGGTCTGTCTGTTTTGATGGCCTTACTCTCATTGATGTTGTCCTTCCAGCTCACTGGGCCCAGCTTTATCCCATTGGTGCACCACTGCCCTGTGGTGCCGTGATGCTGCCCACATCCTCCTCAAGAGAGGAAAAGAAAATGTGAAGAGGATGTTGATGCCCAACCAGAGCTGCCAAAGCCAAGGCTCTGGCTTAAAAATAAACTCACAAATATGCAAAAGCTGTGGTTTGTTCAAACGGTTATAGAAAGAGGCAGAGTTGGTGAATCTCCTGAGTCACTAGAAAATGAATGATACATCAAAGATTTTGTGGTTGGAAGTACTTTCTGTTTCAAATGTTTGGTTTGCCTCTGGGAAGGCTTAGGTGCAAGTGTTTGGTGCAAGTGACACAAACTCATTGAAACTGTCTATGCAAAGTATATAGTTGAAGCTGATGCCATATACTACAGATGAACAGTTTCTGGGTATTTCTGAGACTTATATGGGGTTTCAGTTTCATTTTAGGGGAGTACGCTAAGGGTGCTTAGAAGTCCAGCTCTTTACCTCAGAGGGATGCATGTAAAAGAACTGGTGCTGCGCTGATGTGGTGGTGGCCCTCCAGCAGGGACTGGGCAGGTGGTCTCAGTGGGAGCAGGAGCAGATGAGGAGCTGCTGGCCCGGTGCATGCAGGGGACACTGCGAATGGTGGATGTAGGATGGTAGGGAGGCAGCCAGCTGGACCTGGGGTGCAGCCTGAGAGTGCAGGAGGACCTGGGCCCTGCAGCACAGGGCAGGAATGGAGGTGGGACTCGTAAGACAGACACAGTAAAAACCACCAGCTGCTCCTTGCACTGACAGGAGGTTTTTGTATCATTTCCACATTGCTTTGTGTCACCGTGCAGCAGTACTGCTGCTGTCGTAGCTCCCACAGTAATAAATAGCCTCGTCCTCGGCTTGGACCCCAGTGATGGTTAACGTGGCTGTGGAGCCGGATGCAGAACCGGAGAATCGTGAAGGGATGTTCGAGGGTCTGTTGGTGTTACCATAGATCACAGTGACAGGGGCACTGCCAGGTGACTTCTGCTGGTACCAGCCATAAGCATAGCTACTCCCAGAGCAGGTGATCTTGACGGTGTCTCCCGGGTTCGCTGACATTGCGCCTGACTGAGTCAGCGCTGCCTGCACCAGGGAGCCTGGAGAGGGAGAGGGGAGAAAACAGCGATCAGCGATTGCCCGACACGCACAGCCCCCCCCGCGCAGCAGTGGGACAGAGCCCCGTGCTCAAAGTCCCCGAACGGGCGCGACGAGTACCTGAGCTGTGGGCGAGCACCGCCAGGAGGAGAGGAGCCCAGGCCATGGCGCAATCCCAGCAGCTGTGTGTCCCCACGCCGATGGGGCTGTGCCGTGGACCTCGATGCCCTTTTATACCTGCGCCCTTCCGCAGCCCGCCTCCCATGCAAATAACTCCCTGTGCTCCCAGCTACGTCCTACGCCTCTCCCCACACCTCCCTGCCCACTCCTGGCCCGGCCCCTGCACTGTGGCACAGCGGGGTTGGCCAGGCGTTGCAGCGGGGACACGTGGCAGCACCCAGGCCCACACCGGCCCTAGAGTGGGCCCAGCTGCTGTGGTACCAAAGTGCCGCGGAGAGCCAGACTGGCGGGGCATGGCGGGAGCAGGCCATGGCTCCCTTCATAGAATCACAGAATCACCAAGGTTGGAAAAGACCTCTAAGATCCTCTAGTCCAACCATACCCCTGTCAACAATATTTCCCACTAAACCGCATCCCTCAGTACAACACCTAAGTGTTTCTTGAGCATGCTGCCTGCAGCGCTGACCCTGCCCCTTTTCACCCCTCAGACATTGAGGCTCTGCCCTGGGTAGGCTGGGTTTTAGCAGGTGGCAGTGTCCGGGCAGAAAAGGCCCTAGGGGCTGGCAGGACCCTCAGCAGCAGCAGTGCAGCCAACAAAGGGCTTGTGCTGCAAAGGAGGCCGCCAGGGTCAGCAGGAGCCCCAAGGGTGGTGAAGGCCTCAGAGCATCACTTATCCATGGGATTACTGCTTTGGGGCAGGAATGAAACAGAGCTGAGTAGAGTTATCCAACAGTGGCACCAGCGTCAACAGGGAAAGGCTGAAATACAGGGAACCACGGGAACATAGAACGGTTTGGGCTGAGAGGGACCTCAACGGCCATGCAGTTCCAAGCCATGCCACAGGCAGGGACACCTCCCACCACAACAGGCTGCCCAGAGCCCATCCAGCCTGGCCTTGGGCCCAGCCGGGAAGGAAGCATCCAATACTTCTCTGGGCAACCTGTTATAGTGCTTCATTACCTCTGAGTGAAGAATTTCTTCTTTACAGTTAACCTAAGGCTACCTTCTTTCCATTTTAAACCATTTCTCCTTGTCATATTGCTACAGGTCCTCGTATAAAGTCTCCCTCCATCATTCTCACGAACCCCCTTTAAGCACTGAAAGGCTGCAGGGAGGTTGCCCTAGAGCCTTCTCCAGACCCAGCTCTCGCAGCCCTTCTTCGTAGGAGAGGTGTTCCAGCCCACTGATCGTTTTTGTTGAACACTGTTCAGTAGAGCAAAACACTTTTTTGCTGCAAGGCTGATCAAACGTTGGAACACGTGTCCCAGATAGCTGTGAAGTCTCCGTCTCTGGTGACCTTCACAACCTGCCTGGGCAGGCCCTGGTCAGCCTGCAGCAGCTGCCCCAGCATGGAGCAGGATGGGAGGAGGAGATCTCCAGTGGCCTCCTCAGCTCCAGCCATTTGGGGCTTTCCCCAGCCCCAACACCTGCACTTCTTCCTCCTTGCTCTGCTTATCTCTTGCCTGGGCTCGTACCTCTGGGTACCAGCCCTTTGGTATCAGCCCCATCTCAATGACTTCCCTCCTCCCCGGGTCTCTATCTCCCTGCACAACAGAGCCCTTGAGCCCAACACCATGTCCCACACAGAGGCTGATGGGGCAGGAGTCTCAAGGGCAGTATCCCTGTGAGCAGCAGAGAGGAAATGTGCTAGAATAGGTTCACAGGCAGCACAGCCTGATGCACCACACAGGTATAATTGCTGCTCCTTGACCACGCCCAAGCTGCAGCAGCAGGCACCTGAGCAGCTCTGGTAACTCAGCAGCTTGGGCTCTCACTTCCGTGTTGCTGGAACTCTCTATGACCATGGCCGGTGCTTCTTTGTCTGCCAGAGCAGTAATAAACAGCCTTGCCTTGGGCCCCTGTGAAAGTTAATATGACCACAGAGCCAGGCAGGTCTCTGATGGTGCTGGGGTCATGGTCTGAGCAGAGCTGAGCCCTGCAGCATTGTTCATACATAAGGTACTGCCCTTACCCCAGGCACGTGCTGTTCAAGCATCCCAGAAGCCCCCACTGCCACCTATGCCTGCAGGTCTTCCCGGACACTTGCACATGTCCATGTCCCATGTCACATTCCTGCCCTACTTAAGGGCCGTCGAGCATTTATGCACCAGGGTTGCCCAGGGCCTGGCTTTTGGCCACCTTCAGGAGGAAGAAACCAGCATGAAGCAGAAGCAACCCTGCAACAGCAACACAGCGAGGCAAGATGGGTGGGCAGCAGGAGATGGGGATCAGGGGCTATGTGCATTGCAGGGCAGGGACAGAGCTGCTGGGACCTTCCCCTCCCTGAGTGACGGGCACAGACCTGAGGCTCTACTGGAGGGCGGAGCAGGGCATGTGGCATAGTCACCTGCAGCACAGTGCTGGGCCATGCCTGGGACTTGTGTCACCAGAATAATGGCACAGCAGAGGCTGCCAGCTGCTCCCTGAGATTTCAGGTCTGTGTATCCTTCTCCATTGCTCTGTGTCACTATGGCACCAGTACCACTGCTGTCTTCATTCCCACAGTAATAGACAGCCTCGTCCTCAGCTTGGGCCCCAGTGATGGTTAATGTGGCTGTGGAGCCGGATGTGGAACCGGAGAATCGTGAAGGGATGTTCGAGGGTCTCTCATCATCATAATAGATCACAGTGACAGGGGCACTGCCAGGCGACTTCTGCTGGTACCAGCCATAGCTGTTGATAATCAGATTGTGATTATCACGGATGAGAGTGTCTTGATATTCCACATGTGACTGTGGGCACAGGGCCTCATCCCACAGCCTGGGGAGGGCTGTGTGTGTCGGACAATTGCTGAGCTCCATTTTCTCCCCTCTCTCCTCTCCCTCTCCAGGTTCCCTGGTGCAGGCAGCGCTGACTCAGCAAGCCTCAGTGTCAGCAAACCTGGGAGGAACCGTCAGGATCACCTGCTCCGGGGGTTACAGCAACTACTAGGGCTGGCACCAACAGAAGACGCCTGGCAATGCCCCTGTCACTGTGATCTATGATAGCAGCAGCAGACTATGATGACGAGAGACCCTCAAACATCCCTTCACGATTCTCTGGTTCTGGATCCAGCTCCACACACACATTAACCATCACTGGGGTCCAAGCTGAGGATGAGGCTGTCTATTACTGTGGTGGCTGGGACAGCAGCATCACAGCAACAATGCCACTGCCAGGTTTATGCTGCTGTAAAGCATGAACATAATGTCTGTTAACCGTGGATATTGCTGGGAGACCTCACTGCCACTCATGCCTTCAGGTCTCCTGGGGCACCCACAAAGGAACAGCAGAGGCTGATAACTGCTCCCTGCAATGCTGTAGTGGGAATGCAGAACCACAGCCTGAAGCAGTAACTGAGCACCTGGTGGGAAGGCACGGCCAACCCAGGGGAGCTCAGGTGCATGCAGTGTACCTGAGTGACTGGAAGGGGTGGAGCCAGGACGCACCCCTTCCCAGACCTCATTTAAGGGTTGGCAGTGGAGGTGTGGGTATCTTGCTGGGGATTCCTGTGTACCTGAGGCCTTCTAAAGGTAAGCAGTTTTTCTTTATTTTTGTGTCCATGGCTGTTGCATCTGGGCTTGTTTTCATTTGCTGTAGCCTAGGATTGTGCTACTCTGCTATTATTGCCTACCTTTCATCACCTTGTAACCTTACAGGTGTATGAAAGGTTATGTATCATTCTCCACTGCTCTGTATCACTGTGATACTAACATAGCTGCTGTCTACACTCCCACAGTAATAGACAGCCTTGTCCTCGGCTTGAATGGTTAATGTGGCCGTAGAGCTGGATTTGGAACCAGAGAATCGTGGAGGGATGTTTGAGGGTCTGTTGGTGTTGTAGTAGATCACAGTGATAGGGGCACTGCTAGGTGACTTCTGCTGGTACCAGCCATAGTTGTAGCTACTCCCAGAGCAGGTGATCTTCATAGAATTGTTATCAAATGATTTGGTTGGAAGGAACCTTTAAGACCATTGAGTTCCATCTCCCCTGCTATAGGCAGGGTCACCTCCCACTGGATCAGGTTGTTTGCAGCCCCGTCCTGCCTGGTCTTGAACGCTTCCAGGGAGGGGCACTAACAGCTGCGTTGAGCGACCTGCTTCAGTGTCTCCCTATCCTTACTGCAAATAATTTCTTGTTATTATCTAGACTAAATCTACTGTCTTCCAGTTTAAAGCCATTTCTCCTTGTCTTGTTACTGCATGTCCTTAAAGAAAGTCCCTCCCTGGCTTTCCTGTAGGCCCCCTTCAAGTACTGAAAGGTCCCCTGGAGCCTTCTCTTCTCCAGGCTTGAGAGCTCCAGGTCTCTCAGCCTGTCCCCATTAGGGAGGTGCTCCAGCCCTCTGTTCTTCTTCATGGCCCTCCTCTAGACCTGCTCTAGCAGCTCCATGTCCTTCTTGTGAGTTTAAAATGGAAGCTTTCTGTACTTACTGACTTGTGGCTGATCAGGGCTGTGGGGCTGAGGCAGATTTCTGTCTTCTCTGCGTGGCTATGTTTGTAAATGCCCTCCTCTATGTACCTAGATGTATGAGAAGTTACTTTGGCACTTAGCCACACTGTACCCATCCCTGCAAAGACAGTGTTTTGTCATCCCCAGCCCTGCTCCATGGCGATACCTCTGTGCTGGGATGCTCTGGGCTGGGCTCTCATCCTGTGATGTGTCTGTGACCATGGCTGAAGACCTTCTTCTTTAATGGTGGTGTTCCCCGTCCCACTGCTGCTTGGGAGGGCTGTGTGTGTGTCAGGCTCTTGTTGAGCCCACTTTCTCCCCTCACTCTTCTCCTTCTCCAGGTTCCCTGGTGCAGGCAGCGCTGACTCAGCCAGCCTTTGTCAGCAAACCCAGGAGAAACTGTCAAGATCACCTGCTCTGGGAGTAGTGGCAGCTATGGCTGGTACCAGCAGAAGTCACCTAGCAGTCCCCCTGTCACTGTGATCTATGGTAGCAGTAGTAGACCCTCGAACATCCCTTCACGATTCTCCGGTTCCCGATCTGGCTCCACAGCCACGTTAACCATCACTGGGGTCCAAGCTGAGGATGAGGCTGTCTATTACTGTGGGAACTACGATGGCAGTGGTGCTGGTATGGTGATACAGAGATATGTTGCAGTGACTTGATGCTAAGTCTTAAAAATGCCACCAGCAGTGGGACAGGGCCCATTGCCTAAAGGCCCCAGCTGGGCACAGTGGGTCTTCCTAGGGCACCAGAGCTGTAGGTCAGCACTGCCAGGAGGAGAGAGGCACAGGCCATGGTGTGATCCCAGCAGCTGCACATCTTCATGCCAATGGGTCTATACTATGGACTCCAACTCCTTTTTATACCCTGGAGTGCCCACAATACAGCCCATTCATGTAGAACCTGTCCTCACGGTCACTGGCAGCTCCCATCCCAGTGCTCCCACTGCTCAATGCAGCCATTTCCCTGAACTCCCAAAGACCAATTGTTGGTAGTTGTCACTAAGGTCAGAAGATGAGGCTGTGGTGGCTAGGATAGCAGCACTAATGCTGGTACAGAGACAGAGGAAGATGCGGAACTGAGTTACAGACCTGAGTTTAAAAAAGGTTTTCTTCATTTGCTGACTTAAGGCTGAGCAGGACTGCAAGGCTGAGGCAGGTTTCTGTCTGCTCTGCATGGCTGTGCTTTTGAATGTCTTCTCTTTTGTACCTTGTTGCATGGGAAATGATCCTCCTGGTCCCTGTTCCTACCATGGCACAGCACAGCATCGTTCCCTGCTGCTGGAGCTGCCTCCATACTAAGATGCTCTGATCTGAGCTCTGTTCCTGCAATGTGCAACCACCATCAGAGCAGAAGGGACCTCAGCCACAGCCATGGGCACTTTGGAGGATCAGAGCTCATCCCAGCATGAAGGTGGCTCCAGCAGAAGTCAAACAAAGGCATCAGCTGCTACAGGTAGGGGCTGGGCATGAGGCAGTGCTGTGCATCTCGTTGGGGTGTGTTCAGGGCATCATGCTCAGCCTCTCACACTGCACAACAGTGAGGGCAAGGCTGTGGTGGGGACCTGTGCCACCATCAAACAGTGACAGCGAAGACTGCCATCTGCTTCTTGCATTTACAGGTTTGTGTATCACTTCCTCACTGCTGTGTGTGTCACTCGCTGTTGGACCAGCACCACTGCTGTCTGCACTCCCACAGTAATAGACAGCCTCATCCTCGGCTTGGACCCCAGTGATGGTTAATGTGCCTGTGGAGCCAGACTGGGAACCGGAGAATCGTGAAGGGATGTTCGAAGGTCTATTGGTGCTAGCATAGATCACAGTGACGGGGCACTGCTAGGTGACTTCTGCTGGAACCATGCATAGTTGTTGACAGTTGTGGAGCAGATGTGGGTGTCCTGCTACCCTGTGTGTCCCTGTGGAGTTGAGTACCTCATCTGACAGCCTGGTGAGGGCTGTGCATGTTGGTCACTTGCTGAGCCCTATTTTCTTTCCTCTCCCTCACCCAAAACTGATGGGGGGGTGCAAAGTGAACAGAGCCAGGCTTTTTCCAGCAGTATCCAGCACCAGGACAAGAGGCAGTGGCACAGAGTGAATGCAGAGGTTCTGTCTGGCCAGAGTCAGGAGTCACATTCTTACTCCACAGGTAAGGTAGGACTAACCCAGGCTGCCCAGAGAGACGCTGGAGTCTCCTCCTTGGGGATTTGACAGCCACCTGCATGCAGGCCTGGTCACCATGTTGTAGGTGTTGCCACTTGAGCTGAGGTAGGAGCAGATCACAACAATCATCCTGACCTGAAAGATTCTGCGGCTTTGTTTCTTTTCTGGCACAAGGGCAGCCAGCCCTGCTCTGTGCCAGCAGCCTTGTGCCATGGGAAACATCCCCTCTAAATGGGGAGCTTTGGCCTGGCTGCTCAGCAGCCCACAGGTTCTCTGCTGTCAGTGCTGGGGATGTGATTTTGCCCTGCCATGTATACTCCAGGGCAATGAGGGAAGGGCCATGGTAGGAACCGGTTCCACCATCAAACACAGATAGCAAAAAGAGCCAGCTGCTCCCTACAGTGACAGGAGGTTAGTGCATCAATTGTACCTGCTGCTCTGTGGAAGCAGTACCATACAACTGTTGTCTGCATTTCCATAGTAATGGACGGCCTCATCCTCAGTATGGACCCCAGTGTTAATTAATGTGTGTGTGGAGTGGAATATGGAACCGGAGAATCATGAAGGATCTCTTGGTGTTATTGTAGATCACAGTGATGGAGCATTGCTAGGTGTCATCTGCTGGTGTTAGCTATAACCATAGGCACTGCTATTCCTGAAGCACGTGATCTTTTTGGTGTTTCCATGTATTGGGAGTGTCCCATACAATGACGCACAACAAGAAAGATGTTCAAAGACACGGCCATGCAGAGGGGAACCTGCCTGAATGGCATAGCCCAGCATGATCCTGAGGGAGAAAGGCAGAAAGCATCTGTTTTTAATTCAGGGCTATACCTCAATTTCATATCTCCCTGTGTCACTACCAGCAGTACTGCTGCTGTCGTAGCCACCACAGTAATAGACAGCCTTGTCCTCAGCTTGGACCCCAGTGATGGTTAATGTGTCTGTGGAGCCACATGTGGAACCAGAGAATTGTGAAGGGATGTTTGAGGGTCTCTTGGTGTTTTCATAGATCACAGTGATGGGCACTGCCAGGTGTCTTCTGTGGTACCAGCTGTAACAATAGATGCCACTATCCCCAGAGCAGGTGATCTTGACTGTTTCTCCCAGGTTTGCTGACACTGAGGCTTGCTGAGTCAGTGCTGCCTGCACCAGGGAACTGGGAGAGGAAAGAGGGGGGTTATTGTGGAGCTATTGTAGATTTAAGTGCCAGTGGCACTGTCAGGAGTCTTATGCTTGTACCAGTCATAGTTGCTGTTAACCATAGAGTAGAAGTTGGTGTTTGAGTATTCTGTGTGGGCCTGTGCCCTCAGGGCTCTTCTCCCCATGAGGAGGAGGGCTGTGTGTGTCAGGCACTGACTGAGCCCCATTTTTCTCCCATCTCTCCTCTCCAGGTTCCCTGGTGCAGGCAGCGCTGACTCAGCCAGACTCAGTGTCAGCAAACCTGGGAGAAACTGTCAGGATCACCTGCTCTGGGAGTAGCTATGCTTATGGCTGGTTCCAGCAGAAGTCACCTGGCAGTGCCCCTGTCACTGATCTATGGTAACACCAACAGACCCTCAAACATCCCTTCACGATTCTCCGGTTCCAAATCCGGCTCCACGGGCACATTAACCATCACTGGGGTCCAAGCCGAGGACGAGGCTGTCTATTACTGTGGGAGCTACGACGGCAGTGCTGGTTATGGTGATGGTGGCAGCACTGTGGGGTTTTCTCCCCTCTTCCTTGTTGCTGCCCATTTCCCCTCATGGGCAGAGCTGTTGAGGGCAGTCAGGTCTGCCTGCTGGGTCCACAGTTGTTGTGGTGCTGCCTTTGCTGAGCCCATTCATGTTCCTGTCCTGGTGGGGTCTATGACAGCAGCTTTGTAGGTATAGAGACACAGGCAGACATGGCAGTGACATGATGTCTAGAGCCAAAAATGGCAGGTTTGTCTGTCTCCACTAGGGCTATGATTGAGGTTTCTTCCCTTCCTTCTGTGGTGCTCCCTGTCCTACACTGCTGAATGGACAGTGTGTGCTGGGGAAACATGGGGCAAAGTGTCCAGAGGAGTGGCTCTGGTGGCAGCACCCGCTGCTCTGGTTAGAAGGAGCAGAAGGCACTGGTAGGAGTCTTGCTGGGAAAGCTGGCACTAGCAGGGACAGTGGATGCCCCAAATGGAAGACAGGGACACGGCTATGGCCGCTTCTGATGAGAGGTGTCCGGAGCAGAGCAGCACATCCCAGTGTCTGAGATCCTGTGCCCTGCACCATGGCCATGCAGATGGAGCAGGAAACTGCTACAGCCACAGTTCTGCATGGCCAAAAGGAAGATGTGCAGAAAACAGTTCTATAATTTGTTATGTTAATTCCTTTTAATCATTGTCACCATACAGCATTGGAGAAGCATTCCCAGCTCCCACAGACAGCCTTGTCCTTGGCTTGTACCCCAGTGGTGGTTTATGTGCCTGTGTAGCCGGATGTGGAACCGGAGGATTGTGAAGGGATGTTTGAGGGTCTGTTGTTGTTGTTATAGATCACAGTGACAGGGGCACTGCCAGGTGACTTCTGCTGGAACCAGCGTAGCTGCTATCCCCAGAGCAGGTGATCCTGACCATTTCTTCTGGCTTTGCTGACACCAAGGCTGGCTGAGTCAGTGATGCCTGCACCAGGGAACTTGGGCATGGACAAGGACAATGGGGTCTATGGCCCTCATTCCTAGAATATGATTTGGGGTAACAGTCAGGGTCCTGGCCATTCAGATAGGACAAGGGCCTCTGGAACTCCCACAACAGTAACATAAGTCACAATTCCCAAAGCCCAGATCCCGAGGAAGATGGACTGAAAACTTTACCGTGAGTATGGCTTCTGTGTTTATGTTTCTACTCCACGTTGTCAAAATACAGCGTCACTGCTGCTGTTCAGTCTCCACAGTAATAGACAGCCTTGTCCTCACCTTGGACCCCAGTGACAGTTAGTTTGTGCATGGAGCCAGATGTGAAACTGGAGAATCATGAAGGGATGTTTGAGGGTCTGTTGGTGTCACTATGGATCAAGGTCACAGCACCACTACCAGGTTTCTCCTGGAACCAGCCATACTCATGGCTATTCCCAGACATACTCATGGCTATTCCCAGAGTGACTGATCTCTGGTCTTACCACAGAGCCCTGGGCAATGCCTGCAGGAGCAGAAATGCAGTGAAGCCCTGAGACCTGGTGTACGCAGTGATGGAGAGCAGTAGGAAGGAGGGGAGATTCTAGAGCTGGCCTGAGAGGAAGCAGGAGAGGGGGGAAAAAAAACCAAACAACTCTTTAACATCTCATTGGCCTGGGGGTCCATGCCAGCTTCAGGCCACCATTCCTGTCATTGCCACTGCAGTAATGGACAGTGCTGTCCTCAGCTTGGACCACAGTGATGGTTAATATGTTAATGTGACAGTTCGTGTGTGTGGGCCTGGACTAGGCCCCAAATAATTGTACAAGAATGCCTGTGGGTCTATCAGTGTTAGTGTGGATCCCGGGGACGGGGCACTGCCAGGTATCTTCTGCTGGTACTAGCCATAGATGTTGTTAATCCTGGAGCAGATGTGGATTTCCTGCTGTCCCATGTGTGTCAGTGTGCTCAGCAGCCTCATCCCACTGCCAAACAAGGAGGCTGTGCATGTCAGGCACTCACTCTCCAGGTTCCCTGGTGCAGGCAGCGCTGACTCAGCCAGCCTCGGTGTCAGCAAACCTGGGAGAAACTGTCAGGATCACCTGCTCCAGAACTAGCAACAGCTATGGCTGGTTCCAGCAGAAGTCACCTGGCAGTGCCCTTGTCACTGTGATCTACTACGACAACAAGAGACCCTCAAACATCCCTTCATGATTCTCTGGTTCCAAATCCGGCTCCACAGCCACATTAACCATCACTGGGGTCCAAGCTGAGGATGAGGCTGTCTATTACTGTGGGAGCTTGGACAGCAGCACTGATGCTGGCATCATGTCACTGGGAGATGAGGAACTGACAGATTGATGTGGGTTAAAAATTGAGGTTTTTCATTCTTGCAGGCTTATGAGTGAGCAGGCCTGTGAAGCTGAGGCAGACTTACGCCTTCTCTGCATGGCCATATTTGTAAATACCTTCCTCAGTGTATCCAGTTGTATGGGAGGTTACTCTAGGTTCTGAGTTACATAGAACCTGTCCCTGAGAAGGCAGAGCTCTGTGTTCTCCCCAGCCCTGCTCTACATTCCTACTGCTGATTCTGTCTCTGTACTGAGATGTTCTGGTCTGGGCTCTGTTCCTGTAATGTGCCACCTCCATTAGCATGGAAAGGACAGAGAGTCCAAGGGAGGGCCACCAAGGTGCTGCAGGGACACAAAGAGGAGAACTGGTGCTGTGCTGATGTATCAACTAGGTGGTGGTGGCCCTCCAGCAGGGACTGAACAGGTGGTCTCAGTGAGAGCAGGGGCAGGTAAGGAACTGTTGCCCCAGTGCAAGTAAGGGATGCACAAATGGTGGATGTAGGGTGGCAGGGAGGCAGCCACCAGGGCCCAGGGTACAGCCTGGGAGCACGAGAGGACCAGAGCCCTGCAGCACGGGGCAGGGATGGAGCTGGGATCCGTACGACAGAGACAGCTAAAGCTAAGAGTATTCACTGCTCCTTGCACTGACAGGAGGTTTGTGTATCATGTCTGGGTCACTGTAGTACCAGTACTGCTGCTGTCGTAGCTCCCACAGTAATAGACAGCCTCGTCCTCGGCTTGGACCCCAGTGATGGTTAATGTGCCTGTGGAGCCGGATTTGGAACCGGAGAATCGTGAAGGGATGTTCGAGGGTCTCTTGTCGTTGTAATAGATCACAGTGACAGGGGCACTGCCAGGTGACTTCTGCTGGAACCAGCCATAAGCATAGCCACTGCTACCCCCAGAGCAGGTGATCCTGACAGTTTCTCCCAGGTTTGCTGACACTGAGTCTGGCTGAGTCAGTGCTGCCTGCACCAGGGAACTGGGAAATGAGAGAGGGGAAAAGATGGAGCTCAGCGAGTGCCCGAAACACACAGCCCTCATCTGGCAGCCATGGGATGAGGAACACCACTGTTGCAGGAGAAGAGACCTTGCCTACATCCATGCCTCTTCAAAAGTGGGAGGATGGGACTGTCTGCAGTAGCAGGAAACAAGTCTGAGAATGACACGGTACTGTGACTTTGCAGGGACAGTGAGAAGCACCTTCTGTCCCCAGAATCTCCTCCTGTACCACAGTGCACAAGAGAAAGGCCATTGCAAAGCACTTGCTGTGAGAGGGGACAGGAACCTGCCTCAGCTGTACAGCCCAGCTTGGCTGTGAGACAAATGGGCAGAAAGCCTCCATTTTTAACATCTGTATCTACTCTTCCCCCCCGCCCCTCCCCCATCTCTCTGTGTTACCATACCAGGATTACTGCTGCTGTCCCAGGTACCACAGTAACAGACAGCCTTCTGCTCTGCTTGGTCCCCAGTGATGGTTAACGTGTTTGTGTAGCCAGATGTGGAACCGGAGAATTGTGAAGGGATGTTTGAGGGTCTGCTGGTGTCACCATAGATCACAGTGACAGGGGCACTGCCAGGTGACTTCTGTTGTTACCAGCCATAATCATAGCTATCCCCAGAACAGGTGATCCTGATGGTTTCTCCCAGATTTGCTGATACAGACTGATTGAGTCAGTGCTGCCTGCACCAGGGATCCTGGAGAGGCGGAGAAGAGAGGGGAGAAGACAGGGCTCAACATGTGCCCAATTTGCCCAGCCCTGCCCAAGCAGCAAGTAAGATGGTGAACACCACCATCAGAGCAGAAGTGTCCTCAGCCACAGCTGTGGGTACACTGGAGGATGAGAGCCCAGCATGGAGGCAGCTCCAGCAGCAGGAGAACGGGGCTCACAGCAGCAACATGGAGCAGGGCAGAGGATGACACAGTGGTGTGCCTTTGCAGGGACAAGTATGATACAGCTAAGTGCCAGAGTAACCTCCCATACATCTAGGTGCATAGAGGAGGGCATTTACAAACGTGGCCATGTAGAGAGGACGGAAACCTGCCTCCACCCCACAACCCTGATCAGCTGTAAGTCAGTAAGTGCAGAAAGCTTCCATTGCATTCCATGTGCCATTCTGCCAACATCAGCGCTGCTTCCCAAGCCATCATGTAGTAGATAGGCTTGTGCTCATTTTGGACCCCAGGATTGGTCTTCTGGGATCAAGGAAAATGGCTGCATAGGCAGGGGAAGTGCAGGATGGGAGTGGTCAGGGGCCATGGGAGCCAGCTTTGCATGGGAGTGCTGTGCTGTAGAAGGGTGGGGGTTTAAGATGGAGTTGGGGTCCACAACACAGCCCCATTAGTGTGGGGATGCACAGCTGTGGGGGTGGCACCATGACCAGAAACCCTCTCCTATTGGTGGTGGTCACCAACTGCTCAGGTGCCCTGGGTGTACTCACTGATCCTGCTGGGAACTTACAGGCATGGACCGTGTCCTACTGCTTTGCTGGGAGGGCTGCATAGATCAGGCACTCACTGAGCCTGTATTCTTGCTTCTCTCTCTCCAGGTTCCAGTGCAGGCAGCACTGACTCAGTCAGACTCAATGTCAGCAAAACCCAGAGCTGCTGTCAAGATCACCTGCTCCGGGAGTAGCAGCAGCTATGGCTGGTACCAGCAGAAGTCACCTGGCAGTGCCCCTGTCACTGTGATCTACTGGAATGACAAAAGACCCTCAAACATCCCTTCACGATTCTCCGGTTCCAAATCCGGCTCCACAGCCACGTTAACCATCACTGGGGTCCAAGCTGAGGATGAGGCTGTCTATTACTGTGGGAGCTTGGACAGCAGTGCTGGTTATGGTGGTGGTGGTGGCACTGCGGGGTGGAGCTGGAGAATCGTAAAGGGACGTTTGAGGGTCTGTTGGTGTCACTATGGATCAAGGTCACAGCGTTACTACCAGGTTTCTCCTGCAGCCAGCCACACTCATGACTACTCCCAGAGTGACTGATCGCTGGTCTTACCACAGGGCCCTGGGCAATGCCTGCAGGACTAGAAATGCAGTGAAGCCCTGAGACCTGGTGTACACAGTGATGGAGAGCAGTAGGAAGGAGGGGAGGCCCTAAAGCCACTCTAAGAGGAAGCAGGAGAGGAAAAAGAACCTCTTTGACATGCATGGTCTCACTGTCTTGGGGATCAGTGCTATCTTCTGGCACTGGGTGTTACGTGTCAGGCACTCGCTGAACTCCATTTTCTCCCCTCTTTCCTCTCAACCTCCAGGCTCCCTGGTGCAGGCAGCACTGACTCAGCCAGAGTCAATGTCAGCAAACCCAGGGGAAACTGTCAAGATCACCTGCTCTGGGATTAACAATGCTTATGGCTGGTACCAGCAGAAGTCACCTGGCAGTGCCCCTGTCACTGTGATCTATGCTAACACTGGTAGACTCTCAAGCATCCCTTCACTATTCTCCAGCTCCACAGCCACACTGACCATCACTGGGGGCCAAGCTGAGGATGAGGCTGTCTATTACTGTGGGAGCAAGGACAGCAGCATTCCTGCTTCTATAGTGAACAGTGATATGGAAGTTAGTTCTCTCTTATGGCTGGTGTCTAATGGGGCTAAAGCAGATGCCTGTCCCCACTATATGGCCATAGTTGTTTATGCCTTCCCTGCTGTATTTTTTTGTTGCAGGTGATTCTGGGGCCAGAGCACCTTGTCCCTATCCTCCACACACAAAATTGAACCATCAGCCTGTTCAAACAAGACCCTTCAGTGAACCACCTCTTCAGCCTATGCTGCTGCCTTGGGTTGTTATGACCTAAGTGCAGGCCCTGGCACTTACCCTGCTTGAATGTCAATGGGTTTGTCACAGCCCATCGATCCTGCCTATCCTGATCTGTCTACAAGGCCTTCCTACCCTCAAGCAGATCAATACAGTTTGTTGCCTAGCAGTATTGTTTGTAACTTCACATTAAGCAAAGGGGAGCCCTGGGGAATGCCTCTGGTGGCACCCTGCCAACTGGCTCAACTCTGCTTCACTATGATTGAACTCCATTCACTACAGCTGGGTTGGCATGTGCTGTGCCTAGCCCCACTCACTGCTGGTTTTCTGACGTTCTGCATTTTGGCCATGCAGAGCTGTGGCTGTAGGCATGTTTCTGTTCCCTCCCTGTAGTTATGACTTTGAATGTTCTCACTTTCATGTCCCAGGGCACTGCAGAAGTAGACATCGCAGCTGCGATTCCCTATGTCACTATTCCAGCATCACTGCTGTGGTAGCTCACACATATTAGACAGCCTCAACCTTGGTTTCAACATCAGTAATGGTTAACTTTCTTTTGAAGCCAGATGCAGAAACAGAACCATGGAGTGATGCCTGACATTCTCTTCCTGTTGCTATAGCGCAGAGTGACAGAGGCACTGCCTGAGGTACCAGCCATAACCTACTACTATCCTGCTATCTGTGGAGCAGATTATCTTTAGGGTTTCTCCAGCGTAACTGGGAGGGTAACCTCCCATACAATGATGTAGAACAAGAAAGCCATGGCCATGCAGAGAGAAACTTACCTGAGTGACACAGCCCAGCATGATCCTGAAGGAGAAAGGCAGAAACCAATTTTTTAATTTAGGGCTGTACCTCAATTTCACATCTCCCCCTGTCAGTACCAGCAGTACTGCTGCTGTCTACACTCCCACAGTAATAGACAGCCTCATCCTCAGCCTGGACCCCAGTGATGGTTAATGTGTTTGTGGAGCCAGATGTAGAACCGGAGAATCGTGAAGGGATGTTCGAGGGTCTGCTGTTGTCATTATAGATCACAGTGACAGGGGCACTGCCAGGTGACTTCTGCTGGTACCAGCCATAGTAGTTGTTAATCCAGGAGCAGATGTGGGTGCCAGTGCCAACTGTTCCCTGCAATGACAGGAGGTTTGTGTATCACACCTCCATTGCTCTGTGGCACCAGTACTGCTGCTGTCTTCATTCCCAGAGTAATAGACAGCTTTGTCCTCGGCTTGGACCCCAGTGATGGTTAACGTGGATGTGGAGCCAGATTTGGAACCAGAGAATCATGAAGGGATGTTTGAAGGTCTGTTGGCATTCAGGTAGATCACATAGAAAGGAGCACTGCCACATGTCTTCTGCTGGTGCTGCCTTAACAGTAACTGCCATAGGTAGCCACTAATCCCAGAGCAGGCGATCCTGACTCTTTCTCCCAGGTGCACTGACATCAAGGCCAGCTGAGTCAGCACTGCCTGCACCAGGGAACCTGGAGAAAATGGAGCTCAGCAAGTGCTGGGGCTTAGTCCCACTGCTGTATGCTGAGGGCTGTGTGTCAGGCACTGAGCTCCCTTCTCCCCTCTCCAGGTTCCCTGGTGCAGGCAGCACTGACTCAGGCTCAATGTCAGCGAACCCTGGAGAAACTGTCAGGATCACCTGCTCTGGGGGTAGCAGCTATGCTGGAAGTTATTATTATGGCTGGTACCAGCAGAAGTCACCTGGCAGTGCCCCTGTCACTGTGATCTATAGCAACACCAACAGACCCTCGAACATCCCTTCACGATTCTCCGGTTCCACATCCGGCTCCACAGGCACATTAACCATCACTGGGGTCCAACCCGAGGACGAGGCTGTCTATTACTGTGGGAGCTGGGACAGCAGCACTAGTACTGTATGGCAACAATGATTAATTGGAGATAAAACTTGAACTGTAGGAAGATTTGCTGTCCTTCCTCTTCTATGTGCAGAATTACTGCAGTAGGCATGTTACTCTTACCTTCACATGGCCACGGCTATGAACGCACTCCCTTTCACACCCCAGGGCACAGGAGATGTCTCAGACACTGCTCTGCTCCGGACACCTCTCATCAGAAATAGGCATAGCTGTGTCCCTCTCTTCCATTTGGGGCATCCACTGTCCCTGCTAGTGCCAGCTCTCTCAGCAAGACCCCTGCCAGTTCCTTCTGCTCCTTCTAACCACAGGAACACCGCCACAGGAAAAGAGATCTCAACAAAAGTCATAAGGAGAAGGGTGGAAACCCATTATTTTTAGCCCTGGACTTCAATTCACCACAACATCTCCCCAAGCCACTATACCAGCATTGCTGCTGTCGTAGCCACCACAGTAATAGACAGCCTCGTCCTCGGCTTGGACCCCAGTGATGGTTAACGTGTTTGTGGAGCCGGATAGGGAACCGGAGAATCGTGAAGGGATGTTCGAGGGTCTGTTGGTGTCTCTATAGATCACAGTGACAGGGGCACTGCCAGGTGACTTCTGCTGGTACCAGCCATACCAGTTGCTACTACCCCCAGAGCAGGTGATTTTGACAGTTTCTCCTGGGTTCACTGACACTGAGGCAGCAGTGAGTCTGCCGGCCTGCACCAGGGAACCTGGAGAGGGAAAGGAGAGAAAGTAGGGCTCAGGGAGTGCCCAACACACACAGCCCTCTGCATACAACTGTGGGAAAGGGAACACCACCATTAGAGAAGAAACCTCAGCCATGGCCACTGGCACATTGGAGGATGAGGGCCCTGACCAGAGCATCCCAGCACAGATACAGCTCCAGCAGCAGAATGGGGCTCACAGCAGCAACATGGAGCAAGGCTGGGGAGGACACAGTGCTGTACCTTTGTAGTGACATGTACAGTTTGGCTCAGGACCCAAAGTAACCTCCCATACGTCTAAACACAGCAGGGAGAACACTTTCAAACATGGCCATGTGAATAGGACAGAACTCTGCCTCAGCCCCAGTCCTGCCAATCCATAAATCAGCAAGTGCAGAAAACCTCAACTTTTAACTAAGGTTTGTAACTCTGTTCCCCATCTCTTTGTGTCACTATTCTTCCACTTGCACCCCAGTGATGGCTATCCATTCTACAGGCCAAGAAAATGAGTGCAGTGGGAAAACCGGAATGGGAGTTGCCACATACTATGGGGGGCCAGCTTTGTATGGAGAGGCTGTGCTGTGGGCAGGTTGGGGTTTAAGAGGGAGTGATGGTCTGCAGCACAGCCCCATTGGTGTGGGGACACACACAGCTGTTGTGATCACACCATTGCCTGGGTCCCTCTCCTGACAGTACTTAGCCACAGCTAAGGTGACCTGGGCAGACTTACTGCATGCAGTTGGGGATTTTGGGCATGGGGCCCAGTCCCACTGCTGTATGCTAAGGGCTGCGTGTGCCACACACTCACTGAGCTCTGTTTTCTCCCCTCTCCTCTCCAGGTTCCCTGTGCAGGCAGCACTGACTCAGTCAGACTCAATGTCAGTGAACCCTGGAGAAACTGTCAGGATCACCTGCTCTGGGGGTAGCAGCAGCTATTATGGCTGGTACCAGCAGAAGTCACCTGGCAGTGCCCCTGTCACTGTGATCTATGATAACACCAAAAGACCCTCGAACATCCCTTCACGATTCTCCGGTTCCACATCCGGCTCCACAAACACTTTAACCATCACTGGGGTCCAAGCCGAGGACGAGGCTGTCTATTACTGTGGTGGCTACGACAGCAGCGCTAGTGCTGGTATGGTGGTATGGGGATATGCGGGGGTGACGTACAGACTGCAATTCAAAACCATGGCTTTCTGCCCTTGTTGAGTCAGGGCTGAGGCAGGATCCAGTCCCTTCTGCCAGGCTGTACAAGTATGCATAAGCGTCCTCCATTACTGAACCTTTTCATTCAGTAATCAATTCTGGGTCCATTGCCCCATCATCCCTGTTCCTGCAAAGGCACAGCACTGCATTGTTCCCAGCCTCAATGCCTCTTACTGCAGGTGCCAGCCATACCAGCTGCTACCCCCAGAACAGGTGATCCTGACAGTTTCTCCTGGGTTCGCTGACACGATGCCGGCTGAGTCAGCACTGCCTGCACCAGGGAACCTGGAGAGGGAGAGGAAAAAGAGAAGAAAACAAGGCTTGGTGAGTGCCCGACACACACAGCACTCCATGCACAGCAGTGGAATGAGGAATACCACCATCAAAGGAGAAGAGACCACTGCCATTTTAGAGGATCAGAGCCCAGCCCAGAGCATCACAGTATGGAGGCAGCTTCAGCATCAGGAGGACAGGGTGGACAGTGTAACATGGAGCAGGGCTGGGGATGACAGGGAACAGACAGAATTACAGAATCACACAAGTAGGGGTTGGAAGGGACCTCCAGAGATCATCGAGTCCAACCCCCCTGCCAAAGCAGGTTCCCTACAGCAGGTCGCACAGGTAGGCGTCCAGGCGGGTCTTGAATATCTCCAGAGAAGGAGACTCCACAACCCCCCTGGGCAGCCTGTCCCAGTGCTCCGTCACCCTCACCGTAAAGAAGTTCTTGTTCACATTCATGCAGAACTTCCTATGCTCCAGTTTCTGGCCGTTCCCCCTTGTCCTGTCTCCACACACTGCTGAAAAGAGTCTGGCCCCGCCACTTTGCCCCCCACACCTTAGATATTTATAGACCTGGATCAGGTCCCCTCTCAGTCTTCTTCTCTCAAGGCTAAACAGACCCAGTTCACTTAGCTTTTCTTCATAGGGGAGATGCTCCAGGCCCTTCACCATCTTTGTGGCCCTCCGCTGGACTCTTCCCAAGAGATCCCTGTCTTTTTTGTACTGGGGAGCCCAGAACTGGACACAGTACTCCAGATAAGGCCTTACCAGGGCAGAGTAGAGGGGGAGGATCACCTCCCTTGACCTGCTGCCCACACTCTTTTTAATGCACCCCAGAATGCCATTGGCCTTTTTGGCCACGAGGGCACACTGCTGGCTCACGGCCAACCTGTCATCCACCAGGACACCCAGGTCCCTCTCTGCGGAGCTCCTCTCCAGCAGGTCATCCCCCAGCCTGTACTGGTGCATGCAATTATTCCTTCCTAGGTGCAAGACTCTACACTTGCTTTTGTTAAACCTCATCCTGTTTCTTACTGCCCAGCTCTCCAGCCTGTCCAGGTCTCGCTGAATGGCAGCACAGCCTTCAGGTGTGTCAGCCAATCCTCCCAACTTCGTATCATCAGCAAACTTGCTGAGGGTGGCCACTATCCCCTCGTCAAGGTCATTGATGAAGATGTTGAACAAGACCGGACCCAGCACCGACCCCTGGGGCACACCGCTAGTGACAGGTCTCCAACCGGACTCTGCACCGCCAATGACAACCCTCTGCACTCTGCCAGCCAGCCAGTTCTCAACCCACCTCACTGTCCACTCATCTATCCCACACTTCCTCAGCTTTGTCATAAGGATGTCATGGGAGACAGTATCAAATGCCTTGCTGACACCAAGGCAGACTACATCCATTGTTCTCCCCCCATCCACCCAGCCAGTGACAACATCATAGAAGGCTACCAGGTTGGTCGAGCATGACCTCCCCCTGGTGAACCCATGCTGACTACTCCTGATAACCCCCTTTTCTTCCAATTGTGCTGGATGCCATCTCCAGACAAGCTGTTCCATCACCTTTCCAGGGACAGAGGTGAGGCTGACTGGCCTGTAATTACCCGGATCTTCCTTCTTGCCCTTTTTGAAGACCGGAGTGATATTGGCTATCCTCCAGTCCTCAGGCACCTTCCCCATTCTCCAAGACCTCTCAAAGATAATAAGAGAGTGGTTCAGCAATCACCTCTGCCAGCTCCCTCAGCACCTGTGGATGCACAACATCGGGTCCCATCAATTTATGAACAGTGGTGTGTTGCCTAGGTGCTCACAGACCACCTCTTCCCTGACTAAAGGGAAGTCTTCCATTCCCCAGATGCTCTCACTAACCTCCAGGGTCTGGGATTCCTGAGGGACAGTTTTTTCACTGAAGACAGAAGCAAAGAAGGCATTCAGTATCTCCGCCTTCTCAACATCCCCCATTACCAGAAGTGCCCCCTGTCCCCAGAATCTCCTCGTGCACCACAACGCACAACAGGGAGACTGCTCACAGACAGCACTTTACAAGAGGGGACAGGAACTCATCTCAGCTGCACAGCCCAGCTCAGCCATTAGAGAAAAGGGCAGAACACCTCCATTTTTAACCCTCATACATGTTTGGGGTTTTTTTTTTGACATCTCCCTGTATCACTGCACCAGGCTTACCACTGCTGTCCCTGCTGCCACAGTAATAGACAGCCTCATCCTCAGCTTGAATCCCCACAATGGTTAATGTGCTCGTGAAGCTGCACCAGGAGATGGAGGACTGTGAGCTGTCCTGTGGTGTTGGTGTGCCTGTTGGTGTCAGCATAGATCATGGTGACAGATGCACTGCCAGGTGTCTTCTGCTGGTACCAGCCATAGTACCAGATGGTCTGTGGGCTCAGCAGTCTTATCCCATTGCCTAGTGAGGGCTCTGTATGTCAGGGACTCAATGAACTCCATTTTCTCCCCCCTCTCCTCTCCAGTTCCCTGGTGCAGGCGGCACCTATCCCAGACACCACAGTAATAGACACCTCATCCTTGGCTTGGACCCCAGTGATGGTTAACGTGTTTGTGGAGCCAGATGTGGAACCAGAAAATTATGAAGAGATACCTGAGGGTCTCTTGGTGCTTTGATAGATCACAGTGACAGGGGCATTGCCAGATGTCTTCTGCTGGTACCAGCCATAGTTGTTGCTACTCCCAGAGCAGGTGATCCTGACAGTTTCTCCCAGGTTTGCTGACAGTGAGGCCGGCTGAGTCAGCGCTGCCTGCACCAGGGAACCTGGAGAGGGAGAGGAGAGAGAACGGAGCTCAGCAATTGCCCAACACACACAGCCCACACCTGGCAGCCATGGGATGAGGAACACCACCATTGCAGAAGAGACCTCACCTACATCCATGCCTCTCCAGAAGCAGGAGGATGGGACTGCCAGCAATAACATTGAGAAGGGCTGGGAATGACACAGTGCTGTGACTTTGCAGGGACAGAGAAAAGTGCCTTCTGTCCCCAGAATTTCCTCCTGTACCACAAGGTACAAGAGGGAGGCCACTCACGGAGAGTGCTTTGCAGAGAGGACAGGAACCCGCCTCAGTTGCACAGCCCAGCTTAGCTGTGAAACAGATGTGCAGAAAACCTCTATTTTTAACCCCTATATCTACCTTCCCCCCCCCCCCCCCCCAATCTCCTCACATCACCAGACCAAGATTACTGCTGCACCACAGCAACAGACAGTCTCACCCTTGGCTTGAATCTCCATGACAGTTAATTCGCGCATGAGGCAGGATCTGGAACAGGAAAAGTATGAAGCAATGTCTGAGGGTCTCTTGCTGACCCCCTGTATAATAGCAACAAGAGCACTGCCAGGAGTCTTCTGCTGGGTGAAGCCATAGATGTTGTTATTCCTGGAGCAGATGAGGGAGCCCTGAGGTTCCATTTGGGACTGTGTGCTCAGAAGTGTTATCCCACTGCAGCATGCTGAGGGCTCTGTGCAGCAGACTCGCTGAGCCCCATTTTCTTTCCTCCCTCTACAGGTTCCCTGGTGCAGGCAGTGCTGACTCAGCAAGCCTCGGTGTCAGCAAACCCAGGAGAAACTGTCAGGATCACCTGCTCTGGGGGTAGCGGCTACTATGGCTGGCACCAGCAGAAGTCACCTGGCAGTGCCCCAGTCACTGTGATCTACAGCAACACTGAGAGACCCTCGAACATCCCTTCACAATTCTCCAGTTCCACGGGCACATTAACTATCATTGGGGTCCAAGCTGAGGACAAGACTGTCTATTACTGTGGGAACTGGGACAGCAGCATTAGCACTGTACGGTGACAATGATTAATTGGAGGTGAGAGGTAAAACTTAGAACTATAGGATGTTTAAGAGGGAGTGATGGTCTGCAGCAGAGCCCCATTAGCATGGGGACACAGAGCCATGGGTATTGTATCATGGACTAGGTCCATCTCCCGGCAGTACTTGCCCACAGCTTCAGTGCCCTGGGCAGACTTACCGTACACAAACAGGGACTTTGGGCCTTTATAGGGACAGACAGAAGCGCCCCTGTCCCCAGAATCTCCTCATGCACCACAACGCAAATAGGGAGACCATTCAGACAGTGCTTTGCAAAGGGGACAGGAACTCATCTCACTGTTCAGCCCAGCTGTGAGAGAAAAGGGCAGAAAACCTCCATTTTTAACCCTCATACATGTTTGGGTGTTGATTTTTTTTTTGACATCTCCCAGTATCACCGTACCACTGCTGTCCCTGCTGCCACAGTAATAGACAGCCTCATCCTCAGCTTGAATCTCCACAATGGTTAATGTGCTCATGAAACCGCACCAGGAGATGGAGGACTGTGAGAACTGTGAGCTGCCCTGTGGTGTTGGTGTGCCTGTTGGTGTCAGCATAGATCACAGTGACAGATGCACTGCCAGGTGTCTTCTGCTGGTACCAGCCATAGTACCAGATGGCCTGTGGGCTCAGCAGTCTTATCTCATTGCCTAATGTGGACTCTGTATCAGGCAGTCACTGAGCTCCATTTTCTCCCCTCACTCCTCTCCAGTTCCCTGGTACAGGCAACAATGACCAGACAGCATCCATCCCAGTCACCACAGTAATAGACATTCTTGTCCTTGGTTTGGACCCCAGTGATGGTTAACGTGTTTGTGAAGCCAGATACAGAACCAGAAAAGTATAAAGAGATACCTGAAGGTCTCTTGTTGTTTTGATAGATCACAGTGACAGGGGCACTGCCAGGTGTCTTCTGCTGGTACCAGCCATAGTTGTTGTTGCTACTCCCAGAGCAGCTGCACACATCCATTTCTCTGCACTCTGGCACTGTTAAGCACCACCACAGCCATGAGCAAGGGCCTAGGGCTAACAGAAGCACTTTGCCATCCTTCATTGCAAAGCATTTGCACAAGCTGCCTTCTTCTTCACAACAGCAGTGGTACCACCTGCTATTCACAGCATTCCCCAGCCCTGCTGCTCCCAGCAAGCCCCCTGGCCAGCCCCCAGGCTATTCAGCTGGTCTTAACTCATCCCACAGAACTGCACCAGCTTCCCACAGCTCCTCAACACAAGCACACCGGCCAGGAAGAGAGGCTGGAGGCAGCAGGAGGTCGGGTGCCACAGGCAGTGCTGTTAAGAGTCCATTGAGTATCTCTGATAAATCCAGAGAGGTTTCAGTGGTACACACTCCCCCTGAGACTGAATTCCTGTCTCAATTCTCTTCTCAATTAACAAACAATTAATAGGATCCAGAAACATGAAAATACTATTTTATTCTATGCTCATTTTACAGGAGAGGTTAAACTCCAAGCTACCACTAGCTGCAGCTCCACAAATCAGGAACAACAGCACCTCGTTCTTAGACACAGGAGATATAGATATATATACACACATATATATGTATTTAATAAGCCCATTTCTGTTAATCAGTTTCTCCTGCCCTAGTTGTGAACTTCACGAGCTCACAGTTACGTGTTGCTGCCGATTTACAACCCAACATGCCGCTGCAGCAGCACCCCCACGTGGCCGGATTCAGCTTTAACGAGTAGGAACGAGAAGTGGTGAGAAGTCAGCAAGGAGATTCAAAAACGTATCAGTATTTCTTGAACTCAATTCTTTCTACTTTCACATCGTCCTCAATTAACTGGTATACATAAGTCACAACTGTGGAAGCCTGGATATCCATCAGTACAAACGAAGGAATGACATTCCTGGAAAGAAAACATACTGTGTCAATCACCCTGAATAGCTTACACCTCTTACCAAGAGGTCTTACGGGAATATATTATAAAACATTAAATTGCAAAGGGCTGCAGTTATCTGGGAAGTACCGCAGCTCAGAAGCACTGACTGCAGACTCAGGGCTGCAGTTGGCCAGTGCAGCCCTCAGGGCTGAATGTCCCAGCTCCTGCAAGGCTCAGATGCTGGCAGTGCCCTGAGGGCCTCTTTCCTAACAAGGGCTCAGCACACAGCTTCTGGAAGAAACCTCAAGGCAACGTAACTCTAAGAAGCAACAGCATCGCACCATCGTATGGGCTCAGGGTTATGATCATGACACATCAGTGCCAGGCTGTCCTGGCCAGCTCATAAGCTAACCAAAACCTTATGAACAGAGATAGGTAGGCTGGGCTCTCTGTGGAAGGGAGAGATGGCCTGCATGGCCATCTCACTCACCAGTGCTCTGCAACACATGGGCTGCACTCTTAAGGGTAGACACACATATCTGAAGCAATGTATATAAGCTAAGCTGCATTGGGCAGTTCAAGGCTCATCGTACTCACATTTCTAAAGCAGTGTAGGCTCCTGTAGCTGATCCTGGGTTGATGTAGAACTTATTTTCATGCTCAAATGTTCCAAATCTGTGTGTGTGTCCTGAGATAAGAATGTCTACATCCAGCTGCCTCTGTAGCAATGCCAAACTTGCCACATCACCCCATGGAATGACTTGATGGCCATGAATCAACCCAATTCTGAACTGCCCAACAGTTAAAACTTTCTGTTCAGGATAATTCAGACTCTGAGAAAGAGAAATACACAAGGTAGAAATCAAAGAACCTCACTGACACAATGAAAGTTCACAACATAAGTCTGCCTTTTGCTACCCAAGCACACACTGTTCTTGTCCATATACAGTGACCCAGATGCTTGTACAGTACCCCAAGAAGAGCAAAGAACTGGGATCTTGAGCCTGACCGGAACCACATGGAGAGCAGGAGCTTCAAGGCTATTCAACAGTAAATAAGTCCTCTGTTCCTGCAGCAAACCAAGGGACTGCAGAAGCCTCACCGCAGTCATGAGAACTTGAAAAGCTGAGTTTGTGTACTACCACCACACACCAAGTCCTCCCTTACCACAAGTGCTATGAGAAAAGCCTAGAAAGTCGTTTTATTTCTTGAGCCTTATTCATTCCTACTTCTTAGCCCTGCACCTTAGTGCTCAGGAGTTGCAAACACTGAAGAACTTGCCAGGTTTCAGCAGGACTACAACTAGCAAGATGAAGGACTGAGGAATTAACAGCTGCAAGAACATTACCTCAAAGTCCCCCTTAACAACATGAACGTCCCCAGCCAAAGTCCTGAGATAGTCATGGCTCTCCTTGCTGCAGAGGTTTCCTGTGCACAAAATGTGCTGAATCTTCCCTGGAACCAGGAGGCTCTTGAACTTTGCTGGTAGACCACTGCATCGGTGTGGGATGTGTAGGTCTCCTAATACTAACACCAGCTTCACACACAGCAGGAGGAAAGAAAGAGTTTTAACCACATCAATCAATGGTACAAACCCAGTCAGCAGCTCCAGTGCATTTGACATTTCCAACAACTGTTACAGAGGCAGCAGGGATTTCTTCCAGAATTAACTTCCAGGGAACTACCCCCAACACGCAAAGAGCCCACACGGCATCCTCAGTCTACTCCTACCAGGACACACCCATGGGCTCTCACTGCCCAGCTGAGGGAATTCACCACCCAGCAACACCAAAGGACAGTGAGCACCGCACCAAACACCACTGAAAGTCCAATCCCGGAGCTACCGCACCAGCCCACCAGGGTGAGGAAGCAACCCCAAGGCCAGCGCTAACCATCCTGCTCCGGCACGCAGCTCAGACCTCCTCGGTACCTCGACGTGCACTGCAATAACCAGGAAGTAGCATACCTCATTTTCTCCTCCCCTAAGCCAATGGCAGCTCTAGATTTGCCCCACGTGACACCCCATGCCGCTCTGGCCCCTCCCCCAAGCACGTCCCAATGCGTGATCGGTTGTGCTGCGCATGCGTGGTGCGGAGGCGTGGCGGTTGCCGTCGCAGTGGTCGCGAAGCGTTCTGGTGTTGCTCCCCTTGCGCTCCTCGGGCTGTGCAAGTTATCTGTGAGAACTTTGTGGAAAACGCAGTACCCTCCTGTGTGACAGCGTTCGTACAAAGCGCCCAGCAGTGCCCGTGCAATTACACACGTCCTTTTCTCTCAGAAGCGGTGGGGAACCGTGAGGGGAGTGCAGGGCTCTGTGGAGTGGGGCGCGACAAAATGGCGCCGGGGGAGGAGGGGAGGGGGGGCGGGAGAGTGGGGCGTGAGGAGCGTCAAAATGGCGGTCCGGGGGGGTGAAAGGCGCGACAAAATGGCGGCGTGAGGTCCGAGGCTGTCCAAAGACCAAACAGCGCGCTGAGGGCAAATCTTTATTACATTTATTGTACTTCTTACATTTATTACCGTTATTAAACCACGCCAGAGACTCAGCCTGCAGGGGGGCCTTGTCCCTTCTTTCCACAGCTGCCATTCTGTCTGCTGAGAGCATCGTGCCATATTTGCATGGGGTGAGCCAGTTGGCTTTGCTCCCTGCTTCTACAGCCAGTTGGTGGTGAGGGGCAGTGAGCAGAAATAGCGACCGTTGTCTTCCTCCTGGGCAGCTGCAATGATGAGGATGCAGGCGTTGCGGGCAAGGTCTTTGGTAGCAGAGAAGCGGTCAGGAATCCTGGCAGGCTTGTGCTTGTCGCGCTCTGAGTTGTAGTAGAGCAGGTAGCTTAGGGCTTGCCCCGGGCGCTGCTGGTACCAGGTGATGCCGAAGTTGCTGATGTTGTACTGGGGGTTGAGGACACAGGACAGCCGGGCGGTCTCCCCAGGCAGCACCTGTATGGCAGCTGGCTGGGTCAGCAACGGCTGGGCCCTGCAGGCTGTGCACACCAGGGATGTGGTTACTGATGTGAAGCTGTGTCCTGACACCCCCAAACCCAAAACATTCCCTTACCCCCATGGGGCATCCCCATTGCCCAGACCTGCCGGTCATTACATGCTTGGAACAAACTGCCCTTCTTGGCGGACGGTCACCTGTGCAAAGCTCAGTCCTGCCCTCCATCCCGAGTGTCGGTGCAGCTATGCTGCTAATCTTACCTGACCCTGCTGTCCCCACCAGCAGCAGAAGCATGAAGCCCAGGACCATGGTAGGATCCAGGAGCAGAGGAAAGGAGGTTGTTTTGAGACAGAGTGCAGTGCTGCACAAGCCTGGGCTGCTGTGTGTGCTGCTGGTGCTGGTGAGGCATATGTAAATGATGCAAGGGGCTGGGGACTCCAGCTCGCTTCATTGCTCCATTTGCTGCAACAGAGCTTTAGTAGCGGGGCTCTAATCAATGGGACAAGGGTCCAGCATCTGCACCTTTACTTCCAGTCACATCTTTGCACGTGCAGCCTGCCCAAACCACAGGGTACAGAGTGGGGTCACCACTGAAACCTGATCAGCCTACCTGAAGGACATGGTTTGGGGGTCTCTGGCTGCAGCACAACTGGTGCCCAGTGCAGAAGGACCACAGACCAGAAAAGCAAAAAGCTGCCAGAGTCAACAAGCACGAAGGCCCACCTGTCTGTAACACTACCACAGTGCAAGCAGCCTCTGCAGCCCAGCTCCCAAGGCGTCTCCAAGCCCAAGAGATGATTGCAAGTTCCTAACATGACTGGCCCTGGTTGTGCTCTGGCTGCGAGGGAAAATGGAACCATGAGATCTGGGACACGGTCCTGTCTTGTTAGGCCACACTGGCACTGCGTCTTTGGTCCCATAGATGGACAGGTATGGCACCACAAGCCAGACACTATGGTGACACGCTGCAGTGCTCTCAACAAGGGCTCACGTGCCCAACGGTTTATCTGTTTTTTCTACCTTCTATATCAGTTGGTCTAACAAAAGCAATGACTTCCCTCTATGTGACCTTGACCAATTTTCTGTGACAGTCTCCCCTGGGAGGAGTGAAAGCAAAACAAGAATGAAAAGTGATGGCCGAGGCTCCTCACTGTAACATGACCACCTCAAAGCACGGTGTGTCTGCAGCACAGGAGGCAGCAGGGTAGTGGAGTAAAGGCAGGGTTTTTCTGGATGCATCCCACAAGGAACAGAAATACCCAACCGGTTATGAAATACCCTGCTGAGAGCAGCAGCCTCATCAGCATAGGCACAGAGTGCTGTGGTGCTTTGCCACAGCCAGCACATATCACAGAAAATTGTGAGGTGGCAGAGGAAACCCAAATACCACCTTACACAAAACCAGCACAACCATCTTGATGTGATTTCATCAACCACAGAGAGATTTGATCACAAAACCAAGGTCACAACAATACAGGCTTGTTTTGGAAGGCCTTCACCTCTTCTGCCTTGTGCCATGCATCAGCTGAGCCCAGAGGCACTGACTGATGCAACACCACAGCTACCCAAGCAGCAAGGTCTGGCAAGGACAGTGAGAATCAGTGCTTTATTCTCTGCTTCAGAATTTTGCACATTCTTGAGGGAACAGCGGTAAGAGCAGAGACAACAGCACTTCTCCCTCCCTCCCTGAGCAAGAAAAGCTGCCATGCAGGCATTGCTGTACCCCAAAAAGCAGCTGAGCATTTCCTCCATGGGAGGAGGGTGTGGCTGTGTCTGGCAGGTGGCACCAGCCCCAGGAGGTGATGCAAAAGTTTGTCTGAGCTAGGCTAGATGCACAGCATCCAAAAGCCAGTTCCACCAGGAGCCAAAACAGCCAGGTACACCAGAAACTGAACACACACTCACAGGGTTTGTTCTCAAGAGGATTTAATTGAACAGAAACAAACACTGAAGGAGGAGTTTGCTAGAGACCTTTACATGATACACAATGGAGAAGAATTATCCATGGTGCCATGAACACAGCATGTGAAGCACAGCTCTTTGTGTCCTACTGGGCCCTTCTGGGCTGTCATCTTTGCCCCCCATCCCCTGCTGCAGGGTTCCTTCCTGGGAAAGTGAGGATCTGTGAACAAACAAAACAGCCTTGGTTACCTCATGGCAGCAGAGGAGCCCCATATCTGCTGCTGTCCTGCATGTGAGGCAGGAGCATGGCCACAGCTTCCTCCCCAGGGCTCCTGGCCACCAGCTCCTGTACCACTGCAGTGGGGAATCAGCAACACCTGGGCTTTGCCTGGCTGCCTCCAGAGCTCTGCGATGCCTGGGGCAACACTCACGCTGTACTCCGTGCTGCCAGCGCTGACGTAGATGGCTTCCCTGCTCGTGGCTACCCTGCTTGTGGTCTCCCTGCCCGTGGTCTCCGAAGGCCCGCAGTGGGGATGCAGTCTGTCTGCCGAGGTGTTCTGTCTCCTCAGCTGGACATGACACCTGTCTGAGACAGAGCAGAGAGGATGCACAGCTCTGCAGGAGCAGCCCATGCTGAAATAGCACTGTATGGGAAACTGTTGATCACAGCCTGAACCTCTGATTGACCACCTGAGGCAAGCAATGAGTCAGCTGCGGGAGCACAGGTGAAGGTAATTCAGATTATCTGAATATATCAGATATATATCAGATAATTCCAGATCTCATTTGAGGGCTAACTACCACTGAGGCAGGATCTCCTTCTCTGGAGATTGCTCCTGTGTGGAGTTTGCTGCAAGCCTTCAACATCAGTGAGCATTTTTCATTTATCACAGATTATCTTTCTGTCATGATACTCTTTCATACAAAACATCTGTAAAACCTCTGTTTACCTATTGACTGTGTAACTGTACAGTTGTATAACTGTACCATTGTATAACTGCACAAGCACAAATGATGAGTTATACTGCAGTCTCTGCTCACAGATCCAGATCACAATGGTTTTTTTCCTGACAGTTTTTTCCCCACTATAGTGGTCTGCTTTACTCCTTACAGTCCAAAGGCGTTTCCTTTGGCTGAATCCTGCATTGTGCAAACTGCCAAAGGACATTTTACCAGGGCTTGGAGAAGCCTTCAGCCTCCTGCCGCACTCCTCTGGGTGACAGCACAGGAGAGCTGTGACCTGATGTAGTGCCACCCAAATGAGTCACAGCTGATCCCAGTGCCCCACACCTGGCTGAGACCACAAGGGATGCAGTGAGGTGTCAGCAGAGGGCAATGTAAATCAGATGAGGGATTGGACCAGGCCATGCTGCTGAAGAGCCAGCGTTCTCAGAGATGCTGTAAGGTGTGAGGTGTTGTGTGGGTGAAGATGTGTTCCTTGCCCAGTATTACTTACACAGAAAATACAAGCACGGAGCAATCACAGCAAACACAGCATTCCTCAAAAACACCAGCAGGACAGACGAAGAGCCTAGAAGGGAGAACGCAGGCTTGTACTCGTGCTGTTCATATTGTAATATCTACTGGGATGTGCAAACCTGCAAGTGGGCTTGTGCTTTCAGTGAAAACGCAGCAGGCTCTGACTTTGCAGCTCAGGAATGTGAGTGAGGCATTGAAGAAAACCTGTGAAAGAAGGCTAAAAGCAGGGAGCAGGCAGGCTGTGCCCATCCGGTCATGCAGGGTGCTTCCCCCAGCATGAGGATGCAGAGGAAGAACACAAGGAACCAGCCCAACTTTTAAGAATGCCTCCTGAAATATGAACCACATTTTTTTTTGCTCCAAATCAACAAGGACATGGCACATCCTACAGCTCAAGACAGGGTCACGTTTTATCCGCACATCATATATTTCCCAGGTGAGTCATGGTGAGCCCAAATTATTTAACTAACTGTGTTCATTGGCCAAGCTGGGTTTTGTGACTGAGTTACACAGGATAAAAGATGCTTTGCACACTAAACTGCATTAAAAATCTACGTTGTCATTAGGTACAGATGAAATTGGTTCCTGGAAGGGTCACATCACCAGCGATCAACAGCTTTTACAGATAACCATCTACAACAGCAGGCACATAACCTCACAGATGAACTTGTGTGGTTTTGTAGGTGCTTTAAATATATCTGTGCATCTTGCACTGATGTTCTGTGACTTGCAAAGCCTTGCCATTGCACTGTAACAGCAGCTTGCACTTTGGGCTGCCAGCCCCCTCAACCAGTGCAGGTGCAAGTGTGCTGCAGATGCAGCTCCAGCTCTTGCCTACCTGCACTCCCCAAACTCCACAGGGTGGTGGCAAGGTGAATGAGAAGCACCCTGTACAGTAAGATGTGTCCTAGATGAGAAGACTCACACCCATCCTGTCACTAAACCCTTAGATTAGATGGAGTGACTGAAGCATAAAGGCCAACAGGGACAGAAGGATTTTCACTTGCCCCACAAGGTCCCTGGAAGCACGCTCACCTTTCACAGTGAGGTTGGTCCCCCTCCCTCTCTGCCCACCAGAAAGCTCTCCCAGGCCTCTCTGACACTGGTACCAGCCACTGTCCTTCTCTTCCAACCCAGTAATGGTGAGACGGCTCCGCTGATTTTCGAGATCTAATGAGCTCTGGAAACGACTTCCAATGCTGCCGTTCTCATCCTGGAAACTGGACCTGAGGTGCCATGCTATGAGTCGGGGCGGGCTCTGGTCTCGTTTGTACAACCAGAAGAGGTCTGTGAAGTTGCCAGTCAGATCAGTGGGGAAATCACAGTCCAAGGTGACTTCACTGCCTTGAGGTGCAGAGTAGCTGAGGTCCCCGGGGGCTGCCCAGGGCTGCTCACCTGCAAAGAAAAGAGGTTCATGGGGGTGGCCAGGTCCCTTGTCCACTGAACTCAATCCAACAGTGCCAGTGCTTCCCAGAGGCGTTGTGAAACCACTCAAAGACCAGTGAGGACCACAGATTCTCAGGGATGCAAAAATATAGTGCTGAAAGAAGGAAAGAGAGCCAGACTCACCTCTAACAAGCAGGTGAATCACCTTTTTAGTTGGACTGCTGTTCCCTATCTTCGCATAGCAAAGGTAAGGGCCAGTGTCATTCATAAGCACCGCTGAGATGTTGAGAAAGCTCACGCTCCTTCCAAAATCCAGAATGCCGCTGAAATGACCTTCACTGTCATACACACAGGATTGATTGGGCCGTGTCATCCTGAACTGCAGGACCCTTCTTGACTCATTCCTGTGGCTCCAGATGATCTCATAGAAGGGATTGCTAGTGCTGTTGTACTTGTGGAAAGGACACTCCATCGACACAGGCTCCCCTACAGTCACAAGAACCACTTGACTCTTGAGAGCCTCTGAACCTAAAACAGAAAGTAAGAGCTGGAAATCCGTCCTGAGCTCCAATTCCCGCTCCTGGGCAAGGAACAGTCACACTCAACCCATTCCACACCATAGTGATTGCTTCAGGTACTGGGCAAGCGCCCCTTGGTGGGGCACCACCTTCATCTCTTTGGGGGTTCACAGGGCACATGGATGCCCTGACCAAAATTCCTAGCCCTAAACGTCTCTCTAGCTCCAGACAGAGCCACAGGAAGCCTGGGCATCATCGGCATGCTCAGCGGTCCCTAAAGCCTCAGGACTCCTCCCTGTAACTGCAACCTGTGCATTCCCACTCAGAAACAACAGGAAATACTGCTGAGCACAGCTTCCTATCCAGCACTACGATGTGTGCTGCCCAGACGGTAATGGCTCTGCAGGAGGTAAGATTTCAAGAGATGAATAAGCAATGGGGAAGCAGCAGGCAACGTTTCACCCCAGGGACTGTCACAACCTTGCAGTCTTATTTTTCTTTTTGGCTATCAGCATACTAGATCTTGTCCAACAAACGGATGCGCTCAAGCTCCTGCACACTAAGTGCCACTGGGTATTTCTGCCCATCTCTCTGTTCAGTGCCCAGAAACGTTTTCAAAATACATCAGAAGCTGTTTGCTTTTTTTTTTTTTTTTTTGCCTTAATTTCAGGAGGCTCTGAAGAGACCTGGCCTATTGGGATCACAAGCAGTGCGAGGGAGTAATGGTTTGAAAGCATCATCCACCCAAAAAAGCCCACACCAGTGAAAGGGCTGAAGCGGGACAGTCCCAGTGCTTCCCACCAGGGAGAGAGAACAGAGTAGGCACTTACCCCAGGGCAGGAGCAGCAGTGTGAGGAAGGCGAGCAGCACATAGGAGGGGGTGAGTGCCATGCCCTGCCGGCAGCGGAGGCAGGAGGCAGCCCCTTGTTTTTCACCTCACACTGAGGTTCCGCCCGCACAGTGCGCGCGCAGAATGGTGTGAAACAGCTCCGCCAATAACTGTCAGCACGAGCCGGCCTCGTCCTGCAGCATGGCTTTGTCCCACTGGGGTCACGTCACTGCTTGAGTCCGCATCCAGGGGACAGGAGGCTGCAGACACCACCATGCTGGGGTCTGCTTAATGGCATGGGATCACTCCAGGCCTCTCAGCTAAAGAGGAGCCTCCGTCTGTTCCCTGCTGCATTCAGAAGCGGGAGAAAAGCCTGCAAGCAGGAGGCCGTGGCCTCCTTCACAAAGCTCCTTCACAATGCTTCACCGTCTGCTCCAGCTTCCCACCACGCTGCTTCCAGCACAAGGCTGAGGCCACAGGACAGGGTGCGGGGCAGGGCTGCCAATGCTGGGGCAAGGAAGCAATTTCCTTTTAATAAGAAGCTTTTTAGTTACAGGAACATGCTCCTTGTGCTTGTTCTGCTTGCTCCAGGGACTCTCCTGACACATGCTGTGCTCTAAATCACCTCCCTGAGAGCAGAAATACCAAATGCAAACACGGGAACTGTCCCGGTGCTTTGGAACATGGCTCAGGGGAACCCAAACAACCCTCCCGTCGCAGTCACCCACAGGCTTTCATGTGAGTGCTTATGAGACCTGTGCTGTACCACCCAAAAGGGAAAGATGAGTCCTCCACAGCCCGGTATAGCAGCTGCTGCAACCTGCAGCACAGCGAGGCATCACTTAAAACGGATGTGAGCGCTCAGATGTTTGATCTGGAAACCAAGGTCACAGGAAAACAAACTGGTTTTAGGCCAGCCCAGTAGTGAGAGCTGCAGCACCCCCAGCCCCAGCTCTGAGGCTACTGCTAATCAGCTTTATGCTCTGCTCTGTGGTTTCACAGTTCCTCGTGGGAAAAGTGAGATAAACAGAGCGGTGAGCACAGCTCTGCCCACACGCACCCTGCTGCACCCTACACGGCTGTCAGGACCTTTCTCTGTGTGAGGAGGGCAGATGTGGAGAAAGGCAATTTGTCCATGGCACTGTGACACGGCACAGCTCTGCGGATCACTCCCTGTAACAGCATCAGTACTGGCTCCCACCATTCAGGTGCTCTGCAGCCAAGCTGTGGGACAGGATTTCGCCTGCACATCTTGGCATCTCCACAGGAAAAGGGGATGATGCTACAGCGCCCTATAAGCACTGCTGGAGAAACGCCTTTATGGCAGCATCTGGAAACTCAGTGGAAGATGCAGCTGCTGCACAAGCAGTGCAGATTGCTCCGTGCTTATCCTGTTTGGCTTATTCTTTCCTGCTAGATGTGCTTACCGAACAAAGTGAATTCTCTCTGGTTTTATCCTAAATTTGATGTTTTAGGGACTAAGGCGTAGCCATCCCTATAAGGTCTGGGCAAAATAAGAACCAGAACTGCTGCTGCATCATCCTGCTTTCTCCACTGCGCCCCTGTGGCTTCCTTTCTTCAGTCTGGCACCATCACAGCCCAGAGGGGCTGCAGGGCAAACAAAGGGGCAGAATCATCCACGCAGTGAAAAGACTGAGATTCAGAGCAGCTGAGATCACACAGGTTATAGGCAGCCCACCCAAAAGCCTATTAGCAAAGCCCCGTGCTACTCCTCCTCTCCCAGAACCCAGCTGCAGTTGGCTCAGGAAACTGCATGGACAGTTCCCCACTGCTGGGAAATTTGTGATTGAAACCAGGACATCACGGGCTAAATAAAAACAGTGCCCCTCCCTGAGCACCCAGGAGCAAACACCACTGGCACTTTGTTACCTCCACTACCTGCAGGACAGCACCCAGCACGAGCAGCCCACACATCTCTGGGAAATGCTGCACGTGGGGAAAGCGCTGGCTTTGATTCAGCTCTTGGTGCCTGGCTGTGGCCCCCTGGGGAGGCAGGGACACAGGAACTAGATGCACAGCAGTGTGTGGAGGTCAGGGAGTAGGGCAGCTCTACCAGAGCACATCAGCATCCTTTATCTATTTATTAAAAAGTACGATGGACACATTTAACCCCTGCACAATGGGTTAAATGGGAAAGCCATGCCACAGAGTTAAGTTACCTGCAGGAATGGAGGCCAAGATCATGAGTGGTAGAATCCCCCCAGGTTGCCCTCACTGCACATTTCCAGCCTTGCAGCTCTGGGGGGCTTGCCAGAGGGGACTTCGCTGGTCTGTATGGAGCCACAAAAGTCACTGGGCAATGACAGCTGCCAGCAGAGCACCTCTGCTCCCCGCGGGGGTTTATGGAAGGGCTCGCCTTGCTCTAATCCTGGCCCTCAGCTTCAGAGTGCAAGCATATGCAGCAGGGGAGGAGGGAACGAGCAGGCTGTCCTCGCCTTCCCACACTTGGCAGGCAGCCTTTGCCTGATCTGAAGCACTCAGATGCACGTGGTCCGAAGCTTTTGCTCCCTCTGTTATTTGAGCTGGATGCCCAGGACTGCTGACGTTGGTCAGCCCTGGCAGTTTCTCTGTTGTGACACTGGGTGAGAGTTCATGGCCAAAACATCCAGAATGACTCAGCTGAGATTTAACTCCCTCCCCTCGTGACCTGGACAAGTTCTTGGAAGGGGAATAGCAAAAGACATGGCTCATGGATTTTTCCTACTCTGATTTAAGGAAACTAAGTTAAAGGACACAGGTTTTTCACAAAGCAGAATAGTTTTCTCCAAATCAGAATGCTCATGTCAGCTCCTAAGCTGAAGTGCATTTTGAGCACCACGCGCCAGCGGGCGCGGCCTGTAATGCCACAGCTCAGCGCCACTGAAAGGCCACGCAGGGACCTCAGTTTTGCCGGCTCAGTGAGGCCCCTGGATCCAGGGCAGGCACAGAGATCTCATTCTCTGCTTACAGCCAACTGCCAGGAGGTGGTGAACCTGCAGTGCTGCACCCTGATCCTCACCGCTCACCTGAAGAGGTGTCAGTTTGGGACAGAAGGTACCGAGCAGTGTGTGAGCAGTGATCACCCCAGGGAAAGACACTCACCCTTAAAGCAGCAAAGGGCAGCAGGTTGTGTGGGAGTTGCAGATCATCCCAAAACGCAGGGGAACGCACGGAGACACCTCCTCCCCTCTACACCTCAATACATCCTATTTCTAGCATTAATTTGCCAAGGAAATACCTCTGGGCCTTCTTCACTGCATCCCTCTCCACAGACTGTGCTGATCTTGTGGGTGATGCAGGGTGCTGATCAACCCGAGCAAAGCAGAGAACACCACATCTGAATTTGCCAGTAAGCAGCTACGTGGAAGGCAGTGCTACATCCTCATCAGTCTGCAAGTTCTCAGCGAAGCGGCACAGCCCAGCCACTGCACCAGGAGGTGGGCAGCATCGCTCAGTATTTCAGGTAACTGTCCCACGCACCAGGAAAACCTCATCGCCACCTGGAAACAATGATGCAGATTTCAGGAGGGCTCTCACCCAGCACTCGTTTGCAGGCTGCACAGAAACAGGCTCACACAGAAAGCATCTGAGGTGGCAGAGCAACCCATCCCACTTACAAGTCTCGATTTCAGTTTTTGGTAGAGAGATTAATTCACTTTTCCTTTCTTCTGTGAGAAAGAGAAAAGTACTACAGCTACCTGCTATGAATCCTTACTGGGGAAGCACTACCCCGAGCTAGCAGGCAAGAGCCAGGCACCCATCTCATCTCCACAGCAGCTGATCGCACAGACATGGCTCCCCTCACACACCACCCCACGGGACAACCCTGCTCCACAGAGCCCTCTGCACAGCTCTGTGGCTGTTCTGGCTGTAACAGGTGAACTCAGGCAGCAAGCAGGAAGAAACAGCAGCCAGAGCTGCTGTGCAGAACTCCCAAGGTTGGCAGTCTCTCAGAAGAGCACAAGGCACCACTGGGTGACGATAGGGGCAGCTCAGGACACCGTCTACTACCAAGCATCTAGGTTCTGACATTTGAAAGGGGCAGCACATTCAAACACTGCTGCCAACTTTAAGTACCTCCATCTGGACTTCTTCACAACTCCAGGCATGGCTCAGAACCTGCTCAGCATTCAGCAGCTGGAGCTCAGCAGTTCACAGATCAATGCCAACATGAGAACTCAAGGGTCAAGTGTCTGAAAATGTTACACTTTCACTGCCGTGCCAGAAAGAATGGGGAATGATCTAAGATAAGCACCAGAATCTCCCAAAGACTGCATGCGGGCAGTAGTAATGAGACCTGTTCTGGTGCCACGACTGTAAATAGAAAGCAGCCCTGAACTGCACTCGATGCTAATGACCTTGAGAACATTGCATAACACACTAAGCAAGATCAGCCAAACACATCCCAGTCACACCTTCATAGCTTGACAGAACAGCTCTTCAAGAAGAGGTTATCAGTGCAAGAAGAACACTCCTGAAGCACTTTCCAGCCCCTGCTCTGTCTGCAGCACTGCCAACCCCACCTCAGCTGCGCCATCTGCTTTCACTCCCACCAAGTCACACAGGCACGGCTCTCGCTGGGCTGCAGCTCCTGTCTGCAGGAATTATGCAAACATGTGCCTTGCCCTGCAAGTGAGTAACAGGGGTAATATTTAGCTAGCTTGATTTCAGCCTTCACGTTAAATAAAGAACATACACAGGTAGTACTTCCAAATAAGCTTCTTTATTCCTCCATGATAAACAGAGCACTGATTTCCACAGTCTCAACAGTTCTTTTCCTTCCCTACTAGTCCAGAAGTGAAGGACCACTAGAGGGCTCCTCTCCCAGCCTGTTCCCTCAGCTCAGCACCTGTCTGTCCGTCCTTCACTCCCAGCAGGCAATGCGGCTCCACACCAGCTTTTCTCCATCCTCTACGGGGGCAGATTCTTCACAGGAGAGCAGAAACACCTTCAGGGGAGAAAGCACAAGGTCAGCAGCAGCAATTAGTAAATGCTCTCCCACATAAGTAGATCAGCCTAAGTCCGAGACACAATCACTGAAATTTGCTAGTAGCAAATGCAGCAGGAATGAGGATGCTGTGTGGTAACAGCAGCACGGTTCTCAGGGCAACGAGAGCACCTGGGGCTTAACGACTGCGTGACCTCCCCCCGCGGCACAGTGAGGGCAATTCCCTGCCCTTCTCAGCTCCCTTCAGCATCCCAGGCCACAGGAAGGGCACTCACAGGAGCAGAACCGCTACCAAACATGAGGCCCTGAGGACACACAGCGAGCTGCTCAGCAACTTTTCCGCCCTCCCAGCTACTATCCTGGCAGCAGCCCCCACCCCCCGCTGGGGCCAGTGCGCACTCACCGTTGCTGTACTTGCACTGCTTCAGGGCCTCGTTGAAGCCCTCGCACAAGGTCAGGTCCCGCTGGTTGGTAGCGCACTCCAGGAACTGCTTCATCTCGTAGTGGCACGGCCCGTACGGTGACTGCGGCTGCACAGGGGGCTGCTGCCGGGGCTCCTGCGGGTGGGGCGCGGTGCGGTGAGCCGCAGCTCCGGGCTCTCAGGCCGTCCCGCAGCGGCGCGGCCCCGCACAAGGGCGCCACAAGGTCACCCCGCCCGCCGGCCCGGCCCCTACCTGCGCGGGCACCGCCGCTCTGGACGGCTCGGAGGAGCCGCTGAAGGCTCCGGTGAGGGCGCTGCCCACGACGTGCCCCACGGCGGAGCCCACGGCTACACCCGCCGCCGTGCTCGCCATCTGCGCCATCAACCCGGGCTGCGCCGGCTGCGCCGCCGGCACCGGAGCCGCCGGGGCCGCGCTGCGGAACAGAGCGGAGTCAGAGAGCCGCGGCGAACGCGGACGGACGCGGGCAGTCCCCGTCCCAGCCCGTACCTGGCGGGTGCCGGCGGCGCCGCGGGCCGCGATACGCTCCGACCGCCACGCGCCATCCGCTCGCCGTTCTTTCCGCCCGCCCGCGCACGCCGCCTTAAGAACGGCCCCCGCTCCCACGTGACTCGCTGCGCATACTCACTGCCGCCGACCGAAGCCGCCCGCCCCGCGCAGTGCCGCCGCCTGCCGCACCCGCCCGGCCCGCCAGGGGGCGCCGCCGCTCTCTGGCTCGGGCACCGCGGCGCCCCGTGGCGGGCGGGGCGGGAGCTGCAGGCGTTGCCTTCGGCCTGGCCTCAGCCCGGAGCCGCCCGGCAGCCCGCAGCGCGGAGCCGGCGCTACGCTCGTTCTCCCCATGACAGCACGCCCCATCCCTGCTGCACAGCCACATTGCTCAGCCCCCGACGTGCTGCCCCTGTGGGAAAGGCCCCCTGAGGTGTAGCCAAACCTTCTGTGGTAACGGGAGGGCATGTGGCAGAGGAGGAGAAATTTGTGTGATGGCATCTACCTCCGCAGAGACACTGACCGCAGCTCTACCTGCTCCGTGACCGGGTTTGACTTTGGAGGAGCGGAGCGTGAAGGGGCTTGTTGGGAACGGGCAATGGAGCCGGGCTGTGCTGCATGAGAGACGGTGGGTGGAGGAGAGGTGGATAATGAAGGGCTTGGAAAGGGGAGAGGAGCGGTCCGCAAGCGGGGCAGAGAGAAAGGGAGCCAGGGAGGAGCGTGGGGAGGAGTGATGTGGTCTCAGCCGCTGGCCAGCACAACAATTTTTGCAGCTTCCCTCTGGATACAAACCAGATCAAGGAAACCTCTGAAGGCGTGGACATGGTTGGGAGGGGGGAACACACGGAGACACACAAAGCGAGCCCTCAAACAGCAGACAGACAGGACGGCAGGTGCCAGCTTTACCTTCCAGCCCATTTCCTGGTAATCACAGCCTGCCTGGCAACCCAGCTGGGCTCCTGTGTCTCTGCAGGTCCGTGGCTGCTCCCAGGCCTGGATACCTGCTGCATCTTTGGATGCTCCTTTTGCCCTGCGAGTGAAAGAAATTCCCCAAATTGACACGGATCCAGAAGTTGTCCAGGGAAAAAAATACCTCAGCTGTGTTACGGCTCCAGGGCTGCTTTCATATATTCAGCAGCTTACAGAAAGCAGCTCCTTGGGCTGGTTCACTGACCGGCAGGAATTAGAGAGCCCAGCCACTGCAGGGTTGGCAATTAGCTGCTCTGAAAGTGTTTTTGTAGAATCATGTTTCCAGCATGAGGGGAAGAGAGAAGTGTTTGTAATGCAAGCCACCCCTGCGCTGCAGGAATGGGGCAGACAGGGCTTGCAGGGGGAGGGACGCAGCTCCCACACTTCGGAGTGAATGGATTTTGCCTGAAAACGACTTTCGTGTCCTCTCCTGTGCAGACAGCGCCCCCAAATCCTTCCTCACGTAGCATCGGGAAGACCTCTTGCCCTGGCAGTGGTGCCGTGCTCCAAGCAGAGCACAACACGTCTCATCCCAATGAGAGCAGCAGCATTTTGCATTCAGCATTTCCCTGTCTTTCTCCCACTCATCAACAGCAGAGAGGGGCACACAGCCGTCAAACTGGCAAAACGTAACCGAAAAGCCCCTGCAAGGCAGCTCCGCGCCTATCCGCCCCCTGCCCCATTTCCCAAGGAGTCTCTTCCATCCCGCATCCAGCCTATCCCTCCGGGCAGCCCTGTGCCTGCTGCTGAGGGGGAACAGAGGTCCTGAAGGCCTGAGAAGAAAGGGCATGTGCCGGGGGGATGAGAGGACTGCGGGGGTGCAGGGAATGCAAGACATCCAGCCATAGGAAATCAAGGCTTGTTGCTCCCACCACACACACAGCAGCTCGCTGAAGGCGCCTGGCCTTCAAGCTAAGGGCATCTCTGTAAGCTGCGTCTCCGGGATCCTTTGATTTGGTTAATTAGACACAAAGTTGTTCTGTGCTGTGGGAGTAAGGTATGCGCCGAGGAGCCCGGCTACCGCCGCTGTGCTAATGAGGTAATTTAGTGTGGCTGTCTGAGGCGGCTCAGTGTGCACAGCCCACAGACAGCAGCACTGCCAGCTCAGTGTGCACAGCCCACAGACAGCAGCACTGCCAGCTCAGTGTGCACAGCCCACAGACAGCAGCACTGCCAGCTCAGTGTGCACAGCCCACAGACAGCAGCACTACCAGCTCAGTGTGCACAGCCCACAGACAGCAGCACTGCCAGCTCAGTGTGCACAGCCCACAGACAGCAGCACTACCAGCTCTGTTTGCTCCTGCTGCTACACAGAGCCTGGTGTGCACAGCATGGCTCTGTCTGCAGCAGGCCATCTCCTCAGCAGAGACCAAACTCACTGCCTCTGTTTTTCAGTCCAAACGTGAGCTTGTTTCATAGCCTTGTTTCTGCCTCTTTCTCTTCTGCTCCGTAAGATTCCTCCTTACATAATAATTCAAGTGTTAGGGCTTGCCTACACTTAAAGTTCATTTTGGATTATGGGACCTATAAATCTGAAAGACAGCAGTTAATTTCTGAATAGTTCTGGAACAATTTACCCCAAACCGATTCTTTCTGAGTAACTCAGCACTGGGCTGTATGTCCCCTCCAGTTAGCAGCAGGATCAGTAAGACAAGGTTTGTAAAAAGTGGGTCTATTTTTCCAACTGCTCTCTTGGTCTAAAAGCAGATAATAATCTCCCCTTGCAGAGCCTGCCTCACTTAAATCCTCACACTGTCACCGCCGAAATGTTGCTGCAGAGACCTCGGAATTCCCCGAGCATTTGATTTCAAGGGGTTATTTCACAGGTAAGGAATGCAACCCTCAGCCTCCATCACACATCTCCTTTCCCCCACCAGGGGACAGCCAGCCGCTCTCCTTGCCAGGCTGCAGTCCTGCCGAGGGGCTCAGTGCCACCCGCAGCTCCCAGGAAGCCTTGCCCAAGCACCGCACGCAGCCCTTCCATCCCTGCCCCACATCACAGTGAGCGGATCCCCACCCGGAGATGCCTACAGAGCCTCCCCAGCTACACGTCTGCGCTTGGAGTGCCCCAATTACTGCGTGCATGGGCAGATCTGGGCAGTGCTATGGGTGTACCTGCATTCACGTTATCTGGGTTAACAGCGAGCGGCACAGGACGGGTGCTCGGGGATCTGGGCGAACTATTCAAAGGAAAATAAAGCATCTGATGAATTAGCCGACGTTTGTGTTTGTGGATGATCCCCCCAAAAAAAGCAACAAAACCTCCAGCTCTTACCAACGTGTTTGTTACTCAAAATTACTCCATGAATCACTCATGACTAAGCCCATATTGCCGTTTCTCATGGCCTGTTTGCGTTTTTATCTTTGAGCCCTGGCTGGCCCTAATTTTGCCTGTGCTGAGTGGTTGAGTTCAGTCTTCCAAGTCCATACAGAGCATCGCTCTTTCATCCTGTGGAGTTTTTTGCAAACAGAACTTGTGACCAACAAAACAAACCCAAGCAAGCTGTCGCCATTAAAAGTAATTCACAGATTTTTTTCACGAGCAAATGGGCACATTTCTGCAGTGCTCACTGCTAGTTCCTCCAAGGGACCACGAAGCAGTGCTGTCAGAAGGAGGCAATGCTCGGTGGCACACACACTACAGCTCTACAGCTCACACTTTCTCATCAGAGATGGGAAAGGGAGGAATTAAGAAGTGAAGTGTCCAACTGGAGGAGCAGCGGATGGCTGGATGTGAGTACAAGGGAAGCAAAGGCAGCGCTACAGAGCGCAGTTTCATCTTTCAAGTCTTGTGCTCCCAAAATCTACATGCCATTTCTTGGATGTGGTTTGCCCTGAGGGCAATCTCAACAGCTGTGAAGTTTCGACAGATGAACAGCGTAGTTTTCAATAAATTTCACAAAGCAACTAAATGATTTTAACTCGTTCGTGTATGTCCACTTCTGGTATTAAGGCCCTTCCTAATGAGAATCCATTAATGTCACAAATCTTTCCCACTCGAATCCCAGGGCCTGGCTGCTGGAGCACATCATCACTAGCAAGATCTCCCTGCTCCCCATTTTTGGAGAGACCTTCCCCATCAAAAGAGGCTTCTCTCAGCCACATCCATGGATTCTGAGAGGTGTAAGTCCATTTCTGCATTTACCTGTCCCACTTAATGCCCCTGTGAGCTGCTTGCGGAGAAAGGTACCAAGCATGGAAGCTGGATTCATTTTCCCTGGGGAAAAATGAACTGCTGAGTGGTGAACACCTTACCTTGTAGGAGGGATTCCCCTCATCCCTCGATGTGGAAAGAGGAGGCATGTATTGAACCCAGTCAAAGAAGGGCTTGTGTGTCCCAAAAATCATCAGTTAGTCCTACTGAAACGACCTCTTCCAAAACATCTCCAGCATACACTCAGATCATGAAGACAACAGTGTGAGCAGTGTGAATTTACTGCTAAGTACAAGGCAAGATGGCAAACCTGAGCCCTGTTTTGTTTCCTTCAACGCAACAGAGAACCTGCAAGCATACAACAAAATAGGCACAGCACATTTGTTTTGTGTCTAGCTAAAGGAGCTGAGTAACAAAGCTGCAGTGTGCTGCCCTTTATCCTGATGGGTTCTGCCAGGCTGTTCAACGGAGTCTAAAGCAGCAAGCTCTCACACCCTCACAGGGGATACCACTGCTGTGCAGCCCTGGAGCAAGATAACGCTTTTACAGGGCTCCGTGTTTTACCTGCACTGTCCCAGCAATGGGCTTGGGGATTGGCATTTCCTCCTCATCCAAATGTCTGCCCAGAGGCCGCTTTCCTCTGCTCTGCTCCCTGGTTGGTCTCACTTCTCTCTCCTGTGCTGCAGACACAGCAGACGTTTCCAGAGAGCTGCTCCCGGCAGCTTTCCCAAGCAGAGAGCTGCTTACGTCTGCTTATGGCTCATGGGCTCATGGCTGCTGGGGGCTTATGGCTCAGAGGAGTCTGAGCAAAACAACACACAAGTGAATATGGAAGTGAGGGTGGGGGCTGTGTCTCAGGCAGAGAGGCATCTGTGACCTTTAAGGAGGCTGTTAGCACCAACTCATGAACAGCTACTGCTTTGAACTAGAATATTACGTTTACAGGCTACCTCCCCCAGATCCCCCATGTTCCCAAGCAAGGATATAATGCCTATATGGCAGCCTGAAAGACCCTAAGCAATGGTGCAGCCTCTGCAAGCAGTTCACAACCACCTGTGATTCAAGGTCCTTTGTTTCAGCTCTCCAAAATGTCACATGGATTTCAATCACCCCATTGTTCTCCTCTGCCCTACTGACTCTGCCCAGCCCAGCAGCTCCCAACATCTGTTGAAATGTCTTTGCTTTTCTCTTCTGTCCTCTGTAGAAGCAGTTGATGGTGTCTTCTTTCCACATGGAAGGCTAATAGCCCCTGCAAATGCACAGGGAACTCTGGTTCTACACTGGTTTGTGGTTACTTCCGCTGAAATGCTCTTTCAGCTGCAGCTTCCACCGCAGAGCGCCGAGCTCAAGGCAGAGGACATCCGTGTGCTCCTCCATTGGAACACTGCATGCTTTTTGTCTGGCTTCAGCTTATTGCAGGCAAAAGCACAGGCTGAGGAGATGCCTGAGTGATGTGGAGGGGCAGGAGGATCTCAGTGGCAGGGAGGCTGTGTGAGAGGGAGGTGCTGGGGGAGAGGTACCTGCTGGTTCAGTGCTGTTTGCTGAGGAGGGAGTGAGAGGGGAACCAGGAGTTTGGCTGCCCCGAGCAGAAACGTGCATGAAGAACACCTCATCCCACACCCTGAATTCCACAGCTCAGTGCTGGTGACAGGGGAAGGGAGGAAGGACAGGATGGGACATTTCCAGCAGACCCACAGCATGTTCGTAACAGCCTTGTCCCAGCAGTCCTGGCTGCCTCCCTCCCCCAGTGCCTTCACATCTCATATTGCATTTTATTAATGCAATCCCCCTTAGGCTAGAGGGAATTGTATCCCAGGAGACATTCCAATCTCAGCTCTGCTTTGGAGGGGATCAGAGAGAAGCAAAGGTGGGGGGTGTTTCACCAGGACGTTTCATTGCAGAAAAACTGGCAGACTGAACATGCTGCAAGACAGCACTAGCAACCTCCTTATCAGACACCAAGCCGCAGGCTGCAGCCAACTGCTCCGTGCTCCTGCCCTGGCTCGCTGCCTCCCAAGGACTGCTTGTTTCTGCTGCGTCCACACTGTGGACTTAAAGCTCTACACCTGGGCTGGGGGCTGCTCACAGGGCGTGGGGTTTGCCCTTTTGCTCAGAAATGAACACAGCTGTGCATGCAGGCAGATCCATGCTGCCACAGGGGCTCAGCCAGGTCAGCATCCTTCTATACAGCGCGTGCCATGACCGCCAGCTCCTCACCATGCTTGCTCATTGCTAGCCAGGGCTGACACCTCTCACCAGAAATGGGAGCTGGCTCCCAGGCGTCTGGCTCCTGAGGTGAATTTTGTTATGCACTGAGCCTCTGCCAGGAAAACACCAGCAGATGAAACTCCATCTCAGGCCAAGAGACATAAAGATAGATGTGTTTTCCTTGCCTGGCTTACCTTGTGGGCAGTGCTTCTCACCATAGCCCCGTGCACAGCTCCTGGCACAGACCAGGAGCTGATTAACAACAAACACTGTGGCCTGGAGCCCACTGATGCCCACAAATCCACGGTGGAGCAGAGAGCTGCTTGCTGGGGGCAAATCCCAGAGCTAGAGCCAGCTGCAATGGGGCTGTGGCCTTAACTCAAAGTTAAGGCCGGTGAAGTTTGAATGAAAGTCAGTCAAAAACAAATGCAGAATACGTAGTAGTGGCCCATGTATAACTTTCTGGCCTGACCAAAACTTTCTGGAAATTCATACCAAGGCTGTTGTATTAGCTTGCTTAAAGAGAAATCTGGGGGAAAAAAAAAAATAAAACCATTTTATTTTGGAACTTTCAAGAGGCATGGCCTGGATCCAGGACAACTTGCACAATTCAAGTCACCTCATTAAAAATTAAAAAGAGCTTTGAAGCAAAGCGCCTCACCAACCAACAGAAATGTTCACATATTTTACTTCAGATGTTACTTTACTTTTCTGCTTCTGATTCCAAGCCCTCCTACTGCTCTCTCCCCACACCCCTGCACTGGGCTGCCCACTGAAGAGCAGCACCTGGTAACTCAAGGGCTGTCCAAGAGGGAAATCCTCCCCAGCCCTGGTGTTTCCAAGGGCAGTTCACCACATACACCCCCCAGCCCTGTTTGCACCTACCAGCAGCACCTGCACAAACATCCACTTTGGCTGCCCAGGCAAAAACATGATGCCAGGGCCAAAGCAAAAGAGAACCTCTGAAAATGAGAGGGTGAGAGCAGTGACTTACCTGGTGGTGATGCTTTCCCATTTATTACCCACTGAGCAGTGGTGATGGAGACAATTCATGAGGCCATCACCTGCCGAGAGAACAGGAAAGACATCAGAGGAACCAGAAGGGTTTCTCTGTCCTGGGGTGCTGGCTTCGGGACCCTCCTCCAGCTGCTCACAGCAATGCCCCAGAGGTGCAGTGCTCCTGCTGACTTTGCAGGGATCCTGAGGCCAGGCCCTCAGCCCCACAGAACACAGCTGCGAAAGTCACACCAGGGAAGTGGCAGGAAACAAAAGGACTTTGGACAGACAGGCCTAATCCATTTAAATTCAGTTTATCTCTCACCTCCCCCTTCCCCTTCTCTCACAGACCTCTCTCCTGCTCTCAGTCCAAAGTGCCACAGCAGTGTCTCGCTGCTGTTTCACACTAAAATGGCCCACTGACTGAGAGTTATGCTCTTTGCTATTCACAACAGAGAGAAATCAGAACTGCTGTTTCCTTCATCTTGCACACTGTTAGCACTGGCTGGTGGTTCCTTGCAAGGCTCATGTCATGATTAGCACCAAAGGAACAAGATGCTCTGGCACTACGGCCCTGCAAATTGTCCCCCAAATCCAGCTAAACAGGGATTGTCCAGAGCGGGAAAAAGTGAGCGGGGGAGGCTGGCTGCAAGCAAAAGGGCAGGGAATCCCCCACGCTCACTGCTTCTGAGGCCACAGAGCTCATCATACACATGACACAGCTGACCCCTGCCTCACAAACATCCCCACCATTCTCATCCCTACTGGCAGCTCTGGCTGGCCAACAGCTCCTGGCCTGAGCCCCATCACAACTCAGGCATCAAGGAACAAAGTATGCAGCCTGGCCTCAGCTTACAGACCAGCAGGCACTGAGGCAGCTGTTGAGCAAGATCCATGCATGGGGATGCTGCACCAGCAGCATCAGTGACCAGTGCGACCTCCCAGTCATGAAGGTTCCTATGGATCTCCTGCAGCCACCACAAGCTTCCTGATCCCCAAAGGTTGCTCCAGCCTAACAGGAACTGCAGGAAAGCAAGCAGGCTGCACTTGCACTGAGAGGTGTCAGCCTGCTGGTGCTCTGAAGTTGGGGTGGAAGCCCTGTGCTTCTCTGCCAGAATCCTCTGTACATTCAGCAAGCTGCACACTGATGTAAGGATGAGGGCTGTACAGGCAGACAGCGACCGCGAGAGCTCCTAGCAGAGCAGTGTTAGCAGAAAGGGTTTGTGCTGGCTGCACGTAGGGCTGTCAGAAAAAGGTGAGCACACAAGCTCCCAACCCACTCAGCGGGCCATCTTCCTGCTGCTGAACATGTCCCTGCTCTGCTGGAAAATGCTTGGAATCCCAAACACACCATGCACTTTCTTTTGTGCTCAGCGTCTTGGCAGGAACTGGCTGTTCTCACGCATGGTCCCATCTCTGTAAGGCCTGTTTCCCAGAACACCCCCTTCCCAAGTCTCCCTTTTTTAAGAAGAGCCAAGCTGCCTGTCGCTGCCTCGCAGGCTGCTCCCACGCCTCTCACTGCTTCCCCAGGGCATCAACAGACTCCCCTGGCATGGGCTGAAGGCCCTGAGCTCCCAGAGACAACAGCCATTCAAATGAAAGACCCTAAAGAAAAGCGAAACAAAGGCAGGAAAGCTTTCCTTGCTGGAACCCAGCTGTCTGACTCAGAGCGAGGCAAGAAAGTAAGAACTGCTGTATGTTCCAGAGCAGCGGAGTGCACGCTCCACAGCATGCAGCCTGAGCCCTGCAAACACATTTCCCTGCTTCTTCCCACTGGCTGCTCCCACAGGTGTGGCCTCTGGGACGCCTCTAGTACACCACTCCAACAAGGGACAGCTCCTGCCAGCCCCGGTGCTCACAGTGGGAGCCACACTGGGGCTGGAGCTCTGACCAGGTGCGGAGCTCTACAGCTCTACACATAAGATCTGTGCAGGGTCAGGTCAGGACATTGCCCTCGACTGCCTGGCACACAGTGCTAGGTGGGCTTTTGCTTTTCTGCCTCACCTCCCTTTGCTCAGCATTGCAGTGCTGTCCAAGCAAGGCCACCACCAGACTCATTCTTCTTGCATCTGCTTATCATACTCAGTATTTACATCCTAAATATGGTTTCTATAAAGTAAAACATGAACAATTCATCACAAATAAAACAGTCATACAGCTTGGGATGTTAGGAAGCTTTACCCACTCCCCATGCACCAGCACAGGCAGCTGGAGATCAAAGTCTCCTTATTTGCATACATTTCTTGAACCAATTTGCAGTTAAACTCTGCTGAGGGGATGCTGACACAGTGCGGGGCCCCTTCCCCACAGGAACCAAGAAACCGGAGCTATGCACTGCCTGCCTCCATCTCCAGGCTGAGCGGATGGAGGCTTTGGCATCCCCAAAATGAAGGTTTAGCCTTCCTTTCCTTTCCCTAGCATCCTGCCCTGGGAAAGCCTTCCTGTGGGTGGTGAGGGAAGGGCCAGGCACACACAGGGGCTCCCACAGAGCCCCACAAATGCAAAGCAGTGGTGCAGGCACATTTCCTGCATTAAATCCAGAGATCAGATCTTCCCTGGGGGCACTGCAAGGTCCAGGTGCACAGAGGATGATTTTTGTCCTGGGGAGGGAAACTGGAAAACACCTTCACTGCCCCCCCATTTGCTCCCCTCGTCCCAGGCATCAGTCCTTTTCTGAATTGTCACAGATGACAGTAAAACATCTGACCCATTTCTTCTAACCTGCTTTGGAGCAGCTCCAAGAGCTTTCGTGGCACCACAAAGCACACGTGGGGCAGAGAATGGTGAACGCTTGTGGGATTTCAGCACGACTTTTCAAACCCCCTCCCAAGCCTGCCCGGCAGAGCAGTCCCAACTTCGAACACCATCCCAGTGAGAGCAGAAACCAGCTCCGGGACTGGAAGGAAGCGCTTGCAGCGTGCGTGCGACTTGCAGCCAGGTGCTGCCTCACTGTAGATGCAGACGGCCGGAGGTGGAGCAGCATCGTCAGCCCGGGGGCAGCAGCGAACAGCCCCGCACCTCCTCTTCCTCTTCTTCCTCGTCGTCCTCCTCCTTTCTCCCCCACGGGCCGGGGCTGCAGCCCCCGGCGGCTCCGCGCCGTCCGGCCGCGGCTCCCGGCGCCTCACTCCCTCCCTCCCATCGGGGCGTGAAGCCCGGGGGGGCCGGGAAGCGACGGGGCGGCCCCGTTCCCGGGCGGCTCCGCCCGGCGGTACCGACGGGCCGCATCCCCTCGGCCCGCACGGCTGTAACCCGACGAGGGGAGAACAAAAGGCAGGAGCGGCGGCGGGCGGGAGGGAGGGAGGGAGGGAGGCGCGGGGGGAGGGCAGGCGGCCGCGGGGGGATAAAAGGCGCTGCGGGACCCCCCCCGCCCCATGTCCGAGCCCGCCCGCCCCGGCCGCTCCTCGCCGCCCGGAATGGCCCGCCCGCCGCTGCCCGCCGCCGCGCTGCTCGCCGCCGCCCTGCTGCACTGCGCGCCCGCCGCGCCCGCCCGCCGCCACAAGCCGGTGAGTGGGGACGGGCACGGCCCCCGGGCGGGCACCGGGACAAAGAGGGCTTGCGAGACGATCCCCCGCCTTAAAGGCATCGGAGTCGGCCGTTCCGCGTGAGAGCGAGGAGACGGGATAACCGGAGGAGAGGGGCGAGCAGGCAGCAGGGGCCGTCAGGTCCCGGCACCTGGGATGCGGCTGCGGCGCTCTGCTGGGGAGCGGCGACTGGAGGAACCGGGAGCGGCTCGTGCTGGGAGCGCTTCGTTGGCTTCTTAGCGCGTGTGCTGCACCGGTGTGCCATAAAGCAACGGCAGAGCGAACGCCCGGTAGCAGCCCGCGGGGATTAGTTCAGGGTTTGCCGATTGTTTTATTATCAGCTCTGTCATCTGAGCACTTTCTAACTTGGCTGCTAAGGATGCTGTGGGCTGGGACTTGGCACCGAGCAGCCTCTGCTCCCGAAGTGCTTGTATTATTCCAAACCAAATGTCACCGCTCTTGGCTCAGCCGTGCCTCTGAGGAAGGTGAGGCCGGGCGTTCCCGCAGCGCCGCGGCTCTCACCCACAGCTGGCTGCCGCGCGGGGCGGGCGTTGCGGGCCGGCTGCGGAGAGGCAGAGCGCACAGCCGGCGGTGCTGCTGCGTGCGGGGCCGCCGCTCGCCGTGCTGGGGGGCCGCGCGCAGGCTGGGATGCTACCGCTCCCGGAGGGACCTGAGCGGGCTTTGGTCCTGCTGCCAGCAAGGACCTGCGAGGTTCCCAGGGGACGGGAGAGCCAGTCACGTGCGCCACTTCCTCCAAACGTGGGTCCGGTCCTCGCGCCGTTCGTGCTCCTTCCAAGGCGCGTGCAGCTGCTGGCCGGCTGCGGGGGTTGGCCGGACCCCCAGCTGGTAGCCTGCTGCCCCGAGACTGTTTCCTCCTCACCCTGGGCTAGCGCTCTGCGTCCTTAGTGCTCATACTTTTGTCTCGGCTGGAGCATCTCCACGTGATGCCCCTACAAATATGTTTTGCTAAGGAACATCTTGTGCTGGTGTGTTTGATCAGCCACGTGGAGCTCGGGGTTGTAAATCAACATTTCATTCAGTCTTTGCAGAGAGAGTGGCTGCGCTGCTTTGGGGGTTGCAATGGACAGATGTTTTTCCATCCTTTCAGACAGAAAGGACCATCCCAAACAGATTTCCTTTTGGGTACATGTTCCTTATCTGTTGTCGAGGCTCCTGAGTGGCATTCTGCTGCCTCCAAGTACAGCATCACAGTGGTTGCTCTCAGCAATAAGATGACAGCAACATGCCTCATCCCACTCCCAGTGCCCCTGCTGGGGTACGCTGCAGGGGGGAGCAGTGACTGCAGGGAGGACTGCATGGTTGTCAGTGGCCTACACATGAATTTCTGGCCTCACCCCTTCTTTGCCCTCTCTAATAAGCGAGCTCTGCCATGCCATCACATGCTCTCCTGGCTAATTTTAGTCCTTCCACACACTGAGATGTTTCCCCATGTCTAACTGCAGCTGTTTTCCTTCCTGTGCACCTTGTGCTGTCAAGTGATGAATGAGAAGGGAGCCAAAGGGCTGAGCTGGGAAAGGAGGCTCGCTCCTCTGAGACAGAAGATGGTGACTTCCTCAGGCTGTGCCAGCAGGAGGGGTGGGTGAGGGCTGCACTGTCAATGCCCCATACCCAGACTGGGGCTGCCGGATGCTCCAACACCAAGCGACAACAGCTGTAGTTGGGAAGGGAGGGGAACAAAGGGTTAAAATTCATCTTAAGGCCGGGCTTAAGAAGCTGCAATCTTTGTAGCAAGCTTTGTAGCTCTCCTTCACTTTTACCTTAATGCCTAAGAAAGAGAAAACTGAGAGTAAAACACAGGCTGTGTCTGGTGTCCACAGTAAAACTTGAGAACAAAAGAACTGCAGTCTTTGGGCAGTGCAGGGGCGCGTGCTGAATTCCTGCATTGCTTTCGGCTCCCCTGGGAATTCAGAGTCACTCCGTTTGCTGGGAAACTCTCTGTGGAAAAGCAATGGCACCTCCCCAGCTGCCAGCACCATCACCTGGGAGCTGCACGCTGCCCTGAAGCCGACAGTCCTGGGATCCCTACACTGCTCTCCTACAGCCCCCAGCTCTGCAGGCGGGAAGCGGAGCTGGCGAGGCAGCTCCTGCAGGAAGGGTTTGATTTGCACTGTTTGGTTTGGCTATTTAAATACTGCAATGAGTGCTGGGGTAATTTTAGGCATGTTTATCCTCTGCTCTGGGAGAGACTCAAGACACATGTAAGCAGTTATTCTCCAGTGGGTCTGTTGTGTTTGTGCTTTCACATGCAACATGCACACACCCTGCAGTGTGGCAAATGGGGTGCAGCTGACAAAGCAGGCTGGAAAGGGAGAAAAGGGCAGAGGGGAGATAAGCACGCTGTGAAGACCCCACACTGCAGCATACGCTCACTTTTACTCACTCCCCTGTGTGCAGCCTGCCCTGGCCCACAGCTCAGAGGGGCTCGCAGAAGCAGGGAGAAGGTGGTGTTCAAAAAGTGGCTCCTGTGGGAAACTTCTCATGCTGAGCCTGCTTGTAGCTGTCCTCGCCGTGGGATTTAGGTAGCAGAGAGGCATCACAATCTCACACCATTTCACTTAAGTGGCTCTGAAAATTCATGGAGGGAGAAAGCCCACTGGACATCTCCAGAAGATCAGGCAGGGGGATGGTGCTCATCTTGTGGGTTTGGAGATCCCTGCCTGCATTCCCTGAGGGCAGAATATCCCCTGTAGCTCTGCAGAGGGCTGCACTGTGCCTGGTGGCTGTACGGGTGGGAGATGTCCTGGCTGTTGTTCCTGGTTGAGCACCAGTTGCACATCACTCATCATCATCATTTACATTGTGCATATAAATGCACAATGAACAAAAAAAATCTCAGCCCTTCCTCCTCTGGCTGGAGAGTACTGCATCCTAGATTGGTTTCTTGTCTTCAAGGGGATTTCTAGGTCATCAGCCTAAGGGCTCTTGAAACCTTTCACTGTCCTGGCATCCTGGGGCTTGTTTGCTTTCTAAGTACTGCTGCTTCTGGCAAACTGTTGCTTGGGTGACACCAGCAGCATGGCTGCGGTGTTAATGATGGACCAGACTCACAAACTGTCATGTAATTAAAGTGTCTGATAACAAAAATAGTCCTGCAGTGTTTATTCATTTGCTTTCTCCTGTTACATCAGAGCCTGAGCCTTTTCATTCTGACTGTGGGCATAAACATTTGCAGTCTATGATGTTTCATGTTCCGTGTTGCTTAGGAAAAATAAACATTTTCCTTCTTTCATTGCCAACAACAACTATCATCAAATAATCCAGAAACAAACCGTCAGGCCCCAGGAGGTCGTGCTTGGTGGTGCTGTGGAGTATGGGAGTGAGCAGAGAGGAACCTCCAACTGTGTGAAGGCCAGGAACTGTGGCACCTCCCATTTGGCCTCGTTCGGCCAAAGTTTGGCCTCGTCCTTTGTATCCCCTCTGCTCTGTGTGCAGTAGGACAGGGCTGCAGCCCAGCTTGAAGGAGCCAGTCCTGTTACAGATTTGTTTGGTGTAAGTAAAGAATTCAGAGGGGCTGAGAGAGAGCCTTGTTCAGGGAGAAGGACCAATGAACTGTTCACTTTGCTTAGACGTTTCTTCCACAGTTCCATTAACTGTGCCTTCTGACCAGCAGCACAAAAACAGTTCTTCTGCTGTGGACTTTCAGCTACAGCATTCACACCTTTGTGACCATCCAGTGCTGCACTTACAGTCTGCCTCCACTCTCTACTCCAGAATGGGGTGACCCCCGTTTCACTGCTAACTAGCAGCTGTAAGTGCACTTCCAATCCAACCCCTGCAGATCCACGCTGGGATGAGAAGCAGGCTGGCCAAAATACTGGGCACAGCACTCTATGCCTGAGGAAACCAGTGCTGATGTCAGGCAAGAGCATCACCAAGAGCTTGTTCAGGAGTGCAGAGCCACTGAGGGGGCACAGCTGCCCAGCAGCAGACAGAAAAGACATGCTGGAACTGTCGTGCATGGGAGCCACAGGAGAAAGCATATCTGCTCTTCTCCACAAAATGAGCTAAGGGAAGGAGTGCTCCAAGATGCAGACTCATGTATGGGAGGAGGATAATCCTACTACCCAAAGGGGCAGCAAATACTAGGGCTACGCCAAACACTGAGTAACAGAAGAAAACAAGGAGAAATAGAAAAGCAGCAGAAGGGACGGGGAGGTGGGGAGAAAGCCCATCTACTCGTCCCACAGCAGAAAACAGCCCTCAGCGACAGGGGAAGTATCCAAGACTGATGGAATTCATGCTGTAGCTTGTCCAGTCCCCCCCATCTGACAGGGAGGGGGGGGTCTCCTTTCATGTCTGTGCTGCAGGAGTCAGCAGGAGCCCAACTGTGGAGGTAATTACATGCATGATGGAGAAGAAAAGTTTAAGTTCAGGGCAGGCAGCAGAGGATGGACCCAGTCAGAGGAGAGCACTGGAGTTGTCTGTACCTGGTAGTGGCCTTGCTCTCGAGGTTTTTTATACATCCATTGTAGCTGTGCTGCTCTGGCTGCTTCTTTCTGGGGGACGAGTCCTGCCCAACACAATGAGATTAAAGATGCTCCTGGCTCCTCGGGATGGCTGGGACACTTCCTGGGAAGTTTGGCTGATGTTCATCTGGCCCCATCAGAGCCACAGAGATGTATGTTGTGTCACAGAATCTGAGTACTGAGACAGCTGGAATGAACTGAGTGGGCAGTCAGCACCTCCACAATGGTTTCTGCTCTCCCATGGGATCTGTCCTTTCCCTCCAGTTTGCCCTCAGCCTTTTGGCCACAAGGCTTTTAGGAAGAGGTACTTTCTCTGCATGGCCCTCTTTGCGTACAGTTTTGTTCCTCTGCTCTTCTCTACTCTGGGTTTCAAGCCTGGCAGCCCCTCTGCACTTACAGAAATTTTGCTGCTTGGTCTCCATTGCAAAGCCTTGGCTTCTTCCTCAGTAGAAAGCTGCCTCTCCCTGTGTACACTCACTATCCCTGACTGTGGGTTATCCTGTGAAGGACAGTGCAAGGGGCTGCAGACTGCTGTAGGCTCAGAGGCAGCATATGCATGGGAGGGTTCTCATGGGCTGTCACTGGGGAGAGCTGGCAGGCTCAGTCCTCTGCAGCCCTCAGCTCCCCCAGGCTGGCAGGAGAGAATTGTTGGAGGGTGAGGCAGGCTCTCTCACGCTGTCTGGTTTCCCATCTTTCCTGCAGGTGCTGTTCTTGTGTTCTGACCCCGCTCTGCATTTGGCTGTTCTGAATGTCTTTCCTGACTTGCAGAGACCTCCCTTTGCTTTTGGTCTTCAGCAATCCTTTCCCCTCTGCTGGCAGGATGGGAGGAGTGGGGATGCCCTCATGGTTACCCTACAGCCACTGCCTTCCTAAGCCCTTCTCCACAGGTTTGTCCTTGCTTCAGAAGCAGCACAACTCTAAGCAAACCCCTAAGCATACAGTTAGGGCATACCACATATGAAGAGCTCAAGAAAACAAAGCAGGAGCTCCCTGAAATTCCCATACATATCCCAGAGATGGGTGGTTTCAGCACAGGGTGGAAGGGATTCAACCTTAAGTGACAGGATGTGATATCTAAGCCTTGGGAATTGACTGCAGTGAGGTGTGTCCAGTCAAGGAGGCTGAAATCTCCAGCCTGATACGTCTCCTGAGCATTGTTTGGAAAGTGGTTTCTGCCCGTCACATTTCCCCTTGCTGGCTGTGCCTGCAGTGGCATTTTCCAGCCCTTTCCTGCCATCATGCTAATGTCAGTGTAGTGACGGCAGAGAGAAACTCTATGCCCTACCACTGTTTGTGCAGGGGTGCAGCAAGTGCAGGGGCAGCAGGGCAGGTCTAACGTCCTGCTTCCACCCAAGGGACCTGCTGGTGTCCCCTCCCAAGCCTGGTCAGGCTCAGCCACAGCAGCAAGCAGGCAGGTGGAGCAGGGAGGGTCCTGCCTAAGGTAAAGTTGGGTCTGGATGGCTGAAAGCTGGAGTTTGTGCCAGCAACATCAAGTTAACCAAACAGTAGAGACAAAACCTACCTGTCCTCAGCTCCTGTACATAGGTTCCTTCAGGGCAAGAAGGAAAAAGGCAATTCCTCCTCTCTGCCTCTGCTCAGACATTGATAATCTCCAGTTTATGCCAGCATTCCTAGCAAAAAGCCAACAGTTGACTTTTCCTCCACTTGTCAGGCCTCCAACAGCTTGGGTAGATCTTGTTATCATAGCCAAGACAGAAAGCCCATCTTCAGTTTCAGCCCACTTGCCTACCTGGGTAACTTCTGTCCCAGTTCCACAATGAAGGCTTTCCCTGGAGTCCATCTCCACTCCTGCTCCCCATTAGCCTTGAAGCAGCTGCCTGGTGCCTCCTGGCCCTGGGGATGCAGACACATTCATCATCCCATGGTAGCAGAGTGCTCCTGAGCAGTGCATGCAGTGTGGGAAGCCAACAGCCTTTCTGTCTGGGCTTTGGTGAAAAGCATCAGCAGACACAGCTGCTGTTGTATGCTTGGCAGAGGGTCTCATGGGGGCTGGGAACAAAGCATTGGCCAGGACACAATCCTTATGAGCTCCTCCTGCCAGCTGTCCTTCTCAGACATTAGCTGCCTGGGAAGGAAGGATGCCAGGCCACTCTTAGAGAACTCAGCTTAGAAAGACAGGTATCTTGCACTTGGCAGGGCCCCAGCATTTGGTGGGAGCAGGCTGGTGCAGCCTGCCCTTGGACTGGCCAGGTCATGCACCCTCCTTTCACTAAAGGATTAGATGGATTCCCCATGCAATGCCTGCTGTGTTGTGTGGGCTTTGTTGTGCAAGACATAAAATGGCTTTCTTTGCACTTGTTAGTGGTGTATGAAAGTGCAGCGGGATGCCAGGATGGGGTTGATGCAGAGGCTGGTTTCTAAGGCAAAGGCTGGCAGATGCCAAGCCCTAGGCTAGCTGACTGGCAGGGAGGACTAACCAGCACCGTGAAGTAGTGACAGACATATGAAGAGCTGGACACCTGAACTGCACCTTATGCAACCTCTCTGGCTCCTGTGCCCATCCATGCATCACTCCGAGGCACAGGGCAGTCTCAGAGTCAAAGCCCAGTAGCGGAATTAATGCCAAGGGCTTCACACTTCATTCTTGCCTGCATGAATGGGCTCATTGTAGGGGAACAGAGGGACGGCAGCACGCTGATTACACGGCGTTGTGGCAGCGCTGGCATCACGCCAGTCCGACCCTTGAGTCCTTAGGCAGGCAGGAGAGCTGGCCTGAAAGAAGGCAGCTCTCTGCAAGGGAAGGAAGAGACCCCGAAACATGACTCAAGCCCTGTGGGACGGAGCCTGCCTGCTCAAGCAGATGCATTACTGCTGCATCTCAAGCCCTCCTAGTTCTCAAGCACATTTAAATCTGGCTGCACAGAATGAGGCAAAAAGGGCTGTGTTTGGACCCAGAGCTCACATAGCACAGTTACATGGGAATCAAGCACCTTCTCACCCTACATGCCTCACAGCAGATTGGGGATTAAGCTTGACTCAGGTATCATGGTGGTCCTGTGCCCCATAATCCTGCTGTTAGCTGGGAAACCAATGGAAATCAGCTAATTAGCACTAATTAATGCTTCCAAGAGGAGCCACACTTTTCTAATTAAGTGTGAGAGTGGAGTGACCTTACTGCAAGCAGATCCACAGGCAGTGAGGCAAGGGGAGATGGTCCTGTCCTTCTCTCACTCACACAGTGACAGGGACTGCAGGAATAGTCACTGCTGCTCTGCACTGGGCTCTGTCATCCTCCAGATCCATGTATCCTGCTCTCCAGCTTGTGCAGTCCCTGAGCCATGCCAGGCGTCTGCTTAACACACTACAACCACAGGAAGGAGAACAGGGAGCACAACCATGTGCTGGGGACTAAAGGTTCATATCACTGATATCAGGGCAAGGAGGGAATACAAGCTAAAAGGATGTGGGGAAAAGTGGAAGATCTTACTCCCTCCCTAGTGATTTGTTTCATGTTTGGAGGGTCTGGTTCTCATCCACAGCTTGCAAAAGCATTCCATGCTGGCCAGCTGTCAAGGAAATGTGGACCAAAAGTAGGCTTAGGGGATGCTATGGAATTAGCCTTTGTTCACAGGTGCGGCCTGGCCTGGGAGCAAGAACCCAGGGAACTGAAGATATCTGTGGGAAGCAGGATGTGCCTTAGCAGCCAGGGAAGAGACCAAGGAGAGGTGGAACTCACCTCTGCAGGTCTGCTGTTGGCAGATGTTCATCCTTTCATCAAGACCTCTCACATCCCAGACACAGAAGCAACATCTTTGCTTTTCTCTTCCAGGACATGTCTCGAAAACATCACACCTGGAAGGAGCAGAGTCCCTGGCTTTCATCCCTGGTGGGGACTGGTGTGCCCACCAAGGGCTTCCCCATGGGTGCAGATGAGCAGGCAGCACACTGGAACCCTCCCCGCTGTGGTGTGCCAGACCTCCCGGTGCTGCCAGACAGTCAGAACGGGCGCAACCGGCAGAAACGCTTTGTCCTTTCTGGGGGACGCTGGGACAAGACTGATCTCACCTACAAGTAAGAGAGATGTGAAATGAGAGTAAGACTGAATGACTTCTCCCTCCCTAAAACTCTCCATGTCCCCTGACTGTGGCATGCTGTGACGTGCAGGAGGGCAGCCCTGAGCTGGGTATAGCCAGCGTGGCAGGGCAGCCACACACCATACCACCCGCAGGACTGCACCCAGCACCTCTCCATCCCTCACGCACACGTTCCTGTAAATGCAGCTGCTCACTCCCCCATTCAAACACCTGCACAGCCACCCCTCAGCCTGCCCACAGCAGCACACCAGTGCATGCCTTTGCTTTCCCATATCAAACCCCAACGCATGCTGAGCTGTGCCTCTGCCACCAGCACACTCCTGTTGTGCTTTTGCCCCCCCACAGCCATCATTTCATGGGCTGACCTCACAGTTTGTTTTAAAAAGTCAATTTTATGTTGCTGCTATTGATGTTCCATAAACATGATTCTGGTGTCAAGCTTTGCCCAAACTAGCCCACACATTCTCAACTGCAGATCCGCTGATCAGGTCTAAGAGAAGGTTGTGTTGTCTCCCCAGTTACCCATAGGGTATGAGTGCTGAAGTGAGCACACTTGTATGGACTTTAACAGCATGTAAATAATCTTTTGTTTAATTGAGTGCAGGAGGTTGTTCCTTACAGTATTAGGAGGCTACAGATGAAAGAAAGGCTTCTTCCATTTTTTACTTTGGTCAACAGTGTTAAAGCAGGAAACACAGCTGAGATGAGCACACACCAACACCGTTAATGGAAGGGGAAGCAAGCTCCCTTTGCAGCAGACCTGACACTCTGGTTATGCAGGGGGCAGAAGAGGCAGCAGCTGTTGTGAGCAAGCCCAGATATTCAGAGTTAAAAAGTACAGAGATTGAGGAGCTGAAATCACATCACACCACTTCTGGGCACCTCAGTGGGGATGGACTCAAAGGGGACAGAGCTGGGAAATGCTGCAGCCCTTCACTCCAGTAAAACACAGCGCTGCAAAGCTCTCCAGAGAACTCACCTCTGGGCCCAGTAGCCCGAGGGGTTCAGCACTGATGGAATTCATCTGCTGCAGTGTTGCATGGAAGAGGGTGCTAGAATGGAACTTCTCTGGATTGGAGATGCTCTGGTGCTAAGAGGGAGTGGCTGATGCTCTTTTCCCCTGGTGTCTTCTGCCTTTCAGAATTATCAGATTCCCATGGCAACTTGTAAAAACCAAGGTGAGAAGGACCATCGAGGAGGCTCTGAAAGTCTGGAGCGATGTGACACCGCTGACCTTCACTGAGGTTCAGGAGGGCCGGGCTGACATTGTCATTGATTTCACAAGGTGAGCGTGGTGGGCAGCAACACACTGCTCCCAGGTGGAGCAGCAGCTCTGTGTATGAGATCCCAGGCCTGCAGCTGAGCTGCCAGCACAGCACGGGCACTGACACAGAGGTTCATATTTCAGCTCTCAGACTTGGGCATATTTTCGGTTTTTCTGTCAGATGTGGGCCGCTTAGTGTAAATGCAGCTGTTCTACGCTGGCTATGCACAATACCGTTACTAATCTGTCATTAACTTTCTGAGTATATTTACATTTCTCTGCCCACAGGCTGTTTTCCTAAGTGTTTGTTTTGACGTTCCATCTTCAGGTCCTCCATCCTGTCCCCTGACAGAACAATGTAACTGTCTGCCTGAAGACAAATATAGCTTCCTGGTTAAATGAATTCTGGCTCTTGGCCTGAAATTAATGGCTGGCAAAACATGCACAGGAGCAAAGACTTCCCTCTGTGGCCTGTTTGCACAAAACTGAGAACGGCAGTGAAGACTCTCCAAATTGCAGGAATGCAATTTGTGTTCTGTGTATTTGCCTGTGCCACCCCCAGCCCCCTAAAGCGGTCACATCTCATGGGTTTCCTTCAGTTGCCAAGAGTGGGCTCAGCTTGAGTGAGAACCTGAGGATATGGCTGGCTTCCTCACAGGCTGCCCCTCCACATCCCCCTGCCATTCAGCTGGGTTGACTTGATTCTGGCTCTGGCAGCCCCCTCCTTAATTCTTTAGGTTCCATCTTCAGCTGTGCCTTCAGAAAACCATAAAACTCCCCTGGGCTTGGTGTGATGGGGCTCTGCTTACTCAGTGCCCCATCACAGAACCAGGTTGGTATCAACCCCCGTAGGGCTCCAAGCAGTCAATCATGGGATGAGCTTGTGGTGGGAAGGAGAGCTGCTGTCTCCTTGCTGCAACTGTCCACTTTTAGCTGTGCAAAGCCAAGCACCTGAGCCACATGGCTGTTAATCTGAGGTGCACTGTGATTTCCCTCCAGGTACTGGCATGGTGACAATTTGCCCTTCGATGGGCCTGGAGGGATCCTGGCACACGCATTCTTCCCCAAGACGCATCGGGAAGGAGATGTCCATTTTGACTATGATGAGACCTGGACCATCGGGAACAACCTGGGTATGGTACTGCTTAAGAGAGCTATGGTGTGCCAGGTGCCTGTCAGCACACTTAGAGATTATTTAACTGTGCTTTGAGCAGGGCCCCTGTAAAACTGATATGCAACCGCCATTCTTGTGGGATGTATTGTCACTTCCTGCCACTTACAAGCCTGCTGGACTTTTTTATTGCAAAGCCTATGCCTAGCACCAGGACCCTGGATTCCCAGAGCAGACACAGGCTCACACACTGGGTGACACACCAAGTGGCTTCCAAAGGACAACATAGCAATCAGGCCTCAGACTCAGTCCTGCATGCCCTCAGAGTATTTTCCCTTTGAACAAGTCCATAAAGGGAAGCTACCCAGGCTCCAGCTCTGTCCCTGTGGCCTGGGAATGCTCTGACCATAAACAATACCACTGCAAGTCAAGACTTTTTTTCTTTGCTAATAATAGATCCGAGCTGGTAGCTCACTGCTCAGGCATTTGTGGCCTGGCGTCACAGTATCCATGTGATACCACAGTACTGCTTGGGACCATCTGGACCTGTGCCCAAAGCATCCATTTCTGCAAGAGCCACCAAAACTAGCACAGGGACAAAGACACAATCACAAAGCCTGAGTTAAACCTCCGCCCCTCTGAGGCTTTCCAGATATTTTGTCCACATTGATTCAGGGCTCAGATGGGCCCCCCCTCAAGTCTGACTCTGTCAGGTGAGCACCAGGTTGGCTCTGTGGGGGACAGGACAGTCATGTCTCTGACTTGGTCCATTCCACCCAGACACCCTTGAAATGTCTAATTGTTGGCAGAAATTCCACCAGGTCTTGCTGCTGAAGCCTTTCTGTTACTCAGGGACAGGTGGGTTCTGCCACTTTGCACCTCCTGCTGGGGCTGCATGTGCTGAAGAATTTCCTACATTCTCTCATAGACAGTGTTGGAGACAAACCAGAACTGTCAAAACAGATGCCAGTTCCCATCAGAATCCAGCCCTGTTCCATGGCCTTTTCCCCCCTCTGCCTTCCATAAATAAATGTTACAAAAGGTCTTTGCAGCTAATTGCTATTTAATATGACAAAAAGAGCTTTATGATATAAACATAATTTAATCCTTGCCTCAGCTCTCAGAGACAGGAAAATCCTCATTATATAGATGGCAGAGCAGAGGGAGTAAGGTGCCTCGGGGTCAGCCCAGAGCTGTGCAGGGAGCAGGACTGCATGCAGAGGACTTTCTGTGAGGAACAGCGAAGCACCCAGCACAGCTCCTGCAGACATGCTGTCCTTCACCTCCCCAGAGAATCTGACAGTAGTGCTGCAGATCTGCCAACACTGGAAAGCATCGAGTGAGGAGCCTGCCAAGCTAAACACGAGTGTCTGAAAGTTTGTAATTAATCACTGACGCAAAGATCCCGCTTTGTCAGCTGACCTAGGTGTGTTGATTTAATTGTGTCAGTGCTGCAAAAATTCATTGCTTCTACGTGTAGCTGACCAGCAGAGGAAGACCAGGGCTCACCTTCCCCTCCACCCTTCCAGCTGCATCCCCATCCCGGTGCTGAGCAGTGGCCTGCTCCCCTGGGCCAGCGGGGAAATCCCACTTGGAGCAGTGAGACCAGCTGACTCACATCCCTGCCTTTCTCATCACCTGTGCTGCAGCTTGGAGGATTTCTGGCTGAAGGCAAGTGAAGGAATACACTGAGACTTGTCAACAAGCAGCCTCTGCTCACAAGCTTTGCTGCTTAATGTTTTCCTTACAGACTTCCCTAAAATGTATCAGCTTCAAAAAGGATCTATTGGAAGCTAAATAACATCTGCCAGCCAAGCAACATTTTTGTTTACTGAAATACACTTTTCTCTTTTCACTCCTATAGATGCTGTCAGATCACATATTCCCAAAAATTCAGTCTCCCGTACAACTGCTTGAGCCTGGTGAAAAAGGGCAGGTCATGATATTGAAGGAATTTTAGTGTGTTTATCTTTAAATGCCCTCCTCTTGCCACAGTCCATATGCAAGCAATAAGTGAGCTCCCTCTGCTGTCTGCGCGGCAGCCACCACTCGCCAGCTGCATTCCCGGAGGAGTCCCCACTGGCAGCAGGAGCTGCCACAGCAGGCATGATACAATGCTACTGCTACATTACAGCTGTAGCTAACAACTGCTGCAAGCTTGGGTGAACAAAAAACAACCCTTCCACCCATCACCTACTTCTATAGACCAGGTTTCCTTCTTTCTGCAAAGTTCTCTTCATAAGCATGTGGAAAACCCTCATCTTCCTGATAGCGAATGAGCACAGAAATCCCTGGAGACAGAATTACAGATTACCAACGTGCCCAGGCTGATACTTGAGCATACGAATTCACTCACAGTGCTCTGGAATCAGTGGATCCCTTAATTATACCTTTTGATTCCTTAAAAATACACACACAAACAAGGTATAGAGCTGTGCAGGAAAACATCCAGGAACAATCTGCAAGCTAGATTTCTATTGCTGCATGTCAGACTCCTAGGGCATACCTCAGTGCATCGTCAGGAGCTGACAATCAGCAGCAATGAACCTAATAGGACAGGGTCCTCTCTGTGAGTACAGCCTGCCCATCTCACACAAACAGGCACAAGTGTCTCCTGTCTCATCCCTTTGCAGGCACTGACCTCCTCCAGGTGGCTGCTCATGAATTCGGCCACGTGCTGGGCCTGCAGCACACAACTGTCTCCAAGTCACTGATGTCTCCTTTCTACATCTTCCGCTACCCGCTAAGCCTCAGCGAGGATGACAAGCAAGGTATCCAGTACCTCTATGGGAAACCCAAACTGGATCCCAACCCAACCCCAACACAGCCAGCAGAGCTGCCCCAGCCAGACCTTGAAACAAACGAGATCACCAACGTGAAGGTAAGTGAACAGCTTGTCTGTGTCTCCTTTAACACCGTGGCTTGTTCTCAGCTGCTGGGACTGCCCACACCATGGGGCCAGCAGCAGGCTTGCACATGGTTTGATGCCCGTTTTCCTCCTACACCACTGAGCCCAGCTGTAGGGCGACATCCTGGACATGGGGATGTCTCATCAGCTGAGCCCAGCCTGGGTGAGGGTGGCTCTCATGGGTCCCAGCCCCTGACCAGGCCATGCTTTGGCAGGCTGTGCAGCCCGATGCCTGCAAGACAGCTTTTGATGCCGCAGCCACCATCCGAGGAGAGCTGTTCTTCTTCACATCTCGCTACGTGTGGCGGCTCCGAGCTGGAAAGCTGCAGGCTGGCTACCCAGCTCTGGCCTCACGTCACTGGCAGGGGATCCCAAGCTCTGTCGATGCCACCTTCGAGGACCCTCTGGGCAATATCTGGTTTTTCCAAGGTAAGAGCTGGACTGTGATCAGACGGCTCAGAAGTGAATCTTCTTTACAGAGGGGTATTCAGGACACAACAAGTCCCTGTGAGGAGAAACCCTTAGGATACACTCAGCAAATCACGATCCTCGCTGTTTATGTCTCTCTCTGTTTAAGATTTTTAGCAGATGTTGAGGGGGGGAAGAGAGAAGAAAGGGTCACTTTCACTTTAGACACAGCCAAGATATGCCATTCTCCTCCTCTGGTACACAACTGTTTTGAGCCTCCGCCCTGGCCATGCTGCTGGCAGAGGAGGAAGGAAACACCTGTAACATCTCCCTTGGGGATGAAAACAGGAGAAAAAGGGCAGGTTCATTACTATCCACAGTCACTGAGTTTTGCTAGCACCCCAAAACCATGAGCCCACAAGGAAGGGAGACTTTGTGCAGAGCCAGTCAACCTCCAGTCACCACAGGGATTCAATGTCAGTCACCACAGCGGGGTGAGACCTTCTCCTGGACAATTCTGGAGCTCAAGACCAGCAAGGACTCCTGTTTCAGCTCCATTGTTTTCTCTAACGCTCTTTCCAAGTGTGTATTTAATAGCAGGGACACAGAACTATTTAACTACACCCAACTGCCCTGAGTGTGCATGCCCCATCTGCGCACTTTGAGAGCAAGCACCAGAAATCACACCAAGCAGTTCTGCAGGCAGCTTTACCGCATAAACAGATTGCTTAGCACCTCATCTCACACTTTCACAGTGTAAAAATTGGCAGGCTCCCACTGTGAATTAAAAGTATTACATACCATAGGGCAATTACAGAGATTCCCATTTTAATCTAAACTGGAAATATGTTCCCAGCCTCTGTTTCAGCTTGGCAACAAGAAATTGGGTTCTATAGCTTGCCTCTCTACAGCCACTTCCCCCTTATGCCTGTGCATGCCTACATATGATCTCCTCCAGATAAGCTGGCAGGGTAGGGGCTGATCCCTGGATCCTATCCCATGCATGGATGTGGCACACTAGGAACGTGCCCCCCTTGAGCCAGTCCATAACCCATCTTGCTTCTCTGCACCCACAGTGAGGTATGGCAGCCCCACACCTCATCACAGAGATGCCACAAGAATCAGCCTTTGTCTTGTCAAACTCTACAGCTTTGTGGATTTCTTTACCAACAATGGGTTCTACTCCTTTTTCAGCATAACCAGGGCAAACTCAAAGCTCAGGTCTGATTCAACTGCCTGAATGCATCCTCAAAAACTACAGGCAACCCCATCTGACTGGAGCAGCTAGAAAGAAACATCCTTTCAAACACACACAGTCCTCTCCAACACCACAACCATGAGCCTGTGAGAGGCCAGGAAAGGCAGCCTGGCAGCTAGCATGTAAAGCTAAATCTTGTATTATAACTTCCACAGATACAGAAGAGACAGCTGCTAAGAGTCCTCCCAATCCCACCACTGACAATTCTGGGTTGAATTGAGGGAAGAATTTAATTCCTTACTCCCTTAGTGGGCATTCGTGAACAGCTTTCCCTGGGAGCTCTGCCCAGGCACCAGCTCCAGTCTGCAATGCAATGCCAAGTTATCTGACATCTAAGAACTTCTGAACCTGTGTCTCCCCTTTTCCATCTCCTTACCAGATTCTCAGTACTGGATTTATGATGGCGAGAGACGAATCTCTGGTCCCACACCAACTGTAGAGCTGGGCCTCCCTGCTTCTCCTGTGCAGGCAGCTCTGGTGTGGGGGGCAGAGAAGAACAAGATTTACATTTTCAGTGGAGGCAACTACTGGCGCTTCAACCCTCGCACACGCCAGGTGGACAACATCTACCCCCGGACCATGGCTGACTGGCGCGGTGTCCCACAGGAGATTGATGCTGCTTTTCAGGATGAGTCGGGTCAGTGCCAGCGGGGACAGGGCCTGCTCTGGGGCACGTGCTCAGGGTGATGCTACTTCCCACCAGAAAGACCCAGCTGTTACCACTCCCAACAATGACAGCAATGAGCACAGCAGCTCTGCCCACAGTTCAGCCTAGGCAGCTGTGCTGAACAAATCAGCTGCTTTCAGTACTACCTATTGCTGACAACTGAGTGAAGGCTATCTCACCTACTCCTCCCTCTCTCCTCCTCAGGTTTTGCCTATTTCCTGAGAGGCCAAGACTACTGGAAGTTCGACCCTGTCCAGGTGAAGGTTCTGGAAGGTTACCCACGCCAGATCAGCCAGGACTTCTTCAGCTGCACACCTTCCTCCAACTCCTTCCGATGAAGGAGAGTCCCCCACTTTTCCCTTCCATCCCTGACCTCCAGGGGCCACAGAGGGCTCCGCTGCCAGTCCTGGCTCCTTTCAGGCGCAGAGTTTGACACAATAGACGTCTGTCACAACAAGTGACAAAGTTTGCTCCTCTCCTGTTCAAGCAGCAGCCCCAGCTTCGGTCACTATCAATACATGTGGCATCTGCCACGCTCTTTACAGACACGAGCAGCCGCTAACGCGGCCAGGCTCTTCCAGCGATAGCATCCCAAAAGCCATCAGGCCCGCCTGGAACGGGACCCCCTCCCATAACACCGACCTGACGCCATCGCCCTCCGCGCTGTGAGGCCGCAGCCCCTCAGCCTGCCCTCCCCCGCGGCTCTCAGTGCTGGACACTGCCCCTCCGTACCGCGCTCCCGGGGACAGAACCAGACCCGCGGGCGTCAACTTTTGTACGACGCGTATAAACCCTTTTAATATATACTGTGTATATACGTATCGATGTACCAATAAACCACCTCTTTTCTACCTGCCTCCCGCCTCGCCTCAGCGCCGCCGCCGCGCGCCGGGTGGGCGGGAACGAGCGCGCGGGGCGGTGCCCGGCGCATGCGCAGAGAAGCAGCCGAGTAGGCCGCGGCGCTGCCCGTCTCGCTGCGCCCTGGTCCCCTCAGCGCCGCCGGAGCCCCGTTAGGCCGCCGCGATGATGATGATGGCGCTGAGCAAAACCTTTGGGCAGAAGCCCGTCAAGTTCCAGCTGGAGGAGGACGGCGAGTTCTATATGATCGGCTCCGAGGTGCGGACAATGGCGGCAGCCGGGGGGGGGTGGCGAGGCGAGGCGAGGCGAGGCTGCGGGATGGGTTGCGCTGAGTGGGAGCAGAAGGCCTTTGCTGCCGTGATACCGTGGGAAATGTGCGGTTGAAAAGAGCCATAGCTGCAGGCGGTCAGGCTGTATGTGCCATACAAGGCACGTGGAGGAGAAGGAGGGGTCGCCTTCCTATCTCCCGCTATCTGCTGGTGAGCGCTGCAGGGCAAAGATACAATTAAAAATGGTCTGAAAGATGTTAAGGTCAAAATGAGTCCTGTCTGACATGTGAGCCCCTTTGTGGACTGTAAGCACTCTACAAGCACAGCAGCAGTTTAAAAATCTGGTTTCAGAGCCTAGAACTCATCCTGTTGTCTAGCAAACCTTGCTGGAGCCTGCACTGCTATCTTGCAGCAAGGACGTTTTGCTGAGAAGAGCAGAGCTGCTTTGCAAGTGTTCAGCAAGTTTGGAGGAGGCAGAGATCACATCCTGCATGTTCCAAGGATTTAAAGTACAGCACTGGGCAGGGCTGTGTGTAGCTGAGCTATCCCAGTGGTGTCTGGTAAAAGGGATGCCGCTGGAGAGCTGGGTATGCAGCTCGATTATATCCTTACTGAACACTGTGCTGATGTAGCAAAGTCAACGTTAAGTTGTTCAAAAATAAACAAAAATTGATTTCTGTCAATGAGTTGGAGTTTCTTATCAAACTAGTGAAGTCAGTGCTGATAAGAGCTATGTTTTCTGTATTGCGCCAAAGATTGTGCTTTATGATGCCAAACCTGATACAGTGAATTGTGAAAAACATAAAAAAATCCTCTTAGGAGGATTTTTATGAGGTCGCTGTTATCTTTACAGAGAATTTGTTTCAGCTTCTGATAAGCATTTCTTTAAATGGAATACGTTTCCAGGCCATATCTTTGCTTTTCTTTTTATAGGTGGGGAATTACCTGCGTATGTTCCGGGGCTCGCTGTACAAGAGGTATCCCTCACTCTGGAGACGACTAGCCACAGTGGAAGAAAGGAAGAAGATAGTGGCATCTTCACATGGTAAGAAGATGAGTAAATGCTCCCGGTCTAAATGACTGCCTTGAAGAACTGTCTCTGTAGGCTCAGAAGCTTGTGTACCTTTAGGGCTTTGTGATAGAATGTTAAAGGTGGCTGTCCTGGAGTTGGCTGCATTCATCACAATGCAAAAGCCACACCTCAAGATAAATACCATATTCCAGAAGAGACTTTTAGTAGCATAGGGGGGTGGTTCTGTCCCTTAGCCCATTGAAAGCATGCATATGTACTTTAAATGTTTATGACTCCCAGAATTTGTAGTGTGTTTCTACTGATGTTACCGCTGCAGCGAGAATACAGCCACCTTGGTATTATTTTTGATGGGAGACTAATATTAAGAACTTATATTCATTAGCAGTGTAACTTGTCATACGTTCCTCAGGCTAAGACATAATAAAGATAAGCGGTTCATTCTGTACTTAAGCATCCTTCCTCTAATATCCTGCTGACCTGTTGCTGATTTCTTTCTTTCCCAACAGAAAATCAGCGGTCTCACAGTCCCAGAAGATGTAAGTCTGATTTGTGTGTTATTCTTAGCTGTGCTACAGGAATAATCTCTGTCATGACCTTTGGTGTTATTACAGTATATATTAATATCTCATCCTCTGATCTCTCCCTGTGGTCATCCAATTGTGCATCCTCATCACATGCTGAACTTTTCTTTCTCAGAACATTAGTGGATTCTTGGATGCAGATGGTCTGTGCAATTCAGCAAGATCTGTCCTGAGGTTCTCCCCTTTTTCCAGGTCTTAAGAGTTTGTACTCCCTGGCTTAGCCTTCATTAATATCTGATGTGTCTGCTCAGCCACTCGTTTTTCCATTGAGTGTTAACTGTCCATTTCCAACCTTTAAGTCCACTGAGGATTTATAGTTTTCTGGGCTTTTCCTCCCAAAGACTGTGGAAGAGATTTTACATCATTATGGCAGACTGTAGGTGTGCAGAGCTAAATGATGTGATAGTATGGGGCAGTTTAAGGTAGGATTTTTTTTTTTTCTCCCCTTATTACTTATAAGCATATTTACTATTTACGAGGACTTAAGAACTCTTAAAATGATGTGTTTTTTTGCTAGTCCCACCTGCATTGACAGAGAGGGCTTTTCACTATTCGGCTTGTTTATGCCATATGCTATGTAATGCTTTTTCATGTTAATTATTAGCATCTTTCCTGGTAACAGATCATGGATACACAACATTAGCCACCAGTGTGACACTGTTAAAGGCCTCTGAAGTGGAAGAGATCTTGGATGGAAATGATGAGAAATACAAGGCAGTGTCTATCAGCACAGAACCTCCTACCTACCTCAGGTAACCAGTGTTGGTGAGGGCCAAGGTCACAATGAAGTTGTTGGAACATGTCAGTGTGGACTGGAAGCACTGTCCTGTCCCAGCAGAAATCATATAAACCCAAGGCAGCATGCAGGGGGTGCTTGCAAGTCTGTGCTAGCAAATATTTGCAATGTTGGGCAAATGAAGATCTTCAGATTTTAAGAATTGGGTTGCTGCCCACGTATTACAGGAAGAAAAACATTAGTGTTTGATGATACAGCTCATTTTGCAATTACTTCGTTCCAACTGTAACAGATGTTTTGCAGAACACTCTCTCTGCACATATTTTTTGCTGGAGATGTCACATTTCTCAGCAGTCCCTCTGTAAATATAGACAGGAAATCCAAATATGAACCTTGTACTTATAGTGGTATACCTGGATTCGTATACGATGGATAGTTGTGAGCTGGACAATGGACTTTGAAGGAAATAGTGCGGAATATGAGTTCTCAGTCCAACTGTCATTAGGGATGAGCTTGTAATCTATGATACTATTTTTAAAAATGGTGGCAGTGGTGTTCAGGGCCTGCAGGTTAACACAGAGTCTTGTTCTGCAGAGAACAGAAGGCAAAGAGGAACAACCAGTGGGTGCCAACACTGCCCAACAGCTCTCATCACCTGGATGCAGTGCCATGCTCAACAACCATTAACAGAAATCGCATGGGCAGGGACAAGAAGAGGACTTTCCCTCTGTGGTAAGGCAGCTTCCTTCTTCAGAAAAGTGGAAACAGTTACCAACATGACACACCACAGGGGGCTGCTCTAATAGACAAGTGGTTGCCACAGCCATGTAACTTTGTGTTGAGGATCATGTCTAATAATTGGGGAGTTGAAGTATAGGGATTGGTAACAATAAAAAGCACCTTCCTTCTATGCATGCCAGATGTATCATTTTCTATTCCACATGCTGTATTGTTCTTTGTTCTAGCTTTGATGACCATGACCCAGCAGTCATCCATGAGAACGCATCCCAGCCAGAGGTTCTGGTTCCAATCAGGCTCGATATGGAAATCGATGGACAGAAACTCAGAGATGCATTTACATGGAACATGAACGGTGTGTAGGAAGGAGAGTTTCCTGAGACTAGAGAGATACAGTTGCATTCATCGCCAAATATGAAGAGAGAACAAGCAAGTCCTTGCCCCACATAGGAAAATCTTTAATGCTCTTCTACAGTGATGTGTCCTATTGGGCTCTCGTGGCTCTTAGCAGATCCCTGGCACTTCCATGGGTTGCAGTAATTCCTGAATGCCTGTAATCTGAAAAGTTAGACAGGCCTGTTCTGATCCACTTCGTCAGTTCAGCAGCCTAATGGAAACGTCAGCCAGGATAAATACCAAGCAGTTAAGGTGTATAGCTCCTTTATGTATGAGGATTAATAGACCATTGCTGTATTCTCAAAGCTGTGAAGTCAAGTCAGTGTGCACATGTGTACAGCCCTGAAACAAAACAGTGTTTTAACAGTAAAAGGTGATGCATTTAGGATTCCCCTCTTCAGGCAAAGATCTTAATTCTGTGTATTCTGTAAGTGGCAGACACTTGTGGCTGAGAAAAATGTCTTTTTGTTCTTGTTCTGTATCAGAAAAGCTGATGACCCCAGAAATGTTCTCAGAGATTCTTTGTGATGACCTGGATTTGAATCCTCTGACCTTTGTCCCTGCTATTGCCTCTGCCATCCGACAACAGATCGAATCATACCCAACTGACAGCATCCTGGAGGATCAGTCAGACCAGCGCGTTATTATTAAGGTAATTACAGGGAGGCAGTAGAATGAGAGCTGAACTATTTGCATTTCTCTAGGTTGTTTTTTTTGTTTGTTTTTGTTTTCTTATGGGGGAGGAATAGTACAAAGACTTCCGTCAAAACCAAGGAGTTCCTAATTCCAGTTCTTTGTCCGGGTTAGATTTTGTCCTTGAGAAATGAATGACTTGTTTCTTCCCTTGTCTCCAGCTAAACATCCACGTAGGGAACATCTCCCTTGTAGACCAGTTTGAATGGGACATGTCGGAGAAGGAGAATTCACCAGAGAAGTTTGCCTTGAAGCTGTGCTCAGAACTTGGCCTGGGTGGGGAATTTGTCACTACTATTGCCTACAGCATCCGGGGACAGCTGAGCTGGCATCAGAAGACATACGCCTTCAGGTACAGAACTGCCATCTTTCTGGATGGGTGTAGATGTGTGTTCTTACTTCATGGCTGTTAACATCAATGAATCTTGAACAGCTGACGCGGTGTAGAAAGCTTAATTTGAAACTGGTTCTTATGGATTGTACCCACTCTATAGTTCTTAAATTATTTTTGTATGGTAAAAGTGTTTGATTTCTCATGTTCACATGCCCATTAATGCATACAACTGTCTTCCTTTTAAACAAGTTTATTAGATGAAAAAGAAGTAGGGTGCAAGTAAAGATTGTTTTATTTCTTGGACATCTTTTTGTTTCATCAACTGGCGATCCCCTAAGCTGGTATCATTTAAAGACCACTGCTTGTGCAAGGTTAGCAGTTCAGATGGTTTCATTTCTTCTCACGGTTGTCTGTCTTGAAGTGGCAAGTGAGTCACACATCATGGGATAGTGAGGTGTTACTGGTGAGCTGTGAGAGACACTGTGTTGCTTGTATGAAATGGATGGACTCCTCTGGATAACAGAAATGTTAGTAGTGGATCTAACTAAAGCACTCTAAATGTAAGTGACATGTTTGCAGTCATGTCTTCCTCAGGCACAGCTCCTTGCTTGTTGCTGGCTGCCTGACTGATGAAGAAATGAAGCATTTTGATCTAGAGCCTGGTGTGTTTTGTTCTGCAGTAGATCCTGGTGCCTCTCAGCCAGCTTGTGCTTTTGCTCAGAGATCTTTTTGTGGTGGGCGTAATGCATCCCGGGACCAAATATCAATGAAATCAGCTTTTGCCACAGAGTGAAAGGCTGTTCTAGTTAACAGTGTCAGAATACCTTTTGCCTTTTTCTAATGTCTGCACCTGATGAGCCTTGGATATGTTTCTGTCTCATCAGCTCTGCCTGACTTGAGCCAAGCTTCGGTCTTCTGAGCTAAGACTGATTGACACCGTAGCACTCTGCCCTGGCAGAAGTTAAAGCTGGTTTGATCACAGGCAGTTCTCTTAGCTGGAATGCAGCAGTGTCAGGTTTGATTAGTCAGCTTTGTAACTTGTCTCTTAATAATAATTATTCCCAGTTGTGCCGTGCAGAGTTCTGTGGCAATTTACTGTACGGATGTTATCTTCCATATGTTGCTTAGTCTGCAGTCTGTTAAGTATTCCTTAATGTGTGCTGGTGGGTTTTTTTGACCTCAGGCCATGGTGACACTTGAGGAAGTTTGAGAGTTCAGCAAGCGATGTATTGCAGAGGTGGGAGAAAGGTGCTGCTGTCGCCAGTTTTGTAGAGGTCGATTCAAGGAAGCTTGCAGCTGATCCCTAATGTGGTTCACGTGGAAGTTAAACTCTTCTCTAGGAGCTAGGGAGTTGACTTCTACCTTGCTATCCATGACAGTAGATTGATATTTGCAGATCTACGTGGGACCAGATGAAACTGCTAGAGCAGTGGGTATGTGTTGCTGAGAATGGGTGGGAACTTGGAGGGCAGTCAGTGGCAATATGATGCCTCTAGTAGCGCCTCTTCTTCCCTGCTGCTTTACACATGTACTTTATATGTGTAAAAACATGTATCTGGCCCTGGTTACTGAAGAGTGCTTCCTCTTTGGGGGAGCTCAAATAGGTAGATTTCAGGCCTTCTTTAGACTGTTGCAATTTTTTAAGGGAGAGAATTAAAAACAAGGAAGGAAAGCACAGAAACTAAGTACATAGCCATGAACCATTCAGAGGCAAAAAGCATTTAATTTAAGACTTGCTTTTTTTGTCATAGTACAAATATGCCCTCCTCTTCCCTTTTTTCTTCCTGCAAAGGAGTCCTTTTGAAACCTTCCTGTGATTAATGATGTTTGGGTTTTGTGGTTGGTTAGTTCCTGAATTCCCAAACCACAGGAGTGATGGTTGCTCCGAAGCTATTCCACCGATGTAAGGAAAGAGTCTGCTGTAGATGTATCAAAAGAACCTTAAAATCTCCAGGAATTGGAGACTTGGGAAGTCATGTGCCTCTTAGTCATCAGAGGGAGAGGTGAAACTGTCCTTCAGTTGATGAACTCCAGGGCAGTTCTTTCAGCTGGCTTCTCTCTGCAAAACAAGGGGAGCCTGAGAGCCCAATGGAAGTGACAGGACTGGAAGTGGTTGGTAACTGATGCAGTTGTGATTTTCGGGGGGACGGTGTACTAAACATTTCCTGCCTCAGTGCTGAGATGTTTCTAAGGGCAGCACACAGTGTTTCATACCCAGACTTTTGCCTTCAAAACCAGAACGACGTTCTCTTGAACATCAAACCTGCATGCCTGAGGGGCTGCCCTTTTCAGAGGAAGACCTTTCCCTGCCCTCTTGGCTGCACTGCTGTGCCCGTGATGCTGCTGGCAGAGGCTCTGCCTCAGCAGAGGCAGTGCAGTGATCCACTGGGAATGCTGCAGCTGACAGTGCCTTTCAGTCATTCAGCCAGCACCTCTTGTTTAAAAAATAAAGGAGGGGGAGCTGTCCTATGATGAAGTTTAGGAGATGAGGGAGGACTTTTATATTTTCTCGATTTCTACCCAACAGAAATGCGGTATCTAAGTCGGCTTGCATGTAAGCAATGCTCATGAGCTGGCTTTCCAGCCCCTATTTAATCCTAGTGGATGCTCATTGCTGATAGAATGGTCTCAACCTCATTTACCATGCTTAAGTCAGGATCTAGCAGTTAGCCTGGAATTTGCAGCATTTTGTGGCTGAGTTCAAGTGTTGCTTTAGTGGATATCAGCAATATTGGAGGTGGGTTTGATCAAAGTTTCTTCCCAGGATCAGATACCAAAGGTGTTGGATTCATTTTTCTTTTAACAGCTTTGATGCAGACTTTGTCTGCTCCCATGGTGACTGGCACTGAAGTTCCTTGCTGTGAATGAGATGGCTGAGCATCAGTGCTGGGATCCTGGTGGATCTGCATGCACACCTGTGTGAGGGCGCACACACGTTCACACACACGTACACATTCACACACACACACTTGTGCTGAACCGCTTTCTAGAATTCAAAGCAAACATTTACATTCTGAGGCTCCTCTGTATTTATGCTGAGCTTCCAGCTCCACCCTCAATGTTTGGGAAGCTACTCCTAGTAAGTTCCTGTTGACTTTTGCTGAAAAGTCACTGGTGAAGGAGTAAACATTTTTATGCATGTGATAATGCAGCTGTTCAGGGCAGACAGATCTCTGAGGAGCAATCTCGTGATCTGTGACAGATCTGTTTCCCTACTTGTGCTGGGATTAATCACGGTCTGTGGTTACAACAGCAGGTCCTCAAAAAAGACAGCCTTTGCCATGGCAGTGGGGAGAAAGTCCTTGTTCCACTGTCGGGTTCCCATCCTGTCAGGCTCCTTGAAAGCCTGACATGCTGGGAAGAGCTGCTGGAGGTGAACTAGGCAAGCCACAGCTAGGAAGTAAGAGCTGCAGAATGGCAAAGCTAGATGAAGAGACCTGTTAACAGTCCCTGCTCAGTTACTGCTCTGGGAGACATCCTCCCCAGGTAATAAACTGATACAAATGTTGCCTGTGTGTACTCCGTTTGAACACTGACAGCCAAGTACATAATGGCCTTAATAGGAGAGAACTACTTCTGCCACAGTTGTTTTGATGTTTATTTTCTCTGCTGGTTGTAGAGTTGGTAATAATTGGTCTCCTAGAGATGGTAACTGCCCCAGGGTACTTCTGGGAACCGGCCTGTTTTCACTGGGGCTGAGTAAGTGCTTAAGCCTGAAACACTTAAAATGATCCGCCCTGCTTGTTTCTTGCACCTGGGCTGGTAACCCAGAGGAGTGGATTGCTAGCACTGATGAATGTTGCTTTGATTTCTGCCTTGCTGCTGCAGTGAGAACCCTTTGCCGACTGTGGAAATAGCAATTCGCAACACAGGGGATGCTGACCAGTGGTGCCCTCTTCTGGAAACCCTCACAGACGCCGAGATGGAGAAGAAGATCAGAGATCAGGACAGAAATACAAGGTGCTGCCCCTGGTTCAGTTCTCGTTCCGGCCAGTCCCTAAGACAGAAGTTAAAAGCTTTAATGTTTTTCTTTCTCTGCTCAATGCCAACTGGCAGGATTTCAAACTTGCATACCACAACAAACTCATAGCCCTTTTGCTTCAGGATATTAAACTGTTATCACCTCACTCCACAAATATTTAACTGTCTACTTTAGCTATATCCTGCTTGAAACAAAGTTTCCTTTTTTTTTTTCCCCCTGGTCTCTCTGCATGTGCAGGGGGAAGCGTTTCTGTAGGAAGGCATTCATCAAAAATATTGAAGTTTCGTGCACCGTCACGTGAATTAACATCCTGCCAGAAGGATTCCTTTTATGTAGGATAAAGTGCTGTTTGATGTAGGGACAGACAGGGTCTCCGCTCCAGCCTGATGAATGTTGACCTGTTTGCTGGCACATAAGCACTTCTGTCATTGCAGGAGGAGCTCTGCTTGCCATAGAGCCCCACTAAGCAGTGTTCAGCAAGTACTCAAAAGCACTTGCTCCTGCTTGGTTAAACTGCAACTGTTTCTGGCAATATAAATGAACTGCTAGTATCTCTCCAGAAGATGTGCTGTGGGAACAGTAAGTAGGCTGGCTTGGCTCTCTCCTAGGAATATTTTATCGCTGATTAACAGATTTATAATTGTTTTTCTTCTCAGCTATCACCATCTGAATAGTTCTCAGTAGCAACTGGTTCAGTCTCACATAATAAGCAAAACTGCCCTAAAAGTGGTTGCTGAAAGTGGTGTCATAGCACCATGAGCAGGGGCACTCAGGTGACCAAGAATGTTTGGGCAGTAAGTCTAAAAACCTCACAAAGCTGTGGTAACCTCACCAAAAGTGTCACTTTTAGTAAAGCTTCACATGTCTGTAACACACTACTCACTGTAACCCTTTTTCTCTTCCTAGGCGCATGAGACGCTTGGCCAACACTGCTCCAGCCTGGTAAACTTCCTCTTGTGACACTGGTGCTCTTCCTACAGACGTTGTCCCTACTCCTCTCCCCAAATGGATCTAGGATTGGCAGGGGGTCTTGCTGTCCCTCAGGGACACACATTCCACTTGCCAAGAGTTCCCAGTACTGCTGACTTCCGCCCCATTCCCTCAGCCTGGAGGCCACGTACCAAGAATGCTGCATTAGCACATGATCTAGCTGAGACTTGTGGCAACTGTTGGAGCCCTTATATACCTGTGTGAGGACAGTGTAAAAATACTTTTGTATAGGTGCAACATGCACTACTAGAACAACTTTTTAAATAAAAGGAATGCATACTACTAAGGTAGAGTTCAGTATGTTTAAATAAACATTGAATCTCACACTTTATCCTGTTATAGCAACTGAGTTGCTTCTGGGTATAAGAGTTGATGGGTGATGTTCCTTTTCTTCTTTTCTCTCCATGAAAACTGCAGCTGGAAGATGATAATGTCTCTAACCTGATGCAGAAGTGAAAGCCTGCACTCAGTCACTGAGACTGCAGCATCCCTTCAGCAACGGGCTTTGCTGTCGTCATTATCTACTGACATAGCAGCCAGTTACAGTACACAGAAGACCACGCACTTCACTTTGGATGCTAAATTCCCTCTGCACTGCAGTGTCTGGTTTTTGCAAACCTAGAAACAATCTCTCTTCCTGGCGTGTTTAAAAACAGCAAAAGCAAAACAAAATAGAAAATGTGTTGAAGTGAGATTAAAAAATTCAAGCTTCCTTAAAAAGAAAAAAAATCTAATTAGAATCTATCTTGCTGCTGAGGTCCACCAGCTCTTTGGTGAAGTTCCCACCTTTCACTGCCAGGAACTGTCAGTTATTGCAAACAGGATGGATTTTGCTGGCAGCCTGACAGTTGCATTTAGACCTTTATGATAAAGCTAGTAGGTTTTACGATCCTTGCTTGTCCACCCACACTGCTTGCAGAGTCAAAACTACTTTCTGGCCTTAATTTATCATGTTTAGACTTGAGTAATAGCAGACCTAGTTCTGATTCCAGGGTGGGAGGGAACTTCTTCCAGATGTTAGTACACAGAAACCCAAGATTTGCAATTTAACAATAATATTATTGCAGTCTTAGCCTAGACTCCTGTGCCAGAGTGATATTCCATTCATTTCTTCTTATTACAAGGGTCGAAAGGTTGGTTCTGCATGTAAGACAAGGCCATGCAGAACATGTTTTGCCTTGTGGATGCAAGGACTCCAGTTCTTTCTGACAACACTTCAGCCTCTTTTTGTTACAATCAGGCATCTCTTCTGCAAGCAGCCCCTTCAGGGAACGCAATCAAACAGACCAAACTGCTGTAGCCTTAAGTCTAGCGCCAGTGGTGCTTTTTCTCTTTCTTTTAAACTGCTGTGCAGCTTGTGGTTGAATAACTGAGCTCTGCAAAAAGGAATGGGCAAGTGCACACGAGGATCTGAGCTTCTGCAGCAAGCTTAGAAGTGCTTCCTTCAGCTTCTCAAGATCCAGAGAGGATGTAGAAATTTTCCCTCCAAGAAACCAGAGACAAGGCTGCAAAGTGCAGGAGTCCAGCTCACAGAAAGATGAGAACAGGCTGCTTTGAGCATTAGGGCTGTGAGGAAACAGTGAGGAGCAGCTTTCCCACCCTGTATGCGCAGCCCTTCTGTTTCATCTAATAACCAGCCCCCGCTGAGTGCAGCCCAGCTTCTGCATTCCAGAGTTGCAGTTCTGCATGCCCTAAAGGCAACACCAGCTCTGCAGGAGCTCATGAACAAAGCACGCAGCTGGTGCCTGTCTCGTCTGAAGCCACTTGCCCCCAGTACCACTCTACCTTCCAGAAGATCACTGCATGTACGGTTCTTTCCCTGTGCAGAAACAAAAGGGCAGCAAAATAGTGAAAGTTTCCTGTTACCGGGCTGTTTTCATGGGAAGCCTGCAAAGGAGGTGAGTGGGATGGCTGTGGTTCAGCCTTCCATTGCCATAGGGCTTCTGTATCATTCTTCTCTGGCTGCTGGTTACTCACACCTCTAGTAGTTTTAGTGGTGGTTCGCAAGCACGTAGCTGAACAGACAGCCGTTAACTGAGCTATCATAAGATACACTGCAGATTTACTGTAAATATTTTGGAGGTCTAGTAGAAGCACACATGCACTAAAGCTAGCAAGAATGATCAAATTCAGTTAGTACAGCTGCTTGTGTTTAATTTCTAAAATTCAGAGGTGGATTCCACACGAGTGCAATCACATGGCATGCACAGACTGCCCTTACTGCTAGTATCAAGTGCTACTTTCGGCCACCAACTAGAACAAGCTTCCAACTCCATTCCACAACCCCTTTTGTGGGCCTCCCTTTCTCCATCCATACCTCACCCCCTTTTCACACCCTGCAGGGTGAAGCAGCGAAGGAAAGCTTCCAGCTAGACTAAGTTTTGCCTTGCCACAAGAATAAAAAACAAAGAAGCCTGAGCAAGCAGCCTGGCAGTTTTGAGCGAAGTCCTGAAGAGTGCTGGTGCTTCTGCTCCTGGCAGAAATGGACACACAACTGAAAAATAAAGACTTTAATGTAAAGACTCTTTGGAAACAACAATGAAAAAGGGTGGGGGACTCAGAGGAAAGGGAGTAGTTGAGCTGCATTCCACTATGGTAGGTTTTTGCCTGGGAGACTTGGCTGTGCTTACACCATGACAAGGTGCACTACTTGGTTGAAAGCCCACAAAGATGTCTCCCAACTGTGAGAGCATTAGTCTTTGTACAGAGGCCAGAAGTGACTTGCAATACAGCAAGCCATTAACAGCAAGAGAATGAGTAACTGGTTTCATATCCCATTTGATACTTGACCCCAGCAGGTAGGTGAGGAACTATCACACAACCTCCAGCCCTTCTCCCTAGAACACCTTCATAAGGATTCATCAGTTCTTACATGCAAAGCTTTGCAGAACCACTTAGTACAAGAGGAAGATGGGTTACCCATACAAACAGTGAAGCATGACACATCAGAATGGCAACTGGTATTATTCCAGTGAGAGCTCTGGGGCACAGCATAATTCCAGCCAGAAGAAAGGAATCCGGCCACACAGAAGTCCTCTGTTACAGTGGACGCTGCTGCTGGTCTTGGTCTCCAGGTTGGTTTTCAGGATGATCCTCAGGGAGGGGGTTATAGTTTGGATCCTCTTCAGGTGTGTCAAATACCATCTTCCTGGCAAGGGATACATGCATCCCATCAAGCAGGCAGGTTAACAAAGTGAGCTGAAGACAAAGAAAACCCCCAGCCTTCCAAGAATGCCCCAACCCTTCACAAGGTTTGACTGCACAGAATGTCCCAAGCCAGAAAGGACCCACAAGGATTACTGAGTCCAACTCCCAGCTCCACACAGAAATGCCTAAAAATTAAATCATATGTCTAAGAGAGTTGTCCAAACACTCCTGAGCTCAGGCAGGCTTGATGCTGTGACCACTGCCTTACTGCACAAGCCCTCAGCTCAATATGCAACAGCACCTCAATCCCGAGGACAGCTTTGATCGCTAACGTGAAACAGAACATGTTCTAATTTCTTAAACCACAAAAGTACTTCAGGAAAACAAAATCCTATCTGTATCTAGCACTTCCACAAGAAGGCGGCTCCAGTTCAGCTAGCAAAACTTATGGTACCAGCAGCTGCCTTGTACACACACATAGGGTGCAGAGTGCCAGGGCTTTCTGCAGCAAAGGCTTAAACTGTTGAACACAGATGCTATAACCACACAGGTGGGTCCTATGGCTTAACACAATGTAGCAGAAGCTGCAGCCAGACTAACTGCCAAAGCCAGGTTTGCTATGGAAGCAATCCAAGCTGGGAAGCAACACGGTACACCCAAGAATTAAAATTTGCTTTACTTACAGGAAGCTGGGGGTCAAAAGCAACTTCTTTCCTCCAGGCTGGTTGGGGAAGACATCTTCCAAGAAATAATAGATATGACCCACTGCAATCCCTGGGGAGAGATGCCACCAAGGTCAGGGCCAGCTGTGCCTCCTCTGCCTGCTGGAGCTTAAGCAGGATGAACCTGAGACCACCACAGCACACAGCTCCCATCAGATCCACCTGAGCTGTGTGTCAGTAGCCAGGTTGTTGGCTGTGGTCATACTCTACATGGGTACAGAGGCAGGCAGGGCAGAACCAGATGCCCAGGAGACAATGCACAGCCCAAGCATCATGCTGAGCTCACCAAACCCAGCCGCTGCCTCTGGCTAAGATGCAGCAAAATGCAAGGTGCTGAGCTCAGCCCCAAGCCTGGCCACACAGCAGACTCAGACAGCTCACTTCAAGAAGCCCACAACCTTAAATAAGATGAGAACAAGATGGCTTCAGCAGAATTAAGAATACCACAGCTGCAGAGTGCCCCTTCACCCACCAGCTCTGACTTACCCAGCAAATCAATAATGATGGAATTGCCCAGGAGCAGGGAGAAGCCCATCAGGACCCAGGGCAAAAAAGGGGCCTGGAAGTTAAGGAGTCCAAAGAAGTTCATGCGGATGTAAGGGTTCCTGCGACTCCACACATACACCAGCATGATGGTGAAAGCCTGGCCCAGGAAAAACAGGCTGGCAAAGAGACCAAATAGCTAGGAACTACCGAGTCAAGGAAAAAAAAAACCTACCTTGCACACCACCTCCAGGCAGCACAGGATGTATGCAGCTAGGGAAGTTTCAGCTAACTGGCGTGAAAGATGCTGCCCATGCCACCAAATCTTTCCTGAGCTGGTGGAGATACACCAATGCTCTCCCACACCCTATTTCTCTCCATGCACTCCAAAACAAGACACTGCATGGCACCTACAGCAATTGCTCCTTAAGGAGCCTGCTACAACCAACAGAGACCAGCTCTGGGCCTTCTCTATCAAGTGATCATCAGAAGGGACTTTCAGAGAAGGGCCTTCATGCTGTTGGAGCTTGTGCTCTAAGGCAGCTGCAAGGCATTCCAAAGAGGTTTTGTGCTTGGGAAGGAGATACTTCTCCTACCCAGCCTACTTTGGTTACTGCAAGACAAACTTAGGACAAGGACACATGGCAGTCTCTTCAGCCATTGGCCAGATGCAAAGACAGATGGGCTCACAGTGCCCAGCACACTGCTGGCCTGCAGGCACCCTGCTCCCTGTGCTCACAGCTCTGCACTCCCCACTTCAGTTCCTTACACTCTCTTCACGCCTATTGAGCAGCCCTTCTCCTCAGCCCTGCCATTGTTACTGGCTCAGCTGGAGGGCTCCTCACAGAGCTAACAAGAGGCTTCCCTTCAGGCACAACTTCCAGATGCTGTCATGCTGCCATGCTGCCCCTGGGATTAGGCAGCACTTCCCACTCCAGGTGCATCAGCACTTCACAGACATAATGAATACCAGAAGCTCTTCCTTTGGCTTGCTTACACTCCTCCACACGCACTGGCTGGGCTCAGGCCAGGCTCCAGCCAACCCTCCAGGCCCATGGGGCAGAAAAAGCGCAGGGCCACAGGTGCAGTGAGGCTCTCTGCCTGCAGCCCATGGTGCTGGGGTTCCCCAACCAGCTGACCTGGCCCACATACAGGTGCCTGCTACATACCACACACAGCAGTGTGGGACACAGCTGGCAGATGAGCCCCATGCTATTCGCAGCATCTCAGAAGAGCCCAGAGGGGCTCAGCCTGCTCAAAAGGATACTGTCATGAGAAACCCTCCAAAGAGGAACATGAAGACAAAGTCAGCTGTCCTTCCACGGAAGGAGCCTTCTTCTAGCATGCGGCAGTACCTGTACCTGAGAGCAGGAGAGAAAGGAGGGGTATAGGAAATTAACAGCTGTCTGCCTGCATCTCCAGCAAGGCCTCATAAGGAACAGCCAGCTGCAAGGACAGGAGGCGGTCAGCAGGTTCACAAGCACCAGAACAGAACAGAAAGTCTCACGCCACTGAGGTAGCTGTGGTGTTGCTACCCATCTGCTGCAGCAGCCATACCAGCAGGTTCATCCTGTAGCAGGAGGAACAGCAGGAGGCCATGAGCAGGGCCACCACCACCGCCACCCAGGGAACAGCACCAGTGTGCTGCATGACAGGGCACTGTGGAAGGGAAGAGGGACAGGGCATCGCAGCTAAGCCAAAAAGTGAGCCGACAGCCTTACTGAGACCAAAGGATACAGAAATATCATGTTGAAAAAGAAACTGAATCCCAGGGGCCCAAAAAAGAGGAAGTTGGTGATTAGTCTCCATATCTGAAAGAGAAGAGAGAACAGGGGGTGGACAGGTGGCTCCCTCCCAATCACATGGACAGCGGCCCGATGCCCTGTGCAGCCGCACCTACACATGGACCCCCACCTCACATATGTTTTACCAGCCCAGATGGGAGAAGATTACTCTGTTTCAGGATGGAATTCACACAATTCAGCACCCACAGCAAGCGCGACTGCTCAGCCCACGCCACAACAAAGCTATCCCAGCCCCAGCACAGCTGCTAAGGACTGCTCCTCACCTGGAGCTTCCTGAAGATGAGGTCGGGGTTGAAGTACAGCTGGAAGGGGGTGATGAACTCCAGCTGCTGAGAGACACAAGCAGGTCAGCTGCCACCACTGCCGCTTGCTAGGCACGCAGTGCCAGCTGCCCCACACCCTCCCCAGCACAGCACCCCGGCGTCCGCGCCCCCAGCCCTCACCACGGCGGCAGTGGTAAGCACGCAGGCCGTGGTGTAGGCGCGCGTCACGGCCGGCATGCCCAGGTACTCCTGCGCCAAGCCCTGGTAGGCCATGGCGCACGGCGACAGCGCCCGGCCGCGCCGCGGGGCCTTTAACAGCACCCCCCGCGCTCCGCCGACGCCACGCCCCCGCCAGCAGCGCTCGGCCAGTCCCGACGCGACGGGCGGCGAGGGTCGGCCAATCGGAGCGCGCCTCATGCCCTCGGCCTCCAACCCGGAACGGACCCGCTGCGGACGGTGACGGGACGAGAGGGGGAGCGCCCCTGGGGTTCCGCCCCCTGGAGGCGGGGCGAGTGAGGGTGGCCAGCGGCGGCGGGCAGCGCGATTGGCTGGTGGCTGAGGGAACGCGGGGAGGAGGGTCACGCCCCCACGGAGATGGCCAATCACAGGGAGAGAAGGGGGAAAATAGGGGGCGGGGCGAGGGCGGGGCGAGGGCGCGCTGTGCACGTGGCTCTGTGCGGGGCTGCGCTGCCGCCGCTGGGAGTGACGCGCGCCTGGTGTGCGTGTGCCCAGGCCGTCCCCTGCCAGGCGGTACGCCCCTGCACACCTGCCCTCTTCCTCTTCAGCCGCAGGCAGCCCTCGCAGCACAGCCTTCCCCGCAGCTAGCCGGCCCCTTCCTCTGCTATTCACTCTGCAACCAGCAAATGACACGTGCACCAACATGGCTTTGGGTTTTCAGGAACTCATGGTAATGATTCCATCTCGTGTTGTTTGTAGCACTGAGGTGCTTCCCTAAACTGTGAGAGGTCAAACCAGACAGCACAAGGTGCCTGCATCCCATGAGGCCGTGCCAGGTGTACACAGAGCGCTCTCTGATAGCATGATCTGATAAAGGTCCAAAATAACCAACCTCAGTCCTGAGCTTGTGGTGCTTTCCAGAGCTGCTTGCCATGTTGAGGAGCCAGGTCTAATTTTACTGTCACCCTGGTTGCAGGCAGAAGAAGGGGCCTGGTTTTGGGTTTCTGTAGGGGAAGGTAAAATTGTCACCAGGTTTTTAATGAGCCCTGAGATTGCTCTTTAAGCCCTCAGTTAATGGGAAGTGAAATCATCAGCAGAGGAAGGAGTCCTTGTGTTTTCCACCACATCCACTCTGACTGCTGTTTGATGAGGGACAAAATGCAGCTGGAAGGTGAGGGGACAGTGAGGTTAAAGCAACACAGAGTGGGAGAGAGGAAAGATTAGACAGGTGGGCACTGGGGGACGGGTTCCTGAGTGCTCAATTACTGAGACCAGCAATGGTGGCCTGAGCTGCACTGGGGACCCTGGGAGTGGAGCCCAGGGGATGCTAAAACTGCAGCCAAGCCAAAAAAAAAAAAACCTCAGCTGGAAAGGCCAAGAAGGGAAAGAGAGTTCCTGACTGGGGCCAGGGCTTCTGCTAAGTGCTGCTTGGATCCATGTGGCTGTTTCAGCCCCAAAGCCCCACTGCCACAGCTTTGTGTGTCAGCATTGTGCAGCCACAGCCCCAGCAGAAGGGCAGCTGCAACTGAGTAAAAGAACTGAGAGTGAATAAACGGATGATGAAAGAAGCACTTGGGTAAATATCTGCTCATTTGGATGGAGGATTAGAGATTTCCTATCTGCTCTCACAGTCAGAAGCTGAGTTCAAGCATTGTGACTCATGCCCCTACCTTGCTTGAACCAAGACTGGAGATAAACATTTGGAGCCCATTTGCTGGAAGGTCAGCGGCCTGGAGCCCAGACTCACTAGCAACAAGGAGATGAGAATCCAAATGATCAATCCTAATCACTCCATGTGAAAATCAGACGTTACATGAAAAACAAAAAAATGTCGTCACATTATCATTTTCCTTCTTTTCCCTTGTTTGCCAGCCAGATTTTGAGAACTCTACTTGTCCAAGCTTATACTTAAGGCTTTCTTTATATAGGAATCAAGTGGGAAAGCAATGAAATGCATCCAGAATCTCCCCCCTCATCATGGGAAGAGGCCAGACAAACCTGTGACCCCACCAGTTCCCAGGCAGCTTTCTGCCCATGATCTCACTCCCTCTGGAGAGCAGCCAAGCTGACTTCATGCATTACAGTACGCCCAGGGGCAGCTTCAGTCTGCATTACAATCCTTGTCACATTTTATGGTCTTTGGGAATTACGTCCTTCCGCCACTTCATGTCAGCCCAGCCACACAGCACTTATTATATACCTTTGTAGGGATGCTGACAGAGCTTCTTCCAGAAAACCACGGAATCCTGTTCAAACCCACAAAAAAAAAACAACAAACCCAATCTCTTTGTCTCAGCTGCAAGACAGTAGAAGGGACTGCCAGAACAGGAACGCTGCTCAGGAGCCACTTTGCTGATTTCCTCCTGCCTGGTCCTGCTGTCCTTCCCCTGCCCAGGGACCAAAGCTGATGTGGGCACAGGTGCTGCCAGCAGTGGTCTGATGCCCAGACTTTTAGATGAGCTCTGATAAAGGTCTATCTGGGTGCTCCTGGAGCTTCCTGAAGAGCAAATTGCCAGAGCTCCACCTGTGACTTTTGTTCAGGTCACTCACAAGAAGAACTGAAGTGCACCGGTACCAGAGGTAACGCTTTCCCACGCACTGTTACCAGTTCTGCACGTGCAGGTATAGCAACAGCAACCTGTGGCACCATAAACTGTTATGATCAAACCAGCTCACAAGGAAATAGTCCTGGATGGGAAGAATTCATGTGTGTTGCACACCCATCACTGTGAATTCATCTTCACTTTGATTTAAGTATGCACGTACTGAAAGGGAATGGTTTTGTGGAGGCACAGTGTCAGACTACCACTGTTACCTCTGTTTTTGTTCTCTGCCTTCATGGGGGATTTTATGGAATGTGCAAGCATTTGCCTGGGGTCACAGGTGAGTTTAACTCCACAACAGAAACACAGCAGCTTCCTGTCTCGTTTCTGCAAACCGAAATAGCAAGGAGTTCAAAAACAAAGAAGAAAGCTCCCCACAAGTTAAGCGCAAGGAGGCACATGAGCAAAGATAAATGGGCTGTCGCAGAGTTCACCTCCTTTGTTTGTAGTAAATTATTGTGTGTAATTCGTGTTTCCTGTTCATAAATGCCAGAGGAACTTGAAGACATGGAATCTGTTCTAATTTACTAAAGACAAAAACAATTCCTCTCAAGTCCATCTGGAACTTGTTTTTATCATAATTGTTTTAGGCTCAGTAACAAGTTCAAGATCTAACTGCCCTCCCTAATTGTTTCAAGAATAAACAGATGCTCTATTTAAAGGCATCAGCTCCCCTGTTGCCCGGCCCAGCGATCGCTGTGGTCACGGGATGAAAGGAGTGGTACACCAGGTCAGCACAGACCCAAATGAGCAGTGGTCTTCCAATGGGGCCACTCGTGCCACCAGCACTGCTGGGGCAGGAAAACAGCAGTGGGTGTCCAGCTGGTGAGGTGTGCCCCTGCTATCTCCTGCCATTAGCACGCTGTTGGTAGCTCTATCTAATGATCTTTAGCAGTGTGTCCTGCCGGCAGACGGCACATCCCTCCAGCTGAGCTGCGTGGCATGCAGCAGGACTGTGTTCACCCCAAGCCTTTTCCCAGACCAGCACTCCATCCTGCAGCAGAGCCCCAGTTCTCTGCTTTGTTTGGAAACCAGGATAAACTCACGCTGCCCACCCACCACATAAGGCTGAGTGAGCTGTCTGTGAGGTCTCATTCACCCCAGTGCCCCCCAGCATGTGCTGCGCCAGCCCTGTGCAAGGCACACATCTGTGTGAGTGGGAACGCAGTCACGTGAGGAACAAGTTCAGAAAGGTACAGGGCACTGGAAAGGCAACTTCTGCTCTCAGACTCCATCTTTGCTGTATGGATGATGGGTACCAAGAACCCCAGACCCCCCTCACAGTCACAGTCACAAAGCAACTCTGCTCCCATTCTGGAAACTCCACTCCATGGACTCACAGCCCATAGATAAGCTGCTGTGTAACCATAACTGCCCGGGGCACTTGAGTCTTGTGTCTATCACACATCAGCAAAGTTTGAGGGCTAAAGTCAGGGGAAGATGAATCATACAGAAGTGGATGTTTGGTTGTTGTTGGTATTTTATTTGCTTGTTTGTTAGAAAGAAACTAAAAATAGCACTTACTGCTCAGCCCTCCAAGGACAAGTGGGTTGCAGAGGACTTGTGGTAAATCAAAGTTTATGCTTTTACTTCTCATGGCTTTTTGTTCAGAGATACAACTGCTTCTGGCATACTGTGAGAAAGATAATCTCACCTAAACCTCCTTGAGCAGAGTCTGGTCACATATCCAAATAAAGGTCCTCTTCTAATCCAGATTCTGATAATTAATTGAAGGCATCAAGAGAGGAAACCACCGTCTCTTAGCACAGTTATTTTTTCCCAGTGCTTCATCACTCCTGTTAAGTTCTGCCTTGTGATCTGTTCCCTGCACCATAGGTCACCTCCCACAGCTGTCGCTGGGGAATGTCATTCAAGGGCACTCATTTTGTAAGATTCATTTCATAACCACCATGGCCAGCTGGCTAAGAGAATGTCAGGCAACACTTGTTTCCTATAAAAGAAGGTCTACTTTCAGCTGCAGAAATGCAGCACATACACCTGGGTGTGTTGTCAGCTGCTGAAGGCATCAGAAGGGACATTTGCACTCTGGTTTTCACTGGAGCCAGGACTACGCCTGTGTCCTAGTCCAGGTGGCTCTCAGTTAGATGGGAACATCTCTAAAAAAAGCCCTACCTGAAGCAAGCACAAAATAAGATATCAGGATGAATCTGACACTGACATCAGACAGGACCATCCAGCACCATTTGTTGCCACTTGGCACCACAAAGGATCCTCTCCTGCACTCAGGGATGGAAGTTTTGTTCTGCAGTTTGCTCTCTCTGGCCTTTGGATCATCCAGTTTCAGCTAAGCCCCCGTGCCAGAGTATGATACAAAGAACAAAGGGAATAGCTCAGCTACAGCCTGACCTACTGCTCACAACAGACTGAGAAAGGGCAATTCAATTACTAGTAGTATTTCAGCTTTCCTGGGTTATCCCAGAGAACCTTTATTGCTTATCAGGAGGATGAAAACACCAAGCACTGACCCAGCACACAGGAGACAGGGCTGCTCTTCTGACACCCAGAAATGCCTGCTTGCAGGTGAGCACCACAGGATCCCCCCAGCACCCACGTGTCTCCTCAGGTGAGGAGACACTCACTCCTCAGTGACTGTGTGTCCCTGCCCCCAAAACTGCAACAAAGCCCATTTCCTGAAGTTGTCATACAGTGTCTTGAACTTATATAAACTGTGGGGATGGTCCTTACAGGAAAGACAGAATGTTTGAGAGAAACAACTGGGCAAGATCCAACACCCAGCCAGGGAACAGCTCCAGATCTACCCTGTGGTTACAGAGCAGGGTACGTGGGGAGAATGCATCTTGCAGAGCCAAGCTGCATTAATAGAAATAGAAACAGGGCCCCTCCTCCTCTCACAGTGCTTGCAGATGGCCCAGGGGACCTAGGGTGAGACCCCTGGCATGCAGGAACCCTTCAGTGCGGGGCAGAAGAAAAGGTGTGCTGAGAGGCTTCTAACAGCAAGATTCTGCTTGCTCCTGCTGTCAGATCATTGCAGGCACAGAGCTGCCATCGCATTCTCCGTAGAACTGTTGTGTCATACTCGTGGCATCATGTTTCACCTAATTATGACAAGCTGAGCTCAAGGAGAAGGTATTTGATGGAAGAGGAAGGTAAGTCCCCACGGCAGTGCTGGAGAGCTGCTTTTCCTTCCAGGAGTCGTGTAGCTGCAGCACAGCTCTTCACGCCAGTGACAGCCACAGGCTGGAGATTCTTCACCCACATCAGCTGTGACACGATGATAACCCATCCTGAAAGCTGAGCATTGGCAATACTGTGATCTTTAAAGGCACCGCAGGAATTCAGCACAGCAGGAATACAGTGCAATGCATACAAGTGAGACGGAGGGGAAAGAAAAGCACCCATCCACTCACCGAGGCTGCTGCTGGAAAAGGCAGAGAGCTCCGGGAGCTCCCAGCCGGACTGCGCGCAGTGAGCCACAGCAGCAAGCATCCCGCGCTGCTCCTGCCGCTCAGTGGCTGAAGGCGGAGCAGCACTCAGCGCTACCACGTCCCGAAAGAGAATCTTTTTGCAGATCGGGTCGGTAGCAACAACTGACCAGGGACAAAGAGGGGTTTAAAAGCAGTTGCACCTATTCTGAATAGTTTGAAATGTAGAGAATGTATAGAATGAATAGAACGTATAGAAAGAAGCAAGCCATTGCTGTCACTGCTGCCACACCATCTTCAGCAGCTCACATGGGACGAGGAACCATTTCTGGAGCAATGAGTAGCCCCACACTGACTGGCCTCATTACCCAGGGCCCATCAGATCTGTCCTGCAGAATCGATGGGTGGTTAGTGCAGGAAGGGTGCAAAGCTGCCATCCTAGTGAAAGATAAGCCAGAAGACAAAGATGAAAGGTCATGGAAGAAGTTGCCATTGCTGTGCAATACAACCTTTTCTACCTGTTAGAATTTAGCTGGAGCCTCTCAGAGGTAACAAGAGGGCCTCTACCTGCAGAAAGGTATTTGACTGTTTCAAGACCTTGGTTAACAAAACTGAATTTCAATTCTGTATCCAGAGGTGTGCCATAAATCCATTGTACGAGGACCTCTATGCCTCTGTGAACAACTGTGAAGCTCTGTTGGTTCCCTGATTGGTACCTCCCACAGTACAAAACCACGTACACTCCTTGGTACCAGCTACCCTCAGAGCTTAGGAATTTGGGCAGCTCTGGATCCCGCTGAATAATTTCCCCAAACTGTCATGTATTTGAAAGAAAGTTAATGGAACTGTACTGCTAATGAACATGCAGCCCCACTTGGAGAATGTAAATCAGCTGGCAAGATACTTGCCAAGTCAAGTGTGTTACCCTAATGTAATAGTTATCCTAATGTAATAGGTGACTCAATACATAGAATCATAGAATGATTTGTGTTGGAAGGGACCCTTAAGGTCATCTCATTCCAACCCTCCTGCTACAGGCAGGGACACCTCCCTCTAGACCAGGTTGCTCACAGCCCCATCCAGCTTGGCCTTCAATGCTTCCAGGGAGGGGGCATCCACAGCTGCTTTGGGCAACCTGATCCAGCATCTCACCAGCCTCACAGTAAAGAATTTCTTCCTGGTATCTAAGTAACCTGTTCCTGCTTCTGCTCCCTATAAGCTTCCTTTTTGAGCTTCAGTAAGTCCAGGAACTTCTTGTTGATCCCCAGAGGCTTCCTGGCATTCTTGCCTGCCTTCTTTTTTCTTGGGATGCACTGCTTCTGGGCTTGGAGAAGATGGTCCTTGAATACCAACCAGCTTTCTTGGGCACCTCTTCCCTCCAGGGATTTCCCCCACGTCACCCTGCTAAGCAGTTCCCTGAAGAGTTCAAAGTCTGCTCTCCCGAAGTCCTGAGTGGCAAGCTTGCTGTGCACCCCCTTTAACACCCTGAGGATTTTGAACTCCACCATTTCATGGTAACTACAACCAAGACTGTCCTTGAGCTTCACGCTACCCACCAGCCCCTCCTCATAGATGAGGACAAGGTTCAGCATAGCTCCTTTTCTCATGGTTCCTGTACAGCTTGAAAGAGGAAGTTATTATCAACATACTTCAGGAACCTCTTTGATTTCGGGTGCACTGCTGTGTTGTCCCTTTAGCAGGTACAGAGGTGGCTGAAGGCTCCCATGATGAACATGTTCTGTGAATGCAGAGCAGCTCCTATTAGTTTGTAGAGGGTCTCCTCTACTTGATCTTCCTGATCAGGCAGCCTGTAGCAGACCCCCGCTACGATGTCTCCTTTCCCCTGCCTTCCCTTTAACCCTAACCCACACATGCATGTGCCTGCAACTCCTCCTGCTTGTTCCCCATGCTCCACGCATTATGTATGGACACTTGAGTCAGACTCCCATTGAGGCTGATTTACCAATTAGAATTCCCTTATCCTGAACCTTAAGAGCTGTCTTACCAGCCTGTGAGCCTACTGCAGGTCCAGGGTATCCTCACCGTCAGCCTCAAAGTGCAATGATTTAAAGCTCATGTGATTAAATCGGAAAGCTTGCTGCCAAAGACGGTCTTCTCTTTGTCTGCCAGATGAACCCCATCCTCCCCAAGAAGACGAGATGTTTCAAAATCAGCTTCTTCCCTCAGAAGCTTTGAGCGGAGGCACTGACCACGGCCAGGGCAGGCAGCGCATTCTTCTGCCGGAGCCTCAGCCTCAGCCTCAGCCTCAGCCTCAGCCTCAGCCTCAGCCTCAGCCTCAGCCTCAGCCTCAGCCTCAGCCTCAGCCTCAGCCTCAGCCTCAGCCTCAGCCTCAGCCTCAGCCTCAGCCTCAGCCTCAGCCTCAGCCTCAGCCTCAGCCTCAGCCTCAGCCTCAGCCTCAGCCTCAGCCTCAGCCTCAGCCTCAGCCTCAGCCTGGCGTCGAGCCCAGCCGCCACCCTGCAGCCCCTCCCGGCGAGCGAGCGTTACTTCCGGCTTTCAGGCTTTTAAATCTGCCGCCGTTGCCCCGGCAACGCTCACGTCACGTCAGTCTCTCTCGCGAGAGCTGCCCGCTGCTGGAGGGCTGCGCCGCGGTGCCGGCGTTTCCCTGGCGAAGGACGCCGCGGACCCCTCGTGCCGGGGCTGCGCTGCTCCAGCTCTGGCCTGGCTGCGAGGCGGCCGCTCTCGACCAATGGGTGCTCGCGCCTGCGCTGGCGATTTAAATAATCCTTTGGAGCGCTGCTGAGAGCACCCGAGGCTTTGGCAGACAGACCAGCAAAGAGGATGAACAAGGTGCAGAGCTTGGTAAGAAGAATAAACTTTTCTTTTATTGTTGACAGATTATTATTTTTTTTTCCCCCTATTTTTATCCGCCTGCGTAAGTCCTTACAGGTTACTGTAGAATTACTCGTCGGCTCGTCCCAGTCCTTGGCTTAGAGCTGACAGACTGAGGGCACGTCGTCACACGGTGGTGAAGGCAGGCTGGGGAGGAACCCTGCAGCGTGCCGTGGCTCCGGAAGGGAGGAGCAAACATTTTCCCTTTGATCACTGCTGTTATAAGTGATAGACTCTAGGATGAATACAGGGAAATCAGCGGGAGGAATGTTTCATCTTTAGGCATTGTGGTTAAAAACAAAAAGAGGTGTGCTGTTGTAGGCAACCGGGAGGAGCAGGGATGGCAGCACAGCCCTTGGCTCAAGGCTTAGCAATGAGACAGCAAAGCGGTGTAGCCAAGGAAAGTGCAAGCGAGTGCAGCGTGCCCTCTAAGAGGAGCAGGAGAGAGCTCAGCCTCTTCTTGCTGCAGGGCAGGAACAGTCCGCTGTGCCTGCGTAGGGGAGAACATCTTGTCTGAGGCTATGGAAGTTAATGGCATTAAAAGGCTTTGAGGAAAGAAAAAAGCTAAGACTTGAATTTGTGATTTAAAAACTACTGGGAGATGAGGCAAACTGGTCCTTTTTTTTTTCTTTTTTCTTTTTTTTTTCGGTAGTTGGCTCTCTAAGAGGAAACTGAGCAGGTGAAGCAGACAGGGCTCCCCAGCTTTAGGATATCTAAGTCCTCCCCTGGGTCAGTGGAGTCATATTCATGCAGCAAAATGAAATCTGGCCTGAGGTGACCTGCATTGGTGGTGAACAGCCAAGCCCGAACATGGGCTCTTCGTGTCACCCTGCAGAGCTGCCCCGTGAGGAGTCTGGCCCAGAGCCACCTCGAACACTGTGCAGGCAGTGTCAGGCTAAGGGCCAGGTGTCCCAACAAGCTCAGTGGTCTTGAGACATGAGACAGTGCTTCCAGCCCAGGGTCACCACCAGGGCACTGCTTGCCAGGCACGGCATCTCATGTACAGGTAGAAAAACTGAAAGCACAGGCACACAATACATGAGAATAGACAAGGATTGGCAGTGTGGCTGCAGCGGGGGATGGAGGTGTGGGTATGGGGACATGATGCTGCTGGTGTATGGCTGTGCTCATCTGCAGGGTCTATTTGTGGAAAGTCTGACACACAGAAAAGCATCCTGTCAAGGGTGGCAAGTATGAATTGGGATTTACAAACACAACAGAGGAAAGATCAACAGAAATGTGTAGAACGGGGAATACACACGACTGTTTTTCGCTCGTAAGCCTGACAGTGAGCAGCTGGGATGGCTCGTTCTACACCCTTCCAAAGCCAAGAGGCTTCTCTGATACCAGCACCCTGATCCCACGATATTGCATGAAGCAGCCCCATTAAATGGCTATATGAGCAGTGGGCAGTGAAGAAATGACCTCAAGGAGGCACAGAATGTGACACAGAACCCATGACCTGCCATGTATTTTGCCCACATCATTATAGTGAAAATGCAGAAAATATTCTGACTGAGTACTCAACTGTAGACTGCTGAACACCTGTAGGAACAACTGTGTGATGGGAAAGTTCATCAGAATGACATTGTCTGCTCCGTACTGAAAGTGAAGCAGCGTAGGAAAGGCAGTCTATTTTAAGCTAAAATGAAAGGACAAAAAAAGAAAGTACAATTGCAGTAAAAGAGTAGAAGAAACAGCATGCCAGTGAACAAGAGTGCTCTGGACATAAATAGCCCTGAGAAAATCTTATACTAGAGGGGAGCTGGAAAGGATTCAGAAGTTATTAAACTTTGCCAAATGCTTCTTGAATAATTCATCATGTGGGTGCAGGTTTTGTACTGAATTGAATTAATTGAAGCAATAACACCGGACCCTGACAGTATTTGCTGTTGTTACACTGACTTTCTGTAAGCACATGCATTAAATATTAAACAAAAGACACTTGCAAGCCTTTGCCTCCAAGCAGTTCCAAATTGTGGAAAGCAGTGAATTATTAATATGGAATAATAATATAGTTTTGCACTTTTGGAAGCCATAGATTTTAAAACTCTGTATTTTGTTTTCTGTCTTTTGTACTTCCCATTGCACGACATCATTTGTAGCCTGTGCTAATGTTCATCATGCAACGCGCCAAATGTCTGCTGAGCCATTTTATTCTAAATCTATCCTTTTTCCATCTGTCTTCTTCAGCTTCAGAGCAAGAACCTGATCCTGACAGTGTGTGCTGCTGGGATTGGAGGCACTTTCCAGTATGGTTACAACATCTCCATCATCAATGCTCCAACTTTAGTAAGTACTGCGGGTCTGAGAGGCTCCTCCTGAGACACACGCTGGCTGCCTCAGTGTCCTCATTCAGGCTGCAAATGGTGGCCTGCCACCAAAAATACGCAGTCTGCTAGTACTGAGGGTGGGAAGGTGTTGTCGCCTCTGTGCAGGTCATAGTCAAGGTACAGAACTTTGCTGACGTGGGCCACCCTTATTCAGGATCTAATGTCACAAGAATTCTTTTAAAAGCCTTGTTTTCAGTTGTTTTAGAACATCTAATTCCAATTTTTTTTTTCAACCTGCAACTTATGAAATTGATTTTTGCCCTTAAATTTAAAGCTGGACCCACGATGCATGTTTTTAAATTATCCAAAACAGCTACACAGACACACAAGCCAAGTACAACTTTTCAGCAGCTGCAGTTTTAGATCCTTATTCCTCTGTTAAAAACACGTCTATGAGCTGGAGGTCATTTTCAGTCCAAGATCTAACAGCACGAACACAGGACAAACAGATGGATGCAGAAGGAAGCGTTTACACGTCTCTCTCTCTGTGGTCACGCAGCACTGTTGTTCTCTTGCAGTACATCCAGACGTTCATGAACAAAACGTGGTTGGAGCGCACAGGTGCTCCCCTGGATAGTGGCATGGTCTTGCTGCTGTGGTCCTTCACCGTGTCCGTGTACCCCCTGGGAGGCCTTGCAGGGGCTGTTGCTGCTGGCCCTATGGCCATTGTGTTGGGAAGGTAAGAGGTACTGGATTATACTTGAAGGTTTGCAGCTTCTTTTAGGCCAGGGGGAAATATGCAAACCTGGTACGCATCTGAGCTCACAACCATGTCTTTTTTCTCCGAAGGAAGATGTCCCTGCTGGTTAACAACGTCTTTGTGATCGTAGCCGCAGCCTTGTCAGGATTCAGCCAGATGGCAAAATCTTTTGAAATGATTATGCTCAGCAGGTTCCTTACTGGTGTGAATGCAGGTATGAGGTATGCAGGAACGAGAAACCTAACAGGCTGAAAGTTATCAAAAGTATCAATCAGAAATAGAAGATACTTAAATAGGAATGATCTTAGACATCAAAATAATTTATCCTTTAGTCTGATCGGATGTGAAATTAAAGGTTTGGGTTAAATAAGTTTAGGTAGGACAGACATCACATTTCCTGCAAGAGAAGAGCTGACTGCATTTGCCCTCATCTCCTCTGCCTGCAAGCTGAGGCCAGCATTTGTCTGCCTTGCCAGGTGTAAGCATGAACGTTCAGCCCATGTATCTGGCAGAGAGTGCCCCAAGAAAGCTCCGAGGGGCTGTGGCCTTGACCTCTGCATCCTTTACAGCCCTGGGACTGGTGCTGGGCCAGGTTGTTGGACTCAGGTAATGTGAAGCTAGAAGCCCAGTTTATACTTCATCTATTTTTCTTCTCTTTTTTCCTTTCTCCTTTTTTTTTTTTTTCCTTTTTATTTTACTCCTCCTCCCTTTCCTTTCTTTTCCAGTGCCCACACACAGCAGGTGATTCTGGTCTCCTGTAAAACTTACTGAGCAAGATACTTTTTGTTTCTTTTTCTCCAGGGAGCTTCTAGGAGGGGAGGAAAGCTGGCCACTCCTTTTAGCCAGCAATGCTGTACCTGCCCTGATCCAGCTCATGATTCTGCCGTGGTTTCCTGAAAGTCCCAGATACCTCTTGATTGACCGTGGAGACAGAGAGTCCTGCATCTCTGGTGAGCTTAGGGTGACAGCCAGCCCCTCACTGAGCAGTGAGATCTGCTGAGTGGGCAGAGGCACAGTAGGAAGGTTGATTATCTTCACGCGCAGTCCAGTGTATTCAGCCCAAAGCAAACTGAAATGTAGATTCGTCCCAACACAAATATTCTGTTTGGTGACCTACCAGTCTCCACAGATGAACATAAAGTCCTTAAGCCCAGTACTATGGGTTTTGTCTCCAGTGCCATGATGTGCCAGAACATTTGGTTAACAAATGAGATTTTGTTCTGTACAGGATACATGGTGCCACCAATGTTTGTAGATGCATTAGTTGTTGCACCCTTAAGCGGGTGGTAGTTGGTTGCATATTTGTGTGAACTAAAGTAATTCTGAGCACAGATTAATGTGTACTTCATTGCATCCTGTTTTTGTACAAAGACTTAGGCTGCAGTCTCTTGAGAATGGTGCCATGGTTTTATATCTGAGAAGCACTGTATCGTTCATTCCATTTGTGATTACTTCTTCCTTCCAAGTTAAACAACATTCTACAATCTTAAATATTTACGATCTATTAAGATACTTTTAAGGCATCTTCCTAAAAAAAAGTACTTTTTTTTTTTTTTTATATAAAGGTCAAAAGGTGCAGCTTGTGTTCACAATGGCGTATATGTTTTGTAAGTGTGAAGTGAGATAAATGCTGGCTGAGGAGCTCATGACCAAATGTGCAGCCAGTTCATATTAAGGGATTTGCTTAGACTTGTAGCATACAATCCCCGTACATGGAGAAGTAGGAATTAGTTTCCAGGAAACGTGTACCAAAAACGTCTTAATTGCCTGCATTTCCCAGGGAATCCACTTGAGGTATGAGTCAGAAGCATGGCTGCTGGAATGACATGGTCTGGAAATATTCTCTTGTCAAACAGTGGGGAAGGATTTGCAGTCCCTACCCCCTAATCCTTTAAGGGACTACCGCTTGCCGCTTGTGGAGGCAGTACCATGATCATGGGCTGTTGTACAGCTTCCCACAATCATCATCTACTGCTCAGCTGTTTGGCCTGCAGAGATGGGCAAACAAAAGTAAAGCCTGTGTTCCCTTGTCCTTGCAGCACTGAAGAAGCTCAGAGGCAGCAGTGACCTGGGAGAGGAGCTGGAGGAAATGCTAGCTGAACAGGCTGCTGCCAAAGGTCAGAGAGCAAAGAAGCCCTGGGAGCTGTTCCGAAACCCAGCAGTGAGGTGGCAGCTGATAAGCATCATTGTGCTGAGCAGTGCCATGCAGCTCTGCGGGAATGATTCGGTGAGCTACTGGTGGCTGCAGCAATCAGCAGCAGCACTGTGTGGGCTGCGGGTGCAAGCACTTGGGTTTAACACTCCTCCTGTAAGAAGCAGGAGCAGTGTTCTGCTCTGCCTCTGCAGATCTGGCTGCAGAAGGTATGAACAAGGTCGTGAAGGAGGAATTGTAGGAGAAGTTGAATTGGAGTATATAAAATGATGGCATGAAAAGGAAACTGGGTTCAAATGCTAGGTCTGTGCTACAATGCCTGCTTAATATGCAGGAAAGACCCTTTGGCATCCCGCCCTGATTTTCATGGTCCTTCAGGAAAAAGCGAGTGGATGTATTTTCAGACACCTTCCCTTACTGCGCTCTCCTCTCTTCTCTCCACAGATGTACTTTTATGCAGCTTATGTGTTCCAGGAGGCTGGAATTCCTCAGGACAAAATCCCGTATGTTGTCATCGGCACAGGGAGCTGTGAACTGATCACGTCTGTTACTTGTGTGAGGCTCTTAAAACACTGCTGACACACAGCTGTGCTGACAGTGAGGAGGCCATTGATGACAGATTTTGAATTTACATTGCCTGTTATCCCAAGGAGGCACTTCATAATACAGCGGTCAGGCAAACTCTCAGCATTTTTGTCCAGAGGGGTTAATGCTGTGTTTTTTAAGACACTGCATCGTTATCACTGTCTGAAAAATGCACTCTGGAAGGGTCTGAATGGACACTGTGCTTCTGATCTGTGCACACTGTCTCTAGAAAATGAAACTTTTACCTCATGTCACCACAGCTACAGGCAGCATTGAGGTGCACCTGGGATGTTCCTGTCTCCTTGAACACCCATCTTGCTGGCTCCTGCCAGATCACTTCCCCTGAACGGGCTTTCTCTTTCAGCTAGGAGTTGCAATGGGACAAGAGGGAGCGGGCAGGAATCTGAACAGATGTTGAATATTTTGCTTTATTTCACTGTGTTAATTTGTGCAGAACATGATTATAGACTACGCTGGCCGGAGGCCACTGCTGCTGGGAGGATACATCCTCATGGCAGGATGGGCCACTGTCTTCATGGTCGCTCTGAGCCAGCAGGTAATAAACTTCACTGGATTATTTAAGGGGAATGCAGTTGGCCTTTGCTTTTTTTATGTGATTGAGGTGTCGAGTGGTGGCAAGTAACAGTAAGTGCTCTCATTGGCTTTTCCCTACTGCTGCAGACTCAGATTAGCTGGATGCCTTATCTCAGCATGGCCTGCATTTTCGCCTATATCCTGAGCTTTGGAATTGGACCAGGTCAGTTCCCCACATGTTTCACTGAAACTTTTGGGTGCCACGGGAGTCTAGAGTTGTGTGCAAGCACATGGCTTTGAAAGTAATTTCTTGTCACAGTCCTTACAGTGTCATAGGATTGAACTAATTATGAGCTATTTTCACAGCCAGATCGCAGTGAGAATAATGTGGGTTACAAAACCTCTTCCAGCAGTTCATTCCAACATGAAAGAGACTAATTAGCCAGCCCTTAATATTTAACCTAAGACTTCCCCACTGCAGTTCATCTCTTTTACCACTTGTTCTGGCATTGTTGACTAGTGAGAATAATTTACTGAATAACAATTTACTGTTCTCACAAATTTCACATTGGTTTTGCTTGTGCTTTCTTAGTTTTCATCAGCAGCGTTACCAACAATGTTATTAACTTTCCCGCTATATTTCTTTTTCCAGCTGGTGTAACAGGAGTTCTGCCCACAGAGATTTTTGATCAGATGTCCCGACCAGCTGCTTACATGATCTGTGGGTCTCTGCTCTGGTTCAATCTCTTTCTGGTTGGAACAGCGTTTCCATTCATTGTGGTGAGTTCCCAAGGAAATGCAGTGGTGATTTCTGATGTAAATCTGATGTAAAGCTTTGTGGGCATGAATGGCCTGTAGTTCTGCTCCATCCTCTACTGAGAATGGCTGGGACTAGAGATGCAACATAATTCCCCTTGGCCAGACCCTGGCACCATTCCCTATGTTGATTCCTGAAGTGAAAGGGAGCAGAACTCCACCATATGCAATCCCATCTTAATTCCTATTGTGGATCTCCATTCTGTCCAGTTATGTATAGACAGAAAGCCAGAAAAACACATTTTGAGATACTTTTCTTGCTACATTAAAGCTCCCAAACTGTGCTGAAGAGCTGCTGTGCTCCTTGCTGGGGAGCACACAAATACTCTCTGGATGAAGTTAGTCCGTGCAGGGAAGGGGTTTAATAACCTGTTTGCTGTTGGTACAGAATATCTTTAACATCATCTTTTCTTTACCTCCTCCTCAGAAAAATCTAGCACATTTCTGCTACGTCCCATTCCTTGTGGTCTGCATCTGCACTGCTCTCTACATTGGGTTCTTCCTTCCTGAGACCAAAGGAAAGTCCTTCCTGGAAATCTCGGAGGAGTTCAGGAAACGGAACTTCAGAGCTCAGAGCCATGAAGCTTTCTATAAAGGCCCTGAGGAGATCAGGTCCACCACGTTGTAGCAGAAGGAAGGAGAATGGCATCTGGTGGAAATTCAGCAGTGGTTATGTTCTCTTTGCAGGGACACAGAGAGAGGAGCAGGGCTGGGGAGAATATACTGCTCTTAGAATCACCTCAAAAAGATTTTAGGGCAAGCTACAAAATTCAGCCGTTAGGATCACATTACTTACTTCATGTGTTAAACTCCTCCTAAGCCACCATTTTGCTGAAACCCTAACATGATTTGTCCTCTGTCAGCTCCTGGGAACATTCTCAGGGACTGCTTTCCTGCCAAAATGCTTGGGAGTTTCTCTTAAAAAGCAGGTCATGTGTGACATGGTGGTTTCACTGAAACACATTCAAGCAGGTATATCAGAGAAACGCCTGACAGCAGCATGATCTAGCAAGACAAGGAACCTGATTGCTTTGCTCAGGGACATCAGTAGATGTTACAAAGGTTGTAAGCCACCTCTTCATCGGCTGAATTTTTTAACACTTGATAAAACATTTATTGTCTTGCTACACAGGCTATTTTCCTGCTGCTTAAAAGCAAGGTTCTGTGAGTTGAAATGCGAAGTGCCTGCTTCCAACCGACAGTGAAACTCAGGCCATGCTGCCAGATCCCTAAGCATTGATTTAGGATATTGTGTTTAGGTATTCAAATCTGAAATTTGGCCCCAGAGGCTTAGAGCTTAGGGTGGGCCTTGATTAAAAAGGAAAAAAAAAAAAGGGGGGAATGAAAAATGGATTCCCTCCTCTCCCAAGTTCAAAGGCAGTTTGGATAAATGCATGCACCCTCTGAAGGGTCCATAGTTAGCAGCCAAGTCTTATCAGTGTCACCCATCTTGGTTTACACAGAACTTTGTGCTGTCACAATTGTGTTGCTGCTTACGGAGAACAGACCTATAATACACACCAACTACTAAATCATGACAAAAGTTTAAAAATCTGTTGTAGGTTTTTAATACTAAGTAACGCACATATTAAAGAGTGAAAGGCTGATGCCTTATTCTCTTATCATCAAACACCACCATGCAATGCTTCAGCAACTTTCTTCTGAATTTCTTCTAAATTTAATCTTTCTTTTCAAACCAAACAGCAACTTGCACCTCAGAAGCCTTTTTTTTTTTTTCTTTCTTCTAAATCTGGGCTCTCAGATAAAACAATTAACACGATTAAGTTCTGCTTTCAGACAGCAGATGAAATTCTCAGTACTGTGTCTCAGTGCTCCTGTTTCTGTTATTAAGTGATTTCAAATAGACCACTACTTGTTGAGCAGTAGGAAGCAGTTAATTATTTTCAGCTATAAACGCATGTGATGAATGGATTAGGAAGAAAGCTTCTAGCACTTGCTGCATGGCTTATACAGCTGATGTTTGGGCATCATTTTGCAGACTATTTACTGTGGACTGATTTTCTTCATGGCTTGTTTTCTTGCCATCCAGCCCTGTGTTCTGTCTCTGGTCCCACCTGGACACTGCCAATGCATCTTGCAGGGATTAAGCCTCCGTTTTACACCTGTGCTTTGCTGAGGCTACAGTTGCAGTGAAGAGGAACATTGGCAAAATAAGTTAATTTTCTTTCTGTATATTTTTAACCAATTTTAATTAAAAAATCCAGCATTTTTGAATGTCATGAATGTAAACATAATGTTTCCCAAGTGTATTACTGTCATGTTGGGCATGGTCAGATGTATTTCTCCAGAGTCTGTGCAAGAACAGTCTTTCACTACCTACAGTTTACAGTGTAGGAAAAATAAATCTAAATGTTTGTTCATCTGTGGTTGGTGCTATTTAAAAGTCATTCACATAAATACATGGGCAATAGCAGCGATCTCTGCTCTTGGGCAACACTGAGATTTTCAGACAAATTGGATTTTGAGACAAGACAACCAGGAGCAGGTCAGCTGGAAGCTGGGAAATGCAGAGGAACTCTTCTAGTCTGGAGAGGGCAGTGAGGGCCTGGTGGAAAGAGGCCTGATGAATGCACACAGTCAAAGCAAAAAGTGCTGGTACCATCATGATGATACCAAAACATTCTGTCCTTCGGTGGGGATCAGAGAAAAGATGGGCAATGGCAATGAGGCAGTGAAGAGAAGGTGGGAGAGAAGATGCCTGGGTGGAGGGAGAGGCCTGGCACAAATCGCTGGGAAGCACAGGTTCAAGGACGCTTGTTTGGAGAAACCATGCAATGTCCTGAGGTCCTCATCTGGGCCACCTGTATGGCTGCTACACTGAGTCAGCACTCCTTGGCTTTCTCCAGGGCCCTGGAAGGACACAGGAGGCTGGCTGTACACCACGTGTCTGCTCACAAGTGATACACATTCAGACCCAGACTGTGCAACAGAAAACCTCGGCTCCAATTAGTTGTTTTTACAACCATGCCTGAAATCAGGTGTCTTTAGACTGATTAAGCAAAGGTAAACAGTGGTTACATTTTAATTGATCTAGTTGGTTGCATTTTAATTTAAGCATCTAACAAGATAGTTATTTATTACTGAATTAACATGCCTTCATTAGCGGAAAGAATGTATACCACTTGCTTAGGTCAATTTTCTAAAGAAGTGAAGCGCTGGGCACAAATGGATCTTGAAGTGATTCTCAGAGACTCACGATGGTTTAAAAATCAAATCCCCAAGCACTGTAGGACTGACTGATTACCATCACACCAGAGAAACGCTGTTCATGCTGCTATCCTCAGAGTGCTCCTCCGCATAACCTGCCTCTCAGGCCCCTCACGGCTCAGTCCCAACCTGCCCAGCCTGGATTCTTCCAGAAAATGAAGACGTGCAGAATCCCAGCATGGGCACTGCCCAGTGCAGCCACTCAGCAGCTGAAATGCTTTCCCCTAAGCTGTTTGAATCACTCGTAAAAGGCTTTTAACAGAAATGCACTGGAGACTGCCAGAGAAAGAGGTCAATTGAGAACTAGAGCTAAAAGTGAAGATTGAATTGATTTATGTTACGATCAGGATTTAAAAGTGATACTCAGCTTTCCTAGCACTTAACATGTTACAGGAACACAGACTTGAATTTCAGGCAATGAACCGGTAGCCTTAAAGCATCGACTGATCCCATAATTCAAGCATGAATGCACAAGCTTAGTCACGCTTAGTCAAGTTTCTGAGTAAGGCTTCAGACAGCTTTACTGTGTTGAGGCTCAAGGTAACAGTCAGGAACTTTTCCGTTAATGAGATGACTAATTACCCAAACCGTGTTTTGGGGAGTCCAAGCCAGTCCGCTCTAGTTTGTGTCAGTCTCTGGACTTTGGCTTCCCTTAATGCCTCTTTATTGTCCTTTACTTGTCTCCTGCAGCTCTGTTGCTGGAGCTTCTCTGCTCAGCTGACCTGGCATGAATGCATAACTCATCAAAATTACTCGCAGTTTCATCAGTAACCAACACAACATTTCAAAGCAAACAGCAAGAACTTTATGACAAACCAAAGAGAGTGTAAACACCGAAAGAGAATGAAATGACACGTTGAAATATTATCTCAGGCTCCTCTTTCTCCTTATATAGCCTGCCTTTTCCCAAAGTGTCCAAAGAAAGCATGAGGAAAGATCTAGCCTGGAAGCTGAGATGACTAGTTGGTATATGCTGGTAATAATATAATATAATATAATGCAAGTTGGTATATGTTTCCTTTTTTCACCCCCAAATAGAATTTTTGCAATACAGTTTTTTTTTCTTTCTGATATTCTAAAGGACCCATTGCATAAATTAAGTACCAAAAGTTAGATCAATCAGAATGAAATGCATTTAAAATAATAGTACGAAATCATAGAGAGATATCAAATATGTTGCAGGGAAATATTTTTAAAAAGCAAAGAAAACTGGATTTGAGAGCACTTTTGTATTTAATGCCTGATGTATGACAAACCAAAGGAGTTCAGAGCAGAGCGACAAAACAAGACTGCATGATTCAACAGATGGAGGAGGACCAGGAGATGGAAAAAAGTCCTCCTCAATAAAGGGGTTAGAAATCCCAAGGTACATAAGGAACACAAGAGAAGAAAAAACAAGTAATGGTGTTATAATATAGAATCAGGATAACAGTCAGAAATTTGCTGCAGATGCAAACTTTGTACTTAGAACAGGATTTACTGCTTTTTTTTTTTGCTCATGGTGAGACTCATGCTGATATGTGGCATCTTTTGTGTCCAGTGGTAGAGACCGCAATTCTCACTTCCTCCTACTGCTATGATAAGCGCAAGATAAGTAGATAAGACTGTCATCATTTAATATATGAATGTGCCAAATACCAAATGTATTCAGAACTAATTCCTCTGAAGCCAACAATGATGCGACATGGATAAATTCGATGCTTATTGAAACAGTGACATTCATCTGATTAGAAATCAGCCTGTAAATGTTTGCCAGTTACGGCTCAGCATTGCCTTTGAATATGATTTGTTCCAGAGATAAAAGTGCAGCACCGTAGCGTCATCGCTGTGCAGAAAACACTGGGACACCCAGTAACAGAGAGCAGGGGAGTGGGAGGGATGGGGTACTCATGTAGCACAGTACTACGCTGAGGCTATTCTTAAACCTATCAGATATATTTCTAAAACAGTGAATAACTATGAAACCAGGAATGCCCTCCAAACTCCAAATATTTATGTAGCCTCAGCCAAGCTACCGAGCAAAATATTCACTTAGGAGAGATAACAAATGGGAAAGGAGGAGGAGGAGGAACAAATAAAAGGAAAGCGTGCGCACGATGCTTGCACGTTGTACCATGCTCCCACAACTAGCGATTCTAAGCAGATTAAGTTGACAAAGCTGAAGACAGAAGCACTGAGGTGTAAAACCTGTTCTGGGAGAGAGCTACAAGATTTGTTTCTCCTTTCCACAAATGTGTTACAGTCCTATGCTTTAGCTGCTGTGGTCTTCTACTGCACTACCTTCAAGCGTCCCCACGGGCAGAATCTGGGGACATGTCTGAACAGCCTTCTCTGCTGATTCTTCTTCCTGCCAGAAAATGAGCTATAATCTCTTCCTCCTGGCTTTTGTCCTGGGCATTGGTGGAACTTTCCAGTATGGGTTGCAGATCTCCATTATCAATTCTCCTGCCGAGGTAAGCACAGACAGCTCAGTGATTGGGCTCCCTGCATGGATTTCAATGTCCTCATGCATTCCTCCCTCTATCTGTAATCACTCAGTTCTTTCCATATGCACTTGAAACTAGACTTTTTGTAATTGCCTGATTCTCAGAGCAGCTGCCATTGCTCGTGTTTCATTGTTTCTAACTTCTGTCTGAAGAAGTTAGAATGCCGCAGAATTGGGAAAGGGGAGGATGAGGGCTATCTATAGCCAGGTGTTTTTCCATTACTGACTTGGATTGTTCAGAAGAAACTCTCCTGTCCACAAAGTTCCTGGAGTCCTTTGTTCCAGGTCCTTGGCTATGTGCACCAGTTCTGTGTGAACGCCTGTAAGGCAAAACAGGATAGGGAAGGAGTGGAGCTCTGGAGCTCAGGTCAGCCCTGATACCTGCAGCTGAAAAAGGAGAGGTGTTCATCAGCTCAAATAGTGCTGAGGAAATTGAGGTCATAGTGTCACCACACTGGGAACCCTTATCCTGAAAGAGGACACTGTGAGGTATCGACAGTAGGTTAGAGAGACCCCAAAATGATACACATCAGGAGACGTATCCTGACCTCGCTGAAGGCAATTTAAGTCAAACCTAGACTTCATCCAAAGCAGCAGGCAGGATGCAGAAAGTAAACGAGGAACAAGTGGGACTGAAGGGGAAAACTGTATAACAAATCATGCTCTAGCATGTGAACAGAAGATCATCTTGCACTTCTCTTAGTGGCATTCGCTGTTGATATTTAGTATTGATATTTACTGTGATTTATTACACCGTGTTTCTAAAACATGGACTCTGCTTATGTTAATGGCAAAATTCATTCTCATTTTACTGGGGTTTAGATTTCAGCCAGGGTATTGACAGAAATGTGTCAGAGAAGACAAATAGGTAGGGAAGTGAAATTAATAAAAAGGTGCAGTTATCAGAAAACATGTTGATTGAGTCCATCAGTTCCTGTTTTTCTCTTAAAGTACATCAAAAGTTTCATACGTGAGACCTGGCTGAAGAGATATGGATCTTCTCCCAGTGAAGAGATAATTACTCTGATGTGGTCCTTCATTGTGTCCATTTACACCATTGGTGGGCTCCTGGGCTCCATGTCTGTCAGATACCTGTCTGTTACGTTTGGAAGGTAGGAATAATGATTGCATTCGTTTTCTTTTTACACCCATGCCTGCAAGCACAAGTGATTACGTCTTGGTGAAGATGTATGTCTATGTCTTCACTGCTTGTGAAGAGGTCCTGTGAGCAGCCCAGGGCCACTTCATATGAAAGATCACTGAAGAAACAGAATAGCAAAAAACTGCCAATGATCACAAGGAAAATACCCTGCTCCTTGTAAATTTCAAAGCCAATCCAGACCAGAGAAATCATCTGAATTTCACAGAAAGCATCTCACAAAGCATGTTCTTCAAGGTAGATATTAGCTCCAACAGATTACACGCAAGAAGTGCTGTAGGCATCAAAAGCTCCAACCAACATTTCAGTTCAGGACAACATTTTCCAGTTTCCCATTTACTTCACTGCAGCTGATCTCAGTCTTTAACCATTGTACAAGTTGCATCACTTCTGTCTGGCCAGGAATGACACATGGACAGTATTTATGCTTATACTGACTTAAATTAATTCCAGGAAGAAGTCCATGCTGCTTGCCAACATCCCTGCTCTGTTGAGCGCAACTCTCATGGCACTCAGTCGGCTGTCTGGGTCCTTTGAGATGATCATCATTGGGAGATTATTTGCTGGAGTGTGTGCAGGTAAATTTGTATTCCTATATGTGGTATTAAAAGCCTGGGAGAGCAGTAGCTGAGGGTCACAAGATACCTTGTGCCTGATTACTGGGTGCATTTTTTTACTAAATAAGAAAACACGAACATAATTAAATTAGCTATGTATGGCAGGTCATGTTCTCATTCTTTTACCTTCACATCCAATCCGTATGAAAAGTACTGCCCTGTCTGATGGTCATTTGTCACTGAAGGTTTAGGTCTGAATATCCATATCATGTATGCGGGGGAATGCGCCCCACAGAAGCTGCGTGGGGTGATTGCCATAACTGCTTCCACTGCCATTGCTGTGGGAAAGTTTGCAGGATTTGCTCTGGGTCTCAGGTAAGAGCTGTTTCATTTCTTCTGTTATTAAAACTTATGCATATGTCAATACATGTCTACAGATAAACAAATCATCAACTTTTCTTAGGTGTGCTGAGGTGTGCAGCCAGACCAAATTGTCTCATCGCAAATTCTCAACTGAATGGAAAACAGAAATTATACGAATGGTTGAGACTGATGAATGATGCTGCTTCCCAGCAATCACAGATCAAAATACAGACAATTTAATGCTTTTGTTTCAGAGAAGTTCTGGGAGTAGAAGCTCTGTGGCCCGTTCTCATGGCAGCAAACGCAATTCCTGCCCTCATTCAGCTGCTCACTCTCCCCTTCTTCCCAGACTCTCCCCGCTACCTGCTCATTGACAAAAAAGACAAGGAGGGTTGCATCAAAGGTAAGGAAACAGGTCACAAAGCATTTGTGCTCTTAGCAGTCAGAGCCTGGAAACTGCCTTCTGGCTCTGTGTAATAAATGGATGCTCTGTCCATATCTGTGAGCATTCCAGGTCTTCAATGACCCTAATGGCAGCTGCTAACATAAACAGAGAAAGAGACATTATGGCTCTTTTGGGTGTGAAGAGAGAGAACTCTTTGGCTGTAGAGTTATTTTTAATCATAGGAATTGTTTTTCCTTGTCTCTGTTTTGTTGTGTGCAGTAGAACTGTACCTTTAGCAGGAGGGAATTCAGGTAAGGATTGATAAAAATTTAAGCCTCTCCTATATGGGAATACTGTAAACAACTGCTGGTCAATGGTGAGGTCATGATTGAGATTTATAGGAAAAAATAGATAGGAATGAATTGGATTTGGGTATAAGCTGAACCCAGATCTCTAGGAAGTTCAGACAAGCAAAGAGCCTGATGCTTTAATAAGACACTCTGTAAGGCAGGAAGCAATCCTCTGCATTCATGTATGCTGGTGAGCTTGGGCCCAGAGTCATCTTCTTCTCCTCTCTCTGCAGCTGTGAAGCAGCTCTGGGGGGATGGTGACCACACGGCCGAAGTGGATGACATGATTGCAGAGCAAGAAGCCATCTGTGGGGAGAAATCCAAGAGTGTTTGTGATCTTGTTCGTGACAAATCTGTCCGTTGGCAGTTCATCACTCTCTTTCTTGTCTCCTCATGCATGCAGCTAATTGGAGTCAATGTGGTACATGTGCTACTTTTCTCTGCTTTGTACACTGTTTACAGTTTCTTGGCAAGAAGTGTTCTGCAATGAGTAAAATGCTAATTGGAGCAGTGGCTGTAAGGTGGCAAGTTGTTAGCATTTGTTATAAATCATTCCCATGGAAGTTTGTGAGCTGAGGTAAGTTGAGAACTGTGGTTTAGCAAGGGTTACAGTGCTAAAGTGGAATTTCTTATGTGTTAGGAGTACTTACATTCAGAAAAATGGTGACTATTAGAATCACTGCAAAGGCTTAAAGATGATACACAACGTTCATTTAAACCAATTGCTTAGTAAATACTGTCAAAATTTGTATGTGCTCCATGTCCTGCACATGAGACACTAAAACTTGTGAAAGGATACTGGATGGAATCACAACCTGTAACACGAGACAAAAGCTAGTGCTCAAAGTAAGAAGAAAGAGGTTCTGGTTTACCAGAAGCAGAGCTGCTGGTAAAAGCTCATCTGCACAAATGAGCCTCATGAAAACATTGAGGAGTAGTTGCCAAAATCAAGAACATTTTCTCTTCACTTAAGCCCTAATTAGTTGTTATCTGACAAAAAAAGGCAGAAGCTAATGTACACGTGATCACATGAGTGCAACCTTCACACATTTCTATTCTTTTCAGGTTTACTTTTATGCTTACAACGTCTTCTTAAAAGTTGGGCTCTCCCCTGCCCAAACCCGCTATGTCTCCCTGGGAGTTGGGATCACTGAGATCCTCACCACAGCTCTGTGTGTAAGTGGATCTTCAGCTGAATTTCATTCTGCTGCAGTGTCTGTTTCATTTCAACCTTTAGAAACTACTGCAAATGGAGATCCAGGAATCAGCCCCCTTCAGCAAACCAACAGGAGTACTTTGTACTGATCACACACCACCATCTCACTTGCCAGTAGGACAAGCAGGGGGTACTTCCTAGGGCCAGCTCCCTGCAGATCCCCTGCCTGGCTGCTGAAGGCAGCTGCTGAGCAGCTTGTCCACTCCTGTGAGACCCGTCCTGAGCGCTGACAGCAGGTGCTCCTGTTTGCAGGGCTTCCTCGTGGACCGTGCTGGGAGGAAGGCACTGCTATGGAAAACCCACACTGCTATGGCCTTGGCCTTAGGACTTCTCACTGTCACACTTTCTCTACAGGTAAGACCTAACTTACGCATCTGAGCCAAGTGTCACAGCTTTGTGTTCTGTTACACGGCAGACATCAGTACTATTTCCCTTCCCCCAAATAGCTTTTCAGCTGAAGTAGAAGTATTGTTGCAGCTAACCATCATACTAACAGTGGTCTGTTTCCAGCCATGTACATGCAGATTAAAGTCAATAGCTTTCTACAGGTATGATCACTGCCAACACTGTCTCCTTGTGAAGTGTGTGGAAGCTGAGAACACAGATGTATGTGATATTATGTAGTAATGAAGATTGACCCTGTTTCTAATGGAGTTGGATGAATGAAATTTTTATTTCTGATTTGATTTTTGTTTCCTATCATAGGATTCTTTCTCCTGGATACCATATTGTTCTGCTGCACTTATTTTTATCTTCATCATGAGCTTTGGACTTGGGCCAGGTTGGTGTTTTATACTGGAATGTTTTCATATACATTGGCTTTCTCATAGCAGCTCTTAGGAGAGGCATAGCTGCTATACAGCATGAATCCTTGCTCTTCAGTGAGGGGTAGATGTTCCCAGTCCTAGAGCACTCCATACTGTGGTAGGAGTTAGAGCTTCCTTTCATATTGCATTCCTACTTGTCTTTCTCCTGAAGAACCAAACAGCATTTCCAGCATGCCTAGGTCAGATAAAACTATCAACTTCTACAGCCACATGAAGTGTGAGTTACAGAAATATCTAGCAAAATTTCTTATTTTTTTCTTTTTTTTTCCAACATTTTTTCAGCTGGAGTGTTATGCCCCCTGCCCACAGAAATATTTATTCAGTCATACAGACCAGCTGCTTATGCTTTTAATGGCGCTTCAAACTGGATTCAGCTCTTCTTTCTTGGACTTTTATTCCCTTTCATTGTGGTAAGCAAAGCAAGGTGTTTTGGAATTTTCAGTTTGGAGGTTAGATTTTTCTTGAACCCAGAGATTGCTTCCCTTTTCCAGCTCTTTGTGCAACAGACAACCAGGATTAACCATAGCTTGAATGGCTTCTTGCTTTTTACCCAGAGATGTAATGAAAATGTAGTAAAACCACAAAATGCTGCTAACTGTACACAGAGTAACACTGGAAAATATGGAAAGGGCAGCAGGAACACCGACACAGTCAGAAATCATCCGAATGTCACAAGGAGCTCCCTTCCTTTCCCTCCTTGCCCTCCCTATAGATACATCTCCTTTGGGGTTAATGTGAAAATGGATCCACCTGTACTTCTCCCAGAGCTCTCACCCAGCACTGAGAATTAGCAGGGAAACTAAAGCCTGTGCCGTCTGGGAACTACAGGGAGGGAAAGAGCTAACACATATCACGTTGGGAAGGATGGAGAAGAAAGGAAAAGTGACTGAAATGCAGCTCAGCACCTCCCTGAATTGTCAAGTAGTGAGATTCAACATCTGCTGATGATACAGCTTCCCTCCTTACAACAGTAACAGAGAATTAGCTCACTTTAAACCTCACTGCTGGCCCAAAAGTGGCAGCAAACAAGATTTACATCAGCTAAGTCCCTGCTCAAGTGTTTCAGTGAATACAAAAACAAGAACACCATATCATAAGAGGAAGATATCTAGATCAATTTCTATGAACTTATTTTCCCTCTTTCTTTTCCCACAGGATGGCCTTGGTAGTTTTTGTTTCATCATTTTCCTGGCGTACTGTCTGTCCATGGCTATCTTTGTCTACCTGGTAGTGCCAGAGACCAAAGGAAAGACCATGCTGCAGATCATGGAGGAGTTCAACCGCCTGAACTACCGCAGAAAGAAGGGACAGGCAGCCCTACAGCAGAATAACTGCTCACTGACAACTGTTACTAGACTTTAATAACAAACTCTCCACTCCAGATTCTGTTCTTTTATTACTGTTGTGCCCAGAAACCTCACTAAGCAAAAGAGATTCTATTGCTCCCAGGCAGTACAAATGTGTATTAAAAAGTAGTGGCCTGCTGCGCAGTGTGCAGGATGACCTTGGTGGTTCTCTCCAACTGCATTAAAAAAAAAAATTAAATGCTCAGCACAAAAAGAAGGAGAGAGAGAAAGAGAGGGGGAGAGAGGGAAAGAGAGAGAGAGGGGGAAAGGAAGGAAGGAGGAGAGAGAGAGGGGGAAAGGAAGGAAGGAGGAGAGAGAGAGGAAGAGAGAAAGATAGAGGAAGGGAGGGAGGGAGGCAGGAAGGAGGGAAGGAAGGCAGGAAAGAAGGAAGGAAGGAAGAGATGGGGAGTAAAGAAATAATATCTTCAGTCTCTGAAAGTTAGCATCTGTGTAAACTGAAAACACAGGATCAGCTATTTTTCCTATCAAAACCAGGGCTCCAGTATTGCTGGACATTGTGAGCGTGGAAGGCTCAGACATACAGCATACTTGTGAAAAGGAAGGAAATGAAGACAGGCTTTCACATCAAAATTACTTCCTACTATTTACAAGATGGTGCTGCTGAGCTTTCTAAGAGAAGAGCTTCAATCCAGACAAAGTATTTTGCTCTTTGAACCAGTGGAGGAAGAGTACCATTCCTGTCAGCAGACGTGAGTGCTACGCAGTGTTTCCCCCTCTTACAGTTAGACTTGAGAGCAAGCATGCAGTACTGGTCAACGGGCCAACTAGGACTTTCCTGAGCTGCTTGCGACCAGGCTTCTGTGAGCTGCAGGACAGTTATAATCTTTTTTTTTTTTTACTTTTTGGAGGGAAATCATTGGTACATCTGAAGGAGAAAAGTGTAAAGGAGTAAAGGAAACACTATGTTAGAGAAGCATCCAAGCATAATCTGCCATCTCTAGCCATCATCAGGTACATTATTTAGATTTCTGAGATTCTTCTACTTGGACAAACAAGGACAGACCACCACTGAAAGAAAGCATGAGCAAAGAAAACAGAACTGCAGGAAAGCCTAAGTAGGCTAATCCACTGTGGGCAGGTTCTCCTACGCCATTAGCAATGATATTGGAGCATGCCTTCAGCCTAGAGTTGTTTCATGTCAGAGAGAAAGGACACTGAGTTTCAATGGGATTCAGTTCCCATATCTCTGGTACTGATGAAACAAAGAGTGGTGCCTCTGCTAAAGAACCCAACCTGTGTCTGAGTGTTTGCTCATCTCTCTAGGTCTCTAGAGACCTACTCCACATTCTCACTACTAAGTATGGGAAAAGGGCCTCACTTTTTCTATTCATTGCTACACAATGTGAAACACTTTTGCTTGTTGTGCTTTGCAGTTTACTGACATGAAAATAAAAATTCAGCAACTTGGCAAACACATCCTACTGATCACACCAGTGCTTGACTTTCACTGATTAATGAGTCAGGGCCAGAGGAATGCCTATCTCTGGGACTGTTTTATCAGGGTGAGCTTTTATTCTGGAAATGAGACCTCCACCACTGGCTGTTGCAGATGCTGTACAAAAATTTGCAAAAGGATCTAAATGTTGAGGGGCAGTTTCTTTTGCAGGCCTAATCTGCTGTTTGATCATCACACTACCCTCTAGCAATATCTGTATCAGTGCCAGGAGCTAATACCAAAAGCAGTGGCCTTCACAGCTGTATTAGGTTTACATGGCAAGCTTTTGGTAGCGGGGGGGTGCTGCTAGGGTGGCCTCTGTGAGCCCAGAAGTTGCCCCAAGTTAGAAAAGAGCTGGTCAGCTGGCTCCAAAAGGCAAAAGGGACTTGCTGCTGGCCAGAGCTGTGCCACTGAGCAGTGCTGATGATGCCTTTGTGACAGTAGGTTTAAGAAGGGTAAAAACGCTACACAACAGCAGCTGGGAGAGAGGAATGAGAAAATATGACAGAAACAGACCTGCAGCCATCAAGGTCAGTGCAGAAGGAGGGCAGGAGGTGCTCCATATGCTGAGCAGAAGTTCCCTGCAGCCCAGGAGAGGCCCATGGTGGAGCAGGAGGTCTGGGGGAGCTGCTGCCTGTGTCTTTGAAGAGAAAGTATTAGGTAATATCTTAACTTGGTCTGATATTTCTCAGCCTTACTGGTTTGCAGCAAGGAATGTTCTTGTATCCTATAAGAGACTAAGAACTCATTTCCTCATATGCATCTTTCTACAGCGTGATCTTGCTCACCATGCCTTTTTCCCTTCTTCCCCCCTACTAGTAAGTACTGTCTGTAAGAGGGGAAGCGTGGTTAATCATTAATGCTGCCTTAAACTAGCATGTATGGTGAATAAAGGTCAAATGAGTACTTGTGAATCAGCAGTGTATCCATTTGATTTCTAGGATCACAGAAGTGTATCAAGTCTGGAATAAGCACTAATCTTAGGTGACAAGGTTCATTCCTTCCTCTTCCATAGGAAAATGAATAGGAACTATACTAGACATTAAAGTCTTGCTTTTTCCATATTAAAGCACTGAACAAAAGTGAGGGGACAGATAGAAATGAGCATTGCATGAGTATTCTGGGAGAAATACAGACAGTGAGAGGAAGAAGAGCAAGGCTCTGCTGGGAACAGTTAATTCAACCAGATGCCATAATCTGGCCACAAACAGGGTGTTTTAAACCTCCTCCAGAAAGTTCCAGCTGTGCGACCTCTCCTTCCAGCAGTCAAGCCTCCCACCCTCAGCTCAAAGAACAAGTCCCCATTTCCCCTCAGATTCATTCAGGTTCATCTGTTCCCTGCCCATGACTTCACTCTTCAGAGCCTGAACTCTGGCATCTGACTCTGTCACATTTGCTGTTAGCCTGGTAGAATCCTCTTGAGAGGGAAAGGGACCTGCAAGGGACAGTACGGCACAAAAAGGTCTGGAAACTGAGCTACAACATCCAAATTTGACAAAGGAAACAAAAGAAGTTATAAGGAAGGTGTGAAAAACAGCAAAAGCAAGCAGTAATGATTTCAAAACCAGCTTTTAGTGCACCCTGACAGGAAGCAACATACACTGCACTGTTTGGGTATCTAATTAAACATTCCTGCCACCAAACTTCAGGACAACAAAAGTTTACTGGAGCTCAGAAAGGAACTCTATGATTACATGGAAGGAATAAACATAAAGTCACCATCCTGACCACAAAGTCCCAGAGCTGTTCATTGCTGAAGCCTGGGAGATGCATGGGTAAGGACTCATAGCTCACAAGTCCAGATCTTGTGCTTCTGCCTGTAAATGCTGTTTGTGACTGCCAGACCTGAGATACTCTGCTGGGTACAGTCCTGGTGTGATGCTAGGAGGTAGATCTGCATCCCCTCCCGCAGGAGATTGGAGAGGCCAGGGCAGCTGTGCCATCTGACTGCAGTCCTCTGTGGCAGCAAAAATCTTTGGCTGAAGGAGGGCAGCATAAATGTGACTGCAATTTGAGAGTAAGAATTTGTCAGAAGCAAGAGAAAATCTAAATAGAGACAGAGAGTTCTGCAGTTAGAATGGAAGAGAAGGGTGGATTCTGGGGTTTTGTAAGGGAGAACATTTGAGGAGTCCGTGCTAAGAAGTGAAGGAACAAAATGCATAACTACAGCTGATGTGGAAGTAATGAAGATTTTGTGATGTGGAAAGAAGAATTCAGCTAAAAGTCTTCCTGTGTATTGATGTGCTACAAGACTCCCAGGCAGAAAGTGTGGAGACGCAGAGCGATTGGGATGTCAGGCTCAGTGCTGTTGAGCTGCCAGTCACTGTCAGGGAAAAGGCAAACTTTGGCATGGATGCAGCCCTTCCACCGTGCTCCTGAGCAAAGCTCCTGTCTCCTTTAAAGCCACAGCTTCCCCTTCCCACCTCCCCTCAAGGCACTACCAGTGCATTGCTAAATGTGGAGCTGTGTTTATTGTAGTAAAAAATGTATGTAGAAGCCTAAAGGAAGAAAGTCTTTTATTCAAAACAATCTTTTCAAGGTGAAGAGTACTTCTTAAAATCAGCTCCCAAACCAGAACAGAGTGAGTTCCCTGTTTTGGCATGTACCAGGCCATGTCCACTGCTACAAACTGGAAATAGAGAGGTTTCTGTGTAGTTCTGAAAATAGCAAGACTACCTTGGTGTTAGCAAGGACCAAGGCTCCTCCTCCATGCCAAATTCAAATACTTCATGTCCTGCACTGGGAAGTTGTTCAAATCACTTCCACTGATTGAAAATCTTACAGCATGCAGGAAACCAGGCGGCACGGCCCAGCTGCCGTACTAAGTGGCTTAACTTTGAAGTAGAGCAGAGAGGAGGAAATTCCCTGCCTAGAGAACCTGCTGCCCTGAAGGAAAGATGCCAACAACTTATCCCTACCAAGCAGAAACCCACATTTGTTTTAGCAATGCAAGTAAAGGGGAGCACTCCCAATACAAAGATAAACATTTACTAATGTTGTAATCAGCGTGGCATATCTGAGTCTTGGAATTATTAAACCAGCAAGAAGAGACCCTGGCCAGTGATGGAGGAGGACATAATTCACTAGAAGCCATGTAGTTAGAATTTAACTTCTGCGCTATGATCCCAACTTGTTATAATCTAAGAGTAGGAAACATACCACTCATCTGACAGACTTGACAAGGGCTCCCAGGGCAGGCAGGTATTCAAGGGGAAATGGCTCGTTTCCTCTCAGAGCTGGTGAGTATCCAACATCTTGTCTTCTAGCCCAGTCACTGACAGCCACAGAATCTTTGAAGATTACAGCATAGGGAATCAAGCAGCCTTTGCTGTAACAGAAAAGAACAGAGCACATGCTGGGGACAACACTGACTCAGCAATAATACTGACTCCACAGCATGTGCAGAAAGCGTATTGCAAATACAAAAGAGGTTTAAGAGAGGACTCGGGAAACCAGGAAAGAGGAAAACAGGGAAAACAGTAATATAGAAAAGAAGAATAAGAAAAACCTTCTACTCTGTTGCCATGCACTCTCAAAGACATCTGAGGATATTCATCTGTTTAGAGCAGGACCTGATTAAATGTCTGAAAACACACATGCTTGTGAAGGGTGCTCTAAAATTCAGTGTACATCATGGGCAGCATAGGAGTCATTCAAGTAGGAGCTCTGAAAATGCAGATTCCTATGGGGATAATATATATATATATATTTTTAATATATATATATATTTATATATGTATGTATGTATGTATTTATTTTAAATACAAGTTTTAAGAGAACAAACTTGATCAGTCCCAGGAAACAGGTGAATAAAGTGTCTGAGAATTAAATGGAAAAAGGAAATCATGAAAGCCGTAGTTGCACCAGTACAAAAGCAAACACAAGCTGGTGATTTCATGGATTTTTATGATTTATCGCTTTTATTATTTTTATGATAAAAATTCTGTGGCTGGCAAAACTGAAGGAATTATAGACTGCATCTTTCCAGGCTGTTAATGTTCAGGAAAGGATATTTTTTTTCTGCTTTTGTTTTTCTTTGGGTTGTTTTGTTTTTTGATTATGATGATGATGATTATTATTAGTAAGGCTTTTTAATCATAGAAATGGAAAGCTGTAAGATCCCATGAATTAAGTCATGGTTCTGAAAGCCATGCTGGGATCAGGAACTTTGGATGTCTTTCATCATCTTTGGCAGGTTCAATACCGGAAGCTATTGCTAATGATTTTGGTGCTAGGAATTGGTGGAACCCACTTAGGTGGCTTTCAGCTGTCTGTGATCAATTATACTTCTCCGGTAAGCAAACCTTTCATAAAATCATATTTGTAACTGTTTTTGTTTGTTTGTTTGTTTGGTTGGTTGGTTTGGTTTTGGTTTCTGTAACTGTTTTTTGCTTGTTTTTTGTGTTTATATTTTGAAGATGCTCTAAATGTCCTATTACATGTTACTATATGAGTTTATTCACAGCCACTTCCCAACTTTACCGTCCAGTATCAAAGCACAAACAAAGTAAGTACAAGTGTCAGGAGCTGTACTGCAAAGACAGCTTCCCACTGAGTGTTAGAAAGGCTGAGAAAACTGGAAAACATGCAGTATACCTGCTGTGATCTGTAGTTGAATGGAGGGACTATGGAAAATAAAGTAGCAGCTATTTTCAGCATCAGTACAGTAACACCTTCCCCTCCTTAGCAGTCTCCATTGCTCACAGTGCTAATGACCAAACAGCTGCTTACAGCCGACATGTGAACAAGCAATAAACTGTACTTTAGTGGATTTGTAGCTAGTATTGATACTAATTTGCCAACAAAAGCCCTATATCTTTGATTTGAATAATAACTATTAATCTATATATTTTTTTAAGTTGTAAACATAAAGAAGAACCACTGTGATTAGTGTCTCGAGGAATAAAAACTTGTTTTCTGTCCCAGTACATTCAGAAGTTTATCAATGAAACCTGGCTGGAGCGATATGGTTCAGCGCTGCATCAGGAGACCCTCACATTATTCTGGTCCCTCATTGTGTCTACGTACTGCATAGGGGGAATGGTAGGGTGTCTGTGCAGTGGGTACCTGACTGCAAAATATGGAAAGTAAGTATATTTCCCAACAATCTACTAATGCTGTCACAAGGGAAGCAATTCAATTTCACTCACCTAACACAATTGTCAGAATTTTCACTGCCCCCTCTTGGTGCAGCGTTAGCTCTGCTCAGCGTGTGTAGCTATACCTGGGTACACTAGAGAAATGAGAGCATGCGACTGTTTCGGATTCCATTTTCACCAGTTTTTGTGCCATACAATTCCTATATTTTTGATGAATGTTAGTGAAGAATCAGTCTCTGAAATGTCTTTACTGAGCAATAATGCCCTGACAACACTTTGATTGCAGCTCTTTCAAGAACATGCAGGTTCATTTATCTGTAAGAACAGACGCAGTTTCATCAAACGCAAGCAGAAGTCTGTCAAACCACATTCAGAACCATCTTTTTGAGTGTGACCATAAAGGACAAAGCCAAAACTCTCTAGGTGAAGATGGACAGTGAATCTAGGTCTCCATAAAGCCGGATTTGCCTTGTTCAGGTGACAACTGCAGTGTTCAGGATGGAAGTCTGACCCAACGGAAAGAAGTGAAGAAGACCATTCCTTATCAGTCTCTCCCTTGCAGGAATTTCTTTCAGTCTCATAGTGTGTTCACATGATACTAGCATAGAAAAGAGAAGCCTAACTTCTCCCTTTCCACTCTCTGGAGAACATCATGCCTTTTCATAATCAGATATCATTGCCCAATACGCAATGGATTTTAAAATGATCGTGGCTTAGATCCATGATGAGAACAGGCAGAAATTAGTTAACGATGAAGAAGAAAATATGGATCATACCAACATGTTGTTTGCTGTTGTAGGAAGAAATGTCTGCTCATCAATGACGTGGTCCTAATAATAGCCACACTGAACACTGGCTTCAGTAGGAGAGCCAAATCTTTTGAGATGATCCTGATTGGGCGCTTCCTCGAGGGCATCTGTGCTGGTAGGACTCCCCACTACTCCATGTTAATGTGAATTCTTAGGGGTGGATACAGAAATCTTCCTGCTAGGAGTACCCAGGCATGCACAGTAACCCCAGTGGAACAAGGAACAGATTGGGAAAAGGTAAGATCACATCTCATGTTGAGGTAGCAGACTGCTCAAGCCTATTGCAAAGTGCAGTGTGTTCACTGGGCAGGGACATTATAGTGATGAGCTATCCTTTGCCTTCAAGAGCTCTCACTGAGAAAGATATCAGACAGGTTGGCTAAGTAGGATGTACATTTTCACAGTACTAACTGTGGAGCAGGTGAAATAAAAAGGGACTCTCTTGTTTTCTGTAGCTTCAGTTCTCCTTTGTCTTCTTTTTAGGAGTACATATGAATGCCCATGTTCAGTATGCAGGAGAGATCTCACCTAAGAAGTTGCGTGGCTTTGTAAATGTGACCTCCTCTGTGTTTCTTGCACTAGGAAAAGCTGTAGCAAGAGTTCTTGGATTACGGTACTTGTGCTGCTCCTTCTGGTCCTATTTTCTATTTGTCTTCTGTGTGGCAGGAAAGTCCAGTCCTAGAAACAGACACACACAGAAGGCGGGGTTGCACTTCACTTAACTATTGCTGTCAAAAAGGAAACGTCTGCCCCATGCCAGTCACTGAGGTTCCCCTGTCAGTCACTGAGGAGAGGAAGACATTTCTCTTGAGGAAGGATTAAATCCATCTTTGAAGGTGCAGTCTCTCTGCTGAAGTTAATAAGAACAAATTATAGATATATATTTAAGCTTATTAGGCCCCTGAGACCTGAGAGCTCTGCTGATTTCTTTATATCCTCAAGCAGAATTACTGTATTTGTTCAGAGATCCGTTGTGAGAATATTCAAGCTCCACTGATGTTTAGAAAAAAAACCTCTAATTATGAGAAAAATCTCAGTCTTGTAGTAGAACTAAGATATCAGGCTTTTTTCCTTTCCCTAGTCTGAGTATATTTTATTTCAATTTAATCTTTACAGTTATACGTATATATAGTTTGCCAGTCTAGGATCCAGAAAATACCAAACTAGTTATAAAAAGTAATTCTACTGGACTATAAATCCACTCTTGTATGCCTTCACAGAGATCTTTTAGGAACTGAAGACATGTGGAATGTGCTATTGTCCTTTTCTGGGTTTGTGGCATTGATCCAACTGCTCTTTCTGCCCTTCTTTCCTGAGTCTCCTCCATATCTCTTTCTGCAAAAAGGAGACAAGGATGGTTGCTTGAAAGGTAAGGTAAAATTTTAGATCCCTAATTTGTTAGACTGTAACTCCTGGGAAATTGAACTGAATAGAGGTAATTGGTTTTTCTACTGGACAGCTACAAATTTCCTCATAAGATATGATGAAAGATCTTGCAAAGATCATAGCATAGAATGATATTGCTCCAGAAAAAGAGGATTTGTCAGAATTATTTAAGGTCTATCCTTATATGGTACAAAAGTTGAAAGCCATTTTCCAGGAGAGTCTCAGCAGGTTCCAGTAAGTAATGTTCTAGTTCTTTTCTCAGTGACTGATGAATTGAGGCACGAACTCAACTGTAAGTGGTCAGTACATCAGATGATGGAAGAATATGCTTCATTCTGTCCCTTCTGTAGCCATGAAGCAGCTCTGGGGAGAAGAGAATTATCGCACAGAATTTGATGACATGATGAAGGAAAAGGCTGTAACAAAAGGCACCAAAATAATGAATGTCCTAGAGGTGCTGAAAGAACCATCTGTGCATCCACAGCTGTGTACCATGCTCCTGCTTCTACTGAGTCTACAGCTCTGTGGCCTGAGTGCAGTTGAGTATAGCCTATATCCAACCAAATCACTGTAATTCCAACTTGTCACTTTCCTCTGGATCTGAAGTCCTGTTGTGTCACCACCAGTATTCTTCATACCTTGAAGGGAACTTCCAGGCTGGGAATACAATAGATCCAGTTCAGCAGAAATTCCCGCGACAGTGTTGTTGCTTTCATTCTCCTGGTTATATCTCCAAATATTCTGTATGAGAAACAGTTATAAATACACTGAAGATTTCTGCAGTCCACAGATTCATTTTCTTTGACCTTTACAGTAGCGGATGAGCTATTGCCATTCAGTTTTCGTTCCATTTCATAATGCAGATTTATCCATTAAGATATTTCCTGTCAGTTGTTCATGCATATAAGGTGGCTGAGCCCAGTACAGTAATAGGCATTCCCCAAGGCGTCATTTCTATCAATTGCCTGTGAGTCTTTCCATGTAAGCTGTATTTAACTGTGATATTGCTGGACTGTGACATTGCTGGACTCTCCGTTCATTGCACTGCCTGGCAATGTGGGCAGAGAAGTTATTTCTGTCTACTGTTGACACGGGAAAGGTGCTCAGACCAGCAGGAGCTTTGCATCTGAGCACCTTCTTCTAAATAATTGCAAAAAGGCCGCAGGAATAAACTATTAAATCACCTCCAATAAGCCCCAGTATTATACTATTGTTATTGCAGTGATGACAAATCTAGGTCTAAGTGATGCAGGATAAGAACATACCACATCCATTGATTATGCTTCATTTTTACAACGCTTCTTATTTCCCAGATCACTTTCTACACATCGGAAATTTTTCAGACAGCCAACCTCCATGAAAGCATAATCCCATATGTAGCTCTAGGAGTTGCAGTCTGTGAGCTCATCTCCATCATCTTCTGCGTAAGTCAGATCGTGCTGGGACTTTAAGACTGATTTGGATCTATTCTTCCTCATGTGATTTAAGTCTATATTTCCTTACTTCCTTATCTTCACTTGGTGAGCTTAAGGTTTTTCCTGTGGCACCACATAAACCTTTAAAGTGGTAGTTAATGTCTCTGCCATATTTCTTCCCATCTTTTATATATTCCTTCCCATCTTCAGTCTTCATAATTTCTTATAAAAATCCTTCTCCTATTCATAAAAATATAAATAAAATATCATTCAAAGATAAAGATGCATGCCTTCTTCCATTCATTGATGTATCTAATTATGTATTTGAATGGAATCATACCATGCTTCCATTGATTACAGTGTTGACGAAAAAGTTGCTGCAATATTTGGGCAGCAAGGGTAATTCATGGCACTAGAGAGACCAGAAGGAATTCCATAAAATAACTAACTTGCTACTAACATGATTTGTGTTTTCTTAAGTAAAGAGAATTGAAGAAGAATATCTAAACTGTTAGAAGGCTCACAGCTAGACTTGGCCATGCCCCCAGTGATATATGTTTTTTCTTTGCTTCTCAGAGCTCCATTATTGATCGTTTTGGACGCCGGATACTCCTGTGGGGTGGTTATTTGTTGATGGCACTGGTACTGGTGTTGCTTGAAACAAGCCTCCTACTGAGTGTAAGCAAATGTCTCTCTAGGGGTGGACCTGCATCAGAAATCTTTGTGCAGGACAGCACATAGTCAGCCTTAGTTCTGACGTCCAAAAGAGCAGGTCAGAATATCTTCTGAACACAAACTTACAGCCCCACTTGCAAGGCCTATATCTCTGTCATGTCTTGTATTTCATCTTCTTTAATTAATCTTTCAAACAGCCAGCGAAAAATATATTGTAAAACCATCGGTCAGGCATAGCTTTCCTCCAGCTCTCTGTCTGCCTGATCTCTCCGAGCCTTTCCCGTGTCATTTTGCTGCCCCCTAAAAACCCTAGATAACATCTCTGTTGTCACCTTTCCCAGTTGCTCTCCCCTGCACCCTGTGACAGAAGCAGTGTGTACTTCCTACCACTACCAGTTTCCAGCCTTGATGCACACGATCCAGCTGCACACACACAGTGCAGCTCTCTGGGTACCCCCAAGCTGGGTGGTGGAAAGGAGAGAGGAACGCAGTGGCACAGCTTTAATATTGCCAGTGTTTAGCACTGCATTTCAATCTTTGTCTCAGCCCACAAACTATTAACTCCTCTCTGTTCACACGGATCTTCTGATTCACAAGTTTTAAACATTTCTCTGAAGGTGCCTAATTGAATAAGACAATTAGGTTGAATCAGTTACACTTTTCCCCATGCTATAACTAGCTTGGAATTCATTTCTTATTTTTCAGAGCAGGGTACAGTCCAACTCACTTCTGTAGGTATGACTTTGCAGGCTACTTTTGGCCTTCTGCTGCATTCAGTACAGAAACAGAAGTAGTTCTAGTGAGAATCTGTTCCTCAGCACTGTGGGCTTTTTCATCAACATTTCTTCTCCAGTATGTTTGGATCAGCTGTGTTCTGAAATTGTCATTCTCATCCCTCCTCCTGCCTTTGTCTAGGATCGGTTCCTCTGGATGCGTTACTGCAATGTTATTCTTATCTTTTTATTCATCATTGCCTATGGAATAGGCCCAGGTGAGTATAACAATATAAGCAGCAACAGCAAAACTTAGACCACAGGGGTACACACATGCCATGGAATATATCTTTGTAAATCAGCAGCTTAGTTTGGACTGAAATGGAGGACCCCCAATTTATGATGAACTAATGACCTGAGGAACAATTTTTTTAAGAAATGACTCCAAACAATTCAGACCCTGGTTCAAGGCAAAAAATTCATGAATGCTGTTCTATGCATATAGGCTCCTCTAGTCCATTTTGCCCAAAAGCAGAGGTAGCCTCTTCCAAAATACCAGTTTTCTCAATTCACCTGTGAAATTCAACTCCATTATCTGGTAGCATGCAGAGTCTGTCTCTTAGCATTACTCTGACTTTCTCATCCTCTCTTTATTTTGAGTTATGCAATCTCCAAAATCAAGTGCCAGCCTTTATTATTGTAAGGGCTATCTAAGAGGATTACAAATGCCTTTAAAACTTAACTGAATAGCCATGGTAGCAGAACCCAGTTGGCGCCTACAGGCAATGGGGAGAAATAGGCCATTAGAACCATTCACCTCCACACTTCATACATCCTAGGTGGAGAGAAACTGCATTTCAGGGGTGTCCATCTCTCTCCATGGACTATAGGAGAAGTTGGTAGGTGAATGCTGGTTGTGCTACCTAGATTTATGTGATCTCACAGTAGTCTGACTTTACTGGGGCAGCATTTGATGAGTGACAGCCTTTTATTCGCTTTGAGGAGGGTAGTTAACCCAAACTCCAAAAAACACACAGAAACACACAGCAGTGTTTCTGATTACTTTACATGCTTGTTTGTTTTTCTTCCCCAGCTGGAGCTGTTTCATCTGTCATGAATGAAATCTTCACCCTCTCAGCACGATCCTCTGCATTTGTAATTGGTGGAATCATCATTTGGCTAGGCCTCACTTTCACTGGAATGATTTTCCCCTTTGCTGTTGTACGTAATCTGATTCAAATTTTCTCTTTGACTCTCTCAATTTAAACTGTTTTTCTAGGCTGGTCTGGACAGGAAGTAAGATGAAATTCTTGTAGATGACCAAAGCTGTGAATTTTAGTTACCGCTGGCACGTGGAGAGCGTTAATATAAAACACTTATCTGGAGTTCTGACAGCCTCTGCTGCCTTAAGAATAGACTGAAAAGATAAAATAAATTTATTTCTCATTTCTTAGAGACTAACCAACAATTTGCAAGAATCTATAGGGGCAAGTGTTGCCAGGGAAGTCACTCATCTTACTCCATTTTTATCTCCAGATGACTCTTGGTCCTTTTTGCTTCCTCATCTTTATTGCTGTCCTGGTAGTTTCGTCAGTTCTCATCTACCTGTTCGTCCCAGAAACAAAAGGGAAGTCAACCTTTGAAATTACAGAAGAATTCAAAACACGCAGATATAAGAAGAGGCATCAGACTGTGGAGAATAACGCGACTGAAGAAAAGATATATTGCACCAGGCTCTGACCAGCCACCATAAGCAACTTCCGCTGAGAAAGAGCTCTGTCTCAAAATCAAACTGAGAGCTTAAACTTATCAATGACTTATCTCAATAAACTATAATCAAAAAAGCAACACACAGATAGCTTGTCATTAATCCAAGTAGTCTTATTTTTATTTATCTTTGCTTCTCGGTGCCTCCTTCCTATAACAGTTCTGTGTCAGGAAGACATTCATAGCCACAGACACTTCCCAGGGCCGACACGTGGACAGCTCTATGCACTCCGAAGGATGCAGGCAGTGCTGAGAGCTAGAGGACAGCGGACCGGGAGCAGGGCAGGGAGTGAGACACTTTGCAAGAGTGCTGAGAGAGCGGGCACTCGGAAAAATCAGCCCTCTTTATAAATAAGTAACTGCTCAAGACAAGAAGCAGAAGCTGTGGTAGTAAATATCTGCTTGCTCTGTACTGGATTAGGACACATTACACTCAACATCACATCAGCACATCAGCGTGCAGTTCTACTCTTTGCCACTGCTGCTCTCCAGGAACTGTTAATCCTGCTGACTGCTGCTGCATTGAACCACTTCCCTCCCTAAACTCTTCTACCTTTACATAAAACTACAAATTATTGTTCCATTTTCCATCACTGGTACAAATGGTACACCATGCCTCCTGCTTAGGAGGACCATAAGTCATAATGCAGCTTTACCATTCACGGTGATTATCATTGTGCTGGAACTTTGAATCAGTGTTGAACTTAGGGTGTTTTCTATTTAAAAACTACAAATAATCTACTTCCTCCTTCTGAAGGAATAGCCAGAGAAGAAACTCTGATAATAAAGCATGTTCCAGCAACTAAAACCTAATTTAGGTTTTATATTCCACCTGTTTTAACTCCCTGTATCAAAATAGAGTGTTCATGCTACAAAATCTTCTTACATAGAGGGACCTCTCCTGTCAGTACATTGAAATATTTGATGTCTCTGTTTTAAGTCCTGTGTAATTGCTGTCAAAAAACATCAGTCAACAGAAATGGTACGAAGTTAACATTAATCTCAGCCTCAGACAGGTGATTCCTTAAGCAGAAGCTGCAGGAAAGAAATGACAGAAAAATTCCTCGGTCTGACAGTTCTGCCTGCCTGGGATCAGCCACCCTTTCCACAGAGGATAGAAAAGCTTCTCTCAGCAACAGCTGGCAGAACTGGCTGTCAATATCAAGCTGTCAGAAGCACCCCAGGAAAAGAATTGAGAAGTTGTCTGTTGCAGTTACCATTCTTAAAGAAACCAAATAACCTTCCCAAAGCCCCAGACAGAGCTGATATTCGCTCAGGGTTAGATTCCATGATCTTCCAGATTGTAATTGCAGCTCGGGGCTTCGTTAACACTCCATGTATTAGCTCATTCAGCTGACTCCTCTCAAAAGCTTGGTTCTAGTGTGCTTACCTTTGGAGAACCCCTAGGTTCTGTCAGCTTTCAGAGGTGCCCTGGCATACAGGGGTATGTTGCATCCATAGCTCGTGGCTAGCAATCACTTCTTTTAGGAGACGCTGTTGTACCTACTTTCCCTCTTACACAGATATCTCCCGTCACTCTTCTCTGGCCTTTATTGTCCCTTTTGCATTCATTCAATGCATTCATTTCTGTTTCAGACCTTTTTGCACCATCACACTTCTCATGTCTTTTCTGTACCTGGGTTGCATCTTTTCAGCAGTAGTTTTGCTTGTCCTTGATATGATCTTCCCATATCACAGCATTAAAAAACCCAAAACTGCTCCTACTCCACCACAGTTAACTTACCCCTGTGTGTAGCCCTAGGTGATGTTAAGGGAATAAAATATAAATTAGATACCTCATGTTTTTAATTAATATACCACTGCTGTTCTCTTAATACTACAGCTTCTGGACTCTGGTCCATGTGTAACTGACCTGTTCCCTACAGCTAAGCCTTCTGTATACTTGAATAGAACATTACCTTCTGGTTGGCATCCATTTCAAACATGCTGCCATACAGAAGAAGTTGCTAAAGACTGCTGGACTGGATGCCACAATAATGTGTGAAGTTTTAATTTTACTTTACTTGGAGTAAAGAGTTGCAGGAAATGTATTTGCAAGTGCAATATAAAGAGGTAAATAAATCACAGAACCATAGAATCATAGAATCACAAGGTTGGAAAGGACCTACAAGATCATCTAGTCCAACCGTCCTCCCATTACCATCACTACCACAAGCCACTAAGCCATATCTTGTAGCTCCTCATCCAGACAGATAGTGCTGATTGCACTGCCCCTATTCCTCCATGCCTCCAAAACACTAGCAAAGTGCTGCCTGCATCCAGGATGACATATTTTTTTTATCGTTGTGCTATGATGACCTTTTCATCCCTCTACAGCAGTGCTTCTATACAACTTGCAGCTTTCCTAATGATGTTGTAAAGGGGAATTTCTAATGCCTAAGTTGCATGTTTGAAAATAAGCAGAGCTTGAGACCAAAGGGAATGCAAATATATTATGTCCTTCCATGCTGTTCTATTCACAGTTTACACAGATTTCACAATGAGATGCAGTTGCAAATGGTAATACTTGTGATATGTGCTGCACAGACATGCATAGAGAAGCTATCTAGATAGGCAATGGAAAGATACAAGTTAGGATCAGTGTTCACCATTGGTAATGCACCAGATCATTAGCGTATTCTGCCATGAAAACTTCCACTTTCATTTGTCAATTCCTTCTCTCTGATTTCACTCTCCTCCTTTCCCTATCTTCTTTTCAGGATTCCCAAACCTTCGTGCAGAAAATGTGCCTTCAGCACACGGAGAGGAAAGAATCCTCTGCTGGGATCTTGATCAGTGTCACTGTGGCTTTGCTGGTCCTTTTGCAGGAACAGGTGTCAGCAGAAGCACAGCTGGAACACTGCAGAAGGACTGACTGCTCGTCTGTGCTGCACAGCTCGGTGCCACGTTCAGGTGGGAGCCCTGAGTCCATCTGTCCCTCTCTTACGAGCTCCGGGTAGGCTCACTGTGATTTAGCTCCACTGCCTCCTGCAAGTAGCCAGTCTTCTCGGTGTAGTCTTGTTGGCTACCATCACTACTTCTTACCTGAAGGAATCTTTCAATTCCAAGCATTCGTTCTCCCAGGTTCTACAAAACCAATGTGCCAAACCCAAGAAGATCTGTTCTCCCAAATGCTTGCTACTGCTGTATATCTCACGGTTACTGATAAACCAGATAGTGTATGATTAACCCACCAATATTAATGTTTGCATGTTGTTTTAACCCATGCCAAGGCCTCTCTCTTTCTCATACTTCTGCAAGAAATGAATTATTTTTAACTCACTCTGACTATCTTGTACTCAAAAGTAGTGGTAGCACACAGTACTTGACTGTCACAGGGAGAATGATGGGGCTCTACACAGATTTTGAAGTGGACCAATGAGTGTACTTCCATTCAGTATGTCTGAGGACTTCAATTCATTTACACAAGTATGATGAAACCAGGAAATTTAACACTGAGTATTTAGTGCCATAGTAACGTCCCACAAATGTGATAAAATCATTATAAACCACGAAATAAAGGGAAACTAGGGAATTCAAAATAGAACCAGCCAGCATGTTCTGTCCATCTTCATGCCTGTCTCCTCTTCATATGGGCCACCAAGTCCATCTTTGGGGGGAATCTTCAATCAGACACGTAGATCATCAGCTGCTGTGACTGAAGGATGCTTCAGCTAGACAGGATTCCTTGGTTTTGGAATGCTTTTCCCATTCCATTTATCATGGTAAGTGACTAACCTCTAATGTTAATGACTAGTCACTAATGTTATGAATGTGATTCCAGACACCAGATGACGATATACTTCATTGCTTACGCTCTTTCATCAGTATTGTAGCAGTTAGATTTCTAATTAATGAAATCATGATCAATGATTCAAGGAGAATCAAGGAGAATACAGTGAAAGTATACTTATTTATCTTTCTCTTGTTTATTTCCAGGAAAACCTCCATTCTTCCTGCTTCCTTATTTTTGCTGGGATCTTCTTCATCTACCTCCTCCTTTCAGAGACAAAGGATACAATTATGAAAATATCAGAAGAATTTGCCATTTTACATTTTAGGATGAGACTTCATTCCATTACAGGAAGTAGTTGTGAGGAATGTACCACCTACATCAGCTTCTAGCTGGTCAGTAGAAGAGATGTTTTTAGTATGGTTGTTAAGGACTTGGATCCTTTAATTAGAGTGCAAGATTTAATTTAATTAGAGTGCAAGATGAAACAAAGGCAAAATATTTGTTTGCTGTTATTAGAAAAGATTTGAATACTCCTTCATAGACACAAGTGGGATCTACATCAATGGAAGCCACTCTCATCACCATAAAAATTTGACAGAAGTTAGTAACGGATAGGTGGTCATGACACAAAATAGGAGCTACGCTGAATTTATAGATTTCACTTATGAAATATTTTGTTCCTAAAAGTCTCCTTTAGTTCCAGTCTCCATGATTTTGTTTTTCAGAATTTCATTTTGAGTTCTTAATTACAGCAAACTGAAAGTATCGAATCCAACCTAGGATAAACCACTGGGCTCCTCTCAGAGGAGAGTGGGAGGACAGTGTATTGTAAATAGGATTCCTTCATAGTGGATTTAAAAAAAAAAAAAAAAAAGTCAGGCCTGATTATTTAGGTGAAAGTAGAAATGAGTCAGTCAGCTTTGCATTCCTGATACAACAGAGCAGTTTTGTTGAGTCACAAGGTATACAATTATCACATCCACAGTTACTCATTTGGTATTCTGACTTGTAACCTGCTTCCTACCACTGTGAGCAGTTCTGTGGGAGAGTAACATGAGCCAGCATACATGGAGAGAACAGAAGGAGAGTGTTGGCAGAATGGTGTGGTCATTTGTAAATTTGTAAGGTTTGCTCATTTCCAACTGCCATTAATTCCTTTAGGGGAACCGTAGTACTGGACAACTATAAGGAAGCGCAAATACAAAAGACGACAGCAGAATGCAGTAAAGGTGATAAATGCACGGGACACAAGGAGAAGCCTGGAGCCTATCCTCATTGGACTTATTCTTTAGAATGGAACAGTAAAAGTCTCCTGATCACACTGTCTCCTAAAATTGCTGATAAAATGAAACAATACTATGCTATAAAATCAAGTGTAGCTCAGAAATGCCAGAAAGACCCAAAAATGTCAGAGAAACATTACTGTGAATTAGTGGAATCACTGCTATTTGAGATCCCCAGCAATTATTTTACAAGGAGAGTAGGAATCACATAGAAAACCCTACACTTTGATATGAATTGAGAAACTGTAGGTATGCAATAAGCAGGAAACATTACAATTTTAAAACAATTTCAAAAATGAATTAATAGCTATGCTGCTTCTGTTTTTGTACAGTCAAAATGCTACTGTTCTTGGTGTTCAAGAGAAAACACAAAAATGCTAAATCATCCTAAATGCTATTGCAAGCCAGGAAAAACAGCTTTGCTATGCATTGTATAGGAACGCTTGCAATTACACAAGTAACCAAGGTTTTATTATTAACATCTATTATTTTCTCTTTTCTTTAGACTCGCTGCATTTGCAGTAAAATCCTCTGTCAATAATTGCATTCTGTGTTTTATGAACTAGAAGTACAAGTCCTGAGGGCGAGCTTAGGAATTTACTGATGGCTCCAACATGACCCCATTGTCACATCCACACTCAGCCCAAACCTTGGCAGTGGAGGAAGGTCCCCTGGCATGACTCAGAGAAAGCTAAAGACATTGAAAGCAGGAATAGCGCAGGACATCAGACATACAAGAGTCCCAAGCAAACCTCTTTCTTCCAAACGTGGTCTCTAGAAGAAGCCAAGTAGAGCCACAGTTCAGGCTTCACCTCACCAATGTGGAGCCGCTGGGAATCAAAGGTGACTTTCCAATGGAGCGGTGGATGCAACACTGGATTTGGAGCTGTTCTGTGTCTGTAATGCTCAGAGCTGAAGCCTGAGGGAGAAAGAATCTGGCTGTGCCACCCTGCTTCATTAAGGAGTATTTACTCACTTTGATTACTCTCACGAGGAAGTGGATTTTAGTTATGGCTGGTTCAGCATGGAGCCTTCAGGACCAGGTACAGACAAAAGCCTCTGCCAGGGCACAGCATCTCCTGGTGCATTCTCACCATCCCTGGCCAGAACCCTCACAATGACAAGATAAGAACTATTTTCCTTGGGATAGTCTAAATGGTACATTAATCAGAATAGCTGAATTAAGCTTTGCAATTTGCTACATCTATCTCGAGCCCAATGAAGAGCTGTGTGTTTGAGAATTTGTCTATTTTTTTCATCTAATAAAAGCTATTTACTATACCAGTGAATCTGAAACTGAGTACTAAGTCTTTACTGCTTAGTAAATACCAATACCTAAACATTTTGCTAGTTACTTTTCCCACTGAGCAGATTATAGGGGATGTTGCTCAGCTCATATCAGAGAAATAAAAGTTTTTTTCTGGTCTTGGAAAACTACTTGGATTTTTTTTTCCCTGAGCTCTCCTTTCTCTTTCCAAAGGCCAGCTACAAACTTCCTCTGTTTTGAAACTTTCCCCCTGCAGGCTGGACCAGATGCAATTATTTCCTGAAATATTTAATCCAGCAGTGTTAACTTTGTCCAGCTGAAGTAAATGTAAGTGAGCAAAGACAAAATAGTAAAAATTTAACCCTGCTCCCTGAAGCCAAATGCCCACTGCCATAGCAGCAGGAATGAGACAGGCACAGAAGCCAGTGATGACACGGACTCTCAGCACACTGGACAGCCAGCCCCTGTGCTAAAGATGACTGGCTTCCTATCAGACCTGGTGAGTACGTGGTGGGGCACTGACATTTGGGATATTTTTGTATGCAATCAGTGCAACAAAGAAAACAAAATCACCATCTCTGTCAAAACAACAAGGCTCCTATTTGCAAGAAGTATTTAGGAAGCGGTTCTACACACTTTTTCAGGGAATTGCAGATGTTTGCACTTCTTATGCTCTGTCTTCCATCTTTGTCAGAGCCTACCTGCAAAATCCTCAAACAAGTGAGATGTTTCTGGAGCATGAGAGGAACAATTAAGGAGCAGCCTGATGCAGCTACAAGCTAAAGATTTTCTTCTACTTCTGCAGGTACAATACCAGGGACTCTTCCGAATGGTCATTGTCCTGGGGATCGGTGGAACATTCCAAATTGGCTTTCAAATTTCCACAATCACCTACGTGAATCAGGTAGGTAAAAGCTCACATAGCAGACTAGTGAACGGCATCACCATGTCCACATCCCTTTCTTGGCATGCTCCTTCCTGATAGTTAGCAAGGATTTAATCACTATATTCTCCTCTTATGATTAATTCCCATTACTATGCTGTTGTGTAAAGCAGAACATGTCAAAGTGTTGAAAACAGAAGAAAATAGAGAGATCTGCAACTTGTTGTTAATAGAACTGTTCCTCAAAAAAAGCACTGACAGGTGTGCTGCAAGTTTACAGGGAGACGGATGTCCCATGTGGCTACTCCAGTGATACCATATGACACTCTCAGAGCTTACCCATCTTCACATAGGGAAGCCAAACAGAACAAGTCAAGTGAACTGTGCTTTAACTGCTTCTCTCCACTGACCACAGGTAAAACTCCCATTTGAGACACTGGAACTTAAGGGAAGACATTATCATTTAGTAGAAATCACCTTATGGCAGAAGTGTTACTTTCAGGCTTCACAGCACAGAGTTCTAAGTGAGAAAGGATTTAGAAACTGCAGTGATCAGGTGCAGTTCCTCTTTACAGGTCTGTGTCTTAGGGCCTCAAATTTCAAGAACAACCAAGCAAAGAATGATCTCCCAGTAACAGAGAATCAATATAGCATATTCTATTACTCTATGCCAATTAGCTAGTACAAACTTCTAGAGTCTATATGAAATAGAGACTTTAGCTGAAGCAACAAAGTTGTGTTATAAATGTAATAAAATGCATGCTGTGGAGTCACAGTTATTGTTAATTATCCTTTTTTCCCTGTCTCAGCATGTTAAGGCTTTCATTAATGAAACTTGGCTGCAGCGATATGGCTACCCCATCCACCAGGATAATCTCTTGTTCCTGTGGTCTCTCGTCGTATCCATCCTTGGTATAGGAGGTCTCTTGGGTGCTTCAGGAAGTAGATACCTGACTGTCAAGTATGGCAAGTATGTATGTTTAATGAGAATTTGTCAACTGAATCTTAATTTAAGGAAATTACTGTTGAGGTTTTTAAAGTTTTTAAATGTGAGACTGATTTAAAGGTACAGTAACAGCTGTACACAGCCAGCTTGGCAGTGATGCCAAGTTGCTGCTTCTTGCCTGTGTCCTGTGGCACTAGCTAACCAATTATGCTTCCAGCCTGTCACACGAGATGCAGTTACTAAGGCTGGTTCAGTTGGAAAGGTTGCTCCCAGCTGAAGGCAGAGGTGTTTCTTGGAGATGCTACTCAAAATATAGCAGCACTGAGATGCTCCTAGGTGCTACATCAATGTCATATTGCTTCCCTTCCTTGTTTCACTCTCCCTGGTTTTCTGGGAAATGAACTTTGACATGTAACCCAGAAGGGACACAGTACAGGCTGGCAGGTCCTGTCCCAGAAGTCACAGTGCCTACACATGCCTTCCAGGGAATCTGGAAGTAACCTTTTTTCCAGTGCTTTTCTCTGCTGGCCATATAACAGACATCCTTGCCTCTAGTGAATTCTCCCTGTTCAGATCCTGAGCTAGCTGGATGACAATATAATTCTATGTAAGAGGGACACGAAGTGTCCAGAGCCAATAGTAGAAGGACTTCATTTTGTACTGGACCATATATGCATAACTTGACAAAGTTGGCAAGATGATTTCACCCTACACTTCTGTGTTCCAGAAGCTTTAATGCCATTTGTCTCCTGATCTACAAAAATGCTTTATTTGCTTGCATTTACAGAAAAAAATGTCTCCTGTGCAACAATCTATTAATGATAACTGCAGCATCTATCATGGGCTGCAGCAAAATGTCCCAGTCCTTCGAGATGATTCTCATTGGACGCTTCCTATGTGGTGTAAGTGTAGGTAAGTGATTCCTCCCACAGGTTAAATATTACGTCCTTATTCAAAATAGATAACCCTCTGCTAAGAGAAAAAAAATCTTAATTCCATGATCCTCTGTCAGAAGATATTCTACATCAACCAACAATAAGGAGTACAGTTATAAATGATCTTGCAGATACCAAATGAAATTCAGCTTTGCCAAGTGCATAAATATTCAGAGCTGTCATAAATGTTCTGATACAATTGAAAACTTTTCTAGTGGAGAAATAGATATGGTAGTACTTTAATTTTGATGGACAGTACTCAAAATTATATGGAATATAGATTAAATCTAGTGCTCTCATATGGCTTCAGAGAAACAGACCATTCAAAGTCATGGCCATTTCATTTTGACTCTGAGCATATTTCGGGAATGTTCTACAACGGTGTTCAAACTGCTTCAAAGCAGTGAGTCCTTGGGGTTAGTGAAAGGAGCTGGACACAATCCAGTAAAATCACTCCCTGTGGGTAGTCCATGTGCAGAGAAAACAACTTGTGCTGTTGTCAGTATTTGTTTCCTCCACAAAATGTTGCTTTTCTGTTTGGTTTTGGATATTCACAAGAATGCCTTCTTTTTTTTCTTTTTTTTTTTAACTTCATTAGAAATTAGTGTCTATTTTTCAAATAGCCAAGTTCTGTAAATTGCTGACATACAGAGGTATTGAAGAACATTATTTCAAGGATTGCTCACCCATGGTCACCCTGCTATGATCTTATGATCTTATGTAAAGACCTAATTTTTGCTATGGAGACTGCATATCTCCACCATTTTGCCAACTCATAAAGCCAGGAGAAGAAAATGTTTTCAAATCAGATTAGAAGGTCTGTGACTATCATATAAAGAAAATACTCTTGTTCCCAGACTAGATTTCAGAATTTCTGAGTTATTAAGTACTTCACTGATAGCGGGAAACATCAACTCTGCTTCAAATCATCAAAATTATTGTTGTACATTGAAAAGAAATACTTGCCCCTTCTCTCAAGTCATGTACAAACCAACATTGAAATACCATTTACTTTAACCCACAATGGATCTACCGTACCAGCTCTTCTATGACATCACTTCAAACAGGGCTGAGGTTATATACATTAACTACAAGCAAATTAAACACTACTTCTCTCTGTTTAGTTACCTTTTGCATATTCTCCTTTAAAATGTACTAGGACTCAATGATGAGTCCTCAACACCATGATGAGGCAACAGCCCGTAGGTGTACAGTTCTTAAGATCAGGAAACTGCACTGTGCAAAGAGGACAGGAACCACTTCTGTAGAAAGGGTTAGAAAGCCTAGTACTGAAAAATCTCATGCCTAGGTTGAGGTATGAGAAACGATTTGGTGCACGAGGCAGCTATATTCTGTGCTGCTTAGTTATTTACATTCAATTTTATTTCCCAAGGTTATGAATGTCTTCTTCTTCTCTCCCATAATTTCCTCTTCACCTCAAGGCTTTTCTACTCCTCTGCATCATCAGTATGTTGGGGAAATTTCCCCTAGGAAGCTACGTGGATTTGCAAACTCTACTGCCTCTTTCTTTTGGTCACTGGGAAAAGCCGTAGGGCAAATTGCAGGACAAAGGTATAGTACAACTGATTTGCGACCCAGTTCATATCTGGATCCCTCTATCTTTTGCTTCTTCTGCTGCTTTTCCATCCATTTCTTTCTCTTCTCAAAAACCAATGTAATGAACTTTTATCCTATACACTTGTTTTATTCCTGCCAGAGAGCTGCTGGGCAGCCAGTCCCTGTGGCCCATGCTGATGGCCTCCTGTGGAATTCCGGCACTGGTCCAGCTGTTCACTCTGCCCTTCTTCCCTGAATCCCCACCATATCTCCTCATGCATAAAGGAGACCAGGAAGGCTGCAAGAAAGGTAACTGAGTGCTCTGTGTTCCTGTTCTTTACTTGGCTTTCAGTTGGTTTGTGAGTTTTCTCTCCCAGTGATGAAAAATTTTCTCCCTGCTCATTTCTGAGATGATTCTGAATACCCACTAAGTACATTTTTGTTGTAGTCTTCACATAGAACACAAAACTACTCTGTATTACAAAATCTTTCATGCTAAGCTGTTATGCCCTGAGCAGTATAAATGATAAATGGTAAATGACAAATGACAAATGGCTGTTTGCACTGTAGGGCTCCACAAGGCACCACTCAACTCTATGTTGTTGGCTGTGTACCAAGCTTGTACCCTGAGAGAACAAGGAAGGGATTAATGTGGACCCATGGGCAGGGAGGAAGTCATTGTGCACCTCACTAAGCCCCTCTCTCTGACGAAGCCCCTCTGTGAAAAAGGGAACAGGGCTCTGGAATACACCATAGGATATCTTTGCCTCACACTGCAGACACAGCCCATGCTGTTCTGACAGACGTATGCATCATGCACTTAAACTCCTCAGACACCAAACAAAAGAGACAAATTAACATGGCAGGTCTCACTCTCCTTCTCCTCTACAGCCATAAGGCAGCTTTGGGGTGAAGGCCATCACCAAGCAGAGATTGATGACATCATGAAAGAGAAGGCAACAATGAAAAACATCAAGATCTTGAGTGTCCTGGAGCTAATGAAAGAACCAGCTACCCGCTGGCAGCTGTACATGACAATTATTCTGACCACCTCAGTTCAGCTGTGTGGCATCAATGCAGTTGAGTGCATTTCCACCTTAAAGTCTCATAGCGTTTACAGCAACCTTAAAGAAGACAACATGGCTCTCAGGAGCTCCCCTCATTTTTCCCAGGTTTCCCAGGTGGCTATTTGCTATCTGCCAACCCTTCTACACAGCAGCAGTTGCCTGCAGAGTTTGGCCAGGCTCTCCATATGACATCTTCTTGCCCAGCTCTTGGTCGTTACTGGAGTTACCATCCTCTGTATTTAGGGATATTTATCAGCCATTTTTGGCAGCTGCTATGAGGCCCCAGAATCTGTTCCTACCAACAAGCCCACTCTCTCTTGGCAAAATCTACAGCACAATTTCATGTTACTGCTCCCATGTGTCAGCATTCTAAGGAGGACACTTGTGGTGGGATGGCAATATGCTCACTCTACCTTTAGCCATTAAAGCATGCTCACGGTTCTGGCGGCTTCTGCAGTCCCCCTTGTCTTCTTCAGATCAGAACTTTCCTGAGATCATTTTGAAGCCACAGCTTTGCAATTTCCTGCATGATTCTTCCATGTATAACTTCACGCTGCAGCAACATCTGTGAAGGAAACACACAGCTGAGTCTAACACAGTTCAAACTGAAATCTTTATCATCTTAGCAAATCTCCGAACAGAGCAGAGATACTTTAAAAGAAAAGATGTCTGTTCTACTTCCTCATGATTCCGTAACCCACACTTTTCTTTCTTGAGAGGGAAGAGTATATCCTACAACATTGTTCTTGGATGGGCTCCAAAAGTGACAATATAACTGGCTGTGTATGAAAGCACCTAAATGAGATCTATGCAAACCTAATTACAGCAGCTGAAGATTTGTTTATCACAGAACTTTACCTTTCATCAAATTAATTCAATTTGATAATGTTTTATAATGTTTTTGTCTGCCAATAAAGTGAATGCTACCAGAAAGAGTGCACAACTCTTACTCAAAAACTGAGCTGCACGCTCCTTGGTTGCCAGCTCCTATCCAGGCTAGTTTCACACAGACATGGGTAAGAAATTATATTCTTTCTTCTCTTATTGTTCTGTGTTTGTTGTTTTTTTCTCCTCTAGATTTATTTTTATACTTTTGAAGTCCTCCAGGCAGCTGGCTTTGAGGAAAAAATGGTCTACTATATGACCATCTCCATCGGACTTGCAGAACTCTTAGCCACTGTAGTCTGTGTAAGTCAAATCATGTTACTATGGGAATGTGTCACCGTTTGCTTTTCTGGCACTGACACCAGCTGTGATTTCTGTCCCTCAGAGCTCCATCATTGAGCGACTGGGAAGGAAAACACTCATAAGAGGAGGCTACTGCATCATGGGTTCACTGCTAGCTGCTATCACAGTGACCCTCTCCCTACAGGTTAGGAAACTCTTCTCCTGGTAGTCCTCTTTCCTTTATCTATTCTGTTCTATTCTTACCTCTGCTCGTAGGCAGAAACATGTTTCTGAGAAAGGAATGTGAAGCTCAGAAGTTCTCAAATAACCCTCTGCACGTAGGATTAATCCTTCTTTCAGCAAGTACTCTGCACTCCTGCCTCCCTTTAAGCAAGACCATAGCAAGGGGTGCACAAAGCAGGGAGAAGGTAGCCCTGATTCCTGTTGTCGTCAGGCTGCAAACACTGAACATTGGTCAGCACAGATCAAAATGTAGTCATAGGAAAATTGTCCTTTCTAATTAAGCATTTCTTAATAAGTAACAATTAAAAAAACAGACTCTTTGAAGTTCAGCTTTGCTGCAGATTTCCCTGGGAATGTACATATTTGTTCACAGACTGCAGAGCAGTCCAGTTCTTTATTACTGTGTCAGTGATGTAACTTCTTCAGAAGCAGTTCTGTTGGGTTACCAGTTTTCATCTAAGAGCTGCTCGGTAGAAACTACTGCAAAATTAATATTGAAGCAAGGTGGCAGCAGACTTCCATTTCTGTTTCAATCATGAAGGGTCTTGGATATAGGAGAGATCTTTTCCTAAAGCATTGTATTCTGTATCTTCTTGACTAAGATCTAGGAAAGCTCCTTTTAGTAGAAATTATTATAGCTATTACCCTGTAAAAACCAAAGAAAACTTGGCCTTCCCATATCTCTAAGGGCTAGGGGAAGCACTGACGGATCAAGCAGAAAGGAGGACATGGTGGAAAAGTACTATTCAGACATCCTTTAATTGAAGGCATCTAAGCTTGACAGCTGCTCTGCACCAGCAAACTTGATTCTTTGCACACCTAACAAAAATCTCAGGGCTCTGTCCATAGGAAGATGGACTCACATTTCTCTTCCAGTTCTCACACACTGTATGTTATTTACTGAAGTGACAGCATCAAAAAACTTTTCTCACCTACAATTATTCACAGATTTCACCCAGAAATTGTTTTTTTCTTTGTTTTGTTGTGTTTTCCCAGGATTGGTATTTCTGGATGCCGTACTGCAGCCTCTGTCTGATTATCTTATTTGTAGTTGTCTTTGGGCTTGGGCCGGGTGAGTACTTCATTCAGAAGAAGTAAAAGGATCAAGTCATGTCACCTTGCAAATATGGCTGGGGAAATATTGCATTATTTAGTATATAGCATTTCACAAAGGTGAGTTCATTTAACCTAACCTTGTAGTCACGTAAGCATCGTGGGTCCAGTCGGTGGCCAGAAACTTCAACGCCATCAGGTTTGGGTTTTCACAATGAGAGACTGATGAAAGGAGAGAGCAAAAAGTATTCACCAGAAAATCACAGAGAAACAGAGTGAAAGCAGATTTTTCAGAAATGCTAAGAGAAAAAAAAAAGAGAGAGAGAGAGAGAAAGAAAAGCAAGGATACTTCTAAATTCATTGTCATTTACTCTCAAATTGTATCCCACATAAACAGCAGCATAGAAGACCGACTTTGGATTAACTCTTTTCCTAGCTTATACTACCAACTCCTTGTGAACTTATAAAGCTTATTTATTTTTAAAATACTTGCCTTCTCACGTGGGTGAGAAGGCCACAAATGAAATTATTTTCCTAATTCAAAGCTGTCAAAGTTCTGTGGCTTCAAGACCATCACTGAAAAGCCCAGGAAGTGAATCTGGAAAGACTGCTCATCACTGATCTAGCAATATCATACTGGGAATTCTTGCTTGTAGTAATAATTGGTATTTCACACTTATGCAACTTTTTTAATGAGATGTCAGATTTTTTGAAATGCCAACCACTCAATTCTTAAATCTCCCCAATAAAATTTGTTTTAAGAACTTAATATTTAAATAAAGTGATGTGTAACAGTTTATAAGATGCCACAAACACTCTCTTTTCTAAAAGACAGTGACATACTGAAGTCTCTTGAATGCCAGCCAACAACAGTAGCATCTTTTTTAAGATCCACATCTTCACATCAAACACATTGAGAAGTAATTCCTACTCCTCTTCCTTCTTAGGTGGTGCCACAGTTTCCATGAGGGTTGAAATTTTCAAGCTGTCATGCAGAGCACCTGCCTTTGTGATCAGTTCAATTTTCAACTGGCTGGGTGTCTTTGTGATTGGAACAACCTTCCCATTCATTGTGGTGAGTGACTTACTCCAGGGCACTCCCCAGGTGTGCCATGCTCCAGAGCTGGCCACAGGAGTTGCAAGAAGAGCAGCAGGAGACATCTCAAGAAGGTGACAAACAAAAAGATATGCTCATCTTGCTCCCTTTCTCACTCTGCTCTTCCCTGCAGGAAGGACTCAAGCACTTCTGTTTCCTCATCTTTATGGGGGTACTTTTCACTTCAGCAACAATTTTCCACCTGTTCCTTCCAGAAACGAAAGGGAAGTCAATTGTGGAAATAACAGAAGAGTTTGATAAACTAAACTTCAAAAAGAAGAATGCTTCAGCAACTCCAAACCATGTCATGGAGGAGGGTCACACCTTCTGCACCAGGCTGTGACTGGCTGGTACAGGGGTGGCAAGCATTCTTAAGAAAAAGAAAGAGAAGAAATTTGTTGTTTCCTGTCTAGCAAGTTGGTCAAACAGACAATCAGCTTTCATTATCCATCACCTAGGAGGTTTTTCTTTTGCCAAAACAGCACGGTTCTAAAGCACTCCACTCTGGGCAGCTTAGAAAAGGGATGATGGCTGATATTAGCGGAATAGACTTGTCTAACTCATGCATATCTTGGCTCAACTTGCTGATGTGTAAATCTCTTCTATAATAGAGCAATTAGTACATACTGAAACTACATGTAGAATTTGTAAACATTCTGCTGACCACGCAGAAAAGGAAGACATATGATCTCTCCTCTCTCTGTGATTCATGAGTTTGTATTTACAACCCTGAAATAGCAATAGTAAAGTTCTTGGCTTGCTATCTCTGGCTATATCTCAATTCACAACAGATTAAAGAAAAAGAAATAACAGAATAGGACAGAAAGTCTTTGTTTCTTTAAACTGAACAACCACATCTTTCCAGATTCCTATACTTAATGCCACAATTTTCTTTTGTTGTCAGATTTTCTTTCTAGTTTGTCAAAATTTAGCACTTTTGGATTTTAAACTTTCGATATCAGAAGCTCTCCTTGCTTAGGATTGCATTGAATTATTTTATTTAAAATTAAAAAGAAAGAAAATAAATCATTTGATTCTAAGATCAGATTTATTCATGAAATGAATAAAGAATGAGTAAAAAATTCCTATACAGCATTACTTGTTTCAGTGGCAATACAGCTAACGAAGTCACAGATGGGAACCCATCACCAGAAAACAGAAGCATGGGGAGTCCTTTCAGATACTCAGTGCTATCACCCCATCAGCATCATCACTTTAAGCCTGTAGCTACCCCTCCAGGATCAGACTGCCTTGTGGGCAGTGAAACACATAACAATATGCAGTGGAGTGCAATACACAGAGTAAAATCTAAACACTAGATGTACATAGTAAAATAAATGTTCCTTTTTATCTCTGATACTGCTTTGACTGGTGTATTTGCTTCAACTCCAACGAGGATATTCGAAATACAAATTCTGTTGTTCATCTTAACTGCTGCTTACCTTTTTTTGGAAACATTAAACATAATAAAAATGGCAGATACCCCAAATCTTTGGAAACATAAGCAGACTGTCGTCATGTAGCATTGCTGGATTTACTCTCCAGTGAGCCACTCCTCTGATCTGTTATTCATTAGATGTTATTAGGAAAGTCTTCTCCATATGATCCTTAACAGGAAGTGATCTGATGCCCTATGGAACATTAATGTGACAACGAAGTGGAACAGCTATTTGGAGCACAGGTCAACCTTTGCCTGTGCTCAGTGGAGCGAGAGTTGTATTCTGGTAACAGCCTGGTCAAGGGATGAAAAAGCAAAAATGTATGGTTCAAATATAAAGCTGGAGTATCTGCAATAATTCATGGCATACAGCATGTTGGGTAGGTATACTGGTACTTCTGCTCAGTGATTTACGCCTTAGCAATCCAGGTCTTTCTCAATGTTTTGGGATCATAATGAATAAAAATTGCCAAAAGCCTCCTAAACATAACACCCAGTTATCTGAAACGGCATGACTGCAGCATCTTGATGATACTTCAGAGTACTGTGGAAGTCCAGTGCAGAGAGCCAGGGGTGCCAAAGAGGTGAACCACTCAGAAGTTGCAGGAGCACCCCATGTACACATTCAGAGACATCAGTTGATGTGTAAGGATTGTCTCAAATACTGACTCTGAGGCAGATACAAAAACTTTCAAACTAGAAAAGAGAAGTGCTGCTACATAGACACTAAAAACAGACCTGGGCTAGTTAGACTTCATTTGAGAAGGTTTAGAACAGCTTTGCATATGTGTGTCTTGCATGATTGTAACACTGCATTTTCCCCCAGCACCTTCTAAGCAAGGCAGATACTAGAAGCTAGCATAGCATTTCTTTCCTTTGGCAGATGGACAGTTTGTCATTCCAACTTTGCATGACTTTTCAGAAAAATAAATTAATTCCTAACATCAAAGGGATGATCTCACTTGTGTTCTAACAACAGTTTCACTGCTGGAGACCTAATGAAAAAGAAAAAGAAAAAGAAAAAGAAAAAGAAAAAGAAAAAGAAAAAGAAAAAGAAAAGAAGGGAAGGGAAGGGAAGGGAAGGGAAGGGAAGGGAAGGGAAGGGAAGGGAAGGGAAGGGAAGGGAAGGGAAGGGAAGGGAAGGGAAGGGAAGGGAAGGGAAGGGAAGGGAAGGGAAGGGAAGGGAAGGGAAGGGAAGGGAAGGGAAGGGAAGGGAAGGGAAGGGAAGGGAAGGGAAGGGAAGGGAAGGGAAGGGAAGGGAAGGGAAGGGAAGGGAAGGGAAGGGAAGAGAAGAGAAGAGAAGAGAAGAGAAGAGAAGAGAAGAGAAGAGAAGAGAAGAGAAGAGAAGAGAAGAGAAGAGAAGAGAAGAGAAGAGAAGAGAAGAGAAGAGAAGAGAAGAGAAGAGAAGAGAAGAGAAGAGAAGAGAAGAGAAGAGAAGAGAAGAGAGAAGAGAAGAGAAGAGAAGAAGGCAAAAAACCCACCATGTATTCTCAACTTACATCAAAAACAAAGACAATTTCATTCTGAGAACAACATAAAGCTGAGGAAAATGGCCAGGTGGCACTGCATCTCAGATGTCAGCTGGAGAATTTGTGAATATTCTTCACAGATGATATATTTTCCAGTATGACTATTTGCATACAATAATTTCTTTCTGATTTCTTCATCTTCTGTAACTGAGGTGTAAAATGTAAATGATATCTAAGCCATTTAGCGGCTTAACACGTATAAAACCATTTTAGACATGAAATAAATGAAGTTAAAGACTGAAAACATTCTCTGTGATGTAAAAGACAATATTCCAGCTCTGGAGGTTACTAGACTGATGTTGGATCTTCTTTTCCCAGCAAAGAAAAATCCACTTCTCCTAACTATTCAGCTGCTCGAGCCCAATGTGCCACCGCAGAATTGTTAGGCTCTTTCCAAAAGTCCTGCAGATCACTATCCAAGCCCCATCTAAAATTCCCAACAGATAACACTGCCTCTATGTTTCTTAGTTTCTTCTGACAACTAAGCAAGTTATGGCTACTGCAATTCTTTTTAAAATCAATGTCTCTGTTTCCTATTGCCCTAGTACAAAAGAGAGTTCATAATATATACAGGTTCCTTGCAAGGGAGACTGTCTTGGTTACTTGAGCTAGACATAACCATTGGTTGAAATATTTAATCCACAATTCTAAACTTTGTACAACAGCTGAAATAAGTGTAATTAACTCAAAAACCTCCTAACTAAACTTTAACTTCAGTAACGTGGGACTAGTTCACTGACGCTGCTATTGTGTAATGTGAGCTTTCGGTTCCTTTGGCAGGTGCCAGTCAGTAAGCAACAGGAATCAGCTCTTTCGTCGGAGATGGCCACCTTTTTCTCTGACCTGGTGAGTAAGTGTCACTTTTTCTCATGTCCCTGACATTTAAAGGGCAAGGTTAACGTAATCCAGATTTCTTAAAGATTATAAGCTCTTTTAGGACAGCGACCATCCTTCACTTCTGCATTTAAACATCACCAAGAGGAATGGGGCTTGAAGCATGTTTTTTCATGCAAGAAGACAAAATAAAAACTAACAGAAGTCCTTGCAGTTCCACTGTCTGACAATGCTGTTGTACTTTTGTCGTCTGAATTACTGAAAACTAGCAGGCACTCTGATTACTTTCATGACTAATTCTAAAGTAATGAATGGATTAACTGTGCTGCAAAACTGTGTCCAGTTTTGGGCCCCTCACTGCAAGAAAGACATTGAGGCCCTGGAACGTGTTCAAAGAAGGGCAACAAAGCTGGTGAGGGGTCTGGAGCACAGGCCATATGAGGAGAGGCTGAAGGAGCTGGGAATGTTCAGCCTGGAGAAGAGGAGGCTCAGGGGAGACCTTATAGCTCTCTATAACTTCCTGAAGGGAGGTTGTGGTGAGCTGGGAGTCGCCTCTTCTCTCGTGTCATTAGTGATAGGACTAGAGGGAATGGTTTCAAGCTGCGGCAGGGGAGATTCAGGCTGGACATTAGGAAATATTACTTCTCAGAAAGGGTGGTCAGGCACTGGAATGGGCTGCCCAGGGAGGTGGTGGAGTCACCGATCCTGGGGGTGTTCAAGGAACGATTGGATGTTGTGTTGAGGGACATGGTTTAGTGGGAGCTATTGGTGATGGGTGAAAGGTTGGACTGGATGATCTTGTAGGTCTTTTCCAACTTTGGTGGTTCTATGATTCTATTCTATTCTATGATTCTAAAAGGCTAGGATGTACATGACAAGCTGCAAAAAAAAAAAGAGCTTCCTCATTTCATCCATCCATTTAATATTATCCTTCAGGAGTTACCATAGTCTTAAGAGGGGAAGAAATTGTAACAAGTATTTCTTACACTACTTCTCAACTTGCACTCAGTACTAAAATTCTTAATTTCTAAATCTGTCATTCACCAATTAAAAAAGAAACAAAAAAAAAAGCAAGAGTGAGAAGATGAGTTAATTTGTTTGAATGCTTTTGTTGATAAGCAAATCCACTGAATCTGAGACAGAGCTTTGAAGGAAATTCAGAATCTCCTGATCCATTAGCTTCTTTGTTCTTGTCATGTGGTAACTTTGGAAATTCAGTTGTGGGGAAATAAAGTAACAACAAAACAAAGTAACAACAAAAATGGTCGTAAGGACTAGAATAAGCAGAGATCTAACTATTATCCTAGCCACAGTTATACACATTTACTTTACTTTGCTCCTGTCTGATTGTATTTTATTCCAGCTTTTTCTTCATCCAGGCACTGATCTCCAGGAAACTGTGAGCTTATGAAGCTCATGATAGGAAAAGGGGGAATGGCTTTAATATAAAAGAGGGGATATTTGGGTTGGATGTTAAGAATAAATTTTTTACTCACAGTGTTGAGGCAGAGCTGTGGGTGCCCCATCGCTGGGGGCACTCAAGGCTGGGTTGGATGGAGCCCTGGGCAGCCTGACCTGGTGCAGGGCAGACAGCCCACGGCAGGGAGTTGGGGCTGGGTGATCTTTCAGGTCCCCTCCATCGTAAGCCATGCCGTGATTCTGTGATTACTTTCTGGCTTGAAAAGAACACAGAGCACAGTGCCTTCTACACAGATCAGTAGTATCACATACCCCAGATACGTCTGGGTAGTTTTGTGTTAGGGAGAGTTTTGTGTTAGTGCAATTACAGAGGCTATTCCAAATTATCATCTTCTTTTTTTAGTCAATGCTTTTCTGAGGAAGGCAAATGTTAAAAGTATCTTTCCTTTATTAAGCTTAAGGATAACAACAAAGTCAGAAACGAAAGCAGTACATTAATATGAAGTTGACGGAGCACTTTATTTTCACTTTGCAGGTTCAGTTCCAGGGGCTATTTCAAATGGTCCTAGTGCTGGGAATTGGTGGTAGTTTCCCATATGGATTCCATATTTCTGTCATCAACTCCCCCTCTGTGGTAAGTAGCCATCTACCTGGCCAGCTTTAAGATTTGGGGGTCTTACTTTCCAGTTCATCAATCCAGTTTCCAGTTCATCAATCTGCCATGCATATGATCTCCTCTCCTGTATGCTACTTACAGGCAAAACATGGCCAAATACATAGATGTCACAATATTACACTTTCAGCACCATTACTGTCTTCCACGTGTATAAAAACGCGCTTCTCATAGCTAGAGCCCATAAGTGAGAGAGACATCTTGCATTAACCTGTCTGAATTTGATTTGTAATTTTACTTCTCCTTCCTCAGCATTTTTCTAGTGATTTAATTGTAAAAGATCAGCCATTCTGCTAATACACCACCAAAGCCTTCCTACAATTCCTGAATTTCATCAAATACAACTTTCTGAAGTGGAGAAGAATGCCAACAGCACATTTTCTGGTTTTCAAGCTTGCTGACTGACACTAATCTGAAGATTTTGAAATTGATCTCGACTAACCTATTTTACTCAGGAAGTTAATCTCAAAAGAAATCTAGTGTGGGCTAGAACTGAAGTACAGCAGACAAATAAAATGAAGGAATCTGACACCCATTATCCACTCAAGAATCATTTTCCTTTTCAGCACATCAGGAAGTTTATTAATGAAACCTGGATAGAACGACATGGCTCTCCCCTCCATCCAGAGACGATCATGCTGCTGTGGTCCTTCATTGTGTCTGTCTTTGGGATCGGAGGCTTGTTGGGGAGCCTCTGCTGTGGCTACCTGACTACCAAATACAGGAAGTAAGTACTTCTAGTAATAGCTCAAGAGTCCAAGTATGGCAAGTACAAGGAAATATCAAAGTGAATGAATAACCCTTTTCTTCTTGGTCGAAGCAGCCTGATTGCAGACTAAACTGATTGTGTGTACTGGCACATCCAATGCTTTCTAGCTGCAAGATCTGGCAAGCTTTACAAACACCCAAAAAGTAGTGGAGTCTTCTGCTGTAGCATTCTATGTGCAGCCTCTCTAAACATCTGGAAAACAGTGTGCAGAAGGCATTCTTACATGACAAAGAGCCAGATTTCTACTTACGTACAGTTGTTTTGGGGTGATGACATTATATCATATATTCATATCTAAACTAATGAACCTGTGGACAGAACTGGAAAAATTTCCCTGAAACTACGCTATAAAAGATGAAGATAGCACCAAAACAAATTCTCCGAGAGAAATCTCCATTCTTGGCAATACATTTTACTAGAAATCATTCCAAAATTATTTTCCTCTCTGGAAGGAGAAAAGATTCCTCACCAGTCTGGTCTTTTCCCAGTGTCTGTGTATAACACCACTAATTTCATTTGCAGAGAAATTGGCAAACTCATCTGCTTGGTGTGATCCATTTAAAGATCTGCTCCACAATCCACTGGTCCAGAGGCCCCTATGTGGGTCTTAACAAACCAGCTTAGCCTGCCTGCCATTGTGTTCTTTGTTGTCAGGTAAGTGCCCCCAAGAAATTTCTTGTGGGACACTGCCTAATCCCACACTCAGAGGTCTCCCATGACTGGAAACAAAAATGAGTTCTCCCATGGATTATTTAGTGCGTGATAACCTGTATCACAGTCTTTTAAACAGAAGATCTCTGGGAGTTCTTCATGTGTGCAAGCGGACTCTAGTCTAGCAAGCATTACAGCAAAACTGAGTGCAAATGACTTTGACTTGATCCTGAGACATCGTGACTGGGAGCATATCAGCCCATGATTCACACAGAGTGCTTTTTGAACCATGAAGCACACCTCTGAAAAATGCTTTCTGCCATCTCCCAATACCTCAGATCACATCCATCTGGCCAAGAGTGCCTTTAATATGATCCGTACTAAAACAAGAGCCGTAGACAGATTACCTCTGGGAAAAAAATGTAACATTTTATGAGGAGTTCCTGAGATAAATATTAATGAATTCAAACATAAAGGACTGTGAAATTTTAAAGCACCACTTTGACTATCCAAAGTCAAAATTCTTTCAGACATTTCTTTAAACAACAGGAATGGTTCCACCTTGCTTTCTGTCAGAGAAAAAACAGTCAAAAGAGATTCTTGTTTCACACTAAATTCTCATGGTTTGGTATTGTTCTTTGTTTCAGAAAGAAGTGCCAGATTGTCACCAACCTGATCATGCTGGTAGCTGCACTTTTAATGGCCTTCAGTAAAACAGCCAAATCCTTCGAGATGATTCTGGCTGGACGCTTTCTTTATGGCGTTGGTACAGGTATGTGCCCGTGGCATTGTGCAGAGCAAGCACCCCTGCTGTCCCAGGATCTTCTCTTCAGGTATTGCCACTCTTGAGTAACGATTTTAAAGAACTAAGCAAATGTACTAGGCTATTAGTAAAAATTAAAGCCACCACCCCTTTGCAAGAAATTTGAATCCAGATATCAGAGTGAATGGAAACAGTGGAAGACAGGATGGGGCCAGAAATTTCAGTATTTTAACAGTCACTTATCCTCTTTTATCTTAAAGGGTTCTCTCTCAATATACATCCTCAGTATGTAGGAGAGATTTCACCCAAGAAGCTGCGTGGATTTACAAACTCCACAGTTTCTGTTTTTCTGACACTGGGAAAACTCACAGGACAGGTTGTTGGACTACGGTAAATTCTGTTTTTCTATTGTGTCACACTAGAAGCAGTAGAAATCTTTCTATATACTTACCATCTCATCTACTCAGTGCCTGAGAAACTCTTTAATCTTCTCTAAAACAGGGCTTATCTTATGCCAGAAGAAAACTTTTGATCAAATTTGAGGCAAACATAGTTTTAAATATAGGAGAAAGAAAACCAAGTTACTCATGATCTGAGTTCTTCCTCGTGATGCTCCCTTTCCACTAGGAGACTTGCCCTCAGAAATTTACTGCAATTACATGAAAGTCTTAGCAAGGCATTTTGGTCCTGCAGTCAACCAACGGTCAAAACAGTCTCATCAGCTCTTTAGACATCACACTGAATCCTAATCATCTTTAGAAAGCATTTCAAGATGCCAAAGACATTCCTAAAAATTGTCCAAAATAAAAATAGCCAGATTTGTGAAATTTGCCAGATCATCAATACAGGTGTTTGCTCCGCTGCACCTTTGAATGGAATTTGAGCAATCCTCACCACTCAGGAGAAGTTCCTGAACATTCATAATTTTGTTTCACATGCACTTTTCAGGGAGATTTTAGGAAGTGAAGCTTTGTGGCCATGGTTGTTAGCATCTAGTGGACTGTCAGCACTGGTTCAACTGGTTACTCTTCCATTTTTCCCTGATTCACCATCCTACCTCCTGATCCAGAAGGGTAATGAGGAAGCCTTCAGGAAAGGTAGAGTGTCTAATTTGCGACCTAATTTATGTGATACGGTAGAATGCCAGCTTTGGTAGAAGATAAAGCAGGACAGAGCTGTTCAGCACAATGGTGCATATCATGGAGCAATAGCAGAGGTAGTTCTAACTAAAGCAGTCGAGTTTCCTAAAGCAAAACATCTGCATTAACTGGAGAGTTCACTCAGGCTAATTTAGTCAGTTCAGAAAAGAAAGATGGATGCATAACAGCATGTTTAATATGTCCCATTTGGGCAGTAACTATTTCTTTAAAGGAAATGGTTTGGGCAGTCCAATGCTTACTAAATAAAATGTACATAAATGTTTACTTTGTGTACAGTTAAGTCAACTCAGCTTTAGAAGGATACACTATACTGACAACAGAGGGACAACATTCCTCTATCTGCCTGTTGGCTCAGGATCAACTAGATGACAGAAGCAGACAACAAACCAGACACTGAGCACCTACATCGATGAATAGGCAGAATAAGGATTTAATGTAATCATTTATGTTGGAGATATTCTGGTAGAATAATGCACTCGCCTCTCTCTCCCCAACAGCCATTAGGAAGCTCTGGGGGGAAGGAGACCATCAAGCAGAAATTGATGACATTATGAAGGAGAAGGTTGCAATGACGAGCACCAAAACCTTGCGTGTCCTCGAATTAATAAAAGAGCCATCTATGCGCTGGCAGCTTTACATTTTGATGACTGTCATGACCACCTTGCAGCTCTGTGGAATCAATGCAGTTGAGTGCTCTCTTTATCTGCAGAACAATAAACAACATTAGGCAGCATTACAAAACCCTCCAAGTTACGATTTCTTACACTAGCTTAGACTAAGAAACTCACAGAATAATTTCCATTGGAAGAGACCTTTGGAGATCATCTGGTCCATATCCTACTACTCACAGTAAAACTACCTTCAAAGTTAGATCAAGCTGTTCAGGGTTTGGGCCAGTTGATGTTTGGAGGCCTAGAGATTCCATGGCTTCTCTGGGTCCCTGTTGCAGTGCTTAACCATTCTCTCTGTGAAGAGTATTTGTATTACGTGCAGTTAGAATCATCCCTTGCTGACACTTGTGTCCACTGCCTCTCATTCTTTCACTGCGTACCTCTTAGAAAAGTCTGGCTCCATCTTCCCTACACTCACCCGCAATTAGGTCCCACCTTCTCTTCTCCAGGGTGAAGAAACCTCAGCATCTCCTCAAATATCATGCACCCTTGTCCCTCAAGCCCTTTGGTGGTACTCAGACCTGATCCAGTTTTTCAGTGTCTTTCTTGCAGTGAGTACCCCAAAATTTGACACAGTTCTCCCGACTTTGGTACCATGCAGGGAGGAATGACCAAGTCCCTCAAGCTGTTGGCTATGCTTTTACTAACACAGAACTATACAGTTATCCTTCACTCCCAAAAGGACACAATCCACTTCCATACTAATATTCCAACTTCACTAAGAGAGATTAAAAGTGATGTGCATCACAGTTGCTAAACTTTTCTTCACAGGCGCATTTTTTCTCTGTATTTTTCAGATATACTTCTATTGTTTTGAAGTATTCCATACAGCCAAGTTTGAAGAATATCTTATCCCGTACGTGTCGCTGGGAGTTGGGCTATGTGAATGCCTATCTTCTATATTGTGTGTAAGTCTTTGGAGACTGGAGTTTGAAGGAAAAATGTAATGTGGTCAACCGTGCTTTTCCTTTCTTATAAGTGGGCTCAGGGAAGATTTGCATAACCTAAGACACATCTTCCGTTTCTATAAAACCACATGAAGGATGAAAGGCAGCTCTTTTCCATTATATCTTTAGAATCATTTTTATTCTGTAAAAATGTTTTCTCATTCTGTTACAATGAGTAAACACTAAATGAAAAGGCATGAGCAGAACACGAGAGTCAGGGGCACAGCTCCAAAGGAACAGGAGTCTGGATTAGCTGCATCTGATGGCTGGAATTAGATGAGTGTACATATGCATATACAACTTGATATATACAAATATGAAAGAAAGAAAACCATCTAAAAACAGTCTAGGAGAAACTAATAAATAACAGCTTTGAAGCTGATAAATTCATCTGGAGTTAAGAGTCTCTCAGATCGCTGACTGTTATTCAGATGAGGCTCATGAGAAAGACGCATGTAGAGGGCAGGAGTTTTTTCATTTGAGAACTGAGATTTATGACACATTTTCTGCCTTTCAGAGCACTCTTATAGAGCGATTTGGGAGGAAGGTTCTGCTCTGGGGAGGATATACACTAATGTGTTCTGTGCTAGCACTCCTTACCACCACCCTGTCACTGCAGGTAAAGATCTAGCAGCTTTCTGGCTACTTGCTCAGCATCAATCCACGTTTCTGGTCCTACCTGAATATGAATAAGTACGAAAACTGCAGTCAGTGGAAGAAAAAGAGCTCTGCCATTCTTTCACGTATCTAACAGTTTGATATCACTGGTTTCTCACTTTCAGCACCAGTTCTTCTGGCTGCACTACTTCAGTGTTATCTTGATCTTCCTATTTGTTGTCTTCTATGGAATTGGACCGTGTGAGTAAGAGAGAAAATTTTGCATCATATTGGTTGGCAACAAAACTGGCAGGGAAAGAACAGACTAAACCCATGATAAAATTCTGGAAAGTAGGAGGGAAGGGTAGATTGGTACAAGTGGGAGAAAGAAAAAGGATACAAACACCTCAAATCTTTTTGCTAATCCCAGTACCCTAATAATTTAAAACAGACTATCGCTTTCTCCAGAGGGTTTAAGAACGAAAAACTTCAGAACACTTTTGAAAAATAGGATTTTCAGCCAAAAATAGTATTCTGGGCACTGCCAGGTGAGTGGTAGTAACCAACCCTTCATTAACTCAGTGAGTTAAGCTTTATAGCCATCAACATACTTCAGGCAGAAATGACTACAGGAGCCATAAGAGCCATTAACAATGGCTACCTGTGCAATATGGAACTGCACAGATGCACTAGCATCAGGAAAAGGATTCCAGCATGTACGAGAGAAACCTGAAGTCCTAAATTAGCATCTGTAGAACATTTCTGGAATCAAGGTCTTTCAGCCCCATGGCAGAAGTGATCTGCCAGCAGGCCATCTACTCGGCCTGATGTTTCTTAGCATTGCCACTGCAAGGATATTCAGCAAGAGCAAGGTGCACTGAGGAATGGAGGAAACAAGTATACCTTGCTTGTGTTCTGCTTTTCTTTTACAGCTGGAGCCTCTATAACCATCATGGTTGAAATCTTCAGCCAGTCATTCCGACCATCAGCCTTTCTGATTGTTGGCTGCATCAACTGGATGGGACTGTTTGTACTTGGGATGATATTTCCATTGATTGTTGTAAGTCATTAACCAGATTCCTCCATTGAGGCTCATCTACTTCTAAAAGCTGACAGGGGGTTAAATTATAGCAATAAATTGCATTGATATGCAAAGCTTAGAGCTCTGTCTGAACACCAAGCCTGCTCAGGAATATCCCAGGCCTCTCAGAGAAGCAGCAGATCAAACATGGCCCGTGGAACCAGAATACTCATTCTGGTTCATGTACAAAAACATTGAACAAACCTTTGAATTTCCATTAGTAAGACACAGGCGCACAAACAAGGGCAAAGAGGCAGAAATGAGATTCTCATTTTCCTCACAGTGTTTCTCATTTCTGCTTGCAGGATAACCTCGGTCCCTTCTGCTTCCTCCTCTTTTTGGGAATCCTTGCTTTATCAGCAACTTTCATCTACCTGTATCTCCCTGAGACCAAGGGAAAGTCAATCATGGAGATAAAGGCAGAGTTCAACAAGCTGAATTTTGGCAAAAAGGAAATCTCAGTTACAGAAAATAACTTCCCTAAGGATCAGTTGTTCTGCACCAAACTCTGAATGTTCCAAGGAGAAATCTGCATCCTTTAGAAAAGACAGAAAACAATGCTGCAATGGAAATAAACAGAACACAAGCTCTTCCATGGTTTTTCTCCTTTATTTATTTATTTATTTATTTATTTTAAATACAGAGATGACAGTCATTATGTTAGAGTTTTATTTCTTGCTGATATCTAAACATTCTAACAGGAAATTTTGTCACTTAGCTTTAAGGTCTACAGGATATAAATATTTTTTTCTTAAAAAAACCAAACAACTAAATCACCTGTTTTCCTGATGTATTTTATAGTTCTAGAACATTTTGCTAGAGGTCCACAGGGTCCTTCCTGCTCCAACATCATACACCCACTCTGAAGAGTATCTAGAACTGTGTTTAACCAAATAATTTAAGGAGGCAAATGGAGGGAAGGAAGGATTAAGCAGACCGAATGTTCGTCAGTCACAAAAGAGAGATAAAATAGAAGTCAATAATAAAATAAAAGAATTGACTTGAAGGCTGATAGAGGAAAAGCTAGCTACGTGGTTTTGGGCAATTCAACAAAATGTAGGTTCAAATCTTAGCAAAGGAATATAGGAGAAAACATTCCAGCTATCTAAATAGAAAAAAATATCGAAGGTGAAATCGTTCTGTGATACATTCCTTCTGGAGACAGAATGGGAGTCTCAGTGGAGAAAATATCCTAGCAACTCCAGGCAGGAGGAAGGGCTGGCTAAACTGTTATTGTTGTATGTAAAAGAGGTTCAATGGTTCCTATAAAACAAAGCACACTCTCCAGAGCTTCTGTGGCATCTGAGGACCTGGTTTCCAGGCTAGTACATCAGCTTCTGGGAATGACATCAGACGTTTTCAGAAAAGAGTTTGTTTTGGAAATGTTTTCCTTGTTACATAAGCAAGCTGCAAATGCCTAGAGATTATTGTACCCAGCAGAACAAAACAGGTTGTAAAATCCATTACAAATACAGTCTAAGTTTTTCCAGGTGACCACTAACAGCTATAGTACGACTTGTCACTAAACGCTTTGGATCATACCACCTGCTTCCAACAAATCACTGCAGAAGAGATTCATGAATATTGCAGAAATCAGTTCCTCTCCTTAAAGATGGAGCTGTCACATCAGTTTGTTTTTAACGCTTTGATGTAGGATACATGCCCAGAAAAGTTATTTTTGGATTTTTCAGTATTTTTGTTATTTTTAGAATGTTTTGGATGCAGGAGAGCCTATCCACTAACACAGAAAAGGGATGGATTAATAGCACATTTCAAACAGTTTTGTCACAGCTCATGGAAGGTCTCCACAATATATACCATAGGGGATTTTCTGCTGTGGTTTACTCCCAGAACTCACAACTGAGATATCCACCTACGTTTTTAAAAATAATTATGAGATTTGCAAGAAGAAGCACATTATGGTCCTCCCATTCTCAAAAAGCCTCCAAAATCCTTGCTTTGTTACTGTTTTTTGATGATCAGACTGTATCCAAATAGCGCGCCACTTGCTTGATACAAGTTGGCTACGTTGAGGTCTTAAACACATAAATTACTTAAACTTTATATATGATGACATTCCATGTAGGCCTTTGTCAAGACACCGGATGTGGGAGGGTATGTATTTATGCATACACATCTATCTCTGAACACCTCTAAGAACCTAGCAGAGGGCAAACCTCACTCTGTAACTTTCTTTTGTCATGCTGAACACTTGTTCGCCACTCAACTACCTTTAGCCTACTGGTTATATCTGGAGAAAAGTGGAAGATGCCAAAAGATATCAAAACTGGAGATGGTTTAAACAGTCCCAAGGTAGTCTGTCTTGTGCCCAGACCTAGTTAATACTTCCACGAATGACTCAGTGGACTGAAATCTGCAGATTACAGTAGCTTGCATGGACAGGACGCAGAGTAAGAACTGGAGAAGCTGGAGATGTTCTTGAGTCATTTTATTTCAATAGCAGATTAAGTGCTACTATATTTAAGAAAGAAAATATCAAAGTGCACAAAAGACAAGTAATAATTGATTAAAGAGCCAAGCATTTGAGGAGGCATCATGGATTACAACAAAAACAAGTGTTAAAATGATGTGTGAGCACAGGGAAATCTCATTTGTTGTAAAAAAGATAGCAGGAGTACTTCACTCAGCCACAGGCTCCCCACCTTGAGAAAAAGGTGAGCAGATTAAGGATATACTGAAGGGAAAAAAAACAAGAGAAGTCAGACTGCAAGGATCAAGAGAGATTTCTTTCTGTCATGGAGAAGACTGGAATAGCTTTTTTTTCCCTAGTAGAATAAGGCAGCAAGATGTCAGTGAGATTTTGGAAGTAAGTTTTACAAGCTTCTGTTGCTTCCAGTTGGGTTCTGCATTGGGTTTGTGTTGTGGTTGCCAGCTCAGAGATGGCATCGTATCAGTGTTTCTGTATCACTTCCAGCAAAGCACAGAGCGCAAAAGCAGTAGAGAAGCTTCCACATACTTTGTTAGCTTGGGCTCCACACTGACAGCTACTGACTAACACCATGCAGAACCTGGCTGGAGAGTTGTAAGTGATGTTTCTGCAGCTAGACATTGTGGAGCACAACTTTGATTATTTGGCTGCTCATATATGTCCAATATGAACATGGACTTGGGCTGGGAAAAGCTTTTAGTCTCCTAAATGATAGCACTCTGGGGATGCTGCCCCTCATGAGTGCCTGAGAAGCTCTTTGAGCATCTGTGTGAGAGGAAGAAGGCTTCTCCAGGTGCCACCTTCTCCTGCTTTGGGGACTAGTGGAGGTTCTAACCAACAGATGTTTCAGTAATGGCCAGTGGTGGGATAGTTAATGGTACTGAGCTTTCACTGACCAGTGAGAAATCGGTTGCTTTGTGGTTACAGAATTAAAAAGCCAATTATGTAGCTGGATGTCCTCATCAAATTGACTTGCTTCAGAGAGGGAAAGTCAGCAGACCTGAAGAAGGATTGTGCTGAGTCTCTTCCAGGCAGATTGTCTGACACCCAATAAAGCATTCCTCTTTCTCTGGGGCCACTAACAGAACTCACTGCAGTCAGCCTACCTCATTAAACATGCAGGAGATCAATCTCTGCCATATTTGACTGAAGTTAGCTATAGAGTCAGAAGAATGCTTTAGGCTTGCATAAGACTTATTTCCACAGAAAAGAGGTTAAACCATAAATGGAGCGGGGTTTTTTTTTCCTCAACGCGTGCAGGAACATAACAGAATACTTCTGTGAAGCGGATGTGTCCTATCCCTCTTCACAGAAAAAACACTGTTTTTATAAATCATCAATCCAGCAAAGTACTTGCTGTCTCGGGGAGGGGGATCGTCAGCTGGTAGTTCTTGCATAACAGCCCCTGGATATAAAGCTAGAGGCCAGGGTTGGGATGCAGCTGGAGCAGGTTTGTGCAGCAGTGTGGAAGGGACATGTAATGGGACTTAGAAATATGCAGGGAACAACAAAGACTTTTTTTTTGGAGAGGACGCAAACTCCTTCGTGACAAAGGAGACAATAGGAAAGGGAGAGAGTCTCAAAGTTATGGCAGAGAGAAGGAAAGGATTAGGGCATGCTGGAATGCAGAGCTTTCCTCTCACAGGAAATGGTACCATTCGAAAAAATCCTGATTTTTTTATTTTTTAACAAATAGACTTTTGGTTTGTTTTTTCCTGGGGAAAAAAAAAACAAAACTGCTTCAACAAACATTTTCAAACTGCTCTAAGGAGAAAATAATGGAGATTAATATTTCAATTTGATTTATTTTCTAAAAATAACCTGTTTCTGAGATAGATGTTTAAAGGCATGTGCTTACGGACATTTGGCATACAGCTCCCTGAGACACAGGGAGTCTGGCTGGGGAGAGCTGGGCTGAGGAAGTGGGATCTCGGTGGGATCCCCTTCATTCATCTGCTGTGGTCTCATGTTCCTTGCACCCAAACAAGCTGTAAATGACAGCCAAGACTAATTACCCAGACAACCCCTGGTACTCCGGCTAGCTTGTTTTAGCAAGAGGGTTAATTGCTGCTGAGTTCCAGCGATGCGCTGCTAATAAACGTGGGTAATAACAGAAGCCAGATGGATGCCAAAGGAACTGATCCCTGGATTCCCCAGTGCGTGGATCTGACACTATGTATTAGCAGCAGAGTGCAGGCTGCTCGTTAATGTTAACATAGATACTTTCTTCCAGTTTTCCTGCTATCAAGAACAAAAGTAGGATTGAGCTGTATTTTGTTTAATGAGGGGAATGTTGATCTAGACCTCATCTGTGTCAGTTCACATTTACTTCAGCAGGGAAGACTGCAGCAGGAGCCAGTGAGGTGCAAAATCTCTCTGGAATGCAGGGTTGGAGCAATGTGATAGCCAACCCCCAGTGGCATTTACTCTTCCCACACAGGCAGGGAGAGCCTGCAGGCTTGGAGGGGTTCTGGGTGTACTGCAGGTCACCAGGCTCCTGCAGTACCCAAATTCCCACCCAAAACACACAGTCAGTAAAGATGACATCACAAAGTTCTTCCTACAATGCACTTGGGCAGAGCATCCAGAACCCACATTCCAGTAGGTACTTGGGCACAGCAGGGCTGATGGCTGCAATTATCTACAGTGGTCAGGGTTCACTGCAAGATCACCTTGTACCAGACACTGAGCATTTCTACAATTCATTCCTCTGGAGCAAAGATCTATGTGTGCCTGTGTACCTCCTACCCTATTTCCAGCAGTGTTTCCTTACATAGCAAACTCCATGGCCTTTGGGTGTTTTTCTTTTTTGTGGGTGTCCTGGTATTCAGGCATGTTTGGGTACAAAAGGGGAATACCTGCTGCCAGCCAGAGGCAGTTGCTGACATCTGGGAGGAGCACACAGTGCATGAGGTGCATTTTTCTCCCACGGTTATCTCTATCCAACTGGAGCAGTTAGTAGGAACCAAGACCTAAATGGTATGATGTCCTTGTTCGGGTTTTTATCACAGCAGTGAATGTCTTGGAAAAGAATTCAAATCTATACACTAAGATACTAACACATGAAGGCTTTGGATGTGGTAAGTAAGACTTGGAAAGACAAAATCTTCAAGACAAAGACAGAAGGCATAGAAGGATCTGGGCTGTAAAGTAATTTAATAAGAGTAAGAGTTAAAGTATTTGCTTTCTTAAAAGTGGTAAAAAGCATCTACAAGTACTTGGGATTGTTCTTAATTGTTTTATGAGCTGCTAGTCCTTTCAGCTAGGAAAACAGCCTTTCACAATAAATGGAAGAATTGTGGTGACAGTGCACCTCTCCAAATGGCATACCGTGGGAGTGTGGTTGTACTTCAAACATTCTCATCCTTGTGACTTACAGAAAGATATTTATGAGGTCTGAGAATGCAAAGAAGTACATACGGGAGAAATTCAAAACCATACATGATAGGCATACAACTATTTGCCTAGCAGTACAGGTACACAGGTATCTTTTGGGATTTTCAAAGCTTTTCCAAATGTGGCAAAGGAGGATGATACTCTTTCTTCCAGCAGTGCCTAGAAATACAGATTTCTCCTGATCATGGGATGTCCTTCAGGGGCTCCACACACCTTTGCGCTATATGCTTTCTTTACAGCACTGGGAAGACAGGAGAGCAGGAGAGCAAAGTCTACTCCAAATTGCTTTGTCACCTGCTGAACAAACAGCTGAAAATACCTTCTGACAGGTGAGCTCATACAGCTACTTTCCTGACATGGCTTTCCACAGATGATTAAACCTATTAATCCCAAACTTGCAATCCAATGTTTTCTGTCAACATTCTGCTTGAAGATGTTAAATGCCCAGTGAGTAGGGAGCTCTCCAGTTAAAAAGAGGAAAGCAGAGCAACTACATGAGCTGCCAAGTCCAAAAGCTGTAAAATCTGTCTTGGTTAAAATGATGGGGGCTCAGTCACCATACGTACCACAGATCTCATGTGTGTACAAGCCCGGGTACAGATGCAGTAACTTCATGTTATTAAATTAATAATTTGAGAAATACATACCAGTACCTCACCACTGTCTGTGAGGTACGGATGGAGGACTATTAAAAAGCTTTAATTTAGATAGAAGCATTTCTAGTGCTTCTCCTGAATGTGTACACCAGTCTGCTGCAGAACAGACTTGGTGTTTTAAATGCAGCATCCTGAGATTGCCTTAAAACAAGAAGCAGAAAAGCAATAACAGATCCAGAATGCAAGTAGACAAGGCATTTGGGGGAGCAACACCTGAACGCACCTTGCAGAATCCGCAGTAAGAAGCACATAAGTTGCAGAGAGGTAGTGCAGCCCTGAGAAGTACAGACCTCTGGGTTCCTGCTGCAGGAACACCCAGCCAGCCTGCAGCACTCTTCTCCCAGCAGCTAACAGCATCTGTCTTCTCCCTCAGGCTTTGTCAGCTTCTTTGAGATCAGTGCTGGCAATGTGGGCTGGAACAACACCACCTTTGCTTGAGGTGTTCTAAGGTGGTGACAGCTTATTCTCCGACACTCACCATGGTTTTTGAATACGGAAGCTTTAGTCCTGTTATCTGCAATTGGCACAAATGTAAAAACCAACGGCGCTACTACACACTGCTGTTCTAACATCTTGTCTGCTGCCTAAGCAAAAGTAGAAATCCAGAGGGAACCTGTACAGTTGAGAATCTCATGTTATTGTGGAAAGGCCCATGGCTGAGATGAGAGGGGTCTTTCTTAAATATTCCTAATAGAAGCTTCTCTTTAAAACTGTGCAATCTTCTGTTTGAAGATGAGCTCTCCATGTAGGTATGCCTTTGCCCTGTTCATGCTGGGCAGTCAGGCCAAGCTTAAACACATCTATCTCGACCTGATTTCAAAATGTGTTTAAATGTAAGTCAAGAAGCTACCAATGTGGTGTACGGGTCTTCCTTCACAAGGAGGAAGACAGCACTGCCTTTTACTTAAAATAGCTGGACTGCAGCCCAGGTCCACCTTAGAGGTAACTACGTGGACATGCAGCTGCTTTGCAGAAACACTCATGCTGCAAGTGTGTCTCAGAGCTCAGAACAGGCAGATGGAGCAAGTGGAAAAAACCACTGTCCACTGTTCTGCCCTCCCCTTTTCATCCACAGAACAATTTGCAATGACATGAAGATTAGAGCACAGCTCAAAATGAGGGAGATGCACAGCGAGCCATTCCCAGATGTCAAAGTGGTGAATTATGAAAGGAAGATTTCCATATAAATATTTATTATTCAAGCCCTAGGTCAGATAATATAATTTGCTTCCAAAGTAAAACAGATTGAATACAGATCTGTTTCCTGAATGTTTTTTAAAAACAATGCTAATATAAAAAAAATCACAATACACCTGATTCCTATTTTTCATTTTTCTTTCTGGAATTACAACCCCATCTCACCCCTATTTTAAGGACTATTGTGAACATCCCATTTTGTCCCTATTACAGCTTTGCTTTGCAGCTAACAGTTTCTAACTAAAAGGCTGTGCCTCAACCTGTAAGAAGAGGTTTCTGGGGATAACATATGGAAACTGGTCTGTGAATCAAAGCAGCACAACCGAGGAAGCAAGGCGCTACCTCAAACCTAAATACAATGTATCTTACAAAACATGGTTCGTTCCTGCTTTCAGCCTGGCAGAGCTGAACACTGAGGAAGGCAGGCATGATGGCGGGTATGTACTCTTTGGGCAGATCAGCTCTCAGACAGTGGTTATGCAGCCTCCAAACACTGCAGTCGTCCAGCTGAGGAGGCAGTTCCCTTCTCCAGAAAGCAGTCTGCCACCTTCATTGAGCCACCAGGTCAAAGAATGACACCTCTGTTTTTTCTTGGCTCCCTATCCCTGGTCCAGTAGCTCTGGTTTTGATTGCAATGAAGTCAAGCATGCACAGGTGCAACCAGAGATTTCCCCAGCCCTGCTCTTTGCAGTTGGTCTCCAGGAAATACTTCAACCTGCCCGACATCTCTTTGGAAGTCTTTTTGTGCTACATGCCTTCTGAGTTGTGTTCAGAGCATCCAAACACTGAACCCTATGTCCCTGAGGTAACTGAGACAAAGTACCAACCGAAACCACCCCTACTTGTTACCAGTCTTGCTTTACACTCTCTAATAAGCCTTTTCTTTTGTCTTTCTTCGTGTGATTGTAGCACATCATCAGAAAGCTGCTTGATCCATTTCTGTAAAATATTTTACCTTTCAGTTTCCTTCATCTTTAGAAGCCCTGAAAATACTAAGTCAAAGGGATAAAACAGCAGGAAACTGCAGATGCCTCTCCACTGTGAGAGCAACATGAGCCGGGACTGCTGCGTGACAGCCCGTGCCGCTTCAAACAGCATCCTCCACTCTTTGTTCAGGGCTGTGTGCGCTCACATGTGCCATGCAGATGGACGGTCAAGCTTTCTAGCAGATGCAGAAAAACTGTTAACGTTCATGTGTCTGATTCCTGCCTGGAAACTGCCTGCGCAGAACGGGCTCTGGCCCTGATTCCCCTCTGCCTTCCCGTGAGTCACTCCGAGCAGCTCAGGCAGCGCCGGGTGCCCTCCGCAGCCTACGTGCGCCGCATCACAGCATCGCAGGGCGCAGCGGCAGGCTCGGCTCAGGCCGCCTCTCGGCGCCCGATGGACTCACACCGTGTCATCTCTTAAAAAAAATTAAAAAAAAATCCCTTCTGCTTTATTTATTTATTTATTTTCCCCAGTAGAAAAATATGGTATGAAGATGGAAACGAGGAGTTACAGATCACTTTCAATTGGACTGAAAAACATCACAGCGTAATTATCACGCTCACAAGTCAAGTTTTCCCTCACGTTGTGTTAAAGTTATAGACACAGTTAAAAAAAGAAAAAAAAAATGCGCGAATTACTTCATTTCTCAAAAGGAAAAAATGCATCATGCATCAGGCAGGGCTGTTCTCCCCCTTCTGCAGAATCGTGGCGCGGGAGGCCCACACGTGCGCATACCGGGCTGTGTGCAAGCCGCCCAGAGCAGAAGGGCGCAACTCCAGAGTGCAGCCAGTAACGCGCGCTCAAAATATGCTCGACATCTCGACACTGAGCAGGAATAACGGCGGAAAGCCGCGCTCCGGCCGGGCCCTGGCACAGCGAGGCTCCTGTCCGTCGTCGCCCGGTGCGCGGCCCTGCGGAGGGCACCTCCCCCGTCCCCGCCCCGCGGGGCGCGGTCCCTTTAAGGCCGGCGCGGTGCAGCCCCGCGCGCACTCCACGCATCGCCACCGCTTTCGCTCCTTTCTGTTCGCAGCCCCGCGCCGCCGCCATGCCTATGTTCACCATCCACACCAACGTCTGCAAGGACGCTGTGCCCGACAGCCTGCTGGGCGAGCTCACCCAGCAGTTGGCCAAGGCCACCGGCAAACCCGCGCAGGTGAGGCCGGGGGGCGGGCGGGGAGCGCTACGGTGCGGGGCCGCTCCTCGGCGCCGCGTGAGGAATGAGTGGGGCGGGGGGGTGAAGCACTACGCGCGGGGCTGGGGGCCGCCAGCCGAGCATTGCGAGCCGCGCGATCACGGCCCGGCAGTGCTGCCCCGCGGCGATGGGCCGCGCTGGGAGCTGCGGAACCGGCCCTGCCCTCCGGCCTTCGTCTCCGTCGCGTGGCCGCGGTGCAAGCGCAGCCTTCGCCCCCGGACTCAGAGCCCGGCTCGGGGGTCGCTGCGGCCCGCGCTGTGACCCACCGCAACCTCAGGGAGGGCGGGCCCTGAGCCTGGCGCGGCGCGCAATTGCGTAATGCTCAGTGCTGTTAAATCTGGTACCTACAGTGAGGAGAGGGCTGTGCATTATCCTCTGCCTATTTATTGCAGTACATAGCTGTGCACATCGTACCTGATCAGATGATGTCCTTTGGGGGCTCCACGGATCCGTGCGCTCTCTGCAGCCTCTACAGCATTGGCAAAATCGGAGGGCAGCAGAACAAGACCTACACCAAGCTGCTGTGCGATATGATTGCAAAGCACTTGCACGTATCTGCAGACAGGTAGGCTGGGATGAAGTCCTTTTCATCTGTTGCTCGGAGACTGCTTTGGAAACTTCATTTGAAAATGTGAAAAGCTAACAGTAAGTGCTTAGGAGAATACAAAGTAATCTCTTGAAGCTCTTCATGTTCACTTAAAAGTTTGGTGCCTGCATCTTTCCCTTGGATGTTCTCCAGGAAGCCATTTAGCCTTGTAGGAAAGAATACCTGAGCATTGGCAAGTGCTAGAGTCAACAATGCCGATTCATTCACTCCTGGGGTGCAGTGTTTCCTCATGGTGGGGCCTGAAAGCACAAGGGAGGAGCAGTAGTAGGCTGGAGCTCACAGGCAAGTAAGAACTAGCAGGCTGCACACACAGTTTGTGCACAGAGCTCTGGGGAGTGCCCGCATGCAGCAGTGATAGGCAGGAGAACCAGCCTGCTGCCCCTCACATCCCCATGTTGTAAGGAAGAAGCACAGAGCCACTGGACTGCATGTTGGTCTGGTGTGTGAGACTGCAGCACTCTGAAACAAGAGGTTGGTCTCTGGAATTCTAGACAGGCTGCTACCCAAAAGGGGCCTGAGTTGCTCCTGACTGAAGAGACTGTATTTGATAGAAAGCACAGTTCCAGAGGCTCCAGGGGTATTAGCTGATGGAGGTTGTCACACATGTTAAACAGGTTTCAGTAAAAACTTGTTTCTGGGAGGCCGGAGGCACTCTCCTCTATCTCGTTGCCTTATCTCACTCACTGCTTACACAAACTAGTTAATAAGTCATTTTTCTGTGTATTCCTATGCCTCTTCTGCAGGGTGTACATCAACTACTTTGACATAAATGCTGCCAACGTGGGCTGGAACGGTTCCACCTTTGCGTAGAGCTCTCCCTCCTGTGCCCAGAGGCTGCTCCCAGAGCTCCCCTCGTGCTGCCTGTTAGAGACCACCACACAGCCGGCCCTGCGCTATGTTGTGTGCACTTGCAGATGGATGGCTCCTTGTTAGTGTGTTTCAGTACTGCTGCTTCAACATTCCTGTTTTCTCTGTGTGGAAAACAAATAAAGATTTAGAAATAAACTGTCTGGTGTGGCCTTCAGTTGGGGATGGGGCTGGGTGATTGATGTGGCTGTTAAAACAAATGGAGGATCTGCGTTTGTTTCCACGTGTAGGACCTAGCGCTTCACAGCAGTTACCCTCGGTGGGAGGAGTGTGGCAGTGCCACAGTGCCGTTTTTACCTCACTGCGCTCCATAGGTGCGCTTAGGCCTCTTTGTTGCCCTAGACATCCTTAGGTCGTCCTACAGTCGGCGCCGCGCTGGGCCCTCAGCCGCCATCACGGCACCAGCCTCCCCTCGGCCGCCATCTTGGCTCCGCCTCCCCGCGGGCGGTCCCAGCCCCTCAGCGCCCTCTCCCGCTCTTCTGGAGTCTTCCGCCGCGTGAGACTGTGACGTCATCACGGCGCGCAGCCCGCGGGCGGCCATGGCGTTGTTCGCAGTCAGCAGGTGGGTGGTACGGCGTGGCGCTGCGGCCGGGCCCGGGGGCCGTGTGTGACAGGCTCTTTCTCGGTCGTTTCAGGTATGTCGGAGAGGAGGAGGATGCGGACGACGAGGCGCAGGAGGAGCGGGCTCGGGCCCTGCTGGAGCGGCTCCGCGAGCAGGCGAAGGCCCGGCAGCTGAGGCGGCAGCAGGAGCTCGGCGGAGCGAGGCCGGGGCCGGAGGACGAAGCCGCGGAGGGGAAGAGAAGCGCGGAGAGCGCCGCGCAGGGACAGCTGAAGAAGGAGCGCGAGGGCGGCAGCGCGGTGCTGAAGAGAAGGAAAGATGGAGAGCCGGGCCCTGGGGCAGGTAATGGTGACACCACCACCCACTGAGTATCGCAGTGAGTTTTCCAAGAGTAAATTCTGTCGTCTACTCCCCAAGCAATTCCTTTTCTGATAGAAAACCCAATATTGCAAACATCGGGGATCAGTGTAGTGTAAGGGAAAGAGGGCTGCATGTCAACACGGTTCTCAGCTGCTCCCGTAGCATCAAAGCAACGTTTGGCTCTTGTGCTTGAATTCAGGGATAAGCTTGTAAGTTGTTGGTTAAGTTCTGTGATGGAAAACATTCCCTGTATCTCTTTTCTGTGGCACGTTGTGATCTATAGTTCTGTGTCGCTGTTACCTAGATTCTGAAGGAGACACTGAACAACGGGAAGACAGGAGCAACCTTAAAAAAAAATCCTCCAAAAGGAAGAAGAGGGATGAGAGAACTGAAGGGGCTGAAGCGAGGAAGAAAGAGAACAGTGAAGGAGCTGAAGGAAACCAAAATACAGAGGAGCTGCCCTCAGCAGCCTTGGGGGAAGAAGCACATCCACCACCTTCCAGCCTGGCAGTTCTTGGAGACTATGATAAAAAGCCCGTGCAGAAGGTAGCTGTCTTGACTGAATTTTGATGACAGCTAGGAATGAAAAGGTGCCTTTTCAGCATGTATTTAGTATTATGGCTTTGCTTGTTCAATGGCAAAAACGCTTTGCTACTCTCTTTTTCTCTCATGTCAGGTACAGCCCTTCTTACCACATTGGCTTGCTCAACCCAATTTAGTGCAAAAACGTATCAAAGAGAATCTAATTCCAATCAGGGATGTCCCAGGAATTCACCCCAAGCTGTTGAAAAAGCTGCAAATGAATGGAATAGAGTCCTTTTTTCCAGGTACCTTGTTACTGCTCTTCTTTCTTTAAACTTGCTTATGTATTTCCTTCACTCTGCTGCTGTATATTTTGTGTAGTCAGTGAGATGAAACATAAAACAAACGCAAGCTTAATGCATTAATGAATTCAGTTTTTAACCTCTGTTTTCATAACATTAGGTGTTCTGGTAATTGAAGGCTTTTATCTAGTCATAAATGCAACTGCACAAGATGTATGTTTTGAAGTAATAGCTCGCAGCAGCCAAAAGAGGGAGAGCTTGCTTTTGTCGTTCCGCTTTTTCTACTTAGTTCCCTGGCTACTGTGCCTCTTAGATAAAACAAGGTTGCTGGTTTTTGAGGAATAGTTGCAGGGCAGGGAAAGAAGAGAGTTCACAGATGGCAGTCATAGCTGTTGTTTTTACAGGGCTGTTTGTTTCAGACCTTGTGTACTCTCTTGCAGCAAACTTGAATGACTTCAAAGCCTATGGAAAGTGTTTGTTTTGCTCCTTGGCAGATAATGCTGATTTCCCCTGGTGCATATTTTGTGTACTTCAGAAAAAAAAAAAGGGATTCTCACAGACAGTATCCATGGGTTTTAAATTTGCCCAGTACCATTCTAACATGAATACAACAGTATGGGCAGGAGTTGAAAACAGTATTTAACAGAGTAACGTCTATTCTGAGCATAAGAAATAGCTGAATTCTTGGGGAAGGAAATCTGTGCTCAATGCTAAGCTCATAAATGAAAAAGACCTGGGGGAAAAAACAGATAGGATCTGTGCTGGTTTTAATTCTTCCTGTCTTATGTCTGTAGCAATGGCGCAGATGTGGAAACTGATTTGTATAAAACGTGGATTTCCTAGATAAACTAGTCTTAGTCTAGTTAATTAATGTAATGCAGTTGATGTTTGTTTCCATTTTTGTTCAGTTCAGGCAGAGGTGATACCTGCTGTTCTGCAGAGTGCATCCAATGGGTATTTGATGGGGCAGGGAGGATATCGCCCCAAAGACATCTGTGTCTCAGCACCCACTGGCAGTGGTAAAACCCTGTCTTTTGTCATACCAATAGTACAGGTGAGTTTTTACTACCAGCAAAATATCTGTACGGAAAACATTGAGGTTGCTTTTGTTCAGGCAAAATTTGAGTTTAAAACTAGGTGAGAAAGACGAGAAACTTGTGAATGCAAATCAGCAGGGTGGTTTTTTGTTGGTTTTTTTTTTTGCTCATAGCTATCCTTGAGGATCTACATGAATCCGCTTGTGCTCACTACTCTTTCACAGACAGCTGATAAAATGAGTTGAGAGGATGTGGGGGACTAAAACAGAAATGTTAAACTCTGGGAAGATGTGTCAAGCCTATCTCTTCTCATTAGTTTAAAGAAACTCCTTCTCACCCCGTTGCTGTCAGGGCCTCATTTAACCTTTGTTTCTATAGGTTCTGCTGGATAGGGTGGTTTGCCAAGTGCGAGCTCTGGTTGTTCTGCCCACAAAGGAACTGGCACAACAGGTACCGGGCTTTTCACCTTTCTTGCTGAGCAGAACTGTGCTGAAAGAAGGGCTAATGCAGTAAATATTTGCATGGCTGTTAGGGGAAGCAGGCTGAATAACTCTGTCAGTGGAATTGTTCTTAATGTAAAGAATCAGTTTCACTGATTTTCTTGCAGCTAACAAAGTCCATTTCTTTACAGGTGAGTAAAGTGTTCAACATTTACACCGATGGGACAGGTCTGAAGGTTGTATTGATTACTGGCCAGAGATCTTTTGCAAAGGAGCAGGAAATGCTTGTCCAGAAAAAGTAGGTTAAGTGGTTGTTTGATAAGGTTTATAGAGATTGTGCACTCTAATCTCCACAAGCAGAGGTCAAAATACAAGCTGTTGTATTGCATCATCATGCAAGGAAGGATTTTGGATAGTGGGCTTACATGCTAGAGGCTGTTTTTGTTTTTTCCCAGGTGCCTGCTTCAGTTCTTTCTTGTAGTTGTTACATTTTTAGAGTTTTAGGGCTCTTCACTACCTGAGCAGAATGAAGCACTTAGTGTGTTGCCCCCAGAAACAAATGACTTACTGGTTTTTGCTGCAACTTTTCTTAAGTGCTCTTTTCTGACTTGCAATGAAGAATGTTACTTTTTGTTTAGACTGAGGTGGTACGGTGGAGGGTGGGGTTTAGTGCCCAGTATTGCTTTTGTGTGCTGGTAAATTGGATATTTGAATTGTATTAGTTTAAATGAAAAAACATTAGGAAAATCTTCAGGCCTTCTCACCAAGGATCTCTGTTATATGCTTTACAGTGTGGGGAGAAACTTACTGATGAGCTGCTTGTTCTTGCAGAGTGACAGGCTACTGCAGCCTTGCTGATATTATTGTGGCTACACCAGGGAGGCTCGCAGATCACATCAGTAAGACCCCAGGGTTCAGCCTGACGCAGCTTCGCTTCCTGGTGAGTCAGCTCCACACATCTGCCATTTCAGTGCATGGTCCGTTGGGTCTGTAATTCTTCCTTTGTTCTTGCATAGTGCATGAATATCTCTGTGTTGGAACTGCTGTATGTACTTGGTCTGTGCTTTAGACTGTCCAGGCAGCTGCCTTAAGATGAGAAGTTCTATTCCAGCTCGTGACACATACTTGCCCTTGCAGACACAAACTTGGAATAAAGCTATTCTGTTTAAAAAATAAAGATGGTTTTTTTTCAGGGTTAATTATCAGAGTTTCAAGTTAATTCCACCGTATTGGAATCTGTACAGAGACATGGCTGCCATCTTAATTAGGGTTTGAAAGTTTTTTCTTAAGTACAACCATGTTTTTGCAGAAGTGCAAATGAACTTGTGTGTAGTTTGAGTGTCCAGTTGGCTACCAGGCAACCGAAATGAAAGCAAAATTCAGTTTTGGGATAGAAACGCAGGCCTTCGTTTGAGAAAAGATGGGCAAAGTAAGCATTTCTGTTGACTAGAAGCTTCTGTGCATCCTGGATTCTGGTTCACTGTTACAGACTTAAATAAAATACAAAAAAAAAGCTGCCACGTTCAAGATAGTGTTTAACAGGTAGTTTTGTTTTTTGTCTGTGTGAATTCAGATCATAGATGAAGCTGACCGTATGATTGATGACATGCACCAGAATTGGCTGAACCAGGTTGTCAAAGCTGCGTTCCAAGCAGAAAATGAAGCTGGTTCTAATATGCTTTTTCAGAGGACCAAACCAGGGCCTGTAACAGCAGCTAGGTAAGCTGCAAAATGCATTTCTTTGAACTGTGCAAGGTTATTCAGAGAAATGTCTGCCAAACTGAGGCAGCTACTTCTTCAAAGCTTGAAGAAGCAGGCAGTGAACAGCTGGTATTAAAGGATGTCTTTTAGACTGAAATCTAAGTATTGTCTTCTTCAGGCGTTCCTTAACTAGGCTAAAGCAGCATAAAAAGAATAGACAAATACTGCAAGTCTGTGAATCATTTACACAGCAAACAGTAGCATTGCCCTCTGGCAGACTTTGAAGGAAAATGCTGAACTGCGCATCTGCAGCTGCTCTTTTCAAATAGCATGGCAGAAGTGCATCAGAAACTGAGATCAGCAACGAAGGAAGGAAGTGACTTGGATTGGGGCAGGGGTGACTGGGGTGCAGGGATGTGTGCCAAGGTAACAAACGAGCGTTGTGCAGTTGAGTTGAGAATGCTGAGCCAGTTCCATCTGTGATCTCCACTGTTAAACAAGAGTGAGAAAGATCCTACCGGAAGGGCCCAGAGAGGGAAAAGAGTGTCAAAAAGAGTTAATTACTTCCCTCATAACATCATCTGAAAGCATGTGTGGGGGAATTCCTTTGCCCTATCCTCAGAGTTCAGTTTCCATATGCTGTGTATTTCAGCTGCTGTTACCCTCAGATACCCTTACAGAAACTGCTGTTTTCAGCTACGCTGACCCAGGACCCAGAGAAGCTGCAGCAGTTGGGCTTGTTTCAGCCTTGCCTCTTCACATCTGTGTACTCTGAGAAAAAAGCACTCAGAGATGGAACAGAGGCCAAACAAGATTCTGAAGAGAAGTACACACTCCCTGAGGAGCTATCGGTATGACATTCTCTTGCAGCCATAAAAGTAACCTATTTGGAAGAAAGAAGGTGCTTGAATAAATTAGACCTCGAGATTAGTTTAACTCTGGGATATCTAGTGATGTTTGTAGCTTACGAACAAATACAGCTTTCCTTCAGTGCCTTGTATTACAGAGATGCTGAAAGGAAGTGGCTTTGGGAGGTTTTTTTACTCAAAGAGCTCTGCCTTCACTCATCTGTTTTCTCATTACTAAGTGTTTGTTTGGTTAGGGCTGGAATTCTTTAAACTCTTCATACTGAATTAAGTTTGCTTGCAAAAGGGAGTGGAGATAATAATGTAGCACTTCTCAACTGTCCATCTCAAGTTACATTTTATGTATGTATGTATAACATGCATTTTAAGGCATGTGAGTACAGGTCAATCTGTAGACAAGAAGATAGTGCATGTTGTTACTTGCCACAGAGAATTCAGAGCACTAGAACAACATAGGCCTCCTGCCTCTGCCTTCTGCTGTGACTTGTTCTAAATAGGGGGTGGCATTGTGCGATCTGGTTTTGTCGCTGTTAGATGCAAAACATCCAAGCCTGTGTAGGTTATGGACAAGCAGTAAGTTTCAGGGAAGATAGCCTTGGCAAGAAGTAATTCATCTCTGAACTTCTTCCCTGATGACTACAGCAAAGTTATGTGCCTTGTGACCTGAATTCCAAGCCGTTGCTCCTCTTGCACTTCATGCTGACCAAGAAGTTTACCCGTGTGTTGTGTTTTACCAACTCCAGAGAGGCTTCTCACAGGTGAATATATTCATGAGATCATTTAGCAGATAGCTGCTGCAGTGGTGTTACAGAGTTAAGTAGTGAAGTGATGGTTTCTATCCCATCCACTTGCAGATTGTTCCTGCTTGTTCAGGCTTTTGGTGGAATCACTGTAGCTGAATTTTCTTCTCGGTTACCTCCAAATGAGAGACAAAGAACCATGAAGGAATTCGAACAAGGAAAGATACAACTGTGAGTATCTTAAATGAGTTTCCTGTAAGTCTTAGGACATATACTAATTCTAGTGTGTAAAACTAGTTAGAATCAAGAGGATATTTAAACAGGGCTCCCCTGTAAAACAGCATGCAGGAATTGAAAAATGGGCATGGGACCTGGCCCAGTCAGATTGGCAGACAGGTTTACTTCTATCCATAATTTTGATTCACTTTGTGATGTTTATAACTGTATTGGGATTGTATCTATGAAATGTCCCCAAAAAGAAGGTAAATGTTTATTTTCTGGATTTTCTTTTTGTCCAAACCCTGTATTTAAGTATTTAAGTTCTTCCTTGATTACTGGCAGACACCTCACTGTCTGCATTCAGTACCTTTAAGGAGTGCTCAGATGGTTTACAGGTTTGTAACCTTTGGTGTGCTGGCTGCTGTCTGGCTCAGTGTTGCGTGCTTGGAGAACCTGGAAATGCTCTGTAGCTTTTCATATATAAGTAGTGGCACTTGGAACAGACAGCTAATGCCACTTATACTGTGTGACTTACAATGCTGCTTTAATGCTTAGAGCTCAGAAGTTGACTACCCAGTTTTAACAGATTAGCAGTAGTTGTGCTGTGTTCAGCTGTTTTGTATGTGTTTGTGTAATGGCAGAGATGTTACCTGAAAGCAACTGTATGTACGTTTAAAACCAGGTTAATCAGCACAGATGCCACTGCTCGAGGGATTGACATTAAAGGAGTGAATTGTGTAATAAACTATGACACACCTCAGTTCATCAGGACATACATCCACCGGTAAGAGAAGCAGGAACAAAAGGAAGATGTTTGAGCTTGGTGTTCTCTGAAACACTTAGCATAAGCAACATGCACTTAGAAAAATCCAGAGCTGAAACTCCTTTTAACTTCAATGTAGAGCTAACTTCTTAAATCAGAAGTTAATTCATGGCATAATGAGAGCAATGTAGTATTAAAACAGAAATCTGGCACCCTGTTATATAAAATATATTCTACAGGAGCTAGATGCATTGTCCTGGAGAGCATCGAGTTGAGTTTCCAGATGCTCAGAACACTGCAGAGGCTCAGCAGCTGTAAATGGACTCTGGAAATGTTCATCCTTTGTAACACATGGCTAGCCCTGTCAAACATAAAAATCCAGACTTTCTCCTAAATCTGGAGAGTTTCCCAGTCAGGCTCCTGAAGCTGATAATGGCAGTGACTAGTGCATGACTGAGCTGACTTGATGTTCCTTCTTATGATTTCAGTGTTGGAAGAACAGCTCGTGCAGGAAAAGCAGGCTTAGCTTTCAGCATGGTCCTCAGAATCCAGGTATGACATTGGTATAAGATTCATTTGAAAAGGAAAAGTGGAGGACCGTAAGGAGCACAAAGGTTCATATTACTTTTTACCTTCTCCAGTCAGCTGTGTTTTTTACTTGGGAAATCTTTATTCGGTCATTCCGTGACTAGGCAGAAAATGCCCAGATGTGCTCATTTTCCAGCTGAGAGACAGCAGGGTGCCCCTTGTGAAGGGGAGGTACTCACTTCTTCTACCGTGTCTGTTTTATTGTGCAGGAACGCAGGTTTCTGCAGATGTTGAAGGATGCCGGCATTCCAGACATAAAGCAGCACTTGGTCAAGGGCAAGTTGTTAAAGCCGTTGGTGCAGCAATATGAGGAGGCTCTGTCTAAACTAGAGAGGACAGTCAAGGTAACTGCAAGAGGGAAAAACAGCAGAAAACGGAGAAGAAAATTAAAAATTCAAAACTGCAGTTTACACAGTTCATTGCAAGTCATGACAAGCACAAGTATTAGTGTCCAGAGTCCTTCTCTTGGACTGAGAAATAGCCATTTTGGTGTGAAGGAAAGCATTTTTTACAGACTTTTACACACCGGTAGGAAAGTTGAGATCTTTTGGACAGAAACAGGATAGCATTTAACTTGCCACATTGGTGGACAAGGGAACCGTAACAGATACATCACAAAAGTAAATGTTCTGCTCTCTTTGAGGACTCTTCATAAGCATTTGTCCTTGAAAAATTAGTTTAGAGTTGCAGATTAGGAATGTTAGGGGCAGGGCAGAACAGATGATGGTACTGTTACATTGCTGCCCAAAGTCCCTTCTGTATGACCCTGGGCAGGAGCATTTCTAGTCACCTTCTCAACTTTAACTTTGAACAGGTCGAGCGAGCACAGAAACGAGTTTGAGTGAGCGCAAGCAGAGGTGGCTGTGTTTCATGGCACTGAAGATACCCAGCACAGTAACAAGGAGATGTGGTTCTTGAGCTTGGTGGTCGTCTCCTCAAGCTTATCTTGTCTAAAGTCCATCTATTACAGGCCCCGTTCTCATTTCAAGGACACAGGAAACAGGGTTAATTTACTGGCTTTCGAGAAGCAAATGCAATTGCTTTTGAAGAGAATTTTGCATCATTACCCAACTGGCGTATGTAAAATTACCACCAGTGAACAGAAGAGCCACGTCCAGTTCTTGGTCACGGGCCTGATGGAGCTGCTGGTCACCAGATGTGTGGGTCGTGCCTTTTTTGACCCTGAAATGGGACAACTCGGTTGTGCCACGTTGTGCAAGGAGCTGCGTCCTCATAAAAATGCATGCGGTGCCTGGAGCAGGATGCTGTTCAAAGAGCTGTTCTAGGTTGAATGAACTGCAACTTTTAAATAAATAGACATGTATGTTTTAAAAAGATTTTATATATACTATTTTCAAGTTTCTGGAATACAAAGGTGATGACGGTGGATTTTTGGTTGTACCGCTCTGTGTCTGTTATTTCCTTGCCTGCACTGTTTCCTTCCTTTCAGTACAAGGGGTAGCAGCAGCTATGCAAAGTGTTACTGTTAACACAGACTAAAGCATCTCATGTCCTCTGTGAATTTAAAAGCCTTAACTCTGCATTTACCACTGGTATTTTCACCTGTCCCTGACAGGCTTACAACTGCCCTTGGAGACCTGCAGGAAGAGACCCAGCTCTGGCTTTTGTTGCTTTGTAAAACAATATATAAATGTACACCATCACTGGTAATACATTGATGGAGGAAAAATAAAAGGAAGGGTGTTAGCATGGAGGGATGAAAGTCAGGAAAGGTGTTTGCATGCTGTAAGCGCAGCAGGAGCGACATGTGATTGTCACAGCAGCAGAGCCTGCATCTGTCTTCCTGCTGCTTGGGTGCTGTACCTGTTTGTCAAGTTCATTTTGCTTAGTGATGGAGTAGATGTGTACAACGCCCCTACACCAGAGCTGCGAGTTCTCATGAGCGAACCTGCCCGGGTACAGCATCCCATTAACTACCTGCCTTCATTCCTTATCATTAAGTCATTAATGGCGGTGATTAAGCCGAACCGGGCCCTAATGGCACGTGGCAGAACTTCGCCCTATGGGTCCCGGGGAGCGGCTGCACCATCACCTTCGGTTCGATTTAGGCGGAGCCGGGTGGAAACGGGGCGGGAAATCTGGGTCCGCCTCCGCGGCGCTGCCCGGCGCTGCCATCTGCCATTCGTCTGCGGGACGGGAGCGAGGGAGCCGCAGCATGGGGCTGGAGCTGTACCTGGATCTGCTCTCGCAGCCCTGCCGGGCGGTCTACATCTTCGCCCGGTGCAACAACATCCCGTTCGAGTTCAAACGGGTGGAGCTGATGAAGGGTGAGCGGGGATGGGAAGGGGCCGCTGCCCCCGGATAGCGGCGGGCGGGGGATTCCTGTCCCTTAAGGAAACTCCGGTTCTTACGGGGCAGTGCTGGTGCCCACGTTCCTCCCTCGTGTTGTGGTTCTGCAGAGCTCTGTGCGAGCTCTTTGAAAACAGCCCAACCCCATGAGAAAATAGGGGACAGGAAAAGAGACGTTGTTCCGAGAAGTAACGCTCCGTGCTGCGGGATGCAGTGCCTGGCAGCACAGCGTGGTCCTCCCCTGGTTGTTGCGGTGGGGCGCAGTGGGGTGAAGTCATACTGACAGCACTGGGAGAGGCCCGAGAGATGGTGAAGGCGGCAGAGGATGAAGTGCAGCAGCCAGAATCGGAGAGCTGAGGGCTGCGGAAGGGAGAAGGGCTTTTGTTTGTTCTAAAACCAACTGACAGTGGGTAGGAACCCGCCAGAGAGGTGTGGTATGTTTTCACCAGGGGACATCTGGAGATCTGTATCTCCTTTCTTTGCTGGTAAAAACTGCCTTTCAGCCTTTCCAGTGCTCTGTTGTGAAATTCAGTGAATGTATTGGGCTTAAAAACAATGCAAGATGTGCAAGATGAGAAGGCTTCCGAGACTCAAACAGAGAAACGAGTGGCTCCAGCTTGTTATTAGAAAAACCTCTGGGTGTTCCCCTTCATGCCTTGGCTGCTCACCGAATGCACTTGATGCTGCTTTCCTCTTAATGACCTGTCTGAATAGGAGCTGATTGCAGCTGGGGTAAAAGCCCATACAGTGTCCTTTCCCTTCTTGCCAATGAGTGGTTGTGGTGAGATGTTGATCCAAACGAGAAGAGGCTGGCAGGCAAGCAGTGAGAGCGTGAAGGGGAATGGAAAAACTGAAAGAGAATTACTCACAAATTGGGTTTGCCAAGTTCTGGGAAAACAAGCCTTTTCCAGAGCATCTCCTGGGGCACAAAGATTCCTAGGTGACTCACACAGCAGGGCATAACGGGGTAAGGCATTGGAGAGATGCACATACAGAGATGTGCGTGTGTGACTCTGAAGCCAGGGGCTGGAAAGAAGCTGGCATGAATGAAGGTGTCCAGGCTTGGATCCAGAGGTAACGAAGCACATTGCGACTCCAAAGGAACAGAACACCTCCAGTCAACTTTACTCTCTGCCTGCTTTACAGGGGAGACCTAAAAGACAGCTTAAAAGCAAACTCACCTCTATATTTGCTCTGATTTATGCTAAGGAAAACTCACACAAAGAGCTCATTAATATGTTCGAAATAAAGATCCCATGGCTTTATATGGAATCATAGGAATTTGGTTCCTCTGAACAGAGGACTACAAAGAGAGTTTAATATAAATTTTATTATTTTCCAGGCAAAAAAAAAAAAAATGAAAAAAGGAAGGAAAAATTCCTTTCTTTCTCATTGTCCCTTGTGGTTAATCCACTGTGTTTGTGGTACTGAGATCCCTTCCCCCCAAAGCTGCTTGGTGTTTGTGTCCTGACAGGTACCTCCATGCACAAACTTCGTGCTGGTACTGCCCCGAGTTGACAAACATTGCTGGTATGAAAGGACTCTGAACCATTTTGCCCTTTGTCAAGAGGTTGTTCTGGTATGCAGGCAATAAATAAGTTGACATCATAAGACAAAGCCAGAATCTACCCCTGCAGTACAGGGCTGTATTTGTATAGTCAAAGCCAGAAATGGTCCCCATGTTGCCCATAGATTCCTCAGCTGTTCCCAGATGGGTGCTGAGCATCTCCGATGAGAAAACATCTCTCATTTCCCTCAGGGCAGCAGAGGACCGAGGAGTTCAGGAAGGTCAACATGCTGATGAAAGTGCCTGCACTGAGGGATGGTTCCTTCACCTTAGCAGAGAGGTAAGGCACAAATAAGCTCAGTCCTCTGCTGAAGGACTGTCTGTCCTAATGCTTGGGTTCTGCCATACTGCTGACTCTCTACTGGGACTGCAGCCCAGACGGCTGTTTGTCTCTTTCTGCTTGTAAGTAGAACAAACCTGTGTTCTAAGGGAAACTTTCTCTTGTTTCAAACAGCACTGGCTATGAAAACTCTGAGCTGCTGCTTGCAGCTAGCTTGTATATAGGCAATGTTCCTGAGCTAGGACACCTGCCCATATGTCCTCTGCTCTCTGCCTTCAGCTGGGCGCTGTAGTTCAATGCGTAGATCTGTTAGAAGGCACCTGCTGCGGGATGGCCTGGCAGCACAAAGCTCTGAGTTGGTATGAACTCATTCTGTGCTTTATGTGTGCTCTAAAATGTCTGCAGGGTAACTGCAGCACAGTGAGGCAGATATGGCCTGCTGGCGATGCACTGGATGACTGCTGGCCCTGAACAATCAGCGAGCCAGCACAGGCTTTGCCGTGTGCTGTGACCACCCGATGATTATACGTCCTCACTTATACCTGACTTAAATTACATTGGTACTGCTGCTCACACAGCAGTGCACTATTTGGTAGAAGAAGAAAGGATGAGGTGTTTTCATCTCAGCTTACCACTCACTGCTCTGTCCTGCTCTCTGGCAGCGTTGCCATCCTCATGTACCTGACCCGGAAATTCAAGACTCCTGATCACTGGTATCCCTCTGACCTGCAGAAACAGGCCAGGATTGATGAGTACCTGTCATGGCAGCAAGCCCACATTCGTGGGAAGGGGAGCAAGCTGTTCCTAAGTAAGGTAAGGCCACCATACACTAAAAACTGAGAGCTGAGAGCAACCTGGCAGCCCTCTGTGTGCTGGGCCTTTCTAAGTGAACATACAATCCAGGTGACAGGAACAAACCTAGACCTGGGATTGATGTGGCTGGTTAGTAGAGACAGATCTCTGCCCAAGTGAAGTGATCTGAATCCTTCACGCTGTAGCCAGAGCTCTGAAGTCTGTGGGGCTCGTTCCTTGTTGATGCAGACCGAGCCGTATGCCTGGTAAACGTACCCGGTGTGAACAGCAAGAAGCAGGCACAGCTCACTGCCCTCTGCCCAGCTTCATGGAAAGAACATCCCACTGGAAAACAAATTGCAGCTGTTTAAAGATGATGCAGCTCTCCCTTGTGAGAAGACTCGTGTGGCTGAAATTTCAGACTTTCTAGGGAGGAGACATAGACAGATGGGAAACAAGGATGGTCACTGACATTAATCTGTTCAACAGCTTGTTCTGTTCAACAAACAGCTGTTCTTGGAAACGGACACTGGGGGATCCTTAGAAGAAGGCAGTTTGAGGCCTGGACTTCATTTAGAGGGAAATACGTAAAAAGCAGTGTCTGTTTTCCTCCCTGTCAGGTGCTGGTACCTCTCCTTACAGGCCAGCCACTGCCTCCAGAGAAACTGGAAGGTGCTACCGAGGAGCTGAATGTTGTCCTGAATCAATTTGAGGAGAAGTTCTTGCAGGACAAACCCTTCATTGCGGGCAATGATGTCTCCTTGGCAGACCTCGTAGCCCTGGTGGAGCTCATGCAGGTGAGCGTCAATCACGGTGCTGCCAGATATACAAGCTGGGCTGCGGGCAGGAGCACCATCTCTGTAGGACAGATCCTTCTCTCTGCAGTTTACTCTTTAGTGGAATTGAAACTTGTTCCTTTTTGACCATGAGCAGAATTGAGATTGCAAGGGTGTTTCTCTATAGAAGTTTGGACAAAATTCCCATTTTCTGGTATTTCCTCCAGGAAAAAAAGAAGTTGAACTACGAAGTAGACAGAGGAGGATGAAGGAGAGATTGAAAGAACAATTCTTAGACCACAAATTCAGGAGGGAAGCTAAACTGCATTTGTCTTGAGGGAGCTGAATGTAAGGTGCTCATTGACCACTGCTTTGTTTTTTGAGCAGCAGAACAGGGACTCCTCACCCTCCTTCCTAGGCAGAAGTACTGAAGCACTGTCTATGTTGTCTAGGAATAAAGTCACCCTCTGTTCTAGGGGAGAATAAATCTGTTTGTCTCCCACTACGAGGAGTCAGTGTCATAAAATGAGCTACAGAAATCACAAGGATTTGGAAGAGACATGTTGGTGTGTGTGGACCTCTGTGTTTCACATTACACAGTTCAGGGGTCTGCCATGGCTGTATTTCCACTGCAGGTCTCAGAGGACAGCACTGCTTCCTGCAGGTTAAGAAGCAGAGAGGGACTCCACCTAGTGAACTCCACGACTTTGTTGCTTCAAACAAGAGGCACATCTGTGCTTCATTCCGCTCCCAGCCCTGCCAAACCCCTTGGCTGGCTGCTGGCAGTGAAGCCTGATGCCTGGGTTCTGTTCTCTCTGCAGCCTGTTGCTTCTGGCTACAACCTCTTTGAGGAGAGGCCCAAGTTGGCGGAGTGGCGCAGGCGGGTGGAAGAAGCCGTGGGGAAGCAGCTCTTCCAGGAAGCACACGAAGAGATCCTGAATGCCAAGAATGTGACTGCTGATAAAATCGCACCTGAGCTGCGGGAGCACTTCAAGCAACAGTTCTTAAAGCAAGTCAACTAGAAAGAAGGGCGTTACACTCCAATTAAAATGAATTATTTTGTGTAGGCTTTTAGTAATATTTCAATATTTCCTCTAATAATCGTACAAAAAAACTGCATTCCAGAAAATGCACTTCAATTACAGCCTTTCTGCAACTTAGAAGGGAAGAAAACTACATCTTAGACTGCAGCTAGCCAGCCCTTGGCTGCTGCTTCTGCCCAGGAGGGTAAGGGAGCACCTGGCCACTAGAGGCTGCTGCGTTACCAATGAGAGCAAAGTGACCCTCGGCGCAAGGAAGCTGTGCAGCTTTTCAAGTGAGATCTGAGAAGGATGGGGTGAATCCCATGAACGAAGATTCTGAAAACAGCCTTCTTATGCCATCATTCACATAGCTTATGCACAGCTGAGAAAAGGTGGTTTTCTAGGTGAAACCTCTGGCCAACCACGTGGTCGCCTTCCTCATGCCATATAGGTTCTCCATCCCTTCCCCGGAGCTGCCCTGGCAGCTCTATGGAAGGCATTTAAAGCAGGTTCCTTACTGCTGAATGCTGCTGTGGCTGGGCCTGTACAGGGGGCAGCGGGGTGTGGTGGCCACCCCCGGGGCAAGTGAGCTAACTAATGCTGAAATAATGTTCATGTTCCACTACTCTTCTGTCATGACATATTCTCCAGTAAAGTTAATCGTTACACTTGCAGTGTGTCCTAGCTCTGTTTGGATTTGTAAACAGAACCCTTTCGTAACCTCTTTCCTGCCTCCCTTTGCACGCTTTCTTGTCATCTTCCTGTTTCTGCCCTTCCATTTTCCAGGTAAGAACTATGTTTAGTCCTAGTTTGCAGAACTGTTTTTTCCTCCTTGTTTAGCACTGGTTTTAGCTGGAAGTCTGTGCTGTGGTCTGCTAGGTGGTTACGCTGCCCTCAGTGATGGCTGTGTGGTGCAGGGGGTGCGAGGTGTCTACCACGTTAATGCTAGTCAAGTGACAACAGTACTCAGAAAAGATGAAAACAGCTGCTCAAACAGTCTCACATACCCTTTAAGCTGCACCTGTAGTTTTGGGGAATAAGCCATCTGTCTATTCTGTATTTGAGTTTCCTGAGTAAAGCTGCCCTCTAGTTCAAAAGGGCACCATGAACCAGAGCTTGCAGTGCATGTCCCTCAGGTATGAGCTAAGCCAGGCAAATCAATCCTCTTTCCGGTCTTCCAGCTTGCAGGATATCCTAAACGTCAGCAGTGAAAAAAGCAGGTTTGCCCAAAAACTCGTTTTCTGAGCTGACACAAGCAGAGAATAACTTGTTTTCTCTAACTTCTACTGTCTTCTTGCATTCTACCCAGCAAACTCAGTAACTTGCCCTGAGAGTATTTGCATTGTTACCACCCGACCAGACACTGCTGCAGGTGCTGCTCTGCAATAGCAGCTTGCCTGCAGTGCTAAGCCTAAAGAAAAGAGGCTGTTTATGCCATGCTGCCAACCACATCCTTTCTTCTACAACCTGCAGCTTATCACATCCAGCTGGCTGGGCTTCACTCTGAATAAAACAAGTCCCTCCTTGCTACCTCTTTAGCACTGTTTGTGTAAAGACTCCTCCAACTCCTCCCTTTTTTTTTGTAGAGAGCTAACTTTCTATTACCAGCATAATAAATTCCTCAGCTTCTGTTCAAGTAGAAACAGACTGGGAACAAAGAAAGCCAAGAGCCAAATGAGGCAGACCTCAAATGGAGCTTGTTAGCAGAGCCTTTCTTGATACGTGTTTCTCTGCAGAACCTCAAGCTTGGGCTCTGTGCAAGTGAAACCACTGTGTGAGCCAAAGCAGACGCAGGACCAGCACTTGGTCTTGCTGAAGCTCATCCCATTGGCCTCAGTCCACCAATACAGCCTGTCCAGATCCTTCTGTAAGGCCATCCTACCCCCAGGCTGATCAACTCCCAGTTTGGCGTCATCTGCAAACTTACTGTGGGTTCACTCAATCCCCTCATCCTGGTCATCAATAAAGACGCTAAAAAGAACAGGCCCCAATACCAACCCAGGGAACACTACTTGTGACTGCTCACCAACTGGATTTAGCTCCATTCACCACCACTCTCTGGGCCCGTCCCTCCAGCCAACTCTTTACCCAGCAAAGAGTGAATCTGTCCAAGCCCTGACAGCTTCTCCAGGAGAATACTGTGGGAGACAGTGTCAAAGGCTTTGCTGAAGTCTAGGCAGACTATGTCAACAGCCTTTCCCTCATCCACCATGCAGAAGATCAATTGCAGAAGATCAGGTTGGCTCACTCAAGATGATCTGTTCCACAGCCTTTCCAGGCACAGAGGTGAGGCTGACAGGCCTGTAGTTCCCTGTATGCTCCCTATGACTCTTCTTGTAGATGGGAGTCACAATGGCAAGCCTCCAGTCCTCTGGGACCTCTCCAATTAAACAGAAATGCTGATGGATGGTGGAAAGCAGCTTGGCAATCACCTCCGCCAGCTCTCTCAGCACCCTCTGGTGGAGCCCATCTGGTCCCATGGACTTGTGACAGTCCAGATGGAGCAGTAGGTCTCTGTTTCCATCTGAATCGTGGGGTTTTACTCTGCTCCCCATCCCAAACTCCCAGGTCAGGGAGTAGAGTACCCTGAGGATAATCAGTCTGACTTTTAAAGACAGATGTAAACGAGGCATCGAGAACCTCAGCCTTTTCCTTATCTTCAGTGGTCATGTTCCCTGCCACATCCAGTAAAGGATGGGGATTCTCCTTAGCCCTCCTTTACCGTTAACATATTTGTAAAAAAGTTTTTTATTGTCTTTTACTACAGACTTGCTTTGCTGTTGGTTTTTATCATGGAGATAAAGCATCTCGTCCTTGTACTTTGCCTTCTGCTGTCCCTCCACTTCCCCCAGCTGGTTAATTTGTGTCATTTGATCTTAGCTGGTTCCAGATCCAAGGCTGAAAGCCCCAAGAGCAGCCCTCCCTATCTGCCAAACACAACAGGTTGTGCAAGAATTTTGCCTGCCTCAGTGCAACGTTCATCGTCCGCTCCCCTTTGAGCTGAGTATGGATAGAGGTTGCACATCCTGTGACAGCTTAACATGCCATTCTGACTCACTTTCCTCAATTCTTGCCAGGAGCTATTGGAAATAAATGAGAGCCTGTGATTTCTAGAGTAAAATCATGCTGGGATACACAAAATCAGAGGAATCTACAAAAAACACCCAGATACACATCCCAAGACATTTTGAAAATAGTTAAGAAATACTATGCAAAACCTACTGCATTTTTTATTGACAATGCCTACAAGTGCAGGGAGGAAAAGCTTTCTTTGAGGTGATGGAACTAAATGAAAATACCGTGCTAGAAACCTAGAGAAGAATAATGCAATAAAGTGCCATATGACATATTCCAACATGACTAGATTAAAAATATCTCTTTGATTGTGGGGGTGAAGCGGTGCAGTCAGCAGCAGCAGAAAGACATACAAACAGAACACTTCCAGGAGGCACGGGGAAAGCCCTTGGAAGGCCAGTCAGGACTAAAGGCTTCACTGAAGCACGAGTTAAAAAAGGAGCAAAGTGGTCCTACACCGCTCGTCCTGCCACCCTCCACTGGGATCAGTGAGCACTTCTCAGTTATAGTTTAGAGGAGGGGTTTGCAGGCATTTTAAACACAAAACTCTCCTATCTGGGCAGAGGCACATTCATGTTCCCTCTCCCCACTCTTGTGGCATTTAATATTTTCTTGCTCTGATGGAGTTGGACAGAACTCAAGCACCTGCCACAGTACTCTACGAGCCTTCATTTTGTGTTTCTGCTGCATGCAGAGGCTTTACAGGGTAACGTATCCTGAATGGAGACTAAAGAGTGTAGAGAGCCCTTCTCAAGGCTAGTCAGGATAAGAAAAACAAACAAAAATCTTATAGTGTGGTTCTAAATCTGAAGAATTCCTCTGCAAAACTGGTGCATGGTACTGCAGACTCAGTATCAGGACACAGCTTAGTCAAAAGTCACTCTCAGATGGTCATTCTAACAGTAATCTTCATTCATAAGGAAATGTCAGAGCAGCAGTTCTGGAAAACGGTACAAAAGGAAGTACCTGAGAGCATTCCAGTTTTTAATTTACCCGAGCAGAGCTCACTGCTCAGTACCCAAACCTTTACCCAACCTTTTGCACGAGTGAAACAGCATCCGTCCCCCAGCTCTCTTTCTTCAAGGTCCTAAAGGTCCACGTGTGACAGAAGGTCTGTGTGTGACACGTGAGCTCTGGGGCAGCGCTGATGAGGAGGCGTCAGAGCGCTGAGCTGGGTCTGACCGGGGGTGACTTTGCTATGATCGGTTCAACCACTGCGTCAGTGACACAGACGTGCCGTACTCAGCAGCACTGTCCCCGAGTCACACAGCTGCGAAACGCTGCGGGGCTACGCAGGGCTCGAGTTCAGCCTGACATTAATCCTATGTAAGAAATAAGGGGAAAGGAGGGTCGCTGGTGTGCGTGGTGCCCGCGCTACACATAGCACCGGTACCGAGAAGCCAGCTGCGGTGCCAGAACCCGGTGTGGAAGGGCAGCAGTGTGACAGCCGGCCCTCTGTGGAGCTCCGTCGCCGTCACTCCCCCTCAACGCTCCTTTCCTAAAGTGGCCCTACGCGCGGTGCCAGCAGCATTTCCTTTCCCGGCCTCAGCGCAACCCGTGATGCTGCGGGATGGGATCACCACCTCCTGCCGCGCTGGGACGGCTCTGTTGGGAGGGCCCTCCAGGGCTCGGTGCCTCAGGGCTGCCCGCCGCGTCCCCGCCCGGGGGAGGGCACGGCCGGCGCAGCTCAGCCGCCGCCTGCCCGCGCGGGGCGGCTCTATCTGCAGAGCGTCCCCGCGGAGCCGGGAGGCAGCAGCATGGGGTTGGAGCTGTACCTTGATCTGCTTTCGCAGCCCTGCCGCTCCATCTACATCTTCGCCCGGACCAACAACATCCCGTTCGAGTTCAAGCACGTGGAGCTCTTCAAAGGTGAGGAGGACGGGCTGGGCGGGCGGTGGGGCCGGTGGTCGGAACCACGCGCTCAGCGCTCCTCTCTCGGCTCTTGGCAGACTCCGTGCTGGGAAAGAAGCCGGCGGCGGCGAGCAGCGCGGAGCGGCCCCGCACAGGTGAGCCCCCGGGGCGGTGTGAGGGCCGTTGTTCCTGGCGGGCAGTGGGAACGGGCCGTGCCCGGGCTGGCGGCGGCCCAGGCGGTAACGCGACCCCCGGGAGGAGGCCGCGCTGCGGGGCGGGGTGTTGGTAGCCCCGCGGCTGCTCCAGCCGTGTCTCGGATGTCCGTCGGGTGTGCGTGGCTGCAGGTGTGTTCCTTTGGCTCTGTGGGATGGAGGAGGCTCGGCAGCACTGCGCTACCTCCTCTCACTGCTCCGTCTGGGAGCACCACGTCGCTGCAGATTGCACCGTAATGGAATCGTCGTGAGCCGACCGCGTGGGCTGTTCCAGACGGATGGAGATGGAAGGGTCCTCTCCCTGTAAGGGGAGTGAGGCAGCATCAGTGCTTAGGGACACTCAACATCAACAGGAAGAAGCACGTTGGAGAATGGTTGGAGTTGGAAGGGACCCCCAAAGGCCGTCTGTTCCCACTGCCTGCAGTGCTCAGGGACACCCACAGCTCCACCAGTGCTCACAGCCCCGTCCCCTGACCGTGGGTGTCTGCAGGGATGGGGCACCACCACTTCTCTGGGCACCCTGTGCAGTGCCTCACTGCCCTCAGTGTGAACAACTTCATCCTTATATCCAATCTAAATCTCCCTTTTAGTTTGAAGCAATTTCCCCTTGTCCTGTCACACAGACCTTGCTAACGGGTCTGTCCCTTATTTCTTACATCCCCTTTAGATACTGGAAGGCTGCTTTCCTCTCTTCCTAGAGCCTTCTCCTCTCCAGGCTGCACAGCCCTGGTTCTCTCAGCCTGTCCTCACAGGGAGGTGTTCCATCTCTATCATTTTTGTGGCCCCCCTGTGGACACACCCTGTCTGTCTGTCCTGTGCCGAGGACACCACATCTGGATGCAGGTGAGGTCTCACAGCACAGAGCAGATGGACAGGATCACCTCCCTCAACCCACTGACCATGCATCTTTTGATGCAGCCATCTGCCAGCTGGCAAAATGCAGGAGTTAGTGCAGGTGGGAGATCACCTACTCACAGGGCCGTGCAGGGATGCAGAGCTCAGAGACTTTTCTGGGGTTGTACCTTCCCAGTACAGCGTCCCATCCTGCCTGGGAGCCATAAAACAGGTGGCACAGCCACACGCCACAGCTGAACATGCTGCCAGCCTGCAAGCTCTGCTTGCTCTGTGTAGAGGGAAGGACGAGCTCATCAGGTGCTGTGTGGCTTTAAACATGCACCCTGCAGGCCCTCCTGAGCACAATGGTTGGGCCATGTAGCTCCCAGAGCTCTCTCATAGCCATGCTGTGGCTATTTTTGTGGATCCCCAAGGAATGTTCCTCCAGCCATTTCTAGCAAGTTAGTCACAGTGACAGCGACTGCTCTGGGGATGGTGTACTTAGAAACATTCAGCTGTTCAGACTTGTCCAGCTGTATAAGAAGACTATTGAACATTTGCATATTGTATTTTCCAAGTAAATCATTTGTGAGTGTTGTTGCCTAAGGTGAAGCATAGTACTTGGAAATCCTTGGCTGAAGAGATGATTAGGCAGGGATGAGATAGGCAATTGAATTTTTTTTCCCATTTCTTCTGAAGAATTTTGTCTACTTCTCTTGTCATCACCAGTAGATCTTCCCTACACGAGGTGTTCTTCCTGTGTGCAGCCTGTCTTTCCTCTTGACAGTGGATATTCTAATTTAAGTTACTCCTCAAAGCTCAACAGTACACACAGTGTGTATATATACACACACATAAATATATACATATCAATCTATATATACACATATATACCCTTGTGAGTATATTGGTTACTCTTACTAACTAATTACACCACATGCAACTGATGTTAAACAACTATAAGTCAGGGGAATGTCACAGGATCAATAAAGATGGGCCACATAAACAAAGAGTTGAGCCTTGCTTGCTGGGAAAGGCACAGTATTAAACTCTGCTAAACTACAGATACAAATACTGATCTCTTTGTTAATGCAGTAAACCAGTCCCACTGGAGCAACCTGGAATTAGTGTTCATACCAAAGCTTTTATCAGTTTGCAGCTCAGTGGCCGTGTTTCTGCTCAGGTCTTTTTTGTCTGTATGAACCAAAGCAAATCAGATGCTATCTCTGTGCTGCAGGCGCAGTCTCTGTAACAAATGCTGACGTACTGTCAAACCTGCTGTAGAGCTGTGTTAGTTAGGACTGATACAGTATGAAAACAGGCTGAAATCTGATTCAGGCTGCCCTGACCCACTGCTTACTTCTCATATCACCGTTTCTCAATTGCTTGCTACCCTGGATAGTAAACAAACAGTAGATTGTAACAGCCAACTAGCTGGGTCCAAGAACTGGCTGCTCATTATTTGTCAAAGCTACTGACTTGTAATTTTATGCTGTTTTTCCAAGGACCGCCTGAGCTCTACACACCTTGCCCAAGCTGGGTGTGGTGACCTCCAGCCATTGGAGCCCCTCTAAATGCACAGGCTCAAGCACCTTCCTGAGCAACTCCTTGGAGGACAAGAGATGTACACAACTTTCCATGAAGATTTTTTGTGATATAAATCATAGACAAAAGGTCCCTTGTGCTTTGCCAACTGGTTTGATTTTCTAGGAGTGTTTTTGAATGTTCAAGTTTCTCAATTAATGGGCTTCTTACCTCACACAGTCAGGCTCTAATTCTTAAGAAACCCTTTATTCTGACCTTTTGTACACTGCTGCCTGCTTCTGCTCTGCACATGGAACCTCTCACCCAGCTAAACTTGAGGGCATTGTCACTGCAGGCAGCTAGAGACATTGTCCACAGGAGAAGTGGGTTTGAATCCCTTCAGACAGCAGATGGATGTGAGCCTTGCTCTCCAGTGAAGCTACCTGTATTGGAATTTAAAAGCCCTTCTCTAAGAAGAAGCGAGCTAGGGGCTAGTCAGCTAGCAGTGAGAATAGGGCAGTAATGTTTGCTCTCTTTGGTTTATCTCACTTGAAGTCAGTGCTGGGAAAGTAGTCAGAGGCTTTGCTGTGTTCTGTAATTTGCAGTGTAGGAATCTTGCTTTCTCCCAGCCCTTCTCCCACAGCCAGCTGTAAATAAACTTAGTAGTCCAAAGACTTTTTTATTGCTTGGAGACTGTTTCTCACTGTCCGTTAAAGCAGCCTCTGCCACCACCTTCTGTATGGCAGAAAATGGTTCTTGGGGATGTAGAACCTTGTTAGTTAACAGCAATTTTTTGTTTGTTTGTTTGTTTGTTTTCCTTTTTGGATAGAAGGGATTTTTGTATGAAAACTCCTGCTGGTCATACTGGTTTGATTTGAACAGGATTTGCACCCTGGCATGTCTCCTTATAGAAAGCATTTAAGACAAACAAATTAAACAAAGCCCTTCAATCTTTTCTTTTGTACCAGTTCCTGGTGTTTTACGCAATTCCCTGGCATTTAACTGCTGACTCACAAGTTCAGTGCCTTCAGTGAGAAACTGAAAACTTGATTAGATAGTCAGCTATGAATGCCTTCACACTCCAAGTGACTGTGGAGTTCGAACTCTTTTATGGGATGGCTTCTTCCTCTTGTGTTTTCGTGACAGAGGAGGTTTACTTGCTGGCTTATAGCTGGGAGTAATGCAGAACAGAGGTGTCAGAGCTTCTCTGACCCTGGTGAATGGCCATAGTGGCAGAATGAGTTACTTTGCAAGTTATATTGCTGATACTCATGTTTTTTCCCATCCCAGCAAGAACGCTGGATTTACCCTCTGCTGCATGTCTGGTGAGGGATCAGCTCTGCTGACAGCATTTGCTTTCTTTGGAAATGATTGATTTCCTCTGCTCTTTGGAGACAAACAAGGGGAAGATTCTGCTCCATGTGTCTTATAAGCCACCCGGGTTGTCTTTGATTAATTAGCCACTGCAGTGATCTCCATGGGCACAAAGCTTTTAAATTGCTTTCCATCATGACTCCATCCCAACTAGTGTCAGCCATGTTAACAAACTGGAGGAAGATGACCTTGTTTTGGTGTTGTATGTTGGAAGAAGGGGAAGGAGTGGCATCTGTTTGCCCTCATTGGGGTGCTCTGCATGCAAACTCAGCCTTTTCAGACCACACTTCATGCTTATCTTTATCCTAAGTCTTTCCCCCCCCCCCCATTTCTGAAACCATAGGACAAGTTTTCAAGTCAAGTTAGTGTTTTCAGTACCAGTATCTTCATCGTGTTTCCTAAATGCCTCATCGGGAATGATTTTTCAGAAAGTTTTGCGAGAATTGTTGGTACCAGAGTCAAACAACTGAATTCCTGTGTAGAAATGAACTGCTCCTTGCTGTGTGACATGCCTGAGCAGACTGCAGGCTATAGATGGCTTTTACATTGACTCTTCGTTTTCGATTTCAAAATATGACATAGGAAAAGAAACAGCAGAGTGCACAGATTTTCCAGTTTGTTACAGGTGTTTAAGATTCATTGGTGGATTCTCTTCTAACCTCTGACTTGTCCATTCATGTTCTTAGGGCCATCAAATAGTGAAGGGGCTGGCAAAATCAGCCTCTTGAAGAAAGTACCAGCACTGAAGGATGGAGACTTCACCCTAGCAGAATGGTAAGAACTCAGTCCTCAGAGTTCCTTGGATACCAGTAATATGAACAGTGTTTAGGAGGTGTCATTCCCTCCGAATGACTCAGAACTGGCAATGAGCATTTATGAATAGGAAAGATTAGTGATCTACTTTGACATTTCAGTTCCTTTGTTCTTGAAAAGTTAGATATCAATATGCACATTTATGATAAGCAGTTAAAGATATGCATTATTTCAGATGGACGTGAGCCATACTTGGAGATAAACAACTTGAAGTCATTAGAAAGATGTTCCTTTGGCAGGAACTTCTGTAATTGTGGATGTTCAGCTGGCCATTAGGTCTGTTTATGGAGAAGCAAGCATTTTCTGCCTAAGTTGATGTCGCAAGTGCTTGCTTCTTCCACCATGTGCCTTATTTCTCAGTCTAAAAGGGTTAACATATTGTCAACTCATATATACGTCCTGACTTAATGAAAATATTATTGTGATGGTATTTTCGTATTTCAAATGTCTTGCCCTCCAAAGAGCACTGCAAAGACTAAAAAGGTCTCCACAAAGTTTCATGCCTTATAACCTTATATACCTTATATATCTTGGCTATTTGTAATACCATAACCTCATCTCCATTTTCTGTTTGTATTGTCTTTCACAATGTAAACCAATCTCCTGGCTTAACTGATCTTCACCTGAAAGCACTTACCTGAAATTAGGGTTATAATCATATCTGGGAATTGTTTAAAGCATATAAAACACTAGGAAAACTACAGAGCTACTTTTATTTGTCTTAGTTATAAAGGCCAAATTAATACCTAGACAGATAAAACTGGTCTGAGGTAAAAGCATTCTGCAGCATTCCCTGACCTCTTTTTTGTCTCGTTAATGTCTGAGCAGCACTGCCATTCTGCTGTATCTGAGTCGAAAGTACAACACTCCTGACCACTGGTACCCATCAGACATAAAAAAACGGGCCCAGGTAGATGAATACCTCTCATGGCATCACGCTAATATCCGGGCTAATGCTCCTAAGACCATGTGGATCAAGGTAAGGAGGCTGGATTTTATGCTTTCCTGGGTACATACTGAGCAGAAAGAGTTTGTCACAATGAAGTAACAAATCCAGGCCATTCCTAGCTGAGAGGAGCTATTTGCTCAACATCAGGATTTGGCAGAAGCAGCTTTGACCATTTTGTGGTGTTTTTTGTTTTGTTTTCTTGGTGTGTTTGTGTTTTTTTTTTGTTTGCTTGTTTGTTTCCTTAAAGTATTCTGATACAGAAGGTCTCAAAGCCCCACGGGCTTCTATTGCCTGGATTTGTGAACAAATAGATTGGGTATTGCCTCCAAGGGCTCCCCCTCCCTACACAGCTGTGCAGAGTATGTACATAGATGTTTTGCTTCTTTGGCAAGTGTGTGCTTTGTTGCTGGAAACTGAAAGGCTTGTGTTGTTCACACGTCAGGACTCTGTAGTCCCATCAGGGTGGAAATCCAGGAGGAGATTTCTGTTTCCAGAATGCACATATAACATACTCCTCTGAAATGAGCTCAGGGATAGGTAGAATAGAGATACAGGGAGAATGGCAGTATTTCTTTATTCAGTGTGGTCAGATCAATTTACATTTAGGTAAAATTAATGGAATCACTCTGAAGCAGAAGATCATTTAGTATCAGATGATTCTGCTGGACAACTGATTCCAGCCAATTCATCAGAAAGCTAATGCAGATATCCTTAGAGAAGCCCAGGTGCACATACAGCCCTGCAAGCGTGATTGTAACAGAGGATATTAGATTAAATAAGGGTTGCCAGTAAGAAGATAAGAACTTCACTCTTCCTGCGTAAAGTCCACCCATGTTTATGCCTAACAAAACATATCAGGACTCATTTAGGATTTTGATTTATTAACATTTGATTTTTTGGCAAGAGAGTCCAGAGGAGCAGCACAAATATGAGTCAGATTCCTACAAACATCAGTTTCTTCAAGTCTCTGCAGGCTGTTATTGCAGTGCTCGAAGAGAAAGAAATCCATCTCGTTGCTGCTAGTTAGATAACTCAGATACAGAGAGGTCATCAGAGTAATTGAAAATTTGGAAACTTATAAAGCCACTGTGTAATAGAAAGTACATTTGCTAGTTTTATGAGAAGATAAGCTGCCCTGAGATACAGAGAAGGAGATACCATTTCATAATGGCTTTACCTGGAGATCCCATCATTCGTAATTGGAAACATTTAGGAAGAGAACTAGCCATGAATTTTCTGATGAAATAGACTGTAAATGTACCTGGCAAAAAAAAAAAAATGGCTTGGATTAGGCAATCACAACATGAATTGGTTGAATATATTAGCAGTAAGTAGAAAGTCTATCTACTACCCGTGTGGAAATTTATCTTTTTTTCTTTTTTTCTTGAAAATAAACTATTTCTTTAGCTATCATAGATAGAGGTGGTATAGTTGTGAAATACTGGTGGCTCTGGTGGCTTATACACACCTCTGTGAATGGTCACAAATCTCACTGAAAGGCTACTACCCCCTGTGCCAGCAAATCTTTGGAGACACAGACTGTATTTGTGATTGCTCTGGCTGGAAACATTTTTAATGGTATAAGGAAAGATTCTTGGGACGCCTTAGAAAGAGCGATGTAAAAATGGCACCCACTCTGCCCTCCTGGCAGCCGCTCCTCTGCCAGCTACACTCCCTACCACAGCCACCACCGTGACCTGCTGCCATCACCCAGAGGGTCTGCAGGTGCCCACCACTGGCAGTCATGTATCTAATGAGGTACAACTTAATGATTACCACTAGATCTGTGAGAAGACAGCTGACCATGCTCACTGTCCATTCTCTCCTCAGGTGCTGATTCCCCTCTTCACAGGGCAACCACTGCCATCAGAGAAGCTGCAGGAGGTTATGGAGGGGCTGTCCGCTTCCCTGAAGCAATTTGAGGAGAGGTTTCTGCAGGACAAAGCTTTTATCATCGGGAGCGAGATTTCCTTGGCAGATCTTGTGGCCATTGTGGAGCTGATGCAAGTGAGTGCTGGACTATGGTAATGAAGGGAAAACATGCTGCTGGGCAGGGAGGGATGCAGCATATGGTAACACTTCGTTAGGAGTAAGGGCATCTCTCAGCACAACTAAGACAATGAATAAAAGGCAGCAATGGGTTCAGAAAATCAGTTGTTTTTTTTTTTTAAAGAAGAAACTGTCTGCAGCAGATCTCCTTTGTTTTTGTCCCCTAACAGAACATCTTCCTGCTTTATCCTGATTTTATTTTTGACCTCTAGAGATAATGTATAAAACTTTATGAGTTCCTCCCCTCTCTTTCTCCTAGCTGTACCTGCAGTTACACTTTTGATGCCTTGATGCCTACGTTTCTAAAGTCTTGGCAAAGAGTGGGTTGCTCAGTGCCTCACTGTTGCTCTCTCTGGCTTTCTGCAGCCCGTTGGAGTTGGTTGTGACATCTTTGAAGACAGGCCCAGGCTGATGGAGTGGCGCAGGCGGGTGGAGGAAGCTGTGGGGAAGGAGCTTTTCTTCCAAGCCCATGAGATGATCCTGAATATCAAAGAACTGAGCAACATTCAGATTGATCCACAGCTGAAAGAGCACCTGGCACCTGTGTTAATGAAGATGTTGAAATGAGTTAACCTACGTTACTATTTTTCCTGGTTTTTTGTTTTTTTGTTTTTTTTTTTTTAACTTCTGTGATCTCCAGCTCTACGCCTAACTGGAAAAAAACCACTGTATTTCTTAACGTAGTCTTGCAAGGTGTCCTCCCCAACTTCATTAAGCCTTTCCTGCATCTTTGGGGGGCGGGAGCTGGGGAAGTTTTAAGACCTGAAACATTAGATTTGTATGAAAGGAAGGGGCCTTATGGGGCACTTAACACATGCATCTGGGTTATATTTTAGTGCCGCTCAGAAATGTTGGAAACATCAATAGTATTTCCTGAAAAATTTGAGCCAGCCTGCAAACTGGAATATCAGAGAACTGTCTAGGGTGAGGATCATTGTTTTCATGTGTTTGTAACATTCGTAGCTCCTTCCTAGGTGGCAAGCACTGAAAAGCATACCTGATCCTCACCTTCCCAGTGTGCGTCTTTGCATAAGTGAGCATGGAACAAAGCTACAGGTAGTCACTAAAGTAAAAAGAAGACTTTTATTTTTTTTAATTTAATTTTCTCATTGCTGGAGCATATTGCTTGGCCACCATCTACATTCCATACTTCTGTTTCCCTTTAAGATCCCGTGAGAAGTTTCTTCACATTCATCTACGACTGTAAATCATTGTAAGTCTTTAATTTAACCACTGCTTTCCACTTTTCAAAGTTGGGTTTCTTAGGCATGTGGTCTGTCAGTGCATGTGTGGCGGGGCAGTTCTTGGGAGATCTGTGTAGTAAAGACTGAGCAACTTCAAACAGCCGAGGGTGGCCACAGCCTTCAGATAATTGCCTACTCAAATCCTCTGTTGATATCATATATGGAATACACTGAACAAACGCATTCACAGTGACTTCTTTAAAGAGAATGTGACTGCAATCCAATTGTTTTTTTCTGTGGAAATAGTGCAATAGCAACCCACATTCCTCCTAGAATATGGAGAGGAGGAATAAATCTAGACATGCTCTTTGGAGATTGTTTTGGATGGAAGTTCACCAAGTCACCCTGTGCAAGCTGAAGTAATAAGGGAGATTTTGTGACATTGAGCAACATATGCATCACAATAAAAGGACAGAGAGTTGTTTTGGAGCTTCAAGGCTCTCTTTCTTGGTTGCGTTGCTTCTGATTAGTTGTAGCTCAAGTGGGAAACCATTTTGTACTGCAGCACATAATAATGAAGCAAAATAAGCATTTCTAGTTCTTCTTTTTTTCCTGTTGAAAACAGCAAAGAATGCAAAAACTGTTGGAATATGTATGTCTGCATACTTCCGCTCACATCTAGCTGATGCCCTTGAACCTTACCCTGAAATCCTTGCCTAGTAAATAATTTGGGAATTATGTCTCTCAGTAACTGAGAGTAGCTTCTTCTCTTTACAGTACTAACGTGTCTTGGCTACTCACATTTCTGCTGTTAAGTACTATACAACTTGATGTGTTTTGGTGGTGGTGTTTTTTTTTTCCTCAAGTTTTACTGCTAGATATATGGATTTAGTCCAGAGCCTGGGGAGATCTTTAAATTCCCCATCTGGAAAGAAAATCTCATTATATACTTGAGCTTTCAGTAACAGAAAATTTCATTTTTTAAGTTCTCTGTAAGGATAAGAGACCTGACTGAAGGCTCTTTCTTTTTATGAACTGAAAACATTAGAAATAGGCACAGGTTTATTCCCACCCTCCCTTTCTTCTCTCATCCCCCAAACATTTTTTGCTGAAGTTTTATTCAGGAATATTGTCTACACTTGAGATAAATTTTAAATGGGAAGCGGTTGACCATTTGAGAACTTTGAGAGTGGAACTACTAAGTGGCTGATGACACACATGCCTACAAATGGGAAAAAATACCTGGATGATTTTCCAAAGGCTCAGAAAAATGGAGACTGCTTGCTGTTGTGCTGTCATCTCTCAGCTTATCTTCCTGCAAGCATTTGAGTTGCCAGCTCCAGGACAGAAACAATAAAACAAATGCTTTTAGTCTAATAAAAACTCTGGGATTCTGGGTTGTGCCCTGAGGCCACGGACAGTTTGCCATTTGTGGTCAACCCTCAGGAGCAAAGGACAAAACAAATCATTAAAATGTTTGTGACGGATCCTCATCCTGTTGTAATTGCTGACTTTTGATACTTAAATCTCTTTTTGCTCCTTTTCTCCTGGAAGGCCTTCTGACATGTTGGTCTCTTGTCATGCATTTTTAGGTGGTGGGGCTTTATTTTGGCCTTGGAATTTATTGGAAGAGATTTTTCATACATTAAAAAGGAATGAGAAATAGAAAAATGGATCCCAAAGGTTACCTTATGCTGGATCAGTGGTTCTCTGCAGTAAGGCAGTGGACTTACGGCTGGGGTTTGCAGGATGGCTGAATCCCCTCAATGCCTTTGTTTCAGAAACAAACTCCGTTCTCATCGTTCACTGATGGAGAGAGCTCAGTACAGTCTCCTGGGTTTCTCAGTAGGCAAGTCCTAAAATCTTATATCCCTGCCATGCAGCAATAAGGTTTCCCCGCTTCCTGCAGAAAACATAGTTGTTATAGCAAAGTAAATACTGTGCAGAAAAACACTACATAGGCAGTGCTTCTGCACCACACAGCAAACGGCCGTCCCCTGCCAGATCTGTCTCACTTCACAATCACTCTCATAGAAATCTGCAGCCTGACTGCTGGCCAGCTTACATGCGCTGCTCCTCCTGCCAGTATTGTCCTCCCTGGCAACAGCAAAGGCCAAACAATTCCCCCAGCAAAGCCAGCAGCTCCATCCGTTTTCATTAAGTCTGTCGGTAACTGTGGAAAACAAGAAAATCGTGTTATACAGGGCCAGTCTCCACAACAGTGCTTTACCTCAAGCAAGGTGGCTTATTCATCTAGCTGGTTCCTAATGCTGTAAATCAGCACCTACTGCTCCCCACACAGTAGCTCAGCTTCCGAGAAAGCTAATCCACAGAGGAGAACGCAGCTGCGAGCCAGTGCCTGGCGGCACTCCTGCCAGCTTTGGCACCCAAACGCAACTGCAGAAGCTGGGACAGGAATCATTTGTATGGGACAAAACAATAAGTCTCCCTGTTTGCCTTTTAATTTCTTGCGGTGACAGCTGTTCTAGAACATTATCTCCCTTCCCGACCCAAAAGCCCCACATGCAGCTGATGCGTCGGGGGTGGAACAGAAAGGCCCGGTCCCCGCCTGCGGCTCGCAATGAACCCGAGGGGCCGGGCGGAGTGGGAGGAGGCGCCGGGCAGCGGGGCACTGCGGCGGGCAGGAGGTGGCCATGCCGTTCGTGGAGCTGGAGACCAGCCTGCCGGCTGAGCGGCTGCCGCCGGGGCTGCCCCTGAAACTGTGCGAAGCCACTGCCACCATCCTGGGGAAACCCGCCGAGGTGAGCGCGGGGCAGGGGGCGCCGGGGTGGGGGGCGCCGGGGACACCGTGACGTGACCGCCCGTGTGCTGGCAGCGGGTGAACGTGACGGTGCGCAGCGGGATGCCCATGGTGCTGGCGGGCTCGGCCGAGCCCTGCGCACAGCTGCTCGTCTCCTCCATCGGCGTGGTGGGCTCGGCGCAGCAGAACCAGCAGCACAGCGCCCGCTTCTTCGACTTCCTGACGGCGGAGCTGGGCCTCGGCCCCGAGCGGTGAGTGCGGCCCGGTTCGGCTGCCGGCAGCCGCTGGGGGGCGGTGTGGGTGCCGCGTGGCCAAAGGTAGGCCGCCAACGTAAAGTGCTCCCGGGGGCTGAGTCCGGGGCGGCTGTGGTTTAGGTCCGGCTGAAAACACGGCCGGGCCGCTCACCGAGCAGCGTGGCGACCGCTGTTCTCTGAATGTGAGTGACTCCAGTTGGGATAACCGCTGCAAACCCAGTGCAAGTGGGCCTTCCTGAAGGTAAGACGTGTCCCCTCTGCGCCCCGCCCCCGCCCCCGCCCCCCCCCCCCGGTCCCCGTCTCCGCTAGTAGTGATGTTCCTTGCCCCTGGGCTGCTGTCAGGATAAGTACCCAACTGGGTGATGAGATACCTGGGTACTGCTGAAATCTCTCTCACGGGCAGTGTTGAAGTTCATTCTGCTTTGGGGTTTGTGCAGATGAGCTCTGCCACCTGTTTGTACCCTGCCCACACGCAGCTTGTCTCTGCTTCCGTTCAATTAACACCATGGTGTGAGCCAGCCAGAGCTTAGGGAAGGTTTTCTAGTTTGTTGTAAACTGGGATGGGATTATAATTAATTCTAAAATAACATTTTTCTGTCCACCATGCTTTTTCTCTTATACCCAACAAGGATTGTCATTCGCTTTTACCCGCTGGAGCCCTGGCAGATCGGCAAGAACAGAACAGTCATGACTTTCCTGTGACCCCTCAAGCGGCTGTTTGGAACAAAGCAGCGATTAAGACAACCTGGAGATGACCTGCTCCATCTACCTTGATTCCTCTTAGATCAGTTCTAATAGTTGTGCACCTTCACCTGTGTGATTCTCTTCTGCTTCTTTTGGACGTTGTGCATAAAAGAGTGGGGCATTCAGCTGTGCTGTTATCATCAGAGTAATTCAAAGTCCTTGTCTCAAGCCTTCCTTGTAGCACAAAGGCCCTGCAGGTGCCTAAGCCACTAGCAATCTGGAGATGGCCATACTTAACAGGCTGAGACAAAGCTCTCGCAGAAATCCAGAATGTGTTTGGCTTTACTGAGAACCGCAGAGGTTCTCCAGTTTATCCAGATTACCTGATCCTTTGTAGTGCAGAAAGATCCTCCTTTCTGTTTCTCTGTGGCAAGAGGTGTCTTCTAGGCTGATTGAGAAGAACTGGAAGTATTCCTTCAAATTATTCTGTTTTCAGGCTCCCAAAAAGCCCTTCCTGGAAAGAGAGGTGACTGTTAGAGACAAGCTTTTGCATTTATTTCATTGTTTATTTAAGGCTCATGTCTGATTTTTGTGCTCTGTGGTCTACCATTGACAGCTGCAGGTGGCTGCTCCCACGAAGTTTAGTTTGCCCACAGAATCTTTGTGGCTGGATCTTTGTGTGTCGATGGCTGTGTGTAGAGAACGGAGATGCTCATGAAGAGCTTCACTGTGCACAGGAAAATGTGAAGGTTCTGCCTCTGTTACCTTTAATCCCTGCTGCTTACCCTGGTGTTCAAAATAGTTTTCATTTCCTCACTACAGGTAGTTTTGGGAAGGGACAGACAGCTCACTGTGCCACTGTGCCCTGTGGCTGATTTTTCAGCTCCCTGCCCTACGCGGAGGGGCTGCTGTAGTTCTCCACAAGTGACTTAGCACACAGGCAGCATTCTGCCTATTGCACTCGGAACCTTGAAACTTGTTGCTGTTGCACTTCATTCCAAAGTCTTTTGGGTTTTAGGACCAGTATGCTCCATCCCTTTAAACTGGATTGTACATGGTGTTTTATTAAAACAAAAGCACAGTAATGTTATCTCAGCCTTTCACTGAAAATGAGAACAGGTACTGGCTTCCCCTCCACTTTGGGAGTGTCAGGTGCCAGGCACAAAAGCACAGAGGACCTAATTGCATGCCCTTAAGAGGTAGAGATCCATGAAACGCAAGGCTGAAGAGTCTCCATTCCTTCATAATCCTGATTAGATTTGTTTGTTTATGTCTTGAGCTCTCAAGCTACTTGAAAATATCCCTTCTAATTATCAGTTGGATTTGGTTATTCCTTATGCAGCATAAGTATCTTCTGTGTTTGCAAAATCCCCCCTCAGGGGGAGCCTCACTGTCTGATTAATAAAATGTATCAAAACCTCTTTTGATGAGCATCAGTTTATTGGCTTTTAATGTGGCTTTTTTTTCATAGCTCAGTGCATGGAGACAGAGATGCTGTCTGCAGGGATCTATGCCTTTTCTCAGATCTCGAACTGAGTGTTTTTGAAACTAGGAAACGGGTGAACCGAGCATGAGATATGCATGTAACTGCAATGTATTTTGTTGTAGGGAAGAAGGCAGACAGCCCTGGTTTTGCCAGGGAGATACAAAGGCGCTTGACCAACTTGAGTGAATACATGCAGAAAGTAATGTAGCTTTAATCCTGCTGTGCAAACTGCTCCTTTCATAAAGGTACCTCTGTGCCATGAAGGAGCAGCAGTCTTGATTTCCACTACAGAAACCTGTTCTGACCTGTGCCCTGGCTTTGATTCTTTTCCTCAGTGTTGGCTGCTGCTGAACTTATTTCAGATTGTTAGTGCATTATTTTAGGGCTTGAGGATACCCTGAAGGGGTTTTGTGGTTTCCTTAAACCCACCCTAGAGTATGCACACAGAACCTAACAGAAGCAGGAAACGTTTTCTCACATTTTTGTTGCTTATGTTTGGTAGTTGAAGTCAAACAGACACACTACCCTTAACCTTCCCCCCCCAAAATAATGATACAAATCCCCCTTTGCCTGAATTCTATATGCAGATGGTTCTGCTTCCATGGGATGGGGTCTGTTCCCTACTGGTTTGTTCGAGGGCACCGTGTTAGTGTGTTTACATGCACAAAGGTAATGATCTGAATATGAGGCCTGTGTAACCACTGCCTAGCTTTGAAGTGAGCACCACCTCTCTGTGTATTTACACAAGGCTGAGGACTAGTGAAACCCCAAGCAAACTAAAGGGCACTGCTGTCTATTGCAAAACCACGATCCCTTTGGGAATTACTCTGCAAGCACAATGCTGTGGTGCAGGAGAGTATGTGGATGGCAGCTCTGTTTTTAGCTCCGAGCAACCATTTTCTCCCACGAAGTTCATGCATTCAAGACTAGGAGAATTACTCTTTACAGTGCTAGGATCTGCCTGGTATACCAGCAACCGGCTTGCATTTTGGACTAATTTCCAAACCCCAGCACTGGCTCTGGCTGTGCCCAGCAGGTAGCGCACCTGACAACACGGCAGCGCTTTCCCGCTCTGAGCCACCTCAGCCTCGCCCCGCCCCGACGTTCCATTGGTTGTCTGAGGAAAACCTGTCCAGCCAATGAGCAGCTGCCTTATTGACGACGGGGCTCCGGGGCTCTGAGGGAGGTTGCCGTGGAGACCGCCGGTGAGGCCGCGTCTCTGGGGAACCGCTTGTCGCCTGAGGGAGCTCGTTTTTCCGGGAGCCCTGTGCTGTGCCCTGCTGTGCTGGCAGCCCGGGGGCGGCCCCGCCAGGTGAGTGTTGTGTCCGCAGCAGCCCCGTGGAGGGGCCGCTGTTTGGCCCTGCCCAGCCTGCTGTGAGGGCGGTGTGAGCCTGGCGCGGCGCGGCCTCTCCCGCCCTTCTCCGAGTCCGCTGTCAGGCAGACGTGGGCTCCCGCCCGGACCCAACCGCCTCCCGGCCACCTAGCAAGCAACTAAGGAGTGTCCCCGCTCCTTTTTGCGGAAAGTTACCGCGTTTCGGTAAAAACGAATTTGCCTGAAGTGCGGTGAAAGCGATGTTTAAAACAATAGCAGCAGTAAACACCAAACCTCAAATGTTTCTTTAAAAAAAAAAAAAAACTGTGTTTGTAGCGTGTGATTCCAAGTATAGCAACAAGGAGGAAAAAGAAAAAAGGCTGGGGAAGCCCAAACCACACCCTTTGTTTCTGGTTTTGAAGTAGAGAATCACACAATAGATGTCACAGATAATCGGCACAGGAGCTGCCATCTCACGTTTGTACCAATGTTTTAGCTTACTGAGAGAAAAGGGAGATATGATTTTAGAGTTAAGAGGCTTTAATGGGTGTTTTTACGTTTTGATGATGTGCTCACCTGTAATAATTACACCAAACTGAAGTTGCTGTTTTGTGCTGGTATTTTGTAAAATTACAAACTTAATTCCAAGCTATTACAACATGAGCTTATATCCATCTATCCATATCTGTTCCAAGATTCGTGCTTGAGTAAAGAACAGAACTAAAATTTCCCTTGCCTTTTCTATGCTTGCAGTCTCTTTGGCACTGCAGCCACAGAAGTGAACTGCTGCTAACAGTCTCTCTCCTGTTGACTTCCTGTACAGCCTTGAAGGAGACCATGTGGATGCCTTGAGCACATTTATGGAGATAGGCGTGTTTGTAAGTTGAACTTTAAAAACACTCATTTTAAATATCTAATTGAGTTGGAGTCGTATAGCTTTGTTTATTTAGATGTCATAAGTATCTGCACTTTCTGCCAGTACCTCCATCATTTGATGTTTTAGAAAAAAGATGTCATGATGTTTCTGTGCATATGTTATCTCTGTATGCAAAGTAAACAAGGACTCCCTGTCTTGAAAGAAATCTGATTTTTTTTTTTTTTTTTTGGAGTAATGTTCAGTGAGTGACTTAAAGAGAAAAATGCTTAATTGCTGTAAAGTTATCGGTCTAATTTAGTTGGTAGTAAGTATTCACTCTAATATAATTCCTCTGTGGTAGGCCAATTTGTCTCTTGGCAATAATGATGATATAAGATAATTTATTGGTATTTGATTAAAGTATAAATATATATTTTTTCCGAATGCTTTCCTTATGGTCAGAATAGATGTTCTAATCCTGTTTGCTTTCCAGACCTGTTTGCATTTAGCCCTCCCTCCTAACCCTGGAGAAGGACAGTGAATATTTACAAACATGGTAAGGATTTACAGTGTTTGAGATGTTTTTAGAATAGAACTGAAAATTTCCCCTCTTCCTAGGACTGAGAATAAATTGGCACCATGAGAATGTTGGCTTTGAAGTGATACTGGAACAGCTATTGGAAGACATACAATTTTGAGAAAACTGACCATATGACCATATTGCACATGCGCACTCTAGAGAAACTATTGCTTGCAAGATGCTTGAAGTCTGCACTGTTGTATTAGCTGACTTGAGGGGAAAAAAATGCTTTGCCATATTTTTATTAGCAATTAATGATGCCCGAATTCATCGCAGCTCTTCTAAGATTAAGTAGAAATTTCACAATATGGGAATATGCAATACACATTTGCCAAGTAAAGTTAAAAAAAAAAAAAAAAGCAAAAAAAAAATCCCATCCAGTTTGCAAGATAAACTGAAAGGTATAAACATAACAGTTCCTGTGGCATCTCAATTGTCATTCTAGATTCGAATTGCTGCACTGAATGCAAGCTCCACAATTGAGGATGACTATGAAGGTACCTTCAAAAGTCATAAGACACAGACAAAGGAAGCGCAAGTAAGTAAATCGAGAATTTTTGTAATAGATGTGGTTGATGGGAATTTTGTCTTCTTTTGTTACAGAGATTGGTCATCTGTATTTTTTTGTTTTTGAGAAGGTTGTGTTACTGTCTTATGTTTTCAATCTTTAAACTACAGGAAGCAGAAGCTTTTGCTTTGTACCACAAAGCTTTGGACCTTCAGAAGCACGACCGCTTTGAAGAGTCTGCCAAAGCTTATCATGAGCTGCTAGAGATTCGTCTTCTGCGAGAGGTCAGTGCTCCTTAGGGAATGAAACTCCAGAAGCTGTTTTTATTACATTTGTATTATTTTGTGTCTTATTGGCTAATTCAAAATGTTGCTGTTATCAGTTGGCAAGTTGTTTGCTGCTTTTTCTAGCTTGTCTAATTCCTAATTCTCATGTTGTGTTTATATTACTGTTTCTAGGCAGTTCTTTCTGGTGATGAGAAAGAAGGGCTGAAACATCCAGGCTTGATGTTAAAGTATTCCACCTATAAAAACCTAGCACAACTGGCAGCGCAACGGGATGACCTAGAGACAGCCATGGAGTTTTATTTGGAGGTACAGCACAGCTGAAAGAAAATACTGGAGCCTCAATGTTTGCATCAATTTGCCAAAATACAGATGTACACTTTTCAGCAAACCTCATTTGTATGTGTGTCTGAGTGCTGTGTACTTTCTGATGTTTTATGGCCACCATTCAGTCCCTAAGCCAGTCAGATCTCAGTTAAAAATTAAAGCAGTCATAGTCTTTGTAAACAAGCAGGTATGCATGTCTGAAATGTGAATAATATTGTCTGTTATGCTTTCTAGGCTGTAATGCTAGACTCTACGGATGTCAACCTGTGGTATAAAATTGGTCGTGTGGCAATAAAACTCATCCGCCTACCTTTGGCTCGTCATGCTTTTGAAGAAGGTCTCAGGTGTAACCCTGATCACTGGCCTTGTTTAGATAACCTTATCACTATCTTGTACACACTCAGTGATTACCCAAGTAAGTACAGTAAGTAGATCTGTAAAGAAGAAACTCAAATGTGTAATTTCATATTAAAAAATAGTGATATGATAGTAGATTAGAGTGTGATGGAGATTTTTACTTCATGATGAATTTATGATGATGTGTATCTGTTGTAATTACCCAAAAAATAAATGCCCAGTGCAGTATTTATCAAGAATTGTGAATCGGTTTGATGTTGGATCTCTGCTTTTGATGTTAAAATGTTTACGCGTTTTACCTTTGAGTAATATCCAGTGAATTGACAGATTCAAATGGTGTCTAGGAGAAAAGTTGCAAGATGGTAGATATGTTGAGTCTCTTGAGTCCCATAGGTTTGCCCTGCTGTAATGATCCTAATTTGATTTATGTAATTGCGCATGTGAGCAAATGCCTGCTGGGATTCATTGCCTGTTGCAGCAGTGGAATCTGAAACAGTTAATAATATGAAAATAGTGAATAGTGAAAGTAGAGATTGACCGTTCCATTTTTATTTCTCTGTCAGCGTGTTTGTACTTTATCTGCAAAGCCCTGGAGAAGGATTGTCTCTACAGCAAGGGGTTGGTTCTGAAGGAGAAGATCTTCGAGGAGCAACCTCTCCTCCGGAAGGATTCCTTAAGGATGTTCCTCAAATGGTGAATGTTATCTGATAGCCTACACTGCATTTGGAGTGTCAACTCTTTTTTTTTAATCATACACATTTTTTTTCTTTTAATCACTCTTCAAGAAAGAAAACAGCACCTTCTGTTTTCCTTTCATTTCTCACTATTTGTAAAACAGAGTGGGACAATCTCCATTTATCTTTCAATTTTTAAGTGAGCAATGATTTCTGATGGTGAAACACTTCTATATGCATGCTGTATAGTTTGCAAAATAGTGGGTTTTTTGAATGCTTGTTTTAACACTTCATGTTACACTACAGAAAAATATAAAAATTATAAAATAAAAAAAAAATAATTAAAATATATAAAATATAAATAGAAAAAATCTCTGAAGACCTTAAAAAAGCAAACAAACCCTTGTCTTTGTTTCTTAATACTTTCTAGTGACATGTCTATCCATAACGTAAATGTGAGTACAGCTGAAACAGGAAGAATCATAGATGAAGCACTGGAGCTACGTAAGAAAAGACAGGCTTTGCTGGTGCAAGAGAGAGAACCGGACCTCAAGCTGGTCCAGCCAATTCCCTTTCTCACGTATGTTGTATTTACTATCTGTAACAGGTTTATCTGAAGCTGCTTATGCTGGCAGCTATGTTGTATAACTTTTGGTTTTTGTCAAAACATTTTTGTAAAAAAAAAAAAAGTGACCAGTATTTTCATATTTTATGAGTCTGCAGGTTGTTTGGTCTATTTGTGATTTTATTGTGAACATACCAGTTTTCAGTCTTTGATTTAACATTTCAGACTGATGTTAAAAAATCTTAAGAATGATTTGGTAGCCATTCCAGCTGTATAATTGGATTTTCTGTTTTAGACTAGTTTGTGAACTTCAAAGTAAGTTTAGATTTTTATATGTTTTTACTGTTGATATAATGGAGACTTTTAAACATAATGCAGTTCTTTATTCACAGCAAGATATAAGGATACTTTAAAGTTGTTAAGTACATCTTTATTAAGGCATAAAGGGTTGATTTTTATAGTGTTGTGTTTCCATGTGCAGATGGAAGTGTTTAGGAGAAGCTTTACTTGCCATGTATCACCACCTCACAACATGTGATCCTCCGAGGCCCAGTCTGGGAAAGAGAATTGATCTCTCAGAATACCGAGACCCTGTTCAGCATTTGGTTCATTCTCCTACCTCCACTCCTGTCAGTGTTATTCAGCCAACTCCTGTCAGCACTACTGCGGTGGTGACAATGCCAGAACCTATGTTAGCTTATACTCCTGTGACACTCAGTTATCCAAGCCACAGTCAGAATTCATTGGAACAAGGAGCTACCGTAGGTGAGCAAGGTACTTCAGTTTTAAGATTAAATATATTTTTCTAACTGTAGAATTTTCAGCAAGTCTACTTGCTTCAGACCAGCTTTTTTATGCAAGATGCCACAGCCAGTTTATATTTAGTTGTGTTTTTAAAATTGTGATGTGTTGAAAAATAAAATGATAAATCTTCAGTATTTTATTAGAGTAAGATAGTTTCAGCCACAAATCATCTTTTTATTTATCTTTATTAATATTTATTACTTTCCTAAAAAGACTTCCCTCTTCTTGTTTGATAATTTAACACGTCAATAACTTTTTTCTTTTCTTTTTTTTTAATTCTGGTTTTAGGTGATATATCTGCAGGAGATAAATCCAAGAAAGGGGTGAAGCGAAGAAGAATTACAGAAGATAGTGGTGAAACAGCAAAAAGGAGATCTGCCAGAGTCCGGAACACAAAGTGTAAGAAAGAAGAGAAGGTTGACTTTCAAGAGCTATTGGTGAAGTTCCTTCCTTCCAGGTATACGACCTTAAAACTGGTAGACCTGTGTTGTTTTTTGAAGGACACATCTCCTTCAATCTTATATGTGTGATAAAACTGTTTTTAATGAAAACCTATTGAAAACTAATTTAAAAATGAGAAAACTTCTAGTAAGGTGAGACAATTAGAAGACAATGCAGGCGTCAAATTGTGCAAGATCAACAAACAGGGCAGTCGTGGTTTCAGCAGAATTTGTGAGTACTTAATCTGTGAGCGTGCTTCAGTTACTGTGCTTTCACTGATAAAATATGTACAATGTGCAATGCTTAGATTTGACTTAACAGTGAAGGAAAGAATGAGGACTTTGTTGGTAATAGTGTTTTTGTCCCCCTTTCAACACAGATTAAGGAAGATAGATCCGGAGGAGGAGGAGGACCCTTTCAATAGCTATGAGGTGCAGTCAGAAATTAAAGAAGAGAATTTCCAACATGCTGGACCTCATAGAATGTCATTTGATTCTACGACATTCATGGAATCTGGTAAAGATTTCATTACAACTTCTCTTTCACTGTTGGTTATGCTGTCTTGTATACTTTTCTGTGTTTCCCTGTCTTATATATAAAAGAAAGATACAAAAGGATACGTTGTTTTAATTTCACATAATAAAATTATACTTTAATCTCAATTAGTAATGTGATTTTGAAGTCTTGGGGACTGGTTAATTACTGTATGCAAGTGCTGTGTTGCATGGAGTTGCCCGTTTAAATATATTGGAGGCCAATAACTTAATTCTGCCTCTGCAGCACAGGATGATACCGGGCCCTTTTGTAAACTTAGTGCATAAAACACTGTCAAAGCTAACTTATTTCAAGTCACAGCTTATCTTGATCTTAGTTACACATAGCTTTGCTTTTATCTGCTTTCTAGAGAAACAGGATGTTCATGAATTCTTGCTGGATAACCTGAACAATGGTGGTATCTTGGAGCTGATGATGAGATATCTGAAGGTCATCAGCCAGAAGTTCCTGGTGAAGTGGCCTCCTGGCTTGTCTGAGGTTGTCCTTACTATCTATACTAGCTGGAGAAAGCACAGTACGAGTCTTCCCAATCCATTACTGAGGGACTCAAGCAATCAGCATATCAAGGTAACGTTTTTGTTTTTTTTTTTGTATCAGTAGTATTTCTACTTAGTTGCAAATGAAAAAACAAATTCAGAACACTGTGCTCCATTGATCTTAGTTTAAAAAAAATGTGCACACACACACACACACACGCGCGCGCGCAAAAATATGGTGTTGTTGTGTATCAGATGTCAAAATTTTATACATCTGTAAAAAAAAAAAAAAGCTATTGTATATCTGTATATTTTCATATATGCATTCTTTTTTTTTTTTTTAACAAATTGAAATATGTTTTATAACTTCTTGTTATGTAAAATTTAAAGAGTCAGTACTTCGTAGTTATGCCATTAAAATCACTGTCCTCATGCTTGTCTTTTCCCTTTAATCCCTGTGTTTATTCAAACTTGATCTGTAAATTATACTAAATGTGATGAATTTGGAGGTTTTGAGACTCCAGAGTGCTGCTCTGATACCATGCACCTTTGGACCTTTAGAAATTGCCATAAGCTCATGGACTTTACAGATGGATTTGTAACCCTTCGTTCTATGAATGTAATCAGAAAATAGTGTATTCTTCACTGCACAAAACTGCCTGACAGGTAGATACCCATGGTGCTTTCTAGTGTACTGCTGAACTTTATCCATCAAGCCTTAATAAACTGGTAAGACTAGAATGCATATTCAGTGTCATGGAAATGATGACTATTTTTAATTTTTCTCTCTTTTTTTTTTTTTTTCCCCAACGTCACACTTTTTTTTGCAGGATATGATGTTGATGAGCCTTTCCTGCATGGAACTGCAATTAGATCAGTGGCTGCTGGCAAAAGGGAAGAACTCTACAGGTGAGAGTCAGGTGCTTCTTTCTCTATTCTAAAAATACTGTAGGTAAATTAAGAAGCTATTCCAGGAATTCACTGGATTCTTTGGAGCTGTCCCTTCTGTATACGGATATCTTTCTCTGTGTACACATCTGAGAGGTGCTTATTACTGGTGTGTCATTTGTCTTCAAGTAGATCAGTAGTTTTTAAATAACTGGTATGTGGGACTCTTCTCATGGGGATGCTGGTAACTTTATGATAAAACATAATTGATTTACAGTTTCTCCACGAAATTGCCCTGCTGTCTCTGTGAGTGGAAAGTTTGGTTCTGACTTGCCAGGAATTCATTTCTTGGGAGACCTGCTGCAGTTATCGTTTGCGTCCTCACAGCGTGATTTATTTGAGGAGGGCTGGATGGAGTTTGTCACTCGGGTGTATTGGCTGAAAGCTCGCTTTCTAGCGCTTCAGGTTGGTTCTACTCTTCGTTTTAACTAAACTTTTCTCAGCGATTAAAAGTCATGTTATTCTCAGCTCATTTTAAGTGTGAGGGTTAAATCAGTTTAAGACAGTTAAAAGCATCCTCTTTGTGGAATACAGGAATGTTTCTTGACTCAGTGTTTTGATCAGTATGAATGGAAGAATTATTTCTACTAATTACTCTTTTGTATTCTTAAAAGAATGGGATTTTAATCCAAGTTAATCCTTCAAATTCAAGTTGAATTCTATTTCTCTGATTTGTTTTACCTATTACAAAAGTCACTGATAAGATATACTTTATTTGCTTGCTTTGGTTTGCTATTTTGGATTTGTTTTTATGTGCAATAATCACATTGGCAATGCCTACACTGAATTTAAACGTTTTGTATATGCTTTGGAAAGATATTTTGCAGACAGAACTCTATTTTTTACTATTTTCCCCCCCCCCCCCACTGTACTTCTATAGGGAGACATGGAACAGGCACTTGAAAACTATGACATTTGCACTGAAATGCTGCAGAGCTCCACTACAATGAAGCGCAAAGCTGGTGATGACAGCAACATCATAATACGGCTACCTAATCTGCATGTGGATTCTGTAGTTTCTTTAGAAGAGGTAAGAATTCATTTGCAGGAGTATTTTCCCTGTTTCACCCCTTCCATTCTCAAAGGCTAATCTATGGATTAGCTCTTTTGTGATGAAGATGTATCTAGAATTTTGTCCTAGAAATTTTCCAAGAGTAAAGGAACAGGTTCATAGTTTAATGATGTTATGGCCATCATCTCTTTATCAAGAAGATGCCTTTCAGATCTCTTGGTTTTGTACAACCTAAGATTGTTTTTATGGAGAATAAAAAGGTTTTTCTATCAGAGGCACTGCATGTGCAGTGGTAGATTATTAAACCACTGTTTTATTTTCTGTTCTATGAACATAACTTCCACTGATGGTTAAATGAGTTTCTTTTTTCAGCAGTTTGTGTTTTCCATGTAGTAATTTTTGTACACATTTGAATAAAAAGATGTTAATTTTCCATTCTTTCCTTAGCTGTTTTGGAGAGTCAACTCCAACGCAGGTTGTGCTGTCTTCTCTTTGAAGTCCATCTGATGGACATATTCTTGCATATAAGTGTGTGATTGGGGGATTTGAGGAAAAAAAGTTTATTATTACACATTAGTCACATACTATATGATAAAGAAAAGCATGTGGAACAGCTGAAGTGTTACGTAGTAGGAGTTTTCTTCCTGATCTGTGTTCCTGGACGTATTTGTAGGGTTAACACAGATTTGTAGCTAAAATGTAAGGTGAAAGGCCACTACCTTTGTATGTGAAGACAAAAAGGAGCTTGGATTGTGCCATGTGTGATGATTTGCAGATCGATAAAAACCTAAAATCTCTGGAGAGGTGCCAGTCTTTGGAAGAGATCCAGCGACTGTACGAGACAGGGGATTATACTGCAGTTGTGCATCTGCTCCGCCCAACGTTATGCTTCAGCGGAAGAGTAAAACATCTGGAATTTGTAACATCCATACCAGAGAGACCGGCACAGCTCCTCCTCCTACAGGTTTGTTGGTGATTTACAGCCATTCTGAACCCAAAACTTTAAAAAAGCTATGTAGCATATGAATGGTTTTGTGGTATAGTGTGCCTGTCCTGCATGTATGACAAACTGTTGGTAGATAGATCCAGTATAACAGCTGCATCTGTAGTCCACATAATACTGAAAATAAGTGTACAATTTAGCTCGGTTTAGGGAGTGGTTAGAGCTGTCGGGTTTTCTGGTTGGGGGAAAAGTAATCACAAGAAAGACTGTTGCTGTTTTAGCTGAACTGAGCCAAATCTGACAGCCTTGTTGCAATCTCATTTACCTAAACTTGAATATAAAGAAGCAGGAAGGGTGTTGCTGTAATACTGGCCTTGTAGTTGCCATTTTGACATTTATGGAGTAATTAAATGGTAGTGCAAGATTATAAGCTGCGTATGGTTAGAATTTAATAAACCTGTTGGCATTGTGCTCTTGAAAATGTGTATTTTATGCCTCTCTTATTCAAGTAGAAATTCAGTAATTTGCTGAAATTTATATCCTACTTGTATATTTATCATCCAAGATCTGGACGCATCCTGTTGTCCTTTAATGTCGTATGTAAAAGTGCTTACTTCAACTGAGTGTAACAAGCTGTCTTATCTGTATGATGTGTACTGCCTTCCTCTGCTGTATTCATTTTAATTTTTTTTTAAGAGTATACCCTTCATCCTTATATTTCTTTCATGCTTACATTCTCTAGGACTCTTTGCTCAAGCTGAAAGATTACAAGCAATGCTTTGAATGCTCAGAAGTTGCCTTGAATGAAGCCAGTCAGCAGATGATGAATATGACGGCAGCCTCTGCTAAAGAGGAGTGGGTTGCTACGGTAACACAGCTGCTCATAGGAATAGATAGTTCATTATCCTCAGACAACAGCATCCTGAAAGAATCTTCTGTATCAAGCCTCGTTCGATTAACAACCAACCTGATTCAGGTAACCTGTTCACTGGTACTTGAAAAGAGTCACTATGTGCTGTGGACCTTCAAACATGAGTACAGCTGCTGACTGAGCTGCTACCTGTTCACACTGATATTTTGGGTTACAATTTTGCTGGTGCAAAGGAAAAGAACAACATTGTTGTCTTAATTTTTCAGGTCAGTGTTTTAGAGAGGCACTGAGTTCACCTGTTCTAGAATCAGTAACAGTGGGTACCTTCCAATACAAAGCTGCCTGAAGTAATTAAAGAATGGTAGTAAAACAACCAAAGGGGCACAAATTTTCTTATGCTCTGTAATGGTGACAATGTGAAGACTTATTTAGCTGGCTGAGTGTATTTTGTAACTTTGTTACTCACTTATTTGTATCATGTCTGTTAATAATTCTGATAATAATTCATCTTTTACAGTTGTTGTGCTTTCCAGTTGTTGTATTTTCTTCTGTACGTTTACTCACTTTGCTAATACCACATTCAGACTTTTCAGAGAGAACTGGTTGGAAAATGACTATGCAAGAGAAGAAAGTAATGATCGGGGAATTATATTCTACCCTTTCCCATGCCAGCTGATCATACTTGTAGGACTTCTTCCCCTTATTCGTTGTGAGAAGCTGAAGCTTAGTTGAGGATTATTCCTATAGGGTAGAATGCACTACTAGCTTTTGGTTGTTCATTAAAGGTTCACTCCTGACTCTTAATCTGTATTTTTGGTGTGTGTAATGCCTGTTTCTTTCTTAGATCATAGACTGCAGCATGGCAGTCCAGGAGGAACCCAAAGAACCGTATGTCTCCTCAGTTCTTCCGTGGATTATCCTACACAGGATCATCCAGCATGAAGAAGATGCTTTTCGATCCCTTTGCTGCCAGCAGCAGCAGAACCAGGGAGAAGGAGGTAATTTTTTTTTAATTCAATTTTACATGCTGGAGCTGAACTCCTCTCCATCTTACTATGGAGTATAAATAAAAATTACTTATGTTTGTCATCTTGTCTGCTGACTGAAGGGAGTAGATACAGATATAACATTCTTATCCCAGAGACTTGGGTAGTTGAAGTTAACTCAGTTCTGTGCTACTAAAATAATTGCCAACTTTTTTTTTCCAGTGAATCCTGATACTCCTATGCTGCCTTCTTCACTCATGCTTCTGAACACAGCTCATGAGTATTTGGGACGAAGATCCTGGTGCTGCAACTCAGATGGTGCTCTTCTCAAGTTCTATGTAAGTGTTAGCATTGTAGAATATCTTAGGCTGAAAAGAAATTAAAAAAAGCCCTCTGAAATTTGTATGGCCAACACCCATCTTAAAACAGTTTATTGAATTATTACATTGGTAATGTCTTCATGTTAAAGTACACTTTTGACTCCACTTTTCTTCTGCTGAGCACATCAACCTTTTAGTCAGTAAGGTCTGAACAGTGAAGGTGAAGGTTTGCTTTTTCTACTCCCCTTTCCTTTGTTATCCTTTCTAAAAAGGACTTCTTGTGAGACAGGAGATGGCTTTGGGTAACTACTTTTGTTCTGTACATACATCTTAAATGAAAGCTAGTAAATGGTCTGCCATGCCTGGAGAACCATTGTGATTGTGCTGAGTACTTAGTCTTGGAAAAGTATGTCTTAGTGTGATTTCTTCACAAAAAGACAGTTCAAGAATCATGCTCGCTTGTGTCCAGTAGGCAAAGTGATATTCAAAAGTCTTAATTGTGAGAACTTTGTTGAAGAATAACAAAGAACAGCACACACAAGAAAAATGACAGCGTTCCTAGATGTTAGAACAAAAAGTTAATTATCCGTTTGGAAGCCAATTCTATAAAATCTGGCAAGTAATAAGAATGTACTCTTGAGTGTTGGTATAAAACCGAAAATAAACTTGAGCAGATTACTTCCTGTCATAATTCCCATTCTTTGGGCTTCTCACTGAGAGGAATAATTGCTATCTTTCACTTTTCCTGTTTTGCTTCTTGCACTACTATTTTATTCTCCTCCTAGGATTTGAAGGAGAAGGAAGAATGACAAGCAATCTGATAGCACTGTACATCATTCACAAACTGAAAAAAAACTGTGCTGTTGCATCTGTAAACGTGTAATCTAATGGGATTCCACATTCATCTTAGTGATTCTAACAAAGTTTTTAACAAGATTTATAGTTGCTCAATTCACAGAACAGAATTTGCCAAGTGTTATTTAAAGGTTGCGTGTTCTCCGTTATAGGTATATACTATCTAGCGCTTTAGAGAGTCTTCTAAATGAAAATTCAGTTTTGAATTTTGTAGTTAAACTTATTTCTTCTAAACTATAAAGATAACTAAATTTGTAGGATGTGATCTGTCCCCAGCTAGGCATCTGGAATGTTTTTGATCCCTCAGAGCCTGTGTGCTGTTACCTGCATTTGGTCCTGCAGCTGTGATGTTTGTGACTGTTCTGCTGTTGTTAAATTTGGGTATTTTGATTATACCTGCTTTGGTTTTATACTGCAGACTGAAACAGGTAGTACTTCTATTGTTTTTGTGTTATGAGCTAAATATAACTTCAGTTTATATTTACAGAGCTGAACAAAGATGATAATGAAGAACTACTTCAGTCCTTCTCCCTGTGTCTCAATGCCGTTCTTTGCTCTGTTGTTCAGATGAGTGTGTTATAAAATCTAATATGCTCCAGCAATGTGTGTGTCTGGGCAGTAGCATTATTAGATGAAAGGAGTTGCCCACACTCTGTTGACCTTTTCAAGATAATTCCTTGAGAAATTCCCTATGGTTGAAGTAGAATATTTCTAACTGTATTACTATTTCCTTTTTCCCTTGGCTTAGAAATTGAATTGCAGTCAGCTTTTTGCTGCCCAGAGTAGTGAAAGCCTGGGTTACCCTGGCTGTTGGCAGAACCCAAATAATACGATACTGTGGTGTTCAGTGGGCAATGCTCTACAGGGATATTTCAGTGGCACTTTACAGATTCAACTTGACTTCGTTGAGGCTTATTACCTTCAGCCATGAGAAAACGGTGATTAGTTCTGCATAGAGCCACTTGGGAATCTCTTCATTTCCCTTCTTGGCACTCCCTGGAGCTTATTAACTGCAGCTCAGTGCCAGACTCCATCTACCTCTGTGTCTGAGCAGCAGCGTGGCCAGGCCAGTAATTTAGACAGCTGGGAAGGGTGGTGTGGGGAGCCTCAGGGGTTCTGCAGAGTTAGCTCTCCCCAGCAGGGCTGGAGCTAATGAACAGTGCTGGAGCTGAGGCTGGTTCAGTGTGGAGCTATTAGCTTATCTCTGCAGCCTTCTCTGCTCAGTCTTCCTGGTATTAGGAACATAATACTGTTACACCTGAGTTGCCTGTGTGTGGATCTGCCTTTGGGTCCAGTGCGCTTGTTAGCTCAGGCACTGTGCTTCATGAAAATAGATAACCTATTTCCAGACTCAGACTTGCCCTAAGTGCTGTGCAGCTGCAGTGCTCCAAAGTGCTGAATCTAAATTGTCTGTACGGTGTGCCTGTATCCACAGCCTGGTCCATCTGATGGCATGCCTTGTGAGCCTGGACAAACTACAGATAATTGAGAGCTGCAAATATGTTTACCAGTGGATCTTTGCAAATGTTATCAAGTACATTGAATGAGATCTTCATTTTTCAGTCTCAGAGCTGTCAGCTTTTTAAACTAAAATAGGAAATAGCATTATTTAGCACTGATATTCAGCTTTCAGAAACAAGAGGGTTTTGGGAGGGTGAAGAAAGGGAAAAACTAGATGGACAAATTATTTGAAGAGAGTGGCAGCTTCAAGAATGCTAAATAGAAATGTGTTTCATAGACTGATAGTCATCTTCTATATGTGTTGAAAAACAATTTATTACATGTAAGTGAAGAAGATATGCAAGAAAATATATTAATACACAGTTAATTCCTTTGTTACTAAAAATTATTCTGGGGTACTGCTAAAAGCCAAATAAGAATGCAGGAGGTTGTTTTGAACACTCTTCAAGTGATAATTCTGTTACGGGTGTTAGATGTGATTTTGTTTGCAGCAGTAAGAACATCATGCTTTTGTTACAGTGTCCTGTGGGCTTTGCATCTTTCTTTCAACTCACTTATCTATGCTTCTTTAAATTTCAAAAGCTGCTCACAAGTCCTTACAGGGAAAGTAGTGGAAATAAGGAGACTGCTGTGACTTGAAGATGATTGCTGATGCTCAAAATCTCATTGAAGTGCCTTCTAAGAATTATCCTTGCTCTAACGCACTACTCTTATTTCTCAGGGTTTTGGCTCAAAAAAAAAAACCCAAATCAAACCATACAAAAAAAACCTCTTCCGAAAGTACTATGGAAGTAGTAAGATCTTTTTGCAAATGGATGGAACATCTTATGTTTTCAATTTTTGACTGCAAAATTTCATGCAGACAACAGTGATGTCTGTATATTGGAGCCTTCTCCTTGTGGTAGCCTGGCTTATTCACAGCATTGACAAACTGTAGTGTTTGTATTCACCAGAGCAACTTGATGTGTAGTGGGAAACTGAACAATCTTAAATAAGTAAAAAACATTAAGTTGATAGCTAATTTTCTTGACTGAAAATAGAGTTTGGGAATTAATGTAGAAAATAGTAGAAGCACTTTCTTGCAGTTACAGTACCATTTACTTTACTTGTGTGAAACTAGCTTGTAGAAATATGGGGAATATTTGATCGTGGTTTGGGAGAAGTTGATAATTTCTTATGCTGTTTTCATCACATAACTCCAGACAACTGGGTAACTCAACACAAGCTTCATATCTCAGATGGCATTTTCATTGATGTTTGTGATGTTGTAGGTGCAGGTACTAGAAAAAGAACTTGCAGCATCCACTTCTGAAGATACTCACCCATACAAAGAAGAACTGGAAACAGCTTTGGAGCAATGTTTTTATTGTTTATATGGTTTTCCTAGCAAAAAAAGCAAAGCAAGGTACCTAGAAGAACATTCAGTACAGCAGGTAAGTTATGTATTGCTTAATATCAGTGAAACTTTCTGTGATGCTGGAAGATACAGCCTTGTTTGGTGTTAATGTATGTTAAGATGCTGAAGAGAAAGATTTTATATCATGTTTGTGTATATATGCATATATGTATATATATATATATATATAGCGTGTGTGTGTATAAATTTATTATCATTTTTACTTTCCCCTCATAAAACTTATGTATTTTGCATATTGTAGAAAATAAACTTTTCTTTAAACTAAAGTGGAAGACTTTTTCAATACAGAGTCATGTTTGAAATGAAATGTTAGTATAGTCTCACAGTAATTTGCTGTTTTGAAAGTACTGACAAAGTGATTTTTATTGAGCCATGACTTTCCTGTTTTCAACAGAGAAGGAGAAGTTTGAGGTTGAGAAGTGTAGAGAGGAAAATGAAAATGTCAGCTTATAAGAAGAAAAACTTTAGCAGCCAACCTTGCACTTTATGAAAAGTGGTACTGTTAAAAATACAACTTATTTTGTGAAATCCATGATGGTGAATATCTGTTAGCTGTTTATCAGAAATATGTGAGATTCAGTTGAATTTGAGAGAAGAAAAACCTACTGAGTGCCACATGAAAAGAGTTATAGCCTTAAAGAAGGGACAGAAAAATTGAGATATCAGTCCTCCGCCTGAAACACTGACTTTTTGCTTATAAACCTCCAGATGAATTTATAGCTACCAAATGTAAGTGAGCATAAAATTAGAAATACAAGTTACATTTTTGACATCTGTTTGAAAACATTCCCATTGAAGTTGTTAAAAAGAAAATGGAGTTTTTAGTAGTGCAGCTTCATGTACAAAAGCAAAATTTACTGTAAGGAATAAGTCAAACAATAAAAGGAAAAACCTTGGTCTAACAGGAGAGGACTGTATTAATAATAGTTTGTCTAAGCAAGTAGAGTGGCTTTATTTTTCAGTGGCATACACTAAGTTGCAAATAAATGTTAGTCCTTTAATTGGTGAAGCAGTATGCTGTATTTGTGAGCACCAGTTATTAGTAGTGATTTAATTGTTGAGAGGTTTAATCATAGAATGGTTTAGGTTGGAGGGAACCTTCAAGATATCCAGTTCCAAACCCCTGCCGTGGGGGGCATCGTAATTTGATTCCTTCTAGGGTAACACTGACTCTTTGTTTGGTTACTGGAAAAGTCAAATAAACTCACTTTTAGTAGATACTTTGATTTTTGGAATTTGAGATAATTTCTCCCCTCTCCTCTGCCTGCCTCTTCAGGTGGATCTCACGTGGGAAGATGCCTTGTTCATGTTTGAATATTTTAAGCCTAAAACTCTTCCAGAATTTGATAGTTACAAAACCAGCACCGTTTCTGCTGACTTGGCCAACCTTTTAAAGAAGACTGCTACGATTGTTCCTCGAACAGACAAACCTATGCTGAGCTTAGATACTGTTTCTGCCTATATCGAAGGAACATGCAGCAAGGTATAATGAGTTGCTATAAAAAAAAGATTAAACTACTGTAGTGTTGTTTTTGTGTGATTTTTTTCAGACAGTTAAGGGAACAGTTTATTAAATAATGCTGTATTTCCTTAGATAATTGCATTTAAATTAAATAAGAATGACACCAAAGCTCTGGTCTTGAAATTTAAATTGGTTGAATGGAGTCAGTGTGAGATGTTCTAAGTGCTCTGAAAATCTGTGGAATGTTTTCACCGTTTTCACATTCAATACCTTCATGTTCTGTGCTGGAAAGACTGCTTTCACTGTAAGGAAGAAGCAAGAGATCAGCTTATCTAATATGAACGTTTTATTAATCTTTACTATTAATTTATTATTTCCAGGTGCCATCTCTCCCAGATGGTGCAGACTATTCTCCACCAGTGGTGACTGAGTTGTATTACCTTCTGGCAGACTACCACTTCAAGAATAAAGAACAGTCCAAGGCCATCAAATTTTACATGCATGACATTTGCATTTGCCCAAACAGGTTGGTATTGTTGAATCCTACTGCATTATATTCATTCTTTTCATTTATTTCAGTATTGGGAAAGCATAGAAAAGAAACTTCGTTTTTGTTTCAGACAAGCCCTGCACTCTATTGACCCCTTTTGTTTACCATGCTTTAAGTATGGTATTTAGGTGATGTTTAAACTAAATCTGTTTCTTAGTAGCATCAAAGTTACTGAAATACCACCAAGATTAAGCAATGTCATGTTAAAAATCAATTGAATTTTAGGGCTTGCCTATTGGTTGTTAGCTATTGTTTCAGTTCTCATTGTAGACCAATGTAAAAGACAAAAACTCCAGTTTAAATTGCTTAAGATGAATGTTTCTAAGTTCAGTCACATAACAGAGACAAAAGGGAAGGTAACAGCACAGAGCAATTTGACATGTGAAGTCTATAGAGGAAATAGGCATAGTTTAATGGTATTGAATCTTCTGGTCTGGGAACTGGTTAGGAGATAGATAGAGCTTTATCTTGAAACTTGATAAGTTACAAAACAAAAAATCCAACACATTTCTCTGGAGTTTTGTAGGCATCACAAATAAGTGAGAGTGTGTTTTGACTTTATTCTGTGACTTTTCATTGCTCAGAATAAGATGCTTTGTGTGGTAGCATACTACTTTTGCCATGGTCATTTTAGATACTATTTCTTAGGATGTCTGTATTATGGTTCCCTTTCCATACCCCTCAGGAATCTCTCTGTCGAGGTCTGTTGACCCAGAAATGAGCTTTCAAATTAGGAAGAAATTAATAAGCAAAATTGTGAGAATGTTGTGATTATTCCTTTGGTGTTAGAATCGTGGTGGAAGTTCCAGAACCATTAACCTTAGATGTTAATTTGAAGTTATGTGATAGGGAATTTGTTCTCACAGTTGTCAGTAATATAATAAGTGCAAGACTGGTTACTGAGCGTTTGCTTCAGAAAGCAATCTTTCTTAATTATTGAAATTTCTCTATATGAATTTGTTCTTTGTGATATTTATGTTGGAAGATAATTGTGATGATAAAAGATGTTCACAGTTCAGTCCGGCACCTCAAAATGTCTTAATGGCTGCTGGCTGTTACGTCTTTGCCGTTCAGTGTAGTTTGTGTGGGGGAGGTTATTAAGTTATTTTCTTGCTTGCCTAGGTTTGATTCATGGGCGGGCATGGCTCTGGCTCGAGCAAGTCGTATTCAGGACAAGTTGAACTCTAATGAACTGAAAAGTGATGGCCCAATCTGGAAGCACTCTACTCCTGTCTTGAATTGCTTCAAGCGAGCCCTCGAGATCGACAGCTCTAATCTCTCCTTGTGGATAGAATACGGCACCATTTCTTATGCCCTACATTCTTTTGCATCTAGACAGCTTAAGCAGTGGAAATCAGAACTCCCTCCTGAAGTTGTGCAGCAGGTGAGACTTAACTTAGAGTAGTGGGGACTTCTAAATCTTTTAAATGGTCTTTCCTGGCACGGTAACTTAAATATTCACATGCTTTACGCTGCCTATTAGACTGTATATTTAGTTAGTAACACTGGAAATTCTGATTTTCATTCATAAAAAGTGAATGTGAGCAATTGCAAGATACTCTTTCTGACCTTGTTGGAGTTGCAAAGAGAAATGTTTCATCTGTCTGTTTGGACCAGTAAACCGATTTTCTGATTTAATTATTCTGACTCACAAATATTACATAGTTCAGAATATGTGGGAGCAGAGCGAAAAAGAAGCATTGCTACTGAGTGACTGTTGTGTTATGAAACTTACTAGTGGTTGGACTACTGAGAATGGCACTGGAGCATTCTTTTTTACCAGGACGGTATATTTACAGCAGAGTGATGGGTCTTGCATCTGAGCTGCGTGCATAACTGTATTAATGTTGCACTCCCTGTAGCGGCTTATGGCATTTGACCCTCTGCACAAAAAGGCCATGTAAGCACATACTCTAAAGGGGGCCAAGTGATGTGTTGTGGTTGTTTTTTTTTTTGTTTTTTTTTCCTCCAATTATTATGTGTGCAATGACATCTAACAATGCAGTTTTCTTTATAAGGGCTATTTGTTAATAACATCATAAGAGCTTCAAAACTACTCAGAAAATCTAAGTTATTATGCTTTATGTCTTTGTTCTATTAAAGATTTGCTCTTACTGTTTCGTGGCCTCTTGGCTACAAGAAGCTTGCTAGAGATTTTCAGGGGTAATGCTGAATTTATTTCACATCGTCAGATAAAAATTAAAATGCAGACCAGCCATCTGAAGTTGTGGATTAAATCAGAATGCTTATTTAGCACTACTTGAATTAAAAAGTGCCTTTTTTTTTTTTTTTTCCAGAAGCTCTTTTATATTGAAAGATAAGTTTGAACAATATAATCTTCCTTCCAGGAATATATATTTTTTCAGGATTGTGTTTCTCGTACGTAAAAGGTTGAAAATGATTTAAAGAATGTTCCTCATCTTTGCACTTTTAGGAGCAGAAGTGTATTTTAGTGTTTTTCATTGTAGCCACAGTAAACTGATGTATTTCTCAATGCTTCGTTCCATCTCAGATGGAAGAACGCCGAGACAGCATGCTGGAAACAGCCAAGCTGTGCTTTACATCTGCATCTCGCTGTGAGGGGGACGGCGATGAAGAGGAGTGGCTTATTCACTATATGCTGGGAAAGATTGCTGAGAAACAGAAACAGCCTCCTGTTGTCTATCTGCTGCATTACAAACAGGCAGGTCATTACCTGCATGAGGAGGCTGCTCGATATCCAAAGAAGATTCACTACCATAATCCACCAGAACTTGCCATGGAAGCGCTGGAGGTAAAAGAAGGAAGTAAAATACCTAGACTGGAAAGCAGTGTTCTCTACAAATAACAAAGTATCAGTTATTATTGATTTATATTATGAAGTATGCAGAGCATAAATGGTGCCCTGCATCTGGCAACATTTACAAGACTAATTTAGAGAATAGAGTGAAGTCTATTATTCAGGCTGTTCCTGTTTTAAAGACAGCTTATATGTACAGTCTCAGTATTGGACAGTTTTCACTTTGCTGCACACAGTGCATTAGTCAGGTTTGGTCAAAATAAATGTGGATGTGTTTCACAAGCTTCTCGTACCTATGAGAGCACAAGTTAATGCATGAATTGGAACAGCAGTGATAAAGCCTTTGCTTTCCCTGTGTGTCTGGTAAAAACAGGGCATCTGGATCATAACCAGTGGTGACTTTGGCCCTGTCTGCTTTCGCTGTTACATTCTGTGGGTTACATTTATTGAAATGTTCAAGTTTTCAGATTCTGTCATTTGCAAGCAAGGACACGTCCTATTTGGATAAGTTAACATACAAGCTGACCATCGTATACTATCTCCTACAGTTACAGAGAACAGTCTGTTATATGCAGAGATATGCATTCTCTAATGACTAAATGCACTTGGGTGTTTTCTAGGTGTACTTTCGACTTCATGCTTCTATTCTGAAACTTGTGGGGAAGCCAGATTCTGGAGTAGATGCGGAGATATTAGTTAGCTTCATGAAAGAAGCTTCTGAGGGACCTTTTGCCAGGGGTGAGGAGAAGAACACCCCAAAAGCTGCAGAAAAGTGAGTGCTAATTGCTAGGAACATCATCTAAAGGCATACTTGTAAACTGCTGAATAATGAACCATTAAAATGAATGAAATACAAACCAAACCAAATGAATAGATCTAATTCTAATATGTGCAATTTCAGCACCATGTATAGTCAAAAGGTCTTCTCAGTAATTGGTGCAGTGTAGATGGGAATGGAACAAAATGGAACAACTTTGATCTTATGATCTGTTTTGAAACAACTGTTTTATTTAATTATTTTTAAATCAACAACCAAAACTGCAAAAGCAAACACTTTTATTTTGAAGGTTAAGAGTTTAGTCCTCGTATTTTGTCATCTTAAAAACCAGAAGATAAATGTTTTACTGCTGAACACCGGTGGGGAGCATATGATCAAACTCCATTATTTAGAATTTTAGTAAGATTTGATAAATCTATTGGAAATGTCATAATGTAGTCTGTTTTTCTTTCTCTGTGTATGTTACTGATATGTTAATGCAAGTTTTTCTCCTCCCTGCTCTCCCAGGGAAAAAGCTTGCATGGTTGATGAAGACTCTCACTCTTCAGCTGGAACAGTGCCAGGCCCTGGGACTTCCCTGCCCTCATCCTCTGGTCCAGGTCTGACATCCCCACCTTACACAGCCACTCCAGTTGACCACGATTACGTCAAATGTAAAAAACCCTGTCAGCAGGCAACGCCGGACGGTACAGTCCCTGTTCTCAATACTGGCAGCACAGGGAGGTGCTTTAATCATGGGGGGTCTGATCTGAAATGATCGAACTGCTCATTTCAAGGAGGGTGATGGGTCTGTGGTATCACGGGCAATATTGATGCTTTATAAATTCAGTACTTCAAATAGAATCAATGTACAGTCAGAGCTTTACGTACGGAATTCAAAGTTGTCACCTGCCACCATTAGCACCTGTCATTTAGCCAAAATGGGACAGTTGACAGAAGGAGTACGCAGCTGCCTGAGTTTTCAGTGATCTTTTTTTTTCTTATTTCTGCGGAGCTAAATGTCTGTCTGAGCTTATTAGGAAAGATGTGGATTCAGTCATTAGAAGACTGGATGCTCTTTCAATGCCTGTGTGAACTGACCAGGTGAAAATCTGAACTGCAGCTGAAACAAAACAAATTGCTAAAAAGTAAAACAAAACAGTATAAAACAGTGTTATACTTTTTTGAAGGAGGCAGATGGCAACTATTTTGAATATATTGTGTATCAGCACGAAGTGATTTGCATGACAATCCAGTAGACTTCATCTTTTGATTTTTATCATTTGCAATGACTGGCTAGCAGCTCATCTTTATAGGCTGTGAAGTTATATAATTGTCTTAGAACAGCAGAAAGTAGGATGGTATCACAGTGTTACTGAAGATTTTGCAACGTGTAGAATACAGAAGGAATTAAATTACTATTTAATTCAACATTATTGTTGGACTAGGAATTTTATTCTAACTCTGCTCTTCTGGTCATTTGTTTATCCACCCGGATCTATGAATAGCAGCATTCAAGAAGGAGTAAAATATCTGCAGTGTACAGCATAGTTGTTGGTAGAATGTGGTAGGGCCCTGGAGAGGTGCTCTGCTTGATGTGAATTTGTGGAGGGTGGGATGCTTCCTGCTGTCAGTTTCTGAAGAACAGTCATTCAGTCATTTGTAAATAGCTTACACTGGCATAGTTTTGAAACAAATGTTCACGTACCTGGAAACTTTGCAAGGTGAATTTATTCCTTTTCCCAAACAGGAGATTCTTGGTGAAACTGATAGAACTTCCTTCATTTCTTTCACTGAATTGAATATAGAAAAAATCATTTTATCCATGCTTACATTTAAATCTGGAGTAATTAATCGGACTCTTTTGATATCATATGTAATACGTTGGTGTACTGGTCAGACTCTTATGTCAGTTAGCCTCTTGATGTCTTTTTGAAACAGTAAAAACAGAAAGGAGTAAATATTTAGTATACAGTATAGTATATATTGAGTAGAAAACTGCATCTGTTCAGGTGCTGCAGACTTGATGTGTCCCCAGGAGACAGATAAGTTAGATGAATTTTCCCGTACTTGTCAGTAGTATATTTGCTCAGTGTGAGGTATTATGACTTTTGGTAGGCTAACTGCCCAATGGGGGGCAAAGCTGGCGGCTTAGCAAAGCCTGAAGGTGCAAGCTAAGGAGCATCCGCACCTGTTAGCATAGCAGTTCTTGGGGCTGCTTGCTTAGCCTGCCTAGCACTTAGCTTTGCTGTTGTCACAGCAATTCAAACTGTCAGCTACTGAAAGAAGCAGAGTTAAGGGGATCTCTAGGAAGGCAGTGTGCATTTGTGACAAGTAGAATTGGGAAGTACTGCATCATTCATTGTGTTTTATAAGTTGCTGGCAAAACTAAACTCTGGATACAGCACATTGAAGGGCTCCAGGAAATGGAAATAATTGCCTTGGGGCTGCTGCAGATGGAAGGAGAGCTAACAGGCTAAGCAGTGCTTGGAAGCCTCCTGCTTTTATATTGTTACACATACTGTGCATTCTCTGCATTCATTTGCATTTTACTTACATTAAAATACATACTTCTGAAGTAAAATGCTCTTGGCAGCTTACATATAATCACATCACTGGAAAAAAAAAAAATGGTGCCTGCATTTCCACTGTACTGTTCCTAAAAATAGCAAACAACTATCCATCATTTACTACTCTTTAGACTTTTTTTCTTAACCATTCTGACGGTAATTGAAACTGCCTATATTGCTGTTCACAGACTGGATACTTTGGTCTAAAGTCAGCCTATCTATTTATTCTTTCTGAGGCTTCACAATACTCTTATTTACTTTTGCAAGAGTAAACATCTCTTGTATCAATATTGTTGATCATATGTGACAAACAGAATGAGAGCACTGTACAGATTCTTACCCACAAAGGAACAAGTAAGTACAGCTTGTGAAGTAACTGAACTTTGTTTTTCTCACGGCAGCTCCTAGTAGAGATCCTCCTCAAGGAGACAAGTATTGTTCAGTTGCAGCTTGTATTTGGTGGCTGACCAGCTGCTGTTATGTGTGCGAAGTTGGCAGCATCCTTTCTCTTTTCCTGTCTTTCCATTCAGGAGCTTCCTTTTCTTCCTTCTGTTAATCCTGTCTTTTCTGTTGTCACCCCTGGCTGTTGCTGTTCTGTAACTCTCCAAAATGAATACTTGCATTTGATATTAAAAGCTTGAGACTTTGATTTTTATTTTTATTTTAATTTTCTAAGAGCCACTGGGGGCCCAGGCTCTCTCATTGCCTGGGATATCCCCATGTTTACACAGCTGCATGGCCAGTGTTATATACCAGAACAGAAAAGCTCATAGTTGTTACTTATATCAGCTGGATTTGTGCAGTCATTAAAAACCAATCACAGTACAGGCTTCAGTCGGTTTGTTTTGCTAGATTTTGAGCTAAACATAAAAATTGGTTAGGAAAGCAATAATCAGAGAAAGTAAGTTTCCAAATGTAGGCTAGAGATTGTTGTGTGGTCTTTTTGCTGTAATATGCTGTTGTGGTGTTGATATTCAATTACAAATTATTGTGGTATGCAGATGATGCATTCAGTACTCATTGCTACTGCAGTGTTAAAATGTCTTATTGTTTAAGTCTCCATCCGTGTCATGTAGTATGTTGTGTGTAGTTAGATGTAATCATCCTTTTTGTGTTTGTCTTTACCTGATTGCTTTTGCAACCAATATTGCCCGTGCTGCCTCTAACCTTTTTACAAATCTCTGTTCCCCAGGCATTCTCTTCCTGCTTTTACCTGTCACGGCTTGCTTTAAGTAATTGGCAAATCCTGCATGATAACCTCACTGGGAAAGGCTACTTGCTTCATGCTGTGGGAGAAGTCTCCCTTCATAGTATGTTGGTCCTGTAATTCTGCAAATGTTATGAAGATGCACAGTATCTCGTAAGCGGGGCGTCTCAACATCCCGATGAGACAAAGGTGATCTCTGAGAAACTTCCTGCACATAGGCTGTCTCTCATGTTAAAGTGAATAAGCTTCAAAGATGAGGTGGATATTTCTGTGCATAACATCTGCATTGCACTTTGGAAAATTAAAATCTAACTCTTCAGAATTCCATCTCTCCCACAGTTTGCAGATCTGAAGCTTTCATTTCAATGCATATCCTATTCTGGTACGTGGTACTGGATGTTCATGGGGACTGCATACTGGACTCCATGAATAATGAATCAGATCCAGTTTATTGCAGAAGTATGCTCCATTTTCACTTTTTCCCCAACTGAACCTCTTGCTGATTAGTGCAGCACTGTCAAAGAATTTGACCAAATGAACAGAACACTGATGAGGTTTTGCTGCATTGCGTTTGAAAACAGCAGTATAGGACTGCAAGTTACCAAAACACAATCGGTGATCAGTGTAGATGGACAAAACATTGACTTTCATCTGATTCATTTTGTAAGAGAACTCCCTTTAATATGTTCAGAGGCTTTGCTGTCCTCAAGAAATTAACCTGCTCCCATGCAAATCTTTGCAATTCTTTTGCTTTCAGTAATGTGCAAATGGCTTTGCAGAGTTGGATGTTGTCTCCTGTTATGGTAGAAACTGTTTCAAGAATGAGAATGGTCTGATGTATCATGTTTCTGACCACAGAGCAATAAAGAAAAATGTTCATACATACAAAGAAGAAGGGGGGGTTATGCTGTCAGGTGGGCAAGGTAAAGAGAGACAAAGGTCTACAGCCTTGGAAGAATCCACTTTATTTTCACATGAGAGTGTGTGTATGTATATATTTAACACATAGTCATTTATCCATATGCTGTGTGGCAGAAATTTTCTTTAAACTGAGTTTTTATGTATTGGTCGCTCCAAATTAATGCCTCTGTCTGATAGAACAAATTCTCAGCTACAAAACATGTTTTTCAACATAGCTACCACTGTTAGCTCTGTGTTTTTACCAGTGATGAATAAGAAAAGCCTGCATGCTGTGCTTGTAAAAATCTGCACCAACAGAAATGACCACTCACTGTCACCATAGCTGAAATGCACCACCCACCTCTCACTGTGTGCACATCCACTGCTGGCTCTCCATACATGTACACAAGTGTCAATGCGTGTCAGTGGGGGACAGTTTTTCCTCATGGAGGAGTTTAATTTCCCACCTTTGCTTCATTCATGCTTCCATGTCAGACTCTGGTTCTATCAGAGTGCCCCTTTCCTGCCATCTGTCACACAGCGACAGAATGGAATGGGATATTGGTGGGAAGGTTCAACCTCTACTGCTGTACCACCAATATCCACCTCTCACTGCATGGGCCAACATCATAAAACAGGAGGCATTACTTTTGGAGCAGCCCTGCTACATAGCTTTTCAAAAAATCCTTTCTCTGCCACTTAGTTCTGATTTTTGATGAGTAGCTGAATGTTCATGACATTTCCAGATTCCTTCTTGTTATAACTGAGTATATGTCAGACATTATTTAGAAGTCAGTTATACCCTCTTGGCTTTCTAAGCCTGTTGCCTTCCCCCACATGCAGTGCTTCAGAGGTCCTCTCCCTTCCTCTTCTCATTTCAGGGAAGTTTCAAGGAATGGAGGACAGGCAGCACAATTACAAAGCTGCATAGTAATTAATTGGCAAAGATGGAGTACCTTATTTATATTGGCATGGTAAAGCTGTACTTCAGCTCCCCTGAGAATAAATTATGTCAGTTTGTACCATGAGCTGATTTTATCTAGCTGGCATACTTAGCAGTAAGAGCTTTGTCATTAGAAGTGCATGTCTGCCTGTTCAGGTGGCTTACTTTAGCAGTTGCATTAAATTTTATTTAATAATAGCAATAATTATTAACAAGTTATGATGTTCTTCTTGAATGTCTGTCTTCCAAATGGACAAATATCAACAGCTGGGAATTAGCAGTTACTTCTCATGTCTCACAGATTGATGTTAGACTTGGTAATCTTAAGGGTCTTATCCTTCCGAGGTTGTTCTGTAATCCTTTCACTGCAGTGGCCTTTGGCATGTAGGCTGAATAACACTAGTGAATATCTCTCTTAGCTATAGTCAGCTTTGACCAATGAATGTAAATATACATATATACCTGACAGACATGCAGTATCTGTATTTCTGAGCTAGGTAGGAGAGCACTGATATAGGAAAAGTACTTTTTTTTATTATTATTATTCCAGTGCTACTCTATGCCATTGCATTGAATTCTGCATTACGGACTGTGGCATTGAGGTTACCATAAAAGCTTTTGTTTTGTTTTTTAAACTATATAAAAACCCATCAAGGGTAACCTGACAAACTGTGGCTGTTTGTCCAGCTGTGCTTGAAAACCTTCAGCAATTCTGTTCCTTCTGTATGCTATTTTTTAACTTCAGGATTTGGTCAAAGCGTGAAACTTTCTCGCTTCAATTAAAAGCTACTGCCTCTTCTGCTATAGTTAGTGAATATGGAGAGCAATCCTATGCATTTGGCAATCCTCCCCTAGTTACACCCTCTAGAGAAAAACTTCCCTGTCATACATATATTTGAAATATAACATGCTGAATCATAGTCCATCTTCTCATGCAGAGAGGTTAGTGTAATGTCCTAGCAATCTGTTATTGGTCTAGCAGTTCTTGATTTACATTCTGATGTTTCATCTGTCATAAACCACACATCAGAACTGACCTCCAAGCTCATGGCAAAATTTGGAAATTTGCAATTTTCTTTTTTCTTCCCTAATGAGTAATTCAGCCTCTTTACTACAGATGCAGAAACTTCCTTCAAAAACTATCAAGGGAGCTACTGTAAATGTTTTGCTGATGCCAGCTGGGAGTTCAGTGGTACCACAGAATGTTATTAAGGCTCTGTAAGCAAGTCACTGAAAGCTTGGCTGACCTCTCCTCAGAATCATTCTTTTCCAATTCACCCTGATTTTATCTCTTCTGTGGAAAACTTGTCATCATTATCCAACCATAAAGCTTCAAATTAAGAAGCAAATACTCTTTCACCATTCTTTTTCAAGATCCGGTTTTATTAATGTCAGTTAATTGAAAGGGAAGGTTTTCTTTGTGTTATAGTGAAAAGCTGAATTGTATCAAATATGGTTTCATTCTGCTGGAATCCTAATAAGGAGAATCTGATCTGCAAGCTGAAGGTCTCCGGAGGGGTTTATATCGATAATTATATTGATAATGTAAATTCATAGGTGGCCCACAGCTTTCTTGAACATGCACGATTTGGGTGGAAAAGAAGAAATTGTATTAAAAGATCGGCTCATCTCAAGGGCCTTTGCTTTTTTAGATTTTCTTTCTTGATCGTATCAAGGAACTTATGAATAAGAGTGCAGTGGAAATACCTAGGCAACGTATATAACATGTCTCTTGGTTAAGCTATCCCTCTACCTTAAGCAGAAACTGGAAATTTATGTTTGGAGCTACAAATTTAAAGAGAATTGACTATAATTTTGTGTTGGACATGGAATTACACTGGCACAATATTACAGAAAAATGGTCGTTTCCTATCTCAGTTGTGCAAGGTTGTTTCTGATAACCCTTGATGTAGAAGAACTTGGGTTATATCAGGCTGGTTTTGGACATGGAAGGTTTTCTCTTGCCTGTTTGTTCTGAGTGTGAATTTGTCCCTTGCAGTTGTGATCCTGTGCGACTTGTCCTGTGCTTTGTTGTTAGATTAGCAGCTTAGTTCTCACCATAACGTTGTCCGCAACCACGGCACACCATTCAACTCAGTTATTTCTGTCAAGGCAAATTCATTTCTACTCTTCTGTCTATTGCCTTAGTCAAAAGAGAAGTCTAAGAGCTTTCCTGTCTGTCCTAGACTTAGCTCTTTGATGGGTTGTTTGCCATATCATATCACCTTTCAGAATGTTTGGTGAACATCATCTAACACCTGCAGGACAGGTGATCGTTCCTGTAAGTCTTTTTTTCCTCTCTGATTATGACACAACAAGTTGTGTTCTTTTTTTGTCCTTCACAAGTAATTTTTACTATTATTGTTCAGTTTTATCAGTAGGCTTCTGATTGTGTCAAACTCTAAATTCTACTGGGTGCTTCTCAAGGCAACGGCACAGTAAAGCTGCAAAATATTTTAGGGCGATACAGCAACTATTTTGTTCTCAACCTAACTGCTTGTCACTGTTAAGCATCATTGCTTTTGAGTAAAATTCCAGGATTATATTCTAGGATGAAATTTGATGGGGCAGGGAACTCCCTATTACATTAGTGTTAAATAATACCTAGTGAAAGAACACTGGGATTTTCATTTCTTAACACAAATAGGTGAGATGAAAATGATAAGTTGAAGTAGACAAGTTAAAAGAAAATAAATACCTTTTAGACAACAGAATTGGTGGTTGTTAAGGATCCTGTATTGCATTGGGAAGACATTTGCAGAGTGGCTGCAGTTTTACGTTACTGTTACCAACGTGCAGCTCCATAAGTATGAAATAGTTCATTCCTTCTTTGTCTCTTTTGCAGAGAGGAGTCAGGATAGCACTGCAGCAGTGCTGTCTGACTCCAGTTCCACACAGGACATGTTTAATGAGCCTGCCAGTTCTCAGGACAGCCTGAGGAAGCCTTACACAGAGAAGAGGATTTCTACTGCCTGTGCTGATGCACTGATGCCCAGCAAGGAGATCCTGGGATCTACTGAGGAGAAGAGTAAGCCCATCTTAATGGTTAATGTCAGCTAGTGCTTTATCATTAAAATGTTTCTTCCGGCATGCAGAAGCACTGAAATATGCTGCACTGTGGCTAAGAATTTTAACTAGGCATTATTGCTGAATATATTAGTGCAGCTTAAAATTATAACTATGCTTTGCTCTTGTGGCCATCGTCCCAATTTGTAATGCCTGTTAAATCTTACAAATCAGAAAATGATGATAAACTCTTTGCCGGTGGTGGCCCTGCGACTTCTTTTAGAGTATTAATTACTATTACATCAGTGCTTCAAATTTCTTAATTTGAGTACTCATTTCAAAATAATCTCAATGAAAATAGTTTTTTTCTCAACCATGGATGTACTTTCTGTTCTAACCCAGCAACAACTTGATATTCAGTTCTTAAAAAAACAGCAGCAGTGGAATTAGATGTTTTATTCCACTGGATATTTTATGTTGTTGGACAGTGGAATTGCTTTCTACCACACTTTTCCACATACAATAAAACTTCTGTATGAAGTCTTTTGAATTCCACTGGAAAAATTGTTTCAGAATTTTTTTAGACCTTATCCAGAAGCTGGAATTTCCCTCTCTCCAATATTTTTACAGTTGAACATGGCAGTGGTGAGGGTGCACTCCATTAGGGAAAGAGAAACAAAACAAATGTATTAATTATGTCCACTCTTCTGGGTTGTGGGCACTTTGTTTGTTAAGGCTCTTTTGATAGGTCAGGCTATGCTTTAATTTATTCCAGTTTCACAGAACCACAGGGTGTGGTATGTGGATAGATAGCCATGATTCACTTCACTGATCTCTCTGGGAGCAAGTGCCCACTGCCATCTTTTTGCTCATTAACTTTGATAGCTTGGTTTCTTGTTTTTAAGAATACTTCAGCACATACCTAAGCCAGGGAAGTCTATGGTGATGTTTGCATCAAAACAAGTATACACCAGTTCCTGGTTTTTGTGGTGTTTTTTTTTTTAATGGTACTTATGCAGACACTAAATCCAGTAACCTTTGGGTGATAGACTAAAACCAGGGCTCTTCAGGCTTGCACTGTGTTAGTTGTGTTACTGTTGTCAGTTGTCAGTTAGGAAAACTGTTGAATTCTTGCTTTACTGACATTTAATAGAACAAATGTTGTAACTGCAAAGTACCTTCCTGACTCATCTCCAAATCCCATTCAATGTCAAGGTCTATTAAGGCTTAATAAACCTAAATGATAGCTGTATGTTATTCTATTCATTGCATGTGTTTTACGTATACAAAATAGAAAACAGATGCACATCTACAAGGCTTGGTTAGCTGCTGCTGACAGTTCTGAGCCTAAATTGGATTCTGGAATTGTGTTCTGTGTGATTCTTCTAGGTACATTGTTGAGAATAACACATTTCACTTGGCAGGATGGCTTTAATTTTCTGTTCTTTTTTGCTTTATTTGCAGTAGAATTTCATTGAATTTAAAGTCTTACTTGCATCCCTGCCACCCCATCCCCCAGTTATCTTAATTGGTAAACATCAAGAATAGTCATAAATTTTTTCAGAAAGCATTTGCTAAATATGTCTGCATAGTAATGAAGAAAAGGATTGCCATGTATTGTAGTTCATGTCAGTTATTTTGTACGTATCGTTTGCCATTTTGTTATTTTCGCTGTCATTTTTAGTTCTCTCAATTTTCCAGTTACAGGAAAATCAGAAGAGCTGCCGGAGAGCTCAGAATCTTACCATGCTGTTGAGCCTGCTGGCCAGAAAGTTCTGGTGGACCCTCAGCCTGCTTCTGGCAACCCCTCCAAAGCTGCAATCCCCCCACCCTCGCAGTGGGACTGGAAGAAGAAAGCTGAAACGTGTGGAGATGGATCTGAATTCCCTCAGGGTCTTCCAGCAGACCTGGAGGAGCAGCGGAAGTTCCTGACAGAGCAGTGTGTTGCCTCCTTCTGCTTGTGTCTCAGCCGCTTTCCTCAGCACTACAAGAGCCTCTACAGACTGGCTTATCTGTACACTTACAGCAAAACCCACAAGGTGAGCAGAGCACTGATATAACAGCTGACTAGCTGTGTTTATTGCCTCAGGAAATAAATTGTTATCATCTCTGCTGATTCAAAAGTTGCAATGTTGAATTTCAGCAGATAAGTTTGTTTCTCTAGTTTGGATTGACACAATGTGGTGGGTTATTTTTAATTATCATTGTTGAATTAAGTTATTTTTTGTTATTCAGCAGAGAATTACCTTTTAGATACATAACCTAAATGAAGGTGTTCTAATAAAAATGACAGTACTTGTTTCTTCTACTAAGTTACTGGACTGAAAAGCTTTTTGGAAGCAGAAATTCTTCAGTACTAATGTAAACAAACCACATGACCCAGATAAGCTTTCTGGCTATCTTAAGTTATTGTAGAGTGAATGTTTTTCCAGCATCCAGGTATGGAAATCACTAGCAGTTTGGGTCCGTGTTCTAAACAGCACATGTACACACGTGCCTCCTTAATTTGAATATAAAGCTGTATGCATGCACGTAAGTGAGAGTGGGTGCCTTAAAGAGTAAAATTTTGATTCTGCAGATTTGTAATATATTTATTGTGTACTATTTATGTGTGTGAATGATAGAAATTATCACAGCTCTTTCACTAATTGTCATAATTAAGGTTTAAACTCACAAATCTCGCATTTCAAAATCTTCTGTTCTGTCATATGCTGCGCTGCATTACTTCCGGATTTCTCTTTCCCACCACTGAAGCTTTCACAAATCAAATCTCCAATGTACAGTCTAGTAGGGAAGGGAAGCTAACGGAAGCAATAATAGCATTTACTCATAGTAGAAAACACATTTCCAGTACTGCTGCAAATTGAGCAATAGCATGTATTAGCAATGCGATGAAAGGTGATGAATATTTCATACGGCTATAGAGTGATTATCCAGACAAATGTGACCATTTTTCAGAGATAACTTGTTTTGAAAACATTCTCATGCTGTTTGTATGTGACAGTTGTTAATTTTTTCATGAAACTAATCATTAAGAGGAGCTGCAGACTCCTGCAATCTGTCATTTGTTGCTGACAAATGATTTTCTATCAACATTTAACAAGAAAGGCTGTCTATTTTCAGTTCAGTGGTTCAAATAGCATGTGTCCTTCCCTGAGGAACTACTTGTAAAATATTTTCTTCATTTTTTTTCTCAGTGATGATGCCTTCTCCTTTGCTACTCCAGATGTAAATATCAACATATTGAATCGTGATGTTTTTTCTGTATGAAATGCATGTTGTTTTCTGGATTTATCTTGTCTTCAAACTCAGAATAATTGAGTCTTGCTCGTGTGAGTTTAGTAGCTATCAGGTTGGTTTTCAGGAGCATTATTGGGTTTTAATATCCATTTTTATTGTTTCTCTAACAAACAACTACTCAGTACTGCAACAACAACAACAAAAAACAAAAACCCAGACTTCCAACTGATACATGCAGACTACATACGTTGATTGGGTTAGAATTCTTGCTCTTAGACAACTCATTTAAGTCCTTTTGTAGAACAGTGTTGAATATCTATGGTTTAATGGTATATTAGTATGTCTGCAGTAGGAGTTTTGGTCCCAAACAAATTAAAAACATGAAAAGGATGCATGCGTTTGCAGCGATAATTGGAGTGAGAAGCGTGCTTGGATATCCTGGTGACAAGCCCAACCAAAAAAAGTTAATAAACTAGATCTGGTTGAGTTGCTGTGGAGGCAGGCTAAGTTACTGGGAAATTTTAGAAAGCTGAGATGAGTTTTAAAATGCATATAACCATCTTGGAAAATTCAGCATTTTATGTACCAGTGCCAGGAATATGTATGAAGAATGGAGACTGATGGCCAGAATTTGTGGTTCGCCAGGAAAGCAGAGGATTGGCAGATCTCCACACTGTGCAGAAAAACAAGTTTTCTGTATGCAATCTGTTTTCTCCCATTTTTGCGGTATTACGTTTTGCTGTTGAGAGATTAATAAAACTAGTTGAGAGCTTTCTTTTTACCATCCTTTTCAGAAACCTTTCAATGTTGTTCGACTACATATACTCAGCTTTTCTTTCCCCCCATCAATTTATCTTATTTTGTTATCACAGGAAATTTTACATAGCTGGTTTTTGTTGGAACAGCTATGCAGGAAAGCAAGGGTGAATTTTCAGAAGTTACTTCATCACCAGTTTGGGGAGTAGTTTTAGTTTCCAGTTCACCTCGTGTCTCTCTTGAAGTTTTCATCCTTTGTGATGTTCGGTCTTTACCTCCCAAATGAGCGTTGGCACACTTTGGAAGGGAAGAAGACAGGACTTGGCAAGACATTGTTCATCACTATTGCTGAAAAGCTCTGTGAATAGTGAATATGTGCTTGATGGTGTCAGGGTTAAGCAGCACTTCCCAGAGTTTCCTAGTTCAGTTTTGGTGGCTTTTGTCACTGTTTTTAAATGGGTGTCCATCTCTGAGGTGACTCAGATTTCCATTTGCTTGACCATAAGAGATTTTTCTTTTCCATTTTAACAATGCCAGTAAGCTTTTTTCAGCAATTTATTTTACACTGTCAGTCATCTTGCTTTTGAATCTTGGGGTGATGAAGATGTGGGAGGCAACAGCTGAACTGGAAAGAGTGCTTTATAATTGCCCTGAGTCAGCCAGCTAAATCCAACAGTTCAGGCTGACAGGTGGTATGCCAAGAGGAATAAATCCCTTCTGCTATGTCCTGGATCCCTTCACCCACTGCTAATAACTTCATCAGCTAAAAACAAAGCAGACTGTGAAATCTAATGAGTTGGGATACCTGTTCAGGCATATTTAGTGGGAATAACTGATAGTACTGATTTAAGGAGAAGGGGAGTGGAAAGTCTGTAACTACATTTTTTTAATTCCCATTAGTTTTAATTGTGTGAAGGTCCCAAATAATTGTCCCATTTGTCTGGATGATCTTTTTGCTCTTACCTAGGTCACTGTCATCATAAAATGAAAGCCTACGAGTTACGTACCATATACATACATGCCTGTGAACGGTCAGTATCACGTGCATAGTTGATCACCAGAGCATGACACTGCCCTTAATGATCTCTTGATATCTTCAGTATAAAACTGAGATTCAAGACTACAACTATAGCTAAACACCTACATCAGTTCTCTGAATTAACTGTTTTTGACATCCATAAGTATCTGGATAGTCTTTCCTATGCTCAGCTCTCTTGCACATGAATCCACGATCAGCATTTTGCTAAAGGGGATATTTCAGTTCTGTAAGACATTGGCAAACACTGCATGACTGCTGTCAGTAGGACAAAGCACTTATGATTAGGCAGAGCTTTTAGTGTTTCATCAGAACCTTGCAGAGAAAATCATCTGGAAAACAAGCTAAGGTTTTTGCAACCAACACAAGTATTGAGGTGATATTGCAAGTGGAGTGTACTCGTCAGATGGACGTGATTTTAATCACATTTAGGATTCACAGAAGCATACTTCCAGTCCCCAGAAAACAAATCTGAATTGAGCACTTACTTGTGTCTATAGAACCAAATGGCTTCATCTTTTGTCTGCTCTATAAGAAAGTTAACAAGCCAAAACAAACAAACCATCCTCAGTGTAATGTAACTCCAATGCTGCATTCTAATACTGATAGAAAAAAAATGAAGCAAATCAAAACCACTGTCAGCAAAACCTTGCAATTAATAATTGTCCCATCTGTTGGTAATCCTAAGTACTATGTTTTGCCCAGAGCCAACAGCTGTCCCTAGTTCTCAACCAACAAGAGATATTCATGCATCTCTTGGGTAATGCTCTTAGAAAGTTGTGATCGTTGTCTACCATTTATTCTCCTACCAGTGCTTTCTTTGTGAATCCACTGAACAGCATTAACTGAATTTGATGACAGGCATGGAATTTTCCAAAGAGATCAAGTAAAATTACATGGAGGGCTGAGTAAAGATAAAAGGCCTGAATTAAGCAGCCCAGTGAAAGAGGGCCGCAGTTCTAAGCTTAATGGTTACCTCTCTTGTTTGACCTTAGCGCTGGTGTGCTTGCTGGTAGTTAGCTCTGCTTGGTGAGAGACTGTATTTGTTGTGGAAATTATCTTGAACTGAGCTCTGGAATTTATCTTTTAGCAAAATTTTAGCTGTTTTAAATATGCTTACAGTGCAGGATTCTGTAGGTGACAGGAGATGCAAGGTGCATTTCAGTAATTGAAGGTGTTTTATTTAAAAACAACAAAACAGGCAAGAAAGCAGAACTTGTTGATAGGACAAGGGAGGAATGGTTTTAAACTAAGACACGGGAGATTTAGTTTAGATACTAGGAGGAAGTTTTTCACTTGGAGGGTGGTGACGCACTGGAACAGGTTGCCCAAGGAGATTATGGATGCCCCATCCCTGCAGACATTCAAGGCCAGGCTGGATGGGGCTCTGGGCAGCCTGGTCTGGTGGTTGGCGACCTGCACATGGCAGGGGGTTGAAACTAGGTGATCTTTGAGGTCCTTTTCAACCCAGGCCATTCTGTGAGTCCGTGATAGGAGGTGGCGTTCTTCAGCTATAGGGAGCTGACTGATCCTCAGCTGGGGCTGAGCGGTCTGAGTGCTCGCTCTGAGAAGCAAGCTGGATGGTCTTTCCTGAGGGATGTCATCCCCAAATCATGCATCTACAAATGCTGCTGGAACAGTAGCAATCTGGAAAACGTAGGATATTAAATCAAAACAAGTGATGGCATTGCCTTCCTGCAACTCACCTGCCCCATTTCTTCCACAGAACCTGCAGTGGGCCCGCGATGTGCTGCTGGGCAGTGGTGTGCCCTGGCAGCAGCTGAAGCACATGCCTGCACAGGGCCTCTTCTGCGAGAGGAACAAGACCAATTTCTTCAATGTAAGTCTATACCGTTGATAAACATATCCTTACTTTCTCAGCTGTCATTTTAACGCCTGTTTCTCATTTGAAAGGCTTGTGAAAGGATGGTAATGTAAAATTTGGGAAAGGCAGGTGAAATGAGCCACATGATTAGTGAACAGAAAGGCAGAACTGTAGAATAGAGGCTTCTGCTGAGTTTCTCCTCGTGGAGGGAAACACATGAGGGGATTTCTTTCTGATGAGCTTGAATATGTTGAGAGGTGTCAGTCCTTCTGTTACACATCATTTACCACGTACTTAATGGCTGAGACCTCTCTAAAAATTGTAATTCTACTAATTGTAATTATCCTCGTGTTTACTCTTTCTCAAATCATAGAATCATAGAATCGCTCAGGTTGGAAAAGACCTTAAAGATCATCGAGTCCAACCATGACCCAACCATACCACCATAATGGACTTTTAGTTCTCTTAGTGAACAAGTAGTGCCAGTTGCTCTCAGAAATCTCAGGAGCTGGAAGGAGCTCTTTTATTCTGCTTTTGCAGTATAGCTTAGAAAAAAAGAGTATTTCCAAGCCACATGGCACAGTAGCAGCGCTGTCTTATAGACTGTCCCTGTGTATGTGATATATATTAGTCCACGTGGTAGTCTATGCTTCTCTGGGTAACATAGGAAATCATACTTATGTGACTTTTATGTGCACTTATCTATGAAATTCCCTGCTGCGACTGAGGCCCAACACACTGCTGCTGTCTTCAGTATCTGTGGCTTCTCTGTGCCATGTTCTAGTTTTTTGTGCTCTTTAGTGATAGGATTCTGTAACTGTTCTGTGGCTTGTGGTGTGTGGGAAGGACCTAGAAATGTTCTGTTTGTTTCTGGACTATGATGTGGTTTCCTGTGATTGCGGTGACAGAATTTTGCCTCTGTATACCCATGCAGTGCTATAGCCTTGCTTGATTTTGATTCATCTGAAATTTATTCCCATTTTATACTTGTTAACATCTGTCTTCATCTTTGCTGTATGTTGTGTTAGTTGGCACCTCTGTACAAACTTTCCTCTGATTACAGTCCCTCGGGTGGGCTGAACAACTAAGCGATATTGACAGTGGTTCAAAATGATATCCTGGATCTATCTGTGAAAAGAATAATGACATTCCATCCTTCTGGAAAAAAGTTTTCATTAACAACTACTGCCAGCCTGATAGGGTGTGGACCAAACAGCCACGGCCTGATTGATGACTGCATGGTGTTGTCCTTCAATATCTGCCTGCTTTCTCTCTAAGAATCCTGCCCTGTGATTAGCACTTGACATCTGTGAATATCTTGACTCTGGCCCGGCTAACGAAGTAGTCTTGTAGATGTTAATGAAATTATTCATCATTCTTAAAGCCATGTGTGAGTTTTGCATGATCATGGCTGACTTGTTCTACCAGCAACCCTGTTAGAAAAGTGAAGAAATAAGTGACAGTGATGACCTCAGCTTGGACAGAAGTCAATGTCATCCCCAAGTCCTGCATTTAGAACTCTGCCTTCAGGTGTGGTACATAACCAGGGATGGCCAGCACAACTTGTTGGGGTCCTGGTGAATTGGTGCCAACATCTTGATTACTCCTCCAGGCATGTAGGTTACTCTTGCTGATAACAGATACAATATACATAATGAGCTTTGCATGATTAAATATTTTGGTGATGTCATTTTCTACAGCTATATTTTCAGAATGCTCTTCAAGCAGTGCTCTGTGTAGAACAAGTGGCAGTAATCCAATACAGATGACACAAACATAGCACAGTGAGAAAATCCAGATCTGAGAGAGAAATGGCAACAAGTACACATGAAAAAAAAAAAAGAACTGTTAATGTCATCTGACATTCCAGAGTGGGACAAGCCTAAATCTGTGAACAACTTGGAAAGAAAAACCTTTCTGGTAGTGCACTGAACTTGTCTGGGTTAAACCTCAACTAGCTCGTTCCCATGTAGAGCTCCTAGGCTGGCAGTGGGTAAGCAAAGCACGTGTGCTGCACCATCTGGGTCAGCGCTCAGAATGTGTGTGTCATCCACCACAGCCAGATGGTGGTACAGCCCATTGGCCCCGCTGGTGTCTTCACTTACAGACTCAGGTGATAAACCAAGAACTCCAAAGACTGCTACACAAGTAAGCAGTCACATAATCTTAGAAATTAAATGGCTAACCTAAGCTTATGAATGCCTTCTGGAGGGTATTTTCAACAGAAACACTTTGTGTAGGATGTCTCTTTGCTTCCATATAACAAGTTGGGTTTCATGCTACAAAAGAATGAAGTGAATGTCTGAGTGGCTTTCTGAATATAGTTTATCATAGCAATACCTTATTCTGCACCTTATTGGAGCCAGTAGCAATAGTGTTTTTAGTCTCTTGACCAGAGAGATTCAGGGTCGTTGAAGTTACAGCTGGCTTGTTTTTCCAAGTACAAACAACAATGTGCAAGTGAAAGCCAAGCAGGGACTGTGCCAGCCTGCTCCTCCCAGACGTTTTATAAATCATGCATACTCCTAGTAGAATTATTTATGAAATGTTTATGAGAGCACTGTATGAAAAGAAATAAACAAGGGGCAAACTGTCTCCCGTTCACTTTTACTGCAGGACTGCACGTCTAACTGTGTGTGTCAGTCTGCTGTCTGATTTGTTAGCTGTCACTCAGCTGCAACTGAAATCTCTTTGAGTTTATTTTTGCTGTCTTTGGAATGAGCAAAAACGACATGTTTGCTTAGTGTGATTTCCTCCTATTTGACATATTAGGAGATACCAGGATGTGCAGAGCTTGCCTTCTTGTGTTTCAAGTAGAGCATGCTCATTGCATCACTGTACCCTGTTGCTTCCCAAACGGAAGAGAACAGCCCCAATGCTCTAGGATTGGTGCAGTGATGATTGCAGTTAGACTTGCAGGAGTTTTAGCAGTATTTCAGTAGAAGTCTTTTTTGTTTGACCACTTGCACTTTCCTCCATAACCTCTGTGTCAGGGTTCACTCCAGCTTTCCTCTTCTTTGTGTGTGTAAATATACAGGAAGGCTTAGAGAGCTCCAGAATGGTTTCTATAGTAACTAAATTAGAAATTAATTCATCAGGGAAAAACAAAAACCAAAAAACCACCATAACATTGCTTTATATAGTAGGGCATGTTTTTATATTTATTCAGATTTCATGCCGCCATTAATAAAACAAAGTGAAACTTCATGCACAGATGAGTATTCATCAGTCTGTGTGTGGGTGGTGATTGTGGAAGAAGCATTATGATGGCTGAGCTCAGCGTCTCAGTAACTTCTCCATACGGCTTAATACACAGGAGTTGTATTTTCCTGGCACATTTTCCTGTAATAAAGATCTTGATTTCCAATTTTGGTAGCTGTTCTCCACATAAGTAAATATATGAAAACTGTGTATGCACACGTTCTGTATAGTGCAGACATTCATGTGCGTGAAGTCTTGCAAGGCCACAAACTTTTAAGGGTAATTGTTCTATTTTTAATTCCAAAAGAGATGTGGTATGTTTATTCTCTGCTGCATCCCCAGAGCTCTTCATTCTGCAGTCTGAATAAGCAGGGTCACACAAATGCAGCATCACCCACTGGGAGCCTGAAGCTGAGACAGCAATGATTTCCCTTCAGCTTGCCTGTGTTCATACTGGGTGCAAACAGGCACTGGCAGCAGACCTCTGGTGTACAGACCTGCAAATTCTGGGCACCAAAGCAGCTGAAGGATGAGTGCTGCAGGTTTCTAGTGGCAGTTCTTGTAAAAAGAGGGTGAAAACGAGTGCACACTTGGTTGCTTTCCTCAAATAGCTGGTTCTTTCCCTAGCTGTGTTTCGGATTCTGAAAGCTACACCTCAGTCTTTCCAGAGGAAAATGATTGTGAAAAGGAGAGCAAGCTGCAAGGACTGACTGTGTTTTGGGGCTCTGTACAACTGGAGCTAGATGGATGAATTTGAGACATAGGAAATGAAGGCTACGACGAAGTCTCTCGTGTAAAATCGTAGGGGAAAGTTCATCAGCATTGTTGGAAGGGGAAACTGGGAATTTATATCACAGAAGTTTCACTGTATGCCTCGGTTGGTTTTATATCTTCCCTTAGACACGTTACTGATAACTGTCAGGAACGTGGCACTCAGTATATGGAATTTTCTTTTGAGCTGATACAAATCTTTTATTTTTCTCCCAACTCCTGAAGTACGACCTCAGCATTAATGACTTCCATAACTTGAATTAAAAAGCAGCATTTGCTACAGCCTTTTAATGTCTGTTGGCCATGTGATGGGGTAGAGAAAACTGGATGTTTATCACTGAAGGGAAGAATGAAATCTTCTAGGGTGGTCTCCATTATGAAACAAAGTCTGTTGGGTATTCCAGGCTTTTGTTCTATCCAGCCTGTTTGCTACTGGCATTAACCCAAAGAAATCCCAAATACCCCCAGGGGCCAAGGGCAGCTTGACTGTAGCCTCAGTTTCTCTCTTACTGTGCACTGGAAAAGCCTCAAACGAGACGCAACAGCAGCCTAAGATCACTTCTATAACTTCAGCTGCTCTGCTTTTCTTTCTGTCCCTGGCTGCTGATAGATCTGGGTTACTCTTCTCCTGCTCATCAGTTGTGTCTTTTCAATTGGCAAATGTGCTCTCAGCTCCAAGACATCTGCTGCATGGAAAATGAGTCTCCTAGGAACAGTAGTTCCATTTGAATGAGGGGAGAAAGGGAAAGAACTCGGAGAAGTTTACTGTGAATCTGTGTGAGCTGAGGTCCTGCTTCAGCAAGGTTGGAGTTGGTGTTCAGTCGTGTTTGGGGGTCCATGAGGACTAATGGGTGTATTTGAGCTTGCCCATTGGTTGCATTAAAAAAAAAAAGGTTGGTCTTGTTAGCACTTCTGTTTGTGTGAAAATGAGAATGAGAGGATGCCAAATCAAGTTGTTATAAAAAACAACAACTCAAGTGACATCCCAGAAATCACAAGGGCTTGCCTATTCAGTTTTGCTCTTGTTTTTGAGAGTTTTGGATGCCATTTTCATGCAACCAAAAGGTAACAGAAATCATAAAGGAGTCAGGATATTTTTAGGGTTCATTAAAAATACAAAAAATAAACTTTTGATTCTAGCAGCTAGATAACACTATAAATCGGAGTTAGTAGCATTTAATTGGCGGCATACAAAATTATGTCTAGAAAAGGTGACCTCCACCATTGACTCTGACCTCTGTGCAGCTGGATAAAACAAAATAATGACAGCATAATGACAGCGGATGTCATCAGTCTCATGTATTTGTGCTTTGCAAAGTGCTAGGCAGATAAAGCTATCTGGTTAGGATGGTTAAGTCCCCACCTACTTGAAAAGGCATAATCCTTCCAGGAGATGGCCTGTTCCATCAATGAAATGTCTCTGTTCTCACTGTGCAGGCCCCAGCAGAGACCCTTACAAAGAGCTTACTACTTAGTATAAGTGCCATTCAGTCAATGCAAGTTCTTACTGTCAGCTTTCTACTTACTGACTGTGAGGCGTTCAGCTGTTAAGTTCAGTACAAGACATGCACATTTTGTTCATCTGCCAGGAGAGCCAGCTCCTCAGTGAAATGGTTGACAGGGTGGGAAGGAGGAATGTCAGCAGTGCCCTGGCATGCTGTTAAGAGCCTCTGTGCTGCAGGGAAGTTTTGCTGTGTGAGCCTGGGCTGTGCAGGTCACCCAGCACCCCTCCTTAAGGTGAGACAAGGGATGACCTTGCTGTTCTGCACTGAGGATGTGTTGGAGCTAATGTGCTGCCTGCCCAGCTTGATGCCTCTGAAATTTTAACAAGTGTTTCGTTGCTTTTCCTACATTCCTGCCTAATGTCGTTACAAAGCTATTGTTCTTTAGCTATGTGAGGAAACCATTTCTGTTGTGGGTGAAGAGATATTTGTGTGGAAAGCTTCTCAGGAATAAATAACCCCATCAGGAATCCCTTCTGAACCAAATGATTCATAATCCTGTGACTTAATTTGTAAACAAAATCAGCTGTATAAGGCAGTTATTTTGTGATTGTGGCATAAGCTGAAGTCTGAACCGCTGAAGAGTGAAACCAAATCAGTGTTTTCCCATCCATTGTTCCTTGATGTTGTTCCCGTTTGGTTTTTGTTAATTTTCTCAATCTTCCTTCAAATGTTACCTCTGTGGAGCAATACCGTGGCACAGAGGTGGGTGCTTAATTCTGAGCACCAGTCCATGGCCGTGCATTGCACCACAAGGCAGAGGAACTCATCCATGTTCACAGATGGGTATCACCCGCATCCTGCATGCAGGGCAGGAAGGTATGTTTGCATTGGTTAAATACAACTCATATCTGTGAGATTATTTTTGCATTAAGTCATCGAGTCTAGAAATGTTTTAAATGAAAATTAGATTTCATATAATTTGGTTAATTAAGATACATAATGAGGTGACAGTAGCTTTTTGCTGAAGCTGTGACTGAAAGTCAATTTGTGAGGTGGGTGTGTGGAAGACAATGACTGTTTTCTCTTGCTCTTTGTTACATTTGCTGATATTATTGTCTGTATCTGAAGCAGACAGAATGTTTGTACGTAGATAAAGTAGCTTTTAGAGAATCCACTTGTTTTAATCAAGTAAGCATAGTAATTTCCATTGTTTTTTTTTCATCCAGCATAGCAGATAGATTCCACCGGTGGAAGGGAGAGCAGGGAAGTTCTGATGTTCATTGCCCCTTTAGTGACAATTAAGGTGGCATGATTTCTTTTCTGATAGCTGCTGTTCTTCCAGTAACCAGCCAGTCTCCTTTGTTCTCGTATTTTTTTTTTTTTCACTAGTAATGATAACATAACTGTTCTCATATACCTCCTGTTCAGGTTTTCTAATGTGTAAACTGGAAGAATGCTTTTATTTCGCTACAAATGAGTCTGATCCTGTTGTCTCTTGCTTGCTCTTCTGTGTGCTCTTTTTTAATGCCGACTCTGAAAACAAAGGTAAACGAGGAGTTAACTGTGCAAGTGAAACATTTGTAGTGATTGGATTAAGACCAGAAACCGGGCAAGCAATGAAGTTTTAAAGATGCCTATAAAAAGCTAGATAACTTTTTAACCTCTGCCCAACATGTTATTTACAATTCTTCACTCCATCCTCTTGGAAAAACAGAACTCATCAGTGAAAAATGTCCATCGTTCGCAAAGTTTTCTGCCTCAGTATATACACACTGTTCCTTCTGGCTGGCTTTGCAGGCTTCCAAGGCCCAGCGAGTAAAGATGCCAATAAATCTAAATCCCTGGAGATCCAAGCATGGCGTTTTAAACTGTCGTTTGTGCCAGTGGATATTAAACAGCTTCCCCCCCACACCCCATTGCTTCCCTAGGAAAAGTTTCTTCTTTTGTTGTTGTAGATATATTTTTAGACAAAGAACAAATAGCAGTAAAAAAAAAAAAGCGAAGCTATTTTTTTATAGAAGAGCAATTGTTGTGGAGGTTGTAACATGTTACAGGACATAAGGCAGTTTTAAATCTGGATCTTAAAAAGTTTAACAGCAACCATTTTACCCTGTCTGAACAGCATTTGGAAGGTGCTGTTTGGCTTGGAGAATACTGTGTGATGAGTGTCCTTTTACAAATGTGCAGTGAATAAATCCATAATTTGATTTTAGCCATCTGCCAGCTGTGTATCAGGTATGAATGGAGACGTAACCTTTAGACGCTTAACCACTGAATGGGGTTAGTTTTAAACTGAAGTTTTTAGAGGGAAAAATACAAAACCCACCTACAGGCTGTGACTGAAAGCTTTCATGTGTCCCCATAGTTGCAATGTGCAAAGTTCACACAGGCGTGTTAAAAGTAGTGTGTGTGTCTGAAGTCACGTCTCATTGTCGTCGTCTTTAAAAACCCTCTCCTTTTGTTCTAAAACTGATAGCAGTACTCTGGGGAATGGAAATTTTATGTAGGTATGGCTAGAATCGAAACCTCAAGGTTGTTTTCTGAAACACTTCTTTCTTAGGTGAAGCTGTGAGTGATGTAACCAAGGTGAACTGTGCTTTTTCACTCTGTGTTCTTGATGAGATGTTTCTGCCAGTTGTGTGTTGTGAGGACTTTGTGGCATTAATCAATGCAATTTTCACTACTACTTTTATATCCTTTGGGAATGTTTCCAGGACTGCTGTTGAGGTAGATGTCAGTTCTGTATCCGATCTCAGTACAGTGCTCACCCCTCCCATGTTCCAGGAATGGCAGTGAGATTTTCATTGCTGTATCTTGTCTGTGCAAAGAGACCAACCTTACCCTGAAAGTTAAAGGAGCCAAAGGGCAGTCAGTGAATGCCAAAACACATGCAGCAGATGTACAGCACACCCTGCCTTCCTAAAACCCTGCCACAATTGGATGCTGCGCCACAGGTGGTTTCAACTGACCTGGCATTGTGACTGATTACAACTTGCATCACAATTAATAGTGAAAGTAATTGTATTTTATTAAAGGAGCGTATGTCATGAGAAAGAATCCTGGAATTATAGTTCTCGGCAGAAGGATCTGAATGCTTTTGTATTTTTCATACATGTATTTTTCAGTGCAGAAGTGAAAACAGGAGAATGTGGGATGAGAGCAGTGATACAAGTCTGTGCATACATCTGTGCAAGTGGAACGTATTTATAGATATATCCCGCTGTATCCATTAATTTAAAGGTATTTAATTGGCAAAACTAAAAAGGTTAAGATGGAGGTGAGGAGATAAGATGGCAGATGATGATAGGTAAGAATACGTGGTGTTGTTATGTGGATGAGCCGTTTTTGAGATGCCTGCAGTGTCACTGTGCGGGGCTGAGATGAAGATGCTGAAGCAGGAGTTATCTTTGTAATAGTGCTCCATCTTTGGCAGATTTCCTAACAGTAGAAGAGTAAAAATGCTGAATATTGTATAGTGTATTACTGCTCCAGACTCCTTGGCTCTTGTGGAGGAGATTGGATTTCCTGGCATAATATGAGCGCTTCTTGGAGTTTGCATGATAGCTAATAGGTAAAACCTCAAGCACTGACTGCTTAAACAAGGTGACTTTTCTCCCTCTCCTGAAAGGAGTTAAAAAGGGATTGAACTGGGTGACTGAAAGTAAGGATGTCCATGGTGGCCAGTATTGTAGCCTGCTCCTCTGAGCACCTGAGTGTGTTGTACAGGAGGGCAGCACCTATCAGAGCTCAGGTGAAAAGCAGTGCACTTCCAGGAGCTTTCTGAACTTTGCTCATCTCAGCTGCACACACTTCGTCTTCTGCCAGTTTGATTACTTGCGTCCTGTCAATAAACAGCATCATGAATTTGGCTTTTACTAAGCTGGTTTTTCAGTAGCTCAAAGGAAGCAAAGCACAGAAGTAGCACAGACCTCTCACTTGAAGCACTTTTATCGGAGTTATTCAGAATGAATGACTAATTTTGCCTGCTATTTGGCTTGCAGACAGAATAAAAATCAGAAACTGAAAATTTGTACCAAGTCATTTTCAATTTAAAACTTTATCACTTCAGAACTGCTCCCTGTGTGTATGCTCAAAGTGTAGCAGCACTTAAACTGTGATCTACTGCTTAGCAGACTGGAACTACTGTGTGAGTCATTAAATTAATGGTGTTTTCCTAAGTATTCAGAGGATTGAGATAATTTAATGAGCTTGTTATAACAGCTGAAATGATTTCTGTTTACACATACCTACTTTGTTCCCCCTGACAGACTGCACTAAGAGTTTAAGAGCACACGTTGGTTCTTGCTTGGTGGTTGGTTGTTTTTAGAATTGTAGTATAACCATCAAATGCAGAATTTCAGGATCACTGAGCTCCACTTACTCCGGTGCTGCTGACTGAAGTATTTCCTGTGGGAAACATTTGGACAAACCTGAAGACAGATGGGTGTGCTGTCAGGTTTTAGTTTCAGCTCATCTGTGGAGAAGTGCGTGGCTGTCCGAAACTCTGTGACACCTTAAGACCATCTTAACTTGCTTAATATACAGTACAGATTTTGTTTGTGCTCCATTTGTGTAACACAGCTAGCAGCAGTGTTACAGTCTTAAAAAGACATGAATAGAATCACACATCAGGTTTTAAAAAACAAGCATGCATAACAGGCTGGTATAATACTAAAATGAAGATGGGACTTCACTGTTAATGTAGTGCGGTGCATTTTCTTTGTCACATGTGGGAAAATATTTTATGGGAACATAAAGAAAACATAAAGATACAAAGTATAAGAAAGTGCCAAAAATAGAAATTAATGACAGGTAGGTGTGTTTTTGTTTTGTTTTTCTTGTATCAGAGTTGATAGGAACAAAAAGTTGAGCAACTCTGGCAGTTCTGATATCCTTAGACTTCACTTCTAACTCAGCTTTTAATTCTCACTTCTAATGCAGCTTTTAAACCAGGTAGATTAATTTCTAAACAAAGCTTTAAGCAGCCCTACTCCTAAGCGATGGCTGCAATGATACAGGTATTTTATTTTTAAAGGGTAACCAACAAACAGTGTTTAAAACCAAAGATTTTTGCATCTAACCTGAGATATATACCTTACTATTCCTCCCATCAACTGATTAACTTCTAATTTCAGCCTGGGGCTCCTCCAAGAAGCTCCTGTGATAAAAAGAACAAAAAAACCTTCCAAAGCTTTCAGTGATTGGGTTTACTATCCCAAACTGCTTTCAAATTAGGAGTAGTGTTTGATTGGCACCTAAAGCCAGAAAAACGCTTTGTCTTCAACACCAAGCAAAGCTTCTGCAGGCAGTAAATTCTTGTCTTACAGGGATTAAACAAGATCATTGAGCAAAAGGACTTCCTGAATTTCACTCTGTGTGTGTGTGCACGCCTGTGTGTGCTTTAGGGGAAGGGACAGTTATGATGTTGAAAAACAGATTTTTTTAAGGGAGGGAAAAAAATTATTTGTAAATTATTAGTCGGTGAATAATGTGCTCCCGAAGTGTCTGCTAGAAATCAGTATGTTCTGTGGCACGGTAGGTAGGTAAACCATTCCCGTGATCACCCATTCGCTGGGTTGCTTTGTGACTGTCTTTTTAATATGTCACTCTTTTCCCTCCAAAATCTGACAATCCTCTGCTTGCTCTGTTGTGAATAATTGAGCCAGAATAACTTTTCCTGTCTCTGTATGTTCTCAGATCAATAAGGTAAAGCAAAGCAAAGTGCCTTTTTTTTTTTTTCCTGAAAACTCCCATCTGAGGGCTATCTCCAGTGGCAGCCTGAAGCTAACAGAATGAAAGGCCCACCAGGAGACGAGTCTGAATCGGAATTCTTTAAGTATGTGGACAGCAAGGTGAAGACAGCAAGATCATACACCACAGTTTTCTGTTCTTAATCTCCTTTTGATTGCTCTGGCTGCTATTGCTGCCTTCTGACACGTTCCTCTCTTTTTATTCCATGTGCATTTATTCTTTCTTCTTGCCCCTTTAACAAGAGTTTAAATGTAGGACAAATAATTGGGTAGTTGAATATTATTTTACCTATTTTTTTTTGTCTGTAGACAAAACAACATATGGTCTGTATGAAATTAGCAAAAGTTCTGTTTGTAAGAGGAGTTTCTAATAGTTTTCTAAGTTTGTCAGGTAGAGTAGAAAATGATACTGGACCACTTGAAATATTATTTCACAGTCAAAGCTGTGGTTTTCAAGAAAGAGTAGTAACTGTCAAAAAAGATTCAGTTGCCCTTACTCAGTATTGAAGAGGCACAGGTTTCGAATAGACGCAAGTCCCCTGAGAGCCCAGATTTGGCACTTGCTGGTCTATAGTCCTCTTTCAGATTCAAAGGAAAGTAAAATGACTCCAAAACAAGAATCATAAACCTGTTAATAAACAGGAGAACATCTATGGATAATAAAATTGGTGTATTTTAAAGGAAAAAATGAAATGCAGCTTCTTCTCCTCCCTCCTTTTCTCTCCACAACCTTTCAGCTACCTGATGCCCATCCTGTGGTTTAGCTTCATTGCAGATACATCTCTGTTTTCAGCAACAGCAGCTAATTCTCTTCCCTGCAGAAGTGATCTCCTTAGAGCAGTCCCAGCACTGCTAAAAAAGGGAAATTGCCCTGTAAAATAATTACATCCTACCATAACACTCGTTGCTCTGGATTAGAGTGGGTTTTCCAGGCAAATATTCTGGTCTGATAGCTGTTGTTATCTGCTTGCAAGAAGATTTAAAAAATCTGAATTAAAGGAAGCAAATACTGCTGCTGAAGGAAGAATGCTTTGTTTCCTGCAGGACTTTAATTGCCATGTGAGCTTGAGATTACCTTTCTCTCTGCAAGGAGAGGGGGGAAAAAGCCATCTCTAAGTGAAAACAATATTCTACTTCCTTTAAAAGAAAAGATGTGGAAACAGAGTTCATGCTAGGATTTACAGTGCCTGTCATCTGAAGAACATCACTTAAAATGAAACTATTTCAAATATATGTATATTGACCTTAACACACTCAGATACTGTGTTTGCATGGAAGGCCTGCGTGGAAAGCCAGCATCCTTATCTCTACAGTGCAGAGAGGTCTGGAATATTTCTGAGCATTTATTATTCATCCCAGAGCACTTCATCAAGAAATCCCAGTGTGCGAGAGTTAAAAATGCTTAAAAGTGGAAAATCCCTTTCTGGCTTGTCTGGCTCAGAGCGTTGTGGCATTGGAAAGCATGTGCTAGAGTTCACAACCCAGTGGGTGACTGCAGCTGAGATATTCCTCAGTCTTGCTTTGGTTGCTATCGATTTAAAGATACAGCTTTTTAAAAATGCATTTGATGACCTAAGCCTTTTAAGGAAACACGGCAATATAAATTGGTCACTTTTTAATGGTGTGGAATTGTGCTCTGCCATCTTCCTTTCCCCTCAAAAATAACTGAAAAGTGTGTCTAAGACACAGTCGTTCAAGATTAACAACTGCACCTCGAATGATTGCTCCTTCTTGAAGACTATCTGCTGAACTGCAAGTAATCATTACGAGCATTTATTCTTAAAAGGACAAATGTTAAGTCATCTTGTTGTCTCTGGGCATGTTTCAAGTTTCCTGTAACTGCTCTGCCAGTGTTTCCCCATCCATTCTTCCTTGCCAAAACGTATAAAGCCATGCTGTTTCATTCTTTTATCACCCAAATTAAGCATTAAAAGCAGGAGATGTTAGCTGTTCCTGCAGCCCTCGTTTGCACAGTGTCTCCCAAGTCATTAAGCAATTAAGAAAATATCATCTCATCTTTCACCCCTCATCAGCCTGAAGCCTTGAATAGCATGTCCCAAATTCTGCGTTGTGTAAAAAATAATTAATGAAAAGGCCTTTGATATTACATCGTGCTGTGTGTGAACCAAGGATGTGGGCGTGATGGAGCCAGCCATCTTCTGCAGCAGCCATTTCACCAGTGAGCCTGGAGCAGGCGGCAACAGCACAGCCGTGCAAGGAGGAGCTGTCACTCCAGGTCATGTTAGGGCTGTGCTCCAACCACTGAGACTATCACTGACACAAGCACCCAACGTTAAATCCCTGCTTGTGAACACCAGGTACACAGCTTTACACAGCTTTTTGCCACAGTGCTACTGGATTTATGGCATCTCTTTCCTTCTAGGTTTAGAAGGTGGAAGTCCTATGTTTCCATAGGTACAGGGAAACGATGCCTTTCTATTTTGTATGTTAGGTAACAGTTTGAATGTTCTCCCTTAGTAGCACTATAAGTTATGCACACATATGTGTCCAAATAGCACGCAATGGACCCCGCTTGTCCTGGCTCAGGCAGCTGGGTATGTGAGGTAGGAGCATGCAGTGCAAACCTAGAGAATGTAATGGTGATCGATAAAAATGATTATTTGAGAAATCATACAATGGTTTGAGCTGGAGGGGAAAAAAAGGCTGTCTGGTCCTACAGGGACACCCACAGCTCCATCAGTGCTCACAGCCCCGCCCCCACCATGGGTGTCTGCAGGGACGGGGCATCACCATCTCTCTGGGCACCCTGAGCAGTGCCTCACTGCTGTCATTGCAAACAACTTCTTCCTTGTATCCAATCTAAATCTCCCCTCTTTTAGTTTGGAAAGATCCCCCCTAGAAAGGGGTAACTTTCGGAGTCGGACAGAATTGATGATTATCTGTGGTGAAAACCCTATCCTTCTAAGATCCTAAGAGACCAGCTTGTTTCCCAAAGTTGATAACGGACCTCTAAAATAGTCTTTCTGTACAAAAGCAACAGTGAATCAGACCTAACCTATCTATTCCATTTAGTGATATTGAACAGATTTTGCTCGTTTATAAGGCAGTTTGAAACCTGGAAATGCCCAAAGGTATTTAGCTGCTTGGAATTTTTATGACCGATTTCCAATCTGGTGCACACCCAGTCCCTGGGCTATTTAAGCATTTTAAGATGCTTTTAATTCCAGGTACGACAAGCACTTAATTTGCACTAATACATGACAGTACATAGGGAAAAGCCTGCAGCACGAGAGGGGATAGGAGCTAATGTGGAATAACTGAGCAGATTAAAACCTGTGGGAGGTTTATGAAGCAGCAGTCGGTGCGGGAAGCGGCGGGTCGTGCCAGGGTGTGAGACACGGGTAGGGCAGCGCCGACTTGCAGAGAAAGGAGAAGTGTGTGGGGGGGGATAGAAAAAGAAAAGAAAACTAAATAAATAAATAACCGCGGCAGCAGGAAATCTGAGGTATGCGGTTTCCAGAGGTTGGCCTCCCTCCGGTGCGAGAGGAAGTGCGAGCCGAGCGCCGAGGCGGGCGCAGCGGGGCCGGGCCCGCGGGCAGGTGGGGGTGCGGGGGCGGCGCGGAGCGGAGCGGAGCGGGGGGGGCGGGGCGGGGCGGGGCGGGCGCGGAGCCGCGGGGCCGCCGGGGAAGTTCGGCGGAGCGAGGCCGGGCCGCCGCCGGGCATGGTGAGTGCGGGGGCGGCCCCGCGGCCGTGGGAAGCGGCCGCCCCGCGCGGGGGGGGAGGGGGCGGCCCAGGGAAAGTTCCCTTCGTCTGGCTCCGCGGGGAGTGCGGCTGCGGGCCGTGCCCGGGGGGCGGCGCGGCCCTGGGCTGCGTGTGGGGCCGGGAGCCGAGGAGAGCGCGGCCACCCCGGCACCCGGAGCGCCGGCAGCCACCTGTGGCGTGCAGAACGCCGGGGCCGTCACCCGCGGCCGGAGGGAATCCCCGGCGCTCGGCGGTGTGGCTCTGCTGCGGGAGAAGCGGACGGGAATGGGGAGCGGAGCAGCCGTACGGAGTTCGGGCGGGGGGACGCGCGGGTGAGGGACCCTGCGCCGTGCGGACCGCGGGGTTGGGGTCTGTCGGTCTGCTGATAGCCCCGACCGTCCGCTCGGCCCGAAGCAGGGCTTCCCCCGCGCCCTGCCCGCAGCCCTGCGTGTGCCGAGCGCCGCTACTCCGTGCGCCGGAGCGGAGGGAGGCTAAGAGGATTCCCACGGCGTTAGCGGTTCCTTGGGACCGGTCAGCTTTGTCTCGTTACATGCTTATAATTTTAGAACGCATGTCTTAATTGCAGCGAACGCTGGTGTGCACGCTGCCCTGCTGCACGCTGCTTGCGACGTTGGCTCTGGCAGCTCTGTGGTTTGGGTTTTTAATTCGCTGCAGCGTGTGTTTGTTTGTGTGAGCCGGGAGGTATTTTGCAGGGTATTTTGCATCTTGGAATTGCAGCGTATGCTAGGGAGGTTCTCATTTCCCTGGGAGCTGCAGGATGCGTGTATTGCAGTGCGTTCAGGCTGACATCCTGAATCCCCAGGTATTCGGATTGGTTTCGGTAAAATGACTTCTGCGTGTTTTTAGCATCAGTATCAGAGTCTGAAATACCCTGAATGCTGAGGCCTTTCTTCTCCCCCTCAGTAATTACCCTGGCTGTCCTCAAACGAATCATTGCTGCCTCACGCTATCCCTGAAATCAAACACCAGCAGGCTGTGTCCTCTTCTGCAGAGCTCCCTGAGCACTGCCCTGCCTTCTGCTGAGCTCAACCGCTATAATATCGCTGCCGGTTGAATATGGAAGGTCTGTGTGCGCTGCGATTTGCATTATTGTAAATAGGGTAATTGAATTACAGCCTCTCAGCCATGATTTGTTTCTTGGGTGCTATCAGCGGTCAGCCAGCACTAGCTGAGGTGCTTGGCGGGGCCAGCTGAGTGCTTGCTTGGGTCTGACATTTCCACCAATTCTATCACGGGATAAGAAAGCTACTTCTTTTAACGTGAGTTGCCAAGGGAGTCTCTGAAAGCAAGACAACATTAGATGCTAACCTAAACAATAAAGGTAAAATACTGTATAACTGAGTTAACGAATTTCACTTTTGTTATATGAATTCCTCTATCAGAAGAGAAGCTATACTCTGAGGTTAGAGAAGCTATATTCTGAGGTCAGCTTTGGGTGCATAACAGTAAGAGAATTTTTTGCCTTTTATAGCCGTCGGGACTCGCTCGGAGCCTCCACTTGCTAGACAGAGGAGGGAAGTGTTCTACAGTGCTGCTGTGGGGGGGCGGAGAAGAGATGATGAAATGAGTTACCTGTCAGCTTCTAATAACTTCATTGGAAGGGCTTAATTGGCGAGGGTGAAATTTGCCAACTCATGTAGAGCTTCAGTGGGTTGTGAGGAGTATGCATTCCCCAAGACCTGACGCCCTGTTACCACCTCAGATGTCGTTCTGATTCCTAATCACTCACGTAGAGTATTTTTAACCTCCTATTTCAAACAAGTTGCTTCCTGTCTTCAGCTTCAGCTCACAAACAATATGAAATCTAAGATGTGTACTTCTGTCATTCCTGTGTCATTATGAAACCTTAGGCAGAGCTGTGAACTAAGTCAAGTACTTGCAAACGTGTATCTTTATAAAACTGGCATTGAAAGAACAGGGATAGGGATCTCTAGTCAGATCTTAAGGGATTTTGATTAGAGATTAAAAGGCTTTTTAACTGGCTTCTCCTGTCATTTTACCTCTGTTGGATCATTGCAGGAGTTTAAATGTTTGTTCAGCTCTCTGTTCCTTTTATTCTTCTCAACACTAATGAAAGGTGCAGGTATTTCTCTGTGCTTCTGGGTTGCGTGGACATACCAAGACACCGCTCAGTGTTGGAAATGTGCTATTCCTGTTGCTTTCCAGCAAGCATTTTAGAGATTGATGTCTAATAATAAATAACTGAGTACAGGTACAATTATGTAAGGCATCTGATATTTTCTTCTCATTGATAGCACTCCTTTATTTTCGTGGTGTTAAAAATATTGATGTCTTTATTACATTCCACTTCACAGTTCTCTTATACTTTTGTGAGTCATTTCACAGCGTTTTCAGTGGAATTTATTAACTTTCTGTAATCTCAGCTTAGCCCTGCACAAGCTACAAAACTCTCACCTGTTGCTCAGAAGCTACTAAACACAAGTTTGTGATCATAACTAATGAAGATTTGATGTGACATTGCTAGTACCAAGCCAGAGGTAGTCATTACAGCTGCATATCAGCATATCACCTCTTAACAACAGCATGGCTTGTTCTCAACCAAGTTGCAGTAGGTACCATACATCCATACATCGGGTCTCTTCAGGTTTGTGTTGCATCACTTCAGTGTTCTTCAGAGGTGGAAGTAACGTTTCTTTTCATATTTACTGGGTTGGTTGTGAGAAGCTTTGCCCAACAGGTTACTGAGAAATGTGCTCCTTTTAAAAGTCTGCATGTGGTCCCCCAAAGTTAGGTAACTTGGCTGCATGATCTGTGATAAGGGAACTCTCATAGCTGAACAGTGCAGACCTTTTGACTCCTGTTCCTTCAGGCTCAAAGATCTAGAGCAGAATCCACTCCTGCCTTGTATTTGTGTGGTTTGGTGCTAAAAACCAAAAGAGGATGTACCTGAAGTGCCTGTGTTTTCCTCTGCAGCTAACCTGAGACCCTCCAGCTTCTTATAGACTGCTGAGTCTAACTTGTCCATGTATTTGTAAAGCATACAAGTGGATGATGGTACTTTTTCTAGGTGTGGCATGAGTGTGTTGAAGTATTTTTCAAAGGCTCAGATTTTGGTGCTTCTTATCTTGCTATTTTAGTGTGTCATTACACAGAAGAGGGTCTAAACACTGAGGGGTGCTTGCTGTCAGAGCAGGAATTGTGGATGTCAGCTGTGGGGCAGGAGCTAAGCCTTCTGTTTGCTCCCAAGGAAAGGATGTGAGAATGAAGATCTACCAAAACATTCACATTTTTATGCCAACCAAAGTTGAAGGACTTCTTGACTCTCTGGCACCTTAGTTTGAAATGCTCAAAATCCATCAAGTCTTGTACATGGGGACTACCTCGCTATTAAAACGATAGTTCCCTATGTTTTGGGTGCTGGGTAACCTGTCACAGTTATGTTTGTAACTTGGATGTGTTGGAACAAATGAAGAGGCGACATCCTGTACAAGGAGGAGACTCTCAGTGCACTGTTTCAGCAGGAAAAAGCTCTGAACAGCTCATAATTCTACATTAACAATATGCTGAGCATCAATAATTAGTATAGCACTTACTATGTAGCTCTTGTTGTCGTTTTGCTTGTAGCATCTTATATAATGACCTTAATGTTAGAAGTGAACCAGTCTAAGCAGCTTGAAGAAAGGTACCTGTAAGAAAGGAGGGTAAGATTCAGCATTTTTCCTTTGCTGCACACATCCGCCCACCTTGACAATTAGCTGATGTTCTTGTGACGAATCTGTTGTCTTTTGCTTGTAGCAGCTGCTTTGCTCCTGGTAGATTTGGAGATTCCTCAGATTGTATCATTGAACATCTGGCCAGTGTTTAATTTTCTTTTCCATGTGAGCATTGCCTGGTTGTTACTCTCAGAGCAGCAGAAAGGCCACCTTTTGGAGGCAGAGACCTTTGAGATTTGGCTTCCGAATTTAACTCTTCTGTCCCTGGGTTATATTGCTGGGTATTCCTAGTATTGATTTGTAACATCTTCTATCTCTAATCTTTCTTCTTACCCAGACTTGGTTATGCTATACTGTTCTTGCTTTCATTTAAGGCAGGAGCGTTGTTAGAATAACGTTAGTAATGTAACGTGGCAAGTTCTCAGGACTGTGATAGTCTCACAATCCTTGCCCATCTGTTGGCTTGGAACTGGGGAATTGCCAGCTTCTTCCAGTCTTGTGTTAGCCCCAGTTCTCTTTCTGGTTCTGTAGTACCTCCCCTGGGGATAAGAATGAATGGGGACTTGAGCTCAGCATGGCAGTAATGTCAGTCAGAACCACCTGTAGATATTCCAGTTGAGGTCTGTCTCCCCTGACATTTGTTATCTGTTATGACTTGCTCATCCAGGCTTTCTTTCCACGTGGGGGAGAGTTGTTTCCAGAGTGTAGCTCATCTTGTCCCAGGGCAGAGCCTGTGGCTCAGGTGAGCCACCCTCCAAATGCCCTTTTCTCTGTAGAAGTTTGCTAGATAATATCACAGAATGTACACGTCTATGTCGTGGACATCTGAAATTGAATAAATCCCATGTGCTGTTGAAAAATGAGAGTTTTGTAATGTCTGCAGGGGATTAAAGCAGGAGCTGCACCAAGCTTTGTTTCATTAGGTACCACTTGCATCTGGTACCAGGCAGTCTTGTAGCAGATATGCAAGAAAGACCTAAGTAGAAAATGCTCTTAAAACAACAGATTGCCTGTTAGGCAAAGCCAGAACCCCTGTCACTGTTGAAATGTGCTCTGCTAACCATTTATTCTAGTGCTAAAGAAGTCTAAATATTCTGGTGTCTGGTCCCTGAAAATGCCTAAAGAAATGCAAAATCCCAGTGAAGAGCTTTCTTATCAAGGGCGTCATATCCTTTCATTAAGTTTCTGCATCTTTTTCTCTCTTTTTGCTAATTAGAAGATCTAGAAACATTCTTTGCATTTCGATGCTTTATGTCCTCCAGGACAAAGAATTCCAGGGTGGCCATACACCTTCCTTGGTGTTTTCTTTTGGATTGATGTGCCTCACAAGGGCTTTGGATGGATTCTGCTCTTCTGCATCATGTTGGCAAACCTCGTATGTCCTTTGAGAACCCCACAGATGCAGCGAGAAGCCTTTCTACTGGTAATTTCAGCCCTTGGCTAGCCCGTGCCTCTGTCATTCCTACATTACAGCTGGTAGAAGGAAGCAGCTTCTAGAGCAAAGCTGAAGAAAAGACAGTAAATGCCCATCACTAATTTATCCAGAAGTATTTTATTTATATGTAGAACTCCTGTTTGAGAAACTGTCCTACTGTCTGAAGAGAAACCTTTCTTACTGTAGGCAGCAGAAAGAAACAAAACAATCACTCTTATCTTTAAATCCACCTTTGCTTTAGCACATGAGATGTGCAGAGGAGGGAGATGCTAACGAGGAGGGTGTTTCTTGGAGTGCTTTGGGGAAAGGTACTCACTGGTGCTGACAGCATTGACCTGGAGAAGCCATGCAGGGAGTAGACTTCATTATTAGAGGATGATGCATGGTGCATGACTGGTTTTCAAGAAGGTGATGTCTGAGTTGCGCTGTTGCGCAGCTCTGAGCCAGTGAGGCTGTGTCTCTCCTTGAATGAGATGGCACCTTCAGAGCAGGTTGTGTTGAGAGAGCAGGCTGCTGTGCCTTCTCGCTCTCTTCTCTGTATTCCTTCCCATTGCAGTTATGGAGCAGAATGGATGCTTTTTTTTTTGCGTCTGTCGGCGTGTATGTGTGTCTGTCGAAGTTATTGTGCAATCAGATGGTATGCAGGAAACATTGCACTGAAATCTCCTCAAACTTCCTGAACGAGCAAACTAAAACCTCGAGATTCTGCCTGGCAGAGGCCCAAATGCAGTGCTTTGTAGAGGCTATCAGTACCCCTGCAGCTGTTAGACGGATTCCACCTGAGCTTGTAACTCAGCACCTTAACAAAGCACTTTGGTTTTAGGTAGTTGCTTACTCAGCAAGGAAGTGACTTCCTTCCCCTGCCTCTCAGATGGTCACATCCCCAACTTGTGCTCACATCTCGGGTGTGCTTTTGTAGGGTTACACCAATTCGCAGTGAAGACTCCAAGAATTAGATTTTGTGGAGAGAAATGAGGGGTGAAAATGGTCCGCTGCCTTACTTTTTTGATCAGCATATGATAATTGGAACATTTTTCATTTGTCACTGTTTCATGCTGCTAAATTCATGCTGCAGGATCCCACAGTTCTTCCAAAAAGCATATATGTTGTTATGTTGATAGCCAATGTGCTATCAACGAGAGGAACTGTCAGAGCAGAGCAGGATTACATCTTAAAAAGGAAGTTGCTGTAGTTTTAACTTATTTCTCGTACTTTTTCTAGACTGCTAAAATGTCTTTTATTGGCTATTATACTGTTTTTAATATTCTTTTCCTGTACGGTGTGAACAAGACTAACCAGCCAAGAGGAATGCTCCCTGAATGCTCTGTGGAAGTGTATAAGATCTCAGTTCCGCCCTAAGGGTTGCTCACCGAAGGCAGGAGCTCCGTTTTTCTCTTGATGGTGCAGTTCCCTTCAGCTAATAATAATATTGTGAATGTAACTGCTTTGATTTCTTAGTATCTTTTTCTCACCTGTGCTCCTATTGACAGGAGTGGAATTGCTCCGCAACGTTCTGCATAGCAATGAAGAAGGAGAAAAATAATGAATCGTCTGTACAAGGTAGAAAAAACTCAGATCAGGTGACAAAGCAAAATAACAAGCAAGATGGGAGCATGCTACAATGGGGTGACGAAAAGTTGGTGTAGTAATTTGCTAAACGAGGTGGGGAGGAGCTTTTAATGGTTACACTCAGAGCTATCAGGAAGTCATGAGTTGCTGAGCAAACACATAAGAAGTTGCGCAGTAAATAAAGCAATGCTTGCAGGAAGGAGCAGGGATATTCTTCATTGAGGGTCTGTACCATGCTTTCTTAACTGAGAAGAGCCACGTTTAGAGTTCTGTGTGTTGAAACCATTCATTTTGAATCATCTTCCTTTTCAGGTCCTCAGCGCAAGGTCTGATGTTGACCTAGATAGCAGGAAAGGGGTGTCGCAGGAAAGCTAGTAGTACTCCACTGTGGTGTGTTTAACCCTGGAGTAAAACATATTTATAATAATGTATATTTTTAGGGAAGTGTGAGCTTTCCTGGGGTTTTGCAGTTGTGCTTAATTCACCTTCAGATTTTAGAATACCGTGTAGGTTTTTTTTATGAGTTGGTGGCTTCTCTGGATTATTTTGCTAGTTGGTTTGTTAGTTTTGTCATATTATATAACAGTCGTTAAGAAATATGGATTAGATTTGCTTTTAGTAAAATGCCTTTCCTTGATAAGACGTTACTCAGTCTGACAGGTTTTGGTCAGAGAAGTGTTTGGTTTTGTGTTGGTCACTACAGGCAGCAGCATTGGAACTGAGATAGCGGTATCTGGTGCAGCTTGCACTTCTGGGGGCCTTGCAGTAAATTGGGAATTAAGTCCAAAGTGACGGGAGATGTTTCTGTGCAGCAGTACTTACCTGATGTATTTGCTTGTTTTATGTGAATTTGATCATCTGAAGTATGACTACTGTTGCTTCGTTTCACTGGGAGGAATTGTGCAGTGCTGAGAGTAAAGTTTGACCTCTGCTTAGAAAATGGCTCACTCTGCAACATGGCAGTCCTCTGCAGGGATGTTTGGGGTTTGCTGAGAGCTGTCAGCGTTTCCTCTGCAGAGAGGCATTCCTAAACCCAAGGGAACCCCTTCCCTTCAAGTTCTGAAGCAAGCAGTGTGGAGGAATAACGAGCACTTCCTTCCTTGCTATTTTCAGTGGCTGAGCTAGAAAGTACAGCTCTTGCTCTAGCTCCTGTTTACAGAGCTCTGTACAGCGTGCTTCTCTTCTTCCCCTCCTCGAGTGTGGTAGTTGTGCAGTAATTGAGCCGAATGAAGCCAGATAAGTATCATGGGTAATGTCATGTGCTGAGTTCAGCGTTCAGCTTCACATTTAACGTAATGTTCAATATTAAGTTGTTTCAGAATTTTCACTTATAAAAATCCCAGATTTATTGTTCCTAGCAGCATACTTCTCCCACCCCTCGGGAGCTTGTTTAGCCTTGTTTAGCATGGAAAGCAGCTTGATGTTTTGGATCTTGGGAGGCGTTCTGGAGTAGTTGGAAGCGACTCTCACTCCTTCCTCCAGTTCCATGTAAACAACCTTGCTGGCTTTTGCAGAAGGGAGGAGAACCTTTCAGCTGCAGAGTGGTGGCCAACAGTGGAGCTGCGCTGCAGAGCACTGTTGCTGCATGCAAGAGCCAGCCGGTGGCTTGGGCTGGAGATGCTCTGTCAGATGTCCTGTGTGGTGACAGTCAGCAGTAAATGCCTTCAGAGGAGCTGAAGATGTTTGTCAGAAGGGTCTGTGCTCCTGCCAGTGTGTGCTTTCAAGGGAGATACTTTGCTAGCAAATCTGAATTTTCAAATGATTGTATGAAAGCTTTAGTGAAGCTGAATAACTTTTTCCAGTCTGCCCTCCCAGTTATTCCGTTTCAAGCTTTGCATTTCTAAAGTTTTGCTTTAAAAGCTGTTTGGCCATTTTTAAAGGAGAAGTTTCAGTATATCATCTACATTCAGAACTCTTCTTCCTGAAAGATTCTGGTACTCGGCAAGGAAAAACGTGTGCCCGATGGATTTAGTTAAACCTTAGTAAAGGTTGGGATGAGACCATTTCTTTCTCCTCTGGCTCAAACTACAATCTTGAAAAGAATTCAGCGTCGCTCACAAAGGAGAATCAGCAGGCTTCCTTCTGCTTTTGGTTCCAGGCTGTGTATGAGGTGGGCAGGTGTGGAACAAGACAGCAATCTTCTGCCGTGCCATTCTGCATTTGTAAAACTGCAGGTCAACACAGGACAAGTCAGCATCTTTCTTTTTAAAATCAGGCTTTCTGTTGTAATGTTAGAATAAGCATAAAATGTGAGTTGTAGTTAAAACTCTTCTGATGTGCCTGGTGTTGGAGAAAGGCAGAAGAGCAGCATCGCCCAAGCAGGTAGTTTTGTTTCTCTCTAGCAGATGAACTTTGTCAGGTTAAGGTTAACATTTTATGCACAGAGTTGGTCCTTCCTAGAAGTTTTTGTTGGACTAAATCTGTTGTTTCAGAGAATTTTCTCCTGATCTTCTCCCTCACATATTCCATTTAAAGAAAAGAAAGGATGCATAGATATTTCCAAATTAACGATCTTTGGTACATGGTGATTGTATACACAGAATATATGGGTGAGATCTGCGGAATTAATTTCATCTGATCTCAGATATGATATTCTAAAACTCACTCCAAGTGACCTGCCTAACTCAAATAAAGGATGAGATAATGCTGAAAAAGACCAGGAACCTACACGTTGGCTGTCTTCCATGCCTGCAGCGTGCATCTAAGTTGACCATAAATTGTTTTGTATAGTTAAATTGGCTGAGTGGGTTGTTGCAATATGGTGCCATTATGATGCCTTCGGTTGTTTTAGGGTTTGGCAGAAACCCAGCCTACATATGTGCAGACAAGCAAAAATATCTGTGCTAGAATGTGTGTGTTCATCTGTAGCCTGAAAGCAAAATCACTGTGTAGTTCTGGGGAAGCAAAAGGCTCTCTATTTGAAGTTTGTACTGCTTTATGGAGCTTTTTTCCTGCGAGATCTCTTCCTAGGTGAGCACTCCTGAGCTGTCTGAGCAGGTAATGCCTTTGCAGCTGCCATGGGGGTACTGTGGATGTTGGCAGTTGGGGGTGGGAGGTGACACTTGTGCCTTGGGGGTCCATCATGGTGAGGGCTTGGGTACTTTATGGGGAAAAAAATGCTGCAGAAGAGATTTAAAGAGAGCTTCAGGGAACAAAGAGGAAATATGGGTGTCTGATCACTAGGGAGCAAGAGCAAGGAAAGTTGGCAGAACAGTCTGTGCAGTAAATCTAGCTGAAGTCACTGTGTTCTATTTAAAAACACTGATATTTGTGTGGGGTTTTTTTTGTGGTGTCCCCCAAGTTCCCATACGTGGGAACTACAGATTCTCCGAAAACACGTAGGGGCTCTGCAGACAGGCATACACATATCTGCTGCTTTTGTGTTCAGATGCCACTTGTGGTTGTTACATTCATTTTGTTTGCTTTCGCATTGTATTAAGGCCTGAAGAGTTTTGCTTACACTGAAAGCAAAGCTAAAAATATCAAATCAAGACCTTTAAGCAAGGATAAAAGAGTGAATCTTTGTATATCCTGCTCTCTGCATGGGCTTGGAAAACAGAAGTCATTTTTGGTCCAATGCTCTTATCAGTGAGACTGTTCATTCCTGCGTGGCCACAGGGTGGTACAAAAGACCCCAAAGGATTTTCATCGTAAAAAGCTGCAGCAGGAGAAGCGAGGGAAGGGTTTGCACTGCTGTAACAGCAGTATTTTTGTGAATGGTCCCAATATAAGCTGTGTGCATAGTGTTATTCCATTCTAAAAATATGATTGCTAGTTGTTGACAGCATCCTTATTAAACATTGGGAGAAAGAAAAATCACTTTAGACTTTATAAGACATTGCAAAATCTGATATCCATAATAAACCATAATTAAATAGCATTTTCTATCCATCTCCAGCCTTGCCCCCCCCAAACATTCCCGCATCCTAGAAATGGAATTAGAATTTGAATCTGCCTCTGGCAAGTGGATACTGCTGAGGAATCTGGTTCTTATGGGGCTGGTTAGTTCTCCAGTGAGCACTGCTGGCATCAGGGCAGTAACTCAGCTCCCAGTGCCTTTAGTTATAGGTGAAGTTGCAGACTTGCTGTTGCTGGGCTAGTTGCAGGTCTCAGGCCTGGAAAACTTAAAATAAGTTACTTGCTTCCTCATGGTTGTTGACCTTTGGCTTAGGTTGGGTGTGTTTGCGAACATTTAAGAAAGATGCCCAATATAATTTAGGCTTTGCTTGCTTCTTTCTGGGGATCACTCAGAAACATATTTAGGTGTTTGGAGGCTTTTACAAGACTCCTCACTTGTTATGACTGGCATTAATTGGTTGGTTTAAGTTGACATCTCTGTGTTTGAAGGACTGTAGCATTGTCCTTTATTCCCTGACGCTCAATGAAAATCCATTCAGCCAAAGGACCAGCTGCATTTTTTTAAGCTTTTTCTCCTTTTCAGCTGGATTCTTCTTCAGGATTTCCCTCTTTTCTTCTCTCTGCAGGGAATCTGGCGCATCCCCGTGGATGAAATTGACCGCCCGGGCAGTTTTGCATCTCATATGAACCGCTCTATAGTCCTACTGCTCAATGTGCTGTCACAGCTGAAGGATTACAACACCCTGCTGAAAGTCTCATCTATGCTACAGAGGACCCCTGATCAGGGAAAGTATGATACGTTTATTTTAATCTGCTACTGCTTATGTTTTGTTCTTTGTATAACTATTTTATTTGAAGACGTTCTTATTTTAGGAATAAGTCTATAGACAGACTTCCTTGGGAATATAGTGGGATGGTGTTTAAATTTCTCAGGATTATGATTCCAGAACAGAGTTTAGAGCTCCTTTTCATTTCCTTTGGAACTCAGAGAAGTCACACAGCTGCCCTAACAGATATCCATAGGTCTGCTATCACATGAGGGGGTTCACTGGTGGAACAGAGCATTGCACCCCTCAGGGCCTCTTGTGTAAGAGCCGTGTCCACTGAGAGAGGTCACAGCGCAGGCATCCTGCCTTCCTGTAATCCCTGACTGCCTGAACAGTGGTGCTACAGGCAGCTGATGCTATTTAAAAAGCTTATCCTATTCAGGGGTGAGCTAATTTTAATTGTATTAAACTAATTTAAGAGAAAAAAAAAAGCCATTTAACATGAACTATATACAGATATGTATCAATGGGAAGACCAAAATAAACAGCTAAAGAAAACACTGAAGCAATTGCGGTAGTTCCAAGTTCCAAGCTGGGAGGGGTATGTTAAAACTAATCTGGCAGATACTGAAGAAACGGAGCTGAATGATTGATGGCAGTAAGTTGAAAGCAGTAAAGGTTTCTTCACATGTTTTCAAGTGTGAGTGCATATGAATTTGCATAGATCATAGTATGTCTGAGAATATGTCACCACATGTTCAGCAAACTTGAAGCCAAAAATATTTGACTTTTAACGTATCAGAAGAACTGGACCATAGAAGGCTTAAATTCTGTTCTAAGCAAGCCTGAAGTAGTACTAAAAATATTATGTTATTTATAAGTCTGGACTGAATTTAACAAACAAGTGATTTGATGTGTTGGACCAGCCAGTGCCAGCCATGAAGAACTGCAATCGTTACAGGAACTTATACAGATCATTTGGGTGTGTCTAATGTATGCCTGCAGCATCCCAACTTTAATGAATAAATAAATAGAACTAATAATAAGTTTTTATATATTTTGCCTGAAAGACAAAGCAAACATTACTTTTCAAAATATTATAGTATGGAGATGAAATATTCATTAAAAATGTTGGCTTTCTGACCAAGTAATACTCTTCACAATTACTTGATTTGAGCCCTTTTATTAAAACCAGCCCGTTCTGAAATGTATTAAAAAAAAAACCAAAAAACAGTTTTCTGTCAAACTGAATTGGGCTATTCAAAGTGGTCTAAAGCAGTGTAATACTGTGAAGTTGCCATGTTTTGGTAAATTAAATGAAGCCAGAGTGGGTATATTCTGTAGAGGTACAGTATTAGGTTTTTATTAGTAGTAAATGGAAAAGAAGTGTTGACACACCAGTGTTGCAGCTTTAAAAGCCTATATTCAAAAGTAACCAATATGATGAAGGAGGAAGGGTTTGCTGACGTTCTTAGTGTCGCATGTACAGCTTATCCAGAACATGAAAATCACCTGACAGTTCAAGATAGAGAGTACTAATCACACAAAGCTTTCAAGAAAGTTTTGAATAGAAAGCTGGTATGTCAGGGGCTCCAAAGGCCTGACAACAGGAAACTGTAATCCTGGTTGTCTGTTTTATGCTATGGCTTTTGCATTTCTCCCCTCCCCTTTCCTCCACTTGTAGATGGCACTAATCCCATCTTTTCTTCATCATATTTTCTTCAGTGGTTTTGGGGATAGAAGTGGAGAGGTGGAAGAAAACGTAGATGAAGTTTTACATTTCAATATACTATATTCACATACTGTACATTTTGTTTGCGTTTCATCTAGCACGTTTAAAACTGCTTTGAAATAAATCCTAGCATTTGCTGTTAAAGTCCTACAGCTTTTTGGCACCTAGCTTCATTTGTGTTATTTCACTGTGGCACAGGAAGTACTTACGTGATGCAGATCGCCAGGTTTTGGCCCAGCAAGCCTTTGTGCTGACAGTGAAAGTGCTGGAGGACACGCTGAACGATCTGACACAGGTAAGGCAGCAGTGTTTGGTGGTCATAGGATTCAGTTTGCTCATTCCTTACATCTACTGAGATTGAAGGGCTACATTACTATCGCTTCTAATGCTTTTTGATTACATGCAATTACATATAAAACTTTCTTCTGGCAGAGTTCTTTTTCTGTTTTTGAAATTCAGTGTTAAATATGGTAGTTGAAAATGGATTGCAGTAAGTTTGATGTGACTCTCCCTTAAATTTAGAGTAATAGTAATTACATGGAATATAAGAACTGCAGTGTTTTCAGGTAGAGTCTGTTGCAACTTTTCTTACAAAATGGAGTAAAATTCCTCTTGCGAAACAAAACCAAACAACTAGATGTTGCATGTGTGCCAATTTTTACATGCTAGTCCTTGACAGCACCAGATCTGTTGCTACATTTAAAGATGTAATTTTTAAATGTCATTTAGAGACTAATCAGCTTTCAGGTTAAAATAACTGGAAGTTGAAAGTTTTTTTGGTAAATACAGTCAAGGAAGAGCTCATTCCTAAGGCTTTTCCAAGTTAGCAGGTTCTAGGCTTAACAAACTTCAGGAAAAAAAAAATCCTCAAGGACACTGGATCTCTGTATATAGTTCATAAATGAATAGTTCATAAGCCAAGAAAGAACAGATGATGTGCTGATGCTTTCTAGCTTTAGACCATTACCAAAGTAAAGGTACAAAATTCCAAATGTTATAGCTGTGTTTAGCATAATTTTTCATGTAATAACAAGAAGAAAGTTACGCAAGAATGACCAGAAGGAAGATTCTGAAGTTAGAAGTTGATCTTCAGCTGCCAAAAAAAACAGGTTCATTTTTTGGTTGTAATACATTGGAAATAAAATTTGTGCTACTCAAACCTTGGATTTCATCTTTTTGGATTCCATAGCATGGAATGAAGGGGGGGGGGGAAGGGGAGAAGATTGCTTCTTTGGTTCAACCTGTGCTGCTGATTTCTCTGTGGTGTTTTCACTGATTAATAATATACTTGCGGCTTAGACTAATTAATACTCCAACAAGAATGAAATTGGAGTAAATGTGTTTTCTTCAGCAGATGCAGTAGTTTAAAGGTACTCATTGTCATTGCTTGTCTGAGCCAAAATGCTTTCTGAATTCAGTAATAACAGAGAAGAATGATTTCTTTATTAAGGTTTCAGAAGATCAGAGTTCCAAGTCTTCTAACCTTGCTTCGGGAAGAATGACAACAGACGTTTCTAATAAAACTAGCGCTGAAGAGGGCAAAGATGTCCTTCCCAAAAAACCAGTCTTGTCTGATGGAGTAGTACACAGTACTGAAAATGGAGTAAAAGAAGTGACTCAGGGACAAATCCCCAGTGCTATGGACATATTGGAACATGAGGACAAAAATGTCAAGGAAATTAGAGAGCTCCCTAGGCCTGGTTCTGTTGAGCCTATGGATTTTGATGGATATTCCAATGACCCTGAAAAAATTGATTCTTCGTGTAAATGTGGTGAGCCAGACCGTCTTCAGGCTGGCAGGAACTCCAAAGAGAGAGCTCCAGAGAGCCGGACTGCAGAACTTTCTTTGGAAGAGCTAAGCATCAGCTCAAAACAGCAACAGCAGGCAACAAAAGTTCAAGCAGTACCTACAGAAGAACCTGTCCAGAGATCAAGCAGGAAGAGGAAATTACTGGAAGATGTAGAGTCTGGGAAAACGCTTCTGCTTGATGCATATCGAGTGTGGCAGCAAGGTCAGAAAGTTATGGCCTACGACCTGGGTAAAATTGAGAAGATCATGTCTGAAACATACATGCTGATTAAGCAGGTAGAGTATGTTACTGTTAATAATCTGTGGAGTCACAATTAAAAACTACAGAGTAACAGTAATCGCCAAACCAAGCCATATGAAACTAGCGCTGTATCTGTTCAGAGGTTGGGGAGATGTGTATCTCCTAAAGATCCCTCTCTCTTGACAGAAGTGTTGCTGAGGTGTGTGGGTGGAAGGTATGCTGCTCTGTAATTCAGGAGTCCGGTCCTAAATTGCTGAAATCAGTTAAGAACTCTAACACCAATTGTATGGAGTTTGTTCATCCCAAATGTTAGTTTGAGGAGTTACGTAACTTCAAATGTATAATCATGAATAACTTAAGATCACTCTCTGCTGCAGAAGTGCTGCTTCTCCCACTTACCCTGTGCCCCACATCCTCATTGCGTTTGAATTTAATTGGATATATAGATGATCTAAGTAATTATGACTTCATTAATTGTGGTTCTCTGTTCAGGTGGATGAAGAAGTAGCACTTGAGCAGGCAGTCAAGTTTTGCCAGGTGCATATGGGAGCGTCAGCCCAGAAACAGGTAGGTTCTTTTAAGTTTCTGCTTACTTAAAACATGCTTTTATTAAATTGTCTGCAAAGGCAAGTGTGTGGTTGAGTATTATCAGAAATTAGAAATATCTGATTTTCTTGTATTGCATTTGTCTAAAGATAATTTGGGCCGCATTAGTGGAAAGAACTCATCCTTTTTTTTGGTTTATTGCTGCTGTTTGTCTAGCTTGACAATGAGTCTGTGTGCCTAAGAGTTTTTAGGAAGACACCAAATAATCTTCAAATTGAAGTATTTGTGGCACACTACAATTTTATGAATATCCACATGATTTCTCAGAATTTCAGGATGGTAATTATTTCTCTCTGATCCCTTAAAGGCTGACAACCTCATCAGCTCTCCGTTTGCTGACTTTGCACTCTCCTCCTCAGTTACCAAATATCTTTTCTCTCAACTTGTACCATTATGAACTCTGATTTTTAACTCTTCAAGTTACTCAGTTTATAATGGCTTATAATTTCTGAATTTCTCCAGCAAACAACTGTTGAGCTTTAAAGGGATGGTTATTATCAGTCTAATTGTAAATAGAGCCAAGAAGAAATCTGAAAGGAATCACTGATGTCTTTAGAGGTGATTCATTTTACCTAATATTTAATCTTCCCAACATCTCCTGTAACTTCATCTCCCTGTTGCAGCTTCCCTAGTAGAAGTGTATGAGAAGTACACCCAGTGACTGATCTAGAGATGCACTAGAGGCTGATCTGGTAATGCATCACAGCTTTCCAGGTTGCTGGCTTTTCCATTACTTGGTTCTTCCCCCTTGCCTATGTGTTAATTTTCATTAAAATGGACAAAAGAAGTCTTGGAGAATTTCTGTCCATGTTTGAAATTTGGCTGTAGAATATAGCTGCATCTGCTTTGCAGAAACATAACGTTTTGAGGAGGTGTATCTCTGATGTTAGCAATTTAAATATTGTCTTTATGTAAAATGGATCTGAATACCAAATTCACCTGTGCTTCAAGACAAATACATATCTCAAATTTTCAGATAGTTCTTCAAGATTATGAAACAAATCAGATATCCGTCACCAGCACACTGCCACTGTTCTTTAAATCTCTTCCTCCTAGCCTCAAATAATGTGTATTTCCTTGTCCTTCCTTCAGTGTGTTAGCATACATGGCAAATGCATCTTCACAACAAAAGCACAGTGGCGTTATTAACCAGATGCTGGTTAATAGGAAGAGAAACTTGCAAGATGAACACTGTATATAATTATATAGAGCCAGAAGCCTTCCTTTTATTTTTTTCTGTCTACTGAAGCCATACAAAACTGAGGCTGTCGATCAGCTCCTGCCATAAGGTTTAGTCCTGCCTGTTCCGCAACTCCAGGAAAACCTGATTTTTCTGTGTTTTCTGTGAAATACCTGAAACCTTCCAGAACTCCTTTTTTATTTCCATTTTATTTCAGTACATGTGCCTTCTGTTGGAGTCTAAACCTTGCATTTTCATACACCTTTCTCTTGAATCTCTAGATAATTTTTTTCTCATCTCATTTTGTTGAATATTGTTCTACTGATGATTATGGCTTTATTGAGGTGGGTAGAGGAGCATCAAACCCTCGGAGCAGGCTCTGGGACACAGTATTTGTTCTGTACAAGATTACCTGCATGCTAAATTTCTTCCTGAACTGGTGTGAATTTTTATTTGTCAGGAGATGTGCCAGCCCATTTTTTCCCTGTGCTGTGTCTGAGTCCTGAGCATCCATAAATGTTCTCAGTTGTTAGTACCGAGGTAAGAATTACCTAGCAGCACGTCTGGTTAACATGTGCATTTAGTGCATCTCCTAGCAGAAAAACAGAAGAGAATCTAAGAGGAAAGGGAGCTTTTCTTCATTGAGATTTTTAAGGAACTAACATTTTTGTGCAGTTTTTGCCCCGAGGAGGCCAGTAGCATTTTTTCTATTGAACTGTGGAAATGAACAGAAATGTCAGGAGAGGTGCTGCAGTGGAAATCTTTCTTCATTTGCAGTCTGGTATTTAGCAGGTGGTTGTTCTTGTTAATAAATGCATCTTTTCTCAGACTATTAAGGCTCTTTTAGTCTTAATAATTTGTTTTGGGGGAAAAAATACAAGTCATTGTACTGTGATTTAAGACTTCAGAATAAAAGGAATTTCCTAATAAGCTTCTTTAAATGGTAAAAGTAGCTGCTTTTTGTATTTATTCACCTTTTTGAAAACTACTTATAAAGTCTCACGTATCAGCCAGATTTCTTGCTGGGCCTTTGTAAAGGTTCTGGGTATGCTATGCCAGCTCTTCCAGCTAAGTCAACAGTTCCTCATGCATGCAGCAAAATGTGAGAATGGTGAAAAACCTGCGCACAGATAATCTTGAAATAGATATAACAGTGGAGCTAGTATTTAACTGCACTGGAGTCTAGGAGATTTCATGTTTAATCACTTGAAATAAAACATACCTCTTAATGTGATGCACTATGAAGCTTGTAAGCATTCCCTTTTAGGAAGCAGTCCCAACTAATGAGATTATCACATACTGCAGTCTCGTTTTCATCTATTCCTAGCAGATCTCGTTAGCAGTGTGAGGCTGTCCTACTGTTTCTCATATAACACTGAATTAGTGTGGAGACACAGGAATAGCCGCTCTCGTAGACATCTGTCTTCAACAGACTGGATCCTGTTTTATTTAAAATTGGCAAGTATTTGCCTTCTGTAAACAAATGATGTCATGCGTAAAGCTGCCATAAGCTAGAGAAGCGCTTTGCTATTGGAGAGTTTGAATAGGATTATAGGGCCTGTGGTTCTTCAGTCCCTTATCCTAGACCAAAAAATGAACACAAAACCCACCTTGATCTATGTCTTCCTCTGCTGGTTTTTGTATTTTACCGTTCCAGACAGTGTATGTTTTTTTTTATGGAAGTTGTCACTTCCTATTGAATTCTGAGATGCTTGAATTATGACTTCTCAACTCTTTTCCAGACCAGTCAGAGTTTTTAACCTAAATATTTAGCAGCTTTGTTGAAATCTTTTTACATCCCTCTTCAGGCATAAGCAGGAAACAATACAGCAGTCAGTAAACAGAATCTGTCAAAGTGGGTTATTATACTTTTGTGATGAGATCTTTTTAATAGCTTGGCAGTACAGTCACACTTTTGTTTCAAAAACCCTCTGTGGTCTTCATGACTGAGGCAATGTTAAGAGGCTCCAGCATCCTCTTCTCCGAAGTGAGCTCAGTCCATGGGGAAGTGGCTTGGAAAGACTGACTCCCTGGTTTGAAGAAGACAGAAGAGAATGATGGTGCAAAACCATCATTATGCCACATGTGAGCTTCCATGTTCATTCTGTTGAAAAAAAGACAAATCAACAAAGAAAGTAGCATAGGTATTCTGTCATGAGGTGTTTTGCAGGGTAGCAGCATATTCTTCTCATGTCAGGGACAGAACAATCAACTTCCAAACAGTGTCCTTTAACTGTGGACAGCTACAACATGTGTAAAGTATTGCTAAACATCTTTACAGGATGCCTAACGGTGTGCTTGTGCTTAGGCCATAATGCCTTTAAGAGAAAGGTGTAAAATGCTATAGCCTTGGGCTCTAATGTGGTGAGGAACCTTTTCAGTTAAACATCCATGCAAGCTTAATGATGTCCAGCTCTTACTTCTAGGAGTAATTGATCTTTTCCCATAGCAAAATACAGTTTTCTTTCCCAAGTCCTGCTGGTGGGTATTTTGTTCTGCGTGGTGGAATTCAATGACACACTTCCTTGTCAGACACCATTTTGTCAGACTGCCCCACTGCTGCTATCTGTGCTGGCAGATGTGTGGTCACACAGCACTGGGATGGAGAATAAGTATTCCTGACGGTCATTTTTCTTTTTGTACTTTTCCAATTGAGTTCACCGTGAGCAAGATTTTTGATAGACGTATGTATCAACTGTATTGAAACTGCAATCCAGCAGTAGTCCCTGTGACATTAGTATTTAATTTACTGAGATTACATGATAAATTAATTTAGTTAATGGTCAAACAGCATTTTGAAGGACGCTTGTTTTTTCTCATTTAACTTTCTCAATCTGAGGAAGTTATTAAAAAGTTTTGCGGAGATCCTGAAGGAGTTGGCTATTGCTGAGTTATGAGGTATATTTTTAGCCTTGCCAAGTATGATTTTCTTATGAAATTAATGGTCCCTGAAAACTGAATACCTGGCAGGCCTTTCTGAGGAAAATGAAAGATTGAGGCGGACTGGGTTGACCTTGACATGGCATTACACTTCAGTGTGTCGTCCTAAGGACCAGGAGGGGACATAGTAGCAGAAAGCACTTAGGAAGCTTCTAGGTAATTAGAGAATTTCTAATATGCCTTTCCACTGACTGCATGAAGTTGATGATACTAAATTCTTCCTTTTATGTATCATACTGATGTCTGTGGTGCTGTTCGAGACATGCCTGCATGGAAAAGTTACTGCAGCAGAAGCTAGGGAAAGCTTCGTTGTACACTGCGTATTGTATTAGTGCAAATGGAGATATTTCAGTGTGAGAACACACCTACCTTTTTCTCTGGCCCTGGAATTTGAAAACACTGCGTGCTGTAATACTAAAGCTGGACTTTTCATCCATGTTAAAACTATCCTGACAGGTAGTTTGAAGGGGGCAGGCGAAACTTCCAAGCCAGGTGTTAGCATATGCTATGTATCACCAGTCCTGAGAACTGAATTTATGGAAAACACTGTAGACATGGGCTTTGTGCATAGATCTAGACTCAACATCTAAAAATACAGTAGTGTTCAAAGGCAAAGTTCCAAAATGCCACTAAGTCTCTAGTCCTGTGCTGTGACCCTTGAGAATAGGGAACTGTATGTAGAAATTCCTACTGGTGGATAGCATTATAGCAGCTGAAAATTTCTGTTGGCTCGTCACAATATTGTATATCATCTAAATGTCATGAGAAGGGACTATTTCAACGTTGCTGAGTTATTTAAGAGTCACTGCTGCCCTTGCTGAAGCATCCCTGCTCTGGGACCAGCTCTATCCCTGAGGTGTGGGGGAAGAGAAAAGCAATTTTTCACCCCCCCCCCCCCCCCCCTTCCTACTCCAGCTGCCAGCCTTGAGCTCTTCCTGTGCTGCTCTTACAGATGAGATCCTCCCTTTGGCCCACAGCTTTGCTTACCTCTACATCTGTGCCCACCTTCTCTCACCTGCTGGTGCCAGGCTGAGTTTTCCTCTTGCTTTCCTTTCTAAACCTGCAGTCAAAACTCCTCAGCACTTTTTAATGTCAGGCCTAATTAAACATGATGCTTCATAAAGAAGCTGCAACTAGAATCCAAACAAGTGATTTTTCTTATAACACAAAGGCACAGTCAGGTTATGCAAATGAGACGTGTCCTCAGGCTCCTGGCAGGCTGCCAGCACGGTCTTCTATAAAGTTTTGCTACTTCTGTAATAGGAAAAGCAGTATTTAATGGGGAAGGGCTGTGTGGTAGTGCAGCTGCTCCTGCCCGTGTCTAGTTCTGGAACAGATAACAGAGGTTTTGGATCCCTCTTTTGCCAGTGCTGGCAGTGGGTCATCTTCAGTTGCAGCCTAGCAGTGAGGAATTGTAGGGAAATGTAGAAAATGGGCTTATGGAGCTTGGGGCTGGAACCACAGTGGCCTGGAGAGCGAAGTAACTGGAATTGGCTCTTGAGTGTCAGTATAGTGATGTTACAGTCTCTGTGCCGGACCTTACAGGGAATGTGACCTCTTGTTTGGAACAGAAGAAGATTGTCTACTGTGAGTAAAGCTGGCAGGCGGTTCTGTGGACTTTTCCCCTTGTGCTGTGGAATGCTGTCAGCGTTGCAGTGATGGAGTCTTCCAGGCTTTTTTCTTCAGGGGGAAAACTTGAGAGTGACTTGTGTGAACTACCTCGAACGTCTAGAGCATTTTCTTCTTGAATTCTTGCTTCAGGAAGAAAAAAAAACAACCCCAACCTACAGCAAGCTGTTCTCTTCAAGAAACAGCTAAAAGCTTTCTGTAAAATCGTTCTGCTGGAAATGAAAGGAGATAAGTAAAATATTAAATAATTAGAAAATAATCATCTCTGGTTCTACCTCATGTGTTTCCCCCCTCTTTGTTCCACCCACATGCTGCTAATTTTCATCTTCCTGCACATCAAGACGTCAGAGGCTGCTTACAGAGAAAGTTGTTTTTCTTGAGTTGTCTGCATGCTTTATTAATGCCTCAAAGATGGTGAGGGAGGGGAAAGTAGGAGGTGGGGGTCAAGGGGGCAGAAGGACGATTTTTCTTATGGTCTCACTCCTTCCGAAGGGTGACCGTTTGTTCACTGTTGCATTTGCCAGTTGCCATGGCATCCCCCTCTCACTCTATCCTGGAGGTGTATTCTTGATATAATTAACAGCTCTCCTCCTTCTGTCTGCTGCAGAAAGCAATCATAAAGTGAACATGAAGGAAAAAGTCACTTTTTTATCTTTTAAGTTTGTCTATCTGTGTTTTTCATCATTTTCTCTGTTGGTCCATTTTGTGTGTGAAAGTATTGCTGGAATGTTGTTGCCTGTGTAGGACATTAAGTGTCAACGGAGGATTTGGTTAATCTGGAGTGCAGTTAAATTAGATGCATATAATGTTCACTGTGTTCTGTATATAAAATTGTAATATTAGGAAATAAAAGGTTCCTCAGAGTCTGGATTACAGATAATGGATATTGCTGTTCTGATGTACTTTGGAGAAAATGTCCAAAGGAGACTAGCTTCAAATATTGCTATGGAGAGACTGAGAGGAAGAAGTAAGAGAATACATACAATAATTAAAGCACAGCATTGAACATAGCTGGCTTGTCATTCAGGCTTCCTAGTACACCTCTTGGTAAAGTGGATGCCGACTTCAATCCCACCACGATCCCACGCTTCAACATGAGACTAATTTAAAAACCCACCACCACCAAACATTTTGTACCAGTTACAGTGCCAGCATCTTTTGTTAGGAAACTTCTGTTGGGAAGACTGTCGCTTTCCCATCTTGTGGAAGATTGGATCATTGCTTTTTCCCACAGCCACAGAGCAGTGAGCTGTTCCAGAGGCAGTATCAATAAGGTGCCTGTAGGATTTATTTGTTTTTCAGAATGTGTTTTGAAAACAACAAGGCAAAAATAAAACCTTGATCAGGTTATCAGCTCATGACTTTGCAGATAGTCTGTAAAGTACAATTTTCTCATAATTTAGTGTCCCCTTTTTTTTTCCTTTGCTTTTGTTGTCTCATTACCGAAGTGCTTCACTGGGAAATTACAGGGAGCTATTTTTTTACACTAACATCTTTGAAAAAAAATAGTTTGTTTTTACCTCTACCTTTCCTAGAGGTAGGCTGTCCTAAATTTTCCTGAATTTTCTTTATTTACCCCAGCTTCCAATGTGATAAAGGTTTCCTCATAGGCTCCCTGAAGCTGAATGGCCTCTTTGCAAGAAATAGTCAAAGTTTGAGCAAATACAGAGTCTGATTTGCACTCCTGTATGTGTATAAATCATAATCCAAGCAAACATGCGTGCTAAGTGTTCATTTGAAATTTGATTTTATACAAACTTCACAATGAAGAATGTTTTCTTAAATATTTGAAAGGACAGGAAATAAGATAGCAGATATTTCTGGAAGTATTGGGCTGTTTTTCTCGCAGCCGATGGCACGTTCAGATATTAATGTCTTAAATGTTTCTTTTATCCGCTTCGATAGTATAATAGTTGAGACAAAAATAGAAGTACTTCAGTAACTCAACTTGTTTCCTAAAATGCCAAGAAGAAGGTCCAGTCCTGACCAGATGAACATGTAATTACAGTGAAAGTTGTGAGGAGTGCAGATAAGTTTTTCATCTTTCTTCAGCTGTATACACTTGTTCTGTGAACAGCATCCTTGTGAATGTACGATTCTTCGTGGTAACTAAAGCTAATTCATGATCGACCTACTGTATTTCATATGCAGCAGTGATAAGGGAGAAGCTCAGCATGGTGAGGTGGGTTGGAGGGATGCGGGAAGGAGAATTTTTGTGCTTTTAGCAATGTAAAGGAGAAACTGAGAAAAATATCCTCATGAAAAACCACTTAAAACACTGGTAGAGGGTGTTCATTGCTGCTCAGTTCCTACTGTACTGATCTTTATGGTGCCTTACTGCCAGTATAGCAGTAGAAATAGACGATCATAAATTGGTTTTGGCAAATCCAAGACTTCCTGTAATGACGTTTTCTGGGTTTGTTTCTCAAATACAGTGTTACAAGGTCTGGTGTTTTCCTGGATGCAGTCACCTGCATGATGGTAAAAATGTAGTCCTTCGTGAGCAGCATAGTTAGCAATCCTGCCCTAACCTGGGTTTTGTGAGTAACACTACTTATTGATCAGAGGTGCTAGAATTCTTACTCTTAGATTAAAAAACTCTTTAATAGGCCATGTCCAAAAGGCTCCTTTTTACAGCCTTAAATACAAAAATCTATGGTTGCTACTCTTCAGTGCAGGACGGTACTTTTTGACTGCACAGAAGGAATCTTAGTCATGGTTTTATTGAGACAGAAACATACTAGTTTTGACTTTATGTGCAGTTAAAATTTTACTGTTCTTATGAGGCAGGCTGATTTTCTATGGAAAAAATCTCTGGAAAAAGAAGCTCTGCAGCTTCATCTGGATGAACCAATTAAAAATAGAATTTGTTTTTTGTTTTGTCCCTGATAGGACATCTGTATTTTGAGAGAAATGGGAATATGAATTCATTCAATCTCTGTGTACCAATAAGTATTATTTCAGTCTTTTTTCCTTCTGTGCCTGATCATCTACAAGTTACGGGAAGGCCTTCCTTTCACCAGTATTTGTTGGTGCCTCTGTTGCTTAGTGAGATGTGATGTGGCAGCCACCAGCCTTCTGCTCAGCTGCGAGTTCCCAGTGGTGTTCCTCAGACTTGTTTTGTAGCATCTTCTCTAATCCCTTGATGGAATACTGAGCCTTTGGGGAGCTCGTGAATTATATTATCTATCTCAGAGGGCATAGTAAAAAAGCTGGAGAGCAGTGTTTGCTGTGCAGAGGATCTTCAGAGGCTCGTATTGACAGGAACTGCGACAGCAAAGAGAAATTCAGAGTCCTGCATCTGAGGCAGAATGACCCCTGTGCAATGTCACTGACTGTAGCAGCTCTCCCAAAGAGACTTGGGGTCCTGGGGGATAAGAAGTTGAACCTGGGTCTACAGTGTGGCATTATGGCAGTGAAGTTCAGGAGAGCTGGGTTGCTTCATCCTGGAGAGGAGAAGGCTCTTGAGGGTGGGAGCTTGAATTGCCATCTGCAGTAGTGAGAATGGAACCAGATGAGAGGCAGCAGACACAAGCTGCAGCAAGAGAACATTGGATAAGGTGATAGGAAAAAAATGTTCAATGAGAAGGTGGCAAGGCACTGGATCAGGGACTCAGGGAGGCTATGGAATGTCCATCCCTGGAGATGCGTGGAACTGGGCTGGACACAGGCCCTGAGTAACCTGAGCTAAGTCAATTTTGCTCTGCTGGGAGTTGGACCAGAGAACCTTGCAGACAGCCCTTCCAGCTGGAATTACTCCGTGATGCCATGTTCTTTCTGTCGGTAATCGTTTTCCTTCCAAGTACTGTTCCAGTCTTGCTGAGTTATTTTCCAAATATCCTCTGATAATAGTTGTACTTTGTTAGAGCAATGCCATTTGAGGTGCAGATATATTTCTAGCAAGCAACTAACTGGTAGTACCCTCATATATTTCTGCTGGGGAAAAACAATGAATACAATACAAGCACAGAAATTACAGGTTCTATGTAATGTATTATATGAATTAATGAAGTGCATGGGTGTGAGGGGTTTTCTCTCTAAATCACAGCTGAGAACATTTCCTCTAGTGATCTCACTTCTGGCATAGAGCTTCTGCAGGTTTAATATCCCTCAGGTTTATGTAATCCCTTTTGTGCATCTTGAGACCTTTAGTTTTGGAACTGATGGTTTACACATCAGGAACTTGCTGGTTTCGGAGGTAGAATAGACCTTGTTGGATCCTGTATGGTGACTGATTTGAATGTAGCTGCTTTTTTTGATTTTTTTTTGTGTGTGTGCACGTAAGATCTTACAGATTTAATCACATGCTATTTAGAGATTAATTAATCAACTTCTGGAATTTTAAAAATACATTCCACTGTCTTTTGGTTTTGTTTTGTTTTTTAAGTGTATGCTTTCCAGCCTTGAACTTCAAGGCATAATTTTTCCATACGATGTTTACTTTGTTCTCTTGGTTAAATTCTGCTGATTCTTCCGGCATTGTAATAAATCTAAGTCATCTAAAGCATTAGGGCTTAATGTGATTCTACGTCTGATCACAGAATTCTTTATTCCTATTCCAAACACGCTGTAATCACCATGGTTAAAATAATTCCTGTTAGAGGTATGAGAGGTAAAGGTATAAGGCAGAGAATAAGCAGCTGAGATTTCACTCAGCCATATCTTTTGTGGAACAATAAGTCTCCATTAAACGAAGACTGGAAAGAACATGAAATAAATACATCCTGTGGCCTCACAAGCAATAAAGCTTTATTTTATTTCTTTTAAAAATTATAGAGAAGATACTCATTCTATGGGTGCTTTTATTTCCTTCTATGGTGAATTTATGTCATTCTTCAGTCTACGGAACTAACAGCACTGCACTGAATTCTTGGCTCTGGCTTTAGAGGAAAGTGTTGCTGTTGGTGCCATTGTTAACTTCTATAAGGACAGCCATTTTCCCACGTGTTGTTCTGAATAGGACACCAACATTATTTGGTTCTGCAGTTACTGGAAATTTACAATGTAGGATTAGGCTGATAGTTTTTTTTACATGCAAATACATATTTATTTTTTCCCCATTTCTTCTCAAATTAGCTACAAAGAATAATTTATTTTAATAATTTGCAAGTTCTCTTAAAGCATTGTGGATCTGCTCATTGAGGCCAAGGGTTTGTCAACATATTCTTGAAATTATTTTTGTGAATAAGAATTTGTAATCTGTGTTTACTGAAGGATTTCAGGAAAGTATGTTGTTAGGAGGGATTTGTTAAGTAAAGCATTATAACTTTGAATATGAATAAATGCTCAATTGTTTGATAAATAGATTAAGGAACAGAAAAATCTGTAAAGGATAACGTTTGGAGGTTCGTTATTTTCAATAATAACGGTTCTTTATTTTCGATAATAACGATTGATTTTGTATTTGCTTTAGGGTTTTCTGTGTACAAATAGTTATGCTGTTTGCAGGTGTCACTGAAACGGGCAGCACGTGCAGAATTACTGGCATGTATTTTCTCATGTCTGTACCTATCCTCTTTTGTTTTACACAGTCCACAGCAGAAACACCCACAACCCCAAAGCATACGAAGGACAACAGAGAGAGCTTCTTCCCAGTAACACCAGCTACACTGCATCCTGCCCCAGTGAATCCAGACACTGTGACTCCTGAAAATCTCCTGAGATTGAACGATCTGCATTCCAAATCCAAACCAGCCTCTTCCTCTTCATCCTCCTCCTCCTCAGCATCTTCTTCAGTGCCTCCATCCCAGGAGTCACACAGGGACGCTGAACATCTCCGGAGTCAAAATGCAGAGACTACTCCCAGCATGAGTGATCTTGCACGTGGTAAGTGTCAGGGAGACAGAACATCTTGGCCTTCTCTGATTTGTTTGCAAAGGCCACATGTTGAGTCAGTGCCTGAGTTCTGATTCTGTCTCATTTTCTGATCACTAGACCATACTCAAAAGGCTGCACAAACAGAGGTTTTGTTTTGGGGCACATGTATGAAATTAATACATATTTTATTTACTAGGATACAGTAAAGAGCACTGAATGTAACTTGCATATGAAATCATGGAATGACAGCCTAAAAATAGAGCCATGTTTTACATACATAATTTAAGTCTCTAGTGGCATTAAAAGGTTTGTTGTTTTTCTTCAAAGAGGTAAAGATAAATTTCTTCAAAATACCACAAATGTTTTAAAAGTGATTGCAGTTGAAATAGACTGGTGGATAACCCACATCTGACTTGTAAGTAACTGATTAACATAATTAGATGCATAGATACCACAGCCACTTATATGTGTGTAGAGATAAATAATACTGTGAAAATTCCAAGCTTCTGCATGACTCATAAAGTTAGTATATCACTGCCATTATGTTTCACATTTGAGAAAAGAAGTATCTGGTAGGACTGGGTGGAGATATATTTATAGTCCTAGTATGGTTATGTGCAAGGTTAGGCTACAGAAAAGAATTGAAGAAGCGAAACAAATGTTATTTATTCTGTAGAAAGGTGATGTGAGGCGTTATGGCGTTATATAATTGGTCCTGTAAAGATTGTCTAGATGAGAAGAGTTAAATGAGAATGCCATCGTGGCAGGATGATGATGTTAGCAGTAATCAAAATCACTGTGCGAAGCAGTATTGTTGCACTTTGGGAATGAAGTAAGATTAGCGCAGTTAGCCCCAGACTTCTCTTGGGGGCCCAAAGACACGGCTGAGCTTATTTGTGGGACGCTGTGCATATCAAGGTGTCAGAGCACCTGCTATAGCTTGTACTTTTTTTGCATCCTTAGCAGGAACACTGTCTGAAAAAGCTTCTGCGACTTACCGTGCTCACTCCATCTGCTCTCTAGCTTGAACCTTAAAGCTACTCAGAATGCCATAGGCAGATTAATAGGAGCCCAGATAAAATTTTGAATGAAGCACATGCATATAGGTACTAGGGAAAGTGGCATATGAGGATACGGTGGAAATAGTGCCTATATTTGTTGGAATCAATGCTGTGTAATATTATTTCGTAATTAGCAGGCTGATCTACTCTAGATACTTAGTTAATCTCATATTGTGACTTTTATTCATATACTTTTGATTTTTTTTCCCTTACATAACCAGCCTTGGTTCTAAATGTACAGTCTTCTGAATTCATTGGCAATGAAGAGCAGACTAGAGAGAAATCAGTTTTCCCAACTTGTTGGGCTCTGGGTACAGAGTGATATTGAAATGTAACATCCTATATTAGGAGTTGCATTATAATCATCTAATTTTCCCTTTTCACAGAGCAAGGAGAAATCTTCTTGAGAGGAAGAAGGGGAATGATAAGGAAGGGAATGATTGAGTCAGTGTGTAAACCACATTTGTTATTGTTCTTATGAAGCTGAAGGAATGGTGTTGTATAGTGTTGTAAGATATCTTGGCAGGCTTGTTCTGCAGGGATTCACTCAGGTTTGTGCCTAGACAACGAGGAAGAAAATCCTCTAGATCATGCAATTACTGTGCATTTACTAAGGAGACTGGCAGGAATGACAGTGCAAATAAAGAGCTTGCACATTCTCTCAGTTTTCAAACAAAACTCATGAGCATTTCTGACGTGCTTTCCTCTGCAATTTCCCAGGCTGCCTTGCAGTGATTAGAACATTTATTTTAATCTTTTGGCTTCCTAGGCTTTGTTAAGGTGGGGAGGTTTCACATTGTTCTTTCTTCTTTTATGCTTTCTGTACATCATCTTGGTTGAGGGAGATGGAAGAGCTAGCTGCCATAATTATAACCCTGAAACCATGTGTCTGAAGATCAAGAGGCTCTCTCTGCAAAGCTCTGATTCCAGTGTGGAGTGTGTGTGTTGTATCTGGCTTTCTGCTCTCAGACTTACCTTACAGGTCATTTCACTAGCTGAGAAAGATACCAATTACTGCTGTGTCCTTTCCTTTTCTTCTCTTTTTAATTCTACTACCTTTGCTCCCACCTCCTTTAAAAAGGATTATTTCTAAATCAGTTTTACTCCTTTTTCATCTGCCTCTCATTAGCTCTGTTCAGAGTAATCTGTTTTCATCTTTTTCCTCATCTCATTTTTGTAACTTCCTTCTCTGTTTGTTTGTGTGAGAATATTGTACGTCAGAGTATTAGTTGCTATCATTTTCTGTGCCTTCGCCTAGAAAAAATAATGGCTTTAAAAGCAAAGTATCCACTCATTTCTTTTGTGAATGCTTTAGTGGGATTTTATGTCTAATATAACTAGCTAGGGCAGAATACAGCGTGATGAAATTCAGCATCAAAGTAACAGGAGTGGTAGTTTCAATATGAGAGGTTCCTACAGGTAGGCATAAATGTATGTGAGAGTCTGGAACTGTAAGTATTTTGACTCAGCCTGTAGTTTTTTCAGGGGGAAGTAAAGAGGGTGATTAGGATAAACCCTCTCCAGTGTGTCACATTGTTGTGTTGTTTCACTGTTCTAAATTGCTGAAAAGTCATGACTTCTTCATTTTTGTTGTCCTTATCCAATAATGATGCTTACAAGGGATGGACAGGAAAATATTCACATCCGATTTTTGAAGGTTTGTTTACTTGGAATTATTACCTTTTTTGCTTAAAAGGATCTACTCAGCAACTTATCTCATAAGTTAAGGGTAGATGAGTAGCAGTTTTCCTCTCCCTTCATTAATTCCATGTGCACTAAATTCATGAAGCACTGAAGCAATTCAGTGTAAAACCAAGCAGTTCATGATTCAGATGTCTGGACACAGAAATTCAGAGCTAAGGAAGACTACCAGTTCTTTCTGTAGCGTGCAGGGAAGTTGCAGCCCATAAGCCATGCAAGTACCTTGCTGTAATTTCACGTTTCTTATGCAGGCACAACAGGGCAGTAGAGGCTGGAATGTACTTCAGCCTGTAGAACTTTTAGACTTCAAGAAACAAGCTTTTGAAGAAAGTTTCATGAAAGGGCAAAACAGCACTGTTGTTGCAGTGAGAAATGCTTTTAAACTGCTTTAATTTTGTTTAACCTTATTTTAGCTGTGGAATGCAATTCAAACTTTCAGTTGGAAAGGACCTGCAGTAGTAATGTTCAGTCTTCTTATTTATGATCAGTCTCTTCCACTGTTCTTTTTTCTGCTGAATTCAAAACTGTGCTTTAGAGTACAGAGCTGATCTCAGCAAGTAGCTCAGAAAAGCTGAAACACAGAAAATGTTATAGACTGACCATAGTGCTGGGGCCTCATGTGTGTTTCATTTTACATTGCTCTTCCAGCAGTTCCCTGGTGTAAGGATGTCCTTTGACTCGATGTTCTTGTGTCGCTTGTAGGCAACTTGACTTTATTTCCTCCTTTACGTTATTTCCTCCTTGATGTTATTTCCTCCTTTGGTTTCCATGTTGGCAGCTTTCTACCTCAGTTCCCCAGACTGAATTCCTCCAAGGCTTTAAAAATCTCATCTTTAAGCACTTGTAACCTCATGCCTTCTGTAGCATCCTTGAGTAGAAGTCACCTGCTAGTGACTGCAAGGTTGCTAATAGAAATCAACCAGGCAGCCTTCAGCCAGCTCTGCATTCTCTCTCCAATCCCTTTCTGCATCTGCCTCCTGTGTTGGCATTGGCATTCTCACTTCCTCCTGTCTGATCCTTCCTTTTCATGAAGCTTTTTATTTTTCACAGTGGACGTGCTCTGAAAACAACTTCACCACTGAATGTCAGCAGGGGTTTTCCTGTTTGTGAATGACTCTTTAATTCCCTTTTGCCTGGTGCTCAGGCGGTCCCAGTCAGCTGTGCCTTTTCCTCTTCCCTTTGGAAGTACACTGATTCAGTTTGCTATTGCAACAAATTCATTCCAGAAAGTTTTTCAGTACACTCAATGGCTATTTCTAATCTTTACCCTTCGGGTTGTTTGTGTTGTTCTTTTTGTTTAATTGGTTTTGTTTAATTTTGTTAATTCAATCTAACGTTGTGCAGAATTGAAATTAAAATTGTTGGTTGTATGTGCTCACGTTAATCAGTAAGAACAAATAGGGCAGGAACAACAGCTTCCAAACTGTCCTGTGAGGTGATGGTGAGAAGCCCAGTGCAGAGCGTGGGCTGGGCAGTTTTGGGGTCAGAGAGGCTCTCTGGATGCCCCTGGAAATCCTGGGAAAGCTCTGGCGTATGGATATTTGCACTAACAGAGAAAATGGCTTCTGGAGACCACAAGATTTGGAAAAAAACATGGTAATGATGCTATATTGTTACGGTATGTTTCAGTTGCACTAGTTTTAGATTGCTGCCAGCAGAATGAATGTTTTACACGCTGCTGCACAAATGAAGGCCGAAGAGAGATGTAGTTATAAGCCTACTGCGCAGGTTTTGCATTTACAAAGTTCTTAGGAAAATTCTCTTGAAATAGTGTAATGAAATCCCACTATTCTAAGAGCTGCTTTTGCCGAGTTGTATTGTGCTTAATTGGCAATCAAGTCAGAGAAGGGTGAAAAATACTGGCAGAGGAGGAAGGGGCTTATGGCATTTGTTGAGTAACCAGTCTATACAGCTCACAAGGAGCAGACCTCGGATGAGTGGCTTACTGTCCACAAGTACTGCTGTGTGATGCTCTCAAATGATGTACTTTTGCTAAATCCAGTACTAAAATACAGCTGTCAATTAACTATTTCTTATAATGCCATTTGAAAGTTCATATAATTGCATACAAAACTGTTACCTCTTTGATCTAGACCCACTGATTTTATTTTTTTTTAATAGAAGGGTGTTGGGAATTATTGGAATTGTTACGTTATTTATTTGTTTCGGGCTTTTAACAAAGAGAGAAGGAACGTTAATACTGAACTTGAGAGCGTATCTTTACCAGCACACTTGTCAATTTCCTGCATCTTTAGGAAGCTTGAGAGCAGCAGGAAGTGGTTCTGGACACAGGAACTGCCCTGGCAGCATTGTTAGCCTGCCCCAGCATGGCTTTTCCATACCAGGGGCCTGGGAGCTTGGGAGTTAATGTGGGCTGGGGACTATTCCCCAGAAGCACTTTCAGAGCAGCCACCTGTTTTAAGCTTTACTAGCATCAGTGCTGTTCTGTCACAGCTGACCTCAGCATTAGGAAGGAGTGTGGGCTATGTCTGATACCACTGTCTAATAGACAGGGCCCTAGTTATAAATACAGCAGTATGCCATCTTATTACAGAGCGAACTTCTGTTCACCAGACTGTTTGAATTTATTTCATTTCAGGGAGCCGTAGAACTTGTGTCGCACAGCTTTCTGCTTCCAAAATTACTCTGATGCTTAATTTTTAACACATGGTTTTGTGTGTCAGCTTTGAATGTAATTTCCTGAACTTGGCATTTCAAGTGAAATACTTATCTCTACAGCTATGACTTCATTGTTTGTTGTTGTGTGGTTGGGTTTTTTTTGTTTTTTTTTTTTTTAGAAATAAACATCGCAGCAGGAAAAGTGGGAATTAGCATGGAGAAGGTGAATGTGTAAGGAAATGAGTATTGAGTATACTTACTGTATGCCTTGGTGAGCTGAATGTACCCAGCCTCACTGCCTGCTGTGGTGTATCGTGTAGTACCTCACGACAAAGGCAGTTACATGATGGCTCTTGTTTCTGTGGGTCAGCATTCTTATCTGAGCTGTGTTCAGCTGAACCAACCTGTGTTCCAGCGCAGTCTTTCCATTGGCTTGGTAGCACAGCGTATGAGGAAACTCTGAGCTCCTGCAAATTCAAGCTTTCCATGCCATTTTGTAACTGCTGTATGGGAAAAAAACCGTATTAAATTCCCAGCACGCTGGAGGGTGAGGCAGATGGAATATTGAAAATTAATTGTTTACACATTAGCACTCTTCTTTGGAAGTGTGGTAGGATATTTACTCCAGTGTGTCAGGGAGCAACAGATTAGATGCATTTCCATCAACATAAAAATATCCACCTTATGTGGTAAATCAGTGATAGCTCTGTGAAAAACTGCACGTACCCTGCGTGGCTGTTAAAATACAAAGTAAATCCTTTGTCACTGGGACAAATGAAGTGTGTATTTCTTAGTGTCTGCAGGCACACAGAATACACAGAATGCAGTTGTTACTCTTTTGAAGTGGTTGGAGGGCAAGGTGGTACAGGTCTGCTAAATCATAGTCATGTATTTTCAGGCTTTTTGTCTGACACACAGAAGTGCTGGGGAAGGTGCTTTGCAGAGGGGTGAAGCCAAGAGGCACAACCACGTTGTGTAAGCCCTTAAAGGTCTTCTCTGTTCATTTCTCCAAGCATGCACTTTTGAAATCGTGTTGGTGTTCTGTTCTGGAGTTCAAAGCTCAGTTCCTTCCTTTTTCTCATAATGAAATGATGCTTTGTGCATGCACCATGAGTCGCTTGTAGCCTTTCACATATCTGTGCTTTAATACTTCACACCACCTCCCTCAGCAACTGGAAAACATTTTTCCAGGTGCCAGTCACATTTTCTGGGCTTGTCTTTCAGCCCTCACGTAACAAGTTTAGTGCATGACTAAAGGGTTTCTCGAAAATCCAGCTAAAATGTTTTATAACACTGTGATGTTAATGTCTACTTGTAGCTGACAGCAGAAGGAAATTGAGCAATGAGGTGCACAGCACACAGACAGCAGAGCAGCTGCTTGCTGTTACAGTGCGGCTGCTTTTAAACTTTCTCCACATCTGCAAATTGCCAAGTGAATCTTTTCATACAGACACATCCAAATAGGACATAAATTGTCGTCTTCCTATAATAAAGGGTGCGGGAGTTGTATAATCTCTGTGTTTATAGTGTGGGGATGTATGTATATACTGTATTCTCTGTCTAAAGAGGCAGTGAGAGAATATTAACTGTGATGAAGTCATGAACCCAGCGCCCGCTATAGGCATCTGCAAACACTGGTTGCCCTGGCAACAAGTGGAAAGAGGTTGGAGAGGAAAGCTGGAGTAGGTTGTTGCATTGAATTGTTTTCAGCTTGTTTCTTCCTCACTAAAGCAGGGAGATGTTGAGAGGTATGATGTCCTTCTTTCTATGTGTATACTATTTTGTATGTATTTAGGCAGCTATCGGGAAAGGGAAGGCTGACAAAAATAGTTATGATTCAGCTCGGTTGGAGATGAACTTTTCCATGTAAATATTCATATGCATTGCAAATCTGTGGGTTTTCTATATGCTTTTTTGTGTGTTACGTTACGAGGTGAGAGTCTGAATCGATCTCCAGAGTGCAGTACCTGTCCCGTCTTCAGCCTGGAGACCAGTGCATATCGCATCTTCCCAAACTGGTTTTATTTTAACCTGGGATTGTAGAGCTAATGTTGGAAAGCTTGCAAGAACAGTGCAAGTACTGCGTATGTATTACCAAAAGATTTCTTAACTGAGATTAAATCCGAGCTTCAGAACACCTTTGGATTGTGCTGTGGTTATATTCTTGTGCTCTTGCACTTGTGGAGAATTTTGTGGCTCATGAGTTAGTGAAGTCTTCCCCTCCCCGGGGAAAGTTTCTATTAGTAAAAAGTAGGACGTTATGTTCGGGGCTGTGGCAGCGTTGTCCGCATGGTAAATACCAAGAAATCTGTTTCAGACAAATAACAGGAGATTCATCTGTGTGTTGCTTCCTGATTATCCTTCTGCCTTTTGCCCTGTTTGTCTGGAATGAAAAAAGATGTATTTGTGCACTGCATTGAAGTATTGGTAGTGCAAGTTATAGACACTTGAAACAGCCAGGCCTTATAAAAAATATATATATATATGTTTTTTTCTCTTTAATTTCTCTTAATTTTTAACTTAGAAATAATGCCATGAAAGTGACTATTACCACAAAAACAGATTTGCATAGTCATAAAAAAACAAAGAGTATCACCCAGTCAGGGGATAAAATTCAGTCAGTGTGTATTTAGCACCTGACAGTGAAGGATTCATTACTAGGCAGTGGCTCTGGATGTACTGAGAGATGCAGCCTGACAGAATATTAACAAGTGGTGTTTCTAGAAGTGTAGTAATAGAAATACATGCTTGGTGTGCCAAACTCCTGCCCTTTCATTTCCATTCACTTCTACATGTAAAAGGGCTGACATACCGTTTTATTCTAATTAAATCTAGTTTTACTACGCTACAAATCGATACCTTCAAAAGTAAGAAAAACAAGTATGATGTAAAAGATGGAGATTTGTGTGAGAAGCTGCTACTCATACAAGAAAGTAGACTCGTAGCAGTCTTGAAGCATCTGGTTAGAAATATACTGCTCAAAAGAGCTTTGTCAGGGGGGCATAATTTAGTTAAGTAAAGCTCAGCAAATCAACTTAAGCAGTGATATATCTTATAATTAAACAAAGATTATAATCAACATAAAGAGTTAGAGTTTAGTCATTAAACAATAATGCAAATCGGAGCTTTTATTCTGAATGGTGAACTATTAAGTCCCCAGTGTAATTTAGCATACAAAATTGTTCTCAGTTAGCAGTATAGTTAAAGCTACAGGATCTCCAGTTGGTGTAGCAATGTATTTGCCAAACGAACTGGTGTTTTGTCTCCTTGGTTAACAAGTAAGGTTCTGTTGGTACTTACCCTAGATGCTTAAGACTGTGAGTCTGTAGTGTTGGAGTAAGCAAAATAGAGTTGCTGTCTTAGCTGCCTTGCAGGGTAATCTGAAAACATCATTTTCATCTTGCTTTTCTTCAAACATTGATGTAATGCTCTATCTTTTCATCAAGTATCTTGTAGCCATTCCAGTGTGGCAATCTGGGTTTAGACTCCGTTTGTTGTCAGCTGCTCGTGGTGTAGTGGGATGTATGTTTATTGGCTTTGGGCCACACGAGGGCTGATCCTTCTTCATATGCTCCCTTGTACTTGTCAGCATGCAGTTAAATCATACATGTGTCTTATGTAAAGAGCAGGCACGTACATAAAATGATCTTCAGCTCTCTTCTGTTTCACAAACAGGGAAACAGTGAGTTAGAATTTTCCTAATCTAGATTCCCGTTGTTTTACTGCTTCCTTCTCTGTTCTTTTAAGCTGAATTGGTCAGATGCAACTATTTTTTCCTACTTTGAGAACCATGTTTTGTGCAGGAAAGAAGAGAATGAGGACTGTTCTGCACTGGACCGTTCCATTTTGTGCTTGATAGAGAGTGGAACATCACAGAACAGAAGCTGCTGTGACTTGTGCTGTAGTGTATGACCGTTCCTTTTTGGGAACTATAGGAGAATTCTCTGCAAGCAAACGCATTTATCCTAAGGCTTGTATTGGCTGCCAGCTACCAGTTTAGATAATGGGCTCTTTTATTTTACCAATGAAAATGAGTGAATGAAAGAGCTTGCAGCCTGCTTTGGTAAGCTTTTTTGATTATTCAAGAACCCTGGAAATACAAAACATTTTATTAAAAAGTTGCATCTTTCAAACTGCATCAATCTGACTTTCACCAAGCTCTTTCAAGAATTTCAGTTTTAACTCTGCAATGGTAAAGTGTTGTCAATGCATAGGGAGGTTGGGGGAGAGAGTTGAAAAATACTCCCTTTTAAAAGACAATTGTGGACAAAATCCTAAATTAATTTAGAATGTGGACATATGAGGATTTTTAGAGAAGTTAGGCTGTGAACATATATAGCATCTGCTTGTCTGCTGCCTGTGTACATCTTACCCTATGTTAATGTAAAATAATTTGTATTTGTCTGAGCACCCCTCTGTTGTTGACGGATATCTTCATTTCTGTGACAGAATGAGAGCTTGTTTGTGTACCTATAGCCTTGAAATGCTAGCTGCTGTTTCACTCTGCCCTTCCCGGAAAGGGCTGTCATTAGTAGCTCACAGTGGTTCAGTGATAATTGCTCCTGCTAGGTACAACATGTAGCCCTGTGTGTAAGAAAAGCAGATACAACTGATGCATAATTATGTGATTGTGCTCATAAACACTAGGATACGAGTTGAAAAGATCCCAAATTCTGGAGTAGCAGAAGATGGGAAGATAGGCTAATTTTTTAGGCCAATTGAGTCGGCCTATCACTGAAAACTGAGCATTTTCTGTAGCTTCATATTGATTAAATAAAGAAGAAAAAAAGAACAGATTTGGCCCTGTTGCTGGATGTTCATAGTAATTAATCTTTCTTAGCAGTGAGCTGCACTTCAGTGTAGCTTGTGTCTGTGATTGCAGATCAGAGAGACTCATTGATCACAGATAGGTCATCATTAAGGGTGATGGATTTTGCTTTGAATGTATGATAAGTGATTCACCTCTTGTGTCTGCAAAGGTTAATGGTCACTAGCATGCATTTGTTTCTTGCAGAGGTAACAAAATACTGTTGAACAGATTTTTTTTCTTCACCTTTTTAAAGAACTTTTTTCTTCAAGAATTTGAATCGATGGCACCAAGTATGAAAAACTTGTGATTGCCATCTTCGCTCCCCGGTATTTAATTTTACTCAGTCATTTTATAGTTTAGAAATGAAGAATGAAAAACAAAAACCCACAGCAACTTCTGCCAGGTGGTTAGACAGCAGAAGGACTACGGCTTAGGAAAGAGATCAGCATGTCTGTTAATCTGTGAATTATCTTTCATTAATAAAGAGGAAGAAGAGCTTGAAGTGCCTTTGGAGGGTCTTGGATTTCAGCAACAGGAGTCACGGCTTTGTCAGCAGATGAAAATGGCTACTGTTGCGCCATCACCGGAGCCTGTTTGTTGGCAAGTGGAATCAGTGACCAGCACAAATTCGGGACATGTTTGTACCCAAGGTAGGAGCTTTTTGTGCTTCAGTGCTGAAAATTAGTGCTTCTTTGAGCGCTTCAGTCTGTAGAGATTGATTGATTAGATAGTTGCGATGCATGTTACAGAGCTTCTCTGCTGCTTGCCTTCCAGTAAAGTATTTCAGAGTGTAGAGGCATTCTTGGCTATGTCACAGCTTCCTGGAGAAGTTCCTTGCAGTCCCTTAATGGTTATTCTCTTTGGTGCATGACTCACATACCAAGTGCCATAGCAGCAAAGCCAAATAAAAAACCTCCCAGCCTAGTGGCTGTTGTGCTATGTAGGTTGTGCTTCTTTGAAAGTAGAATTCTTCTTTTAATTGAAGTCTTATACAGGACAGTATGACAACACTTGGTTATACTACTGGAATATCTAGCAGAAGGAGATGATTTTTTGCAATCATCAGACTGAGTCAAGTTAATATAAAAACCAGCATTACAACAGTTAATGCTTCTGTCCCTCCTCTGCCCCCTTTCCAAGAGAAGTAGGAGTTGGTATTTATACTGGAGAAATGTAAAACTTGTATTTTTCAGACAGGCATAAACACAGATATTCATGTTCAGGGTATCTCTCTTTTTTTCTTACTTGTGAGAGTCAGATTATCTTCTGTCTGATTACTGCAACATTTCTGGTACTCTGCTGTGAACTGATTGTCTGCAAATGGAGATGGGTCACTGACCTTGGTGGAAAGCTTCATGCATTGTGGCAGTTCTTACATTCTTGTATACTGCTGAGGACATAGAATTCAATTTCACATCCCTTAGTAGTCAGTGTAATGTTGTTTATTTTGCAGGGTAGCATCAGAGATCCAGCATTTTATTTTGCCATGTTTAAGTAGCCTTGTCAGTTCCAGAAACCTTCAAGAGAAGGATTTAACAAGACTGAGTCAAAAAAATGTGTATTAAAACGCCTGCTATTATTATGCATCTGGGATACTCTGGTGTTTTCATTCATACAACTTAAACAAACAAACAAAAAAAAAACCCTGCACTTGAAGCATCGTTGTTAGTAAAATCAATACATTTATGTTTAATTCTCGGTTTTGAATGTGAAAGCATTGTCTTCTGCTGATTATTGTTGCATATGTATTGTTTTGTGATAGTGCCTGGGGGAGGGCCAGATCCTTCTTGGCCTCGTGAGATGAGCCCTTTGTTAGCAATTTTGGATTGTAAAGACAGCAAGCATTGTTGAGGAGTATGTAGAAATTACGTGATGGTGCTAATCGGTGTGACGTACAGTAACATGAGTACACCAAGGATCTTGCTTCTTTGTTGATGTTATACCTAAAGATTTTTTATGGCAGAATTTGAAGAGAGTAATGAGGAGGTGTTGACAGATATTACTATGTATTTTTCTTAATTTGTGAGGACAGTGGTGGAAACTACAAAAGCCTTGGTTGAAAACATAGCCAATTGATGGCGGATCTTGACAATACGAATTGGTAGGAGATAAGAGCTGACATTTCAGTTACTAACAAGGCAACTCTGTAGTGGAAGAAGTTTATAAAAGACTTAAGTAAAACTAAGTAGCTTTGTTTGGTGCACTGCAGAATGGGAAACCAGTTAGAGAATGCAAAGGTAAGACAATTGCATCTGCAGTGAGTGGGGAAAATGTTATTTGGGGAAGCCTTTAATCTAGATGTAGATGGGCCAGTGCAGTACTACCACTTTAATGCTTGGTTTAAATAGGCTGAGTTTCTGCTGCCCAGAAAGATTTTTTTTAATTATTATTGATTTCCAGTTGCCATTATAGAATCTTGAGGCACTTTATTTTTCTGTCTCTGAATCATAATTAAAGCAAAACTTGAAGAAAGACCTTTTGAGCTAGCCATATGTCTCACAATCAACTGCTCCCTCTTCTTTGACATCTGAAATCCTACATAGCTTCCTAACATGTTTTTCTTATTATTTTCTGTTTAGCCTCCAGTTCCAAGCCTGAACTCAGCTCCAGTTCACAGACTTTGGGAAGTCAGCAGAACAAGACAGATGGCACCCGAGTAAAAACTCGCATTCTGCCCAACATGCCAAAGCTTTTCATACCTTCATCTGTCACCAAATTTCCACCTGAGATCACTGTCACTCCACCCACTCCCACCCTCCTTTCTCCAAAGGGCAGCATTTCAGAAGAGACCAAGCAAAAATTAAAGGTAATAAAAGGGAAACAGTAATTTTTTGGCTTATTGTTTTTATCTTAATTCTCCCCTCAATAAAATACACATGCAAAAGGAGCAACTGTTCCTGTCCCCAGTTCATAACCAGAAGTAGCATATATAGTGGAAGACCCGTGCCTGTCACTGCTCAAGGGACATTTGGATCATGCCCTTAATAATATGTTCTAACTTTTGGTCAGCCCTGATGTAGTCAGATAGTTGGACTTGGTGGTCTTTTTATGTTACTTCCAACAGAACTATTCTATTTTGTTCTAAGATGCTAGCTATTATTAACAGGGTTCAGTTTTTGAGAAGTGGTGAAATACTGGCCATGGGTGGCATCACAGCTGTCCTAGTCTGTATCCCTTTTTTGGGAATGAAACAGAATTATCGAAATGTGTGAGGGAGTTAGTGCAGCAATTGCAATTCTTATCTTAGTGAAAGCTACTAGAATATTGACTGTGGGGAAGCCTACTGGTTAATGTTATGTTGTTTCACATTAGGTTGCCATATCTTTTATGGAAGTAAGAGGGCTTGTGAATGTGACGGAATAGCAACCAGTTGGCTTTTATCCCTGTGATCATGGGTTTATCCTGACTATTTAGCAATATATTCTCTCTCTCTCTTTTTGGGATCAGTCTGCTATTTTGTCTGCTCAGTCTGCAGCGAATGTAAAGAAGGAGAGCCTTTGTCAGCCAGCTTTGGAAATCTTAGAGACCTCAAGCCAGGAGTCCTCACTGGAAAGTGATACTGATGAAGATGATGACTACATGGACATATGAATGAATTCTGGCCATCATCAACACCAACCATATAACCATTCTTGTTGCCAACATCTCTGGCAGTCCAAACATCTTCGTTGGCATTACTCACCATTTAATCTGCATCGTTGTGTTCTTCACTTTCATTACCTTTGTTATCACCACTACCACTTGTATTGCCTTCAAAATCTTTGCCATTCTCCCCATCATGGTGCTTAATGGAAGGAAAATGTTTACCGGGCAGTTAATTCATTTGGACCACACTGTCACCTTTAACTTCAGAAAACACAAGGATTTTTTTTTTTTAGCTGCAACTGACATCTCTGCGCTATTTCTGTTTCTTCAACCGGAGCCTTGGGATTCAATCCAATAGCTCTTTTCTGTAGCATTTTCTGCCTTTTGGTTGTCTTTTTACATTTTTGCCATTAGTTAAGTTTTTCTCCCAAGAATCTCTGTCTGGTCTTGCCATGGTTAGTCTAGCTCCTTTTAAGGTGAATGGAGTAGAAAAAGGTTAGAGGTAAAGGTAGAGGATTTAATTTTATTAAGAAGGTCTGTTGTGGGGTGAAAAGGGTGAACGGACAGGCTGACAGCTGCTTGGCACAGTTGTGTGCTTTGCTGGAATTTGCCTCGGTGTCAGCAGGCAAAGAACCAGCTTATCTAGGCAGACAGAGAGGTTGGCCTCCTGTTTGTGCTCATTTCACACCAATGTATGAGGCCCAGCAGAAATTACATTCAGGTTGCTGAATATTGGCTTAACGAACTGATCTTTCCAGAATTGTCTAACAGTCCTTTCTCTTCTGATGCCTCGGACAAGCATTTTGAATTGGGGGCTAGATGATATTTTTATGGTGGTATTGAAGAAGACTTAAGATTTCAGTACCGTTTCAGTAATGTCTGTTTTTTACAGAATGACATGAAAAGGTGTTTTTTATCTATCTGCAGAGGGACTGCTCACAGTTATTTATATGAGAAAATAATGGTAACAAAGACTTTTTTTTTTTACTGAATATTACCTTTGTAAAATAATGAATGCAAACCAAGCAAAAAAAACCCTACATCACACTATATACACACACACACGTGCTCACACATATATATATATGTCTGTGTACATATATATATGTATGTATATGAAAAAAGAAAATGCATACAGCTTGCCATGTTGGATTTCTTTGTGTTTTGGGGGAGGTGGTTTTCTGTAAAATGCAGAGCTTTGTATAAACTTCTGTTTTTTTCTAATAAAGCTGAAATGTACCTGCTGCTTCCTCTGTTCATCTGAGAGGGCAAGGTGCCACAGTTCTGGCAAATGTTCTGCTCCTCCCTTCCTTTTGGAGAAGAGGGCGACGGAGGAAAGGGGTGGGAGAAATCCTCTTCCTTTTCTGAAGACTTTGAGAAATCTTAGGATGGATTTGGTCTTGTGTGACCCTGAGCCGAGTCCGGCAGTGCTGCCACAGATGCATGCAGTGGGCTCACTTCCCTACTGAGACATGATCTGAATTCTTTTTCGTCTGAGTGTCTTTGAATACTGATGAACAACATAAGAAGACATGGTGAATATGATCACATGGGAAGAATACTTAGATGTACAGGCCAGCATTTAATCTGCTTTTGCAGTGGTTATTCATTTGCTGTAAGAATAATGAATGGATTCTAGATAGAAAGAAGCATTGTCAAACAAAATATTCTAACTTCATTCTCATACTCAGGGTTGTTTTGAACAAAATGTAATTTGTAGGGAAGTGAGCTTTTCCATCTTCATCATTTTAGCAGTTGTTCCTGTGACTTGTTCACTTACTGCAAGTGATAGGTGAGCTGGATGCAAATAATGTGGGGAAGATCACAGTAGCTGAATGGTAAAAGCAAATGGATATTTTCAGTAGTAATATTTTATATTATATTTAATATAATTGCTCGTTAATTTGCTGTAAGTTATTGTAAATACAGTGTATAGCATATTGTGTAGTCATTGAATGGTAAGTGCCTAAGGAAGCATTAGAAAATCAGGAATTACATTTGCTGTTGCAGAAGATAGCGTGGAAAAAAACAGAAATAAGCTTTTTATGAGTAACGGAAGACAACATGGATACCTCATTCTAAATAATACTCTTTCACTCAAATTAAGTACATTTACTGGCTAATGTACATTCATCAGTGTGTAAGGCTAACACTGCGATGATGTTTAAATTCACAGGTTCATGCTTATAGCATTGGTTTGAGATATGAAGACTGAACATTTGATTGTCTTAAATGAATTTGCCCATTGAAAATTATTGTTTTTCTTTATTCTTCTAAACATTTTGCTTTTTTTCCCTCCCAGTGTTTCTTAATGTGCATGATCTTCATCTTTCTTTGATTTCTAGCCCTTCTTTATTGAGAAGGGTTTAATGTTTTGTTGAAGAAAAATTAGAACAGTAAGTGAAGCTGTTCAACTCAGCTAAGTGTGCTGAACGTTGCTGATCTACTCTTAAATGTTTGTAATCCTATATGCAAAAGTTTTATCTGATTTTCTCTTTTTAAAATCTGTGATCTTTTATTCCCATTACGGTGTCAGGTAGCTGGAGGGCTTTTTGTCAATCCCAAGAAGTTACTGAGATTGGTGTGACTGTACAGGCCACCTCCTTCAGATCCTGTTCTTCTGTCAATGGCTAAATGATGTGTGATGTGACAGGGCCGTCTTCCACAATGGGCATTACTGCTGATCTGTGCTAAAGGAGCCATTCATTTTGCTTATGTGGAATTACAGAATAGTAGAACGGCTTGGATTGGAAGGGACCTCAAGAATCATCAAGTTCCAAACCACCTGCCACAGGTGGGGTTGCCAACCACTGGATCAAATACTAGATCATGTTGATCAAGACCCCATCCAGCCTGGCCTTGAACACTTCCACAGATGGGCATCCACACTCTCTGTGGGCAGCCTTTTCCAGTACTTCGCTACTCTCTCTCAGTGAAAAGCTTCCCCTGACATTTCTCGAGCTTGAAATCATTCCCCTTTTCCTATCACCATCTACACATTTAAAAATTCTATTGATTTCCCACCTGTTTATAATCTCCCTCTAAATATTGGAAGGCCGTAATGAGGTCACCCCGCAGTCTTCTCCAGACTGAACAAGCCCAGCTCCCTCAGCCTGCCTTCATAGGAGGGGTGTTCCAGCCCTCAGATCATCTTTGTGGCCCTCTTCTGCACCCTCTCCAGCAGCTCCACATCTTTCCTGTGTTGGGACCCCTGACCTGGACGCAGTACTCCAGATGGGGCCTCACAAGGGCAGAGCAGGGAGGGGCAATCACCTCCTTCGCTCTGCTGGCCAGCCCTCTTCTGATACAGCCCATAGGAGCCATATTCTGGAGAGAAGATGCCAAGATTATTGGATGTGCTGCATATCATAATATATGTTTGTCTGAAGCACGCTGCTGAACATTATTTTGGAGAAAGATCTTCAAATCCTTCATGAACAGAAATACACACTTAATATAGCATCTTCTGAAGCCCGACATTATAGTTTTGTGAAATTTTCAAGGGAAACAAAAAGCCTTATCATGAAACTGCAATGAATTAGTGACAAGTTGAGTAATTTTTTTTATTTCAGTCTATTTCTAGTTGTTTTAGCTTGACATCCAGGCATAGGCAAGATCAGACTTCTAACTCCTTCCTTTCAGTATTGCAGATGAAATGTAAATGCAGCATCTGTCTTTACTGGATTTACTGGATAAGCACTGCTTCTGAAATCTGTGTGTTCCCAGATGTCTTTGTGATGCTGTGCCAGACAAATAAATGGCTGCTACTGAAGTATACTGCTCCTGTACACACACACACATATATATTTGTTGTTTTTTTCCTGTGAGGTTGAAGGGAAAAGAATGTCTGGTGCCTAAAGGAAACATAAAGGTAAGTTCCGTGATAAGTTTAAGAAGCTGTTTTTGTCACACGCAGCCAAAAATCTATTAAGGGTTAGTGCTGTAATGTCGGAAGACTTAAAGATAGAAATGTTTGCCAAATAAAATATATCATCCAACTCATATCATTCTTTTTTGTCCAGGACACTTGGAGCTAGAAAACTGAGCAGATCTGCACGTGTTGTGGTTAGAAACAATTTCCCATAGGAACAGATACAGAAAGAAAAAGTGGTTTACTTACTACCTGCTTCCTGCATGGTGGTTTTTTTTTCTTTTTTTACCATAAGTCTTAAGTGTGTAGGAGTGAAGTGACCGTCTTTTCTCAGGTCAGTCTAGAATTGTAAGCTTCAGTGAATCCTAAATCATCTACAGACCAACTAGGTGGGAGCAGGGGAAGGTTTTTACTTCTTCCCTTTTTGTTTTGTTTTGTATTTGCCAGTAATTAATTTAAAATCAAATCCTGTTGGGTACTGACAACCCAACAATTGAGACATCTGGGCAAGTAGCAATGAAACATTTGTTTTAAAAATTGGGGGGAAAAAACTAGTTCCACTCAGATGTTGAGAGTAACTTGTGTATGGTTGTTACCTGTGCTGTTATTGGGCACTGGTGTTACACACAGTAAGGTATCTTGCACTGATTGGTGTTGTTAAGGTATGTAGCAGCAGGATTTGGCTGTGCTTAGTGCAGTTTCATTTCCTGGCACAAGAACTGCATAATCTGCATAAGATTGAGAGTATCAAGAATTTCTGATGTGGGGACTGGTGTGGTTTTTAAAATTATTATTTATTTACTTGGGGTGGGTTTTTTTGTTTGTTTGTTTCATTTTGTTTTTAATTAGAGTGAGATTTTCTCATAGATAATGAAATTAATGCCTTTTGCATCCAAAATAAGCATCATATGGTCAGGGAGAAAGGGACCAGGAAAAGATGAGGGAGGCATGGCAGCTGAAGCTGATGAGGAGACAAAATGGGCTGACTGGCAGCAGAGGAGCTAGGTGAGAATAGACCAACTCCTACTATCCAGAGAGCAGGATCACACTGTCATGGAATTCAACAGTGCTTTTGGTATTGGTGATGGTATTTTTGAGGATGGTGGAAAAACCCACGGCATATGCAGCTTGCATGCAGCTCCACACAAAGTGCGTACTTCATTCAGGCACAGACAGTCTTTAAGGAAAAGAGTGGCGAAGAAAATAAGTTGGGATACTCAGAAGGAAAAGTAGCAGGCATAATTCTTACTGTTTCTTAGTTATGTAAAGCTGGGATAAAAGAGCCTTGTTCCTGTCTCTGTAGATGATGGTAAGAGCCTTAGTGTAGATGTTCAGTGTCAGTTGCCATCTTTCTCTAATTGAGTGGGAAGCCGCACGGAGTTTTGAAGCTTGTGTTACTGTTTTGCAAGTAACTCCAGGGCACTCGTGCTGCAAGCTGCACTAGCCCAAATTAAGCCTTTGTGAGAGCTGCCCTGTGGCACAGTACAGCAGCATTGCAAAGGGACACAGACCAGATCTGAGCTTTGCTGGCTTCTGGAGAATGACTTTTACTCAGCTCTGTGCAGCTGTGTTACTGTTCTGTGGGAACCTTGCTCTGGATTTCTTTTGGCCACTGCTGACCCTTAGGAAGAGCCACTCTTAGAGCACATATATACAGAACACAAATGCTCACTTTTTATTTTTTGCTGTACTACCCACAAGCCTTCTATATAGCAGTCATATGAGGTGTTAGCCATGTCTTCACTTCCATGCCTGCAGAGGCTCAGATGCAACCTCACAGCGCTGTAAGTATGGATGCCAAAGCACTTTTATGTATATTAACTCCAAAGTATTTTCTGTCCTATGAGTGGATTTATCCCTAATAAAATGTTTTGTGTGAATCAAAACCAGACACGTGGCAGGCCTGGCTGGAAGGCCATCCAAGGGTGTCAGGGTGTGTCTATAGACATGCCCAGCATTCTTCCCGTGCTGGTCAGAAGTTACACTAGCTGCTGTCTTAGCGCTAGAGGGTGCCCTAGGACAGGGAAAAAATGAAAAAAGAAAGGATCTGTCTTTTAAAATTCTGAGAGATGAAATTACATTGCTGGTTTTGACCTCTTTTGGTACTTCCAAGGGCCTTCCACAGCTCTACTAACCCATATGTCCTTTTTGTACTTGTATAGTCTGATTCCAAGCAAAGGGATGAAGGGAGAATCTTCATAATGAGTTTAGAGTATTCTGTCTCTCATTAATGATCATAGCAAAAACAAACAACCCGCCACTGATAATACTGATAATACAGTTAGCAAAAAACACCCAGAAAGGTACATGCTCACTCTGTTATTAATATGACAACTCTAGCATGAAAACAGATACACTCTGTGCTTTCTTTTCATATTAAGTCTATTTGTCTCCTATTTTTTTTTCCATTATTAAAAAAAACCTACTGGGTATTTCTCATTATCTTAACGTTCAGTACACCATATCAGAAAGAAAAGAATATCTTTTGACAGTCTTGTGCTGAAAGGCTCCAATAGTGCTTTTAGCTTTATCATTGTCAATCCTGATTAATTGCACCTGGTTCATTACAATAGTGTGGGGTTGGTGTCACTGTAACCTGCACCTGGGGGTAAGTGATGGATGCGTGGCTCACAGGTCTGTGAACCATTTTGAGTTAGTTTCATTAAAGAAAGTCTTAATTAAGGGCGAAAGCGCATGTGAGGATTAGGAAAGAAATATGTAGCTTTTAAGCTTGAAAAAATCTGGTCTAACAATCTCTGTTACGTAAAGTAGTCGGGAGCTGAGATCAATTACTATGGTCATCTTGCAGGCATGTGCATGAAATAGGACAGTGAGATGTAATTGGGGCTGTGAACTGACTGCAGAATCAGAAAAACAATCTTCTATCATGGGGAAAAGGAAAGTCACACTTCTGCCCACATTTAGGAGTTATCTGTGCAACTAAATGATTGTATATATATCTTAGTACAAAAGCATTCAATTATATAACCCCAGTGGGAGGAATACTTCTCAATGTCTAAGCACATCGTCATATTAAAGGAAAGTGCCTGTCTAAAACTAAGTCAACAAATGCGTTAGAAAGTAGCTTTTGCTGTGAGATCAGTCACTGATTCCCCCTTCCACTTATTTCTCAGACCATTTTTTCTCTCCCTTCCTTTTCAAAGACACAGTAAATTAAAGAATAAATCGATTATGAATCAGTATACATGGTAGGAGCATATGGGAACCAAACTGGAATGGAATTAATTTTATTTTAGTTAATAATATTATTCTGGCTACAACTGAAAGGTCATTTGTCAGTGTTTCAGACATAGTGCTTCCTATGTGAATACTTGTTATTCTTAATGTCTAACTGCAGTTAGCTTAAGAACCTGACTATGTATTCACTTTCTTTTCTTTTTGCTTGTTAAAGGTTTTTGCCAGATATGGAGAGCTGTTCACAATTTACAACTGAGTTTAATTTACAACTGGGCATTGCATGAGTTATTATCTAATGTTGCACTGAACACATATTGCTCAACAATAAATAGAAAGGATAATGTATGAACAGCGAAGCTTCATTCTTTACAAGAAAAACAGAGAACGCTTCTAATGTAAATCACACTGGAGATACAGTTTCCTTAGGTTATACACCCAAATGCTTAAACAGAGCAGTTTTCTCTTCTAAACATGTGCTTCTGTATACATCGTTACTCCTTCTGCTGCAGGGATCATTCTCATTTTCTCTTAAGAGCTGAACTAGATGTATTCTTAAAGAATAATTTGTTAATTGAATCAACATGTAAAAGCACCATGCTGTATGAATGTTGAAAAGCATTAGTTTGAATATGAAAATGCGTCACTCAGGAATGTCTAGACTTACGTTAGATTTCCATTAGATTGGAGTGGGTGAGAAAAGTATTAAGGTTTAGAAATTCATAGTGAAAGTTATTGAGCTTGCAACATCAATTTGCAGCGTTCAGGTAGTCAGTTCAAGTTCAAACAAGTAAGAGTGCTGCTATGACTCTCCCAATAGATAGCACTGCTGGAAACACTTCCTATATTCAACAGTAGATGGGCTTTCCTGGGACCACAACAGAGCATCTGATGCATTGTCTTACAGCACGTAGTGATGCTACAAGACGGTATTTCAGTCTGGCTTTCATGAATGTAATAACAGCTTGGAATTACACACTGAAGTATTGCTGCAAAAATAAGTTGAAGCACTTTTTATTGGTAAGATGGATGGCATTGCCTTTGCATTGCCTTTTGCTTGAAAGAGCACAACCTCTGGTCACTTAAATCCCTTGATGTCTACCACTGCCTCCCCCATGGCTTCAGATATGTCCCCATTCAGCTGGGCTGACAGGTGCTTAGCCAGTCTGAGCCCTGTAGCTCTCCCTCTGCAGGATGTGGGCCGACTCGGTTCTGAGCTCCATGGACGTGTGCATTGACAGCTGTTAAGAGGCAAACACAAGGTCCTTTAACAACTGCACATAATTCACATGACTGCTCTGGAAATGGTACTATCTAAATTAATGAGTTCACTTTCAGATAACTGAAAATTGAACTGAAATGTGAGGTAAATAGTATGTTTGCATATGCATTACCACCACACCTTGCATTTACGCCTTAAAACAGAGAGCTTTGTACGATTTCAGTGAAAATAACAATTATTTACAACAATATTAAAGCGCTCCATTTGTACTTGTGGTTATGCTTCAGTAATAACTCAGATACAAAGGCAGCACAGTGCACCAACTGTTGTGTTATCTGAACTCTGAAGACAAATGGAAAAGTAGCTGCAAAGAATATGAAAATATTCTTAAAATGTTTGATGAAACATGAAAAGAAATTATACTTCCAAATCGAAAGAATCCGCTGGGGAAAATGAAGAGAGGAGGAGGAGAATATTTCTTCTACAATGTGTGTCTGATTCAACGATGTACTTAAATATAATTACTGTTGATCTCAATGAAGATAGCAAAGGTTATCATCAGCTTCTGTTTGTCCATCGGTTTACTTTGTAAACTCGAAAGCTTTACAGAGGTATTCCTACAAGTAGAATACCTGAATGCAGGTAATTTAGAATGAACAGACTTAGCTTCCTTAGTACTGGCAACTCAAAAGTTTACAGTTACCTGCTGAAAAATGCCAAAGCCTAAACAAAAATGGAAACACGTGTGCTGATGAAAACAAAAATCAGCCCTGGTGAACTATGTGGGAAAATGAGTGCCTACAAAGAAGAGAACAGAGTGTGTTAGGGTATGTAAATAAAAATGACGATGTAACATGAGGTTTTGGTAACAAATCAATCCGAATAAGCAGGAACAAGCTATGATTTTGAAATTGTTCTGCATTAATGTGGGAGTAGTACTAAATTTCTCCCTTCAGTTTACGTGGCTACGGCGTATAGATTAGCACTGGAGAGCAAGCAGCATTAACATAAATTCCAGAAATGAAATCATAAAAGGAAGTTCTACTTAGCAATACCTGTCTTTGTGTGATCCCTGGAACAGTGCCTTTATTGGGAATATCCTTTTCTTGGACAGCTTTCTCCCCCATTCTCAGTGGTTGGTGTTATTCCTGCAAGGAAATCCTGGCAGCTTTCCATATTGAATGAATAGAAATTTGACTATGAAGCACTCCTGCAGTTAAGCAAGAGCAATAGAGGAAGCCGCCTGAGTTTTGTCACAGTGGATGATGCAGAACTTTCCATAAGTAAAATTCTGGGGAAGACCAACAAGTGCCCACTCCTGTAAGCAGAGCATGATGAGTTTTTGGAGAGCCAGTTCCTCCATGTTCCCCTTTCCCTATCCGAAATTTCCTGTGCGTTGTAACCATTTAACAGTATGTTACTACCATCCATTATGTCCCGCCTTGTTCTCTTTTAGATGAAAGAGACGTTTCTGGAATTCCTCCGTCCCAATGACTGAATTTGAGAGTTAATGCCAATGGAATTAGCACACTGCCATTGTTGAATGGTCTCCTGTGGCTATATAAACATTAAGGTGACACGTTTCCAAAGCAGATGATGTTACTGCTGGGATACCTTTATTTCAAGAATATTTCTTAATGCCTAAATATCAATGTAGATTTGATATTTGATGTAATATTATATACATACTTAGCAAAGAATTGATTTTTCTGCTTCTACTTAATTTTTGCTGATTTCTGGTTCACTTGCTGAGGAAAATCTATTACATTGGCTTGACATGGAAGGGATTTATCCATGAGAATGGAAATGTTTTGACGTTTATTTAAGTTGACCTCTTATTGGCAAACATATTTAAACAACAGCTTTATTAAGAGACTAAATCAGTTTCTGAAGTAGATCACCTGAAAAAGCTGGAACCAAACAGACTCCAGGAAACCTGGGATCCTTCAGCCTGGGGAGGTTTTGCTGGAGAACGGTCGTCTCCCACACCAGCTTCTTCCAGTAGCGTAACTTCCATCTCTGTGAACAGAAATAGACTGAGGCTTAGATGCCTTTGGCATGTCGGTGGGTAAAACCTTGGTAAAATGACATTTGTTTTAACTTCGAGGTTTGCAAACAAATGATGAGACAAAGTTAGACGGCTGTGGTAATCCCACTGTAGGCTCATCGTAACCTCACCTAATGCAGGTGAGAAACAGCTAAACATGAAGGTTGCTCAGAAACTGTTCTGTTGGTGTTTTTCCCCTTCTTTCACAAAGTTACTGGTTATGGCTACTCTGTAGATGACGTGGTCACTCAGTACATACAGATAACATTAATGATTTGCTTTATTACCAGTTTCCCCATCCCCCCTTTCAAATGGAATTTCTGCAACTGTATTTTCATTTGTCTTCAGGTAAGGGAAAAATTCATTCAGTACATGTTAAACTAGAACCTTTAATCTAACATGTTCCCTCCCCAGTACCCTTTTTTTATGTGAGTTTTGCTTCTCTGCAGTCGCCTTTAATCAGTGAGTCAGCAGGTTTGCTGCATGTCTGCTGGTCAGAGCCCAGAACTCAGCTACTGAAACGTGGGAAGACAGTCTCAAGTTGAGCCCACTTAACAGGCAAAGAGAGACACATCCCTCTCCTGCGCTGTGAAACAGCCCCTCCAAGCAGAGCAAAAATGCTTCTGGGAAAAAAAAAAAAAGGACTGCAGTTTGCAAAATTGAATCTGGGACTTTTGTGAATGTTGGGATTGAAAGAGGAGGAGGCATTATCCATTTCAGCTGTTTGTCAAGAGAACAGCCCTGGGTTGCATTCCTTGAAGAAGACCACTTTTTGGCACAGGGTATGGTCTGTTTCTGGATGGTTCATGGGTAACAGGAGGTAGAAAAGAAAGTTGCGATGCAAGCAGGGAAGAGCTGCTCATGGCAGGAGTTAGTCAATATGTAGAGAATGACTCCGTGAGTCATGCATACTGTGCATGAGTTGGATATACTAAGTGGATACGTCGTTAGTGTAAACTGAAGTGCTTTTTCTCCCTTGAGGGCTGTTAGCAGCTCTCTAAAAGCAGAGGGGAGAGCAGCTAGTAAAGTTGGTGCTTCAGAATTGCAGTGAAAGTGCTTTCATCCATGGATCAATCTTTTGTCAGCCCTAAACCGCGGCTGATGGCTTTAGTGTATCTCCACTGTCACCAAAAGGTGCTTCTTGGGAAACGAAGCCCCAAGGCTCAATAACATGTCACCTGTCCCATCACTCTAGCATTTTTCTACAAGCAGGGGGAAGGACCGCTCTGCCAGCCTCAGCAGCATTTAGATTGCAGGCATGTCTCTCTTGGGAGTAATGTCTGGGCGTTTGTGAAATATGGTGTGTGGAAACACGGGCTTTTATTTCTGTAAGTGCTTGGCTAGGTACAAAAGCTGATAGCAGGACCCCTGAGCCCAGCAAGAGGATACTGATGGTGAAGCACACACATGCTTTCTTTTCTCCTCTGTCCTACCTTTTATTTTTCCCCTTCTTTCATTCTACCCTCACTTTTCCATACGTTTCTCCCCCATCTACCCACTTTCTCTTCCTCTCTTTTTTTTGAAGAACAGGAGTTATGGAGCCCTTCTTTTCTGGGGTTCCTCAGGAAACACGTCCACACATGGCTTGCAGCACCAGTTCTGAACAGGCACCAGCCTTACAACAGCTGCAGCTTTGGCCAACAGCAAAGACCACCAGTTTTAATGCCAGGTAGGATAAAGTGGTCCATCATCTGAGTCACCTGATATGCTCGAGGTTTTGTCACCTCAGTTGTAGTAATCTAGTTTTAAATATACTGTGAGACCTAAATATGTAGCAGAAAACTCTGTGGGGAAAATTCAGTGTTATTGCCATTGTTTATTTCCAGTTAATTGACATGGTTGGTGTTTCACCTCTGGGGTCCTCTTAAATAACTTGGGCAGCTTTGAAATATATTGGTGTATGATGCGAGCAAATTATGTCAACAGAGAGACAGAGCTAAGATCCCAGAGAGAAGATGAAGGGAGTGGGGGGAGAGGAAGATTAATTTCCCTCCCTGCAACTGGCAGCTTCAAGCCTGGACCCTCACCCTGCCGCCCTGCTGCTGATGAACACTGTGCTTTTGGGCAATAGCCATTACAAGTGAGAAGCTGTTGGGAAAGCTGATCCCCACTTCCCAGGCATTCTTTGCAGATTTTCCTGCTTCTGGTTGCAATGCACTGGGAAGCAGCCTGATACACTGTTGTACCATTCATGTGCCAGTAGAGCATCTGTGGTTCGTGGGCCCAGAACTCATTTAACATTACTGGGAACAATGTGCTTTAAAAAAAAGTGACGGGAATAAGAGGTGAACGGGTATGTCAGAGCCTTCTTTTCTGCTCTTGTCGAGACAGAATTGTTCTGTGCAATAACACTGATTTATGCAGAAATCATTAATACAGTAAGAGCTTTGCCAGTCGTTCTGTAATTATGCTGTCCTTGCACAGCTGATGTTTTTTTCCCAGATACTCTAATTGCATCTTTCATTTTTATCCCTAATGATGATGATTGTATCTCGTTGTAGCATATTAATCCCTTTGTCATCTCAGTGTTTACACCCTGCAGACGTGTTCATTTCTGGAGCCGCCAGTCAATGTGCTGTACTTAACTGTTCCAAGCTTTTCTCATGTTCAGTCCATCCAGTTCCACTCCAGCTCAGCAGTGGCTGTGATAGTGAGGTGATAAGAATTAAATGGAAGTCTACAAGTTTGTTTTGCAGTAGATGATCAGAAAGAAGCTGTGCCAATTCCCTGCTCAATTATATGCTGTTTTCATAAATGCATCCTGTGGTTATATTTGGCTTTGTTTCACTCGTGGAAACGAAAGCTTTGCATTTGCTGCAGAAAACCACATCAATTATCTCTATAATGTAACCTCCTTAGTATTATCACATTTTATAGATGGAGGTGGCTGAATGTTACAGTGTTCCTGAAATGATCTTTGTGGCCATGACAGCGCATTTCCAAGGTCACCTTTTTCATTTCCTTTTCAATTCGTCTTCAGCTTTGCATGAGGCAAAGGAACATCTCAATGTGGAAGGTGCATAAGCAGGAGGAGAGGGACAGGCTCTAGCACCATTCAGTTTGCCTGTGTTCATTAACACAATCAATCATTCTTCCTACTTCAGACATAATTAAAAAAAAAATAACAATCTAAAATCCTATGGTGGAATTTCACATGGCTTTGTTCCTTGGAAGCCTTTGAAACCTCAGACCATGGCAGTAGCTGACTTTAACAGCATCAGCTACACAGTGAGCATCCAGTCTGGCCTTCTGCTTATCACATGCCACTGGATTGCCTTCAGACATCCAGGGAGCCCTGTAGCTTCAGTTAGAGTAAGGCAGTGAAATCGTCAGACTTGTGCACTAGTGACAAAGCTCAGGAAAAAATGAGGTGCCCTAAGTGTGTGTCTCCTTTTGCAGTAGGACAGACTGGAATTAGGTGAGGTAGCAGTCAATAGGGCAGGCATAATCCCATTCTGTCAATGCACTTGGCACTGATTTTTGTTTTCTCTCTCTGCACAGCATATAGGAACAAGGTGTTGTGTCACCCTGCCGTATCTGCTGGCGCACTGATGAAAAAGTGCTGAGAACACATGGTAACTTCACAGCTGTTTCTAGCATGTGCTGCCATCCATCCCTTTTTATGAAATACGGAGATTCCTTCTGAAAGTAATACTAAAATATATACCACACACTGTAACTGAGCCTTTAAAAAGAAGCTCTACTTTTATTCCAGTGGTAAAATGTAGTGACAAAAACAAGAAAGCTGGTGAGGTTTGTAAGAGTAAATGTAACTTTTTATTACCCCAGAAGCCAGTGTATTTGTTTAAAATGCTGGATTTGATATAGAAATTACCTTTTTCGTCATCAGTTCATTTTCTTTTGCTTCCATTTTTTACCTTCGCTTTTCATCTTTCACTTCTCTTACTCCGCTGATCCAACTGTTTTCTCTTCTGTTTGCCCTTGTATTTTATGTGTTGCTGTCCCAGGTTACCCAACTGAAGATGGGCAACGATGCATCTCTAAAAAGGCTTCCAGGAAAGTAGACACAGCTGTAAGGATCTATCAGTAAGTAGTTTTTTAACTACAAGTTCCAGTTCTATCAAAGATCCGGGCTGCTTCTGCTTTTCACATCAGTGGAAACCACCTACCCTTTTACTTTCCCAGCAGCAGTTTTGTCAGCAGTGGCAGGAACGCTATTAGAGACAGGAGATGCAAGCAGTGAAGAGTTTTTTAAGGCCACTCTTGACAAGAAGTCTGGAAGTCAGATAATAATCATGATAAAAACAACTCCAGCAGCAGCTCCGTGTAAAAGCTTAAGCTTGTAACCACAGTACTAGGGGGTGGCAAAACCAGTAGGACCATAATTGATACTATTTAATCTGTGCTCAAGAGGAAGGCTTGCTCTTTCCTCCTGCACGCTCCCCAGCACTCTTAGAAGAACTTAGATATTTCTGTGGAATCTACATTATGTTGTTTGCATCTACATTTGGTTCACAGGCATAGATTGGCTTGTGAGTTGCCAGTCATTGAAAGAAAGTTTTCCCATCACAAAAGCAAAGGCTGTGATTGTAAGAACGGAACCTGTTTTGTGTGCATTAGTGACTGCCAAGCTACAGAGGAAAATAATTCTAAGTCATTTGTTTCTCAGTAGATTAAATCCAGTATTTTCAGTGTATGTTTCTTGGACACCCTTACTGTCCTCACTGCATGTGTAATTTGTCTGTAAAATGTTCGTGTAGCTCAAAGCCATGGGTCATTCCTTGGTCTCTCAAGGAATTGCAAACAGTGTATTTAAATCATTCAAGTACCTGATGTTCTTAACAACTTAAAAGCAGTTGTCCACTATAGGAGGGCTAATTTTTAATTTTATTTTTTTTTAAACACATCTATCCAAAATGATGCTAGGCTTTTGTATTCACAGCAGGGAGCACTGTGAGGTTTAAATATCCCTTTAATCACTAAGGATGTAATAAAAACAAGAAGAGTTCTTTGAGCTGCAGAGTGTTACCCAGGGAAAAATCTACTCTGGAGCTTAGAAATGTGAGTTGAAGAGACAAACTGGGCAATAAAATCCTCAACTACGGACCAAACTGGCTCAAAGTTGGTCTGTAGCTGCCCATCAGGAGCTGAGACTCGGAGGGGGAAAAAAGCCATTCAGCACCTCTAGAGCCATAAGAGCCAGGTCATAAACATTTCACAATTTGCTGGGTAGGGGGAGGGAGCCGTGGGTCTGTTATCCTGCCTGAAGTTTGTACCATGGCCCATGGCTGCAGCAAAGAATGAGTATGAGGAATTTGTTAACATGAGAAGAAAGGAGGAAAAATCTGGGCAGATAGAGATTGCAGCAAAGCAGTGAAGTGGGAGCTATGCTTGGTCATGGACATGAATGTGGGTTTATGACAGCCTCGTCTCACTGCAGGCTTGAGGGATCTCTGAAATCTGCCAGGTACTGTTTTACTGTTACTGGTGATACTGGTGATTATTACCTGAATACCGTCACTGTGGACACCCGTATCATTTTGCTCCCAAGTGATGAACCAGTTGGGTGAAAAAAAGCACAGCTTGGATTCTCTCCAAGGACTTTCTACTTAATCGCCTAGATATTCCCAGCTCTTTGTTACTGGCTTCAGACTTTCCTACAGATCATATATATCCCATCATAATACTCCATATCAGCTTTCAAAAACTGCCTTGCAGGATGTCTCCCAGGCTGGTTAGGCATCCTGTGGGCTCAGCTCCCTTCTTCTTGAGAGATATAGGCAGAGAGTAGTACATAACTGCGGCTATATAACTTTTTATAATTCTTTTGATAAAAATATAAAAGGAAACAAATGCTGACTGCATTTTACCATAGTAAAACAAAACAAAAAATGCTTTGAATCAAAATCTGCTACATATATTTTAATTGTTCTGTTCTCTTGTGCTTTCTGGTTCATTATCTTTCTCAACATTCTTTAGTCACCGATGCTGCAGGATCTGAGCTCTGCTCCGTTTTGCAGAGCTCACAACAGTCTCTCTTTGAAGATGGTCCCTTTGATAGGGAGTTATACAGTTTATTGACTTCATGTTTTGATTAGAACCTTGCTGTGATAAACAGTATATGGAAACTTTCTTAGGAAACCGATGGAACAAATCTGTGTTGGCAAAACAAAACAGCTTGCAAACCACCTCGCATTAATCGACTCTGGCTTTTTATCTGTTAATGTATTGACTCTATCAACGCTTGCAGACCAACAGAAAGGATCCTTCACGGAAACCAAAGTAGTATTAGTGTATCTGCAATCTCAGAAATCCAAAAGTCTGGCTTTTGCCTGCTGCTTTTCTTGTAGAAGGGGTTTTTGTCAGGTTGCCAAAGCTCTGTCAGCTGGGCCTCCATTCAGCACAATACGTCCTGCTCAGGAATTTTTTCTAACCTTGATTCATGTTTAAATTGAACTGCCAGCAGTTTTTAGGCTCTGCATAAAACTTCTCTTCTTTTTCCTACATGCGCATGTGTATCCATGTAAACACGCTGATGCACGGTGTTCACCCAGAGCTGCTTGCTGCCTGTTTCTGAGGCAGACCCTCCATGCCTTCTTGCAGGACCCTCGGTGTGTGAGGACAGAGTCTTCCCCGGGGCAGAAGAGGACCCACAGCACCATCGGTGTTGTGCTGGGTAGCACTTTGCTGCGCTGCAGAGCCGTCCTTGCTGCCCCTGAGCTGAGAAGTCCTCACAGAATGTGCCTTTTGTGGATTTGAGCGGGACAGATTGCTGAGCTGTGTCTGGGAAGCACAATGGGCAGACAGGAAAGCAGTGCACCTAACATCAGGAGTCTGTGAAAACTTGAAAGAGCTCCAGACAGATATACTTTGCATTTGACTCTGGACTGCAGCCTTTGAGGCCAAACTCAGCCTTCAGTGTTAAGTGGCTGTTAAGCATTTCCCTTCTTGTCTCAATGCTAACTAACTGCTGGGTGCATATTCCAGGACGGCTGGGGAGGGCGGATGTGATAAAGGGGAGACAGAAGAGCATCTTTTTAGTTCAGGAGCCATAGTTTTGTGGCCAGATACCTCAATCCACAAACCTGCAAGAGGAAAAGCCTGTGTTAAACATCTAATGCACTACTTTTCATTTGCATGGGCCACTTTCACGTGTTCCCTTCCGAAAGAGATCCCCATCCCTGCTCGGGGGCATGGGCAAGCGGCCCACCCTGCAACACACTGTGTCCAGATGCCCGTTTTGAGTTTGCATTCAGCTGCTACCAACAGGCCCTCTCCAACCAACTGTTTTGTTTTACCAAATGTGATTTTGCTTTCTGAGAGCACAGGGAAAATTTGGAGGTAATACATTGTGGGACTCAGCATGGGGCATTCGGCCTTACAAAGGTCAGCCTGCTGTGGGGCCTCTTGCTGGGGTCCTGGGGTAGGAATGGCAGAACACAAATGCAATGTAACACATGTGAAGACACCAGGCAACTTTTACCAGGAAAAAGTCATTCAAATCATCTGCCACCATGAGAAGATACTTGTTGCCCTACACTGGGCAACCCATGTTCTTTTAGCCCTGCGCCTGTGCCAGACTATGGGGCAAGACCTGCCCGGACTGCAGAACTGCACGTGGATACCAGTATGGTGAGCAGTAAAGTGGCATTTATTATATCGTGTGGATTGCTTATATACCTATCCTACTTCATCTACGCCCCTAAAGCATACATTATCCCTTCGACACAGAGCAAAGGGAGAGTCCTACCACGTCACATCCCGAGTCCTCGCTGTCGCCTACTACAACAGATACTGTACTCTGGAAGCTGAAGTCGGTCACTAACAAGGACAGGCAGTTGCACTCTTAGGCTGGCACCGCCTAGGAGCAATGCTTCCATCCGTCTTTTTCCTCTGGATAAACACTGCTTTTCCCCACAGCCTTCCCTGTGCACAGCCAGACCATTTGATCTGTGCTGGTTAAACCTGTATTTAAGGGACAGACTGGTAGGCTCTAAAGCCAACTGGAGAGTTTAAGGCTGCTTCTTGTTTTTTAAGTATGAAAATAGGTAGCTATCTATTTATGTGATTCTGAGTCCTGTTAATGACACGCTTTCTACATTTTCAGTATCCGTTCTCTGCAGATGGCAGTGTCCTTCCTAAAGAGCTGCCAAGATGCTCTGATAACTGCCCTGTATACACCGGGTGAGAATCTGCTGAGTTGCATTTAAATGGCAGTAAGGCTATCCACATGTTTCAGAGGGAAGTATTTCTTAAATGTAGTTAGCACTTCCCTATGTTACTTTTTCTGGCTTGTACAAACTCAGGCAAACAACAACACTGCTTCACTTAGAATCATAGATGTCCCAAGCTGGAAGAGGCCCATAAGGGTCACTGAGACCAACTGACTTCCTGACAGTAGCTTTTACACCTTGTGCTTGGTCTTGTTCTTAGGGCAGAATGGTGTCCTAGAAATTCTGCCTGGACGGATGTGGTGCAGCCACCTGCAGACTCAGATCCTGATAACCAAACCCTCCTGCCAGCTGGCACACGTGATCTGTTCTTCCCTGGCTTGAGAGCTCCCATCACCAGCCAGAGATGGCAAAGAGATCACCTCATCTCAAAGGGCTCACAGTTCAGAAGGGAGAAATGGGGGAAGGAGTGCTAAGGGTTAAAGCTTCACATGCAGGAGAACTGCCAGAAAACATTTGCCTTACTACAAAACACAGAGCGGAATGTTTCTTTCTAATCACCTCCTCGAAGAGATGCAAAGCAAAAGCTCTTGGCTTCTGCTTTTGTCACCACTCATCCCCTCCCTCTGCGCTGCCCTAGCTCATCCTCTTCAGCATAGCAGAGCCTACTGTTAGAGCTAGGCAAAGCAGGATTTTTACCTGCTACTTGCAATAAGCTTTGAGCAGAGCTGTGTACACTGCTGACTTACACATCCCATGTCGACTCTCTCTGCCTTCCCTTTCCTTCCCAGCCCTCCAATTTGCCAACGAATTGTTAGACACCGTTCACCTCTGACTTCCCAGCAAACAGCCCAAGGCATTCTGTGGACAGACAGACAGGAGAGTAATGTGCTAAATTCCCCTTTGGCTAGTAATGAATTTCATGGAGATTACTCCTTTAGCCATGCTTTCCAGGAATAATAACAAATTCGCTTTTTTTCACTTTTAAAACCTCTCCAGTGCAACTAGAAGGGCTGGGAGATAGCTAGTTCTTAACTAGTCGTGGGTAATTAATGGCTCCACCTTCCCCATCAATCAGCTGGGAAAAGCCAAAAGGATTTGAGTGCTTGTAGCAAACGTGTGTTCTCCAGACATGTTGATAGGCAGTGTGCAAATGAAGTGGCAGCAGGAGACCATCTGATGCCTTTTCGTGGAAGGAACAGTAAGTCATGATACATCCCACGCTCCTGTCAGGTGAAGTCTGAAATTCCCAGTGCTGCTGCTGTGTGGTTTCTGACTGTGTGGGATGTCGATCCATCTCGCTAGTATCTTGAATCTGACCCAATTTTTGATCCATTTTCCCTTTTCAGATTCTCATTACAGTCATTGTTTCTGCTTTCTGCAGTTAAAATACTAGTGTTGCAAAAGCAGGACATGGGAAGCAGATTGGATGCTGGCTTCCCTTCTGTAGCAGAGCAGAAAAGCATTTCTGCATCCTGTTCCATTTGTGTCTGATAGTGACTCTGCGAGCACAAGCAGAGGAGATTTGATCTTATTGCCATTCACAGCTGATCTTTTTCCTTCCGATTTGTCCTTTGACGTATGTAATAAATAGTCTTCAGTTGAACTACAGGTTATGTTACCACACTGCATGACAGCCTCCTCCTCAGTGGTACTGAGACCCTGGGTTTGGATTAAGCTGAAGAAGACCCTGTAGTCTTTTGTGTTGCCCAGTACTTTAGAGGGGAGGTCAGGAAGGCCTTTGGAAGATGTGGTCCCACAAAGTTGCCAGGAGCCAATGGACCATCTGCAGCTATAAAACACTCCTCAGGACTTAGCAAACTCTCCAACCTCTTTCTTGTAAATGTTCTTTCTTGCCACAATAAACAGTGGCCTTCCCTGCACAGTACTGGGATGCCTGAAATTCAAAGTAATGGTGAAAAAGAGCAGTAGTGAAAATCCCGAATAAAGTCTTTGTTCTCGTTGCATGTTGTTGCATTCCCTGCTCCAAAAGGCACTACATGCAGAACTGAAGGGATGTTTTTCTACAGGAACTGACTGTAAACAAATTCAGAATGCTTTGCATGTCAGTCTAAAAATCGGATGTCCCAATAATGTCATTGGCTGAATAAAAAGTGTTTATTTTATTGTGAGCAAAACTAGACCATGAATCAGCTGCTGCCTTATGGTGTTGCTCTTTGAGATGAAGCAAGGAACTCCTAAATTTGTTGTGCAGGATCCAGCTCTGGCCCATCGAGACTGATATCCTGCTTTTGACCTCCTCTTTTGAACTCTATATTTGACCTATAAATGTTAGTATAGCTGTTTCTATACATGAATGCTTGGAACTCCCTCTTCACCGAGGTGTAGTGGCTGGTTTGTGACCTGACCCATGAGGCTTGATTGCTGTCTCTTAGCACTTGTAAGCACTTGTAAGTACAAAAGCTAATGGTCACACTTGCAGAATAAACTAATTAAGGTAAAGCACTGCAGTCCTTCGGTTGTGCGCAGCCTTTCATGCAGTAAGGGCAAGCCTAGATAAAACCTGTGCCTGATCCACACTTCAGATTTTTAGGTCACTTGCACCGGTCCTGGAAGGTGCCAGCTGAAGGAGGTTGGTGCCCGTAAAATGGTGTGCTAGCATAGCTGTGTTGTTAAAGCCATGCAGCTTTATTGGTGAGGCGCTGCTGAAAAGATAAGTTGTGAGCTTGAGGATGTCTAACGCAGCACTGAGAGCCATGCCAGTAAAAAACGGTAAAATAGGCAAATTAACTGTAGTTAAAGGCTGTGAATGGAGAGACTGGCTAGGTAGGTAGCCTTACCTGATGCATTTCTGTCAGTGGAGTAAGCATCTTTTGGTGAATGCATGCATTACTGCAGTGTCTCCGTTTTGAGACGGTCTCGAACTTTAAGTTTTCCACAAACTGTTAATCGCTCGGGAAGGAAACAGCTTCCTGGTTCTTACACCTTCCCTGATTTGACATGAGGTGATTCTGTGCTCTGGACATGAGAGTTTTACCAAATCCTTGGAATAGCCAGACAGAACTCTGTCTGTGCTGGCTAAGGGCTGTTTAGGTATTTATTTATTTGTAGGTAAGTTTTCCAGTAGTGATTTTAGTCTATTTGTTTAGAAGTGCGTTAGCAGTAAATCAAGGTGCATTTCCCCTGTAGGGTTTCCTGTATGTCAAAGCCATGTTAATTCTCTTTGATTTTCTTCCCTTAGCCCCAGCCATTGCTGCAGATCCTTCCTCTCTTTGTCCCTTTGGACATCAAAGGATTGCAAGGGGACAGCCCTGGCAAGAAGCTCCTCCCTGCTCATTAGCCTCCATAAAACAAGAACTCACCTTGGCTAGCTGTGCTTGGAGTCCCATCTGCATCTCGGTCACTCTTGACACTGGATCTCAGATGGAAGGGCTTTTGCTTGCTTCAGGACATCAGACCTGCTTTTGAACTGGACTGTTTTGGCTCCCTTATTGAGAACTCTGGTGGCTCTCTCAGCTGTGTGACTTCCTACACTCCACATTACATGGAAAAATGCAAGTTTTACCAGGTAGGTGCGGCACTCCCTCCTATTCTATATTGTGCGGAAAGGTCCTAGAGTTATGCCAGAAGTGTACAATAATTTTATACAGAGAGGAAGTGCTCCTAGGGATACCAACACTTGTAATTACGTGACTAGAGATAATAATAATTGTTATCATTGTTGGAGTTTTGAGTGTTTTCTGTGAGCCTTGGAAGATGCTTTGCATGGGTAGTAGATGTCCGCTCACAGCTGTGCCTGAAACTCCCTTATCTGTATCACCTTGTACAATATAACCCTTCCCTGAAGGATGGAGGTTTTGTCTGCGTATTGTCTGTGAAGTAGTGTAAGTTCCTTTGGGTTGAACGCCACAGAAGGTTTGGAAATATTCTTTATATTGCTAAGAACAGATCAGGTGCAAACTAACTGTTTTGTCTGCCCCTGTCTTTTTTCTGCCCTTTGAAAGTGAAAACCCCAAGGAGACAGAGCCTACAATTTCCACCATCTTTTCACGCCCAAACACAGTATTTTTTGTTTCCATGGGGTATTATTTATGTTTTTCTTCATCAGTCTTCCTCATAACATGCTATTAACCTCTTCTCTGTGGGACGTGATCATACTGGGCACAATGACAGATATGCACTAGGAAACTGAGGACCAGACCAGAGGCACCGCATTTGTCAGTGTAGCTGAAACCCAGATTTAGTCCTGTGTTTTCCAATGCACTGCAAGGAAAAGACTGCTTATGTAGTTCAAGCATGCAGTTCACCTACACTGAGAGATGTCTGGGTATTCTCAGCTTCTTTTCTCTGCTGTTGTAGTGTTGTTTTGTGGGCAAAATACATGTACAGTGACTCAGATAGCATCTACTTTCACCATGGTTTTGGGGTTTTTATCAAACCTTCCATAGGGTACTGATTCATACTGCCACATCAAGAGAATTTTGACTTAAAAAGCAACAGTGCAGTACTTCATTGTGTTAAAGATTCCAGCTGTTTCAGAAGTTATGAGGTAATCATGTTCTTATGGAGTCATTTTTGGTGCATGACCTTACACAGCAGAAACAGGACTGTGTGCCTTTGAGAGATGAAGCTGTAGCACTAGTAGAAACACAGTCCTTCTGCTACAGCCAGAAATCTTTGTGTTCTGGGAAACAAGGTGTTCTCCAAAGCGTGGAGGTGTTTCTGGCATTATAAGGTCAGAGAACACGAGTTTCTTTGGCTGTTGGCAATATTAATATATCAAATAGCTTTATATACATTTGTGGGTTCCTTCCCTGAGGATTCTAGATAGCTTCTTCACTGAGACAAATTCAGCATCACCCAATTTACTCTCATTTCCCTTCCTCTCCTTTCCATCACCTAAATAGGAAAAAGATACATGCAACCTATTCTAGTCATAAACCAAAGCACAAACTGCTCTTATTTGTATCAGGACTTTAAAGACCAATGTGGTATTGAGTGAAGATCTCTTAATTTTCGGTGCTGGCCTTTATTGTAGCAGCTGTCTTCCCTTACAACCTCATAAAGTGTATGTTTTAAAATGTGCTGCATGTGGGGCCACCACAAGAATCGTAATAGCAATGATTGGTTTTAAAGTCACTTAGAACTAAAATCCTCCGAAGATGTTTAAAGCTTTCTCAAACCATCCTTAAAATAAAAACTAAACTATGTAGAAGGGGAAAACATCAGAAGTATGGGCTTAAAGAATGCAGTTCAGTGCTTGGACACTTCACTGCAAACCTCTTTGTGCTGTAATTCCAGTGTCTTTGTGAATCTGAGCATGGCTCTGAGGTTAGCTGAACGGGCACTGAATCGGAGTGAATTCGGAGCACCTTGCAGGCCAACCAGGCTCTGCCAGGCAAATATGAAGTCGATCCTGCAAGTGGGTCCATCACTGCAGACTCCCATTGAAGCTGATTGACATGACTTTGGTGGCAGCTGTGTGCCTCTGTTAGCAAGCTCATACCTTTGTATGCAAACTGTTCATATCCTGTTTCTCGGCCTCAGATGGGGCACACAAAACCTGTGACAAGGAGGACGTTAGCAACATTTTAAAGTCTTTGCTGTGGTGTTGACTGTGTGCGTGGCTCTTTGTCCTCGTCGCTCACACAGGTTCACTGGCGAAACCAGATTATGTCTGCTTTTGATTTTTAATTCAGTATAGAGCTCCTTTTGCTTTAATTCCTTTTGATTTCTTTGGAAGCCTGTCAGTGAGGACCCCTGAGATCTGCCTCATTGCAGGCTCATTTAATGGCGTTGGAATTTGCTTACAAAAATGTTAATTGTAAAATTCATTTGGGGGAAGGCGTGAGCATCGATGGAGCTAATCAAAATCTGTTTGCATGTATTTGTGACTGGATGACTCCTGTGGGAAATCAGCCCGATTTTATTGTAACTCCTTTTGATACATGCGCTGCACTGACTTACCCAATGCATCGTCTCATGGCACTTTCATGTCTTTGCAAGAGGATATGAGGGAAGCTTTAGTAAGAAGATGTTAACAGGCTAATCTTAGCGAGCAGACTAGGTGTCACTTCTTAGCCAGTTCATTAATGTCGGATCAAAGCAGAAAAAAAGGGTAAAGGGTATTTTTTTAAAGTGCCTGAAGACCTTTACAGATTGACAGAATTACGTTTAAATGTTTCTTAATTCTTGATAGAGTAGGCTCACATCAAGTAGCTTTTGTGGACATGTGCCCCTTTCAGGAAGAAGCTGTTTTCTCTGGAAATAGTTGCCTTCTTTCCGTGTCTGTTCTCTTAAAGATATTACCCAGGGGAAAAAAAGAGAAAGATAAAATCCCTTATTTCTAATGTGCTCTGAATAAAATTCAATCCAAGCTAATAGGCAGAGAAGTTTCTGTTTTTAACAAGTAGCCAAGTGTGGCTGATAATGCATGGCCAGGAAAGCTGACAGCTGTGCAGCTGTGTGCTGCTGAAGAGAGCACTTTCCACTGCCCTCATGGCCATCCCAGTGAGCTCCATTTCCAAGTCTGGTTCAGACCATTCTTTTTTTCTTTTTCCTTTTCCTTTTCCTTTTTCTTTTCCTTTTTTGGAATATTCAGCTCTGTCTCCTCTCTTTCTTGTCTCCTCTTACATGTCAACCTCCTGTCTGGCCCTTCATAGTCCTCTGCAGTGATTCTTCACCTCTGCTGCCAACCAACTATCTGTTGTTTTCTCCCCTTGCCTGCTGCTACACTTAAAATATTTCCAATCCTTTCAGCTTTCATTGTATTCTTTCGGTGAAGTGTTTTGTGTAACCCTGTTCATACCAGAACAAGAGTAAAAGCGGATTGTGGCTACCCACCTGTCTGACTTGTAGGATAAAAGAATTAGGCTGAGTTTGTACAACACACAAGTCTTTACAAAAGAACTTACCAGCTAAAGCCAAACCTGTCGTGTAAGCCATTATGCCTTTTGAGCGTTCTAAATAATAAGAATAGCCTTGGAGGGAGGATAATGGATTTTCCTTAAGAGAATTATTATGGCACAGGTTCTTGGAAGCACTTGGGACCTTCCTGGGTGAAAACACAACATTCACCTATGTGAGCTAAACCAGTGCTGTACGCTGTGGTGACTTGGAGCTGACAAGTCCTGGGGCGAGGCAGGAACATATGGCCAGAGCCCATCTGTTACAGCAGTGTGTGGAATTTGGTAGCTTTGGGTACTGGAACTGGGAAGGCCAACGTGGGTGCTGCTTCCCAGAGCCCAATCTGAGCAGGAGCAGCTGTTCTGTGCTGGTGCCCTCCTGCCCATCTGAAGTTCCTGTTTTCTCTCTCCCTGGTAGACCTTAAAGCGCCATGTGAAGCACTTGCTTCCCCCAGCCTGGAGCCCTACCCGCAGAGCTCCATCACAGTCACCCTGGAGGACATGGGTCTCTGGATGAAGTTTCATCAGATAGGGACGGAGATGATCATCACCAAATCCGGCAGGTGAGGGGACCAGGACGGCTGCCCACACCCTTCTAATCTGTTTGCAAAACTCTGAGCACTCTTATTTCACATGGTGACCCTCAAACTTGTAGCCAGTTGTGCGCATCTCCCTGCCTCTGACACAAGAGTTGCATTTTCAGGCTATCCTGGAGATCCAAACTGCAAAGTGCAAAAGGTCACAGCGGGGCTGATGTGTTGAGAAATCTCCTCTGCTCTTATCTCAGTACTTAACACTGATGTTCTTCCTGTTGCCGTGCAGTTGCTCTGGGAAGTGCCCCGGGCTTCCTTTGCCTCTATCACAGGTAGCAGCATAGGAGCAGTCAATACCTGGTGTTGATTCTGCATTTGCAGATGAAAACATGGCATATAATGATAAGCAGGCTACTCAAAATCTGAGTCATGTTGTGGAGCTTGCGGCGAAAGAATATGAAATAGTAATGTATTATGTCAAAGCTGCTGGGAGCTAAAGTAATTCCTTTGGTAGGGAAGGAGGTGTTGAGACTTTTCTGCAGAGTCAGAAGATGAAAGTGGTGGTAGGGAATGCTGGAATGGAAAGCAAGATGTGCTCCCAGGTGAGCACAGCCCACGCTAGAAAATGCTTTAATCTGTGCTCCAGGTCTGTGGTAGCTGCATGAAGCTAGCAGCTGCATACAAATTCCACTTATTTAAGTTTTCCACTGCTGCATTGCAGGAATTGGAGGCACAAAAGCAATAACAATGTCAGGCCACTAAAGACTGCTGCCATGTTAGTGCCTATTCCACCTAAACCCACAGGACTGGTAATCAATACAGCAGTGAGATAGTAAAAGCATTTGGTAGCTGGCCTGTACAAATAGTCCACCAGAACTTTGTGCGGCAGTGAGTAAACACGACCTGCTGCTTCAGTAGGTCATTAAGCAGCATTTGCTAAGTACAGAAATTCTTACATTCTTTTCTCCTTCAGACGAATGTTTCCACAATGCAAAATCAAAGTCTCTGGCTTAATCCCATATGCCAAGTACCTCATGCTGGTGGATTTTGTGCCTGTGGACAACTTCAGGTACAAGGTAGGCACTTTAGATGATGAAAGTTACGCTTTAATTCCATTTTGGTTTGAAATAGATTAATCTTTATGCTTCACTGGCCAGGCTGATAAATAAATAGTCTTCAGACAAAGTTCAGAAGTAATTGGTGGATTTTATGCCCCTCTGAAGCTATTTGTCACTTTTGCTTGGGGAGCAGCTGGAGAGGTAACTGATCTCTGTTGCAACTAGTATGCTTTTGATCATGATTAATGTTGGACTTCTCTGATGGCCACTGGGAGAAAGGGAGGAAAAATGAGGCCCAAACTTGGAGCTGTTTTGGTAACACAGTCATGGCTCACAAGAGATAATCTGCTGCTTGCCAGAATTGCATGCCTCAAAGGAATCCTCCACATCAGACACAGCAGAGTTGCTAGGGCTATTTAAAATAAGTCATTTTTTTAAGCTCTAGATTTCCATCTTTCTCTTCACAGTGGAATAAAGATCAGTGGGAAGTTGCTGGAAAAGCAGAGCCCCAGCTCCCTTGTCGCACCTATGTCCACCCAGATTCCCCAGCTCCTGGCAGCCACTGGATGAAGGAACCTGTCTCTTTCCAGAAACTGAAGCTCACCAACAACACTCTGGATCAACATGGGCATGTAGGTTGTTTCTGGCCTTTGTGCCACGCTTTCTTGGAATTCACTGCAGATAGATGTGAAGTGAAATAAGCGTGAAACAGATCACGTGGAAATTAAAAAGATATCCAAGTGCCCTCTCTTCCTTCTTCAATCCAGCCCTCTTACCTGCCTGCTAGGGAAGGTGCTAGCCTGTGCTGTATGTATAGTGGCACTGGAGGCACCAGCCTCAGGCAGGCATCCCTGGTTTGAAAGGGAAGTCCTGGGGGTCTCCACAGAAAACTTTGCTCAGCATGTGAGCAGTAGTTGCACATGGAAACCTTTGCCTTTGTCTCTGTGCCAGATCATCCTCCACTCCATGCACCGTTACAAGCCTCGCTTCCACATTGTGCAGGCAGATGACCTCTTCAGTGTTCGCTGGAGTATCTTCCAAGTCTTCAGCTTCCCTGAGACTGTCTTCACTTCTGTTACTGCCTACCAGAATGAGCAGGTAGTGTGCAAGTCCAAAGCATTGCTAAATACTTTGTCCTTAGAAATCTTGCATAGGAAGGTGTCTCCTCCAGAGCAAATTAACTTGAGTGTCTGTGATGGATAAAGGAAGAAAAAAAGGCAAAATATGGTTCTTGCAGAAAACATCTAGTCGAGGATTACATGAATTGTGCATATTAACTGCATTAAGTGCACTGTCAGTGACTAACAGAACCCCAAAGGTAGTAAAAAGTACAGACAAAAGTCCAGATATTAGGTATTGACCTTTTATATTTCTCTGGTTACATGAATCCCACCCAAATTCCCACTGACCCCGGGAAAGTCACTTCTCTCTGCAACTCACTCATAGAAGGAACTGCTGGGAGAGCTCAGATACTGTGCCAAGGGCATCCCCCAGCCCCTTGAAAGAGCTGCTGAGATAAATACTGAGGTGAAGATCTTGAAATAATAAAGAACCCAACCAGTACTGAATCCTGGTCCTTTATTTTAAGATCACAAAGCTGAAGATTGACAACAATCCATTTGCTAAAGGTTTCCGGGAGCATGGGAAGAACACTCGAAGGTAAACTGTTTTTTCATCTGAATTTATGTATAACGTGAGTTTATCTGAATTCTATCCAAGTCCACTGAGCAAAATAGAGCAACTAGCTCTGCAGAGCATTTTGCTTTGCCCATTGCATTTATTTGTATATGGGAGTGATGCTGTGTAGCAGCCTCCCCAGAGACTTGGGGAATGGGAGGAAACATAGAATTTCCTACAGAAATTGTGAGATGTGACAGGTTTGAGACCTGCATTCCATTGCAGTTTGGGTCTAGACTGCAATCTGATACATTCATAGCGGTGGTAAAGAGAGTCCACAGTAGATCCTTCTGTCCCTGTGAGATCAGCTGGATTCTGACATTTGAAAGCTCTCACATCTCCTTTCCTCTTGTGTGGAAAAGTGTCTCTACCAACAGGAATTTTTGTCTGTGAGAAGGACGCTGGATGCCAATACCAGTGAGGTGATCTGTGTGCTCTGAGGGCAGCCACTGATTAAGGCTGAAAGAAATAACCCTGAAGGCAACCCATAAACTGGTAATAGAGAATTTTCCAACTAGAAAATGGTATGAAAATATCTGAGATTTTGTTCTGTGTGCCTGAAAAGAAAATCTTATTTCTTGATGAAAAAAGCCCAAAGTGACTCTTTCTGAAAACATCAGGGATGTTCTTTCTCCTCGTAACAGGACTGTTTCTGACTAAGCTGAACGTTATTGACCATTTAGGAAAAAGGCTGCATTTAAGCAAAATGCCCAATATACAGAATGTGCATCCAGCTTTGGAGTACACTTACAAACTCTGTGCTGAAAGCTCCAGTGCTGAGGTTTTCGTGCTATTTTTGGCTTTTGTACAAGCATGAAAGGGGCAGCAACCCCCTTACCAGTTTATCCCCAGTATTCCGCGGGGTGAGTACTCTCCTGGAAGCACATGCAGTGTTGGCTAACTCCATAATTCCACTCTGGCACACATTCCCAGTGGATCTGTCGTGTTGCTTTGCAAGGAGGTGTAGCATGCAGAACATCAGAGCGGTTCATCTCACCTTTTGTCTTCCCAGGCCTTTGTCCTGCATCCCTTGCATACTTACCTAGGTAGAAAGCTAACTTACAACCTACCCCTGTGCACTGTTTCTTTCCCAGGGAAGGACGAGCCAAATCCCAGAAGCAAAGTCCAGCCAAGGGCCAGAAGAGAAAGCTGCCAGAGGAAACAGAGTCTGGTGCTGAGGAACGTGGTAATTTTAACAAGAACAAACCCAGAGTCGGTCACAAACTGCCTAGGCCACACGGGGGAAAAGAGGCAGTGACATACTTCTGCTGTGCCTCCTCACTGGGGAGAGTGGTCTGGGCAGGGTCCCTAACGGCTGCTGCATCCAGCTTTGCAAAGCTGGAAAGCGGTGCTGACTCCCTAATTCAGGAAGATAGCTTTTAGGAGAATGAGCCAACAAATGATGACTGGCAACCCTTTGTGAGGCCTTTCCCTCTCTTAATTTCTGTCTGCAATCTATTATTTCTTCAGTTTGTCTGTCTCAGGATTATTAAGTCTCTGCATGTGGTCCACAGGAGCCTGCTCACATCTCTTGTCATTAATGACTCCCCCCCAGCTCTGTGTACACCTGCCTCCAGCCTTGCTTTGTGACTGCATGTGACCGAGGGCTGTGCTCTCGTAATGTTTTCTCTTTGGCAGTGACACCATCTTGCAGCGTCACCAGTGACTTTCTTCTGCCCATGTGCCTTGGTTCTTGTCTGTGCAGTTGTGCCAACCCTGGTGCTTGTGCAGCTGGGTTGTGATGCAGATAGGGGAACTGATACCATTTAAAAATAATCTTTACTCTTTCTGTTAGGTTATTTTTAAGCTTGATCATTCCTTGCTAGGTTGAGGGAATGGGGCAGAACTGAAAGCCACAATGTAAGAGCAGAAAAAGCAGTAAAATACTAGCCCTTTAAGGCACTGTGGCTGCAGAAGAGGTAATGGTGTGTTTCCTTCCCCCATCCTGCAGTTAATTCAGCTGCTAATAGACCGTTGTGAGCTCCAACTCTCTCTTCCCCATTCTCACTTTTTTTCTGTTCTTTCTTTTCCTACTGTGAGTCAGATTTTGAGAAAGATGAGAATGTGGATGTGAAGGAAGAGAGTAACCCCATTGTGGTCAGCAGTGGATACCCCTTCTGGATCTCAGAGCAGAACAGCAGCCATGCCTTTCCTGCAGCATCGCCGGTGCCAGCAGAACAGAGGGAGGGTCCAGCCAGAGAGCAGCAAGTGCCGACACCATCCTACCAGACATACCGGTGAGTTCTGTCTCCTGGTGCTCGTGTCACAAAGCCACCCTTCAATTGTTGAGATGCCTCCTCTTTTATAGGTTATTTCCTAAGAAAAACAGTCAGTGTGAGTGAGAAGGTTGTTTTTCTGTTGGTGCCATACTTGGGTGATAGATGCTAGGTCAGCGTGGAGATGTCTCTGTAACAAAGCCTTTCTGTTTGACTTCTAACCTGCTGCTTGCGAGCATATTCATGTCTTAGTAGTGCTCTTTATTTCCCTGTGCTGAAATGCTTTCCTACCCAACTCTATGTAGCACAGAACTTGCCAGCCCTTTGGAGGAGTGAAGGACTCCAGTGATTGTTCCTTCCTCCGTGAGTTGTAGTGAGCGGGCTTACCTTCTTTTGACACTAAATTTTTCTGAGTGAGTGACAGCAGGACTTGGACTAAAATCCATTTTTACAGTAAGACAAAGATGTGGGTAAGGCTGTATCTGCACAGGAGAGTTAATGTGCCATAAGCCAACGTGTGAAGGTGGAGAACCCTTTTCAATATGTGTGTAATTCCATTGGAGTACAGAATGGCTCACCTGGCTTTCCTGCAAGCATCTCCACATGATAAATGAGTGTGGAATAGCTGACACATTGTAAATTCGCTCCCAAGGCCAAGTCTTCTGGGTCCCAGGCACTCACAGGGAATACAAACCCTTACCGAGCCAGGTTGTCCTTGTAAGGTGTGCTTGTGGAAAATGGAAAATGGAAAGCGGATGTTTGAAATGGCAGGGGAAGAGGGCAAGCTCGTAGCACTCCTTTCCCTGGGGATCTTTGTGGGTTTTCAGTGGTTTTCTGCTGCGGTGGGTTTGACTCGCTGCTCTCTCTGCCCTTGGGGAACAGGTTCCACGAAGCTGGGGACAGCCAGCAGCTCCCCAGCCGCGATGTCGCTGCTTTGAATGACTTCCGAGCGAGGTGCCACCCCTTGGATCTCGCCACAGTGCCTGAGCATGACTCCAAACAGCTCCCAGAGGGCTTCACCAATCTACCTCCGCTGCCCCCACCTCTGCCCCCTCCCCAGGACTACACCGGAGTGGTGAACATGGCTCTGGACTCAGTGGGGAAACCTGGAGCTCGAGCACCCATGTACAGTCCTTACGGCACCGAGCAAGGCCTTGGGCAGTGGATGGTGCCACCCCACAGCCAGTACAGGGCAATGAGCTACTCAGCCTTCTCCACAGATTACAACACACAAGGGGCTTCAGGACATGCCCACGGGACCATGGCAGAGTGGAGCCAGTACCCACTGTTCCCCTATGCCTGCTGGTGAGCAGGGAGGAACCTTCCCAATGAAAAGACTGAAAGAAAATTGTAAATGAGAACAAATTTGTTCTGGGGTGTTAACCTTGAAGCCTTGTCTGTAGTAGGCAAAGGGGCATTGCTGCAGATGATGGCATGGAACGCCTTCACTTCCTTGTCTCCTTGCACAACGACCCTTATGGTATTTCACAAGCAGCAGCTACACTGCTGGCAGTTCCAGCTGTGTCAGGGCACATCTGGCTCCAACTGTGTGTTCTGCAGTGCTTTTTCTCCAGCAGGAATAGGAAACCACAGGAACTGTGAGAGCAGCAGTGAAAGAGCTGCCGACCTCTGTCCCAGTCCATGATTGCATTTGGCAGTTTCCAAAATCCCTTCTTCCCAGGACATGTGTGCAAGGAGATAGGGGCTGAGGACTTTCAGTAAGCCAGGCCAAGAAGCTATAGAGGACTTTTGCAAGGATGAGCCAAAAAAGCAATTCCAGTGACCCCTTGAGCAGGTTCATCACTTAGTATAGTCAAACTGAAGTCTTGCCTTCTTTTCCAGGAGCGTGTGACAGTAAAACATGCACTGGTACATGCAGCTGTGCATCATGCAGGCAGGAAGAGCTTGTCTGCTGTACGAGAACCAACAGCAAGGCTCTGTATTGTGTCTGTGTCCCTCATGCCAACCCCTATCCCATCTCCCCTAGATGCGAGGTTAGTGAAACAGTCTTCTTTCTGCTGGTGGTGGAGGGACATTGTTCACAGAATTTGGGGCTGCTCCAGGGTTCTCCAAAGGCCTGTGCTTGCCAGGAATAGCGGTGCTGGCTTTGACACTCCAGCCTCTTTCTTTTGAAGGGAAAGAAATCTTTCACTGTGAACTTCTTCCACCCCCAGCCACCTGCGAAGGATATAATTTATAGCTGTTGTTGCTGTGCTATGAGAGCTTTGCCTGTAGATGCTTCTGACCGGTCTGGTGTCGTTCATCAGCCACATACTTTAAAATAATGAATACCACAGGCACCGAGCCACATGCTGCACTGCTTCCTGATGCAGTGCTTGGTGCCTCCTGGCTGCTCAGTGCCATCTTCTTGTGGGCTCAGGGATCTGCTTCACTGTTGCTTCCATTGTCAGAGCGGTTTGACCTTTGTTACTGCTGTGGTCCCCTCTCCCGGAGGAGCTATGCTCTCAGTGAGAAAACCATGGCCCTGCGTGGCAGAGAGGCTTAGAAAGAGTAAGTGTCCCTGTTTGCCAAGTCGCCCTGGCTGTGTGGTCCTTTTTGAAACAGGCCCTTTGTCTCCTTCTGTCTCTGCCTCCCTGAGGGAGGACAGAAGCGTTCCTCACTGTTATGCAGAGAACATTTTCTTGTAACACTTGAAATAAACTGCTCTGTGGTCCACAGCCATCAGCGGACAGTGAGGTGTGTGTGCCAGATGGCATTCTCTGTATGCACTGTGCAGCAGTGTGTGTGAGCAGAGCAGGGCAGGTTTGTGACTGCTGGTGCATCAGGAGTGGTGTGCAGGTGCACGCTGCTCTGCCTGGGTGCCAGCCCTGCACAGCGTACTGTGTTTATCACTGTTAAAATGACTTTGAAAAGTAGCCCTGCACGTCTGTGAAACTCAGCTACGGTGACTGCTTTTTTATTTAAAAAAAGACTATTGCTAATGGGTTTGTACTGCAGTGGTGATGTGTGCAGAGCAGCCGAATGAGCAGAGGCGGTTGGTGAGGTTCCCCGCGATGATCGCTGCCAAGAAAACCTGAACTAACGCCCCACGGCTTGTTGGTTAGCTCTGCTCCTTTGTCTTTGGAGCTGGGTTGTATTTCCCTCTGTGATAGGCTGATTGTGAGCATGGCCAGCTGAAGAGCACAGGGCAGCACAGAGAAGCCCGGGTGCCAGCAGGAGAGTGAGGCGCTGTATCAGATGTCAGCATGGCTTTGGGAGTGCTGCAGTTGGTGGAGCTGGTTTGGCTGTTCAGGGTGAGCCTCGGCCTTGTGCATGGGAATGCTGTTAATTACTCACTGCCTGCTGTTGCAGCGGGACTCCTCGCCCTCCTTCGGTGAATCACCCAGCTTATTAGCCAAGTACCTTTGCTTCCACTCCTCTGTCTCTGGTTAGAGGCTGCAGCTCTGCTGTTTGCTGAAGCCCTGACACACGTTGCCTGTAGCTGTGTGCTGTGGGCTCTCAGTTGCCGCCGCCTCCCTTTGCAGCTTCCCCTGTCTTGTTTTCTTCAGCTGTGGCATTTAAAATCTGTATGAGCTCTCCTGAAATACTGTTTTTGCACGCATGTGAGATAATGTAATGCATCTCTGACAGCTTCAATAAAAGGAAATGAGACATGCGGAAGGCAGGCCATTAAGAGCAATAAAATAAACTCAAAAGTGTGGGGTTTTGTGCATCTCTTTCAAGCACGCTATTGGCTCCACTTCAATCCTGCTACCTGGGGCCAGTTCTTACATGACACATGCTGTTGATCTCAGTGTTCTTTGTTCTCTCCGTGTATTCGGAGAGCCCCAGGTTGTCTGCTTGCATTGCTAGATATGACTCAGTCTCTTGTACTGATTCTTTGCAGCAAATACATTATTTTCTCTAGATTTTTACTCCTCTTCTGCAGAGGAGTTACATAAGGATGAGGACAAATGGACTCTAAATGGGATCGAGGTAAATTTCCTATGGGAAATAAAGATCCTGATTTACGTTGCATTGTCCTACTGGGTTTTGCAGCCTTAAGCCTTGTTTGAGGCTGCTTCAGTGCAGGTAGGAATGGCATTTTTGTTTTCTTGCCGCCATTCTTCTACCATAGACAGGCACAGCATGGTAGTGGCTGCAGGCTCGGTGGGGGCACTGCGATGCTGCTGCCCCACAACCCACACCGTGCCCACTCAGAAGACACCATGGGTCCTCCCAGTGGAGCAGTCCCCTCTCACGTGGCCATGGCCCATGCACTCAGGCAGCCCTGGGCCCTGCAGAAGGAGCAGCTTCCAGTGTGAACTGCAGTGTCCATCATTGGGTCCTCTGTGAGTGCCCCGCCATGCGTTTCCTGCATTCACCCATATCCTGGGTCACCTTAAGAGATGCTGCCAAGTAAGCAGCATCCACCCCTTTCCAGGAACAACAACAACATTCTTTAAGTCAAATGTTTTTTTATTACAGAGCTTAAAAGCCACTTAATTTGCAGCAAACACCAGATTGGGGTCCCATACAGAGCCTCCTAGCAGGGGGGAGTGCAGCATTTGGCTGACAACAACAAACAGCAGCCATCACCCACCGTGCAAGGCTGTACCAGCACACAGCCCACCGCCTCCCTGCGCCCACAGCTGCAGTAGTGCTGATGCTGATTGCCTCCAGGTGCACAGGGTGCAGGTGTCTGCTCTTAGCATCCCGCCCTCACCCAAACTGTGCTGCAGGAGGGAACATAATGGGTTTTCCCTGAAGGATGGGGAGTGGGTGCTCTGCTGAACTTTCCCCTTTTGTGTTGGGCGATGTTTGCTCCACAGCCCACCCTGAGGCTGTCTGGGCTCCTGCAGTACTCAGAGTGATGGCTTTGCTGCTGTTTGTCGTGCCTGTTTCTTCAGGGCTCAGCTCTTGCTTTTTCAACTGGGAGAAGAAGGCATGCTCCTGGCCAGGCTCCTCCTGCAGCTCCAGGTAAGCTGGTTTAGCTGCTGTGCTTTGTAAAGCTGTAATGAGATATAAGTGTGGTTTCTTGGGGTTACAGCCAGCAAGAGAAAGTCAGGCACGGATAGCAGCAACTTGTAGGCTCCCAGCAGAATGCTAAGCAAGTTGGAAAGCATTTCTCCTTCACAGCCTGTGTTCCTTGCAGCATGCAGAGTGCACTGCCCAGAACCAGTGCTGTAGTATTGAGCTCCGGGCCTGAGCAGCAGGTTTAGATAAAACTTTAAACAAGTGTGAAGCAGTTCTTTAATGCAGTGGTAACAAGAGGCCCTGCAGCCATGAAAAGCAGCCAGTCACCATGTGTGTGCTCTGCTTGATTTAGTGTTGTTCCTTTTTTTTTTCCTGAGTCGTGTGAGTTTTATGGCCCTTTGCTATAGGGTGCTGAATTGCCTCTGACACTTCTGTAATACTTTTTTTTTCTTTGTATGTGCGGGTGTATGACTGCAGCATTCCTGCCCAAGACAGTGCCCTGCTTGGTGAGTGTAATGGATGGGTGTAAGAGCTGTACTTCTTTGCGGGCACGCTGAGATTTGCACATCTTTCTCTCTGACTTTTACTGAAGAGGGAAAATTTTGTGCATCTGGAAAGGAGAATCAGAGAGGGCAGCTAGCAGGGCAGGGAGATACGCCCCAGCCACTCAGTTGGACACAGGGCACGGCTCAGGTCTGCTGTCCGTGTCCCCTGTGTGCTGGTACTGCTGCTCCTGCAGTGCTGAGCTGTGGGCCTTGCAGCAGCATAGGGAGCGCTCTGCAGTCTGGCTTTGGCTCTGGCTCCCCATCTGGAAGGGGCTACGAGGAGGGTGAGGTGCTCAGAATAGCTCAGACAGCCAGCAGCATTCAAGTGAGGGTGGAATGAGAACTGATGCAGACTCAGTAAATGTCAGTCTGCATTTTGGAGCATCCCCAGCTGTAAGGCTCAAGGGAGTAAGGAACAACGGGCAACTGAGCAGCAGAGGCATCCACAGCCATAGGGGTACGTTTAGCATCGTGCTGAGTGATACTGATGTGCCTGCCATACAGCCCTTAGGGGCAGGATGAATGATGTAGTGTCACTAAAAGAAACAAGCCTGGAGCCCCAGTGCCTGGGCTGTGCTCCAGCCCTGCAGACGCAGTTCTACCCTCCCGAGGTTATAGGGTAGAGGCAGTGCCCTGCAGAAGAGTGGCCCTGCTGCCCACACGCAGCCAGTTTGGCCGCTCCTCTGGAGGTGAAGCCAAGAGGAGCCTCCAGCCCGTTTCCTACCTTCACTTCATCCTGCCCGTATGTCTGTTAATGGGCCTGCCCTGCCTGCATCCTCGGGGACTAATTGCCTCACACTTGAGCAAATGTGCTAGGGGTTTAAAAGAAGTCTATCGATCTGTGCATATTCCTGAAAGCTTCACAGGGCCCTGTTGCCTTTGAAGTGTAAAAACATCCGTCTGCCTCTCTGCTTTTCCAGCAGTCTCCTGCACCATTTGCATCTCTTCCCCATTGTATCTCCCTGGCTACCGGCGCATCCCGTGGCCCCACGCAGTGCCTGGCTGTGGCTGCCCGGGGGCTGCAGGAGGATGGAGACAAAGGTGCAAAGCCCCATCCAGATGGGAGGCTGAGTTATTTCTGAAGGCCAATTTCCAGTCTCCCCCCAGACTGAGAATGCTTTCACTGTGCTCCGGGCAGAAGCTGAATGTGCATTCATCTGTAGTGGGCACGTTGATTAGAAAGGAGAGAGAACAACCCCTGGCTTCTTCCCATCACGGTCCTTAGCTTCTCATGCAGACAGTGAGGAAATAAGGTAAGACCTGGGCTGCTTTGGGTGATTCACCCTGAAATGTGCAGGGGTGACCAGAACTTGCAGTGGTTCTCTGATGTGGGTTGAGAAAAATCCTGTTGAAATGCAGTGGTGTGGGCAACGTGGCTGTGATTCTCCCCATCCCAATTCCCTGTACATTGGAGCTGGGCAGCTGGCTGTGCTGCTGGGCTGTTTAACTCAGGCACAGCCGTACAGAAGTGACTGTGCTGGAGCAAGTGGCTGCCCCTTGGGTTGTGGAAGGAGGACAGCACAGCTCAATCCAGCCCCAAATTCCAGGGCTAGGAGTAGCTGTGCCTCCCAGATGGTGCCTTGGGTTTCCTATTTCAATGGGGCTTCTTCGGCAGCGCAGTGGTGGCACCTTGCTGTTGGAGGCAGTAAATGGGCTCCCATCTGGTTGTAATGATCAGTAGCACTTTGGTGCTTGTTTATCCTCATGTTTTATGCTTCAGCAATAAAATACTGCTTCAGTTTGTTCGATCCATCCCGGTGCTGGATGGAGATGACTTCACAGTCGCTGACAAAGCGGTCCCTGTGGTACGCAGGGTGTTGCTTTTTTAGAAAGCTGGGCAGGATCAGATGATGTAGTGACAATTAGAAGGGGGGGAGAAGGGGGGGAAGCAGCTCGTGTGCACCTAGCAAAGAAATCATAACCCTTGGGTGGAAGGGAAGGGACTGAGCAGGGTTTGGCTCTGGTGCTGGAGCTGTGCTTGCTCACTCCTGTCCCCGCAGGGCTCTGACATGGAGCCGAAGGCTGTGGGTGAGGGGATGGTCAGGCACAGGGATCACACAGCACTACCGAGGGGGGAATGGGCTCCTGCTGCCCCTCTGGCTTACAGACACCTGGTAACCTTTGGCCTTCTTTTCTCCTGTTCCTGCTGTAGAGGAGCATGGTCTCTACTTCATTTCCCAGTGCAGTACTCCTTGGAGGCTCTTTAGCTCTCATCGGTGGGTGGGGTGGGGAGGGGTGGGGAGGGGGGGGTGGTGTGAAACACACACTTTTCTGCACAGAAATCCTTTTTCCCAACTGCCTGTCGGGGCACGTAGCTGCAGGAGGGAGCCAAACAGAGCAAGGTCTCAGCAAACGAGTTTAGCCCCTTCCGAAGCTCTGGGGCTCCGTTCCCCGTTCTGCTGCCTTTCCCTGGCATTTCTGACGGAGGGGGGGCACTTCTCGGGGCCGTCCCAACTGCGTGCCCTGCTGGCTTTACGGGACTATGGGGAAGGATGCGGTGGGATCCAGTCTTGCGGCGGTAATGAGGGCGCACAGTGCCACCCAGTGACCGCGGGACCCGAGGAGCGCAGCGCTGCTGTGCGCTCACGGGCAGAGCCGTGCCGGGTCCTGTTGGGGCGGCGCATCCAGGGGGGCTAAGGAGGAGCATTGCAGACTGGAGATGTAGGGTTGAAAATATACAGACAGTGAGGAAGAAGCTGCGTTCCCAGCGGCAGCCACACTCGGTGGCTTTCTGACCTCAAGGTTAACACAGGACCTTTCCTCCTTTCTGCCCAAGCCCTGCTTGCATTCCTCGCTGGGTTGAGCCCTGTGTCACGTTCCCAGGTGAGCAAGTGTCAACAGGCAGCTTTAGTGGTGGGGCACAGGGAAGGCAGCCAGCTGCAGCGGGGTGTGGTGTCAGCAGATCCGAGGTGGCTCCCAGTGCTGCAAACTGCTGCCCCAGCAATGCCCTGACATGTTTCCAGCAGGGACTATCTCATGGAGAGATGCAGACTAAGGCTCTATTTTGGGTGATGACTGCAGAGCCCACAGAGCTTTTGGCAGCAGGGAGGGGATTAATCTGCCTGTCCTTCTCCAGGTACGTTCTCTCCTGCCTCCACTCCCTTCCATTTTCTGTAGCTGTCTCGGTTCCACTGCCTCAGGGCTGCAGTGGGTGGCTGAAATGAGGCCACTGCAGCAAGGGAGGCACAAGTCCTGCACTCTTGATGGATGAAAGTCCTATATCTTCACTGCCCTGACAAGGACTGCAAGCTTGCTGCTCCCAGGCTGCTCCCCAATGTGTCTTTATTTTTGTATGTTTAAATTTAGGCCGGCATTGGTAACAAGCTGCCACTGCTGAGCGGCACAAACCCAGCATGCTGCAGTCAGAGCCATTTCCATCCTATCACCTACCTCAATCAGGTGGTGCCTGCTGACTGTTCTGATGGACGTGGGTAACTCAGCCCCAGATAGGCAGGAGTTGCTACTGAGTACTGGAAGTAACCCTGATGTTGTTTCTGGGGTACATCCTGCAGTGTGGGATGACTCCATCAGTGACAATGCGCTGCTTGTGTTGGTCAGCCCTGCCTTAACCCGTCCAGCAGAATCCCGGACCTGAGCCAATTTAAGCCTTTCAGTGGCAGGCTCCCCTCAAGCTGATGTGTCCCACGTACCAACTGGGGTGCTATTTCTAGAAGGGAAATCCTCTTTGTTAATTTTAGAGCCAGTTCTCTAGAGTGCTGAGCAGTCGCAGCTCCTGAAGGCAGTCAGGGCAGCAGGAGGTATTTGGTCTTTGAAGCCTACAGCTTTTTCTTACATGAAGAAGCCCCAGTGAGATGAATTGCACTGCCTTTGTGCCAGCTGCTGTGCCAGGCAGGGTGCCCAGGAGGCCTCCAGCCCACGTGCAGTGTGTAGCAGCAGTCAGTGCCAACAGAGCCAGTTTCCACTGCTTGTCAGCTGAATTACCTGGGAAGAGAAAAGCTGTTCCTCTTCAAGGTCAGTTGATTAATGGTATCGCTGGTCACAAGACGAGTGCAAAAAAGAGGCAATCCAACACTGCAGAAATAGATTCAGCAAATGAAAGTCCCAATGAGAATTCCCTGAATGACTTCCTTATGCAGATCAAACTAGTGAAGTAACAGAATGTAATAAAAAAAACCTGGGGTTGGGGTCCAGGCACCTAGGGGCCATAAGGCTTGTATGCTACCAGGGGTGCTTCACAGTGATGGAAAAACAGGCAAGTTTGTTTTGTATGTGTTTTTAATAACAAGGTATGGACAGTGACAGTGCACTCCAGGACCTGGCAGGGATCCTCACTTCTTGTCAGGAGCATCCTGGGGGTCTCGTGGCAGGGCTTGGCTGCTGAGCAGCGGTGGGCAAGAAGAATAACAGGAGCTGAGCACCAGGGGTTTCCAACCAGCTCCTGTTGTTCATTTATGTTGGTCCCTTCTGCCAGTTCAAAGCAGCACCCCCTCCTCTGACTCACTCCTTCTGCATCAGCTGCATCTCTGGGGCTGGGGCAGACAGGGAAGGCAAAGCTGTGCACCCAACCAGCACTGCTTTGCCCCGTGTGTGAGCAGAGCTCTTCCTGCCCCAGCCTCCCTGGGGGTTTATTACATGGTCAGACTGGGAAACAGGGTACACCACAGGAGCACTTGAGAGTCGTGCTTTCTCTTATGCATTCGTTCTTAAATTCCTGACCAAATGCACGATTACAAATGGAGGATTATTCAGCGCTGACTTTCAGTTGCCCTTGTTGGACCAGCCAGGATGTACAAAGCAGGAGCTGGGTCCCCACAGACACCCCAGATTTAGCTCTGATCCCAATTGTCTGGTGCGCCAGCGGCAAGTGAGACTAACGGCGTGTGCAGGGAGGGCTCTGGTTACAAATGCCTGGAATGAAGCAAGCAGGTGCTGGGAAGGTTATCTAAGGAGAGCACTGCGCTAATTCTCTGCTGCCTCTCACTCACCCCTGCCTGCCTCCAACAGCACAGGTGGCACTTCTGCAGGTGAGGCTGTGAGGTGAGACATCACCATCCTCCTGAGCAGCGGCAGCAGCTCGGCTTTTAGTGTGGGTCTGAGTGTCAGCGGTGGGCCCTGGGGATCCTCTGCTCTCCCAGGGAGGGCGGTCATGCAGGAGCAGCGCTTGCTGATTTGCTTCAAGCTCTAATAGCTAATGCAATTTCTGCTTGAAGGCGATGTCTCTGGGCTCCAGTGTCAGACAGGAGGCTCACTTCAGGACAGCTGGGATGGTTTCTCTCCCCGCTGCACGCCTGTCCCTCTCAGGCTGGTAGTCCTGCTGCAGGACGGCTCAGCTGTCTGCACAGTGACTGTCACAGTTTACAGCTCAGGGTATTAAGGTAACCTGAAATTGGAACTGCTTTACCTTAATACACTGAGCTGTGACTTGTGGTTCAACAGCTGCTGGGAGAGCAGCTGATACGCTCTCTAAAAAAAGGGCAGAGGACACAGTGTGGGACAGAACCCACTGCAGCTGCTCCAAGGTGAGTCATCGCTGCTGGTGAACACAGACCTGAAAAGCTTTCCTGTGTGCACAAATTACACTGGTTATTGTAAGCAATGTTTAAGAGGGGAAAAAAAAAAAGGAAAATTGTTCATATGCTGTGACAGCATTTTATTTTAGTGTCTTTAGGTATACTTGCTCAGGTAGGTTTACATTGGTTGAATCGATAAAGGAGTGTTTCACTATTGCATCAGTTCAGAAAGGAAACCTTCTAATTAAATGAGGGTGACCAACAGGTAAGCCCAGCTCATTCCGGAGAGCTTGTGCTAAAACTTAAGGCTTATGCTGTTTGGGCTGACCCAGCTCAGCTCACTTGAATTTAAGTCAGCAAAAGCTGGCGTGCAGCTAAGGCTACAAGCAAACCCAGCTTGAGCTGCTGTCACGGGCAGCTGTAATTCAGAGAACACAAACTCAGTGCATTGTAATGAGAACAAGGAGTCCAAGGACACAATGCAGGCTTTTATGACACCTTCCTTGCAGCATCTAAGAGATCTAAGAGCCTGATGTTCCTCATAAGTTTCCTTTTTTCCCCTACGTAGCTCACTTCAAGTTTCAAAACCATTGTTAATGATTTAACTGAATGATCTCAAATATTAAAAAAAAAAAAAAGTTACAGCTTTATCTCCACACTTACTTTGCAGTGACTGGAGAAAGGCAGAAGATGACCTCCTATTCTTGATCTGCAAAAGCAGGTATTTTTAACATCTTATGCTGACACCATCACCAGGGCCTGGTATGCCACGTGTCCCACCTGCACCGCTTCAGATGTACTAAAAATACCCCACACAACAACCAAAATTAAAAGCCTGTGCATAAATCAGTTGAGATGCTCTGTCATAGTAAAGGAAAAACATGGAGTTAAGGACAGTGACAGGAAGAGCACCGAGGGGCAGCGCAGGGGAAGGAGGCCGTGCTGTCAGTGGTGCTGGAGCTGCGCCTTTGCAGTCTGTCCCCACAGCAGTGTGACAGCACAGCAGGAGAAAACATGGGAGCATCGCTCGCGTGGCTGCGGCAGCTGCTGCTCACCTCTGGCCGCGGTTCCCGAAGGCTTCAGCTGGCACACGCTTCCCACAGGGCAGCAGTGAGGCTGTACGTATCTGCTCGTACTGTCAGGGCTTTAAGACTAAAAACAACAAATACTGGAAGTTGAGGCAACGTTTATTGAGACTGTACAAGCAGGGCACTGGGAAAAAAAAACAACAGTGGCTTGATGTTGGGACCAGCTCTGTGGAGTGGAGTAAGAAATTAAAAAGGCACTAATCTTAAGAAAAGACACTCCGTATATTCTAAGAATATAATTCATTTAATACTGTTAATTTTGTAGCACAAAAAAAATAAAACAAGCTGTGATCCCCAAAATAAACTTTTAAAAGCTTACACTTTAATATTATTGCCTGAAGATCATGGTCTTTAAATTACATATTGTGTTTTAAAGTTTACACAGTGAAGACTGTCTCAAATACAAGGCCACCTTTCCCACTGCAATAACTGTATCTTTGTCCCAAAAACGCATTTTCATGTAACACAACAGCAGAGGACAGCTGGAGGATGCTTTCACTGGTCCCCATAGGCAGTCTTTTAGGCAGGTCTCGCTTTCAGATGTAGGGATTGAGAAAAATGCTCAAAAAACTGGACTAGAAAACAAAGGCAGCCCACTCGTTCCCAGGATGTCTGTATAATATAAAAGAATTACAGGCACATGAAATGGCACAAAGAATGCTGTTTTTCCCTTTACAAATATAATGCTCGGGCTCTTCAGAGCCCCAACCCAAACAGGACATTCCCTTTTGTTTATGCTTTCCAATTTGTAAACAATCGTGAATTAAATTAGCGCTTATCCAGTGATGGACACGGATTGAAACAGTTTTCATTGAAACTTGCAGACTGCTCAGCGGCTTCAGTGTGCGCACACACACACACACACACACACACACACACACACGTGTGCACATGGGGAGGCAGTGAGCCTTCGTGATGGATAGCTATTGTGGCACCACGGATGAACGGCTGCTGGTTCAACAGCACCAACTACTGGGTGGTGCACAGATGGAAGGCATTGCTCACACCTCACACCCCGAGGAGCATTAATTTACACTGATGGGTTATTGCCCAAATGGAAGAGGCTTCAGAAAGCACCAGACGGCACACGCGGCAGCGAGAGACTGAGAAACCAGACAGTCCTTCCAAGAGAAACACACACGGATCAGATGCAGTCTTTGTATGAAAATATTTGTCTTGTAGCAAAATGGCAAAGACACGATTTGAAGCAAGGTTCCAATCGGCGCAGGTTGGGCAGCGTGCTACATTTCATTTCAACCATGCCTACCATAACCGAACCGACTGCTGTAACAGAGAAATAGTGCTCATCTGGGGCCCAAAATCTGGTTCACGGAAAGTTAAGAATTCTTTTCTTTGCATCAGATGCCACTACACACCATTTTTGCATAGTTTTGAAGGAAAATCTGCACTGTCAGAACATAATAAAACCTAAAACAACGCATGTGATCAAGGTGTGCACCTTATCCAATAAGGAGATGAGGCGGGACGCTTATTTTCATGAAAAAAACAACAGGTTAAAAGCTATGTTCAAGATCTCAAATCTCACAGTATTTATTTACGGACTTGGACATGCAAAGGAGGAATTCCACAACCAGTCTGAAGAGCTGCCCAGAAATAGGGCACGTCTGAAGTAAGGTTTCTCTGCAGCAGACCGAGCTTAGTGCAGTTGCTGTATTCACAAGATGACTTTCAGTAGTACAATCCATGTAGTAAACGTACAGGTGGAGTCGGGGCACAGAAATTCATGACCTCCTTTAGTTAAGAGCTGCATAGCTTTTTGTTGCAAGACAACCTGTCGATGCCTATTGTCAAGAATTACAGCACCAAACACTTCAGTCAATGCTACTCTACTTCACAGTTAATTTGGTAATAAAATGCTCTACAAGAACTTCTAGACTGTCAGCCACTTGATTAATACTACAAAAGATAACTAACAGATGAACCGAGAGTTTCTTTAAAAAAACAAACACAACAGCATTTTACATCTCTTGTTGGAAATGCCATTCTTAACACTTCTTCAGTGTCTTCCACTCAAGGATCTCATGGCACTTTCAGCTGAGCGAGAACAAGGTACTTTTACGAGGATCAAGTGACACAATCAATAAGAAAATGCACTGGAACTGAAGACAACGATCAAATTGACATTTATAAGAAGCAGGAAGGTTTTGCAGGTGTCTGAAGTTTCTCTTTTTGCTAGAATGAATAGCTTCCAATGTTGAAAAATGAATGCATTGGGGCACTACTGTTTTCCTGTCAGATATCCCTGGTTTTCTGTAGCAGGTATTTTTCTTTATCCAGGCTGTATTCTGTTAAATTGGCACTCAAATTATTTAAAGAATATGTTCCAGTTCACCTTGAAAACACATTTAAAGAAGGTAGAAGATACTACTGTACCTAAGCTTCCATATCCTGTAAACAGGCTAAGGACTTGACCTGTGTGGCACTGATAATACTCACATAGCTACAGCCATATAGTTCCCTACCAAAGGTGCAATTACAACAGTACAGCTTATGTACAGAAAAGGGGAGAGAAAGCTGTATTGATAAGAGACACCTGTGTGGCCTCCTCCAGCCTGAACTTTAATTATCAGGTGGGAAAACCTTGGCAGCTGACTCCAATTAACCATTTTCTAGAGGATGCTGGGAGTAGGAGGGATGGGGCACATATATAAGCCAGAGCCAACTCCTTTGGAAGGTTAAAGACTGTAGCATACAAAAGATTTGTGATGTGAGGGGAAAAAAAAAAAAAAGAAAGAAGAAAGCAATTTTAGAAGAGGAGCACAGCAATGTGGAGATGCCCTGGAGAAAAAGGTACTGTGTTCAAGGTCTTCAGCAAGTTGGGGCAGGTATAGCCAGGAAACTTGGGAGTGATAAGGGAGTCTAAAGAGAAATAGGTATAAGAGGTTTATGTTTAAATAATAGGATTTTATCAGTATTTACCACGGTCTTCTGTCACGTTCCTTTTGTACTTCTTCATGCTGTGGCAATCTGATCCATCTGCCTACCAAATAACAGCTTGGTGACAAGCACTACTACATTAGTAAAGCTCTACTTTCAACACTGCAGAAGGGCTCTGTGTAGACCAGGCCAAAGTGTTTCCCTTTAAAGCTCACTTATTACAGTTAGTGCTTGCAAAATCAACAGAAATACTTTATGTCAGAAATGGGTTACAAGTGCGAACCCCTCCTAAGCTTCCTTATAAATAAATGCCTCAGCTTCAACGCAGCTCAATCAATGGTTATTTGTATTTAACACACACTTTCAGGAAGGTCAACAACAAGCTTAAGAGTTAACCAGAATGAGCAGCTTCTAATGCAACTGCTTAGAATACATAAGCTTCAATTAATGTCCTTTAAAGAGACCATCATTGTAAGTGTACTACCTTAGGGCAGGTTTTCTTAAAACTAAGTCTTCTTCAGTCCTAAAATTGCATTTTTGTTGTTGCTTTTTGTTGGACAGTAACAGATGAGTTGCGTGTTTGCCCTAAGATAGGGCTCTTCCTACTGCACAGGCCAGAACAAGTCCATGGAAGTCTCAAGAAGAAGGATTTTCTTCCTGTGCTTGTCTGCTATACGCTTCAGTCTTCTCCAGCTTAAGGCCCAATACAGTTTTAAAAGTGAAACCAAATTCTGGTTGATGTATCTATGGTATGAAGGTCAGGCAGTGACTTCAGTTGTATGTATTCCAAATGTGTATTAAAAGAACTGTCAAACTGCAGCAAGCTGGAAAAATGGGCAATGCTAGCAATGTGCCATTTAGCCATCATCCCACCTCAAACAACACTAATGAGAGCCAGGAAAGGGAAGCAGCAGTGTAAATCAGATCAAGGGAATCATTCGTTCTCATCTGGGTTTTGAGGGTCAAAGATTTTGACATGTGTGAATGGGAAGAGCCCTTTTCGCCCGTTGACCTCTCCTTCCCACTGACCGTTTATATTCATCCTTGTAACCTTCACAATATCTCCAACCTGCAGCATTAAAAAAAACACCCATTAGCACACATGAGAATCTCACCTTTGATACAAATACAAATCAAGTAAACAAGAACAATAAATACAACTTCGTAACTTAAAAAATACCTTTGCATAAGCTTTAAAGGGAAAGCAGTTGTTTTTAACTGAAACAAACATTTTGTTGCTGGAAATCTGCACCCTTTTTGGGAAAACTTAACTAAATGAATATTTACATGTTGCAATAAATTGCTGAACCACACCTTTTCCTGTAGAAAAGCTTCTTCATGCTGCAATATATTTAGCTTAGACAGGCTGACATCACTAAAGCTACCACAAGTAATGAGATGCAACATGCATTCAAAAGAGCACAGTACTTGTTTTTAGCATTAGTAGGTTTATTTTAAAGGAAAATTATCTTTTTCAAAGAGATTCCTGTAGCAAACAGACTCAGAGTTCCAGTTCTGGCTGTCAAGGTCTAAGAAACTGGTGTAGTTCTCTAAAATTCTGCTATGCTTCCAAAGCAGACAAAAGCATTCTCAAACAGTTGTTCCCAAGTATGAGATGCACGAATTCTAGCTTGGTTTGCTGCTTTCACCTTCACTTCCCGTCAGAGAGTTTGAAACAGGAACAATGACTTGTCGAGCCTTTCCTATCGCAACTGTGTCTCTTCCTATTTGGCCAAAGACGAGTAGAGCTAGTAGAGCTAAGCTATGATCAAGCAAAAAAAGCCATCAGCCCAAGTGGTGAATTACTCTGTTCAGTGCTGTGTTTAATTTGTATTAGAATAATTCACACAGCAAAATATGTGCTACAGCAGGCAGTGCTGAAGACTACCTACAATTATTTCTCCCTGAACTGCTTCTGAAGAGCTGAGCATGTGGCCTGTTGCAGCAGCCCTCTTAACTACACCTCCCTTCCTGTTTACTGAATTACATCTATGTGGTAACTATAGTAAAAGTATAGAAAAGTGACAGCAGCAGCTAATAGCTAAGGGCACAAAAGGTAGAACCATGCTACGACCAACAGTAAGCACTTGAGAAGGTTCTTCCCCAAAGGAGATCCAAGCACCCCCAGTTGGGTTTCAGATCAGCAGCCAACTTCCGTAAGCTCCAGAGACAACAGGCTGTGATGTTCTTGAGGGAAAAGCATGTTATTATTGACATACTGTGTATAACAATTCATATGCATTATCTCAATAAGACTGATATGCAGAACTGACACGGGTAGTTTCAGGACCTTGGCAAAGGGCTTTGAATTCAAACTTCTCAGATGTGTGCATCTTTTCTCAAAGAAAAAGGCTGATTTTACAAAACATATTCCTAGAGCCTACTGAAAGTAGTTACCATTACTGCAATAGGTGTTATCTGAAGATTGCTCAGAAGCATTCCTAACCGCTAAGTGAGACTTAAGATGTTACACTGAACTCTGGCACTTGCTCAGCATTGTGTAGCTCTGAAATTTTCTCAGAAATGTAAGCTTGATGTTGTGTATTAGAATGGAATTATACATTAATTATACATTCACCCCCACTCTCTTGCCCCGCTTTTACCACTACTTGTAGGTTTTTTCCACTTCCCACCCAGACGTTCCAGACGGCACACATGGAACAATGTTGTACTTTCCAGAGAGGAAAATCCTCTCTGAACTCCTATACAGTTTTGTGATAATTGTGAGACTTTCTTTAACTGTCACCTTCATGTATGCTGCTCATAAACTCAAAGATAAAGCCTGTGTATCCTAAGTAGTTATACACCGCCTGATGGTTAGCACGCTCCTGTAGCATCAGTGTGGCTGGTTTCCATCTCTTCTTGGAATGCTGCAGCTTGCCTTGATGGTGTGCTTGAGAAAAAACACAATTTGTCTGACTTCTCATTAAATGGAAAGTCTAGAGAAGGCTTTATATAGTAACAAGATGACTTAAACAGGAACCTAACAGAAGCCTCTTTAGGAAAAGGCTGATAACATCTATAAATAACTCAGTGTTTCTCTGCTAGATTTGAGTAACTTTTGAGGACAGATTTGAGTTCCAGGTTTTGGACTCAAATTCAGAAAGCCTCAGTGCAACAGTCAAAACCCAACAGGAAACTGCATTTGCTCCACTCCATAGAAACAAGTCAGTTGGAAGCATTTTAATCTTGTTTCTCATTTTAATCATGTTCTGAGTCTGATTTAATTCTGTTCATATGCCGTAGAGTTCCATCCAAAGTTTGTGCAGAAGGCTTAGAAAAATATCCTTCAATTTGACTGATTTCTACAGCGTGGATGGGCTTGGGAGTCTGACTTCAGCTGAGCAAAAATTAAAAAAAATACAGTAAGTGTTTTATCTTTCAATAAACTGCTATGTAGGTTAACAATCCAAGAAGTTCTTTAGACTGCTGGGCAGGGGGAGTTGTTAGAGATCTGTAGCAGCTGTTAAAGAATGGTAGCTGAGAAAAGCTGCTCAAAATATCATCTTGTATACCAGGGACTGCTGGATGTTCTCTGCTTCAAACAAAATGCAGTTGCCTTTAAGACTGAACAAAATGGCATGCTGAAACAAGATTCTGGGGAAGGAACCTTGATGTCATGAGCAAGTAATTTTTGGATCCATGTTAATGACCTCTGGATTAGCAACATCTGAAAGAATATGGTCAAGTAGTCCCTCTATGCATTTTCCTTTCCCCAAACACTCACTAAGCACAGTATTTGGTAAATTCTCTTGATAGCCCCTACAGTACAGCCAGCTGAGGTGGGATCTCCCAAGAAAGTTTCTTAAGAAAGTTACTAGGAAGACCAGTAGTTTTTAAGAGAATGTTTCAGACCAGTTGGAAGGACTGTGTTATGATTAGGAACAGGACAGTCAGGAGATCTGGTTCTATTCTCACTGCTGCCACAAACTTCCTGTGCAATTCTGGACAACTCATAGGCCCTTATCTGTAAGTAAGGATAACACTTCCTTAGTGTCAGCATCCCTCAGATAAGTAATTCACTTGTAAAGTATGCCAGCATCACTGCATGGAAGCATCAACTGCTGACGTGAGTAATACTTCTGAAATGCAGCCATTTGGTTCCACCCAACGATAAAAATCAAAATGCATTTCAGATAGCATCCTTTCATTATGTCCCTGTTACAGCATGAATTCAAAGCCCTGGGGAAATGCAAGTTGTGGAACATGCCAGTCAGAAAGCTTACTTCATTCACTCTAAACTCTTCCGTACCTGTCTCCATTTGAAGCTGATTCATACACTGAAAAGGTTTCCTGCGTGCCATTTGAGTCACGTAGTCAGATAATTTAGCATGTTCTGCAGATATTCCAACAACAAAATTACTCTATCTCACTGCCCCCAAAAATATAAAGCTAGACAAAGGAAGCAAAGTTTGGCTGAACAACAAGTAGCAAGACAAAATGAGACTCTGAAGTTTTAGATATTGGAAGACTGAAGAAACCAAAAGGTTGATAGCACACTTCTGTTACCCTAAGTTTCATGCTCTGTGCCAGAAGAATTGCCCAAACCAGAGCATCCAGTCATTCAGACCTGAAGAAAGATCATTCTGGAGATGTTAGAACAGCTCAAAGGGCAGCACAGAAATGCTAATGGCTTATAGATACAATTAATCTAGCCTCATCTAGGAACAGAGTGATGTATTTTGGCAGTTGTCATACCTATACTTAAAGTGCAGAGTTGAGGTTGCAGTACCACAAGAAAGCACAGTTTTTCATTCAATTATGATAGCCTGTCTCCTGCTAAGCATGTTGTGATTGTATGGAATTTGGAAACCACAAAGCTTCAACAGAGGAGCACTCCTGAGCCATGCTAAGTCCCAGCTTTAGCACAGGAACTTATCTAGGTTATCCCTATTGTTTTCAGTTTCACCTGAAAACAAGCTCTGCAAACAGTTCTGAGTGGGAAGTTGCATTGAACTGTAAGGCACTGAACGCAGTTACGACAGGAACAAACCCTGACTGGAAAAGGAGGATTAAGAACGCATACAATCTCCAATGTGATTGTTAGCTGTATTTTCAAATGTAGCATACTGGAAGTTGGTACATATCAGCACAGACACAGAAATCCGTCCACAATGTCATGTTCAATTAACAGCTATCAGAACTAAATCTCCACAATCAACTTTTAAAACACAGGACCTATGCTTGTACAGTTTAAGCAACACAGTCGTCCTCGTGCTTAGATGCATTTTGATATTTAACATAGTGAGACAAAATTTCCTTAGCTAAGAAAAGCACTATGCTTGTTGTCAAGTGATAGCAGCAACCTAATTTCCTAATTAAGAAAGTTCTACTACTAGCACTAGGGCACGTTTTGCCCTACTTGTCTCAACTTTAAAATAAAGAGGAAAAAGGTTACCTGTAACCTAATTGCAACAAGCTCAGGAGAAATATGGTGTCAGTTATGCAAGTGTGGTGAACAGGTATTCATTTCACCAATATATTTCAGTGAAACCTTAACTCTGTACTAGCAAATGAATACATCTATATGTTTGATATAGGATGCACAGATACAGCTGCTTAATACCATACAATGCTGGCATAGGCGTGGAGTAAAAAAGGCACATATAAAAACTGCTACCAAAAAATAATGAAGCTCTGTGTTTATATATCAAAAATAATCTTAAGATACCATATTCCAAATCTGGATATGAACTCCAGGACTGCTGCTGCCCTCAGAATGGTGTATGACAAATACCTCACAAGCACTGGGAATAACAGTAGGAACTGCTATTTTGTCACCTGGCAGACCAAAGAGTGGCAGCTGCTTCTGCTCTCCTGTTTACTGGCTCCTTAAGTTGTTCCACTCTGTTTTATAAGGGGACAAAAAAACAGATTGCTAGTTTTTAAGGGAATTATGTACCATTGGTTTGTCTGCTGACTTTGCTAGACATGAAGAACTTTGTTCCATAGAGTACTCAATTCGCAACAGATAAGCTGCTTCTTTAAGGTATAATGCAGCAGGTCTTAGGCTGCTGGGCACTTAAACCTGCACATCATGTACTGCCTTAAGACAAGGCTTCATCGGTGTATTACTGTGATCAGGCTGGCTGTACAACTACAGATTATTAATGCTGAGAAACCTGAAGTACCACAGGAACAGTGCCAGCAGCCTCTGCTCTTATAAAACCCATCGCCTCCTCAAAGCATTATCTTGTGTAACCTCTGAGCACAGGGCTGCCTTCCCAGTTTTCTCAAGGAAAACGGAGGTTGAAAAAGAGCAGTACGTAACCCTGTAATATAGAGCTCCAGTTCCAACAAATACAGGACACTGCATCCCTGTCCTTCATATTCCTTCCTTTGGAGCACCAGAAAAGAAGGAAATTGCCTCTTGGCGAAAGCACATAACTAGAGAAACAGATCTTGGCTGTTGCTTTTATTGTGTGGGTTTTTTATGTGTGTGTGCAGTATCTTTGGAAATACTACACATGTCAGGAAGGTCACAGTGAGAAACTGCAAACTTCAATATTTCATTTAAAAATGTTAAATCTGCACTGCCAGTGTAATTAACTGAACTGACCACAGTGACACATCAGTCTTACTAATAAATACAAATGCTATGCTTCCTAATGAGTATCCTTATGGGAAAAAAAGGACATGGCAGTTACCCTTAAACTTGCTTGCCATTAAACTGTTCCATTTTATAAACTACTTCAAAGTTAAACATCCTACCAAACATCTTAACAAGGATTTTCAGTAGAATATTCACTTTATAAATGGTATCTTTCCATGGGAGAAACTTTAAAAATAAATAAATAAATATATGACCTTCCTTACCAAACAAGTTTCTTCTCTGTAACAGGCTGTGGCTCTTTATCTTGTCTTACGTTTTGATAGCTTTTGTAAACTATTGCATACAACAGAAAAATCAGACTTGGAAGCAGAGAGCTTGTCCCATTTTCAAGCTGAACCCTGGGAAATGACATCTCTCCACTTAAAAGGAAGTTGAGCAAATTACTATGCAACAGCTTTATTTACTCCAGATGGTATTCTGCTTCTTTCAAGCATTGTCTGCATGCTGACCACAGAAAGCTAAAGCCAGCAAGCAGATATTCTGCTTTCAGAGTGCTGTACTAGTTTAGATGAGATTACAAAATCAGTACAACTATACCAAGGTGTTTTTATCCACACAAGCTGAACTGTGGCTTAGGCTGAATACTGCAATGTTATTTTCAAGGAACACTGCTCTTACAAAACTACTAGTCTAAGTGAACCCGATCATTTTCAACAATGTGACCTCCAGTAGTTTGGATGATTAAGGAACATGCAGAGCCCTGAGCGGGTTGAGCCAGAAAAAGGTGTTAGGCAAACAAAAGGAAGATTATGCCAAGAATCTGGAGCTTTCTTTAGAAACAGTACTTGTGACAAAAAAATGCCACTGTGAAATGAGGTTGGTCACTTTCCCTGTGCATGGATGGAAAAGCTGTAACAACAATTCCAACCCGCATGTTGGCCAGAGAACGAATCTTACCAGTATATCAGGGCAGTTACAGGATAGGGTTAACTAGGTCACTAAATAGCAAATAAGAGAAAATTCAGCAGTGAGAGCCATCCTCCCAAGGAGTTCTGCTACCTTGCAGCAAAGCAAGTTCCCTAAAGTTGTTTTATGACACACTGTTAACATAAAATCAACTGCTTGCCTTACTCTCTTCAGAAGCATGAATAGTTTTGGCAGGAATCTTCTGTACGGTGCAGTTGGCAGAGAATTTACTTTTCTTCCTGTGCTAATTTTCACACACTGTTCACCAATGACAGGCTGCTAGCTTTTCTAAGATTCAAGGAAAACAGTGATACGTTCAATTTTTAACCCTCTGCCAGTAATCACCTGTAGAGATTGTATAAGGGCAGTTTTAAAAAACTTTTATGAATAACCAAAATTGACAAACAAAACCTTTTGAATCTTACTGAAAAGCATCAGCTTTGCCAGCAGCTTCATTTGCAAACTGAGAAAAGGCAACAGGAAAAGTTCAAAAATATTTTTTAAACCACTGTTCTGCTTGCTAAGATGTTGTTCCTTCCCCCTTGCTTGTTTCCCTGCATTTGTTCCTTGAGGCACTTTGCCAGATTCAAATTTCATTTCTGAGAATAGTAACCAATAGCACCGTTTCCAGGTGAGACACTTGTGAAGGATGAGTTAACAGGCTTCCTGAATTACTAAGTCAGAAGTAAGTCTCAATGCTAGGTATGCTTTTAAGAACTTCCATCATTTATGCCATTATAACTGTAACAGGAATTCTTTACCATTTAAAGAATAAAGCTGTTAAGGGCTTTGAGACATACCTTAAAAAAAAACAACAAAAAAAAAGCACTTTGGCAAGCACAGGAACTTACTAAACTCAATGCAAGGTTACAGCACACATACACCCAAAAAGCTAATCAGAAAAATTAGCTGTTTATCACCAATCCTTACCTTTCTATTTCAGTTTTCAGCCTGGAATGATCAATTAAACATCCCTTTCCTTCTCCAAGATTAAGTGGAGAAGCAAAGTCATCCCTAGCATTTCCACAGAAGGATGTATGTATTCTACTGCTCTTGTAGCATATTTTACTGTTCCAAAGGCAAGACGACAGCGCATTAAGCCTAGGTTCTGAAGTAGCTTAGTCACTTTTCTCAAAGGAAGTGGTATAGATGAAGCAATTTTTCTACATCTTCCTTCAGAACATAACAGAACTTGTCAGTCCTTTGACGCAGATAAACAGACTCCACACGAAGTCATCCACACCAGCTCTGCCACTAACAATATTTAGTTTATTTTTCAAAATCATTGGAAAACTGTAAGACAAAGGAGAAAACTCACCTCTAATGCCAGTGCAGTCTTGTCATAAGCACAGGGTACTCTCTTTTGGATAGCTTTGGCATAGACTGGTCCATTCTGCGTGGATGGTAGAGGATTGATCACTGCTCCAGGTGTACTGGATACTGTGGGGAGGGGAGTTGTGGTCTGAGGCTGAGCATAGGCATGGGCAGGTTCTGGAATACCGTAACTGTTGGAATTTCTGTTCCCATGCTTCCCGATAGAAGATCTGACTAGCTTTTCTACATAAGGAACAGGAATCATCCCAATCCGACCATCCTTGTTTCTGGCACTCCACCACTGTTCTTCTGGCTTCTCTACAATTACCAGTATTTCGCCCTTTTTAAATGGGAGATCCTCAGCATCATTGCCAGGAAAGTCATAGAGAGTCCGAACGTATTCCACATTTTCTTCGGCAGCAGACATAGTAGGAGCAGATCCAGATCCCATTGGTGGACTTGGATACCTAAGTATAAAAAAAGTTCCAATTATCAACAGCTGTTGTTTTGCATTTTCCAGTAACAAAACTAGCCACCAGCTGCACACTAGGAACACCAGGTAAAGGGTAACTTTCTCTTTTGGAATACTGTGAAGATGTCAGGGTAGAATAAAGATCTTCATGGCTTAAGATATGAGAGGTGGTGATATTTTAAAAACAAGTGAAACAGTTTTGGGTGACTGGGGAGGAGCTTTTAGAGAGATAAATAATCCCTTCCAGTTCATTGCATTTCCATCTTTAACCTCAACTTCCACTTCTATCAAAAATCCAGTAACCCTGAATGGCAGACCTGAGGGAGCACAGTGGGAAAATGGGATCAAGAGTAAAAGGGAGACTATGATAAACTTGTCTGTCTTTCTGATTCTGTAGGCAGCAGAGCATCCTTGCACCAGAATGCTACTGTTTACATGTGGGATTTGATAGGCAGCCATATTAAAACTAAGATCCCCGTTGTTTAGGAACAGAGGCAGATCTGATGTTCTTAGGAGACAACACGTTTCCCTTCCATTCTGGAAAGAAATATGGAATTAAGCTCCCTGATCTTACTGTCATAACTTCAGCTCTATTTAAGAGTACTCATCATCCCTGAATATCTAAATACCTAACAGCATAAAGTGACATTCTTCATAAAAAAACAAAATGAAATACTAACATCTGCTGGAAGGAACATACCACAAACACTGCTTTCTACTATATATACATATATATAGTATATATATACATGTGTGTGTGTGTGTGTATATATACACACACACACACCACGAAGTCAGAAGAACAGCCTGCAAAAAGCACCTGAGATGTTCCACTGAAAATGCCGAATTTTAAAGAGAAATGAGGATTAGCAGTAACAGCTCTGAAAGAAACTCCTGTCCACCCCTATTCTAAATCTAGTCTATTAATTTAAAGAAAGTAAGTCTGAAAGTGCTACCTCTCATTCTCCCTCTTGCATCACAAAGTTTCTTTTATAAACAGAAGTCCAAACCATCAACCATGTCAGTGACTTTGTCCAAAATTTTAGAACTAGAATTATACTGTGGATAACCACTTCAGTGCCCTTTGTAGCTTTATAAAAAAAGCCTGTCAGTTCACAATATGTCAGGTCCCATCTTTCTCCATGTGTTGAGAGCACCACCACCATGTGAATGCAACAAAAGCCTTGAAAATAAGGTGGTACTAAGACGTTCAGGAAATGTTTCATGCAAGGTATGACACAAATACCAAGAGAACAAGTGGAATCAACTAAGTTTATGTTGTGAAAGCCAAGTCATTGCTGTCCACGACTAATAATGAGGTTGGTTGTTTTCAGAAAAGTTTGACACTACCCAGATTAACAAGAACAGAGACGAGCAAGAACATCACTGCTGTATAGACTTTTTTCCTCGAAACTGTCCCTAAGTTTAAACACACACATAGCCTTGTGCAGCTCGTTAAATGTTTCTGCACCTATGAAAGATGAGGTAATTTTTCTCCTACCCATTTCTTTAGCCACAGCACAACCACTACCAGAAGGTTTCTCAGCAGCTTTAGGAGCTCTTGAGGCCAGAGCTTTGCCACGCTCCTCCCACCACCTGACAGCTCTGCAGAGCCTGCTGACCACTTGCGTTTTTCAATTTGATGCTACGGTTGGCTTTTGACAACTTACTGATTGTGATTAAGAACCGGACTATGACAACGTTAAATTGCGATTCTAAAACTCAAAGTTATTTCCCCTCCCTCCCAATAACTTGTTAACCTTAAAGAAGTCCCTTCAGCTGCAGAATTTAGAATTGAAGCTTTTTTTTATTTTTATTTTTTTAACCATGTCACTATTTTAATAGCGTTTCTCCTTATTCTACCTAGGAAGCCCAAAGGACAAAATAAATACGTTCTAGAGTTACTGGTAAGCTGTTTAGTGATGCAGGCTGCAGGTATGCCCGACGTTGGGTGCAGGACAAAGAATGAGCTCACTGCCAAGTCATATTTTCCCATCCTCCTAAAAGAACATTTCTCAGTGCGTGCAGATGCAGAGACAAAGAGTGCCATAACCAAACTAAGATAAATGCTTTTACCCTCTTCTGGGGAATGCCACTGTAGAAGTCTGGGAAACAATGTTTTAGAATGCATGAGAATTCAATCAGCACAATGAAGCAGGAATCACAAAGACATGACCTGTTGGAATCTCTGTGGATATGAGGACAGAGCAACTGAGTTCTGAGGCCATACTTCACCCAGGGAGGGGAAGACTTCTGAGCCAGCTAGCTTCTCAGCCTTCCCAGCAAGGGGACAATACCAGAAGGCTGATACAAAGCAAGACCACACCCTCCTGCAAGACAATTATAGTGGGTGGCAGGGATGTTCCCAGAGTCTCCTCATCTGCCTATTTTCATCATAAGGATGGGTCCTATGCAATATACTGATGATAATGTTAAGGAGCAACCCACAGCCATCACTGAGACCCCTGTCAGAAAGAGTTTCAAAGCAAAGGACCCCCATGCAGATCCCGGAGCTCCGAGGTGGGAGAGTTGCAGCACTCACCTGGGCGCGGGCTCGATGAGGGTGGTGGTATCCAGGTAGTGGATCTTGTAGAACTCCAGCAGGGCGGGCAGGTGCTCGAACTCCTGATCGCCGATCTTAAAGCGGCGGTTGGGCAAGGAGTTAATGATGTAGTGGGACACCCGGGAGTTCTCGGACACCGACAGCACGTAGTCCCCTGGGCAGGTGGACGAGTCCCGCACCAGGAACATGCCGTGCCGCTGCCCCTGCAGCCGTGTCTGCGCCTCCGCCCGTGACACCGGGCCCACGTACCAGCTGGAGCGGTCCGACGAATCGAACCGGGCGGCAGAAGACATGGCTCCGGGCGGGGAAGGGTGAGGGACGGGAGGAAAAAGGCCAAGAGCCCGGAGGCCCTGTGGGAGGAGAGCCGGGGAGGGGAAGGCCCAGACGGGCAGGCGGCGGGGCCGGGGGCGAGGAGGAAGCGCCCAGCCCGGCGGATGGGCGACCCGGGAACGGGAGATGCAGAGAAGGAAGCCCCGTGCCGCTGAGGCGGAGGCCCGAGGATTGCCGGGCGGGGCCGGCCAGGCGCGGCGCTCAGGGCCCCGATGTGCTCAGCGGCGCGGTGTGCGGGGCAGCATCCTTCCCGCCTCTCTCAGGCCCGGGCAGGCTGCGAGGAGCGGCGGCGGGCGGCAAGGATGGGCGGCCCGAGAAGGTGGCGAGGGTATCCGGCTACGGTGCCTCAGCGCCGGACGAGAGGGAACGGGAGGGGCAAAACGCCGGGCTCCCGCTTTCTTCTACAAGCTCCCCTCTCTCTGAGACGAGCACCAAAATGGCGGCGGCGCCGGGCGGTGGGAGCCCTCCGGAGACACCGCCCCGCGCAGGCGCGCTGCAGCCCGCGCCGGCGTGAGGGGAGCGCGGGGCGGGGAGGAGGCTGCTCCTCAAAGCCCGCCGGCTGGTGGATTGAGTGTGCGTGAGAGGAGCCGCTATGTGCCTCCATCTTCGTAGGGTCGCTCTCGTGTGTCCCTGACCTCTCACCCCTCGCAGCCCACTGAGCTCCCTGCTTGCAAGCAGTTGGCACCCATATTGCCTCCTCTGAGGTTTTTTGATGACGCTTTCCTACATATTCTGAGTTTCCTCTCTTTCTCGCTCTGTTCCCAGATGAGGAGGTTAGAGCCCTTTGGGGTGCTGGCGGGGGTGATGGCTGAGTAGGAAGGAATGCCCGGGAAGGGCTGAGCAGGGCCTGGCAGCGCTAGGTCCTGCTGTGAGTTGGAGGAGCAGCACGAGCCCTGGCAGTGGGGCCGATTTCAGGCAGCTCTAAGTGGTATCGCCATGCCCGGCTGCCCTAGGTAAGGACGTGACAAAAATAAGCAGCACTGATTCCCCAGATGTGCTATAGACTTTTGCAAACACTGACTTTTAGGTCAGATCTGTGATTTCACTTGATTTTGTTTCTTTTTTTTTGCTTTGCTTTTGAGGCTGTCAGTGTGAAATGGAGCCAAGTGAAGTAAGTAATGTCTCAAATGGAGAAGCAGATTGGGGCTAGCTGTCACAACCTGCCCAACCCGGCTGCTGTGCAGGCTGAGCTCCAGCTTTGCCATCTTCCCTTCACACTCTGTTTATTCAAGAAACTCGGTCACAGCACAGTCGGTTTTCTTTTCGCTTTATTTCCTATGTTGGCAGCCAGTGCCAGCTGAGGTGTTTGGATTGGTCTGGGTTGCGTCTGTTCATTGAGTTCAGATAACAAAAACGGAAGCTAGCTAGCTCACCTAGCTCAGATTCTTATGTTTTAGCAAAAAATACTCAGGAAAATCTTGTGACGTCACTCATACAGAAGGATCTTAAACTAGGCCCTGAATACATGTGCAGGTATTGCTTCACTAGCTGCTAAGTACAGCCATCGCCTGGGTGGAAAACAACAGCTGTTTAATCATGCAGAGCAACACAGCAAAACAATAGGGCCAGAGATGAATAGTTCCATCTGAAAATTCACATCCATGCAAACTTCTTTTCTCTTAGAGAAACTTACCTAATAGACGTATCATTGATCCGTTCCTTCTGGTTTAAGTACTTTCATCTGCCAATGAGAGTCATTTCTTAAGCACAGGTAAATTGTTATGTTTTTCTTTGCCATTTGAATGGGTTTGAATCATTTTCTTTGTGGCTGTGGCCAAACTACAAGACAGTACTTGAAATAACAAGCCAAATAATGTTTAAAAATAATTACAAAAGCCACAAGTTAGCAGCAGAATCAGTAATACGTAGTATATAAAAAGGAAATAAAAATTCATGCTGCATTTTATTGAGTTATAATTATAGTATGATAAAAATCAAATGTAAGTCAAATATGTAATTATCTTGCCTCCATTTCACGTAAGTAGCACGAATATCTCTAAAGAGTTGAAACATGTCAGGAATAAATAGCACTTGATTATAAACCAGTTTCAGTGCAGTACTACAGAGGGCTAGAGTGATGACTGAGGAACCAGCACAGCCACCTTCCCTTCCCGAAAAGACATTAAGCACAGAAGGGTTTTCAGTTTGGAAGGAACTGCCACAATTACCTGTTCTGACTTATGCTTGTGCAGGCTGTGTGCATCCTTCAGGTCAGTTTCCTTTCAGTTTCAATAGTTGTGGTTGAATTAGGTGAGATCATCTAGGTAAAACACCCCATCTTCTACTTACATTAAGAGAAAAAGGTGATACATTCAAGCTTGTTACCATTAGCAGGTAAGACAGGGCAGCAGCTTCCTAGTCTATCTCATGAAGATTGGAGAGATGTATGGATTTTTAGGGCTGTTTAATGGTGCCACTTTACCTTTTTATTATATATAAATAAGTTTATACTCTTTGTGTTATGCATTGGCAGCTTCTGCCCTCAGAATATTCTGCCAAATATTTGCTGCAGCACAACTGATGAAATAGGGATCTCTTTAAGTGCATCAGCTACTAACAACATACAAACTCATTTGGCAGAATACTGCCTCGATTAAGTGTTGTCCCTCCTACCCCATGCCCAGCTGCTTTTTCCACTTTTTGCCAAAAGCCCCCATCAGTTGTGCTAAATGCCAAATAAACTGTGCATGTGGCTGGCTCCTGTGTAATGGGGAGTAACCTTGTATCAAGGTTATAGAATGAGAATCCTTATTTCCTTCAAATCAAGAACAGGGTATGCTTCCAAGACAAAATTAACAATCCTAATTGAAATGAGGAAGAAGTGGGAAAGGATATGTTGGATTTGGAGGTAGACAGCTGGAAAAGAAATACAGTAGTGAAAGCACTTAGAAACAAAACCTGAAGCAATTATAATCACTTGTGCAAATAAGGAAGTCTAAAATACTTCAAGATACAAGTCCACTAATTACAAATCTAGCAAATATGCCTCTATAGCTTTACCTCTGTGCTGGCAGGAAATAGGTAAACAGATCATCACGAAACCAAGCTGTTATTCTTCTGGACTTCCTAGTGTATTGGCTGTTAAAGCTTTGATATTGTGGTCATGCTGCTCGGCTCATGTCTTACAGACCAGAAGTAATGTAAAGTTTTCTTAGCTCATCATTCATCTGTCTGCAATGCCTTGCGATGCTTCTTACTGCAAGGTACAAGACTGACATATCTAGGAGACTAGAAGATTTTTTTTTAATTAAAAAGAAAAAAAATCAAAACCCGGAGTCAGCCTAAAATCCCCATGAGAGCAGGCCTTCCTTGAGATAACACAAAGTCTAGGTGTACTAATGAAGGCTAATGAAGTTCCTGAAGTATCAGCTGTAACAGATCAATAATAATCACACCTCAGCATATCAATCTGTAATCTCTCCTGCAGTTTCTTTGTGTGGGTAACTGTACTGAGCAAGAACAACAAAGCTCTTCATATGATTTAGATATAAATTTAGTGCAAAGCAATTTAATTATTGTCAGCCTGTGTGTTGGGTTGAAAAGGGGAATGCTGGACTAGACTGAGCCACTGCTAAATGATTAGGATGGTTTGACCTAAAGGAAATGTGCTTGTTTTTTCACTAAAACAAAATGCACGCAATTAAGATAGTGCATATGGTAACTTTTAAACTGTCATATTGTGTTCAGATGAAATTTTGGGACTGAAAGCAAATGGAGTTTTGTTTTTACCAAGTCAAAATACAGAACACCTGCTCATAGAATTGGTTCATGTAATGTGGATGTATTATGCTGGCAGCTTAAAAAAAAAATAGAAAAAAATAATGCGACATTCCTAAGGTATATGATGTGTTTTAAGGAAAGGTTATTTCCTCATAACTGCATTCTAACCTGTGTACTGATTTGCTTTGCACAGTACCCAACTGCAATGTTTAACAAATAACGCAGTCACTAAATTGCATATGCTGATGAGGAAGAAAAATGGATCTCCTGACTATCTAAAGATCAGTATCCAAACTCTGGAGGAGTGATAGGAAAAGGCTGGAAAAAATAGAAGTGTGAATTTCCTCATGACGTTTCTTTAGCTTAATAATTACCTCTTGCATTCCCCTACATAATTTAAGCCCAGTTTATTTAAAATAGTAAGTAATGCCCTCTAGTGGAATACGTAGGAAAATAAGCCAGACAAAGAATGATCCCATTTTTAATTATCATGAAAGAGGCGAAAAACCATTTTCCCTTGAAATACACTGCTTATCACTGGTCTGTTAAGACATGTTAGTTGAAACATGAAGCACGCTGCAAGCAGTGCTGGTAGATGTATGCTAAGTGCCAGGGTTAGGTGGAATACATGGATTTAGAACATGTCTTGGATCACTAGGAGTCTGGAATCAACTTGGTCAGTGTACAGGCACAACAGATTGCCACAGCAGTGCCTGCTGTCTGGAAGGAATGTTTTTGTGATGTCAACATCAGAGAGATCTGTCATTACATGTGAGAGCTGCACTGAATTCTTACATATTAAAAATAGCTCTGTAGGCTAAAGATGAATACACCTCAGGCTCGTGTATTGCAGTATAACAGGCAGAGTTTATTATCAAAAAGAATTTTCTGAGGAAGCTCATGTATAGGGTTTCCTGCTTTATTAGGTCTTTGCTTTATTTGCCAATTGGCAAAGGGTCCAAAATTGAGGTAAAAACTGACAGTGCTGAAGAAAAACAATTTTGACTCCCCAGGCGAAGAAAAGTGGTTCAAATCCTTCTAAACCTTTTCCAGAAGCCCACTGTACCAATGTGGAGTCAATGACATCTATTTTGAAGTCTTTTTTTTTTCCCCCCATAGACAAAATATCCCTAAGTGATGGAAGAACGTTTCTCTGCAGTAGCAGGCCAATGATTATTTGTCACGTGATTACTGAGCATCACTTTGGTTTCGCCTTTCCTCCTGCAGCCCTGCTACTGCTAGAAGTTTTAAAGGCTTCTGCATGATTTTCTGGTGGCACCCATTAGTCCCTGCCCCTCCAGGAGGGAAGGATCCCATAATGTCCACATATCACAACGGTCTGGACTTTAAATCAGCTTCTAAACTACTATCTAGCAAAATGGCAGTCAGAAGTGAATCATTTAGGCTTCTTAAACAAAGGCTTTTGTATGTCTTATCTTTTTGAGCTGTGGTGATTCTGTTATTTTCCTGTCACTAGTTCAGCTACCATAGGGCCATGGATGAGTGGCATCTTCACTACTGCTTGTTATCTGCTTATAACTTTCCTCATCTGAGGCAAACCCATATCTGCTCTCTTTATCCTTCTGTAAAGTGTATATTAAAAGAGTGAATAAAAAATCAGCCCATTCCCCAAGCTGGTGAATCTTCACTGATAATAATATAGTAACATGGGATCTAATTGAATTCTCCATCTCTCAGATTCCACATCATGGTTAATTAAACTCTGACAGTAGTTAAAAAGAAAAAAAAAGTTCTGACAAAGGTTTATTAACTTATGCTTGTGAACAAATGTGTCTGAAAGCTGAATGATGAGATTGCCATATTCTGTACAAAGAGCTTTTTCTAGAAATCTTTCTGCTGCATTGTCAGCACCTGTAGTATAGAAATTCAGGAGTGGGTGTCAGTTCACAGACTCTAACCCAGTTATGAGGATGGCTGCATGCCCAGATGAGATGAAGGTTCAGATTTCTTACTACTGTTCCTGTTTCTGTATGTTCAGTCTGGCTAGAAATGATCAAGCTGTCTGACGCCTGGCACAGGAGGGAGATGCTAGTTCTTACCTTCCTATGTTAGGCTTGCTAGAAGGTTTTATTACTAGGGAAAAAAAAATCTCCCAAAACTCGCAAAGCTATTTCACACTAAAAGCTGGAAGGAAAGAAGCTAGTCAAGCTGAGCTTTCTGTGCCTTTTTTTTTTTTTTTTCCTGTCCATGATGAAAGTTGAGAGAAGTCTCCTTCAAAGGAAAAGAATCCCTCTACTTTATCTGGGGGGAAATGGCAGTTCTGTAGTTACTTTAAAAATTCTGCTTTCTGGCAGGTGAGCAGATAGATACTGACTGGTAGTGGCATTTTGTGCAAAACACTTGCAGATGAGCAGATAATGACAGCAAATGTCATTTTGTGCAGAACACTTATTTTTCAAACTTTTAAATACATATTTATGGATATAAGAAAGACATATAAAATCTTTGTGGTTTTTTTTTCTTTTCTTTCTTTCAAGACTTAATTTCCTCAACTACTGGCAAAAAATAAATACTAAATTTTTTAATCTTCACTTGAATTGTCAAATTCCTCCCAGTCTGATACGCTCATAACTTCTGATGGAAGATCAAGGTGATACTTCATGCGGTCTGCATGCCATTCTGAGAACCATTTCTCTGTTTCCATTAAAATAGCCCTGGGCAAGGTGAGGACACAGGCAGCCATCCCAGAAATATCATCCTCCAACTGGGGTCCATCCTCCCAACAGTCTCTCTCTGCATCATAGATGTGGACATAGTCCATGCGGATTCCTCTGTTGTGGGATCTGCCTCCCAGGACATAGATCCTGTTGTCTAAGACAGCAATACCTGGCTCTCCATGTCCTGCAGGAAGTGGACATACATTTGTCCACTGATCAGTGCTTGGCCTGTAGCAGGCAACCTGTAAAAAGTAAAAAATACATTAGCCAAAACTGAACTTGGATCTTAGTGACAGAGCCTGGCTGTATGGCAAACTACTTATGTAGCTACACTATACCATCAGTCTTTTGATGGGGTATTGATAATGGAGAGCATGTACCCCATGCAGAAGAAGTACAATGCTCAGTGGAAAACTCTGTATATATTTGTCATATAACTGAATCACAACATCTGACCCAGCTGTTGTGCTAACAGCTGTATGTTCTTCAAAAAAATATATACAGAAGTGTGAGATGGGGTCACAATAATATAAGCTCAGACACAGTGCACCTGTTTGCATTAGGAAACAATGTGCTGTATCATACCAACATGACAAATCTGCTAAACTATCTCTGCACCACATGCTGGAAAGTTTTAGATTTCAGTGGGTACCCAGTTTACTAACTCCATTTATTTGTAAGCATCTTTTTGTAACTCAGATAAACTTTTCACTAGGTTACATTTTGCTACCTTCATTGGCTTTATCAAAGCAGTTACTTTTTTTTTTTTTTTTTTTTTTTTGGTCTTTTTTCATGTCTTTCACAGTTACAGAAGTCAGAATGAGACACAAGAAAATTCTCCAGTCATCACTGCCCATCCGGTACTGTACATTTTATTGCATTATACAATTGCCATCCAATCCATTCACTGCACTTTTCAACATATCCTTAACAAATCCTGTCCTGCAACTGTACACTGCCAATTCCAAAGTTCTTAACCTAGGGAAAAATGCATATGGGAAGGCAAAGTAAAGGAAACTCAGCTGATGTGCTACTTATGGGCTATATGCATGGGAGTGAATGTCATTTTGCAAAGGTATTTTAAAATTTACATGAATCTCAAATGCTACAGCTTTAATGCTTAGATAATGCATTCAAGACAGCAGCAAATAAATCATGGCAAGTTCTGCAATTAAGTGGAAGAGAGCTGATGCTGTTGCTCAGCAGAGAGTTTTACTTGTGTACTTAGGAGGAGAAAGACATCAGTGTGCAAGCATCTGTAAGAAACAGACTCTTCCAAGACAGAGGTATGATATGCTCTCACCTGGTGAACATCCCTTCTGTAGCCAGAATCATTGTTGCTTCCTCCAATTACATAGAGCTTTCCCAGCAGTGCAGCCATTCCATGCCAAGCACGTCTCTCTGGACCATCTGCTAAAACTTCCCAGCGGTCAGTCTTTGGATCATAACATTGCAGCTCCTTCAAATAATCTTCTCCTCTCCTCCCACAGGTAATATACATCTTCCCATCCAGTGCTGCTCCAGCGTGTGCATATACCTGCATAACCATGTGGGAAAGCAAGAGTTTGAGGTCTGTGTTTATGTATTTCTCCCAGCTTCAAAGTATGGGATAGACATTAAAGAAGTGACATTTTTCATGAGTTATGCAGATATTAACATCTGGAAGGACTTTCTATTTTCTTATAGACAATTCCTTTCAAGGTGATTATGTTGAAAACTTGAATTTCTAACTTAAATACCCCATAATTTCCAAAACTTCCAAAATTGCCGTGGGTTGTCATTCCTTACTATTTCTTAATTAGAAACTCATCCATATAATTACTTTTCTCCCTTGTCTACGTGTAAGTCTGTGATCTAAATAGTATATAGAAACCGATGTACCCTCACTCAGAGGGTGGTGAGGCATTGGAACAGGCTGCCCAGAGAAGTTGTGGATGCTCCATCCCTGGAGGCTGCATGGGATGGCAACCTCATCTAGTGCCTAATTTAGTGGTTGGCAACCCTGCCCGTGGCAGGGGGTGTTGGAACTAGATGATCTTTAAGATCCCTTGAGCCTAAGCCTTCTGTGATCCCACGGTACCTTCCTAGTATTTGATGATTTCTTCTAATTGGGAATAAAGCCTGCTTATCGGGACTGTAGATAAGAAGCTTGTACTACTCATGGTTTACACACCCCAGGAGGAATGGGAAGTTCCCTGACTTACATGTTCAATTTGAAATGGTTTTAAGGATTAATACAACGGAGGTGCAGGGGAAAACAGGAAGAAAACAAGAAAAATAAGCATTAAACATCAACATTAAAGTTATACATTGTTATTATTCTTTATTGGTATGTTTATCTCAAATACAGAAGCTACTACTTCCCAAGTGAGTATCAGCAAAATGAAAGCTATGCATGAGAAAAGCACCTAAAATGATGAAATTAGGATCTGGGGAACTGTATCGGTATGTGTGGCTAATGCACTCCTTACCTCCTTCTTCAGAGGTGTCACATATTCCCAAGTGTTGCTTTTAGGGTCATACCTCTCCACTTCTCTCAGGTCTTCATGGTAATCTCGGCCTGCGACAGCATATATATAATTGTCCACAACACAAACACTGAGGTCAGCATGCTCTTGCTGTAGGGACTGGATCTGGAACCATTTGTTGTGTCGTGGGTCATACCTTGTGAAAGAATCGGATCAAAGAAAGCGATCAATACATCCACAGAATCATTGCTGGAATACACACAGCACCACACGTGGGGTTTTTGTACTGTCTTTGGATGAAATTAAACTCAGCTGTAAGTGGAGTGAAATACGGCCTTGTCAGCATTTTATTATTAGCAAAGTTCTTTTAGTCTATTTTTAGAAGATGTATTTCAGCTGATACAATCATGCTATAAAAGCCTAGGTTTTCCATTGTCTTACACATGCCTTCAGATTATTTATCAAAATCTCTGCTAGCATAAAGCCATTCTACAAGGTAAAACATCCTAACAGTAGGACAGACTGAATCTGGATCTTCAAGACATCAAGAGGGTGCATAAGCATTTCGTGGCTTCTTTGATTCTTTTTTTTCTAACATATGTGCTGCTTCAAGTAAGCCTCATGATTAATTGTCAGATAAAAGTATCTATCTAAACTGGAAATTGTAGTTACAGTGACAGCTGATGGTGAAGATACGCATGGCATGAAATCAGGGCAATTCCACTAAAACTAGTAAAGATGATTACATTATAAAATCAAAAGGGTTTATGTCTGCTTTTGCAATGTAATGGGCATCAAGATTTAAAACTGTTCCTTTCTCCAGTGCATTTTTTTCTGGCACAGAACTGAAGACAACCCTGGAATGCTGCTACTGTCCATGCATTTTCTCAATAATTAACTAATAACAGCATTTTATTTACAAATTCTTTCTGGTAGCTAAATCCCTTCATACTGGGACGAGAACTACACACAGAGGACTTTTGGAAAATCTCATTTCAAGAGCATCTAGACAGTCTAGGATTCTGGAGAATTCTAGTTCATTAACATTTCCCACACCTTTAATACTTCACTCCCTCCAACAAAGAAGAGATGGTTGCACATGTGATACTCCCGAATAAGCAGCTGTTTCTATCCAATCAGGCTTAGCTTCGTTCCATAAGAACTGTTGGAAGCTTCCTGTTGCTGTGATGCTAATTTCCGTATTTCTTGTGATTTCTTTCAGTGAGAGGCTCCTATCTTTTTTGCCAGCAAGCATACAGACTGCGCTAAAGGCTTACTGACTCAGAGATGGGCAACAGGGTGGAAATGAGAACAGTAGCAGGATTATCCTTATCTTACCTCCAACACCTTGACTCTGCTCGAAAACCACTTACATTGTTGTCTCCACCAATTAAATATACAAAATTATTGAGAACAGCAATCCCCTGGTTGGACATTCTGGGGGCTAGTGCGGCTGTAAAGTGCCTCCACTCTCCCAACAGGGGGTTCAGATACTTGGCTTGATCACTGAGAACAATGGATGGAGTAGAATGCATCCCTCCAAATCCCACTACACACTGGAACTCTGATCTCAGCTGTGTCTGGGAGCTCTGGAGCATTGGCTGAAGACATTCATTCTTGTGGTACATTAGTGCATCTGCGACTGTATCTTTTAAAGGACATGGACTTAATTTGTCATGAAGCCTTTGCAGGATCTGGGGTTCCATCAGAGGAAAACGAACTGTCTCAAGTAGCTTAAGGGGCTCCATCAGGGAGACCTGATCTGTCTCCAGTTGCTCTGGAGAATAATGATAAAAAAGTGCACCATCATAAACTTCAAATTCATAGTTAACCTCCAAACGGTTGCTACTGAGAAGGGAGTAGACCTTCTGCAAGGGTAGCTGTCGGTATGCTTGCGTCCTTGAGAAAGCTGCAAAGTTCTTCAAAATGTAGGAGTCCAGCTGATCGCTCAAATGTCTCAAGTCATAATGGTCAGCTAGTTTGTATACATCAAGGATGTTCTCTTCATCTACCCAGGACATTAGAAAATCACAACAGAACTTAATGACTTCTGGAATCTGCAAGAGAGAGAGATCTTTTATTTCAGACACTATTTGCCTTATGTTCAAGATACAGATGACAGAAGCATTGAACAGGAAGCTTCCAAAAACTGTAAAAAAAGTTGTTGACAAGAAAATTGCTCTTCTCACAGTCTGATCACCGTGTTCACCTTTCTCCAGAGAAAAATAACAACTGAACATGGGTACGTAGATGAATATAACCCAGACCTTCTAGCCACACTATACTGCAAGCCTTTGAGTTTTGCTTCTTGTGTAGCAGCAATGCATCTTCTGGGGCACAAGGGATACTGAACAGCCAGGCTGCCTCATTTGTTAGCATGAGACATGCAGGCTGCCTGGGAGGCAGTCATGGAAATGGAAAGCATGAAGGACATCGCAACAGCAGCTCCTTCAGTTGTACTCAGAGCATTACAGTCACACTGTATCACAGACTGTAACTATAACAAAAATATCCACATCACTCAAGAGCACGGAAAGCTATTTGAGAAGAACATTAGCATTTAGTGTTGTCTTCTGAGTATTATATGAAGTCATAACAGGCAGGAGGACAACGGGCAAACAACTGACCAAGAGTCCCCCCATTAACAAACTGGTGCTCAGTGTGTAGCCAACTGAAGCACCCAGAAAGTTTAAGGTTAGTACCAAATACTGTGCAGCAATTAGCTGCAGGGAAAATCAAAGGGAAAAAAAAAAAAAAAAGCCTTGAAAGCAAAAGGCACTTTGTGCAGAAACCATGGTGGTAGTGATGAGGTTAGGTAAGGTTATGTGCCTGTGGACTCAATCTGGGGTAGATCTTGGCAGGTTTAAGCAGCACAATGGTTTCTGAGCAGCACGCCCTGTCCTTTATCATAGGTGAGCAGTATTCTATTTTAGGGAAGCTTTCATATGCTGATCAGTGAAAGTGAGTGCTTCATAAAATAATCTTTTAGACAAAATGGTCTGTAAGTGATGAAACCACTAGCACAGATCAGACATGCAAGCACTTGCTCATTGTTCCAGCTCTTCCAGTAGTTACTGTATCCCAAAGAAATTCTTCTCATTGGAATCATGCTATTTCACTCCCTAGCCCTCCAGCCATGTTTTCTGTTTCTTTCATTCTTGCTTTTGTTTCTTGCTTCTTTTTCATTCTACCTCCCAGCACCTCACCTGAAGCTGACAGGCTGCGGCTAAGGTTTCCTGTACACTGTTCACACTGAGTTCCAGCTCAGAAGTATAAATGAAATTCAAGATTTTACACATTGCGTTGTAGGAGATGCCATGAATATGAACTTCTTCTTGTTCCATCTCTCTCAGTCCTCCTGCAAACATTCCTCTGTAAAAAAAAAAATTGCACTGAAACTATATTCAGTTTGCTTACACTGTCCTGAGAACATAACAAAATACTCAAAAAGATAAATCCTAGTCAGACACTTCTTTGGGATTACCTCTTTTCTAAGCCAATGATACAAAAAGCACAGACATTCAGGACCTAAGAAAGTAATACCTCTCATTCTGCAGGAAAACAGTGGGGACCACCTGAAAGGTGTAATTCACAGTGGAAGGATTTAAATACAGACCCAGTACATGTGGATAGGCAGTGGGTGAAGGCAGATACTCTGGGAATGGGGGAAGAGAAAAACAGGAACTTGAATTTTTTTAAGCTAGAGCAGTTCTTCCAGATTTGTCTGGACTGCCTTCAGATTTATTTGTTTACAAAAATAAAGCGAGCTAGCTTCTCCCCTTTACACACCTCCAAGTACCTCCAAGGCTGCGAATTTAGTGGAGGTAAGCTCGCAGTGTACTAACAGGAGCTTTATTTCTACAGACACATAACAGAGAGATGAATAAAGCCATTCATAGCATTCTGAAACCCATTCAGCTCTACCTTATGGATACTACCTTATGGATTCTACATCTGGAAGTAGCGTGCTAAGTGTGCTAACAGAAGATTTGGAAGTTGCAGTGTTGCATTATGCTCATACACATGCTTGTTACTACTGTACTGAAAGTGTACCTGAAATAGTCACAAGATGCAGCTAGCAGTATCCGATGAGCCTCAATAGGTTTCTCTTCCACTACAAGAACTACATCAAATAGGATGCTGCTGTCTCGGAGAGATACCAAGCCACTGAGCAAAGCCTGAGAGTGCTCTGCACTGCGGTATGTGTTGCTGGTGCGCTGCTGAAGGGAGGACTCGAGTTGAGCTTTGTGTGGCTGAGTCAGCTCCTGATCCTCCGCCATCCCAGACAGAAATGCTCAGCCAAAAGCTGCAGCAGAATGAAATCTGTGAGACAACAGAATCAGCAAAGGTTTGTGTCTTTTGCTTACAAATGGTCCTCTGACTCATCTATCACAGTAAATAAATCAAACCAACTCTTCAGTCAAAGGGGAACCATCAAAAACAATTCTTCCTGAGAGAAATTATCCTGAATGATACTGAAAATAGACAGGGATACATCAGCATATCAAACTGGCAGAACATGGCATTACTAACAATTTTTTGACTCCTGGTTTTCCATTCCAAAAGGATGTTGCATGTGGGGATATATACATATTTTTACTTCCCAACCTACTGCCAAACCCCTTTTTTCCTTTGCATTTCTATAACATTTGTAACAAACAGCAGATCTGTCACAATTTTTGCCAAATTCCAAATTGCCTAATATCCTCAAATAACTTTGCTGTAATGTACACTGCACCTTTGGTTTTTCTCTTGATAATTTACCATAGAATCTGAAAGCTTTATTCTCTCCTGTTTTTTTGCTTTATCTTCCTTAGCTGAGCACATTTCCATTCTGTACAATACCGTCTGAAACTACAGGCTTTGCAGTGAGCTTCTTTATTGTCCTGACTTCAAGCTAGCATATACAACTCCTTTTGACATCACTGTGAGTCTCTGCAGAGGGGATATTTCCTTTAGTGTAGGCACTGTAGAGAGCTATCTCATACTGCTGCCACTGATGCTATAGGAAGGTCCTTAGAGCATACGGGGAAATGCCTGTAAAAAGCGAGCTGGCAGTCATTCTTTCATGCCTATGGTTAAGCTCTCAAAATCTCCTGATTCCTCTCTTAGCACCCTGTATTTTACCCTTTCCATTGTCTTTGAAGAATGTGAGAAGTTGCAGCAGTTAGATCTGATGGACTATGCCTAGTTGTCAGAGCAGACACTCAAAAAAAAAACGTTAGCAAAAGGAAATACCTTAGCTGACATGGCTGCTTAAGGCACAGTTATAACAGCCTCTCCTCCAGTGGCTCTGGGAAACAGCTTAGTGGCATGAGGGACAGGGGGTCACAAGGGGTTATCAACAGTCAGAAAAGCAAAAACAGAACAAATCCAACAAATCCAAACAATGAAGAGATGAAACCACTGTTTAATTGTACCAGCCATAGACAGGGAATGCCGCATTAGAAATCTCCCAAAGTACTGTGAAATATTCTGTGGATGGTCAGTGAGGGAGAAGCTGTCTGGATGGCACTAAGAAATATGAAAACAGTTATTGCATTGCCTGAAGGAAGTCACCTTAGGCTGTCCAAAACAAAAGGAAACTAGGTGGTGTTGCTTGCTGGGTGGGATGGAAAAAAAATGCAAATGTGTATTAATGGTTGTCTGCTCTTTGCAAGCAAAACCAGGGCAACAAGCTCAGAAGAGAAGCTCTGAAGAAACTGCCTTCTAGGAAGCATATTCGGGTCGATTGTACAGGGAAGCTATCCATCATCAGCTGAAGAGATGAATAATGGATTCTTTTTCATGACAGGTAGATGTTTTTCCTAGAAATAAGATGACTGCCTTTGAAGCAGACAAAACATTACTGTATCATTTTATTTGCCTCTGGGAAATATGAGTGATAGATTGAGGCAAGGCAGATGATATTAAAAGAAAGGCAAGTGAAGGAGTGAGCATTACTAGATGTTGATCAGAAATTCACTGAGAGCAAAGGCAGCAAAAACAAATTAGGCTGAGATACTGTCCAAATGAGGAACAAATTCAAGCAAACCACATTTACTGAGTTGATGTGTTTTAATGTGGTTAATACTCCAAAAAATGTACCTTTTCAACAAATTAGGGAGTCGTATCAAAGTGAGCCCCTATAGAGTGAAATAATTGCAACAAAAAGCAGAAGTACATGTAATAAATGAGCTGTTTTCTGAATTCTAAGACTTCTGTTGGGTAGAGAAAACAGCATGACCTTTGATACAGCTTTAGTATGCGTCAGTGTAAGTGGAAGTTAGGCCAGAGGATAAAAGAAGTGTGATGTGCTACAGCTAAACTGGATGTTGCATCTGCACAACAAATTTTAGCAAAGGCATGTATTGTAGAAGTAGCTTAATTATATATATATATATATATATATATATATAAAAGATTTTTGTGGATTGTTGCCTACTTGCCATTGAACAGTGAGTGGGGGATAACCTGAAGGAATCTCGTAGCTGATATACTGAGTGTCCTCAGCTTCATAATAGCTGTACAAGAGGCAGCTGGGGTTGCATGGTTGGGTGGGTATAGTTGTGGAAAGTGGTTGCTTGAGCAAGGGTGGGGGAAAATTGGGTTAGTATTCTAGCTTTCTGAATTAAGTGCAGTGCTTTTGGTTAGCTGATAATGTTATCTATGTCTCTACTGTGTTAAATATAAACTAGAGTTGCTACAGAGGGGTATCAGTGTTAGCACAACAGCGTCTTGCTTTGCAGACTATGTGGTCTAACTGCAGTTTTTCTCTAGTGTGTTTTGTGCCTTTGTTACTGCCTAAAGTCTGATAGCCCAAAGAGTGGAAGTGTGCTATTTCATGTGCAGTGTACCAGCTGGGTGCAGGGAATCACTGCTAATAGATCTACAAATTCTTGCACCTTGTCAGCATCTGTCAATCTTAAAAATGATAAGGGACTTTATTAAAACTGTACATTATCTGACCCCATCTCAAATATGCATTTTGCTCAGTCTTCTCTTTAGAGGGAGGAATAAAAGGGCTAAATGTAGCACAAGAGGTACAGCTGTGAATGAAGGTACAGAACAAATTTGTTCAATTTCTTGCGTGCTGCAAAAAACCTTCTATTTACTATTTTTCCTTCCTGACCATACATGAACTTTGTGGTCTTGTAAGCCTGGAGATACTGTTTTCACAGGCTAGCATATCCACCTTTGTCACTGAAGGAGCTGTAGGCAGGCCTTTGCTTGCCATTACAATCCCTTGAACCACACAGCCGAGTCTTTTCTGTTCTGGGCCTCTCTAGCATCGGCTTCTTGATAGTAGAAGGTTCCTGTGGCATTTCTGTTCTACTTCTCTTACTGAGAAACTCAGTCCATGACTAACATTACTAGAAATCCAGTATTTTGTCTTTTTTTTTTTTCTTTTTTTCTTTTTTTTTCCTCTTGTGTGAGTTTATCGGTGTTGGGCAGCTGTTAACTGTGAGATTCAGGGGCTGAGAATCACAGGACTGACCTTCAGGTGGAAGAGATGAATTCTTCTACAGCAGCAAAGACAAAAAGCATCTCCTCACATGCTGTTGGATTCTGTCTCCAGAAACAAGGGAAGGCAAGTCCTGTTCTAACTCTTGTTAAAAGCACTTTAAAACTGTAGATGAAATCAGCCTAGGGACTTTCTTAGCTGGCTGCACAAAGTTCTACAGTTACATTAGTTTGTATTCATCTTTCAAAGGGCATTGGTTAGTGGACTGACTAATATTGGGGTATTACAGCTGAATAATGAGATAAAGAGAAAAGAGGTATATGAGGTCAGTAATTGCATGTGCACTTCTATGAGCAATGTGGGAAGACATGTACTGTGTGTACTTGTACACACCAAGGAGATGAAAGAATAAAACAATCCCCCCAAAAAAACCTAAGCACAAAATTTTCAGAGCTATCTAGCACAACATGACTGCTCTTATTCAATAGATTGAAATTTTCTCTATTTTGTGTCTGGATTCTATTTAGAAACCAGAAGAAAGCAACTGTGCCTTGCAACCATAGAGACAGAGGAATCATCTGAAGGAAATGAGTATTTCCTATACTATGTTCAAGGTTCATTTTATTATTAGCGGTCTCTCGAAACAAGCTGTGGGTGCACTGGAAGATAAGTATTTTAGAGGCTTGCTGATAGCTCTGTGATCACCTTGTTTTCAATTTTCATTACCACAGCATGCTTCTGCAGAACACTTGTATGGAAAAAAACACAATTATTCAACTAAAGTAACTGTTTATCAACGTATGAAAAGAATTGTGGCTTGGCCTTTTAACAAAATCCTCTTCCTGATCAATGACAATACTTGAATTTACATTAAAGGTATGTAGCCTATGAGGGAGGTGGTTGGCAGTGGGACAGCAGGAGTTGATGGAATACATTGTAGCTTGATCATTCAAGTGGAACAATGGTGAGCGATTGGGCTGCTGGCTTGCTCTTGCGCTCATATCTGTTTAAGAACACAGTACAGGAGTGGGGTAGCTCAACTAGAATGGGGAAAGCAAAAATTAAAGGTATGCTAAAATAGATGTGGTATGGGACTGTAACACCAAGACGTTTGTGTACTGCTCCAGTAAAGACCAACCTGGGGAGTGGCAATTTATCTGGTCACAGAATATGCTTCCTGAGACTGAGAACAAAGTCCTGCTTCCCTACAAAATCATCTGTGCTATACCCAGATGCACCTTCCAGCAGCTGGGTCTGGGCATGTTCTGGGTACATCCTGATGTCAGTTTAGGTATATTCAGCCTTTACACTTTGCTGATATCAGTTTAAAGCACTGATCACGCGCTTTAAACAGACTGTTGATAATTCAGTGTGTTGAAATCTATTATTGATATTGCATGGTACAACAGAGCCCTGGATTCTGTGACTAGCATCCAAGTCAAACAGCGATGCTTACTAGTGCGTGCTGATGGTGGTGGGCTGTTCTGAGAGCTTGGTTACAGGAGGGGGAGTAACCAAGTTAGTTTCCATGGAAACTCAGACATTTTTGTATTGAATTGCTTATGGCTGTAAGTTACATCTCAGTATGAGGAGGTATCTTACGCAATTCATGATATTTTCTTCTGCATCAGCTGTGCCCAAAATAAACTAGAACTTGCTGGTGTCGGGTATCCTAATCCTGTTTAGCTTGCTGCCATATGGACGGGTGGTTCAAGCCTGGTGGGGGTCCAACGCTTTCTTAGAATTGTGGGATAATTCAGGCTGGAGAGAACCTTGGGAGGTCTCTAGTCCAATCTCCTGCTCAAAGCAGGAAAAACTTAAAAATCAGGTCAGGATGCTGATAGCTGTGTCTAGTTAAGTGCAGAATATCTGTCCTTTGTGATATTTGGAAAACTGAGTGCTTGACCATCAGACTTCTTTTCCTTTTTAACCTGTCTGAATTCAGTTCGTGCAGTTTATGGGATTTGCCCTCTCATCCTCACCCTGTGCATCAAAGGGAATGTAATATCCATGCCCTAAGGCTTCCCACACCTCCATGTCTCCCAATGGAGTAGGAAGAATTAGGATCTAAGCCAAGCTTCAGCTGACAGCCTGATATGAGACAGCAAGATACAAGACTAGAACAAAATGCTAGTTATGCTGACTCTCAGGGGTTGGAAATGTGAATAGGCAGAACCTGGCAAGGTACCAGAATTCAACAGGGCAGAGGGCATGTGAACAAATAAATCAACTAGTCAGGGAGTGTGTAGAGTGGGGAGGCAGCTGGGTGCCTGCCAAAATAGCTGAGAAAACAGACGTAATGCCACAAACAATGCAAACTGAAAAACAAAACTATTGTTCAGCATAACTGGAGTGCAAATACTGGAATGATTTACCAACTATACCATGATTTGCAATGGGCATTTGTAAGTCTGTTTGCGATGTAGAACATGCGAATATACCATTTTGTGTAGACAGAGTTAAGTTAGCTTCGTGGCTGTTGAAGAAAAACTGAAAGATATGGCAAAACTTCCACGAAATCTATCCATATTTAGGCACACAAATATATATTTTTTTTTTTAAACCATGAACAGCAGCATAACCTAAAGAGCATAAGCTGCCTAACTTGAATATTTATCCTTATCCACAAATCAATAATCTCTTTCTTGTAGCCTGCCCAAATTCATGGAGCTGGGAAGTCTTCTGATGGGTATTTTTGGGAGGTGGCCTGTGGCCCTAATAACTACCAAAGGGAAGTTGCAGTAAGGAAAACAATTTCAATACATTGCTAAAATGCTTTCTCCGTAGGCTTCATCATTTCTTTCTCTCTTCCTACTTTCTGGTTTGGACAGAGCTGCTGTTGTGTTTGGAAGAGGAAGGAACAGCTATGTTTAGACAGCATGTACCTGCCCATCCTCAAACCAAGCGGCCTACCATTAAGGCTTCAGCTTTCTCCAGACTGAGGATGAAGTGTAGTCCTCAATGTTTAGCTCTACATCTACAGAGATCTGTAAACCTTCCATAGAATCAGGTATAGTTACTATACCAAAACATAGCTAATCAGTTAGCCAATGGTACGTGTTGCGGGACTCTTGAGAGGCTTGGCAAGTTCGCAAGGCTGCTTTGTTGAACTACTTCAGTCACATCATGCATTTTTAATTGCCTAAAGTACACAGAAGAAAAAACGTTAAAGAAGTAATTAGTTCTGTGCCAAATACAATTAAGGGACTGGATGGAGAGCAGAGGGCACTTCCAACACATTCTAGCTCTGCTTTCCGTTTTAAACAGGAATTCATTTGCACTGCTCACCATGTTTGTTTCTTTCCTGCAAGGACCTGCGTTATTTGGTTGTCATTTCCCCCATCACTTACATATTTGCACACCAGAAAAACAGAACGCGCCGTTTTCTCTGCAGGGGATGCTACCTGGAGCTGCGCCCCGCTCACAGAAGCGCTTTGATTCTGCCCCAGCCGTGTGACAGCGGGGTGAAGGACAGTTCAAGCGCAGTTCTGCTTTTGCTTTCCCTTTCCCTGCCGACGCCGCGTTCGGGCCCGTGCCGCGCACCGCCCCGGCTCGCTCACCCCACGTACCCCGCGGGGCCAGGACGAGGCGGCCCCACAGTCCGCGCCCAGCCCCCCCGCACCCCCTCCTCCAGGGCCAGCTTCGCTCGGCGCCGCCCCTCTCGCCCCCTCCCCCGCCGCCCCACCACCTACCGAAAGCAGCGGCGGCGGCAGCCTCCGCCTGCGGCTTCCGCCTTCATGCGCCCCGGAACCGCGGCGCCCCCGCCTGACGCGCCCGCCCGCCGGGGGAGGGGCGGGCGGCGGCTGGAGCCGGGCGTGGCGCGCGGGACCCGGACACCTGCCGGCACGGCGGCGTCCCCGGGCAGCGGCACTCGGAACCGCCGCCTGCGCAGTGTGGCTGTGCGCTGCGCACGACCGCGGCCGGCTGGACTGTTCCCGCAGACGGCTGGCGTGGAACAGGACAACAACTCCCGGCGCGCCCCGCGCCGTGCCGAGCGGCAGCCCTCGCGAGATTCTCCAGAGCTAACGGCTGGACTTCATTTCCCTCCGGCCATCAGCGTGCCGGAAGTGGTGGCAAGCGACTTCCGGGCTGCTGTGTTGGGGAGCGGCGGTAGCGAGGAGCGCGGCGCTGTGGTAGCAGCGAAGGCCGGCAGCGGGCGGCGAGCGCGGCGGCGGGGATGGACGTGACCGGGCCCGAGACCGACTGGCGCAGCACCAACTTCCGGCAGAAGCTCGTCAGCCAGATGTGAGTGCGCGCCGCGGCCCAGGTGTCGGGTAGGCCGCGCTTCGGCCACTGCCAGAGCAGCTCCAGCACCTCCCGCTGCCCTGGGGCTGCCTGTGTTCGAGTAGCCGCGGCTCATCCGTCTCCACTCTCTGCGGGTCCTTCGCAGATCGCCCCTCGCTGCCTGGCTCTGTCCGTGGTCCTTGTTACCCTTGCGAGGGGTCCTCACCACCGGCTCCTGCTCAGAGGTTGTGCGGGGGGAGCCGGCCCCTGTTTGGCTTCACTTCTCCGATCCCCATTCCTTTTTGCCTTCCTCTTCTCCGGGAACAGCAGCTGCTTGGCCTGCTAGGGAGGCTCTGTTTTAAGGTTTCTGCTTTGTGATGCTTAGTGCTACCAAGTCTGACATACTCTGTTCTGTGAAAACTACCCTCGTTACCTTGCATCTGACTTGCAAATAGCAAAAACGAAATGAAAATGCCAGCGACTGAATTTGTTGGTTATTTGGTACAGGGGGTTGCTGTGGTAGTTCTAGACAAGTGTGTTTGTTGGCATCCACCCGGTTTATAAAGGTTGCTTATAAGAAATAAAGTTCAGCCTTTTTGGTTGTCCACTGTGAAGCAATCTCTTTACTTGAATTACTTTGCTGCTCAACATGCTTTTCCTACTACGGGGAAAGTTCTTTACCTTATGAAAGATGGTTATTGTAGAACTGAAAGTGCTTTTCAAATCCTTATTTATGATTGCTTGAAGAACTTGAGCATGCCCTGATGTTTCAGAGTTCAAGTGGTATGATATTCATGACAAATACGCTGTTTGTCAAAGCTTTTTTGGTGTTCAGAGCTGATGTTTTACTGTCTAAACTTTGTGCAAGATAATTTATTATGTCAGGTGAATCTCTTGTGTTTTCCTCTTCTTTTGTACATCTTCATCAACACAAGCAAACAGAACTGCCTTGCAATGCCCTGCAACTTAAAGGAAATGAGTACAAATCAGCTGATACAAACCTTAATGCAGTGAGCAGTTGTGTGTTTACTCTGCAAATTGTGACTAGTTTTCTGTGAGCAGTAAGCAGCAATGATAAATGTTTGAATGGGAAGCATACAGTAAGAGATAGAGATTGAATAGGTCAGTAATGGAGAAAGTAGAGTTAAAACTTCCACTGTTTGCTTATACACTTGCATATACACACAGACATCTTTTGTATGATCTTTGCACTTTTTGTTGTAAATATGTTGATGCAGTCTTTTTTTTTTTTTTCCCTCCCAAAGGCTGTTCTGCAAGCTGTGTATCTTCCTTGCACTTCACCCTGCTTTGTAGTAATACTTCTTATGTTTTCATTCACTATCTCATTTTAAGAGCAAGCAAATTTGTTACTGGGATAAGCGTGCAATAATTGCAGTGTTTGGTTGTGGTTTTTAATTTTTAAAGTGTATTACTATGTGTTAGATATCTGAAAATAAATTTAATGTTGGTACTTAAAATGAAGCAAAGCTACCCAGCAGTAGAGTTTATAATAGATAGGTTTATTGAATGAGAAATAGAAGCAATGTATTGCCTAAAAAGACTTGAAATCTGTGGGTAGCAAGTTCCTGTTTTCTTCCATAAGCTTCCAGTGAAGCTTATGTAGTATTTGGAAGGAATGAGTCATCTGAAAGTTTTCTGAACTTATGAGAAGGCTGTTCGTAACAGGCTTTTGTGTACATGTGTCTTCCAGTTCATTATGCAGATGTAAGTGATGGGTATTTGTCAACTTGATCTGGAATGTTTGGAACAATTTGCATACTATATTTTGGGTACCTCATTATAGCTGCTGAATGTGGAAGTCTTAATTTATTGTTATTTTGCATGGATTTCCCTTCCAACTCTGAATGTTAAGATACATATAGATAGATGCAGATAGTTAGATATTTAGAATGACATTATATGAAGAGACATTTCAGGGATGCTGTGTGCAGTTGGCATCTTAGTGAATGTACCTATGATCAGTGTGTATCATTTGGTTATCATCACTTGAGTGAACGCTGCTTTTGACTTAAGAAATCCCATCCAGTATTAGGTTCTTGTGTGACTGCAGGCCCAAGCAGTTGCACAGGACTCTTGTTGGATCCAGGAATGTGTCAGCACTCGGATGTCTTAGGCTGGGGAGTGGCCCCAGTTGCCCCGAGGTTTTTCCAAGAGACATTGATGGTGCAGGAGTGTGAATACTTGTGTTTGAAAGGCACCCCTTTGCTCACTGCAAAGGCCAGAGGAGGCATTTAGCAATGCTTTGGGTGCCTTTTCAAAATGATTTTCCGTAATGTATTTTTAAATGTATTGCTCAAAGGACAAATCTTAAGTGGGTTTTGTGGTGGTAGACTCAGTATGTGGTTGTGTTTGGCTCCTGCCTCAGGCTACTTGTAGCCTATGGCAAAAGGAACCATGTTGGGTGTAGAGGAGGACTGTAACTCAGATTGTATGGCAGTCCATAAGTGCTGCGTTCAAGCTCTTTGCTTGAAATTTTATGCAAGTATTCACACTTAAGATTGTGTAGATTTTAGCTAATGGTTCGGGTAGATGAGATGAAAGAGGATGTGTGAGAATAAGAAAGGGTGGAAAAATGTGGAAAGTATGTGAAAGGAGGCAAAGACTGAGGAGCAAACAAGCAGGAGATGGATCAACTGAAGTTTCCTGAATGAGGGGAAGAAAGCATTTGCTTTGCTGCTGTCTGTGAAATATTTAACAAAATCAGTTTGTATAGCAGCCATAATTTCATATTCTGGCCTAGCCTGTTAGGTGAGACCTCAGGCCAAAAAAAAAAAAAGAGCCAAGATGTTTCTCCCTTTCTGAGATGTAGAAAGAGAAGGATTATTTTATAAATGCTTGTTTTTGCACAGCTGTGAACTAGGAAGCTTCTGCCTCTGTGGTGCAGATGTTTGGGATGGCATGTAGAGAATCTGATAGAGAAAATTCTCTATGTTTGAAAAAAAAAAAAAAGTAACTCAGGAAAAATGGCTAATTTTAAACTGGGTTCTTCTTTAGTACTGCTGATTACACAGCCACACAAACAACTGTGTTGGCATAAAGCTGGCAGGGGAGGCTTGTGGAGTTTTTGGAGCTATGAAGGGGTTGATTCTGTGTGCACCAGGAAGGTGATTTTCCTCACTGAAAAACTGGAAAGAAAGATAAAGCTAGAAGTAAGTCTGTGCAGAGTCTGGATAGTCCTTTGCTTTCTCCTCTGTAGCCAAAAGCAGCATTGTGTGTAGCTGATGCTGACCCCAGGTGTTTGGGAAACTGAGAAGGAATAACTGCATGCATCAGGTCAGGTTAGAGGCTGAGCTGCTGCAAATGAGCTCTAAGAGAAGGACCTGGGTGTCCTGCTGGACAGCAGGCTGGCCGTGAGCCAGTGGTGTGCTCTTCATAATACTCTTGAATGCAAAAAATAAATGGTAGATATATAGATAGATACGCATGTAAGAGTAGATAAGTTATTTATTGTGGATATTTTTAAGTTCCTGAAACTACACTGATTACTGTTTTTGTATTGTGGCCACTTGTCTGTGTGTTACTTTCTTTACATGCATTTGTATAACCTTGTCTTTCTGCCTGCTCAGTTCTTGGTGCTCTCAAAATAAGAGATGTTTTATAATGGGACTAACAAGTTAATGATGAGTCAGAGCGTAGGGTGGACTTAGAGGAAGGAAGCCTTTCTGAAAGAGAAACTATTGGAAAAAGGAAGGCATAAACGAAGAACTGGATGTATTTTCTTCCACTGCAGCTGAGTTCCTTTCTGAGTTGTTCATTTTAAGGCTTGTTTGCCCATGAAAGAATAGTTACTCTGCTTTATGCTCAGAGTCTGCTTTGTTTTAAATAACCTTTACATATCAAGAGCATTTTGTAGTGTCTGTGAGGCCACATGAGCAAGTTACGATGAGGGAGGCTTATGCAGGTGGCTATGCTTTACTGACTAATCTGCTGTGTCTTGCAAAGAGAAAGCTACATTGCTAGCCTGCTGCTTTGCACAGTAAGGGTGAGTTGTGGCAACTGAAGCTCCTGCATTTTAGGGCTGTTGCATCTGCTCTGCTCGCTTGTGTGAGGGGTTTTCTGAGTTATTTCAGGAAGCTAAGCTAGGCCACTGCTCATACAAACACCAGTCCTGCTGCAAGGAATGCAGTCAAAATTCAGGGGGAGAAAAACAGTGATCTATTTCAGGCTGGCTGAAGCTTTCCCTACCTTGTATGTAGTGTAGGATAGTTGCTCGTGCAGGAGCAGGTACTGAGAAATAGGTTGCTAAGCTCTTAATTACAAGGTGAAAGTATTTCCTGGTAACTCGTTTGTGGAATATAGACTGTAGCTACTAGGCTGCTTTAAAACAGAACAGGTTTTACAGTGAATGAGACATTTCCAAAAATAGATATGTCTGTAGGATTTGAATAGGGCTGTTCACCTGTCTGAACTCCTGATTTTAGGACTTGTTTATCGCAGTGCATTTTTTTTACAGTGGAATTGCTTGCTTCTTTTTGATATACTGTGAATGCCCATTGTTTTCTACCATAACAGTACATTTGTATGGGGGATTTATTTCCTTTTCATCTTGCACTTTTAATTTCCCATCCAAAGGGTGGACAGGTCCAGTTTACTAGAGGTTTGATGGCTGTGATTCTGGATGGTAGACAACAGTAAGGTTGGGGAGAAGCTTTTTATGACCAATTTCCATCAGTAAGGCCTTCTCATCTTACTGCTTCATCCACTGCTGTCGTGCTCCCCTCCCTTCTGTGCACATCTGCCCTTCTCTGTCCTGATCAATGCTGACCCATCTTCTTCTAATTTTCCTACCCTATGTTTAGAAGAGGGTAAAAAGCTACTGTACAGACCTTTCTAACTACAGGAAATATTTTTTTTTAATGTCCTCAGTTAATGCCTAGCCTCATTTCTTCTCTTTTCCTTTTTCAGTGATGAAGCAATGAGGAAGGCTGGTGTTGCCCATAATAAGTCCAGCAAAGATATGGAAAGCCATGTGTTTATGAAGGCCAAAACAAGGGTAAAACTTCTCTGTTTCTTTTCAGAAGTTACTGGTATGTCAAAATTTTGCAATGAGCCACAGAAACAGCAAATCTTCTCATAGTACCTAGTTATGAAGATTTTGGGTTTATGTGTGTTCCTCTTACGCTGGGGGAAAGCTAATCGTTTGGCATCTTAGGGGTGCAACAAAGTGGATTTCAGCCCAAGGGACTTGCCAAGATTGCAGCATTCAATGCACATATGGGATTGTGCTTGATTAAATTCTCATGGAGTGAATTGCATAGAAGTTTCTTTATCTACAGTGTAGCACTATCCATATAACCAGTTTGGTGATGGAGGAGGACTAAGATATTAATGAAAAGGCTGTGGTAGGAGTAAGACAAAGCAAAGTTCTGTGGTCTCTGTAGAAATCTCGATATCATGTACAATTCTAGACTCTACCCAAATGTGTAAGCTTCTTTCCTGGAGTTCTGTTACAAGAAATTGTATGCTGTTACTGTCTTCAAACATGATGTGTTTGAGGTGGAACTTGTGATGTTGAAAGTTTTGTGTTGCTTATGTCACAGATTTATTCCTGCTAATAGACTCTCTGACCCTGGAAGTGCCAGCAAGTGTCATCTCAGCACTGTGGCAGATCCTCTTGTGCAGTTTGCAGCACGCCCATAAATTACTGCAAAGGCTGTTTTTCCTTTCACTTCTGGCATGTCTTCTGGATGTTAGTTTTTAAATATAATAGCTTGCTTTCTTTTGTAATATTAACAGCATAAAATAGCATAAAACAGCTCTTGTAATGTAAATATGACGGAGGACTAAAGTGAGTCATTATATCCCATGAGCAAGTTCAGTACTTAAGGAAAGGACTAGAATGGATGGAAAATGGATGTATTGGTATGCAATCAAATACACATATTGTGATCCTATTAATGTGGCTGTCATGGATGTTATTTCCATTGAATTTTGTGGTTTTGAGCCTTCTTGTACCATCAACCTTCTGTGAAAGCATTCGCACTTAGCTCATGAAAGTCAGTCCCTGCAAATGAACTACTTGGAAAAGCTCACAGACCTTTTAAAGTAAAATTCGTTTTGCTGAGGGAGAATACTAAAGGGCTATAAAGTCATGGTTATCTGTTTCTGTATCCTGTGCTAAAATAATACTTTTTGCCTTTAGGAGGAATATCTTTCTCTTGTGGCCAGACTAATTATTCATTTTCGAGATATCCGTAAGTAATCTCTTTTCCCAGCGATTGCTTATTAGAGGCATGGGAAATAATAGTAGATTTTAGGATTTATGTGTGATTCTATATGTGTCTCATCACAAACTGCTTCAAAAATTTCCCCCGTAATATACATGCTGAGTTTTTAAATACTGTTTCTTTTATAATATCCATATGTCATTTAAGGGCCTTTGAGGGACAGTTGCTACTTTTGCACTTTCCTTTTAATTTTTCCTGTATTTTTGCTTTCTTTTCAATGTTTATGTAGTGTTCTGATTACCAGATTTGGTTAATTTAATGTGTTTTGTTTGATTTGATTACAAAGATGAAAATCTTTTCTATTTTTTTTCCCCCTTCCCAATCTGCTTGTTACAGTTATGATAGTGCTGTCTGGGATTATGCATAAATTGTTTGGAAGTGGGTATAAGTACAGTAGACAGTGATTTTCAAAAAGTGATTTATGTAGTTATATTTCTTAAGGAGAGTATATCTGAAGTGCCAAATCTGCGTGTGACAAGATTAATGGATGTGATTAATGTATTTTTCTTTTGCAGACAATAAGAAATCTCAAGCCTCAGTCAGTGGTAAGAGGTCATTTTCTTCTTTCCTTTTTTTCCTTTCCTAAATTGAATAACTGAAAAACTGGGGCTGTTATGTACTGAGAAGGTGGTGAATTTCTTAGCTGGACGATGGCAAGGTACCACAGTAGCTTCTTGTGTCTTCTGCCTCTGTGGTAACTTTTATAGCAGCTGTACTAGGAATTCAATGTGATGTTCCTAGTAATGAAGTAAACGAGTGTATCATTATTATCCCCCTATAGACTAACTGTGCAATGACTGGGATTGATCAGCATCTCCACTAGACAGTTAAAAATTGTTTGATAATTATTCTTAAGGAAGAGAGTGTGTTGCATTCTGTGCCTGATCAATACTACTTTAGTACCTCATATTCTGTTTTGCCTTTTTGAATTGCTGTTCTCTCTTTGACTTCACTTTTCTTTATGCCCAGGATTGAGATTGTGAGGAGGAGGAGGTTAATTGAATCCATAGTTGGAACTCTGTTCTTGATTTTTGAGGTTATGAGTTATTTATCCTCATGGGGCTTTGCTGGCATCCAGTTTTGACTTGAATAGACATGCAAAGGTGGCTAAGGAATTCCCTTGTCTGACATATTTAGAATCTATTTGGAACTTTGCAAATCTGAAGCACTTTAAATAATCTTCACTGTTTACAGAGAGGTAAAAGCCTGCCAGAAGCCTCTTGCAGACTTGCAGTGAGAGTTAGGGTTTGGATCTAATTACAGTTTGAAGCCAGTAGGTCAGAGAGTGGGTACTGAAAAACAGAATTTTGGGGAAGCAGTTGCATGGCTGGCTTCATATTGGTAACTATTTTCTTTGTAGATCCAATGAATGCCCTGCAGAATCTAACTGGGGGTCCACCAGCAGGAGCGCCTGGAATGACCATTGCTTCCCGAGCTCAAGGAGCACCAATGAGTGGGATGGGTGGCCTTGGCCCAATGGCGCAACAAATGAGTCTTCCAGGACAGCAACAGCCTCCTGGAAGTACAGGAATGGCCCCTCATGGTATGCCTGGTGTCTCAACAGCTACTCAGCAGAGTAAGTATTTGCTGTTTCATTCACTGAAACAGTTGGGTTGGTCTTTCAGTAAATAACTCTTTTCCACAAAGATAAGGTTCTGAAGGAATTTCATACTTCTGGCTATATCTTCTGCTGGAAGAGTTGATTTCAAATACTTCTATCTACTGGGGTAAACGTCATTCTTAGCATAGTGAGGGTGAATCTATCTCTTCTGTGAGCAAATGCTTCTTCTGTCCTCCAAGGTGTCAATTTCAGAACTTTGTTCTATGGAACCCACTTATCTTTTTTGTGGCTGCCGTGCTTCCCATTAGTGACCTCTGTGCTTGTTTTCATTAAGAACTCTTACTTATCAGAGAATTCCATGTATCCCAATGTGGTTCTTCCAGGAGATCTTTTAGCTGCACAACTTCCGCACGTTTTTACACTCTGATTTGGTTGCTGACTCAGTATAGGCAGCAAGCTGTAGAGGTAGTTAGGAAGGAGCGCTGTTGTTTCTGCTGTTAATGTACCTTCTCCATTTGAGGATGCAAAATTATATGCTGGTCATGATGAATATCTGCATACTTTAGAGTTATCTTTGATTATTGTGAAGTTGTACTGCATAACTGTCTCTTGTCTTGTTCGGGTTTCATGTTTTTAAGTACAGTCTACCACCTTTTTAGCCCAACTTCAGCTTCAGCAGATAGCTCAGCAGCAACAGCAGCAGCAGCAGCAATTCCAGCAGCAACAGGTAGCTCTGCAGCAGCAGCAGTTCCAGGCCCAGCAGTCAGCCATGCAACAACAGTTTCAGGTGCAGCAGCAGCAAGCAGCAGCAGCTGCAGCAGCCCAACAGCAGCAGCAGCAACAGCAGCAGTTGCAAGCCGTCCAGCAACAGCAACACATGTTGAAACTGCAGATGCAGCAGCAGCAAAACCAACAGCAGGTGATGACAAAATAATTAAAATGGTAATTGAGTTGATCTGTGATGAGCTTCAAGTCATGTGAAGCTTAGCTTGCATGGGAGTACTGATTATCAGCTCTTCCCATAATTAACACAGTTCCACTTTGGGACTTTAGTTTAGATTGGCAATGATATATTGCATCCCAGAGCAAAGACTTTACAATGTAGGTTTTTGGTTGCTTTCTTCTGTTATAGCAATAGAGAATTAAAACTCTCTCTACATAAACATCAGGACAGTGTTTTGTTCTGACAAGAATGGAGATGTGGGAAAGAACTAAAAGCACTTGTGAATTTCATATTGCTACTTTAAAAAGTGTGTACTGAGAATTTATATGCATCATCCTTAGGCGGAAAAACAGAACAGGAAACTTCAGCTGTCATGCTTCTGTGCAGTTCTTGTAAATGGTGTTGCTGATATAGCCTTTACATTTAAGAAATGTTTTTAAGTCCATTTTTACAGAAGAAGCTGATGGACTTCAACTTTGCCTTTGAAAACTGTTTTAGTATAGTTAGGCAAGCTTGTAATAGTGAAACCCACAGGTCTTGTGCACTATGTAGAATTGAGATATCTGAAAAGTGAATGGGTAAAAAAGCTGGATATACAGGTTTGAAAATGCAGCCTGACATATTAGGATTCTGTTTGCTGTTGGTTTACTCTCTAAAAATAAGGCTGCCATTGCATTGCTGGAAGCTTTACCATCCTGGCTTTTTCTGCTCTTCAGATGCAGCAGCAGCAGCAGCAGCAGCAGCTACAGCGAATTGCCCAAATGCAACAGCTGCAAGCAGCACAGGCTATGCAGGTACAACAGCAGCAGCAACAGCAGCAACAACAGCAGCAACAAATACCACAGCAACAGCTACAGCAGCAGCCACCTCAACAAGTAATGCAACAGCAGATGCAACAGATGCAGCAGCAGCAACAGCAACAACAGGTTGCTCAGGCACAGCAATCTCAGCTTCCACCACAATCCCAGCCTCAACCCCAGCCCATGGTATCTCAGGCACAGGCAATCTCGGGACAAATTCCTGGTCAGGTTATGCCTGTTACTCTCACACCGCAGCAGTTAAAAGCAATGCAGGTAAGGGCTTGTGACCGGCTTACTGTGGGTTCATTCTGATCTGCTAGAGAAGTAAAAAAAAAAAATCTTTAATTTTTGTTAATAACAGCATAGGAAAAAGAATAGCTTATTAAGAGATCTGTAGCTAGGTTGTTATGAGTATGGTCAGCAGAAAATAAATTAAATCAACAAAGAGTAGGAATTTTTGAATTATGAAAGCTACTTATTAATCCGATGCTTTAAAAATAATTTCCTCTGTTTTTCTTTGATGGGTAAGTAGGAAAAAAAATTCTGTTTCAAGAAAAATCACTGCCTCAATAATAGGTTAGTGTTCTTGAACACTAGCAGCTGCTTTGAGATGCCTTGTGCATGGGATTGGAGCCAGTGTTGGCTCTTTAGCATGCTGATTTTGCTTCTCCTGCCATGTTTAGATGATTTAGCCAAAATTTAGGATAGTGGTAGTTCCTGCTTTGAAGATGATTGCTTTACTGTGAATGTCTTACTACTTCATCTTAAAAGCTGAGTAATCCTGTTAATGTTGCAACTTCTCAAGCTGTTGCCTTAGTCAGCTATTTTTGAACTCCTACCAGTTAATCTGAGTAGTTTGATGTTGTGTGCATCCCTCTGAGCTGTCACAATGAATATATAAATAGTTTAAATGCTGATCATTAGTACGTGCTTAAAATAGTATTCTTGAGAGAGATCAACATCTGTGTGTGTTTGCCAGAAAGCTGGAATATCTAGTATTGTCACAGGAAGACCTTATAGTACAGAGTACAAGTTGCAAGAATTCAAAGCGTGGGTACGCAGCCTATGACAAGGTTGTTCCAAATGTTAGATGCATGGGAACTTCTTTCATAGGAAAGTTCAAAAGCAGTTCTGGAAGTAGATATGTGAAGCTCATCTTAGCTTTGTCTCCAAAACAGACCTTTTTTATGAGTACAGTCAGTACAATTGAAAGAGAAATATCATACCCTAATCAAATACACATTTACTTTGTTCTATCTCTTTATACTCAAGGTAAGAGCTCAACTGGTCCAGCAGCAGCACGCAGCAGCAGCAGCAGTGCAAGCAGCTCAGGCTCAAGCTGCTCAGATGGGAGCATCAGCGCAGGTAAGGGCCCTGGAGCCAATATCTCCAATTACAGGCCTGTAGCAAGTGCATGCTAAAGAGGAGCATGGAGATGGGTTTCTGGTGGCTTTCTGATGAGGTTTAATTGGTCATCCCTATATAAAGGAGATATGGGCTTTTATGCTGTTTTTCTTTTGCCTGGACTCAGAGGCAGGATTTCGTTGACAACCTCTCTGTGCATGCTCTCTGTCCTTGGTAGGTAAGATTGTTGCCTGTAGTTACACAGGAATGCACAACAACAAGGCAGCCTACTGTGGCCACGCTGCAGTCTGACTTTTGGTTCCTGGAGTGTATCACCTCTCTTTTTGTTATCCTTTCCTAGGAAACTGCTTTGTTGTCCAAACTGATTTCCTTACTGTGAATCTTTGCCTGCTCTCTTAACTCACTTGTGTTCCACCTTCCATCTCCATGTACCAAGCATAAAAAGTAGTATAGATAATTAAATCTTTCCATGCTCCCCTTTCCTTCCTTTCATCTTCCATACTTTTTCCGAGTAAAATGGGTTGTAGGTATAGATGCTCTTGTTTTGGATGTGAATTGTCGAGGAAAAACTAGCATGTGTCATGAGTGCAGAGTTACATTAAAAAAAAAAGTGCTGGGTGAAAGCTTATTGTCTAACAATCTTTTTTTTTTTTTTTTTTTTTTTTAAACCTGCAATACACTTGTAGCCCCAGTAATTGTTCCTTGATGTGTATCTGGTGTGAAGGAAACATGGGGGAGAAAAACTGGGAGTGACTTGAGCTGATCCTCTCATTCCATTTTCCACAAGAATGTGAAATAGTCTTTCATGTTTTGCCTCTAGTGTTTCATGTTGAGCCATTTTACAGACATGGGTAAGTACAGTTCTCACCACTTCGTATATGAAGAGGCTGAGGCAGACAGATGAGAAGAGGCTGACCAGGATTAATGCCTGGGAATACAACAATAACTCTGCCATTTCACATATTGCACCAGTTTTTCTTCAGCACACAAGACATGTTTTAGACTCAGTAAGATCTTGAGAAGTTTTTTACAGGGGCTGAGGGGTAAGAATTGGATCTTGAACATTCATCTCATAAACTTGTATCAGGAATAATGTTTTGTACATCATCCTCTCGTGTGACCGATGTACATGTGGGTGCCTAAGTTCTGTTTCTGGTCCTTCTGCTTTTGTCAGTGTAACACAGGATATAAAAGCTGAGCAGTGGTAAGTACAATTGGTGCAGTATTGGCAGTAACGTAGAATTCTTCTTCTGAAGTTAAAATACATATTAAAACATTTTTTTATTTTTTAAATGATTTCCAGGTGAGAGCTTCAGGGTCTTAGGGTGACTAAAAGGAGACACTGACTTGTTTTTTCCTTTCTACTAACTTAATGGTGCTTTTTCCAACCTCTAACCAGGTGGATTGTGCTTATGTAGAGTCAACTTAATTCTTGCCCTACTTAGTGAAATCGTATGCCAGTGGCTTAACAGCACGGTGCATTTCAAAAGTTTTGGATAATGAGATGGTTGACAGCTGTTTCTGCATTGTAGCTTTATTCAGACATGTAGTAACCTCAGGGGTTGCTCATTATCACAGATGGAGTACACAAAACTGTGAAAAAACTGCTGTGAAGTCCAATTATTAACTGGTTTCTTATACTTGTGTAACTATTTTCTGTATATAGTGTTTTCTTTCAAGGTTGTGGACAATATTGCAGTACAGTTTTGATGTTGACTATCTGGTTACATTTTCTGTGATTTATGGGAAGTTTCTTTGGAGAAAAGATTTTTCTTTGTATTTAGTCTGTTTTCCATTAGCAGCACAATTAATCTGCCTAGATTTCCTTATTTGGTTCTGGGAAGCTTTTGTTATAAACAAACCCTATCCTAATACTTGCTTGTTACACTTAAGCTTGATCTCTAGGTGCTTTTGGTCTGGAAATTGGGGTTGATGTGCCTCTGTTTTTTCTTTTCTGTAAAGTTTCTGATAAGCTATCCTGTGTAAAATCAAAGCAAGCCTAAATTCAAATGTGGATCCACGTTAAGCTATGAAATTCTTCTCTGAAGTCATAATGACTGTTCAGGTGAATGCTATCCTGCTTGGATGTCCAGTCCTTGTGAGTGTGTGACACACAGATAAGCAAAATAGTGTCCTAGTGACCACAAAGTGCTACACAAGTACTTGGAGTACCAAGAGAAACTCCATAGTGAACCGGAGTTAAGTATTAATTAAGTTTAAATTACTGTTCTCCTGCAGCTCCTTCAGATGCTCAGAATGCAAATTATCTGTCGTTGATCATCTGAAAACCAGGCCTGGCCTGTCTTTAGTAGAGTGATAGTGGCACAGTACTTATATATTCTTACTAGAATCTGTGTATTTAAAGAATTTGGATCCCCTGGATTTTAGATGTAAGAAAACAACAAGTTCAGGATTCTAATTGTTATATTTTACCTCAACGTTTTTCTCAACTAGCACATTCAGCATCTTACAGGGGAGAGATACTTTATTCCTCTACTCACTGTTTTTGTGGGGTAAAATATTCATTATAAATTATCTATCTCCATTTCAGCTGTGGAGAAGGATTTGCCTTCAATTTAAATCTTTCTCAGAAGTACCTGAACGCTTCTGGTTGTCTTCCATTTTTAGACTGATGACATCCTTCATAGATACATTGCTTTGCATAAAACAAATATGATCTTTGAAATCTCCTTTCCCAATTACATTGAAGAGTGACAGGTTTCACGAATGTAAATCAGCTGGAAGAATGGGAAAAATAAATTACTTTCACTAAGACTGGAATTGGTGTCATTTATACATATGTGTATATATATATATACACACACTTCCTTTCCAAAGCACACATTAAAAAAAATGTACATGTGTACACAACACATTCATTCAACCATACAGCAGCTGAAAGTCTTTGATTCAGAGTTGGTCCTGCTGGTGTTCAGTGGTTTGCCAGACAACTAAACTATGAATAAACTGCTAATTACTGTGACCTTGGAGGAAGTAATCTAAATCTGCACACTCTGGTGGTGTGGCATGAGAAACGGGACCAAGGTGGGACATGTGAGTCACCAAAACATCCCTGGGATTTCACAAGCTCCAGAGATCCATGTGCATTCACAAGGGTCTGAGATGGGATGATTGTGCCTGGAAGGATTTTATCTTTTTTTTTTCCCCCCAGCAATTTTCTTTTTTTGTTAGGGTTTTGTTGCTTCACCAGCTCTCATGTTGATAAAGTAGCTCTTCACTGTACTTTGTTGCATCCACTTGTGCTTTGTGCCAGTGCTGGGTTGTTGTGTTTGCTTGTGGTGGCTGTTGCATGCTGTGTGTGTACATGTGCATGTGTGTGTGATGTCTGAAGCGCTCTCACTTGTTTCTCTTTTGAAATCCTGTCTCTGACCATCCGTCTTTGCCTGGATGGAAAGTGACTGCATTGCGCTGTTGTGAACTAACAGTTGTGCTGAATTTGACACTTACTTTCTTTCAGTTCTTTCCTTTTTCAGTCTTGCTATGTTGTATTTAATTTTATTTATTTTTTAACAGTTGTAAGCACATGCATTCTCTGACTCTCTAGACATGTTGCTGGCTGCTTCAGTCCATTTACACGGAACACTAAGCAAGAATACCCCAAATTATTTACTGAAATGAGACTTCTTTAAGTCCTAGGTTAGTTAGAGCCTGTGTAGGTTCCTTGGTAATGTATACACTGGAAAAAAAAAAAAAAAAAAAAAAAAAGTGGTCCAGATAACTTCACTGTAGATTTCTAAAAGTATCAACTGTCCAAGTTACCTGAATACTACCTCATAAATATGCTATATTTCCCATAAATGTTTATTACACTTTAGCTCAGAGCATATCTGGTGTGATACTAAGTAATGGAAGGCTATACAGTTGTATATAATTTGTGTTTGTGCAGACTGGTGGGTCTGAAAGGCACTTCTAGATGTTGTAGAGTAGTGTGTTCCTAATACTATTTTAGGATACAAATCTAATGCTAACCTCAATCATTTAAGACAAATGAAAAGACTTCAGGGTGTGCTCAGTCCATACAACCGAAGAATCAAGTAGTGCAAGAATGAGCTTGAGGCAGATGTGGGTTCATAACAGAAAGTCTTAGTGTAGCCTAATAGTAGAGGAATGGGTATCCGTCAAAGTGCTGGAAGTTGCAAGGATATATTTCACTTATTCTATGGGATACAAAAGGAAGGAAATAGTTTCTTCAAGTGCAAGTACTTTTTGTTGTTTTGTAGTGTTACAGAGTCATAGGTCGCTCTGAAATTTTGCTCACTGTAGGTCAGCTCATTGGAGCATTGCTGCGGCTCCTGAATTGTCTGCCATATTCTTTGACAGTGGAAAGTGGCATATGCAAGTACTGCTGAATCCTCTGAGACCACAGTGAGGGAAAGTACATCAGAAACCTATGATGTTAGAGAGGCAAAGAAGCTTATATGGAGTGCTCTTGGCAGCAGTCGTAGAGCACTTATTTACAATAACTGTAGAAATTCAAGCCATCAGGCAAAATTTGGGAAAAACTCTTCCTGCAAATGGTAGTGTTATCAATCCTTGACCTACAAATCTGAACCTACATGTCAGTGCTTTCAACATACCTAGAATTCATTAGATTCTTTCTAAAAAGGGATAGAAGGGATGTAAAAAGCAGTTTGATTGATAAGCTAGTGTGTTAGGCTAACAGTTAGAGAAAAGCTCACTAACCTGCCCTTCATGCTCCCCCTCCCCCTAATTCCTGGAGGTTGCATGTGCTTCTCATCCTGCCAGTGCACTGCATTTCTTGTTTTGCGATTACTTTTGTCTGTTGTCCCTCTGTCCTCAAAGATGATCACCGCACCTATGGCCCGAGGTGGGATGCAAATAAGACCACGGTTCCCGCCTACCACCGCAGTGTCTGCTACACCGCCAAGCTCCATTCCTATGGGCGGACAGCAAATGCCACAGGTATTTACTGAGTCAAAGCACATTGTGTCAGGTATTGCACAAAACATTCGATGTGTGATTGTACAGAGCTTGCTTTTAAGCAAGGGGAAGTTCACCTTTCTCTGGAACAGTAACTTGGTGGTGTTAGGGTATTGGGCTGTTTAGGTTTCTCATGGATCCTTTTTCATTTCAAATAGCAGGTTTTCTAGGGGTGTGGGATATCAAAGTGTTTCCAAGGGGCATAGATCTTTCTTACAACGCTTAGAACTTTTTAATGTTTGTAGTTGATTCAAGTCACAAATTAGAACTACTAAATTTCTGTTTAATGTTTGTCCGTACTCCACAATGAGTTTGCATTTAGGAGAGTCTCCAGAAGTGTTGCAATGTACTGTAATGCACTGGCTGAGTTGTGTCCAGGACCTTAGTTGTCATGTATTCATGCTCTTTACAAGTGCCTCTTGCATATTTAATAAACTTCGCTCGTTTCAGTTTGAATAGCAGCTTGGCATGTAATCAAGGTCTAAGAAAAATTGAAGTGTTCTCTTCCTTCACAGTAGTGAAGGAGAAGCTACCAGAAGGGCTCCACTTGTATGAGAGAACTTGTGTAGGCAGGTGGGCAGCACATAGCCAGGTGTTGCTGAAAGATGCTTGAGGTCAGAGTACTGCATTTGCCTGGTGTAGGTCCTGGTCTTCTGAATACCCACAGCCGTGTCTCACATGCAAAATCTGTCATTTGAGGGGAACGAAAGTGGGGAAAACTAGAATCAAGGAGAACTGAATTCTTACAAGTATGTCATAAAATGAGGCACTACTCAGCCGAACTCTGCAGTTTGCTCACCTCTGTGTAATTGGTGCTGGTTTACATATGCATTGTATTATGGTGGTGGAAGAATGTTCAACTGCACTTTTAAAATCTGGTGTTTGTGAACCTAATGTCTTGTCTTTCTAGATACTAATTTTTAAATTTAATACCAGGTGTGTAGTTTTACTAAACGCTATTGAATTTTGTTCATAGGTTTAATGAAGGTTCCTTCATTTTTACATTTTTGTTTCCTTTGCAATCTTTTCTGGGGGATGTGGAGTGTTGGAAACTGCTTCGTACTGCTGCTGCATCAGGTCTAATAGGCACAGCCTTTTTTTGTCAGAAGTTTGCTAAGGTAGTTATAATGATCAGAAATAGGAAGGTACAGGAAGGTACACCTGTCATTTCTGATTTAAGATGTGCAATCATTTCAGTGCAGCTAGCTGTGTATGTTAACTGAAATAAAACCCAGGCATAGCTTTTGAATCAAAGGAGAATTTGCTAAGAGCTTAATTTGCTGTAGCAGTTTAGATTGTGTGAGACAGTCATTTTTGGACTGATATGAGAGGGCTTCTGTTAGATACTTAAGTGTTAGATTGGCTTATATTCACCTCTAGTTTTAGTATTCAGTGCCATAGTGCTTTATTGCTGCCATGTCTGTGTTTATTGAGGGGCTTTGATTTCCAAGTGTCTGTGGAAAATGATATAGAAAATAGAACAACTAAAGAAGGCAGAAGAAGAAAGGAAATCTGTTTATGAAAGCGGGTAATAAGCATGTGGTAGAATGGGCCAATTGCCCATGATTGTTCTGTGCTTTAGGGAAAAGCTAGTCTCGCATACCATATAATTTGATAGTTCTGAATCAGTGTGAATCTCTAGCATTCAGTGCCAAAATGCTTTCCTCTAGTTCCAGGTGAATTAAAATTTAGAACTGTTGTCATTTACACCTCTTAGTTTTGTAAAATGCTTAAGCAATATTGTCTGCTGGATATGCTGTCATTACGATGTCATTAGAGCCCTTGCAGTAGGAGTAAATGGCTGTATCATACATCTGGTTATTAGTCACTCAGAATCTAAAGAGTCTGCCACCTCTGACTACAGTACAAAAAGTCATTTTAGGCTCTGTACAGATGGTTCTGAATGTCTTGTCATTTTGGAAAAGAATCTTGGTGTTATCTTGAAGAATCTCTTTCAACAAAAGAAGCAGATGTTATGTCAGTGTTTTGTGACTATTTGTTTTCATTCCACTGACACATTTTGTCTGTCCTTTTATCATAAGGCTCAGTTAATTCTGCAGTGGTTTCTTTTTTACTGTGTTTGTTGGTTTCTTTTGCTATTAGTCTTAAGAATATACTCACTGATATGGCATTGCATTCCATTACCTCCTGGTCTTGCAACTTGCCAGAGAATTAGAAGTGAATTTTTTTTCCTTAGTTGAAGTTTGGTTTTGCCTGAATGGATTCTGAACATTAACTACAGTCAGTATGAGCAGCACTTCTTGAATAACTAAGAAAAACTTTTTATTCAAATATGAAAGGTTACCATAGTACTTTATCTAATTACCGAAGCAAAAGCTACTGTACTAATTCTAACCTTTCTCCTGTGTTTCTAGTGTCAAAATTTCCAAGTTCTTCCTACAAATCTTTTGCAGTCTGCATTAGCATGGGCTTCATGGTTGATGCAGAAGTCTTCAGCAGTTAGAGAATCTAGGAAAAAAAAAAACAACAAAAAAACATTTAAATAAAGCAAGGGCTGTTGGCTGGACTCAGAATATGGAAACCTTTATCTGAACTCCTTTGGGGCTCTGCAGTGGTTTCATTTTGTCACACGAAAATGCCACATCATGGTGAACTTTTAAACCCAGTTTGCAACAGAGGAGGCATGGCTGTGCTTACTGGCTTAACATTGAAACTGTAAGTACAGCGGTGAAAATGCTTTCTAGAGTTTCTCTTTCAATTAAGTGTTTCTGTTCTTCTTCATTATTACCCATCACTTCCTTGCTGCAGTTTCCTTTTCCTTGCTGTTGGTTTCTGCATATTGTACTGGCTTATTTCTGGGAGCTTCTGAGAAACTCACTATCCCTTTCTGACTGCTGTTCCATGCCCAAGACTCAGTTAACTGGAGGTGGACCTCATAGCTAAGTTCATCTTCTAGCATGATGTACTCTAAATACCAAGAATGATTTAGTGGATATTATTAAGTGAAACCTTCAGTTGTGAAAGCCTAAATATATTCTGGGCAAGGCTTCATAACACTATGGTTTCATGTGGTGTTCAGGTAACTGCATAGTTACTTGGTGTTCAGCGGGCTGTAGTGTCTGTCCTTGAGTGTGCTTCTGGATGCATAAAATCTCATCCTACAGTGAAAAAATGCAAAATTGCATTACCTTATTACGTTGAAAATGAAGGGTATGCAAACTGTCTAGTAACCATGGTTTAACTCTTGAGTTAAATGAGGAGCTAAATGAGTTCATTGGATCTAAACCTCCAGAAGGAAGTTCTCTGCCTCCCCTCTCTGAAATGATTATGTATCAAACGAACTGCTTTCAGAGAATCATAAGGAAGTAAGTTTGGCATTGCATACTTCTGAGTCAATTCCTGAAAAAGTTTTTTGTAATATTAGGCATTAGCCTTTAGTGTTCTGAAGTGAAGCTAGCAGAGAGCAAACTTGTTGCAAGAAGGAAGGCTGTTTGCCTATGCATATACTTAATGAAGAGAGGCAATACTATTTAACAGATAACAACACTAATTCATTTTATGCTTATGTGTGCAGTAGATGCTACTTTTTTCTTTGCTTTTCTGCATTTGTAAATTAATGTGAAGGGATCTTGATGTTGAAGTAGATACAGGAGCTTAAATCTGGGTAAAAACCTTAATGCAGCCTTTCTTCTTCCTTCCAAAACACAAAGATTTAACTTCTCAAAAGTAATTTTATGTAACCAGCCTCAGACATGTTTAAAAGGCCTGATTTTCAGGGAGTTCTAAACCACTTAGAAGTGGTCATAGTTTGGCTCCAAAAAAAATGGGTGCAACATCTGTAGGGGTAAATTCTAAATCTCTTACTGTTTAGAAGAATGTTAAATAGAATGGCAAAAAGTCAGGAATTGTTTTTTGGAGTGTTCATACTAACTTCCATGTGATGTTGGGGTGGTTGGTTTCTGTGAGAGCTGGACTGTGAGAGGCTTTGCAATCTCAGAAATGCTTTACCCACTGCTGAGGAGACACAGGCTGCTAAAGAATCTTGTTGTGGATTTCAGTTTGGTGGAAGAGATTGGGAAAGTAATGGAGTTAATGAAGATTTTTTTTCCTTAAAGTAAAAACAGTATTTCAGGCTGCGTTTGTTTTTAAACTGATTTCATGAATAATGAATTAGCATCTTCAAGTTCATTAGTTTTATATTTGCACCTGGGTGAGGTTTGCTTTGGCTTATAATGTATTTACTTTCTTGAGTAGCTGTAATGTGGTATTCCAAGAAGCATATTGTGTCACATTCAGCATCCTCTGAAAATGGGTGATTAAGGTGCATAGTTAACGAATGAGTGAAGGGCAACACCAAATTTGCAGTGTCCATGAAGTGTTGGGCTGGTAGGGACCTATGCTTAAAAGTGGTTTGTACTGGTGAAACGATTCATTGATTCATAAAGGTGCTAATTGTTAACTCAGGTATTCTGTAAGTCACTGAGTAGGCTAATTAAACATATCTTTTTTTATACGTGTAGCCTAAGGTCACAGAACTCTGCACTTGCCGTAAACAATTGTGCTTATATAATATCTGCATCACTGTACAATACTCCTGGCCATGATAAAGGGTTTGGGTTTTTTTGGTCGGTTTTGAGTGATGGAAGGGGAAAAATGACCATGAAATGAGCACAGGTGGGAGATTGTTCTAATTTGAGCATTGTCTGGCTCTAGTACTTTATAGTGTGCAGAATAAACTTCATTGTTACCCAGAGTTTGGTGCTGTTCTGAAAATTCCTTATTTGTCTTTTTGTCCTTTAGGCATACCTCATCTTTCTCCAAAGGTCAGAAAGCTGCTTCACTTTTTTCCACCCAGCCATTCAGTTTATACTGTTTCTCTCTCCACTCTGATTTGCAAAACTGTATAAAACATGTTGATGGTTTGATTTACTTAATTATTTTTCTTCTTTCAACATGAAGAAAACGAGTTGAGAAACTACAGTTAAGTCTGAGAGACCTTTGAAGTCTATAATCCAAATTCAAATGCAAAGTTTTATGATTGTTAATTCAAGTTAGAACTCTTTTTGTTCCTCCTCTCCCCTCCCCCCCACACTTTTCTTTATCCTAGTTTGAATAAAGCACAGGTTTTTCAGGTGACACTTCTGACATTTTGTTTGCAGCGTGTTGTTTTGGGAAATGAAAAACAGTCATTACACAGTTATCCAAATTGCATGCAGTTATAATTGTTATTTCTGGTAAGGTTAATAGGAAGTACTGCTATAAAAGCCTCAACAGTGATACAGATGGGACTGTTTCATTATGGAGAGGAACAGGAAACTAACGTTTTCATTTCTTATAGGGCTGAGGATATGCTTCTCTCCATAGTTAAAGCCTGTTAGTTAGGTTCCCATTGCCTTCTCCCATTTGTTGTTGTTGACCTTATTCTTTTTCCGTGTTTCAGGTCAGCCAGAACAGCATTACCATGATGTCATCCCCATCTCCTGTCCAGCAAGCTCAGACACCCCAATCAATGCCTCCACCACCACAGCCACAGCCATCTCCTCAACCAGGCCAACCAAATTCTCAGCCAAACTCAAACGTCAGGTGAGCTGGACTGTAACTTCTGAAGGTTTTCAGAAGCATTCAACATACCTTATGCTATTACCATTGAAGTGAATAAATTTTAATGTGAGCTTTGTGAGTAGTAGTAATGTGAGTTTGTGTGTGTGTAGGTGGCATTATGCCAGATACACTCTGAAAACCCCCATGTGTAAGAAATCCTTATCAAGTCTACTGCTAGAGCTCCAAACCGCTATAGCGATACTTACTAAATCTGTTTGCACTTACTTATCTGTTTGCAGGCTGGTCATGCTTCCTTGTCAGACTCTGGCAGATTTGTTTTTATTCTTATTTTTCAGCTCTGGTCCAGCTCCATCACCCAGCAGCTTTCTCCCCAGTCCATCTCCACAACCATCCCAGAGCCCAGCGGCTGCACGAACACCTCAGAACTTTAGTGTCCCATCCCCAGGTCCTTTAAACACTCCAGGTGAATGTGAGATCTATATTGCAGACCATGAATTGGGGTATATTTTGATAACAGATTTCCTAGGAATTATTACAGTTACTATTTGGCATGACATAAACATTAAACAGCTCTGCTGAACGGCCAGGTTTGCAAACAGTGGGCATGTCATATGCATCATGGTGCTCTTCTCTGTCCCAGCAGTAAAAAAAAAAACAATTTCTGATGCTGTGAGTTAACATGCTGACTCCTCCTACCAGTGTTGTGTGCTCTGCAGTTTAGAAAGCACGGGCTGAAGGAAAACTGCAGCAAGTTCTGCGTGCTGATTTAATGCTTAGTGTACCAGAGTGAGGCAAAATGAGAATCTATGAAATGAGTGTATGAAACTTCTGGACTTTTTCAGGAAAAAAAAAAAAGTAATAAATGGGAATTGCTGCACTGTCCACAGAACATGTTATTTCTGCAAAAAGATTAGAGGATTGGACAGGTACTTAAGCTGTGGAGTGCATCAAATTGTGGATTTGTGTATTTGACTTGAACTACAGTTTGAGAGTTGTCATGTTTCAGATCTGGATTCTTTTATCATCTGTGCAACATGCAGTCTTTACTTCTTGCCAGGAAACCCAAACTCTGTCATGAGTCCAGCCAGTTCTAGCCAGTCAGAGGAGCAACAATATCTGGAGAAACTCAAACAGCTATCAAAATACATTGAGCCACTCCGGAGGATGATCAATAAAATCGATAAAAATGAAGGTGGGTTTCATTTTCATGCATTTCTTTGCCAGCTCTCTCTTCTAATGGAAGAAACAGTGCATTACCTTTTTATGGTGGTTTCTATTCCAGGGATTAAAAATGAGTGGCAGTTGTTTGTTTTTTTTTTCCTCACAATTGTAACTGTTTTACTAAATTGTGAGTAAAATCCTTAAATTCCTATCAGTTTTCCTTCACTTTTGATGTTTTTGGGATACATTCTGATAGTTTATGCAATGGGAATGCTTAAACGTTAGACAAAAGATTTATCTCACTATTTTCTTCAATGTTTGCTAATATTTTCTCTTTTAACAGCATCATATATTTCTGTCTGAGAGTATGGTAGCTGTATCCATGGTCAGTGTTTGTGTCTTGATGTTTTTTCAGATAGAAAGAAGGACCTGAGTAAAATGAAGAGTCTTTTGGATATCCTGACTGACCCTTCAAAACGGTAACTTTGTCATTTTCAGGGGATATAAGTTCCCTAGCTTTTCCAGAATTTTTTTTGTTTAGCATCTGGCCATGCTGGCATTGAAGTTGCCTGTGGGGCTCGAAAAGCAGGAACTCTTGAGCTGAGGTGACCGTTTTGTGGTGATAATCTTTGTCATCTTCTGCAGATGCCCTCTGAAGACACTGCAGAAATGTGAAATTGCGCTGGAGAAGCTGAAGAATGATATGGCTGTGGTATGTAATATTTTGCTTAACAAAAGATAATCAATTAATTAAAATCTTATAATTTGATAGCTTTTTGTGTTTTATATTGCTTATGCTGTTATGATTTCATGTGAGGTTGGACAAAATAAGAAAACAGGAAAAAACAGACAGGCTCTTCATATAAATCACCTTGTATGCGTCTTTTAATGGAGCTTTCAAATTCTTGTGTTTTGTGCAAATATTAAAGTAATTCTATGAACTTCTGCAGCTGATTTCAGGAGAAAGCTGCAGACTTATTTAATGTTACCGTATGCAGTTTTGAGAGTTCTTTGTGTTTTATGCATCAAAATTTTACTGCTGTAAAGTTTTGCACAATGTTTTTATTTTTGGTGATGATTAAGATAAAAAGTGGGGCTTTTGTGTTTTAGCCTACTCCACCGCCTCCCCCAGTGCCTCCCACCAAACAGCAGTACTTGTGTCAGCCACTTTTGGATGCTGTCTTGGCCAACATCCGGTCACCAGTCTTCAACCATTCCCTTTACCGCACTTTTATGCCAGCTATGACTGCCATTCATGGTCCACCAATCACGTATGTATCATTAAGTAACTGCTTCTTTATTCCAACTGCTAAAAGAATGGGGATGGATTTATGACAATATGTTAGTTGTACCTTTTTCTTTTTTATGCCTGTAAAATGTTTGGCAAATGTAGTGTTGGCATAACATTTTCACCTAGTTCTATTGTGAACCATATTTTACATAGGGCCCCAGTTATCTCCTCTCGAAAACGAAAATATGAAGAGGATGACAGACAGACTATACCAAATGTGTTACAAGGGGAAGTTGCAAGATTAAATCCTAAGTTCCTGGTGAACCTGGACCCCTCCCATTGCAGTAATAATGGCACAGTTCATCTCATATGCAAACTAGGTAAGAAGAAACTGGACTGAGTTCAGAACTGAGGGGTGGGTTTTTTTGTTTATTTTTTTAATGTTTTCTGAGTCTTGGATCTTGCCAACCTGTGAGTTCTTCATGAAGTTTGTAGTTACCAGTGTCACAGAACAGCTTAATCATGACATTTCTGTACAGTCTGCTTTAGGGTACACTTGGAAATTTCATTCACAATGACCAGTCCTTTACTCACTCTTAGGCTGTAACTGTTAATCTCATTGAGTGTGTAGAAAATTACTTGTTGCTAGCAACTGTCTTGATACCTGGTATGTGAGACTTGTACTTTTTCCAACAACTAGGATAGAGCAGGGGAAATGGTGAGCTAAGGTTTGGAAGGGTCTATCAGGTACTAATCGTGACTGATAATTATATATGTTTGAAAAAGGAATTCAGACCACATCTTCCTTGTTCCTTCTCAGTTGAATAAGCAGAAAGGGTTATAGTCTATGATCTTACTTTCCAGATGGGAATCCGCAGATTCTTTTTCATCCCCTTTGCTTGGGAAATCTGAACTGTTCTCATTTTGAGCATTACTACAGAAGGCACCTAATCCTCCAAAATGTAATGGTGTCGTAATGAATCTTAACGAAGGCTAGCTGATGAAATGATTGGCAGCATGCAAAATCGCTTAAGAGATGGATCTGTCTTTGCCAGGCTGTCCTTCCAATAAGTGAAATTCCAAGCAATGCAATTTCCATTTTTGTTTTAACACAGTATAGCCCTTGATTCCTTCCTGGGACTCAGAGGCTAGAAACTAAGCTGAATTACATATGAAAAGAATGTCCATACAGGGAAAAAAAAGGCTTTATTCTAATGGAAAATGTGCTTGCGTTCTAGATGACAAGAATCTTCCGAATGTCCCACCACTACAGCTCAGCGTTCCAGCGGACTATCCAGATCAGAGCCCTTTGTGGATAAAAAACCCAAGACAGTATGGTATGAGGATTCTAGCATGGTATTTGGGGGCATGTGTGTATTAGTAGTGTTGGGGAGATGTGAACACCTAATGGGATTTTTTTTTTTTTTTTTAAACAACTACTACTTTTTCTGTTTCTTTTTTTTTTCCCAGCAGCCAATCCCTTCTTGCAGTCAGTATATCGATACATGACTTCAAAACTATTGCAACTTCCAGACAAGCATTCAGTCACGGCACTCTTAAACACCTGGGCACAAAGTATTCGTCAAGCCTGCCTCTCTGCTGCGTAACACGTCACTTTGTAAATCATGAAGCAAGAAATCAAGTCTCAGCAGCTGGCCTTTTCCATATACCATTGCTGAAGTCATGGGCATTTTGGGGAAGTTACTTCAGAAGAAAGAAGCCTTACATTTTTTTTTTTGTTTCTAGGTGTCAGGTTCAGCAGAGGACCTGGTGTTAGTTCTAGATTTCATGCTTTTTATCTTCTGCCTCTGTGGACTTTTGTCAGCATTTTCAAATATACAGAATGTGTATATATGGTTCTCGAGACTGTAATAGGAGTTTTTATCGTCTTCTTAGAGAAGAAATTATTTGTGGACTTCCATCAGGGAGTCTCATCGGTAAAAGAGGAAGCAGGGAGAGTGCCCTAATTTACTTCAAAGTTTGCTGAGTGCCAGTATTCCTTTCACACTGTGTGTTTTATGACCTGATACTCCCCCAGAAATAAAAAAAAGCTGCAAGTAGAACGTGCTTGCAAACTTCCTAGTACTTACAGGAATCTTTTGTCTATTAGCATTGCCCTGCCCAGGGTTGGGATAAATTACGCTCTTTTAGGGTATTCCTCAAATGTGTGAGACAAATCAGGATAATTATATTGGTGGGAGGAAAGACTAAACAGAAGGAAAAAATATTTTTGAGCTTATTTTAAATGCTACTTTGTATAAATGGGTTTTGGTTAGCATGGACCACAGTTTTCTTGCTCCAGAAGTGCAGCAGTTAGAAAGGGGCGATATTAATGTGCACAATGACTTCCCATATAAGTAAATGCGTGTGTAAAGGTGGCGGTGAAACAACGGTTTAAAGCTGTAGTACCACAGATCAATCCAGCAGGTTTGTAGCCATATCTTCTTTACTAATGGGATAGTCAGTCTGAGGCATCTGACTTGCTTGGAGGAGTTGATGCAGTTTAGTGGCTACATGGTGAATTGTTTTCTTTTGCTTCATTTTTAAGAGGAAAGGACAAAAAAAGGTAAAAACCAACAAAAAACCACACCACATAGCTCAGTAGCGGATCTGACAATTATTTTGTGCCTTGAGCAATAAAGAGCACACAAGTTGGTTGTCAGCTGCTGTATTGCTATGCACTTCCAATGAAAACATTTGCCCCGAATAATTAAATTTGTTTTCTTTTTCCATGTTTTCACAGTTAGTTTGTTGTCATAGTTTGTTTGTTTGCTCTTATTTTCTTAGTGCAGAAAGAAATTCAGGTTTCAGATGTTCCAGTCATATCCTATTCTTTCTCCCTGTATTGTGCAGCAAACCTTAAAGAGCAGCTGCACTCTCTTACAGTAGTGTGAAGAAATTGCATTGACCTTTGTAAATGTGTGATGTTGTTGGTTTTAGTATCTTTTTTCAGTGTGGGTACTTAGTAACCATGAACTGAAGCAGCAGAATACTATCAGTATTTTGTACATGAACTAACGCATTATCTGTTTGTTTCTATTATAATAAATTTATTACTATTCCTGTGTTGGATGCTAACATTGTACTACTCTTCCCATGTTGATCCAGTTCTGTTGCATCCCTGGGATGATGGTTACTTTGTTCTAGGGTAAGTGAAAACTCTCACACTTTGAGGGTTAGGAGAAATTGAAATGGCTTTTCATTTCAAGCAGCACTATCTTTATGCTCCTCATAGTAAATTAATTGAAAGACCTGGGCAAGAGATTAGTGATTACATCTGCAAGGAAAGCATCTTTTTAACCAGTACTGTTACATGGCTGCTTCTTAGGGCAAAAGAACCAGTGACATCAATACAGTTTTGCTGGAGAGATGTTTTCATCATAGAAACTTTGGATGCTTATTGAAATACATAATTGCCATCATCCAAGAAATGAGGATGGAGCTGTTTTTTTTTTCCTTCTGCACTTTTTTTTTGTTTTTTAAAGCATTGCTAGGGTCTACAGTTGCAACACTAATGACATTCCTGAATTTATTTAAAATCTAGCCGGAGATGGATGCAAAGCACACTACAATTGTCCTTCAGGTTTCCAGTACTTTCCTTGTGCGCTTGTGGCTTTCCTTCAGACAAGATGTAATGATGTGTTAGACTAAGAGGTTAGTGTGATGTAGGCATTCTAGCATACTGCAGCATCTCAATTAAGAAATAAATATGGAAAACAGAAAATGAATCATGTGCCTGCAGCGTGTCAAATTAATAGCTGAATATCAACATAGCTTCTGTTTGTTTTGATGGGCAAGTGACTGTAAACTGTTTATGATATAATCTTGTTAAATATAAAAGCACTATTCCCAAATTCTTGGAAAGATGCACCAAATGGCAATAAATTAATGTTAATGTTTGGGATCTTTATCAAATATCAGGGGCACTGTGAATATAGAAAACATGTTATGAAAAATTCAGGGATTCCCATCTCTTAGAAATACACAGATGTGTTGTGAAATGAAAAATATGCAAGTCTGATCCTCTCATTTCTTGAACAAATAGCATACAAAAACAGTCAATCAGCTTTTAATTGAAATGAGATGATAAAAGGAGCTGAGGAAGTTATCATAAAAATACAGCATTAAATGTTCAAAGCAGTCATAAACAAGATGAATAATAAGTTTTGACTTTTAATTGCAGTTTGAAGGTGGTTTGTGTTTTGTTTTTCATTTCAGTGGTGGAAAAACTGACTTTTTGTAATGGGCACTGGAGTGGCAATCAAACTGATTGCTAAATAAACGTTACCGTGATTGCCTGAAACCATTTCTTTTCAGCTCAGTACCTTTCTTAAATTAAGAGTTTTTGTCCTACTGATGAGCTCCGTTGATTATGTGATGGAATGCCATACCTGGCTTTTGCTTGGTACTGAAGTGGTTGGGCACAAACAGAGAGAGCTTTTGAAATTAGTGTAGTCTTTTTGCATGAATTCAGCTGAGGGAGTGACAGGGCATTATTCTTATTTTTAACTTATTATTCTGAAATGTCTTTCCCTTAATTCTCTTTGAGCCAGGTGATCTCACAAGGTTATTCTTCAAGCAGTCCTACTTCTAAAGGAAAAATATTGGAGGACAGAGACGAGTTCAAATCATGCAAGAAAAAAAACTATTATTTTTAATACAAGTTTTCAAACTAGAGTGAACTTTGTGGTAAACAACTGGTTCTATTATGTAGGTGCTATTTCTGTTCTTCAGGTACTCGCCGTTTTCTTGGAGCATTCCTGATAGGCAGTTTTGGCAAGCATGTAACTCTGCATTACTGAATAAAAATGTTTGTACATGTACTTTTTTGTTACAACCACTGCTTTGTTTCTTTAGCAAAGTGATGTATCCCTAACTTAGTTTGGAGAACAAACGTAATGAATGCTGTGTTTCACGTATCTAAATATGTGCAGGTTATTTTGAAGGATAGAGTCCTCCGCATGCTGTACTACAGCATGGAATAAGTTGAATTGTAGGTCTGGATAACTTAGCAAGTTCATAGAACCCCTTTGAGTTCTGCATCATGCAGCCAAATATGCCATATGTCTCTACACTAGACTGCACTGTAGATAACAATGACTTCATTTGTGTTTTCAGTGTGATGGCTTGTTGTTCCCACCCTGAAAAAAAGTCACATTCTCTCAAACACATAAGAAGACTTTTATAAAAATAAAATTTACATTCACTATTCCACACAACTTCATAGTTGTTTATAAAAACTCAACTGAATTTGATATGAAAAATATTTTAAGGTATCTGATAATTCCAACATTTTGCTCATTGGACATCCTAGGATAATTATCCTTTGAACGTTTATTTTTACAAGTATAATGAGAGAAGGAAATTAGTGTTCATGTGGTTTCCATGCTTCGAAGAAGAAAGTCATTATTACAGCATAAAGAAAATAGCTGAATAGAATAATGAACGTGCAACCCACTGGCCCAATGTAAAACCAGGATGCAATGAAGTACAGCATTAGCAAGGAAATAAGAGTCCTGTAGCTAGCCAGAAACCTCAGACTGATTCTTGGTCCCCAGTTCTGGTTTGTTCTGTCCTTCAGCACAGGACTATACCTCATTTTGTGCGCAAGGTGAGGGTTTGTAAGATGGTAGCGACAAAATCTGCCAACAAAATCTTCCCTGGAGCAAAGCACATCCATCTGCTCAGCAAACTGAGGTAAGAAAAGTTTAAACGTTAGTATTAACAATTAACATTATTAACATTAACATCAGCAACAAATGGTATAAAGTAAGGGTCATTTTATTTTACAGTTTTCTTCATTTGTAGCATGAGCATATAGAGGGAAAGCGTTACAAGAAATCTTGGGAATGTATCAAATGCACTAAAGCAATTCTATTCAACTCTGGACTTCCATTGTATCTATAATGTCCATCGGAAGAAGAAGACTTGCTTTTTCCTGTTTTAGGAGTATTTATTCTGAATTATACTCCCCTTGCTCAAACATAAAGATACATTTAAAATATTTTGATTGTTTTATGTAAGGAAAGCAAAATTAGACGAGTAGGCTTAATGCTGTAAGGAAATATTTATGTACACATCCATCATTAGTATATAACACTACACACCCACAATAAAGGGGAGAGTGCAAGAACAAATCGAGCATCATGTGTGCAGATGTAATAAAGAAATTTTGCAGGGAAGACAGTGCTGTACTTACCCTTTCATTAAGTGATGAGGATAAACGATACAGGAGGCGGACAAGAGTGGCATTTTCATAACTGCGTATGGGCTGAAGCTCAGCATCTCCTTGATACTGCACATCAAATCTACGTAAGCCATTTATCATCTAGAAATGAAAAAATAAACCCTGTATCATGTGAAATGCCTTTATGCTGGCAGCTTTCTTAGTCCCAGAAAAATTGCATTTCTTGTGATGTAGGACAACTTGTTTTCTCAGGAACAAGCTAGGGCAGCAGTGTAGAATGGTTCTCCTCTCACCTGGTATCGGCCAAGGGGTGTAAGAATGAGGCCATGCTCACTTTCAATGCAGTCTGGAATCTGTTTTTTTCCATTCTCATCTTGAGCTGTCCCACACTTCATCATCATCTGGGTCAGCTGGGCTTCATTCAGCTATTGAAGAATAACACAGTGTTGAAGTACATTTTTAGAAGAAAGATCTATTTCATTTACCTCTCCTTTCACAAACTCCTTAGCATTGGATGCCTTTGACAGCCAGCACAAGTACCAAGAAATCCTTAAAAGCACCTCTGTTAAAAATAAAAAGGAGATTAAGTCTTGAGATTTCAGTATTTATCAAATCTCAGAGAAGTGTTCTCCCCTTCTCCAGGAGAGCTCCAAAATAGCTGTCTTTTCAATCGATTCTATTATGAGTGTATGTGGCAAACAAAACTTTATCTGTTGTAAGTTTAAATAAAGAGAATATTTACTTCGTCCCTTTATCTAGAGCTGCAGGTGTATGTTATATTTCTTGTAGTTCTTGACATTTAGAAGATATGGGACTGGTTTAAGTCTAGGCTGTGCACTGCCTCTTTGTAAACATGAGAATAGGTAAAACGTAAGACTCAGGTTTCATATAAACTACAGAAGAGTCCAGTAAAATGTTTATTTAAAGTGGGCTTGATAATTAGAAATTCAGTTCTGTTTATAAGGAAATGTATTTTGAGTATTTAGGTGAAGTCAAGCCTAAATGAAATTTACATGTTGTGAATACAAAAAGTTTGAGAGCTAGAAGTGTATTTGAGGAATCCTGACTCTTGTTCGTACTGCCTCACTGGAATTTATTAAAAAGGTGTTGCATACCTTAAAGATTTGACACAAGTATTCCAGTGCCTTTTCTAAATATTCATCTGTTTTTTTGATGCTGTCTTGTCCAATTTCATCAAGGTCATTGCCTGTGTAGGAACCGTTCATCTCAGATGGTGTGAACTTAAACCATGAGAAGAAGGAATGGCTAGCCACTGTCTCTGCAGAATGGTCTGATATGGATTTTGCGGTCTGCTGCGCCTGGCAGATCAGCTGAGCTAGTTTTAACACCTGAAACAAACACAGTAATTAAATATGATCTGTAAAGGACCTTCAAGCATCAATATACATGGATAAAACCGTGTCTTCACACCTGACAGAGAGAGCAAGCCCAGCAAACTTGCTCACTTAGTTCATGTGAACATGTACTAGGTCTGTTAGTTGCATTTCCAATGAGGTGAACATACATTCTTTGCAGTTGAAATATTTAAGAAATGTTTTTTGTGGTTGTTTTTTTTCCACCTGCTTTTCTTTTTTTCCTCTTCCTGCTAGTGTTATCAGACTGGCTGATGGATACTGCTCCGTACAATGAATCAGAAGTTCATAGCAAACATTTGAAAAGAGAAACTTGCAAGCCCTTACATTAACTTATTCACCAAAGAGCAAGTAGATTTTTACGCTGTGCAGGGTGAAGTTTTCCACTCCTAACGTCTCATAAATGGATACTATGGATGCTCAGAATTAAGAGAACACTTGTCAAAAGACATGCAACAAGATGCCTGTTGCTTACCAAGTTCCTGACTTCTGTGCCAAACATCTGTTTGTACTGGAAGTCCTGTCCTTCCAGGCTGTAAACATGACTCTTCACCTTAAATGAGGCATCTGTAATAGTTGGAGGCCACGATGAGAAGAAGCTTCCACCAAGTGTGGGAGTCATGAAAAGTCGGTGTTGACGATGGGGAATAACAAGTTCTGGCTCCAGGAATAACTGTTCTCCTAGAGTTTGAGAGGAGTAGTGAAGATGGTTATATGATATTCCAGGTTTTCCTGAACAAAGTCTAGCTGCAAAGCATCTTAAGGCTGTTATCCTTAAGCGCAAATGTGACTAGCTGCCCGCTTCTTTTGTTAAGCATAAACACACTGAGGAATAGAAGATGTTCTAATCCTGAGCTTAATTAGCCAAATAAGACCATGGTAAAAAATACTAACTTTACTGTAAACACCCAATGTTGTGTTCTTCGTTTTTCAAGGAAAATTTGTGGAATGAAATGTGATGGTGACTGTAGACATACTAAACCAGTATTACAAACTATTGTGAAGACATGCAGATATTTGAATGGTAAGATGGCATGTAAAATAGGAAAGCACATCTATTCAGTACTTCTGAGGTAGGTTGGCACCTATTGAGATGAAAGAGTGAGACAGGACAGCATAAGATGTCAAAATATCCATTTACCTTTCAAGATCATTTCAGCTAAGTTGGGCTGAGCAAAGACCTTGGCTACTCGGAACACCATGAGAGCATTTTTTGGGCTGACCAAGTCTGTTCGAAGAGTTCTGTTCAAAAATCCTACAAACAGCTTAGTATACATAAGTAGGTTTTCTTGAATGAAGGCAGCCCTGTAAGGAGTACAGGATTTGTGAGTACAGCTATTTAAATAGTTATTTAGGAATTCACTAAGGGAATGTTTTTGTATTATCTCTGAGAAGATTACCTGTTTGCATGGAGACAAAGAATACTCTCAAAACAAAAGGTTGAGTTGTAAGATATCATTTCTGATCTTGTGCAGGAAGCTAATTCATGCTAGGGAATACTTCCCTGAAATCCTGGTGGTGTACTCAAGATTGCATAAACTTGAGACTTCTTTCAGACTCACAGTTGCTTTCCTACTTACCATTTCTCTGACACGCTGCGAGGCAAGAGCTCTGCAGTTTGAGGTGGCTTTTCAGGAGCATACCTCCAAGGCTGTAAGTAACTTAACCACATCTCAAGAACCTAAGCAAAAACCACACATAAAAAACAGTAAAATCTTACTTGCACAGAAGCCGTGGGCTCTGTAAAGTGTTCTGGCTGACATTTTGCCTTCTATGTCTTCCTCAAAAAAATGTGATATAGCTGACTATAGCTTTATTAAGCAACACCTGTCTCTGTTACATTCTTTATTTTTCAACTCTTACTTTAAATTACACTCTATTACTTTTCCTGCTTGTAGAAGGTAATATTTACAGGATCTTTCTATCATAAATGTTATATTACTTCTGTTTATGATATACTGTATTAGATACGATGAAGAAGTTAATACCTCTAAGAATGTATCTGTTTTAAGAGTAACTACTCTTCTCAAGCAACCACCACTTTCTGTATCAAAAAAAGCATCCGCTGTCACAAAATCTATTAATCTTCATGGGTTTTTTTTAATACATCTAACTGGTACTCTTTCCCTAACATTAAACGTACATGTTATATAAAGATAACATTGCTTCACTAAGCAATGTTAACAATGCTTCAGGAAATAAAATCACAACCAAGAGAACGGTGCTAAGCAGCAGTAATTGAGCACTAATTTTGTTGAGTACGTTCTCAGGTAAGCAGGTACATACCGCTCTGAAAGAGGCGTCCAGTGGCCAGTGACCAAAGCAGTGCTGCAGAAAGATATAAAGTTTCTGCTGGACAAACCGAGGAATCACAACCCTGTAAACAGATTCAAACACAGTCAAACATATAAACCAGCCGTAAGTCTTAACACTAATAACCCAATCCACTTCTAGAAAAGCAAATATAGAAGAGACTGAGCCAAACTCTTTTTTTTTTTCATTAATTGAAGCTACCAACCATTTAATTTCAACTCAAATTGATGCGTAAAACTCTCCATTAACCTTAGCTGGAATCCTCTGGTAGCATTTTCTTTTTCTTTTTCTTTTTTTGACAGGTGCCAAAACAAGACTAGCTTAGCAGCAGGACATCTGCATTCTGAAGTTAACTTCCTGTCTAATGAATATGAGAAATATTATCCATAATCTCTCACATACGTACTAATGTACTTCGAGTAACGCACTTCTCAATTTAGCTATCAAAACAGCATCTCGCTGAAAACAGTTTCTCAGGCAGAAAAACTATCTGTTCCAGAGACAGACTGCTCATGCACCTACCTACCTTTTAAACTCTTCTAGCGGGCTGGCTGTGTGGGAATGGGCTGAAGGGGAGAGAGGCTCTGGTTTCAGGCTGTTACTGAAAGCATGCAGATGTTTCACAAGCAGTCTTACCACCAGCACGTGCTCTTCAGTGGGTTTAAATGATTCCTAGATTTAAAGCAGAAGACAGGAAGAGAGTAAATATGTTAACCCTCAAGGAGATAATTCAGAAAATTGGTATTTTTGGTATTTTTTTAATAGAAATTGAAATATAAATGCTCTCTTTCTTTCAGGCTTTTCACTGTAGTTTGGTGCCAGGTAACTTTAGACAGACTTGCTCCCCAGGACAAACTGCATCAGCCTTCTGCCATCATCAGTTCACTGTGATTGTAAGAAAAAGCATCTGCAGTATTCTAAGGCAGTGAATTTCAAGGTAGCACTCTCTATGGGTGTGCATAACAGAATAGAATCTGTTAGAATAGAATTTCAGCCTATCAGCATCTGAAATAAGAATGTTCAGCCTTTCATTATGGTTATAAGTAAGTTCACTGCTGTGAACAGCACAACTCTTTTATTAGACTCTTGGCTGACTTCTCCTTACTCTGCTGGTACTCATCTGTCTTATAAGAAAGAATAATGCTAGAAAGAGTGACACTAAGAATATGTACTGCTTCAAGTCCTGCACAATCCTGTTACTTCTAGCATTGTTACAAGTAGAAGTAGCCCAGGCAAGAATAGCACAAGGAGTGATGGTGAGCTACAGTGACATTGCTAACAAATGAGTGAGTGTGTGATATAGCAGGGAGATGAACGTGGTGAAAAAAGAACTAGTTCTCCTGGGCCCAACACCAGAGCTGGGCTGCTACACAGTCTGCAGACAAAGCGTTAACTCCTTTGCTAACTGTAATCTGCTTTAGGAGTAGTGAACTAACCTCAATCCGCTACTGAAGGTGAATTTTAAGACACCACTTGTATTTTAAGTCTCACAGCTCCCGTATTTCTAGAAAGTCAAGCAGAGTGTACATGAAACTAAGGTTACAGCTGCAAGTATAATGGAAGATGCTGGAGAAGCGTATTAGTAGCTGCAGGATATTTCCAGAATGTCATAATGAAGCCATGCTGAGGTAAGATTTCTGAATACAACTCTAGTGGGACTGTAGAGAAAATGCTAAGTCATGGCCTGAACCAGTGATAGAGCACCTGGTGGGATAGCAGCGCAGGGAAGCTCAGGTGCATGCAGTGTACCTGAGTGACAAGAAGCGGTGGAGCCAGGATCCATCCCTTCCTAGCCATCATTTAAGGGCTGGCAGTGGAGGTGAGAGTATCTCTAGCTGGAGATTCCCTACCTACCTGAGGCCTCTCAAACGCAAGCAGCTCTTTTCCTTCATTTCTATATCTGTGGCTGCTGCATTTGGGCTTGTTCTCTTGCTGTAGCTAAAGACTTTGCCACCCTGCTATTACCATCCCATTATAGCATTACAAGGACTAACTGGTATTTTATACAAAAGGCCTCTGCTTCTTGACTACTGTAGCTATGTATGTACATACAAGCATATAACTATTGTGTGTATCCATGTCCTTTTGTCTGCGATGTCTGAGGTAACACAGATGTCCTTTTACATTTCCTATCACATCAGAAGTTTTTCTCAAGGTTTTACTACACTTTAAAGATGACTTCAGGAAAAGAACCAAGGCTTTACGGATCTGTTCCACTAGAGGAACCTCAGATAACCTGTTATCAGTTCTACTGAAGGTCTTTCTTGTGTTCTTGACAGCTCCAAGTAAGCATGTTTTCTGGAGTCCTAAGGAGTTTAGTTACAGACATCCAGAAGCAAACAGAAACATTTAGTATCTTGCTATAGGCCAATAGGTGTTATTCTTTAGAAATTCTAGGCTCCACTTGAAAGTACCTTTGCAACCTGCAGAAATACCATTCCAGTTCGTGACTTCAGGTCGCAACAGTTTTTCTCATTTAGAAGTTTTTATTTTTCTCCTAGCCCAGATCAGCAACACAATGAACATTACTGTTTTAAAGGTATTTTTCCTCATAACTGCTTCCCCCCCCCCCCCGCCCCAAATTTTAGGTTACAAGATATATGCACACATGCTGGTTTTTTTTTTAACCCAGTAATTAGATGAATATAACAGGGGAAAAAAAAAAAAAAAAAAAAAAAAAGGCAGTAACAGCCAAGCAGTAGTTCCTATTTTCCTTTTTGAGATTTCATAGTACCTTATACAAAAACAACAGATTTAAAAGCAGGAAAATTCCATAAAACGCTGAAGAGCTTTACACTGTACTAAGAGCTTTATACTGCGTATGCTTAGCCCTCCCCTTTCCCAGAATGAAAACCCAATGAATAAAGGGCTGGAGTAAGGAAAGAGGAATCGGCAATCCGTTCCAACAGGAATGTTCTTGCATGCACATTTCCTGAACAATCTGCAAGTGTACCACTTGTGTCATTTGCAAAGCAGGACAATCAAGTTCACACCGCCACTACAAATTTAGCACTATTCCATGGCGTTTCACTGGCTGAAAAAAAAAACACAAAACCCCCCGAAACAAACCAGAAATGAACTACTTTCATTTTGAATTACAGCCACGCCAATTCTGATCTACTTTTCCATTCAGGGTTTGCTTAAAAGTTTTTGAGAGGCAGAAGTCTGTAATCAGTGAGGCCAGTTTGGATGTCAAAAGTTGTTAGCACAGCTGATAACAAATGTCCTCCTACATGACAAGAATGCATTCTAAATATGGAGTTTCCAATTTGTCCTCATACACACTAAACTTCAAATGGTTTCTCCACGACCTCTGCTAGTACCTCTCACTACCTGCTTTTACTCGAAGTTTATTATAGCTCAATAGTTCATGCTCAATCAGGTTATTAAACCATGCAGTACCTTTTCCTACGAGCACTAGTACACTTTGCGGATTGTAAGATGGAACGAGATTTTTAAAAAGGAAACAAAAATGAAAAGATGGTAATACTTGGTATGCGTGGAGGGCCTGGTAGCTGGATTGGGCAGGACTACCGTGGTGTTTACTGGAGATACTGAGTCGGTAGTGGAGAACCTCCAGCTGAGACAACAGAAACAAAAAAGGAAGGGGTGAGGGGAAAAAGGAGAGAAGAGAGCAAGAGAAAAAAAAAAAAGTGAGAATGTGCCCAAGGAAGAAGGGTGTGGGGAAAAATGAACATCACAAATACAGTCAGAGACAACATATCACAATAACAACTGCAGCCACAGTATCCTCTTCTTTCTGTTATTCAGTAGCATGATTCCACAGCATTTCATAGCCTTTACCAACTTGCAAATGCAAGTAGGAGTGAAAGAAGTGTGGCTGTGGGCTGTTTTGCTGTCCTCAGAGCAAACAGTGGTACAGGATAAGGAGCTTTTCCCAAATAAGCTATGGAACTACATCAGGTTCATGAGAACAACTGACCCAAACTCCCCATTTTGGAATGTGAATACAGCAACAAGGCTTTATAGTGTTTTTTTCCCCCAGTAGTTAATAAATGTTCATTTCTCTGCACGCTTTTTTATACTAGTTGGAAAACTTTATCATTTTTTCCTGCAGTGCTGGAGAAGCAGGGTTTGTGTACTAGGAAGAAACTCAAATTAATACTTCATTCTTCCTCCCAGGGAAAAAGAAGGGGATGATGAGTGTTAGTGTGATCAGTATGTTCCCAGTTTAGAGAAATCTTCAGTCACCTTCTTTCTACTTAAAGGCCACCTGAGAGGTTTGCAGGTCTTGTGAATTTCCTAAGAAGAGGACATTGCTTTTACTGTTTGGGAAACATCAAGCGCACATAAAAGCAAGCAAAAGGCCTAATGTAGTGTTATATGCTCATGCAGCCTGCCTTAACACCGAAATCCCTGCAAGCCTCTACCACTTCCCTTCTTGGATGAATTATTATTTTTGACAACGTGCTGGTGAACAGGATACTGTGGCAAACAGTGACACATGTATGAAATTAATGAATGAACATAAAACAATGTACACTACACAGATCCCAACAACTATCGTTAGGCATCTAAGCTCTCCAGATCACACCTCTGCTGTCTCTGATCAGTCCTTACTCAATCTTCTCTAGTGTCAGTTTGGTATCTTTCGGTTTTATATTCTTCCTGGAGTGGTAGAATCGTTACTGCAAGTTCCTCAACATCTCAAGCATATTGTGTGCTGCAGCATCAATAGCAAAAGCCCGTCATCTAACAGGTGTTCTGCATGCAGTGCTGGGGTCTGTGGCACCTGGCACTGGAAGCTCAGAAAGCGTTACATAAAGCATCAACAACTTTTAATAAGAGTTCATTGTGATTACAGCAGAAGGGAACAGGAAAATAAATGCTGCATGCTTGGGCTCTGCAGCATATGAGGAAGTGAATGGAGAATGTAAAAGTATGGGGAAACAATTGAATTAATGGAGAGAGCAGTGAAACTCAACATAATGCATAGTGACAACACAGGTTTGAAACAGACCCAGGACAAATTTGAAACAGTAAAGTAGGAAAGTATTTTCTCACTTCACTACTCATTCCCGTTCCCTCTCTTCTACTTGTAATGACATGAGAATAATAAGTTTTAAGAAACATCTATTATTCCTTGATGCACTGCACAGTAAAAATGGGGTATCTGGGATTTGATTTGGCCCATCAATGCAAACAAGTCTGTCTGCTGGACAAAGAAAGAGCAAGTTCTGTGGAACCTCACACCGCACTCCAGTACAGATATTTAACCATTTCAAGTCGCTAGTGGTGAAACAGGTCCCAGGATACAAGAACCTAGTCACTAATTGCTCCTCCCAAACACACAGAAGGCTAAATGGCATCAAGTGAATCTGCATAGCTAGTAATCATTTTATAAACAAGGTTTAGAGTGATCTTGGATTTCCAGTCAAACTCTTTAACCCTTAGGTTAAAACAAAACTTGTATTTCTGCGTATTCTGCTTCCTCATTTAGTTTAAACAACATTGACTTTCAACAGTCCTGTCCCCAACTCAAATGGAACCTCTTCTCAGTCCTGCAAGAGTGGTTCTTCATCCATTTTTGGATATCATAGGAAATTCCTGTCCCTTTTTCAGGCATTAAAAAAAGACTTCTTTTGCCTGTCCACGATTGCTTCTCATAAAGGATAGATGTATCAGCAGGCAGTAGTGGCTTCAAATTGTGACTTAACACACCTCACAGAGGAGCACAAAGTGATGATTTTTCAACAACTTTAAGCTTCTATTATGCCTCATCTACCATCAGAGTTACTGTCTAAACTGTTGCTCTCTAATTAAGAGAGCATGTAAAATACAGAGGGTGAGCAGAGGAGAGAAGCTTAGCACAGCACTTGATGCACAAAGACCTGACACACACACAAACACAGCACTGGTGCACAGCCATGCTGCTGAGGTTCTCAAGTGTAAATGCTTCAGTATTAATAAGAGCTTGAACTTTGATTGGGGTGTTAAGATTAAAGAGAACCCAGCAGCTCTTCCCCAGCAAAACATGTGTGTTATCTTACAGCCTGGTGAAGTGAAGGAGTAGAATTTCTGTTAATCAGCTCTCATTGCTCTTTCAAACAAGAATGAATCTTAAATAGTTTTTATATTTTTCTCCCCTCCTACAAAGTCCCACTAAACTCAGAAGCAGTTCTAAAGATCAACATATTCTCCTTAAAAGATCCTTCTGCATTTATAGTGCCTTCGATCTTAGCCTCCCTATTACGTACAATAGTTTTACTGGACAGGCCACCACAAAGTGCTTTAAAACAGTACACGAAATGGGCAAGAACTTGTTCTAAATGCTGTAGCCACACTGTGGTTCTGACACCATTTTATGCTGAAAAATAACAAAGTGGTTTACACACTTAAAACTCAAAGACAGTTTAGTAATCTTTCCCTCTAGAATTTGGCTTTATCCTATAAGGTGGATAAAGAATTTTGAGATTTCTCATGGTTAACAGTAATGCTGAATTGCTGTTGCTGCCAGTAATCAATTCTAGATTTTAGCAGTTATTTCACCCCAGTGCAATTTAACCTGGTTTTACGGTGGCATCTTTCCAGTCATTTAGTACTTTGATTCTTGATATTGTTGTGACCATCCCACAAATTCCTCTTTAAAAAACAAAACACTGCTACCTCTTCAATGAAGCCAAATCTGCATGACATACTTGGAACATTTTCCATAATTGGAGAGTAGCAGTTTGGACACACTCAGATTAAGTTTTCCTTCCTTCAGAACAGTGTAACAAAAAATTCTCTACAGAAGATTTACATCAAGATAAATCAAACAACAGATGATGTACACGAATGAAATACAATCTATTACCTTGACATGAGGGGACTGCATTTTCTGATACATTTCCAGGGAATAATGATGAAGCCACATTTCAACAAAGATCTGCAAAACAAATATTTTCTCAGTGAGGGGAACAAATAATCCAGCGCTTGTCAGTCACAAACTGTGAAGACCACAGTAGGTCATTTGGAAACTAAGCTGTACTTGAAAATAGACAGGCAGATTTTCAGAGATGCTTCAGGTTATCATCTAATCAACATAAATGACTGTTGGTGGACTGTTGGCACCTGCTAAATAAACATTAGTCATTCAATTCAGCAACATGATAGGAACTTGTTACAGAGCAACTGTTAAATCCAGGTTCTCCGTTCCCTTCTCTGATGGTGACGAGAAGCAACTTCTCTGCATTTAACCTTTGCTTAAAGCACAGAGTTGATGCAACATCTAAAAAATTATATATAGAAAATAATCAGATTTAGAAACTACTCTGGAAAAAAATTCCTCAGCAGCAAGAAATGTGTTGTTCCCCCCCCACCCCCCCTTTCCCTGCATCCAACCTACTTGAAGTAGCGTTTCTGATCTCCATATCTCCTGGGAAGCTGGGTCAGCATTCACAGAAGGCTGATGGGCAATGTGCCGTTTCAGCAAGCTGGTGTGATGCATGCCATAGGAAGTGAAAGGCACGGCTGGAGTCCTTTAAAGATGAACAGAAAAGCTGAAATCATTAAGCCTCAGTACAGGGAAATATATCATTGCTTTTGATCGCTGGTTTCTTCACTGAAGAACAGTCTTTAAGAAGGAAAACTGCATAGTTGATAGCACATTTTAAAAATTCTGAATGATGCCGTAATTACAAGTCATTTTAATTAAAAAAAAATTCACCACCACATTATTATTCTCGCTGTACTGAGCCACCCTGACACAGCCCTTGTAATATTCAGTAATGCTGTCTTTAACAACAAAAATAACATTCTCCTGTTGTTTTTTTTTTTCCCTTTTCTGTTCGTATTCATTAAATGCATTCAAAATGCAATTATAAAGGGTAAAACTGCTCTGTGTTTTCTACATTAATATAAAACTGCCAATACTGATGGCATTCAAAATGCAGCGATCTCATTATACAGGTTTTGTTGCATGTACTTACCTTTTCTGTTCTATGCATAGCTAATTTTCAGACTTTCACTTTTACCACAGAGATTTCATTTAAGTGAATATATATTTTATTTCTGGAATTATGCAACAAGTATGTAGAGGTGATAAAGCGTGGAGGTGTTCTCTTCCTGTTAGAGATTTATATTCAAAAAGCCATATTCTTTAAGCAGTACTCTCACAATCTGCCTCTGGCACTGCAGCCATTACCTGGGAGTTGGAGAAGGGATGGCTCCCCCAGGGTTTGAAGAAGGTGGAGGAAGGACACTTCCTTCTGTGGGTAGGAAACACTTCAGATATGTGTCCACTAAGATGAAATAAGCGCTGTTGGAAGGGCTGATATGATGGGTGATGGGCGAGTTCTGAAACAGGCAAATGGCAAGTTGAATAACTAGTCGTATGGGAACTGCTGCAGTTAATGTAATTAGTATGAGAAGAGCATACTGCTTTATAGTGCAGGTAACAACAGGAAGAGGAACCAAACAACCAGACAGCACAGTATGCCACTGTGATTCTGACTGTATGAAAGGTGTTACTGGTAGAAAACTCATTTGGAATCCATTGCCTGCTCCACATTCACGTATCATTGGACAGACTGCTTACTGGCACATACCAGATGGGTATTCCATCTATCAATCATCTCCTTAAAGAACTGAAGCAGTAACAAATTCTAGGAGTATAGATAAAACAGTTGGACAGCCCCCAAGAAGGCTCTTAAAGCACTGCTACAAAGGACTTAGACAATTTCGAACTGTGAAAGGTACTTACCTTCTGTGTAATCAAACTAATTGCAAAATAAAACATGTAATATTCAAATGGGTCTGGAATAACAGAGTCAAGGAACAAATAATAGAAAAAACAACAGATACAGCTGTTAGATATCTGGGGATGATGACTGGATGTTACATTTCCATTTTGTCATAGGTAAGTTAATTTGCTAGAGAGCTTAACAGCAAATTCAGCTTTGCTTTCTTGCTTTCTAAGTGACTGAACATAACCAGTAAGTAAGAGGAATGTAAATGCCTCTTGCTACATATAGAGAAAGCCTGTCTCAAACTGAAACCCTTACAGGTGCAGCTAGATGGCTTCCAACAAATGCAATAGCAGCAAATTTAACAAGCCTTTTGGCTTATTCTGACTCTTATATCTAACTGCTGAAAGGATACTCAGAGCCAAATTCAAACCTAAACCACCAGATGAGGGAAACTGGACTTTGTTGTGGTATAAGGAGCATTCTGGTAGGACCTGCTCTTGTATTGATGCTTTCACAGGACCCTGGAAGAGAGAACAATGGAATGTCAGTTGGGATACTCAGCATACTTACAGCGAGTGTTTTCAGATTCTGAAACTCTGCTGCATTCCAGCATTCTGGGAACATATCAAAATTCAGCTCAGCGGGATTTCACTGCATTGCAGTAATTATTTGTGCAAACGCACCCCCTTTATGTAACTGCCAACTTCTTCACAGAAAATGAGTGTTTCAATGCAAGAAAAAAAAAGTATTCACTAAGACTTTTTCCAGTTGGAGTGGGAGCAGCAGCATACTGGTGTCTGATAGCTTTGTTAGGGTAACTGAGCTGTGGACTGACAATTACTACATAATTAATGATTCCTTTACTTAAAAACAATGGAAATGTTGAGATCAATAGGATCTCAGTAATGTGTGGTAAGAATAGAAGAAATATAGTGAAACAACTTGGCAGATAAACATTTTAGTATAGCTGTGAAACATTATATTTCATATCCAAAACAGCAGCTGACCTTCAGACACATGGGCTGAAAGCACTGTTTCCTGATGAGCGTGGAAAACTATTTTCCATTCTGGAACTACTGGTAACCACAATAAAGTTTCTCTGGTGACACAACAAGGATCACAATGGAGTGTTGTTGATCTAGAAGAACAAACATCTAGCAGCTGACAGCCACCATCTCCTACAATGTTTATGGCTGGGAATTCTCTTCTGCAACCATTTAATGAGATGTGCATGCTATAACATGACCTAGGTTGAACCTTATGTATGCAGTGTGTGCAGTGTTCCAATAGCTGCAACACCTACTTCTTCTTCTTACAAATGTTTCAGTTACTCACTGGAAGATAGGAGACTGGGAAATCATATCTGTACTCTTCTGCTTGGAGCTTGTAAACCAATTTCATCATTGGACCACTGCAAACGAGTATTGAAAAGAAAATACATGGTAAGCATTCTCTTTTGTCTCACTTCTGTGATTTTATATGTTGGCACTAATGTAGAAAAATCAAATACTGGTTATTCACAGTACTTTTTACTGTACTTACCTGGGATCCAAGAAATCCAAAGCTACAGAATACTCAGTAGGATTTGTTCTTCCTTGCAAACAGCGAAGATTCCAGCCCACGATGGTGCCATCCAGGCTACCAAAAATGCTCTCCACCAACCATGGGAAGATGCCATGTAATTCCTTCCAGGAGAACAGACACCAAGAGCTAGAGCATTTGTGATTCTCAAATAATCTCTAAAGCAGGCTACAGAATACACAAAGATACTCCCTGCCAGCTATTAACAGCACAGGATTAGCTATTACTGCTTCCAGATTACTACTGGTTACTGATTATTCAGCCTCCACTCAAAATAATTTATCTGACTTCTGTTCCAACTGGAGTTGCCACAACACCAGTCAGCAGCACGCCACTGTAAATGCTAGTTGAGTTTGAAAGGTATAAATGAAGCACAGTCAACTGAAACAGCCCTTTGGTGACTGGAAATGTTTGTTCAGCTCTTGGGAAATGCCCACTGTTTCACCCAAGATCCCCAGAAGGAAAAAATCTTCTATAGTAAGGACAGTGAGGCATTGGAACACGTTACCTAGTGTTGTGGTTGATACCCCATCTCTGGAGACTTTCACAGTAAGGCTGGATAAAGCCCTGGGCAACCTGATCTATCTGTGGTGCCCCTGTTTATTGCATGGGAGTTGGACTAGATGGCTCTCAGAGGTCCCTTCCAACTCTAAGGACTCTATGATTTTAACTCTTGGAAGGAGTAATAGGAACAAACACAACTGCAGCCCAGTGAGCACCCCGTGGGCTGTGCTGGGCAGCACGCGCCTGGGAAGGCCGCAGCCACTCACCTTGGCGGGAAACTCCTCTATCACCGTTTCCAGATCGTGGCACCTCTGAGCAAACGGTTTGTTGACGCAGTCCGCCTTCAGCGTGGCCTGTTATAAGTTACATGAGAATCAGATCCCGGTGCCAGGAAGGGCAACGCTAATCACAGCCGCGGCACTGAACCCTATTACACTGCTCCCACGAAGCATTTCTGTCGGCGTTACAGAAGTAACACCATCACTCTGATAACGAACGAGCCGCGATCACGGCTCAGCGCTGATAACCTCCCCCCAGCCCTCAGCCCGGCCCCACGCACCAGCAAGAAGCTGGGCTGCTGCAGGTACGGGCCAGCCATGTCCTCCAGCCGGACCTCCCGCCGCGCCTCAGCCATCGCAGTTCGTTTGCGTCATCGTTCATCCGGCGCGCAGTGATGACGTCAGCGTCATTACTAGCTGCCACTCCCGGCGTGCTTTTGTTGCTTTGGTGACGCGCTTCCAGTAGTAAACTGTGATTACTGGAGCAGCAGTGATTTCTGTGAGGGGAGGGGAAAACAAAACAAAACAAGGACAGAAAAACTATCTGCCTTTTTTTTTTTTTTAATGGTAATTTTGCAGGAATTTTGCAGAAAGCCGCAGGAATACACGTAGTAGTGCTTCGAGAGGGAATTCCAGTCCAAGGCCTGGAAAGTAATAATGATCTGTATGATGTGCTGAAGCCAGCTGTGCACTTAATACCAGCAAACTAAACATGATTACAGAAAATAATCCTGTTCAGAAAAGTTTGGTTTGATTTCTGCGGAGGTTTACAAGTTTGGTCCAAAAACATCAGTGTGGTTAAAATGGACATTTCTGTGGTTATTCCTGTTGTATTTCATGCAAGATGAAGGAATAGCTGAGTGGAATGTTCTGGCTTCGGTTGTGCATGAGGTCAGACAACGTGGTGTAGCCTTATGCTTCATCGTAGTCGTTAAAATTGGGGGGGGGGAAATAAGTGTAAAAATTGTGTTAGAATAGAGGAATTCTTTTGGAAAGGTTAGCTCTCTCATAATGTTTGATAAGGTTATGTTCACAAGTGTAAAATAATTTGGTGCTTACATAAATGCTCACAGGATCAAAATTTGAAGCAGTGCGTTATTTTTTGGTGTTGATGTGGGTTTGCATCCCAACCTGCTTTGTGTCTCGCAACCCTTGGTGGGTACAAGGAGGGGAATCAAGCAGCTCGCTGGCAGCAGAGCAATCCAGTTCCTTGACTACAGAAAAGAGAAGTAAACAGCTTGTCTGACAGCCCCACGTGGAACTCAGCCAGGGAATTCAAGTGCTTATTTCTTGTTTTATATTCTGTATCATTATTGTTGTTACTTAGAGAAAAAAAAAAGTCCAGTATTTTGAATGTAGCAAGCTGGTTACGTGGCAGAAGACTTTGGCACGTGCAAAGGTGCAGTTAAACAGAACTGTTGGAGCTGTGTTTGCTGTGATGCAATACGTTGCCCAGGTGGGACGCTGGCAGCATTTTACAAGAGGATTTGCGGTTGTAAACGGTTACTGGCAGAGAATGAACGCTCCTGTTTAAAGGACCCTCCTCCAGGTGGGGATAAAGAGCTATTTTAGCTCGGGAAAAAGTCATTGTGACTTGATGGCAATGTTGCTGCGGTGCGTTCAGCTGTGAACGTTATGGCTATGGTTACCAAGAGGTAAGAAAATGGGAGGTCTGTTGTGTTTCCAGTGGGTGATAGAGAAGGAAAACAATTCGAAATAAATGACTGAGAGAATAAGTGGAAACTGAACGCTGGAGGTACTTTGTGTGAGTGACAACAACACTCATCCAATTAAGTGAATGAAATAGTTTAATGGGAGAAATTTATTAAATGATTTTAATAACTGTGGGATCTGCTGAGGAGGACCATGGAATGTTGGTCTATCTATATTTACAAGTCTGTTCTTGATCCCACTGAAATCAATGGTGTAGCTCCGTTGTCACTCTTACATACAGCATTTTCAAACATACATCTGCAGATTATGTATGCATTTTTTCCCATTTTTGCAGATGGAGAGACTGAGGTTCAGAAACGTTGTGCCATCTGGTGATATGCCATTTACCTAGATTTCCTTTTTTTCCTTCTCCCAGATTATAGCAGTCTTTAAGCCACAGCATCAAAAAGGACTTCTAAAAAATATCATTGCTATCTTTTTCCTGAAATAAATGTTGCTTGAGTTTGTGCTCTTTCCTCAAAGTGTGGTTTGCATTCCTTTATCTGCTTTGGTGCTTGCTCTGTCTTTTTTATCAGTCACTTTGCTACAGTTTTCTATTGGGTGAGGAAGTGCACAGCTGCAGTGATCAACTTTGGCCGTGCCAACACTTCACCTGAGTAAGCCACCATTTTGTCACCTCAGTGTAATCATGACAGCATTCCAGTTTTGGGCAAGCTTCGAAGTAAAGCAAATTTGAGTTTGCAGCAAAAGATACAATCTTTTATGAAGTCAGTGGATAGTGGTGGGGAAGCAGGTGAGCGTTTGCCCACTCTGGCATCTCCTGAATTCTGACTCAGATGCAGCAGCCAGAAGTCCAAGCTGGGAATAAATTCCCGTATGTTTAACTTGATTATGTTAATCAATAAATCTGAGAGAAACCAGTGAAGTAGAAATAATCTAATTTAAAGAAACAGCATAGATTTCTGATTAATGAGACAAACCTTGTTGCTTGTGCAGGATGAAATTGATTTCATCCCCTGCTGCAAGGACGGGTTAGAATGTCGTAACTGCAAGGAGCTCTGTCAAAATGTTCTCTTGGCTGGAGAGTTGTTTGGGTGTTGGGTATGGCAAGGATAGATGAAATGATTAGAAAACATGGTCTGATGGGAGCAAAACCAGATACTGGATAATGAGAATTCAGCTGGAACAAAGCCTGGAGTCCTACAGGTGAAGAGAAAAGGGGCATTTTCAGAACAGTGGAAATGTTTCTGGTTCAGCTGAAGCAAGGTTTCTGTCCAAACCTGTTCAACACATGCAGATGTCAACATTACGCTGTCCCTTCCCCTGCACGTACAGACTTGCTAGTGCTTGAAGTCAGTGTTTGTTGGTTAAAGATGTCACTTCTTTGTTGTCTGAGGAGGAAAGAAATAACCCACGCATTATGTCTGACCTCTTCTGAATGAAGTGACAGCAGGCTCTCAGTATGTATTTAACCACTGCAGGGCAACATATCCACACCTGACTGCTTTTAGTATATGGGTCTGTGAGTAATCTGTTGTACCTTTAATTTATTTAGGAAAGACAAAAAAAAAAAGTCTAATATTAAACTTCTCTCTCTGACTAAAAAAGTCCATATATTGTAGTAGGATCTTACAGAAAACTGGTGATTCTCAAAGGATAGTGCCTTCTATGTGGAATTCCTCTTCAAATTATGGAAAGCCGTCCCAATGACACGTGAGGTCATTGTGCACGTATGCACTATGGATCACAGGGCACTCAGGCAGAAATTGAAGGCTCCCTAGGAATGTAGCTCTGGCTTTTTGCTTATGCTATAGCCATTCTGTTACATTAGTGTGTGTTTTCTTTGTCTTTTAAAGTACAATTTTCAGAAACTCTTTGGTGTGAGAAAACCCAGAAGCAGGGGACAGGAGTGCATCTCCAGGGACTGGTGGAAAGAAGGTCAGAACAGCTCTGCAGGGAATAGGGGTCTTTGAAGTAACTTACACTGTATACGTGAAGGAGAGAAAAAAACACTATTTTTTTTTCTTTTATCAGTTAATTTCTGTTATATGCGCTCATTTCTCCAAGTGATTTCTACAAATTTGTTACATTTGTACTTAATTTCTGCAAAAAGAGATTGCATCAGGTGCTGTATGGCAGCATTGTGTCAGCTCCAGCTTACCTCCTACAGTCTTGATGGTACCTTAGCAATCCTCTCATTTACTATAGAGTGCATTTTGTGCCTTTTTATGTGTACTCTCAGGTTTCCAAATTTAGGACTGGAGATTTTCTTATCAATATGAAGTGCTAGAATATATATATATTTTTATTTTTTATTTTTAATAAAAACTGGATTTATTCTATTATTATCTGAATCCAGAAGCTTGAGGAATAAGTAACCCAGGCTTTTCAAAACCTGCAGTAAGATGTGACTCTTGGCAGTACAGTGGGTGATGTATTAAGCAGGGAGCTAAAGCAACTGTTGGATCCGGAGTTTGAGCAAGCCTGAGTACAGTGAGAATTACTGCTACTGAAACCGAAACTACTTGTTTTCTTAATATAGGGATTGAGGGCTAAGGTTTGGGCTACGAAAAGTAAACTTTTTTTTGTTTGTTTTCAAATAGCATTCTCCATTCTAGTTGATAAGTGATCTATATCCTGATTTTTAACTTAACTGAGGTTAGGCTGGAGGAAAAAACACTTTGTTCCATTTCTTTTCCTGTTGATTTTGAAGGAAACAATACTTCAAGTTGAACTATACAGCTTTGTTTGTTTCTAGATACTCTCCATATGTCTAAAGCAAGGCCTTTATGCAATAAGCTGGGCATGAGTTGCCCGGCATTGACTTCAGTGACTGATTGACTTCATTAGAGCTCTCCTTGCTATTTATATTTTGCCAAACTGACATTTCTATTTCCCAGATCACTGTTTTCCTGCAAAATGCCATTGAACGCACTGTCACTTTTTCTTCTCTGAGTTGCAGTGCTATACTCAGCGCTGCCTTTGGCTGCATTTCCGTCACACCACTGTGTGCCCTCACTTCCCCAGATAGCAATGATGGGAGGGATGGGTGATGGTTCCAGTGTGTCTGACAGGTGGTTTCCCCAAGGATCCTATATAGCCATCACCATGGCAAGATGTCCTTCGATTAGGTCAGCATCCAGGCACTTTTATAGCACCAGTACACACACACACACAAAAATAATTTAAAAAAATCACTTAACAAGTAAATGGAGCTCTATGCTGCTTAATAAAATATGGTACGGAGTAAATAATTGCCTTAGGAAGGGAAACAGTCCAGAGTTGTAGTATGGATGGAGTAAGCTGTAGCTCATTGGTTTTGTGACTGATATGGTATTTTTATCCATTATTTTTATCCTTCCAGTTAAAAGCAGATAGTACTGTTCTCAAAGAGCAGTGAGTCTATTTAATAATACCTTTAATAATCTCCTCTTCCCCTCTGAAAGCACTGTTTGAGAAACAGAATGTCTCTCTCCCACTAATGGCTATCTGCCAACAGTCTTTCATCTGTATCCTTTCTGATTCTGCAGTCATTTACCCATCTGAAACATTTGCTTTTAGAACATGCAATTTTTAGCTCCTGGCTGCCAAGAGAAGAGAAATCAACATGAATTGCTGGGGTGAGTGACCAGGAGATGACAGTTGAAAGCCTTGGAAGTTGGGTGCTTCAGCCTGACAAGCAAATGAAGTTTGCACAAATGGGAAACTGCAGAGAGCTTGTGAAGGAGGATCTGTTACAGGACCTCAAAAAAAAAAAGAACATGGAAAAAGAGCAAATAAGGGTGATCCTTTGAGGCAGAAAGAAATGGTTTCTTAAGATTCATGTAAGAACCAGTGGAAGAGCTCTGGTTGACCTCTACACTGAGAGGTGATTGTTTTCCAAACTATTTGCCTATGGACCTTTTAAGATAAAGACCAAGGAAGATAAGTATTCTCCAAGAGAAGCCTCCGTCCATGCTGAGAGTCAAAAGGATGATTGTGGTTTAATGCTGACAGGCAGCGAAGTACCACGTTGCTGCTCTCACTCTCCCTCATCAGCAGGATGTGGGGCAGGAAATGAGGTGCAAGGAAGGCTTGCAGGTTTGAGGTAGGAACACAGGAATAATAAAAAAGCACAGGCCATGCTTGGAAGCAAAAAGAGAAAAAAATTATTCTTGACTTCCCATCAGCAAGTGATGTTGAACCAAATCCTGCAAAACATAGCCTCAATATGCATAGAGGTTGCTCTGGAAGAAAAAATGCTTTCTTAATGAGTATTTTCTTAATGCCTTATGCTTTGCTCCTTGTCTGACATCTCCAAGGGCACATCAGCAAGTGAACAACTTGTATGTGCCTAAGTAGGTAAGGAGTCTCGCAGCAGGCAGTTCAGCTGGATTACCACTAGTCATTTAGCCTTTCCAAGCCTCATTTTCCCCTTTCTCTAATGAGGTTATAGGGCTTTCCTTCTTTCACAAGGTTGTAGTAAGGTAGAACATTGAACACTGGGAAATTGCTGTGGCACTCAGATGTCACCTTAGAGCTCCTCTTGACTACTGTTTTTCTAAACAGGCAAGCAAAAACCTGGGGAGGATCCCTTAGCCATCTTGCTGCAGGTGTTCTCATCTCCCAGTCTATTAATTAAGTGGAGTATTAGTTTGTAAATGTGTTGAGGCACAGATGGATCATGCATAGAGGTTTCTCATAACACAGCCTGCCATGGTGATTCACGTGAACTAAAAGGATTAGAGATGTCAGCCCTAGAGAGCAAAAGAACATACCATAGCTGTTTTACCCTAGCACAACCACGGTTAAAACAAAACCACCGCAGTACCCACTCATTTTTCTTAGAGCTACTCTCCTATCTAAATAGAGATTGAGTTCGCTGTGTCCTTGTAAAGGGCTGTTATCAAACTACATTTAGAATTGCATAGAGGTCCATGGAGAGCATAGGGTTCACAGTTTCATAAAGAAGTTATGAACATCATTTTCAAGCCTGTATCTCTTTTGTTTTCTGTTCTTAAACTCTCCCCTTTTTCCCAGAAATGTGTTCTGCTTTTCAGCTATTTGTATTCATTCCTCATATCTCCAGCATGCTGAGTGATCTCAATTTCTTTATGTCCTGTCCTTGTTAGCTTAACCTCTAGGCATTCACGTTGCTTCACCACTGTTGGCAAGCTGTAGCTGTGTGATTCCTTGCCTCTTGCTAGCGGTTTTACATCATTCTGTGCCATTTGTAGTATATTTGAATTTGACACTCCTGTTAGTTCTAGTAAAAGGAAACAACTGAACACCAAGGAATACAGAAGAGATTGCTCATTGTTTTACATCAGATTGTGTGAATGCTGCAGTCTGTTTGCACAGAATGCAGTACTGCTGAGGTGCTCATTCTTCAGTGTATGCAAGGCTGTGGTTCTATGCATGTCTCCTTAGGGAGTTCCTGGCAATGTCTTGAAAAGGCAGCCCCTTAGGAAGAATCCCTTTGCTCTGACTGCACTCCGGCTGCAGCTGAATTAAGTCAACCATGAAAAAATTCATAAGGTTACTGGTCATCTTTTAAATACTTCCATTTCTTTTATGTTGCTTTAATATTACTGACACTTTAAGGCTGATTAGAGATACCAAATTACTAACCCAGTTAAAAATCACCTCAGAAATGCTACAGGAGCAATATCCGGAGGATGGGAATTTGCTTTTGCAAATGAATAAACATCAGCATTAAGTAAGGAGGAAAGCGACGTTCTTCTCACCTTGTTATCAAGGATGCTACTTTGATTTAATAGATGTAGATGCTTGTCCTCTGAGAGTCAAACTGCATCATTTGACTCTGAGAGTCAAACTGCATTAATCCTCACTTTGCTGCTGAAGAACCACCAATGAAGCTATTTGGACTTCAAGTATAGTCTTCCATTTCATGTGAAAGCTGGCTGTTATGGGTAGTAGCTCCTAATGATATTCTAACCTAAATATTATTCTCTGACATGTAATCTGTTGGGAATGATATCCATCTGGTGACGTGCTTTCAGTGCAGTAGCTAGGTTGTCACTGCTTCTGTTGTGTTTGTTGGCAGTTAACACCTTTAATCTAAGTGTCAGCACAAATTGAACTAGAGCAGGAAATTGGTTTTGGTTTCTAGTGGGTCATGATAAATGTAGTTTTTTGCTTTTGAGCTGTAATTTGGGATGGTTCTGTGTTTACACGGGACTCTTGTCACAGCAGACATGCATTTATTTATCAGGAAATTCCACCTAACTGGCCAAGGTGTCGATGAGGCAGAAGCCAAACACTGGAGGTAGGCACAGGGTTATGGTTGAACAGATAAAGCCTATTTTTGTTAGTAACAGTAGGCAGTTACTCACATCTCCCTTTTTCTTTCTTATTGTAAATCTCCTTTCAGTTCGTATTCCAGGACTCCCACTGGGCTGTGACTGTGCTTCGTCTTGTTTTTCAGAAGGGGCCCCTAAGAGCTGGCTTGGTTGGTTAAGGGGTCTGTCACAAGACAGGCAGCCCTTTCAAAGGCTTTGTTTCTCTTTGCTTGATCTTTTAGAGCACATTCCCAAAGCCTTTATTCCAGGTCCAGCATGGAATCCTCACTGAGGCTTAAGGGATCAAGGTCAAGACAGGAGGTTGTAGAAGGGGAGCAAATGAGCAGCAGGTTTCTGTCAAAGTGTTAGTGCTGCCTGGATGGGAGGGCAGCTCTTAGGCCAGTACAGTGTCCAAAATGCTCTGTCTGAACCATGCTTTAGAAGTGAAAGGACTGTGAAACTGCTAGGACAGGCAGAGGAGAAGGTCAGAAAGGAAACCAGTTAGCCCCAGGCTGTGGTACCTGGGGTTGGGTTTGGGTTTTGGTTTCTTGATTTCCAGAGCGGTCTGTCTTTGAGGCTGAGGGACCAAGTCTACTGACATTTTGTTTCAGAGCAATTCTGGCTGCTAGCACGAAGCCCTGGAGATGTCTGCAATGAGATCCTCTTTCTGTGTTCCTAAAGCTTTCAAGTTAGTTTAATCATAATTAAAATAGGAATCCCTGCTGAAAGTCCTTCAATCTGTAGCGGACACAAACCAGGTGTGTCTGCGTGCGTTATTTACTTTGTCATTTTCACAACGACCTCAGTGCACCACTGGAGGCTGATCTACGTTTCGTGGAAAGCTGCTGCTTCCATCTGCCCTTTGATACTGCCGCCAGTGGCTCTGCTTTTGATGCAAAAAATAACATCTTAAGATTTTCCCGAGTTACCATTTTTCATTGTGCCACTAACTTTCTTTTAACAACTTCCATGGGAGCCCATGCGTTATTATTTCTGGGCTGGAGTCTCAATGAAGCTTGAGGTGAATAAAGCAGAAGTAAATTGAACCAAAGAGATGAAAAGTTCTGCGCTGGTGCAGTTACTGCCATATGATTTGGAAAAGGACTATAACACTGCTGGAATCTTCAGTTTCTTTGTCCAGCAGGATCCTTGCTCAGAGCTGTGTTTTCTAATGCTTACCGTTGTGCTGTCGCACTTCCCAAGAGCTCTCTCATAGCGTTTGCAGGACATGGCAGACACTGAACTGTATTACTTAGCTGTTGTAAATATTTCTGTTCCCCATACCTTTGCTTTTTCCATCCATGTTTAACACCTATTTAAGCTGTTGGTGTCTCTGGAAGAATACTCAACACGCAGCTGTCAGCTCAGGGGATTTGGGGCACCTTCCAGCAGTGTCTTGGCAATCCTGTAGTACGGTGTGTGGCATCCTGTGCAGCGCTCAACAGCACATAATGTAGAAGGATACGCACAAAATTCTAAAAATACCTTATTCTCTATGGAAAGAACAGTATGTATTGCTCATCCAGCTCTGTTCTGGTATTTTTATACTACATACTTAACATCAACAAAGATTAATTAATATTCCAGTCCTGAATGTGGGAAAGCAGGGTGGTGTTCCGTTGCAGTTGCTCATTCTTATTCATGAGCAACAGTTGAATTTTTGCAATTTCTGTGTTCCAGCTGAGTAAGTTTTGTGACCGTGGTATCAGTGTATCCCATGAGGAAAGGGTGTAAAATTCTCAATGAGGAAAAGAGCCATTCACGTTGATCAGTGTGTGGGAAAGTGACTAAGGGTAAATACAGCAACTCCAAGGGGAATTGTGCAAGAGCCTGGAAACACCATTTCTTGAAAGGATTTGAATACTGGGGAATTTCCTAAGTAAAACATCAGTGAAAGATGAGCAGGACCAAAGAAAAAGGGACAGAAAACAAACCCCAGAAGGCTGAATTTCTCCCACCCTGAATGCTGCTCCTCCATTTTCTGGTGAAGAAAGCACTTTGTTGTGTTCTTGCACGAGGAAAAGAAGTCATTGGGAAGCAATCCCTGCATCTGTGGAAAAGTAGTTGCACCGTCAGCATAGTTGTGCAGTCAGCAATAACCCTCTTACTTTGTGCCAGAACATGGCACGGGCTGTTGGTAGAGCTGTTTATAGAGCTGCTTTCTCTCTGTCTTTCTTTTGCTCTGCTTGTGAAGTACATAAGATCATGAAGGCAGCTAAGATGCTGCTGTACCCACCTTCCCTTGCTGAGATCCCAGTGTGCAGCTTCCCAGAGAGGTAGAGTTTTACTTTTGCTAGAACAGCATCCAGCACTGAAAAGGTAATCATATTTTCAGAGTTAGTAACTTGAATTGTTTTAGGAAGGACTTAAACTAGATTTAGCTTTTGCTTAGGAGGGGTACCAGACCCACAGGTAGGGTGGGAAGGCAGCAAGCTGCTGGGCAGCTCAGCTGTTCCCTTCTTCTGCAGTGTAAGTGGGTGCAGGGTAAGAGTGTGCAAAACAGAAACTGGCTTTCGACAGAACTATTCACGTAAATGCATGAATGAAAAGCAGCCCAAGCACTGCTGTACTTAGCTGGAGAGCTGGATGCACTGGTTTCTGGTAAGATGTAGGATTTGGTGTGAAACTCCAATGGGGACACTGTGTGTGTAAGCTTTTGTTGCTTGAAAACAGCTGCAGAAATAGGAGAGAAGGGGCCTGCCATCTCCAGAGGAAAATGGGATCTGTTTGGCTCTTTTTGTTTGTCCTCTGATTGAGCACTCTTGCTCATTTTGTAGAGGAGATGAAATCCAGATGCTAGTTCTGATCTTCATTCCTTACTCATGGATTTCAGTGTGATGAAATACTTGGAAAGACTTGCTGTACTCAGCACAGCTCTGCCATTTACCTGGGAATCCCAGAAAAGCCTGCTCCTAATTTTTGGGTTTTTTTCCTTTCTTTTCAGTTCTCAGTAAAGGGATTCCTGCTCTCAGAAACTCCTCTTTCTGAGAGCATGAGTGTGTTTTCAAAAGGCCTCTTAAGACAAAAGTCCCTATTGTTTCTGTACACCATTAACTAAGATCAAGTTCTTTAACAGAGGAAAAAACAAAACCAAGCTGCACCAGCTGCATGAACAGCCTCGGGATGCTGTAGCATGGCAGCTGGGTGTTGGTGAATGCACCTGATGGAGGGCTTGCCAAATATTTCTTGTGTGATGGCAGCTGGCTGCAGAAGGCAGGAGCTGGAGTTAGGAACCAGAGTGATAGGGGCTAGGGAGGCTTGGGAAAGGACAAGCAGGCAAACCTGTGGGTTTTGCCACCATTTATATACCGTTTTTCACATCTCCATTCCCTGCCTTGAGGTCCTGGGCTGTCTCTGGGAGGCTGTGCCTGAGCAGGGCTTAGCTCCATTGAGCACAGCAGCTCCTTTCTGCCTGCCCTGCTCTCAGCCACCAACAGCCTGGCCCAGCACAAAGCTCACAGGTCTTCCAGTTTCCCCTGCCTGGGTGTAATTAAGCTGTATGCAGCTCTTGCTCTGACCACAGCTGGGAGCACTTGAATGTGCCTTTCTGCCTTGTAAGCTCCTCTGCTCCCAGCTCAGCAGTGCTGAGACGTGTAGGTCAGGACAGCCAGAGGGGTGAGTTATGCTGCCTTTGAACTTCCTGCTCTACACAGTGGCCAAAAGAGAGCAAAAGTCTCGTGGACAAATGGCAGGGGGCAGGCTGTGAGGCTGTAGGTCAGTCTCTGTTGAGATTAATGGGAGTGCTTCCCATCAGTGTCAAGTAAGGCCTTCTAAAGAGCGTAAATAACTGTGCTAAGGTTCTGTAAAATACAATGGCAGAAGTGGAGAGAGGAAGGGACAAGAAGGGAAGAGAAAATTGGCTGTTCTCTGCTTTCAGATCATTTCCTCCTGTATTCCTACCTTGCTGAGAACAAGCAAGACCTTGGGTCCTCAGCCACCATGGAGCAGATGAGCTCTGCTGGTATCAGTGCAATCCTCTGATTTTGACCCAGTTGAGAACCTGGCTTAGAAGCTCCTACACAGCTTGATGTCCAACATGAGTTTTAAACAAATTCATTGGATTTTAAGGCTGATTCTTGGCTCCACTGTCTTGGCAAGTGTCTTATTCACTAGAAAACTAAACAGAGGCAAATTACTGAGTGAGTTGGGATTTTTTTTAGCTAACTCTGAAATGTAAATGAATTCCAAAACATAAGTGCTTCAAACTGTGTACTTTCTAGCCAGTTCTCTAGCTCAGGCAAATCTGGCAGGCCTTGCCTGAGCTGCAAAACGTGAGATTTCTTTGAGCAGCTGAGATGCCTCCCCCGGCAGCACAGTTCCACTCCAGCACAACAGTGCAGCAAGCAGAGTGCCAGCCTTTGGAATGGGGAACCCAGCATGGGCTTTTGCAGCCTGGGATCCCAGTGAGCACCCAGGAGCACTGGCTTGCCAGAGATCTTTTGAATTGGAAACTCTTCATTTGTTGCAAGCGCCGGCAGAGCAGCTGTTTGTTATTTATACTCACATACTGTCTCAGGATTGAACAGGGCTGTTAGTCCTTGACCATCATGTATGTAGCGTATAGCATCTAAAACATCCCTGCAAATGGATGTTTTCCCAAAGGGCAGGTGGGTTCAAGCCGTATTCTCTGTTTCCTGACTTCATTATAACATCGCAGCAATTCCTTTTGACTTTGACAATTCTTTGTTGCATTTAATAATAGAAAAATTCAACTGGAATAATATCACAGGCTCTGGCTTGCTGAGATCTTTATAAAGCTTATGATGACAGCTATGTAAGTTGTCATACATAGGCAGATGTGTATTTAATTATACAATGCATTTTATTTAATACTTTCAGTGAGTTTAATGCTTTCAAGTAGGTTAATACCCTCAAGAGATATCCTTTGTGATCACTACCATAGTACTTTTTCCTAATTTAGTCAAAACAGAGTTCAGAAAGCATTTACTCCTGGTGTCTTTGGATGCACAAAAGTCTCTTTTTCGTTTCCTAGCACCAGTATTTCCAGCTACTGCAGTAATTCTACAAATGAGGTTTAGTCTTTAAGAAACCATTTCCCACTGGATTTGCTCCAAAACAGACTAAAGAGTTAAATACTGCATCAGGAGGTTTCACTTTTAATCTAATCTTGAGTGTGGCTACTCTGTCGTAGGAAGAATTGAATGCTGACACATGAGTACATGAGTAATTTCAGAGACTGTTTTAATAACAAATGAAACAGAGTTTGGTTTTTGGAATTTAGGGGAGGTTGTGGGTTTAGGTCTTGTCACAAGTACATACATGAATGGGAAGTTCTTTGGTACCAGGATTTGCAATTTCTGAGTATCTCTTTTTCATGAGAGCAAATCATGGCCATCAGTAAAGAAAATTTGCTTGTGTGCAAAGAAAGCCATTTGCAAAGGTTAGGGTTTTCCTTCCTGGTGCATCACGAGCACCATCATCTGTGGCCTGCATCGTTTGGTAGGTCTCTTACTAGATCTGAACATTAAATTCGTAGAGTACTGCCTCTATTTTTGTTATATGGTTATCATATAAGGACGAGGGATGTTTCTGGACTGTAGCATGATTGGAGGAGGAAACAAACAGCGTATGAAGTGCATCCAATTTGGCTTTGGCTGCACGCTTTTGGAAACTTTCCTAGATTCTTATCCAACGATTTAAACTTAATTTAGTGTTGAGAAATATAAAATGCACTTCTTGTTACCGTAAGAGCACAGTGACTGCAGACACTGCTCTGGTCAAATACCAGCAGAACAAGGCATCCCCTGGAGTATGTTGCAATGTAATTTGAAAAGTGCAAAGGCAAAAGGCAAAGAAGGATGGTCAGGACACTAACATGAGACCGTTTGGAGTGTGGTATGTGCTTAGAGTTCTTTCAGTTTATTTTTATCAAAGATGAGATAAAAGTGACAAATTGAGGGTTGATATCATAGCTTTTCTCTGCTGAGCAGAAATGTCTGGCTTTTTGTCCAGTTATGTTCTTGTCCTTCCCTCAACCAGTGGAAAACTGTGCTGAAGAAAAAGAGGCATGGAGAAAACCCAGTGCTTGAAAAACCCATGCCACAGGCCTACCTTTTTGCTGCAGACAAGGCAGTGAAGCTTGTTTTCATGATGCTGGCCCTGTAGTGCCATGGATCCTGCTTCAGCAAATGGATCCCAGTGCTCTCAGAGGGTGGCTCCTTGATTCCAAGCTGCCTGCAAGGGAACTTCTTCCCAACTCCTCTGCTTTGTAGTGATGTACCTTTAAAAATTGAGGTTCTGTACCCCTCAGTGATTTATTACTGTCTTTAAGTTGACTGGGGTGTTTGTGTTAACCTTACTAATGCCTGTACTTCAGATGTTAAACAATTTTCAAACTCAGTCTTAGTTGAAGAGTTGGAAAAAGATGTTATGGGACTCCAAACAGTGCAAAGAACAATGTAAAGATTCTGTACCTATTTATTAGTTAATAAATTCTGTTAATCATTGCAGTTCTAATTAAATGGATACTAAAATATGTATATTTAACAGTATAATTTAGATTTAGCTGGTGCAGACTTTGCAGTGTAATATATCAAAGCTGAGAACTGCACTGACAAGACTGTAAATGCTGCACCAAAAAAGAGAAGGAGGCTTAGCCTTCATTCCTGCGTATGCGAAGGGTTTGCTTATGTGAATTATCTGTTGCAATGGATCCCAACCACATCTTTGCACACCCTGAAGTTGTCTGGGAGTTAATGCTCTCTGCTCCCTTTCTTGCCACTTCCAAGACTCCTCCATGGCAGCACAAGGGTTATTTGCCAGATATCCAGGTATAGGTGTTTGACCTGCTGAGCTGAAAAGCAAATTTCAAAGAAATCTGGAGAGTGCAGTTAGCTTCTCCATGGCATTTGATGAAAGCAAATGGGCAAAATCCACTTGAGTCTCTTGGTGGCCGGGGTTTCCAGTTATTTACAGGGAATAATTTTCCCTAAACCCACTGTAATTGATTCTTTAGGTGTTATGGAATAATGTGTAAAGAAAGAAATGAATATGAAAGTCACACAAAGACTGAGAAATCTGATGAGTTCAGGGATGTTTTGCAATGGGGTGAAATGCAGAGTCACATTAGAGCTGTGGAGGCTTGTTGGCAGATATACCTGGCATTACTAAGTCAGATGGAGGCATGAAGACCAAGAAATGATTCCCCAGGGGCCATGGTTTATCCTGAACAATACTTCATATTTCTCTTGGAGTATTCTCACTTCCCCCGCATGAACTTATGGGAAAATAGAACTACAAAAAACACATGCTAATCTATCAAATTCATTTATTGAGGTATGATACATGAAATAGCATTACTTAGCTATGAAGTGCAGTTTAGTGGATGCAAGTCAGAGGCATATACTGGAATACAGCAATAAACCTGCCCAGCCTAATCCTCCCCCAAAATTTAGCTGGGAAACGATCACAGATGATAACTTTGATAAAGGTTGCAGGCAGATATAAAGCCTTATCTTTAACTTTTGAAGTGCGAGAGGAACTGTGTGACCAAGAGGCTCTAATAGAACTAACTGGGGCCAGCTGTGCTGCTAATCAGTGCTGTGCTGGGAATCTGCTCTGTGTTATTCAAGAGCCCTTTGCTTCCCAGGTGCTGTGATTGCTGAGTGATCCAAGCTGGACCCCCAGAGTTTTTAACTCTTAAGTTGTGTAGAGCTGCAGAAACGCAGTTTTATTAAAGCAATGTTGTTATGCTCTTTTACAGATGTACGGCATGGGCAGTGGCAAGGTTTAAAGCAAGTTATTAAGAAGGGTGGAGTAAACTGTAAGGTAAACATGAAAGTTCCAGCTTTGTGTTTCTTTAGCGATTAGCTTTTACGTCTTTGAGTAGCCTCGTGGAAAGAAAATATCCTGTGTGCAATGCAGGATTGGTGCTGTGAGTTTTCCCAGTGATTCAGCACGTGGGCTGCCTTTGCTTTGTTGTTGGTTGCATGCGGTAAGAATGGGAGGATAGGGAAAGTGCTTGAAACCAAAAACCAGTGTGAAGATTTCACTTTGAAGTGCTCCAGCAATGAATGCGTTAAATGTTTTCATCAGAGACTTTTTAAAAAAAAAAAGAAAAAAAAGAAAAAAAAAAAAGCGAAGGAGTGTATAAGGAGGATTTGCCAGAAAATTAGTTTATAAGAGAAAGTGAAAGCTATCTCACACATTAGAAGGCAGAAAAGAGAAAGTGCATCATTACCTTTGTCTCAGCTTTTCATTTTAAAGACTCTAGTTGTCGATCACAGGAGGCAGAGCCCACTTCAGTGAGACCTCCCTCCCTCCCATCACTGCAGGATCCTCCACTTCCCCTGGCAGCAAAAGCAGGCGCCTTCGCAGGAGGACTGAGAGCTTCCCAGGCACCCCTGGCCGTGCAGGAGTAGACATGACGACAGGAAGGATCTGCTGCCTGGTGCTGCTGACCCTTGGGGTGCTGGCGGCAGTGGTTGTGCTCCTGGTCACCCTGACTCAACCCAAGTGTGGTCCTCAGCAATACCTGCACGGTGCTGTGGCTGCTGACACTGAGACCTGCTCTAACATTGGCCGGTATGTGCACAGACCTCTTAGTTTGTCAGTTTGTGTTGTGTGTGCTGTGAGCTTGGGCTGGTGGACAGGTACACGCAGTGTCTGGGAGCAAGCTGGGTGTCTGTCCCATCCCTGCTCCTGGGACTGAGGAGGGGTGCTGCTCCTTGGGTGCTTGTTGTTGGCAGCAGAGGAGCTCAGAAAATGGTGGGGATCTTCCTCTGATGCTTATCTTAATTACCTGATGTCACGTAAGTGGCCTATGGGAGGGTGCAGATATTTATAGTATGAGAATGCAATGTTATTTTTAACAGTGGAAAAAAAAATAAATCAACTGCTTACTTCATGGTGGTAAGTCTGTTGAATAAGTGGCTTAGGAATTTCCTTATGAAAGGAGGGAGAGGAGCTAGCCAGGCTTTATCAGGGGTGAGGAAGGCAAGCAGGTGGATGGGATAAGGAGAGGTGGACAGCCCAGCCTTTAGGGAGTACATTTCTGGACCAAAGCCTGCAGCAAGCATATCTGCTATCAGGAAAGGCATTATGTATTGGAAAGCAAAGTGTAGATGTAATTGAAATTCAACCAGGATGGTGTAAGCATAGAAGACATGCTTACATTGCTAGGAAGGAAAGATGTAGGTGTAAAGAAAATCCTCTAGCTGCCCTGGTCGTAAGACTTTAGTTTGCACAGCAACTTCTTTCTCACATATTCTAACGCTTACTCTTACTGTTGTTATTAATTCAGTTCTTAAACCTTTGTATGCATGAAAATGGAAGGGTGGAACTTCAACCTTTACAAGCTGTGTGCAGCATGTGCGGATGCTGAAGCTGTGTGCTCTACCCTGTGGCTGGAGGAGTGAGGCAAGTGTTGGTGTCACTGCAGCACACTTCTTGTTGTGGATTGTGCAGTGACAAACTGACACAACACTTGTGAGTAACTGGTGAAGGTTCATTGTGGCTGTGTGTACATCAAGAAGTGAGATATTTTTTTATGCTATGCCCCAGGTTCAGCCTCTTCCTTAATCTTTAGCCTCACACAGGAATTTTATCACAGCAGTAGCAATGAAATCCAATTTCTCCCAGCAGTCTTAGCCATTAGGTCCTGTTGATGCCACTTGTGAGCTTCCACTTCATTTGCCACCTAACTGTGGCTTCAGCAAAGCCAAGCATCTTTCTGTGCACAGCACTAGTGCCTTTCCATACTTTGCCCAGCCGTTAATCGAGTGGCTTTGAGATTACAGCAATGCTGTTGACGACTTCTGTTCAGATATAATTAACTCCCAAAGTCATGAGATGTAGGAGGGGGGAAGCAAGAAAAAATGATCAATTTGGTAATGGTTTTTTTTGTTTCAGTAAGTAGAATATTTGGGTCTTCACTCTTCTTCTGCAATTATGCAAACATTTGCAAATTTTTTATGCTGTCTGTGGGCTAGGGCTGATTCGAAGCATTGAGGAGTTAGAAAAGCTAATAAGTGATGAGATTCCCACTGGCACAAGGGCTGGGACTTGTACTGCAATTCCTGAGTCCCTGCTGGGCCCTTTGCTACTCATGTCTGCTTGTTCACATTTCCCCATCTCCCTGTGCTGCTGTTAGAGCCTGTACAGTTAGAGCCTGCTGCTCTTCTCATCCTACCAACTGCTGTACCCACTCCGTTACCCCCTGCTCACAGACTGCTCAACCCTACAGGCTTTCTTCTGCTCTGAGCTGTCTCTGCGGCTCGGTCACCTCACTCCTCACTCACATCCTCTATGAGGCAGGACATGACTGGCCTTTCCTTGCTAGCTGTGTCTAGGGAGCACCAAGTGCCAAGACGATCATTTCTTCATTGTTTTCTGAGACCCAAAGCCATGACAAACAGGCTTTTGGGGGAATCTGTGTTTGTCCCCTGCAGCTCAGGGATGGAACAAGCTAGGTTCTACTGTCATTGCCAAAAAATCCCAAGAGAATCAATCTACCAAAGATGGATAATGCGTTCTTGGCACACATATGTACATACAATACACAGATGTATATAAACTAAAAATTATAAAGTTTATGTTTTTTCCCCCTCAAAGCAAGCAGCTTTGCTAAATTGAAGCACGTTGTCAGAACTGAAGACAGACCACCACTGGCTTTAGATATGCGCACTTAAAATTTTCTAGAGGAGTTTAAAAAAGAAGTAAAATAAGCGAAACAACTTTCCTCAAACTCATTCTTGCTGATGCTTTTAGTGGAAACATATGTAGAGAGTAACCTCCGCTGCACCATGGGAAAAACAAACTAACTAGGCTTCGTGGCGAAGTTATATAATCAAATGAAAACAACGTGATGTGATTGAACCTATCAGCCTGCCTGCCTGGTGAGAGTGCAGTAATGGCAACCAGTCCCCAGAGGCAACTGCACAGGGAGATTCAATAGTGCTACTTTGTCCCTGCTCTCCCCAATGAGGACTCTGCAGTCCCTCTGTTTGCTGGGGCTCTGGGCTGGCCCCCAGCCATCTTGTTTTATCCTGCAAATCCCCCTGTGCTCTCAGAAGCCTGTGTGAGGGATGCTCAGAGAACCTCCAAGTGCAGAGTGGGCTCAGTGCCTAAAATGTTTGAAGTTAAAAGCAACGCCTAATCTCTAACCTCCTTATGATCTTCATTCTTTAATCAAGGGTCTTATTTCCTTTACAAAACAGAAAACTAACAACCTAAACCATATGCTCTGCTGTCCAATATGCATTGAGTTGTCATTAGCAGTAATGAAGCTTCTGAGGCGTTACATAATGGTTTCAGTGGCTGATAAAGCAGAATTTATGTGCTTCCTTAACAGAGCTTTTAAGTGAACTTAATGAGAGCAACTGAACCAAACCTCTTGTGCTAAGTGCAATAGTGTCTTTTAATAAGTGGGATGGTGAACTGGGGAAAACACCTCAAGATGCCTGTATTTCTGAATTCCATCATTACTCAGTTATGAAGGAAGGCTCAGCAAGGGAACCACATAGCTCTTAATTCCTTGTTACAAAATGGAGAGAGGGGAACAGAGCCATAACTCCCATTTGCTACTTTTTCTTAACTTGTGCTGAGCTGTTATCTTCAGGCTTCAGTTTCCCATCTCTGGAGATGGTGTTTGTATACTCTAGGGTTGTGTGAGGTTGAATTGTCTGAGATTTTTATGCAACTCTTCGGCTCCCTGCAGAAAGCCAGCAACCTCGGCAAGCCTCCAGCATCATCATCCTTGTTGGCAGGTCCTGTGCTAGCCTGGCTCTTAGCTATTGGCGCCTGATTTGCACTGCTGAATGAGGTTGAGTCTCTTGCTGCAGATGGTTTTTCTGCTAGAAATTGGGGACCTAAAGTAAACATTGAGCAACTGATGAGTGTCTGTTCTCTCAGGCACAGTCGGGGCCCTACTCTGGCAAAAACTTGCCCCTGGATGAACTTCAGTGAGGAGGGATGGGAGGCTAAAAGAGAAGACAGAGCAGGCTTTAGAATGTGGATGCAGTACCAAAGTCCACCTCAGTTAATTTGTCCTTATGTCAGGAACCCATGAAAAGACCGGAGCTGATTGCAGCAAGCAGTACCCAACCCAGAGTTCAGCTCCAGCTCTGAACCTCTTGTTCCCTCCTGGCAACGGAGGAGGTTTTTTTCCATCAACTGTGCAAAAAGCTTTATATGCCCTTCCTGTGTGCTGTTTGAATTCTGCTAGCCACTGCTCCTCACCCATGTGTTTCCCAAATGACAGACACAAGAGCCAGCACGAAGCCAGGGAGGAATTTAGGAGAAGGGCTCATTCTCAGCAGTGAGATTTGCTGCAGAGAGGTGAGCTGAGCTGACCTGACCTGGCCCTGCAGCTGCCTCAGATCTCACGTCTGCAGTGCAGTGCAGCATAAACCCTGGGAACTGGCTTCCTCTGGAACAAAGACCCCCCCCGAGGACGAGACACTGGGAGGATGAGAATTTAATAGCAAAAAAAGAAAAAAGTTTGTTTCCTGGGAAGCTGTTCTAAGCAAAGGATCGGCTGTGAAAACCCTTTTCAGTGATGACCCAGCAGCATTTCTGAAAAATCTCTATATCCCAAAGGATTTGCCTTCCCAGCTTGTATTTCAGTAGTTCTAAATTGGGTAACTTTTTTTTTTTTTTAACAGAAACAGCTGTTGCTTTTGCTCCTCATCAATCTTAGTCAGACAGCTCCTATGTAATAGGTGGTCTTAAAGAGGAAAAAAGAAAAAAAGTTAAAACCCCAGCATTTCAAGTGTATTTCAGATGGCATCGGTTCCTCCTAGCCCAGAGCAAAACTGCAGACTTCAGTCCAGTGCTGCTCAACTTGGCTGCAAGGAGGTTGTGAGGAAGTGCCATTATTAACCCTTCCTGGGTGGGTGAAGCACTCTTTCACTGCTGCCGGAACAAGACCTGATTGTTAACATCCTCTTCTGTAAGGAAATGCATTTTTTGCTCCTGACTTCAAGGAAATGCTGGTAATGACGGAACGCTAAATCTTAAACTAAGTAGCAGGAAGGATATTGTTATCAAATCTTGCCAGCTGCAGTGCTAAGTTGTCTCCAGAGAAACCTGAAAAGGTACCAGACTTTTTTTGCTTGTAGGGTTATTTCTCTCCACTGTTTTGCATTATAATTATTTCTAGCAGAGATCCAAATAAAGGAAGGCAAACTAATAAAACAGGGAGTGCTCCTCCAGTTTGGCTGGTCAAAAAAGATGTAATGGCCCTGAATTCCTCAGACATCACTTCCAGGGAAGTGGCAGAGCTCTGGCTGAATGCAGGCAAGTCAGGCATGGGGAGCTGAGTGTGATGTGCCAAGAGCAGGATCAGAGAATGTTTTTTTCTTGCCTTTCAGATAGGTTGGAGGGAGACTGGAAAGCTGTCGAGACTGGGAGCCAGTCTGCAGACAGCACAGTGTGGCTGTGGGCCTTGGACCCTGCTCGGATCATGGGGACGCAAATCAGGCCTCAGAAGTAAAAGGGGAAAGCAGCTCCTAAGACATCATTAATAACCATGACCAGGATTTGATTTTACCTTTGTTGGGATCAGTGACTTCTGAGCTTGAGCTCAAAGCCTGACTCTAAGGCTTCTTTTTCCTTCTTTGTCCCATGTCATGGGACCTAGGAGTGTGCTGGGATGTCAGGGACATACACATCCCCAGAGCCTGGAAACAACATCAGTTTAGTTGGTGAGCCCTCCAAGGTATGTATGTTTGAGCCCTGAGGGAGGATGTGCTTCCTGCTATGCTCTGAAGAACCAATGTAATGCCTCATCTTGGGGAGAAATCTTAGCTCTGCTTCTCCCTAACCTCTGCTCCCCATAGAAATGCCGGTAAAGGACCATGCTCAGCATCATGTAACCCATCCCATCTGACATGTTTTCAGATGTTGCTCACTGTGGAGGTGGGTAGGAAGTTTTACTGTCCATCCTGTGGTGCTCACTGGAGGGCAGCAGGTACCTGGAAAGCCCCCCTTCCCTTGAGTGAGTAACAAGTTTGAGTGCATATCTTTACATGTGGTATTTGCTGCCTGAGGTGACAGTGACAAACAGTTGCCACACAGTAGGAATATAGAGCACTTTGGGAACATCTGGAGACCTTTTCTTTCTCCTGTTGTCTTGTTTATATTGCAGAGTGTTTTTAATGATGGGTAGTGGCCAAGGACAAAGTAAAACATGCTTAGCTTTTCTGTGAAAACGTGTCCGTGTGTTGGCTGCTGCTGGTATTTTTGCTGTGTATTAATGGTAACACCAAGAAGTCACAGCCAGGAATTAGGGCCCCACTACACAAGGCACAAGAACAATTGAGATTATCTCTGGCTTTCCTGTCTTCCTGAGGCACTCACAAAGTCAGTGTCTTGGGTGTGATCCATCTGAAAACTGTCAGGTAGCAAGGCAGGATGGAGTAATTCAGAGCTCATAAACAAGCGCTTCATTTGCCTGGGGCAATGCTGCTGAATCCTCTTTGCTGACGAACATCCTCCTCCCACTGGTTCCTTGATGTTGATAGGGATTTTGTGTCACAGCCCAGCTCTCAGCTCATGGAAGAGGTCTGTTACCCTGACAGCCAGATGCACCTTTCCTGCTCAGACCTCTTTTCTCCTCCCTGATCTCAGTGGGAGCCAAAGTCCTTAATTGTGTTATTCTGACTCTGTTTTTAATTGGGAGTGTGGGAGGGCGGAAGCGTGCATAAGCTCTTGTTAAGAAACCCTCACGTTTGTGTGTCTTGTACATATGGCAGTGCATTAGCAGCAGATAAAGGGTGTTTTTGCATGTAAACAAGTATTTGGAAACACCAAATGATCTTAGCACCATCCAGAAGCTGAAAGCAGGCCACGTAGGTGTACAAACATTAAACAGATATGTTTACTGTTGTCACCTTTTAGAGGAGGAACTGCTCACCTTTTGTAGCGTGCAGCTAGCTGTGACACAGAACGGATGGGGATCCTCACCAGGGAGGGCTTCTCCAAGCTCCAGTGTTTCTGGAGACAGAAAGAGTGGCAGGAGAGCCTCTGGTTGACAGACAGTGTAGGAGTGCCACCACTTCACACCTGTGAACGATAGCTATGTGTCTGATTTTCCATGCTAACATCTAATTGCACTGCATTACATTTAAAGTTGTTTTTCACTCAAGTTTATCTCAGGACTTTGTTTCTCCCTGGCACTAGGCTTTGTACGTGGGCTTGGAGGACCACTGTCCCAGGTCAGTGTCACGGTCCTTCTCTCCACTCCTTTCCCAGCTTTCTAATATGCTCCCAGGCCTTCTGCAGGCATAATCCTGAGCCTCAGTCACCGCTTTCAGGGCAACATTCAGGGAGCAGCTTGCTGCTAGGAGGCTGAAAGCTGTGCAGGGCTGCAAATAGAAAGCCCCGTGGTTCCCTGTGGTTTCATTACTCCCCAGTTGTCCACATACCATTTCCTTTCAGGCAGCCGGTCCAAGGTCACTTAAACAAAGTAGCATCCTGTTTCCAGCCCCAGCAGGTCCCAACAACAATGGATGTAAAATAAACAGCAGTCCCTCTCTGTGCTCTGTGTTCCTGCCACAGCCTCTGGGAGCAGTTACACTCCAGTCAATGAACTGTTCTTCCACTTACCATTCTGACTTTGCCTTTTCTAAGCAATACCCCCAAGCTGAGCACTCAGAAACCTTCTTAGCAAATAGCCGGGCTGGCCACTGGCACGCTGCATGAAGAAATCTCTCTTCACCAACATCACATTTCCACTGAAAGGAGATTTTGTTATGGCTGTGCTTGAAGGATGGTTTGTTGAGACATGTTTCTCCAGCAGTAATTCTCTTCTGTCAACAGCGTGGGTCTGCCTTAATGCTCTTGTGATTTTTGGTGTGGCTGTACCTTGGTAGAAACGATTGTTTTGTGGTGGTTTATTTATTTTTGTTCTACTAGTTTGATGTGGGTTTTTTTTTTCTTGTATTTTTTTTCTTCCCTTTATTTGAGGATAAAGGAGGATGGTGGGGGGATTTTTGTGCTGCAGAAGCCCAGGAAGGCACATTGCACAAACGGCGATGTAAGGTTAGAATTTTGTGCTAGTTGAGACAGTGAGGAGTTTGTTTCATGTGGACCCATTATTTCTGCTTCAGTGTATCTGGCCTGTTGACTAGCATATGCCTTTTAGTGGGAATGGTAGGTGGAGAGTCAGAAATCATTTGGTTCCCAGCATGTAGATGCTCTCCTCTCTGCAGTGAGCATCCTCCTGCATGTCTGGGAGCTCCTTCCCTTCCTTTTTTTGTCAAGAGCAGCTGCAGTTCCCTTTGCCTCATGACTCCTTGCCCAGAGGAAGACCAGCACTGCTCAGGGTAGGTCTTATTGCCCTTTACAATTCCCTGAAAGGAGATTATAGCAATTATAGCAAAAGATGGGAGTCAGTCTCTTCTCCTGAATAATAGGCTGAGAAGGAATTGCCTCAAATTGAGCCAGGGGAGTTTCAGGTTGGATATTAGGAAAATCTTCTTGAAAAGAGTGATCAGGCACTGGAATGGGCTGCACATGGAGGTTTTTGAGTCACTGTCCCTGGAAGTGTTCAAGTGCAGGAGTGGTACTAAGGAACATGGTTTTGTGGGAACAAGGTGGTAGGTGGGTGGCTGGACTAGAAGATCTTAGAAGTCTTTTCCTACCTCAGTGATTCTGTGATTTTCATGGGAGTCCTCCATTCCATCATCCCTGGATTTTAACTTTGTGGGTTTTTTTCTTCCCTTTCCACTCCAGGGACATCCTGAAAAGAGGAGGCTCAGCTGTGGATGCTGCCATTGCTGGTTTGATCTGCACATCGGTGATGAACCCTCAGAGTTCAGGCCTAGGTGGTGGAGTTGTATTTACAGTCTATAATGCAAGCACAGGTATGGGCCAGCCCTGCGCTCTCATTCTTTCATGTTCTCTCAGAGTAATTTCTTTTATAAAAAAGCTGTATACAAAAACACACAAAATATACTTCTGCTCTTAATCCAAAGCATTGATTACAGGAGCTGTCCTGAAAGCTTTCCACATGCAGAGCAGGGTTGAAGAGTGCAGTTGTTCACATACAGGGCATGTGTGTGGTGGTAGGGAAGGAGCTTTGAATTTAAAATGAACTGACTTTGCCTCTCCTTGGCCTGTAAAGCAATCCCAAATTATATTTCAAAGTCATGTATCTGACTGGTGCAGCAAGATGAGAGTGGTCCTGTCTGAGCTGCCACTTTGAGGGAGCACTGCCATGGCGGCAGCTGGAGTGAAGTGTGTGTGCTGGCAACGAGAGTAGCAGCCCAGGACTGTCACTGGTTTGGTGGGGCCCATTGGGTAGGACTTAATGGGTTTGTCCTGCAGCAGCAGCTCAGGCAGAACCTGCTGCCATGGGAGGTATCTCACACTATCACGGGTGTGGGCTGGACTCCCCCGAGTCGTGCTGAAATCTCCTGCCCCAGGAGATGCATCTTCTGTTTAGAAATCTGAATCCAGCAATTTTCAGGGTCTGCTGGGAAGTACTTCTCTGTTTGGTTTAATCTCTTGCATTACTTGTTCCTGCTTTTGTGTTTTAATGTTTCTTAAACTGCCTTGGCTACCAAAACCCCCTAGAGCTTATAGATGTTGACGGGCACAGTAACAATATTACAGTTTTGAAAACCCTTCTAAGTAGTATCGTGGAGTTGCAAGTCTGGAAATTCTCAGTTGTTTCTTAAGCAATAGCATAATTTGGCAAAGCACCTATGTTTTTTCTCTCTTTTGGCAGAGCCGCTTTCCCTCCTACCAACAATCCTTCTCTTCTGCTACCCAAATTATCCTGCTGTGCAGGCTCTCGTTTGTGGTACAGTAGCACCATGGGCTCCTGCAACACAGACAGCTCTGTGGCCTGTGGTGGAAAAAGACAGATAGAAGGCAGATAAGGAGGAGAAATAATTAGGCTACACCTAAAATACAATTGTGTGACTTTTTTCTTTTCAAGTTTCCTGACACATAGGTGTTACAAACATGATACAAACACGACCTTGCCTTGACATCACTCAGAAAATGACCAATCAAGTAGCATGAGACTCACGTTTTGTCTCTGACACTTCCCACCTGCAGAGGAAATGCAGGAAGCTGCATCAGATGTGAAGCAGCATATCCCAGATGCTGGGATACAGATGCTGGCCTTGCCCATGCACCTTTATTTTCTCTAGGCAGGCATGGTCAGTCTGCTGAGCTGACTTGCTGTGTGATGTTCACCTGCCTTTTGGAAGAGACTTATGCATTTTCTCCTTCTTTTTTCTAGGAACAGTCGAGGTAATCAATGCTCGTGAAACAGCTCCCCAAAACATTCCTAGCAATCTGTTGTCTGACTGTGCTCATTTACCCATCGGTAAGGACCTCAGAGTACGTAGTGCACAGAAGTAAGGATGGAGGAACTGGGGACCTTGCTCTTTGTCTAAATGGCTGAGCTTCAGATCTGCTTAGCTATCTCTTCCTCACCTCACTACTGCTTGCTATCGCTCCACGTCATTTTTTGCTGTTATCAATTGGCAGCAGGCACTCTTACTTTACCAACACATCTTGGATCTCTCCACATTTCTTGCTGTATCCATTCTCCTTCCCTAGCACATTCTGTTTTGGGGGGCCTCCTTGTTCCTGGAGGAGATTTGCTTGCCCTTGGAAGAAGAGCTGGAAAGGAATCACGAATGATTCTGGTTGGAAGTTTCTGCTCAAACTCCTGCTTAAAGCAGGGTAATGTCAGAACTAGAGCAGGCTGCTTGGGGCCTTATCCTGTCACATATTTTATCTTCTCTGAGGATGGAGAGTTTCACAGACTTACTTGACCCCAGTTTCAGTGTTTGACCATGCTCTGCATGAATGTGTTTTCTCTGATGCCTGGCTGCAGTCACCTTTGCTGCAACATGCCCATTGCTTTTTGTGCTTTCACCATGCACCTCTACCCTTCCTATTTTGTATTGGAAGAAACAATTGAACAGTGAAAACTGCCTTTAGATGTCCATGTTCTGCCTCTACAAATCCCTACTTCGAGTGCTTTTAGAGAGTTGTACTCCACAGGCCAGTGACTTACCAGGTGTAACACTGCAGTTCTGCTCTCCAGGTTCCCAGTGGATTGCTGTACCAGGAGAAGTTCGTGGGTATGAAGAAGCCCATAAGCGATACGGCCGCTTGCCATGGAAATCCCTGTTTGAACCAACCATCAAGCTCCTTTCAGACCCACTTGTTGTTTCCCCAATTATGGACAAAATAATCAACCACCGAAACTTCTCCCAAGTGGGACGAAACCTGTGGTAAGACCCATGAATTAAATTGAAGTGCAAGGAACACTGCTCCCTCAGCTCAGACCATTCTGCTAACATATAGCACGGGCTGCTGCATCTGCTGCTCAGTAAGTGCTTGCTATGGACAGAGAATAACATAAATGTTTGTTTTGGAAGTCTTTTACTGTCAGCAATGTTTTTTGGTTTTTTTTAGTTCATAGTAGCTTGGCACAGCAAAACTTTTTACTAAGCACATCTGCTCATGAGAGCTGGACAGATGTAGCCTGCCTCCATCTGTGTGGAAATTGTCCCCTGACAGCAGGGCCCTACAGCAGGCACTTATTCAGGGAAGCCACACTGGTCTGACCATCGACCGCTAGTCAAACCACTAGGTCCCATGGAGGAAACTCTGTCTATGGGAAAATGTGCCCGGTGTTGTGGGTAGCAGTTGGCTGAGAACTTTTCTCCATGTACACTGCAGTATAGTACTGGCTTGGAAAGTATATGGCATGCAGAAACTAAATCAGCTCTGGGTAGGAAAGAGGGTCTGGCACTGGGAACAGAATAAGCACACTCTGTAATCTGATGGATGTTCTTCTTTAATAGCCCATTGATTTGTGATGGTCAAAGGTTTTTGACAAATGGAAAGACCTTCAGGTGGCCAGCACTGCAGCGGACGCTGAAAACTTTGGCAGAAAATGGAGCTACAGCGTTTTATGAGGGACAGATAGGAAAGGCCCTGGTGGAAGACATTAAGAAAGTTGGTAGGTAACAGCTATACTTTAATACTAGTAGACAGGCTTCTTCCCAGCAACTGGATGACAGTGAGGAGGTATCTGGGGTTAGCAGGCATATGGCATTTACTCATTACTTGGGGTGATACAGGGTGAACATCTTTTCCCCCATTCTTGTAACCAAGGCCCAAAAGCAGGGATGAGAGACAACCACTGTTCTGGTATTTGCCCGTAGCGCTCATACATTGGCCTTTTCAGTTCCCTTAGGCTTTATGATGTCCTAGGGTTTTGTGTTAGATAAGGGCACAAGAAGACTATTGTACTAGGTAGAAGAAATTCATTGTACGGAAATGGCTCTTCAGAAACCTTACCAAGGCTCTGATGGGTCCAGCCAATAGCACCTGTTAGAAACATATGTTAACATGCTAATGCCAGCTGTCTCTTTGGTTTTCTGTTGAAGGGTCTGTTATCTCAATGGAGGACCTTAAGGCATACAAAGCAGAAGTATCCTCAGCTCTGAACATTACCCTGAACAAAAACATCACAGTGTTTTCTCCTCCTCCACCCATGGGAGGTGCTGTGCTCCTGTTCATCCTCAAGATATTGGAAGGTAAACTGCTAAGAGAAAGTGTGCTGCAAGAGGTTTGCAATAAGAATTGATCTAGAGCATTAAAAAATTAATTGGCAGAAAGGGTCTTGGTGAGCCAGAGCAGGCTCCAAAGCAGCATTATGTTTATGCTGTGCAGTAGGATGAGGAACTGGCTCATTCTTACAGTGTTTCAGCATCAGGAAAATGTTTTCTCTGAAAGAGTGGTCAGAGTATTGGAAAAGGCTGCTCATGTAACTGGTAGAGTCACTGTCCCTGGAGGTGTTCAAGAAACGTGTAGAAGTGGCACTGAGGGAAATGGTTTAGTGGGCATGGTGTTGATGGGTTGATGGTTGGACTTGGATGATCTTAGAGGTCTTTTCCAACCTTAATGATTCTATGATTCTCTTCTATGAAGTGAACTGGGGAAAGGAGGCTCCTTTAAACATTCTATAAAATTCTTCAAGAAAAATTAATGGCCAGTGGGTCCATTAACCAAATGAATCCATCCTCCTCTTTAGAGTATAAATTCCATAAGGCATCATTGGTGACACCAAAGGAAAAGGGAGAAACCTACCATCTCATTGCAGAGGCCTTGAAGTTTGGCAATATGCTGAAACCTGAGATGAAAGACCCAGCCTTCTCTGAAGCTAAGGTAAGCTACTGTAGTGCGCAGGAGTATTGACCAGCGACACTGGCAGCTTCTTCTGTACTGCTTGAGAGAGGAGAAGCAAGGGAGTCCATATGTTTTTTCTTCTTTTCTTTTCTTTTTCAACCTGCATTCTCCCAAACCTATTTTAGCCTATGTGCTATGCCCTCATGAAGGCTACCTATTGTCCAGGCTATCCTGCCTGCCAGCACAATGCTACAGCACCAGGTGATGCACTGACATCCTCCTGCCTTGTAGCCACAGAAGGGAAGAAACTATTCAGAATTGCTAGTCAATAGTAACGTTGATCAGCTGGCCAAGTGTTGTGCTTTAACCCCAGCAGGCAGCTCAGCACCACTCAGCCACTTGTTTCTCCACCCAGGTGAGATGGGGGAGAGCCAGAAAAGTAAAAGTGCAAGAACTCATTAGTTGAAATAGAGACAGTTTACTTATTAAAGCAAAACAAGGAATTCATTTGCAACTTCCTACTGCAGGCAGGTGTTCAGCCACTCCCAGGAAAGCAGGGCTCATCACGTGAAATGGTTTATTTGGAAGACAAATGCCAACACTTTGAATGTCCCCCTCTTTTTCCTTAATTCCCCCTGCTTTTATTGCTGAAGCATGATGATGGTGTAGGCCCTTGCTGTGATTACAGGCAGCTGTGGCAATCATACTATCTGACAAGACTGTTGAGGGTGTAAGAAGCCAAATAGATCACCGTGGTGACCATCCAGTTGACCATTATAACTTGTGGAAGTTAACCTACAACCATGACTACAAAAGTAGAGGCACAAGCCACATCTCTGTGCTTGCTGCAGATGGCAGTGCTGTGTCTGCCACCAGCACCATCAACTATCCGTGAGTAGCCAAGGGGTTGGTATTTCACTAACATAGGCCTCACATCAGTCCTACAGGGTATGTGCAAGGGCTGTTTACCATCAATGAAAAAAAAAACCACCGTAAGTTTTCAGCGTAGGCAATTTCTTGCTTGTGAATGCTTTTTCATGTGATAGCAAAGGCCTTTGAGAATCAGCCCAAAGGAACACCACAGTTCACAAACATGTAACAACTGGAGCTCTGCTGAGGTTCTGTGGGTTGAGCAAATCCCCACATGCACTTGTTACAGAAAGCTTATTTCTGACTCCAGCACAGCAAAGCAAATACCTTTTGGAAAGCTCATCTGGAGTGGCTGCAGGTTGGCAGAAGGCAAGGGGTAACTCAGCAGGGTGCCACGTTAAGCTAACATCATCCACAGTGGAAGAGCACTGGTTACTGAAAGGATGCTTTCTTCCTCCCTGCAGGTTTGGCTCCTTTGTTTATTCCAACCAGACTGGGATCATTTTGAATAATGAACTTGCTGATTTCTGTACAGCAAAGACAAGTATTCACGCAGGTGAGCATTTTCAACATCAAAATAAAAAACAAGGCTGGAAGATGGAGAATCAGGCTATGTATGGACAGGGACTATCTACAAACTGTATCTTTGCTTTTCAAAGTCTAGATGAGAGCAAGTTTATTTCAGACTAAGAGAGGATAAAGTCTAGTAGTGTCTGTGTCTATTCACATCGGCACTTACATGGAAACACAGAAGTTTTGGTTTCTGACAAGGGAAATCAGGGATTTAAAGAAAAAATGCAGAAGCTAATGATGAATGGGTAAGGAAGAGAAGAAAGAACTAAAGAAGAAACCACTTAACACTGGTTTGTGAAATAAGCTGTCCCTGATGCAAGCTGCCTTGGGTTTGCCAAAAAAGAGGGCATCAGCACTCCAAGGGCAGGACTGCAGCTAATTGTTCCTTATCTGGGTTGAATGACCTGCAGCAAGTCTTGATTATTTGCATGGTGCTCTGTCCTTCATCTACTGTAAAGGGCCAGTTTCTTGTGAGGGGAAGTCTCAGCATAAGCAATCTAGATTTCTGGAAAACTTGGGCCTTTTGAGGAATGAGCAGCAGGTTGGTTCTCCATGAGGAATGCAAAGCTGAGATAAATGAATCTGTGTCCTCATGCCCTTAGCAGATGCATGGGACGTATAATACTTTCTGCCTTTGCCCTAGGAGAGAGGCCTCCCTCAGCAATGGTGCCTTCTGTCCTCATCTCCAAGTCGGGAGACGTGCTGGTGATTGGAGGGGCAGGTGGGGGCTGGATTATCAGTGCTACTGCTATGGTGAGTGAAGAGAAATACCTTGCACCCATCAGCCTGAAAGCTAAACAAAAGAAATGTTTGCTGCTGTTAGTACTGCTAAGCGGATGTCAGTAAAGAGGGCCTGCTACAAACAGTCCATCCTCACCAGTTCAGCTCTGCTGAACTGTAATTCCACCAGGAGGGAATAGGAATGGAGGAGGTTAGGAGAACCCTCATCAGTTGCCAGCTCTTTCAGCCCCCCCAGATTTCCAGCATAGTGAGTCCCCACTTGTTCTTTTCTACTCATTTCTTCTTGGGCTTTGACTCCTTGGTGCTTTGTTCTGTTTTCAGTTTAGAAGTCTCTAACGGGTGCAGGTCAGAGGTTATAGCAAGTGGTAGCTGACTCCCTCAATTCTTTTTTAAAAGGGAAGAAGCTGGAAGAATTAAAGAGCAAGTTAAGGAAGTCATTAGGAAGAAAAGCGTTGCCCAAAACGTCATGGCCCCTAATCCAAACCAATAAGTTACCTGATGGAAACAAAGTGAGCCACCTCCATGCATATACAGAGAGTAATACATCATGAAGAAAAAAGCTCATGGAAGCACGCAGTCTAACAAACATCAGGAAAGAAAAGTTTTCTTTTTTTCTTCATCTGGAAAGAAGCATAGCAAGGATTCCAACCTAACACTTTATTTCTGGACATCCGGAGTCAGTACAGGTGGCAGGACAAATAAACAAGCAGTAGCAGAATCAGAAGGAAATTATACAAATATCTCAAATATGATCTCTCATCAGTCTGCTTCAGTACCAGAGGATAAAAGATGGGAACTGTGACCCAAGCCTTAAAAAGGATTCTAGAGAAAAAAACTAATAAATAATGGAAAAAAAAAATGGTAGAAACTATATCACAGAATAGAGTTAATAGACAAACAGCTGTAATAAGTTGAGAAAGTCAATGTAAAACAAGGTAATCTATCACAAATTACTGTAACTTGAACTGGCAGTACTAAGAGTGAACGCTTTCGTACACCAGCAACTGTTTAAATGAATGTAAAAACAGACAAGGGAAAAAAAAATCAACTTTTTTCTCAGGGAGGAAGCTCACCAGTGATGTCCAGTAAAGATCTGAGATGGGTATTATTATACAGTACTCCCAAGCAATATAGAAAAGCAGCTTTTGTGAGGTGCCAGTGGATACTGGTGGAACTGCACTGCATCTGAATGGACTACAGCTATGGGGAAGGGATATGAAACAGCCTTAGGGCAGAAGTGATTAAAATAGACTAGGACTCTTCAGGGTGGAGATGGTGATGGTGAAGGACACATTAGAAATCTGAAAAGCTAGTGACTTGGAGAAGTGAAGAAAGCATTGTTCACTGTCGCTGATACCAGAGATAGAACAAAATAAAATTACCAGGTTCAAAAAACCTGTAAACATAACATACAATTTTGCTGCAGAACTTCTCTGTACAGGACATTTTCTATAAGATATGAAAAGAGAGAGAACAACCATCAGTAGAAAGGTATTCAGAATTCCATTATTGCTGTTGAGTTGAAGGGCATCTCTTTGGCATGGGGAAAGCATTATGGGGAGTATCATCAGGTGCTCACTCTGTTTTGCCCCAGACATCTCCTGTTGGTTACCATGAAAGGATGCTTAGGCTAGAGTGATTTCTTATAGTCCAGCTTTGCACAATGCCATTGGCAGGATTTGGTCATAGTTTACACCAGTGCTGAGGAAGACAACATGGGGTTCAGGTTCTTATTCAATATCTTCAGTTAGCATGGGATTTGTTTCTTTGCAGGCCATTATAAACAAGCTGTGGTTTGGTTATGACTTGGAACGTGCCATTTCATCTCCCATTATGCATACCAACAAAGACAGTATCCTGTTTGAGGGACACTTCAGTGAGGTAAGCAGCCTTAGCTGGATCTTCCAGTCATCTCCTTTTGATGGGAAGGAGACTGCTTCTGTAACTCTCCTGCATTCTGCTTCTAGCTAACCTCCTTCTTCCTTGAATCGTGCTCTCTTGACCTGACCTTGCATATGCATACTTCATTTTCACATGTGGCAATGCTAAGACCTCGGGTTCCTGCCTCATTTACTCCATTTTTTTCTGTTCTCCCTTCTGCAGGATGTTAGGAACAGCCTGCTAAAAAGAGGACACAAAGAACAGAAAGTTGAATTCGCAATGAATGTTGTGCAGGGAGTTTCCAAGGAAGGAAAATGCATCTCTGCTTACTCTGATAAAAGGAAACTGGGGAAATCAGCTGGATATTAGCATGAAATGCCATGACAGTGTCTCTATTCTAGTCAAAACCACAGGGGATGACTAGATTCAGATTCATGCATCTTCCACTGCTGCTGGAGAGCCTCGGTTAAGAACAGAATTGGTTTCTTTCAGGCTGTTCCCATGTTCTATTCTAGTCAAAACCACAGGAGATGACTAGATTCAGATTCATGCATCTTCCACTGCTGCTGGGGAGCCTCGGTTAAGAACATAATTGGTTTCTTTCAGGCTGTTGCCATGATAAGATTCTAATTACTGGGGCTCAGCAAGGTGAAGTAACTGACTAACTGTAAGAAATGTCTGTAGAGTGAGGATTACAATGTATGCAATTACATTTGGGCTTCTAGGATCTGGAAAGAGAAGGAAGCAAATCTTTGTGTTCTACCTCTTGGTTTTCCCATCCTAAGGAGCTCCACCTTTCCCATAGAATGGCAGATGAAATCATAGTGCACCGTAGCACTAGCTTGCTGCCAAACATGCTGTCTACTTTGAAGACAAAATGGATACCATGAGCCGAAGCCTTATGCAACCCTCCCCACCGGTCACTTAAAGTCTAAACCTCCTATGGGGCAATGTGAAGTTGCTGCTCCAGGGGAGGGAGAGGCCTCAGCTTTGCTCCTTGACAACACCTCTCCCCCTAGTAGGAGATTCCCTGTCTATGCCTGTTATTCCTCCTCAGTGCCTGCAGAAGATAAGTAGTTTGGGAAGGTAGGTGAAGATAGTTAGCAGTTGAAGAAACACTGTATTGCTTTTGAAGCTTTATAAAGATATGACTTATTTTGTAGGCATGAGCTTCTTCTGGCCAGGCAAACGCCAAGACTGCTGAAAAGTGCTGATGCAGTTGCAAAACACTTTTCTTTCTTAGCCTGAGTACGTGCTCTAATTCTCTGTTTACCACAACTAGTCTCAAGTGTTCCCTAAAGACGACAAGAATGAAATTGCATGGCTATTTGGGAGCTTCTGGAGGAGAGACCTGAACCCATTCATCTGGTCACAAGAGGTCCTTTGCCCTTACTCCGTAACCTTGCCATGCTTAGGATGGCCAGAGGAATCTAATGTTAAAACAACAAGTATAAACATCTCACAATGCACTTCTCAAATAACCAACAACTTCCATTTTCTGAAAGCTCATGAATTTTACTTTCCTATGGATGCAGACAGTATTGTATGAGTGTTTCTGACAGCGAAGCTAAACTAGGTAGGCACTGGCAGAACCCCTCCTCACCCCCATGATAATTGTCACCTCCCATGCAACCCTTTGTTTGTGCTGTTGAAATACCAAAAACCTTCCTCTGTGGCCACCATAACAAGTATTTGAGCACAGACAATTAAAGCAAACCCAAACCAGACCATCTGCATGCATTGTTGTAAACAAAGCGAGGTGAGTAATGAGTCTACATTCTTAACAACAAATTTTGTCCGTGAGTCCAATGGCTTGTTGAAATCTTGGCCTTCAGATGAATTTTAATGATGTTCTGAGTGAAGCTGCCTAGATCCAGACAGAATAGACAGACTGGATCCTGGCTTTAGCAAGATCTGCAGTTATTTCTAGCTTGACCAACTGCTTGGAGCTTACAGAAAAGCAACCAAAATGGCACTGGCTAAAGGCAGGGTGAACAGTTCTTGCTTTGCTATTTAGTCATGCTGGAAAAACCAAGCCATAAAGCAGCTGATCCTCCTGATTCTGATGTACCAAAAGGTAAAGCACACCTCAGTTATCCAGCCAATGCAGCGTATCGCCTTTCCAGTACACTACCATCACTGCTGCTTCTCACAACAAAGCCATGAGAATATTATCTGCAGACCAACACTCACTGCAATTTAACTGCTTTGCTATTAACATTGAAACTGAGCCAATTAAGCAGTTTCAGAACCTGTCACAGATTTCATTTGCAAGGCAGAAAGGAATGCATGCAGATCACTCGCTGTGGCAGTCCTGGATCCCTCACTGACAAACAAAACATCTCGTGAAGCTGAGGTCTGTACCTCCTTCTCACCTTGCCACCTCCTCAGTGCTGCAGAAACTCAGACTCTCCCACACTGGTCCCTCCCCATTCATGCTGATGTCAAAAGAAGAGCATTATAACTAGTCAACTTATGTGGACTTTTAAAGCACTGCTGTACATAGGCCGCTCTATTTTCTAAGAAGTCTTCTTTAAATTCTATTATTTTTAATAAAGTGTTTTTAAACCTTAAACTGTTGCCTAGCTTAAGGCACAAACAGTCGTTTCAGAGAGGACTCCTGACTTTCACTGACATTCACCTACTGATACAGAGCCTCAAAGCAGCGTGAGGAGTGGAATCTGGAACCAAAGCAGCTGTGTCCAAATGAGATGCAGACGAGATGCTACAGCATGGGTGAGCGCCTATAGTCTGCTTTAAAACAAAAGTGTAGGATGTAGATTCAAGCCTTTAGTTTTATAAAGGAGGCCTTTGTAGCAATACTGATAAACAAGCATATAAAAAAAGCCCAAACCAATGGCTCTGCAGAGTAAAGAATTCAAATGCATTTATAATACTCATTTAAAACAGAAGTGTTTTTAGCCATGGTAAAAACTAAACTCTCCAGAAGGGAAATTTTGTAAAATCAGTTACAAATAAATAGGGAAGTTTTCTCACCAGATAGATACAGTAAATTCAGGAAGGAAGGACTTACTTACATGCCCCAGATTGTTAGAAGCAATTCTGCAAGAGTTAGTTATAGTTAGTTACCCCCATTTCCGAGCACATCTACACTAACTGCAGTGACTGTGTCAATGCATCACTTCCACTGGCATAGATGTTGATGAACACAGCATGCAGGCTTTTGTTCACTGCTGGTGAAAAAGTACAGCTGATGGTGATGACTGTGTTGAAAAATAACTATTGCTTTGTAGATGAGAATTTTCTCTAACAAATAGTGTTACTGTGCTCTTTGTATCTGTTGTAGTTTCCAAGAAAACAACTAGGAGGCATTACTTTCAGAGTGACCTCCATCTTTCTCAGATCACACTTGGCCAAGAAAGAGCTCAGCTTGTTTTAAGTACAAAGAGCCAATATTCCCTACAAGTATCAGCTAATGCTGCGCCACACGCAGCCCTGTATCCAAACTTACTTCCTACAATACACCTGCACACTGGATTTCAGCTGCAGCCTGCCACTGAGGGACAGCTATACTAGAATTACAAGAGGTGCTTCAGTCAAAGTCAGTTCAGCAAAAGAAAAAAAACCCAACATACATACAGGTTTGGCCTCACACCAATCTATCTCATTCTTCCAGGAACACAATGACTGCATAGTTTACAATTAATTACTTCCTTAGCTGCACTGAACACCTCCTCATCAGTAACAGCTGAGGAAAAAGACACACAGAGCACATCCCAGGCTCCTTTTGGTAAAAGTCACTTATTTGGTTGGAGTTATATAAGCACATACATAGATTCCTCAGAGTCACAACACTACAAAAAGCATCATCTATCTCACTATAATTTCCTGCCTTGAAGCTAGACTCACATCGATTCCAGCAACTACTGGGAAAGAGGTAGTGTGTAATGCCTACAATTTGAGGCTTTCATTTTCTCTTCAGTACGTTCTGTATTTTGAGCCTTTTACAGAAGTTTCCACCAGCTGAACAGATGCAATTAGTTACTACTACCACTGTTTACAGGATTTCAAAAACACCCCTTAAAGCCTGACAGCATCTGGAAACACTCATTTCTTGATCTTAGGCAAAGTTTATATGACATGGTATTTCAGGCCACGTTGGTAAGAGAACACCAACACCTACTCGTGGATAGGCATTGACACTGTTCGGTGTTCCAAATCAGATACAGATCACTGAGAGCTCACTGACTGATTAATTGCAGCTTACCTTCAAACGGCCAGCTGTAGCATGCTTTTTAGAGGCTTAATTTCCTCAGAATCCAGGCCTGCAGTATGATGGGGAAGGAAGCAAGCTGGAGAGAGAACAGGTTTGTTTTGGATTTTTAACTATATGTATTTTTTCACTCATAGCTTCATCAAAGGAATGAAAAAGAAAGCAAAATCTCACATGAACTTTGTTCATGCAGACTTTCACCATCCCTTTTGGAAATATCAGCTGTGTGGGCAAGAAAAATGTGACACCGTGTTTATTTGTTTTAGTTGTGCCCAGAGTTTTACAGGTAGCATCTCCCCTTTAGACCTTCTCAACAAAAACATAAGAAAGGTTGAAGCTAGTTCCCCAGTTACCCACTCATTTCCAAGCTGAAGTGAAAAGCAGAAAACATCTTTTTTAAAAAAGAAAGATTAGTGAGTCTGTGAAGGCTTATCCCAGTTTGGAGCCAAGCTTCCTCCAATGGCATGGGTCTATTAGTTTATCCTCAGGGTTCCGTAACTCCTGTCTGCACAAACAAGAAAGAAATCTCTAGCTGTGACAGGAACATTCCTCCTAGCTGAAACACTTCCCGCAGCTTGGGGGAGCCTGACCTTCTTCAAAAACTGGATACCCAATCTAACTTCATGGATGATGGATGATGGAGATGAGGCAGGGATCAAGCTCTTCAAGGCAGAACAGACTCTCCAAGTAGGTCACATCCTGGTAGAGATGTTTTAGCACACTGCTGTGGCTCGAGGCACTTCGGTTGTGATTGTTGAGAGCCTAAGTCCCAGCTCTGTTAACAGAACCACAGGCAAATTTGTTCCCTTTCTTGTTAAAGTCCCTGAATTGCAGACCTAAAGGATCTTTCCCCCAGACACACCTCAGTGTCACTAGCGTCCTGATGAAGAAGAGCTGAGCTGGGTCAGTAGCCTGCAGGAACGCCACCTTTCCGGGAATCAGAGGCTGCAGCCCATCCATCATCTGTTCTGAGAATGGCTTGCACAACCGAAATGCCGTTGCTCACCCGTGTGGTATCATGTTTTCTCATCTGTAGTTGTTCTTCTACACCCTGAAATGCAGAAGTGCATGAGGACAACAGGAGAGAGAAACTGCACATGGCCTGGATTCTGTGTCCTGAATCCTCCATGTATACCCTAGCATGCAGTCTCCTAGAACTATGTAGGTCTCCTAGAACTATAAGCTGTCCCTCTTCTTCCATGGGACTGAGACTAAAAGTAACTTCAAACAGCCCAGTACTGACCTGTCAGCTTTAATACTGCTCCCCTAGGAACATCTGGCAACACATAATAATTTTCCATATGCACATGTCTTCCCAACACTGTGAGACCAGCACCAAACAAAAAGCTCACAAACACCCCAGCTTCAAGTCAGACAAACCTTCTCTATTTGCTCCTCAAGCTCTGTGACATTGGGAAACAGCTGATTATGAATTCTGGGCTCTTCCACTGCTTTCTTCACATCATAACCAAACCAGATGGAATTGATGACTGCCTGTGAGATGCAAAAAAGCCTTAATGTTAGCACCTTGCCTTCAAAGAGACCTGATCCTTGCAGAAACAAAGGCAGAGATTTCTGAAGGATGTTCACTAGAGCACATAGAAGATCTAAATTGTAGTTCACTCTGCTTCCAGTGCTCCCTCTCATGGGTAAATTCCAGCAAGTCAGGTTGTATTTACTTAGGATGATTTCCACACAAAGAGACCACAAATGGCTAAAATGAATACAGGAAAAGGATCAGATCCTCAGGCTACTGTAGCTGGATTTATCCTGCTGTAAGGCACTGCTGGCTTGTTCGGCATACAGCAGTCACCTCAGTATAAACATACACTTACAGCTTCTTGCTGCTGAGCAACTTGTTTCCCTAAACCTGGCCCATCCCTGCTTGCTAAGATCACAGCTTGAAGCTGCTGGCAAGTGAAAATAGCCTTAGCATCAAGAGCTTCAGAAGCTGCTTGTAACAACACTTCTTGCAGAGACTTCTCCTCTACCTTAGCTAGAAAGCAGGATCCAGTGTGATGCTCTGAATGGCTGTGCACTTGCACAAGGAGACAACTTTCTGTTGTTGTCACTTGGGGTCTAACTGGGCCTTTCAATAGTTGTCACAGCAGCTCACAGGAACCCTGCCTGGCAAAAGTTCTTATTTAGCTCTTCTGCACAACTTTCACCAAAATATAGGAGCTTGAATGAGAATGGCTCTAAACTCGGCGATGAAACTAGTCCATGGAGCTCCAGAAGTGAAACCTAAACTAAAGTCACAAATCTCTTGCAAGTGATAAGAACAACTTGCCAAAGGAAAAGACCTGAAGTTACAGGAAGGAATAATTGTGAGAGGCCCTTTCTCTCTGGCAGGAGTTGGGATTGGAGGTCTGGCCCTCTGAAGGCCAGGCAGGTCCCTCTCTTCCAGCACCCAGGCTTGCAGCAGGCTATGGTCACATCACAGGCAGAGACTTGAATCCTTTACCGCAAACATTGCCTCCCCCCAGCTTCACTTTGCCCACATCATCACATACCAGTGCTGTTGCTGTGGTTATTTTTGCTCCTCCAGAAGCACCAACCACCATCCTGATCTTTTTTGTTTTATCCACCAAAATGGAGGGGCACATGGAGGACAATGGCTGTTTACCTGTTGGGGACACAGATGCAACAGAGGCCTCAGTTTTCTGCCTGTAACTTACAGACTGTCAGCTCCTGCTGCACATCTAAACCCAAAGTTTCCATATCCACCTTCCTAACTCATCTCACGTTTTGTTCATCCCCTGAGTGTCCCAGTGTCTCCTGTATACATCTCCTCCTTGCTACCACAATACAAAGCTTAACCCTGGTCTTCTGTGCAGGGGGGCTGAAGGTTCCTTCATCCATGGTGCTGTTTCAGTTGGGGTTGTTGCACAGCTGCCTCTCCAACACCACGGGACTTCCCTTTCTGTCCTTTCACTTCCCTGTCTCCCTTGGAAGCATAGGTACAGGAAGGTGGCCCACATTAGCTGCAATGAGATGGCTCTGCAGGAAGCAGTGATGGAGCAGGGAGGGAGCTTAAGTCAGGGGCATGAAATGGGCCTATCTGGAGCTGCCCTACAGATCCCAGTGGAGCACAGAGAGACAGATGGACAGTGCATACTAATGCAAGATACAGCTTCAAGAATAAGATAGGAAGGTAGTTTACAGCTACCTGGTGCTATGAAATTTGCTGGAGAAGGAGGGAACCCAAATCCATTGATAACGTGAGGTGAGCTGAAGTCATCCATCTCATCATTATATATGATTCCACTCACATTGGATAGTACATCAGAGCCAAAGCTAGACAAAACAAGTTGGCATAGACATGTCAAAACCAGGAAGAACTTCAGGTGAATTACTGAGATATGAAAACTGGGAGTAACTCTCCACTCCCTTCTGCTAGAAAGGACATTCCGTCACCCTTTGCGGGGAAGGAAGCAGTTCATACTGTGAACACACAACTACACAAACAGGAAAGACAGACCCATAGTGCTACTGTGTAGATCCCCTGCACAGAACCTGAAGACAGAAACAGCACAGCAGGGAAATACAACTAACTCCCTTCCCAGCCAGGCAGTCCTGCACTCCTTTCAGAGGCAGCATAGCTTAAAGGCAACCACATTTGGGAACGGTTGGCATTTTGCTTAGATGTGTCAGGCAAGAAACACTTTTTATGGACAGGAAAAAACCCTCCTCCCCTTCTTCCCCTCTTTCCCCCCAGCTTCAGGCCGTATGTACAGAACACAGCTCTTACTGACAGCACCCGAGGCCAAACACTGCACTTCCAGGCCAGCTGCATTAACTCAAATTCCTTCCAGATGCCTGGGAAATCAGAGCCTGCAGCGATAACAGTGTTTATGGGAAAATCCAGATGCAGTGGATGTTTCCTTGGTGGGTGAACCCAACATGACAGAGGAGAGGACCCCTCTTGACATCTTGTGCTCTGACCCAACTACACAAGTCTCAGCAATAAGAATTGACCTGCAAGCTCAGCAGTACAAGTGCCTATTAACAGTGCTACCCATCACTGCCCTGCTACAGAGACAACTGCTCAGTGATGTTTTATACCAACCACAGAACCACCACTAGGAAGAGGCCTGCACAGAAGCAAGATCTGAGCTCATACTATTGGTTGATGGTGCTGGTGGCGGACACAGCACTGCCATCATCAGCCACAATGGAGAGGTGGGATGTGCCAGCACTATCTGCAGTGTAATATTCCGGCTCGTAGTATTCAATTGGATGGGAGGTGTTGTCTGTGATTTTCCTTCGGAGGCTATCCGCAAAGAACTCAGACGTCATGTTTCTGATTGCCTGTCAGAGAAATCCAATGCAGTTACTCAGCAGATTAAGAGCCATGTAGTTACGAGGCTGATATCCAACACTTCAGACCACAGAAGAGTGGCAAATCCCAGCAGTGAGGCTAGAGTTTTCCAGCAGGGGTTTTCCTTCTTCTTGAAAGATGGACATTGTGCCAAAGAGCATTTTAAGCAGTCACTGAAGAAGCTGCACAATGCACCCCTTTGTGTGGGAATTTAATCAGTATCCGTTACTGTAGATCTATGGAAAGCTGTCCTCAATACTGCTGTAAGGTGTAGGCAAGCACTGCTACACTTGCTTCAGAGATGAGAGAAGAGGGATCAGGTTGAGAAGACTAGACCAAGGCTCTGATCATTGCTTGGTAAGCTGCAAATTTGTGTCCATCAGGCTGGGCTGTGCTCAGATCCTGCTGCTTTTGGAGACTCATGAAGTAAAAGCACAAAGTATGAAGTTGGGAAATGCAGGGGTCCTGCCTCACCCCTTCCCATCCGTAGATCCACTTACTATAGGCAGGACTGTGATTAGAGAGCTATGGGGGTGCTGGGAGTATCATCTACTGAATAAGGCTCCAAAGACTATGAAAACAGGGAGGGTTAGCCCTGACCAAACTCAAGTGCTCCTGGTCAATTGAGGATTTTGTGTTTCCAAATAGCAGAAAAGTTTCCTCCATTTATATCCCTCACAGCTTAGCCACTTGATATTCAGAGATATTTCAGTGCCTGTTTAGTCACCCAAAACCAAAGTATCATGTTCCAATCAGCCTGGGTGTTGCAGAAAGAAAAGGCTTTTGCCAGGTACCTCTGTAATGTTGACAAACTTTGGATCTCCCAGCAAAGTCCTCTTGGCGTAGGCAAAGCGAAAGGCCTCCGCAATACGGTGGTAAGTCAGACCTTTCTCCTTCACAGTTCTGATGCTGTCAGCAGAGAAATTATATCCTGGCAACAGAAGACAAACCATTGTGAATACAAAGGAAAACACATACTCCACGGGGCACTAATAAAACCGTGTCAGATGGGGCCATCTTGAAACTCGGGTCTCTATTCCTGCTGCCTGTATGGCACCGCTCAGTGGCACTCTCACCTTTCAGTATGTTGAAAATGAGGGTTAGTACCGGGCCGCTCAGGGGGGCAGTAGGTGTGTAGAGGGTGTAGTCTCCAAGCTTGACCTCTATAGGGTCTTCTACTGTTGCTCTGTAGTCCCTCATGTCTTCCATTGTGATAATGCCCCCTAGAACAGAAAAGGAAACCATAGATTTGATTTTGTGATCGCTGGTGGGAAGCGAAGGTAATAGTCTACTGCCAGGCATGGCAGCAAGAACAGGAGGGATCACAGATAAATCCATAAAGTTGCACAGGTGGTGAATTTATTCCTTGATAGATCCAGCTGAGGCTCAGATAGCCTAATATTGAGGCTGGACTAATTTACGGCAGCCAAAAGGCTGGTGATCCATCTATTTCTATGAAGGACGCCAGCAATGTCAAGGAACAAGACGTCCTGTAAGAACCCTCTTTACAGGAGAAGGACGCAGCTTTTGAGTGCAGATGCTTTGTGCTACTCCACAAACAGAATAACATGTATCTTCCAATGCTTTTCTTATCAGAAAGGGGAAGACAGTAATTCACCACCGCAAATAAAGCCAGGAAATAACCTATGAAAGTGAAATTCACTGAAACTTGGGAAGTGCTAGCTAGTAAGAATAGGATACTACCACCATCTAGTGGTACTGAAAGATTAAACACGTTGAGAGTTTACAGGACCATGTATGTAATTGTTTGAGGTAGAAACTCAATGGAGTCAGGCTCCATGTATCTATTATACTATGTCCAGAAACGCATAGGCTTGCTAGACTTATGGTATAGAAATATACAGAATATACTGTCCATTTCTGACCAAGTTTCAAACACAACCATTGAAGTGCTAATGGCTTCTTTTGTGCCTCCTGTTGCCACAGACCTCAGAGATGGGATATCAGGCAGCCGGCATGAACTGCTTCCAAGGCTTCTGCAGGTCACATCTCCTCCCTGCACACAAAGCTGTAGCACTGAGGTCACTCATGCAATTTTGGACAGATGTTCTGCTTCTTACCTACACTATGGATGTCAGCGATGATCTGTTCTGCCAGGCTTCCTGTGTAAAAGGCACCTGCTCCTTCATCAGCTATAGTCTGGTATGTGTTGGCTAGTTTAGGCATCTTGACAATATCGCCCTCGTGAAGGATTTTCCCATCTTTGCAGAACACTTCACTAACAGAGAAAGGAGATTACGAAGAGCAGATGTGAGAGACAAGTTCAAAACCGTGTGTACAGCTAACACAGATTTAGTCAAATCTGTCTTCATGTTGTCATCCTGGAGAGAAGAGCAACTGCCTGAGCTATGCCCCATGGGTCTTGATATCTTTCATAGGGACATAAAAGTGAACAGTGGTTTCTCATAATTTGTTCAGTGAAGCCTGCAGGAAGGAGTGTCAGCCTTTGTCTCAAGGCAGTCCACTCTCCCTGCCTGTTCCATGGGTTAACAACTGCCTCAAGGCACCTACGAGGGACCACTGTCCTTGAAGCCAGGCGGCTCAGCTCAGAGCACAGGTTATGAGGCTACATGGCTCAAAGCTTCCAGTGAGTCCAGGAGAATGCAGTTGGGTCCCTAATGGTCAGGGCACTTTCAAGTGGACAAGTCCCTGGCAAGCAGTAGCTCCCTCATCAGGGGTCACGGATGTGATGCTGTGGGCTTGCCAGATGGACGTACGAGAACACAGGCTCCAATTTTCATTACAAACCAACCTGCAGCTGGCAGGAAAAAACTAAGCATGATCTCAAGTAGAGCTAGACATAGATACCATGGGACTGCAAGAGGAAGTGCATTTAAAACCCTTCATGCTCATAGTCATTGCCAGAAGTGGATGATCAGGAAGGCTGACTGCAAAGGAAAAGATGACCCAGAAACCCACACCCTGACAGCAGATGAGATATTCAGGGAGAGGAACATGCTCTGCAATTGCCCAAAACACAGGTAAGATTAGCTTAAGGTGCTCAGAGCATGAGGACAGGCCGGACTTTCAGACAAACATTGCCATCGGATTTATCCCAGAACATACTTCAGCTCCATCTCCGTTCAGACAGCTTTTTCTACACAACTGCTCTACCTACCATAGTAAAGGATTGCTTTCAATTGCCTGTTGTTTTGATTTCATGGCTGCTGCAAGGCCTTTCCCAATAGGGAATCCTTCTCTTGCCAACTTGACACTGGGCAGAAACAAGTCTCTCCATGGCAGTTTGCCATGACGTTTGTGTGCCAGTTCGTAGCCACGGATTTCTCCTGGAACAGCAATGGACAGTCCTCCTGGAGCAGAGAAGAAATGTATAAGTCTTCAGTAGCAAGGAAAAAAAACAAAACTAAAAAGAAAAAGTAATCATTGCAGTAGTAAGTAGAGGAGGGCTTGTCTATTGGCCTTCATTTTAAGCAGGGATTGTGCATACTATTACTGGCTCAGCCCATGCACACAATGCTAACAGGATTATTGACACCTCTATCCTCTTGCTGTTAACTCAAGTCATTTTTCTCATTTTGCTGTATCAGAGCAAAGCTATTCAGAACACAGAAGGCATCATAGCTGCCTGCAGTTCCCAGTCCTTCAGAGCTGAACACACTCCAGTAAGAGGGCACGGAGTATACGTATATGGCAGCACCCACACGTACACACACCAAAATTTCTTTTGTCACATTGCAGCAGCAATTGCAATAGACTGACTACACTGCACAATGATACAGCAGTTTGCTTCAATCCTGTTTTTACCAGCATCTCCCAGAAGTTCATCATGTTTATCAGCCCTCCCCCAAGGCTCCTTTCCTCTCCAGTTCCAGGAGTCACCATAAAGAGAAATGGAAAGAGCCTTTGGCTTTACCTTTGAGAGAGATCTGTGTGTTGTTCCCAAACATGTTCTCTGTAGCTTTTTTAGGAGCCACCTCTCTTGCATTAATGATTTCCACATTTCCTTTAAAGACAGAGGAAGGAAGATCACATTTAGCTCTGAACTCAGCACCCAGTCATGGTCTGTGCAGAATAAGCCCAACCACTGGGAAGCAGTTTCTTGGCAGTTATTCTGTGGACAGCCTTAGATACTGGGAGAGTCAGTACCTTAACTCAGGTAGCATAAATCACTCCTTTGTGCTTTAGGTGGAGGGGCAGAACTGTTCCAAATGTGTATAGCCCTGTCACTTACCTGTGCTGTTGTAGATAACAAAGAAGAGCCCTCCTCCAATGCCCATGCTGTGAGCGTTCATGAGTCCTACACAGAGCAGAGCTGCAATCGCAGCATCCACAGCAGATCCACCTTGCTGAAGGATGTCCCTGTGCAGCAGAAGAGAAGGCGTCTTATGGCAACTTGCCACAGTGTCTCAGCTATCTGCGAGCTCTGGAGTCACCTCACCAGAGCAGATATGGCAAATCTTCTGTAATGCCCATTTATCTGCACCTGATCTATGGGTTCCCCACGAACAGCTTTGGACTTCTATCACCATAGAGAAGAGAACGTAATGGTCTGGCTACAGACCAGATCGACCTTCATTAAAGAGACATTCAAACTAGCCTGAAAGCAGCAAGATGTGTCAAAGTACCTGGAGGAGACTGGCATTCCAGCCACATCCATCATACATGAGAATAAGGAGCCTGAAATCTGCAGCATGTACATCTAGAACTGGAGAACGACTTAACAAAAGTATTTAAAAAGAGTTTGAAAAGCATCTCCCATTCCTATTGTTTCTGTGCCTAGGGAATCTTTGTCTACTGTACTATCTTTGAGTGACTGTATTAACATTGGTTGGGCATGGTAAGAGACCAGGTTTACTCACAGCCTCCTCATTCCACAGGGAGCTGAGTGCAGCTGCCAAGGTTGCATCTGTGCATCGGTGAAACAGAACAGTTCTGTCTTGTGCAAGAGTCACAGCAGAATTAGTTGTTACCTTCCAATTATTGAGCACGGCCCTGCGTCTGTAGCCACAGCTGCCCTCTTATAGATGTGCGTGTCCTCTGAGTCAGAGCGCAGCCCGAAGAAGAGTGCCAGGAACAAGATGAGCCCCAGCAGGATTGCAGTCAGGACCCCGGTCACCACATAGCGCTTCCTCATCTTTCTGTGGGAACATACACGATCATCAACCTTGCAGGTTCTGGGGCTGCTAGGGAGCAGGTGATCAGGCACAAGAGCAGGCTTGTCATCTGTCTTCTTCCATATCCACTGTTTCTCCTCTTTCCCCAGCAGCTGGCAGCTCTGCTGATGGATGGGTGATTTTGGAAGGAGTGACCAGAGATAGTGAGAGCCCAATTCTGGCCTTGAGAGGTACATCATGGTGATGCTTTTCCTGCTTTTCCAGCCCTTGCTTGTCAGCGGGTTTCTACAGACTGCTGAGCTGCAGGCAGTGAACAGCGACCTCCTTCCATGGACCTCTCATGGAGGGGCTCTTCCAAATATACCCATGCTCAGATTCATATCAAGACTTTTCCTATGGGCACTGCTGTTATGGTTTCTCTGTGCAGGACAACTGTTGTAACAACTCCAAAGCTTACTGGCTTCCCCTTTGCCCCTTACTGCCACACCATTTGCAGAGTGGTCTATTTCACTGAGCACTCCAGGGACTCCTGGAAGCGCTTGGGTAACAGCTCAAAAGTATTAAAGTCCCTGAAATGAAAAGGCCCTAAACCTGCAGCTATGACTTGGGTAACAACCTGTCTGTGTTAGCTTTGTGTCGCATCATCTTCAATGAAAAAAATTGAGAGCTTTAACCTCACTGACCACTACAACACACATCTTAATCACTAACAAGTCACCTTGGCCAAAGCTATTTGGCCATGAGTGCAACACCCTCCTGCTCAGGGTCCTCAGCTTTCCCCTGAGCCTGCCACTTCTAGAAGGCAATTGCCAGTGCTCACATCTCCATATTTTCCCATCCTGCACAAAGATGCTCTTAGGGTGCACAAGGTTACCATTCATCAATGGTGAGCATAGGACACTGAGGAGACCTGCAGCAAGGGTGTTCCAGACACACACCAGGATAAGTTAAGAGCTATTGAGGGTATGGAGAGTCATTGACATCTTGATAGTTCATGAATAATAACTACTCTTTGACCCATTTCCTTTCCCCTTATGGGACAATTCTAGCAAAAAGACCTAAATTCGTCATAGCTCTTTCAGGGACCAACTTCCCCCAGTTCAGTGCAGGTTTGGGTTATCACCACGACTACTATACTTGTGCAATAGCCAAGATACCCTTTACCTTACCAAAGCACCTGCTGTCCTCAGAGACAAACCAATCCACGGCATTGGGAGTGAAGAGCAGATTCACCAACCCCAGCCTCTGTGGCTATGCAGCTGCCCAAAGCAGAGGAACCTCCAGCAGCCAGAGCAGCACTCGGTGCCTTGCAGCCACAACAGAGCAAGGAAGCAATGAATGTGCCAATGTTGACCTAACAGGAGGAAACAGGCCAGGCCAGCCAAAACGAAGCACCCCTCAAAGGGAGGAGATTGGCAAGCGCTGCCCCTCAGCCTCACTCCCATTCTGCTTATTTCAAATAAAGGAATATCCATTCTCTATCCAAGCCTTTTATCTGTGAATCACAGAGCACAAAAGATGTCTGCTTCCAAGTAAGGCAACTCAAATCAGGGTGTCAGTGTGCTGTATGTGCTGTTCTGTAAGCAAATGTGTACCAAGGTCAGTGAAAGGTAAATGGATGAAACCTCTTTCCAGGTTCAGAACTTGATTTACACTCAACTGCTTTTAAAAGAGACTGCTGGTGTGTTTGCAGAGCAGTTGCTGTGCAAGGAAACAGAGAAGCTATTATGTCCCCAACAATAGCTCACACACAGCCTCAGAGTTTAAAGACAGTTTTGTTTGTTGGTTTCAGCACTGGCAGTCTCCTCCAGGCTTCACAAGAAATGCCATGGGATCTTTTATCTGCACTCCAGCTAGGCAGAAGGTACTTTGTTTCATCTGGGCTGTCCCTCCAGCCCCTGGTGACCCCAGCCCAGTGCTGGCATGTTAACCCATCAGCTCCTGGCTTGGACTGCATGGTTCTCCATGGCTGCCTGCCTTGCTGCTGTGCACCTGTGAAGATTTTCTACCTCGTCATGCAAGAGCACCAGAGAAGGGAAGACCTGAGATGGTACCTCTGCTCTTTCACCTCTGAAGAGCTTAATTCTGCATGCCCAGCTGCTGGGTGAGCGCACTGACCTCAAGAAGAGCCCTCCAGCTCACTGCGTGTGCCCCAGGTACAGCTCCCAGCTGGCTGTCAGCCCCCGGCATTCTCTTCTGCTGCAGCAGAGAGAGCAAACTCAGGTGAGAATAATCCCCTCTACTTCAACCTCCTGCTCAACTCCCATAAGCTTCATGACCTCTTGCGTGGGCATGCAGTCTATCCTCCATCCTGTGTGCGGTCCATACTGCCTTCCTAGCTGTGACACAGCAGAGCCCAACAGCTCTTGTTTCCCATGCAGTAGTTGGGAGACAGACCAGAAGCCTGCAAATACCCATGCTCCCTCCACATCTGTCCCATCTCATTACTCGAACCATGGAGTTTTTGCACCAGTGCTCCTTTTGAGCCCCAGCTCTGAAGTGCAGCCGCTATGATTTACTGCAGGGAGCAGCAGCAGTGTGCCACCACCTGAGCTGACTATTGTGTTTGCTGAAGCTGCTTTTAACCTCCAGACCTCTGCCAAATGCAGCTCTTTGGGAGCTTGGCTAGCATTGCAGTCCCAGCAGCAGCCCTCCAGTAGAGAGGGGTTGTAAGGCCATTAAAAGCATCATGCTCATTTCCCAGTGTCATAAAGGTCCACTAGCCGCTCCTAGCCATGAAACGTAATGTGAATGCTGAGATTCACTCAGAACCAGCAAGGAGTAGAGTTACACCTGTATGAGCAACCCCATTGTGCTGCAGTCAGACATGTCACAGTTTTCACAACTTTGTTCAAACACAACTGCAGGTTTTGAGCTGAAGGCGTCCTGGTGCAATAGGATAGGCAGCGTTGGGCTGAGGTCAGAGCATCTGAATTTCTCTGTCAGTGATGTGTGTGAGTGTGCTGCAGAGATAAAGAACTTGCCAGGGTCAGGGAAAACCCAGGAGAACTAAAGGAGAGGGAGTGAACCCAAAGTCAAATGCATAGCAATGACATTACCATACTTAAATAGGTATTAATAACCAAGAATTGAAATACTGTTTTCATACCCTACTGTTGCATAGAGTCAACTATCAGTGACTTTTTTTTTTTTTTTTTTGCTGATAGCAGAGGTCCCATTATTGATTCAACATTATATGACAACCTAATGAAGGTGCCCACAACTGATCACAGAGGTGGAACAACCTGAAGCATACAGAAGACCCTAAGACAGCTACCTAGGCTGACACTTCAAGATCAGGTATTCACATCCTGCCTTCTTGCACAAGATCTGTTTTAACTGTTACTTCCTAGAGCTGTTCCCAGCAGCCTACCATGGGGCCAGGCCACATTTAGACGTCAGCAAGTGACATGTGTTCCCATCAAGCTTTTGCTGGGTCCCCAGTGCATCACATCGCTTTTCCTTCTCACAGGGAGCTCACAGAGAGGTGGTGTAACAAATAGCAAATGGTTCACCTGTGGGAAGCCTTAGCACTAGGGGTCTGTGCTCACACCTAATTAGCCAGATGACAGTTTAAATCCCTGGGTATAACTGTGCTAACTTCCCTTAGCTGTCGCTAAGAACAGTAGGCAGCAACTTCAGCTTTCATCTGCAGGAATATCCATACTCATCAGCCTCTGAGCAGCTAATTAGCTGGGGTTATTTGCTCCAAGAGAGCTTGCATTAAGAAAACTAGGACAAAAGCAATACAGAAAGTACACTACTGCTGTCCAGAACTATTTCTGTGAGTTTATCCATTCCTTCCTCTTACAAAGGGAGAAAAGGTAGCAAGATCTATTCATTACTCTGGGCTATCCTTACTGCACCTTTGTACATACTTCTGTTTTTTAGCAGTTCCATATGATTTAGCATGAGCCTGGCTAACTCTACAGGGTCTTTTGCCCTTTTCCTACTAAAATTGTTTATGTCTTCCAGGGCATGTTTTGCCTTGTCCTTATACACCAGACCTGAAGCTTACATTGTCCGTTCCCAACCAAGCATTCCTTCATTACATAGTCCACAGATCTTAGGTTGTGGAAGGCTAAGATAAGGTATAATCATCCAAAGGCCAGAGGAAAATCACCTTACATAACAAGGACAGAGTGAAGATTACACATGTACCTTTTACATCAAATTTGCCTCCTGCCTGCCAGGTTAGAGGTCCCTGCAATGGAATCCTCACACCCCTCCCCAAAACAATCCCAAAGCAGCAGTGAGCTGGTGTAGGCTTCTTATTCCTGGGCAGAACTGGAATGGCTCAGATGCAGTATTTCTACCAACAGGTTTGGGTTAACCCAAATGGCAGAGAGTTTTGTGACTTTGTTAGCCATCACATACAACTCTGCTCTTCCATGGCTCTGTTGGAATAGACACAAGCTTCTAAGCACTATCCTTTTGAGAACAAAGATAGAAGGGTTTGTTCACCCGTGCCCTCCATCCTGTACTCAGACACAAAAGTCTGACTTTCCCACATCAGCCTCCCTATTGCAGCCTTGCCCAGCAGTTACTGGGATAAGACATGTACTTAAGCCACTTGAGATTCCAATCTACAAGTTCATGTGCTAAATACTGGGATACCTCTGATCAGGACTCTGGCTCTCCTACCCTCAGTCATGCAGACAGACAAGCAGAGTCTCCTGCCAGGTACCGATCCCCATGGGGAGCAGTAGGAATTTTTCCATAGCTATTCCCATTTCGTCCACATGATGCCCTTGAGAGACTTCAAACAAGTGATCAACAACTGCCTCCCCTTACAAAGGAAGTCCTTCCTGATTTAAGTCTTACACAGACTGCTGTAGAGAACTGTCATGTAAATACTGAAGTAGTTGGGACTCAAAACACAAACATTTTAAATCTAAGCCCTTTTTTGGGGTCACAGAAGGAGACAGGTGTTATGCTCTGGTGTTAGGCTAGAATTTAGAACTAATACATTTCTGTACTCACCCACCAGGGGATATTAAAGTTGAAGTCTTATGCAGTCTTCATCTCCACCAGCAAAAGGAAACTAAAGCAAAGTTCAGTCAAGCCATGAAGAAAGCTCAGAGGCGTCCAAATTCAGGTCTGGGCACTGGTCCTGCCCAGAGCAGGGGCACAGAGCAGTCCCCAGGTACTAACCCTATGCTGCTGCTGCTTCACCAGAGAAATGCAACAGTCCCATTCAAGCTTTCTACACAGCCAACACCTCCATGTCAGCCCCTGTCCCACTGCCTGCACCCAGTACATCTTGCTGCCTCCTTCTCCTCAGGCACAGCTTAGCAGTCTTCAGCATTCTCTGCATCATGCCTGGCATTGAGGGCTTACAGGTGCACACAGGTACTTTATAGGTAGAAAGGCTTCAGATCAACTCTATGAGGCCATGATGTCAAAGCCAGAGGGAATCCACTATCTCAAAAGATGGATGTTACTAAAGTTTTACAGTCATTCACAACATTACTGTCCCACTCACCTCCAATTGAAAATCAAAATGTTTAATTAAATTAGTTTTATTCTCCCACCACTTGCAAGATTATCTTCTTCCAATAAACTGGGAGCTGTTTATTAGAACTGGGCTTATTCAGGCGGAATAGTCAGGTCCTACCATTCTCTTTATGCAAACTTTTGTCTGATGTACCAAAAAAACATAGTGTTCCATGTTCTGTTGCTGAAGAAAACCCACACAATACCACAAGGCTGAGGGTAATGGCTCAATTTATGTCATTTCTAACTTTCGCTTACCTCTCAAGAGTATTTCCAAGTCTGTTCTGTCCTTCTGCACAGATCCTTAGTTACTGATATCTTTTGAATATCCTTTCTGAAGCAGTGAATCCCTTTCTCAAGCCAGTACGTTCCTGTAGCACTAGTAGCAAGCACTTGTCTTTCCTTAAAAGCTCTCCAAAGCTTGCTGTACTACTTGATATTTGTACAGCTCTACTTATGGAGATTAACCCATTGAAACTCATTACTTTTGAATTCACAGTACTGGAGGAATGCTTAAGTAATCATTGACGAGGTGAAGAGTCAAGAGCCAACGCCCTTTAATATGCATAGCTTAGCACTCATAAATGTTGTCTATCACCAGTTTTGATTATTTTACTACACGATCAAAGATGAATCTTCCTGTATCTTGGAGATACCTCTTAAATTCTGGCTAAGCAACTGAACAAATATATGGTCACATCAAGTGCCCATCTCCATAAGGGTCCTGTACCATCAGTACTCCTCTTGCCCAATCAAATGGTACCCTTGTAGCTTGCATTTGGGTGAAGTGTCTGTATCTTGCAGCTTAAACCCAGACACACTGACAGATTTAGTTGTGACAAGTATCCTCTGCCAAGTGGGAGCAACCACCTGCCATGCAAGGTCACTGATCAGTTCTTCAGCAATCACAGGTACACATTACCTTAAACCGTCATCACTTTTAGTTCAGATTAATGCTCCAGCTGCAATGAGATAACGCACTGCCTGTTCTACCACCCATTCCCATAGCAGAGAGGATAACAGAACAGATATCTAGAGATGGAGAAACCTGTCCTCCACCACTAAGTCTCACTGAAGCTTCTGAGCAATAATCCTGTGTCTGTTTGCACTGTTCATAGAACTTCCAGTTGCAGATCAAAGATTGCAGCTCACTTGCCACTGAGTAGCATAGCATAAACCCCAGCAGTAACCCAAATTCAAGGTGCAATATCTGCCCTTGGACGCTCATTACTCAGCAATGAAAGCTTATCTCCCTGATGCTGCACCATCTTGCTAGACACCTCAGAGTCAGCTAGAACACGAGAGTTCTGTTGCCTCCGTTCCGGCAACCTAGGTACCGGTCTGCCCGGTGTGCAATAGCCTGACAGCCCTTGGACCCAGTGCCCGACCCTATCGGTCCTGCGCCCCGTCCCGGACCATTCGCACACTATTTAAGACATCAATATGATGAGCGGCAAATGGCGTTTATTGCAAGCAACACACTCTTTTTATATCTTTTCTGATATCACAAAGTTACTTTTCCTGCCCAATGGATGTGTGACACGGACTGTCCTTTCCACATTTGGTCTTACTTCCTCCTCTTCCTTATCCTCAGGAAATGTGTTGTCATGGTTTCTCAAGGTTAAGATAAGGCCCCCTGCGGGCCTTATCACTGTCTGATGACGGTGATGATTCCTGCAGGCCTTATCACTGTCTGATGACTAATACAGCCATCCTAGGCACTTAGTTAACAAGCTTACTACAGAGTTCAATGCTCATCCAGAACACAGCACAAACAAATCATAGCCTGCCTAAAATTTGGTCACAGCAAGGCTCCAAGCCCAGGCATCCTAAGCTGGTTCTTCAGTCAGCAGGCTGTCCTGCAAACACTGGATAAAGCATAGTCTGCCTGGATGCCAGTAAGCACTGCTAGATGCTATATTTTAACCTACCAGGATTAGTAGTTTAATGTCTAAATTCCAAACCTGTCCAGTTCCTCCGTCCCTGTCCAATCCTTGACACCCTGGATCCTTACTTACACTAGAACGACAGTGCCTGTACTGCAATGAATCATTAACAAAGTTTGTCTTAGCACCAAGGGTAAAAGCTTTGAGAACACAAGCCATACCTCCTCTACTTAAAAATCACATCTCCTTCCTATTCAAATTCTTGTTATAAAACACAAGCATTCCAGCCTTGAGATAGCATGGGAGTTAGCATGGGCCCATCTTTCAAAAGGAACTTTCTAATGCCCCTCTAAAGAGGGCAGCTCCCTCCAGCTACTGTCAAACAGATCTTGAGCAGAATAGAAGCTATCAGGAAAGCAGGTACTGGCACGGGAAACACTCTGAAGGCTCAAGAACCTGATGTTCCTAGAGATCAGTTTAAAGTACACATTCATAGTCCAGGCCTTTCTCGGATAGTAGCACATCCCGCTCTCGCTGTACTTAATGCACTGATGTGAGCCTCATGGTACTTCGTGGGAAAGACTGCAACAGGAGCAACAAAACAAAACAACAAAACAGACTGTGTGGAAAGATATTTGCTCTTTGCCCCAAACAAACTAAAATGTACTTTTAGTCTTTCATACCTAAGTGAGGGGACAGGGAAAAGAACTTTTACTCTTTGCCCCATGACCGAAAGTCAAACCCTATGGCTTTTCTTCAAGGGCAGTGCAGCCTCATCTGTGGCACATCCTCACCAGCGCAGAGTTGGAACAAGCTGGACATTCCCCAGCAAGTTACTCTTTCACTTATGTACAAGTAGAAGAGTTGAAGATAGGGTCAGAGGATGTTAAGAAATCTGAAGGTAGTACTTCTGGTTCTGGTAGGTAAGCAGTTTGCTACACACAGGTACAGCTACAGCATTTCAATTGTGTGTGGTTTTGGGAAAGTCACTTATCTCTGTGTAGTCATTAATCCAATACATTGTCCTGTTATGACTAAGCAGCAGAGCCACACCTCAAACAGAAATAGCATGGTCCATGGAAGTGCATTAAAAAAAAAAAAGAAGAAAAAAGTACCTTCTGCAGGGCTTGCTATCTCTGATTGTGATGATCATGATGTGACCATCTCTGACATTCTCTGAAAATTAGTGGGTACTACTGAAACATGAGCAGCAGAGTGAAATCTCTGCCTCTTCCTCTGAAGGAGCAATACCTTTAGAGCCCTTGCCATGGAACTTGTGGGTATGAACAGAAGCACAGAGGCACTTCTGGGTGCTTTCTCTTTTTGCTTCATCTCCCATCACATACTGATTTTGCTGTAAGAATTTCAGGAAATGACACCAGCAATAGCTGACCACATAAATCACGTAATTGAGTCTCCATTTCAGACTTCGTTTTATTGCGGATCACACAATCCAAGCTCTTCATTTCCTAATATTTCAGTAAATACATCATCAGAATGGAGGAGATATCCTTATTTTGCAGGTTAGCTACTTTTTCATGAGGACATCTTTCTCCTCTAACAGAACAATGTTGCAATCCAAGCATCAGGGAGGTTCTGAGTACACAGTAACACGTATTAGTTGTGTGTAAGGCTCCTTCCTGCTAAGATCACTGAGATATGTTTGAAGAGGGAAAATTTTAATAAAGCCTTTTGAAGTTGTTCTTTTCTGACACCGTGGATTCACGTCACTTGCACCATTAATAAAGTTATGATCCCAATGGATTCTGATTCTCATGAGGTCATTATGATCCTTACAATATTTGAGATGCAGAAGGGAGATAAATTTAAATGGACTTATAATTAGACAGCGGTATGTGGTACTCAGATGGATTATGACAGGCATAATGATGTGTACATCATATGGCTTAAGTTATAAGAAGGGTCAGTGCAAAGAGATATTTCCTGAAATTTCTTTATAACTTGTGTCATCCTCTAGCCAAATAAAGAGGATGAAAGCATGGAAGAGGTAGCAGTTTACTACTCTGGTATTTCATTTTTTCAAGAACACATTCTTGATTTGGATAATAAAGGATGTTATTTCCTATTTTCTGTTCAAGTTGGTCCATGACTTTCTACAATAACTCCATATATCAAAGCTGTACACAATGACAGGAACAAGGACCAGGTCATTAAAACTTAACTATCTGATAATCGACGCAAATGTTTTGGTTCCTCCCTACTGGAAATAGTTACTATTCAAGGCTCTTCTTTTATTACCTTTCCTCACTGATAAATTCATTGATCACCACCTAGACTCAGTCAACACTCCCTAATTTTATGTAAAACTCAATTTTCCAGGACTACTCTGTACCATTTATTTGTCAGCTTTATGAAGCCCTTTCATCTTTGCAAAGCCTTTCTGTTGGGCTACCAAAGGCACTGTGTTCTTGCTGCCAGACCTGCCTTTCCTGCAGCAGCCAGCGATCAGCTCAGCAGTATGACATGGCTTCACTCAACCTCACCCTGCTGGAGCAAAACAGGGGAGAGGACTAATGAAGGAAGAGAGGAGGAAAGAAGGTGGAATAATGGGAGAAAGAATAATCTCTGAAGTGCTGGAAGGGAAAATAGAAGAAGAGGGAGTGAAGGAGGCAGATAGGACAACAGAAAAATGCTGAAGTGTGGGAAAGAGGAAAACAAAAGGGCAAAAATATGATACTCGCTCTCAAGGGCAGAGGTTTCTTCAGTATAGCCTGCCCTTTGCATGCACTTGGAGGTGCTCAGATCACAACTGAAGTTTAGACTTTCTCAGTCCTTTGCAGAGGGTTTGTTTAACATTACTGACGTGTTAAGCAACTACTGAGTGTAGAGCATCTGAGCAGGAAAAAAATACAGGTTCCAAACTGAAAAAAGGCCTTAGGTCTGCATTCGCTTAAGAGATTTCCACAGACTTCAGTGGAACTTGGAGAAGAGCTCCATTTCTAGTAGAAAAAAAATAAAATCATACTACCTGCTTAGATTCACTTGCTTTACAAATAAATTACATAGATTTCAGTGGAGCAGATTTGAATAACAAAGACCAGGTCTTTGATGTCCACGCACATGTCTGGGAGGGCCCTTTGTTCTGGCAAGGAGAACACAGTCTCCTAGGCACTCTTCTGGCCCCTCAGATGTCTAAATATTTGTTTTCCTGGGCAGAATCTGTTCCTTTACACACAAATGCAGTTGCCCTCGATAGCTCAGTATGCCCTCTCTCTGACTCCTGAGCTGGAAGCCTCTCCCCTACATTCTGGTTCTGGAAGTAATTTCCAATACCATCCCACAGTACCTGCACCCTTCTGGCTCCTGCTTCCCAGCCTTCCTCCTTGTTACCCTGTTAAGAAAACTTGTCATTGCTTGACATCCACTCATACTATATGCAAAATAATGGAAAAAATGTGTCTCAGTTTCTTGACCCTAAATATCAGCTTTTCCACAAAATTCTTCCATCTCAATTAAGAATTAAGACCATAAGCAAGCTGGTTGTAGACTCGGTACCTTCAAGAGCTGAATGGGCCACACAGAGGTTAAATAGCTCACCCAGTTACACGCAATTTAATTATATTTACAAAACAGATCAAGACTCTGGCACCTGTGACCTGGCCTTCATTAATATGGAGGTGATTTGAGAGAAGCCAAAGTCATTGCGGTAGATCAAGACCTGGCAGTCCCTATAGAACAGAAACACTCCACAAACCTGAGCTGGAAGGCTTGTTAAACACCCTCCATAAAGCGTAACTAAAGAGCAGGAAAGATGTAACATAGGGAAAGAAACAACTCCTCTATCCCATGCCCCAATCCAACCAAAATATGAAGACAATACAATAAAATCATGCTGTTTACTCACTACTTTGAAAGCTCTGCTCTCCCTAGGTGCAGTTCACCTTTCTGCTGGCCACACCAGAGGAAGGCACTTCTGCCCTGCTCTCTTGCCTCTTATTCCTCAAGGGTTCCCAGAAGCAAGGATTTCAAAAACTGAGTGGCAGCAAGACTTATATATGGGAGTGGTCAGGCAAGGAGGTGATGTAATGAAGTCATATTTTAAGGCAGTGAAGACACAGCCCCTGACCCCCCCCTCTCCTGAAGAACTGCTGGCCCATGGGGCAAGCTTGGAACAGTGATCAGACACTTTCCATGCCGTACTTTCTCCTGATAAGTGGAACAGCATACAGGGTGGAGAACAAGGAAAGATTGGACTTGAATGAGGACAAAAGTTTGATGTTGGGTCCCAGGAGTGAATCTGTACTGGCAGTCATTTATTCATGCATCAATCAATGTCCTGCCAGTCACTGGCTTTGCCCATGGCACAAGCTCCGGTAGCAAGAATGCTCTCTGCATTACAGCATCACTGCCATCATACCCACTCCTGCGCTCTTCCCAGTTAGCTGATGCTGGAGCACTTCCCAACCCAGGGCCAGAGGGCTGGGAGCCCTGAGGAGGTGAAGGAACGTTTATCACGTAAAAGGGACTGTCCTGGCCACTGACCTGGGAAGCTCTTGAGAGGTACATCCTGCTCTTCTCCATCAGAGGAAGTCTTCTGGCCTCTGAATGGAGAGGAAATCTCTCAAGGATGTATCATTGCTCTCCAAAGGAAAAAAAAATAATAATAATTTTCAACTTCCGTCATTACTGTTTTTTGATCTTTCACTGAAAGGGCAATGTCATGTATTAGGACAGAGTCTGACCAACTCAGAGCTTATACACTATTAGCTGAGTATCTCTGGTACAACTGTATAGCAGGAGATGCCAGGTCTAACAGCCATGCAAGCATCTTCTCAGCTGAGACAATCAGAAAAGTCAAGAACTGCTCTAGGGTGTCACGGAGTGGAAATCACAGAGTTACCATCACCTGCCTGCGATGACACCAGCTTCATACAACAGCAGCCAAACAAATGCCCAGCTCATTCCATCAAAATCCCACACCAACAGGATCCTTCACGGCTGGTTTGTAGGTCAGGGTGGGGAAGAAAGACATACAAATGACTGCTGCAAGCAATTGGACAAGGAATTATGTTCTTTTTTCTCCTTCCCTATTTAGCTTTCAGTCAGAGATCCCCCCCACCCCATTCCCATAATACCATGCCAGCATAAGGAAGGGAACTATTTAAAACACTTATAGAGTGTTCCCATATGCCAAATCACGGTCCAAATCTCACTGACCTTAAAAACTTGTGGCTGCTTTGTTGTAGTGTCATAGGAACCAAAACAGGTAAAAAGCAAACCAAACCAAAACCAGAGTTTGATCCACGTCTAACTTCAGGGAAAGCTGCATAATATGTATTTTATATATATGTATTTTTTTCACATCTAGCATGGACATTTTCTGACGTATGTAAGACTGTAATTTACTGAAACATGATCTCTCTCTTGTTCTGTCACTTTGGGGTTTCCTTGGCGTTATCCCAATTCTTGCATTTCTACCTTTCCAATTCTCTCCCCCCCTCCCATCTAAGGGCAGAGCCAACAAGGGTCTGGCTGGTGCAGACCTGCCTGCTGGCTTTAAAGCACAATGCTCCTGAACACCACATCCTGTCCAGACCACCAAATTCTTATAATTACAAAAACGTGTTCTACTCAACAGCATTTTTAAGTTACTACCAGGGATCCTTATGGGCTCAGATGAAAAAAGCATTCATATCCCTGCTTTAGAGACAGAGGATTAGAGACAACACTGCCCAGGGCTGGAACTAGGAATCTTCCCCCAGATTCCCTTAAGCATGCTGCCAGACATCACTGCTTTTCTCTGTCATGTATCCAATACATACTCTAAACCCAGATGCGGCTGGAAGTGACAAGTGCAGGGGCTGACAGTGATCTGACTGCACAGCGCCTGCAGCTACATGGGCTGTTGTTTTCTCTCTTTCTCATAGCTTTGGTTTCTCCCCTGCTGTAAACAGGAAATGAATAAAACATGAAGGAACCTCCTGAAAAAATGACAGCAGATCACATTGCAGTGGAAGAACTGAAAAGAAGTTCAAAGTGTTTCAACTACTTAATGGAAAACTTGCAGCTTAGTATAGAAAGTTGTTGGGTGACTAATTGCTGTTAAAGTCTAACAAATGCGAGAGGGCCTGAAAACCAAGGAAACCAGGACCTGTTTTCCAGGAGAAGCCAAGGTCTGCCACGCAGACCTCCACAAATCTGCTTTCCATTCTGCCTGAGGACCAGCAGAACTCAGGGCTGTGAGGCTCAGACACACACCTGGATATGCACGAACCCTGATGTGACTCAGACATGTGGAGGGGGAACATATGAGAAGGAACTTTTCCCATTGCTTTCTTATAAGGCAAAGAATCTCTTCTTAAAAGAGAACAGTAGGGACCTACAATTACAGGATGAAGCCAGAGAGATGGGAGCCTGTCCAAAGGGCTTCTGCATCAAGTGGGTTTGGTGCTCACAGCATCTCCTCCTCCAGGCAGAGCATAACATAGGCCTGCGGGTGGGCTGTTTTGGGATCTCTCTACCATATCACAGCCGAATCTCTGGGGAAGGCTCTGTTTGTTTGCACACCATGGCAAGGCTGCGCTTTGCCAGCACTGCAGGCAGCAGGCCAGCAACACCTGCACAGCACAGATCAAGGGCACACAAAGGAGCAAGCTGCTTCCATGCAGGGACAAATGGCAACAGATGGGAAACCACCACCTGGCTCCCAAACATACAGGTCGAGATGAAGGGTACCGCAAACATAAAATCACAAGAGCTGCAGCAGTGAGTCCCACTGAACACAAATGGAGGGCCTTTGTCCCCCAGATGCTGGGGATACCCCACAGCTCTCTGACACGTGGGGAGCCATGCAGTTCCTGATGGTTGCCGTGCCTCCCTTCGCCCTCTCCTCCCACGCATGATTAGACAATCTGCAGAGGGATGATCTGCAGGTGAGGTCAGCCCTGGGTGTAATGGGAAGAGAGGGGGAAAAGTCCACTCCCCTGTAAGAGCTCCTACAGCCAGAAGTAAACTTCAACCTCCAGGCACAGCGGGGCAGGCTGGGCACAGTGCCTTGAATGAAAAAAAAAGTGCAGGAAGGAGAAGGAAAGAGAGGCAGAGTGCGGGAACCCAGGGCTTGGTCTGGCTGCTCAGATCTGCAGCTCCCAGAAGCGCTGGCTGCTATTGAAAGGGCTTCCTGCCTCCCCACAGCACATAGACCCCTTTGATTTGGGATCACTGAGAAGGGCACGGAAACGTAACAAGGAGATGATGCTCAAGAGACCCATCATTATCAAGGACAACACAATATCAAAGGGAAGCTGCAGGGACTGGGAAGAGCCTTGTGTAAAGCTGACAACCTGGACAAATCCTGCCTGTTTCACACAGTGGTCCCCTGGGAGTTCCATCACCAGCACTACCCCAAAGGAGGGCCCCTGTGCCAGGTTGGGCTCACAAATGCACTGCACACACCGGTCAGCACTGGCCCTTTGTGTGTGTGTGTGTGCTTCTTAATTACAGTTCTGTTTGCAGAGCATCTCTTCCAGAAAGGACAAACTGCATAACTCTCAGCTTATGAAAATCACACTCAGGGTTTCTGAGCTGCTAATTAACAGCAGTGTCACTGTAATTAAAGCCGGGACACGCGGCCATCCCCTTACCCACACCACTCTGACCAGACAGGCCAGCCACAACTGTAAGGTCAGCACCTCCCCAGCACTGAATGACCCCATGTTACATCAGCACCGACCCTACACAGTACAAGGACAGACTGAGCCTCTGGGAGGCAGTGCTGGGATTGGGGAGAGAAAGGAGCTGACTCCTGTAGCCACTGGGTTGGCAGTAAAGCACGTTGCCTTCTGTTTCCTCGCACGTAAAACAGATGGTTTGTGCTGCCCTGTTCATTAAGGGGCTCTTAGGACAAAGGGAAGCACTCTTGCTATCCCCACTCCACATAAACACACCCTTTAAGCTGCTATAGGCCGTGGCACACCTCCAGGCTGGGGAGGGAGTTGTGCAGAGGAAGATGCAAAGCCCCGAAGGACACCAAGATCCAAAGCAGAGAATCCTACAGACCTGTGAGAAGCCAGGAGATTGCTGGAGAGCCTGTCCTGTGTCCTTACACTGCTCTGTCTGGGGAGAGAACAACTTCAGGTGTGGGAGCACCAAGCAGAGCACAGCTGTGGCTGCAGGCACACAGATTGCCAGAACACAGCTGGCACCAATTGGCTTTCAGGCAAGTTGGGGCTGGACACAAGCACCAGCCTGCTGCTGCCCTTGGGATGCTTTGGGGATATACCACCTTCAGGAAGACAGAGTGCTGGCTGGGGAATGCAGATAAACACTGCCTCTGTTTCAAGATGAGTTTCCTTCCCTCTCCAATCCCCAGAGTTTCAGCACTCAGCAGGATGTAAATGCATCCCTAAATAACTTCCTGGAGCCCTGGTTTCAAAGATCAGCCCTTTCAGAAGCAGTAAGGCACCACGATCAATAGCAGCCCCAGGAGAGCCCCAGGCGTTCCAGCTTCAAAACCACTGAGCCATCCCTATACTATCAGAGGCTGTGGGACCAATCTGCCTTTCCAATGAAAGATACTGAGACTTCCTAAGCAATCAGGCGTACGCAAGTGCTGAGATAAAAAAGAAGAGTGGGAAAATCTACGTTTCAGAAGCAGCATGCCAGCCCCTGAGATGTCACCTGGAGGGACAAAGCAGAGGCCACAGCTCAAAACATAGAGGAGCAAAGCTCATGGCCTCCTGGATGTGACCAAGAGAACTAAGATAGATCCATCTGCTCCTTGAACAGTTTTATTACTGATTCCCTGAAGCTGTGGGTCTGAAGTTCTGGGAAGTGACATGAGAATGGTTTTCAGCCAATAAAAGTTGTGAGAAGAGAATGTGCAACCACGTTTTCACATGGACAAAGTTTAGAGCAGAGCATCCTATGGGTGCCCAGCAAGGAAAGAGCTGCACACAATACATGGAAATAGCAGAAGGCATCAAGGAGAGTTTTGAGAGGCTTGTGGAAAACTTGGAAACATTGTGAAACAACATGAATAAGAGTAGATGTAACTCAGTGCAGTGGAAGGAGAGGTGTGTATTGGTCAATGGGAGCTAGCAGCTCCTTTCACCACCACTAAACCTCTTACACAGATTTATGGAAAAAACGCAGCAAGAAGGAAGCAAGGTGTTGTCAGCTCCTGCTTCATCCCATCCCATTTAGAGCTTAGAGAACTGGGTCTGTATGGAGCAATTGTATTTCTCTGAACAGGCTCAAGAGGTCGGAGTTAAGAATTGAAGCTGGCAGAACGAGCACCAGCTGTACGAGCCGCTTGAAAAGCAACTCCGGGCGAGGAACTCACTAAGAAACAGAGTAACACAAAAGATTATGCCCAGCAAACTCTGCTGACATACAAAAACAAGTGCTCTGCCTACGGTGTTCCCCTAAACAAATCTTGCTGTTGCTCCACTTGGAACAGTGCTGAAATCCATCCAAAAAGGAGAATTGCAGTTCTGACAGAGGTCAGTATTTTCTCATCCGTTAAAACATCACAAGAACGTCTGGAAAGGAAAGGCGGGGTCACGGCGAGGCCCTGGCCTTCCTCTCCCTGCCTGCAGCTCCCAGAGCTCAGCCGGACCTCACCTGCAGCCCCCGGCCGGCGCCGCTCCCCCCCGCCCCCCGCGCACACGTGCGTGTCCCGCTCCTACCTGCAGCCCCTGCGGCACGTTGGCGTCCCGCCGGCACCCAGAGCCCGGCAAAGCGCCGAGGGGAGGGAGCCCCTTCCCCGGGGAGCCGGGCTGCTCCGTGGGCTGTAGTGAGGTTGGGGCAGCCCCAGTTCTGGCGTCGGGCACTAGGTGGCACAGACGGGAGGAAATTCCAGCGCAGCCTGCAAGCGGGTCCGCGCCTTTCATAGGATGGCTTAGGTTGGATGGGACCTTAAAGATCGACCAGCTCCAACCTGCTGGGTGCCCCATTCATAGCCTCGGGCACCTCTCAGACGAGGGGCTCCCGGTTCCCGGACGTAACTTCTTGCCAAGCACAGGCTCTCTGCCTCGGGCGCACACAAGCCTGGCTCGTGGAGCAGCCCTGTGTTTGGCTTGGAAAAGAGGGGATGAAATCGCCCCTAGGGATCAGCTGCCCTGTTTCACTGTCAGACTGCACTTCAGCCATCGGCAGGCTCACACACACCAGCAGCCCCGGGGAGGGAGGGCTGCCGAGGGCCAGCAGCCCCTCTTGGGTTCAAGGAGCACCCCAGTGCCTCTCTCTTGCCCTGTGCCACAATAGTGCAGAGGATGAGGGCACTCAGCCACCACTCTCACAAGCACCATCCCGAGGTAGCCCCTCTAAAGCTCTTCTCCCTCTCACCTCCCTCCTTTTAGAAATGCTTGCTGTCCCTTGGAGATCTCCCCAACCTCATCCACTTGGCCCTTCAAGGCGTGGATGAAATTCCTCACTGGTGAACTGCGCGGACTGACGCGATGAGGCAAAGCCATGCAGAACTGCTGTGGTCAGCACAGGAGAGGCCAACGTGTTTTTTACAATGAGGAAAAAGAAGAAGGGGAGGGTGGAGGGTTGTCTGCTGGCCTCTGCTGTTCTGACAACTGAAACTCACTTGGCTTCAAAGGTTAATGCAGTGAATGCATCTGGTGAGGCTCATGGGCTCTGACAGCCCGTCTGAAAGGCTCCATCTGCAGCTCGGCAGGAGGGACGGCTGCGAGGAGGGCACTGGGGGAGCAGCACGCTGTGTGCACAAGAAGTGACACAGGTGAGCACTATCTGAACCTGACAGAGCCCAAAGGTGCTGAGCAGCACTGTGGTGCTAACAGCACAGACAAGGAGGTTAAACCTGTTTGCTTGAGGGAGTAGGGCTGTGCTGCAGCCTCCTGGAAAAGCTTAAGCTAAGCAGTCAGGCTCACCAGGACCCTGAGGCTCCTTCTGCCATGCACAGAGGTCTGAATCTGAAAGCCTGAGGCAGAGGTACAGCACACACCACCAACACCAGGTCCTGTGCTCCCCTGGGGGCTGTGGTTGCTCTCAGTGATTTAACAGCATGCTAAGATGCTCAGAGCCAATACGACCTGTGTGCTTGGCAATTCCAAATGCCAAAAGCGGCTTAACAGCACCAAGAGCTGCCTTCAACTGGTTTAAGATTGTTTAATTCTTTCATGGAGCTGTAACTCCAGAAATTGCGGCAGTCCCTTTTAAGGCAGGGATTTAAAAAGCTCTTTAGAAATATTTTTGTGAGGCACACATCAAATGGGATCCCAGTGGGATGCACTACAAGATCAGATGTCTCTGATGGTGGAAATGCAAGAAGTCATGGCACAATCTGGGTCTGTGCAGAGCTTCCTCCACTGCTCCTACTGAGCCTGGCGACACTCTGCCCCTCCCACCAACCAACCTCACACTGCAGCCTCATTTAATCATGGCAAAAGCCATCTGAGTAATATGGATGTAGAGTGCTCCCAGTATGGAGAGAAGTAGAAACCCCCCATGCACCTGAGATATCTCATTAATTCATTGTGAAAGCAATGGAAGTTCAGAACTCTCCTGTGCAAAGAAGTCAGGTTAATGCCATGCACCACTGGGGAGGACTTGTGACCTCCCCGTGCATGCAGCACTGCTGCCCAACACACCTGTGAGCACATCACGGGTCATTAGGGCTCATATGCAGCAATATTCAGCCCAACAAATTTGCCTTAATAGGCCCTGTTAGAACGCGATCAATTTGCCATAATGAGCCAGTGTCCATGATTACTTAAGCAGAATTCTGACACTTCTAAGGGTTGTTCCTGCCTCAGCCCTGGAGCACCAGGATACTTCATGGCCTCATGAGCCACTGGGAGAGCCTCAGTGCAAGAACAAAAAGGCTGAAGAACTAATTACATGGGAAACTGTTACCACCTCTCTATTAAGTACAGTCTCAGCAGTGCCTGTGTGCATGCAGTTACAGCTGTCAGCACTGGCACTGCAGGGATTCCCCAGGAGCAGAGTCCCACTGATGCTGTGCCCTTCCTTCCCCTCCCTGCACTCTGTGCTTTGAGAGGATTTCTTTCCTAATGTGTGCTGTTGTGGGAGAGTGGACCTTCTCTGAGTCTGCACTGCTCTGCTCAGTGGTCTAGAAGAGTCTGAGTTATGGAGCTCCCCACATACATTTCCCTCTCCTGCAGACAGAGTGGGGCAAAACAGCAAGTGAGAAGAGAATTAAAGCTGAAGCCTGGAATTGCCCTTTGCAGGTGTCTTCCCAGGACTCAGCTCCCTCTTCTCCAGGAGGTTTGGCTATGAGAGATGTGCCAACAAGCTCAGAGCCACCCCACAGGAAATGACAGCTGAGACAAGCTGCTCTGCAGGCGAGCAAAAGCTGAAGCACAGTGCAAGGCAGCAAATGCAGTGCCTGGCAGCACAGCTTCACCACCACCTTAATCCTCTTTCCCTTCTTAAATGCTAAATTAATCAATTACATTCCCAGCCCAGTCAGAAATGCAGCTTTCATCTTATACAAGGCAAACATAATTAGGATTGTCATTCAGATCCCGCTTGAGCAGCATACAGATGAGAGCAGCTCCAGCACATGGGTGTGTGCAGTGCATGTGTGTCCTCCCCAGCAGCGGCTGGGATTGCAGCCCCACTGCCAGGCAGGGCTCCCTGCTCTGAGCCACAGGAACCCGAGAAACAGACATGGCAGAGGTTTATCATTAGAGATGGGGTGGGGAAATAGATGAAAAAGGATGGCTTGCTGTCTCTTCTGTATTTTTTTAGCTACAAAGCAGCAAAGAAAAGCAGCAAGTGACAGAGTCAGAACAAATATTTCTGCACACAATGCAGCCTGGTGCTGGAACGCACTGCTGTAAGGTGATGTGCTTGCTCTTGTTCAAAAAAGGTTTAGGAAAGCAAAAAGGGCAAAGGGTTATTAAAAGCAGAGATTCCCATCTCCTGGTCAGCGGCCAGAATATAGGGAAACAGCAACCTGCACCCCTCCTGTTCTCTTCTCTCCAGGTGCTGCCATCAGCCGCTGCTAATACAGGGTCTTCATGGCTGACCCAGAGCCATCACTCTTCTGCTCCTGGCATGGAACTGAGCTCTGCTTACCTGTCCCAAAGGCCCTGCAGCAGAACATCCCCATTACAGGATGCCAGCACAATGTCAAGGAGATGTGCCTGAGGCACAGAACGTGAGCGAATAGAGAGAGGATCTCTGCTTGCTCTGTATTTTTCCCATTCCAATCTTAAGAGAGACTTCTGGGGAGAACTCTTAACAGCCACACAGTGCCAAGCTCAGCTGCAGTCAGCAGTGCCAAATGTACCTGTGTTTGGTTTTCACCCTGAGAGGTGCAAGTGCCCCCAGTGGGACAGGGTGCAGGAAGAAACCAAGCCCAGTACTGGTGTGTTTCTCATTAGCCCCTATTATTCACACACTGATTCCAGTTTTAAACCACACAAACAGGAGACACACAAAGCCACTCTGCAATGAGCTGATCCCTTGGCTACAAACCTGCTGCTCCTCCTCCCAGCAGCATGGAGCTCAGGCAGCTCATTCTGCTGCTGCACAGCCCCATTGCCATCAGCCTGCCAGGGGTTGTCTTCTCCTATCCATCACCATCAGCCATAACGCTGCACCATACAGTGATTTTCTCCTAACCCAGCCCCTCTTGGACCTCTTCAACCAGACCCTGCAGCCCTTACTTAGCAGCTTTCCCTCCAAACAGGATCAGCCCAAGTTAGCTTCAGCAGAACCTTAGGGTCTGCTAATGCCAGTTTCTCTCCTGCAGGTGTTTGGGCAGGGCGGGAATGAGCAGAGACAGTCAGGGTTTTTCTCTGATCAAACATTGAGTAAAAGTGTGACAAAGGCCCTCATGTTTTACCTGCCGTGCTTGGGGATGTGCATAAACATGGGGCAAAGCTGATGCATTGGCCACACTGCTCTGAGGGCAGGCCCATCCCATCCCTCTGCTCAAACCAGCAAAGCACGAAGGAGGCAGCATCATTTGAGGCTCTAAGAAGGAAAGCAAACTTTGCTCTGTGCAGTAAAAAGCCACAGCTGTTCCCATCCCCCAAATGAGGGCCCAGCACCTGCAGGAATGGATATTTCTGCAGACGTGGTACTGGCTCAACCCCAGGCTGCTCCTACAGCCATGGTCACCAACACCGCGCTCCGTGTGCTGCGGGCATCCAACAGTGGTCCTAAGCAAGAGGGAGCTCGCAGCTCCAGCAATGGGAGGTCAGGCTGAGCCGCTGGTTATCCTGGGAGCGTGACTCGGCTGCCTGCAAAGTCTCAGCGCTGGGATCCAACCTTCGCTTTCTCAACGCCCCGTTGGATCACAGCGGTTCGGTCTGGGAATGTGCTAAAGTTGTCGTGCGCTGTTGGGGGACCGAGGCTACGAGGAAAACATTTCTGCCCACAGCGGGCGGGGAGTGGGTCCAGAATTACGCTATCGGCCGCTGGTGGGCAAAAGCCGCCTCTGCTCCAGCAGCAGAGCGGCAGAAAACGGCTGTCCGCATCCAGAAGGTGCGTTCGGAAGCACCGCCCGTCTCTCGCAGCGTTGCAAGAGTTGGCCCGGGCTCAAAGCTCCCCCGAGCGCCTGGATGCAGGGAGGGATGCGGAGAGGGATCCGCTCCTTTCTTTGTCTTCTGCAGCGAGGATGCCCTCGGCAGAACGCATCCTGAAAAGGGAGGAGCAGCCTCCGAGAGGCGGTAGGGGCGATACCCCCGAACGCGGCAGCCGGGGGGGGAGCGGGGAGGAGCCATCCGGTCGGAACAACGCCGACCCCCGCCCGCTCCTCTCGGCGCCTCCCCCTGTTCGGAGCGCGGAGCCCTCCCGGCCCGGAGCGGCGCAGCCATGGGCTCCCGGCTGAGCCGGCAGAGCAGCCTGGAGGAGGAGAGCTCCGGGGTCGAGGAACCCTCCGGCCGGGCCGACTTCCACCTGTCGTCGCTGTTGCTCCACCCGCAGAAGCTGCCCGGGGTGCTGCGGAAAGCCTCGCCCGCTCCCTACGTGCGGAGGGTGGGGTGGCTGCGGGAGATCCAGGCCACCATCCGAGAACACAAGCGGGAGCACGCCGTGCACATTCTCAGGCTGCTCAGGAAGGTAAACGCCGCGGGCGGGGCGGGCCGCCTCCGGGCAACAAAGGGGCCAGGGCGGTGCGGGGCCGGCTCTTTGTGCCGCCGTTCGGGCTAGGGACACCGCCCGTAGTTTGCTGCCACCTCCCCCGTCCCCGTCCAGGAACTGAGACTGTGGAGCGGGGAGCACGGCGGGCAGGTAAAGCGGTGCCCAAGCCATCCCAGCCCGCAGCCCTCAGTGTCAGCCTCCGGCGCGGTCAGGAGCGCTGCTCACCAGGGAAAAGCCACCTCCCGCAGTTCAGCTGGGTGCAGCCCGGCTGGAGTGGAGAGGGATCGGTGTTTCGGGGGAACAAGGCTCTGTCTGCCGCTATGCAGGCACAGAAGAGCCCCACCACGCAGACAGCCCGCTGCCAGAGGGTTGCAGAGCCCCACTGCTGGAACAGAACATATCCATTGCTCCGTCACTTTCCAGGCAAACTCGCCTCCCAGAACTGTAGGCAGCTCTGAAATAAACAGCACAGGGGACAAATGCTCCCTCTGATTTGGCACAAAATACTGCTGCTTATCAGCTTATCCTATCCCTTCACTAGATAATGACCCACTTCATCGTGGGAATACAGGCAGTTGTTGCTTCCATAGCAGCCAGCAGCCTTTGGGTGTGAGCTTCAGTGCAGGGCCAGACTCTCAGGGATGCTGTACAGCTGCAGTAATGTCTCCGCTGAGCTCTGAGTCCCAGGCTCTGCAGCACACCTCAGGGTGACCAACGCCCCAGCTACTGGCGAGCTGCACTTTTTGAAATAAGCATTTATGGGACCTAAAATTCTCTCTCTGCTTTTCATGTCCACCACCTTAGTGTTCACGTGAGGAGCATTGCCAGCCCTGCAAACAGCCCTTTTGCCATGCATGATCACAGATAACCCTCAGCAAAAAGCCTGTGTATGGTAGACAAGGGCTGAGTAAGATCTCAAAGACAGTTTAGGAGAAGCATTATTATTACAAGAAGTTGGTGGTTGCCTCTTTTTCTTCACAGCTGTGGCAGTCTAACATGAATTGACTTCCGTAGGTTTTGCCAGGGGCCAGAACCTCAAAAAGTCATTTTCTGTAGTGCTCAGCACCTCTCCTTCAGGCTGAAGCACTAAAATCCCTCCCAGACCTCGAGGTCTCCACAAGTCCCATCTGTGAGCAGTGGGGTTTGGATGCTGAGTCACAGGGCCATCAGAAGCAGAGGGTCATTGCTGAGCCCTCCTTCCCACACAGCCTGCCAGTGCATTTCAGGCCCAGCCCTGCACCCAGAATTACCACATGCTGAGCACTCCTCTTCTGCTCCCTGCCCTCTCAGTTCCCCTAGTCCCCATCTCTGTCTGTCCATCTGAAAACAATGACCGTCTGTTCATCTGCTGACAGCACCGCGGCAGGACACACATCCTGTAGTCCCAACACAGTCTTCCTCCAGAAGATGAGATGGAAACCCATCCAGCACCCCACAAGGCCTCCAGTTCTTTGTGTGCTCAAAGGCTTCCAAAACAGAGGGCTGCTAATGTGCATGGCACCTTCCAATGGCCGAACACAGCTGTCAGCCATGCTGGGGGCAGATTATCGCAACCAATTCTCACATGTCCAATGTTTCAAAGCACCGTGATCAGCATCTTTCATCATTCACAACAATACATCACTCTTCAGCTAAGCTCAGCCCTTAGCTCAGTCCCTATCATGTCTCTCCTCACACAGACTGCTTACCTGAGCAGTATCTCTCTCAGGAGTCGCTGGTTAACATGTCCCAGGTGAGGATCTGTTTGTAACCTGTAACAAGAGAGAGACCTGATTCACTCCAGTGGGCAGTGAGGATACCACTCCATACCTTATCACTGAGCCTCAGACTGGCAGTGTTGGCACCCCCTTCCCTAGAGATGGCAGAGCAACACTGGAGCCAGAACTGCAACCCCTGCGAATGAGGGAATGCAGGCTCCTGGGAGTGCCTTCTGCCATTCCAGACCTCATCCAGCCCTGCAGATCCACCCTTCATGCTGCCGCTGTATCCACCAGCACTTCTCAGCTCATGGCCTGCAGGCCCCAAGGGGTGGTGGATCGCTCCCAGGACATCAGGAGGGTGTAATTAAATAAAGGGAGAAGCTGTAGGCAGATCTGTTGAACAGGGATGTGAGATTCTGGCATTTTAGAGGGCAGCACGCTGATAACAACTGCAAACAGTGGGAGCGCATTCATGCACGCTTGCTTTGCAAAGCAGCACTCTGATGGCTCCATTGCGTGTGTCCGTACCAGCCTCAGAAATACCCACCTGCCAGAGAAAGACCCGTTTTCTGCTGGGTAGACATCGCTCTGCTGGAGGCATCAGACCAACAGCAGTAATAGGTACAACTAGATTTCCCTGTGCTGAGACATCAGCAACCAAGTGTCCAGTAAGAGCACTGTGCCAACAGAATGGCCCGGATCCGTAATATTCTGTCTGCTTACCACAGTGCCTGGATGGGCAGTACTGCATTTTCCAAAGAACAGAGGAGGACAGGAAAAATAAAAGGAGGCAGTAAGGGAAGAATACAACTAAGAACTAGAAAATGCCCTGTGCTAAGAATTTATAGATTATCAATGCAAAGTGAATATTTCCATCTATATTACTGATACTGCTGATACTGATCTATATTACTGATTACTGCCTTGAAGGCAGTCTTAGAATGGGAATGCGGATTCAACTTAACAGCATAGCTCCAACTGGGGGAGTTTAATTACTGGTCTGACATCCACTGCTGCAGGCTCAGCCATGCCATCCTCTTGGCAGCTTCCCTCATCTATCCATGCTACACTGTGTGGGAGGCTCCATTTCCCCAAAGCCTTACGGTTTAAGGGAGACATTGGCACGATGCCTTGGCCCACGTCCAGCTGCCTCCGTCCTTCAGGATTCATCCACTGCTCGAGCTCCTTGGTTGTTTGTGCTGTGCACGCGGTGGTGGGGCTGTAAAGCATTTGATTTATTCTTGCTTTCTTCATCACATCTGTAGCCAGGGTCTTTGTCTCCATTCTGCTCTCCACTCAATTTGATCCGAGCATACACAGAGCAGGGAGAGTAGCTACAGCAGCAGCTTTGCTTGCTGCTTGGGGTTAAGATCCAGCACCTCTGCCAACAACAGCTCTGTCCCTGCTGGTTCTGCGTGCACACACTGCCAGCACACACTCTAAGAGTTCTCACTGCATCTTTCCCTGGGTGGTGCTTGAAGTACACATTCAGTGGAGCAGTGTGAACATATGGGGCACTCATTTCCTTATTCATTTCTCCTGGCAGCAGCATGCAGAATGGGTAGAGGACTCATTGCTCCTTCAGCTGAGCCCTCCTCAACAACTGAATCCAACTCAGCACCATCCCAGTTAAATCCCAGCCTTCTTGTTCTACTTTCTTGTTGCTGGGGTATTTTTCTACCCTTGGAGTACTGCCATGAGTACCTGTGATCCTTCTTCCCAAGATGTTCAGCTATATGTTTTTTTTCTGTAGGACCTGGGACTGGAAGGAACATTTCTCAATGAAGTCCTCTACAAAAATGCAACATTCCTCAACTTGGTGGATCCTATCTCCCATGACCTACTGATGAGCCTTGCTAGAGACCTGCAGTGTCCCAAAAAGGTGAATCCTCTCCTTTAGCTCAGTGTACACTGTACAATGTGGCACTGATGCAGAATGAGCTCAAATGACGAGGTGCTGGTGGTGCTCCAGAACTAGCCAGCATGCATCCTTGGAATGGTAGAGCATACAGTGATGTGCATGTATCTGTAGAAATCAGTTAGAAGAACTTCGGAACATGATTGCAATTGGGGGAGAGAGGGAGGTTACAGGCAAAAAAAAGTCAGGGATTCACTCATCTTGCCAACAGAAGACTTGGTTGTGAGGACTCATGGCAGATAAATATATGATGGGGAAGGCAGTGTTGCCATATACAATAGCACACCCCATTGGCTAGCTTATGGGAGCGGGGAAGAGGTGTTCATGGGACTACAGAGGTCCCCGTACCTCTGCCCAAGCTGGTGACTCTGGGAGGAGGACAAGAGCCCCTCCCTAAGGCTTTATCACATGAGACAACCCTAACCCATCACTGCATCCCACAGCAACACCAGCACCTACGGCTGTTACCCTTTATCACCACAAGCACCATCTGTTCACTCATCGGGCTCAGCAAGTGTCATGCTTGCTTTATAGAGAGGGCAACAGAGTGAACTTATGCAAAGATGGATATTAAGCGCACACAGCTCAGAGCAGGCAGTGGTACCCTGGGGAAAATGCTGAAAGCCTGGTGCAAATTAGCAGCATTCTAATCCTCATCACAGCTGTAAGACAGCATGAAAAATCTTTTCAAGGGTAATTATTATCCAAATATAAGCATCTAAAACTACCTCCTAACCAAAGTTCATACGGCCCCATCTCTGGTTGTTTTAGCAGACAATCTTGGCCCTCTCACTGTGCAGTGGAAGTGACACAAGCGGACATTACCTTGTCCAGCAGACAACACACTGATTTTTGTGCACCTGCATACACCCCTCTCCTCTACTTACTTACATGCACATATACTTAAATGAAATGCCATGCCTACCATTGTGTAGATAAGATTTCCCCCACAGGAGATTATGTGGGGGGGGCTGGAAAGCCCCAGCACCCCACATCTTCCCCTCTGACCCCAGATGAGCAGCCAGCAGCTGTAACAGCCTTACATGCAAACGGCTCAGCGTGATGTAATACCAGCAGGGAATTACATCAGTGAGGACACGGAAAGAAGAGGAGGGTAATTCTCAACTGTGAGCCAGCAAACGCTCACAGGGCACTGTGCCAGCATCTGTCATGAAACCTGGTGTGCACATGCTGTTGTAGGTGGCATCAGGGTACCATCACCCACATTGCCAGTGCAGCAGCAGTCTGGAACAGGGCACCAAATGCCAGTCCCTTGGGGTCCTCAAGTGAGCTGTGATGGATTAAGAGGTGCTCTGCTGAGCACAGGCTGGGATTCCTCCTGATTTGGCACAGAAAAGCAGCCATGTGCTGGCAGTGCATCCCAGGGATACTCAGCTGATTCAGGGACTGCTTAGAAGAGTCACCATGCAGCTGCTGGCCCACAGTATGGCTCTTTAACTTCTTGCAATAAAGAATAAATTAGCATATGTTCTGACAGCTTTACTATGTGTTTACCTATCAAATCCCTAAATGCACATGTTGCACCATGGCTGGAGGGCTGAGGAATAGGAATGCAGGTGTCTGTATGACAGAGGAGGCAGAAATCCCAACCTTCAGCAACTTCCATTTGTCATTCTGCTTCACCAGGGGAAGAGAGATGCTTTCAGAGTCACAGAGGTGGAGAATGCACGCAAAAAGAAACTCAAGAGAGCTGCAGCCACCTCGGTGCTGATGAGTTAGTTGTTGCAGGGGCTGGAGGGAACTACTGTTGTTGGGAAGCTCCCAAACTCAGACCTCCAGGAAAAAAAGCAGACTGCAAGGAAGCAAGGTGCAGTGCAGGGACCTGGCTGGTTCCTTGTTCCAGCATCTCCTAGCTGAGCACAGGGAGGAATAAGAGTCCAGGTTTGCAGCCCCACTCCCCAGTCAAGGCAGGAAAATGCCAGGCTGGGATCCTTCCTGGCAGTGTGGGGTTCTTACTTGTTCCTGGCACCCCAGAAGGGCATGCTGTGCTGCAGAGACATCTCCAGCCTTTTTGCCATTCCTCTTTCATCCTCTTTTCCATCTTTTCTTGTCTACAGTCCCATGCTCCACTATCACCCAGTCCCTTTCCCACCTCCCACCCCTTGCCTCCTGTTCTGCAGCAGCACACAGAGCCTAAACTACCCCTTTGCTTGCAGGAGTACGACCCCTGGAAGTCCTCAGACAGGATCTGCAGGCAGCTGATCTACCACCTGACACCACACTCCAAATGGCACCGGCATGGCATGCCCCGCAGGAAGTCCCAAGTGTGGTAAGTTCTTCAATCTCTCCCAAGTGCATCAAAATCAGTCCTGCTGTCACAGTGAAAAGGCAGCACAGACAGCAGTGCTTGCAAAGTATGCAGCCTCACAAGCACCTTAAGCTGGCAGCCCTACAGACACAGCCCAGACACAGCTGCAAGGTGTTGTTTAAGACAGAATGATTTGAATATGTAACAGCAGCACTTTCTTATTGAAAAACAGGAGAGGAACTGGTTTATGGTTCGTGGCAAAAGGCACCTGCAGAGTTGGCATCTTTGGCTGCTGCTGGTAACAGAAAAGCAAGGAATTGCTGCTTCGCTTGGAGATATCAGGGCCGCATTCTGCCCAGCCAGGCTGTTTTAAACCGATCTGTATTCTGTGCTTCCTGCCATCTGCTATGGAGCATTTCGCTCTGACCTCTGTCTGAACTCTGCCCCTGGCTTGTACCTTTCTGCCTTCATGGTCCTTTAAGAATACATGTGTAGCAGCAAGACTTCTGAAGGCATTTCTAATATCCAGTGGAAATCTGGGATTGTTCAGAGGAATCAGTGCATGGAAAACATATTCCCTTGCCTTTGTGATCCCCTGGGCTTGGGCTTTCATGGATCTGATACAGAACCCAATTAATCCCTTCTGAAATGCGATTTCCACTTTCTGGCAACGTGCCAAATTGGTCCAGAGGACAATTAGCATGTCCAGCCACACAGACAGCAGGGAGCATCTGCCTGGTTTTAATTACACTCAGGCAGCTACAGAGATGTGGTGTGGGAGATGGAAAGAACCCACCATACTCAAGCAAGACCACACATCAGGTATTCCCCTGTGACCAAGCAGCAAACCAGTAGGGCAGGAACTGACTCCAAGTCACATCCCCATCTACTCTCAGTGGAACCCAGCCCCCTCGAGTAAGTACAAACCTGAGCTACCCATGAATTGATGAAGTAGAAAGAACAAGATAAATGCCTTCAAGCGCTCCTATTTCAATACACAGCGATCCCAGCATAACTGGAACTACAAACTCTGCTAAGGACCAGTTGCACTTCCAATCATGCAGGAACAGTCTTATTTTAGTCATACATAGAGCCCAACCAGATCCCTCAAAGACTGTTAGCAAGACATCCTATGAGAGCTTTCAGACAAGCACATCCTTCTCTGGATGTCCTTAACCACAAACCTGCTCCCCCACTAAAGCTATAGGTTCTACCTATATAGGTTTCCACCTTTAACACTGAAGATGCAATGATTCTCACAGGGGGAGGACACAGCAGGTTGCTGTCTGTCCTCAGTGCCTTCCCTGCAGAGCCATTCCTCTGAAGTGACTGTAATACAGGCCCTGGCCCTGCTTCTAGAAGTGAAATCAGGCTGCCACAAGTCACCATCAGAGCAGCTTTTACCAGCTGAACACCCCAGGCCAGAAGCAGAGTCCATAGAGAAACATGGAAGAAGAAATCTTACAGCAGCAGATTGAATGCAAGAGCAGCTGAACTAGGGAGGGAAGATCCAGCCCAGGCTGTCCCTGGTTTCTCTGATTAAATTATTACAGATGATGCTGGAAGACAGGTCCCCTCCTGTATCCAAGCTAGTGGGTTCTTGACAGGTTAGCAGTGTCTCAGCAGTGCATGCACCCAAAGAGACTATTTCAGCTGCTCAGGTGATAGTCAGGTTAGTTATGCTGAAAGCAAAGGGCTCCATTCTCCTTTCGTGACATATCTATCTTGAGTCTGTATCTCCCAGCTGACATCCTGTGTCTCACCTGATGGTGCTGCTTGGGCAGGCTGCCTGAGCAAACACCAAGGCTGAGCTCTTGAGGAATTCACTGGGGGTTTTCAAGTAAAAAGCCTACAAGCAGGAGGATAACCAGCATGACCTTACTACACAGTTGTCAGCCTCTTGCATCCTAATGGGACTTCAGTTACAGCACTGTTTTGCAGTTCTATAGTTTAGCTCATTAAGGATGACTAATCACATTCCAGGGTACTGTACAACTCCAGCTTCTCCTCCATAAACTGACTTTACAGCGTAAAGAGAAACACGTTAAGAAACAGGTGGACATCAGGTTATTTAGGCTACCAAGAACCCTTTCTGCAACACTTTGACAGATGCAGATTTTTGAGACACAGCTGTTTTTGTTAGATCTCAAAGCTCCTGTAGCTCAGCACTGCAGGACTGTATGTTTTCCTCCAGAACAGAGCTGGACCCAGAAGGTATGTTACTTTTCATGGGCAAAGCCACTGCAGACTGCAGTTCAGAGTGGAAAGGGTATCAGCTGAATGCAGCCTTTGTCTGAAGGGCTGCACTGTAGTCTAGTACTGCCATCAAGAAGCTATAGATGATGACTGAGTTGTCTTGGGACAGCCGGTCTGGGGAACCTTCCACATCTTCTACTTACACTGTACCCAATGCTGCCTCTCTTCAGTGCAATGGATTGAACCTGAACACATAAAACATGCAGGCAGAAAACAGAGTAATCTTCACAAGCAGACTGTTCGTGGTGCAGAAAAAATAGCCCCAGTTTCCCATCCAGTAACCTGTTCTGGAAGAATAAAGGCATTTGTGCGTATGGAGTTAGTAACTCTCAGTTGTATGCATCCAGGTTTTCTTTTTCACAAGTCACACTATGGATTTAGTTCATCTGCCTGAGTGAATTGCATTTTGTAACATCTTGGCTAATCTAAAGCTGGGTGGGGAACTGAGTGTTCCTTCTAGGTTCGTTGCTCCATTTCTCATTTATTGATGTGCACTGCCCAGACACTGCAGCATTAGATGCACTTTAAAAATGCAATGAAAGCACTTGCGTCTAGGAGACTGCAGGGAAGCATCTCTAAAGGGCTTCAGGTCTTTTTATTTCTTCTTGAAAACATCAGTCAGGGCCATAGATGACAGCTCTGGCAGATTAGATCTTAGCCTTCACATGGCATGAGATGAATATTAAGTAGAGCTCCCATTTCTCCTTTATGCAACAGAGGAAATATTCATGATCATTCTGCTTTTGAGTTAGGAAGTCAAGTTAGAGAATACCCGTCAGTTAACTAAAGCCACATGGTAAGAGTCAGATGCAAGCACAAGAACAGTTAGGGCTGGATTCATCTAGCTTAGTGCTTTTGAGGATTCTCTCATCTCACCAGAAGCAGCTGAAGCCAGCCTTTCAAAGCAGCACCCCATGCCACAAGGAAGCAAAGGCAAGCAGATTATGCTAAGTAGGCAATTATAAAGCCCAGAGCTCATCCCCTAAGTCGCTGGCAGAGAAGCCATCCAGACATGCCTGCCATTAGTCTCTGTGCAAGGAGGAACAGCAAAGAAATACTCGACTTGCGGCTAATTAACCACCTCTGGCAGTGCCTGTTAATGAAGGAGGGGATGAACAGCAGTGGGAGCACCAGGAAAACTTTGAATATAAAGTTTTGGAGGCAAATTAAAGAAAAATAAGAGGCGTAGAGGGAAAAAGCCGGTAACTCCCCAGCAATACAGACAGGGACCATTAGGCATCCCTCATTACTGAAATCCTGTTTGGCTCTTACCACTTCTTCCCAGGCTCTGCTTCCCTTAGCGTGCGGACAGGGCAAAGACACTGCATTTCCAGGATGCTGAACAAGCTCCTTCAAACCCTACAACACAACAGGATGCCAAGCACCACTGGGTCTGCTGCAAGTCTCAACAGAGCAACAAGCAGGAGCTGTCACAGCCACCAAAGAGCTTAGCTGATGAGGAAGAAGTTGAATGGCACTGATCTCTTAGGAACAAAGGGAGGGCAGGCACTGTTCCTCACTGCATGCCGCACACAGCTCCAGGCAGGCTGTAGGGTCAGGCTGCAGGGTCAGACTGCAGATCACCCTTGCTTCTTGCTCACATTGCATTCTCACTTGAAGCTGATCCTCCACCAACACAGAGAGCGTTTCTTCTCTAAACTTACTGCAGAGAGTACAAACACCATCTGCTTCCCTGCATCCAGGGTCTAGATCCTTGCTGGATGCAAATCCTGACAATTATCGATGTGTACACAGCACCAGCTGCAGCAGCACAAGGATAAGCCAGCCTCCAGCACTTCGCAGCCCTCCACCTACAAGTCCTATGGGCATCCAGAGCCATCACTAAACAGCTGTTTTGTCTCACACAAAGAAAAAAGCATCTTCAATTGAAGCTATCTTTAAGCCTATTTTACTTTCAGAAATTAAAGGATATTAGATGATCCTCTCCCCTAGAAATAAGCCTGGCATTTTATCATCTGACCAAATGTCTTATCACACCTCTTGTGGTCCACAGAGGAGTGGTTTGGGTCATGTAAAGTGTAGATATTTGGAAAGCAGTGCATAAGGCTGTTTGAAACCTTTAGGTCAGCAAGTTATTCCACGCTGTTACAGCTTTCTACTCTGAGAACTCATTAAATACATGCCTGCAGATACAGCCTCAACCTCACACGGTGAATTCCCTCCAAAAGCACAAGGACATGTAGAAACAGCCAGAACAAAGTGCTGCCAAACCCAGAGAGAGCAGGAATTTGTGGGCTGTAGAACAGACAGGACAGCCCACAAGGTCATTTCCACCTCATGCTCCTTCATGGAAACACAGCACTGTTAAATGCATCCACAAAGGGTCAGTTAATGCACTAATGCATAGTTATTCATTTGTGTTATCACATATTCATAGAGATTATTAGGAGCTGAAGGTTCTGAAATGCCTCAAACTGCATACACAAAGCAAAGCATTAAGGGCAGCATCACATCCTCCCCACAACGGCAGAAGGGCCCGGAAATACTTTAGTATTTGTGTAAAAGTTTGCAGAGGCATTCTCACCTGCCATGGCAGCTCCCATGGTGCTCCAGCCTTCTCCAAGGAAACTGCACATCCCCGTGTGCCCATCGCTCCCAGGGACTGGCTGTGCTGCGGCTGTGCAGGACACTACACAGAGCCAGATAGAAAGAGTGGGCACCTTCATACTGGTGGTTAGTTCTTACCCCAGCCTGTTCCCCCAACCCCAACAAGGTGCTTCTATACCCACTGAGCATATAAGTAACAACACTAGTGGAGATTCTAGTAAAGCTCCAATATCCTTAAAGCTAGCTGCATCTGTAAGGACAGCAAAACTAATATCATCGATATTAAGGCAGTAAGCTTCCACATTACACCAATGCACACTTCTACTCAATCCCTTGACACACCCTCATCATCCCCTACAGCCACACAGCTTCCAGTCCTCACAGCCCTCCTGCAGACCTACAACCCACCTCAGAACTCCACGTCCCACTCATTTTAAGACCCTGTAGTACAACTTTGCTTGCCCTGCAGCCTACCTCCTTGCTCTGCTCCCCTGGCAAACAGCAAGGGCCACAGCTGAAAGGAAATCTCTCTAGATTGCTCTCAGCACCCTTCTGCTCTGCCCACCTCCCCACAGCTGCAGCAGATCCCCCATGGTTTGCTGACCACTGAGATCCAAACCAGCAGCTACAGGTGGGGGATGCTGGGGAAGGCTTTTAAAGGGACGTGGTAAATCCACTCCTGGAGTGCTGTTTGCTCACAGATTATTTTTTTTCTGATAAAATATCAATTTCTCAGCCTTTTAACACTGCTCTACTGCAGCATAATTTGCTTGCAACAGACCACAGCATTCACCTCAAGAGGTGGTGAAAAACAGCTCAGACACATTATAAACCAATGCATACAGAAACTTTGCTTGCCATGGGTATTTCTGCTGTCCATACATGAACGTCTGTACATACACATCCAGACAAATCCTCTGAAATGTACTAATGAAAGAATTCAGAGCCATATGGTTAGCCAGTTCTTGAGAAGTTTAAGCGCAGAGAAGACACGGGAAAGCCCCAGGACGCAACCTGCCCAGAGGCATGGTGCAAACTTCATGCCTGTTTCCTAACCAAGCTCCGCTCTCTTTTTGCAGAACATTCTTAATGAGCCCTCCCCTGCTCTGTGTCATCTGTCTCTCTCCCTTTCCACCCCCAGCCTGAAGAACAGCCTGCAGAAGAAGGTGAGCCAGGGCTCCATGGATCTATCCGGGATCCCCCTAACCATGCGGGATGTGCACCGCATGGCATACTACCTTCAGAACAACGGGGACCACCTCACCTCTGTGGACCTGAGCTTCACTGAGCTGAACGATGACATGGTGCGCCTGCTGCTGCCCTTCCTCTGGGCACTGCCCAAGCTCACCCACCTTTCCCTCAACGGCAACCGACTGACACGAGCAACCATGAAGGAGCTGACTGATACCATGAAGGACATGAACAAGTTCCCTTGCCTGGCTTGGGTAGACCTCGGCAACAATGTGGATGTCTCATCCATGCCTCAGCCCTTGCTCGTGGGCCTGCGCAAGCGCCTCAGCCAGCAGACCACGCTGCCAACCATTTATGAGGCTCTCGACTGTGACCCAGAGATCCCCAGTGGGCAGGAGGGCGGTCGGCCAGAGGGTGAGGAAGCAAGAAGCACCCCACGGCATGCTGTCTCTCAGCAGGGCTGTGAGAGGTGACTGGACAATGAGACGGCTCTGGCACGCTGAAGCCGCCCCCATGGAGCAGTTCTGAGTCCAAACATCAAGCAGAGGACCAGCTTGACCGGCTTCCTTCGGCACTTCTCTCTCACCTTCCCTGACATCTCCCCCGAGTTTGCTGTGAGACAAAGCCCGTTGTTCCCCAAAATGTGCTCCACTCCCTCCCCTCACTATCAAACCTGTCACCCACATTACAGAGAAGAACTTACAGCAAAGGTGGTCCCCAGGCTGGGCTTCACTGGAAGACCTGTCGGAGTCAACCATTTCTTCTGGCAGCCATTGGATTGAGGAAGAGTGACAGGGAGAAACCTAAAACAGAAACAGGCTTGTAGTTTACTTCCTTTCCTTCTTTGCCTAGGCACCTTGGAAAGCTTGAGACCTGCAGTCTTGAGTGTGAAAGAAGGTACCCCAAGAGCCTAGCTGTTGTGGAGCTTCGTTGAAGGGCTCAGAAGCCAGAGCTGGAGTCCAGCAGTGTCTCCCTCTTGTGTCTGGCTCTTTTTGTTTTGCTTTTTATTTTTTTTTTTCCCTATTGTGTGTTTTGTATTAATGTCTGAACAAAGGGACTTGGTCAGAGACCATCGGATTGCATAGGCTGGGACAGACACACGGCTTGGAACTGCAGCATCAGGATATTTGCTGTGTGACTGGGGTGAGAGGGAGGGGAAGGAGGTATGGGTTGGTGGGAGCATGGGGGATGGGATGAGACGGGGTGGGAAGGCCAGGGGTTGAAAAGGGAGGGGAAATAGTCTTGTGGTTTAAAAGGACTGGTTCAAAAACTGTGGTTTTGTACACAACTTCCAAGTTTCAAGTGAAATTAAGGAGAATCAGACAGCTAAGTGCTTTACAGACACTAGAGGAGCAATCAGTGATTGTGCCAGAGGTGGGCACTTCCTAAGCTAAAGTGCAAAGCTTTGGCTCCTTACTGCATATCTCATAATGATGAGAGCAGCTGCATTGTCATTTCCAATGCTGTCCGAAACCAAACCAGTGATGCAAGATTTCTAGCGTTTTCCACATTGCTCACATTCTGTGTAAACTCAATAAACGGTTCTCTCTTGGACATGAGTGTGAAGCAGCATCGGGTCTGAGTATCTGTGTTGTTGCCAAGCTGAGCCAGCAGCCCAGTCACTGCAACCTGGCTTTTAAAAGAATCTCTCTGGGATTCTCAGCACATAAAAGAAACTCTCATACACTGAGCCACACAAATCAGCATGAAACAGACGATTATTTCACACACCTTGCTGACCTCTCAAGGTGTTGCAAGAGCAGATTGGCAATACTGAGTGATTTATCCCCTTTGGATGAAGAGTGAGGGCACTGGTTGGTATCAGTATCTCTGATCAGCTGCCAAGAGCCTCATCATAGACTCATAAAGGTTGGAAAAGACCTCTAAGATAATCTAATCCAACCATAAGCCCATGCCCAGTAAAACACATCTCTCAGTGCCAGAAGTTACCCAAGGAAGAAAGATGGGTTTACAGACACTGGCACAAGTATTACAACCTGGTATTGCAGGAGTTATCTGGTCTTAGTTGCCCATCACAGTGGAGATGGAAGAGAAAAGGTCCTGAGATAGCCAGGACATGGTGCTTGGAACGAGGGTGGGGAACGGGTAATGCTAACATAGCCAGGCCCTTGTGCAACCCAAGGAGCTAAGAGAGCTTGTGCTCCCCTGCACAGTTCTCACCCCTGGGTTTGCAGAGTAACTTCTATGGCAAAGACTGCATTTGGGGGCATAAGATTGTCTTGCAGAAGGCAAAACAGAGTTTCTCAAGCAGCCTCTCCCATTACTGGGAAAAGCTGTGCCACTTTCAGAGGTCACTGCCTGCCTCTCTTGTCACAAATCAATTTCTCCCTCTTGTGCTCTTTCCTCCCCTGTTGTGGAAAAGATCGTATTTAGTTTTTCTTCTTTTCCTTCCAAAATATCCTTCAGCAAAAATGAAAAGCATTTCAAATAGCAGCAGGATCTGCTTAAACCCTTACAGTCTGAGCAGAGCAGCAGTCTGTGCCAAGAAGAAAACTCAGGCACAGAGCATTTAAATGAAGGCTCAGTGCTGCCTGGTGAGTCAGTGGCATATCTAGAAAGAGGAAGCAAGGTGCTGAGCATTCCATCTCAGAGCACTGCCTGCAAGGCTCTGTATCATCTGTATCTTCACAGCTTTTACATCACAGAAGAACCCTTCAGAAACAAGGCAGGACCCCCACCGTGCAGCCCATCACTGACAGCTCTTCCTGCAGAGTCTCTGGCTCAGTCCCAATCACTTCCAGCCCTGCTGTATGTAGCCTTTTGGGTCCAAGCCATGCTGATCAGCAGGATGGAGAGGAGACATTCCTCCCTTTGCAAGGGAACTCTGTGCTATTGGCAGCTACAGGAGCAAGAGATATAGCATGACTTGAAACAGACTGGTTAAACCAAGCAGCTGTGGGACTGGTGTTTATTCCTCCATATGCACTTGGTTGCCTTGGTTGCTTTACCATAGAAACTTTCCCACTGAGAACTGGCTGTGACTAAATACATGCAAATGCAAATTTTGAGGTCTTGGCTTAGGAAGCCAGCAGCACCTCTTGGATCAGCTCTAATAGCTGTGGACAAATGCTGACAGCACATCCAGCTGTTCCCTGTCAGCTCCCAATGGCACTGACAGGTGGAGGACTCCAAGGAGCACAGCAGTGTGCACCCAGCCCTGCTGCTGGGAAACACCCCAGTGCACCACTACAGGGAGATACAAACCGGAGAGGAGAATGCAACACAAATGAGCCTTTCCTTGCACAGAATGTAAAAGCTCAGGGCTCTCAAAGGGGATTAAAGGGATGAGCTGCTGGTACAAGTCTCCTCATTGCTACTTACCCAGAGGGACTAGCTTTGTTGTGCTGCTAAACCAGGGTATGCCTGCCTTGCAGTAAGCCCATCCCTTGCTGGACAGCACAGCAGGGGAGACAGACCGCTGCCACACTGAATACTCTCCTCAGCACTGTACTTGCTGCTACTAGGCTGTGACTTCAGCTGTGCAAAGCAGCACACACCTCATTACCAATTTCATGCACCAGGCCAACCTCTGTCATTTCACAGGTTGGCAGCCTCCCTCCCTCTCCATGCAGGATGCAAACAGTTAGGAGTTTCCTACCTGGCCCGGCAGCCCCCTGCACACTCCGAGGGCTGAGGGAAACGGCCACCTTGCAGTGAGCAGTCAGCTGGGACTCTGCACGGGGTCAGGCAGGCAGCCCACAAAGCCCAGCCACAGCCTTGCTCAAACATGGGGACACTGAACAGCACCACAGGTAAATAAGGCCACTGGTGCCAGATGGCAGGAGAATGGATAGACCAAAACCTTTCACTATCTCGATCAGAAATGTACTTGCTCCCTCCCTCTCTAGCTGGTCAACACCTTCCTCACTCACTTATCTTTTATTTTATACCAGCACTGACTTCCAAACACAGTGTAATTACTTTAGAATGCTCCAGGTAGCGAGATGCTCAGCAGAGGTGTCATCATGAGCCTCCTGCCTCCCTGTGACTCCATCCAGTAACTGTAATTGTTTTGTCGAGGTAAGGATGCAAACACAGCTGGAAGCATGGGCTTGTCTGACCTATTTTTATTTCAAACACTTCAGAATCTGTCAAGGGCTTTCCTTCCCTCACTGACTAAGCTCTTTTTTTTCAACCTATAATTCACTTCTCATGATGAGTGCTCAGACAGTAATGGAGTTTGCACTCTTTGGGAAGACTTGACATGCTCCTTAGTAGACAGTTGCTGACAATATTACCAAAGTTCACATTGTTTCCTCTCATGAAAGCAAGCAAAAGAACATTCAGCATTTGCCTTTAGAGACAGATCATTCTGTCCACCACCAGACACATCTTGCACTTCATGAGAATTATTCCTTCCCTGTCCATTTTTGAGGCAATATGCCCCAGGTTGGATTCAACGATGGGAAGCATTTGGAAAGCTATCTAACTACACAAGCTTCATTCAATAGGCATAACTCCCATGAAACATAAGGAGTCTCAGTAAGCATGAATGTGGCCACAAAAAGACAGAAAAAAGCATTTCCCTGTACCAGCAGCAGCCCATGTGTCTCCATGTCAGACAGCTGAGTGGAGCTTTGTTCTTGCTCCCGTGAAGTCTTTTGGTTTGTGTAGCCAAGTTTGGTGTGCATGCCTTTATTTGAACTCTCTTGCAACTGATGACCTCTTTCTTTATTCTGCAGGCCCCCAGGTTCACCCAGCAGAGATAACCCCAGGATTAGCAGGGCCCAGCCCAGGAACCCTGGCTGGAACTAGCAGACAGGTCTAGAGAGGCCAGTACGTACTGGTGTCAGAACCAACTGCGCAATTTACCAACTTTTTGGGCAGATGGTTTTGTTTTTCAAAAGCTACAGTTGAAAGGCAATGAAATGGAGGATACCAAGGAATGATTCTGGCATGCCACCAGACCCTCAGAGGCTGGGTCTCCATCAGCAAACTGCCCTCCTCTGGGTCTCAGCCCTGGCCATGTCCATCCCTCATCTCTGATATGGAGTATTTTGTGGAGGATTGCTGGATACCTGTGCAAACCAGGCTCTTCTCTGCTGTTCCTGCCATCTGTCACCAAGCAGAAGCAAACCCAGGCCTCACACACAGTCTCTCTCTAAGCACACTGACCCACTGCAGAGAAAACAGGGTAGGTGTTTTGCTATTCTAATTTCAGCATCAGCACAGGGGTAGGGCTGGCTGTGTCTGAAAAAGAGGCAATGGAAACACTGAAAGCAAAGCAAGAAGAGAGGGCTGCCAGAGCCCTCCCTGCACACAGCCCTAGCCAGAGGCTTCAGCACATCCTGAGACACAAATCTCAGCCGAGGGTTAGGATTAGACTTCATGTATTTGCAGTCAAATCCTGATATGAAAAACTCTAATGAGCTCCCTAGAGCTTCACCCACTTATTCTGTGTCAAATGTGGCATATTAACTAGAAAAAGTTCGTAGCAAAAAGACAAAACAAAGAGAGCTCACTCTAATGAATACCCAGTAAGGAGACAGCAGCATTTCCTTTACGTGCATTCACTCCTGCTTTCCCCAAACCACAGAGCAGCAGCCAAGCTGTCCTCAAAAGCAAAAGGTGAGGGCTGCAGCCAAGATGATGTACTTCTCCCTGGCTCTGGAGGGGCCTCTGAGGGGCAGCTTTTTACAGCGCTTTTCAGAGAGGTTGGATATTGGCTGATAACTGAGCTCTGTGAAGGGGGAAAAAAAAAAGCCTGCTGTAGGGCTATTTTAGAGATATTTGAGATGTAGAGCTTATTCAACTGTGAAGCAGCAAACAGCAATGCCTTTTTTAGTTACAGAAGAGTCAAAGTCTCCACAGTTCATTTCAATCCCTCAGGTGGATGAAGACAGAGGGGAAAAAGACAAACTAAAACAAAAACCTATTCACCTTGCCATCTACTTCAGATTTTAGAGGGCTGTAAAACCATCAGTGAGCAACTTAAAATGCCACCACAAGCTGACGCATTGTCACATTCTCAGCTGCACAGTGTGTCTGCTGAGGGTCAGCAGTACTGCCAGCCCCCCAGATCTTCCCTCTACTCAAAAAGTCCAAATATACAACTCTGAGGGCTCCTACTAGAAACAACAAATCTTTTCCTTGATTATTACAGATATTAATTGCACTCAACACATTCAAAATAGGAAAACAGAGCCAATGCACATTTCTGTTGCTGAGGTCTGTTCTCTTCTGCCAGGTGGGGCAGAGAAAGAGGCTTCCCCCCCTGAAAACAGAACCAAGTCACTTGAAAGGAGGGTTATGAATAAGAATAATCCTCTAATCATCATCTTTGTACCTGGACAAAGTGAACTGCAAGGTGCTTTCAGCACAGTATCCAAGTATATTTGATCACTGATTTATCTACCTTGCAAGGCAAGAAATACAGTTGTTTTGACAAGCAACTTACCTATAAACCTTCAGAATACAGGCAGAGCAACCTGAATATCCTGAGAAGCATCAAATCCAAAAAGCACTATGAAGCAGCTTACAGTTCAACAGTAGACTGATGTAAGAGTGTTCAGAGACCATCACTTCTGCATCAGAGTTCTAGACATGCACCTTGTAGAGATAATCCAGCAATCGGAGCATTCACTGGGCTTCTGCAGACTTTGTCCCTGAGATCCAGGGACGCTGAACCTCTCTGTGGTTCTATCTCCATCTCCCCTTGTGAAATGCAAGGTGACAATCTCTTTATTGCCTGTAACAGTTTTGCTTAAAAAAAACAACCAAACAAACAAAACCCCACCAAACAACAACAACAACATAACGAGATGAAAGCCTGTGTGTGGTCAGTCACTTCACAGCATGGAGCCATGAAGACGCTAAAGGGCCACTTTCACAAACCACACCACCTCCCCACAGATTCAGGCATTCCCTTTCCCTTGCAGCCCAGTGCTGTTGAGCTCTAACTGCTCTGTTTCACTCTCCGTTAACATCTTAGGCACCGTGGGACAAACTGTGAGCAGTTTTGCCTCACAACAAGCAGTGGTTTGCTCTGAAGTGGACATAGTAACATCTCTCCACTGAAACTTGCTTGGAAACAGAGCAAGCCCCCAACCAGAAAACAGATTTTCAGTCTCCAGGCAAAAAAAAAAACAACACCAACCAACCAAATAAAAAAACCCCACAACAACAGTGCTTTTTTCTGCTATTCATTTCTCCCAGCATAACTACACATCTTCTGGATACAGCCCATTTCTTTGCCAGGGCTACAACACTCTCCCCTGAATTAACGATGTTGGAAGACCTCCACTTTTCATAGGCTCCTATTTGACAGTCTCTGTTGAGCAGCAGGGGACTGCACAATGTTTGCTTATGCAATGACTAGCCCCGTGCCAGGAATAATAGCCTAATAGGAACAACCGATTCACACACAAAACCAAAATACTTTTCCTATTAAAACTTTAAATTAGGGGGAGTAAAAAAAAAACCCAACTTCCTGGCTACATAGTACACTAGTCTCCACCCAGAGTTAAATAATTCTGTGCTCCAGTCTTTGAAGAACAGCTAGAATGAGTGGAAGAGGAGTGGATCTATATTTCCTCCCAAAGAAACACTGAGATGGCCCCATCAGGTTAGCATTACCTAATCTACTGAAAGGGGAAGGACCAGCCCTTACTGTGTGAAATCAGTTTAGGTACAAAAATGCATAAACCAGATTTTATTTATTGCTTCTGTGAGCAGAGAAGCATCAAAGAACTCGGGAAGAACCGTTTCTCCATTTTAGCCCAGGGCTGAGAAACAAGCAATCAAATTTTTTGATACTTGTTTGCAGAACTTCATCTTTTGCTGAATTACCATATCATTGCTCCACTGGGATGAGAGCCTTCCAACCTTTTTCACATTACAATCCCCCCCCCCAAAAAATTGGACACCTCTACTTTAACAAAAGCTCACTATGAAGCTTTAAGTAGCAATGAGATAAACAGTACAGTTATCCAGGCTACCAGCACCAGAAATTCACATCTTCCGCTCCCTTCAGCCCTCCTAGAAGAGGTTTTCTGGAGGGCATTGACACCTAGGGGTCACATCCCTTTATTGCACTGCACCTTTTCACTGGCACAGGGAAGAGATCAAGAGGCTGCTGTTTCTCCCAGTTTTGAGTGTCGGTATTAAACAAGTTTTATTACCCTAGAGAAGGGGGCTTTTACAGTATGGCATGTAATCAGACTGAAAGAAGAGAAACTACAGCTTGCCACTTATCTAATCTATGGAGCATCCCTTCCAAGTCTCTCATTCATAACACAATACCCCTCAGACATATTTTGCAGAGTTTCCTTGGAAAATGAATGGAAGACAAGTATAGCTTTGGGATCAAATGGAATTCAGACACACCTGGAGAGCAGAAGGGCACATGTGATGGATGAAACCACCTGGTGAGAGAGGAAAAATCACACAGTTCTGTGCAAAGCTATTTCTTCAGATGATTACCTCCTCCAACCATTTAGCTCTTTGCTGCTGTTATCAGTGTTCCCAGTTTTTGTACAGGAGTACAATCTCAATTTTCACTTGGGAATAACAGGTGAACTTCTACCTGACAGCAGTGTAGCTTGTCTGTCCCACATGAGTACTTCAAAGGCATCTACACTGATTAAATCAAAAGGATAAATTCATGTCAAGGCCTCAGCTCAGGACAGTCTCTATCTATCCTCAGCATCCATCACCCCAGAGAAACAGATTACTTGAACTGCTGAAGAAGAGGACTCTGTACCACCTACCAAAGTGCACATGCCTAGTTAGCCAAATGTGAGGGAAACACACAGCACCAAACCAAAATAACCTCGGTGATTATGAAGCCAGCACTCAGGGAAGCAATGAAGAGAAAGGAAAATAAGCTCAGTATTTTCATGCTAGAGTTTTTAAGAGCATTGTGCTGATGGAGTTTACAACAGAAGTTACATTCATCACATTTTTTCCTTCCAGAGGGTTCTGGTTTCCCATATTTAATTACCAACAGAGCCACCTAGTGGATATCATTTGTTAGCATGAAATACTGTTTTATCACAGTATAAGAACACGCACGATCCTCAGAGCAGCCCATAACAATCAAGCATATCTGTTAATGTAGTCAAATTTTAAGCAGTGACATCAATAAGATGTTGCTAAGTGATGTCTGTCTTGGCTTTTGATCCTACCCGTACAAAACTTCAAAGATTTCAACATTAATTCCCAGTATCTTTCTTTCTGAAGAATGTGAGCATTTCATCCCTGACACAGCCTCAACCTGATTTCATAATACAAAGGTCTTTGTTTATGCAAAATCCAATATCTTCTTCAACACTGATGTGGATTAGAGCTGTTAATTGACTGAAAGCTAAGGCAGCACTAGTAGCGGGGGAAAAAAAAAGTCTTGTGTGTTCACTGGACGGCCACAGATATAAAGGGTGATAAATACTGACAGGAGCATAAAGATCGTCAGGCAGATACACTACAGAGCTTGTTCTGTCAGTTAAACCTACTGCAGAGGGTTCCTATTTCTTTCTGAAATCATTGGCTGCCCCCCACCCTCAGTGCTGCTGAAGGTGAGATCATACACTTCAGGGAAGAGAGGGAATCTCAATGGAGAGAACAGAAGCTTGGTGTTGCACAGAAAGGAGGACAAAGAATTTCTAATACTAATAAGAAACGTAAGTCAATCATGATTAGTTGAAACAATCCACAACAAACATGCTATTTCTGGGCTGCTCTCATTTACTTAAATACTAACGTTGTGCTCTCTAGAGCTCCCCAGTGTTTCAAAACGTTTGCCATTCCAGCTTTGTGGTCAAAACAGCACCTTTCTGACCTTTGCAAAAGAAGCTAATATCTAACCTTCCGGAAAGGCTACATGCTATTTCACAGACAGAAGGAAAAATCCAGTGGAACAGATTTGCAGCCTTCCCAAAGTGTTGAGCCTCTTCTGAGAAACACTTTTAGTCAAGTTCCCCATCTGTGGTTTGCTTCCTTTTCCATATATAAAGAAATCTTTTTGGTGGCTGTTAAGAAAAAGGAGGTAAACCTCTGAAAGCTGAGGAGTACTGGATAACTCTTAGGAAAAAAAAAAAGAAAAAAAATGTATATATAATAATAATAAAAAAAAAATGCTGCAAAGCCATCCTCACTATTAGCTCCCCTAGCGAGTACAGGGAGACCCTCTAGAAGAGGGACCCAAAACTGTCCCAGCAAGGCAACTTCTCTTTGTTTAAACCGCAAGTACACTTCTTGCCTCTCCTGTTACTAAACAAGGTAACAGCAACCTCCTTAGGCACCCATGGTACACAAAAGCCACCACCGAAATAACAAAAATAACCCTATTTCAACAGTTTGCCATCCTTCAGCACACCCCATCCTATACTAGGTTATACATATGTCAATTTATTGTGGCACTAATCAATCTCAGATTTTTATCAGGTGTTTGGTTTGTGAAGAGAAGGCAGTTCCAGCTGCCAAAGAAGCATCCAATGAAATCTTGCAGCAGATACTTGCCTAAAGTTACATCAAAAATATCATACCGTGCCATCCCTATTTTACCTGTTGACAGAAAAGTAACTCCAGTGGAGAAAAATCTCAGACTAGGTTAGCAACACAAATCTGATGTATTAAAAGGGATAAAAACCAATTAACACAGCAAGGAGGAGGCCTGTAGGTGTAATCCTACCTGCTACTGAAACAGATGTTGCCAGATTGCGATACCTGAGGCAAGTGAAGGTAGTGGCTGTCAGCAGAACACACCCAGTCTTACCAACCCATTTCCAGAGATCCCAGGTGTTAAATTAGGACTACCACAAGCAGGCAGTTAATTCTTACAATGAAGCTCCTAGCGCAGCAATAGGATGGAATTCTTTTGAATTAAAAAAAACATCAGCCTAGTTTAAAAAATAAATAAATAAAAAAATTCAACATGGGCTTCAGTTTCAGTTTTCAGATGATCCTTCTCAGAACAGCCTTGCAAAACTGAGTAGCGTTTACAGGAAGGAAATCCTGTGAAAGTAACAGATGTCCTCTCTCCCACGTAAGAGCTGGAACTAAGCTGATTGAGTTCCACAAACAACTCTTTCAACTAGTTATTAGAAAGGCTGCACTCTGCAGATAGAGCACTGCAGTTTTCCCTGACAGTACTATACAGAGGGAACACACTGATCAGCTGGTGTAAGCCAGGGGTCTCTTCTGAGTGACTGCAGATTCAAGGAACACATTTCCACAAGAAAGTGAAACACATCACTACCAAATTCCTTCAGGTGCTCACTTGAATACAAATATAGCTCAAATGCAATGTTCTAAAGCAGTTTTCTGTGGAAACCATCTTGTCCTTTGGACAGGTTCTTCATCTAGGCACAAGAAAGCAATTAACATCTCTATAATTAAGCCCAAGCACACCACAAATACATTTTACAGATGTTTCTAATGCAAATATTTAGGATCACTGCTAACCCCCCCCCAAAAAGCGCAGCTCACCAGAAAACCCCTGCTTATCATACACTGCTTTATTTACAGACAATTCAACAAATGAGTACATTAGTTCAACTTCCATGTCTGCACAAAGGGGGGTCTTTACACAGCAGAGCAGAAAAGCAGGATTCATTCATACATGTATAGACTGATGACTGCATGGAAGTATACAATTAGGCACAAGAGAGTTCAATTTAAATATTTCAACCATTAATGTCAGTAAGACAACTACATGGTACTTTAAGCAAAAATAAGCAAAAGCTACAACTAAATTTGGCCTCCTACAGATAAGCTTGTAAACTATGTGATCCTGTATAGACATTAACAAAAGCTAAAGTCAGGCCTAAGGTTCAAAAGGTCAGCCTACGTAATGGATAACCATTTCTGTGACTTTTCCTAAACATCTTTTAGATTCATAAGAAACATTTCAAATCAATGCTTGAAAATTATTATTATTTTTTAACTTCCATATTCAGGCTTCTCTGCCTAGGCAACAGTAAAAAACAAGTAACTGCCAATACAGTCAGAATGAAATCACCTCAGGCAAGTACAAACCCTGGCTAAAATGGTCTGTCTACTAAATATCAGTTGTGTGCTCCGAATGAAAAGTTTTTGCCACATCCAAAGAGAGAAATAGGAAATATAAGAATACAAGCTCAATGTACAGCTTTGAAGGTGGACCTGTATTTATTACAGATCCATAAGAAGCTCCTCTAGGAGCTACCTCAGTTTGACTGTTTGTTCTGTAAATGCAGATGCTAACACAACCTTAAAACATTTAAAAATTCTTCATCAAGAATAACTTCTAATTCTTTAGAGGGTGAGTAACAGCAGTACTGAATGAGGAGTGAGCAAGATGATCTCTGAAACTCAATGCATCACACAAAAATACAAAGAAGTCAAATCCAGATACTAAGTCCACTGTTTTCTAGACAACGCACTTGAAATCAACCTCCAATGTATTTGCCAGCTACAGAAAGAAGCCAGAACTCTAGCATGCCTAAGAAGAGCTCTATCATATAACAGCAGACGGGGTTCTGTCAGAAACATTTATTAAACAGAAGTTACCAATGTATATGTAGACAAGTTAAGAGCCCCTCTAGTAAAAAACAAACAAACAAACAAACATTTTGGTCAAAGCCAAAATTATCTTCGTTTCTGGAAGATGTTGCCACGACCCATACCACGGCCTCTTCCTCTTGCAGCCACTGAAGAAAGAAAACATCAGGGATGACATGAATTTGATGCAACACACTTATCTTGACAACTGACAAACTAAATATAAATAACTCTCAGTCTCTTCCTTAGAAGCATGGAAGCTAAGCTATAGTATGAGGCTTGGGAAGTGATAAAATTAAGTAGAAGTTTTCTGTAAAAACAACTGTAACCAACAACTACACAGCTTTGCTATTCATAACAGAGTATGCATTAAGAGCAATGAAATATTATCACACCTTTGTTCCCATTCTAATCTGTATGAATTTGTAGCCAGACAGATTTAAGACCTCCTGCTCTTCATAGAATTTGCGACAGAACTCACTATGTTTTGTCAGATGTTACTCCCCCCACACATCCTTACTGAATTTGCTAGAGTTAACCAAGGGCTTCAGAGCCCATGATTATTTCTTGATCTTGTTATAACGAGACTGTTCACATGAAAAAGGTACAAAAGAGAATGGACTGCAGAATGGCTAACAGTTACTGATTCAAAATACTTTAAGTATCAACCTAGTATTTTTACATATTTTTTTAAAGTTTAAGAACACCTAGATACTTCCTTGGGTAGTCCAAACAGCCAGCAGCCACATTTACCAGAAAACCAAAGGTGAAGTTTTACCTAACCCTAGCAAGGCCACTTACTATTCCTGAATTATTTGCAGTTTCACTATTATGCATCAGACAGTTTGAGTCTTGACTGCCATCACTCATTCAGCTTCTTACAGCTCACATTTGCTTAGCATTAGGGATGAAAACTTCCCAGTTTCTGTACAGCAAAAAGGGAAGGTAAGGAGGGAACACCAGACCACAAACACACTGTACCCACCCTGAGCTTTGAGAATAGCTGCTTTTCCTCGACCAGCTCCAGAACCCTGGTTCTTATTCTTCATGCTCTTTAGCATAGGAGCGTTCTTCAACATATCTGGTAAAATTAGAAACCGTATCTTGCTGCCTCTGATGTACACCTGCTCAAGCTGCGCCACTCGCCCATCCCTGTATGTCACCGTTATGTTGGACATCTGGAAAGTAAAGATCAGACAGTGGTCTCAGAAGACTTAAACATAGTTTTGGACTCCCACTACTCTTGCTTGTGGAACATACAGCCAGGATTCAAGTAACAAACTCAAAGCCCTGTCAAGCATACAGCCTTCTCAACTGTTATTGTGATACAAGGCATCTATGACCATTTAAACATAGCCTTAAAGCCTGTTATAACTTAAGCAAACTCACTAATTTCCCCTTCTCCTCACTTGCTTAATTAGTTTTATTAGTTTTGTTTTCTTATTCAATTAGTTTTAATAAAGTTTTACTAGTCCCAGCTATTAAGGAAATTTTTTGTTTCAACTATGACTTGCATGAAGTCAACCAAAATTAAGCTTCTTGCAATGCCTTAAAGTCCTGTGCATTAAACACAGCTTTAAGCTCATAAATTAAGAGTTTATTTATTATTGACAGACAATAAGCAAAGAACTCCTGCAGAAAGGGTGTTCACAGAAGAAAATCTTAAGATCCAGGAACAGGAATTCCCAATTCTGTGCTCTCTGATGTGCTCAGTAATCTGCAATTCACTTCATTACTGTAAGTACATAGAGTAGAAGGATTTTATTTAGCCTAAAACTAAAAGTAAAGGTCTTTAAATCACGCTGTCAGTCTGCTGGGTGTGGCCATTTCCAAACTCAGATGAGATTAACTTCTTTTTAGCCATCTTGAGCTGCACACCTGGCAATTCATGTTGTCTTCAGCTTCAATGAGCTTCCCACGGTACACTTCCCCAGTGTTGGTCTCACAAGTCACAATGTGGCCCTCTGCCTCGTGCAGGACTTTAATGGGCACTCCGATCGACATGGCTGCAGCGCTGCGGCTCTAATCCTGGGACAAGGAGGAAAAAATAAAAGCGAAAAAAGGAAACAACTACGAGTTGTTTTGCAGTTAGGCTTTGACCACAGGAGGTGATTTTCTCTCTTGAACAAAGACCTCACTGCTTTGACAATACACTGCTGTACAGCCGCCGCCCTCAGTGCTCCGCCTGAGAAAACACAGCGCGCCCCACATACAGCCCCACGCGGCCTCCCCGCGCATTCTTCGGCCTATCCCAAGGCCCGGCCCAGCGGAAGGCTGAGAGCGGCCCACCCCCTCAGGCCGCAGCTGCCGCTCTCGAGGGTCTGCGCACCGCCCGAAGAAGCCGAAAGCATACAGCAAACTCCCACAGCGAAATCCCCAGCAACATTCACCTCCCACCAACCGCCCAGAGCCGCAAACGCACCCTAATGGCCTCCGCCTTCCCGCCGTGCACCGCGCCCCGGAAGCGGAAGTGCAACGGCGCAGATCCCCTACTGCTCCCGCCCCCCCGGGCCGCGGCGCTTCGACCCGATGGTTCCGCTGCACTCTTGGCCCTCCCGGGGGCACCTCCCTCCCTCCCAGCTCCGAGCAGCCTCCCCGGGGCCCGCCCACTCCGCAGCCGGGAGGAGCCAGTGCCGCACCAGGGCATGCCGCGGCCCTGGGTCCGGCGGGGCGGGCAGTGAGCGGGCAGCCGCCGCCATGAGGAGCCCCCGGGAGCCGGGGGAGCCCCCTCCGCAGACAGGTCAGTGCAGCTCCGGGGAGCGCGGGGCCTTGTCTTGGGGGCGGCCTGCCCGCTGCCGGCCGAGCAGTTGGCAGAGCTAAGAGTGCTCCGCCTTGTTTACAGCTCCGTGTCGGGCCGTGGCGTACCGAGCTGACAGCTCTGCGGGGGGCGGGGATGGGAACCGGGCAGCGCTGGGCCTGGCTGTTACCTTTGAAGGTAGCGCGTATGGAGAACAGCCACTTGCCCAGTGAATTGTGGAGGTGTTAGAGGGCCCTGGATGGTAACAGAATGGGGACCTGCTCATAACACACCGCCAATGCTTACAGACCTGCTTCAAGCGGGATTTGGGGATCTGTTTTTCCTTCGGGAGACTGAAGTATAATCAACGTTGCTAACAAACATTGTATACACCAATGGGTGTGCCAGCTTTCAAAGTTATGATTAAACCCAGTGACATGATTGAGAAAATGCACCGCGTTGGCTCGTTGCTGCAGTAAGCCATAACTCTGTGAGAAAACAATTTAAAATTGCAAAACATTATCCATAAAGTTTTACAAATAAAACTGCATTGAAACTACACCAGCCCCCAGGATGTTGAATGCTTTTTATCCCCATCTGGAAGCGTAGCTGACTCTGTGTTAGCAGAGGTTTCCAAGGGTCTGTTCCAGATCGAAGGTAAAGTCATTAAGAAAAGCCTTTTATGATTAACTCACTTGGATTGACTTTGAAGTTGCAATGCCAAGTGGAAACAGTCCATCAAGCAATCCAGGCTTTTTTGAAACTGAAACCACTACTACAACCTATAAAGGAACTACAAGGGATGAATTACTGGTATTGCAGATTTTCTTGATAGAGATTGGGTTTTGTCCCTCTTCCTTTGCCCTTTTAAAAAAGACCAGATGGTGTCATTTGTGAGCTGTCTTATCTTTGAAAATTACTCACAAAAAGACATAGCAGTAGAATAGGCTGAAATCCATAGGGCTTGTAAGAAATCACTGCCTAGAGATCACGGTTGTGTCAATTTTCTACCCATTTGACCTATGACTTTTTGTTGGCATGGAATACGGAGCTGAGAACAAGCTGACTTGGAATGGTGAAGTACAGAAAAACATTCCCATACAATGACTGACAGCTTTTACATTTTACTCACGTGGGGTGTTTTCACTGCAGTTGAATGTGTGCAGCTGAAAGTGCCCATCATTCAGCAGCTGTACCACTGGGACTGTGGGCTGGCCTGCTCCAGGATGGTGCTACAGTAAGTGCTGTTTTCATTGGAAGGGGTGGGAAATCCCAACCCATGGGAGAGGGTGTCAGGAAGCAATGTCCAGGGGGATGAGGTATATTGGAGCAGCTGTGAATTTTGCTTAGCCTTACAAGAGCACATATCCCTGAATACCCTTGAAGAATTACTGCTGCCAGGGCCTAGCGCAGCAATCCAGAAGGGAAAATACAAGCTAAGACAAACTTAAGACCTTTTGAATAATTGTTCTGATTGATCAGCACTGAGCTAACAATTAAGCAGTTTGGCATGCTTAAGCTGATAAGAAGTTATCCCTCTTTCCTGTTGTTACAATTCAGAAGTGGTATTTACCACAGCAAGTCACGTAATTCCTTTCTGTATCATTATGCAATGGGTAGGTGTATCCTAGTTTCTGAGTATACTGCCTCTGTTCTGCTGAGCCCCCAGCCTGTGGGGTGAATGGTTTTTGTTCCAGGAGTTGTTTCAACAACTATGCACTATATTGCCATCTCTTTTCTTTTTTCTTTTTTTTTTTCTTTTTTTTTTTTTTGAACCTGTAGCTGTCCTGCTGAACTCCTCTTTCCTTCCACAGAGGAACATGAGCTTAGGTGCAGGAGAAATACCTATTTAGATGTCCACTTAGTAGATATGAAGGAGAAGATTTTCATTTCTCTCCATCCCTTCTGCCAAGACGTTAGTCCGTGTGCTGGTAATTCCCATCTTGACTTCTGTAACCTCTGCCTCTTCATTCCCTTTAACCTCTTTGCCACATCAGTCTGTCCAAAACTCAGCATTCAAGATTAATATTGCAGATCTGACCTTGTTTGCCCTGCTTCCTCAATTCCACATTTTTTTCTTCATTTAATTCCATTTGTTTTGATCTCCAGAACTCTCTGTAACTGCCCTTCCCTTCCCCTTTGCAACATGTCCCAAGCTTTCTTCAGACTTCATCTCCCCTTATTGCCTTTTGTGTCATCAGTGACTAAGCAAGCTTCCTTTGAATATTTATCAACTTCCTTTACAGTTCCTCCTTTTGAAATTCATCTGTTGCTTGAAGCAGGTTTTAGTCTTTAATGCTGCTTTCTGCATTTGCTCTATTAACCTTGTATATGTAGACTGTAAGCCCTTCAAGATAGTTCTATACTTGCTCAGTATAGCTTGCCTATTGTCTAGCATCCTGTATACTTTTAGCACTATAAAGCAGTTGAGATACCTGTATATTTCCAATAAGAAAAGTCAGAAATAAATCCATTTATGTATTCTCTGCTTCCTTCCCTTAACTTTGTGGCTCATTTGTGGGTTGTTTAATGCTTATTTCTTAGCCAAGCCCATTCTATCAGTTTTTCTGTCCTGTGGATGTGGAGGTTTGGGCTACAGCACGTACTGTGCTTCTCCTAAGATCTGTGCTTCCCTTCCCCTACCTCTACTAATACCATAGGTACCTGGATCATTTGGATAATGATGAATTTCAGAAAGCCATCCAAGAGCTCCGTTTAACAAAGAGCATCTGGACCATTGACCTGGCCTACCTAATGCGGCACTTTGGTGTTAAGCATAAATTTTGCACCCAGACGCTTGGAGTGGACAAGGGCTACAAAAATCAGGTTAGTATTCTTATCTACTGGAAAACGGCAGGCAGTTTTAAAAGGGACCCCTATGCATCATGCTAAAATACCTCTGCTGTCTTACTGCCAGTTAGCCACAGCTCCCAGAAACAAGGTTTACCCGCTGCCCAAACTGGATGTCTTCCAAAGCAGAAATTAGATATCTTCCCATCTTTGTTTACATCTTTGATTCCATAATATAAAGTTTTTTGTGTTTTTTTGTTTTTTGTTTTTTTTTTAAAGTTTTCATGTAGTGTTCATGAAAAGTTACAGATTATTAACATCCTTGGAGACTGGAGCCCTCTACCTGCCTACAGAACAGGCACAGCCTGGGCAGCAGCAGTGCTAGCTTCCAACATTCCCCACCACCATGACTCAGCCCAGACCTGGAGGAACCACCTCTAGAGGTGAGAGACCAGCCTCTGTGTCCGTGAGAGCTTGGCCTCTTCCAAGTTTGCTAGTGAGCACCTACAGCAGCAGTAGCTTTTGTGATGCAGCCTTCTGCCCAGTACAAACCAGAGAGACTTCCTTCATGTCGCCAGCTGAATAGTCACTGCTTGGAAATTACAACAATAAGTGACCAGGAATGAAATTAAAGTGATAATTTAGAGCAAGAATTCTTATCTTATTAGCAATGAACTAAGGGAGAGAGAGTTTTTATCCCCTCATCAAAAATGTATGCAGGGCCTTGCTAGCAGAGATGGTAAATGGTGAATTACCTAAGGTGAACGTCATTCCAGTTCACAACTTCTGTTGTCTCCAGTCATTTTACAGGAAGCACTTTGACACAGAAGAGAATCGAGTGAATCAGCTCTTTGCACAAGCCAAAGCCTCCAAGGTGCTGGTGGAGAAGTGGTAAGCTTATTGTTCTTTCTTGTTGGAGACTCTGGATCCCATGTTAGTCACTGAGCTAAACTGGTGAAAGATAGACTGAAATGAGACCTTCAGACTTTTTGTGAATCAGTCTTTTTATTAACTGTCTTGAAAGAATGGCCATAAAGACTTAACAGTGAAGTCTGAGAAGCAATAATGATGACAGAGTAATTTGAAAATGCTGATGGGAGTAGACTATTATGTATTGAATTTGATTTTCCATTAAGGTTATCTCATAGGGAATGCTTTCAGGGCTTTAATTAGCCATTGTTAAGTACCACTGTAATATGAATTAAAGAAAATGCTATGTGGACACACAACCCATTGCTGCTAGAGCTATGCAAAGAGTATAGATCACTGTTCCTAGACAGAAGCCGAAAAAAAAGATGGCATATGGGCCTTTGCAAAGGGGAGGATGAAATAAGGAACCTCAATGAAAGAACTGTAAACTCGGGAGAAGACAAAAAATTGTAGAACTGTTTCACAACTGACAATGACACTCTAGATGGGAAATAATTAAGTGTTTATGTTTAGCTTGAGTTGCATACCTTTTTGTAGTGAAGCTGGATTTAGATCTCTGTTGTAAAAGTGGGGTGAATGATTAAGAAAAGGAAAGAGGGTGCAGGACAGCCTGTACCAGGGCATTATTTGAATGCTGCAATGCAACTTTTAATTAACAGAATAGCGAAGTGTCCTTTTTCACATATACAGAGTCTGTATGGCACCACCTGTTAACTAAAGCTGCATCAACAGAGAAGGGACAGTCAGTCCATCTTGCTTTCAAGGATCACGTTCTTGATCAAGGCAGGGACAGAGTGAATATCTACCTGTGCAGTACTGAGCTTGGGGCATCAATCAGAAGAAGCAACACTGGAAAGATTAAAAAGCACGAGTTCAGTCATGTATAACACACAGTCCTACATCTGAAACACATCAAAGAGATGAGTTTTAATGCATCCGGAGTACACAGTGAAGGACAGCTTTTAACAAATGAGATTTTAGGTTATGTTTCATTAATACTTGTACTCTGTAGGAGGTGCTATAGAAACACAGCCTCGAAGGAACTCCAGCTCCTCTGTATCTGGGAGAGATGCATATTTGTGACAGAGACAATTTGGGCATTTAATTAATATACGATCTTTAACTATCAAGTTCTAATGGCAGTATAGAACACTTAAGATTTTCCCACAAGTCTCTCAAGTCTCTTAGTAACTCTCAAGTTACTAAGTTGCCAGCTCCTTTAATATATTCTTCTCCCAGACATGTGATACCTTCAGATGTTATTTAGTACTGCAGAATTCAGTACTGTTGCTCTGCACTTTAGAAGCAGCAGTGAGATCAAAAGACCTTGAATTTGGTGAGGCTTTCTCTGTAGCAAACCCTGGAGGTTTTAACTTCATCAAAAACCTGTCTTTTTTTTTTCCCCCACAGCACAGTAACAGTTCAAGACATCCAAAAACACCTGTCCCAAGGTCATGTAGCCATTGTTCTAGTGAACGCAGTCTTGTTGCTGTGTGACCTTTGCTCAAGTCCTGTCAAATACTGCTGCTTCCTACCCATTGGACAGAAGTGCTTCTGCAGAAATCCTGACTACCAGGGCCATTTCATTGTGTTATGTGGCTACAACACAGCCTCAGGGAGTATTTACTACAACAACCCTGCCTACGCTGACCGTGAGTAGCCTGCTCCTTTTGGGTGAATTCTCAACCAGCTCATCACTAACATTTCCATAATGCAAAGCCACACTAATGTGGACTTCCCATTTTAGCATGCACTTATTTCAAGCATCACTAACCAGTTTGTCAGAATAGGTTTTGCTACACTCATTAAATTAGTGCAGCAGTTTGTTCTGTGATTTACTTGAGGCACTGAGATGCACATTCTAGCAAACTCAGAGTGGTTTGAGAGGTGCTGAACTGCACCTTTGTGCTGAGTATAGCAAGATGACCAGTTTAATACCTATTCACAGCATTACTTCTGTGAGCAATGCCTTTGAGATGAGAAGATAAACTTCACTGAGTGAAGCTGTAACGTATGCTGATAAATCTAGTCAGTATATTAGTTACTTTTCTCTGTAGAGACTGCTAGACCCAGAATAAGAGCCCCTCACAGGCATCTTCTGAATTTTTACTAATACTTTGCTCCTCTTTTATACAGGGACATGCTGCACCAGCATCAGAAACTTTGAAGAAGCTAGGAGAAGTTATGGCACAGATGAGGATATTCTGTTCATCTACACAGACAGCTGACACCCACAGCTGTTACTTCTGGTCCTTTCTGGTGCAGCCTACACGGCAGCTGGCTGCTTGTCTCAGGCCACCCCCTGCAGAGATCTTCCTCCTGAACTGCAGTGGGATCTTAAACAAGGGAGGCTTTATAGACATTGATAGGACTATATTGCAATGCTGTCTTTACCTTTTTATTCCAGATGAAATATCTGATTTTGCAATGTATGTCATAGTTGTTGTTTTTTTTCCCCTCATTTTTAACACTGCACATTTGACAACAGTTTTGAAATACAGGCCCAAAGCCTGTTCACTTGGAGCTTACTTTCAAATTATATGCATGAGGAAAAAAAAAAAGCACCAAATTTATGAACTTTAACATTTGGTAATAGATGCATAGGTTTAGGTAAACAGAAGCAGAAAAAAAATAGACAATACTTGTTTCACTGTCTTTCAAAGCATCAGGGGCTGATTTTCATCCTCAGTCTAAGGATCTGAGGTTCAGCAAGGAATTATGAAACAAAGAAATACTGATGTTAAACCACCTTACCTTCAAATGATGGAATTGCCTTATTGGCTAGCCAGTATTATAGGAGTGAAACATTTACTCAAGGAAGCTTCCCACGTACAAAATTCAACTTGCAGAGTTTTAGCATTTGTAGTACCATTGGATTAAGTTTTGAATAGCAATTACTGAGATTGTTCCCTTGTGCTGCAAACTCCATCTCTTTTGGCTAAATATTTTTAGATGACTGTCTAGGGCTCTGTATTACCTCAAAAGTTTAGATAAGGATATTTTATTTGGACCTAGGAGTCTTCATTGCACTTTGCAAAATCCTCTAGACATTACGGCACCCATATGTACAATTTTCTGATGCACCCAATCTAAATACATGTTTACGAAGCAAATACAGAAATCATCCACACACTAATGGTGCATGTTTTGTGTGTAAATTTTAAATAACAAGAGAGACTAGGTTGTAACTAAAATGCTGAATCATATTTTGAGCCAAACTTTCCTATTTGCGTTCATTTAGTGAGCTTCTCAGAAGAGCTTAAATCAATTAAGAATACAGGGAATACAAGCTTCTTTTTGCTACAGTAACAAAAAAACAAAACCAAAACTTATACTGCAGCTGCATTTGGATTAAGTGGGAGCTCTATTCAAACATTTTCAAGTGAAATTGTTAGTAGCCCATTCATAATCCTGTCATGTATTACCAGGGTTTAGTGAGTGTGCTGAGGAGCACTGTAAAAGTGTAGAAATAGCCACCTACTTCAGATTTGGCCATCACAATTTCTGACAGGTAGGTAAAATTGTTAGTACTCATGTATAGCTGGCAAAATTTTGTTTTACACTTCAGGCAGAGATCTCACACCTTTGACATGGCTTTAGGAAAGGAACTGTTCAGGTTTTGGAACTGTGTGGAATAACAATAAAAGGATATTGTTATTTAGTGGGGGAAATACTTTCAGCATGAGAAAATTTCTAAGAGAAACCATCTTCTACTCTTGCTGGCTTACTGCAAACTATCTGGAAAGCATGCAGTAAGTATGCATAGTAACATCAAAAGCACTCCTTTGTACAGAAGCTAAAAAACAGCAGTGTAAGTGTAAAATGCAGTAGGCTTTGAGAAGTTATGAATGAAGTGTACACAATAAGAAACTCTCAGTGTACCTGATCCTGTTTATCAGGGGTGAAGCTGGATTACATTCTGACAGCTGTCCATGCAAAATGAATAAAAACTGGGATGTATCTGTGAGCAGCAGAGCCACTATATTAGTAGAAACCCAGAAAATGATCAGAGTACAAATCCTACAGTAGATAACACCTCCTGATCCCTCCAACATTAGTCAGTAGATGGCTACTGGTCTTGGAAATTTTATATCCGTGTTCAAATTCACAATGTTTGGCTTAGAGGGATTGTATTAACTATGTTAATAATTAACAGCTATGTAAATTACAGGCTGATAAAAATACTTACTTTCTTAACCCAGACATTTTCCTTCAGGTAGTCCATTCAATAGCACTGAACTGCCACAGAACTTATTTTTTTTAGAGCAGGCTTGGTTAGCAGAAGAATAAAATAAAAATTCTTACAAAAGATGTGTAACTGACACTCGCTTCCACGTGTGAATCTTGAGCTTATATATAAAACATGAACTTAAGGGCATGCTAAATGGTCTGAAATGTACTGAATTGAAAATACGTAGAACCAAAGCTGTTTAAGTTAATACAGATGAAATGAGAGCTCCGCTCACTGCAGCAGGATCTCTAATAGCCGAATGGAATATGGTAACGAGAGATGAAAATACAAGGAAGAAGGAAGAGGAAAGCAAAAAGGTGACTATTTAAATGACACAAAATCAGGTCAAAAAGAAACTCGCTGGCCAAGCGTCCAGAACACCTGCATTTTCTGGCACATTGTTTTCCATGGGAAGATCATCCATCAAAACACTCATTCAGAAAATGTGTAGTCAATCACTTTGTTTCCTTCATGCTGTCCATAGCAAAAGGAGGGGGTATTTTACATGCAGGGATTTTATACATAAATATATTTTTATTTGTAATTAAGCCATTCTCAATAAAGGTTTAAAGTCATGGATAACCCTGTAGCATGATGTAGCAGGTGTATTTATTTACTGGTTTATTATGAAAAATGTTGGAAAATCTTTAGAGGGCATGTTTTATACTTAACTGGCACAGCTTAGATGGTTATTTGGATTTCTCCTTTTTAGGAGATCAAATATTTGATTCAGATATAAAGTAATAATTTATAAGCTGTAAGTCGCATTCCTTCGGTACCTCCTGAATGCCTACTCCATCACTTGAGCTCTGCAAAACAAACTTTCAGTATACACTAAGAGCCTAGAATAGTCCATGCATTGTTATTAACTATATTGACTAGTAGCATCTCTGTGGCGGCTTTCCATTCACAAAGGAAAGTATGCAACTGCACCAGCCTTGCTTGTGCTTGAGCTAGTGCTTCCATTTTTATCACACAGCACAGCACTAAGCTGCTGGAGATGTTAAAAGCATCTACCTTCAGCCCTGCTCTTGGACCCTGAAGGAGTCCATCCCAGGCAGTGGTCCAACTACAGCTGAAATATATATAGCGTGATAGGAAATACAAAGAACAAAAGTGGTTTACAGGACACACAGATCTCCAAACAACTAGAACATGCGTGGGATGTTATTTAGCTCTAGCAGAACTGCATTAAATGGGTGGCAATTAAAGAAACAAGAGAAAAAAAAAAAAAACAACAACCAAAAACCATGAAAACAGTTTATGTCCCCTTTCTCCTTAAATTATGCATTTGGGTAGAGAGAATAAACTGGAAAGCAGAAGCAGACAGACACATGCAACTCAACATATTTAAAAGCATATGTAAAATCTTTCTTTTTCTAATCTCCTCTCCATCAAACTATGCAACCCTGTAGACAATACTGGATAAATGCCATCATCATTTTGTATCGATGTGTTCTTCATTGAATGTAGTTCTAATAAGGAACAAAGGTTTGGAATCGTTAGTGTAAACAAAAAAGAACTAACAAACAGAATCCATTTTTTAATTATTTTACTTCACATAGTTTTGAACCCTACTATTTGCAGAGAATTAAAATAACATGAAAATAACTTGTAATTCGTAGTAAATCAATGCCAAGTTGCACCTTTTCATTTGCTATGTACCATTTGATTGTATTGAGCTGATCTCTCTTACTCTCCAATTATGTTGGGTGTAAAACGAGGCTGGACTGCTTCAGTGAGCTTGTCTGCATACATTTCATATCTACCAGTCATCTGGAAAAGGAAATTAAAGCTTCAGTTCTGTTAGCTATGGAAGTATGTCTATAAAAAAGCAATACCTACCACATGTTGGTTTTTTAATGTAGGCATATTATTTAACTGACTTAAATAGCAAGACGAGAATTCAGTCAAAAAGCAAACCCTCCAAAGTGAAAGTCCTTCAAGTCTGCTGACTTAAGGCTATGTTTTAACATCCTGGGTAGCTGAAAGCTGAAGGTGAAAATCAGGCTTGCTTTTTTACTCATCAACAACATTCACTTTTAATTCAGTTCCGTCAAGGATAGAAAAGGAGCGTACCTGCAATTATGTCTTTGTATGATGTCCTTGACAACTGATTCACCCAACTGCCAGCAGTAAGTGTGCATATGTGTCACTGAGGGGATCTGGTTTACACTCAGTTCACCCCTTAGTAGCACAAAATTGTTGATTTGGATGATGCAGTAAGCTAGGATACTGAAATACAGCACTTTGCATTCTGGTATCCTCTTCCCAAGTGCACAGTCTGCAAAGTGAACTACTCCTTTCTTGCTAGCACGTAATGAGGACAACCCATATAACTGTTTTGTTGGCAATAAATCTTATACTGATGTGCTACCGATGGCCCATTCAGGTTTCATTGGATGTAAATAGCAGATACTGCGACAAGTTAAATAAGTGTCTACGCACTACAAAAGGATTTCTGCAGTGGACAAATGATGATTTTGTATTTCCTCATTCTCCTCATATCAAAGTACTATCTCTGTCTTGGCCACAAATGAGAGGAAAATGACATAGATATCCCCTGTCATACAAACAAAAGCCACAGCTATGCCTCACGTGCCAAAAGACCGATAGTAATGCACACCATCAACTGAAAACTGTAATGTGCTGAGAGCACAACAATTGAATTAAAAAGAAAAAGAAAAATATTCTATACAAGACAGCTAAAGGTCAGTGCTTTGCTTTTAATGCTTTTACTGTTTTTTTTTCCCCCTAATCAATACAATTGCTTTTGATTTGATGCCCTTACAATGCTCCATATGCTTTCTGACACATTACATCTCTGCTCTGCAAAGATGGCTTAAGATTTCAGTGATAAAGCATAACTAAATAAATGCCTGCACGGCTCAGAAGCCTGGGGATTTCACGGCACAATTTAAGTCCATTAGGCCAACCACCATATGCCTACCACACACCTGCAAAACATCACATGCAATTCTGCACAGAAAAGAACCTAACACTACTTTTCCATTTAATGCCTATATACAAATGAGCAGCACTCACAGAGAAATTTGGTTCTAGCTACAAAACTATTAACTAAAATGTCAACATTGTTTGCAAATGATTATCTATTTCAAATACTTGAGGTGGGAACTACTTAAATGAGCGCTGCTGCTGGAGGAGGTACCCCAAATTCACAGAACCATAGAATCATCGAGGACAGAAAAATCCTCCAAGATCCTCTAGTCAAACCGTCCACCTACCGCCAACATAATCCAAGTTAGCTTTGGCTGAGAACTCAAAACATCTAACCCTTGTTAAATCACATAAAAAGGCTTGCAATTGCCTTGGTCCAGATGAGATTAATTCAAAAGCGTGTCAGGATGCTTCAAAGAAACTATGCTTCTTTTTTCCTCTGTAGCATGTGCATGTCCCCAAATCCAGGAAGTTATCATGGTAAGATTTTTGCACATTCATATATATACAAAGGTAAGCTCTTCATTTCAAGGCTACTGCCTTGGTTTCCCTGAATTTGGCTATTCCCTTTCTGTATCCATTTATGCCTTTAGCCTCCACAACATTCTCCAAAACATTCAATTAATTCCACAGTTTAAGCTGTGGGTTGTTGAAGAAAGGCTGCCTTTTAACTGTTGTAATGCTTTACGACTGCTAGGAAAGCTTGTTTGCTCTAATATCATGCATGAATTGTTCTTAAAAATGGGCATTTCTTTGTAATTGGGCTTACCTTAAAATTCCATTTGTCACTGACTTGTCTGCAAAGATTTAGATCCATCTCTACAACAAGAAGTCCATCCTGAGTGCGAGAGAGCCCTGGGGTCCTGCTGCCATCTGGTGCAGCTACGTAACTTGAGCCATAGAAATGGCCCAAGTCATGGTGTGCTTAAAGAAATGTTTAATAAGCATGTAATGTTTGCAAATAACTACACAACTTCACATGCAGTTCCCAATAGTACTTGGTTCTATTTCCTGTGGCTGTCCCTTTGCAGTGCTTTAAGCAATATCTCATCCCAAGCAGTTTACAGCACAACCCTAAGATAACTGCAAGTTTGACAATTAGTCACGTTTCATGTACAGTACAGCTTTCAAATCTATCAAACAAATATAAAAAAAACCTAACTGCATTGCTTCTAAATAATGCATGATGCTTTCCCATTATTAAGCCACTACACTAAATGCCTAAATAAATAAAAAATGAAAGCAAGAATTTAATTGAATGCTAATTGGCAAATCATTAACTTCCAAAACAGTCAGAGATGCACACATTCAGTTTTTAATACAAGACCAGAGGTGAAAGCATGGAAATTTGAGGCAGGAAAAAATTGTACTTCATACTGTACAGCTCCAAACTGTGCCAAACATCAACCACACATACTGTACCACTGTGTAATGGATATCACCAACCTTGATGCAGCTGCACCTCTTTCTTACTTATTAATTATATTCAGTTGTTTTTTTGGTTTCTCAGCCAGTCCTTACTTGGAAGTTATGAAAAACAGAATAGAATTAGCCAAGAATATTTCTCCATGGAAAACCATTCAGACCTATGTTTTCCACCAGTCATGACACAGATGTTGCTGTTAAGTCACTTCCATGTAATTATAAGCTTTTCTTTAACCCTCAGTAGATTTATGAATTGGGGCAAAATGCCTTGGCATGTAATGCAGGCTGGTGCTATTAAGGTTAATAATCAGAAACCTGTATAACAGATTAATTTGTGGGATTTCTGTCTTCCAATCCTACAGTACTGCCTTGACTCCAAAACTTAGCCCTCTGTAAACATGCAGGAACCTCATGTAGGAACTGGTGACCACACACCATGGTACCACCACCTTCAATTGGAAGTGCTTCTCCACTACAGCTTACAAAGCAGCAGTCTTAAGTATGGCTAACAAAGCTGTCATGGGACAGACAATTGTAAGACAGCTCTCATTCTTCAGACTACACAACAAGTTATTAGCAAGCACTGCATGCAATTCCTGAACATACCTTTTCCACCGTCCCCAGAAGTAAAGGCGTTTTTGTAGTATTCCTGTGAACAAGAAGGAATCCATAGGTGGCAGTATAGATCCATTTCATTTGAGAAAACCTCACTAGTCTACCACATCTATTGCGGAAGTTTATGTGCATCTATTAAGACCTTTCTGATTACCTAAAGGGAGGGGCCTACTTTCTATGGTGGGACTAGAGATCAATACATGTTTGTACCACTGCCTGTTGCTCACACATGTTGGGAAACATGCCTCATCACAACTCTAAGAAGAAACAATTGCATTCTTACAGGTGACAGAATGTGGCAAAGGTATTTGCATAACTGCAGGAACAAGTATGGATTTCTGCAAAGAACCTTATAAAAGAACACAGGATATTTGGATGAATCCAAAGGCAGGAATGACTTGATATTTGCAACATTATTTCTGATTATAGCATTTCTGTGTCAAGAAGGAGGTAGGACCTGAATAACAGCAAACAGCAGTGAGCCCTGACTTGAGGATATGCCTCATATTCAGTCCTTCTGGCTAAAACAATTGTCATGTTGCCACAGAAACTAGGGGAATTAGCAACAGGGGTGAGTACTGATTACAAAGAAAACAATTCCAGAGTAGGAAACAGCTTTAACAAGAAGTAGACAGCCAGCAACAAAGCAGCTCTCAGTCACCGTACCATTGCTCCTCTTCATATTAAAAACACTGAGAGAAGGGGCCTTAACCAGTAGAGGAATCTAGGTGTTCTCATGTTGTTCATTACCTTCAGCTGAATTACGCCAAAATATTTGAATTATGAAATAAAATAAAGCAATGATACGTACTGTTCCCACTCTGTTGATGGGACACGTAAAGCAGTGATTAGCTATGGCAGCATTTCGTGCTTCAATTGGCCACAGGGACTCGCTGCAATACAAAGAAAAGAAGGGCTGGTATTCACTGTCTCCTGCAGAGCTAGACTGAGATTGTGTGTACAGCACTGCACATTTTCTATCAAAAAAGCCAGTTAGCTACTGAGACCGATCCTACTCGATAATCAGAATCTCCTGAAATTTACATAAAACCAAGAACCGAGAAATAAGGAATAAAACAGCTCCTTCTCTTTCACAAGCCTCTGCCTATTTTCCAACAGGTGCTTCATTTCTGACTTATGTTTAGAACAGAAATGGTCCTCTTTTTATTAAATAGTTTGATACACAGTTATCAGACTGGTTAATAGGAGGTCTGGAACTACTCAGAGCTCCAAAACAAAGGTGATACCTTCAGTATACCCCTGACAGCATTTACCTGCCAGATTCTGTGCACAAAGACAAGGTGCAGGGTACTCAAGGTGCAAGTGTCTGTCATTAATCTTCCAGTCAGACTCAAGAATCTTACTTGAGAAGGTCATGGGACTGATTGAAAGGAGTTGCTTTATTGCCTTTTTTTTCCTCAATTGCTTTAAGTCTGGCAGCCAGCTCTCCTAAGAAGAGGGGATTTTATTGAAAAGCTCCAGCAAATTACAATTTCACAGAAGAAATCAGATAGGAAGAAAAGGCTATAGACAAGAAGCTACCCCCAGAGACAGTTTTCTACATAGGTCTCAAGAGTCCTCTTCCTGCAATAAAAATTATGCGCTTAAAAACAATCATCAAGTGAAAGCCAATAATTAGGAGAGCCTGAAGCACCCAGAGTACCAATCAAGTGCTGCATGACGACAGGGTAATCTCTATTTGCTCTCCTCTTAATGGGATGTAAGTAGTCAAACATCAAAACATTATTCTAGTAGTGAAATGAATGCCCCAAAAGCATTCTGCATTCATGGAACTCTTTTCAAAGAACATTTTCAAATATTATGCAGCCTAAATGAGATCCTACCTTTTACTTTAAAAATTACCAAGGGCAGTTTTAATGACAGACAACTAAGACTATTTGATACCACACTTATTGTCTCCCAGGTGAAGGATGCACAATCACCTGGCCAGCTAAACCTGACTGTAAATTTCTACAGCCTATCATAAGGCAAAAATATTATGTAGCCAATCTAAATGTTGTTAGCTTTCAGAAGACCAGCTGGATGCTGGTTAACTATCTCAGAGACCAAACACCCACAGATGAGCAACTAAAGTACTGGAAGAGAACCAGTGACTGCAAACAGATCGATAGACCAAAATCTCAGATGGAGAAAAATGCAGAATCCTTCATGAAGGCAGAACATGGAGGTGGTATTTCTGATTCCAAGCCCTCTACAAAGTGCCTCTGAGACCCCAGTGAGGGGCTCGGAAATTCAGATGAATGAGAAATTACATAAGAGCCTAAAGCAGCTTGTCCGTCACCTGAGTGTTCCGATGGTGGCTGAAGGATTAAAGATGATCTCTGCTCCATTCAAACTGTACATGAGCCAGTTCAGGGGGTGATGGCGCCCAAAACAGATATTCACAGCAATTGTTCCAAACTGTGTCTGAAATACTGGGTGTCCTGTATTGCCTTCCATGTAATAAGTAGACTAGGAAAAAGTATAGATAAATGGATCAAAAATTGAAAGCAGACTTCTTAAAAAAAAAAAGAAAAAAGAAAAAAAAAAAGACCTCCAACACTGCTTCAATACATCACAGCTTCTAGTCACCAGTTTCAAGTTATGAGACCATAAGCAAGAACAAAGCTTTTCATTTGTTACTCACTGCAATGAGTAGTCAGTAAGAAGTGGCTCTAAGATCTACTGAGATCCAATTGAAGGTCCTTTCTGCCTCCCTTCATAGTACACCCTCGGCACGGTCTGACTTACTTACACATCAAACTAGAAGCACTACAGAATTCTACAGAAGCTTGAAATCAACCCACATATTTCCAAGCTTGAGGTATATGTCTTAGTACTCTCACCACATAACAAAATCTTCCGAAGTCATTACAACCCTCTGAAGAAGAAAGAGTGAAGATATGCTCTGTTTCAAAGAGCAAGGAATTTTTTTTTTACTTTCATCTGTTATGTAATGACACGCAACATTTCTATGAATAGCCGAGGTAATATCAGTGTATGGCTAAAATTACTTATTTACATTTCCTCTACGATAATTGCTAACAGGTGGCTGGGAAGAACTACCAGGAAAATCACAGGATAAATCCACAGAACACTCCTTAAAGAAACTGGATCCAATTGCTGGCTTAAAAGATGTCATTTACCATATGCTGCAAACTCCTGTCTTATAACATCAAACATCCCCATACGGTAAGACATGCACCAATTCCTGTAAAAGACACTGGTGAAGGCAAGGGTAGGGCGTCATTAACAGCTACCAAGAGAGACAAACTCTAAAGGAAATCTGCAGAGACAGGGGAAAGGTATGTGTGGACTTACTGAAAGCTGCCTGCTTAGTGTACAGTGGTAATCAAAAACCCAAGAAAATCTCAGGCATCTGAAATGTAGAAGAAAACATAGTACTGCTGGTTTACATGAATTCTCTGTGCCCACAGCTTGAGTAGGCTGGGCAGTTCCAGTGTTTCCATCTCAGTGAGGATATATTAGAGTTGCAATAAGCAAAGTTGACTGAAATGACGAAGGGGATGGCACAGCTGCCTTTTCAGGAGCAAGTAGAAAGGCTGCACTTCTTTGATCTGCAGATAGAAGGCTGAGGGTGATTATAAATGAGATTTACAGCTCCACAAAGGCAGTGGATAAGATGAATACAGAAAACCCGGTAGAGCAGCAGCAGCAGCCACTGAAATAACATGCATATCTGATTTAAGCCAAAATAATTACTTTTAAGCAGCTGGCAGCACTTTTAGAATGTGCTTCTACGAGTTTGTGAAAGCAAGGAGCATCAGCAGATTCACTGGGGATTAGGCAGAAAGACAGATAAGAAACAGGAATAGACAGGATCACTCTATCTAACAACCCTAATACAATGTCTGTTGATACTGGAAACATTGAAGAGGCCAGTTATTGCTAACAGCATCCCTTTGTGATGACCTCAGAGACAGCAAAGCAAGTGTATAATCCAATACTTTGACACAGTGAGGTGTGGCTCTTACCATACCAGAAGGGTGCACTGTAAAGCAGTTTTTATTGAGACTGGCCACTGTACCAACTGCTGCCACTGGTATTGAAGGAAACTGAAACACATCTGACCCAACGTAAGCACAGTTACTGCCAGGGAACAACCAGGGTCTCATCTAAGTGTGAGAGAATTGCATGATGGAAGTGGTGAAGAGTCCTGTTCTGAAGGAAAGGTGGGCTAGAGGCTCACTGTGCCCAGTAAATGGGACATGCTCTGATTTCTTATCAGCTCTCATGAAATCACGCAGCCCCTTGGGCACAGATTTCATCTCCTTTCACGTGCTTAGAGAGCATGCCATGGGCTGGGCACTCACGTAATCCTCTCAAAAGAATTCTGTGGATTGAATATATTTCCATTTTTCCTTCTATTCTCAGTTTCCCTTTATTACAAGAGGAGAAGAAAAACAACGTTATTGCTTCAGGGAATTCATCAGTTCTTATTCTTTATTCTCCACCAGAGGTCACAATCATCTCCACAGCAACAAACCGTGATGTCTCAAGAAGGATTGATTTTTGTTTATTTATATGTCCTCCCACACATGGCGGAATAGGTTAGAGACCAATCTCTTTTCCCCATCCATTTAGTTCTCACTGATTCATCAAGAATGATCTTAACAAGGATCCTTTCCCAATCTGCTCCACAGAGACGAGCCATAAAAAAAATCATTTCAAATTCAACCCTTCCTTGGGGGTTAGCTTTGCTGATAAAGAACAAAACAGCAAAATAACAGAGCTGAGCATAATCTTTCCCCATAGTCTCATCTGTTGCTAAAATTCCTCTATCAGATTTGCTCAGCTCAAAAGAAAATGGACTTAATGCTCTTCTAACAAGAAATGTTGAATCATTATAGTGTACTGGCAATATAATAGATTGCTTTGTGATAATTCTTTAATTTAGAATTATGCAAAACACTCAGTGAAACTGTATTCAGACTTCACGTGGAAAAGTAAAAGTCGTTTTTAACTTTTAAAGTGCCTTTCTTTCGTTACAGTTTCATAGCTATAAACACGAATATTATTGCAATCTGTTGATGCTCCACAACCCACTGTCTAGATACTGTTTTGCTAAAAGGCAGCTCTGATAAAATAATAATAAAAATCAACATAATTATTAAAGATTGAAGCCAATGCTGGTGATTGACAGACCTGTGCCAGAAATCCGTTGTGAGGAAACCTATTAACATCCTCCTTTGAAGAAAGCCAGACCAGTCTGACCAGGCCTAGGAGACCAAATCAACTTCCAAAACAATACAAAGTTAAATACAAAGCTTCAAGACAAAATAAATAACTTTCAAAATAAGTAAGTCTCGATTCTGAAGCCTCAGTCCAGTGCATTCAGACAGGCAGCAACAGCAACTGTAAGCATACACACAGCAGGACTTTGAAGAAAGGGCTCTGTTAATCACTCACTTTAGCTGACAAGGAGAGATTAAGTGAGGTAAAACAATGTATTTTTAGATTTTTGGTTAATTTTTAATCCTGACTTTTCTTCTGATAATTCTATGGATGGATAAACTCATTTCAGATCAGTCAGGCTCTTTCAATACTGCCTTCACTAGGCTAGTTTCTGAAGCTGATTCTGGTGAAGAGCGTTAAAAACTTGTGTGGGCTTCAGTGGAAGTAATGTGATTAGTGAACAGAAGGTACCATAAATCAGAAATGCAATAAAAAATGTAATGAATTAAGAGATTTCACAGAAAGAAACTGAATAACTGCAAAAGAACTGCGATTTCCATGACAATTTCAGAGAGAATGAGTGATCAAGTCCATAAATAATGCTTGCGCATGATCTATGAAACAAATACTCTCCAAATTAAAGAGAGTTTGACATGCTTACAAGTAAAAACTGAGCCAACCATGCACAACTAACATAAAGAAGTTGTGATTAAAAAAAAAAAAAAATTATTTTTAAAGGATCCTCAATTTTTTTTGTTGTTTCCATGAGGCAAAGAAGAGTACATGGTGCAGATTCAATGTTTGTGCTTTACCAGTCATCACATTCTACTTCTGATAAATTATCTACATATATTTTCACCAGAGGAAAAAACAATGTGATGCTTAGCAAACCACAATTTCTAGAACTACGTCACATTTCCTGCAAATACGACTGATACAATACATGGTGACACAGACAGGAGCTGCATGGTAAGACTAGCTTGACGATCACACTACTGCACCTTACCTCATTGAAATCTCCAACTCTCGGAATGTGATTTTTCCTACTTTTGCCAAGGATAGCTCCTGAGTTAGAAATGACCACTGCAGTATTCCACAGAGTTCCTCCATGTATTTCATCTCGCTCCAGGATTGGAGATACCACAACCATATCATACTTCTTTGCCAGCTGCACAAATGAACACAATCCCTCCATTACACACAAGCCTGTGGTAATTATTTTCACTTGTTCATTCAGAAGCATTAAAAGAAGTTTTCACCTTGTGCACTGCTTTGACCGTTCTGAAATGCTTAAGCCAGCATGTCAGTATTGTCATAGCTTCCCTTATCAAAGATGGATACATCAGAGTGAGCTTTCCACCTGAATCCTTCAGCTAGAAATACAAAGTACCAAGTATCCTAACTTCAACGCTCAAGCCATGGAGCTGAACTGATCAATTCACAGGTTCAATGGGAGATTGATCCCACTCCCATTCTTTCATTCTTGTATGTATTTAACACTACAGCTATATGAAAACTATTTTGAAAATACAGAAAAATTTCAAACACTGCTACATATGAAAGGTTAATGTTAAAGAACATAGGTGCAAGTAAGACACAGCACCTTCTGACTACCAGTTTACTAGCACGTTGTAACCTTTCCTTCAAACCTCTTACCTTTTTGTATTTATCCAAATTTAAAATATCTGGATGAAAAAAAATGTATAACATTCAGGAATATTTAAATGGGCAATTTCATATACCTCCAATGGTAACAGGCAAATTAGTTTAAAAAAGAAATACCGAACACAGCTGTGGTTGTCCATGTCTTGACAAAGAAGGTGAAAACTGATTTCAGAGTATTACCGATTTCTCATAGTTAAAGAAGAAATCTAACATAATCAGTGGTGGTTATGGATGGATGGGGAAGCTGGGAAGGGTTTGAGGCCATTTGTTCATTTTACCTCTTGACAGAATTTTGTTGTTAGCCCGTCCTCCGCTGACTCAGCAAATTCAGTCCAAGGAAGCTTCTCTCTTGTACAAAAAGCAAAGGGCATGGCTGGACAACATGAATGCATGGCAAAATTTACAAGAGTGTTCATGTTGCTCAAGAAATACAGAGGTGTTTCTGTTTCCATGAATACAGATAAAAATCAAACACTTCCAAATGATTCAACTGTTTTCTTTGTTTAAAGGAAAAAGCTATTTAAAAATATTTTTAGCAAGGATGAGGAGTTTTGGACCCACACAGACCAAAGCAGAAGAGAAACAATGTGCTTAGTGAAGACAGTCTTACTGGAAGTAAAGATCTAAAATAAACCCCTGTCATCAGAGTACACTTTCTGTGAACAACCCGTTTTCACAATTTGGACCTTCATTTTCATTCTGGCCTCCAGAACCCACTTAGCCTCAAATACTCTACTTTAATTAAGATTAGATTTATTTATTAATTTTTAAAGTATCCGTCTAGATGAAACAAAGTTTTAGAAGGAAAAATATGAGGAAAAGATCACAAAGGGTAACATGATGCATGCCTATAAATATCACCATTGTAGCAAATCCAGTCTTCAGCATAACAGACTTCACGGATATACTCTATACAGTTCTGCCAACAAAGATTCTTTGTGGTTTTTTTGTTTTGTATTGTTTTGGTTTTTTGTTTTTTGTTTTTTTTAATTTCTTTTCTCTCAGAAATCAAACCAGTAACATTTAACTGTTATACTGGGAAGATGTCTGCTGTATGCTTAAAAGACATAAATCCAGTACAGGATACCTGTTGAAACAGAAGGAATGTGACCTCTGACAAACTACAAAGAATCACAGCAAATACTCACTCCAAGCCTCCTGGAAACAAATGATGTTGACCCCACACATTGCAGCTACTTCCACAATCTCCTCAATTCGTCTGTGCAGTGCAGCCACCTAATTGAAGAAGCATCATGCTATAAAAAAAAATAACCTTATAATGTAACTCAGTTGTGCAGTAATATCCTGGTTCCACAAACTTTGTTCACATGATTATTTTTTTTATATTGATCTATACTTAGACCCTTTGCTTTCAGAGGGAATAAGTCAAGAAGTCAACATTCCTAAGAGAATCGGGATCTAAAGAGCTGGATTTTTATTTTTTATTTTATTTTTTTTTTAAGAATTTAGATGCTGAAAATAGAAAGAGCCAGCTACTAGAATCCTAGTTCCATGGTTACAACACCTAAATATATGGCACTTCATTGCTGACTGTACCCTAGTAAACGGGTAAAAATCTGAAAAGAATCAGCAAAAAATGTATTTTCATTGGTCACTGTAAACAGTGCAGAAGAGTGTTATGTAAGTCTGCATTCAAAGTCACTCAGAAACTTAAAACAGGAGGTAAGGACAGTCTGTTTCTGCAGTTATCTTTGAATCCTGCTGACATATGTGGATCTTGGACACTCTCTATGGGTTATTAACTCCAAACTATTTTTTTCAGTCCCTCTATCCTAAGAGTTAAGTAGATCATTACCAAGAAAAAACAACAAATCACTTATTAATTAGTCAAAACACATTGTTTCAAAGTGTTCTTTTCTTTCAGTGTTCTTGTTAAAGATAAGTGTAGGTGTTGTGCTTTGTATTGATACTTTCATGTGTCAAACAAGTGAATACCGCAGAAGTCAGCAGTGACCTACAAACTCAACAGCTGTACAGCTACTTAAATAGTTACCTACTTGTTGCTAATGGAAAACCATTTACAAAACTGGTACCTTTTTCACAGATGCTACAAAGAATCCACAAACACGATCCACATCCCAAATTATCTGTTTGCTCTCATGATAAGCAGTCTTTCCAAAACAAATTGCCTTGCAGATGTTTTGTCCTATCGATGCACAAAACTATTACCCCATGAGATTTGATAAATGCAATATTTTCCTTTAATTTCTCTACATATGCATCATCTTCATGCTTTCATGTCCATGATGTTGGTCAACATGTAATAACATCTGGTTTACTGCTGGACAAAGAATAACGCACAAAGATTTATTAATCCATATTTGCTCAAATGGATTTTCCTATAAGGAAAAGCTTTCCAATTAAAACAAGTACAGCACTGTGGTTTTCACAGCTTGCCACCTCTTTTGAGTTCAGGTAAACCATTTTTCTGTTTCATTCTAGAGGCAATGGCTTTTCATTTACAAAATCTGTGATTAAATATTTAGCTTTGGAAAAACTGCGTGCAGGTTGGGCAATTCACTAGGTAAACACAACAGGAGAGATGGTTCTGAGAAACAACAGAGCTGCACAGGTCACTCAAATTTCTCACAGTGTGTTGTGTTGAGATAGCAATGGGTCCTATTCTGCCAGACAGCCAGCAGACATTTTGTGGTGGAGCTGTAATATCAACATCCAGTCAAAGAATAGGCACATGCAAACAGCCTGAGTACCTGCACTGCCACAGCTGTGTCGGTGGGAAGAGGAATTTTGTTCTGTACCAGCCCTACTCGAACAATACGCGGCCTTCTCAGTTGCTCTGGGGCAGCATCAAATCCATAGCCCTGTAGTTCAAAATCTCTCTCTTGAGCAGACAATAGAGCAGCCGCTGGCAAGCTAAGTGTTCTGGATTGAAGATGAAACAAAGTCATTTCAAGATAAGATGCACTCCTTTTCTGCAATGCAATGGACCAAAATGATCACAAATGTCACCTTGCCCTGTGGAGACGCTGCTGTTCCAAGCTCCTGTGTCACACAGCTGTCAGGTACGGGGACTCAGGCAGCAGCCAGGTTGTGTGCAACCTCAGCTCCATGGCAGCAAACTCTCAGTCTTTCCCTCCATAACTGTGCTTTCCAGACATTGCTATTTACTACAGAAATCAAGGAGCGCATGCATGCAGACCTCTCTACCTACCTGTTTTTTCCCATCTTGTTTTCCCTCATGTCAGACCCCTGCTTTTAGAATCACAGAATCATTAAGGCTGGAAAAGACCTCTCAGATTACCTCACCTCAGGGTCACCCTTCTTCCTCCCTACAGCCCACCCACCCTCACACTGCCTCCCCCCAACCCCCAGGCTGCCCATCCCCAGCAGCACACCTCGTCTCACCCCCATAGAGGATGCGCTTCACCTCGGCCAGGTCCTGGGGTGGGATGTGCTTCTCCAGGCACAACTCCAGGGACTTCAGCTCTCCCGCCATGGCCTGGCCGTTGGGCATATGCAGCCGTTAGGCACACAGCCCCTTGGACTTTACCCTTGCTGGGTCCTGGTGGCCACTCCCCTTCCTCCTCAGCCTCCCCACTATGGTGCCCCAGGCTTGCAGCACTGGGGGGTCACTGCCCTCAGGTTGTCCAGTGGTTAAACCTGAGGTGCCCCAAAGGGTTAAAGAAGCGTGGATGTGGTCATGCCAGGTCACTTCTCACTTCTGGGGCAGATCCACCACCTCAAAAATAACTAATCTAAAAGCAGAACATCTTTAGGAGCTTTTTATGACGACAGCATTCAACAAAAAGGCTTAGAAATAGGAAGGAGATCATAAAATGACAATAGTTTTCACGGATGTGTGCATGCTCATTTTAGTTGCAGTGAGACTCTGATCGTGAGCCAGGAGTAAAAAATAATTTTGCCCTTAAGATGGATTTGAGATCAAATGTCATCAGAAAATCATCCCCAAACCATGGTTAATGTCAAGTAAAGGCTAGAACACATTAAGGCCTGGATCTAAGAGAAGAAAGGAGCACCTGAAGAGAAAACTGCACGTGCCCCTCAGCCACCCTGCTTCTATCCGCTGTCTCCACTGCAGCACTGGCCATTGCATCCCCTTCAAAATGTTACTGAAATGCAGAATATTGGTGCTTCATTGATTGAAAATAACAGCTACCAAGCCCAGGAATGGGCCACACACATCTAGACACATCACACAGATTATAAGCACTGTTTTATGAATCTTCTAGAGGATATAACAATGTTTAGCACTTCACATCTACAGCTGTTTGCTGTTCTTAGTTAAATATTAAGCCCTTTAGGCCAAAACAAAGAATATCACAGAGAGAGTGTCTAATATTTAAACAGAAAGTGCACAGGAACAGTCAGGTGTCGTCACAGCATTCTGAGATGTGACTGTGCCTTTTTTAACCCAAATGGTGCAGTGATGCTCATGGTGTGCAAAGGGCATCACACTGCTGCTGTGTGAGGGATGGGGCTCCTTGAGGCAGAAGGCCTTGAGGAGAGTCCTTCAGTCTCTGGGGGCATTTCCAAGATCAGCTAAAATTAGGGGTGACAGCACATTACAAAACAAAAGCAGTGAATATGAAGAAGAAATGCCATCATTTGAAAGGAAGGATCTTAAAAAAAGCCTGGATCATTAGTCCATTATGTCAGTATTTGTCTGGTAGCCATTGGTGTAATGTTGTGCTTGCTTTTGTGACTAAGGTCATGCAAACCTCTTCTTCGTGATTATTTTCCTGTCCCAAACATACTTCTGCAGAACAATAATAAGCAGTGAGTGACAGTTACATGGTGTTTTCCATTTGATGATCCTAATTTGCTTTAACAGCCAATTTTAAAGGTATGTATCAGCAACATTTTGTTCTATTCACAGCTGACAGATCTTTGAACATTACAGAATGAGATATCAGTGCAAAAATTCAGGGAAAATAGGAAGCCAAGTTAAGTTTGTTTCTCTATCAGCATACTCAGGATGTCAACTAACAAATAAAGCATTTCTGGAGATTCGTAGAAACAAACAGAAGGGCCTGGGTTTCTTTGGGAACTATTCAAACTCTTTTCAGCCTGGACTGCAAATGAAAAGAAAAAATAGCAGGTCTATTTTGTATCCAGCTCCTGAAGAAGGTCACATAACTGAACTTTTATCTTCCAGCTTCTATTCTTAGTGTGAACTTTCACTGACTTGTTTGTCTGTAATTTGTTAAAGCGCGCTACATGTAGGAAATGGACTTCAGGGCAATAAAACTGAAGCCCCTGAAAAGAATACTCATGAACAGTCGAGATCTGAAAAAACAGTACATTTCCTGTGCGCCGTATCAACCATCCTGCAACAACACAGCCAAGTCCAGACTGCGTGAACAGGAAATGACAAGCCTAGAATTACTAATAACGATGAAAGGAGATCAGGCTATTCCATAGGGACTATGCGTATATAAAGGTATAATTCCAGCCAACACAATAAACCTTCAAAGCACGGAATGTTAGTGTTCACTAGGAAAGTAACCTAATAAAGGAAGATGCCTTCCGTATCCCAGACAAAGCATAATAGAGAGCTTGGATCTAAATCTGAATGTTCCACCTTGGTCATTGCAGTTATCTGCTAAGTGTGATGTTTGAATCCAGATCTCAATTCTGGTGTTGACTTCATCAAATCTCTGTATTCAAACTTCTTCCCAGTGCTGCATTACCAGAACCAAGGAATTATTTTGCAAAAAACAAATCTGAACCTTTTAGCATGAAGTCAACCTACGAATAATTGGTTTGGAGGAAAACACATCTTAAGGATCAGAAACATTTTTTTAAATAAGGGAAAATTCCTACAAAACACTTCATCTCTATTGCCCTCAGGGTGGTCCACAAAGTCAGGCAAGGATTTCAGGACCACATGGGTGTAATGTGTACATAAAGCAGTTTTCTGTGCTTCTGTGATGGAGCCCTGTACCGCACAGCTACCATCTCAGAGTTAAAACCGGGTTTGATAACACCGGCTCATTCACTCTGTGCTGTAAGACCATTCCCAAGAGTTCCTGTAAAACCCCACAGTAGCACCATGGCATTAGTCAGAAAGCACTCTGGAGGATGAATTTAAGAGCCAAATATCTAAAGTTCAGGCTAAAGCTGGGAAAGACCCAAGAAAAGACTTAAACAAACAAAGTGTCTCCACTGTAACCCAAGATAGGAGTAAAGGCTAAACAGCATCACATATCAGAGCCAGTGGGCAGGACTGAGAAACAATTTCCTTTCTAAGTTTGTAATATGTTCATATACCCTCTTGGAAGAGCTCAGCTTTTTACAAACTGTGCTAATATCATGCAAATCATGTTTCCAGACACTTTCTTCTGCTGTCATTCCTTTAAATGGGTCACACAAAATTCCCCAGGGTAGCGAAATAAATAAACTGTGTCCCTAATGCAATAAGGGGACAATCTGTCTCAGACCGTGCATGGGGTCATGCTGTTTGCTAATAACACCTACCAAGGGATTTAGGTGGACGTGGATCCAGGCATGTCCTGCAAAGCCACATGATATTGATGGCCTGTCTAAAGTTGCTTTCTAGACACTGCAAGATTCTTCAAAATGACCTTCTACATGTTCCTTTCCTCATGATCACAAAATAAACTACCAAGTTGTACTGCAAAAAAGATCTCTACATTGCTTTTCCTCAAACACAGATGCCTTAAGTTTATATAGAGATAAAAAGCAATTATCTTCAGAGATACCCGATTCAAAACATTTCAAATGCAAACAACAGGCCATAAAGGGTAATTAATAAGGTTGTAAGAAAGGAAACCTAAAATATAGGGTGAGGGTACATGCTAGCTTCATGCTACTTAATATACAGCTACAGGAAGGAGGGCAGTTGGTAAACTTCCTTGCTGTCCTGCTTTGGGTTATATGCAGGTACAGATGAGATGTGGGGATGCTTTAGTGTTGGGAAATCAGAATTCTCTGTTTTGAAGTCACTCATTTGTACCAGGATTTCTTGCTACTAGTATTACTTTTTGGTTTTGCGTTTTGTTTTGCCAGGGGATAATGGGGCTGGGGGAGCTTTACACTGCTCACACACAAAGAAATCTTTTACTAATTCTACTTAAATCTTTAGAAGTACTCTTATCTGTTTTAGAAATAGGGTGCATGCATATTTAATTCAAAATGAAGATAAGGATTTTGATATGGACAAAAAATTAGGGTCTGCATTTGGATTCCCCCACCTTTCCCATGACTAACAAAGCCACAGGTACAATCACCTATGGAGCAGGAGAGCCAAATTATAAACCTCATGTAGTTGGCCTCATCATCTGCTCTTGGCTTCCTGCCATTCTGAAGGCTGGTGAAGGGGAAGTGGCTGAAGAATGGAGGAAGTTCATTGTTGACAGTACGTTTTGTCTGCTCTCTGGCATGCCTGGGACCAAAGGAGTCCCTAACCAACCCCTTGTCTGCAGAGCAAAATGTAGGTTTGTGGTCACTTTTCTTGCCTGCCTCCCTCCCTTCAACTCAACAAGAAAAGATCAGCTCACAGTTAATACAGTTAACCTACATTTGGAAGAGTTCTTCTGTTGTTAGCACTATTGTCTTTTTATCAAGAAACACTCTGCTTGCTTGCTTCGACTAAATCACACCTGGAAATGCATCTGTAAACTAGAAGAGAATCACAAATTGACCACTTTGGCTAATTAAAAAATTTCATTCTACCCTGTAATGCCTGTCTCCCTGGCGCACAGGAAGTGCATTAAAGAGATAATAAACACTCATGAAACACATCTAATGACCTAACATTTAAGAGCAGTGCTCTCATTCATTACTGTAACTTTCTGCTGAATTGTCACCATCAAGATTGCTCACGGGCTCAAAAGGTCAGTGTTATTTTTGCTGTTGAAATCACGGAGTCTGGGAAACAACTGAGTGTAAATTGCTGATAAACTGGAACAAAGACGGAGGAGAAAAACACTGAACATGTAAGAATGCAAGTAAACCAGCAGGAAAGGAGGGGAGGGGAAGAATCTCACGGACAGTTTATTAAAAGAACAAAAGAATAAAATCTGGTGCATTTGTTTTCCACTGGTGCAGGAAGCCCAGACTTTAAGCACCTACTATAAATAGAGTGCTCAAATCCTTCATCAAAGCAGGTAGTAGTCCGCAACAAAATGAATGAATTTTATGTGTAATCTGGGAAGAGGAAGATGTCACTCCCGTCATAGTAGAAGAATCTTTGTCTAAATTCTTACAGAAATTAGTTATTTCATAGCATAAAAGAGCTGGGAAGACGAAGCAGGGCCTGGAACTTGACATTTTACAGTGCAAGATCCTCAGCAAGAATATTGTTAGAGAATGAAATGAGCAGTCATCTAAATTAGGATCAAATAATCTGTTTTTGAGAAAGATGAATTTCAATCTACTGCATGGCGAACCTGAAAACCCCCAAGGAGTTCCATTCTGAGTGGAAACTGTATGTGAACTCCTTACATTTAGGAAAAAGTGTTCAATAGGGTTGATTGGGATACCATACAGAAAACAATAGCAACTTTGCAATCATGAAAAGGACAGTCTTCAGTCATTTAGTTGCCTATAAAGGGGGTGAATGGAAAGTAATCCCAAATATTCACCTCAGAGCCACGCAAGGTAAAAACAAATGTGGAATACAGGAGACTTACACTGTCCTTGAGGGAAAAAAAAAAAATCACTGAAAAGAATTTCAGGAAAAAGAACATAAATTGTTATTAGATGGCCTCAAAGCCCTAAATCTATAGGCAAGCAGTTCTGGCTAAAAGTTTGGCCAAATGACCCCATACTTTTAATTGTGTGGGCTTGGGTTTGATGCTATTTAAATTGTTCCTCAACAATTTGTTCAATTTGTTCATCTTGCCCATTGAACCAGACGCTTAATGGGTAAATTCTAGAATAGGCACTGAATATTCTTCCAGCAAGTCAAAGCCTGTAAAGAACCGTCAATAAAGAGTGGGAAAAGTGGCTTTAGCTGAATTTGTCCCATGAGCTGATGCATACCACCCACCAGACAGGAACCCAGACTCAAGATTTTAGGCATTCAGAAGCTTTATGTCTGGGCTCATACATTGACACCCAGTTTGCAAACTTCTGCTTCCAAATAACTTGATCTACTCTGAAATTTACTTCCAAGTAAACAGCTTCTTGTTCCACTAAGAGAGTATGCATACATAGTGCTAATCAGAAGTAATATTCCACTTGAACTGCAAACTTTACTGCAGTCCAAATCAGTTGCCCAGTGTAAACAAGCGCTTTCTTCAGAGAAGTGGGAAGACGACAGGCATGACAAGTTTTAAGGGCAGCTCATGGAGGGGAGATTGTGAGGCCTCAATGGCACGTTTGTGTAAGGAAGGCCAGTATCTCTGGCTCACAGCAACATGTGAAATTGGGAAGATACTTGCAGCTGCATTTGGCAGAAAAACAGTAGTAACCTAAGCTTGACACTATAAATGATGGTTATTGAACCAGCATCCTCATGAAAAAGCTAGATGTTGGCAAAAGGGCATGAGGAAGACAAAACAGAAGCTTAATTAACTTAACAGGAAAGCAAAAATCTCCTAGATAAAAGGAACAGAGCCTTTTCTGAGCCAAGTACTTAAAGGGTTCTCAGACCTTCCCAGGCCAAAGAGTTTGTGTGTGTAATGCTGACTTCCTTCCAGCTCTGTCTGTGCCAGAAATAACTCTTCAATGGAGTATATCTCATTAGTGTACCTTTTACCAAGCCATTCTTTCAAAAGAAAGCGATACTTGCTGCTGACACGCTGCTGGCAAATGAGGAAGAAGGAAGCTGCTTTTACGAAGAGCGTAGCACATTCCTCTATCCCTCTGCCCAAACACATACACATTTGCTGACTTGCTATGGCATGAGCTAAAAATTGTATGGAAAAAAATAATAACGAGAGAAAGAAAGAGGCAGAGAAAATCTGCAGTGACCAACGTGAGGGTTGACTGGCCTCTTCAAGACATCTCCAGCATTTTTCAAAACCCTTTTGCAGCCTGTATCGCTGATACTGTCTTTCAAGTCATTATGTTCTTAGCCACAGAAGGGTGAGCCTGGAGCCATTTACTACGAATGTCATAAAACACCCTGAAACTTGGCCAGCTGGGTTGTAAGTACAGAACTTACACGTTGCCTGAAGATAATACACAACTCTTCACCCAAGAGAGGCACTGAGAGAAACATAAAAAACATACTATCTATATGCTAATGCATCCATCCACTAACTAGCTGTGGTTTGCCTGATGCACTCCAGTTCAGGATCTGAGCTTTAATTTAGGAATAAAAGCTCATTTCTACCTTTCACAGTTTCAAAGAAAATAATCCACCCATGAACAGAACAGAGCAGCTGAAATAGTATCTGTTGAAGTCTGTAAAGAACCTGAAATGAAAGATCTAAGAAGTTATGTTCCACCCAGGTATCTCACTGGGCTGCAAAACTCTGAGTGGCTTAATGAAGGAAAAAATAAAATGAAAAGTGCATGTTAACTATTTCATTGTTAGACAGCAGTCTGGGGAGACTGGAGACCAGAAACACAAATGCTAATGGAAGGAGAAAGAAAGAAAGAAAGGAAAAGACTGCCGAGGATTTATTGGTAGACATAACTTTTCTGCTGAGCAAGAAGTAGTATACCAGTAATTTCTATGGAAATTTCTAATAGCAGCTCTAGAAGAGCTTTTTGTTTGGTTTTGGATCGGTTTCTTTTTTTCTTTTTCTTTTCTTTGGCTTACCACCTAGACTCCATATAGGACCTTTGGTCTAGCCTCATAGAGGAGAATTCTGTAGGTCTAAAAGAGAAGACTGTAGTGAATTTATAGTTCCAACTACCATTAAATATGGAATTTATTCTTTTCCTGGAATGCGTGGGACACTCCTCCCACAGCCAAAAAAAAAATAATAATAAAATCAAAAAGGGGAAAAAAATATTTTTTCTTGTACACAGAAGTCACCCCACACACAGTGCACTGCATGCGTATAGCTGTTTCCTGAAATATTTCAAAATTTGTTTTCCTTAGATTATGTGTCTACAGCCACCAGCTGGTCTGTGTCAAAGCCAATATATTCAACATATTATTCCATTATCCTATTAGGTTGAACATGTCCTTCCTCCCATGAGTGCTGTTAAGATATCATCCTTATATAAAAGAGAGAACTTTAGTCCCACTGCCACCTCTTTTCTTCTTCAGAATAAGGCACTATCCTCAGTGATCAGATGAGTTTTTAGCCCGTTCTGACACTTTGTATCCATATATGCAAGAAATGATACCTGGACATTTAACATCCAGCTCTCTCAACAAACAAGCTCCATACGTGCATCAAAAGGAGGAAAAAACAAAGGCTCTGAAGTCTTGAAAAGACAACGCCTGATGACTTCTTTTTTCAAATGACACTCTTCTATATTATGTTATTGGACTCTCATTTGAAACCATCACTTCTCTTCCATCAAGACAGTACTCATTTCCCAAACTGCTCTCTCAAAATGTCTTGGAAAACATCTCAAATTCTGGTCAATGACATTTCAGCTAAGGAAACGGTCACCTTCAAGTTTTCTTCTGCAGGCCCTTCATGCCCCTGGGAATGGGAGAGCAAAAATTCCTGGCTGGTTTCCATGACCTCTGGGACTGAACATTCCTTGCTTGAAGAGCCTTCCCAACCTCTACACAAGCTATGATTCTGACTGCTAGTGTCAGCAAGGATTAGTCAAAAAATGCCATTTTAAAGTTTGATAGGAGTAGGAAGGCACTAAGGAAGCAAGATAAAGCAGAGAGCAAGCATTGATGGGAAGGGAGGCAACAACCAACATACAAATATACCCATATCAAATATATGTAGGATTACCTGTGGGAACACTTAAAGTCACTTGCAGTGACATGAACACTAGTTCTTGCTTCTCTCCTCTCCAAGATATAGCTTTGGATGAGAAAGACTCCGAACAAGGGAACTTTCTCCTTTTTACATCCTAGAAAGAAATGCATTTTGAAAACAACACATATTCCTCTCCATTTGTGTGCCTGGAGATTTCCAGTTACCCCACACCATACTTTTTCACAGGATCTCAGAAGTAACTAGTGAGGCAATGAATATTCCCACAGTCACATGAACAGGAGAGAAACGTAACACGTTTCCTGGACAGATCATTAGCAATATGCAGTCTTCTGAGAGAGAGAAGAAAGAGGAGAACAGGGAGTGAAAGAGTAGCAGAGGTGTGTGAAGGATAACTGGGGCATGCATATATAGAGAGCTGAAATAGCACATAACCCCATAAACCACTAGCAAACACCAGCACAACAAATCCAATCTAGCTGATCAGACAGGCTAGTCATAGCGAGGTTAATCATAGCCATTGGTGACAATAAAGGAGCCCTTTTTTTTTTTTTTTTAACTGATGGTGGTAGAAAAAAGGCACTACTTGTCAAAAGGCAATGCTACAACATCTTCCTCTACATATATTAGACTTGATTCATTCTCCAGAGCAGAAGGGAGCCTGCAAAGGCTTCATAACCATGTTTTACTACCTATTTACTCACCTCTTACATCATTGTGTTCTATGGAAAACAGTAGTTAGTCACTCACAAACATGTTGACACAGTTTATTTCCTCCTGGTCCCAGCATAATGGCAACCACTAGCATGAGCTCAGCTCCACACCAGATTGTACCTTCAGAAGCCTCTCTAACACAGCACCCTCCTCCTGCGTTAATCAGAAAATCAAGGAAGGACACATAATGGTTACCTACCCATCCATCTACCTCTCCTCACTCTTACACATCAGAAAAGCAACAGGTGCTCCAAGCAGGGACACAGACATGCAAGTAGGCTCCATTCACCCTCTTCAAGAAGCACTAAAAACCAGAACCGTCCCAGAAAGATAGTATTTCTTTCTGCTACTACTGCATCCTCTCTGGGTATAGTTTTTTATGGTCTTTTAACATAAGGGGTATATGTTCTCCCTAGGGAGGTATGCTGCCATAGGTAAAGATTAACAGACATGCAACTAAAACATAGAAAATGAATGAATAAATTGACATCAGGTCAATGTGAAAGAGGTTAATATTAGTACACTGGGAGTGGCTAGTGGATCATGTTTTACAGATGATGGCAGAGCAGCTTTCAAAGATCTTTTTGCTGAGAAGCTGACATTGAGAGTAGTGATTCCCAACAGAGGAGAGCAGCACTGGTGCTGCTATTGTGGGATGGGGCAGATGGATGCCAGAATGTCTCTCAAAATGTGCTGTGGCTCAGATCATGCCCAGCCTCCTTGCTAATATGCTGGGGTACCATTTTTCATTTCCTTCCTTGCTGGATTGCTACTGTCACTATAAATCCAGATGTCAGCGCTTTTGGAGGGAATAAGAAATCATACCAAAGGGCTGCTCAGCACTGCAAACCAACGTTGAGTTCAGCTGTGGTCCTCAGGAATTGCAACACTTCTGAGATTCACTCAGCTCTTGCATTCCTTGTACAAAAACACAATGCCCTAATTGTCACATCTGCTGGTTCATGCTATCTCTGCTCTTCCTGTTCACCGCTGTGTGTTTAATTTCACATTAACTACTACAGTTCTTCAAAGCTTCCTTCTAATGAGTGTAATTTTCCAGAAGCAAGCACTCTTCAGAAACCAGCACCAAACTACCTGGAGAGCTTTGTGCACACAAAGCTGCAGGCTTTGGTTCAGAAGCTCTCCCCAAGGCTAGAAGCAAAATCTTAGCAGAAGGATTCCTCCCTTCTTACAGGTACAAAGAACCATTCTCTGGTCATGTTGAGTCACAAAATCTTGAATTACCAGTCTTAGAAGAATGTTTAAAGTGCAACACAATGATTTAGCAAAATGGTGGAATAAAAAAAGTGAGAGAATCAGCAGCATTATTTGGTCTCGTTCAAAAAAAAAAAAAAAAAAAAAGCCCTCTGATTGACCACAGTTTCAAAATGTTAGAGGCAAGACCCTGGAGCCACAGATTAATGGACAGAAGCTGGGGGGAGAAATCAGGGTTGCCTGCAAATGCTCTTTGTAATGATTGTGCAATTTAACCCAGCTATCAGGAAGACGGATGAATGCAGCATCTACATGTATCTCTGCCTGCAACCAACAATGGCTCAAACTGGGCAGAGGGAAAGATGACATGCTGCAATTTGCAAATAATTAGTACGCCTGTAGCCTTTCTTCACCTTTCCATCTCCTCATGCATTAGAGGCAAAATATTCACATCCCAGGCAATAAAGCCCATCCCATTTTAGACCTTATCATCCTATTTTTTCCTCCTGTTCTGATTTGCCTGCAATTGAACTTGATTCACCCATATATGCTTACCCTTTATGTATGCCCTCAGCTACTTTCATACACTCAAACAAAACTGAAATAACTGCCATTTCGTCTTTCAGTTGTCTGCTCAAAATCCACAGCTCCCATATGGTCTGGATAAACTCAGACATTGTTATATTGATGCTTATTGTTTCTGTTACTCCTTTGTCTTATTTCTATGTCTAATTCAATTATTTATTTTTTATACTGCATTCTCTTTCGGTTTGTTCAATGTGCACAGCTGCTAGCATAGCAAGGGCCAGAGCAAGACACATTTAAGGAGATCATTTCCTTTCTTGTATGCAGAGAGCTCAGTTTAACCCACGGAAAATGTCTCTCTGATGGCTCAGCACCAATCTAACACAGGAAGCACCACAGCAGCTGTTGTAGGGCCTTTGCAGAGAACTGTAGCACCGCATTTTCAGGTCATGCTGCAGACTGTTCTGACACATCATCTCGCTGTTCAACCCATGACAAATAACAGAGAGAAGCATTGAAAACAGTCTAATGCCAGGCCTCATAGGATGACTTACCTTGTTTAACAACGAGCCCTTTGGGTTTATCAAGATTCTGTTACCTTGTGCATGCTGGGACATGTTAGCAGCTTAGCTGCTAGGTGAAGAAAAACAGTAGTGAGAGCAAGAAAGTCCTGTTTCTATTGACCAGAGCTGCTCACTCTTCAGAGGCACCTAGCTGAAACACCATAACAAAGCACTGATTATGCTGCTGCTGAGTAACAAAGGAAGGTCTTCCTGAGCGCAGTTCCAAACTGCAGCCTGCAGAGAGAGAATGGAGGGAAAAACACCATAACACAATGAGAGGTATGAGCCTCCAAAAGGAAAAGGAGACCTCACAAACATGAAGCGAGAGGCCACAGGGACCAGTCCAAGGCAGAGAAGAGTTGCCACCCACTCCACCTTCTGTCTGTATTCTGGCAAGGAACCACCTGGTTCAACTAACCAAAACATTTCCAGCCTACAGCAGAACAAAGAGGGACCTGGGCTAGTAGCCTTAATAAACCCAGCATGTGAAGTTAAATCGACTGAATTATTTAAAGGCATTTTTGCTCTTAGGTTGCATATTTGCTTTGAAAAAAATCCTTCATCGTTTCTGATGATTTTCCTTCATCCTGATTTCTTAGCATCTCCACAAGGGCTTCAGCCTTGATGCTGTGTCAAAGTCATCTCTGAAGAAGTGTCCTGGTGAAGGCAACTGAGTCTCCATGGTTGTGGGGAAAATCTGCCTGAGGTGAATGGCCCAAGAAGTCAAGAGAACAGCCTGCTTTAGATTCCACCAAAGGGAAATGTGGACCAAATTAGTTGGAGCCTGAAATCCCAGACAGCAGAGGGAGCTCTCTCTGCTCTCTGTCCTCCAGCACTTAAGCCTGCCCGAGTTCAACAGCCAAAGAGAAATTAGAAATGACGTCAGAGAGCACAAACGCTGCTGAGTGAGATGCCCAAATCCGGGGCTGAAGAAGGGCCACATTTTGGAGGTTGTTTACCCTGCTGTACAGCCTGGCTGTTAACAGCCCACACCAAGTGCATTAGGCACAGGTAGGAGACAGATTCCAAAAAAGGAGTTTAATTCACATTCTGGTTTGAATCCAGAGTTTCACTGGGGATGCAGAGACAGGAGTGAGGCCTGGACTATGTCCAGGAAGCAAGCACTGGTTTTGGTCCTACCTCCTCTGCTGTGCTGCTGGATAATCCTGAAGGCTTCCTCCAACCACTGTTTCGTGACACCTCCATGTGCTGCTCGTGTGACACAGTTCCCTGTGAATCTCAAAGCCCTCGCCTGACAATCGCTGGAGAAGAGACGGATGCTGTGGGAGCCCATTCTGACCAAGTTAGTAACCAACATTTCTGTAAATACCAAATGCTAAGGAGCTAAAGAAAGAAATGGACAGGGGCGAAATGTCAAGTTTATGCTATTGTAATGCATGGCAGATGCTTCCTAGTCTGCTTACTGGCATGTCACTGGTAGCATGGTGTCTGCAATTCTGACAGCCCAGGGCTTCAGAAGTTACCTTTCCCCCAACACATGCTTCCCACATTGAAGGAACAGCAATCGCCTCTACTCTGCAAATCCTGCAATCTTGCTTAGAAGAAAACAAACCCTTCAGGCAGCCCTTTTCTGCTGCCCTGGCCAGCAGAAGGAAATGCTGCACACAAGTGAGAAGCTCAGTGCTGCTGCTGCTTCCTGGCTCCCACACTAAAAGGGAGCACGGGGGTCTGGGATGGAGGAGAACAGTCCCACAGAGAAACTGTCACAGAAGGAGCCAGGCCAGAGGCCTTGCATCCAGAGGAAGGCAGGCACCTTCAAGAGACAGCACAAGTAGCAGCTGGGTAGGCAGGGAGAGCGGAGAGACACAACAAAGTCCGGATTTACAAGAACAAAAGGGTTTTCTTCTGTTCCTCCAATTACCTCTGCCAGCAGTCCTGCCCTGTTCCTCCCCCACCCATGCAACCTCACCTTCAATTACCTCAGGAAAATTCGTTACAGGAAGATGCCCTGAGTGGATCAAATTAGTGCCTTACAAAAGCTCGTTTGGGAAGCATCCATGTGATCATTATTCAGTTAGCAGGCGGGGATGGAGTGGGGATGCCAAGTGCGGAGCTGAATGCTCAAGGCATACTGACATGGCTTCAGTATATTCAGAAGACACAGTCACAGAATGATGCCCTGCTTCTTGAAGGTACAGCAGCTTGGGGGCATGGGATCTCATAGAAACATCCTCCTCCTGTTTGTGCTGCTCCAGGAAAATGGGATGTAACACACTGCCAGCAGCTGTGAGCAAATAAGACTGTCCACACAGCAGCTGTAGAGGCAATGGGACTGGACAGAGATAAATTCCTGTCTCTGACAATAGCTAGTGGGCTCCAGGCAGACTAGCAGCTGCAAAGCACCCAGTTCCCTGTGCTGGTTCAGTTGACCAGGCACCTCTGGGACTGTGCTGGTGAAGAAAAGAGGCAGAACAAGTCTGCTTCCATCTATTTTTATACTGCAGACCCATCTGCTCCTCTCCACAGCTGGCAAGGCATGGAGCTCAGCTTAGATCCTCCCAACAAAAGCCTCTTTATGAGGCATGGGAATCCCTCCCTCTACCAACACCAGTTGGGTTGGATTGCCTGAACAGAGCTATTTTGAGCACCACAGGTGGCTTCTCCATCCAACACAGGATGGAGCAGCAGATGCCTCACCGCAACACTGCCCAGCAATACCACTGGGGACAAAGCTGAGTAGCACTCAGGACCTGCAGACATGCCACACAGCACAGGCCAACAGGAGTGCAGGGAGTGGGTTTCACAGCCGAGACAGAGCAGTGTCTACCTACACAGAGACAAAAGTACTGATTCTGGGACAGAAAGACAAGGGTAGCATCCAGTCTTTGCCCTTAGCAAACACTAACTCACCCACACCCAGGCCCTTTCCCCGTGACAAGGCATGACATCTGCTTGCTCCAAGCTCTGTCCCCCTGACACACAGACAGCAGAATTGCTCCCAGCCGTTTGTTTCTCAGTTATCTGACTGCACAGATACTATTTCCTGTGTTTATTTTTCTTGTCTGGCTAGTTGGCCTGGAGGGTCTCACCTGCTGGAAAACTGCCATTGCTTCCCAATCTGCAGCACTGACCACGGCTCAGCAAAAAACAGCCTTAGGTCACTTTTCACTTCCTTAGAACCAGAAGAGGGCAGTGGCCACAGATGCCAACATGGAACGCGTTCCTGCTTGCCTTACCTGGAAGCTGACATCAGCAGATGCATCTCTTGAGGAAACACAACAAGGGCACAACAACTGGCACACATCTGGTGCACAGCAGCCACCTGGAAAACACCGACTGTGTTGGTACATGCAGGAGGACCTCCCTACAGAGAGAGCAGAAGTGTCTGTGCAGCAAACAGAGCGCAGCCTCTTCTAAGACCTGATTCACACGCGGGCTTCAGTGCTCTGTGTCACCTGTATGTCACTAACATCCTGACCCCAGAGCATGGCCTCATGCTTCTGATGGGGAGAAAACCATCAAACTCGTCCTGGGAGGATCATAAGTCCCACGTGGTGCTTCCAGATCAAGTGCTGGTCCTCCTGCAAAGGAAACGGAGACTGCTGTTAGCGTGCGGACAGCACAGCCCATACCTCAGAGCCACACGGTGAACATTTACAGGAACGTTGTTGCTACACTTTTTTTGGGAAGCTCGGGTAGTGCTAGGAAAGGGACGGACAGCCCCAGTATCTCAGATAACTGTCTTGTGCTGCCTGGGTCTCGCACGCTGCAGTAAAGGTGGGATCACCTGCAAATGGAGAACATAGGAGGGGAAGGAACCAGCATGGGAAGTGAGTGCTCAGAGGAAGCAAGATGTAAAGATTTATTGTGAAAAGACTCAATTCCCAAGCATTAGCTCAATCAATAAGGAAGAGGGGACCTTGGGTTTAACTCAGTTGCAGTGTGTGACATGGGTTAGTGCTGCAGATTGGAAGGTCTCAGTGCAAGTCAGGGATATTACTGTATATTTCCTCTGGAAGGAAATCAAAATGTGATTTCTCATGAATTCAGAAAGAACACAGCTGTAAAAGAAGCAGCTGACTCTCAGCTTTAGTTGTGGCATTGAGTTACCAGTGGTGGGAGAAAAGACTATTTCTGTTTTTCTAATGCAACCTTTAGCATTTTGATCCTTCTGGAATTAAGAGGATGATCTTCAGGAGGGTCTGAGATTTTTTGTCTCCACCCTATTTCTATTAGTGCTTCTGGCATGAATATAAAGAAAAGCAGGAAACACTTGGAATACTGGACTGCTCCCATATGGCAGACACCTCAGAAACGAAGCAACCAGTTGTCCTTTACTTTAAGGTGCTGAGCACTCATGCAGTCAGTGCTGAGCAGTCCCCTCTTGAGGCTCTGCCTTTGGCTCAGCCATAATCATTGTGAACCCACTGTGGTCTCTCTGGGATGGGGAACACAAGCACTCACCTCCACCTCCTCAGCGCATTTTTGCTCTGCAGAGTAACTTCAGTCTGATATGTAACCATCACAAAATGGCTTCAAGTTTAGCAGCAAATGATTCCCAGTTGTTTTCAATGGAGCACTATGTTTTGCTGCCTCTGCCACCAGGGTTAGCTCAGGAAACCTGGCTGTGATTGCTCTCAGTCAGTTAGCAGAGGAGATTGCTTGTCAGGGATTCACTGGCAGCAGGCAAGCCTCAGAGCTGCCATTCCTGTCACCTGCAAAATCGTCCACATCCTCTAGATGATGGAGATGTTTAATATCGCAAGATCCAGAGTGCATGGCAGAGCTGCTCAAAAGGCAATGCAGGAAGCAATACTGTTCAGTGCTGATTGAAATGCTTGATGGGTTATACAGTAATGTGAAAGGATGGAAGTTCTTGCGCCAGGATTCACAGCAGTGCAAGCAGCATTCTTACTTTGCAAGACATTCCTTTTCTTTTTCTTGCCCAGCAATTAAAGTTTGCATCAGCATGACCTTCATCCAGCCTGGATCAGCATGGGCAGACATGCCGGGCCCAGTGCACCTGCCTGCAGAAGGCTCAGCATCTGCCATTGCTCAGCCCTTCAGCACACCTCCAGAATAGGAACTTGGCAAACAAAGCTCACAGAGTGCACTGCTAAGCAGAACATTCTGCCGAGTCCCGACACCGGGACTGCATGTTATAGGGCACTTGCCAATTCCTGAGTCAACTTTATTTATTAAACACTAGAAAGGTCATGACGAATCTCAAAAGATAAAATCTGTGTCTGTCAAGCTGCCTTCCTTATTTTCATTGGCCCAGACACTCAAGTTCCACACCAACAATAACAGGACATGGGTTCAAGAGGCACCACGAGTGCAGCTTACTCTGAGATGGCCCAGGCTTGTTTTGCATTTTTCATAGAACTGATCCAGGCCACTCAGTTGCCTCTTTATTAGGTCTCCCCCCACCTCTCCTGGATATAATCATCACACTGCACAGCTTTGCACCCCTTTAAACTCCAAAGCACAAGAGTTCCAAAGCGTAGATGATGCCAAATGCCCAAATGATGCAGCTGCAAGTTTTCCAGTAAAGTATCCAACCAAGATATGCTCAACTCCCATTTAGAATAATATCCTGGACTAATATCAGCCCAAAAGGCATCCGCATGACCTCACCAACAGCTGAGGTAGCAAGATACTCCATGTACATGGACTTTCTTCACTCTCATTCCAAGCTGTTATCTAATCTCTTTGCCTTAGGTAAGGCAAAAAATCAGAGCTGCCCAGGGCTCTGGGTAAATCCTTGGTAAACAAAACCTGAGTGACTACAGCTCTGGTGCTTCATTTTCTAAGCCAGCAGGCTTAAAGTCTACCCAGAACTCTGGAGAAGTTGCAGTCACCTCTCTGGAGAGCAGTGGGACACTCCCAGAAACCACAGTCCCAGGTCTGGAGTTCAGTGCATCGGGCTCAGACCACACAGTACGGATCCACATTCCAAATAACCTCATCTTTACACAGTTTACTCTGAACCTGGAGATCAAAAGTTCTTCGCCTTTCACTTGCCAAAATATCACCATGCTATTCTCAGCTCCACACTTGGCACAGCTCATTTGGTTTCATGCACTGTAAGGACTCTACTTTTCAAAATGAACCTCTAATTTTCTGAGATCTGGGTAGAACTTTCCTGTCACTCAGCAGGGTCTCAGTGGTATACACTGCAGTTTCACAGCAGAATAATGATGCTGCTCATGAGAGTAGTGCACTCTGCAGCCAAAAAAATCCTACAACAGTCCCATCCACTGGGTCATTTCTGAGGAAACAACTCCAATATCCAGAACCATCCTCCTTTCTTCCCAGAACAGCACTGAAGAGGAGACTGGGAGGTCAAGAAGAATAACACAGCTCCACTTATATTCAGCGAGACTCCAGTCTGCAGTGAGTTGCATCATCTAACATCAGGGATCAGAGGTGGAGTCCTCCCAGGATCCGAGCTGGCAGAAATCACACATGGAGAATCTCACTTGTTCACTTTGGCCAAATGCAAGACAGTGGGGAATGTTTCCAGTGAAAGTAAATTGTGAGGTCCATAGGGCCCCAGAAAAGTTGCTCAGCACTTTTAACCCCCCAAAATTTCTCCTTGAAATACATGGTGGCTGTGAGCACAGCAGGCGCTTGTATGCACTATTCTTAGCAGCAAAGGCTTCCTGTTCAAGGGCAGAAGTGACAAGGAAGATCCTGATGCTTTAAAGCTGCAAAACACATTTTAGACAAAGCACGTCATCCACCTGTTTGCAGAGAAAATGCCATCCTCCACTGCTCCATCCTATTTCAACACTCAAAAATGTCATCAGTTCCCAGCAGTACAGTAAATATTGCACCGATGAGCTATGCTGTCCTCAGCTCAGTCTACAGCAGCAGCCCTGCAGTTCAGTTTCTCTGGGTGACCATGCCAAGGTGTTAGATTTCCAGATGAGGCCAATTGTGTTGCCGAACTGGGAGCTCTCTCTGTTCTTCCAGGTAATTGCTTTCTTCCCAGGACCAGGTACAACCATTGTTCACCAGGGCTCCTGCAGACCCATTGTTCCTCCCAGCTCCTGGCCTTTGATGCCACAGAACAAAATGCAGGCTGTTTGTGAAAGGAGGGGAAAAATAAAAAAGCTTTTCAATTACACAGTTGGTTGAACAGCTCAGGCACAGCTGGCCACACAGCACCAGGGTGCCAGCACCTCTCCATGAAGCAGGGCCTCCAGTGGGGCCTGTCTGGGTCTGTCACCTTGTCCATGCTGACATCTTTAACAGGTAGTGCCAGGGACAGAGCTCTCCAGAAGAATGAGCCTATAGAAAAAGCTAATAAAAGAATAATAAAACATTCACAAAATAGACAGACCTCCCTTGGACAAAGACACTCATGCTCACTTTTACAAATATATTTTATTATTTTAATGCTTATTAAGAAATGTAACCAAGACAGACTCAGCAGCACCAGTGGCTCCTCACTGCCCAGCAGTCTGATGACTTCACAGATATTAAAACTTCACAGGTTCAAGAAAGAAAACAAACTTTGGTCAATGCACTTTAAATACAAATGCATGCACAGATTCTCCCTCCCCTCCCACTGGTAACTGACAAACAGAGGGAAAACAACAACTATATTTGTAAAACATTTAAATTAAAAGAGTAAGTGTTTCTTAGCGACAGCATGTGCAGCAGGTGTTCGTAGTGTCTCGGCAGACAGACCAAAGAGACAACCCTCCAAAGAAACGTGGGCAGGAACACCAGCTCCTGAGACAGAACAGGGGAAGCAAAGGATGTTCTCAGATCAACAGGTTCCAGTCTTGAATGCAATATACTCTTAAGAGTCCCAGCAGACGAATAACACAGGAAGCTATACAGAACTCTGCCTCATTTAGGGTTTAGTTGCCTTGTGCAAATCAGGAACTGGTGTCATTTTAGTTACTCTTGATGTGTTCTACTGTAAAAAAGGTCAGAAGCTCAGGGCCAGAAAGACAAAGCTCCTTCGTCTGCCTCAGAGCAGTCTGATGCCCAAAACAAATCGGGAGAGAACTACTAGGCAGCTAATGTACCAAACACCTCTAGAGAATATTTTACAGCTTCAGTGCATCACAATTGTTACAGTATGCTTGTCCTTCCCACAAAGCATGGCTGAATTGATTTTTTTAGGGGGTAGGACGGTGTGGGTGGGGTGATGCTCATGAAGCAGAAGGGTTTGTTTCACCTGACTGTCCTTATGAAATGAGACAATGCATCTAAAAATGAGATAATCCAGAAAAGACGTCTCTTCCTCAGTCACATACAAACCACACAAAGTCAACCCCCTGCAGTTATCAGGACAAGGCTGCCCCTCTGCAGTGAACCAGGAGCACCACAAGATTATAAATCCCTTCCAGAGTCCTTATTCAGCCATCCCCACTCCACCAAGGCCACCAGTGCAAACCTCAGCTCTTCCCAGCACATTCCTGCTCCCATGATATCCTCCCAAACACATACCCTACAAATCTTCCTTCCATATCAAGATTTCCCATCAAACCCTAACATCCCAGTCTGTTCCCACATCTTAGAGACTTTCCTATACCCTCCAGCATCTCCCAGAGCTTATTTTCAAAGAAAGATCAAAGATTCAGAGTACTCCCTGTAACTCCCAAAGCTGTCTGTACAATAAGCTTGCTAGCAGCAGCTAGGACCAGTGGCAAGTTCTTTCTGTCTACAGTACCCCAACTGTCCTACCACGCCCTCTGTCAAACCAGTGTCAGCCTCATCACAACTCCTTTTCAACTCACTTGGCCCCATTCAAAAGCTGCAGTTCAAGCTTGCACAGAACTCAGATACTGCCAATCCAAAAGAAAGCACAGAACAAAGTTCTAAGTGCATTTATTTGCACACACAAAAAGCAGTGCCCTACTGAGGAAAAAGACCTTAGAACTCCTCATGATAAAATTACTCCTGGCAACTGATCAGAATTTTACTTTCTCCAAAACCCTATAAAGCAGACAAACCCTGGAGCCTAGGAGTCTCAGGGGAATGGTGAAATTCATGGAATGCCCTCTTACCAAATGAGGCACTGCATCTCTCTATGGGTTTTGAGCCATTTTTAGTAATATGTTTCAATTCAATGAAATTACTCTCTTCTTACCCCAACTCTTACTCTCTGCACCCACTGCACCTTGGATTCCTAAGGAGACCTTTTCTATCCTCTCCTGATGGTCACCTCATTCTTCCTTTTGTCTTGCACCATCTTTTTTTTATCCAGAATAGCTATTTCATCAGCTAAATCTCCAGCTGAAAGGAAAATGGGAATATGAGAAGGGAAAAAAATGTGAAATTTTAACTTTTCAAACGAGTCTTGCTCTGTAATTTGGATGAGGTGCATTTCTCAAGAGTGGAGAGCACATTTTATTCATGAGACTCTAAAACTTCTTTTTCAATAAAAGGAAGGAAGCCCTGAAATCATGAAACAAGGAATAAGAATTTCAAAATTCTGTTCAAAAGGCTCACGCTCCCCCCAACAACTTCGGAAACATCTTCTGAAGGTCCATTTCATATGACATATGTTTGCCAGAAGGCACACAGCATGTGGTGCAGTTGGCCATCCGCTCCTTCCTGTGACTACAGGCTTCCAATTCCATACAAAACATGCTGCCTCCTTACAACCACTGCACATCCTCCTACAGACATCCCCTGGTCCCTTTTAGTTTGAAATCTAGATCATTAATATTGAAAGGGACTAGATACACTCAGGAGGCAACTCAAACAGTGACAGAAAAACTTATTTCAGGACATCTGGAAACTCTAAGTTTGCATGGCAATCTTAGTTTGGTTGGACAGGGTGGTTCTCCAGAGGGACAATCTTAATTTTATCACATTGATATAGATCAATTTGATTCTTGTGGCAACCAAGAAGAACCCACAATTGAGTGTGAAGAAGCACAGGAAACAATAGAAAGCAACCAACCTACATCAGCTGTTGAAAGTCTGATGCAACGTGGCATAAAACATCCCTTTACAATTGCAACTAAAGCTCAACAGGAGACACTTCTGCACTTGCCTGTGTTCCAGCACAAGCGACACTGGTATTTTCCCACACTTCCTTCCCTGCTCTGCTTCTTTGTGAACCTAATTGTTATTGACATGAATACCGGATGTAATCTTGTGCTATTCTTAGAAACATTTCAGCTCCCAGCTGAGGCCTAAGGAGATCAGATCCCTGTTTTCCAGACTGAATTCTTCTGCTGCTGTTTCAGGAGGCCAGAGGAGTCATCCTGCACAGAGCCGACAGAAACATTCCATCAAGGAAGATAAAGAGCAACAAAATGCCAAGTCACCCTGCAGAGGGAGGGCCTGCCTACAGCATCAGTCATAGGGAAATGGCCATGTATTTGCTAATGGTGCTAGAGTGATAATCCACACCTTTGATGTTAGACTACATGGTAGAGCCATGCCAAGAAAGCAGCAATTCAATTAAACTATGGAGTCTACTGTTATATATACTTGCCTGTCCTAATGCTAAGGATTGTGGTGGCAAATGCATCCTTTTACCCATCTCACAGTAAGCTTTTTGCCAGCCTAGAGCAGTCACACACTTTGGAGACATTCAGTATTATAAAACACCACCTTCATTCAGACATACTGGAAAAAGAGAAAACTATTTTTACATAAAACTTAATTATCCTTCTAATAATTTGCAATATTTAAAACATGGACAGAGAACACACAAACCTAATGTGCTCTTCTCCAAATATCAAAATCCAGCTCCTCTTTCCTTCCTAAAAATGAGATTATTTGTGTTCTGAAATGTTAATAAAAAGACACGGGGAGGAGCCAGGGTTGTAGGTTGACATTTCTGATATTTTTAGCTAAGGAAAATCTCTTGATCCTCAGAATGGCCAGATTTCCAACTTTCTAGTAGGACCATTATTGCCCATCTCTCTGGAAGGCTGATGGCACACGACATAGAGTATTTGTCTGGAAAACAAAGACCGGAAAATATTTAGATAGAATACAAGCTAACATGGCACTCTGCTGTCCTTGAGCTACCACGGCTTCATAGGTGATACAGAAAATTACTGAACTGCTGTGAAACTCTGTTATGACAAATCATACCAGTGCATACCTTTGTTGTAGCATATTTGCCTGTTCTCTTACACATACTACTTCAGTTTCTAAGCAGACTTCTACTAACACTGACTACTTCCAGCTCCTCAGAGTATCTTCTAACCAGACAGACTGAGATCTGTTGGCCTCTGCACTGCTGGGACACATCAGGCTTCACAGTAAAGCACATCACAAAACAATTGAAACCACGGGAGAAAAAGATGTTCAGACAGAGCTGGGATTCTAAAAGTAAGTAGGCATGACTCATCTTGTGTCATTCCCCACCCTGCCTCCCCATCAAAAAACAAAAAAAAGTGTCCCACAGCCTTTGAGTGAGAGCAACAACTTCGGACCATGCAATTAATTTGCACTCTGGGAACCCAGGGCAGGCACAGACAACTGAGGAAAATGCAGTAGCCAGACAGTGCCCACCAGCCTACAGACACCTCACACCTGATGACTCTTCACAGCACCTCAGGGCATGACCACCCCTAGTGACAAAGACCATCCATGCTCTAGCACCAAGTTCTGCCGACTGTCCTTTTGCTAAGGGAACTCCATATTAGTCTGTTTTCATTATTTGCTGGATAGGGTGGAGAGCTATGAGGTTACATTTGTCTTGTGCATCTGGAACATTGAGCGCCCAGGGAATGGATATGAGTTCTTGTTCATCTTTATAACTTAACATAATGTAATCTAATCAAGACAAGAAAAAACATCTAAGCAACCTGTTGCAGTATAAGCTTTAAAAACATGAATGAAAGACAAAATGTCATGGTTGAAGGTATCCAAAGCTTCCATCAGGTAAATTCCTTTCTTGTCCAAGCAGCCGATGGCATCCTTCCTGACCAGTACATGTTGTTATCTTCCTTCCATTTGTTGCAGGGCCAAAGAATTTGATAATAAAGAATTAGACGCTCCTCCTTGTTGCTCTTTACAATCAAGTGAATGCTTTCAGCCATGGTTTTATTTCTGTTGGTAAAGACAGCAAAACAGACCTACAACCACAGACACACAGTACAGCATAATGTCATGACAGGCCCTGCATCAGCAGTCTCCCAGTGCTCAATTTGGAATGCCATCTTTGACCCTGCCACTGCTCTTCGCGACAGGTCATCGATGGATACCGTGTCCCTCCTTCCTCAGTCTGTTTCAATGGTCTCTTGGCTTTTTCTCCAGTCTAGTATTTAGGATCGCCACAACAGTCCTGGGTAAGAACCCCTTCTCCACAGTAACTTGAATACACATCTCTCCCCCCGCCCCCAGCCTCATCTTCTGCCGTGGCAGAGGCCGCCCATGGAAAATAAAATAATTATACCAGGAAGACTGTGAACGATTCATCAGGAAACATCAGCTGTTGCAAAGGCTGTGCTTTCTAGATCTGAGAAAGACACCTGGGCATCTATTAACTCTTCATGGTGAAGCTCCCTGTTCACACATGCATCTGAGAGAATCCCGTTTTTGCAGGAACGTGGGAGATGCCCATTTGTCTCCATGTCCAGAGCATTTCCATTCTGGTGCCATTCCAAGACAGCTTTGCATTTATTTAAGTCCTGCTTTTCAGGATCCCTGTGGATCTCTCCATTTGTGTATACTTCTAATGCATACTCACTGATTCGTATGCTGGCATTCTCTCCATCCCCACCATGCGTGGAAGTCCTAATGCTGGCTGTTCCTGCCTTGAACTGCTCTTTCCTCCCCAGGATGTGCTGGCTGATGATTTTACGGAAGGTGTATCGGAACTCCCTGATTCGGTAGGCATAAATTAGAGGATTTACAACTGAGTTGGCATGAGACAGGATAATGGCCAGATACATCAGCCAGAGGGGAGCATGAGCACAATTTGGGCAAAACAGGGTGAAACAGTTAATAATATGTAGCGGAAGCCAACAGACTGCAAACAACCCAACAATGATGGCTAAAGATTTGGCCGCGTGGACTTCCTTCTGCAAAGTGGACCGTGAGCGTTCCCCATGCACCATCTTGTTCTCCATCTGCTTGAGCTGCCGTCGGGCTGCCATGAAGATTTTCAAGTAGATGCCAAACATGAGGAGAAGAGGCAACAACACACAGGCAAAAAAGTTGTAGTAGACCATGTACTCCATGGTGACCACAGCCTCAAAGAGACATGCTACCATACTGTTGCTGCAGTTGATGGGAGAGGACTTATTAGCACCCAGCTCTTCAATCTGGGAACGCTTGTGCCACCCTAGCATTGGTGTCAAGCCAATGATGAATGATAATACCCAGCAGATGGCAATGATACCTTTGGCTCGAGAGCCTGTCACCAAGCCATTGTACCTGTAAAGCAGAGGAAAAAATGAGAATTATGCCAATGTCATTCAACAAGCCCCTGACACCCAGACAACGGTCCAGTGCCCTGGAAGGAAGAAGACAGCAAGAAAGGTATCTGTTTCTTCAGCCAGGCCTTTGAACTGCTGTGTAGAACCCACCCAGCCCAGCATGGACTCCATAGTGACACTGCATGCCATCTACTTGCTCCTTTAGGCAGGGAATATGCTACAGAAAAGCAGGGAAATTAAAATGGTTTTCAGCTTCATTCCACCATGTCACTTGGTCATGCATGCAGATCTTGCAGCCTGGATAACTGGCATCACTGTTCAGACCCATGGTGGTGAAGGCCACTACAGCTCCTCTGCCAAAGGCAAAGAGATGGCTCCTCCATTCTGCCAAGGAAGCAGTCCTCTAGCACAGAATTGCTATGTCTGTCTCACCATTAATCCATCTGTAAGCCAAACAGCACTAAAGGACTGGAGCACAGCGCCACTGGCCCCATAACCTAGGTGGGTTCCAGGGAAAATCTGTTGCTGACTGAGTTGCAGAGGCCAGGCTGGCATTCTCCTGCAGATTACCTCACTTTGCTCCCGCTTTCAATAACTCCAGCATCACCAGCCTTCCTTAAATAACTGAGACAAGGCCAGCAGTTTTCCTCACCATCACAGCAAAGCTGACCCCATATCTTTCTCATAAAACAGGAGTTAGTTAAGCTAAGGAGAGTGCTCTGACCACAGGTATACCGTGGGCTGCACTGCACACCAAAGGTAACCTCAGTGATGAAGATATTGATATACCTAGCTCAAGCCAGAGCTCCTAGCAATAAATCCACCGAGATCTGTTGAACGAGACAATAAGCAACATGGTAAGAACCTGACAGGGCAGCCAGGGACCTTTGTTTGTTTGAAATATCAGCCAGTTCCCAAGGCCTCACAGGTTACTGCGAGTCCTGAGCTGACTCCACCAGTTCTTCTCTCTGAAAATGTAAATCAGGGCAACAGTTTAACATTTCAATGCAATTTCCTTTACTTGGTAACACTTAGCCTAGAAAGTAGATGGCTGGATTCCCACATTGTCCAGTGTGGGTCCCACACTGCATTTGACCCCATGTGTCTGCAATTGGACCACAGTAGCTCTGGGCTACCAGTGTTTACCCAGTGCTCCTTCTCCCCCTGTCTCCAGAATTCTCTCAGCAAATAAACATTAACAATAATAATAATCCAACCAGCCACAGAAATCTTTCCATCCAGATAGCCCCTCCCACAGGTTCATGCTCCTACCCTAACACCAGTTCAGAGCAGGGGAAGGGAAATGCTGCTTTCTCCAGGCACAGCAATGAACAGAGATCTTGCATGCACTTTAGATCCCTGCTGGTGGGCTCTGGAAACAACCTGACTGATATAAAACCTGGCAGGCTCCATCCTCCATTCCATAGCTGCATTTCAAAATCAGAAAAGAAGGAACAGCTGAGGGAGCCAACCACAATTACCAGCACTCAAAATACACTGAAATCCACCTTCAAGAAATTAGAGAGGGATTCAGCTGATCCTGGGACATAAAAAGTTCTCTCTAGCAAGGGGTGGATCCTACTCAGTGCCTATAGGAGGCTGAGAGCACAGCATGGATGCTAGCAGCAAAACTGCTTACATTCAGATCTAATTAACACAGCAAAACAGCATCTGTGCTTTGAAAAATACCCTTGGGGAACAAGAGGTTGGCCAAAGGCACTTGGAGCTTTGGAAAAAAAAAAGAAGAAGAAAAAAAAATCACAAAACTCTCCAACCCTGGAATTGACTACATCTTGTCAGAGGAATTTTGAAATTGTGCAGCTGTTATCCCACGACTAGAGATGTCCCATCCCTTCCACTAAAAATACATTCATCACTGCTCCAGGCAAACAACTTCCCCCCACCCCACTCCAGCTTCTCCCTCCTTCTTACCCTCTGGGGATTCCCATGCAACAAACTTTACAAGGCTAAGGAACAGCACTTAACCCAAGCAGCTTTCTGCTTCCCAGCTGCACTGTACCAAGTTGGCAGTGCTATTAATTCATCAGTACAGCTCCATAATGCTCAGCATCTCCACAGACTAAGAGCAAAAGCTCACAACACCGTGAGTAGCACCTCTCTGGGTGTCTTTCTGGCCCCCAGGCCAAAATTGCTGCCTGTACCCACAGTGCTGTGCAGCTCTGGATGACAAGGTCAGGGCTTTCAGGGAGCATCACGCAGTTTGAGCTGCTGGCACCCTGATTCAGGAGGTGCAGCCCGCTGAAAGAAGGTGCTCACACCTACAGCCCATGCTCTGCATAGCAGGAGAATGACTTCGTAGCATGCCTGATGTGTCCAGACAGCACTGAATTGCCAGTGCTCGAGCAGTTCTCATGCTTCCTGGAAATACTGGACTTGCTACACAAACAACTTCTGCTGGTGAAACTGCAGGCGCAATGAACACGTATGCAGAGCAGAGACACTAAGGGTAGAAGTGGGCGTGGGGTTGGGGTATCTGGCTCCTCCATAAAGTCAAATCCATTTGTGCAAATACCTGCAAGCATGGATATCTTCCCCCAGATAATTCTGCCTGCCCTGCTGCTCTCCCACCAGCAGACCAGCACAATGTCTCCAGGGGAGCAGATGCTCTTGGTGAATGTACAGCTCCTCTATGCTGTCTAAATTAAACTGGCTGAAGATGTGATACCTCTTGATCCCTCACCTAATCTCTGCCATCAAAATAGTGACTAAAGCAGAAAGTGTAGTACATCACCTGTCTGATCTGTAAGTCTTGAAACAGGGTGGAAAGCAGAGCTGGTATGAGAACCACAGGGTCCTCAGAGAGAGGTTAAAATCCTTCCATCCATTGCATGATTTGTAGCTGGCCTGACTCATCATCACAGCTTCTGCCTGATGTGCTGCTTGTCTTCCAAACCCAGCCCTGGCTGACAGCATGGCTGCCCTCAGCCAAAAGGCCCCACCACATGCAGAGCCCACACCAGCCACTGTCACTGCATCGCAAGGGAGTGACAAGCTGCACTTGGAGGGCACTGCACTTCGATCTGAATTCCAGCAGCTCTCAGTGCTTCTAAACAACTCACTGCAAACACTGTTCACTGAGCACAGTGCCCAACAGCCCACACATCCCTGGCAGCTGCAGTCGCAAGGGCAGGAGGATATTCTATCCCTATAACATGTATCTGAAAATGAGACACTGACAGTCCCAGATCACTTGAGAAATCTTAGAGCAGGATATCAAAACCAGACCTTCTCACACACCACTCAAACAACCCTTTCCCAAAACTCTCAGTCAAGAAACATCCTCCCTTGTTACCAGGTGATACCTGACACTGGTACTTGATCGTGCTATGGGGACAGGCAGGGTGGCATCCCACAGCCAGGCACAGGCTCTGAGCAGCAGAAGCAATGGCAGTGGGCAGGCACTGCCCTTTTGCTCACAGCTCTACCAGCTTCCAGACCACAACTTTGGCAGCAGCAAGTTCCACCTCAGCACACAAAGCCATAGACAACTCATGTTGCTCTCAAAGCCATACCCATGGTTGTTAGAAGGACAAAGCAAAATATTATTTCATATTGGGCTGAATCTGTTAGCAATCTATTTGACAAAATATGAATGTATGTAGGAAGAGCTTGGCATAATGTCAGAAAGGTTTATGGTGAGCAGGGAAAGAAGAAAGTGGGTCAAAGTGGCAATAAAACATTAAACCACTGATTCAGATGCTCATCTATGACCGCTTAAGAAAGTCAGCTGTCTCCAAAGTACCTTCTTTCAGAGGACAAGGTCTCCACTTTCAGCTCCTGCAGTTGGCACCGCATGGCAAGCACATGGATTTATGCCACATGCCAACACCTGAAGCCAGCACATGGAGCAAGCAGTAACCTGAGAACACTTTTCTGTTTGGTTGCAGGAAGAAACATCTTCTTTCCTTCCAGTGCATCAGAGCTACCTGTCCTTCACCATGGGAATCTCTGCACCACCAGTGCATGCACAAGAGTACGTGGCTGGGCATGGTGCCCTTGGAGCATTTCCTGGCACCAAAGAGCCTGGAAAATGGCAATTGTTCTTGGCCTGTGACTTCATCCCGGAGCTCAGACTCACAGCCAGTTTTGTTTCGAACACCCAGGGGTTTTATATCAGTGAGTGCAGGTTTTCAGGTACCTGCCATGCTAGAGACAGTTTGCATTTAGTCCTACACTGAACAATGGCTTGGCCTCGCTTCCTCAGGAGTGCTTTGTTGCCACTTTCAGAGAGCTACACTTGTATTAAATCTGGCAGGGTTCAGCAAATGTTTGAGAACTTTTTGAAAGTCTTTCAAATTCCGTGAAATGTTTTAATTATTTGACAACTAACATTTTTTTTCTTCTATTTTTAAATGTTACCAATACATGCCTTTCCTCACTGCCATTTTTTGGAGAAGGTTCTTTTGACCACAGAAAAATCATTCCAGAAGTAACACCAATTGTGTACTGAGGTGTTCAAAACCAAGCAGAATAAGAAAACTCATTCTTCTGCCTCCCTAATACTTACAGCTTATTTGTGTGGGTGTACACAACCACAGAGATACCCATCGAGATGCATGGTTGCCTTAGGACAAATTAGGTATGAAACAGTTAAATGAGGAGAAAAAAATCGGTTTGGTGCTTTTTTTTTTTCCACCCTCTAGAATATAGGAAGGAATAAAATATCATTTGTTTTTTAAGAGTAATTATCTAAATTAATATTGGGAATGTCTGATGTTATGTTTCTTACCCTCTGAGGGGGAGAGAAGAGGTATTCCCCTCAAAGGTCTTCCATTCAAGAATGCAAAAGAGTTGCATTTTTAGTGGGAGAACTTTCCTTCCATTGGTTTGATGCATATTTGAGACAACCACATATTTGAAAGCAAAAAGTGAGATGCGGGCAGTCTGAATCACACTGCTTCTCCCTCTTGGGCTAATAGCTTTCACTTTCTCAGCATGCCAGAAGCTATAAATCTAATGTTTATTCACCCATAAACGCTTCTGGGGAAAACAGAATCGACAACTTCTTCCTTCCCTTTGTAAAAGGACAAACTAATAGAGGATGAGGAGGAGGAGGAACCCACAAATCTACCTGTTGGTTTCTGCGGCCAATCAACTCCACTGCTTCTGGGCTGGAAGAGGGTGTGCTCTGTTATTTCTAAAACAAAACAGTGAAACAGGTATGGCACCCAGTGCTGGGCAAGTCAGAAAGACTTCTTCTGAAAGACACTCTACTTTGGCTATTCCAGAAAATTAAACTTTAAAGATAATATAGTTGCAATGCCAAAAACAATAATAATAAAAGGCAGAAATCCAGATTTTTAAAATCCCTTTCCTAGAAAGTCATTTTCTAACCATATGAATGCTTAAACTGTCAACAAAAGTTTCCAGAGTTAATTTGCAGGAGATTAAAGTCATTTCAACTTTTCAAAAACAAGTCAGATGCAAGCTACCAAAGGCTGCTCTACATATGCTTCTTTGTGCATTTATTATCACACTGGTTCATGATCTGAAAACATTTATATGCAGAAATGCAGAAAAGTGAAAACAGCATGATTTATAGGTACTAACATTGATAGCTTTCTCTGCTATGGAACAGATTCACTTTCCTTACAACTACACCAAAAGTAGACTGTCACGCAACTATAAGTTTGGCAATCAGCAATTAACAGCAATGTTACAGCAGCTGAGATGAGCCTTCAGGTATGACTATGCTGCACTGGTCTGCATGGAAAGGTAGAGCAGAGAACAGGAGGTTTATGTTAAGCGATGTAAGTGCTGGGTGAGCAAAGTATTCAGAACAAACTAAACAGACAAAACTAAACTGGACAGGCTGGCACAAAGAGATTTAAACTCAACAGGAGTGAGGATAACAAAACCTCCAAGTTGAGAGCACAATAATGAGAATTTTGTTCCATTTTTGCAGCCATATTTCTTACTCAACAGGATAGGAAGTCTCTCCACTGGTGAGAGCATGCTGCATCCTCCTAAGAACAAGATAGGAAGGAAGGAGGCTCCTATGCTCTGCAAGCCTCCCAGGGCTTCCTCTGCATCTCAAATTTGCTGAACAACTCTCAAGCATTCCCACAAAGCATTCAGACCCAGCCCAAAAAACGCAGTGCTGTTTTGTACTCACAGGCAGATGTATCCTGACACAATGCAGAAAGCTGAACTGAGTAACAGCCCCTGCACACATACCAAAACTCCCCCTTGTCCCAAATCGGTCTCCCTGGCTGCACACCAAGTAGCAGCTAGTCACATCCAGCTTCCAAATGCAAGTATTTAAATCATAGAATGGCCTGGCTTGAAAAGGACCACAATAACCATCGAGTTAAGGACCACAATAACCCCCTGCTATGTGCAGGGTCGCCAACCACCAGACCAGGCTGCCCTTTAAACTCCAAGGTGGAGACCATAGAACAACCGCCTTCATGTCTGGCATGGGGACAAGCCCTTCCCTTGACCTAATGCATGGGTGTCCAATCCTTTAGCTTGCCTGGGCTGCCCTGAGTGAAGAGGAATTGTCTTGGGCCACATCTACATATGGTACTCTGAAAGTAATGCCTCCTATTTATTTCCATGGAAACTACAACTGAACCAAAAAGCACAATAATACTCTTTGATAGAGCAACTTCCCAGTTACAAAACACTATTTTTAACATAGGCACCATCATTAGCTTCTCATTTTAGCTAGCAATGGATAAGAGCCTGTATGCTATGCCCATAAGTATCTGTACCAGTGGAAGAGACCCACTGTCCTTAGACTTCATAAACATTCAGCAAGTATCAATAAATGTCAATGGGGGCCATTTTTCCACATGGAGGAATTAGATTCCACACCTTTGCTTCATCTGCACTTCCATGTCAGATGTCATTTGTCACAGTGCCCCTCTGCTGCCATCTGTCACACAGCAATAGAATGAAAAACAGAACATTGGCAGGAAGGCTCATTCTCTACTGCAATACCACCAATATTCGCCTGTGACATCACAGGCCGGCATCATTAAGCAGGAGGCATTACTTTTGGAGTAGCCTTTGTAAAATATACAGTATAGGTAATACATAAGTAACAATACATCTATTTTTTTTTACATTTTAATAAAAAGAGAGCAACAAAAGCATAATTCTAGTGGGATATTTGGCCTTGTTTTTGTGAAACTAACTGGTTCAATGACAGTGGCTGCCAGTCTCAAGGTGTTCATCAGAGATTTCTGATGAAATGTTACTCTTCCTGTGTTTCACCCTTGAAAACAGTTCCTCATAAATGTGTATAATGCCAAAAGGGGATGACATGAACAAGGTGCGGTTGTGAGAGATATTTCTCTCTGATAAGAGAGGGCTTATGGAAGTCCAGTAAAGAGGCATGATCAAATTTTTGAGTTGAGTATCTGGTTGCAGCTGTATACATTCCATTTGAAAATTTGCAGGTCATGTATTTACAACAACTGAAAAAGGAGTTGCAAACATAAATTAAAGATTTTTTCCTTTGAAATCTTGAAATCTGTTCTCAAAGTCCTGTATCAAAATGGGAAGCAATGCTGCGTATTTTTTCACTGTTCACACAACTGTGTTCAGCCAGTGTATCAAAATGTATAACATTATTTGCCATTACTTGAGTGAGCCCTGCACTGTGCCCTCCCTGCGCCCTGGTTTCAGCTGAGGCAATGTCAATAGCACACTGATGCTATGGCTTTTGCTGAGTGATGGGTACTCACCCAGGCCTGGCCCAGCCACTTGGTGGGAAAGAGCCACCACCCTCTACAGTGTGAGGTCTGAGGTGGCCACATGCTGCTTCTCTTCCCTTTAGCTCCACTTTCTTGCAGCAATCTCACTTGTGCTGCTGGCCAGGGCTCAGAGCACACGTTTGTGAGCATACAGCGTGCTTCTGTTTAAATATAGAGCAGCAGCTCCGAGGGAGTACTGCTGCAAAGCCGTGGGCATGTGCCATATGAAGGCTGGGAAGAATGGGAAAGAAATCACTCACAAATCCAGCAACCAAGGCAGCCCCTAGGAATGTGGGTTTTCATTTGTTTTCTCAAATTATAAGGTGAAAAATGCTGCTGCTCATTAGCTCTCCCTTCTGCAGTTTACTTTGAGATCTGCTTTTACTGATGCTCCCCCACTAAGTGCCCCCTCTGCCTTCCAGCCCGCCCTGCTCACCTGAGGGGTATGCGGATCGCAATGATTCTGTCGATGGCGATAGCAAGGAGGCTGAAGATGGAACTCTGTGTCAAGACCAGGACGAAGCAGGCGATGAAAAGGCAGCCATAGAAGAAGGCACAGAAGCCAGTGCTGATGGTGATGGCGAAGGGGATTGCCAGCACTCCCACCGCAATGTCAGCAGCAGCCAGGGACACCACGAAATAGTTGGTGACGTTCTGCAGGTTGCTGTTCAAATAGACAGCCCAGCAGACCAGGACGTTCCCCAGGATGGCCAGCACCGCAATGATCAGTTCCAGGATGATGTAAGCTATGTCTGAGAGGAAGTCTTCTTTCCCATGTACTAGCATGGTGAGAGCGACCAGGCCAACGTGAGAACGTGCCAGAAAAGCTCAGCGTTCATATCTGCAGAGCGCTGAATGGCCAAGACACCTTGAAGCTGTCTGTGGTCTGCAGAGCGCTCAGCAGCCACCGTGAGGGCGGCTCACACATACACCTCTCTGCACATGGCTGCTGGATATCTTCACAGGAGCAGGTGTCAAGAGAAAACAGACAGGGCTCGCTAGCTTCAGCAAGGTGGAGTAACCAGACACAGAGCAATTCGAACTCTTGCAGATGAATACATAGAATACCTCATATAGTCAAACAGGGCTCCCCAGGTCACAGAGTTCAGCTGGCAACACGACACAGTAAGCGTACTGCACGTCAGCATCACAACGGCTGTGAAGTTTTGTTTCCTGTTGACAGTCACACTGCTAGTCATGGCTTCCTGTCAGACATACCTACCAGCAACATCCTCCATTCTCTTTCCCTTTTTCCGCCCAAGACTTGGGAAACATTCTCTTCAGCCGAAGCAAATGTTCAACTTCTCTTGTAGTTTCCTTAAAAACAAATGAAATAATAATAATAACCAAAGAAAAACCACATATGCTAAGTAATCAGCTCTACGGCGGAGATGGAAAAAGCAAAATCTCATTAGAGTGGCACATTAAATTGATAACGGATATTAAACAGACCGAGAAGAATACATCATTGGCAAAAATCTCACATTCTGTCTATCCTGAAAGCTGCAGGGCCAGACCCAAGGCTCAGGAAGGCAGCATTTTGCAGTGGTGATGAGAAACAAGAGATGTTTTGTTTTTGAGGCTACCAACTGAGCTGGCACTTCTGCAGCTGCTCGATAGTCTGCCCTGAAACATGAGAATCCCATTAATTACGCCTTGGCAAGCTCCGTGGCTGCACAGAGGAAAGGTGGAGGAGGCTTTCACATACACCTGTCTCCCTCTGATCACAAACACAGGCTTGGGCCATCACGTGCAGCCCACCCTCACGTACTTTGCACAAAGGCGTGCTGCGCCAATACACAGCTCAGCAATGGCGCGAACGCTCATTCATAAGGGTTATGCTGTTGGCACATGCATTCACTCTGTTTTTCCTCCAAGTGCATGCATACTGAAATGCAATTGGCAGCAGGGAGAATAAATAGCTCAAGGCATGTCAGACAGCAGTGTTAGTACTTCCCTGCTGGGAATGGACGCATAGTACAAGGGTTGCCCTCCTGCAACACCATCTTCTTGCTTACATAAATTTTATCCTATAGGCAAACCATTTTATTTGCTAAACCAGCATTGTACATAGTGTTTCTTGATTGTTTGTTTGTTTGTTTTGCATCCATAGATACTGATACACTTCGCTTTTGCTTTCAGTAATGCGTGCATTTCACCACAGTTCCAGCTAAAAAGCTTACCAACAGAGAATACAGTTTTCTGATATCCACACCACAGTTAAGAGAACTGTTTGCTGTGCTACCCTGCAACTTTCAGACCGGGTCTTAAACCTCGTTTAGCAAGCTTTGGTAGCAACACTTTCTCGCTAATTTCTGAAAGCAACGAATGAAACCATCAGAGGGCTGGGAGAGAGACAGATGTAGCACTGCCTAATAAATGACTAACTCAGGTACTGAGGCAATGCACACCTCCAAAACAAACAATTTTTGGTACCTCATTCACTAGTGATGGGCCGTGGCCTAACCCAGCAGGTTGCATGCCTTCACAGTTCACTGTTTTGAAGTCAGAAACCTAATTTCTCAGGACAAAATAAAAGGGTAAAGACAGTGATAATAAAAGAAAATATGATTAACTTGTGATTCACATCTGATCTCAGGAATATAATCTAATTTTAGACCTTTCATTGATTTAGAGCTCTACTGCTAATGCAGCATTTGAAAGGAAAGTAAATGGCTCTTGGTGGCTTGGATACGTTTCAAAAACCCAGCTTCTCCTTCACCTCCAACAATCTTTTGTATGTTTTGTTTGGTTTGTGTGGAAGAAATGAACAGAATAGATTAGTTTGTGATATAGCTATTAAGAGAGAGATAAAGATCATTCATTTAATCTTTTCTAAAGAACAAAAACCCCAAGAAGTCTCTATATTGTTTATCTTCCTTTAGCTAAAAGCCTGTTTTCCAGTGACCTCCCACGGATTGCATCTACCTACTGGAATTTCAGGGTTGTCGGCATGTGCTCCTACATCACTTCTCCAATGTCTGATTGCCCGTTTCAAGTCCCAGTAGGTTTGTTTCAAGGCACTGATAATGAAATCTCCCCTGCAGCCTGCCTTCCAGAGAAGGAGATCAGAATATCAGATAGGGACAAAGAAAATCGGGAGGAAAAGAAAACAAAGGGCAAGCCAGAAAATAAACGACAACGCTTTGTGTAAGAGAGTAAGAAAGGGATGGGCGGGGAAACGACAGGATAAAAGTTGGCAGAAGCCAAAGAAACAAAGAAAGGAAAATTAAGACTGTAAGAGAAACACCATGCGTTTGTTAGATGGGTGCAGGCTCCCATGTTCCACAGTACCACGGCTGCAGAGATGGTGATGGGGTAACTAACACTGTCAATGAAACAGGGGATACTCTTCCCAACGCTAGAGCTCCCTTTGGTTGGATTTTCAATTTGTATGAATCTCTCATGTGTTTTGTTTTACCTGGCTCTTTCAGTGGCTCACCTCAAACTTGTTTTCCAACAGGACACGGAGTAAAGCAACACATCTGTTCCAAAGAGGTCCCCTCATACAAATTATTCAGCACAAAGACAACTCTGGAATTACTGACAGCTCCGCACATGTTCTGAAAAAGCATGATGCTGGAATCTGAAGCTTAATGACCACACCACATACGGTTTCTAATACTGCAGAGTTTTCAACCTTCTACTTCAAAAGTTTATTTCATAGTCCTGTTTTAATCTTTCAGTTTAGCTTTCAATTTGTTTGGCCCCTTGCTTCCCATTCCCTTTCACAACCCACTGGCTAACTCTTCAGCCTAGCTATTTATCAAGAGGCAATCTGCAAGATGTTGTGTCCAGAGGAGGACAACATGCCTTTCCACCCTAATCTGCTCCCAGATGGACTGGAAAACACTTAGAGAGTTCCACAGAGCCTGCACATCTCAGAAGAGAAATGACCAGAGCTGAGCAGGTGTCCTAGTCACAACCAAACTACATTTTGTGTCCGTCTCAGCACTAGTGCTTCTGCAATAACTGCTCGTAGAAGCAGGAATTGCTCACCACACAACGCCAGCACATCAGGGCTCTCACCTACTACTTACAGAGGTGTCACCATTCAGGGAGCCTTCACATCAACCCAAACTTCCTTCATGTCTCACTGACCTCTCACAGTGCCAGCCTGCTGCAGCCTTCAACAGCACGACACATCTTAAATTGCAGACCCATTTTCAGCTCACTCTAAAACAAGGAAAGGGCCAATCTTCCTGCACGTATTGCTAGAAATGCACTGCGCAGAGACAAAATGAAATACAGACCACTCAGAAAATACATTACAAACTCATTGACTTCATGCAAAACTCAAAGGCTCAGCAACCAGGTCTGACAAGACAAAATTAATTAACAACTTGTTTTACTCACTGGGGAAGTGTATATTTAACAGCTCAGGCCCTGGAGGGATCAACATTGCAAGCCTCTTTAAACTTTAGAAAAATAATCTGTATCACACAATCTGCTGGACAGCTACAATTAGTATTTCTTCTCAAGCTCATGTTTTGTCTTGTTAATTGGATTAATTCTTCCTTGATACCCTGGGCCATGTTCTGGCTTTTTCCCTATTATTAAATAAACTTTTTTTAAAATTATTATTATTATTATTTTTTTTGCCACTCATAAACCTGTAAAGCTGTTGCTTTGCTCATTTTTAGTGACTTGGAACACTCTGTTCTCTCTCAGATTTCAGCCCCACTGAAAATTTGCTCCTTGAAAATTCAATAAAGCACCTGAACTGCATGTTCCCATGAAGCAATTCACCACTGAAGACCAAGCAAGCTTTTGTTTGGCATCTCCAGTTGGCTCTGCACTAAGGTGCTGCCCCTTCACCCTCCTGATCACCTAAAGCATTGAAGTGAGCCCTTGGCCACTGCTTGCTTCCCACCACCCTTATCTAAAAAACTCACTCCCTGCTCTTGGTCCCTTCAGGCAGCTCTCAGGGCCCTGGGGGAGCCCTCATCCAGCCTCACTCCTTGGGTTGCCACCCAGCATCTCCATCAGACAACACAGCCCTCCCCAGGTACCAGTTGACTACAGATCACCTCCCTCTCTAGGAGAAAATCCTTCCATTCACGCATGGCTGCAAGCAGAACATTACTGCTGCTGAAGCAGTCATTTCCTACTTTCCAAAGCCTTGAGTGGGGATGCTTGTTGTTTCTTATCCTCACTTAAAACCCTTCAGCTCAAAAAGAATCTCACTATCTTTTATATTTAAGTTTCTTAGAAAGTTCTCTCTTCTCATTTCTCGAGAGGATAAACTACAGTGAGTCAATGTGCACGCAGGCACTACACCAATTCGCAAAACAGCTCAGACTGTAAACAGAGCAAAAACAGGGAAGACGGTAGCAGCACTTTTCACTGTTGCCTGCAGGTTTGCTTTCTGAACCCCAGTACGTTCTATGAACACACCTCATTTAGAGCAGCTCCCCCACAGCCCTGACCCACCACACGAGGGCTGGAGACAGCCCCATTGCTTCTCCTCCCTTGAATGATGGAGGAATGCAGTGGGGTGGGGCAGGAAAGAGAGGAGTAAGGAGACATCACCCTACTAACCAAGACACACTTGTTCTGGTTGCTCTATTTGCTTTATTATTGGCTCTTGGCTAAATGATCTTTAGGTCATCTGCTTACAGTAATAGGAGGAAATTGAATATTAATAATAGACTATTTCCCTCTAGACTGTTCTTTGTTAACAAAGGGTACAAGTGAAACAAAGCAGACAAAGTTATCAGCACACCATGCTCTTGGTTTTCAGGTACCTGCAGCACTTGCAGCCCCCTTGGATCTTCCTGGAGCAGCAGAGATCCCATGTCCTGGCACACTTGCCTGCAGGGACACCCAGACAAGCACACAACATGGCAATGTCTTGAAATCCTTCCTCTATCAAGGGACTCCACATTGCAGCCTGACCCTTGTGGAGCATCATTTTAGACTTCATCCAAAACAACATCCAAGCCACTAATGTTCTGACTGAGAAAAATGCAGATCTTTTCAAGTGCAGCGCTCATCTCCCTTCAGGAAGTGAAGTCTTCCTACAGTGTGAACCCTGCAGCAGGGCAACAGATCAGCTTTGCAGACTATCCAGAAATACTGAACAAGATGAAGGCTTCAGTTTTGCTAAACTCAGGCCAATCCCCTCTTACAGGGAAACAGTAGCCCTCCAAGATCTAAAACCAGCACTCTAAGCACTCCAAGCGAAGGGCAAAAGAAATGGTTCTTCAAAGGTCTGAACTGCCCCCGACAGGGAAGAGGGACAACATTTCCTACGTTTCCATCTCTGCTGCAGCTCAGGACCAAAATGGAGTGCATACTCATGTCAAGAACAAGCATGGTGAATTTGGGTGCCAAGTCTTTACCAATGAGGGGGACTACTAGAGATGTTGTCGCTGTGATAGCAACACAACTCAGGAGCAATTGTACCCCTCAAGCCTGTCATGTCTCTGCTCTTCCTGTTTATTACCAACATAAAGTCACAAACCAAAAAAGCCCAGAAAGAGAAACCCCACTGGACAACAAAGGTCACAGTACCGATGAGCTGGCTAACAGGAACAGCGAATCTGAAACCAATACTTCAGCTTTGCCTCCTACCCTCCGAGTGCTAGGAGTGGATTAATTTTTATTGCTGTAGCGGAAGAGAAGATTGGAACAGAACACATTTGACCATTATTTTTTCCTAAGTGGATGTTATAAATGTTTAAAAACAAGCAAGGGAAAAAAAAACACCAACAAAAAGAACTCATTGTAATTATTCCCATTCTAATGGTCACTAAAAGACAGGGAGGGCAAAACTAAATAAGGCTGAATGACCAGCAGTTAAATAAGCCAGATGAAACAAACAAACAAAAGGAAAAGGGCTCCCCTGTGCCCACTAGAGCAGGCATGATGACATACTGCCAAGAGGCACAGAAACATGGTGGATTTTTGAGCAAACCATTTGCATCCAAGAGTGGTAATGCTGATCTACCTACAGTGTCATTTCCAAAAGTTAAAAATGGAGCATTCGAGTAAACTGTCACAAGGCAGACATGTAAAAAAACATAATTAAAACAATGAATCCTGGCCAGAAAGAAGTTACTACTGCCAATATCATTCACAACGTCTCTGAGGATCCATTTTTCCTTTCCGGTGTGAGGAAAGAACTCAAAAGCAAATTTTGCCTCCACACAGCCCTACCACAACCAGCTGTGTTCACACATAAGAAGCATTTCCTTCAAGAACAAAATAAAAGAAAAGAGGAAAAAGGATTTCAAGAAGAGGTGACCCACTGAGGAATACAGGCTAAGGAGGAATTTGCTCTGAAAATACTTATCCTATTGCTAATGCATCCATTCTGATATATTTTAACACAGTGAACTTCTCTCCAGATGTGACTTCATCTTTCATTCTTATACAAAGTTTCCAAAAAGGCGGTTCAGAATTGGGTAAATCTGTTGATTTTGTTGTGTTTTTATCCAGTTCACAATCTCATTTGTCTTCTCCAGCTACAGACTTGCTCTCCACCAGGCCTTGCTCCCTCTGTGAGCTCGTGCCCTGTGGGCTGTGAGCAGCATTTGCCCAAGTTCTGCCCATGGAACACCAACTCACAGCTGCAGAGCAGGACTGTCAGTGTGCCAGGTCGGCCAGCTCCCTGTTGTCTTCACAGCAGAAGGAATGCAGCTCCTGCCATCTCTCCCTGTGGGACTGAAAACCATTCCTCAGCTACCTGTCCCTCTCCCGATGTACAGCGTGAACAGCGATGAGCAATATCTACCTACCTCAGAGCCAAAGAAAAGCTCTCTTATCTGTGGGTCATACGCTGACCCCTCTGAGCAGGGGTTGTCACTGTGGCCCCACCAGGAAGTCGCGTTACCACCCAGGTGGTTTGACTCATGCCTACCCAGAGCATGAGAAGCAGCTGGGCCTCTGCTGGGTTGCAAACACAGCCCAGTACATCCTTCCTCCCCGCCTCACCCCCTTCCCTTGTCACTCGGAGCTGTGACACAGCTGCAGCACATGGCTCATGCTCTGCAGATCCTGCCCTCCCCAGCACCCTGGAGTTCCCCAGCCTCTGTCCCCGGTCCCACTGGTTGCCACTTCCTTAACAAGGGCTGCTTGCTGCTCATTCACAGGAGCTGTAACGTGTGCTCCTCATACCCTGCAATACTGCTGGGTTTCGGCCAACACAATACACCCCATTTCTTCCTGTGCCCTGGCCCAGACTGCTTCACCCACTCATCTCAGCTCATCAATCCTGACATCAAAACAGCATTCAGACTGACAGTGCTGTGCTGTGTGCTCATCCCAAAAGCAGGTAAATGTCAGATTTTCTGACTGCTTACTTTGTTTCCAATAACTGTCCCTCTTCCCTTACTTTTTTAAGGCACCTACCCCACCTCACTTCACTCATCCCCATTTGCTGTGCCACACCTCATCATGCCCTTCATGTCTGTGCCTTGTGGCCTCAAATCTATTTAAGACTTCCCAGGGCTCTGCCAACCTCTGTGGACAAAGAATTGGCTCTCTGATGATGCCTCAAGGCCACGCGCCATCATTGTCCCTTCCTCTTCTGTTTGCTATGACTTGCATCACACTTCTATCACTCTTGCAAAATGACTTGCATCTTTACCACACCCAAACAAGCCTTTCTAGAGGTACTCCAAGTGATTTTTCTTTTTTTCAAGTCCTTGATAATACCCAATTTTATAAGAACTCTCCGGTGTTGCTGTTCATTGATCCCAAAGTCTCAAGGTTTAGCTGGTGCTTCAAGGACTCTAACGAAGCTCTTCCTTCATTTCCTAAGTCCGTGTGCTGTGGTAAAAACACATCCGCTGACAAGCAACAGCCTGCTGCTCCTGCCTGCTTCCTCCTCTGCCTGCCTGGGACAGAGACGCCCAGTTCTGGTGGAGAGAGCACACACTGCTGGTGAAAATTACATTTCTAGTTAGCACTTCTACATCAAGCCATTGCATGAAGAACTAGCAGACATTCGCAAATCACTTCATGAAACATTTTTACTGGATGAAGCATCGTGCTAGCTGTTTGTGCATCTCTACAGGCAGCAGAAAGACAAGCAGCAAACAGCTTGTTAAAACAGAGATGGCTCTACCACGCTGCGGAAGTGGTCCCCTTCTCCTATGAAAACAGAATATATTTTACATGATAAGAGAAGATAAAAAAAACAAAAAAACTCCAGCCGTACAGGAACCTGCAATCACTATCACAACCAGCTGAGCAAGGAGAAACCAAAAAGGAACTGTGGTGTGTGGCTCCAGATATAAAAAATGTGGGTAGAGCAGAAATGAATACCAGTGAGGCTCCCAGCACAGGCATCCCCAGACCTGAGGATGGTTTCTCCTGTGTAGACTGTGTCCATCTCTTGCTGAAATCACACAGATTAGCTGCATAAAAAGGACGATCTCCCTTTGATACTGGTAGGAAAACCTACAAAAACCATCACTGAATCCTCTTTCCATTATTCAGCCCTCAAACACAGCTTCTTACCTTCTATATATCCTGCAAGAGCTGGTAACATGCAGATGTACCAGAGAAGAAGAATCACAAGCCACGGTAAACCCCCCTGAATCCTCTACATATATTACAACCCTGAATGCACCATAATGGTCGAGCAGAGTATGGATCAGCATTTAAGCAAGCCTCAGGGTGGTATAAAACAACAGATTAACTTCTATTAGGCATGTGACAAAGTCAAGTGCCTCAGTTTTAACAGCTCTAAATAAAGAGTACTTATTTCTGGGAGGGAAAATCTTTTTTGGAATCAGGGTGTTTCAAGAAACCCCTGACCAGGCAGCCATTAGCACAGGTTATTTCTGACCTAAAACTCAAGCCAACAAACAACTAATTTTTGAAAAGTCAGTATGCTTCCCCCACACATACTCCAAGAATCATAATGGAGCTGGTGCCTGCCCAAATCAGTCTGATGTTATTTTCCATCATCCCATTGAATCTGGGCACTGATCTGTGCATTGGACGTATGTGGAAACTGTAATTATTCCAATTATTTTCAATCACATGGCTCTTTTCTGAAGTTTGCATTAAACAGCCACATACATACCTGTTAGCTGTTCTTTTATCCTGGGAAATGTTTCCTACAGGAAATGTCAGCCTGTGCCCAAGTCTATGGATCTCATCCTAAGACCAAAGTTGTTATCATCATCACAGAGTATGATATTTAACAGCCCTCTTCCCTTGACTCCTTAACCTCAACTGATTCATACCAGGATCTGACAATCCTATTCTGGGGAAACCTCAGCAACCAAAATGACAGGTCAGTGTGCAGAGGACTTTCCTAGTACAAGAAGGAGGATGCAGATAATAGGTCAGCATTACTAAATGAGTGAGAATAGAAACACTTAGGCTCCCATTGTAAGAAAAAAAAAAGAAAGGGAGATAAGAAGTGAGAGAAAGCTTTGTAAAAACAAACCAAAATAACTCCAAAGAATCAGAAGCAGGAGAAAAATAGAAGAGAAACTGAGATGTGAATACTATATGAGGAAAGTACTTGTAGCAGAGAAAACAGCAAAAACCACCACCTACAAAAGGATGCATTAAAAGAGCAAAATGAGACCAAATGACACTTCCCTCTGTTCAACAGCACTACTTACCCAAACACACAGGGCCTCTGCCCAGGAGGTATGCAGACATGACCCCCCAGCTGGCGCTGGCTTGGATCCAGATGAGCTCCACCAGCCAACAGCTCCTCTCCTGCCCTCCTTGACAAGCTGTCCAACAAGGAGCCACAACTATCCCTGTGACAGGGAGACAGCGAGCTCGGTATCTCAGTGAGCTGGCAGATAAAAGAGCTCAATCTGCAAGTACTGAGAATGGCTGAGTGCCTTCCACCCTGGCTCTGAGTGCAATCACAAATGCTAATCGACAGGAGCCCGGCATGTCATTCGTCACGTCTCCAAGGCTCCAGGAAAACCCCCCTTTCCTCTCCTTGTATCAGCTAGGGACAGGAAGATTCCTTCATCCTCTGCACAAGGGAGCCTTTCCCTCCCCCTATCCCTGGCTCCAACCATCTCTGCAAGAAGTTTCACTCCCTGCTAACTTCTCCATTGTCCCAGATGCAAATGTTCCCTAAAAATGCCACAGAAAGTATTCCTTATTCCTGTTTCAGGTTTTTCCACATCCCCGTGTAACACCTGGCTGTTATCTCGTTACCTGTCAGATAGTGATAAACCCACTGCATGCAACCTCTGATCTATCATCCAAGAGAAACACGATCCATCTTGTAGTTGTCATTCCTTTTCAAGTCCTGTCTTCCACTGCTGTATTTGTAGCAAATTACTTATCTTACTTGAGCTTGAAGAGTGTTATTATATATACATATATACATATGTATATATATATATAGAACATAAAAATAACACTATCAAGAGCTCCTAAGGAACTTTCTTTCCTGACCTTCTTGGCAGAAGATTTACTACTGCTTTGTAAGCCAGGAGGTTGCAGTACTCCTGCACTCATCTATCTTCTGCAATGTCATTTGCATACATTTTCTACAAGACTCATTGTATTTTATGCTACCTAGTGATTATTTTTTAAAATGTTCTAAAATAATTAACCAATAGGTTTAATGATGAAAAGCATTCTTTCTCCAGAGCAAACCAAACTAAATCAATAGGTTTTGAGTTGGTTGCTTAAATGTACATGGATAGTGAGGTCTAATGAGCTCCCAGCTCCCACCTGAGCCTCTTCTGCCACTTCAGAAAGGCACACATCTCCCTTAGGAGCTCTCCCATTCTGTGCCAGCCCCACTGATGTCTGTTCGAAGCACTGAATTAAACTCTGGGTGTCAGGCTTCATATGATCTGCTCCTTACAGAATTCAAGTCAAGGAGGGAAAGAGATCACACCCTTAACTAACTCCCATTTACCAACTACCCGTACTTAATGAAGTAATTCTAAGTTCTCTTAGCTCATCCTCTGCAAGTTGCTCACTGAGGTCAAGGTCAGGAACAAGTTATAGCAAAGTTTAAGCTGGACATTGAGTGTTTCTTGCATGCCTGGGACGAGTGGAGTCTCCATTGCAGGTCCTTTAGGAGCAGGATGGAGACAGAGCTGCTGGGAAAGGCAGAGCCGATTCTGCCTTCAGGCGGTGGCATGGATTAGATGACCTCAAAGTACCTCCTGAGGATATTTTCCATAATTGAGAGTTGTATATGCCATCTGGCCATCCTGATCTAGAAAGGTTTACAATAGAAAAAAATGTGAAAAACAACCAATAATTACTCCTGACTCAGATGCAGCCTTTGTGAGGGGAGAGGCATCTTCTGATTCTGCAGAGGAAACTGCAGCCTTCAGAGGTTAAACCACCTTCTGTGCCCTCCCGAGTCAGAATGCTGCCAGTTCTTTACCCCTAATGGACCAAATCACAACATTCAGCTGCACGAGCATCTCATTCAGTAGATGACTTTCTCCTCACTTTTAAAACAAGCAGAGAGGCCAGAACCCAGTGTTGTTGTGCTGAGGTCACTTTGCCAGGGCTGTACAGATTCTCTTTGCAGAAGTAAAACCTAAAGGTGAACCACAATGCAACCAAGCCTTCTGGTCCTAAACAGCAAGGGAAAATGAAAGGGAAAGCTCTTCACTGACTTATGAGAGCCCTCCCTGATTCCTTGAACCACAGCTCTGTTTTGCTTAGAGTCCAACAAAGAAAACCACTCCAATCGCCCATCTCTATTTTCAGATGGAAAGCCTGAGGTAAAGAAGGACCTGGGGGGTTATTTACCATCTGTACAGGGTGAAGAGAATGAGCAAGAGCAGCTGAAACCTGTTTGGGCTGAAGGATGGACTCTGCAGGACAGTGAGAGCGAGGTGCCACAGGCAGCCCTGGGCTGGAAAGCACCGTGTGCTCACAGCTGCACAGAACAAGATGGAGTGCAGCCACAATACGCATTGTCCCATCTGACATGTGAAAATGTGGGTGGAAAAGTCAAACCAAAGCAAAGAGCTGAAGCATAGTGCAAATAAGTGCTTTGGTGAAAAGATCTGTGAAGCCTTAAGCATCCTGTGCTGATGAGATCACACAGCCTTCAAACATACAGGCAGAAGGGAAGTGGGAAGGTGGGGGCCTCCCTCTGTGCCAGACTCTGGGTTCAAGACTGAAGGAGATGCGTTGGGCCAGCTCAGACCCTTTGGAGAAACAGCTGAAAGGAAGAGCAAAGATCTGCAGCAGTCCCCAAACCTGCAGGACTGAGCTTTCCCCAGTCGCTCTTGAGAGGGCTGAACCACATGGCTCAACATAAAATCCATTATTGAAGATTAAACAAAAAGATGAATAGCTTTGAAAAGTTGATTACGTTCGAAAGCAATAGTGCCAGCAGCCCTTATGGAAACATCCCATTAAAATCAGCAAAAATAGAAATGCAAACACAGGAGACCTGGTAGGAGGCTTTTCAGCTCAGATCTTCAGTGCCTTTTGAACCCACTGATAGAAGGACAGCAGCTAAAAACGTTACGACTGAGCTGACAGCCCCTGATCTGGCACAGGATCACCCTGACTCCCATTTTTATGTACAAAAAGATGCATGGAAAGCCAGGAAGATTGTCATTGCGTGTAAACTGCAATTTTACCCCATTAGCAGCACAAAAAAGGGGTCCTGCTCACCTATTTTTCGCACCCCAGAATAGGCCCTTTTTATTTCATATGCACACATACATGTTTGCAGTTTGTACCCACGTCTTTTCTCTGCGCATTCAAAGGTCCATAGCTTTCCTGGGTAATACAGAATTGAACCCATCTGCTATGTTAGACATGATTTCATTTTCATATTATTTGTGGTATGGTTGACTTCTTTCTTCATAAAGATCTTCTATTTTTTTATAGAGATTCTCTGTTTTTCACAGATAGGTATTTCTCCCACACACTTAACTCAATGCAAACACTTCTCACGTGCCCACTGCTCGCTATCTAATCTCTGTGCCGCTACCTGGGCTCATGATATGCTGGGGGTCTCTGTGGCAGGAGCTGGCCATGCTTTCCTTTCCACAGAAGAATGGATTTATCAATTACTACAGTTCTGGAGTTACACAGGCCTGAGTCTTACCAACCAGATAAGAAACCTGAAAACAAATACATCCAAAGATAGACTTATCTAAGAGTTGACCATCTCCTTAGGAAAATAATTTTAAGCAGTTAAGGCAATTCTATTAACCACTATTTACTAAATGAGTCATGGCACTTAAGTTAACCCTTCCTGTCTCCTCCGTGGCCCCTCTGCCCAAAACAGTTTGGAAGTCAACTACAAAGCTACCAACGCACTCGGAGCCCGCCCCAGGACACAGCAACACATTAAAGTAGCGCAAAGACAAGACCTATACGACGCGGAAAGCTCTTCCCAGCGACACCCGTACCCCGCACACACCTGCTGCTGCCCGCACTCCTCCGTGTCAGGGCGGCAGTGCCCGTCCCGTTGGGCACGGAGCCGCCCCGCGCATCCCCCCGCTGCCGGCGCCCAGCGTCGGGCACAGCGGCCAAACTTTCCGCCGCTCAGCACGGGCTCGCCGAGCGAGGAACGGGACGAGGCTGCGAGCGGGTTTAGCGCCGTCTGTTAAGTCCCTGCCCTCTTCCCCTTAGCCCGATTGCAAAGCGCATGGAAATCTCCTTTGTTAAACAGTCCGCAGAAGTTGACAGGATGCAGGGTGCTCCCGGGGAATCACTATTTTATGATTAATTGCTCTCCAGCACAAATAGCAGCCGAGGAGTTCGGAGGAGGGCTGGGTGCAGGGGGCAAAGTCCGGCACCTGATGGTTAAGGGAAAGATCCGCGGGGCAGAGCCCCGGCGAGGGGGTGTGTCGGGCACTGACAGCCCGGAGAGGGCCGGGGCTCCGGCAGCGGGGCCGCGGCAAGTCGCAGCTCAGCGAAACAGCCCCGTCCCGGGGCTGCGGTGCAAGCGAGGGGCCGGGGCCGCGGCAAGCACCGCGAGGGGAGCTCAGCCGCCCGAAGCGCTCCCGTCCCGGTTCCCACCCGCCCCGACGCATCACCCACCTGCCCCGGGGCGCCGTACCGCGCCGCTCGGGCCGCGCCCGGAGCCGTGTGCCGCTGCCGGGCGCTGCCCCGCTCCCGCCGCAGGACGCGGGCGGCTCGGGGTCGGCGGCTCCCCCTGCAGGGCGGTGCGGGCGGCGGAAGGGCGGCGCGGAACCCCCCGGCGAGCGGAGCCGCCCCGGGTTTACCTGGCGGCCGAGGCGCCGCGGGAGGGGAGCGGGGGCTCCGCGGCGGCAGGGGCGGGCGGGCGGGGCGGCATTGGCGCTCCCTGCAGGAAGTCCAGCTGCCGGCGTGAGGGACCTGCGAGGGACGGAAACGGCCTTTTAGTGTGTCTTAGACAGGGCACACGGAAAAGAGGGCTTTTCCCACGCGCTGTTGGAAGTGTCTCTGTCTTTCCGGGCTGCCAATGCCACCCGCCGAGCTACAGCTCACAGCCGTACCGAGTGGCACGGCACTAAGCTCCGAAAGATTACACAAGCAGTGAAACCAACAGCTACTTCTCTCCTCTGCTCCGCTGTCACTGCCACCGGCAGCGCGGAAAGGAAACCCCGTCCGTGAGCACTCTAGAAGAGCTCAAAAACACAGCCCAGCCATTAAACGTCTGCCAGAAGCGCCACAGACTCGTTTGAGTTAGAAGGGATGCCTGAAGGCATACAGTCCATCTTCCCTGCAATGAACAGGGGCGCCTACATCTCCACCAGGTGCTCTGAGCCCTTAGGTGTCTCCGGGGTTGGGTACTGCTCCCATAACGGCTTCGCTCCTGCCCTGTAGAAGAGGCTGTGTTTTCTGCTCCCACCTGATGCTCCACGGTCTGTGCTGGGTCTCAGCTCCCTCCCAGGGTAATGCTTCCTCCATCTAAGCCACCGGTTCTCTCACTTTTGCGTGCTCATTTCTCATTTCTGCACACATAAAAGTTCACAATTAGCAGCTGCTCTTTTACAACCTATCAAGCAGTTGGATAGGAGATCTTTCTTTACTACAGTGAGATTTGAATAGATGCTGCCTCCTTTTTGAATACTGTTTTTGCTATCACTTGTCAAGTTGCAGAACTGCACCATTCTTCAGATCATATTTTTCCTTTTTATGTCAATGTGCATTATCCTTACCTATACATTTCCTACTCATGTACTCCCTTATCAGTGGTCAACAAGAGCTGTAAACTGAGGTTTAAGGAATACAATCAATCACCTTTTATAGTAATTAGAAAATATCGTAGTTTACATTAATAACCTATGGAGTAGGGGGCAGTACAATGGAGCCTTGATTATCTTTCCATTCTTTGTGGCTGTTGAGAAAACCAGGATTGCTACGACAGCTATGGCTGGATAGTTTGAGGAGGGACCTGCTTGAAGTGAAGGCTGAAACTGCTCGGAAATGAAAGAGTTTCCAGCAGCTGTGGTGGAGGTGCTGCCACTTGTCTAGAGAGCAGAAGGCTGGCTTGTGCTGGGAGCTGGGAGCTGAAAGTAGTCCAGGACTGCAAGGAAAGAAAGGAAACTGTCCAATTCTCCTGATTACATCCAATAACGCTTTTGCAGTCCTGACAAGCAGAGTTGCAGAAGCACACAGGACACTGTCTTTTAAGAGAACAAGCAAAAGTCCTTAATTTTGTGCAATTCAAAAGCAGTGAGATTTGCACTCCTTAGGCTTGGGTCAAGCAGTAAATCCTAGGAAGACAGTGTAAAATAAACTCTGAAAAGCTTCCCTCAAGAAGATGAAAGTAAAGTAAACAAGAACTTAACACTTAGAAGACCTTTTGTGATTCTCACCATGCTCTCTGCTGATCCTGCTGTAGCGACAGCCTGCTTGGGCACATCGGTGAGGCTGCTGCAAACACAAAACAGATCAATATAATCACAATAGCCAACACCAGCCCATCACCCATGTACAGAAATCATACCTGTGTACTGTGGTTACGTATGGGAAACTGTCTTGCAGAAAACAAGCATCAGTTTGTCTTGGGCAGAGTCTGGAAGAACTAATGTGTGTATTTTATTTAAATAGAAAATGTGCTTATGCCTAATAAATGCCTTTGTTTTTGATTTGAGGATAAAGGGAAGCACTGCACTTTCTGCATCACATATTTTTCAGTTACTAGAGACTGTCCCAAACTACTAGTTCTGCTCATTGAATCACAGGCTATGAGTTAGCTATTTGCTTTTGCTATACACAGTACAGTTTCTAATGGTCTGGTACCCGAATCACTGCAGACCAGCGTGAAGCACTGATCAGATCACGGTTAATGGGCAAGTGACAACAGCAAAGTTGTGTATCAGGGCTGTGCTGGAGCTAAGATGCTGATACCTGATGCTTTACTTCTATGGCATCAAAGCTGTTGGTTGTGTCCGCTAATCAGGAATAAAAACTTACTTCCAGTCTTTCATATCCACATTGAGATTACTCTTCACCCAGTTTTGGAGCTATACTTCATTGTGAACCTTCCCAACAGACAAAGTGATTTATGCCATACTGCATTTAAGAGAGGCATATTTTGCAAAGATGCTTCAAGCTGAGTAGTGCAATAGTAAACATATGCAATGTTGGCATAGGAGAATTAAAAGTCATGTGTTCTAACTTGCACATAAACCCATACCTGCAATTACTGCCCACATCTCCTAAAGGACAGTGGAAAGCCCTTGTGTTAGTCTGAGAGAGTGGGGAGACAGGGTTACTTGAGGTCCTTTGGAAGCGCTAGCAAATCCTTAAACATTAAAGATACTTCATTTATTTATATGTACATATATATTTATATGTAATTGTTTTTCTCGTTCTGTGTATTTGTTAGCAATTTTTAAATAATCATTAAAAAAATAATTTTGTGAGGAAGGAGTTCTATAACAAAGTTCCATGAGCTGCAAAGGCCCATCTTAACTATGGAATTCTTCTCTGTGTCAAAGCCTTCTCACAAATGGTTTATTTGTGAGAAATAGAAAGAGTTCAGCATAGAAAGAGTTCAGCTTTTGCACAGAGCTTGAGGAAAACAAGCCACAGTGAAGGTAAGACTTGTGCTCACAAGGAATAAGCACAACCCTGTTTAAATTCCACTATTTGCACTTAGATAAGGAACCAGTGAACGCTTTTCAGTGGTTTCATGTCAGGAATTGGACGAGTCTCCCCAGACAGACTGGCTTCATTTCTTCAGATGCTATTCAGCATGACAGAAGACAAGATGGGAGTTCAATCTAAATTTAAGCATTCTCTGTAGACTATTAATAGAGGAAAAACTGGTAGCATGAATCATCATGTGGGAGCTGCAGAGCGACAGCTATTTATTTTCCATAATAATAACATATAGAAGTTACCTTTATACAATAAAGAAATTGTTGGACTTGCAAAGCTCATTGGGAAGAAGTCAGATGATTCCTCTTCACTGACACTTCTCATTTTATTCTAAGGAGCAATGAGAGGGCAACCCTTATTTAACTTGACAAGATCCGCATTGTGTGTATCCAAGCTTCTGTTACAAAATCTAACTACCGACCCTGCTCCACACCACTCCCTGCCTAGAGGAACAGTGACCTGCTAGAGGTGTGGTGCAAAATGAGAGAACTTCATAGGTTTATAACACTAAATTAGTGTTCCAGCACTTGTTTCAGTGCTAGTACAATGCTTATACCTCTGGCCAAGAGTAAAACTGCAGCATGTCCTCCCTTTACGTTATTTCTCTGCTGGAACAAGAGTCCACCTGTATCACTGTTGAACCATCATCTTCAGAAAAGATTTGTCAGAAGGACTGAAGACATAACAGCTCCTGAACTGCAAAACTGCAGATGCTCAGCACCCCGCATGCTCAAACCCTCCCATGTTGTGATGTTGTTTTTAAAAAGATAAAACTGGTTAATGTGCACTGCAGGATTTACCCCATGCTTAGTCCATCGCAGTCACTGGAATCTGAATCTGTTCTCCCAGAGACACACGGTGTTAACACAAAGTGTTCTGTGGGTTATTTATTTTTTGAAAAATATGATATTGTCAACAGCTCAGTGAATTTGTCTCCAGACTGTTATGTCTCCTTCTCAAGTTTCTTTCATTTTTAAGAGATTAACCTTGAGGCCTCTGGCGTGAGGAGCCTAAAACGATTTAAGGAAAGGAAGCATAAACAAGGGATCAAGCTACACACTGCACTGGAAAGAAGCACAAACATCTCCTCACGCTATATATTCAATGCAAAAGTCTAGCTGTAAAAATACTCTGTGTTCAACCCCATTTTCATAATGAGGGTTCTCCAAAGAACCAAATATACCAAAGAGCAAAGAACATCTAAGAGAAGCTGACATTTTGTTTTTCAAACAGGGCATTTTGTACACAAAAATTCAGTTCCATAATCACAGTTCAATTAAACCATGGTGGTAGAGAGGGCGATGGCAGATAAGACTAGCAAAAACCTTCACTTGGATTAGGATTGATGGTGTGTTGCTTACCTACTTTGTTCTTTTTTTTTAAATCATAGATGAATTTTTCTTCCTAAACATAGACTTACACAGAAGAAACTTCAAAACAACATTTCTAAGAAAAATGAGGCTAATAAAAACCAAGTAATTAGACATAAATGCTCTTCTAGCCCTGAGCTGCCAGGAATGGAGAGGCTAATTAGCTAACTTCTGCATTCACGTGTTGGGTTGCAGCATTAAGAACTAATTCATATGGAAGATACTGGGGCTTTCCACCACACAGTTATTACCTTTCGAGTAATTTCTAGGAATTCTGTACCTCACTCAACCATTAGAGCTGAGAATGAAAGAGAAAACATACCAGTTCAATACGCCAAACATAAATGATAGTGATAAAAATACTAAAAAAATAGGCAGAATACTTTATACGAGGGGGGCTAGGAGAGGGCGAACAGTGAAGAAGACACCACAAAGTGCAGAGAAGGCAGGTTTTTTGCTGTTGTTTTTAGTCTAAACAGTAGCTGCTGGCTATTAGTAACTTCCCATCTGTAGAGGGAAGTAATTTTTTTTTGTAGTAGTAGTTTCAAAAAGAACTGCATGGGGGATGAACTTCTATCTTCTTGACCCCTCTTGTCTACATGCTCTGTGGAACCACCTACAGGAGAGGGGTGAGTTCAAGGAAGTTCTTTGTAGAACACGTGATATAACCCATGTCTCTTAATCCTTAACCCTTAATCAAAGCCACTGTGAAACTCTCTTTTGATAAGAATTTGAGTAGTAATTTCTGTAATATTAACCTATTTCCTACACAGAATTTAACTGCAGAAAAACCACGACTCCAATCTAAGTTGTTCCAATTTAATACAATGGAATATTATAGTGATGTTCCTCCTGAGCTTTTTATTTTACTTCTCCAGCATGCTGCAGTTCATTACAGTATAACCTTCCGAATCGTTTAATTTATGTTATTACGTACAATTTAATTTTATTAAAACATGACACAAGCACTGTGTGTTTGTTTACTGACAGCTTGTAAGACGTTCTGTGAAGAAACTTCAGTTAGGGAATGCTATTTTGGTGACTGTGGGTAAGAAAAGTTGCAACTCAGATTGTGCAGACACTATTGTTTTAACATACCTTAGGCCTGGCCTGCATCCCTGCTTGCTGTTTCTGTCCTGACCTTCGTGTTGCCAAGTGCAGACATACAAGTTTCTTGTACAATACCGTCATGCACGTGCTACAGAGAAGAAAAACATCCACTTTCTGACATGAGGCTTTACTACACACTTTAAAATATTTACTCTTGAAAGTATGGATACTGAAGATCTGTGCTTAAAAACAGGATATTGATAACATTTGAGAGCTAAGAATTTTCTTGACTCATTCAAATTCAGTGAGAATATTCCATCCCAGGAAAAGAGAAGCCAGACACTTTCTTGCAGAATAACATTACCGAGCCAAAGGCATTTCTGAACAGAGAGCACCAAATCTCAAAAACCTGTAAGAAATGAGCAGAATTAAAACACCTACAGTAACATTTAAGAACCAAGTTCGAAATAAAGAGGAACCCAACTCAAACCTCTGGATCCAATTTATTCTAGAGCGCTTGGGGGACTTATGCTAACTATTTCCACACCATTTCAGAGAAAACTGCATTTAAAACCAGTTACCCTCCAGGATGAATGAGAACAAACCAAATGCAAGGTGTTCTTGTCTTTAATTTTACCTGGAAATTTTAGTTCTAGGCATCCTGTTTTAAATACACTGAACTGTTACAGAGACGAAACCCCTAGCCTCTCTCCAGCCCGAATTCCTCATGAGATGGAGGGTACACTGACTTCCTTAGTTGGGATAAGTAACACTGCAACACATTTAATTTTGTGTTATGTATTCTGTGTGACAGAAGTTGCCTTAATTGAAAGTACTAGCTAGAATTCCCTTCTCTGTTACTCATATTCAAGACCAGGACAATCCAGCTTAAAGAGATGCCTTAAATACATACCTCATCTCTAGAATATTCCATACGTTATCATTTAAAAATCCTTTGGGGTAGATATCAAATAAAGCTGGTATACCAAAATAGAGGTGACTTCCAGACAATAGTGAGGTTATGGGCATGCAAAACATTGGCCTGTACATCTCATCCACAGCGCGTAAACCTTCACAAACCACTTCCTGTAACATTTACTCCTGAAAAATCATGGTATCAGAAACGGTGTTAAAACACCCCCTTTTGTAGCAGCCTCAGTCAAGAAAACAGACACACATTTTGATATTTGCAATCTTTATTTCATGAATAATTAAGAAGAAAACATGGCAACATTGGCAAATTGAAGGCATACATACTAAATATGCATACAGAATACATTATGAAGAAACTAAATGCCCAGATCTTTAGTGGTCCTTGCAAACTAAAAGCATATTGGTCCTCCAAAAGGTTTAGCTTAAAATACGCTTGCTGACCTTTTAAGTTCTAATAACAGCTTGTGACTTTCAAACCAGAAACAGGGTGGAAAGACAATTCGAACACACTTCAGTTTTTCTCAGAACTGTATTTCTAAGATCTAATCAGAAACAAACAAAATATTTTTTTCTTCCTTACCTTTTAAATGTATAAGCTGTTACACCATTAAAAGTATTCAAGACTCAAGCAATTCTTGAAAGATGTTCAGTTTTATTAAGAACCTGCATAGGTACATACATATGCACAAACGTATTTGCATGTGTGTATATATGTGTACATATGTACATTTATGTAAAACCTCTACACATATCTAAAATGTCTATGTATGTGAACGTGTACGTAACCTATTTGAAAGGGTACTGAAAAAGAAGAAAGTGCTTCTTGTCTAGGAGGAGGATTATTAAACCCACGTACATGCCTGGTCTAATATTTGTGTTTCAAATGAGTATAAAACCAATACAAATCAGAAAAGCTGGATGGAAGAGTAGAGCTTATAAGAATTATTCTGTTTTACATCATCTTTAAAGGCCATGGAAAAAGAGCTTTAAATTAGTTATTTAGGAGATGTCAGTACTGGCTGCAGTGTCATTTCAAACAAGGTTAGTCCTTATCTGATGTAGTGCTAAGAAGTTAAGACTGAGACATCAACAACATTCTGTTCTCTCATCAAAATTCACCACACCATTCTGTCAATTCTGCCCCACCTGAACTCAAAGCACCCCCACATCCAACAGCTAGAGGGTACCAATTAATGCCCTTCCGACTTTGATCTGGAGAGTTGCCCAATGTAAAATGGGATCACTACTTTAATTCATAGACATTGAACAACTCTTGATCATCACTGACCTAAAGTGAACGGACAGTCTGGAAGCTAACTATTCTGTGTTTTGTTTTATAGCGCTATACTTTTTTTTCCATTAACATACAGAAAAGACATTTCTGTTACCCTTCAGATAAGTATAAAAGTGCTACTGAAAAATAGTAAAACTGACCCTACTATACATGTAAAAACTAAAGTTTCTAACTGAAATGTTGTAAGTTACAAGGATTAATTATTTGAGTATGTTACGTGTACTTGTGCTCTCCCTACTGAGAGAGATTTCCTTCCAAGTAATCAACCCAGCTGCACATATACAATAAATGGAAACCAGTAAAAGCCTCCAGAGAAACTTCAACAATGGAACACACCAGAAGAGCTTCTTTCACTCCATTTACTGAAAAAGTTCAGAAAAATAAAAATCAACTATTATTGCAAATGCAGTCTACTGTCAAAACAGGTCAGTTCATGAACTGTGCAACCAGGACTGCCAATGGCTCCTCTGCAGCAGGAAATGTCCACTGGGCTTTTTAACTACCACATAAATACACTGCTCACATGCTAAAATAATACAGATACTTACTAGAATGAAAATGCACGTTATACACTGCTATGCTGGGGCGGAGTAAGTTTTAAACCTCAAGTTCCCCAAACAACTTGTTTGTATTCTAGAACTCTACGCAAAATACAAAAGCCTTAGAAAAGTGCAACAAAACTAACTTCATGACTTTTTTCTTTTAGTTTACATAAATACTATCTCATAAAAATATTATTAAACAGAAGCATATTTCTCAGTGGAGAATGAATGTGCCACATTTCAGCTTTGAGTAAGTGACTTAGGCTAAACTGAAACTCCCTGAAAATAGGGAATTAAAAAGAAATAAGCTTAATCACATCAGACTGCCATAACTCTGCAAGAAGTTTCCCCTCCCATCCTACATCGACAGGTCCTACTGGAACTGGTAGGAACTCTCTGTAACTCAGGTAGACAGTGACCAAAGGGTAAGGAATATTCCAAGCAAATAATAAATGTCAGTGGGAATGAAATCATCTCATATTCATAGATATTACTGAAGTCTCAGTGTGAGGAAACAAGCCTACTATTGCAGAATGAACTCATGTATGGAGGCCATAGACTTGCCAAACAGAATTCGAGTGAATGGTAGACCAAAAACTGGCAAGCATAGATACATAAGGAAAAATAAGAAATTCTTAGCAACACTAACAAAAATCAGAAGCATATGGAACTTGATCTTTACAGTTATTTAGTGTTAATTATCAAAAGCATACTTGCAATATACTCCTGATGCTTAACATAATGGCTTTGACAATTACCAAGCAAAATTATATGGATTATGCAGAAAAAACTAAGGCAAACAAAGGCTCAGCAAGCCGATGAGTCACTCAAAGCCCATCCAGCCACACTTCTTTAAGGGCAGAAACACTCCTAGGGAAACCTTTCTAAACAGAGACAGTTAAATGCATTAAAAGATCTCTATGATTTAAGGAGCTGGTAATTTTGCAGCAAGAAGACCTGACGGGCACCGTAGGGTGATAGAGATGATATGGTTGAAAAGGAAGTCAAAGAAGAGTTAAGCAGTTCTAAGGTAATTTTCCAATTAACACACACTAACCTGGGAAAGCACAACAGCACGTCTAAAACTCGTGAATGATTGATTTGTTTTAATAGCAAGTCCCACCAAATCATTTATTGGATGAGCTAATATTATTGACTATTCATGCACTAATGCTAACTTAAGTTTCTTAAGGAACTGCAGAAACAGGGCTTAGCAGAACGTAAAAATAACAGAGAAAAATATTCACCGAGAAGGGAACAACCACAAATAAACTATATAGTTAAATCAGCCTGTACACAAACGCCATTATTTTAAAATCCTATTCAGTTGGCCACTTCAGCAGGAGTATTTCTTACAATAGGCAAAAAATGGTGTCAAGGTGTACAACTGGCTTCCCTCCCAGAAGGATTCTGCCCTCTAATCGTTCCTGCTCAAGGCAGCCTGCAGCTCAGCTGTTCCTCTGGTGGTTGTAATGGGCAAATAAGAGGTAAAGTTACCACATGAGTCATATAAACACAGTTTTAAAGGCTCAGCTTTAGCATGTGCATAACTTCTTGTCAGCCATCCAGGAGAGGCAGCTTTCAAAGAGACTGCCACAAATCAACATTCCCAAGCTGGTCACAAGCAGAACAAGGTAAGAAGTTCTCCATATCTCCAACTTCCCAAATAAACTTGTTTGAATCCAGTCGATACCAAAATCTGTACCTAGGTCAAAACTGTACAAAAATTCATAGAATTGAGTAAAAGTAATTTTTTTTGGTCATGGAAAAGATGCAACAGAACCCAAATCATCAGTTCTCAACTTTCTGAAGCACTGAATGAAAAAAACAGAGAATTAAACACTGAGATCATTAACAGTGGAGACACCAAGGAGAATTTTTTGTCACAGCTACAAATTTAAGGCAGATTATCAGCAGTTTAAACCACTGTGTTGTGCACATCATCAGAGCAAATGCATTTCTCCTTATGCAGGTAAAACCAGAGGCTGACTGCAGCCGGCAGCATTTATAGCAGATTACATCCATACATCAAAGCTAAGTTCACTTCGCCCTTGCAAACAAAAAGCATGAGAATGGACTTCCCCAAAACACAGGAACAGTGGAAATACTTGACGAAATTAGACAAATTATGAGAAACGGAATTTGAGGAACACATCTTATGTAAGAGAAAAATAATTATTTTAAAGTCTTGATATACTGTAAATAAATGCTACCTTGTGGATAGCCTATCCACCAACATAATTTTAAAGGGGAGCCTTTTGTGCACAACTTTTCAGAAGCATGAGGACGAGAGGCCTTTGTGAGGGTCACAGAGATCCATTCACAACACCAGCACTATGGAATTAGTGTTTCCATGTAAATATACAAGACAATGAAATGAACCAAACCAAACCAACTGAAAACCAAGACAAGTGTAATTCATTCTGAAGTCACCTCAATTCTGTTATTGTCAGATACTGTGTCAAAACTATTCTGACAGAATTCTCCTTAATGACCAAAATTTATCTTCTCTTCCCATTCTTTCTTTTTTGTAAAGAAGACCCCACAGCTCAATGCTTATGATCATCATGATGACAACCAGCCAACCCCAAGACACATCCGAGTCTAAACTGACATCTTTGTGGTCTATGGAAGCATTTCAGGAAACAGGATCCATTAGGTCATATAGCTGTATCTGCATCAGTATTTTTGACAGATCCCTTCTGCCCACAGCTGGCAATGACTAACCCTGATATACTACAGCACAGGCATTTGCAAGGCACATATTAAATTGTAGTAATATAAACAGATAAAATATTTGTCTTTTTTTTTTTTTTTTTTTTTAAGCAATAACATTTTCTGGACTGATTAAAAAAAAAGAGGAAATAAAATCAGCAGAAACCTCGCTTCATATGTAAGAAATAACAGGCAGTTTCAGGATTAAGTGAGAATAGGAACCAAGCAGGACAGTATCATCCATGTCCAGAAGGGCTACAACTATTCTTTCACTTGAAAAGCTAAATACTGTTTGAACTTTTGCAGAAAACATGTGGCAGAGTACAGCAGGGTATTATATTTGTTTTGTATCTGTCATTGCTTTCCTTCATTGCTTTCACTTGGACAGCTGTATGGCATCTTATTTGTAAAGGTTCAGATGTATGGTTATAAAAAAATCTCTTTATGGAGCCCAATATTCCTTTCTAGATAGAGTTTTATCAGCCAGACCACACCATGAAGTTTACAGAGCACTGAAGTTCAAAATAAGATCCTTTCTGTAATGGCTTATAACTTCTCTCTCTGAAGACCAACAGCTCATCTTTTTAAAAGAAGATATCAGAAAATTTCCTCTTCTTTCTGCCATGTGCTCTTTAGTTAAGGACCAGTACAGTGTTCCTGGTAAAGGAGGTGGGCCATTACACAGAAAAAAATCAGTGTGAAAACACAACAGCTCATGAGTGAATTCAGACCAAGAAACACTGTACTTTTCATTGGAAAAATACTTACTTTATATATAAGGCAACGAATACGACAATCACAGATAAGGATGTCTATTCAAAGGAAGAGTACAGATTTATAAGCATGAATGTGCATAAGTTCAAATCTAGTTAGAGATGGAACATAAGCCAGCAGTAACATGTATTTCCAATAGGACTGCTCCTACTGAGACTTATTTGAAGAAGCAAAATAAATAAAAATACTGGAAGGAATATACAGGAGAGGAAACTGTATTTCAGACTTTTATTAAAATTTGTTAATATTTTTTTTTTCCCCACTTGAAGCCTCTCTTGCAACAACTGCCTTTAGAATATGCTGGCTTTTCAAATGCACCAACTGATAATCTGAGGATATCTAGCTACTTTTAGGGATATGCAGGCTAAAGAATTATAAGAATGCACAAGACACTGTTGCTCTGACAACTCCTCCAAAGCCCCTCAGCATGGGCTAAGAAGTTATTTTGCAACATTTCGTATATTCTTACAGGCACATTTATAATCTATTCTATTACCGACGTGTCAGTGTAAGCATTTTATGAAGTAATTTTCTACAATGCTAGCTGCTAGAGACATACTGAATTATCACTCTTCACATGGGCTATTTTCTTCATATGAGAGCTTTTTAGATTTGGCAATAAGTCTGAGTTAAATCTGTGCTTTTGTACCATGATGATATTTCACAGATGCCAAGTGGAGTTGCATTCACTGGGTTAACATCCATGACATTCAAACAGTCCTTAGCAGTTGTAAGAGCACCACTGGAATAGAAGATTAGTTTTCTTTATAACAGGGTTACTGTGTTGAAAGAGCATGTGCTTATAAATAGCAGTTGTTACAGAACTCACTTCTAAAGTAGGCTTCTGCTTAATATTAATGAGAGATGTTCAACTGTGGCTTAACTGATGGAAAATATTCTGAAAAATAAGAGGCAGAAGCAATGGCAGAGTGAAGTCTTGCCTTGAATTGAGAAACCAGATTACAACAAACATTTTAACAGCTTATAACAAATGAATGGATTAAATCATTCCGAGCCATTAACATTCTGCACAAAGTCCTGAAGTGCCAGGATGTATCAATCAATGATAGCTAAGGCACTTACTTGAACTCTTTTGCCCAAGAGCTGTTACATGAATTCAGGTACATTTTAGGAAAACAAAAGCTGAGCAAACCAAAGTTTCTCAGTTAATTCCTTGGGAGAGCAAGTCTTTTCCATGCAATATTTGAGACTGCAGGGTATACACACATTACATTAGTTCCTCCATTCTTGTCAGAAAACATCTCACCTTCTGTCACTCAGATGAAGATGCGCAACACCAATGAAAGACAAACAGGAAACTGCAAAGGTGGATTTTTAGACAAATATCTTCATTATTACATCTTATTGAAAGTATCTTCTCTGCAGAGGAGAGTCCCAGTTCCAAAATGCTACCACAGACATCCATGATGTTTTCTCATATTGCTGTAAAGTAAAGCCTGTGGTAGCTGTGCATGCTATACAGGCATAGAAAGAAAAGGGGAAAGAACAAGCCATACAAGGGTTGATTATTGATTCATTTCTGTTATAATGGAAGCACAGAGAGCTAGTGACAGACTCCTTTCAGTACAGCATACCCTGAAAACCAGGAGCTGCATGTGCTAGTCTTTACAATCCATAAGATAAAGTTGGAAGCCACAACACTGTGACGGAGGTAGGCTTATAACGAAACTTTAGAAGGAAGAGTTCTTCTGTGCCAAATTTTTTGAGGTATCAAGACCGCTTTTCCACTCAAGCTGTTGTGATGAAATAAAAGCTTGTTTTCCTAGAATATTGTGCATATTTTAAAGGAGTGAAAATAGCTATAAAGGCAGTAACTAAATTACCATCAGGAACTCTACTGTATTGGGGTGCCATAGGCTGTGGGTGGAATATTTAGACTGTGGTATCAGGACATTACAGAAAGTTCAGTAATACGATGCCATGTTATCCTTTTCCTTCTCAAAGCATTAGCTGTACATTCAGTCTCCTATATGTTAACGGATCCATTCATCTCCCTCTCTTAGGTAAGAAAGCTTCAGGAAGTCTGGCTGGAAATGCAGTAGATAAGTAGTCCAGGCTCTTTAGGCTACATAATTAATCTGAATAGCTTAATAACTTGGGTTATTCCAAGCAGTGGCAAAAAGTTTTTGCTTTTTAACAGTTGTTTCCAGGCTTAGTAGCTGAAGCAATCTGAAGCAATCCAGGACAGCGTCACCAAAGTCTGAGGGGACTCAATTGATGCCAGTTTTCAGTGAAATGGGGATTAGCATTTCAGCAAGATTTCCATCTGGTAGCTAATGTTGGTTCTACTTCATGAACCTGTTGAATTATTAGGGTTTCAGGTTTCAAAGTATTTGTATATTGCTGTAACATACAGCATGACATTCTGCCAGTCTGGACGTTCAGTTCGCACCATTTCATTGATGTCCTGTCACAAAAAAAAGATTGGTCAAAATGAAGAACCATAACCTTGTGAGGAACATGGCAGTACTTTTACAAAGTCATGGCAATGGCAAGCCTGTAAAGTTTCTATAATTCAAAGCATTGATGAAGAAAGCTTTGTTTTCCTCCACACAACTTTATATTACTTGTAAATGTAAACAGCTATAAGTTGGATATATATAGAACGTTATTTTGCTGATTTAAGGTTGAAATAGCGCATACCTAAGTTGTCCCCCTTTTAGAACAATTAGTAGTCAAGATGTTACCGTTCACCAGCCCCTTACAACAGTCTCACAAGTCAATGCAATCTGCCCAAGAACTAAGACAAAGAGTCACAGAATCAAGACCAAGATACTGACTGAACCTAAAGTTCAAAATTCTTATCACGACAGGAGTCAGTAAATGACAATTCCCTTTCACAGTAGAGTACTGAACTTGAGATTACTTTAACGTATTTTTGAGTGAAGATGCAAGAAAGAGGAAAGTCTGCTTTGCCATCAGTTTGGGTATGTGCAGGAGACAAAGCATCAGCGTGTGCCTAACTGGTAGGGTCAGTTCACTCATTTGTTAACAAGTGTGCCAGACTGTCTAGGGATTAGCTGAGCAAACAGCCTGATCTGCCCTTTTCAGCATATGTACACAGGAAAACAGTGAAACAGTTCCTAGACATTTTTGCTTAGTGTATGGATCTGTTTTATAATTTTTGGTTACTAGGATGTTCTAACTCAAAAAGAGGAAGTTGTTTTTGTTTTGTTGTTGCTGTATTTATTTTGTTTGTTTGGTTTTGATTCTTCATATGAAAGCAGCTGAACACTTTCTTCTCCTGGGAACAAAGAAATTCCCCTTATAAACCTCTCCTTACATCACCACTACTATTTAGTTATAGTGGTTTTCACATTCTTGCTCATTCTTCACCCATGGAAGAGGAGAAAAAAAAAAGAAACACTACGCACACTGTGTACTGTTGGTATGTAAATAGATACTAAATTCTTAAGATGGATACAATTTGCACACTGAATATTTAATTCCTTTCAATTTGTCTTTTCAGGAAGTCTGCAGTTAAGTACATGACAAAAATCAAAGGACAAACACTGAGACTAAAGCTAAAGTAAGAAAGAATTACAGTAGTTATTTTCCCACACTGTAGTTCTTACATCATCACTTGGTAAGAAACTTCCAGGTTTCAAATCCCTGACAAAGCTTATGTACTTATGTCCAGGAGTTGCACTGCCATTGTGAGGAAACACAATGCTGGTGCAAAGGCTCTGATAGGGATCAAGGAAAGTGTTATTTTAAAAACATCTGACTTTGCTGTGTTATTAGTTGCTAACCATGGCAGCTTTGTTAGAATTTAGATTATTCAAGTATCACTCGAGTATCGTTTCTGATACTGGCAATTTTAGTTGAATTTCTGCACTTAATCACAAAGGTTTGGGATACTCTCAATTCCCTACCTTCAGGAGTCTTACTTTCACTGCAAATACTATCATACTGAAAATTAATTCCTTTAAGCCAAAATTTTGATAAGACACATACTAACCAGTAATTGAAAAAAAACCCCAAATCTTCAATTATTTACAATGCTGACAAATTACATCTAAACTTAAAAGTCTTGACTTTCACATTTCAGTGAGCAAAAGAACAGCTTACATAGCTTGATGTGTACTTCTGAAATTCCAACAAAACCAAATAATTAGAAAGTAGAACAGACAGGAGAGTGTTAATGGATCCTTGAAGATGGTATCACAACTATTTCTCAAATTATTCTCAAAAAAACCCCCAACCATTGGCTTTATTATTATTTCTTAAAATACTGAAAAAGGAGTTTTGACGAATCTTCCTTTTAGGAGTTTATCCCATAAAATCATTGAATATCCCAAGATGGAAGGGACCCACAAAGATTACTGGCTCCGCAAAGGAGTGCCTAAAACTTAAACCCTATGTCTAAGAATGTTACCCAAATGCCTCCTGAACTCTGTCATCAGGCTTGGTACCCCTGTACTTGGTACCTCAAGCACTGTGTTCAGTTCTGGGCCCCTCATTACAAGAAAGACATTGAGGTGATGGAGTGTATCCAGAGAAGGGCAACAAAACTGTGAAGAGTCTGATGGCAAGGAGCTGAGAGAACTGGGGTGGTTCCGTCAGGAGAAGAGGAGGCTTAGGGAAGACCTTATTGCTCTCAACTATCTGAAGGGAGGTTGTAGCAAGGAAAGGATCATTCTATTCTCCCACGTAACAGTGATATGACAAGAGCTAATGGCCTAAAGTTGCACAAGCGGAGGTTCGGGTTGAATATTAGAAAGAATTTATTCCCTGAAAGAGTGGTGAAGTATTGGGACAGGTTGCCCAGGGAAGTGCTGAAGTCACTGTCCACGGAAGTGTTCAAGAAACACATAGACATGGCAATTATGGATGTGGTGTAGTGGGAACAGCAGTGATAGGTTGACAGTTGGACTAGATGCTATTAGAGGTCTTTTCCAATCTTAATAATTCTATGATCATTCTTTGGTGAAGAATCTTTTCCTATTATCTAACCTGATCTTCCTCTGGTGCAGATTTATACCATTCCCAGTCTGCCATAGGCTATTTTGCTGTTGCCTTTGGTGCAGCATCTTGAGTACAGGTCTTTATCCCACTCACTATTTTACTGCAAAAAACAGTATTAGCTTAAGTGGCTGACAATACTGGATTTATGCTAGACCGATAGAGATTAAACAAAACCACTGATGTATGTGCTTACCATTTATGTGTTTTTTTCAGTCAAGTGTGATACAGAGACTATAGCCTCTAGCTGAGCTCATCTGCTGTCACTTTTGCTTCAAAATCTTTGAAAAGCACAAACTGGAATAATTAATTTTTTTACGAATGGGATCTAATTTGTTCAGTATGTGTTTAAAACTCACCAGAGTAGATTTGATGCCAACACTTTCAGCTGCCTGAAAAGCCAAAGTGAAGTTTCTTCTCTGCATGAGATATGAAAACATATTATAATCCAAGTAAATACTACTTCATAATAAGGTTAAGAAAGTTTACAGTAAAACTGCTAATTTTGCTTCCAAGTGAATCTATAATTGGACTATATTAATTTTAAAAGGGCAACAGGAATGAACATGTCCTAATATCATCTGAAAGATCTTAAGGTACCTCAAGGTACCTCAAGGTACCTTAAGATACTAAGATATTAAGGTTTTAAAAAGAATAGCAGTAAGGTAGCCTGAAATGTTTCAACTATGATTTCTAGTAAGATCTTTTTTCTAGTGCGTAAATTTGTTTATTCTTCTTTTTAGCCCATATTAACTACATAGACTCTCGGACACAGTAATGGGAATTTTAACGTCATACCTTGTCCTGGCTGTTTAGCTCTTGATAGGGAATATGGGCTGGCAGGTAAGTATGGAGGACTGCGCAGAAAGCCAAGCCATCATTCCAGCTACTGCTGAAGTTTGTTATGTCAATATTCTTAAAGGAAAAAAAAAAAATGCAAACAATATTAAAATCATACTCTAACAAATATTAGTTCAACAAACATCTTTCTAAAAAAAAAGAAAAAAAAAAATACCCAACTTTGAACAGCCTAACAACTGAAGTTCTGTGGAAAGAAACCAAAACACACTTCTATAGAAAATTAAAAAAAAACAACAAAAAACCATGATAAGAGTGCCAGCTAACCTTACACATGTTAAACAGAAAGTAGCTAATATGTAGTTTCAAATTGTGCAAATACTGTAAGAAAGCATAAAAAGATGGCCTAGAAAAGGGTATTAAGAGTATAAATTTGTTATAACTGTACAGAGCAAAATATAAAAGCAAACAAGTTATGGACGTATGTCAGGGCTCTTTCAAAAATCCCTGAGGCAGACCACGTGGTTGTATCTCTGTTAATACAAGACTTTACTTCTATGCTTCAGCATTACTAATATCCAAGCAAAATCTCTAGTTAATATTGATAAGGAAAAAAATTTTCTCTCCTAAATAAAACATTTCTACATGAAAACTTATGTGAACAACAACACAAAGAGAAAATGAATTGTCACTGCAAATAAAGATATTCCAACAGATTTAACAGAAACCAAGGCAGGGAATCAAACCTTTGTGACTGAAACTGAAAAACGCAGCCTTGCACTCCCGGTTCTTTGGTGACACTCAGTGACACTGGTAAACGCCACTTCCAAGAATGCATGCAAGGTTATTGTAAAAAGTCAGCCCTGTCCACACAAGTCAGGAGAAGTCATTGGCCTTTCAGATCTCTGCTTACTTGGCTGTTGGCAGACCAGCAGTGGTAGAGCAGCTAGGTGGGCAGCAATCAGCCTAAACTTTTAGGAACCAAAAGACACCCTTTTACCTGACAAGAAGTTACAGATATCACTTACCTTTGACAAGCACTGTAACTTTTCATTCCTCGAGCAGAAAAATGAACACAGAACCAATGTTAAGCTGCAGAACACTCACAACTAAGGAAGTTGTGAATTTCTTGTCAAACTGATGATTTGGATACAAATGGAAGACAACTGCAATCCCCTCTCCAACAGAGGAAAAAAAAAACAACAAACCTAAAAGCAATTTCTAGAAGAACGTGAGGGAAATCTCCATTTCCTGCTCAGCTTTCACACTTCTTACACAAAGTCTGCACGATACAGGTTCAGGCTGTGGTGACGTAAGAGTACGTGCTGGGACACACAATGCTAGGGCAGTGGTCCGAGCCCAGCCAGCTGCCTGCCCACAGAGGAAATGTCATTGTTGGAGACCCCCAGGCTGTGGGAACATGGTCCTCACCACTTCCTTGAGCCACAGGGGTGGGAAAAAATAAAAAATGAAATTCCAACAGAACCGGACTAAGGACAGAACACATGATTACAAAAAAAAACAACAAAAAATCAATATGGAGGAGTGCTCAGCTCCAATTAGGATACATTTATAAAAAGCAAAGAAAAAAAAAATTAAGTTTACTCCCTCACCCGTAAAGGTGAGCAAGGAAAACAGGACCAAGTTGTGCTGAAAATGGTAAAAGAAACTAAAACAGGAGAAATTTCCACAGAGATAATAGCTGTGTAAAATTGAAACATCATTTCAAATATTAATAACATCCATGGAATGTTGTATCTGCAATATAAACATTGGAAAAATAAGGCCACTAAAAAACATCCACCAACAAGTTTGGATGGTACTCAAGAACTTGGAATCCCCTGATTTCCTACATCATCCTGTAGGGTCCAGCAATTATTACTAAGATAACAAGGAGAAAACAAATCCATCATCCAAGAATCTTAATGTATCCAGAGAAGCTGCATTAAATACAACGGAAGGAAACAATTAAAAGGGACTGGTCTCTGTTCCCAATTGCTCCAAGCATTATGAATTGTTATTAACTCTCTAACTGAAGACTTGTAATATTGGTCAGGCACTAATCTAAAAACTGGACAGACTTATTTAAACTGGAAAATTTAATCTTTTACACAGGGCTTTGAGAACATAACTGGCACTTTTAAATACGGTGTAATTTTATTTCCCAAATGCTTTTAACTACTTGTGTTTTTCCAAAAAGCTCGGTGGGTATAATGAAATCAATCTTGCATTAAGCTCTTATTTTTCAAAGAACTGACACTAAACAGAACATGGACCTAACATCTCTGACATAATTTCTCCTTTGTTACTGCTTTTATTAAGTAATTGGCTCTATTAAGCTGCTGGAATCTAGTCTGGAATTTTTCTCAAGCCATTTCAGACCACAAAGTATTAAAGCAATTAAAGGGCGTGCTTTCAGATAAATGAGGAATGAGCCTTTCTAGAGAGGTGAACTAGGAGGAGTTTCATCAGTCCTTGTCCAACAACATTTAATACTCAGCACAAGAGTGAAATCACTTCCAGTACTACAGATTTTCTGCAGAAAGCATTTCTAACAGTCAAATGACAAGCCTTAGTCATAAGGTTATGGAAAGCACTTGCCAATCAGGAATGAAAAACAGAGTTACACATTTTTAAGACTTTTTTCTAGAGACAAAGTATGAGCAAGAATATAACATTTCAAATAATCAAACAGACCAAGTTCCATAGCCTGCCCTACAGCTGAGGCAAAGGAGAACAAACAACGATGAAGAAACACCCACAGCAAAACACATTTCAAGCATGACTCAAGCTCCTGTTAGAATGCAAAGAGTAGCAGCAGTCACCCCCAAATGAGTATCCTCTTGTGTGCACATAAGAAAAATGAGTAAGAAAATTCTTCCTGAAACTCTGATTCTGCTTGTCTCCCCATCACATCACATTCTGCAGCTAAGAAAGCTATAGAAAGCATGGTTCCTAACTTACAGTTACAAACTAAGGACAAAGTTTCCCTAATTCTCTCTTCAGGATATATCCACATCTGTCTTCCATCTCCTCAAACTTTGAATACTCCAATCTGAGCAGAGCAGCACTCTGCACAGCAGCTAATGCTCCAACCCTGCCCTGCACAGGGAAGCGAAGTTCCCACATCTTCACTCAGCTTGGTTCACAAATGAATTAGGACGTAAGGAAAATAAAAAGATGTGTCTGTGTCTCTGTTATATCAGTTAATTAAATAAGTGGCCTGAGAAAGCATAATATGATTCTGTAGCATAATACATGAAATCATTAAAAGGAGGTTTGAGGTTTAACTTTACCTCAACCTTGGCAGGCTTTTTGCCATGGCATAAAATTACTACTAAAAGCTTTTAGAAGCTTTTAAAGACACACAGAAGAGAGCATCCATTCAAAAATTAGAAAGGTAAACTACTAAATAAGTGTTCCTGGTATGCTTTTGGAAAGTTTTCTAGATTGTATTTTCCCTGGTTTTTCTGTGGTATTAATCAGCATCAGCATTCCTTCAGTAGGTACAGCAGAACAGTGCCTGGTAATGCCTCCTGGGTACAAAGCTGTGACAATAACGCCTGAGCTGTGTTCTGTCCTCGACTTTTGTCCATCTGTCTTGGGTAGGGTTAGCTCCCCCAGTGAGGACAGCAGTGTCTGCTCCCAGCCACACCATACCAAAGCTCTCCTTGGAAAAAAGTCTTTTTGACTGCCCGTGTCAATGGAAAGCAAGGACTCCCCAGAGACGAGGAGACTCACTTCTTCCTACAGAAGGCTCACTCACATTTAGAACTGGGGTTAGGTAGGACAGGCTGTCATACTAGGAACAGCTGGGTCCATGCCCACCAGACAGCTTCTTTTAGGGCAGGCAGGTCAGCTCTTGTTGGTGGAAAGGGAACTGCTGTAGCTCAGCCTTACCAACAACACACTCCTTTCTGTTTTCCAGCTGCACCTTTTGCAGGCAGTATAGCGAAGCACATTACCTTCTATCTGGAACCAAGTACTTAAAGACTTCCCCCCATCCCTTCTTACACAGTGTTACTAAACCAGTAACTGTTTCTAATACCAGAATTAGACTCAGTTTGCTACTAGGCTTGAGGTTCCAGACAACACAAGCCGAAGAGCAAACCCTGAGGAAAAGGCTGCGATGTGCAAGCTGGTGGTAATTCCAAATTCCTGCTGAATCTAGTACCATGTCAGACAAACATGACTTTCTTGCAATCAGCAAAAACTCCCATCTGCTCCCCACTGAATCAGGCTGCACTGCTTCCCAAATCATGCATTAAAGCTGAGGCTGGGAGTACTTCAGGCAGTAGGCAACAGTATCCAAGTACTTCTGGAACAGACTCAAGAGCAGTCCCAACCACAGGCCTCCTCATTCCCAGCTCTGAGAAGGCAGTAAATAGGAAATATAAACCATCAAGAGCCTGAAATATTGACCAATAAAAGTTCCTTTTTAGACCAAAGATATGTTAGTTTCCAATTTTGGCACAATAAAACAAAACAAAACAAAAAAACCATAAAAGAAGCAGTCATCCTCAAAAAACTGTAATAGCTTCAGATGTTAATATTTGAAGCATTTACAGAGATAAAGACAGCTCCATAATTTGCTCTAAATTTTGTCATAATTAAGTTTAACAAGTTGGCATTTCTCTTGTATCAGAATCCAAATCAAACAGAAAAAGGAAGCATATCCTTCCTTAATAATTTTTGGCTAAAGCATCACTGCTTAAACCAGGGGAGAGAATTGTTCTGGCAGTCAGAGTCACTTCTGTGAACCAGACAGCACCACAGAAAGCATGCATACGCTGCAGCGATTACTTCAGCACTAACAAAAGTGCTCTAAATGCAGCCTATGATAATCCATTTTTGGTTTGTTTGAGCCACACAGGGACATCAGTGAGAAAAACTGATACCATAACTGAAACAACTCACCTCTACCTGAAGACCACTACATGCCTGTCCTGAGCAGCCCCTTCAACCTATCCTCAGTGGAAGCACAACCACTAACACCAAAAATAACCTGCCAAATCTCTTGGCCTTGGGTAAAATTCTAAGCCCTTGCTTTTGTGCATGAAATTGAAGAAAATGTGATGCATGTGCACAAGAAAAGATTAAAATAAATGTCATTTGACTGACATGCACAGAATAGCTGATCTTTTGATATACTGCTCATTTGTTCCTCCTATACTTTCCCCTCTACAGGACAGAAAAAAGGAACATATTTTAACTAGGTATCATTCAGTTGTCAAGAAATCCTCCCCCTCCACCCTGCCATGTCAGATACTTCTCCAGGTTCACAGACAGTGCTCTTTCCAAAGCAAATACTGGACTTACTTTAAAAACAAAGTTTCCATTTCAAATATGACGTATATTTACAACTACAGATATATCTCAGCAATTTCATATTACACAGTCCACTAACAGCAAGAAAAGTCTAAGAACACTGAGCTAAAGCCCTATTTCTTATACAATTTACCCTGAATACCTTAACTTGATCTCCCAGCAATTGCCACTGGAAAGCCAAACTCATACTCATTTATGCAGCCAGTTTCAATGTGTAAGTTACCAAAAAAACAAGAAATGACTGAACCCTAACACAGACTCTTCAATACTGTTAGTCTATAATCTTATACCTTCCTGATCAAACAACACGTTTTTAAGATTTTTTTTTTTAGGAGACAAAAGCTAGGCAGCATTACAATAATTAGGACAGGTGCCTTAGGGCTACATTACAGGTATCTTTCAGTGCATCTGTAATTAAAAAGCATGGAAAGCTTCAAGAAAACTAAAAACATACATATATATATAGGTCTATTCTTGCAGCTAACTTCTGGCAACTGCTTTTTTGTGCTAGACCTCTGGAAATTAATCCTTCCTCAGAATGCTGACAAAACTGGAAAATATACTGAAATATGGTTGTAGATAAAAATGGGTAAAGGATGTGTGTATCCTGTTTAATGGTCCCTTCTTAACATGAAACATGCATGCTCACATCCTTTTTTTGGACTTTTATTAGTTATGTACTTAAAATGAAAGTAGCAGTTCGTCAGCTAGGCTAAATGCTCTGTAACAGCTGGACAGGATTGCGTTATGCTTTGAAGATATCTGGAATTTATGACAGTTTTATGACACTGTACGTATTTTAGAGAAGCCAGGAAAACGTAGTACATGGCACAGAACTCTAAATCAGTATGTCAGACCCTGAACCAAGCTGACACATAGTCAAATGTGTTTGTTGTTAGTTTTCAGCACAAAATATCATGCTGAAAACTATCCAAAACCTCCAAAAAAAAAGTCCACAACTCATCTTAAGAGACCAGATCTCCTCTTTCATGGCTTAAGGATCTGCTGAGTCCTGAACTCAACTCACACTAACTGAAGTGAATGCAATGCTACCTAGACTGAACAGCCTCTAGACAAAAGTTAATATAGAACCTGCCTGCTGCTAGCTCTGCAGTGACCTTCTGCAGATTGCCATTCCCAAAGCAAAGCTTCAAGGAGAAGTTCTGCCTGCAAATAGCATTCAGACAGCATGTCTGTTAAAAGGAACAATACAAGAGAAAATGCCATACAGCTTCTTGTTTCAATAACAATTTCTTATTTTCATTGGCTGTTTTGGCCTTTATTTTTTATTCAGGTACTCCTGAAAAGAATACCAGATTTGGCAATACAGTTAAGTATTGTTGCATGACTAAAATATTTCTATTCATCGATTTCCTTCCAAATTTGCTTAAATAAAACAAGAAAGCTGCACAATGAGGTAATTTATTAGCAGTTTTTAGATAGAGTTGGTATTAGCTTTTTGTAATGCATTCACTAAAGAGAGAGATGTAAGACTGCTTTAAAAAATATACTGCGTGGTATTACGTTTGCGAGAAGGGAAAAGAACAGTTTGACAAATTCCTGTGAATGTGTATGAAGAGTTCTAAATAAAATCCTCCCATCATAATGGGTTGAAATTAGAGCTTCACAATGCCACAGTCTTTGAATTGTGTAGCACTCACAACATTTCAAGCTTCTAAAAGAGACAGATAAGACTCTTAATCAGAAGCTTGAAAGTAATTTCCTGGGGGGATAGGAGAGCAGAAGTAATTCTTCTTCCATTTTATTTCAGCAGATAAAAAAAAAAAAACAACCAGTTGCTGCAAGCAATTAAACAGTACTGTATTCTCCATGAGCATCTTATGGATACAGGAAACCTTCTGTCTGTGAAACAGTACAGACATTGGTTGTGGTTTTTTCCCCCCACTTAGTATTTTTAAATGGGATAAAAATGGAATAAAGTGCAGCTCAAGAGCTACAGCTGGCCTTCACAGAGAATCTCGTTTAATCATATGCTGCTGCTTATTAATAACAATAAAACAACCCCATCGTTTTTAACATTTTAAGCAACTGGCAGCTCATCCATAACTCTGTACATTAAAAACTTTTTTAAAAATAAAATTCATATATGTTTTTTTTTTTAATTTGTTCGATTTCTATTTGTTGTTTCTTTAACTGTTTTCCAATCTGCAGTGCATAACAGAATGCCTGGAATGAGAGCTAAAACAACACCAGCAGGAACAAGCATAGCACTGCATCAGAAACAAGGCTTAAACTCATGTGCACGGTTCCACCTCCATTGGTGAAATATGAACAGTTGGAATAATTCCTCAAATATTTTAAATACATGTTTGTATAGAAAGCTACATCTGTGAGAGTCTCCAGATGAGGTGAAGAAAAGAAAACCAAAGTGTCTGTATTCGGTAACTAACGAAGATGTGAACACAGCTTTCCACGGTGGCAAAGACATGCTTAATAAATATTGGCTTTCAAAGCAGAGTTTTACTTGCCTATCAGTAATTTTATGAGATTGGCATTACAAGTAAGTTGCTATTATATTAGTAGGACAAAATGGACATATGAACAGGGATATTCAGTCATCTGTGTTCTGCTTGGCTAACGTGGCAGCTCAGACAGAAGCTGGCTGGCAGTCAGCTTGCAGGTAACTCTGAAAAGCATGGGCTGGCTCCTGCCCAGGTGGTGTGCCAAACAAAAGCAAGCAGAGGTACAGGAGAAAGGTAGAATTTACACGGATGGGAAATGCTGGGGATAGAAGGGATTGCCACAGAGTAAAGGACGCTAGGAGGAGCCGGAGGTGTGAAAAGGTACCCTGGCAATATCTGGGGGGAGGGAAGCAGGAGAAGGGCTAGAGTGCCTGAAGGAGAACTGAATGAGGAAGGGAGATGTTCCTTGTTCTGATTCTTGTTTACTGCATGTTACTTTTGAAACCACTTGGTTTTAACACAGAAATAAAACCCACTGAAGGCTTCTCTTTCTAAAACAAGGTCTTTATTCTGGCACTGATAATGGTTTTGAGACATCAAAAAGCTAGATAAGCACTATTCACTATGAATGCAATGTTAGACACATTCTTATCATTACAGCACTTACATCGCATACAACCAAAACTGAAATTCAGGGGATGCTGAAAATAATTGAATTCTATACAACAGAGATGTGGGAAAAAATGAGCGTGCTTAAAGCAGAAGACATTCTTGTCCAAAATCCAACTCCTTACAGCCTCCTGATTTTATCCTACTCCTCCAAGACAAGGCATCCACGGGTTATACAGATGCTATATGTTACGGTTTCCAGAAGTAACAATCAGAGAACCCTACTGTAATTGCTTACTTAGAGAACCTTACTATAATAATAGTAACTGTGAAAATTTATTCTTCTTTATTCTTCTACTAGTGTCTATAAAATTCAAGAAGAGTAATTGGAAGCAGCAATCTATTTAAACAAAAGAAAGCTCTCTTACATTTTGCTTGTATGTGCACACAACTGTAGAGTGAAAAAATTGGCACACTTTCTATTACCTTTCCTAATCAGGTGTTAAATTTATCTATACTTCACTTCAAGGCACTATGAGAAAACACTTCTGTGTTTTGTTTTACAGGATTTGGAAAGAAATATAACGTCCTGACTTTTTTAAAATGTAGGGAAGGAGAAAGGCTCTGTCCACAAAGCTATTCCTCAGAAATAGCACAGTTTAGCACTAGACGTGCCACAGGAAGAGGGGAGGAGGGATTACAGCGCAAGCCTCTCCATTGTACTGAAAGATGACTTTTCCTATGGATGGGCCATCATCCTGTTTTGTGGCTCTGAACTTCCTCCTGCATTGTAAGTCTCAAGTCATGGAAAGAGTAAAATTCTTGAACTGAGGATTGTGTTGGGAATTCCAAAAACTTTCAATACAAGTTAACCAAACAAATACATCACAGTCAGATTGTTAACATCCTGGTTTAGTTTGCTGAAGCCACCATTCTTTTGAAAAAATAATGTAATCAGGAGAACTCTGGATAGTTATCTTGTTACTTCTTTCAGGTTCTGATATCATTTAGACCAACTGCAAAAAAGTCTAGAACTACACGAGAAATCTAAGTACAAAATGCAAGACAACACATTTATCTAAAATCCAAGGAAGCATACTATATCTGCATTTGGGAAACATTAGTTTAAAATTTAAAGTGCTGAAGTTTAAAATACAGTTACAGTTTCAGAAGTGCAATCTGTAAAAGGCTGTTGTAAAGTGCCTCAATAGGAGGTCACCTGCCCCCTTAAGAAAAAAAAAACATTAACAACATGGAGCAAAGTAACTAAGAAGCTATTAATGTTAGGTTAGGACTTGTAGCACGTGTTCCAAGAAGAGAGTACAGTACATACCTGTGCCATTGCAATCTATGCAGTCAACTGTGGAGCAGCCTGGCTTATGCCATTGGCAGAGTCTAATTTGTTGCAGCTACAAGTATGCTATGTTAAAACAGCTCTACAATTACCTGATATCCTTCTGTTTTTTTCTGGCACCATTTCAGCAGGGCATTTCTCTTTGATCCTCCATATTCTCTTGCTAGGGCAGACAAGGGATCTTTCCTTTCTTCCCTACGAATGAGGGAGAAGTGCAACTTATAACTAACTATTTATCTTTCACAATAGACATACGTATTACAAAAGCTTAAAAAAAAAATCATAATTTTTTGTGACTGAAAGCAATAAGGTACAGCATTACTAAGAAAAAGAATACAGAGAGATACTTGGCAGACTTAAGAGTTACTTTGGTGAAATACTTTCATTAGTAAACCACGTGTGTTTTCCCCCCTTAAACTAAACTTCTTCTAGGCATTTCAATATCAATGATATTATTTCCTAACAGTTTGGAAAGTAAACTCACAATATTATAAGTTCCAGCTTGAAGCATTAAACTAACTCAAGTGACTTTATTTTGTTTTTAGAAAGAGAATAAACTGATGTTATCTCTTCTGCACCTCATGGCTGATTACAAGTGTCACCTTGAAGCAACAAGTTGGCATATTAGCCACATTTGCTACTACCAGAACATTTGCCTGGGATCTGGAGCTCTCAAAAAGGACAGGGTAGATCTACTACATTGATCTGCTACCTAGTATACTGGAACAATAATGATTCACCTTTTTTAAAGCATCAAAGTTCAATTCTCAATAAAAGCCATTTGTAGTGAAGATACTGACAAAAAGACTGCTGTTATGGAACAGTTACTGGATGCAAAGTGAGTGAGCAGTTGCTCCTGTTTTTCACAGAATCACAGAATGGGTGAGGTCTGAAGGGACCTCTGGGTCCACATGGCACAACCTCTGCTGAAGCAGGACCATCCACAGCAGAGTGCCCAGGCCTACGTCCAGGTGCCATCTGAAGATTTCCAAGGAGGAGACCTCCACAGCCCCTCTGTGCAGTCTGGGCCATTGCTATGTTACCTGCACAGCATGAAGTGCTTCCTGATGGCCAGACAGAATGTTCCAGCTTGTGCCCACTGTATTTTGTCCTGGCACTAGCCACCACTGAAAAGAACAAGGCTCTGTCCTCTTTGTACCCTCTTCTCAGGTATTTATGAAAAATGGTAAGACCTAAAATCCCCCTGAACCTCCTCTTCTCCAGGCTGAACAGTTTTAACTATCTTGGCACTGACAGTTTTGTGTCATCTTCAAACTTACTGAAGGGTGCACTCTGCTCCATCACCCAGATGGTTAATGAACACAGCTAAGAGAATTGGATGCAGTACAGAACCCTGAGGTACACTGTGAGCAACTGGCTTCCAGCCAGGCTTCACACCACTGAGCTGCTCACCTAGCCCACACAGAACAGCCTGGCTATGATCCTATGGGACAGCATCAATGGCCTTACTCAAGTCCATCTCAGAGGAGGTCAAAGAAGGTCACCAAAACAAGTAACAATGGGGCTGCATATTCCATCTACAATCAAGATCAGGCAACACTATGAGAGCTTCAGCACAGAGTTGTGGGACAGTGTGTTAGAACTTAAATTTAAAGCTCCCTCTCTTTACATTAAACCACACTGTTTAGCTGTGAATGAACTGCACAGCCTGTCCTCAGATTCCAGTAAATGCACATGGTTTATGTTGAGTTGTCGCAGTTAAGAAAACACTGCTAAAGGAAATAAAGTAGTGTAAGTTGTATGGAGGCAATGAGAAATAGTACGACATATAAATCGTATAAGTTAGTGTATTAGGTCAACTGAATTCCTAACCAAAATAAGCCAATGAAGTTTCAGCAAGAACAGGGAACAGTAAACTGCAAATGTTTGTTTTAGTGAACTATAGCAATAGCTGCTTATTTTACCACAGCATTCAGAAAAAGGTAGGGGAGAAAAACCTCCATCCCAAAACCACACAAGTCCAGCAGCAGTGTTTTGAGGAGTGTTCCCAGGAGCCGAACTCTCACTGCACATGCACAGCTGCAGACCACACTGCTGCTGCTGGAGAGCTGGGCCTTTCAGTCAGTGCTTGGGCAGCACAGTATCACAACTGTACAGTCACACCGTGAAATGACACATCATCTGCCACAGTCTGCAGACTGTCATCAGTGCAATTTTACATTACCAGTTCACAGTTCAAACACAAGTCTTTAAGTCTTTTTTTATTGCTGGGCTTACCAGGTCTAAATTTAGGTGCTAACACACACAATATTCATTACTGCTGGCAAAGTAACCACAGATCCAAATTCAACTTTCTGAAAGGAGAGCAGCAGCGAGGCATGTTTCAACTGATTTCAGGGAAACATCATTTTTATTATCACCCACAGTTGTAAATAGCTTCACAATTTTATCATGTAATTACTACAGACTGCAATGTCTCCGAAGGCTAAGGATATAATATTACTGCTGTACAAAAACTGTCAGTTCTGCGTTAAACAGTCCTGAGAAAATAATTTAGTCTCTGCCTGCCAGTTTCCCAGTGTAAGAAGCAGGGCTAAGGACATACTTTACTTGCATAACATGAGGCTTAAATACTTAGAACTCCTTTAACTGATAACACTGGTAAATGTTACCAGTCAAGATAACTGTCTCTGTTAACCTGTCAAGACTTTTTTAGCATGCTAACAAAAAAGGGGTGCCTGGCCGGTGTTACATAGGTTTGTATCATGATTTCACGTGTAGTACAAATAACCCAGGCCTATTGACTCCTGGCTATTCAGAAGGCTTGGCAGAGTCTGGAATTAAGACCTAGTTGTGCTGCTTTTCTTCAGCTGTGATTACTCAAGTAGAAGTTTATCATGTGTTCTCCCCTGGACCAAATTACTCTGAAAGGTTTGTTCAGCATGCTGGAGCTTATTTCTTGGATTTGGCTTTACAGTATTTTGAGCAGATGTGATGTTATTATTTTTTGATATTGTTTAGCTTCGTTTTCTAGTGTAGCTTAAAGTTCCAGTATTGAGCATATAAGCTCTAAAAGGTATACTGAGTTGCAGCAAACTTCACAAAGTGAAGCTTTCTGAAGTTCTCAAAGGTTACTGAAGATGGTTTTCAAGGAGAGACAGTGAAGTCTGCAGTCTTCCTACCAACACTAGATAGCTGCAAAATCAAAATTTTAGTATATCACAAAAAAGGGCTTTTACCTTATTCGACTTCTGGTTGTAGGGGTGACTGATGCTGTAGGGGAGGATGAGAGGGACAGCTGTGGTGAGGTGGTACCCATTGCCATGAGAGATGCTGGAGATGCGCCATCAGGTGCACTGATATCCCGTTTGATTTCTTCACTACTTCTTCGAGACACTATGTGGTAAAAAACGTCCATGTATTTAAAATTTTCAAACATTAAATCTTTTGAACTCATTCCTACTGCTAGTTCAGAAACCACGAATGGAAATCCATACATGATACTAGGTTTTAACATTTACTTCTCAATTCCTATCTAAGAAGTACCAAGGATTTAGAGATCAACATTACTGATAAAATCTGTATCTGAAAGCAAACAAAATTTGATGAATGCATCTAACAGCATATCGTTACTTGCACTGGGAGAAAGACAATGTGCTTCTCTGCCTCCTTATCTCTGTTTAAAGAAAAAAACCACATTTAAGCAGTAAAGCGTAACAGCCAGCTACAGTTTCTTGGAACATATACTTCCAAACCAAAATTACTTCTAATGCAAGGAGAGGGTGACATAAAAGTCATCTGTTACATGCAGAAAAGCAATTAAAAATCTGTTCAGTTTCATTTGATAGATATTATTTTTTAACCATCAGACTTATTTTTCATTGCTTGATTTTTCTGTTATATGTGAGGAAAGCTACTCCAAAAATCCAGTCTACTGACAAAATCTTAATGGTGCTAACATAAAAGGTCTCTCTTGAAAAAGTAAGGCAGATCTGTAAGTATATGATTGAAATAAGAGTTCCTAATTTTATTAGTCATCTAGAAAACATGATATTACCTGAAATAGATTTGGCACTTTCCATTGCAGGAACTCTTGGCAAAGATGCTGGTCTGCTAGTAGAAGATGTTCTCAACAAATGTTCTGGACAAAGAGAATGAAGACGGAACGCTATTTTCAAAGATGTCAGTTAAGCATAAGACATTAGGTATGCATTATGAATACTGCCTACCAGTGCCTGAGTTTGGCTGTATTACTGAGAGCAGTATATCCTTTTCTGTACGAAAGAGAAGGCCTAAAATTTGCATATTACCAATACAGTTCACTCATGTATTATGATACATTCTTAATCCTTTTACAGTATGGCCTCTCTTACACATACAGCTGCCCTGGACTATTGTAAAGGAATTGTAAAACCAAAAGTCCAAGCAAGGAATCCCCACTTAGAATGCAGCAAAAAATGTTTGATATGTCATTTGCAATGTGGATTGGCAAAGCATACTGTTTTGTCCCTTATGTGAACTCATGTTGTTGGTGTTTTTGTTAATTTGGTTGATTTTGTTTGTTTTTTTAAACAAAATCTTGCTTTCTTGTCTCCCCATGTAGTGGGATCCAAGAGTTACCTTAACAAACCATAGGGAAGATCAGTTCTGCCCACCACCATTGAGTGAAATCAAATTGCAACAAAACTAACTTTATGAAGCATTTAATCAGAAGTAGCAACCCTTTTCTTAACTACCCTCCTAAAGAAGTATTCCTTCAGCTAACACCTTAGACTGTATGCTAATGTTTACATATTCTTGTTGCTGCAGAAACACTCAGGTATATGGAAACACTAAGGTACTAATTTGAGTAAAAAAAAACTTAAAAAGGATGAATGATGATTCAAAACAAAATGCTAAACCCATTCCAATAGTTGACTCAAGAAACACACATTGCTAATAAAGATACTTTAAAACTATATACAGTTATGAACAGGAATTCTGTCTGACATATCCTCTGTTGGAATGCAGTCCTGCTCCTGTGTTGACTGTAATGAAAAAGCAAAAACTACATAAAGCATACCACTCGGTTTATGTTCAAGCTGATGTCTACTCATGAGTTCTGTAACAATTAAAGAATCCTAAACCATCCTCTTGGAAAGGCATTTCAGTATTCCTAAAAATATCGAAGTTTCTAAAATTAAAACCCCAGCTGCATCGATCAAAATCTCAATATGAATTGAGCAAAAGCAAGAAGGAAATCTGGCACATACAGACTATTATGAAAAGTTATACACACAAAAAGTACCCTTGATAAAGCATCAGACCTCAGGAATACCAAATTGAGAGGAAATATTCAGTCTGGAGTCATATGGGTATTATCTTGAGAAACATCTACAAAAAAAGCCTATAACGGGCATAAATCAGAGGGCTACACCCAGCACATGATAGCCATTCATTCTCACAGGAAGAGCACATTGTGAGCGGTACTTTCAGAGACAAAACAAAGTTCACAGAACAGGGAATTATTGGCAAACAGATAAATCAACACTCCATTCCACTCAATTTTTCTTCTGGCTCCTGAAGATTCAATATTTATTAAGTTTATATTTTGTTATTCACATGCAGTACAATGCCAAGTATCATCCCAGTTTCTGTTTGGAAAAAAAGCCCTAACACAATACATCATATGGCCCCAGAGGTGAAAACAACAGCACAAAATCATCCTGAATGTCTCACGTCTTCATTTTGTAAGTGATTACAGTTTATGCACACGTGAAAAACAGATTCATGCCCAGTTACCTGGACAAAAATGTGATTTTGTTGAAGATTCACCGTGTTTGATGAAACAAGTAATAAAACCTTTTTGTTTCTTATTTTACATTTAAAATACAATGAAGTCAAAATAGTTTGCTTTGGCACTATATAATACAATAATGCTCTATATAGTAAACACTGTAAGATACAGAAAAGTAGCACTGGTAAATAAGTGTAAATGAACTCGAGTGATTACCTTGAACGGGGATTTCAGCATAGCTTGGTCTTTTGTCTGTCAGCGTAGCAAGGGGTTTGGAAGCAGAGATTGGTCCGCTTATAGAATGCCTCTGAAACAGAAAACACGTGTCAAACGTAATTTGGTATACACAAATCAAGTAGAACAGAGTAAAACATACAAAATACAACTTCCAAACATGCTTTCAAGAGTGGAAAAAAATGAAATGCCCTTTTTCATTTCTCCATACCTCTGTTAGAAATTTATTCAATTTTTTCACGGTATGGATTCCCCTAGAGACAGCTTAATGAAAGCTTCCTCTCTCACTCTGGATGACAAGCATAATCCCACATGGCTTGAATTATTGCTAGGAAATCTGTACAAGTTACCTTCCTAATATTTTCTTTTCAGATTTTATTTAAAACATTTAGCAATGCATGGCTTCTAGCAGCCTGAAGTACAAACATACAATGACGGATGCATCCTCAACACAACTATCAGGTAGCAGTGAAATAAACTTTTCTACTATCACACAAATGAACCACACAACTAAATAATTACCCCCACACTTGACACTTACACTCAGTTGCTTAAAACTTTAGGGAAGACATGGGCTGGCTGCCCCCCAGCTCAGGCTGCCCAGGGCCTACCCACGGCCTCGGGCACCTCCAGGGATGGGGTACCCACAGCTCTGGGCAGCACTGCCAGGGCCTCACTGCCCTCTGAGTGAAGAATGTCTTCCTGACATCCAAACTCAATCTCCTCTCTTTTAGTTTAAAGTCACTCCTCCATGTCCTATCACTATCAGACCACGTAAAAAGTTGCTCCCCTGCTTGTAAGCAGCCAGCAAGTTCAGGAAGGCTTCTTTTTCTCTGAAAAAGAATCATTTCAGAGGACCCAATGCAAACTGTAGTACATTCTTAATGTACCATGTGATCTATCAGATTCCTGTATTTAATCACATTTAATGTGCTTATCCTGAACTCAGCTTTAACCTTTCAGAGAAGCTTAAATGAGCCTTATCTTCGTGAGATAATAAAGCTCTGATGTTTCTCTCCAAATCATGTAGTCAAGACAGATAAACCCAAAATAATGATAGAAAAGTTCACAGTGTCTATACACTGCAGCATCCTATAGCGTAGGCAGGATTACAGGGCTACTTATCTAACACTTGGAGTCTAACTAAAATTATGCTTTTGTGCTAGAAATCAAATGGAAAGCAAAGAGCAGCCAATATCTAAGAATCCAACTACAAAATATAGTACGAAAAATTTCATCACCTTATATATCAAAAGTCTTGTATGTATGCAACAGATTATTCCTTTAAACACGTAAATGAAAGTGACTGTAACCATGAGCCACACACAGCACTCCCTGCAACACCTTCCCATGAGAATTGGTATTTCAGGCTTTCATTACCTCTACAGATTATTTCATCTCCTTGAGGTTTGTTGTTTTTTTTAATAAAACATTGCATCACAGTGACAGCCTCTTTGTTTCCAATAAATAAGGAAATAAAGGAAATGACAACAAAAGTAAGGTAATGAGGTTGGAAAACATCATGTCACTTGGCCAGCTTTGGGACTGTCACTACGAAGGCAGAGCAGTACAGAGCTCAGCCAGGAAAGGCAGGTACACACAGAGCAGGCACTCTGCTGGGTCACCACAGTGCTTTATCACATTCTCAGTTTCCGGGTATCACTGAAAAACAAACATCCTTTATGGATATTGGCAGAAAATGACCACATTACTCAACTGATAGCTTGCTATATCTTGGTCCTGTCTCCTCGTTATAAAACGTTTGTTTTGCTGCTTTTTACTCCTATTGACACTGCAGACTGAGCTTAACTCCACTATGGCTAGTTCCTTGTTAAATATCTTACAGTTACAACTATCAACAGTAACATACTGACTCAGGAAATCAGAGGAAAATGAACCAACTAATATGTTCATACATCAAGTTCTACTTGGCAATACCCTCGTAATAGTGTGCATCTGTCTCATGGAGAATTACTTTTCCTGAAGCGTTTTACAAGTATTAGAAACATTTCTGCTCAAGTGAGCTTCTGTTGAATCTGTAGATGAATCATTCACCATTTCACTTACATCTGAAGTGCAATGAAACACGTACGGATCCTACCAATCCCTTGATAAACAAACTTTGTTTTCCTTCAACTAGAAATGTACTCAAACTTGTTTAACTGCTAAACAACAATTTTCCTTAACACTAGCAATCAAATTCCTCAACACTAAATAAAACAAGATCCAAAGTTTTCAGGAATCGCATGCTTTCTGGGGCTACTCATGGAGATTCTCAATGGGACAGAAATTACTAAAGATGCTTTACAATCTCTGTTCCTGGTTTTCATTCACTCCACTCTGAGGTCTAGCAAAGTAGTACTTTAGATGAGGTGCAATAAAGAAAATTGTTCACTTAGGTGTTTTTATGTAGTAGTCTCTGTATAATGTAATTACAGTAAGAGATGAAATCAGGATTGTTAAGATCATCACCAGTCACTTTCCCACAGTCATTCCTGGCCTCTGCTAGCTGGCTGTTACTCTCTTCCTTTTGTAACAAGAATTAACAGCCCCGGAAGAGGAAAAGGCACACAAGACAGAAAAAAAGAACATCTGACACTTCAAATTTGAGGCAGAACTATGGCAAGAAGAACAAATCCCTTCAACTATTTTGCTTCTGACTCTAAAATGGTGTAATCCTGCTGTTAAGCTGTGGACAGAAACATGACCTTCAGCTACTATCCAGGTATCTATTTCTGACCACTTTGCACTTCAGTACAGACTTAAATGAGTACCTCAATAAGATGTTATGCCAATTTCAAAATAAGCACAGCTCTTTGAACACTAAGTAGTTACATTGTGGAAGTTTGACACTGAATAGCCTGGAGCCTGAAAGCTTCTTGTATGCTCAAAACAGAACTGGACATTCACTGCTGATCAGGGAATCTGAAACCACATCTGCTTCATTCTTCCAACTATGAAACTGAAAAAGAAAGTACTTGGGGAAACCAGTTATACTTCCTCATCCCTATAAACCTTTCTAGGCAACTGCTTTGCCACTTTTGGGTTAAGTTTTGCTGTGTTTTACATTCTGAAAAGTAAGGTGTTTATGCATGTTTTTCCCAACTGTTTTGCAATATTTTTAAGGTCTGGTATACAACCACTAAGCTTTACTATGGGTTCAGACCCAAAGCTAGAAAGGGGTTTTTGTCAGGTTGCTTTCCATTTCTCATTAAGTGCCCATTCTAGTATTTCCTGTGATAGCTTTTAAAAGTATCTGATAATAAGCACTGCAATGGTCAAATAGAGAACAACTGTTCCACCTTTACTCAAGATCTTAAACCACAGATTACTTCTGCAAGGTGTGAGAGTCTATTGATCAACTCATACAGCAACTACTTAAAAAAAGACTGCTTTACAATTGCAAGAGAGCAAAAAACCAAACAACACAAATTTCCTCTTCCTAAAAGAGAACAGAAATAAACAGAATAGAAAGGCAGACAAAGCACCTACCAGAGAATGTCACATTTAAATACTTCAGAAAATTGTCATCAAGAGTGACAGATCTCAAAAAAAAATAAAAATAAAAAATCATTCAAGTAATACACTGAAGACAACAGGAGGATTACTGACATTAAAAGCATAAAGTGTAACGATTTGTAGGGGTTTTTTGAGAATCTGGGGCCATCTTTGTCCTTAAGTTTGTTTGCTTTTGCTGAAATCTCTTCATGCAGCTAGTTCTATCAAGCTGAGCATTAATGTACTGATGATACATTCTTTACTGTAGTGTCGTCTCCTTTACCTAGACTCCTATAGCAGCTGAACACAAAGCTTCAAAGGAGACACAACAGAACACACAGTATAGTTAGCAACTGGACAAAACTCTCAGCCAGTACAAAATGAACAAAGATAATCAATTTACTGTTACTTCATTCCTCTCTGGTCAGGTCTGGTAACAAAAGCCCATGCAACATGGGATACATTTATACTGATAACTGCTGACAGACTGCACAGAGCTCAGTCCATTTCCCTAAGGAGGTGAATGCTGCTTCCATGTCAGGCACAAAACTAAAAAGTGATAAACAGTGAGTCTAAAACTAGGGAATGTAGATAGTTTTCCTCTTATGCTCCTTAGCAGCACAGGAATCATAAGAATTGGCAACAGTTAGCAATAACTTTCAAATTATGTTGTCATATCTTGTATTTACAATAGGGTTTGCCATGAAGGACTCCCTAGGAAAGCACAGGGTAGGCTAGAGCCTTTTGCAATTTTTCTTTAATTGCAATGCTTAAAGAGACATTACACAAATAGGACACACAGCAAAACATACCTAAGTTATAATATTGCCCTTAACAAGAAAGTAAATTTTTAAGGAGATATCTCCACGTGGACCTGAGCAGTGGGGATCAAGAAGGAAGAGACATAGGCTGTAACTGTAGCAAAACCACAACATTTTTTCATTTCTCAAATACAGCTGCCTAAATGTCATTTTCTCAGAGGTCTTCTTGGGGGAAATACGTTTTCATCAGAATGAACATTTCAGAAGCTACTAACTTGCAGCATCATTTCATCATTATGTCCCCATAAAGACAACCAACATTTGTGTATTACTGCTTGTAGATTCACGTCCTCTTCTTCATAAAGAATTAAATGTGGTCATAAAATACATACCTGCATAGGGGATACAGCAGCAGCTGGGGGCGTCTTCATGGGACTCGGACTCAGAGGAGTGCGAGGAATTGTGGCAGCAGCAGGACTTGGAACTGGAAGAAACACAGCAAGGAAGCTGTCAGGAGCACTGCCCCATTTTCAATGAACAAGCAGACTGGCTGCATGTAGCAAACTCTCCATCTGTGTTTTAAGCTTTTAATTTTACAAGATAGCATCTTTAAAAATTTCAGGTAGCAACTGCCTGCAAAACCATTTACAAATATGTCATCACATTCACTCCTCCACAGTCATATTCATTTTCTGTCTTGAATATCTCAGCCACAGTAAAAACATTTCTAAGTTTACTAAGAGGTGGACAAAGCTAAGGTGTAGGATGCTATTAAGCTGGCAGATGTAAATGAGATCATAACTAGTTCTCTGATCTCCAAGTAATTGAAGACATGGCAGCAGGCTCCTGGGCCTGCCAGTAAGACATCCCCTGTATCTGCTTTCGAGCTTTCAAGTCCCATAGCTAACACAGACCTACTGTTGTGTAATACACTTTCTGAAATTTTGAATTAAACAAAACCAGATTTAGAAATGTATGAGAACAGAAATATTGAGCTGGCAGGTTAGTTGTCTAATTCCATAAAATCATGATTAGGCATAAATGCTGAGAAAGATAGATACCAGCTTAAAATATAAGGTGAAAAAAGGTAGAAAGGCTTTGTTGTTTTACCAGACTAACTCTGTCAAGAATGCACTTTCTTGAAGAATAAAAGAATAAAAAACCTTTTAAGTTAACTCTATGAAAATTAAAAATAATAATAATAATAAAAAAAAGTACCTATGAAAAATGAGAACACAAACTGAAATTGAACCATTTACAGAATCATCAAGTAATATAAGAACTTCTATAATAAATTTTTGGGTATTAGGTATGCAGAAATAGATTAGTTATGGACAGTACACTTATTGCAGTATTGATAATATAACCTACTTTCAGCCATGCCTTTCTACAGCAAAAATTAGTGACACTAACAAAAATGAAACTCAAGGCCAAAAGGCTTGTGACATGTAAAATATTTCCATCACCACTTCAAATGTAGTCAAACCCAAAATCCATTTTCCATTTTAGGGTAATTACTTGCATTCCTTATTCTGCTCATCTATAGAGGACAACAGCGGCTGTTTTCACAACCAGAAAATTACAGTGATGTCCACTGTCTCAATAGCGAAACCCCTCTCATTTTAGAAGATATTCTTTATTTATTTCACAGTGAAACTGGTTGGAGCTTGTTTTGAACTTTCATTAGCACTCACTACAAGAATGTAAGTTATAAAATGAAACAAGCCCAGGTCTAGCTATTATAGAGATTTAAGAATGCTTAATTCAGCATGTAAGTTCACAGCTTAAGAGAAAGGCTGAAGTCAGCTGTGCTTCCAGCTACAATTATGTCATGTAAGTTTATGTATTTCTAATATGAGGTAGCACTGAATTAAAGCGTCTAACATATGAATCACTTCCATTTTGACAGAGAAGGAAAAATAAGGATAAAAAACGATGCTTGCCCTTAACTACTGTGAATAACCTGTCATGCAATCTAATTTAGGTTGATTTTTTTCAGGTATCGCTTATAAATTATGATGGCACAATAAAACAACTGATCTGTGAATTAGCTAAGCCATTAGAAGTGTTCATGTCTACACATCCAAAATCATAACTTGGTACAGACTGCACTGGCTGCAGATAACTATCGTTACCTTGGGAGGCACTGTCAAAGGACTTGATGAGTGTTTTGACAGTCGGAGTTGGCTCTGAGGAGGTGGACGACCTGCGGCTCAGCCCCATTCCCTGTCTCAGAGCTGCCAAATCTCTCTCTACAGCATTCATGTAATTGTACACTCGCCCGCGTTCCTCTTCCTGCCTGAAATCAATATGCAGCCTGTTTAAGGCATTTAAAGCCACCTTAGCATACAAAGTGTTAAAACAGGAACATAAATTTGAAGTAAAGTTTAAATCTATAGCAAAAACAATTAGTCATTAACCCAGTTTTCTTTCCACTGTCGTTTAGGAATAGATTATCATCCTACATTATCAATTTAAGTTCTCAGTATTAGCCATCAAGAGAGCTTAAGCACCAGACAAAGTCTATCAAATCGATACCCCATTTAAGGCTTAATTTCTGTTAATTTCTGTTCTTATGATATACACAAATACATGTACATGCATATATGTATTCAAAATTTAAGGCTCAAAAATTTCACCATTTCCCATGAAAATAATCAGCTCAGAGGGGGGATTTTTTTGTTTTTGCATAAATAGAAAACAATTCAAAACAGTTGTAACTAAGCAAGAATCTATTCCTGGCACTGTTCTCCATGCAGTACCCAAATTAGCTTTGAATCAAAACAAACAAGAATTTTAGAAGAGAATATTTATGGTGGCTATTGCATTTGGTATTACTGCTATGACAAAAAAAAAATTTGTTTCAAGAGATCTATTTTCTACAATTTCTATTAAACGTGGTCTGTTTTCTGCTTCATTTGTTGTAACATACTTTCTCACCACCTTCCCTTCAATGCAGCAGTTATACCACTTTCACTTCCTATCTCAACTGCCTCCTTGTTCTCTAACAGTGAATCAAACATTAAAAGTTGGGTGTGTGTAGATAATTACTGAATATACTGACTGGAATCAGCAAGCCAATTCTACCTTCCAAAGTACAGCTGTAACTTTAAAGTTTGTGGGATTTTTTCCCCCCCCAAGGAGTAACTGAATAATTACAATTTTTTCCTGAAACATATTAGCAATGTTCATTATAATCGGTTTAGAGCTCTTAGCTCAAACAAGGAGTCTTACACCCACCACTCACTGTCACCAGTCCGCTCTTCCTACACCTCATTTCTTTACCATCAGGCTTTTCCCAAGTTCCATAGCCTACACAGGAAGTAGGATTTGAGATAGGCATCATGTATCCTTTACAAAGCTCATCCACATAACAAGAAAATTGCTTAACATATACATATCATAAATATCATTATTCTACTTGTAAGCTAAACCTCTATTCAATCCTTATGGACAATGCAGTCAGGATTCAAATGGTGCAGCCCAAGATGTCACTATTCCATGGAGGTTTTGAGAACTTTAATACTTCTGCGAGATGTATGACTTGGTTTTTAAATAATAGTATCACACAATTCAACATGGAATACATTATAATCTGAAATATTTCATTTAAAATGTTAATTTATATGAAGTGCCTCTAATTACTGCCAGAAATAATTATGAGTGGAAAGAACAGTACAAGGTATATGCAGAAGGTTTCTTCTCAGGTAAAACAACATCTGTATTTATCATAGCAAAAGCCCTGGTTACTAAGGGTAAGATAATAATGCACAGAAAAGTTGACACTGCTTATTTTCCATACTGATGGAAGATAAATCAAGTCTAGACATCTACTAGGAAAAATCCCCTATGAGAAACAGGTTTATACCAAAGTGCCAAACCAAAAATTCTTGGAGGAGGAGTATATAGAATAGAAATAACTTTTTCATCTACATTGACCTATATTACTCCTGAAAACCTGCATAAGGCAACTTGTTTACACTGAAAGGAAGAATTTACAGCTTCCAGAGCCTCGATAACACATACTGGATTTTCAAAATCATATCCCCCCCACAAGACAGATAATATTCCCATGGTCTCTTGCATACTTGCGTGACTTGATTTCCTCCAACTCCTTAGCGAGCTTCTCATTTTTTTCCTGAGCTTCATGTAATCTTCGCTTTAGGTCTCCTATCTCTTCCTGGGCCTCAGACTTTATATCATTTGCTATAACCACTGCAGTCTGGAGATCAGCTTGGAACTGACGCCATTCTGCTGACTCCTCCTATAGCAAATAAAACGTTAAACTGAAAGCAGCCACAAGAATTTTGAAGTTAAAAAAAAAAAAGTTATGCATATTACTCATATTTTCCCCATGTTACTACAACAAACAATTTTCAGGAGCAATTAAGGCACTCAGCACTGGTACTGTGCATAACCTAGCTTACAACTCACATTCAATTAGTTTTGCTAGAAACAACCTCAAGGGTCATGAAATTCTTTCCTAGGAATTAAGAGAATGTACATAGTATTGAAAATGTATGTATTAAACCATACATCAGCAGACACAGGAACATGTTCTTCCAAGTCCAACACAATGCTGAGAGTTTTTCAGAATTAATCTTCAGTCTCTGTCAGTTAGTAAATATATTCCCCTGGGATGCCCTGCTCTCACCAGTAATTTTAATGGCATTAAATTTAATCATATTACTTTTTCCATAATTTATTGCACTTTTCCATTTTCAACCTACCCGGAGCCTCCTGTGAAGATTCTTTATCTCTCTTTCCATGTCATGCTTTTGGTCCTGAAGTTTTTTAACTGTATCTGGAAAGAAAGTAAAATTCCCTGTAACATCATAGTCAGGGCTCTATTTACTTAAGAAACAGTAACTGAAACAACCTATAAATGTTTTCAAAACTTACTCAGAGAACACTTCAGTATAATCAAAGCCATCTGGAGAAAAATAGTATTATTAGAAATAATTTGACAGAAAACCTCGATAGGTACCTACTGCTCTATGACTGGTGGGGGAACAGCAAAAACGAACAATTCCTGTCACAACATTAAGATGACAAAGCGGTAACAAAGAACAAAAAGTATGTATTATTTTTATTTGGTAGGTGGGCAAATTAACATGGAAAGATCCTAATATGGGTATCTTCAACTACATTAAGCCTCCTGATCAATTTTCTCCTCTGCCACAAAGCAGCTGACAGAACACTGCTGTGCCTTCAGCAGGGATAAATTTCTACTTGAGTCCACAAGAATTGTACGTTCTTGTCTATCAAGCTACTATTTGGAGTAGAAACAAGCTACGTTTACAGCAAAGGGACAAACAGTCAATGCAATTATGTTATGCAAGAGATGGTTCCTCAATTCTGTCAGCAGCTGTACAAAAGGGTATGCAGGGTAATCAGCAGCAGCTCCTAACACGGTGTCTGACAGGTTGGCTACAGCAATTATTACTCATTTGGTCCTTTATTCAATACACAAGGACAGTGTGATTGATTACTCAATTCTTATAACTAAGCAACTAATGAAGAAGAACACAGCATGAGCCTCTCATTAGCATGTCCCTTCACTGATCCTGGACTGGAAGATGTTTCATTTCTATAGCACCGTGTATTTCCAAAAGGTAGAACTGATAGGCCAACTGATTAACCGTGTTTTAGTGCAGGTTCATTGCCCCAAGCTCTTTTGGAAAGAAACACTTCCACTATGTATTGACAGCAACCTTTTCACAAAGACTGAAGGTGCATAATACACACATCCATGCAGATAAACTGATACCATAATGTTTTGAGGGTCTCATTTCCCAAGATGAAGCACTCTCCAGGATTCTGACCTGGTTATTAGGGCTCAGGAAAAACACTGAACTCACAGTTTGCTCCAAGTCAATGTTCTACTGCTACCACCTTCTCCCCAAGCAAGCCTATCACTTCAGTACTCCTTGTCTTCTGCCACATTGCTCTTCCTAACAGTGAAGATGAAGCTGTGGCAGACTAAGTGGAAGACAATAAGCATTTCATAATGTTTAAATCAAATGCAACAATGACTAAGTACACATTTAAGCCCATTTACGCTGATATGTACGTTCAAAAGCTCACAAGAACCTTAAAATTTATCAGCCATGGGATTCTTCCTGGTTTCATGAGAAGAAATTCTTCAGCGTTGTCTCAACAGCCCCAACTCAAAGGCTTTAAATGCCATGGCTGATTTCTGTACAAGGATGATATAAACCTCAGTTGGTCTGAAACCGGGATAACCTCTCAGGCTTGCAAAAGTTGAAACAGTAAAATTAGACAGATATTTCTGTATGAATCTCATTCTTACAAGATTGCACAATTTAAGATACATCCGTGATACATTAAGTTTTGAAGACAGCCTTAACAGAGCAAGCCATTCAAACCACATGCTGCTGTGATACTCAAGAAAAGTTCTCCTATTTTTAGCTTGTCTGTTTATAAAACTCGGTTGAGATAAAGTCAGCACTGAAATGGCAGCTTCAGGTGAAAGTTATACAGGTTGCCCCCTCTCCCCACTGTTTTTTCCTTTAAAAATATGCTAAAAACCACCATCAGCTAAAAAACAACAGCAGAACACCAAACACAAATTTGCAGATTAGGTATCTTTCAGCTGTGATGGCAAGTATAAAGAGCTTTCAGTAGCACTTCGAAATGAAATTGAGTGGATGGTGGTCCTTTTAACGAGTGGTTCAAAGACTGTTTTTAAAAATAAAATTTGTTCTACTACTGAAAGCGATCTGCAGTTCATCTAAAAATAACCACAAACCAGAAACTATAAATGCATCCAGAGCTAAGGTTGTATAATGCCATTGTTTTGGGCTTTTGTGAGATATGAAATGCACCATTAAGTTTTAGTATATTTATGCTTTGAAGAAAAACACAATGGTCTGAATATTCTGCAGTTACTATAAACAATACAGAGCATTTCATAGCAGCTGTTGGAAACAGTTACCTCTGCACAAACCTCAAATTCATCGAAGAGATTCAGAAAAACAGAACTGAAAAGAATTTGAAACTTATGAGAGACTGAGATAAGGGATTTCCCCTCTTACTGCTTAACTCCACTCTTCACATTGTGCCACCAACTGCAGGCCACAGAGCCAAGCAGCAACAACAGGCAGGGGGCGGCAGACTCTGTGCAGCTGCTCTATGGTACCTTTCCTTGCTGCATCCTTACTTAGCCTCCCCCAGCCTTCTCTAAAATGCACAAATAATTAAAAACTAATGCTCAATTTATTTTTCCAACATTATGTAGGAAAGGACAAAACATCATTTGTAAAAAGTGCACTTGATAACTACTGTCAAGGTCCTTTTGAAAATGAGACAGTATTAAAAACTAATTCTGACAGTAGAAGTACTCATTCACTGAACATTAGCTGTATCGCGCTTCTTGCTCACCTAGTCTTGTCCAAAATATGTACTGACTGAAATACTGATGGATGAAGAGAACTGATATATTTAACACTCATACCTTCCAGTAAGTGAACGTACAAGTATTTTCAGGCAACAGAACATCTGACAACCAACAAGTTAACCTACAAACATTAATTTTCTGGAAGTCACAATACAAAATCCTCCATACCAATTCATCTGTTAACTGCTGGGAAGAACAGAAGATTTATTTTTTCCCTCCCTTAGCAAAGACGATGACCGTGTCAGCTTGGCTACCTGACTACTGAAGCTCGTCTGAAGTGGCACACGAAAAGCAGAACACATACGCCACCTAGTGCAAAGCTCTGCTGCTGCCCTTCTGCTCATCAGCACCTCTGTGCCAACACTTGGCCCCACACAGACTGCTTCAGTTTGCTATGCCTAGTGACAACATGGAACGTACGGGTTATTTCAGTATTTCTTCTCCCAATTCAGTCCAGAATCACTATGGCTAAGACTCCTTATCCCACTGGTGGCAAGTTCAGGTGGCACTGACTGCAGGCCCTGCCACACCTGGGCTGACTGCAAGAGCATACTGTATGCTTTTAATCAATGATGTTGGAATTCCACTGTCCTTATCCAAGAGATCACTGTTTTTTTCAGGCACTCATATTAATATAATAACAGCTAAAACGTGATAACTTAATATTCCAATAGCTGTGAAACACAGTTCATTGCATGATCTTTGAACTATTCCCCTATTAGGGGAATAGGAAAGCCTGCAATGAAGCATGCCTCAAGCAGTCAGGCCGGAGCACCGCATGATCCTATGTGACTTTTTAGTGCAGAGGCTCATCAACACTGAATGCAAACTCATCAGCTCATAAATGCATCAGCTCATAATGAAGCATCTTCCTCCTAATTATAAAGTCTCTCTTCTCTGATTTCATTAGCAGATAATTTTCTGCCATTTAACACCTGCCATTTATCTGCTGTCTCACCACCACTCTCAATCAGCCAGCAGGTTTGTCATTAGGCAAGCTCTCACATTCTCTAAAATTCTCCCATATTTGACACTGGGCAAATGAGAGATTGCCATATTTTAAAAGCTCACAAAAAAATTTAAAAAAGAAAAAAATAAATAATAATTTTAAAAGCTTATATTGCTCTTTATTGCACTTAGTTACTTAGGCTGAAAAACCTAGTGTGTACATAAACCAAAACACATCTCCACATTTAAAAGCATAGTATTTGTCTGGTAGAAAACCAGATCTGACCACAAGTCTGATCAACATAAGAGAACTTAGTAGTAAGATGTACTTTTCTATGACTTCCATACAAATTATTAAAATTCTGTCTGTTACGCATTGTATGCACTCCCACTATTCTTTGTGTGCAAATCCCTCCTTCTGGTCGCTAGATGCCACTCTCCAGATGCTCATTTCCACCAGAAGTAACCACACCAAACAGCCAGGCTGACTTTTCAGAACTATTTCTGCAGAGATGAGTAACAGACTATAGCAATTTTTGAAAACCTAGGCACCAATACAATTTTTTCCACCAGCATGTTTACCAGTTTAACAGTTACAGCTGTTTTCTGAGACTGCAGGAACATTCTTACGAAACATCTGTCAAAACGACATGCCCTGTTCCCAAGGCAGAAACATCTAAACATTAGAGCTGCCTTGTAATTAGGTATTACTAAGGAAACACCTAAACAGTTATTTGACTGTATGAATGGATTTCAGTTAAGACAAAAAAACACAAGTAGAGAAGCACTCATCTTTTGCAGTGTTTGTTGTAAAATGACTTCAGGAACAATGTCAGAACCACTGCCCATACACCTCAAGTCCCATTCCTGGATGGGAATATGTTCCTTTGGTTTTGGCACAGAAAGAGGAGGAAAAAGAATAAAAAGCTAAACCAATTTTGTAAAGTGAAACAGTAATTGTCTTGCAAGATAAGGAAACACTGCTTGGGAAAACTAAGCTGACACCCACATCTGAAAATACTGCTCTTCAGCTGAATAAACAGTTTCGATTACTTAAAGGACTATCTTCCCTTGATAGCAGACCAATTTAAAATACTTGCTACAAACATTCTACTTACAGTGAAAAGGAATAATACTTTGGCTTTTCATTATCTTATTTAGAAGAGTAGACATTTGAATTCCCTAAGTAGTACAGCACAAATAACAGCTTTCAAGAAGGTGCAGCTGCCCAAGTTCTTGTTCAGATGGAGACTAATTGCAGAATTCCAGCCTGTGGTAGGAATGTCTGAGCAGGTCTCAGAGATCAGAGGGGAAACGTAGGCACAGACAGATAGGTGAGTGTACAGTAAATATGAATTTCATTACAGGCTCCAACCATTTCTTGTACAGTGAGTCCAGAGGGAAGAAATCATCAGTTATTCACGTTCTCAAGTAATCAGGTAAATCCTGGTATTCAGGCACTTGAAAAAGAGAGCATTATTCAAAAAAATAAAAAATAATAAAAAAATAAATAAAAATCAATCATCCAGCTTCCAAAATGCACAAGTAGCACACTATTATTAAGTCTCTAATTACATGTTTTCCTACTTCAAAAAGTACCTTGAAAACAGCATCAACAGATTTCATATTTATTCTAAATTCACAGGTTTTGGTTCACACACCAACTGACATTGGAACTGGAAAAGAAAACCTGGCTTTTTTTTTCCCCTAGCATTACAAGAGCAACTTGAACTCAGACAAATGAGAATATTTTCACTGTTTCAGTGTTCTGCTTCATAAGTTACACAAGCAACACATAACACTTACTCTCCAAATCAGATATGATGAGATTGTCATGAAGCTTCACAGCACGATGCTGCTCTACTTCATCCTCCAACTCGAAGATAGTTTCTTTCATGTCACTTCTCTCAGTTTCTTTCTCATCTAGCTCAGCCCGAAGTTTTTCTAGAGTCACATTAAGATCTTCTATTTGTTTCTTGGCTTCTTCTTGGAATACTCTGTATTCATCTTCAACCTGAAAAAGAAACACCAGGTGTCATAACTAAACTGAATTCCCTTAAAGATACACTTTATGTTTTCCAGCTAGCATACCCACAATGTATTTTTGGAACCATAGGAAAAGGCATGGGCCAAGAAGTTAAACATAAGCCTTTAAGATTGTATATGCAACTATTTTTCTGTGCCAGAGTCAAACTTTTTCTCCCAAGTTGAATAAACGAGCTTCCCTCAGCTACTCTAGCAGCAGAATCCTGTACTCAGGGAAAGTAGTAAACCACAGTACTGGTGTTTCAAGAGCAGCTGATGTAACTTAACATCTAGCTGCTATGGAAATGGGGGAAAAGTCTTTATCCTTTCTTTATCTTGCCAAGAGAAGTCCGCTCTTCCTTGTGCATCGATATTCGTGCTTTCTGGTTCCTTAACTGAGTAGCAAGATTCATATTTGTGCATGTGATGTGTCAGCGATTTGAAGCAGTTCCCTGAAAAGTCTTAGAAACTACTGATCTGCTTAATTGAAAAAAAACAAAACAACCACCCAACAGGGAAAGGAAAAGGCAGTAGACCTCTTTTCAGCAAGACCATTTTATCCTGCCTCGTGAAACTGCAGCTTAAATAACAAGCTGAGATCAGAGGCTCTTTAATATTCACTCCCATGCCCAAAAGCAAAAAACAAGGTCATGGCTTAGGGCGGGTCAGCACAGGCACCAATTTTAATCCACAAAATGCCCTGCTTTAAATTACCTGCTTCAGTATTTATTTATTTACTTCAATAGCACTACTCAACTTTACTTATTAAAATTTTATTTTAATTTTTTTAAATCTCTTATTAGGATTAATTCTAATTGGCTATTGATCTGCAATTAACATATAGCTCAACACATTCGACAAACTTTCTTATCAGGAAGACTTACCTTCAGACAGATACTGGGTAAGACATTTTTACTAGATAAATTAGTTTCATTTAAGTCACAATAGGTGTTCTAGAATTACAACACTTGTATCCAAGACACAATTAACACACAAGCTGCACCTGGATGGATCATTAGTAAAAACCTTCATGTATTTGCCATATTTAATGATTTTTTAAAAGCTTAAATTTTCTTTTTTCACTCAAAACTAAAACCTTTAGCTAGCAAATAATTAAACTGCACAGAACACCTCCCCTACAAGGACAGGCTGAGAGAGCAGGGGCTGCTCAGCCTCGAGAAGGGAAGGCTCCTGGCGGACCTGACAGCAGGTTTACAGATATTTTCAATATCTGTAAGAGGCTGTAAGAAGGAAGGGGCAACCTCTTTAGCAGGGACTGCTGTGACAGGACAAGAGGTTTCAGACTAAAGGAGGGGAGATTTAGACTGGATATAAGGAAGAAGTTTTTCACTATACAGGTGGTGAGACAGTGGCACAGGGCAACCAGAGGAAGCGGAAGCCCCCATTCTTGAAGATATTCCAGGTCAGGCTGGACAGGGCTCTGAGCACCTGACCAAGCTGCATTAGTCCCTGTTCACTGCAGGGAATTTGCAGTACATGACCTTAAACGTCCCTTCCAACTCAAATGCCTTCCCTATAATTCTGTGATTCTATTATATACATTTTTTTAAAACACCTGCAGCACTTTCATAACAAAAGTGAAGAAAGCCATTAATCCTAACCTTACCACAATCCAATTAGCCTTGTAATTAATCCTTTATTTCTAAAAGAACTGCAATGACCAACAGTTAAAGGCTTGATATAGAGGTGATGTTAAAAACACAGAAAACGTAGACACTACCTTAGCAATGGCATCTTGCAATCGATTGGCATCATTGCGAGTGTGCGCCAGCTCCTCTTGCAGACTGCTGGCCAGTGTCTCTGCTTTTTCTTTATCCAGCCTGACACTTTCCAGCAAATCTTGTATATCTGATTTGTCTCCAGAGTTGTGTATCGAATACAACTCAGCCACCTTCTGCTTCTCATGCTCTAACTGAGCTTTCAGCCTGTTCATCTCTATCTGGTCGCTCGCTACCGTGGCTTTGTACTCCTCTAAGGTTGATGCTATTGCTGTTTTGCTTTTCTGTTCTGACTCAATGATCCGTTCCATGTGGTGATTACGTTCTTTCAATGCCCCTATCATTTCCTGGGCCTCCTTATTGTCTTGTTCTGCCATCTTCAAAGTGTTGCTCAAGTGCTGCTGAACACCTAGCAGCTGCTCCCGCTCAAACCGGGCATTCTCTGCAAGGTCCATGTAACGCTGCTCCAACTCCATGTAGCGACCACTCTTCATATCTTCATCAATTACATAGGAAATATGGTGTTCATCTAAAAGAGACCGAAAATACTCTATCTGACGACTGAAGTGTTCCAACTTATCGCTTTGCTGGCACAAAGATTCCATCAGGATTACTTTTTCCTCTCCAAGTCTTTCATTTTCGCTGTTTAGCTCTTGTGTTATTTGCTGCAGATCTGCAAGCTCTTGAAGCGTGGCTTGGAGCTCTTCTGCTGTGCTGTGCTGGTTCTCTTCCATCTGATGTATCCGCTCTGTCAAACAAGCTACGGACACTTCGCTCGCGTTGCCACTGCTTCCTTTTCTAGATCTTTCTATACTTGGTACACCTTCAGACTCTGAAGATGACGGAGCATCTAAAGCATCGTCACTCGATGTCAGTGGCTGATAAACTTCACTGCACTCACTATCTAAATTATCCATGGAGTTACTATGCTGGTTGTCCATCAAAGTGTGTTCATCCTGACTTAGCAAATCTTCCATTGATCCAGGAGCAGAACCTTCCACAGAAGATGTTAGAGTACCACCGCCATCACTGTGGTTGCCAACTGTAATCTCCGGACTCAAAGACTGATAGCCAAAGAGTTTCTCAGAGTTATCCAGCCTTTGCTCCAAAGAGAATCCTAATGCATTTAGTCTGTCTTTTAACATTCGATTCTCATTCTTCAGCTGGTTGAGCTCTTCTCGGATAGCAGTGTTTTGTTCCTGTAACTGTAGCAACGTAGACTCTACATCAGTTGGCTGATGGGCGACAATGGCCTCTTTTTCTTCAGATTTTTCATCACCTTCAACTTGGTCTTCATTAAGTCCCAGCTGAGCACGCATGTCCCTTAGTTCATTTCTCAGATGCAAGATCTCCACATCTTTAGTTTTTGCTAATGTCAGAAGATCATTCACCTTTGCTTCCAATGCAGCTTTGTCACTGATCTGATTGTCTGACTTGGACTTGCTCATCCGAATATCCAATTCTGGATTGGTGCGACTGCGGGAACGTTTCGCCAGTACCGTATCATTGCTGCCCTGTCCAGTCAGAGGCAGTTTTTTACTCTGGCTTAAGCGGGAACGATCACGTATTCTCTCCCTAGAAGAGCTTGATTCTTTAGTTCCAGATGAAGTGCTACGCTTAGCTGTGGAACCTGTAGGGTTTTTGAAAGTTAGGAATACTCATTTAAAATACAGTATTTGTAACATAAGACTGTATTTTTTAGCCATACCATGGCTGATTTTCTAAACTATGCTGGCAAACACATCCCATAAATAAACTTACAGCTAACGTTTAAATTAACCTACTTACGAGGTAGAGCAGCTGTATTTTATTTGATGCATGCTTTTCAACTGCTATGCGGCTGCAGTACTTGGAAACTCAAACCTTAGTTTAACTGTAACATTCACACGTTTCTTTTTTCCTATCTTTAAAAGCTTCTGACAAACTGTACAAATACAACAGCAGTACTTTCCTGCAAGTTGAAATTTCACTCTTTTCAGTAGTTTTGAATACAAGCATTTAAGTGACGAATTATGTATTACAATTACATAAAATATAAGGGTACTTTCTACTCTATTTTCATCACATTTCATACAGGCATAGATGAATTATTGCTATTTTATTCCCAGATGATTTACAGTAATGCTTTGCAAGCATTACTGAATCTAAAACACAGTGAGGAAGGCAAGACGTATTTCCATCTGTATTGAGAGCACACTAAATAATTCCACTTTTCTGAACAGTTTATGAAAGCTCTCTTACTTTTTTACTAAAAAAAAAATGTTGATTGTAACAAGCAATCACATCTTAAAGTTTTAATGCTTGTGGCTTGAATCTTTTAAGGACAAATTAAACCATAACTATCCACATTAATTACATAATCTAGTATTACATAGTAGTTACATTAGCAGTACTAAAAAAAATTAAAAGGAGTAGTCTCCAAAAAGGCAATTACAATATTACAAAATATGTAAAGAGGACCAAGGCCAAAGCACAGAAGGTATTCTATTGACCAAGGCCTTACCAACCATTTCCTTAGGCAGCCTGCATCCACACTACATGGTAGGAAAATAAAATTCTACCCAATTATTGTCTTCAAGAACCAGTATATCCATCTACCTGCAACAGTTTTAGGTTTATTTTCCAAAGTGTTCATGGTTGTCCCTGTAGCTGAAGACACTGTTGATGCACACATGCTCTTTTTTGCCTTGACACCATTGGTCATTGTCACTCCACCACCACTGGCCATCCCTGCTAAGAGGTCATCGTTGCTCTTAGTCTGAAAGAAAGTTAAGACGCAGCTTACAGACAGCTGGCTGACAAGTTTGCACAGCCAACATTTCTTCTGTGAAGGATTCCATCAGTGTAACAAGTACACATTTGACCAGTCCTGTCTCTGTGCAAGTATGCTGAAGCGTCACTGCACTGCACTGCGCAGAGCAGGTGAGTTGAAAATGAACTTCAACTACTTACACACAACTGGCCATAGAAACCAAGTCTCCTCTTTCCCAAGAGAGGAAATAAATAATCAATATTTTTATACTGAAGTGGGGAAAATAATAATAATAATAATAATAATAAACAAATCACAGGGAAGTGTAAAAAGAAGAAATTACAAGTGTAATTTTTCTCGATTTTGATGGAACGGTTCCCCAAGTATAAATATAAACCAACAAATACTAAGAAGTTTGCATAATGTTCTTCAAGAGAACATGATCAAGCATTTTCTGTTGGACAAATTCTCAACAAAAATGAAACCTAACAACAATAAAAATCAACCCAAGATAAATAAAATACCCTTTCTAGCTCAAAATGCTAAGCCACAAACCACTAGAGACAGTATCAAGAGGGGGGAAAAAGCCACCCTCAACATATATCCCTGCCTTGTTTTCATACTCCTTCCTGGGCACTCTCAGAGACAGGACATTTGTTTCATGCACTTTTTGTCTGACCTCTTAACGTCATTCCTGAAGCTACTGTTAGCCACAACAGCTGCCTGGAATGTGACAAGAGTAAGCACAAGGTTTTGAAGAGCCAGATTCCCAAATACAGAATCCATCTTCCAGAGTAAAGCAACATCTAAAAATACTAAGTACCCAAGTATGAATTGGCAGACGGTACCACTCTTTAAAATGCAATTTTAAATGTCAAATGGAGAAACAATCATAATAGACTAAACATTCTTCCTATTATAAGGACCAAAAAGAATTTAAAAGGTTAACAGCATTCCCTGAGTAATTGTATTATTCAGTTAGATAACACATTTGATGTCTCAACCAACATTCCTGCTAAAAGGTCCCAGCCAGGTGCTCTACATCATGACTTAAAATTCTGCATATTTGTAACCTAGTAGTTAAATAGTGTAAGCCACACATAATGACTTTATACATTAAGAATGAATTTACATATGCTTAGTTAAAACCGATGTTCCATCTCACTCTATTATAAAGTTTCTTTTTGCAGCTGAGAATTTGATGACAGTTAGCAACACTTATAACAGTGATTCTGCCGTGTCTGACATCAGTCAGACAGACTATTAGCTCTTGGCATTTGTACCTTGCTAAGAGAGCAGAGAAATTAGATTAAGCTTTTAAACACTTGTAGCACATGTTATCAAGCCAACTAGGTCAAGACGTGACTCAGCTTGAAGAAAGAGTACTAGGTTAAATGCAGGCTTTCTGACATTAGTCATCTCCAGCTCTTGCTGAACAAAGGAATTTCAGCCAGCCGTTCTCCCTCTGACTTACCCATGCACTATTTACAGGGTGGGTTGGAAGGCACTGCCTCCTCTGTAGCCAATTAGTAAACAGTTTAGAGAAACTGTAACACTACACTGTTGGCAGGGAAAACTATTTAGCAAAGCTTTGGAAAAATTACAAACCAGCAGCTCTCTTCTGAATGCTCCCTAATAGCAACCACTCTTGACTTGAAAAATCAAAGTATTTTTACAGTATATATTTTTATTGGAACTGAAATTAATGTCATATGTTTATTAAACAGCATTCTCAAGGAAAAAAATTCTCCCATTTACTGGAAATGTTGCATCCTTGCTTAGCAATAAAAACCCTTCTTTAAAAAATGAAAGATAAGAAAATCAAATAATTATAAATGCCAATGCAACACAATTCACATTCCATTTTCCTCCACAACTTTATTTCTTTCAGTGCAATGAAACCTGAAAGACTGCCTCTAGAATTCATTTCACATTAGTTTCCCAATATGCATATCCTATTTACTGCACCTCATTCAAATCCTTTTTTTTTTTTTTTTTAAATCTATCTACATAATTATTCCTACATGAATTTTCTTTGATGCTTACTGTTGCTGCATTGAAGTACTTCAAATACTAAACTTCACAACAATCTGTAATTAAGTTATTGCACTTCGCAAACAGATCACTGAAGCCCAGACACAGGAATAGGAATACTGAAGATACATTCTAATTTTTAATATTCAAATGTTAGGGCCCACTGCTCTGACTTTTCAGGGACACTGGATTTTTGCAATTCATTTGCAACAAGAGCAGCCTCTGTCTAATTACAGCTGTGATTGTTAACATGATTGAAAGCTCATTGGCTGAAGAAATAAAAAAAAATGCTTGTCTTAAAAAAAAGGAACACAATGCTGTTTGCAAAAATATTTCTTGACAGATTAGAAAGTAGAGGTGGGTGGCTGTTAGCTGTCTGTTGTAATAACGTGTGTGCAGGTGGGAAAGTGGTGGATGTTCACCAAAGTCCTGGGCACAGCAGGAACCAAAATCTTATGAGAAAGGTCACCTGAAAGGGTTTCTGAAACAGTTGGTCAATGGCACACAGACACCCTGCAGCAGACCGACGGACTTCCAGAACAGCATTCAGCTGTACTGAAGGGTGGGTCTCCCATTTTCTTCACTCACTGTCTAAACACTTCGAAAAAGACAAAACTATGGAATGGTTAAAGACCCCCCACCTCTCACCCAAAGCAAGGCACCACCCTACAGCTGTGTCATGAAGGAGATAGAAAAAAACTGTACTAGAATTAGAAAGCCATTTTCAACTGCACTAGTGATTAAGTAATGTGCCTGTGCATTTCTATTCCTTAGTATCTGCCTTTTAACAACCAACCCAAAGGTTTTCAGATCTATATGCACACTTATTTTGTGGACTGCATAAGTCAATAAGCTGCTGCAACCAAAACTATCTCATGTCAGCCACGTTTGTTTTGTTTTCAAGGAATATTAGATGAAACTTACCAAACACACACTAATTTACCACATCTAAGAGAAGATCCTGGAAACTACTTTAAGGAAAACAATATGCTGAAAGCTTAATTGGTAAGATCAAATATAGGACCACACAAAATAAATTGCTGATATTTCTTTCAAGTCAGGAATTACACAGGTGATTTGACAGCAACCATAAGTCCAAAAATACAAGCAGCTAACTTTTTGTTTGAGTATGGAACACTCAGAAGATTAAATAAGAAAAAGTCATTAAGTCACACAGCTGGCACAGCAGCAGCTTGACAAGGAGACACCCAACTGCATGAGTAAACCTGGCTGTAACATAAAGCTGAGATAAATCGTAGTAATTATAGGGAATTTTTTCATTGTACCTCAAACAGACAATTGTCAAATTCTAATCCAACACCCAAACATAGCCAGAAGTGTTACTAAAGTAAGAAGTAAAATTGTGAAAGCAGACTGGGTCAGATTTCTTCAATGTTAGATCATCCTCCCCCTTTACCTCACTGAGAGGTATCGCCTCAGAAACTTGATCAGTAAACTACAAAGGGGTTTTGTTTCTGTATTCTTTGAGAGGTTTCTAGAAATGCAAAATGAGAAGCGTCAACAATCATCAAAAGATTATTTCAAGTTAGGAAAAATGGAGTGGTGGGAGTAGAAGGGGCAGATGGGGAGAAAAATCTACATGAAAGCCAGCTTGGCAGTTCATTGCAGAAGCAGTAACTGTTATTCCATAACAGAGAAAAAAGAGAGCAAGACAGACTTTGGCAATTCTGCAAAGTTATTACAGAGTTCAACTACTACAATTTCTTAATTCTACATCTTGCCAGCTACGTACACAGCCTCTCTGGCTGCCTGTAGGCAGCACAGATTCAGGTCCCAGCTGCACACACCGGCCCTTATCCTCAGCATGCTCCTCTGCTCCAAGGCAGCTGCAGAAATGCTGCAGCTCCGCACACTGGGCTGCAGACAGGCAGCAGGAGGGGTGCCCAGACATGTCTCCACCAGGACAGGGAGACAGAGCGGGCAGGCTCAGAACATCAGCCCAGCCTTGATGTGCATTCAGGTCAAAAATTCTGCACCAGCACAAATTGCTAAGTCCTATTTCTTGGTTGTTAAGAAGCGTATGATCCTAAATCTGGTAACATATGAGAGAACCTCTACCTTTGAACTTGTTCTAGGAACAAGAATCAACTTGTGCATGTTCAGCTAAAGCAATAGTTCACACAAAGGAAAGGTCAAAACAGCCAGAAGAATGCAGTTGTGCCGACCTGACATGGATCACCTATGTCAAAAAGTTTCTCGTGTTAGCTACCTCATTAGTTCTTGTTTCAGAATGGTGCATAGCTCTCTTCAAATCCCATTAGTCACTGACACATCATTCAAGCATAACACATGACACTACTACTAACACTCATTCCAATGCAACTTCCACTTTGCTCCTTTTGCAGAAGTTCTGCAAAGTATACTGCTTTCTCTCCCACCACAAACTGCAGTGTGAAAATAAAGCATAAACACCATACAAGACCCTATCATCCTGCCCAGTGCCCACCTCAATTCCCTTCAGTGTGCTGCGAAACAAACCTCTAGTTGCATTGTAAAATACTACACTTCTAAAGCTAACTTGTCAAAAATCGAAATAATCAGAAAGTTGTTGTAGCTGTTACCTTCAAAAGGGATGCCGATGTCCCGGGTTTGGAGAGTTTTGTTACTGCAGACAGTGAGGAGCCGCTCTCCGGTTTGGTTTTTTCAGTTGTTTGAGTCTTATTTACTCCAGGCACTTTGGGCACTGAGCCAACACTCCTGCTTGCTTTCTTCATTCTGGGCTGTCTGTTTATGATGCATTTACAAACAAATCTGCAAACAGAAAGAAGTCTTCAGCACAAAATACAAACAAAAAGCAGCGTATTTTTGCAACACTCTATTTAAGAGCGGAAATCCAGAATAGCACTAAGTACCACAAATCAGAGCCTAACAGCATATATATGGGACTGACGTACAGCTTTTATGCTTTTATAAAGAGGATTGAGTTATATATATATATATTCTTTTAACCATGAGTTCCTACAGCTCCACTCCAAGTTTTATTTTTTCCAGTTCCCTTTCCACAAATGGCACTGAACCAAAGATACTTTATAAGTGACCCATGTTACTGAGTTTGCTCATTAGCTAGCAAAAGAAAGGCTTATTAGGGCTGCAGTGTTCTTTAGTTCTGACTGTGGGAAAGAAAATACCGTGGGAGCATAAAGGCAACAGACTGACTCCCAACAACAGTGGATCTGAGAAAAGATTAGCCTGGTAACTGAAGTACTGAAGACTATCAGCAGCTGCAGAGAAAATGGGCTTATATAACAAGTCAGAGAAGTTGAAAAATTCAGATTCCTTGAAACCAGTTATTATTAAAAGTCATGTTAATAAAGATGTGGGATTTCAAGTGTTTTGAATTTAACATTTCATACTGTCACATGATTATGACTGTCTCCAAGAAGTAACCCAGCACACCCTGCCATGGGACACCTGAGCACCTCCTCGCCTTCCAGCTCCCTCCAACAGCAGACAGCTGTTGGACCTGTAGCCCAGCCACAGAAAACCAAGCTGACTTTGCACAAACATGGAGCAGCTGCAGCAGACAGCTGCACTGCCAACTCCAGCAGACAGCCACAGGAAAGACACAAGAGTTCACAGCTTGGTGCAGGGACACAAGGACTGCTCATCCTCTCTCTTGCTGGGGCAGGACAGCTGGCAACTGCCTTCCTCTTCCTGCCTGAGCCAGCAGACAGAGGATGGAGGAGGAGAGAACACCCCAGCTCCCCTTCTGACCTCCCAGGCTGGATGGAGCAAGTGCTCTGCTCTACCTGAGGTCAGTATCCCACAGCCGGTTAGAAACACTAGAAAAAGCCCATTGAATTCTCCCCATCTCTTCCAAAGCAAAGCACTTTGGAGGCACAAAAAGCAGATGGGCAACTGAGTGCCTGAGAAATGCCACATGCAAACATAGCAATGAGAAGCAAAGTGTTGCAGTACCAAAGTGACACTGAACACCGAGCACGCACTCCTCCAGCCCAGCACCACTCCTGCACACAAGCAGATTCCAACTCTGACCTCCCTCAACGTCAGTAAAACTCCAAAAGCTTTACATCTTCAGATCCCCCAGCACCATTAACACAAAGTCTCATTTTAAGACACTGAAAATATTTGTTTACAGCTTCCAGACTCTTGAACTCTGGCATGAACAGACACAGAAAACTTTGTCCGCTGCTGCAGTTTCACCATCAGAATGTCAGCAATGCAGCAGCACTGCCATGCTGCTACCAGGAATCAGAACGCCGGCACACCACCAAGGGATCATCTGAAATGGGACACTCCTAAGAAAAACACAACAAAGTCCAAACCAGAAAAGCCCCAACCAGAGAAGCCCCATGAAGGCGAAGCACTTGCTATACACCAACACCTCCCCAGAAGGTGATGCTTACAGGTAGGATCACGCTGCCACACTCACACTTGTTGCCTTTTCCACGTTTGTGAGTCAAAAACTTACACATGCTTTTGATCTTATTCCACTGAAAATCAGAACTGAAAAGAACACAGAGAACAGAGAGCACAAAGAGAAAATGGTGCAAAACTGGCTCTATTACAAATGATATTTGTAACATCCTACTGATTACATATAAAGTTGCCCATAGCACACTTGAGAAACAATAAAACCTCTATTCTTGCAACATTTGCTTCAACAGTGGTGATTTCAATAAGTGAAAATAAAGGAAGCTGTGTGAGTTTAACATGCAACACAACGTAATTCAGGTAAGAGCTAAAATAACATTTCATCATGGTTTTAAAGAGCAAATACTGCATACAGGATTGCAGTTAATAACTTACCCCAGGGAGAAAGAAGTTACCAAAGCCTTCCCTCCAGACACACTCCCTCCAACCTCAGAAAACCAAAAGCAAAGAGCAGAGAGGAGCTCAGCACTAACAGCAGAACACAGCCTGCATCCTCACCTGAGCTGCTCATGGGAGTGCCCCCAGCACACAGCCAACAGATCACAGACCCACCAGCAGGGCACAACGCAGTACTGCAGCTGTTTGATTAACGCCAGCATTACGGTATCAAGTATAGCATTAATAGGGATGGAAAAATGCCCAAACGAGCCCCAGCTATCAGACAGAAAGACCGCATTCCTGACGTGCAATGCAAGTGCTGCCTCCAACCTGTTTCCCCTCCCAGAGCTTTCTCTCTCTCAGCAGCACACATGGCACAGGACACAAAGGCAGATCCAGCTGGGGTGCAGCTCTGGCAGTGTACGGGACCAACCCGGCACTTTGTGCAGCTGCAAACACAGCACCATAAATAATAATTTGAAAGCACTCTGCCCAATAGCACGGCACTGCTCCTTGCTGCAGGCCAAGCTGATGCACCCAGCCCGGCGCTGGGCAGTGCTTACAGGGCTGCCCCTGCACTCACAGCTTTCACAGACCTGAATGCTGCAAGCAGGGGAGATTTCTTACCTTTCTTCATATGCTTCTTCATGCAAATCTTGCTGTCACAGAGGTAAGGCTTAATTAGAACAGAAAGCAGTTTCCTGGGCCATTAAGGCAAGAGGGCATCCGGCAGCAAACAAGGCACCAGCTGTCTGCTGCTTGCTGAAGATACCCCATTGCGGATTACGTTGTTTCACCTCTTCCAATAAAATGTGGTAAATAGTATCAGAATGTCTCTCAAGAGTTACTTAAAAGTAAAGAGAAGTGATCCCCTCACATCTGAGGACGCTGAGCCTTTTAGGAAGCACTTAGGAAAAAAGTAGATGACCAAAACGCAGAGGGAAATGGCTATCTTCAAACTGAGCCCTGCACTCGGTATGCTCACTCTCTGTGTACAAATTCCTTGGATTTGATGTACACAGGCTGACGACTTCTGCCCAAACAAGCAGGGAACGACATTTTTAGGCCACTCAGACAGTCAAGGCAGAAAAGGAAAGATTATGCAATACAACCCCTCCAGCCTCCTGTAAAAGACACATCAGAATGTCTTCAAGTCTCTGCAGGCAAGAAAGCATAACTACCACCAACTCCACGTCTGGAACATGAAATAAGCAACCAGGGCAGAGACTGCTGCCTCCATAGCATGCACTGCTCACACCCCCAGCCCACAAAGCTGCACAGCATGGCAGTTAGATGGAGGCATGTTCTGAACTGATCAACGCTGCTCTGCGCAACTTCAGTGCTTTGATTCGCTGCTTCATAGTGTTTAGGAAAAGTGAAAAGAGTAAAAGCAATTCCAGGAATTACTGAGAAAGTAACACAAAACCATAAAGCAAACACAGGGCTCAGCAAATCCATCTCTCCTGCCCACCCACGCGTCAGCTGGTACATGCTGTTCCCCAGCCTCGACCTAAGGGCTGCATTCGGACCCAAAGGAGCCCCAGTAAGTGGAAAACATGAAATCAAAGACACTTCACACTCCACATCGCCTGGGGAAGGTGATGAACAGCCCACGGGATCCCAAATGGCACAGATTAGGCAGAGCAGGGCTGCCTGCAAACCACCACCGCTGCACCAAGGGGTCGACAGCCAAAGCCAAGTTCCAGTGAGACAAGATGTGCTGTTATTGCAGCACTGATATTGCTTTTTTTTTTTTTTTTTTTTTTTTGAAACCAAAGGGAGGAAAGAACAGAGCTTTGGGCAAGAAGTAGCCATCATGCACCTCCATTCCTCTCCTCCTTGTTTGGAGAAAACTGCAGAGCTGTAACTGCTGTGAGGCTGTGAGCAACGTGCAACTGTTGCAATGCTTCACATTCCAGACAAGTGACAGGAGCAGCTACAGAGCTCCTAACTCATGGGCCATGCTCTAAAAAATCCTTTTCATAACAAAATTAAATAACGCCTTGTTTCCAAGTTCCTACTTTAAACAGAAATTGTTTCAAACCACTGCTGAGGACAGAGGAAAACAAACATCCATAAGACAGGCTCCGCTGCCCCTCCCAGCACAGACTGCAAGCAGCACCTGGGGAAGCTCTTTTGGCAGCTCTGCCAAGCAGAACAACGGCCCCAGGAATGGTGACCCCAGCAGCCCCTGGGCAACTGTGCCACTGCATCACTGCTCCCTCAGAGAAGAAACCGTTTCCAATACCCGACTTAAACCTGTTCTGGCACACTGTGAGGCCATCGCCTCTCATCCTATTGCTGTTCCCCAGGAGCAGAGGCCAACCCCCACCTCACCACCACCTCCTTTCAGGGTGTTGTAGAGAGCAATACAGTTACCCTTCAGCCCCCTCTCCTCCACTCTGCACCTCTTAGTAAAATTCACACTTGCATCCAAATTTTAAACTACACACACACAGATGATACAGTACAGACCTATTTCCTGGATTGTCATTACAACTCTGTGTCAGAGTTTAAAGATTTAAGCAGACTTGGCAGAAGTATCTGCCTTCTCTACAAAGCTCTCAGGTTAGTACTGCATTTGAATAGAAACACTGTTTTGGCACTGCAGGCTTTCTGGGTTAAAATAAAAGCAAAAATATTACACCACAAATTTCCTGGCCAGAGGACTGGCTAACTTAAACTGCAATCAGCAAGTGGTAGGTGGTAGGTAACCCTGTGATCCCATCGTCACCCGCCAGCTGTCACAGGGAGCTCTGAAGTAACTGTTATTGCACAAGCCCATCACCCTCCAGCTACAAAGGTGTATTTATAATCACGTAACCTTAAGCACATATTCTATTATTTAACCCACACTTAGCTTGCCCTGCACCAGTGGAGATTCTCCTTCTGCAGCCAGGGAAGCACTTGCGTAAAGAGCAACATGCTATCTGAAGAGCAACATGCTATCTGAAGAGCAGGGAACTTGGCAGGACAGCTTCCTTTCCTTTCAGCTCAGCAGTAACACCTCATGGCACTTCTATACCCAGAAGGACAGGCTGCAGAACTGAGCAGCAGTGGCCTTTTCCCTGTCTCCACTCACCTCTGCCAGCTGAATTCCACTACCAGCAGCTTCACTAAGCCTTTAACAGCATGAGGCCGACAGGGAGAGGAATGAGGTCAGTATGCTGGCTCCCATTAGAATAAGGTGGACAGAGAACACTAGTAGACAAGCATTGTGCTGCCTGAGGAGCTAGAGCAGGGCTTTCCAGCAAAAGAATGGACAGGTCAAACCCGTAAGTGAATAAATTCAACCAAATCAAACATTCATCCAAAATACTCTATCAGATCTTCAATTTGTGCAAAATCCCCAAGGCCCGCTTCCTGTTTGCAACTTGGTTACGACTATCAATCTGTTCTTATCAGATGCTGATCCACGCATCCTCAGCTTGAGGACTGCTGAGAAATGCTGCCTGCGTTTCTGCTGCTGAGACACCTGAGCACTCCCCGTGTCCACTCCATCGCTGACCTGGCCCAGCAGCATTCCTGAAGGGCTGCACCAATGAGAGAAGATCCACCACTTGAAGCCATCCCAGCCCCGGGGCTCACACCTGGATTCCCAGCGCAGGATGTCCCGGTTCTGGTTACAGCTGGGCTGAGCAAATGGCACAGGTGGGAATTGCCCATCTGTAAACCAATCCTGCTGAGGCTAGGGGAAGGAAATGCCTTCTGGGGATTGCTTAAGCCAGTTGTGAAAATCATTTAATTGTACCCTGCCACCAAAAGAGACAGTCCCACCCCTTTCTATGTCCTCTCCCTTGTTTCAGTTCTAGACACCATAGCTCATTTTCTGATGAGTTAGTTTTTTTCATCAGATCTGACTCACCTTATAATTACCAGGCGTTACGCAGAGCAGCAGGCCATGGAACTGGGAATAAGAGGAAGGCTCCCACTGTGGGGCACTGCCCAACACCAGCCTGAGCTCAGGGCGAGACCACATGGCAGAGCTGCCATACTGCTGGGAGCAGCCCCATGCTGGTGCCCCACCACCACCACTCTGAAGGGCCACATCAGCTGGATGAGGAAACCCATGAGCTCTGTAAGCAATCTGAAGACAGAATGCAGGAGCTGCTAGCAGGGCTGAAGATCAGCTCTGTATAGGTATGAACCCTGGGCTCTGACCCACCTTCTCCTTGTCTCTGAAGCCTGACAGCTGAACACTCATGACTTGGTTTTAAAACCTTAAGGCTTGGAAGACGGAGATGAAACAGAACTGCATGCAAATCCTTCCTAAACACCCTACTAGCATCAGGACAGGGTCATTTACCTGCCTGAGTGCAAGCCTGCGGATATGCCTTTGAGTCATACAGAAGTGCTGGGGACACGATGGAGCCTCTCATGGCTAACTGGAGAGAGCCAAGCTCTAACAGATTCCTCCTCCAGCTGTGTCCCTGTCACTCCAAGGGCTGCAGCACCACAAAGGGAAATGCACTGCTGCAGGAGAATCCAGCACAGTTCTCACACTGCAAATCATTCCGCAGTTGAATGCTCAGGAAGGCTCCATCTGCCAGAACTACTGTGAGGGCTTTTATATAAGAACACACTGAGAGAAATGGGTTAAGAAGAACATGGAGTTTGAAGGAGAGCTGTAAGAAGTCAGCTTCCTGGTCAAGTTGTCCACATCCCAAATACACATCCCATCAGGCCATGCACTGCATGTGTCTATGCAAAGAAGCACCCCATGTGGGCAAAATGGCCAAAATGAAGACAAATCACAGCTGTACTTTCAAGCCGATGTCATTAAATACATCACCCAAGTACTTCAGTACTAACTTTATTCACCTTTTTTTTTTTCCCTCCTTTAGGAGGTCTCCTTTTTTCTCCTACCTTCACCATTTACTCACAAATTCCTCTTTTTGTCACTCCCAGTTCTGCCATATATTTGCAACAACATTGGTTCGTCACAAAATTATCAGGAGCCAATTACTTACAGTAACGAAGATGACAAGTTGCAGTGCCCTTACAGAAGCCTCCATTCCAAAGAAAACCATGCATGTGCACAAACGCGCGAACAATGAATTATTTATCTGAGGAGAGACAGGACCCTATGATCACTCTCTGTCTGCACTAAGCTGCTAAGTGCTCCAAAGGGTGGCTTGCGCTGATTGTTTCAGCTGGAGTAAGCTCAAAAGAAACAAGAAATACGCTCCCTGTGAGTTGTCACTTCAGGCCACATCCAAGCGTGTAACTCAGTCTCGAATGCCCGCTTATTTTCCCTTTTTCAGTAAGAGGACTAAAAATAAGATCAAATGGGGTGATTTCTGCAGTCAGGAAGTACAAGCATAACATTTCTAACGCTGCTTCTCCCACTGCGCACAGAGATTCGGTCATGCTAACAGCATTACAAGTTCCTACAACTGGATCCTGGTTGGCAGGACAGGCTCTAACATTACAAGATCAAGGAGCAAGAACAAAAAAAGGAACTTCTGAAGTATGTCTGTGAAAGATCCCTTCAGAAATTCCCAACACATGGCTCTGTCTCTCAAGAATGTATTTTCTTATTTTGTACTGGAACAAAAATGGCATAAACTCACTTCCCTACACTGCCCTACGTGGAAGTACGCATTTATTCACACCTCATTTATGCTACCTCATCTATTGCTCAGTGCAATGAAAGTTATAACAGCCCAGAGATCACTCCCTGCTGCAGACAGAACTGCTGGTGCCAGCACTGCACTGAAGATGTGCAGCAGGCAGCGAGGCCCAGCCTAATGCCCCAGGTTTCTTGGAGGGACTCCTGAGGACAGGCCTAGCATGCTTGAATGCCACAGGGTCTCTCCTGCCTTCAGGTAGAGGGGAAGGTGAAATCTCAGTGAAACCTCACTCAGCTGCAAAACACAGAAGCACAGTCCTGGAGATCTGGAGGTGCCACTGTGGCATTCTGCCACTGTCACACCGTAATAAAGCAGCACCTCATAGAGCTAAAGTAAATAAAACCACAGATTATTATCAATGTCCATGACAAAAGTACCATCAACGAGCTGCTCAGAGCAGACAAAAGGACTGGGAAATATGGGCTGCAGGGTTTAACTACACAGCACAGTATTTGACAGAAACAGGAGAATGAATTAAAAGCATCTCAGATGCTTTGTCTCGCAGCCATGTCCTGTATTCAATAAAGAAACCAGACATGGGTTTTCAGCAACAAGAAAACATCTGAAAAAAACGCAGTTTCCTTCTTTCCTTACTCCACACAGCCCACCAGCCTAGAAGCTGATTTTTCCATCAGCTGAAAATTTAGCGATACTGTCACAGAATGTACTCCCATCTCAGTTTTCCAGATCATTATGGTAAGAAAGAGCACTAGGACTATCTGTTCCCAACCCTGAGCCATGCCTGCGACCACTCAGACCACATCACTAGGAGTGACACCTACCATGTTCGCGAGCACCTCTGGGGACAGTGAACCCAGCACGCCATGGGCAGCCTGCGCCACAGCCTGACCGCTCTTTTGGAGACAAAAACTGTTATTTGCATTTTTGTTAGCTACCACCTAAGAACAGCCGGGCTGGAGGAGGCACTGTACTGCTGAGCTACTGCAGGGCTGTGATGCCCACGGAGCATTCCCGTCAGGTTCAGCTCCACCTCAGGCAGCCGAAGTCCACGCTGAGGAGAGCTGTGCAGGAAGCAGAGAGCTATGTTTGCCTTTGGGGCGAGCAGAACTCTCTCGGGCCGCATCCTCTGTTGGAGTGCACGGCACTTCTCACGCAGAGGAACAACTCGCAACGTATCTGCTGCTCCAGAAGCGCAGTTTTTGGGTCCTGGCACAGACGTGCACGCAGCCGGGCTGGCACAGAGCAGCACGAGCGTCAGTGCTGCACCGCTTCCCTCAGAGCCGCTCTGCGCTGTCACTGCGGCGCAGCTCCGGGAGCTTTTCCCCACCCCGGGTAACGCCGGGCATTAGCAGCGCCCCGACGCACAACGCGTACCGGCAGCGCTCCACACACGGGAAGAGATCGGAACGCAGAGCTCTCACCCCCACCTCACAATCCGGCTCCGGCTCCGGCCCCTCAGCACTGCCGCGCACTGCCGCGCGCCGCCCCGCCGCTCCTTCAGGCCGCCCCCAGGCACGGAACGGTCGCCGGACAGCGCGGCCCCTCAGGGCGACGCAGGGGGAGGGGCGTGGGGTACGGCCTGCGGGGCCTTCACGGCCCTGAGAGGGGACCCTCGGGGGTCGGGGCCGGCGCTCAAGGCTTACCAGGCAGCTGCCGCCTCCTCCTCCTCCTCCTCCTTCCCGCGTCTTCGCGGCGCGGCCCGACGTGAGCGGACGAGGCACTGCCGGGCCGCGCGCGCCGCCGGCGGGAGGCGGAGGGGGCACGGAGGGGCTCGCGCGGACGGCAGCGCCCCCCACCCCACCACCTCGCCCCGTCCCGCCCCTCGCGGGCGGTGCCGCCGCACTGCGCATGCGCCAGCCGTCCACCTCCGGCGTCAACCCGGGGCCGAGGGGGCGCGTGCGCCGTGGCCCCGCGCGCGCTCCTATTGGTGGGCCGGGCTCGGCTGGCGCCGTGCAGCAGCTGGGGGCGCGGTAGTAACGGCTGCAGCTCCGGAGTGGGGAGGGTGTTTGCTGCCTGGTGCTACAGCACAGTTCGAATTGCCTTTGCAGGGAAACGTTTCTTACATATTTCTGGGATCGGGTTACGATGAAGGTGTCATTCCTCGTCCGTTCCTCTCTGTGCTGGCAGGGGTTCCCCAGGAAGGCACGCAAGTGCTGCCTGGAAAATGGAGGCACTGCTCAGCCGGGGTCTTTGTGAAGGGGAGAGCGGCTGGGAGCACCGACCTGGTCACGAGGGGAGAGCTGAGCCCATGGCTAGCGGAGGCCGTAGTGAGGAGGCAGCCCTGGGTATCCCGATCCCACTCTGTGTTTGAACTACAGCAGTGCATGTTTGCTAGTTCAGCGAGAGCCATTTTACAGAAGGACTCCACGTTCAAGCTATAAGAAAGCAAATTTGAAGCTATGCTATACAGATCCACCATGGGTAAGAAGCATTAGTAATGCCCATCGAGTTCCCTTGGGAGAGCTTGATTTTAGTAACTGATTCAATTTGCACCTTGATTGCTACAAAACACTAGTTTAATGCAATATTTAAAGAGACCAAAACTGATTTAATAGCAAATATGTAATTACCACTGAGGCGCTCTGCGCACAGATGGAAACTTGTGAGGTGTGAGGCTGGCTGCATTAGTAAAGTAATAATCCTGGTAAGGGATTAATTACATACCTAATAACGTACCATTTTGCCCAGCTACTTCCCTGCCTTCCATGCTGTTCCTGTTTATCATAGTTGCTTTAATTCAGCAATGGCCTTGTACTAGCCTGTAGATTTCACTTAATACAGCTTTTACCTTGTAAAACACGAAGTAGCTCTGATTTTGAAAGAGTAGTGTTAACTTCTACACCTTTGGCAATCTCAATCAAACACAATTCACACACTGAGTTTAATGTAGGCCCAGTTTTTAATTAAATAAGACCCAAAGAACCCTGACAAACAGATACAGGAGATTTTATTTAACACTGTGTACAAAGAAAGGCTACAAATGCCTTAGACTTTTTTTCCCCAAATACAGTTTTTGTATCCCTCTCATATCACTTATCTCAGAAAATTTAAAAAAAAAAAAATCCTGAATGATTATTTTTCCCCCCTTTTCCATTTTTTTTCCTCACATGGGCCTAAACTGATAGATATTTAGCAGTTGTTTCAACACCTTTCAGTATTAAGCTATTAGAATAATTGGTTTTCTTTGCAAAAACAGAGCACTGAGATACCGAAGCACTGAGAACAGCAGTATGAAATGTCAAAAACAGACTCTAACACGGTGGAGTTAAAACAATGCCAATAGTATTAATTCTGAAGAAACCCCAAATTATCCAAACAATAACAAGTTGTTTTTCTTCTACACCTGCTAAATTATCACTAATTATATAATTGTATTTATATTTAAGTAGTCTTATTACCTCCTTTCATTGGCATTCTTCATGGATTATAAACACTTGTAATAGAGATAAGAACAAACTACACAACCAATATAGGCAAGAGAAGGCTTTGTTTTGTTCTCATTGCTTTTTGCTAGACAGACACAGGAAGGACAACACATCACACGTGTCCTTCCATGAGCTCACATTTAACTTCACCGTACCATTGTGGTGCTGTCATCCAGCATTAATTCTTTACCCTCTTTTTGCTGCCTTGGATAGTTCCTAGTCACTTTTACCACTGATATCCCACCTCTGTAAAAGATCTGTCCCTGTGTATCTGGGATTCCAAATTACTGACCAACTTCCAGAATTTTTGGTATGTTACTATGGAACTCAAGTTTTCTCCTAGGCTGTGAGAAGCAGTGAGGATGTGCATCAGAGTGGATGCATAAGAAGAGGCTGTTGTGAAGAACCTTTCTGCTACGTCAGCATTTTCATTATGTTACTGCTATGTTTGAAGTTTTAATATTTAGATCAGTTTTCAGCTATTTCCATAATCCCATAACGGTTATAGAAGTCCTCTCCCAAAACATGACTAAAATGGAAGAAATTTGAGCTTGCCTATTTATATTGGGGGTTGATAATTCAATTAGGCACTATAAAGAAGAGATGGAATGGGTCTAACCCCATAATTGCTTTCTGGGCTTTGCTTGACCAGGGAAAACATGAGCCTCTAAGGATCAAGGCCATCTGCTCACTGGTGGGCTCTTCCCATTGTGGTTCTTTTAGGCCATCTGTGGGAAGCAGCTATGTTCTCTTTTCAGGCAGGAAGCTGTTTTGTATACAAGCATGCTCTTCCATACATCCACAGGGATATAAACTGGTCCTGCAATAGAAATCACTCTGCAGATAAATGGCTGATCTGTAGAATGCCTTGAAATCTCAGAACATCTTGTCACTGCAATAATTACACGAACACAAGCCCTAGCAAAAATTCCAAGAATTCTCCATTCTGATGAATGAGATTCAATGAGATGATCTGAGCATGACTGCAATTAAGGCAGAGCAGTAAAATAACATTTTTTCTAGGCTTGGGCACTCTGTAATCATATTCATTCCCAAGTATGCTTGAACAGGCAAAAAAAATAGAACTATCTTACTTGCAAAACAAGCCTGCATAAACCTGGAGCTTTAACACTACCTGGCCTACTCTGTACCAGAAAACTGGAAATATTCTAGCCATCTCCAGGAATAGCCCTGTTATAAACTCATTTCTACAGTATAGGATTATGTGGTTTCTGACAGAAAAGGAGAGGAATCGAGATAATGCATACACTCATTTGCTTTGGCCCTACTGTTTCCACCATTCAATCACTGCAGGGTGTTGTGGTATTCTATCCTTGCAGCTCAGATGCAACCTCTTCTAGCTTAAACTGTATTCTAACCTCCTGGTTCCATTTTTCTTTGCAGCAGTGTATCCCCTTTGGTATAACACAGACTCTGGTGCTCTGTTGAGATAGAGGAAAAAAAATGTAGGGAGCACGTGATAAGCTTTGCTTTCTCGGCACTGAACCATCAAGTTTCAGTAGTGAGAAAGAGGGTTGCAGCACATCTGAACTGTGAGGCTGCAGTAGCTGAATTCCTGGCATTCCTAAATTAATGTTTATTTACTGACAAGGCAGTCAGTTATTGAGGCCACGTATCTTCTTCTGTAACTTGAAAGGAGAGTTTCTGCTTTGTACAGTTCCAGATCATCTTATCAGAATGATTCCTAATTATGGTGGGTTGTTTTTTTTTCCAATTTATGTCATCTTTCTTCCCTCAGACTTTGGTAAGAAATAATAATTAGCCATGAGTACCTCCTTCAATCAGCAGTCCTGTCTTGATTTTAAGGATGATCCATGTACTTTCATCTACCCAGTGAAAACTTCCATGGAATGCATATGGGTATCCATTTAATTCTGGCTGAGAATGGAAGACTGCTAATATTAATTGTGAGGCTTTGTGATCTCAGCTGCAAGTACCCTGTGTTAAAGGAAGTGGATGATATCAGATTGATTTTTTAGACAGCACTACAAAGGAATGTTAGCAAAGCTTACAAAGAAAAATATATCTGGACTAAATAAAAACATAAGAAGGAATAAGTAAGTGACTGACTTGCCAAGTACTCCAAATTTTGATTATTCTGAACATATTTACTTGCTTTTTCAGATTTTTCTGCAAGGAACAGAAGCAAATCTCTTACATCTAGCATGAATGTACTGGTCTTCTGTTACTGCAAGTCCCCATCTTTTTGAACTGAAAAGAAAAGAGAAAGAGCAGAGGCTTTTCTTAAACATTTCTCACTTCTTCCTAACATTGCCATGGTAAGAATGCCACATCTGACAGCACTGCCTCAGCAGAACAAGCACTGAAAACAAAGCATTAGCCAGTGAGGAACCAGAGAGGGTTGCTTTTTTCTCCATCAGATTATAAGTATTTTTGAAAGCCATGTTGGTCAATTTACATTTTGTACATACTTCAACGAATGGTACATTAAGATAAATTAACAAGTTGTCATGCCTGTTACAGTGGGTGACAGGCAAATTTAGAGATCCACATATGCTTTACAGAACATTTAACATCCATTTAAATAAGCTCATATAAAACTAACTCAACAGTGAAACACAATTTTAAACAGGTAAAATGAATAAGCTGTGGAAATACTACAGCTCCCATCAACACACTCTGTGATTCTACCACCTCGTGGCCAACACAACGTACTGCAGTTCTGCTTCATCTGCACGCTGATGGCCTTAACATGAGCAATGGAAGGTCAGAATCAAGGCGGGCAGGTGGCATCAGCAAATACAGTCAATGCACAGCTGTACTTTGCCCTCAGCTTATACATTAAAAAATAGCAGCGTTAAAATACAGCCTGCAATAGCTTGGCTGCTACCTTAACTTGCTTAAAATTGTGTGAGGATAAAGAACATCAGCACCATGTGTTTCAGTTTAATTTCAGTCTCCTCCCATGAAAAGCACACACAAAACAAAGCTGAGAACCATCTAGTACTATTTACTTCTTGCCCATCATTAAAACCTTTTTCCTTCTTTTGCTTTTCTTTTTAATAAAAAAACAACAACACTAATAAGTTAAAAACAAAAATAAACAAACAAAAAAAAAAAAGGAGAATTTTAGAATAGTTTCTAAATGCCAAGAAACCTATGCTTCTTTCTCTTCTTAAACTGGAGGTACAGTCTGTCCTAACAACCTGCAATATTTCTGCTGAAGCTGTTGCTGTTTCAGCTGCATGCAGCTGATAGCTGCTTCGTTAGAAATTTCTTTCCAGTAGAAACAGAAAGAATATAAACTCCCAGTGCAGTTTTGAAGGGTAATTTTTGGCTAGTTTGCTCTTATTTTGTTTATATTGTACCTTTTCTTACAGAAAATGGAGAAGTTAGGTTTTCTGACAGCTCACGGGGGCTTATTAAATCAGAAGACCTTCTCTAAAGCCACGTTTTACAAGTCCCTTTATGTACTGAGTGTGATAAGGCTTATTAAAAACACAACAAAGTTTAAAAAAAAACCAACCCACACCCACAACATCCCTTGGAAAAGAAAATAAAAGCCTTTTGGAAATGCTTAATTTCTGAACACATACGTCTATCTGAAGAAAAACCTAAACTGCAAAATTAGCAGAAATTCAAGAAATCAATTCTCATATTTCAAATCAGTCCATAATTTCATCATTAGCAGAAACATCCGCTGTTTTTTCCAGCCCAAAATTACCAGCTTTGGGGAAAACATACTCAACAGAAATAATTATTGGGTTACGTTAAATTACCTTTTTTTTCCCTGATCCACATGCCTGCATGTTAGATTACATTACATTAGAACTGAGCATTGTAATTGAGAGACTAAAGCAACAACCTGTAACAGTAACCAAAGCAAAAGCCATTTCTCATGGTTACACACCATACATCAGTAACTTAATATTAATTTCCTATATAAATAAAAATAAAAAAGTTGGGTAAAAGTAAATTGGCACAGTCATTATGGTATTGCTTTCCAGTTTCAACACTGCAAGGAGCAGCCACAGATTCTGAACACGGAGAGGAAAAGGCTTTGTCACCCAACCACCTGCTGTACTTTGCTTCTGCTGTTGGTTTGTGGGGCTTTTTTTCTTTCCAATGCAGTCAGCAGCAGCGCCACTGCCTCAGACGCACCACACAACAGCTTGGAATGGGCAGGTGTGCAGCTAGCAGAAAAAGGATTGTTATGGAACTGCTATGTGGAAATGAGAACAAATACATAAAACCAAAACCACAGAGTGGTTTACTGGTCTACCTGACTTAGGTCAAAGGTTTTCAAGATTGTGACTAATTTTTACCTTCAAAAAAGGCAGAAATAAATTTAAAAAATGCTAAGCCTTCAAGTTTTCTTGCCTTCGTTACCCCCTCCCCCTAAAAGCACCTCCTACTATAAACATTTTTTCTGTTTTCCAGATTCAGAAGTCGGAATGTAATGGAAATACATATAAGAGAGAAGGAATTTCTAGTTGTACATTACATTACAAAGAGGTTTGCTCCCAGACCTAAGAAGGGAGGGATACTAAGCAATATTAAATTCCTATAAGGATCCTTACATAGCATGCAAAATGTTGATATACTCACAAAATCGGAATTGCTATTTTTTTCCTTTCTGAATTTGTAACTTCACAGTACAATATTTTCTAATATTATGCAGCAGTCAAAATTACATTGACTACAAAATCATTTCCGTTCCGCTATTATTTCTCTCCATTCATTTGAAAGACTCCTTTGTTGGTGTTTTTATATATATTTTTGTAACTGAGAGACTGCAGATCACTCATCAGAAAACATAAAATTCAGCATCACAGGGGTTGCTTTCTCTGTGACATTTCTCCTCAAATGATGTTGGCAACCCAACTACACCAATCCAGATCTGTCCTTCCCTCCCTTTCTCCATGCTGATTCCTCCCCTTGTCTTCATGCTGCACTTTTCTTCTTGCCTGGATGATGGATGGTTGCCACCAAACGGATGCTGCATAACTGGGTAGGAAGAAGGGGGCAGGAGTTGTTAACGAAAATGGAGTAACTCCCACCTCTCCCAGGATGTTTGGCACAGCTGCTTCATAGCCAGAACCCTTTGCTCTGGATGCCAGCAATTAGATTATGCTTTCAGTTCTCCAGACAAACACTGCTGTCCTTTACACCTGTGTAACCCCCTTGGCTTTGACCACATTAGGCAGGAAGATACCAGCCTAGTATTTAGTGAGACCTGCTGTACTGCTCTGTGTGGCTCCACAGAAATCCCTTCACTGCTCTTACTTACACAGGCTTGAAATTTCTGAAGAGTACACATGCATGCTACGGGCTAGGTTGTCCATAAAGTACATTCTGACATATTTATCAAAGCATCTATCAGAAGATGACTCTTGTAGAAGCAATGCACATACAAAGCCTCCAAAATTCAAGTATATATCTATATATTAAAAAAAAAAAACAACAAAAAAGTTCTGATAGGAGTAAGCAGCCAGGCAACCTGATAACCACTAATAATTTGTTTTGTCCACAGATGCTTCAATTACTTTTGTTAACATCATTTCTTTGGAGTGCTGGGAATTAACAGTCTTCCCAACTAATTTTCATTAAGTTTGGCAGAGTCTAAGGAATTTAGCAGTCCTCTCTGGATAATATTGCTCCTGCTTTTATATGCAAACAAACAACAGATCACAAAGCACTGACTCAAACCATCCCTGCCTCTCTTAAATTTGCTGTATTTATTTGTAGTGAAAAATCATTGAGTCTGGGCCCTTCAACACCCCCACCCTCCAAAATATCCGTGCCGTCATAAGTGCAACATAGGCAAGAGCACGGCATCTCCTTGTATAAACATCTGCAGGAGAAGGGGTGGGCAAGACAAATAAAAAAGTTTGAGTTGTATGCAAAACTGTTTCACTTCTTTAGAACCCTGTTCAAATCAGGACTTCAATTTCTGAGGAAGGTATCTTAGATCCCAGACCCTTCCCTTCTTTCCTCTTCTTGCAAAGCCATGCTATTTTTGCGGCCTAAAACAGTACTTTAAAAACAGCAGTTATTAAACACACAGTTGTGATAGATCCTTTAACTCCCTCTCACCCAAAAAAAGGGTATCCTATCAAGTGGTCCGTTAGAAATCTTGACGTTTCTTTACGACAAATCCATAAAATGAGGAATACCTTCCGTCACATTCCCAACAAGAAAAACAGCCACACTCAGTGGTGCATTTGTTCAAGTGTCTATTGCTCCTTCTAGTGGAGATTCTGCACAGCTCTATCTCCGCTTCAATTCTCATTCTCCTGATCAAAAGCAGGTATTTTTCTACCTTCTCTTCACCTTGCCAGTGGTTAACAAACAGCAGAAGCACTGAGGGCCATCATTCCCCAGAAGAGGAACAGGCCAGAAATGTCTGAAGAATGACCAGTCTTCCTTTTTTCAAGAGTGGCAGATTTATGCCAAGAACATGTTGGGTTTTTGGGGTTTTTTTTGGAGTCCTGTTGGCATCACAGACATCTACACCTCTGTGGAAAAGAGAATGCTTTGCCTCTTGCTGTCTGGGGTAGGGATGGTCTCTAGCTGCAGGAAGTACAGAAGGACTTGAACCTGAAAAGAGAAAGAAATGGGTAAAAATGAAGCCCTATTAACTCACTGTCGTGCTGGCTGTTTTACAACTGGCAGACAACTGCACTGCTCTACAGAGAAATTTCTTTGCACTCACTATTTTTTTATAGTGTGTAATACCAGGAGGAATATTAACAATTCCAATGCTTTGGAGGCACTTTTCAGCTTCAAGGATAGCAAAGTGTTGATGTTCCACTTTGCTGAAAAAATTTGATCTATGATTTGCTATCACTCAATAAAGGAAGTACAAAACAGCTTGATGAGCTGACGCAGCCTCTAGGTTCCTCTAGCTGTCTGCCCTGCCTTCAGAAGGCTGCAAGGGCAAAAGAAATCTGAATCTAGCAAGGATTATTGAGCACTGTGGAAAAACAGACAGTCCTTTTATCCTAGGCTAGTAATACAGCACTCAAGAAGCCTTGAGACAGCTCTCCAAAACCTTACTGTGCACAAATAAAGAATGCAGCATGTGTGCATACTGACATTTTTTCAAGCTCTATTAGTACAGGTACAAACTGAACTGCGTGAAGAAACACAGTTCTATAAACAGTCTAAAACATCTGCACTGGGGGGTGAAAGTTGTTTATGTTTCTCAAAACTGCTATGAAAACTGAGGAGGAAAGCTGAACAAGGCCTTGCTAGATGACTACAGTTTCCCAGCTACTGCCTTTAAATGATTCAACACTACATTTTGAATTTTACCTGGGACATGACTTCTAGTGACCAGCTATCAGTCATTGTTATAGGTTGGGTTGGGTTGGCAGGGATTTTACTGTCCTTCTCTGAAGGTCTGAGCAGCGTTGGTCCAAAGACAGTTGCAAGATTATGCAGGGACATCTTGTTAATGCTCTCCCTCTCAGCAACCCTACGACAAGAAATGACAAGTTGGATCTTTGTAAATAGCTGAGTTTGCAAATGTCTTTCAGCAAGAAATCATATTTATTCCTTTTGGAAAAAATTTAGAAGCAAGCACTTTGTCCATATGTCCCCAAATTGACTGTATAGATAAAAAATACCTTGACCAGACAGCTACAATCTTAGGCACTCTACAGACCCTTGTTTGTGAAAAGGACTGCTGATCGTTTGGTCAGGCAGAAGTCAGACAGTAATACAGGAATGTTTTCCATCCTAGCTTAATGAGAAAACTGAGGTACATAGGTTAAAACATTTACTCAAGGGCACATGAGTCTGTAACAAAAACAAGCCCAGATTTCCTGGATTTTAATCCAGAGCCTCAGTCACAAGATCATCTTTGATCTCTACAGTGACAGTCTCTGGTACGTACATATGCAAATTAACATACCATGCATGTATTAAACAAGTTTATTGTATTACTATCAAACACATGGAAATATTTTTTCACAGTTGCAACCATATTGCAAAGACAGACAAGATCAGTAAGACCAGTCTGAACACGGAGTTGACAACTCCAGTTAGAAGTGCAAAACTGGAATTTTTAAAGATATGTTATGTTAGAATGCAACACCTTTTGAGACAGTACTGACGAGTCCTTAAACACAGACAAAGTTTCACAATTAATGCTGAAACCTTCTCTGATGCAGGTGTGGTTTTCTGGAGATATCGCAGCAAGAATTTGCATTTGCACTAGATAAGTCCCGAGACTTTTGTTACCCCTTTCCTTCAGTTCTAATCCTCTCAGTTTCAGTGAGAACGCAATTTGGGATTCATTGCTTCACTAAATGAGCATGAAGCAATAGTTATCTGATGAGCACATCAAATCAGCAAATGCTTCTTCAATTTGCCTAATTCAGCATGTGCACAAGAAGAAGGCTCCTCTTTTCAAAATAACGATGCTTTACATACTGAATAAGTATCTAAAGGATCCAAACATTACCTTTTTAAATGGTCCAAAAGGAAAAGGAATGTGACAAGGTTGGGTTCTGGAAGTGATAACAATAGATTCAACATACAGCTTTCCTTTGCAACGGGATCTGAAAGTGCTACAAGACAAAAAATAATAAAACCTCACCATAGGCAGTGAATTAAAAATTGACTGACTGTATAGTGTCCCAAACCAACAAATGGTTGGTCCTGAATGGACTGTAGTTGCATCATGGTTTGGAAGGTCAGGCATGCACAAATGCTCCACTGTTTGGAACCCTTTTCCCTCTAGCAGTTCAAGTGCTTGCAGACGTCAGATCATTAGGATGTTTTCCCCTTCATTGAATATAACAAGATATATCCCCCTCCAAAGAGACTTCCCTGGAAGACTGAATGGGCAAACAAAAAGCACAAACTCAACAAGTAGGCCATCATTCTATTCTTTGCCTGCCCTTCAGAAACCTGGACATTTTCAGCTTACAAGAAAGCATAGCATTTGCTTGTCCTCAGACTTGCTGCAAGATGATGTCATTCCAAAGCTAATTTCTGAGATCCATTTCACTTCCCTTACAGCTTGTTCCAAGCTTCTGCCCAACGTTATAAGTACAGTTCTGTATTACTTTAGGAGCAGCCTCCCACAGAAAAGCATCTTTAACACAGATCCAGGTCATTTTTATGTCATCCAGGAGTTATTTTTACTACTACCTACCAATGCCCTCTGCAAAGTTGGGGTACAGTTCATCTGTAAAGAGAGGTTCAGGCAGCTCTCGGAAGTACAGCTTCAATGTGCCTGCAATAGCATTAACATCCATCTCGCTCATCATCACTGACACATCTTTGTTATCTGAAAGAGGGAAGAGGGGAAGAAGGGTTAACAAAATTGCTGGCCTTGCATTCAGTTTTTGTGTGTTTGACTCCTTGTTTATCCACTCTCTTTGTCCAAACAGCTGAAAGTTTTCCTGTTTACATTTCTGTCAATTAAATGACAACTGAGAAATGCTGCACAAATGGCTGCAGTTTCCAGCTTTAAATTGACTAGAAGAAAGTTCACGCTATCCATGGTTCCTTCTGCTCCATCAGCAACACAGTCCTGATCTGGAAAAAGCCCTTCATGACTGCATTTATATGCATTTCAACTTTTCCTTAATGACCACATTGGTTATTCCAGCTCCCTGCCTCAAACAGCTTAGAATAAGAGACTCTGAAGCTGTCCAACTCCCTACTGAGTGCAGCTAAAGTACACAGGCAATTCAAGGGCTCACATTTCAGTTTTGTTACTTTAAAGAACAACAGAACCACCTCCTTCCCTGAAAACAAACATCAACCAGAAGAGCCAGTGCTGGCTTAGCAGAAAATGGCATTTAATGTAAATGAAAGAAAGTTGTTTTTCAAAATATGAAACACCTTTACTTGCACTACTGAGGATTCACAAATCAATGTTTTTGGTAGCTTAGGCGGACAGAAAGGATAATAGAAGAATGAAGAAATGCCACCAAAAAAAAAAAAAAAAAAAAGAGCTCAAGAGGTCCTTCAGTTACCAGGTGGATGCTGAAAGTATGCCAGAAATTTCATTTTCTATAGCAAAGCAGTTTGAAGGTGTTTAATCTGCTGGGTTTGGATGTCTTTTGGGAACATGTATGTCATTCCTTTAAATTCAGCAGCACTAAGGAGCATTGTTCTATACGAGATCAAGGAAGGCTTTAAAATACTGGTCAAAATTAACTGAATTTACAATCTGCACACAGCAGTTTAGCCACAGAATCAAGAAAAGAACCCTGACCACCTGCTAAACCACCTCTTCTTCCTAATCAACCACAGAATTATTTCATTTATTTTTTGCTTGCTTCCTTTCACAAAACATTCTCAAACAATTCCAAGGACTTCTATTAATTTGGAGGCAGCAATGAGGAAAACTGCAGCTTCTGGTTGCTGCTTCCCCCGAGGAAGCGACCTGCCATGCATAGTCTTGGCAAGGCCTGCAAACCAGCCATGTCATGTCTGCTGGGAGGAATAACAGATGTGTTACTTGGTACAGGGATCTATTCCATCGTACGCCTCGTGTCACATCTGTAGCTGAGGAATATGAATAAAACATGCAGCCAGGTTTAAAATGATTGTCCTTGAATGAGAATCTCTCCCTCTTAATGCTTCTCGGGGAATGTAAGATTAAAAATAGCACAGCCATCTGACAGGGAGCTCACACAGGTTCTCACAGTTAGGAGGAAAACATCAGGCACAAATACTTACTGACATCAAAGGCCGCTTTCAAAGCCTGGATATCGGTTGCGACCCCAGAGACGCGGTAGATGCCCACCTCCTCCATTCCACGGCGTTCTATCTCTTCCACGCACTGGCGCACTATGTAAGGCACCTTTGATCTCTCCCTCCTTAAGAAAGGAAGACAGAAGAGTTCAGTAGAGCTCATTCCCTTCATTCTTGCTACCCCAGCCAGACAGGCGGGCTAAAATCACCCTGCCATTTTGTAGCAGCCCTGAGCACTAGGGCTTCTAATCAGCCTCTAGTGGCCCCCGTGTCTGCAGCCCTGCAGAGGTAATCAGAGCATTCCCAAACTACCCTTGGATACATAGCAATGCTGCTGCTTTCAAATTAATGCAGTTCCAAAGTGTGGGAAGTGTAGTGTTTCCTAAGCATGTAACAGAACAAACAGGTTTCTTCTGGTAAACAATTCATGACAAAAGATCAGGGGTTAAAATAACACAACAGAATACAAAGAACTTGAATGTTTCTGGTTATGGAAAGGAAATAACACTCTTTAGTGGCTCTGAAACTTTGTGACCAAGCCAACTAACTGCAAAGTAAAAGGGCAAGGGGCATTTCTGGAGCTCTGAGAAGTGACGTGCTGGAAGTAGATACCCGAGGTTTCCAAGCCTGTATGCATGATAGTTTTTTTCCCCATGCAAAAACAAAGCTCACAAAATGTACATCATCTTTCTGCAGCAACAGCCATCTGCACTGCTACCCGAATGAAGCAGACTGTACTGAGAAGTCCCTTAGTGGGATTAATACAGGTGCAAACCACTGACTAATTGGCTTTCTCAAAAACCAATAGGGAGAAATTCAACCCATCCACTCACTTGGTGACAATAGCAATCTTGACCCCAAAAACCCCCGTCTGTTTCCGTGACGGCATCCTCTTCAGGCTGAACTCTCGACTGGTAAACTTCACGGACAGCTTCACTTCAACCTGAACAGAAGAGAGCAGCTATTACATTTCAAGCATTTTCTTCTCTTTTTTATTCTGCAACAAACAGCAAAGACATAAACCACATCAGAGGTGCAGAACCAGTGCTGTTTGCTGTACTTACTCCATTCATTGAGATGACTGTGCGTTGCCAGTCTTTGTCCTGCAGTGTCTGTGGGTCCAGCTGAAAAACACGGAAATGACCCATGAGCCAAGAATAGACTTGGGAGAAGTCATCTAGCCTGAAAGGCTTCTGTAAGTAAGCAAAGTTTCAACGCTTTCAATGCATTATTTCATTTCCATAGGAAAACACACATTCCAAGGTTTCCCAAATTTTGGGTAACAAGACACATACTGTGCCATTCTCCAAGCTGGGATGATGATAACTCATTCATATAGAAAGTCCGTGTGTCTGCATGCAGTGTCTGCTCCACAGCAAAGGAAACCTCAACAAGGCAAATCAGTATTTGAAAGCTAAGAGTCTCACATTCCATGGAAGGGGAAACTGCAGTTATTGCTGTAGAACATCAGGCGCATCAACATCAGGCCAAATTTGTCCTGTCCCGCAGGGCTAGGAGTCAGAAAAGGGGAGGAAAGATTTCTGAAAATAGACTGATTTGAAACAGATCTCCTTCCTTCTCAAAGAGCTGCAAGTTCCAAGCACATAAGTCAGAGAAGATTCCCTTTGTTCCCTAATTTCTTGCCTAAAAGAAGCTTTGAAATTAATTTTCAAAATTCAGAAATAAGATCAGGAATTGGGAATCTCTGTGTCTGTGTACACAGGAAATCTCTTGGCTGGACATGCATTCCTGCTTGCATGCTCTACTTCAGTTTGAGAAGCCTCCTCATAGTTTCAACAAACAAAAAAGTTAATTAAATGTAAGCACTGAAACATTCGAAGCTGGATTACCAAGGCTATGGCTTTTTCTATCAGCTCTCTTGTACTGCAAAGCGGAACTTTTATATAATTTCTGTAAGACAAAAATAAGCACAAAATATATCCATAACATCTGCTCTAAAAACCAAGAGTAACTGCAGAATTTTGTTTCCTTTTTAAAAACACATTTTTTGTTTTTTTCCCCACTAAGTGTAATCCTACCTGATTTGCCCAGGCTCACAGTATGATGATCACAGGAATGTCAGACAGACACACATTCAAAAAAACACACCTTACAGTGAACAAAGACAGACCTCCATGCTAAGCTCTTATTTTTCCATTCTGGAGTAATTTGTAAGCTTCAGGCATCTACAGATGTTGAAGAGGTTATTATTAATTCATCACAGGGAAAAAATCACTTTGCTGCTTCTGCAGAAGTGTGAAGGAAAGCTAAGTCTGCTTCATCACAAGAAGGAGACAGTACAACTCATAAGCAACATGTGAGGGAGAGACCATGGCTGCTGAAGTGCAGTTCCTGCAAGAGCTGTTCTTCCCATTGTACCATAAAACTTTCTAAAAGCATGGCAGAAAACAGATGCTGGAATCTGGTCTCAACTGGGCAAAGTGGACTGCAGTTTGCCACAGACAGCTGTGGTTGGATGAACGCAAAATTACTGTGCTGCAATAAAAAGCCAGACTTGAGAACTTTATAGTTCTTGGGTATGAAGCCAGTGGCTTCCAAGGAGGGCTATGTTCTGATGAATACAAAAGACATAACGACCCTACCACTGACAAAGAAATAGAAATGGAATGTGATCTACACAGAGACAGGTAACTTTGAACAAATGAAACCTGTGTCAGGATCTGACAGTGTAGGAACCCACCTGAAAAGGAGAAAGTCAGTTCAGAAACCATGGAAAGCTGTCCCACTTGGAACTGCACATTACTTTTAATCTCATCTTGTGCACAGAGTCAGGAAGAACACCTGGCTCTGCTATTGCAAGAATTCACTAACCAGAATCAGGTTCTGAAGCAAAGTTCCAAGTTCCATTTTCAGCTTTGCTTGATCTCTTTCGAGTGAACAGTTGTGAGGTTGGGGAGCAGCTGGCTCAAGTACTCAAACATCACCCAGCAACTCCAATACTAACTGAAAGAGTCCAAAACCAGCTGATTTTGCAGACACTTAGCTCAAACTACACTGGCAAAAGACAGAAAAGACCTTCCTGCATGAGGACTTCCATCAGCAACCTGCACCAGCAAAAGCAACCAGACTTCAGTGCCTCCTGAGGCAGCTTTGTGGCACTTGGCTCTGGAACACTTGAGACACAGTAAGCTCAGGAGCAGGCAGCTGCACCACATGCTGTGTTTTGAATTTACTGTTATCAGCAAAGAAAAAGACACCAGGGCTATTTCTGCAGTACAGTTGCTCCCTCTCACAAAACTCCATGCAAAAGCAGACTTGGCCAGGCAGAAGTAAATGTTGAAACAGTGGCACCTACTGCATGTTCCGGGAGATCTCACATACCACCATGCTCACGCTTCAAACCATCAATAAATTAGCCCAGTACTGCTGTCAGGCACACACATGGCACTTCCCCCAACCTCCTGCCCCACTCCCTGCAAAAGAACAAGCAGAGAGAAGTTTCTCCCTGCTTACTCACACTGTGGAGGCCCCAAGAGGGAACAGATGAGCAAGTCAGGCCACCCTTGTCTCTGCGCACTTTGTTACGGACGTGATCCCACAGTGGGGTGCTGCCAGCACACACACGCTTTCCTGTTGAATTGGACTGGTTCCTGTAGGTGTAATTGCGGCAGAAATTCCTGAAGACCCCTTGTAAGGAATAGTCAGTAACTAACAGCTCCCACATTCTGAGACTGCAGAAAGATGCAGGAGGCCGACGGGCAGAAGTACTTTGCTGCAGCACTTCAGCAAGCCCGAATAACAGACTGTTTGCCAAGAGGGTTTGCTTTTAACTCTGGCGGAACAGATCCGCCCCCGCATGTGTGCCTGGCCAAGGTCCCTACAAGTTGGCCAGAACCTAAGCTGTTTTCCCCTGAATTTCCGTGATGGAAGTTTGGTTTCTATCAAACTGCATTATTTCCCAGAATCAAGAGGAAACCATTTCTGAAGTGTCTGGTTTCCTATGAACAAGCAACCACGCTCAGTATTCCTGAAAACTTGACATTCAGCTGTCTACAAAGCTGCTGGTAGAGGCTGCCACAGCTAATCCTCCAAGCTGGAAACAGTTTCTGTCTGCTTGTAGAATGGCGTTACTGAAAGCGTTATTTGCAGCAGAGACTATTTATAATAGCACGGAAAAGAGGGCTTTGAATATGTGTAAAACTGTTAAAGGAGAATTCTAGCATGGCCCAGCTCATTTAAGCTAGCAGGTATTACCAGTTCTGCTTAGGTTATGGTTACAAAACTCCTACCACTGTGCAGAACAAAAGCAAGTAAACAGACATTAAAAAATATGAGTCCAACTCCTACTCCATCTCCCCAGTGAATGTCATACAGGGAGAACCAGCAAAAGCAGTGCTCTGGAGTTGGGAGCTCACAGAGGCTCTTCCTTGCTGGGCAGCAATGAGGACTGAGCAAGGACTGCTGGTGCATCAATTGCTGCCTATGCTCCTCTGTCTCAGAGCTCTGTTGCAGGGCTGGAGGGACCCTGTGCTCCCCACCTGCTGTTTAACTGTTGGTAGAGAACAGCTTGTACTGCATGGAGTGGGGCTGACCTGAGCCAACCCTGCATAAATCAATGGCTACAACAACAATAAAAAATGAACCCAAGGTGCTTTCTAAGTAACCCAAGGTGCTTTTTAAGTAACCCAAGGTGCTTTTTAAGTAACAAAGTCAAGTAGATGAAAACCAATAAAAGAGCAAAGCTTGAATAAGTTCTCAACAGTACTGAATGAAGCAGGAAGTTAGGTTTAACAGTCTGACAAAATCACAGTAGGAAATAATAGTGTCAAAGGGAAGCAGAGAACATCATTTACGCCTTGAGCGAGCTTTTAGTCCAAGACCCTACAGCAGATCAACCTTCTGAGACCAGTGAGAGCAGCATAGGGAAAGCGCATCAGGAGCAGGCAGGTTACAAAGCGGACTGATGACAAAGAGTTAGTGAGTGTGATGCTCCAGCACAGAGAGCGGCCTGTGACAAATGGGGTCACTCTTTTGGCCTGATTTGGAGATCAGTGGCCTGGAAGAAGGAGCACTGAGTAGAATGTAATCTACACAGAGAGGGCCAAAAGGAGGCTGCTCTGAGTGAGCACAGAGCCCCTGTGTCACTAGCCCAAGTAGCACCAAGGTGTTTCACCACTGTGAAATGGCCGCCTCTGCCTTAATGTGACAGTGAAATGTACTGCACCTCTAAACATTTCCTTCAACCAGTTACTGGGTTTGAGTGACAAAAGGACCTGTCTCATCCCCACCAAAAGCATGAAAGATTGTGCTGGGTGTCCATGCAAACAGGACAGACCTGCCCAAGAGCCTCATGGGCTCGTTTGCACAGCCCCCACTGGAAGTGCATGCTGCACAGGAAAATATAAACAAACTGGGCCGTGCCCCCTCAACACCTCCAGGCCTCTTGTGGCCCACTTTTTCGGTATTGGCAAACTACAGCCCTACATTCACTAATGAATCAAGCAATTGCCTCTTTGTATCCTGCACAAAACACAATAGAACAAAGCAATTTGGCACCACAGGGATTTCTGAGTGCAAGGTTCTAGTGCTCTTAGCAAATTAGCAATGAATTAAGGCACACAATTAGTGTACAGAAGTCAGCAGAGGCTGAGCGTGCAGAACACAAAGTGGCAGGGAACAGGAGAAAGGCAAATGGAGGACACTGGTCAATAGCAAATGCAAGGCAGGCACTAAGCTGTCCGTGCTCTCTTAAGAGATCACCACAGAGGGTTTGCTGATTTTTGTTCCCCAGAAGAGAAAAGAAAACATACAGAAAGTGGAAAAAACAAAGAAGCATCAGCAGAAGTGAAATGTCTGGGAACAATGACTGAGGCAGCCTTAGCACACTAATGGGTGCTTTATGTTATTTATTTGCATTACTTCCTCCCTTTATTAAATCTCCCTGGCAACTTCACACTCAATCAATTTTTAAGTGTAACTGATGTGTCATACGTGTTGTCAGTCTCACTGCCGCTGAAAACTCGCAGTCCAGCCATAACCCCATTCTTCTCCAAGCTCCCCACTGACATGTTAATCTTTGCCACAATCACCCCTTAGACATGACCCATTGCCTTCTTCATTTCCACCCTGTTTTCATTGCTGGGATACTGTTCCGCATGAGAAAACTGTTTAAAGGAATTCAAGCATGTACAAGGTTTTCTGAGATGACACTTGGGAGGTACTGCATGCGACAATCTGTTTTGCATGGAAAACAAACCTTGATGTCTGTGAAACAGCCACGTGCACTGCTACGAGACATCCCAGATAATTAAGCAGATAAGAGTGATCATTCTGCATGGCAACAGAGGAATGATCGTGCATTGCTACCACTTAATGACTGCTGTAAGGTCACATCCTCCCTGATTTTCCAGTGCTGCTGTGAGGGAGAAGGAAACAGTTTGCTTCAGCAGAACTGATCAGCAGGAAAAAAACAACAACAAATGAGGTGTTGTATCTAGGAGGCACCAACTGGAGGAGATGGATCACACAATGAAGCATCAGTTTGCTCAGGCAGTCTGTTCCCAAGGCTGAGGTCAGTACTGCTGATATATGTTATAGCTTGCATGCACAGTCTCAAGACCAAACAAAAAGCAGCTACACTCAAAATGTGGGGAAGTGTTTGCCAGAAGAAGTATAAACCCCAAAGAGCAAAAGTGCCATCCAAGTGGCAAAGACAGATTGCAAGGTAGCAAGAGAAAGAAAAAATAGCTCAAAATGTGAGACAAACTGAGCTGGAAGCTGAGCTCAGCCTCATGCTCCCTGCTGCAAAATATTCCTCCCATTTCCTCCCTTCCCAAACTCCTCATCAACCTCAGATTTACAGTAGCACCTTCTCCCTGCACTTCTCAGTACCTAAGGTGTAACAGAAGCCCCCACCCACGTGTACATCCAGCACTGTCGCTCACAGGTCTCATGAGGATTTCAATGTCTACCTGTACAGGAGCTGCTCCCATATTAAAACCTTGCAGTTTTACTTTTGTGGGAGAAAATTTGCAGATTGGCAAGCCACAAAGCTCTTGCTCGTGGCTATAAAAGCAGGTAAATAAAATATTCCATAGGAAGAGAAAATATGAGCAATGGGAGCTATTAAAGTCACTGCCCATTCCTGGAAGCTTATGACCACATGGACCAATTTCCAGTCTTCCTTCCTCCTGTGCCGTTATGCAGTGGAGATGTTTAATAAACACTTCATAGCCCAAACAGTCCTCATCTCCCTGATTCATTGTCTTCCTCTCTGCTGCACCGAGAATGTGGTGAGTCAGGAATCCCAGCAGGGGAAAGCTGCAGATTTACAATAATACATACATGGCTTGAGAACACATTACGATTTAACCAACACAGAATTTTCCCTATTTTTATCAACTAGAAGATGCAGACACGACTCCTGACATTCCCAGACTTCTTAACTATGGGGAATTTTGGAAAAACTCACCCATTTTCACAGACGTTGCCTTTAGAAAAGACAGACTTTGGCTGAATAATAACGACAACAACAAGACCTGCACAGACTAGAAACTCCAAAGTAAACAAAGCTTCTGAAAGAGAGATGAATGTAAAGCCAATGATTGGAAAAAAAAATAAATGCTGTCAGCATGAACACAGCTAACCCTCAGCCACAGATACTGATTTTGATAGTGTAATCTGTTAATAGAGAGAAATCCTTGGAGGTTGGATTTAAAATTAGAACAACATAAAACCCTTTAATAATTCTTATCAGCCCCAAATCTCACCAGACCCTCTTATGACTTCGGTTTGTTGTTACTCAGTAGCGTTAACAAGCTGCGTGATGAAACAGAAATCATGGAGAATTGAGGATGTTCAGAAAGGTCACAAAGAGTCCTTAAAAACTGCAATGGGGATTTACGGAAAATGAGAGCCCTTGTGTTTGCTTTCTGTGATAAAACACAGCACAAATTCATGTATTAGCCAAAACATTTTTATTGATTTTTTTTTTTTTTATGCTTTCCGAGCTGTTTAGATTTCTCTAAAAGAATCAAGTGATTGAATTCAAGTGCCACCAACAAGTATTTATACTTATTAACTTCATGTAAGATGTTTTAATACAACATACACATCCTGTGCATAAAAACACATACTCCTGTGGGGAAAAAAAGGTCAAAAAAATTTAAATCTTGTACATTTTTTATCTACATAACACATTCGAAGACTTTAGAAGGTCAGTGATTGCAGAGATCTCCAATGAGAGCATACAAATCTCCAGGGCATTTCAGGGCTGAAAACTTGCTCTTTTGTAGTTGCTCAGCTCCACAGAAAATCAGCCTTTGTCAGCAGAAGGGACACAGATCTCTGCTTGGCCTGAGTCACCTTCTATTAGTATTAATCGATTTGTATGTACATTATCTTCCAAACACCCACCGTGCATTTGGTGACAAAGCTTTCCCTGAAAATAGTATGGGAGCTTCAGGGCTGCAAGTTCCTGGTGGGGAGAATGGGCCTCATCAAACTCATTTAGACAGCAAACCCTTCTAGAGTAACAGAGATATGATCCTGAAAGCTGCCCACAATCAGAGCTGCTTCTGAAATGCCACCGATGGCCTCGGCCTGTGTGATTATCGCTCACATCCTGGAGAAAGCAGTCATCCAAGGAGTACCAAAGACATAAAGGTAAGCAAAGGTGAACCGACACTATTTTTCTGTACACTAGAAAGGAAAAGCTACCTGGGCAGGGTACAACAGCCAGTCCAATGTAAAGAATGTGTCCTCAGAGCAAACAAACAACTCCCTAAAGCTGTGCACAGACAGTGCAACAATCTGGAGGAAGCGTAGGAATACATGTTCACCATGACAGCACCCACTGAGGAGCCTCATTTCTCCTGCATGGAGCTTTAGCCCTTTATTACACAGCAGCTCCTGGAGAGCAGCACCCACCTGCAATCATCCCCTTCCCTATTCTATTTGCTACACAAAGTGCCCACACTGATTCACACTGGTGGAAGAGTTCAAAAAACCCATTTATCTCAGATGCAGTCTGTTGTCATGGGCACTAAACTTTGGACATGGCCAGTTATCAGGACAATAACCCTGTCCTCCAAGGCCTTGCTAGCACATCAGTCAACTTCCAGCACACAGAGAAGGAGGGAAGGCAGTGTTCTTCTGCACAGTATTTTCACTGCTTCCTCTTATGTCTCAACAGTCCCCAGGGCTCACTGCAGCTTCTGTATACTCTACTGGAAGTGTTGAAGTTAACAGAGAAATTAAGAGATCAAAACTTATTTTTTTCTGAAAAAACATATTCTCTAATAAGGGCACTGAAGTAAGCAAGGAGAGCAAGCCAAGAAGGAAAAGGCTGCTGACTTCCCACTTGTGAATCTCACTGTATTTCTCACTGTCTGGAGGAAAACTCCCAGTGTTGAAACAATCAGAAGGCAGCAAAAAACTCTCTGGGATGCTCCAAGATTTAAAAAACCTGTCATGTTTTGCAGTAATGATATCAGGAACAAGTTAAGTGCAGTCTTACCTGGATCTGTCCCTTTCCCATTATGCGATCTGTGCTCTCTCCATCCTCTTTGGTGAGCTTCATTTTATTGTAGCACTTTTCATAGCACAAAATCCGCAGAGTTTGTGAGCCTTCCAACTCAATCTCAAACTCCTGCAGGGCACCAGAAAAGGACAGAGCAATGAGTACTCCACAGCAGGACTTTCAGTCTCTTAATAATCAGGATATTCTCCTTAAAACTCTTCAGGAAGGATCACTTCAGGCCTGGCGAAGATCTCCTTCCTGATGAAAACGGTCCGAAAATAAACTGGAGCTGTATTTTGTATATATAATGTGGCCAAATTAGAGACTAAGACAGTTGGATCCTTTGCCAGGTTTCACTGACACGCAGCAAAGCATCATTTAAAGAAAGAAACTCACCTGTGTCCCACTAATTTTGCTCTCCAGCAGGTCTGCAAGTTGGCTGTAAGCAGGCATATGTCTAATTCTTTCTCCTCACAACAAATAAAAACACCTCCAAAAAAATCCTCCTTCAATATATTTTCACTGATGTCTTATTAAAAAATAATAATAATCAAGCATTTCTGTTTAATTGATGAGATGCAGGAAAACAAAAGATACATTTTGTACTGACAAATTTATTTAACTCCATCCAGACCAAGAGAAAATCTGTGAGAAGGAATTAGAGCCAGGTGGATCTGCCATCAATGTGATTGCTGAAAGGCAGCAAATGCTGCACAAATCCAAAGCACGCAGCATGGGCTTCAGACAAAATGTTCTTTCATTTGCAGTTTTTCTACCCATTGTGCACTGATGTCACATGGAAAACACCACATCAAGAACAACCCAACCTACCTCATTCCAGTTGGGCTCTGTGGTGTCTCTGTACACTCTGGTTTTGGCCTTGTTCACGAAATACCCAAAAGAATCGACCTCTAATGTGCAATACAAATCTGAGAAAGGGGAGACAGACTCAGAAACTTAATAAAAATGTTTAGAACCTCCTATCTTACATTAATCACCTTTAGGATGTTTCTTCATTTATACCTTCTCTGTATTAGTACCAGCAACATTGGCCAGTGCAAATTTTGTCACCTGGACCAGCACTTGCTTTTACGAAGCTGAATTACCAGCACAGTGGTATAAATAACCTCAGCACAGACAAGCCTTTCACCTTTATCACAAGTCTGGTGTGCTATTAACTGGTATTTCCCACATCAAGCCACAATGAGCAGAAGGTTTACACCAATGAGAAATGAAACTTCCCTAGGTAGATACCAGATCCCATCAGCACATCAGAGCTGATTTCACTGGCAACAGCATCTGCATAACATCCCTCAGAGACTAGGTTAGGGCTGAGTCATCAAAACCTCATTATCTCCACAGTGTTTAATTATGTGGTATCAAGTGTTTTTTAAAAACTAGTAGTGAACTGCAGACATTGCCCCTATTTTTATGTTTTAAGCTATGTTAGCCAGTACCAGTGCTCTAAATTTATACCAGTGTCCTAATTTCACTTCCAGTTCCCCAAATCACCACTCCTCCTCATCATCATCCCAGATGCTGCAGTCCTAAATCAATTCACACCCAGCTGTCAACAGCACCATCATCTCCCCCCTGCTATCTAACATCCCCCAACACCTCTGTGTTACAGAACTACAACTCACTTGAACTTTGCTTGAATCCTGTGGCAGAGTGGACAATGACGTTCAGGAATCCATAGAGACCTGGAGATTCATCATCTATACAACAAAGCAAAGTAATGCTGTTAAATTCACAAAGAAGCCAAGACAGAAAGATAGAGTGATGAGTTAATTTTACAGAAGTTTATGTCCCTAAAATGGATGTATCAGGAACATGTATTCTAGCCATTTACAACTTCAGGCAATTTGGGGCTTTTACAATGCCACTGCTAGGGTCAGTAAGACAGCATGGAAGAAATACAAAGGACAGAAGTAAAATACAGAAACGAAGCCTATACCAGCAGGCTAAAAAGCAACATAGAATGGTCTCTGATGCAGTGTCCTAGATTTGGACATCATCACCAGATTGAAGCTGTAGCAGAAAGAAATATTATGAGTAGCTCTAGGGGAAATGCACAAAGGCAGGCAGAGACAGGTTTTCACTGCAGCTACGCCATATGAAAGCATAAACTGTACATCTTACCTTCCTTATTAATAGTGAGGGGAATGTTATGGACTGTCTGGAGTTTCACACAGGAATTTGTCAGCATCTGGAGCTCCACCGATGTGAGTGAGAAGCTTTTAAAGCCTGCCACAGAAATCCAAAGGAGGAGCAATTAAAATTCAAAGCAAAGGCTACATGCATGCTCTTTCATTCTGGGCATACACAGGACAGCTGCTCCCTGGGCAACACTCAGCAACAGTACCACAGCATTTAGGTCTATACCACTGATGCAGCCTCTCTCTGTTTAGGGCATGTTCAATTACTCCAAATTTAGAGTAAAATGTCCCAAAATGGTTCACAGTAATCAAGGGGCACCCAAATTCTTGCAAAGCCAAAACACACCCATGCCAAAATGAAGTCTATTTGGTCAAAGGGTGCAGTTGTTTCCTCTACCTGGAACCACACATCTCTTCCTGTAGGGTAAATGAGAGAAACTCCTCCCACACATTCCCTGCATGGTACGGGAAGCAAAATTCCTGCAGACAGGCTCAGATGTGCATAGACAGAAGACTTTCAAATTCCACTATGAATTCCAACGTGTGGTTCTCTTTTCTGAAGAAACCCTGCCCCACACCTTATCTGGATTCAATTTCTTAGATCACACCATTTGTATCAACAGCCAGATGAGGGTCACTCACATTTCTTCTGCTGCTCCCGGATGTTCTCCCTCCACTCTGCCCTTTCATAGTCTGATGAAATGAGGAATGTGTAACTCTATCCAAAAAAACAGAAGAACATCGGGTATGCATTAGTCTGACCCACCATTGAGAGCTGGCCTGCCTCCAATATTTTCTCCAGCAGAAGCTCTGGGATATACTGCTCTTCTGGTACTCTTCTCATTGCCCTATATCACAGCTTTGTCAATGACAGGCAGGACTCCGGCACTGTGCCATGTCAGCAATGTGTCAGCAGTACCAACACACAGACTCCTGTAGTCAGAGCCTTCACGTGGCTCTGCCCTGCAAACAGCAGCTGTGGCCCTGGCAGCATGAAGTCCCATGATAGCTCTGCGCAATTCCTTACAGCAGTTGCACCATGAAACCCAAAAGCTTCCATGACAGGCCAAGACACTGATGCAAGCTGAGGAAGCAGTGACCAGCTTCGGAATTTTGACTGGTTTGTAACAGGATCTTGTGACAGTCTTTTGCCTTGGGTGTGCTAAGGCCACAGTGATAAGTTCCAGTACTGTCAGAGCAGGTGATACCTCTGCACACTGAGAGTCCTGCAAAGCTAAAAGGAGATCGTTCTCAGAATCCCTGGTGCCAAGTGATCCTGTGAAGTGCAGCACACAGCTCTGAGGAGGCAGCCCTGAATGCACTAAGCCTTGAACTGAAGGGAATAACAAAAAGGAGTAACTGCAGAGCTTTTTCTTAGGTGAAGAGGGCAGTTCCTATTGCTCCAACAGGACTTGTCCAATCACACACAGGTACTGAGCTAATAGATTCTCATTTACTTATTTATTTATTATGCCAACGTCACATTCAAATTGGTCACGGCCTTCCAAGACATTACCATAATCTTCAGTGTAGAGTTACGTGTCTGCTCCTTGGAAAGTACTTTCAGGCCAGACAGAAGAAAATAGGATCTCCTTATACAATGCATGTGCAAACACACAGAGCTCTTCAGCATCTTTCTGGTACGCAAAGTCTGAGACAGACCAAAACAGCCACTCACCTTGCCATTGCGATTGTGCACCCGAAAAGCCATGCTGGGAGACATCAGCAGCAGGAGTGACTCCTGTTCTGAGAGCTTCTTTTTCAACCTCTCAATGACCTTGCTGCCCTTACTGGCCCTCTGAATGGTGGGGGAGAAAGGGAGACAGAGGACATGCACATCATTCTCCTACACTTGCTCCCATTTACACCAACACACATTTGCAGACGTACAGTTCCTTCCTTCTAAAGGAAATGGGGATCATACTCTGACAGTCAGATGCCAGACTTTCCACATATTGGTATGCTACACTCCCAGCCTTTCTCATGTCTATTACATAAGAGCTCCATTTCCAACACAAATGCCTGGAAATAATCACAAGCAGATCCATGTAAGCTGAGCAGAAATCCAGCATCTTTTGTTGTTTCTGCTTCCCTCAGAGAAGGCCATCATACAAGCAGTGCACCATATTGAGCAATGATGGGCTGTGCAGCAGTCTAGATATCACTGAAAACTGAGCTGTACCACAAATCTCTGCTGAACAGCCTGTTTTAGCAGGATTCTTCATTCTGTGCAGCTCTGGGAATGTTGCTTCTATCAGCATCTCATCTCATCAGAGTTACTGAGTCTGTTCTGTATGTGGGATGGAATGCTCAACCTTTTTTTTTTTACCTTTTCACGCTGGATATCATTCTTGATTTGTGATATCTTGATCTTCATGGCATCCAGCTCCTCATCAGGTACCAGTGGGATGTTGGGCACTGCCTCAGACTCATCCACCATTTGGAAACTAAGGTCAGTGAGTGGGATGTACCATTTGCAGTCGTACTGCTGGCTTTTTCTGAAAGACAGAAGGTCTTTACTACTTACTGGTGCTTGGCAAACACTCACTCCCTCTTCCTACAGGTCTTTCCTCGTTATAGCTCATAAGATACAGCTTCTTTATGACTTCTACGTCAGAAGAAAATCTAGTAAAAGGCTGCTTTCCAGTAAGAAAGCCAAGAAGGGCCAATCGCCAGTACAGTGCACAACAAAGCAAATTGTTTTGTAACCTAGTTCCTTCTGTCCTAAAAAAAACCCACAAAAATCTTTTGCACACCCTTTTAATCCTCTGCTCTGCCTCTTCAAAGCCTCTGTAGAGGGAGAGTTTGAAAGAAAAGCCACATGTACTAATGGATGGCTGCCTGTGGTCTAAGCTCAGGTCTCTCCTGCCTGAGCTGGGATGGTCGAGTGGGGTAGAAGTGTCAGTGTACAAACTTCGGTGTAACCCAACCAGAAGAAACTCCACCTTGTGACTGCCATTCCACAGTGCTCTCACCAGAATAGCCTGTCCATGCTTTTTAATGTTCTGTGCTATTTACTCTCTTCTTCACCCCTCCTGCCAGTAACAGACATTCTTGGGAAAGTCCCCCTCTTTTCAAAATTACTTCCCTGGAAGTACGTGCTTCAAAAAGGGCATGAGCAACTTGTTGCCTGAGGAGAGAAAGGGGGGGAGTTTCTCAGAGCCAAGGTCTCCTATGATGGACAGTGCATCCCTGCTGATCACACTTTCTCCAACTACATTTTATAGATTACGGTTACCCAGGACTGGAGTATTCATATTCATTTGTTGTTGGCTGAACTCAGGACTCTGCTGAAGCTGAGATGCAAAACACATAGACCAGAAGGGAAACCTCACCCTCCAATCTGCTTCTTGAGCTTGGCACACAGGAACAGATCAGTAAAAAGAAAGACGTGACGTAGTTTGCGAGCTCCCTCAACGAGCTCCACCATGAAACTGTCCTTCAGCAGCTGCCGGTGCTGGTGAAAAACAGAGAAAATGTTTCAGTTAGTGAAGAATGGGCCCCAGATAAAGCACTGAGCCTCTCTCAGCAACACACTCCTTATGCCTGACTCCTACCAGAGCCAATCCAATAAACTGCTCCAATTCAGGAAAAAAAAAGGCTGTTATATGCTCCTTGCTGTGAGCTCTGCTCCCTGCTTTTGCCTTCTCTCTCAAGGGCAAAAATGGCTTTTTTCATCAGGTGCCAGGTCAGGGCAGAGGTCTATTTCCATCACCTGTCTCTGAGACCAAGTGTTACTTATGGTGAGTCACTGCCCAGCTTTAAGTACCCAAGGGCCACCATCACAGCATCCCTCTTACAAACCAGCAGAGAGCAGCAAACACCACTTTTCTGTCCAGACTTCCTCCATCATTCAGCCACTGAATTCAGCTCAAGCTACCCCTACTTTGCATTTGCTAGGTACAAAATGTGTATCTAGCAAACTTCTCTGTAGTCCCTTACCTGCTTGTGTTTAAACCGGATCATCTGGATCATCTGAATATGCCCCCACCTCACACCTATTAAAAGCTTTAAAAGCTTTTTTTTTTTTTTTTTCCCCCTAAATAACTAACAAAATAAATCAAATATTCCCCAAACCCAGATGATACAGATAAATTGCATAACCTCGACGTCTTTATTCCTATTTCTAGTTCCCAAGAGACTTAAAACCTCCTAAGTAACCGGCATACATTGGAGGGCAAAAACATATTTTCCCTTCTTCCCCTGCAGGGACTCCATATCTGACAGACAAAAAGGCTGGAGCACTGGCACTGAGACAGATGGGTCTGTGCTGTCACCAGTGACCAACACAGAAGTTTCAAGCCCTCCACTATGCCCAGGCCTTCTGTTCTGATGTCAGGATCAATAGGAGTCCAAGTGCACATCACGCAGAATAGAAATCTCCTAATGATTTTCAAAAGGAAGCCAAGGGTATGTCACTTTGGCAAATTTTATTCCCACAAATACGTCTAACTGTCAGTGTTAGTTTGCTCCACAGCCAGTATAAGCAGCCACTGTCAGCTTCTACATACAGGCTTCCTAAGATGCTTCTTCCTCACCCATAGTACTTTTACTTGTTACTCCAGCTAAGAGGATGGCCTGCTGACACCACTGAGTGACATTACACACTGTACACGCCAAGACAGCACCATGGTTGGAGAAAGGAGAGATCAGCTCACACTGCTCAGCGCTAACCAACAACATCCCCTTCTGCTCTGTCACTGTCAGCCCTCTCCAGGCCCACGCACGACTTGTCAGTAGGACAAGCATCTCCACAGGAAACTCATATGCAAAATCTGTCCTTTGCCAAGAGGCAGTCCTGCTCAGCTGTGCAGCAGTGTGCAATAGGAAAGCATTATCCTCAGCAAGGACAAAACATTCAAACCAGAATTCATGCCTCAGTTTCTTGGGGTTGTGTCTCGCAGGTTTTACTTGCTGCATGACTTAACAAGCCTTGAGCACGCTTACTGCAGAGGGTGTGGGAGTGCAAACCCCCGCATTCCTTCTCCCTCCTACCATCCCTCCCTTCCTGGTTCTCCAAAATGAAAAAAAACCACACCAGCCCCAACCCCAGCAGGCAGCACAGCAGGAAACACACAGGAGAGAAATGTCCTTGCAGTCACAATTCTTGTTTCTAGTCTGCTCTAGAATGCCCTAAACTTCCTGACACAGACTAAGAGTCTGCATTTTCCTACAACCACAAACTGCTGAAGCACAGACAGCATGTCAGCATCTCACCTTGGGACTGCCTGCCACTACTTTGTGCAGTAGGCCCCAGGAGTCAGTGAGCAGCAGCAAAAGCTGCACCTTTCCCAAAGTGCCAGGAAAGTAATGCTGCTCCCTACTAGACTGCTGCACTATCTCTGGGCACGAGTCTGTGAAGATGCAGCATCCAGCAGTGATTCAGGCTCTGGAACGCCCATACATACATTAACATTTATTTTTTAGGCAGACATGATCCTCCTGGCTTCTCCTCAGCGGTTCTGAAGGGAAGGCCTGCCTGTATGCCTGTCTGCTGCTGATGTGCACTTGCACACAGCTCCCCACTCCTGCCTGATGAACAAATCCCAGGTAGGCAGGAAACTACAAACACCCAGCTTTGAAAATAAATAAATAAGAGGGAGGAGGCATGTTGGCAGTAGCAAAAACACTCTTCACAGCTGCAAAGAATTTCTTTTGGGAGCAATAATGAAGCAGGGAAAGAGATTTTGTGAACAAGCCCAAAACCTGATCTCAGGCTGCTAGATCTGATGCATATTAATTATGCTGCAACTCAGCTGAGCTCCTTTGTGGCAATAAGAATAGCTTCTTGTTGCCCAACCTCTGCTTATTGTCTGTCTAAACCACAGTAATTTGAAGGTAAGCATTTCCTCCAGTGAAGGGAAGCCCATGCAGAGGGAACAGTAACTGCAGGCCTTAGAGCCAAGACTCCACAAAGAAGAGTCCAACAGCAATCCTTGCAGCAAGGCTCCACATGGCCTTCCTGCTCCACTTGGTGATCCCTCTTTCTGCCTTCTAAATTTGTACTTAATTGCACAGCCTTTGGCTGCTGTCATCCAGGCAGACTTTCTCCAAGCAGTCATGCTCTCTGTCCCACATCTCCCTAAAATCTAAGCAGAAAGCTCAGCTATACGATACCAAATCAGGAGTGTGATTTAAAAACCTTTGTACTTCCCATCTGGGACCAAGGTACCACTTGTTTGCACTGAGTTTATTTTGGCTGGCACTCTGCGGTATGAATATCCAGATCGACAAGACATGGTGCTTCCATGAGGCATCAAAAGCTTTTGGCAGCAGGTTCTCTCAGAAATGGAGCTGCATGGAAAGAAGAAAAGGGTATATTTCCTAAGCTTGCTTGGAGCAGAAGTGAAGAGGTGAAAGGGATGTATGCTAGTCAGCCACTCAGGAAAATACTAAGCTTCCCAGAGCTGTCATTCTTCATTTCTTCTCACTCAGGGGCTAGTTTAGAAAGTTTCCCCTTTGGAGCAAAGGTATACTACCACAATGAGCAACCAAGGATCTAGTGAGCAGAGAAGAGGAAAAAGAGTTTGTGGGTTAAGTCAGGAAAGGTCTCCTCACAAGGGTGTGGAGCTTGATATTAGGTCTAACTACCAGCTTCTCTGGGAAAACAGGACTTTCGTTAGGCATGGCCACAACAAGTGTGCACCAGGCTGCTCAGCATCAGCGGAGCCACGGAGGAGCACTTCCAGCAAAGGGTCACATCCTTTGTTGCAAATGAGTCAACTTGTCAGGAGGGTTCAGCAGGTCTGAGGGAAACAATCCAAGGATATCCCAACTGGCTTACCAGATCTCTGCCAAGCCCCACAGTCAGGGAGCACAAGGCACCTTTCTGACCTCCTGCATGAGTCAGCCCATCCTACCCCGCACCCTGGGGCAGCCAGGGGTCCCCATAGGCAGCACTTGTGCCTGTCAGGAACCCATGCCACCTCAGTTCCATAGGTCATATCTAGCATTTTGGGAACCGAAGTCTATATTGGCTAACTCTCTCCTGAGGGCAGCAATAGCTGCTCCTTTGCTAGCCTTTGGTTAAACAGCCTCCCGAAACATCACTCATCTCAATGAATGGCCCTATGGTATTGTATATCATATACAACATGTGTTGGGAGACCATCTCTCTCAACTTTGTTTCTGAAGTTACACTGTTTGCTAAGCTTACAAAAGGTGTTAAAGGTGTCCTAAAATGTCCTGAAATCACATACAGATTACAGAAACACCGAAGAAACATCCAACAAAGCATGGGCTTAGTATCAGAGTGGCAGTGTGGTGGTGAAGGGACTCCATGTCTTCTACAAACAGCCCTAAGACTAGCCGGTGTTCAGCTCAGGAGCTCAGCTCAGATGCTGAAAGACTTTCCAGGACACCTAGAGGAAAACTTATTTCATATTGTTATAGAGTGAATTAGGTACAACCTTTACCGCTCAAACAGGGCCTGGGCGGACCACCACCTTTCAGGGGCTTTTGCTATGCTCCTATATTGGTTCAATACAAGTCCCAAGTCTCCTTTCTAGACCTTGCTTTCTTTTTCATGTTTCTAGCTGCTTCTTCTCTCGCCTATCTCTATGTTCCAGACAGAAGAGCACTCCCTTTATGTCCTTCAGTGCTTGGATATCCTCTCTGGATTGCCTGTTGCTGTCCTCCTCTTTATCTCAGCCAGTGAGCATCTTTCTCTGCTACCAACATGCTCATCTATTCTTTCTACAGTGTTTTTGTGCTATTTGTATACGATAAATCCTGCTGTTGTCACGTACCATTTAACTCCAAGAAGTGTGGCAGAAGATCAGCCTGTCTGAGACACATTACAAGAAATGGAATTTAAAAATATATTCATCCAGAACCACAGCTGTACAAAGGGCCATCTCCTCATGTGACAGCCAAGGAAAGAGCTCATCTGACGTGGTGACAGCAGCAGTGTGGGTGGGTGAGGGCCCCCAGAAGGACTAGAACATGTGTGATGCAGGAGAAGAAGGGGAAAAGCAGAAGATGGGTACTGGCATATGTCAGTGAGGAAGAGGTGGTTTGGCTTTCTGCAGAGCGTAGAAAAAAATGATTCCTTGTGTGTGCATATATCTCAAGACCAGCATTGTAGAATTAAGGGATTCTATGCTTAGAGAGATAAATTGACTTCTTTTTGCATATTTAATAGCTTCTTTTTCTTTATTTTTTTCCTCCCAAGCTTCTGTCCCTGGAAGCAATCTGACTCCAGCTGTGAGGCAGTGCGAAGCATCCAAGAGTATTTTTTAAGTATTCTATTGTCAATGCCTGCCCAAGGGCTCCAGGACAAGTAGGCACCAAGCCCTGAGCTGTGCATGCCTGCCTGCATCTAGGCTTAGTCCTCAACTTTCCAAAGGCTTTACTTTGAACTTCTACACCCTTGCAAACCTCTTCTCCTACTCTAAGTCAAACAGAAGCCTAAAGTAATGATATCCAGTTTCTTGCCTGCAGTTACAAGCCTTGTTTAGATATGTGTTAGAGCAGTCTGCCAACAACCTCTCCAGGGCAGGAGGAGTCCACAGCAGCATAAGCTGATCCAAAATGTGATCTGGCGGGACTCACTTCCAGAAGGAACAGCCTGTCTGGTCTCTTTGTGTAAAGACTGGTGCTGAGGATAACAGACACTAAGCTACTCAGTCAGCAGTGACCCAAAACAAAGAAATGGCTTAGTTTTCAGGTAGCTCCATCCCTCCATACCATGGTGGGATCCCACAAATCCCAATGCTAACACTTCAAAGAGAGTAGGAGTGTGCAGCCATGGGTGAGGCAGAATGGCAGCCACCACCACTCTGATTAGTTTGAACTATCCTGAAACAACACACTGCAAAGAGTACAAGATAGTTGCAGCCAAGGAAGGAACACACATCACCCAAATGAACTCTGCAGTTTTGTTAACCTCTGCTTTACAAGAATGGGCCGAGTTAGCTGGAAGCAAAAATCTTGGCAGGGAAAGATGACATATGCTCCAGCAGTCATTTGCATGTAGGTTCAGTTGAGAAGAAACATGCAATCTGCAGAGCTGGCTTGTTAATAAGTCTGGAAGGGCCTTCCTTCTGGCATATAATATTTGCACATACTTCATCTCAAAGCACTTATTTTCCTGCCTCTCTAGGGGATCAACACCTGTCAAACCTTAAACAGGTTTCCTATTAAAGATGAAAGAACAGAGGAGAAGGGTCGGCAGTGAGCAAATAAGAGGTCTGCTCCACAGTCTTAAGGGGTGCAAGATTCTCCACATTCCCTTTCTGAGTCAGAGGGTACTGTGCTATTCAAACCCCCTCTCCCCTCCTTTGTGAAACTGAATGCTTTGAGTTGGTGAAGTGGGTATCTGCAGATAAAATATCAAAAATGTAAAGAAGTAAAATTACAGAAGTAGTAAGCTGGGAAGAAAAGGAGCAGCAAGAGAATGGCACAGATCAGGCTGAAGGGAGACAGATTTGAAAGTCTGGAAAATGCCTTCAGTAAATCCCTCCTGGCTCCCTTGTGCTGCCATCTACAAAAGGCTCAAACCGTACAGACTGAGCTGGGCCTGAAATTCTCCAGGCAAGACCAGAAGAGCCATCAAAAATTGCAAAGCCTTTACTCCTCCCCCACACTTCTCCCCTTCCTTTGAGTCTTACTGTAAGGACATATCCAAACCCTTCTGCAGATCATAGAGGAACATGATGCATCCTTCTCAGCACAGGACTCCCATGCTATGCTAGCCAAATTCAGGGCTGGTGCTGCCTTCCCAAACACCAAACAAGTACACTGAGTGAACCACTCGCAAACCAAACAGGGTGGGGCTGGTGTTATCCTGGCTCCTCTGTGCCAGCAGCCCCCAGCAAACCACAAAACTAAGAACTCTAGTTATTGTTAGCCAGACCAGCAGCAAGGGCCAAACTATGTGTAGTATTCCCTCCATCCTGGCTTGTAGGCTTAGACCATTGATCCTCCCTTCCCTGTTACAGCCCTTTCTGTCTCCGCAGTGAATGGTTTTACTCCCTTTGTATTCATCTCCTTGCACTAACTGAAATACTTATTCAGCCCCAGCAGATTAAATCATGTTCGTGCATCACAGAAAACTTTCAGTTTATATACATAAAATTAGCAACAGAGCCTGCCATGAGAAGCAGGACTTTGGTGCTCGTGTGCAGGAACAATATCTGATGTCGTTCAGGAAGGCAGCAGGCAAGTCAGTGTGAGCCAATGCTCACAGAGCAGGGAACAGCCTTTTGTGAAAGAGATCAAGACTGTTCATGAGCTTGTTCTGTGTTTTGACCTGCACTCTTCTTAGCAGCCTGTCACTAGGGAGATTAGCCACTCTCTGCTTTCCCCAGTTCAAAGAGATCCTGAAAAAAAAGAGCTGGAGGAAAGGAGATTTGACTCCTCCCCGCGATGCACCCCAAGGAGGAAACATAAAAGGCAAGGACTGGGGGAAAAAGATAACTGAGATCAGCACCTAAGCAATGCATGAGGGGAAAATGCTGTTTTCCCTCCTCCTTTTTCACCAAGGAAATTTCAAAGGGGAGTAAGACAAACAATGAAAAAAAAAAAAAAAAAGCTATAAAAGCAAGCTGGTGATTCATTAAAATAAAAAAATGTATTGAGGGTAGTCAATTAGGAAATGCAAACTGCACACTGCCCTGTCACCCCAGGGGAAGCATAAGCAAGGGGAGTGGGAGAAGAAAAGGAAAAATGTACAGGCATAAACAAAACCCAGCTATGACCCCAAGGTGAGTAGCCTGTAGGAAGCAACACCCATCACTAACCCACACAAAGTAGCTGGAAGCCTGCTTCTGCCTCTGGATTATTGTGCAAAGAATGAACATAGCTACTATCCAGACAGTTACTGATTTGAAAGAAAGTGCAATACTTGTCTTAAACAACTGGAGAAAGTATCCATATTCAGCTTCCATGAGTTCAAGACAGACTGGGAAGCATCAGAAGCAAGTTCTTTTATTCCCTGGGCTCAGTACAAGCAGTGTTCAGTGAGGCAGAGCACAAAGGGTTCCAGTTTCCTCCAGCACACCTACAGCCCTCTCCTTCGATGTGTTCTCTCCCTCCATCATACACAAAAGCACTACAGGACCACTGAGATTGTGAACAGCCCTGCTGAGCACAATTCCAACCAGCCTCCCCCTTCCTGCTCTGTAAGATCTGACAAACATATTGCTCCAAAAAGAGATCATCAGGATTATCCTCCCGAGTCAGCCCCACTGCCTGCGCACTGGCACTTCATTAGGATTCTGCATGATACTTTCCAAAGCCTGCATCCCTCATTGAGATGCTGACAGACAACTGGAGAACACAAAGTGCTCCCTCCCCTGCAAGGGGGCATTCCAGCCTGCAATTTCTGCTGTGACTCAATCAGCATCCACTTTAATGAGGCTATCTACTATCTCCAGGCCCTGGTGACTGACGTTTGAGCTTCCATCTCAGCCTTCAATTGCTCAGTCTCCCCTCTTCTCATCTGCAGCCTTCCCCAGTTAACAAAATGAGAATAGGAGCAAGAGTTGCAAAGGAACAGTACACCTAATTTCCAGTACTGTGGCTTCTAGCTGATCTTTGTCAGCTGATAATCAGTTTAACAGCTAAAAGCAATCATGTTTAGCTGACAGGATTTGGGAATACATCTTGAAGGTTTGTGGTATGTTAACAATCTCCTGGGCTTTGTAGGAGATGTTTTTGTACAGGGTAATTTGGGTCACTTTTGATCAGCCAGTGTCTTCGGCATGCTGCCACAATTCCTCTTACAAATTTATTGTCTGAGCTGCACCTTTCTTTTGTCCAATCTCCTACATCCTCCTGTCTCTTAGTACTTCTGTCAGTCCCAGTGTGCCCTCATCAGGAAGGACTGAGCTGTCTCATCTAATGAAATTACAAGGCATATGAATCAAGCCCATTGAGGCACACTGAAGTTTACTGCTGTGTAGGCTTATGCACAGCACGACATGCAGGTAAGGGAACTCCACATCTTAGAGCTTCTTGGGCATATTCAAACTCATAGCAGAGCTGAGAAGAACTGCACCACACCTGTAGGATTTTAACATCTCCTTTAGCTTTCCCAGTCCATTTCATTTGTTTTGCTTCCTTGTCCCATTTTACAACATTGTTCTTTAGAAACAAGGATGCAAAAAAAATGAGTTTTATGGCATGAATTAATATTCCAGAACATAGCATTTCCTACTCTGTTATGATTTCTGATATTCCCCCATCTTTTTCTCTTCCTAGGCTTCCTGTTTGGTTTGCGTTTGCAGGTAAAATATTAATCCATTTACTGCATAACTATGCATCATAGAAATTATGTATGACAAATTATTATAATAGTGCTAAGGACAAAACTCTGATCATTCTGTTCCTCTGGGTTTCCAAACTGTTTTCCTAGCAGAAAACAGAAAGGAGCTGTACAATATCCTTTAGAAAACAAGGACACTGCATAAACTGTTTCTTAGCAACAAACTAATGAATAGCTCAGGTTCCCAGCCTGCTCCACAAAGGCATAACCAGTATTTAGGAACTGAGATAATAATGGAAGCAGGAAGACTCACCTCTCCCTTCTTTACAGTCATAGACTGCCGACGAGGAGTGATCTCCTCATTGATGCTGGAAAGGAAGTTCTGCGAGATCCGCAGGGCATCCTGCAGGAGTGGATGATCAGGGTGGCTCACTGGAGTGTGCTTGAGTAAATCCTGCCACCAAGAACACAAGCATAGACCAGAATCATGAGCAGCATTGGAAAGCAGTGCCCACAGAGCTAAATCCCAAACTGAAGCCATCCGAGAAGACACTCCATGGCTCTTACAGGCTGTAACTACTAAGGAAGAGAACGACAACTTCACCCTTTGTAACATCACTGGAGAGCTACCAGGGTACCATGGGTTCCCTCTCCTCAGTGTAAAGAGAAGAGGCTCTTATGCAGCACAGCAGCTTAATTTTTGCAGTCCTGCAGCTCAGTGGAAAATATGAGGGAAAAAGAAAATAGGAAATGGGAGAAAGGTTGGAAAGCTTCCCCTCAGATACTTACATGCAGTACAAGTGTGCTGCGAGTCACTCGATCCACTGGCTTGTATAGCAGAGCTGTGAAAAAAAAAGCAGCAGAAACATAAAAAAAAAAGGTATCTAAATGCAGCCCCTACAGAACAACTTGTCCAGTGCCACAGAGTGTACAGGCACAGGTTTATTAACTGATGAAGTACTAGAAACTCTTCTCCAAGGTTAACGTGCTACACAGCCAGTAAAATACACATGAACACACAGAGGAAATAAGCATGCTCTACAGCAAACAAATACCCACTTGTGAGCATACTCTGTCACATAGTGGATGAGGAGCACACAAAGTTGTACACAACAACTGTAAACAGCATGGCACACTTGCAACAATTTCCTGGCAATGTGCCTGGTCCCACAGGTCAGAATCGGGCCTTGCACTCTTAAAGTTGCCAAGGAGGTCCCTGAAAGGTTGGCAGTGCATCCCTCCTTCTGGAGTTCAGCATGACACTGCTGAGTGCTTCCAAACCCTGATAATAGGCCAAAAAAGGAAGCGGATTGGCTTTTACTCTAATTGTTATGGAAGCTTCATATAACATAGCTTATCTTCTATTATGTATACATGTATACATGTATAGCAAGCACAATGAGAACTGAGCTTGACCAAGCTCTCTAGAGAAGGCAAAAAAAATAGAGCAATTACTTCAAGGGTGACGCTTGCGCTATCATTGGGTAGTAGGTGTTTCCTTAAGAACACAGCAGCCCTTTAGTTAGCCTGGTTATGCCCAAAGGGACTCGTCAGGTTTAAGTTGGGCAGGAGCTCACCCATGCACACATGCAATTTACTATGCAGAAGCTCTACTACTTAGCAAAAGGGAACTGATTTCCCATGTAAAGCCACAGAGACTCCACAACCTTCCAACATTTAAAAAGAAGAAGTGAGAGTGGAGGCTTGGCAACAGCCCCCACGCAATCCTGACAAACCAGCATCCTCTGCATGGATCACTCACTTTCCAAGGAATTTTTCGTCGTCTGATCTTTAGATTCCTTTGTGCTTCTAGCCTTTAGATTCTAAAAGAAAAAGAAAACCCACGTAGCAGACGGTCAATCACCTTGAAATATCACATGGGAATGTAAGAGACTACCTGTTCCTCCAAAGAAGGGCCAAAGAATGACTGGAGAACAGCCCCCTCACAGTTCAAATCAGTGAAGGAAAAAATATGCTTGCTTTCTTGATAATTTCACCATTGCCGTGACACAGGCACCTACACAAGTCAAATAATAATCAGATTTCTTAGGGGTTCACATCAACAGAGAAGCAGCAAAAGAGGGAACCACCTAAAGCAACACAGGGATGGCAGAATTTTTAATCACTTGCAAGAGAAAGGCATGTCCATAACAATGCAGCCATCATAGCATGTACACACCACCAATAAATAAAGTATAGGATTGGGATTTAGCACCCCCTGATTATACTTATCTATGCCTAGAGCTAGGTGACCTTGGAGAAGTCAGTTGTCTTTCACAATAGAAAAGCAACAATGCCTGTGACTTTTCTTTTTTGCTACTGTTAATAAATGGGAAACTCTATGGAATGCCTTTCAGTACTGAGAGAAAAGTAAGCGCAGAGGAAGCTGCTCTGCTAATAAGCTGACACCACAGGAGCAAAGAAGCAGTCAGACAAAGGATCAGAACCCAGTGGAAACCCTCAGTAAAAGAGAGAACCAGAAGAACTTGCACTCTGTTGAGTAGTACATCAGATCCCAACAGGCAAGATTTGCTTCCCTTGTTTCACAGAGGGAATGTTTCACACTAGCCCTTTATCATAAAAACCTAAAGGGGCATGCAATGTACTCTAGCTTTTTCAGAGCAATAAGAACCATCAGTATTATTCAGCTCTGATTGTTTATTTGCTTGTTTTTAACGATACAGATACGAAGTTCACATTTTCTTGGCAAGTGAGTTCTTCAAGATATGATCACTGCAATGCAAACAGTCAAGGAGACCATGCATTGCAAGCAAAGCTGGTGGCCTGGGAAGCCTGGAAAAAGTCTTCAAAATGTTTTGACACAAAGTACTCCTCTCAGAGGAAACCAGAGCAGCTGGTAAATAATCTAGATTACACTTAACGCACTTGCCATTTTAAACAGAGAATTTTCTCTCCTCTTCTCCAAACCTGTGAAACCAGCAAATCCACTCTGATAGGCATAATGCAAGCCACTAAAGAAGCATCATCATTAGAAAGAGCAATATTTGAGAAGCTCAAATAACAACTTTTCCCTCTAGAAAGGCATGCAGGTGGCACAGAGCTGGAAAGCTCACAAGAATGTCAGTTGTTATGACAAGATTTCCTGGGTAGGGACAGCACATAAAGGCATTGTATAGGATAACCTCTATTAGTCCAAAATATAAGTTGTTGTAAGAATACAAGCTGAAGCAGTGAGTCTAAGGAGCACATATCTCCTCCAGAAGTCAGGGCTGAAAGTTTGTTGAATAGATAAGTGACACTGCAGGGCATTAGTCAGATTCAGATGGCTCATGTGTCTGAATACCGTGACATTACCTCAGAGATTTCAGCAAACTGAGCATTGGCTTGGCAGCATTTCTCTGCTGTCTCCATAGCAACTTCATAGTTATCCACAAAGGCCCGGTACACTCCCAGCTGGCTGGCCTGCCGGAAGCAAAACAAAATCAAATAAATGCTGAGGAAGATGAGTTTGGGACAGCCAGACTGAGTATCTAATGATCAGGTCATGTTCCTTCACAACAAAGAATCACAGGGAATACTGAGCAGGCCCATGAGGACATCTCTAACCTGTTAAAAGCGTAACCAGGGCAGGTCTTCCATACACCCCACTCCAAATATCCTGAACAGATTCTCTTACTGGCCTGTGAAGATGACACATCTTTATTACTGCCATCTATTTTTCCCTTCTGAACTGCCAGATTAGTATCTATTAATATTTTAGCTCATTGATGTAACAGGAACTGCTGGATGTTCGCCACAAAATATGAATCAGACAGGAATGATTCAGCCAAACAGCACAAATGTGACCCCAGTAAGCCTACTAGCTGGGACTTTTGCACACATGTTGATCACACTAAAACAAGCCCAGATATTAAACTACACATGCATCAGCAAACGTTGTTATAAGGACAGAAGATGCTGAGCATGTAGAAGAAATCCAGAACACAATCTGTTCAGAAGGCAGTGACTGCAGCACTTAGGTCCAGGTGAAGATGGAGCGGAGTCCAGTAATGGGCCATTACCATCACTGAGCCCTAGCACTGACCCCATTTTCCGGCTTATTAACTGCAGCCATATTTGTGCCAGAGAACAAAAGATCCAGCCTGGGAAATCCCTGGGTAGCTTCCAAGCTTGTCTGGATCGCAGAGCAGCTTTTATGTTGTGGAGCTGCACAGGCTGTGCTGCAGCTTGAGTGTGCTTTCAAATGCGTGGTCAGTAGTGAGCCAAGAGGTGGGGTGCTGTAAAAGACTCCATTTAAAAGAAATTTGTTACCAGAAAAGCCTGCATTTACCCTATCACTTCTGCACCTCCCCTGACACCTTTGCCCAAGAGGTCCAACAGGCAGAGCAGTGAACTTTCTCACAGACAGTGCTCCTTTCCTCTCTGGCTCTCCCATAACCAGTATTTTCCGTTCTCTCTGGAGCTTTATGCAAGAGATGATGGATGAGAAGAAGGCACTGTTTGGAGAACATTTGCTGCATCAAATGTTAGCTTTAGCTAACAGAGACTATTTTCTGTGGCAAATTTTACTGGAAGACTAGGTACTGGTCTAAACTCTCATACCATAAAACATGCTTATGACTGAAGCTGAGATTTGCCAGAGGTAACCCAGCCCCAACTGCCAATTTGGGGCACAAATCCCTGAAGAAGTAGCTGTCAGAATTACTGCTCATTTGTGGGGCTTATGACACTCAGGTTTGGATGATGCCAGATGACAAGGCAGAGATTTAGAGTTTCTCCATTACTGTGTGGCTCTTTCATTTCCTGCTACTCCTGAACAGGCTCTATAAGCCTTGTTTTAATTCCCTATGGATGCTGTCATTAAAACATCTTTTCCATTAAAAACTGATCTTCCAATCAAAGCAATAATGCTTCCCAAATTTTCATGCTAGTTTGAGTTTTTCCTTTTTCAATTAAAAAAAGCATAATGAAAACTAAATAAACTTTGGTAAAAATAATTGTTTTTTGGTGAAAAGTTCTCCATTCTTGGAAACTATTAGAGAGAATATCTGCTAAATATTTATTTCTAAATACTGTACAAAATATCCCGCAAACATGAGAAGCACATTTCACTTCCACATTCTTGATGGTTTTTGTTGTTGATGTTGTTTTTTCCCCCTCTCTTTTCCTTAGTTTCAACAGGAAAACTCATTCAATGACAGGACAAGGCAACAGGCAGTAACTGGAACACAAGAGGTTCTGCCTGAATATCAAGAAACACTTCACTGCAGGTGACTGAGTACCCGAACAAGACGCCCATAGAGGCTGTGCAGCCTCCATCCTTGGAGATATTCCAAAGCTTCTTGGACACAGCCCTTGGCAGTGTGCTCTGGGCGGCTTTGCTGGCCTTCCTTGAGCAGGGAGGTTGGAACAGATGACCTCCAGAGGTCCCTTCTGACCTCAACCATTCTGTAATTCTGTGAAAAAGGTGGAACAACAGCCACTGACATTGCAAACTGGTGATGATTTGTGCCAGACCACACGAAATTCTAGAACTCATGACATGCACTAACTTCAATCTACACTGCTTCGTTTTAAAAGATGTTAAAGAAAACTCATGTTCACAGAGACCTCAAGGATTCCAACCTTTATCAACAAATTGCACAACACAACCACAACTAAGCAATCTATTCCAAAAGATTTGATGTATATCCTGTAAAGATATTTTCTAATGCCTGATGATCTTGCTGTCTCTCCAATCTGCCAAAAATGATGAGCTTTACTTCATCCAGCAAAGAGTTCACAATTCCCACATGACCAAACCATCAGAATCCAAAACCACTAAGCTAGCTCAGTTGCCCGCACTAGGTCAATTTGTTTCTTTGCTTCCAATACTAATCCAACAAAACCACCAATTCTGTTACAAATTCACAAGAATCAAGGGAAGATAAAAAGGAGAATTCCGCAGAAGGGCCTGTAATCACCATCAGCAATAAATGGTCTTAAACAAAGGCCTACATAGCTGCAGAGGTTGAACCTTCCCACCAATATTCTGTTATGTGTTGTTGCTGTGCAACAGATGACAGCAGAGGGGCACTCTGACAGAAAGGCATCTGACATGGCAGTTCGTATGAAGCAGTAGTTTTCATGGAAATAAACAGGAGGCATTACTTTCAGAAAACCTATGTGTATCTTTGCTTCAGCAACCAGAAGCAATTGGCTTTGTCTTCTTAAATTGGATACTTAAATTGCATATGCAGAGCTACTGGCCAAGATATCAACTTGACCCCTTCTGGCTAAAACATGCTGGCAGTGAAAAGCAGATTCCCATATTTTCATCTTGAGCTCCCAGCATGCATGGAAAACATCCCCTTACAGGCCCTTCTCCCCCTGCTCCACAGGCAATGGTGCTGGTACTGGGCTACACAGCTGCTAACAATTGAGTGACCCTGGTAAAGAGCACTCCCCGTCTAATAAACCCCTCACTGGAATGTCACTCCTACCCTGAGAATCAGAGGCACCTCAGGAATGCAGAGATTCTTTTCTTTTCTAAAAGGAAAAAACAGCCCTTTTAATCCTTTGCTCTCTGCAAGCTCTAGGGGAGAGGCAAAAGAGGCCAAAGGAATCTCCTAGAATGCAAACAATTTTTCATCTGACTCAGAAACTCAGCAATTTTAAATCAGCCTTGGGAATATGCTTTACATGACTTTGGCCTGTTCTGCACTCAGAGAATTTTGTTGAGGCTGCATGGAGAAGTCTCAGTATCAGACTGACTGCATCATCTCAGCTGCAAAGGGAATATCAAAGCCACTACAGTGCTAGAAAAGCAAAGCTAAAGGCAACCACCGTAAAGAAGCAGCTCAATGCAGAGCAAAGCACCACAGAGAAAAGGGAAATACATGTGAGAGAGCTCAGCAATAAGGAGAAATACTTATCTTTTGGTGCTGAAAAGACTTAAAAAAGAAAAAAAAAAGAGAGAACAAACACTGCCATTCTTCAATCTTCCTGTAAGGTAAATGGTTTGATGACACTGAAGATAGCCTGGAGATTCAACATTTCTGTGAAACTGTATTTGTATCGTAGCTTCTTAGAGTCTGTAATTAACATCAACGAGAGCACCATTTTTTCCACAGTGAGGCAAAGCTAGAAACCTGTCATTCACTCCAGAGACAGGTTTCCAGCCTTTAGTCCATGCAAAGTCACCAGAAGAAGCTGTAGCAGTACATGTGAGATGAATGAGAGGTAAGAGAAGCTTTGGTGACTGCAGTCAACTCACCAGCTTTTGGAAGAGGTCTCCAACACGCTGCTGGTGACTCCACTGCTGCACTCGGGGAAAGAGTCCATCATAGAATTCTTTGTGGATCTCATAGAGCTCAGGCACTTTGAAGAATATTGTCTCAATCTGCTGACTAGTCAGCACAGGCTGAGAGGTGGTGGCAGCTGCTTTCAAAGGCTTCATAGGCTGAAATGAGAGATGAAGGAAACCATTACCATGCAAACCAAGTACATTCACCCTTACCACATTACAAAACATACTTCCAAAGAGTTGTTTTACATCCTGTTAATAAGTGATGTTTGCATTCACACAACTGCTGAAAGCTAAGCATTAGCAAATTCTCTCATGGAGAGCAGCCACCTTTGGTATGTGGATCTTCCCAGGATATTAATGGTGTGATTAAAATCTCTTTGCACTCAGTTCCCTCAATCTCTGTCCAACTGTAGAGAAGTGTGTCTAATAATTAGCACTGAATACTGACAGTGCTCCTGCACACTATGAGATTAATACCTCCTGGGACGTGCCGTATCCAGTCCTTCCCTTCAGCTTCTCTCTCTCAAACGGAGAAGAGGCTAACAGGTACTTTTTGCACTGAGCAACTGACAATCAAGGTACGTGAAGTTCTGGGAAATTCTGGATGGAAGTAGCAGCAAATAGGCAAGTACTGGTGCTGAAAATGTAGCGGTGCTTACCAGCAGCAGAGCCTCCAGGTGGCTCAGGTAGGTTTCCTCACTGGCCAGGATTCCTGACAGGACCCATTTTCTCATCTCCAGGCCTTTCTCCAGATCTGGCTCACTCTATAAAGAAGTTGTTAAGTGAGGAGAGGGAACAAAAAAGAAAAAAAAGAGAGAATGAGGATGGAGGGGGCGAGGAGAAGGATTTTGTTTACTTACAGGCTGACAAAAAACAACTTGTGCTTAGTGTCAAGATTCTAGAAACAGACATAGAAACACCAAAGAAAGTTTTTATTTGCCAGAAACCGATGGCACTTACTTATAGATGTTAGCTTTAGTCATCTATCTTTGGTGCCTGGGTTTCTTCACATAAATAAAAACTTAAAACTTTATATTAGAAAATCTATTATTCTAAACAAATTGTAGGGACCTTTGGTTATGTGCAATTCACTTTCTCCACCCATGAGAATTCTCTATGATTTTGTTCCAAAGCCATGTGTTTCTCTACACAGACAGGATCACTTTCCCTGCTTCTACACAGATGCACATGAATACAGAGCAGTTACAGCCTGACATTGCTGTTAAGATGGCTGTTCTTTCTCCCACTCTTTACTATTCACCAAGTTATTTTCACTGCCAGCTTGCACAAGGTCTATTTTTAGTTAGAAGACTGAATAATCAGCACTGCTTGGATTGCACATGCTGGTTTTCTTATTGGAATTCCTTAAAGCAGTTCTTGATCAAAACAACTGGGAAAAAAAGAATAAATACATTCATGGGCAAACACTGATGTTAATCATCAAGTTTTAAGAGAACTAATAATCTCTTTTCTACATTTCAATTCTCTTTCTTCTCGAAACTGAAAAACATCTAACCTGATAAAATGGAGTACTCCCATGAATTCTGAAGAAAAAAAGGAAAGCCAAACAGTGGAGGTTATAAATAATGACATGCCACCATCATCACTTTTTACAGAATCTCATTTTCAACTTTTTATTTCTATGAATGACTACCTAAAAAAAAAAAAAAAACAAAAGAAAAAAAACCAACAACCCTATTTTGCACCCTTGTTGTGTTGTCAAAAGATTCCAAGAGCGGAGACAGCCATTAGATCTGAAAAAGTAAATAAGTAAATACTTCCAAGGGCTTTGGGTAGACTGTTAGGGACTCCATCCTACTCATGTTAATACCTGCAGGAATCTTTGGCTATTGATTTCAATAGGAGGAGAATTAAGAAACATTAACAGTACGTTCCACTCTATTGACTGAACATAAAGCCCATCTACAGCTGATTTTAAATAGCTCTACTGCGAGTCCTACACTCCGAACCCTGCAGATGTACATACAAGGTTCATTATGGAATGATGGTACCTTGGTTACAGGTAAGCTTACAGCAGCTATCACATTGAGTGCAACTTGGAGCCTACGCACCATGCTAAGAAAGAAATGGATCCTCACGCTCCCAGATATTTTTGGATTCAGTGTCATCAATAACAACCCTGATTTTTGAACGCTTTTGTTAAATTTCATAAGCTACTTTCTAGGCTAAAAGGCTTTGCAGCAACTACTTAATAAAAATTTTGTGAGGTGTCAAATACCGCTAACACCTCTTAAAGGAAAGTGACAGACAGAAGCTGTTCTAAGGAAAAGAGTAAAACGTACATGCACGTCATGTACGACATGGAAAACATTTGTCTTTGCATCCCACCCTTCAGCGAGGTTCAGTAAGAACCACAGTGCCTTTTAAAATCTTGAAAGGACATCTCAGAGAAACCAGGAACTCGTAGTTCAGCAGTCACATGCAGAAGATTTAAGAAAAACACCAGTGACAAACTAACTACATGGTGACAGGAACAAAGGAACACCGTGACACATTTCTGTGCATGTACATGGCATTTCTTACAGCTCAAACAGAAACCTCTAACATTATGACTGTTCCTTACAGTTATTGTTGGCTGCTCAGAGAGGCTACAGATGCCCCATCCCTGGAAGTGTTCAAGACCAGGTTGGATGGGGTCCTGGGCAGCCTGGTGTAGTATTAAATGTGGGGGTTGGTGGCCCTGCCTGTGGGGTTGGAGATTCATGATCCTTGAGGTCCTTTCCAACGCAGGCCATTCTGTGATTCTGTGATTGTAGCAGCAGCAGCAGGATGTCCACCCAGGCAACACTGCTAGGCACGTACATGCATCCAACCCAGAAAGATAGCACCAAGATGTTAAACAAAGATTTATTTCATTTAAAGAGGCATCTAGCTGCCTGTGTGAAGCTCCTGGGAGCCCTGATGCAAGACAAACACTGATCTCTGGGTTTCCAAAAACTTCTTACCATGTTTACAAAAGAAAAATGCAACTTCACAGAGAAGCATTGAAAAACAACTGACAGTGCTCCAAAGTCCCCACTGATGAGAATGAAGTAACTGGTCAATGTTGACACAGCACTATATTTACGTCTAGCAGGTTCTCTTAGAGGAGGTGCGGGCTTAAAAACCAGCTGGGTATGTTTGTAACATCTGTGAAGGGCACCACACGATGACAAGTAGCTTATATGATTCAAACTTCACCACCACAACTGTGACACAACAGTTTTCATTATAGCACTGAAAACAGCTTTCCTCTTCACAAATAAAAGCTTTAATTTATAAGCCAGTTCTTGCTGGGCACCATCAGCTGACAGAGACAGCACTTTCTGCCTGAATGTTAATTTCCTCTCAAAGAGATTTGCTTTCAGGGAGACAGACATCTCCCAGGACACACTACAGGCTCCCCTTCCTGGCTATTACCACAAGGTCACATTGAGAAGCCCACAGTATTGTCCTAACTCTTTATATAGGAGCATTTTCCAAGTATGATGCTTACAAAACGACAGCCTCAGATCCAGCCAGCCCAAAAAGGACCCAGCTGCTTTAAGCTACAGTGCAGCAGTTGCTGAGGAAAACCTCAGATTTTATCCAACAATCGCAGAGCACACTGCAAGGTTTCCGATGCAATACCTTCAATTTACACACAGATTCCTCAGATACGAAAAAATGATCTCCTACTGCTGTCAGGGATCAACAGGACATCATGCTGCCATCTCCACTGTGCTGCCATTCTGTATTTCTCCCTGAAAGGCAGTGCCGAACATAAGCCTCCTGCTGGGTATGGCCTCTTCTGACAATGTCATCTGATGCACCAAGCAGCTGCTCTTGCTGCTAGAACTTCTGGAAAGCAGCCTCAGGGTGCTTTTAAGTTATTCTTGTCACTAAACTTGTACAATGACTGAGAAATTCACTAGGAACTAGTGCCAGAATCAGGGAAAAACAAGTTTATTATTTGGTATCATGATATTTCTTGCTTACAGAATTGAAAACAGGCTCACCTGCACACTCAAAACAAGCCAGAGCAATCAGCAAGCAAAAATACCACAATGCTGTCCTTCTGCTCTCCCCTTAGTGCACACAACAATATGACCCACCCAGCACCACAGGCAATTTCTGCTTTGGCCGTATCTGAAGGAAGGGGAACAAAGGGCAACCTTGTAACTGCAAAGCCTCACTAACGGCTCTGTTTCTGCGCTGCAGGCAGAACAGCAGTTAAGAGAGGGAAGGTCCTGGGCCTAGGAGGCATCACCCAGAGCAACACATGTTCAGGGAGATCTGCCATGGCTGGGTACTCACTTCCCTTCTGAGTGAGCTATTTGTGGCAAGGTAGGGTGCTGATACTACATCCAGAAGACCGCATTAGCTGGGGCAAAATACACCTATTAACCTATGTGCAGATGGGATTTTCTCAGCAGGATGTGGGAGCAGCTCATACTGGCAAACTCTGACCACCAAACAGAGAATTTCAGGTGGTCAGCAGTCTGTCCCAGGCTTCCTACCTGCCTTGGTTAGCCTGTTCTTGACTAGTACAAGTCTAACTAGTATTTCATGTTCTGATTTTGTCTCTATGTTTTTGATGCAACCATCCATTTCTAGCCTTTCCCCCTTGCCCTTCCACCTTTTGATTGTCTCTCTACCCACAGGTTAAGGAATAAATCTGTTTTGTAAAACTCCACTAGGGGAGCAGCCACAGCATTCCAGTTTGTGTGCTGTGGGAGCTGTGAGCATCCAAGAAGCAGCCAGCTCTTAACATAGCAAGTTAGAAACACAGAGTCACAGAATCGTAGGGGTTGGAAGGGACCTTCAGAGCCAGTGCTTTGTTCCCACCCTTAATGAACCACTAATATATATATATACACACACTTAAATATATATAAATAAAGGGGGGGGGGGGGGGGGGAAGGTGGAAGACAACATATAGGAAGTTTAATGGGTATTTCACACCTATTTTATTCTCGATTGGGAGGTGCATCTTGCTGTACCAATGATTTAAAAGCCAAAAGACTGAGTCACAATCATAAATAAAATTTTGCAACCTGAATCAAGACCAGTCAGAGCAGATAGTAGCATTAAAGATAATAGAGAGTGTGCACACGCTGGCCTAAAGCCATGGCTGTTTTGAATGTGTTTACAGCTTGTCAGCCTAAGTACTCCAGTCTACTAAGCAGGTTGGCACTGCTTGTTGTATTCAATTATAGCAAACCTGAGATTCACCAGCTCCAAGGATTAGACAACTTCAGCTCTTCCCAACTCTTTTTAAAGAGCTCAGAGGTTTGTGGTTGTTATTTAATTAACAGTAATAATTGCTTTATTGCAAATGTTAAAAGATCAGAGATTAAGAATCTAGAAACCACCGTGTGTAAGACTTGGCCAAGTGGTTGCTGCCGGAACAGCTCTGTAAAGAAAACCAGTACTTCAAAGTGGGCATATGAAAGGTACTTTAACTCTCAGACCTTCCTCCAGTGTGTTCGTATGTTGTGCAATGAACGTGTTCAAAGGAAAGGTTTCCCGTAAGGACATCTCAGAATCTCACAAACAAGCTAACACTATGAAAAAAAAAAAAACACACAACAACATTCATTTTAATTTTTAAAGTTTAAATATCTTTGAAAGCATCTGCCAAGCAGCCTGGAGGTGTCCTATTGTCTAGGTGATATTAGTCAGGGCAAATTCTGCAGTCAATCCAATCATGCTTCACACAGGGGAAGGAGCAGGGACAGGAGCCAACATTCTTTATAACATCAGTATTGATGTGCCAGCTCTCCTCAGGAAGGGCGGTACAGCCAGGCAGAGCCCTTCAGCAGCACAGAATTGGAGAAGAAAGAGTTGCATCTGCTGGGGGTGGTGAGAGAAAAGTGGCATTAAACTAAAATAAATAAATAAATATCATATCAAGGGGGAGAAAGGAGAAGGATTTGGAAATGCTGAAGAAGACAGGAAAAGCCAGCAACAGAAGTACTAAGCAGAGCTGTAAGACAAGTGTCTACATTTATTAATGTAGATTTGGAGGTCAATTTTTCTGCCTCTCCTCCTCCTGTGCTTTCCCAGTTTGTCACGACTCAACTTTAGTAGGATAAACAGTACACATTCCTTGTACTTTGCAAATAAAAAAAAGTCAGATGAAGCAAAATTTTACTGTTCTGCTCCAGACAGGTCCTGACAGGAAGCTTAAATAGTCATGCCAGTTTTCATTTCCCTCCATGGTCTGGGGCGCCAGAGCCTTTTCACTCCGCTAGACTCAACTGGACAATAACAGAGCAAACAATAATACAAATATGTGGAGTCTATCTTTTGTTATCTCTTCATTGAAGAGCAATTTAACATCTCACAGTATTCAGAGGAGCAGCATTTTAATTTTGCTGAAGCACTTTAAATCTTGATAAGAAATCAAGGTGCTAAGCATGTTCTCACTAGGAACTAGCTGCTCAGCTTCAGCACTCCTGACTCTCAGGGAGCGATGCATACAAAAAATGGAAATCCATTTTGGTGAAAAAAGATATTCTCATCTTTTAAGCTCTAGAAGAGTGACTGCTGTCATTTTCAGGTGGGAGGTTGTACTGCTCCCATCTCCAGAACCCAACACCCTTAAACCCAACCATGTCTTGGAGGCAACTTTGTTGGCAAGCAGATCTTTGAAAGGCCTTCTCACCTTTACCCTTTCCATTGCTCTAATCTCTTCCCACATGAGTAGTAGCAATGGGATCCCCGCGATTGAAGCTTCCTATACTCTCTCAGTGCCTTTAGTCTCAAACAAGCTACCTACCCCAAGTTCTTGGCAATAAACTCTCCTGTAGGGAAGGGTGCCATCATCTTCCTCTGTCCTCCCCTACATAGCTACTCACTCCACCTTCTACCCTGACCATATGCGTAGAACAGAAACATTCTTGCTCTTTCTGCTCCAACAGTCTGAATTAATACTACCTATTACACCCTCTGGTACTTTCTGGACTTACCAGTTCTGTCTCATTTGGCAAACATTTGCTTTGATGTTTTCCAAACGTTTCCAGAATTTTTTGAAAGTTCAATAATAATTGTTTAACTGTTTGGTAAAATTATATAACTTTCAAGTTAAATAAACAAACAACTTACATTTATTCTTCCCTTTTCATCTTTCCCTTGTAGGCTTGCTTCAGAGCAACAAAGTTTGGTGGAAGCGCTGGCTTTATGCCAGGATGTGCTTCCACATCTTAGTGTGAGATTCTGGAAGAGCCAGAAGAGGGGTACAACCTGGATTGCTCGATGCAAACATCTTTTAAGGCTGCCTCACTACCAAAATGATAAGTTGGGATGTTAAGATGCACATCAAAAATGCCCTGATTATTTACATCCTCTTTCAATGAAAGACAAAACTAAGGCTGGTGTCCCTCATAACCCTCCTTGGATAGGAACAGATGTTTGAGTGATGGACACAAAGTAGATGAAACAGAAATACAAAAAATAAAGTTGAATTTGTACAATTTGAATGAGGAGCAGTCAGCATCTTTTAGTCTATTTAGATTATGCAAGCAGAAGAGGGAACTGGAGAACAGATCCTAGGTGACAAAGATTGAGAAGAACAGCAACCTTCTGGAAGTCAACTTGTGGCCATTACTTCCTGGAACAAAGGGAATCTGTCACCTCACAGGCTGAGGAACATAAAAAGCCCCTCCATTTGTAGTCCAGGAGGTATCTCTCTTGGTTTCTTTTGGAACAAGACACTGCTTTGTCACTCTGCATCTTCTCTACGTTGGCTAGGTAACCAAATGGAGGCCAGCCTGCCATGCTATCCAACCAAACACTACAGCTGCTATCAGAAGATAGAAGGATTTAGTCAGTTGGTAAAAATATATAGATATCTAAATCCCTTTGACATAAAATATGTCACAGAACAATGCCCTCAATGTTCAGATATCAATGATCTGATCTCCAAAAGGCTGTTCTGACAAACAAGGCCAATGAACATCAGAATGCTGCCGAGTCTGTGATGCTAAATGAACTGGTCATAATCACATTTAAAAAACAAATACATCATTGTTTGCATGCTTTTCATCTGGGTATCTGACTGAAGTGCTGTTAGCCCTTGGTTGCAAGTGAAATTAAAGGAATTTGTCTTTGAACGTAAAGAACGCATTAGAAGTTAGAACCTGGTTTTGTGTAACATCAGGCATCTCACATTATGGACTCAAAATTAGCAGTTCGCTTCTTATAATCTCTCTGCCTTCATTACCTGTGATAAGTGAACATGCTATCTTCTTATCTCACAGGAACACTGCAGGGGTAATTAAGGCCTGCACAGCATTCCAATAGTATTTGGAATTAATGGTCATGTCCAAAGGAAATGAGTACTTGTGTACTCAGAACTGAGTTTAAAGTGTCCCACATACACATAGCACTAAAATACTGAATCCAGTGAGTACTATTAACTACATGCACTAAATAACGCAGAAAGACTATACAAAACATAGGACAATCGTGCAATTGAAATCGATTATAAAGACTCAAGGCTATCTGCACAAGGCAGGACTGCATTATCAGTAGTTTTTGGTTTTTTTAACTTTTAAACAACCTTACAATTTTAATATTTTGACAAAACGGTATATATACCACAACTGTCAGATTGTTATATACAGTAACTGTTTATTTCTAGACTCTGGCCATGACAATTTAAGTAACCGCAGGCATGTAAGAAGACAGGACAAGGGACAACTATAAAAGCAAGCACACACTGCTAATAAGGTGTAGTGAGGGGAAAAAAAATAAAATAAAAAGACAGACTTGCATCCTGGTATTTCAGGGTTCTGATCCAACACAGTTTAAATATACTGCAACGAGCAAAGTATACGACAATTTTGTTACTGATGTCTTTTCCCCTACAGCTGAAAACATAATTACAGTAAAACTCATCTAACAACGTGTGTCAAAAGTTTAACTTGTTTAGGAAATCGCATAACCATTTATAAACTAATCTCTTCCTCCTTGTTGTGGACCTTCCTTCAAAGTAGCGTTGTCAGTTGTGGACTAATTCCAGCCACAATCAGCTGAAGCAGTTGAGGTTCATTATTATAAGTCTAATCTGTCTCAGTATCCCTCCGTTTTTTGGAAACAGTAAAGAACCTTTTTATAGTCAGAGAGAAGAAAGCAGCTGTTTATAAATAACATTCCTTTTAAAAGGCGGTCTTCTAGCATTGTTAAGACAACACTAAATTATCTACTCTTAAATGCTTGTGAAGTGATATTCAAATAAATCAAGAACAAGATGGAACGTTTGGCAGTTTCTCTTCCAGGCCTCCAGCTACAAACAGTGTGACAGCGAGTTCTTTGACTCAGCCATATGACGCCAAACTGCATTTTCATTTTAACCTAAGAAACATAACCTGAAAATCTCAAGCCAATATCAAAGTATTTTTGGAGCTTTTGAAATTATTAATGATCATTTCTTCATTCAAAAGGCTCTTGCGTATCACAGGAGTTCTCATCCTGAGCAATTAAAAAAAGCATCTCAGAGTTAATAGGCTAAAGCAGAAGCAGCTAGCTAGATTCCATACACTATATTCAAATAAAATAAAGCAAATCAGCAATATATGAACTTGACAATGCTTTAAGAGACCTTGAGGAGAAGAACAAGAACACTTTCAAGTAGTCTTTATAATCTAACATCCATCCTGGAAGAAGTAAGGAAACATGATGTGACACTAACCAATAAAAAATGATAGAAGGATGGATAAAATGAAGGCTAAATAGCAGTGGTTTGTGGAACTTGTCAGACTCTTGAAATCATTTTGATACAAAATAAATAAAACTGTCTGATAAAGGTGTTGATTTACATGTATACTGATATCTATAAAATATCCATCATCTTCTCCTATGACACTCTGAATAATAGGACAGAACAATACAAAGTCAACACAAATTAAACAACTTAAATGACAGATTTCAGTGTCATTTGCAAATTGAGAATTCAAGGCTGGTTGGCTACACTGCCTTAGAAATATTGCAGGAAGAAACTAAGAGTTGTTTGTGTGCTATGAAGTATCTTTATGAATGAACTGGGGAAACCAAAAGTCTGCAGATGACAAAGATTATCAAAGAAACACCAATTTGGTATGGAAGTGCTCTGCAATTTTGAAAGCAAAAGGATAAAATGGCAAACTACAGTTGAAAGGCAAACAGATCAAATTAAGTATAAGAGATTTCTGACTGAAGAGAGCAGACGATAGTTATTTACCAAAGGAAGTGGTAGATTCTCTATCAAGATTAAAAACACAATCAACAACAACAAAAAATTAATCAAGTTCTAAACTATAGCCATACCCCTGAAGCAAAAATAATGCAAAATAGCCTGAATGGCCACACAAAAAGCACAAATCAAGCTACTAAGTCAATTCTGATAGATAGAAAGCTCAGAAGAGATTATATGGATATGTATTTAGTGAACAGTAAAAGTTTTTATGATAAATATCCATCTCCCACACAAGTCACTACAGTTCAGAGCTGACGATGTTAATTCTTCTTATTCTGCTTTCATAGGGCAAAAGAAATGGACTGTATAATCAAGATACTTTATCAAAGCCTTTAAAGTACCTGAAAATAATTAATTTTCCTTGTGGAAGGCAATGACAACCCACATAAACAGGTGCGCACATTGAACACAATCCCCTAAATACATCTATACTTCAGAATGTTTTGGTTCAGGATCTCCTCTTCCAAAATATCTGGTATTTAGAGACCTCTTAGCAGCATTTAAGCATCCCTTTACTTCGATAAAATTCAAAGTGTGAAAAAATGAGTTAAAAAAAAAAAATCATACACAGAACACTCATTTCTGAAGTTTAGGTTGAACATCAGTCAGAAGTCTCAATTTAACGTTAATTATACAATATAGTACATGACTGATACTGTATCAACTAATCTGTCTTACCATGCTGGCAGCCCCCCTATTAAAGCTGTAGCTCCCCTCCGCCTTAAAGCAGTCTACCCCCTCCAACTTTACAAGGTTGTATTTACCCCAAAAAGGCAGGAAAGGACTCACTGATTTTGTAGATTCCAGAGACCCTGAAGATAGAGTGTCTCTGCTGCCTCGACTCTTGGAACTGAGATGGGGGGAAGATGATGGCGAGTCATCAATGTAGGGCATCATATCATGATGTCGCCTCTGTTCTTCAGCACGGTCTGCATCATACGCATAGCTGGGTGGTGTGCCACTGCATGAAGCATCTGCAAAACATGGGAGAAAAATCTGCCTGGTGAGAGCCAAACTGGATATAAAACAGGCTGGTCAACCACGGCACTGCTGATATCCCAGCTATTTAGTTTACTGATAAGTAATCACAGAATCAGTGACAGTTAAATATAGATCAAGTGGAAGCATAAATTTAATTAAACTCATGTCACCAAACATTCATTTTGATCATTTTAAGTCCTAAAAGGCAAAGTCCTTTCTAATATCTCACATTGGCGTTCATGAAATTGCAGCTCATTCCTCCAAGTTTTGCTTCAAAATATTAGCGTTAAGACTAATACTTGTACTGGCTGTATGCAAGTTACACACTCTGGGTCTATGAATGTGGTAGTTAGGATAACAGCCTCTGTTTTGTTCTTATTTTTCTGTGGAAATGAACAGATGATTTCCCTGACAGTTTAGCAATCATCAATAATACATAGGTCAGGAAATGGTTGGACTTGATAATCTTGAAGGTCTTTTCCAATCTAAATGATTCAATAATTCTCTTCAGACCTAGGAACAAGAGGACTAGGAAAGAAAGGTCTTACATGTCAAGTGAACAGGCCTGCTGCCAAAACCAGAACTCTAAGAGGCCCTCTTCCACTGGCTGCCTTCCTCCTCAATTCTAATTCCCTAAGAAAATAAACGATCACCCTCCTCTTCCAAAAATAAAAACAAAATAAAATGGTTAATCTGATTCTTCATACCACAATTAAATTCATTGATACCTCATAAAAATTCTTGTGGGAAAGATGAGTAGTAAAATTGATTCTGGTATCTTTGGCAATTGAGGCTGTTTCTGCAAAAGCCTGTATTGAGGACACACACTAAACATAACAGCTCCCTGTGCTATAAATTAAAAGGTCTTTTACCTCTCTGCACAAATATACACAAAGGATGAACGTTTGCTTTCTGCACAGTGCCACAGAATCACATCTGTCTCACCCAAGGGAGGGTGGAAACAACTCTGCATGTTGCTGATACTTCCTGTGTGAAGCATTTTCACCTGCCAGTGTTTAGAAGTGTGAGCAGTGATAGCCATGCCCAGGCCACAGCAGAATTCTCTGCCGCTTTCAGTTACAAGTCATCGATTGCCACTCTTCTCCCCAAACTGAAGAATAACCAAAGGCAGACAAGCTAGATGCACTTCTACTGTAGCAGGCAAGCCTTATGAAAGACAAAGCCATAAACAAGGATTTTTTTTTCTTTTTGGTCTTAAAAAGTTTAAAAATTTGCATTAAATTCACACTGGAACTCAATTTTTACTTGTAGGACTAGTTTCTACTTGTTTTCACATATCTAGGTTCTGCAAAAATACTAAGCAGCAGCTGCTAAACATACTAATAATCCTGTTATACATCACCAAGGCAGGGTGGAGGAGTAACATTTTAAAGCCCACTTTCCTCCTTCACAGTAAACTCAGCTAAAGTATGACTCATTCCAGCAAAGGATGTGAACTTTGTGTGAAACAGAATAAAACTCGATCCATGTGGCTTATTCAGGAGGGAGAGCTGGTCCAGGGAATTTATGCAAACAATATACTGAAAACCCAACAATAAACTCACTGTAGAAGTGAGCCTCTGTCTCAATTTGTACCAAATACCACCCAGCTAAATAACTCTGTATATGAGGCCTTCAGGCTGCTAAGTGACCACGGCAATATTATTTTAACAAGCTCAATGAGTTTTATGTCACCCACCCTCTTATGGTATTACCTCGTGCTCAAGCCCTCAGTTTCTCAAAAGGACTTTTAGATTCTGCAAGACCACAGGAATGGGGATGGGAGAGGAAGGAGGAAAAAAACAGAAAAGAAAAGAAAAGAAATAGTACATATTCTCCAAAGTGGACTTTTATTGAGATGTCAGAGACTTTCCAGATTTTCTTAGTTGTTTAGAACTCATCCTATTAAATTAATTTGGTAAATGGATGCTTGAAATAGAGTTGCTAATGTAAGGTTGATCGGTCACAAACAAAAGAGATTTCAGATAAGCTGGATAATGTCCACATATCAACAAGCCAAACAAATCACAGATCTCATGCTTGAATTGTCAGGGGCCCTTTAGCTAAAAGAATACAGAAGACATCATGGCCTTTGCATTCCACTTCTCAAACAGGTAAGGAAACACTGAAAAATCAGCAGAAATAACTTCCGCCACACACAAGATGAATGGTCTTCTGTGTGGTCACAAGACATGTTTAGGGACCATTCCAACTCCAGAAATTAGAATTCTATGTGGGAGACAACCATTCTTCTTCCTTCCACCTCTACAGTATTTATGTCATATTAAAAAATAAATAAATAAAGATGTAACACCAGGCAACTTCACTGGGGGAATGCAGATATCTGATTTCCATTGAATTATTCCTCCTGCAGCTTTCTAACCCAAGAAACCTGAAAAACACTGCTGACAATCTAACACAGAGGAACATCAGTGCTTATGTCACCTTCATGTCTTTGATCAAGGAAGAATTTCTTCAAACTCCTATTTAAACCAGTTTCTTCTGCACACAAGCAGTAACAAGGCCCGTTTGCTTGTGCAGAAATGAAGGCAGGAATATTTCTTTCACTCCCAGTGCTTGCTTTCTAATTTTATGGTTTTCTCCATTTCTGTTAATGGAGAAATAAACTCCATCTAGAATATATCAGCAGACAGGCTTGCAGGGCATCACAGTATTTTCACTTTCCTCACTTTCTCCTGCTAAGAAGTAGGCGTTGTATTTCTAATTTCCATAACACATTTTGTCTCCTACTACACAGAGAAATCATCATCTGAAAGGAAAGGAAGATGGAAGACTTAGGTTAGGAAGAAGAGATTTATTCCCAGCACTGCATAAAGATTCAGTTTACCTTTGCATCATTCACTTTGTCTCTCCATCCATGAAAATGAAAGTAGGACCTCTCAGCAAGGAATGAAGAGCCAGCCCATCAGTGTCACAGACTGCCCAAAGGTATGTGCAGAGAAAGCCCCACGCACAATTTAAAACTTTAATACTGTATCCATAACACATTCAAAAGCTTAGAAACAGTTATAATCCCTCTTCTTCCTATTATTGTTGCATACAGCACTGAAATCCACCTATGGAAATTTTTAATTATCTCTGAGGCAGGCAGGCAGACCTTCTTGCTTTTATTCCACCATTTATTCCAACAGAAGCAAAATATTACTCTAGTGAGATACACTGAGTAAGTCCTAACACTAATAACAGAGGTAGACTTGCATCTCTGTGATTAAAGAGACCGCTGTTGCTAGGGAAACTAGGTTATTTGGATCTCCTACAGGCAGGCACAACTCTGCGCAGGCTGTTCAGGCTCTACCTGGCAGCAGAATGACTACAGCAAAGAGATTGGAGCCAGGAGCTCACTGAACATTTCTAGCTGCTCTGGGTGACCCTCCTGTAGATGCAAGCAATCTCAGGGAGCAAAGTCCCAGCGCTGCTTTCAGCACAGGGACCTGGCTTAGCCACATGGCCAGGTGACAATGAGCAACAAATGCTCAAGCTTCCCTCACCTCAGCAGCAGTTTTTCCTCTTTCGGCGACTTGTAAGAGTTCCTCCCTCCATAAAAAAAAAGTCTGGCAGCTGTGACTGACCAAAATAAGCCCTCTCACCACTAAACAGCAGCTATTTCTGCCACTGGCCCTCCGATATACCCTTACAGTACTCCTCTTCTGCACCAGCACATCATCATGTGCAGCAAACTACTTGGGGGCTACAAAGGTTTTTCATCTATTTTGTACACACTCAAATGGCTACTTCCACCTTTTGGTTCTGGTGACTGTAGCCTCCCTGGCCTTGCTTTGTTCCAGTCTTTTATGAACTCACCCCACAATCCTCTTCTTCAGTTATTGCTTCCACCCCCTCACCTCCCTGAGTTTTCATTTCAGTTTGGTGTGCTCAAATTCAACATTCCTTTCTTCTATTTTTCTGTTCTTTATCTCTTCTAAACTACTCCCCTCCCTCACTGCATCAAATTCCTCCTGGCTGGGAGAAAGGAGCAATCTAACAAACCTGCAGTTAGCTACAAATTCCCTTGCACACAGTGACTGCACAGTAGCACCATGGCCTTGTCCTATTGCCTACCCCCCTCCTGCTGTGTGTCACATGCATTCTTTGAGAGTATGAGACCAAGACTGCCAGCACGAAGGAAAAAAGAAATTAACTTCAAAATTGAAAAGACTAGTTGCATCTAATCCGGGGCCACACACTGTCTCAAGTGTGTCAAGTGTCATACTTTCACAGCATCACAACATCCATAGCTGCTTGAGAGGCTTAACATCAGCATGCAGAGAAGCTTCCAAGCTAGCTGCGCCCCAGCTAATCCCACTAAAAGAACAGCGAAGCCACAGCAGCCCAGACCTGCCTGCGTAAGTAAATACAGAGAATCCTGAAGGGGGTGGGGGAGCCAGATTATACCAAAGCCCCACATCACTGTGGCTTCACTGTAAATGGCACCAGGGCTAGCACAAGTTTGCAATGTCTATATTCACCAAAAACATTCCTGCACCTGCACAGCAGGAGAGTGTTAAACCAGTCTGCATGCTGACTGCAGTCTGGTTCAGTCTGCAGTCTGAATGCTGCATGCATTTCTACACCAAGGAACATGCAAGGCCACAGTTTGATAATGCAAATATGATAATGCATGTCTTAGCAGCAAAAAGGGTCTAAGGTTTCCACCACCAAACCATAAACCACGGCATGACCCTTTCCCTCTTGTCCCCTCAGTTATACACAGTCCACACGTGGCTATGGTCCAGATAAAGAACTCAGTCAGATCGAAGAAAAACATCTTCCACAATTCCCTTCTAAGCTGGATCAGCTCTCTGATCCAGTTCATGGCACAGAAATCCCAACTAAAAGATTACAGGCATAGTGGTTACCAAATAGGCACACCTAAAGCTTGTACAGCAGCTGAACGCAATGTATTAGCAAAGCACTGCTGGAGTTTCCTTTAAGCAGAAGTTTGGTCAATTCCTGAATTCTAGACATGGCTGGTTTGGGGACAAATAACTTTCATGCAATCCTTGTTGGTTGTTTTTTTTTTGTTGTTCAGTTGGTTGTTGGTTTTGTAACCTTTAAGTTACTAATGTGATCTCACAAGCTTAGCTCTGGCTTTTACATACCACCATTTGCTTGGTGATAAACAATGCAGGTTCGTGTCATCATATTTCATAGTGCAGGCCCTGGTCAGGCTGCTTGGAGAAGGATCAGGGATTCATTCCCAGTGTAGAACGGGACATGTAGAAGCACATTTATGTGGATGAGCTGTGAATGCAGTTGCCTAGGGAATACAGCAGCACATTCTAAAGTATAAAAATGTTAAACTGTGGAAAACTGAGCATTTTGCTTATTTTCTTGACAACATCTGAATCATCATCCAAAAAACCAGGAGCAGTGCACATACACTTTAGCACAAAGCTGAGATCCACTAAGAATTATACTGTCTACCTATATCAGGAGTTTGTCCCAAAACGAAAACCAGGTATGGGGAGGGGGAGAAAGGGAAAGATGAAGAAAGCAGCTGCATTTGCCATGCCAAATCCCTGTGGCTTTATTCTTCTTGGACTGATGAATAAAAGGCTCCATTAAGACACTAAACAGATTCAGAGCAAAGCCTCTTCTTACACAGAGATACAATGCTGGAAGACAATACACTTGAATATAAAGATGTTTAGTGAAACCTAAAGCCCTCAGTCAAACATAAAACCAAGTATATCCAGCAAAACAAACAAAAAAAACCATACACACATGTATGTATACATAAATAAACCAATCACTATTATTTCAAAAAATCCTTTTTTTAAAGTATTAGATAAGCTTGTAAACAGAGGCAAAAAGTAACAAGAGCTAGCTTCAAGTCTGCCTATGGCTTCAAACTATAGCCCTCAATAAAGCACAACTTTCAGTGCTAACACCAGTCGACTCATATCATGTGCCATAGAAGAAAAATATCCACACAGGATGATTTTCCTTACCACTGCCAAACAACCTGTTTGAGAGCATGGGTTGCAGAATAACTGTGGTGAAATACATAACACAGCCCACGCACAGGAAACACCCATCAACACACAGACAAGGCTGAGTTAAACAAGCAGGTTCATACAGTAGAGCCAAGCTGCAGTTTTCCAAATGCAGGCAGGCATTAAATGGACTTTGGAAGCATGTTGTATGTTGATAACCTGCAGTGAGACTCTTTAGGGGATAGGATGCAAGTGGAGAGGTACCCCAGGCTTTCTAAATGCAAAGCTGGACACTGGAATGGCAACTTCAGGTTATATCACAATCAAAAGAGTAGTTCTTGAATTCAAAAACTGAGCAGATTTTCCTGAAACCACCATACTTGTTTCAGGTTTGTTTCCCCCACCTCTTCCATTTTATTTGAAGTATAATGGTGTGCATGTTTGTGCACAGGTGTGCATGCATGCAGTGATTGAGAATTGCATTTTATTTTGAAATGGAAGACGGAAAAAGCAATGTACTTTACATATGGAAGCAGCAAGGGACAGCTGGTGGTTCTCCCTTTGCCCTCCCCTCACTCCCCCAGGGGATCTAGGGCTGTAGACTTTAACCAGCCCCCAAGAAACTTATGTCTGTGCCACAGATGAGCTTTATCCCCATAGCAGACAGTGCCTGTAAGTCTTTAGGAGATGAATTAACTGCAGTCCACTTTTAATCTTTTAGGTGTGCCAAACACAGACCATTACGTCTAAAAAAGAAGACCAGAGATCTGTAACGTGTCCACATGTGGTTCTGTGAAGAGTTCAAGCAGAGACCAGAGGATAGGCTCGATCCGTTTGTAGCAGTCTATCACTGAGACATGCTGTTGCTTTTTGCTCTGATTGAAATTTTCCTGCAGGCAGATTCAATGTTCACACAGATCTAAAGCCTACGCAGACTGAGTTTCCACGATCCAGCCATGAAGTGCAAGCTGGAATTACTGAGACCATTCTCAATCTCAGGGAAACCTAAAGGTGTCCTCACAAAGGACAGAAAGAATTGCTCACTGAAGTTACTGAGAGAGCTGGTAGCATTAGAGAGAAATTCATGATGCTAACCTGGTCATTGAGTAGAGTCCACCTTTTCCCAGACAAAACTGCTCTGTAACATGCAAATCCAAAAGATTTTCCTTCTGGCAGCCTTCTTGCTGCTCATCTTCATTGCAGACAACTCTGGCTTAGCAACCAGGGAGTGCTGCACACTCAGGAGGACAGACCAGGGAGTCATCCCCACACTGCACTCAGCCAGGCTTTCAAACTTGGTATGCCACAGAGGTCAGCAGGGAAGAGTAGCAGAGATGTAAAATCCTATTTCTCTAAGACATTTGACACTTGACCAACTAATATTAGGATGGAATCACAATCATCACACTCCACAAACTAGGCAGAGGAGTACATCAGATGATAGCAGTTGCAAGAAGGAGGAAGTCAGGCTACATGTTTTAAAGATATGGCCTTTCAAATACAGAGTGTCTAAATAGCATTTTGTAAAATTTAAGATCCTTTGCAAGTAGGCTATATGTTACTAACATCAGCAAAGAAAGTTAGCCATTGTTACTACAGGAAGGGAGCCTTGAACATTTCTCTCTGATAGCTGACTATGCATACGGCCTACTGGCTTTCCCACCAAGGCACTCAGAAGAATCACCATCGTTTATGGTTCTAAACATCTGTCAGTAAACACACAGGTATGAATGAAGTATGTTTACAGAATCACTGGCTGCAAATATGCAGCCAAGAGAGAAAGACAAATTCTGATCAAACAAATTATATTTCATAGAAGGAAGCACAGGAGAACACTTACCTTGCAGGTCAGGACCTAGCTCAAAACAGTGAAACTCCTGCTGCGTTTTTTCTTTTCTGACTCTTCCTCCTAAAAGCTTTGCACTAAGTCACATGGTGCAATGTAACCCCCATAATATGGATGAACTGCCTTGGATGCAGCAAAAACTGAATATGTTTCCATCCAGGGTCTACACCTTTAGATTCCTGTCCTGTGTTTTCCCAGGCAGGATGGAAACATTTTCATGCTAGCAGTCAGACCATTAGATGTTCTTGGCAAAGCAAGTCCCAGAGCAAACCAGAACGCTTTACCAGTTTTCTTTTCCATTCCTTATTACAGGACTGTGCACAAAGTTTAGCTGCCTTGATTCACGACAATCCTACTAGGCAGGAAATACATTTTAGGTCTACTCCTTCAGAACTGAAGCCTTTTGTCATTACCAAAGTACAAGGACAGGCTGATACATTCACAGTGAATGCAGACTTACTTGAAAGGCACCAAAAACTTTAACAGCGACTGGATCAGAGGCGCAAACTGACTACAGTGAATAAAAGTTTTCCATGAAGAATAAGGTAAAAAAAAAAAAAAAGTGAAGAAAAACAAATCAAGCAACAACAAACCACAGAGAGCTATAAGGAGAAGAGCTAAGAAGTCAGACTATTTCCCAACAAAAGCAGGAGCTGCATTAGGGGATGTAAAGTTTCAGGATTCCAGCAGTCTCCGATTTCTTCACAGGCTTGTGCCCACATCTCCCCCATTGTCCCATAATGTCCTATAACAGATCTGTTTGCAAAGAGCACAGCAAACCACAGCAGAAGCCAGCAGGCTAAAAATAACCGGAGAAGAGTGTTATTTTACAACACAAAGCAGTTCCTTATTTCATTTCACTGATCATCTCCACAAAACGCATCAGCATAAACTGGGCTCAGAGGTGGGATGGAACAAACGTGACTGTTCAGGTCAGCATTACTGCTGTGCTCAAAATAAAGCCTTGGTTTCCCTTCTAAAAAGAAATCTAGTAACAAAGGCTAAAATGAAACTGCATGTACTAACAACATTTGGGAGGCTGCTTCTTCCTTGCCTACTGTGGCTCTATCGTTTGTCTCATGAATGGATGAAAATTCCAACAATGATAAACATGCTATTTACCTTTGTGCCCTCACTGTTATTTTAGAGTTTTGCAGTCATTTCAAACAACATTTGACAACAGGATATTCCAGAGAAATAGAAAGGATTAGAAAACTAACAGAAACAAAATGCTTGTTAGCAAGAAAACACCCCACAATGTGTATGTTCCATTTCCTGTACTTAACTTGAGCAAGCCAAAAGTCCTGCCATGCAGAGAGGAAAGTGCCTGTTAAAACAAGGGTTTAACTGAAGTGACAGGCTTGTGAGGAGGAAGGGAGGACCAAGCCCAGGCAGTGGGGGATATTTAAAGTCTGTCTGAAAAAAAGCAGTGAACGATAAGAACACCGTTCTGTTTCCAGGTCTTCAGCCTCTCAAGATGAGTTGCTTTGGCTTTTTTCCCCCAGATTGTTGTTTTCTCACTACTGCAGCTAGGACACTAAGAAGCAGATAAATTTAGCCACTATTTTCCTGTTTACAGTGTAAATCTAGCTATTGACATCTTTCTTGTTACGCTGTAAAAAAAAAAAAACAAAAAAAACCCTCCCCCCCCAAAAAACAAACAAACAAACAAACAAACTCCAACAAACCACTACTGATTTATCATCTTGGCCTAGAACATGTAACCCAAGCACTACATGCCTTGGTAGGCAGATGGCTCTGCCTACACCACTAACAACCTTTCCTGAGCACAGCTGCTGCACAAGCTCATTGTCTTCCTGTCACCTGGATGGAGAAAAAACTGCTTTGCTGTGGCTCATAACTATGACAAGCCAGTTTATAAGCTAGTATTAATATTTTTAATTGAGGGTACTGTAGGGGGAACACAGCTCCCCACAAACATTAATAAACACTATATTCTCCCCATCTCCTTCCCTTCAAACCTACTAGATTAGACTGCAAGTTCTAGTAAGTTCTCAAGCAACATACCATGTCTTTTTCTTCCAGATTATTTTTTTCCCTTCAGAGCCTGTTTCTTGAGGTGTTTATTCTCCTGTAATCACAAGCAAATTTGAAAAACACAATACAAATACAAGCAGCACAGCAGTGTCAGTCAAAGCTCTCACTGAGGCTGCAGAGCAGGTGAAAGGAAAAAAACTCAGTCTGAGCTTATGGTGTTCTCCATCATACACCAATAGTGCTATTTTACACATTAGTATCATTTACTGATTCACTGCTAATCACATTTTACTAAAATATGGCAGAATAAGAGAGAGCTTATTTTGGTAATACAGATGCGTTACGTTACCATTTCATGAAGTCCCACCATCCACCAGTATGAAGGAGCCAACAAGCACCATGATTCTGAAGCCAGGCCAAGAGGACATGCCAGAGAATTTGATCCAAAAGGAAACAGGACCACACCACTTCCAATCATCTCCCTGAAAGCTTTCTTATGTATCATCCAAATTTATGTATATAACACAGAGCTCCTGCATGGACAGTAGTTCTCAAAGCATATGATCAGAGGTCCAATTGCTCAGCCAAGTCACGAAGAGGTTTCTTGTTAACATCAAGGAGAGTTGGTGGATGTGCAGATGCACATGGACTCTGGCCGGATCAGAGCCTAGCTGCTTGTGCAGACAGCTGTGTCCACCACATACAAACTTCAAGGGCACTGAGAAGCTGTAATTCAGATCAGCTAGTGCAGGAAACAAGGGCAAAGGATTGTCAACAGCAAGGACTCATTCCCAGAAAAGTCACAGAAGAGAGAGTTTCAGCATATATCCCTCCATCCCTACTTTCCTGCTCTAGGTCTTCTTTTTCCATACTGAAATGAAGCAGAATAGAGAAACACTCTTATACTGAACACAGTATCAAAAACACTAAATATATTTTCTGATGTTAATGCTTTCATTTCTAATTTCACTGCTTTATAAAAACAGGTAAAGAGAACATCTGAGCATAAAAAAGGCAGAAGTAGAGACAGAAAACTGGCTTACCTAGAGGGGCTAACTTAAAACAAGAACTTGAAAATAATATAGAGGCAAGGGAAATACTTTCTGTGTTGTTTTAAAGCTACTTTCTCCTCTTATTTCCAGTGGCATCTCTCTCCCAAAAGAGAGGACAACCCATTCCCCAAAGAAGAAGCACTGAAATTTTATAAGGCCTGATAAACACAGTGGATTGACACTGGCACATAAGGCCTGCTTCTGATTTCAAGCCTGAAAAAAGGAAAATAAATCAATTATGTGCCATAACTACAATCTCAATCTACTTAGTAGATAATAACCTGGGAATCTCCCCCCTCCGCCTTTACAAGCAATATTTTGCTAGAGAACAAAGCATTAACAAGGAAAAAAAGCGGGAGTAGCTGGAATAGGAGGCTGTCTTGCACCAGCAGTCCTGCCACACAACTGCTCATGAGCTGAGATGCACTAACAATTGGATCTGCCCAGGGCAGTTCCCAGCAGGCAGATGGTGATCAGAAGCAGGAGCCATTCTGTGAGGAACCCCTGGGTACCTCAGGCCTTTGTTCACTGCAACAGTCAAACAAGGGGCTGGAAAGCATCTCGGTGGTACGGCCTAAGCAATGAGCCAGGCCTGAACGCCTGTGACTGGATGCAGGTTATTGGATGCTCTGTGTAAACTGATATCCAAAACTGTGCTTTTACAGGTGAAAGAATCTGCAATCCAAGAACCACTGAGAGTAGCTCCAAGGGCTATCTATGGCTGTACGAATTAAAAAAACCCCAAATGAGACAAAATCTAATTTCAAGCTTCAGACACAGGAGATCTAGAAGCCCTTTGTATGATGCAAGAGATAACTGCACTTTGTGCACAAATGCATTACAAATACACTATGATCTCAGCATCTCAACTGCACATTTGAGAAATGATAGAAGGCTAAATGATTGTTCGGCCTCAGTTTTTAAAAGTTAACACAGTTGGGAAAATATAAATGGACATCATTTTCTATTGCACTGGAAGATGGTTTGACCACACGCACTTTCAAACAACAGGTTTAGCAAAGGTGTCAACCTCAGCTCCTCACATAGCCCAGAGGTATGCAGACAAAGATGTTAGAGAAAATAAACTGCTCACTGAAAGGATCACTCACTTGAAAACAGAAGTCGTCATCACAGTTACCCTCCCCATCAGAGGGAAAAGATCCAGACTTTCTGTCTTGACCAAACTGATTTGGGATGGAAAAAGACACAGATACTCTGAGCTGAGCAACTTGTGCACACAGCTAGTCTTTGTGACAGCAACAGAGCACACACCCAGAAGCATGGCTGCACTTCTCCACGCAGTACAGCTGGGGCATACTGGCTGCATTAAAGCTTAGCTGCCTTGGTTCTTCACTCCTTTTTATAGAAAATGTATTTATTTACTTTAATTACTCGTCATTCAAGTCATCTTTGCAGGCAAACATTTTGAGTGAACACTTCAGAGAAAAGCCAAACCCTGTTAAAATAGAGTAAACATAAAACTAGAAGCAAGTAAAACACAAGGGAAAAATAAAGGCAGGCTTGTACACCAGCACTATATTTAGATACTGCTTTACTAGGACTTTTACAGAAACTTGCAAGGCGCGTTGTGTTGATGCTTGGTCCAGCCTTAAAAAGCTCCAAGCAATTCACGCAGCCCTGAAATAGAATTCTGACGTTTTGGACTGCAAACTGCACAAACCAGATACTGTTCAACAGCACAGTGACTGTTTTTCTATACGGCTTCATCACACAGCAATGTTTCCTCGATTAATTTTTATTTTCAGCAGCATTTTTAAACAGCAACTACACTGTATGTCAGACTAATGCACTTTAAGTTTGAAATAACTGAAGAATTAACGGGACAAGACAAGACTCCTGACAATACTACTACAGCAGAAAAGCAGCAGTGTTACTTCTAAGTCTCTGTGTGGAACTGAGGCATCAAATTTGGTATCCATTTGCTTAAAGAAGTCGGTCCCAGAATGGGAAATAAAACCAAACACACACGTGCACAGCGCCAGAAAGATTAACCTGTGATTTGGTTTACTTCCTCCGAACAGCGTATAGCACAGTACAGATTTACATTGTTCATAAGATGCATCCACCCAGTACTATGAGCATATATTTGATTACAAAAGCTTTATGTGGCAACAAGAATCCTGTTCAGAACATCACTACCACAGAACAACAACAACCTTCCACATTCCTATCTCAAACACTAATTTCTCCTCCTAATAACAAAACATTAAAGATAGGAGAAAATGAAGGTATTCTGGGAAGGTGAATAGAAAGAGGAGCACTGGTACAGGACATAAACCCTAGTAATTAATCAAAATAAAACTTAAGCTATTCCTGCAAATTTTAGCAGAGATTCCTGTCCAAGAAGCTTTCAGTCAAAAACAAGCAGGTCATAAAAACAGCAGGTGTTAAAGATGCTGAAGGAGGACAGCAAGTAGTAGTGGAGGAAACAGTTCATACAAATGAGATGACAAATATCCTTGGGCATTTTCTTTATCTTAATGATCACAACTGTTTAAGCTGTTAGTTTCACATCAGCGAAATAGGGTGTGTGGACCACAAGTGGCTAGACAAAGAAGGAACCACAGGAAGTAAGATATGCTTCTGTCTCAAAATAAAAACAGGCTGAGCTCAGTACCAACTGAACATTTTACAAAGGGCAAGCTGTCTTTTAACAGAAGCTTGGTAGGGATGAAAAATGATGGAATAACTTTGCTTTTGCTTATGGGTTTGTTCTTAACAGACAGGGAGAGAAGAAGAGAAACAAAACAAGCATAACTCGTTCCTGCTACATACTACCCCAGAATGTAATAGCCAAGGAAAACTGTCAGGGCTTCACAAACACCTGCACCAGTGACCCATGTGTATAATTAATCTTAACATGATGTTTTTGTAAAGCTGAAAGCAGAATTTGGGAAGCAACATGAGATTTTCCTAGGTGAAGGAAGCATACCCTCGTGCCCACCAACTACCTTTCAAAGACCAAAGCACTCACTTCTGTTTCATGTCTAGCAGATGGGGTCTCACATTCAATTAGGATGCCCCCTTTAACAGGAATCATAGAATCACCAAGGTTGGAAAAGACCTACAAGATCATCCAGTCCAACCGTTCACCCATCACCAATAGCTCCCACTAAACCATGTCCCTCAACACAACATCCAATCGTTCCTTGAACACCCCCAGGGTCGGTGACTCCACCACCTCCCTGGGCATGAGTATGTATGCAGAGCCCAATTCCATTGCAAGGTTAGGTACACTTTTTTCTCTGCCTACAATTAGCATTGGATCTTGGCAAATAGGAGGGGAATACTAAGAAAAAAAAGTACAGTGACTCTTGTCATAGGGTAACAGCATGATAGTCTAGATTTCACATACACTAAATGCGAACCAAAAGACCTGGTTGTGCAACCTTGGTCACTACCCACATTCACTACAAGCAGCTACAGAGCTCACAGTAGCCAGGTCCATCTTCCAATGCCTGCAGGTTTCATCTGAAGCATACAGCTAACCTGAAGTCATGAACACTGGTTGTTCTGCCTCAAAGAGGTAGGAAAGGCCAGAGGAGCACAGGCAGTGAGAATCTCAGGATGTGACACACTCACACAAGGCACACTTCACAGAGCACCACAAAGCACTCCTGTTGTTGTCTCTTGGTTATGAGGATTCGAGCACAACATGTGAGCCTCCTTGCCTCATCTGCCTATCCCACAGGAAAGGATGAGCACTGACAGGTCCCTATAGAATAGCAGCCACTGCTGCTTTTCTGTAACTGCTTCATGGAAACCAAGTTCCCCATGGGATCTGGCAAAAGGCCACAGGTGAAAAAAAAAAATTAGTAAAAGCAGGATCTGCAGCACAGCAGTCTCCCAGTGCACAGGGTTCTCTGAAGAGATTACTGACTATCAGCCAGCCTGAGGGGGCTCTTTGGATGAGAGGCTCTCTCCCAGCAGGCATCGGGATGACACAGACACTAGGTAACAGGCATAACAAACCCCACATACAATCAAAATGCATCAATATGCTTTGAGAACTGGGGAAAAGCAATTTCAGCAACAGGGGAGGGTCTTGTCAGATGACAACATGAACTCTACTATGACTAGCCATGCACAAAACACCATAACACAAGAACAGCCCCTCAACAAGAGAGCTTAGGCCTTCTTCCTCCACTTCAGGGTGGGCAAATGGCACAGGTGGAACCAGCATTGACCAGAGACCATCGCACATGTTGGTATCCCTAAGAACTAGTTTCACAAAGTGTTGACTGGTCCTGTTAATCACCAGGTGCATATAAACAACCATCAGACACTAGTAGCTAACAGGATTCAGGCAATCATGTTGTGCCTTATGCTGAGGAATAAGGAAAGTGATAGGTGCAAGCAGATATTAAAGAAGACTGTGCATTCAAAAGGCAGGTGCCTAAAACCTACTGCTCAGCAGAAACTTGGAATGATCGTACTGCAAAGTACTAAGCTTCCCTCTGGCTGTACAATTTCCTATCCAATCCCATACTTATCTGTCAAGAAAATAACTCCAGATTCAAAATGTCTCTTTCTTTCAGTAAAGACATTTTCACTCTAATCTGCCCCCAAGACAGGACAGGATTGCCTTTCCCCATTGCTTCTCTCTGGCCAGAATGTAAAGATTCTTCTTGCCTAATACTCTCCAAGAACTTCAGACTTTTCTTGCTTAGCTCACAAAATCTGTGAAGATTTCCATCCTTGACAAGTTTTTGTACATGAATATTTTGCTGTCCAAAGTATTTTGCAGAGACAAGAAGAACACTACAGTCTACAGCTGTGCAAATGCCAGGATATTTGGTGTGCAACCCAGGAAGTTGCCCTATGTAGCTCAGTGAAAAATTTTGAGGAGGACACGTCCAGTAAAGATTCTTGCCTCCTTCAAATTCTGTCAGCCATTCTTCCTACATTACTGAGATCCTAAGAAAGCAACAGCATGAGAAGTGCACACAGCCTTCCCTCCACATCTGGAGGTCTACATCAACAGGAGGCCAAGGCTGCCAAGAACCTTCAGACACCATGCAATCAGCTCAGCTAGTTTTGTGGTCCAGCCACAGAACACCACACTGCCATTTGAACCTACCAAACACAGCTCAACTAATGGACCCAAATGCTGAGTACAAAATACACATATTTAAGAGAAAAAGGGAAAAAAGGCATGAATAGAAGTCTTTATGTCAATAGTTACTCTCTATCTGGTTGTTGTGTATTTTAAATCTCTCCCTCTCCATTGCCCATAGTTACTGAGTTTAAGACAAGAGAAGGATGGACCCACCTTGTACATGCCTCTCCTGCCCAGCTTTTTTAAATGTTAAGAAGTTTCATTTAGTTTCACGACTTGTAACCGAAAACTAGCATAACCTACTGTTGCAGCTAGTAATTTTAAAATATTTAATTACTTACAGGGCAAAGCTATCTCCCTGTTCCCAGTGCTGCTCTTTCCCGTTCTCGTGCTGGATACAAGAATTATATATAAATGACATGTAAAGCCAAAAACTTCAATTCTTTAAATAGTAGAGTGTATGAAAGTAATCCCACAGAACAAGATTCTCAATCAGCATTGAGAAGAATTTGCACATGGAAAAAGAAGTGGTATTTCTTGGGATGTCATTACTTGCAAGAAATGGAGCACAGACATCCTGTAGTACTATCCAGAAGAAATGGAAGAAAAACGCGAAGGCTTGAAACTGTAGTTATACAGAAACAGTTGCTATAAAGGGAAAAAAAAAAAGTTTTTCTGCACAAACAAAACAATCTCAATGATTTCTGAATGTTCCTTCAGTACTCCATTGAAACAGAGACTTACTGCAGTAGTGGAATTGAAACCTTTCTCCTGCTTACACAAGGAACACATCAGTGTCAGATGTATAATAGATTATGCATGTGAGTTAATGTCTCTTCTGGCAGTAGTTAATGGATGATCCTGCTAACAAACGAGTGATATAAAAACTCCACTGTAAAGGATAAAAGTAACTTACATGAAAATTGCAAATTAGGAGAACTAAACCTTTGTTTAGATAAGCTACTATCTGCAAGGGTGGGGGGGGAAAAAAGTCAAGAATAGAAGAGCTGATCATAAACAGAGAATTCAATCCAAAGAAGCAGGATGGCAAAGAGAAGGTGGCTTCTCTGAGAAGGACAGCTGGAGAAAAGTAGTCCTGGCATGCAGGAAATCCAAGGCAGAAAGTACTTTCCATGCCTCCACAACTACTGGAAATTAGGAGTATTCCAGTAACTTAAGCTCGGTTGATTGCAGCATTACAGCACTCTGTATGCAATCATACTGCTCTGAAAAATGGCAAAACATACAACACCTTCAAATATCACTTAGTGCCTCCTTCTCTCAAATAATGAACGATCCAACTTGCAAATCTCTGTATCTTGCATACGTGCAAAGTCTGGCTAAAAAAATAACAGCCAGTGATTCACAGAAATAACTGGAAAAGTCTCTAGGAAACTCTCTTTTGCAAGGTTTGACAGCGCGGCACCATGGTTACCAAGACAAGGCATGAAATCCTGCTCTGTATCTAATCCTTTTGTGTTTACGATCTGGGACAACAATTTCTTTCAGGGATGAGCACTAGTATTTAAAAAATACGGCTGTTTGACTAAAGGTCCTCTACGAAATGCAGAGATGCGCTAAACGGATTACTTTATTCACTACTATTAGGACATACAACAGAAAGACAACAGCTGAGATCAAAAGGATAGTTCAGATCTTAAGAAGCAGCTGCAACATTTTGATTTCCTCAATTTCAAGATGGAGATTATATCTCCTTACACAACACAGAATTCTAAGGTAAATAAATAAATTTACAAAATATTTAAGGTCTTTGGGCAAAAGTCATATATTACAAGTAACCCTAACTCAGCCTAACTTAGGCAAGCCGCTTGCTAGAAAGTATGCATAAAACAAATCAATTTCCAAAGAGGAGAGTGTTTGGTAAGTGAATTAGGACAGTCCACGTAGCTAAGGACTGAATTATACAACTCCAGAAAGGGGAGCTTTCAAAACATCATTCAGGAACAGTTGCTTCAAGATAAGAAAAATTAAGCACATTTCCATTAATACAGGTACAAGCAATGCACACCAGCACCATGCACAAAAGTAGGAGTTGGGAATTACATACATGCCAGGCCTTCAAATCTGTGCATATTCCCAGCATCACCAAGCCAAAAGTCACTATTTTGCAAAGAAGTTCCAACAGACATAATACTTTCCTCCTTTTTTATCTTTCTTACTACCATCCCTTCATCCTGCATCCATGCTAAGCAAAAAATAGATAACTGAATAAAATCAAAGCTTTTACAAGGGCATGCAGGAAAAAACTACATCGGTCACTAATCCATAAGGTCTAGGTTTTTAACCCTACATACTCCCTTGAGCTGTGATTTCACAGATGCCAGTCCCAGTAGATAGTCCTGGGATGGGCTTACGCAGTAATTGACTTGGCATCTTCTCGAATGCTTCCATGTATGAAAGGTCACTGTATGACGGCACCCCCCTCTCTCACACATCCTCCACTTCTTTTAAAATCACACTGTCATCGAGCATCACATCCACTGCCAGTGTTGCTGCTGCATGAGGAAGCTTGACAAAGACAAAGCTAGCTTCTGTACGTACCCCTCCACTTGTAGACATGTCGAATAAAGGCAATCTTCTGGTGTCTCACTGTCTACACTGAGCTGCAACCTGCTATGCTTGCTTCTACAGAATGACACTTCAGTAAGTAATTAAAAGAAATCTGTAGGATCTGCGTGCCCTGACCGCCAGGACATACAGCCAGACTGCTCACTCAGCCTGAGCGGGTTCTACCACTCCAGGAGTCCTGTATGTGTAGTGGGAATGCAGCTGGGGCACTGTCATATCCCAGCAGACCACAAATACAGCTTCAGTAGCCACCTGACATCAATTATTTGGTGCCCCTTTTTGTTTGTTTGTTTTGTTATCTCCAATCAATCATTCCCTTTAAATCAAACCCTGGGTTTTCCTGTTGTTAAGAACAGGGATTCACTGCTTCAGCCTGGCTTCCTCTAGGACACGTGGGGAGGAGAGATAAGCCCTCCCTTTCAGTCAGTGCTGCCTGCAGATAAGCACAAGGGCTTTATTATTTTCCACCTGGTCTCTACCAGTAGAACATTAGTAAGGATAATCTGCAAACTTGGAAGGTTGAGGAGTTGAAAAAACAACTGCTACTGCAGTGAGTCCCAGCTCACTAACATGGTCTAAGCAATAGGGCACATTATTTTAGGCTCAGGAAGCGACCAAATCTTAAAATTCCACAGGAAAAAAAATTACTTCTCCTCCCAAGCAAAACTGAGAACAAATAGCTGACCACACATCACCATTCTTTGGAGAGCAACAAGTACTGCCAAAGCTTTTTAAGCTCGTACTTAGCAGCTTTAATTCCCTTTAAGGCAAAGGAATCTGAAGACCACAGCCACACAGATGAGGAAGCTTTGCCACCTCATCCTTGGCAGAGAAGCACAAGTAGCAATGCTTAAAAATGTCAGAGGGGCATTTAAAAATAAACTATAGTTCTGGTGCTTCAACCAATGCCAGGAAATTCCAAGTCCTGCCTCTTACTTTGTCCCAAAGTACAATGGTATAATTTATGAGGGGTGTGTGAAAAGTTTTTTGGTGCACCTTCACTGAATATGCTGTTGCCCGCTGGTAGAGAAACTGCATTCTACAAAGCACAGAAGCCTAAACTCTTGATTTCTTATTACCTAAACCTATAGTGAAACAGACACCACTTTAAAACTTGATTTTGTTTTCTATCTTGTACCTAGATCGTGCTGTAGTTCTTAATAAACATCTTCCCCAGAATATCTTAAGAGACCTTTATGAGAAATACACAAGCAAATTAATGAATTCCAACACCCATTTCAGCAACTGTGTTTCTCATTTGTGCTCATGCTCTGCATTCTCCAGTGCTTTTATGTTTATTGCCACATTCCTAAAGACAGCTATCAGCATGGCAATTGCCACTGTAAGACTTGATTCCTTCTTTAGACTTAGGATGAAAAAGTCTCAGAAATGAGATACAAGAAAACGAGCCAGCACTATCAAACATTTGGAAATTCTTAGTCAAACAGCTGAGACAACATTTCCACACTGGAAGAATGTGCTCTGTTCATCAAAATGCTGCCTAGCACTTGATGTGAATATCGCATTTCCCTCTGTGCCAACACTTCCAAGCTGGATTCTCCAGCTAAATCAAGTCCTGTATGGAAGCTCTTCAGCACTGATCTAGCAGCTAGTTTGCATTTCAGAGCCATTTCGAATCTGAACGCATAACACACCACAACACTTACTGCGGGATTATACATTCACAGGCCTGGTTTCTCCCTCAGAGATTGTTTCTTTTTCCTAATGAAAGGTTTGAGATCTTTATAGTATTTCTTTATTCTGGCCTAGAAAGAATTGTTTAAGATTTTTTTGCAACTTGAGAAAGTCCTTTTTTTTTTTTTTTTTTTTAAAGCCACTGGGTCTATATGTCAGAACACATAGTTAGAAGAAACACAGAAAGGGCTACTCCTCTGCTAAAGCCATGTATCCCTTAAAAGATATGAAAGTCATTTGCAAAATAATCCAATTTAAAACACAATCAAACCTCTCCTCCAGAAACACAAACACACAAAGCAGGATGCTCTCAGTATGCACACACAGGCACTGCTAGGATCTGCCCATAATTTGACTTAATTTGATTCCTTATACTGTTTATGTAAAATAAGGCATTTGGACAAGCAAATCCAAATATTTTGTTTAATCAGCAGCCCCCCAAGAGTGTGATACAAGACTGCCTGTCAATTTAGGAAAAAAAGCAGTAAAGGTACGCTATTTCATTTAAAATAAAATGAAGAAATACTCATAATTAAAATAAGCAGGGAAGCCCCCTTCAGTAAGAAAAAGGAGCAACCCTGGGGCAAGTCATTGAGAACTGGTTTAGATTTGACAAATTACACAGTAAGCTTAGGGGCTACACAAGCAGTACACTGTGCAGTATACACAGATGGGGAAGACCACGCAGCACATATATCAATGGATAGCCTACAACGTGCAATTAAATATTTAGTGAAATTAGGGCCTGCATGAAGCTCTGAAGGAGCTCTTGCTTCCTTACAGTGTGACTCTGGAAGAAAAGGCATACATTAATTAGCTTTTGCACAGATTCTGTACTCGGTAAGGGTGGCTTCCATCTTGTAGACATTTACATGGTTAGTAGTGGCAGGGGAAGATGTGATGTTCCGGGTGACCAAACAATTCCACAGAAGTCTTGCATAGTTAGCATGTGAAAAAGTTGCATGGTCTCAAAGGCTTAAAGGGCCTGATTCTTACACTGACCACACAACCAAATCTACACCACAGACATCACTGAATACTAAATCATCAGCACATCAGTAAATGAGATAGTCCATGTCTTCCTGAAACAAGAGCTTTCAAGGAACTCACACGCTATGCATGGCACAGAAGTGAGAAGGTCTTGCTGCTGAATCACAGAAAGATTTTACACACTGGGATATAAAAATAAGGTATCAAGCGTTTAAAATGTCTTACAGTGTTAATTCGTACATGGCAAACTGCAGTATCAAAACTACATCCTTCATAATATATGTGAAGGAGTGTGTCTGTCTTGCTCTTAGACCACTATAAAGAGAGATTTCCTAGAGAAGGAGCCTCTCAACATTGTTACAAGAAAGCAAGCAAGACCAGACTGCAACAACTACCCCATGAGTACAGTAAGGAAACCATGCATGCACAAAAATGGTGTGGGCCACCAACTTGTACGTGCATTTGTCTGCAATTACAAGTTAATACTCAACAAATTCTGAAGACATTAGCCACCTGGAAAGTACAAAATAATTTCTCAGCACCAGAAAAAACAGCTGTCTGAGGACTGCTGCACTGACAGAAGCCTTTTTCCCCCCTCTGACAATAAGACATCAAGTGACAATAAGAACATCAAGCTGTAGGAAAAACAGACAAGACAAGTTTGAGCTGACATTTATGGAGTGGGAGGGACGCACAGAGGTGGTTCAGAAGACAGTTACCCCAGAGACAACACAGACCAAACAGGATGAATGCCAGATTGAATGAAGAATCCTGCCAGATTATAGATCCCTAGGTATTTACAGGTTGCACATCATCACAGGAAAGAAAGGGGCAACACACCATTCCTCATACGCTGTCTCTCTGACACATGCAAGTAGGAGGTTCTGCAGGTATGCCTACAGCCTGAGTTCTGAGTCCATCAGAACTACATTCCCAGAGAGAATGCTGGACACTTAAGGCAGGAAGGTGCAGCTCCTAGTAGAGGTCAGCTTGCCAGTCCAGTCTGATAACACTGTGGGAATAGCTCTGCTGCACCAGCACAAGGACCCTGGCTGGCCGCTAGCTCTGAGCCAAGTCACATTACTTAGGCCTTCCCAAAGTCAGCTCATTTAATAAATCACCCTCGCGTCATACCAGTTTTCAGCTTCATCATTAAAGGTCATTTCACCATGAGCCTGATGAGCTGTAAGATCAGACTGGAAAAGAAATGTTACACAAAACTCCACCCAGCTATTTCATTATTTTTCATTTTAAAACTCAGTTTTCTTGCTAAAAGAAGACACACTTAGGGATTAAGGATCCCTAATTAACCATCATCACTGAGGAACATACTGATTCAGTTATGACAATTTAGCTTTAAAATATTCTGGAATCAAATTTTAACGGTGTTATACTCTGCAGATCAACTTCCTTTGAGTAAAAAATAATTCTTTTTTTTTTGCCTTACGTTCACACGTGCAGATTGACACATGAGATTCAGTTTTTGAGAGCTGATACTATAAGGCTTTTCTAAATCACCAAGTTTCACCCAAGCAATGACTCAAACATGCCAAACATACAGCTTTGAAGAAGCTTTTTTCAGGATTCCATAGGTTTACGTGACAGATTTAGACTTTCAAGGTTGTAGTGCACTTCCAGACACTTCAACTCACACAGAAAATCTATATTCCCAAATCAAGTTTATCAGCATTTTCTGGCCTGCATTTCAGCAGACTACGGTTAAGGCAAAGGCAAGAAACAACCTGATGCAAGAACCACCTTCTGTTTTGGCAACGAGATGGAAACAAAACTAAAATCAAACCAGAAAAACATGATAACAGATACTAAGTGTTAGCTTAAGAGGCACTGATTTCAGATGTGCAAAGTTATAAAACTGATTGTGCACCAGAGGAAAATAAGCCATTATTCTATTCCCATTTACTAGTAATTTCTTGGCAGATCACACAAAGATTTTCAAGAGAAACATAACTGCAATGAAAGAAAAAAAATCATTTTTGTTTCATCTTTAGAATTTTCAATGAAGGTCCGAACAGTGACTTTACCAAGTTCTATAAATCCAAACTATATCAAAGTAATTAAGTAACATTTTTTTCTTAAAATAAGCAGAACTATGGTATCCTTAGCTCATCCCTCAGGAACCTGAGATAGCACACACTGCAGTGCCTAAACAAAGACTACAGACAGAAAGCCTGTGCTTTCCAGAATGGTTGCTCCTTTGCACCAGCCTTTACCAAAAGAGCTCCTTTGCACCCAATCAAAAATACTATTCTGTCTTCTGTACTCCTCCTCTCTGCTTAGAAAATGGATGTATTTCTAGGGTAAGTTTTTCATGAGATGCTCAGAACTGACTTCACTCTCATCACTTCAAAAGTGATTAAAACTTTTAAATGACAGAGTACCAGTGAGACAATGCACAGAACTTTTCAAAAGCTGACCAGACCCCAAAATCCTATCCTTAAAAATACATAAACCTTGTTCCATACATGCACACTGATCTTGACAAAGGCACTTGTACCCTAAAAATCAATCTACAGTTCTTTGCCAAATGGATCTGCATAGCTGGTTGAGGAATTCCCATCTTGCTGTGCTGCACAGAAAACGTGAGAAGCCAACAGCTTCATAGTATGCACCAGAAGGTAGAAACCCCTTCAGTTGCTCTTCTCTGTAGCAGAAATCCCACTCAGTTCCCAAGAAAACAGTATCGGAGCATTCACCCCCTGCCCAATTTACTTCTCTCCCCTCCCCAGCACCTGTAACAGCAGTACAAGTTCCTGAACTACTGCCGAGCTGTCAGCTGTGCCCAGGAAGCAAGCAGACAGACATCTTTTGTGCATCTCTCACTTGGCAGCTGCAGAGGAGAGGTGTGGGGGCAGGGAGGAGGGTGTTCTCCCCTGACACACCCAGGGGAGCGCATCAGCATGGAAAAAAGGACTCAAGAAATCAGGGGAGGCAACAGAACAAACACGCAGATGCCCACGTATTGACATCCTCTCCTTCCTTTCGGCTTTCAGTTACTTATTCCAAGGGCTATTTTCCCAATCGTTAGAGGAAATTCCAAGTCCACCTCAGACTGGAGAACTTAAAAAAAGAAAGCATAAAGCACAATACAACCTTGTCTGTTTGCAGCCTTCCTGGGATTCAGAGGAGAAAAGCCTTTTGAGAAAGCATCTTAGCCCCAGTAACTCACAGCTTCCACCATCAGCCTTCGGTAAGATGCAAGTGACGAGTGAGTGGGACAAGCCAAAAGAACCAGGGAGCACCCTGCAAGCAGTGATTTGTTGCCATAGGATCTCAGTCCTGCCCCACAGCCTGGCAGCCAGAAAGCAGATACCATAACCCATTATGGTGTGCAGCAGGCTTCCATACCACAGACAACAGGTGGATCAGCACAAATGGCAAGTTAAAAACTCAGAAGAAGCAGTAGAAAAGCAGGTGGCTAGCTCAGCTGACCCAATCTGGAACTGAACTCAGCAAGTTACCAGGATGGTGGCACAGCAGCAAATCATCTAAGCAGCAGGAAAAGCTACAGTCTTCCCCAGAGCTCAGAGTTTGGTTTTTCAAACATGGAATTAACAAGGTTGAAAAAGACCTCCAAGATCATCATGTCCCTTAGTACAACATTTAAGAGTTTCTTGAACATCTCCTGGGATGGTGACTCAACCACCTCCCACTCCAGAGCCTGAGCATTCTTTTGGAGAAGACATTTTTCCTCATACTCAACCTGAACCTTCCCTAGCACAGTTTAAGGCCATTCTCCCAAATTCCCATGAAATGACAAACTAGCACAGTAACAACAGAACAATCAATACAACACATTTAAATGACATTTACCAATTTCTGCAAAGAAAGCATGTTCCCTTTTCAATTTTTTTTCTGCACCTTCCCCTACTACTCTATGATCCTCCAGCTAAACAATGACTATCCCTCTAAAGCTCAGTAAGCAGTGAAACTCAAATGCGTACATAGCACACTCAGGCACTGGCTCATCCTGCAATTTTCAAGCTAAATAGTTACACTCTATAGCACAATTCAGTTAATTAACACCAGATTAGCTTTGACAGCACCGTCTGTTTTTTAATTATGTCAGCTGGCCTACCAGCTGTTTTCTGCAAGTATGCTTGCACACTAAAGAGGCAGGTCAGGCAGCAGAAGTTTGGGCTCTAAACTCCTTAGATTAACAGGGGTTAGATGGGACAAATACATAGGCACAAGTACTTTGAAAAAGACATGAATGGAAGTGGAGCTGCGCAGAGGCCAGAGTCCAAGAATCACCCAACCAGTAAGAATTTGAGAAGTACATTTACAAGCAAGAGATAACCAGTAACTGAAACAGGCAGAAACTCCCTGAAGAATTCACACAGGCACACTTCTCCATCACTGTCCTCCTTGCAGTTAAATAAACAGTACCATGGATCCATAATCCACCAACCTAAGTCTTAAGAAATCAAGAAATAAGCAGTTTTTCTACACGCTCTTCTTGATTTGTTTTATCAAGCCCAAACTTCACAGCATCCAAGCTACTGCCACATTACACACAACAATCAGCCACCAGATTTCATGTGAATGTATGCTAGTGTGAGAGAGATCACTTCTATTACTATAATTCCAGTTCAGAACAAAAGGCTTAAACATTCTGATCCATGTAACTTGTTTCCTCCCTCTGGCTAGTACACAGCTGCTGGAGTTCCCTTATCCATGTAGATTTAAATGCATGTGCCATGCCCAACACAATTCAGGAATGGCATCCAAAATGAATTTAACTGTAACAAGGGAGCTCAGCCAGAGCTCTGCAGCACTTTTGTCCATTCCTTGTGACAAGAGCAGCCTCGAAGAGGAGTGCAGACACCTACAGGCAGCACCGCATGGACTTGTTCTCCATGCGTTAAGTTCAAATTGCCTTGAAACTTTATAACAGAAATAATAATCTTCCACAAGACAGAGGTGAAAAGAGGTAAAGCACAAAGCACACACTGAAAGGATCCCCTTCAATTCAGGCCTTCTTGTATTTCAGTCCAACAGGACTCTGCACAGTCAGAAGACAAAGCCCATTTATCATCCACAGAGAGGTGGATCAAGAGAAGGCAACTGAGAAAGGCTGGACCACAGCATGCTTTAGAAGTTCCCTGTTTAACAGTTCTAGGTGAGCAGGCTTCACTGCTCCAACAGCTATTCATTAAGCACTTGTTATTCATAGATAGCAAGAGGACTCTAGAGACTTTCTGACACTTCACTTTCATTCACCCTTAAGAATTCTCTCTGCAGACACTCCATCCAATACACACTGAAAACCATGGCATGGAAGGAATTACAGTACCAACCACCTGAACTGGCAAGATGACTCTCCCTTTCCACCATCCATTATCCAAATTTCTGGTGACTCTGAGCCTTTAACCTTTCCAACCAGCAATGCGATCCCTTCTGAAATACTCCTGTGTCCATCATAACTTTCTGCCCCGCCCCTGCAAAAAGTAAGTCTGATGGCGTGTTCCCAAATGACTGAAAGACAATACATAAGGAACAGCTTGTTCTCACACCCAGAGAAAACTGAAGGCCTCTACAGCCTACAAACAATACATGAATATAAATGAAACAATCTCAATATAAATGACACTCAATCCAAAACTTACACCTGTAATCAAGGCAAGACAAGTGGTTTTTCGCTCTTTAAAAAACCAGTCAGACCCCAGCTGTCAGGACTCCAACTGCGGGAGCTCAAGACAACTCCATGGTAAGCTCCAAGATTAGCTACTCTTTCTCCTGCTTTGCTGGGGGGCTGCCTTTATTTAGAGCTTCTTCCCTCCCTTTCACACTAGTCATTTCTAAGGGATTGTGCTTCCTGTTTTCACTGCTCTGTTCCCATTTGTCATTCATCGCAGCCATTAGAGTAGGAGGGAAGCACAGGAGAGCAGACCAACACAAAGCAAACCTTTACAGTTCAGCAAGCAAGGGATGAAATATCATCCCTTCCCCCTTCAACCTCACTCTCTCTCACAACCCCTCGGAAATGTTATGTGACCATGTTTTATCCTCCGGCATATACCCAGGCACTAACAGCTTTTGCAGGTCAGAGATTTCAGGATGGATCAGACAGGCAGCCTATTCATACTGGCTTGGAACAGCTATTTACTGTCCCTCAGGCTGGTCCAGTTCACATCAAGAACAACTAGGTCCTGAAAACCCCTGCCTATTTCTTGTAGCTAGAAATGATAGCACAGCATTTTTCTGTGATGAAAGCAGAGAAACAAAACCAGATAGCCTTACTTGTTACGCTGCTGACCTAAAGACATTCCCCCCCCCCTTCTTCTTCCAAGAGAAAGCATAGTTAAAAATAAAAATAATTAAAAACACCACAAACTTGTAACAATTTAAAAGGAAGCAATCCACAGAACTCACCTTTTCCTCACGTCTTCATTTGTACCTTCCTTAGCAGCAACCTCACAAACTATCTTGATGAAAGCTGTACTCAGTAACTCAGATCCCTCTCAGTACACTTGTAGCAGTTCTGCAACTACAGAAGTACAATGATCCCCAGGAACAATAAGCACACAGGGCATCAAAGGTTAAGTGCAGCAAAAACAGCTGGTTTAGAGCAGATAAGGGTTATTTTAACTGTTTTAATACCCTCACAGGTATCTCCAGCTATTTACTCTCTCTTCATATGCTCTTTATCATAGCCCTGCTCCTGATCAGTCACCTGAGACTTGCAAACACATATGCTATCCATGAAAAATAAACACTTTTAGCATAAGTGGAGCCAGAAGCATGCCTCCCAAGTCCATTAGGCCCCTCTCACAGTTTATCCACTCCTATTCATACAATGCACAGCTTCCCCAAGGCTGCTGCTACAGATGTAACCTTCCTCCCTCTATTCTCTTGATCACATTGCAAAGTTGTCCTAGAGGAAATAATGCACCGTATCAGCAGCAGATGATGGCCAGGGGATGGATGGAAAGGCAAGACTGAAAAGCAAACTCGGAAATAAAGAGCATTTAGTTTCTTGAAAATAGCTGAAGATACAGCTCAATGATATGGCTGAGATAGTCTGAGTAAGCGTTCATTCGTGTAGCAGCAAATCATACATAGAAAGAATTCTTACCCAGGGATCAGACAGCAATTAGGGGCTTTAATTAGGCTCAGGATAGAGTGGTCATCACCAAAGATGAAACTAAACACATGTGAAACTGAACCACGGACAGCATGTACAGACAGGATACCAGTAGAGACTGGGATGGTAACGAGCACTGAAAGAGAGAAAACCACCACAACCAACCCTCAAAGAGGCTAGCCAGAGTCTGCAGCCATCTCTAAGAAAAAGAAATTTCTGTTCCCAAGCGTGGGGCAGAAGCAAACTTAAACTCATGGACCTAGAAAAAAATGAACATATTTCAGTAACCAATGATAAAGCAACTAAAATCATAGCAAAGATCAGGAAATGGATTAGACTCAGTATCTGACAGGTCAGCTTGCACATCTGGGCAAGAACAAGAATAACACTGAAGATAAAATCAGTTTCCCAATGCAAAAGTCAAGTTTTCCCTTCCACTGCATTAGCAAGAGGAAGAATCCTACCAACATCAGCTCGAAATAGGCATCTACTCCTCTCTAAAAAACTATGCTATTCTGGAAGACTACCACGAACCTGCAATTCATGGCACCCTGATGTCTGTTAATACAGAATAAAAGAATCATTAGGGTTGGAAAAGACCTCTTAGATCATCTAGTCCAACCACCAACTCATCACTACCATGCCCACTAACCATGTCCTTCAGTTCCACATCTACCCTTCTCTTGAAAACCTCCAGGGATAGTGACACCACCATTACCCTGGGCAGCCAGGGTGGATGACAGCAGGGGGCTACAACTGCAGAGTTACTCAGGAGAAAACTAAGAGCTGCGCAGGCACTGTTCCACTCAGGTGGTACATTCCTGACAGCTGGGTATTTCTTTTTCCTTTGAACATTACCACCTTATTTCTTGCTAGTACTGTAAACAGACTCACCACAAAGGCTTACAGAGCTCCTGAATCAGAGCAGTGAGAACTTACTTAGAATTATGAAACCTTCCTTAAGAAGTAGAACAAGCAAGGGCCCCAAAAAAGGAACTTTAGAAAAAAAAATAATAGGAGAAAAACACCACTAAGGACCAAGTTGCATATACAGACCACCAAACAGTGAGAACCTAGGCAAAGCCACAGCAAGGAAGATACTGAAAATATCTAGGCACCACTGGTAAACCACAATCACAGTGAAGTTGCATTCCTTTGCTGAGTAAGTACACCAGCTTCTCCCACTCTTCATGAGAATGTTAATGAGACCTACCTGGAAGGCTTTAAAATTTAGGGGGAGTACTGTTACAGCAGGAACTTAATGTGTTTCAGATTGACCTTCTAACCAGTATCTTCGCTGTGAATGTACCTTTCCAAGAAGCCTGGGGGGGGAAGAAAAAAAAAAAACAACAAAAAACAACACCCACCAAAACCCCATAGACACCTCATCCTAAAAACACCAACATGCAGATCTGCCTTCAGAGGAATCCAAATAAGTAAAGCTTGTTAGTCTAGAAGTCAATTCTGTAGCATGTGAACACCAGAATTTGTTTAATTAGTCTCCTTTCTTGTTGCCAGCTAGAGATTGGTCTGATTTGTTAAGCAAACTCTACTGTGGAATGCACTGGACTTCCCTGAAATATTCTTCCACCACATAATTTCTCTATTACAAAGTATTCTCTTAAGTAGAAAGTGCTGCTTGCACTGCTGTAAGTGAGAAAAAGACAAAAGCCTGGATTCTGCTCTGCTAGGTGCTATAGGAATGTTTGGGCAGAAAGACAAAGACCCAAGAGCTTCCTAGTAAGGTGTCTGGTAATAGTACACAATCTACTGTATAGTTGCAGTCCATTTACATTCATTAGTAATTAAAAATACTTGTTGGGTGGATTACATAAAAATCACCAGTATGGTTCTTTATCTTTTAAGTATGTGTGAGCAGGAGAATAAAAAGCAGCAATAATGGAAAGACAACATGGTTTGTGGATTTAACTAGCTCTCCCCTTTAGCTAGCTACTGCAGAATTCCAGCAGAACTGGATAAAACAAAGGTTAAACCATACTTATCTAATGACCACAGATGGAGATGAGCCAGGATAAAGCGTATTCAGCATCTACGTTGCCACGTCACTTGCAGATGAGACGTACAGACCGTCTCAGAGATCAAGTTCTAGATTTGAGAACAAAAGCTCAGGGTCCATATCCCAGACTTATCACATGTAGATGATTGTCCATGCCTCAGTTTACCTGAGTAAGCAGGGCTATTAGCAGTTTAACTTCTTCATGTTTCTGAAACACCTGCAGATCCACTGAGCAGATGAACTCCTATCATTATGAGATCACTAGTAACTAAGCTGGAAATTAAAAGCCAATTTTAATAGCACATATGCTTCTTCTTTTGCAGAGATAATCACACAGACTGAGATATTTCCCCTTCTCACTCGCAAGGCGGGTACAGGATGCTTATATGTATTTTTTTAAACCCATTCTCCAAAACAGTACTTTGTAATGTTAGAATGACGAGTTATTCTTTTTAAGCTGTGCAAATAAATGAACCTACTTACAAGTTTCACAGATTTTACTATAATTAAAAGTATATTTCAATATATTGAAAAAACAACAACAAAACAAGATTAGAAAGTAAAGGCGAGGGGGCTTCCAATGTCTTTAACAATGCTCCTCTCTACAGGCCTCCTCTGAAAAAACATTCACCCATCCAATTTTTGCCTTATCAGGAACCTGCTACATTCCCAAGAGCTGTGCTCAAGGTTGTAATGTTCTTTTCCAGGCATTTTTGCTGACTGTTTCACTGCCAAATATGGTCTTTAGCAGGATGCACTTGTTCGTAAGAACTCAAAACCTGAGACATTAAAACAGGGCTGCACAGCATGCTGACAGAAAGAAGCAGGCTCCCGTTTACTTCAACCGAGGGGTTTCGCCTCGTGTATTTTTAAAACGAAAAACTGATAATTGATGTTCGTCTTCACAGAATCCTTTGATCCAAAAGCAAAACAAAGGGATGCATACAGAAGCACATATGCCCTTGGGGTGAGCCATGAGACAACTTCAACTGTGTCAGGTGGAGAAGAGAGGACAGAAAGAATACAACTTTTCCCCTTGAAAAAGGGGAATAACATCTCACAAGCAGAGCTACTAGATGTCTCAGATAATACTCAAAGTCAAGTTGTAGATGGCATGATGGTAAACAACATAAGTGGTTTGCTACTCCTAGAATTCCCCTATAAATAGCAAGCCAACCCCACTGCCTACAGCACTGCCTGACATCTCCCAGGCACACTTGGTATGCATGCAGCATTATGACAGAATTTGACAGCAGCAGGTTTCACTTGGAGCCATCTTCAAGGACATAACTATGCAGTTAAATCCACTTAAACTCTCAACACAGTATCAGAATAAACCTGTTGGAGGGATTATTATACTAGTTGATTTCTACAACAGTTGTATTTGTTGCAAAAAGTCTTTAAATGATTCAGAGATAAGGAAATCACCTTGGGCCAGAGGCCTGATGGAGCATGCAGGTAGGACTCATGGGCCTAAGAGAAGAAAACAGCTGTTTTAAAAAGAGATTTGGCAGAAGGGAACCAGTTCCATCCATGCTGAGTTGTTCAAACTGGCTCAGATATTACTCCTGTTTCAGGAATACAAGGAGTGCTCTGGGCACAGTGAGTCAGCAGGGTGGGGATTCTTCTCCATGTTTGTGGGCTGAGCAGGAACAGAAAAAGAAAAAAGAAAAGCTGGAAGCCAGAAATGTAGCACCTGGCTGCTCTAGAGACAGGAATTCAGAAAGCTTTGTCAGAGGAGCTCAGAAATCTGTGGAGATCCAACACTGACAGGTAAAAACAGATGTGAATCAAGTCAACATCATAAATAGAATAGAAAATATAAACATATTTCAGTGCTGTAAGTAAGCTAGCTGTACTTTTCCTGATTACCATTTCTCTCTCCTTATTCTAGACAAAGCTGTTAAACCAAATTGTGCTATTTTACCCAAGTTTTATTTGCAGTCAGGCTAGGAGAACAATTATTTCAAAACTAACAAGCGTAAGAGAGCCTAGAACTTCCTGTCTGCAAAACACTCATCAAGAGAAAATATTCACATACTACAGTTATTAGACAATATTGTAGATGTCTTGGTATAGCAATTATATCATAAAAATAACACAAAATCTTAGCCCATGACCATTTGGATATTCCTCTAAACAACATGCTGCAAGTTACCCAAGGTGATTTGATTCAGTCTCCTCTAAAAACTATGCTAATCTGGCACAGAGTCCTTCTTCCAGATAATTTACAACCTGAGCATACTTCCAGAAGAAGCTAGAGACTTTTTTTAGTTTTCATAAAAAGAAGGTAATTGTATCTTCTTCTCCATTATCTTCTGGCCACAGTCAATATAGCTGATGATGCAATGATGAAAAATATGAAGTGCTTACATAGACAACTGAAAGGGGAGTCAGTTGCATAGACGAGAACATCGTCCTGTCTGTTTTACAAGTAGTGACAGAAAATACACCTTCACTCTTATTTTCAGTTCTAATATTCAGTGTGTGTTTTACAGTGGAAGTGTATTTAAAACACCAGCAAACCCTCAGGTAGCATTCTTCCCTCCTCCCCCTCCCCCCCCACCTTCAACTGCAGAAACAAAGCATCAGACCAGGGAAATACATACTCTGCTCAAAAGATACCCCAAATCTCTTCCTGAAATCCAAAAGCAGCTGGCTAATTAGAAGTAAAATTTCTGAAGTTAAACATGACTTCTCAACATTAATGTTTCCATTGTTATCTGAATTACCAGCCCCAGAATCCCAACAGACTGGGATTTAGGCACACACTGTCTTCACAGCATTATGCTCTCTCCCCTCCATCATCAACCAATCAGATGTGGCTGCAACACAAATATCTGTGGCAAAGATGGATGGGATCCATGGCTAGAAGGGTTTGTGTTATGCTTTGGGGAGGGGGAGTGATTTTTTACTTGGTTTTGGTCTGGAAAAAAAAAAAAAAACAAAGCAACAAAAACAGATGAATTCCCTGATGCAGTTCCCTGTGCAAGCCTACAAATGAACAGTTGTTGGCACAACTGACAGGGCAGCACGCCACAGCATGAAGCACCATCACTAAAGACAGTTTAAATCAAGACAGCCTCAAGGGGCAGAATACAAAAATACTGGAAGGCACACAAATGTATTTTTTAAGTCAAGGCAGCTCTTGCTTTGAATCTTAAAAGCACTACAGAGTAGTAAAATAGAAATCAAAATATACACAGAATGAAACACGGTCATAGGCAGGCAAATGCAACCCAGATTTTGAACTTAATTACTTGCAGCGGAAACCTGTACAAGTTAATATGAGCAGAGAATCAATAAGGAAGAAATGAGAGAGAAATACTTGAAGAATTGTTGAAATCAGTAGAAGGGCAAACCTCCAGCACAAGAACTGTCTTTTTTTTTTTTTTAAAACAGTATTTTCCTTTAAATTTATATATGGATATAAACTAATTTCTAGCTATGTACATACAAAGAGTATTAATCTATTTTTCCAGCTAGGAGTAGTGTGATACTTCCTCATTAAAACACTTGGAAATGCGTTTATGCAAATCACTACACAAGATAAAAGCCCTCTACAAACACAAGACCAGCTTTTCTTTTAAAGTTCACTTTTCATCCTTCACATGTGTTTGAACAGTATTTGTAAATGACTGTTTTCCTACCACTGACAAAACAAAACAAAAAACCAAATACTAATAAAAAAGCCTATTTGCAACATGAATCATCCCTATGAGGCAAATGCTCATTAATGGGAAAAACGGAATGTTTTCTCAACTAGTTGTTGTTTTAAACAAAAAAGAAAGTTTGTCACAAAGTTTAGGTGGAACTTTATAAGAGTGCTTGTATTCTTGCATCAGTACATATTTGCACACATATTGAAACCACACTGAAACATCTGAATGCAGAATAAAAGAGTTAAGATAAAAAAAACTTCCTTTTCCAATCTTTCTTATGCACACGTATGTAGAGAACACATTTACAGAATGGTCATGTCTCCTCCCTCACTTTAAGTGGAGATACTGAGATTTTATACAGTTACTGAAATGAAGAATGGGCACTAACAGCGGAAAGATGTATAATCCTGCATCTCCAGTATAAATTTTGTTATATTTAAACACTGAGTGCAAAACAAAGAAGCCCCTAAATCGTATTAGTACATATTTTAGTTTGACCAGATGGTGAGTCCACAACAAATTATGTGTAGGTCAGTGCTCAAGCCTGAATAACTTTGGGGTAGCCAAGGTCAGGTGTAGGGCATGTTTGCTGAACACAAACAGGACGGGTCATTCACATCCCAACAGCTCCCATCACCTCACAGTGTAACAGAACTTATGTTTGCTACAGACAATTGCCCAGCTGAGCGAATGGCACCTTGCTCTGTTGTCACAGATGCCCTAAATATGTAACAGACATTTCTCTCTCTAACCAAAATGCACTTTGACAGCCCTACTTCAGAAGGCTGGACAAACTGAAAAAAGCCGATCTGACGTTTTCATGCAAACATCATTTTGTCACTTTATCTTCTCTTTTTTTGGTTTTTAGGACAGCAGAAGCAGTGTGGCACAAAAAAATAACATTGAAGTAAAAACACTTCCCAAACTGCAGCCAGTGTTTCCATAGCACCCATCCAGGAGGCACAGCATCTGACATGTACAGATAATGCTGCATCCTAGAAGGTAGGTAAATCTTTAAATCAGAACTGTTTTTGAATTGCCTACCCAGTGCAGCTCTTGACTACACCTGCAGTATGGCTGCATGCATGCATGCAGTTTTAAAACGTTTATAACCTAGGTCTGTGAAAACCCTATTTGTTCATTGAAGTTTATTGAAGAGATCAAGCCTACCATTCAAAAACCAAGGTATCTTGGGAAAACCTGTTTCAAGCAGCTCTGCAGAAATATATAGCTAGTGCTGCTAACGTCACAGCTAAACAGTTCACTAGAAATTCCCTGGCCTCAGCAAAGGCCAGATCCAGCTCTCTGCGAGATAGTGTTTTATCTCTCTGATAGTAGCCATGGTATGCCTATTTCTAAGCGCAACAAAAACAATAATAGACCAAGCAAGAAAAGAATTCATGAAGCTCTCTTATCCCTTCCTTGATAGTTATTCAAAACCCAACCTCTTTTCCATTAGGATAATATTTTTTCCTGATGGGAACCCTGACCCAACAAAAACAAAAACAAGAAAACACTAGAAAATGCAAGCTGACTTCAGTTCTGCAACCACGTAGGGAAAATTCATGCTTTCAAGTAGATTTTTACTGGAGGCGTCCATCAGTGCCCTAATCCCCTGCAGGCACACAAGAAGCGTCCTACGGAGCTGTAAGGTGCTCTAGTTACTGCCTGCCTCCACAGCACAGGTATGGGAGCGCACTGCTGCTAGGCACAGCCCGTTCCTTAATTACTTTAGGGAGTGCTGCATTTTCTCCATAGCATTATTTCAGAATTATTTCACCTGTTCCCCTCCCTGGTGGAACTTTTTAGCATAGAGCAGGATTTCTCACTCCTGTTAGACTCAGAACACAAACAAAAGTATAAAGACAAAATCAATGTCAGGGAGCTCTCGAGCTGATAGTTGAGGTGACTAATGCAAACATCGTGATGCTATCACCCATTGCAGTATTCAGATGTTTCAGTAAGAAGACATTAGAACTTTCTAGTTCATCTCCCTCTACAACAGCCTTGCTAAGATTGCCTGAAATTTACCCCTCCCTCTGAAGTGCAAGTGGCAACAGGTCCTTCCATCTCCTACACCTTCCTGCCTGTTCCCTCACACTGATACTGTCTCTTCCCAAGACTTACAGCTCTGTTCCAAGGTGCTCCCTCCCACTATACCCCCATCCTCTGTAAGAAAGACAAAGGCAGCAACCAGAGAAGAAGCAAATCATATTCTATAATACTGCAGCAGCAAAAAAATCAGCATCAGCTTTCTGGCTGATGCTGGTTACAAAATTTCTGGTAAGTTTTCATGGTAACCAATACCTGAAGCCCCACTCCAATAGCTCCAAATCTTTAGTCTGTTTTAGCCATCAGTGATCAGCTCACTTTCTCAGCATATTATTTTCTGAAACTTCCAATGGTAACATCAGTACTGACCATTAAAATTTTTCCAGCAACAGAGCTAGGCTAGCAGGAAACAAAAAATGAAGACTGCTCCTGAGACAGCTAGATGCTAATAGTCACAGAAACATGCTTTTCTATGTCTCGACCATACTAAGCACCATAATCTAATCTCCCCTGGGAACCCCTGAGCCCAGCCAGGCTGACAGGCCATTGCTGTATCTCTGGGCAAGATCACGCATTGCTATGTAATTGCGGACTGCAACAGATACAGTGCTCTGTTTGCATGCTACACCTTGCTAGCGACAATAGACCAATCACGTTTATTTTTTAGCAGCTCAGATACATTTAAACTTGAAGATTCAGGAAATTAAATTTTTTCCTTAAAATATATTGTTTCAGGAAGCTTCTGTCCCTTCTTAACACAGATGCAGTTATAGATAACTGAGGGATTCTCATTTGTTCTTAAAAATTAAAAAAAAAAAAAAAGAAAAAAAAAAAAAGACCAATAAATAAATCACCCATCCTAACAACTAGGGTTTAGCTAGTTTAGCTTCACCTACATTATGAGTTGAGAACAGGCACTCCTTGCCTAGCTTTACAGCCAATGAAGTATACAGTTTCTGATAACATAATAAGTGGCACATATCCCATCAGAGAAGTAGCTGTTTTTCAGCATCAAGAGCAGAATATTCTGAAGTCCTTAAGAAAAAGTAAACAGATGTAGTGAGCCAAGACTGCAAGTGTACTTTTCCACGCATCAGGGAGAGATCACAAACACAGAAGAGCTGCCAAGTCCATACACTTGAATTGTTCACTATTAAGTAGCTACTGCAAAAGCTGTTTTTGTACATTTCAGATTCACAGCACGGTCTGTTACCATTGTTATTTGTCTGTTGTCACAGACCAATCTGCAAATAATGTGGGGACTCTGGACACTTCCGTGCAACAGATACAGTTCTCTGTTTGCATGTTCCACCTCTCAAACTCGTGCAGAAGCTCCAGAAGAAGTGTTCTGGGGCAGGGGTTTTTTTGTTTGCTTTTATTTGTAAAGTAAAGAAGGTTGTGGTGGATTTATCCACCCTAAAAAAATAAGTCCTCCTTCCACACTATATAAAAACAGACCAAGAAATAGAAGCAAGAATTAGAGGTGAAATGGCTGTAAATAACAATAGTGGGTGATAATAACTAGCCAAAGGGCCCACAATACCAACAAGCACAATTCAGCAGCACAAACCAACTGAATGAACTTTACCAGTTCACCCTTCCTACATGGCAATCATTGTAGATTCTCACACATCTACTCCTCATGGATTCACGTAGCCATGAGCAACTAACCCAGCTCCAGCTGCCACATTTGGGAAGAGATTTCTCTGAAACAGATTCTAATTATGTTTGCAATAATCTTATTACTACATCAGCCATAACCTGGTTAAGAAAGGGTCTGATAGACACCATTCTGGCAGCTGGGAAGAAGATAAAGGGAAGATATGCTTTTTTTATTTTAGTAACTAGGAAGATTTGCAAATGACAATCAGAATCTGTGACAGAAATACAGCCTGTGCAGGCCAGTTTTACTGTTTAAAATACACACAGTAAGACTCAGAATGAGTTTAAAGAAGTTACGGAGTTGCAAAACTGCCTCAGCTGTGAGACAGCCCAGTGTGAGATTTTCTTACAATTTATGGTTAATTTCCCATCACCAACAATTTAAAGATATGACCAGGAAAGCAATCAACTTCATTATCAGTGAGCCGATTAAAACCTGCTTTGCAACTTAAGACACTCAAATTATTATTCTGGAAGTACTTCATTCACATGTGGTTCACCCAAGCTAATTACTCTCTGTCAGCATTTCTGTTTTCACTTGCTGTCTATCCCTCTATCTAAGCAGCAAAGTCTGCAATTCAATCTGTACCAGAACACCATTTCTTTTCCTTCATGTGCAAGCAAGGGATTGCTAAGTCAACAATATTTCACCAGGGACAGAACAGAATCAGGGCCTTATTGTTCTCTCCGCACTTATCTGACTGGGCAGAACAAATCAAAGAGGAGACAACAACCTGCTAGCCTTGGTTTCTCTGGGGACAAGCCAGCTCCAGATACGCTGTGCCTCCAATCAACAGCCTGAGTTTCATGAACAGTATGCTTCCCTATGGTAAACGAAATGGAGCAGTTCTCCTTAAACAGCTTGCTAAGCCTCACCTCATTAACCTTTATGGACTGACCTCCAAAATTCCTTGAAGCTGAAATACAGACCTTGCTTGCCTCTGCACTGTAACTGTTCATCCCTAGCAAGCCAAGGAATGAGGAAGGGCATTAGGGAGAGAGCTGCTAAACATGCTAGGACTGGATGGTAGAGACCTGTTTGCAGGCTACTACTATGTGAATTCTTGCTGTCTTCTCTGTCAGCTTCGCTGGTGCATCATTCAGACAGCTGCAAAACCAAACACGGGTTACAAATCATCCTCTGCTCCCTCCAACACTTCTTTTAAGAGTCAGTATTACAAGCTGTTGCATACTGCCCACTATTCAAATAAGCACTTCCTAACTCACACTTCAATGTGTAGCAGATTTGGGAATTTAACCTTATTCTTCCCCCTTTTCAGTCTGCCACTTAGAATGCCTACTCCCCATTCCACTCTACTCATTTTATTAGATGTTCCAAGACAGCGTGTTTTTCTGCTCCCTCTTTTCCTTATTTTTGCTTCAGCCACCCAGAGAGAAGCCTCCACCTCAGGGGAGGCAGCAGACTGTCAGTCCATGGATGCTTCCAGCTCTCCCTGCCGACTCTCAGGGCAGGACCAAAGTTCTGTGCCAAACAAACATCTCTGTATTTTTCATCCAAAAGCACTAGAACAGAGGCTGACAACAGTGAAGCAGAATGAATGCACAGTATGTACACATCTGTCAGTTGAACAGCTTTGGCCATAAACCAGTGCTGAACAACTAGGACCATAGGAGCAGCTCACTCAACCATACACTTAATATTCTGGCTCCACTTGCCTACACATTTCCTGCTCAAATCAAAGGCACCATCATCTTGTTTTGTGGCACTCACTGCAATGATTCAAAATAGCTGGGCTGAAAACACTTAGATTTGATTGTCTGGGCATACAGAAAAGTATCCTAGACTGTGGTCATCATAGTGTGGAAGTTGCTTGGATAGCCATACAACTCAGTTGCCACTCGATCCTAGTCTTGTTGCTCCTAGAACACTCCCAAACTTGAGGAATAAATATAATTATTTATTAAATATAAATACAATTATATTATTATTATTATATAACAATATATTGCAGTAAGCATAATACTTTATTATTTTATATAATAATTATAATTTAATTATTATAATATATTACCTCTGGTATTATATTTAATCTACCCAGCTACTGTTCACTGCCTGCCTGGGAGGCCAAAATGCAGCTACGGCAGCTGCAGAAAGTGGACTCATCTCTACTGTGACATGGGCCACTCTAAAACTGCTGGTATTACACAGGGATGACAAGCTTCTTTATACTTCATCCATTACTCCCAGACTAACCACAGCCAGAATGCATAATTCTTGATCTGGTCTATTCATGGGAGACCCAGTTCCATTTCAGTATTTCTGCTATGAACCACAAAACCAAGCTTCATACAGACAGATCAGGTGTCATCTGTACTTTTTAAGGCTTCCCTGCATCAGGCAACTACTATCTGGGTTGTCTTACCCTCTCATTTCAAAAGCAGCTGCTTTGTGACTGCAGAAAAAGCGAAAGGTTGTGGTGGGAGTGTTCTGTAATTGAGGGTGGCCCTAAGAAAAACAAAAATAAAATCTGCCTGCATGCCACTACTGATAGAGGGCCTGATGTAAGTAAGGGTCAGTAGCAGTTTATGAAATAAACAAAATAAATCACAACAAAACAAAAAAGGACTGCATAGTCCACTACAGTCACTGGGGACATCAAATGGAAGCCTCACAGGTTTTCTTAAACTCATCTGAAGGGAAAGAGAAAGCTGGAAGAAAAAGAGAGGAAAATCTTCATTCAGACTATGAAGAAGGGAGTGGTAGGACAAGCAGCTAGATAATCTCAAAAGCCACTAAATCTCTGGAAAGAACTGGGTGGAGGGAGGAAAGCCCTTAAATAACATCTTGTCATCAGTACTCCCAGGACATCCACTGACAACCACAGCAAAGGATTAAAAGACGTTTAAAAAAAATAATAATAGCTAAATGAACTAAAGAAGTGAGAGAGAAAGTATAAATCTCATTCCTGACCCTGATAGATCACTGACTGACAGTGGGGCCTGTAGCCAGTAGCCCTTTAAAGTAGTAATTGAGCTGCACAAGATGGAAGTTCCTACACTTCAGGTCCTCAGATGGAAGGATTGCTACACAGGGGACTAAAGCCCACCTCTTTCTCAAAGACACGTGCCGTTTCTAAACAGCAATAGCACTGCTATTGCCCCCGGTGAGTTGTCTTCATACTGCTGAAAGATTGCAAAGCGCTTTTCAGACTATATATTGTAAAATCCACAGAAGACAATACTGGTGGAAGAACTGTGTAATGAAGAAACTCATCCAAAATGCAGAGCATGCAAGCAACTCAAGAACGGAACGCTCATAGGGACTGGTACGGAGCAGCACATTTTTTTGGAGTTTCAAAACTAAATAGTGCAAGAATTGCCTTAAAAGCAGGAAATTCAGATGCACAGCTATGTGGTCAGGCATTTAAGGCATACAAACCTGAAGAATCTACGGATCTAAGCAATTACATGTTTTGAAATGCTATTCTGCTTAGCTGAAGTAACAGGAGCTTTGAGTTTTACAGTTCACACACACAGATAAATTCCAGTACTCTTTCCTCCAGCTACATCAAGCTCACTGAAAGCACAGAATATTCCATGCTCTTCAGAAAGGGACATTCAACACTCCCACACTTAGTTGGCTAAAATAAGTAAAAACTTTCTTTCAATGACACAAAATTACACACATCCCCAAACTGACTTATATCGAGCACTACAGCTGTTGGCATCTTTCCATAGAGACAGCCTGACTAAAGTCTATGCAGAGAACCATCCAGCCACTTCAAGCGAACAGAAGACACCGCTGGGGAACCTTCAGTATTTACCTGTAAAGCTGCTTCCTTATCCATGAAGGCTCCACACAGTTTACATGATGTAATGCAGGTAGATACAAAACCTTTCACACAGACCTATGAGAGAGCATGCACCAGTTTTACAAAGCAAACTATAACGTCAAGCAGTGATCAACTCTAATCAACTCCCAATTAACAGACTTTTATTAGCAGCTGAGGCCACTGTGATGCCTCTTCACTACATAACAGTATAATGACTCTCTTCTCAGTAACGAGCAGAAAAGTATGATGGGTATGTTCTCATTTCTATGTCTACAACTGCCACTTAGCAGTGGAGACTTTTATTTATATACGTATATACACACAGACATTGCTCTTCCTCCACAACCACAGTAAAAATATTCAAGTTTAATGCAAGACTTGATTTTCTCTATTCCCACTGCAGGAAATTAGTGCTACATAATTCATTCTGACATAAATATATTTGCTGAGACTCCAGTAAGTACATTTAACAAAAAGTACAGTTATTATCAAATCTCACCCCTCAAGCTCTCCTTCTGCTCCTTGAAATAAACTACTACCCTGTCTCATTTAAGGTTTTTTTATAACCCATCTCCAAGAACCCAAATACAAATACTGCCTTAGATCTCTTTCATTTGACAGGTAGTTGACCTCCTCCTAATTTTTATTTTATTTATTTTTTTGTTTGTTTTGTAATACAGAGGCAACAACATCACTTGAGTGTGAACTCAATCACAAATTGAAACAAAATATCACATGTCAGCCAGAGAAGCTTAATACATGCTGGTAGGGCAGATCCGTAGCAGTAAGTTCACTTTGCACCTGCCACACTGCATTCAGCATTATGGGCAGAGACTTGAAAAGCTAAGCCAAAAAGCATACAAAAATCTGAATATGCAAAGAAACCAAATACTGTTGAACAAATCCCACCTGATGCTGATTAACAAGGCTGGCCAGAAGCTGCTGTGATTTAAACTTGCACTCTGTTTAAGCACAACTTCAGGGAAGACTGACAGAACTAGAAGCTGAACCACAGGTGCAGGAAAAGCTGGCTGGGTACGCGAACTGATTTCATGTCATGCAGTGATGTATCAGTCTGCATCAGTGCATGGTTGTTGGAAACAGTAGCCAACAAGCTAATCAAACAGTGATCACCCAGGTCTTTTGTTTGTTTTATAAGAGGTTTTACCAATTAGATTCAGATAAACCTTCTTTCTAATTAGGAAAGAACATATAAATACATAAAATGATGCTCTGTTAGAATTAATCAGAACCACAGTCAACCAAGAATGCTTGTGACTTCACGAGAAGTAAAAAGTTGCCACCACCTAACGTGCAAGAGAGTAAGGATGAGCCATCCGGTGAAGGTTCCTGCTAAGCTTGCCATGTAATGCCCTTTGCTGAGGAAAGCAGAAGGGGAATCAGTTACATTCTGTCCTTGCCTGCAATTGCATGGCCAAGTCTAGGAACAAACACTAGGCTTTCCAGCACAACCAGAAATTTTAACTGTTCAGAGTTTTCAGCAGCCCATTTTACTCCTAATGCAACCCACAAAGCATGAGCTAAACTATCTAAAATAAAATTGATCCATTCAATTTTTGAAATTATCCTCAAGCTTTATCGACCTTTGTTGCTTATGTCCCTTTGTTTCCTTCTGCAAAAACTGCAACTGCCAGGAGGCTTCCCAGTCATCTAAAGAGCATCAGTAAACAAGAGCAGAGACAGATGGCTGCAGCTCAGTTTAAAACAGCACTACACCCAGCCTCTCCTGCACTGCTAGCTCTCCCTGGAAGATACAAACATACGCATAAGACCAAACAAGAATGCAGTAGTCCCAGATAGAAAGCAAGTATGTATCTATAATTAGATAAGGAAGAAGTCACTATGAGGACAGGATGCTGAGGTTCCATGTACAGTGAACATTCATTTCAACTGTACAGCCTTTTCTAATCAAATAATTTGTTGCAAGGATGGCAGAGGGTGTGAGGAAAGATTTCTCCCCTGTTGTTGCTCCCAGAAGTACTGCTGGCAAAACAAACAAGCGGAAAAATCCACAGGGAAAGTATAACCAAGAATCTCCTTTCAGTGGTTACTTTACACCAAATGTAGAGGCTGAGAAAGTAACATCTCTGATAGGACTCATTCACCTGCTACTTCAAGAATTCAATCACGTTAACAAATAGGTTAACTCCTTATTAAAATGACAGACTTAAAGAATAAAAGAACATCACAAAGTAACTCACAGATCTAGAATGACAGAAGACTATCAAAACAACCATACTGCTCTTTTGTTCCTGGATTTGATTGCTTTTTCATTTACTGCATAGAAGATCAATGGCAATGTTAATACAAGATACTGTCTGCAATAATGTACAATTATGTATGTTGCCTTGCTAAATAGATTGAGATGCCCACATGCATTCAGTAAGTTTACTTGAATCGACACTGTTCACTGTTCACTTCTTCCACCACCTCGAAATCCACTGCAATTCCACAGACATCTGCATGCCTTTATGTTTTACACAAGAATGAGTTCAAACATGGACCATTCTTCCTCAAACAAAAATTCTGATTCTGCTGAAATTAAATTAAGAGCACTCTCTCAGGGCTTCCTGATACTCATAGTTATTCCCTCACTTAGTGACAGCAGAAAGCTTCAACAGGGTTGCACAATCATCACTTCCAATCAGCTATAATTGAAGGATGACAGAATGAGAACCTGGCACTTCAATTAAACAGGCAGGAAAAAACAAGAGTGGGGAAAGAGTAAGATTACTGGTAAAGCTCCAGCAAAACCCTTAGGCTGTAGCATGTTGACATGTTACCACCTCCGAGGCAATTTAACTACTCAGTGAAAGAGCTAGAGGAAAGGAGTGATCTGCTTATGAATACTGAACAGTTCTGGCCCCTTTTTACCTCAGCAATCACACTAAAACTTAGAGAGCTCATTGGCATTGGACTCAGCTGATCCTCTCAAGAGAAGACTGAAGAGCAGTCTGAGGAGTACTGAAGAATAACTATAAGGTAAACAGATTTTTCACACCGAATAGTACCCCTCTTTGGGTGATTCAATCAGGTTCATCTAGAAAACCTCTCCTATGAATGTCTATGATGCCATTTCCTGCTCCATACATATTTTAAAAATAAAATAAAAAGCTGGTACACACCTGCATCTCCATGGAAGAGGCCGTCTTGGTGACATCTCCCAGAAGGCAAATCTCCATCACTTGGCCAGATCTGTCCTGTTTTTCGTACACCCACAATAGTAGCCTCAGATACAATGACCTGCTGCTGCCTGTGCCGTTTCTGAGACTGGGGAGTTGGTGGACTGCTACTGTCAAAGGACTGCTGAGAGTTCTGGGAGGGAGAACGGCTTTTATCCCGATACATGCGGTAAGTGGTGGGACTGGGGGAGATGTGGCTGGACTGCCCTGAAGAGAAATCTTCCTCACTGGAGGTAAGGTTCTCATTAGAGCTACAATCAGGAGTATACCCTCCTCCAATGTCTTCAAAACTCCTGGGGGAATAAGATCTCCTGGGCCAAGTGAGATGTTTCTCCTGGTCCGTTGTACCTTGATTTCTCAGGATAGGTCCTTTACCTTCTGTCTCCCCCATCATTCCACCAATATAGATACTTTGATAGGGTTGAAAGTCCATGGGCTGCCAAGGTGAGCGGTTGCTGCCATTGGCACTTATCAGATTATCTTTGAGAAACCTGGGGTTCAGTTCAGCATCTTCATATTCTCCATCATAGCCAAAACTGCTCTCTGAGGACCTCCCCTTGTAAGCAGGCCGCTGGAATTCATTGAAGCTGGGTACCATGTTTGAAGGAAGGGAGTGTAAGGACTTTTTGCGTTCCATTTGCATGGCTTGACTACCAAGAGAGCTTATTTTATCAGAAACATCTTTATCGTTGACCTTCACCAGACCTTTCTCATGATGATACTCCATGTTTACATAAAAGGGTTTTTCAACAACATCCTTGTTATCTCCAGAATGATGTGAATTGCCCTTTTTAATCCTCTCAAAATTGGACCTTAGGGCTGCCACACTGGTGCTGTTCCCTCTGTCCTTTGAAATAGATTCAAACAATCCCTCCTTCTCAGCAGATCCCACTAACCTACGAGTGGAAGATGATCTGTGTTTTGAAGGAGATCCATCTGTGTCACAGCGATTTTCTGTATTTTCTACAACTCTCTTCAATTTCTCCTCACCATAATACTTACACCTGTCCTGTTCTCCCTCTCCATGATGGGGACTGTCTAAAGGGGACAGGTCTGACCCATCGCTCTGGGTAGACAGCTTCCGCAGAGAAGGTATCCTGGGTTTGAACTTTTCCTCCCCATGGTGCGACCTGCTTTTTTCGTGTTCATCTTGGTCAGCAGACTGGTGATGAGGCAGGTCTTGGATCTGCTGGTCAGCACACCCTTCAGGCAACTGAGAAGCACGTTTAAAACCCCATCTCTGTCTATCATAGCTTTTTTTCTCCTTTGCCAGAAGAGTCTGCAGGTAAATCATGCGGAACCTCTCCTTGTTGACCTCCATCTCCAGTCTCCGGATAGATGCTTTGCACATCTCCAGCTCCTGTTCAATGTCACCCACAGATTTCAGCTCCATTTTAGGAGGCTCAGAGTCTGCAAATTGCGCTTTCCAAGCCTCTACAAACCCCACAGGGTCCACCATTTTGCATACAGGAGTAAGTGGAGAATAAGGGAAAGAAGCTGGAGAGAGATAAGTGGAGAGAATAAACCAACCGGATCTCACATATAGAAGCAGAAACAGCTCCGACAGGGTCAACTCAACGCGTTTCTTTCACGGTCCATGCAGAGAAACCGGGAGGCAAACGGCGATCCTCGGAACAATCTCTCCTTCTCGACTCCTCCACCTCTTGCCGTTCCCAGCCCCCCGTATGCTCGCTACTCTTCCCCCGTCATGACTGATCTTTCGCTAGCGAACAACAATGCTCCCACCCCGGCGACTCCATAGCACTTCAAAGGAGGGTGGACAAAGGAGCAGGCTCGGGGCGCGGGAGGAAAGGTAAATATCGCCCCCCACCCGTCCACCCACCCACCTCCTGCCGCCGCCGTCCCAGCCACGGTCCTCAGCGCCTCCGCGCTCGGGAACCCTCCGCTCCGTCCTCCCCTCGCCAGCCTCCGTGTTGTGCTTTCTCTTTCTTTCTCCTCCTTTCCCCCTGCCCCTTTCCCTGTCTCCTCCTCCCGGCTATTGTGCTGTCCTCCGGGCGCACACGCTCTCCGGAGCGTCGGCACGTCCCGCGGCGGGCCCCGCCGCTACCCCTCGGTGCCCGAGCGCCCCGCGGCCCTGCGGGAGCCCCCTCGGCGCGGCTCCGGCGGCGGTTGGCGGCGCGGCTCCGGCGGCTGCCCGCGGCTGCCCATCGCGCGGCCCGGCTCTGGCGGCGGCACCCCGAATCGCAGCGCTACGGAAGGGGAGGAGAGGGAAGGAGCCGGGCGCGGCGATTGACACGGCGCCGGGGCCTCTCTTAAAGGGGCAGCCCGAGCCGGCGGAGGAAGGTCACGTCCGTGGGACTCCGCCGGGCCTGGGGGAGCCTGCCGGGAGCCGTTCCCGCCGGCACACTCGGAGGCGGCCTCCAGGGAGACAAAGGCGCAGATTTGCACACTGTGAACATGCCCGTCTGCTCGCGCTTGCCACGGACCGCTCTTCAACCGAGACAGGCAACCAGACCTCGGCTCGGACAAGGCACGTCCCTGTGCTCGTACCGCCCCTGTATCCACGCCCTCACGTACCGTGTATAAGCAGCAGCACGGCGCTGCTCTCTGGTCTGGGCTCAGAGCAGCAGTCCCCTCGGGCGCAGACGCGGCTCGCCTTCAAAGGTCACGTTTGCCCCCACAACTGAGAATGCTGTTTATTAGTAGGCACTTTATTCACTCGAGCCTTCCTTCACGATCACGTATACCAATAAATGACAAGCTGGTACTCAAAATCGCTATTATATTGGTAACCAAGCCTGTTTTGTTCCATCATCACTCTCACTTTTGCCCTATATGTTCTGCTAGCTAAAACAATTCAGAGCGCCACTCTCCAGCTCTGGGTGAAGGGTGGTGAGCTGTGAACAGAAGTTTGGCTGCTTACTACCCTGCTTATCAAACCATGGCACATAGCCTTGCTTAAGCCCTTTCCACGTACTAATCCAGCCTCTGAAACAGTGGAATTACGGATATATTTATTACCGTATTTTCTTTTTGGATGATGAGAAAAGTGAAACATTGCAAATCTCGGTGTCCCTCATAAGCCTGCTCCTTTCATGTATGATGTGGGACAAACCACCCAGGTGATGTATATCTTTTCTCATGTATTTTTTGAGAAAAGATGGCGGAATATAGCCCCAGCAATAACTGGTATAGTTCCTTAAGAGTGAGTAGCACAGTTCCAGAGGAGCAGTTCTCTTACAGAATCACAGAATGGCCCAGGTTGGAAGGGACTTCAAGGATCATGAATCTCCAAATCCCCCTGCCAGGCAGGGCCACCAACCTCCCCAAACCAGGTTGCCCAAGGCCCCATCCAACCTGGCCTTGAAAACCTCCAGGGACGGGGCATCCACAGCCTCTCTGGGCAGCCTGTTCCAACACCTCACCACTCTCATAGTAAAGAACTTCCCCCTAACATCCAGCCTAACTCTTCCCGCCTTCAACTTAAAACCATTTCCCCTTGTCCTGCTGTTATTCACTTTTTCAAAGAGTTTACTCCCCTCCTGTTTATAGGCTCCCTTCAGGTACTGAAAGGCTGCAATTAGGTCGCCCTGCAGCCTTCATTTCTCCAGGCTGAACAAACCCAGCTCCCTCAGCCTATCTTCGTAGGGGAGGTGCTTCATCACCCTGATCGTCTTCTTGGCTCTCCTCTGGACCCTCTCCAACAACTAATACCTTCAAAATATGCAGTGCTTATTTTGAAATAAATAAGCACCACCCACTAAACCATTTTCCTCTCCATTTTCTCATACAACACAAAGTATTTTCAGACATCACAAATGGCTAATCATGTGTTCAGCTTCAAACAGTGCATCCCCCTTGCTGTTCATTTCCTGCCCTTAACCTCTTTTCCTGCACTTGTTTTGTCAGCTTTTAACACATCAGCTGATCTATAAAAAAAAAAAAAAAACCAAACAGATTATAATCAAAACCATAATAAAATCTATATACCTAGTAAATATCTATACAAGCCTCCCAAGAGATCTCAGTGTTTCACAGGAAGACAACAACTGGCTTTTCACCATTGCTACTGTTTGCCTTCACGCCTGTTTGACCACTGACATTCTGACATGCAATGTATTTCTAGTAAGGTTAAATTTAAGGTTGTGCTAGCATGATTGTAATGTTATGAGTCCGTACACTACTTTTAATTCGGTACTATTGGTTTTGTTGTTACTGGGGTGGCTTTTTTAATTATTTCTGGAGTATTTTCTACTTGGGCTCACTTTTCTCATATTTGTTCCATTTCCAGATGCAGCAAGAACTCTAGTGGATCATAGGAGGCCTTTCTGTAAGCACACTTAACTTGTGGTGAATACTATTAAACAACTGCATCCTCTGTATTTACTGAGGTACAACAGCAGAAATTCCAGTGACCATTCAAGTAGTCTCTGAATTGTTGCTGTTTCTTTATGGGTTCATTTTAAGAGGGTACAAAATTTCATTAAGGCTAGAGTGGCAGACACGTACCTTGTGATTTGTAGCAGAGTGCTGTGCTGAGGGGGCTAAACAACAGCAGTACCCAGCACGCACCCACTGCTGGCCTTTCCAGCGGAAGCAGACCGAGCACTGAACTGACCATGGAGCTCCCTCTTGAGGGATAGAAGAGCTGGTGCGCTTGGCATTTAGGGCGCTGGAGCTCCTCAGTCAGGAAGTTCGGTCTTGGTTTTGGGGTGTGTGTGTGTGTGTGTGTGTGTGTGTGTCTCCCAGCACGGGAAAATCAGGAGTCTTTGAAAGAAAAAAAACAAAAAACGAAGCACATAAGTGGAGGCTTTTTAAGGAGAAACAAACCCTGATATCTGATGAATATGTGGCTGAAATTAAGAAGTTACCTTTGTAGTGTAAGACAGCACTCACTTTTGTGATAGTTAGACATGACCAATAATCTCCTGAAGTCCTGTCTAGCATACATTATACTATGATAGCAGTTCTCTTTCTTAGGACTCAGAGAATGGCAGTGAGGTGAGCCTGATTTGGGGACCAACAGGAACAATATGAATCACATGACCTACAAGAATATGAAAGAAAACATCCTAAGGGTCACGTCATCACTCAAAAGGGAGAAATAATATCACTAAGGATGAAAATAAAAGGTTTTTACAGCAAAAATGAGGTTTTCCTGCCTGGTCACTCTTTCTCGAATGGCTTTTGATTTGCTACCAGTTGTTTTTCCTCAGAGATATACATGCTTATTTAAATAGAAACTCATAACTGATTAGCCTGTATTTATAAAAGGCAAGAACCAGAATAACACTGGTCCATCTTTGGGGAGACAATTACAACAGCTCTTTAACTCTGCTTTAGACTCATTATGAATTTCACGTTCTCTGATTTCTTATCTGCAAATTCCACAAGGAAATGGTACTGAAACTGGTGCCATCAACACTATGAAGGCTTCACCTTGTAAAAAAAATGATGTTTTAGCTTGCCTACATTCAGAGTTCGCAGAATAGTTCTGATACTGCTTTCCACAATATGAAGGTTTTCCAAAGCAAATGAAATTGCTGATAGAATGGATCAATAAGCATAGATGCAACATAGACCAGATAAAAATATTTAAGAATTTGAATTATGATAATTTTTTTTCCCACCCAAGGTTAGATTTCCTTTGTGCTTTCCTAAGCGATCCATCAGTTGTAAGATCTAAGATTCATTTTCGATGATCAATTATTTAGACTCACAGCCTCACAGGGGCTTAAAAAATGTCTCAAAGCATCCATCATAGCTTGAATGGAATCAGGCCATCTCCAGAGGGTAGTTGCTGACTAACAGACTAATGCAGTTTTGCATAAAGTTTTCAGAACTACAGAAGATAGAAACCAATAATGACCTCAAGCAATGTACTTACTCATTAGCAAAACTGTCCCAGTTGATCTTCAAAACAACACAACTGCATTGCTGAAGAGATTACATCTCTGATTTTGTACGAGAATTATGGTCAGCAACAAAAGTCTGTGATTTATTTTATTTATTTCAAGAATTATATATATATTATTTACTTCTGATTCATTTTGCAGCTGTAGGTACCAGCCATGTGCCTGCACTGAAACCTAGACCTACCTGGCACAGACAGGAAGACATCCTGCAAAACCTGCCTTTTGACCTCCAGGACCATTATCAGTGCTCCTAGGAAAGAGACAGACCAGTTTGTCTGCTCAGTAACAGCCATGTGAAACTACAAGAATGCAACACAGGTATAGATAATATTCAACTGAGGGGCTGCTGCTGCAGCCACACTGAACTTGTCCACCCTACAGGTAAATTACCGTCCTTCCAATGACTGTAACTGGTATGGTATCCAAGTTTTCTTCTCTGACACAGTTAAGGAGTGCTCAAACTGCATAATAAGACACCTGCTTAAGTCCAAAAATATATAGACGCAAGCAAAATTTGGTCGGAAATCCAGGCTCAGGCCTGTTCATCATGGGTAGCAAACAGCCTTGAAGCACATCTTTAGAATAATAACTACTATATGAATTATTTCCTCTTACAAAAATGTCTTTATCAAAGAAACAAACCGAGAATAAATGAATGATAACACACAAAATTCTGAGTTTCAAACCAATTCATAGAAAATTTTTCATATGCAAACAAAGGATTTTAATACTATTTCTAAGAGCTTCTACCAGTAATATGAGGTTAGCAGTAATCATGCACACACAGCACAGTTTGAAGCAATGGTTATGTGGCTCTAATGGGCTTGTACAACTGCTTCTGAAAAGCATTACAGAAATGCAGCATGTTTTATATGCATATGGAATACACAGCAGTGGAGTGAAACACCTTTTTCTACTCTCATTCAAACTCAGTAAGCACAAAGATCGTTGGCTATGGTGCCCACTCAGTATCACGCATGTTACAAGTAGAGTGTAGTGTATATTCATCATCTTGTGAAAGAGATGCAGGTCAGAATATTCCACAATCAGATAAAGAACCCCTTACATACCCACACATATTCATCTTCTCCACCAAATGCTACATTGTTGCCCTTGCCAACAGAATCAATTGAGGGGGGAAAAAAAAAAAAAAAAAGGATCCTAGATCTCTATTACTTTACTGGTAATTGCTCTAGTTTACATCACAAGCCACAGAAAAATAAAAGTAATTAAAAGGCTGTAAGCTATCTTTCCCCTCACTTTTTCATAGAAAACAATTTTTGAGGAAATAAATGGTTGAAAATCTAGAATATTTTTAGTTTAGAATCATAGAACCATTCAAATTTGACCAGATGACATTTATAGGTCCCTTCCAATGCCCCTGCAATGAAAGGGGACATCTACAAGCCAGATCATGTTGCTCAGAGCCTCGAATGTCTGCAGGGACAGTGCACCACCACCTCACTGGGCACCCTCTGCAGTGTATCACTGCCCTCACTGTAAAAAAACTTCATTATATCCAATCTAAATCTCCCCTCTTTTAATTTGAAACCATTCCCCCTTGTCCTATCACACAGACCTGCTAAAGCGTCTATCCCCTTCTTTCCCATATCCCCCCTTTAGATTCTGAAAGGCTGCTCTCAGCTCTCCCTGAAGCCTTCTCTTCTCTATGCTGCATATGCCCAGCCCTCAGCCTGTCCTCGCAGTGGAGGTGTTCCAACCCTTGGATCATGTTTGTGGCCTTTCACTGGATGCACCCAACAGGTTCATGTCTCTCCTGTGCTGGAGACTCCACATCTGGACTCAATATTCCAGATGAAGTCTCACCAGTACTGAAGAGCAGGATCACTTTCCTTGACCTGCAGGCTGTACTCAATGTGTAGATTTATTATCAAATGTCTATCTTTATTTTCTCAATTTTCCAGGTACTGTGCTTTCTGTACTGACTGAATGAACATCTTCAGAAACTGTAACTCGTAACTAGCTATACATTTTCTTCTCTCTTCCCAGCTGCAGTATGAAATTTAGAGCACTACAGAACACATTCCATGCTCTCTTATGTAGCATAGCATGTAATGCTGGATTAGATCCTTAGAACTAAAAAGCTATAAGCTGCTGATACAGAGGAACAGCCTTCCTGTTCAGCAAGATGCACCCATTTCATTCCTCTATAATTTTTATGCATTTCCTATTAACTTCTGTACTTATGCAGTTGAAACCTAATTACCAAAATCAATCATACTAACACAAACACAAATACTCAGTAAATATTTATACTACAATTTCAGACAATGTCATTTGTCAGCAGGAATGGTTTTTATAACAGCAGTGTCTTTTGGCATCAGTCATTCCTACCCAAAGAGCAGGAGATCTTCATAAAGCTGCTTTACTTGTGTGGCATTCAGAGGTGCCTAGAGCCAATCTCTCCATATTAGGCAATGATTGTAATTTCTAAATAACTGCACAAGGTTAAGTCAAAGGGTATTTGAAAAGGTAGAACTGTAGCAATGATTTTTGATCCAGACAGCACACCAAGTGTCAGCAGTGCACTCAAACAGCAGGTTCTACAGTAAGTATCCAGTAATGATGTCCTCTTATGGCAAGCAACTGGGGGCATAACAAGCATGTGTCTACTTGGGAAAACTCCACCATTTCCCATCCATCTAAATCCACATATATTTTTAAACTTTTCACAAATTGGCAAAAGTTCTTTCTCCGCTATTATAGCTTCCATTAAGCAGTGGAGCAAATTACTCCTATTATCAAGCGATCAAACTATTGTGTTCCGTAAAGGCAGATAGAGTGACTAGAAGTTTTAGCAAGAGTACTGAATCTAACCTTACCAGATCAGAGTTCCTACCACAAGTAGGTATGACTATGGCTGGGACTGCGTATGGCTCCAAAATCATGTTACAATACTATAAACAAACAAGAAAAATGAATTACAATAAAATGCCAGCAATTATTCTTAGCAACTAAATGGAACTGCAGTGTAGACAATATTCACGAAGATCAATGCAAAGAAGAATTCTGCATCCCTTATGGAAGACTGAAAATATGTCATGCATCATTTCATACTTGCATGAAATATGTCATATACCATTATGAGACTATTCTTTCATATTGAAGAGGCTGAAAAATTATAGCATTCTTATCTGGTTTTTTTGAATATTTGGCAGCCAGGATAAAACAGTGAAGTTTCTATCAGGACCTCTCCCAGGCTTGGGAGTATTTGAATGTTGGACTTTGATTCTTTAGTGGAAAAGACAAAAGCACAGACTTTTTTCTGGATGGAGAAATCACAATGAAAACTACACAGCCTGCATTTGTGTATTTTCATAACTATTCCTTTCTTTCTTTCTTTTTCCTTAAATTGGTGCTTTTGTAACAGCTTTAATAAATTTGTAATGCATAAAAGCAAGCTAGAATAATGTCATGCTATGGTCTAATCTTCTTTATTTTTCTTTCCCTTTTTTTAAACAACAACAACAACAAAAAAAGACAAAAATGTGGATAGCACCTTTTTTTTTTTTTTTTTTTTTCCCCGAACTGCCATTCATATTCTGCTCCCATGAGAATGCATCTTCAGTATTCAAGATTTCTAGAGAATTATTAAAACCCAACATGATTAAGTTACATAACTTTTGACTACAAGTTTTGGTGGCAGACAGGTGAGCACACAGTGCTGGCAATGTCTTCTTGCATTGAGACAAGGATGTCATATTTCTACTACACAGAGAGAAGTCTATATAACTATACAATTCAGCACAAGTAAGCCTTCAACAATAAGAAAAGTCTCAGAAAGGAAGTTTGAAAAAGGTTTTTCTCCCTCATTTCTAAAAATACAAGTTTTTACTTCTGGTTTTAGAGCTTTTGTTGTTGTAGGCACTCTATGCTGTAGTACAGACAGGTGTGGCACTTGCAGAAAGAGTTGAAAGTCAACAGCAACTCAAGCTTTCTTGATCATTGCCTTCTGGGATTTCCATCAGGTTCTGTTCCAGTCCTGTAGAAGCCATAAAGTTATAAACACAATTGATAAGAAATAACATCATCCAATATTAAAGGTAACAAGAGCTGATTGAAGCCCCAGTCACTCAGGTAGACACTGAAGTTAATATGCTTGCTGTTGTGTGAGGCAGGCTTCAGTGCACAACAAACATCCCCAGTCCTTGAGATCATAAAAATGCAAACTACAGACAAGCAAAACTTAACATACTGATGAGATTTCCTGTCCCAATTTGAGCCATGTGCCCCGTGGTTTTCTCTAGCCCCCTTATCATGGACTGTTCAAAGGTCAAGGCAGCAACTCGGGAGAAGAACTCTTTGACATTTTCCCCTAGGAAACAGAACAAAAAGGATGCATTTTTGCAACTGCACATCAGTGCCTTATCAGATATGAACAAGCACACCTGTGAACAGACCACTGCTTAATATTGGGAAGGATCAGGCATCTCCAAGCAATCTGTCTTGTTCTGATCACTGCAGGGAGAATTTCTCTTTTTTTCCCACTCTAGAGTAATGTACCCTTTTTTTGTTTGTTTTTTTTTTTTTTGTTGTTGTTGTTCATTTGTTTTAAACTCAGCAACAAAGAGGTTTCAGTTTGTGGCACAATATTTTCATTCCTAATCAAGTAGAAGTGCATACATGCGTTTAAGTGATTATCCATGAATTAAACATGCTTAGACATTGCAGTAGCTTAAGCACACCTTTCTGTAAACACAATAGTGAAAGCACACATGCAGATGCTTAACTGAAAATCAACCATTAATTAATATGAAGTCTCCAAAAGCAATAAAATGCAACAAGATTTTTAAAAATATATTGAAATAAAGGTATAAGGAACTTCAGCTTCCTTGCACTTTAACATCAGCCTCTCTGGTTACATCATTTTTATATCCTTTGCAGTAACTTACCTGTTTTGGCTGAAACTGACCAGTATTCTGCTTGCATGTCATTGGCAAAGCGGATAGCATCTAGCTCTGTCCTCTCACAGATAGCATCTGACTAAGTAAAAACCAGGGAATACCTTTAACATAAGAAGTATGCTGGTAATAACACAGAACTAGTGCTAGCATCTATAGTGTGATGCTTCCAGTTTTTACAGTGGCATTTCTGTCTTTGCCTAAGAGCTTGTGCAGTCAGACACTATTGCTGAAGTGTTCTAATACTTGGAAGAGAAATTACTCGGCGCTGCTTTTAAATCGGAAGTCTCCATCTACCTTCTGTTACACTGAAGCAAAATAACTAACAAGGGCAAAAAAGGTATCTAGCTATACAGAGTGGTAGAGAGCAATAAAGAAAACGGCACAGCCATTGGTCTTCAAATTCTTGCTATAATTAACTGCCTTTAGCAGAAAGTTACAGGGCTGACTAATGATAATGATTTGTTTGTTTATTTAATCCTTCTTACCTCTGTCGCAGATCCTTTTTTCTTCTCAGCCTGTTTTCAGTATGCTCAAATACAAGGTTTTCTCTCCCCACCTCCTGCTATTTTTTTTTTTTTTAATTTCTCTTATCTCTTCTTCAAGACTTCTTCCCCCTTTAACACATTTTTCTTTGTTGTACTTCATTTTCCCACCCATTTGCTATCCGTGATCAGTCATATCAGTATCTTGCTATTTGCTTACCACCAAATCTTTTTTTGTTCCAACCAGAAAGGTGAAGATGGAATTTGGCTCATTTTCCCTCAAAGCATCTTCAAGCCACTGCCTGAGAAGCAGAAATGAGATGAGAGAATCAGTCAGATGCAGCATGGAACAAATGAGATAGAGACAGACAACAGGGTCACAAGAAAAGCCAGAGAATGAGCTGATGTGAGAGTGTCAAAAGCTTTTTTTTTTTTTTTTTTTTTTTAAGACAGAAAGGGAACAGGAGCTATTCCAACTACATGGAACACATGCCTTCCACTACTGAAAAGTGGGAACATGCTCACTGTACAGTGTAAATTCCACAATAATATTAATACGCAGTGATGAGTATAATAATACTCAGCATAATGGAAGAGGGCAGAGTTATTATAGTGATAATGAAAAAAAGAAGCAGAATGAAAAAAAATATAAACAACATGGCAGATTAGGCAACAAAGGGAAAAAAAGAAGAGTGTAATAATCTCTTCAGTAAGATCATAAAGCATCTCCCAAGGTTGCATGACTCGTCTCATAAGCTTGTATATTTTTGTTACTCTGGCAACCAAGTTCCTTTGGAATCATCCAACACAGGTCAGGGAGGGAAGAGTGTGTAGGTGTTGGAAATCAAGTTCACACATTTCAATTATTATCAGTCAAGCAGAGACACCAATATATATATAATTTTACAAAATCCTCTGTAAAGGCATTAAGTAGCACAGCAATTGTCTGAGGAAATCCCCCAGTACACATTTAAATAAGACAAAGTACAAGTTGTAGAAAAACACATAACTGCTTTACTGACATAACAGTATGTTAGAACACGTAAGCTCTCAGTCTGGTGACAGCAGTGTAGATCACAGATCCACATAGTGTTTTGCTGCCTGCACTTAAAGTAAAGCAAGTTTACTCACATCAGTTAGTGTGCTGCTATAAACAAACCATTTCAAGTACCTAAACATACATTTTGAATAAAAAATGCAAGGTCTATATAAGTATTAGGTGTTTTGGGTTTGTTTGGTTGGTTGGTTTTGTTTTCATTTTGATAGCATATCTCTGAACATGTGAGGGACAGTGTGCCTGAGAGGCTCAGACTAGACATTAGGAAAAACCTCTTTTTACTGTAAGGGAAACAGTGAAATAGATTTCCTAGAAAGGTGGCTGATGTCCCATGTCTGTTAATCTTCAAAATACATTTGGATAATGCCATCAATAACACGCTCTAACTTTGGATTAGAACTTAAGAGGTCAGGAAGTTGGACCAGACAGCCTTTAAGAGTCCCTTCTAGCTGAAATACTCTGCTGTGTTCCAACAGAATCACTACAGAAACTAGACAAATAAATAGAGAAAAACAAAACAAAACAAAAAAAACCACAAAAACACTGGACTAGCAGTAACCGTAGAAAATCAGTTGCTCTTGAGACTATGCATGAAATACACTGCATCAGTTTCATTACCTAAATCAGATGTAAACATGTTACTCTGTTTACAGTGAATGGGGGGGGGGGGGGGGGGGGGGAAGATGTCTTTGGGATGCACCTAATCTCTCCCTGTGCCTAGTTTTCTAAGGATACCACTTTTATTGAAGTGACTTTCTCTCTCCTCTGACTATAAAAGGACGTCAAAGATAAGAAGTTCAAATTGATGTTCAGCATTTTTCTCAGAAAAATCCCACCCTGAATATCCCAAATACGTGACTATCACCCTTTAGTTTATAGCTCAGAATAAAACACTCTTCTGATTCTGAAAGTTCTCAGCAGCTACAGACTATGCAATGCAATTAAACCTGTGAAACCTGTAAAGGCTAAGCCAAAGTACAAAAACTTACTTGGTGTGATTCAATGTCTGGATATCAGCTAGATCAAACACTGTTATTATAGCTGTAATGAAAGGACAGGAAAAAAGTAACTATGTTTAAAAGTATATCAGAAATCTCTCCAATTTAACTAATCTTGTTAAACAGAAATAATACATGTACAGTACAACAGTAGATTTAACATGGAGGACTCAAGACACTGTCAGGCTGACTCCCTATCCTTCCCGAGACACAGGTACCAATTTTTAACCACTTCATAATCACAACATTCAGAGCCTGCAACAAATGTATTCATAAGATTTTCAGTCTCTTGCTCTTCCCAATAACGGCAATTACATTCCATTGCATGTATCTACATGTATCTTTTTCAAGGAGCATATGTAGGTGTATATACAATCTCCTGTTACAGGCAGTATCAAATTAATATTGTTCTCACCCTCTGCTCCTCGGTAATAAGCAGATGCAATGCACTTGAACTTCTCCTGACCTGCTGTGTCCCATCTGTGCAATGGGGGAAAAAAAGAAACTTCAGGTTAATGAAATCAAGCGTAACCTGAGCAAACATACTAATGAAGCAACAGACTGGTACAAGTTGGTAACACTTCTGCGGTATCACACTCTTCTCCATCTGGAACATGTTATACATTAACTTCTGATAGAAATACAGTAAAACCCCATTATTTAATTAAGCCATTTCAGTTCTGGTTTTATTCAGAGTGAATTTTTTTAACTGGTCATTTTGGAGACTGTTCTTTGAGACACAATTCAAACATTTGTATTCTGTATTGTAATACTCTTTTCTTAAAACATTTCAACTTCATCTATGTCATATTTATATCTTTCCATGGCAATCTAATTTTGAAAATGCATTTTCTGCGATAATACTAGCTAAATCATACATTTGCTCATGCTGAAATCTTGCAACTGATGCTTTGATACCAGTCCACTAATAACACAATTAAAGAATAAATAAATAAATAAATAGATTTGAAAAAGGAAAGAACTGCTTATTCATGAAGATGATACACAGTTCTCCCACCTACAACCAGTACTACAGAGGTCTGAGACTTTGTTACAGCACAGCACTGCCAGTACTTGCAAATGTAGCTTGTACAGAAATCTCTCAGCAAGAGGGGGCACCAGTGCTTATCAAATGGAAATGTTGTACATCACCACCAGCGAAACTCAAGATAACACAACCTGAAGTTTAGCAGCCCATGAACAACATACTGGTATACCAGTGCAGATTTTAAAGGCACTCAAGTTCCAGAAAGGCAGTGCCTAATAGAATTTTAAAAAACAAAATGGCACTGAAATTGGTAAGAAATGATTTCTGAATGTTTTCAGTAAATCTCACTAGCCATCTGTTCACATCTCTAGACACTGATATTTCAGAGAAAATGTGTTCCTAAGCAAAAAGTTTATTAAGATTCATGCACTAAAATGCTTCATCCAATGAATCTTATTTCTGCCTTACATCATGCTATAGCACAGATAATTAAATAATGGACTTTGTGGAACAATACAGTTAGTCAATTAAAGTAGCAAAGGACATTCTTCAGTGGAACCAAAGCAGGTGGGAGAAGGCCAGGATTCCTACTAAGCTGATAAACATAGCTGAAGATCAGAAAGACTTTAGATACACATTCTAATAAAAGCACTTAGATCTTTCTGGGATTTAGAGAAAGACATTTATTTTGCAATTAGGAGATGCTGAAATCATTGGAGTCCACAAAATTGATTTCAGTTAATGCAGGAGCCCCCCAAGCCCCTTCAGTGAAGTCAAGTCCCATGCTCATAAAACCTACTAAACCCAAATGGCAGAGTAGTACAATGCTAGCACCCAACAAATTGTGTTGCAAAAGCTTCTGCTTCTCTTCCAAGAAGCTTGAGTAAAAAGGGCAGAACAGCACTGAAATAGTGCAAGACTTCCAAAATGAATTTTCATAGACAAAATTATAACATTTCCAGGAATGTGAGATCCAAGAGGAAATTAGAGATTTCACCTATTCATTTACTTCATTAAAACTGCAAGCCCAGGTGTAGAATCTGTTTTTCAGATCATATTATGCTAAGGGCTTTTTTTTTTTTTTTAAATCTTTGTACTACCAGAACCTGTAGAAACTTAAACTCTTCTGAGATTGTACTGTATGTGGAACTTAACCCATGTTTTAACTTACATCTGGAGATTATATGGTATTCCAACTATTTCAAAATGTTCAATTTCAAAATCCACCCCAATGGTCGCCTTGTAATCTCGTTCAAAACGATCTTTACAGAATCTGCAATGAAGGAAGGGGGAAGGATGAAATATGAGCAACTCATGGCTACATACAGCTGCAAATAACACTAAGATAAATTATACAGAAGAGAACTAACTAATAGTGGAGTGGCTATATTGTGCAGAAGCAGATATAAAAACATTGACACATTAAAAAAAAATAAAATAAAAAAAGTGAATAACAAACTGGAAAGTACATACATCTACCAAGTTCTCAGGATGAGATAAGAATCAAAACAATTTCTTTGCACTGTCTAGGAGAGACAGCATCAAATTTTTAGTTACAAGATAATATATTTTGGGTCATAAATACAAAAGGAACACGTAATTACTAATGAGATTAATAGCCAACAAATTTACTTTGGAACATAGAAATAATTGAAAATGCAAACAGACAGAATACAATCACAAGCTACAGAAATTCAGAACTCTGTTCACTGAACTTGCAAAATGCACAAGAACTGTTTGCAAGGTCTGGCAAATACTGCACTGTATCATATTTGATTGAATATATATTCAATTCAGATTCCCAAAAGCTTTACTGCAACAAGTGATACACTTTCAGCTTGTACAAGAGCAGAACCAATCCATCTGCTGAAATACACCGTACCTGTGGATGAGGCTTGTTTTCCCAACATAGACGTCTCCTACCACAACCACTTTGGATATTTTCAGCCTGTTATGAATATTCAAAAATATTTAATACTTTTAGTAGTAACTTCAATATTCCCACTGTAGCAATTCTGATGTAGATCCTTAAATTGCAAGTGATTAATGCATCTGCAACTCCAGTTTACCTGAATGCCACAATGCTTCAGCAGGATCAGAGTCTTAAATAGTAAGAAAGAAAAAGGTCAAAAACTCTGGAGCAGAATTAGTCCATCCCTTACTTTGTATGTAATTTCTATGGGGCAGAAAGACTTTATCAGAAATGCTTTCAAGGAAAGATTATACACTTGGCAGTTTGCACTTAAGACCATATAGCATCTACATCCTTATTAGCCCATTAAAAGTACAAGTTTATACTTTTCTGCCACTAAAATTAATTGTGAGTTTTTCATTGATTTTAATAGTATAGAATCAAATTTTAAGTGCACAAACAAGAAATTACTGATAATAAAATAACCCGTTGCAGAATCTGTCTCTGGGAAAAAATAATGGTTAGAGCCAATACATTTTCTGACTACCTGAAATAACATTAATCTGAAGCTTGCCTCATGCAAATAATCCTCTTTGCTCTGGGTTCTCCCACAGAATACAGCAGATGGGCCGGAAGTGACTCATCTGCACCCTTAAAATTGAAATGTAGTGTATGTGTTAGGAGATACAGGTGGAATAATGAGTGTATATTATTTGCGGACTGAAACTTGGATTGACAGCTCCCCTGCACATGCTACAAAAATGGCTTAGGAGATTTTATATTGTTTTGTATCAAAGAATGGCTTTTAAAACAAAAGATTCAATCTTGTACTGAATGCTGTATCTGGTTATATCAGGATTAACTCACTACAAATTAAAGCTACTACATGTATGTGTTCTGGGAAAGAGATGACAAGAGAAAAATATTAAAGAATATTAGAATTCAAGGTTTATTTTCCGTTAGATTTTTTAGTCCAGAATTTTGCTCCAGTTTTAAGGAAACATTTAAGGCAACTTCTCAGCATGGATACTTTTAAAATATTAAAGCTAGATTCTTATGTGCTTCAAGCAACTTGAAACTGCTGTGCTTATATCTGCCCCAAAGCCTTTATCAAGTTCTTATTTGGTTCATTCAGTATGCCGTCCTTTTGTACTCTCTACTGGCACCAGTACATCTACTCTTGTCCTTGCAAATGCTCTAGGACTTGCTTTTCATGCTGATTTGCATGACCGAAATTCAACGCTAATTTTAAACAGTTGGTTAATCCTTTAAACTAGGCTATCTGTTGCTAAACAACTCTATTTCTTCAAGTCCACTTAAGCCAAGAAGAAAAACTTTAACACTTCTATAAAGAAGAAGCATTTCATTCATTTACTGTGAAACGGTACAGAAGAACCATAGGGACAGGCTTAGCTGACTTCAATCACACTGGAATGTTCAACATGTGGAATCAGGAAAAGCATTTGGAGGAATCAGGCTGTAAAGAGGCTAAAACACTTGTTTCACTGCACAGTTGGTTTATTAGAAACTTGCCCAGCTGTTCCAGCGCTCTGCTGACAGGCAGTCCTGAGCTGTGAGTGGAAGTGGTCTTTGAACTGCAGACAGGCCTCAGGAGTGTACCACTGAAGACACAAGAGAACAGATACTGAGATAAAGTCTATAATGTCTGCTCATCAAGAAGGCAAATCAGCAAGGTGAGGTAGAAAAGGAGATTACTTCAAAAAGCTTGTCACACACAGGGTTACTCTGGCTTATGAAAAGGGATAGTTTGTGTTAGAAGGCAGTAAGGCTGATGCACAGGTACATTTGTAAAATTCCTCTAAACAGCTCCACCAAATATCAGAGCCCTAATGAACTTCCAGAGTAAACAAATTTGTTAATCAATTTGTACAATATTAATTATCTTAAATAATTCCAATAATCTAAGACATTCAAGAAAAACACAAGTGGGAACACATCACTAGCAAATCATTCAGACTACAAAGTCTTTTAGATCTCTTTGTTGTGTGAAGCACTGACTTTATTAACGATTTTCCATTAAGCTTAGTAGGCAAACAAACAAGGTAAGTACGTTTTGCATCATATTTACTTATAATAACAGTGCCAGTTTTCATAAAAGTAAAAGCAAAATAGGAGGTTGAGATTGAGAATGAGAGAAGTGCAAAAATCTCGAAAAAGGGTGTTTTGAACAAAATTAAGAACAGAATGGCAATTCTTTGTCCTTACCTGCCCTTAATCATTCTTTTCTACTTCAAGGATAAAACTCTTTAGGGGTAAGAATGATCTTCACTATCTGTTTTCCTACAGTGCCTACTACGTTTGATCTACAGTATGACTAAGTTTCCTACTCACACAGAAGATTAAAATTGCTTCAAATTCTTCAAATGAAAACTCCACATAGACCTAATTAGCCTTTTTGAATATTAAATAAAAGCTATGTTTCTCATTTCCTCTCTATGTAAGAACTCTGTAAGTGTGGTAATTGCTAATGTTTGGCTAAGAGAACAGATATTGTAAGATGACACTTCCCTTGCAAGAGTCATTTCTGTTACGGTTAGAGGAAGTGCATCAGCACCAAATGAGAAAGCAAGGTCACATTCACTTCTGAAATGAATTCTTACACAATTTGCAGTTTTAGCAGAAGACATCAAACATACATCAAACCAAAATATTATTAGCACAAGGGAAAGACATGGCAGGTGATACATCCTCTGAGCAAAGGGATAAAGAATGCTTACCTTAGGAAACTGGGAGATTATTCTGTCCCTGCTCACTGGGGGAACCATATGCTTTAGGTTGGACTTCATCCTCCAAACTCAGGTCAATTCTGCCAGACAGAAAACATGCAAAGTGAAACAAAATATTCAGGAATTGTCTCAATACAGGAAAAACATTAAAAACAAAACATGAATGGTCCTTTTGGACTTGTTTCCTCCTAGTACAACTGGCAGTTCTTTGACTTCATGTTAAAGAAAACACATTTCTCCTGAAAAAGGATGACTTATGTCCACATAAATGTAGGAAGAAATAGTGGATTTTTCTAAGTAGAAAAGCACTGACTAATTCTGGAGAAGGACAGAGAACTGTTCACTTAATTAACACAACTGCAGTTTAGTCCTTGAATGATTTTGTAGTGCTTAATTTAAAAAGCCCACACCTCACTCTTTTGTGCTTCTGCATAAGGCACATTTATTAATGTTAGGGGATATCAGATTTCATTAGGTCAGAAGGGGAAAGGAGAAACAACAAAGTTGCCAGATTTCTTGGCACATCAAACTTTCACCCAAGATCAACTCATAAAGAACAAAATCAGTAGTTAGTCTGACATGGAAGAATAACATTCATACAAAAATCACAAATGAATCAAGATATCCCACTTCAGAGGCAATGATTTGGTTATGAAAATAAGCCTTGTGGGTTATTGCGAGGGAACTCTTTGTAAGGTAGCAGTTTCTTACTGGCATTCAGAAGAATCTAACGAGAACAACCCCCTCACGCAGCAAGCCGCAAGGAAGGACTCACCGTGCAGTGCAGATGCGGCAGGATCCCAGACACACGAACAGCCTGCAGCCGCGTGCCCATGGCAACAGGCTTGCAATAGTTCTCTTCCTCTCCTCCTCTCACGGACTGAGGAGGCGGGCTTGGAAGGGAGTAATTTAACAATACGCAGGGCTCTGGTTTTAGAAGAACAAACCTGTTTTAGTGGCCGTTCAGATTCCTTTGATCAGAAACTTTGATTAGTAATCTCAACGGTCCTCTAATCCTGCCTAATAGTACTATTTTCCTCTGCAACAGGAAAAAGAGCAGGATTAACCCAGCAGACAAGGAACTAATGGAGTAGGGAACTGTTATAGTCTTAATTTTAAGCATATTAGCAGTTGTAAAGAAACTCCGGAGGTGTTGTTTTTCTCCCTCTGTCCTCCAGAATTTCAGCTTTCTTTCATTTCAGGCTTAGAGTCAGGATGCGCATGCAACTATGAGCCATTTTGAATCACATAAATGTCTCTAGTCATTACCTATCTTGGTTGATAACATATCAAACAATAAAGATGATAAAGAATAAGAAATTCCATCACTCTTCAGTATTGTCTAAGTATTGATAATCACCTTAGTAGTTTAGACTGCATTTAGGATGCTAAAAGGTTTTTCACTTGGATATAAACTTCCAAACTTCAGGAAAAACATAAAAGCTCTCACATTCAAATAATCATATTTCCATAATGCTGGAACAGGCTTGGACTTCTTAACATTCAGGAGACAAGCTTCTCCTATTAAAAAAATATTAAAGGACAAGTAATTAAGAAAAAAAAAGAAACTGTGTAGTATATGACAAAAACCCCACCGTTGTTTTACAACGATAAATGAAGAATAAAGATCAATGAAACTACCAGACCACTACTTAGAATTACCATTTTATTCTCTTTTGTGAGGAATACTTTTGTGAGGGATCGCTTCAGGCACTTGCGTGATCTGATCCACACTGAGAGCAAGCAAACAAACAAAAAAAAAACCAAGCCAAATTTACAGCTGATGTGTTATTCAGATCCAAAGATAACATGACAGTGTTTATTTTTAACCATATACGCAGTTCTATCACTCATACTACCTTTGACTGCTCCAAACCAGACAGACCTGGATCCACTTCGTGATGTGCATGAGAGGAAACAGTCAAATGATTTAAGAAACACAAAGCTGCCGAAAATGCAGAGAATTATAGGCACTGAGATCCAGATTCTCTCTTCCTACAGAGCTTGGCCACAAGTCTCCATGGCACCACATCCCATCAACAGCATCATCCACAGACTGTGTGAACAAAGGATTTGAAGGAAGGATTTAACTGTGCATAAAATCAGTTAATGTCATGACCACTAACTAAAATCACTATACCAAGATACGGTGAGAATGTCTTGTACCTATGCATAAAATAAACTCTCTGCTGATTATGAAGACTTGTTATAGAATTTGCTTGCTTTCTAGACAATGGATTGTTAGTGGAAAAGTACTGAATACGAATGTTAAGAGTATAAAAAGGCTTGTTTAGAAGAATGAGAGGGATATATACAGCATTATGATCATGATCACCGCAGCAAAAAAGAAATCCTCCTGGCACGAGAACCCTGTGTTGTGTTAATAACTCGCGACAAAAACAAACAAACAAACAAAAAAAAAAACCTTTCCTGAAGATATTTTTTAAAGCTGCATTTTTCTTCTGTGGATTTTCGTGATTAACAAACTAGAATCTATTCCAGTATTTTATTACATTATCTCCCTTACGGAGAAGGCAGTGGGTATGAGCAGCGACACTGCACCGCTTCCACCCTTTCCTCAAACGCGGACCCGCCAAGCGCTGCTCTCCACACAACTCCCCGCGCTCCACGCTAGTAGCTGCCATTATTTCCGATTCACCAACCACGCCGCTGACGTCACTGCCTCTCAACAACCACCGCCGAACACGCTAATTACGCTATTGGCGCAAAGCTGGACACAGTAGAAGAAAGGAGCACGGGGCCGCGCAGTTTTTATTCACAGAGCGATGCTTACGCAAAGAGCGGGTTGCTGTGGTAACCAGAACGCGGGCGCGCAGGCGCCATAGAGAGACAAACGGGGCTCGGTCTGAGGCGGGCGTCTGTGATCATACAGTCATTTGGTTTGCTCTTAAGAAACGGATGCTGTTGTTAAGTAGGATTTTGTATATATATTTTGTATATATATTCACATATCTATAGAGATCTATATCTATCTATCTATCTATATCTATATCTACATATATATGTATGGATATAGATATCTATCTATGATAGATATCTCTATCTATATATATCTATCTGTAGATATATCTAGATAAATCTAGATATAGATGTCTATAGATCTATATCTATATAGATATCTATATCTATAGATATATGTCTAGATATATCTATATCTATAGATATCTGTATCTATATATATATCCATATATAGATATATATATATATATCCATATATAGATATATATAGATCTATATATAGAGATCTATATCTATATCTATATTTCTATAGATATCTATATGTAGATTTATATAGATATAGATATCTAGATATATATCTAGATATAGATAGATATATGTATCTATGTAGATAGATAGGTATCTATATCTATATATATCTATATCTCTATATATCTAGATATATCTACATCTATCTATCTATATAGATACATACATAGTCTATACATATAGATTATATATAGATATAATATATATGTATATCTATATTATATATAGATATAATATATATGTGTATATATATATAATATATACATATATTATGTATATACATGTATAGATATATATGTATATACGTAATATATGTATAGATATATACAGCATCTATCTATATATAGATTATATATATATATGTATATACATAATATATGTATATATTATATATATATACACATATATATTGTATCTATATATAATCTATATATATAGATAGATGCTGTATATATCTATATATACATATATACATTATATTATATCCATATATAATCTATATATATATATATAGATGCTGTATATACCTATACATATATTACGTATATACATATATATTATATCCATATATAATCTATATGTATAGATTATGTATGTATCTATATAGATAGATGTAGATATATCTAGATATATAGAGATGTATATCTAGGTATATAGAGATATAGATAGATAGATTATATGTAGATAGATAGATAGATAGATAGATAGATAGATAATTTCCTGCCAGCTCTGTTTTGTTTTGCTGAGCAGTTTCCAGTGTTGGAGGCTGCTCTGTTGCTGCGCTGAGGGCAGTGGACAGTCAGCGATCATTTCCAGGGATCTTTAACGAATTCTGAGGGCAGTTTTCCACTGCAGTCCTTTAAAAAGACAATGTTTTTGAAAATTGGCTTTTTGCTAGATTTTTAGTCCCTTCTGTAGCATGGAACATTCTAAAGGGATTTTAACCCTTTAAAAACACTTCTCTCATTCTCATTTTTAAGCTTTCTCATTGCTTCTTCGATTCTTATTTTACAGTGTTCAGTAGAAACTTAAACTGGAAAGGACAGCTCATCTGATGAACCATTCCAGCCTCTTCTTTCACAGCTTCCTAAAACCTCATGTGTGCTAGGATTGTGCTTTGAGGGGATAGAGGACTGTTCAGTGTAATGCTAGTAGTGGTAGCTTTGGTACATCAGTTGTTTGTCACCAAGCAGGGTCATTCTTGCAGTATTTTTTTAAGCATAAGAAGAGTCCTTCCCAGACAAATTAGGGATGGCAAGCACTCTTATCTCGGCCAAGCTTCCCCCTGATGTAGATCCAACAAAAGCTCCTATTGCATTTGGGAGGAGAGCTCTTCCTAAACTGAACAGAGAGATACAATCTCCTGAGGTGCTGACTCAGCAACGGGCATTGATGGCACTCTGTGATCTGATCCATGACCCAGAAAACATCTACCAGGCAGTCCAGATAGGTAAGTGGTTTTCTGCCATAAGCTTTGATACAGTGGTGGTAACAGAGAGGGATGCGTTGTATTATGTTGTCTTATTTTTACCCCTGCAATATAATTGATGAAAGAAAATGGTCAGGAGGATATCTTGGTTTTAACCTGTCCTTGTTTTGAACCATAAAAAGGTAAAGAATGTTATATTACAATTAAAAAAAAAAAAAAAAGAAAGAAAAAAAAAAAGAAAGGAAAAACAACCCACACCTCTTTAAAGATGGGCTAAGGGAATTGAGCTTGTTCAGGCTGGAGAAGACAAGGCTTTGGGGAGACCTCATTGCCACCTTCCAAGACTTAAAGGAAGCTTCCAAACAGAAGCGAGACTTTTTACATGAGCAGATGGTGACTGGGCAACAGAGAATGGTTTTACCCTAAAGGAGGGGAGATTTAAATTGGATATTAGGAGGAAACTTTTCATTCTCTGGGCAGTAAGGCCCTGGCAGTGCCACCCAGAGAAGCTGTGAATGCCCCATAATTGGAGGCATTTAAAGCCAGGTTGGATGGGGCCCTGGGCAGCCTGATCTGGTGGTTGGCAGCCAGCCCATGGCAGGGGGTTGGAACTGGCTAGACTTTAAGGTCCCTTCCAACTTAAGCCATTCTTTGCTATTATGACTATAGAGCATGAAAAAATAGCACCAATCACTCCCTTTTTTATTTCTTCATTACACAGGTATCTACCTGCATATTTTTGAGTGTCTCAGACATAAAAGAAACATCACTAAACTCTTGACCTCAGTGGGCTAGTGATTCAATCAGGTTTTCAAATTAATTTGCAAAGTCTGTGAAGTCACTTCTTGCCATTCATTCCTTCAGCAGTGGATAGCATGGCACATGCAGCTATAACTATTGGAGAGCCAAAACATCAGAGCTTTACACAGAACTATTTCTCAGGAATATCATAATTAATTGTAGAATGAGACTATAACAAGAGCCTCAGGAACTTCATAAGAAATTAAGACTAAATAACCAAATTTTTCATACTTCTCAAGATTACATCTGCTCATTAGTTTGAATTAATATATATGCTAACATTTGGAATAATCTGAAATTTGCAGTTGGGGGAAAAAAAGTCATGCAAGCTTAACTTCATAACATTTTTTAGCAGCCAGTTGTGTATTTACTGTATCATTATGCAACAATGAAGAAGTCTTCAGGTTTGTCACTGTTACACACGTTTTCTTCATAACAGGTATCAATAGTCATAAAAAAAATAATAAAGTCGTTGTTTAATTAGCAGAATTTTTTTTTTTTTTTCTCCAGTGCCAAACCAAGTTTATTTCTGCATGTGGAAGGTAATGCTCTGTGCTTTTATACAGCCCTTGTGAGACTTAACGTTTACAGAAATGTAGTCATCGATCAGCAAACACATGCTTTTCTAAAACAGTAGCAGCACCACTGACATCAGTATTCCTTAACTTCCTAACTCTTAGCAAGATTAGGACATAACCTGGTACAGAATTCAGCAGCTTGTTTCTAGTATTACCCAATGCAAGCCTTATTCAATGGGAACTTTCCATTATCCTCATCAGCTGTCAAATCAGATAATTATGTGGGGTTGATATTTATTTTTTTCATTTTTATTCTAATATGAATATGCTTCAGAATCGACAACAGGGCATTTTTGGCAGTAGGCCTTTAAGTTTCTGCTAGACTTGCAGTATGACACTGCGAATTTCACCTCTAGGACAAGAAGAAAAATCAGATAGCTTGGACTCGAGATTGTGATGTAGAAAGGAGCATTGCACTTTCAAACTAATGCTGAAGTTAAAAATACTAAAATAAATCGCTGTGTCCCACAGGTTTCTTGGAGAACTTGAAGACCTTGCTGCTGCATCATGACAGTACTGTCCGACAGAAGACAACAGAAATTCTCTACATAATGGCAATGCATAATGTCGGCAGGTAGGAATAATTCCAGAATTTACTGAATAGTATAGGAAGCAATAAAGAAGTTTCAGTGAGAAACAAAAACAGAATTTCTACGTTTTTGCAAGATAGAAGCAATGAAAAATAGTATTTAATTAAAGATTGTGCACCTGTCAAATATTTGAGTTATATTATGCTCAATTAAGTCTGTTCTCCAATGTTTATAGGCAAGGTTTGATACAAAATGCAGTAATACCTGCCCTCACTGAACTTTTGGATGACCCAGAATACATCTGTCGGAAGAACACCCATCAAGTTCTTGACATGATGGCCAAGTTACCTGAAGGTAGGGGAATTTTTCAGTAATTAATTATTCAAAATGGGAAAACAGATGACTTTAGTGTGCTTTCATCTCTCTGCCTTTAAAGAATTCTGTCTTGTACCTGTGCAGACAGATAGATATCATCCTGTGATTATGTAGATCAAAATAGAAACTTAGAGGAAGTGAAAACTTAATAGAAACAAATAAATGTTACTGAGTTGGGTTTTTTTGTTTTTTGTTTGTTTGTTTTTATACAGATCAGTAGTAATAATTAACAATTATTTTACACTGCTTATTCTTAGTTCTTTCAAAACTCCACAATTCAGTAATAAGCCTCGATATTCAGTCTGTACTGAACTTTATTCATAGCTATAAACTTCAGATTGCTATACCTCTAGTCACATCTAGTGCAGGAGCTTATCAATTGTCTCATTTTATTTAGGAATTTTCAGCTTAAAAGGGGAAACCACGGTTTAGGGACTTCTGTGCAAAAGCTTTTTAGACATGAATTTGAGGCTTAAAAATGCAAAGTACAAATAATGTTATATGTAAACACCTATTTGGCATTAGGTTCTTAAAATACAACTTTTTCCACTTTGCTTAAGTGTCCTTTCCTAATAGTTTGATCATTTTATAATGTTTCTTTGAACAGGCCGCACAAATTTGAGCTGCACTTCTGTGACTGTGGGGTCCAAGCTAGGATTTTGGTAGCTAGGAACAGATACTAATTTTGGCAATAGCAAGGGATGAAGAGTCACAGAAGACTAATGGTTAAATATATGCTGCTTTAGTTTATGTCTACTATTGCAAGAATGCGTTGTTTTGTTGAATGTTTCAGTTTGTAGCAAATTTTGAAGTTAGTGAAATTAAGACCAGTCAACATGCATTCACTCAGTTGTACTTCTGAAGTATTTTAGCCACTTCAGAATTCAACTTGTACAGAGGAAGAGCTTTCTAGTTGGGTTTTTAAAAATCTTTTAAAGTATTTACTTCTAATATGTCAGTAGAAGTTGAAGGGAATTTACATTTCACCTATGTTTATGCTTTTAATGTACTATATTCCTTATTCTGTGGAACTATTCACTAAAGCTGAATTCAAATGCATTTTTAGCTAGTAATTTGACATATATCACTTGCTTGAAAGTGATGGTGGCAGCAGCAACAACTAGTTTATGTTCACAGTTTGCTGTAATTTTTATAAGGTAAGTCTAGTATGATAATATATTATGTCAGACTCCAGTTTTCATTTAAAAGTTGTAATATAATAGCACAGTTCAGTTTCTAAATAATGGTCTTTTGTGGGCAGACTGCCAATTCAACTGGTTTAAAAAAACCAGTAACTAAAAACAAGCATTAAATAGAAAGCATTTTATTACAAACAATTTCTGTTTAGAGAAATATTGTAGCAGTAAGCTGCACTAGCTCTTGGTGGTGCCAAAACATTAAAAAAACTGCTTATTGAGAATTCCACAGAAATCAAAATACATTCTCCAAAGTAGAGGATATGCAACTGTACATCAAACTGCCACTGAGGGATCAAGGATGGGTCCATTACCTCTGTTCCATCTGTGTCCCTGCAGGCATCTGAATATTTCATCTTAGCTCAGGAGTCACTGATGGGAATTATCAAGGCTGTAAGGCACCAATTCAGTGACAATGTGGAATGTGAGATTGTTCTATACAAGGAGAAACAAAGCTACCTCCTGGATTGAAGGGATTATTCAACCCCTGCTGAGCTGAGAGATGTCTCTCTCCTTGGGATGTTTCCTTTGGTTGAAGGCAGAGGTTTCACAGAAGCTCTAAAGTGAGCAGAAGTCTCTGCCATACAAAGAGCAGCTTCCAAAACCTGTTACAGTCCCAACTTAGTGAAAGTTTAGAAGACAGACTAGAATTCTGAGGGACAGCTCATCTGAAGTGTCTCATGAGCCAAGACTGATAGATGTTTCCCCATTTTACCTTTCTGACTTTAGATACCTGTGGCAGATAAGAATTGAGTTTTCCAAATCAAGTTATCAGTAACAAACTTTTTTTAGGGAACAGTTCTAGGGTTCTAGGGTTCTATCTCCAGACAGCAGAATAGGCTAATGAGTGGCACGAGAAAGGGAAAAACATAAGAGTATTTAATTTTAGAATTAGTTATTTGGTAAATGCTGCACATCAGTGCATTCATTACAATTTCCTTTCAAATGTAATTAACAACAGATACTTAATTAGAAACCTGGTATTTTAGACTCTTTAGAATACATTTCTTTCCCTTCATTAGCTCTCAGCATAACCTTGGTACTTACAGTAATCATGTACTGTACTTATGTGGGCCAACACTTTCCTTATTCTTTTTTTCTCTTTATGAGAAATTTAAAGTGGATGTAGAGGAATTATTTACATCTGTGATGAAAGCAGAACTTTAATCTCTGGTCCTATACTCAAAACTCTCAACAAGCATAACACTGCTCGCATTCTCTTTATGCTTTGCTTGAATTATGCCTTTTTAGGTGAAACTGTCTTCTAAAGTTTCATTTCCTCAGCTGTAAAATGATCCCAGATTTTGACCATTTCCTCCGTGCAACTAAAAATGCTTAAGACTTGTTCAAGACAGAGAAGTCCTTGCCTAGGTTAAAATAGTCTTGTATAGCATTCTTCAGCTAATACTTTTATAGTTTGACATTTTTTTGAGGGGGAAATTAAAAAAAAATAAAAAAACCTGTGATCCTCAGAAGAGATGTGAGCTTGACATTATTTCTCAGTCTGTGTAATATGTCAAAAGAATCCTCTCTGCCTGGTAACTGTCATCTTCAGCCACTCAAAAAGCTAACAGGCTTCATCTCTTCATATTTACTTCCACAGCTCATATCTAGATAATCTTGCACAAAGCCACGGAAGGTCTGATAGCACCTTCTACCAGAATAGGAGCATGCTTGTAAAGGTATTAAACATGACTGAGTTTAGAAAGCAATACAGACAAAAGCAGCTTATCCTTTCCAAAGGCAGGTAGAGTCTCAGAAAAGACACAATGTCCAAATAGAGATACACTTCTTCAGCTGCTAACCCTTAAATGAGGGTGAGGAGGCGGAGACCTGGGTCCACCTCTTCTGATCACTCGGGCGCATTGTTTGCACCTGTGCTCCCTGGGTTAGCCATACCTTCTCACCTTGTGCACAACCACTGGTTCAGTCTGTGGCCTAGCAATCCCTGTACACCGTATATCACCTGGAAGAAGTCAGAAACTAATAAAGCATTCCCTAGTTACATTTCTGGTGTTTTCTACAGCAATTTCCAGGACCAATAAAGCAATAGGCTTCATACTAGCCAAAAAGGAACATAGGCTGTACATGTGCTTGGCATGTATTCAGTAGAGGATGAAAGAGGGAGAAGAAGCAGCAGCAGGAGAAAATGAACACTGGCCAGGAGAAATACCTAGCAAAACTTTAACTCTTTGTGAAAACAATTAGTTGAGATTCAAGAAGGTACTTTTGTTACTGAGTGAATGTTATGCAAGGATAAGTGACCTCGGTAATAATAAATGCAAAAAAAAAGCTGTCAAAGAAAGAAGTATTTTGCCCAGGATGTGTTCAGTACTAGAAATATTTAATAGTTCTTAGCTATAATCTTATCTGTATTTTAAGAGTACTTAATCCTTTTAGACAAAAATTGAGGTGGATCGGATGACACTGGATTTTGGAAGCTTACCAGAACCTCTGTTTTGGAGGAGTCCAAAAGATTACAGTTTCTCCTTCTTTACTGACCCTCACTGTCTCCTATACATTTACAAAATCATAACCAATCAGATCTATGAATAAGGACTGTTTAAAGATACCGTTCTCCCTTTGAAATCTGTTTTGTTGTATAGAATGCAAGTAATGGAAGGACAGGTGGCACTCTTATTGCAGCAGATGAAACATCTCTTCTGTGAATGTTGTTGTCCAGGTAAAGTGACATTCCAGCTTTATTAATACAGTTCTTTTTTCACTGCATCACTGATAAACCCGAGAGCTGAGGAAATAGTTGCAAATTTAATTGCATCCTCTATCCAGGTGGAGGGCTAAGGGGCTTCATTTTAGGGCCTGTCTTGGATACAGACTTTTGTTTTTAACCTCCCCACACCTCAGTCTTCTTACATAACGGGATATCCTAGGTTCTTCACTTCTATTGTAGATAGCCTACAGTACTTATATGGACCTTCTCAACTGAATAATTTTTTTTTAATTTATAAAGTATTTCTTACTCTCTTCAAAATTGAGAATTTTGGTTTTGCTTTTTTTTTCAGTCAGCTTTCTTATCTTGAAGCTGTGTTCTAATAAAAGCCAGTATTTTCTTGTCACTTCCTTCACCAGTCTGAAATGGCCACTGTACTATGAAAGCTAGAGGTGAAAGAGGCATACCATCTCACAGTCCATTAATGGGAAAAGGAAGTCCAGACTCACTGTAAATCTTTTCCACAATTTTCACAATTAGCTAATAAAAGTATATTACACCATTGAAAGCAATTTAGAATGGAAACACAATGGCAGTTCTCTCAATTTTCTTTCCTGTTGCTTCTTCTTAATCATGATCTATGGCTTCTAAGATTGCCACTAACCATCTCCCAAAAACATCTAACAACAACAGGCAGTAATAGTTTTTAAAGACATTACATAGGAAGACATCCCTTGAAACTTGCCAAGTTGGTCAAATGTAATTGCTTAAGATTTAAATTTCCTGAATGTTAGTGAATAAATTGAACAAAACATTCTGGAACCAATTAATAAAACTCAACAGTCTGTCACAAATGAATCATAACATCATTCAATTAAGTAACTGCTATATCATAATACTAAGTAATGAATACACTATAGACAAATGCATTATTATTTGAATTATTTATTTTTTAAGTGGACAGTTTAAATGTTGATGTTATTAATAATTTTGTTTCAAATTTCTGAGAGCCCTTGGCTGAGATTTCTTGCACTAATCATAGTACATAGGGGGAACAAAAGTAGAAGGATATTTTCCAGTGTGCATGTGTGTCTGTGTCTCTGTGTACATATGTGCTTTACAATTATCAAACATATATTTACACACCAACTTTACACTGAAGCCTTTAAGAAGTCTTTTCTATGACAGGGGAAAGAATCAACTGATCCATCTGTGATATTCCAGTATAGTCCCACAGAGTTTCTTATGCATTCAAACCTTTGCCGGAATGTTACTCCATCCAGTAGTGTTTCTTTATGAGATGAAACCTGGAGCTGAGGAATGTATCTCTTCAGATTCCTTGACTTCACTAAACTGTAAATAATTTAAATTATTAAATGAAATATCAAGACATTTAGTTATTGTTCATATCGCTCATCTTTAACCTTCTAATAATAGATAACATTTTTTTAAATAATTAAAAACTGAACAAAAAAAAAAGACTTTGGAGGCTATACACTACACAATCACCATGGCTCCTGCTTCTTGGGAAATCTGTTACAATATTACAATTCCCAGAATGTATTTGGAGCAGTGGAACAGAATCGTCCATTGGGAACTTTCACATTCAGCAGTCCAGACACTACAACAATAATTTCAAAAACTGCTTTGTGGTTTATTTTTTATCTGTATTAAAAAAGGAACACTAACCTACTTCTTAAATATAGAGTGTTGTTTTCTGGTTGTTGTTGTTGTTTTGTTTTGTTTTTTGTTTTTATGAAACACCACAAGATTCGGCAAAAAAAGATGTAAAAGAAGACTGTTTTGATGTATAAAACTCCTTATCAGAAGAAGAAACACTGACCTTAATTTGGCCTATTCATTGATTCATTTTTTGTAGTTTTGCTGCATATTTTGAAGCCTTAAGCAGCAGAAAGGGCTGATAGTCAGTTTGGAAATCACAGAACAGTTGTGCACCAACAATTCCTTTAAAAGGCAAGGCGTCCATGAAAGAGTACAGCAAAAGTGTGTACACAGTATATGCTGTGAGTCATGTGCATGTGCATACCTGACAGTTTGGCTGTGTGTACCAGTATTGAGGGTACATGTCCATTCTCTAAATCTTTAAAGTAGTACTTTGCTTAAGCACTCCTGTTCTGTAGCTTTTGATTTGAACTAGTTATTCACCCCAACACTATCATTCTGCTTCACACCATGCAAATGAGTTCATCTATCATTCACCAGCTTTATATCTTCATGTCAGTAAAATTTTAGGACAATTGGATGATTATTTCTTACATAGAACATGATAACACTCCCACTGTAGGAAACAGAATGAAACTAATGGAATAAAAGTGCAGTGACTGTGGTGAAAACATCTCCACAGTGTTAGGCCTCAATCTCTGTTGCTGATTTTGTCTGGATTTTTTGTGTGGTTCATTTTTCATTTGGGGGCATTTTTATTTTTTATGTGTGTGTGATTTTTTTGGAGAGGAGTCTTTCACTCTCCATAACATACATTTGTGAAAAATAGTGTAACAGGCTAGTGGGGCATAGGAGGAACTGTGTACATACATCAGATTTCCCCTTTTCTCTTCTTGGGCTACTAAGCATTGCCCCATTGTTTCCACAAGAAGTGGAAATGGTTAGCCTCGTTTTCAATTACTTCAGCAAAACAGATTAGCCCAAGGAATCTTAGCAGAGGCCAATGTATTTGAGATTGTTCTGAATGATGACATCTGTCACTGCATCAAAGACAAATTGGATGTTACTGGTATCAGTAGCGCAGGTGAAGTGTGAGTAGATCTCCTTGGTCTCCTTGTTGCGATTTAAGTCCTCAAACTGGCGCTGGATGTAGACTGCTGCCTCCTCGTAAGTGTTTTGGCCTTTGTATTCAGGAAAGCAGACTGTTAAGGGGATGCGTCGGATTTTTTCTGCCAGCAGATCTTTCTTATTCAAAAAAAGGATGAGGGAAGTGTTGATAAACCAGTTGTTGTTGCAGATGGAATCAAAGAGACGCAAACTTTCTGCCATTCGACTCTGTAGGTGAGAAAACAATGGGGTAAATAGCATTTCACCATAACGGCGGAAAGCACACAATATATTATTATTTCAATTAATGAGCAAAATGTGTTTATGGAAAGAACATTTATTCTATTTGGTGACTGTTCATCTTACCTGAGCAAGAAACTTCAGGAACCTTAATTCACTCATTTTGATACATTTTTCTACAGTCTGACTGTTATTATTGTTAATATTTTTTCAACTAATTGATTATTATGAGGGCAAGTCTAAAACTAAATGTTTGGAAAAAAAAGGTTTAAGCTGTGGGGAAAAAAAAAAAAAAGAAAAAAAAGAAAAAAAAGGTTGTATAACAGTAGAGAATACATGAGAAAATGAGAAAAGGAACCACATTCTACTATGGTGGGACAGGTTGAATCTTGTTTACTTATAAGTGAATGCTGAATTTGGCCAGATGTGTTTAACATCTTTGAGTGCATTGCCCTAAAAAGGCAATTCCATGATGACCGATGTAGAGTGACCAACACAGTTACAAATTTGGAAGTAACAATGCAATGCTGCTATAAACTTAAAGCAGGAATGCGTGTTGCAAATCAATCACCATCTTATAACTGCTCAGCACTGTTCCCTCAGCACTTCTGCCGCAGCGGGAGCTGTCCGTGGTGCTCTCAAAAGGCTGTTGGTAGGTATACGCCAATAGGTGTAAATAGATGGGAAGTTCTGAAAAGTATTCTAGCTGATTAAAATAAAAATCGTTCAAGTATTGTCAAAAGTAAATACAGATCATAGCTTAATCAGGCATTTTTCCTAAAGGTCAATATTTTCCATCATGTTCCAGTACTTAGTCAGATACTCTCTACATGAAAGATTTCTAAGGTTTCTCATTTTTTTCTCTGCGAGGGAAAGCTACTACAGTTAAGCAACAAGGTATCATTCCAAACATTTTCAATATCCAGCAGTATTTTTTTCTGAAAAAAACTATGTGCTGTTCAGCTGTATTCATGCACTGCTCGAAGTAGGAAGACTAAAAAGTTGACAATGGTATTGATGGCAGTATGATTTGTGTAGTGCATCAATCACATTTCAAAGACATGCATGGCATGGCTCTTAGTTTATTATAGTCAGATGGCATCTTGATACACCTGAAAATCTTAAAGAAGAACTGAAACATCCCCAGATCTAAGATGAGAGCTGACACTCAAAACTGAGCCTTAAAGGTGCATGATGTATCCACTTATACTCTGCTATCCATGACAAACGTATTTCTGGCTTTGTCAATATTGCAAAGCTACATATTACAGGAAAGGGAACCTGAGAGGATTATGGATTACAATCATTTAAAAAATAGAACAAATGACTCTACTACTCCCAAAGGAGACAAGAACATTTTCCATTAACATGTAGGAAAAAGCAATGGTAGAAAAAGTTATTTTTCTTCTCTGCAGTGTCTTTTCCAATTCAGGAATCCTGAGGGGGGCAGCTAACTAGGCGATTAGGGGAAAAAAAAAAAAATCTGCTGTAATTCCATAATTACACAGAAGATAGGCAAGATAATGCCAATACCTTTTCCAGACAGTCTTGTTGGGATCTAATTGCAGACTCTTATCCAAGCATGAGAACAAGGAATTGGTTGCTTAAGGGGAAAAACATGCTAAGGAGCAGATGGCTGCTTCTGTTCTTCCAGTAATTTGCAAACATACAAATATCCCTGATCATCCTCTGGAAGAGGTGTGCTTTGCAGCCAGGAGTTCCAGAAAAGCTAAGAGTTTTCAAAATGGAAGACCCTGTTATCAAGATAGCAAGTAATGAGGATAAACACTTGGTGAATAGAGATAAATTGGAATGTTAGAGATAAACTCACAGCTTTCCTATGAAAGTTTTTTGGTCATAGCTAAGAGATTTCTGAATGTAAAAATGAAAAATTAAGAGCAAAACTATCACAAATGAGGGAATTAACTACCATTTGTAGTAAATGGATACGACACAAATGGATAAATGGATATGTATAAGTAAATGGATATAACCAGATATTTAAGTTTAGTATCTTAGCCCTCTGAGCTTAAGCAGCAAGTAACTGAACACTACACTGACCTACAAGGAGAAGATGAGGGAATTTGTCTTATTTAGACTGGCTAAGAGGAGGCTAAGGGTTGATCTAATAAAAACCTTCAATTACTTGAAGCATAGTTACAAAGATGATGAAGATAAATTCATATCAGCAGTATTACATGAAGTAACAAGTGGCAGAGAACACTAATTGCAGCTTGGAAGATTCAGATTAGAATTTGGAGGAAAAACATCACTAGAAGACTAGATGTTTTGTGAAATCTTCATCTGTAGTTGTTTTCTCCCCTCAACTAGATAAAGCTGTAGCTGGCCTGATTTACTGTTGGCAGTAGTCCAGCTTCAGTTGGGATGGGATAATAAATGATGTTCAGAGATCACATCTGGCCAATCTTTAATTCTGTGAATCATAGGAACATATGTATCATTGAAACCATAAATGAGAAGTCAATTTTTTGTATTCAGTTTTATGCAGATCTCAAACTTTTCATCCCAAAGGGGAGAATTTAAGTACAAGGGTTATTTTTCTGCTAGAAAGAGCTACACTTAGCTGTCACTATTCTGTTGATGATGTAGGATGAAAGGGAAATAGTCAAAGAATGTAGTTGTGGCCTCTCTGAATACCCATTCTCGACTGCTTTATTTTCTGTCAGGCTCACTTCACCTTAGAGTAACCCTAAGGTCTGTCACCAAAGCAACTGTTTGCCTTAAATGAAGTGAAATAATGCCTCGCCTATGTAATAGAATCACACTATTTTCTCCAGGTATAGTTAGAATTATAGAAGTATAACTTTTCATTTACAGTTAATATAATGAATGCTACAAAACATACTGGCAAGAAAAAAAAAAGATTCTTTATAGCGAAGAACTCTATCATAATGACAGTCTCTGAAAAAACCAAAACGCAAATACATTTAATAACTCATATTTGACAGAAAACCTAAAGAATGACCCCCCCCCACACACTATTTTACATAGAAAATCTATTGTAATAACTCCTCATAACAGAGCTGTAGGTTTACAATCATAAATCATGTTAGAAGTCTGCTTTATGCTGGTTGTTCAACAATGTATTTTCCTGTCCAAGTTAGCAGGAAAAAAAACTTTTTTTAATCAGACAGTATGAAATAAACTTCCCAGGAACTAGTGACCACCACAAAACATAAATACACAGAACTATACAATATACCATAAAGAGAGAATGAGATAAAATTACGATATATCGCCTATATTTATTTTATGCATTTCTAAAAATAATTACAATTTCAGGGAGAAAATGAAGTTACTTTAAGAACTTAAAAGAACTTACAAGAGAATATAAAACAAGAAGGATGTAAGCTAGAAAACATAAAGGTTGTGAAATTAAATGCTCAAATGTCAAATGATGAAATCATGATTTCCAATATAGCATTATTCATATAACTCATGTGTTGCATGAACACACTTTTTTCTTCATATGCTAGTCAATATTTTCCTTTACTGTCACTAACTCATTCTATAGATTTATACTTTACTATAAAATTACTATTTATGAGCTGCTGAAGAGACAGAATTACTAGTTTCTTCTCAAGCTTATAATTACTCTGAGTATTTCATTGGCTACATTTGTTTTCCCAGCATGTTGTCAGATTAAGAGGTACTGCTAACACCGGTTTATAAATAGGAAACTACACGATGAGAAATTAGTTAGAAGGGACCCTGTGATTCTAGATACTAGTTTAGGCACTTAAAACCTATTTTCTCAGCACATGCATTTCTTTATTTAATAAATTCTTAATAGGTTTTTGAAGTTCTCACTGATACCTGCTGTAGCTCTGAGTTATCAGACCTTCTACAAATCAAATCACATGGTAGCAGATTAGGTACCTTAGAGAAAATTAAGAATTTAGAACTACCCATGAAAGCGTTTATTTAAAAAACCATATTTGCAACCATAAAGGACCGCAGACACACAGATATCTAGTACAGTTATTCAGTGGCACTCAACTTCTTTAATCATATTCACATTCTGTTTTCCTATAATCCTATGCTTCATTCATCTCATGTTTTGCTCCCTCTGAAGTAGACGATGGCAGTGTTCCTACAGTTGACAGTCTTATTTATCATATAAGCTCTCATTAATCACAGAAAATCCATTATATTAATTGAATAGGGCCAGAAATCCTGTGGAAAAATTAACATTGCTACAGAGCCTGAATCAAAATATACAGAAACAAGAAGTTGAAAATAAGGTTATAACAACACTATTCTGTCACTTACTCACTCTTATTCCTTTATTTCACCAGATCACTTAAGTTCTACTCCACCTCATCCTGTATCCATGCTGTTTCACAATCTACTGTGTTCCTAACTTCATTCTTCTGGCTCCATTTCTTCTTCAAACTTTTACTTTACAGATAAAAATCCATGCTCATAAAATTTGGTACCATTAGAGGGTGATCAGGTCTCCCTAATGATAGTCTATACTATTCATATGCCTAAGTGGACATATTCTAGGGAAAATAGGCAGAATATCTCCACAGGGAGAGCAGGAGTAATTGGTAAATTCCTGGCTTCTCTACAGATCAGATTTATGTTATTTGGAGTGCAAGATTTCCCTGAGTAACAAGAAATAAAAAGCTTCTAAGATTTTCCCATTGGTAGTTGAAATCTTTCTCTACGGAAGAGGAGATGATTTAAACTTGCAGTAGAAGGCACATGTTATACTAATGATCACATTTCAACTAAAAAATGTTTTCTCTAATAATAAATGCAATGGTTCTTAAGACAGTAATATTTTAGTTGATGTCAACAGCCAATATATTAAAACTTTAAACCAAAAGTAAACTTCTTTAAAGTGAAAATCATTTTATAAGCGTGATGTTTAAGACCACCAATGGAAATTACATAAGCTGCATTTAAAATTTTCCAATTTAAAGTGGGCATTTGTATATATTTGCATTTACATATCTATTTATTTACACACTTTATGACAAGCTCCCCTTTCCCTTTTCACATTCAAACACTTCTTTTTTCCAGCTTAATCTTGGCCTATGCATTTAATAAATACTTATATTCTTTTCAGGTGTCATTGTCAGTAAGACCAGTTCTTGCAGTAGTTTACACAGTACACAGTAGTTTACTCATAAAAACCTGCACCAGCAGAGGTAACTCGTTGTCTCACAGCTGCTATAATGGTGTCACTACTGAAATGAGCCACCCACTGCCTCACTGTGCTCACATCCACTGCTTGGTCTCCATAAATGTTCAGCAAGTGTCAACGAATCTCAATTGGTAAAGTTTTTCCTCATGGAGGAATTCAATGACCCACCTTTGCTTCATATGCACTTCCATGTCGGATGCCATTTTGTCAGACTGTCCCTCTGCTGCTACCTGCCATACCACAACAAAATGTAATGGAATATTGATGGGAAGGCTCAACATAATAAAATAGGAGGCATTACTTTCAGAGCAGCCCTCATATTTTGCAAAGTGTTCATCAAATGGGGAGGGGGAGATGTTGTAGTAGATGACAGCGAGGATTTAGGATGTGACGTGGTAGAACTCTCCCCTTGCTCTGTGTCAAAAGGTTAATGTATGCTTAAAGGGCGTAGACGAAGTAGGATAGGTATATAATCAAGCCACGCAACGCAATAAACACCATTTTTACTGCTCATCATATTGGTGTATACATGCAGTTATTTGGCCTGGGTAGGTTTTACCCGATGGTCCAAGTACAGGCGCAGAGCTAAAAGAACATGGGTTGCCAGGTACACAGCAACAAGCTGCACCATGATAGCTTCACCCACCCAGTTCTCCACATGTTAAAAATACCTTTATAGCCCCTAATATAAAGAAGTAAACAGCTGAGCTGGGAATGAAGCACGGTCACCAGCACAGAACAAATCACATTTTGAAGTGTATTAGACATTTGCTGTTAGGAATTAATATGATCATCACCTAAGTCAATGTACAAACAACCAAGTTACGTATGTTTCTGACCTAAGTTGATTTTTATTTCAAAATGATTTAAATTTGCATGCTAGCCTTTCTGTTAATCACAAAAAGTGTACTGCTGGCTTCCCCCTTGTCCTTGGAGATTATATTTCTTGTGAACTTAAACCTGATTACAGTGATCCAGCACTTATCTATAGCATTAATTTAATACTTTTCAATATAAACTAGGGAATCAGTGTATACTGTGGCCTGCAATGCTGATGTAATCATAATCTATTCAGTGCAACAGTAAATAACTACTGACAATGAAATTATGTTGAATCCCAAGTCTGTGATCGTGCCTTCCTTTGTAATGTTGTCTCATGACTATTTTAAACTGGCATTTTTTTAAACATGTATTTGATATAACAATATCAGGCAACCTCAAACTGCACCTGTGGTTGGGAAATCTACCTATGAACTTTCGCTTTTTTCAAGTTCTGACTGCATATAAATATACATGTAAATATATGTATATGTTTATCTGAAGCAGTATTACTTATTTCTATTAACTCTGCTGTGATGAACTGGTATGGTGCATTTATCACGTGTCTTATAAGTATAAGGTTTGGAATTCCCATCAGGCTTTTTCTGGATTTTTTTTTTTCAGGTTTTTAAGACCTTCAGTAGTTAGTTCTGAAATTCCAGTTTAAATCAGCAAAATTCACAAACTTTACAATTGATGTCATTACCTTTAATCTGTAATATGAAATACATATACTGTATAGAATTGAACAAAACCTCACTGCCTCTATCTCCATAACCTGTCCATTATCTTTTGCTTCCTAGGACATAAGGTGTTAATTTTTGCCATTTTGAGTACGTGGTAGAATCATCAAAGTGCATTTAATTACGATAGACACAACAAAAGACTGGGTTTAGTTTTTCAATGTCAAAGTTCCTCCAACATAGTCCAAAGCCATACCACTAAACATTTTCAAATAATTTGTTAATCTGGAAGAAATTATTGTTTAGAAAGTAAAGGAAGTGCCATGGGCCATGATTTTTCTAGGTATCATAGAAGATTACACACTACAGTTCAATAGTATGTGTCTACCTTATGCAACTCAGCTTTAAGAAGCATCTAGAAAAGCACCGGCACTCATTGTAGTCCTTGATTCCCAAGAAATGGTTTACAGGAAGGGTTTTAATCACTCTGTCTCCAGAGATGGCAGTGATACAAGAACATCCCTGCATATTTCATTACCAAAAAACCACTCTTTTTTTTTCAAGTTCTATGTGGTGGAAGACCAGTCAGTGCAGTGGACCTCATGGGCTGAGCACTGATTTGCATCTTGATATGAAATACACTTTAGGATGGCAATTTTGCAGTCTTTATTTAGGCAGAACTAAGCTCCAGTATTATCACTCAGGTTCCCAAAATTGAGACTTTGTAGAATTTTTCTTTAAGTAAGGGTACTTCTAAAAAAAAAAAAAAAAAAAGATTTCTTAAAGTGCTCTCTTCACTTACTCACATTGTCAGTGTTTCTGCCAATGCACTTTTCTATTTTAAATATTCATGTTTTGAGGAAGAAATTGTACTATTTGAGCACAGAATGGCTTTTGTATTCTCAGAGGGTGACATTTCTTTGATTCACTGTGGTCTTTTTGTGCTAAATTTTCTCTTGAGTGGAATAGCACTGGTAATATTTTTGAAAAGCTGCATTTTTACTCAGGAGTAAACTGAACAAACTACTTTTAACCTCCATCCAACTTTTATTTAACTAACAGCTTGAAGGGAATTTATTAAAGGACCTCTTTACAACCATCATGAATCAGTGTGCAGCTGAACTCTAGTCTCAGGCTAGGTTTTGTTGTTTTTTTTTTTTTTTTCAGTAGATGTCATAATCTTTTGCATTAATTGTTAGAGGAGGAGAGAAGGTGGTATCTAATAGTCGCTGAAGTGTATAGCTTATTTTGTGACTATGTAGTACAGAAATGTGAACACTCAGTATTCTACCGTTTCTCTCTTTCCTCTACTAATATATAAAAGGTATAATTACACTCAGGGTAGTAATAGCTCCAGTCTTGACTGCAGATTAAAACAGCAAGAGCTGTTTAAGCAAGATAACAGGATGAAAGTGAAAATACAATTTAAACCTCTAATATTTTCATAAAATGATGTTTTTCAACTTGACTGAGAAAAGACTGAATAATTGTTTTCCATAGTATACTACCATTTCTTTCATTTTCCAACTTACTACGCCATTTTCTCCCTTGGAATTGCAGAGATATATGGGGGCTGCTTTGAAAGTAATACCTCCTGTTTTACTATGTTGGCCCAACACATCAGAGATGCAGAAGAGATTGAATCTTCCCACCAGCATTCCACTACCTTTTGTTGCCATGTGACAGATGGCAGCAGAGAGGCAGTCTGACAAAATGGTGTCTGACATGGAAGTGTGTATGAAGCAAAGGTCTATAAGTGAATTTCTCCATATTAAATAAATTTGCACCCATTTACATACATTGAGACTTGCTGAGTGTTGATGGAGACCCAGCTCTGGATGTCAGCACAGTGAGGTGATGGGTGTGCAGTTCAGTGGTGGCAATGGTAGGTCAGCTCCACTGATGCAGATTTTTACAAGCAGGCTCTTCCTCAATGCTGGCAAAAAGGCTGATGGTGGTGACTATGTTGAAAAACTGCGTTCTAGCTGAGAATTTTCTCTATCAAATAGTGTGATTGTGCTTTTTGTATCTATTTCCATGGAAATAAATAGCAGGCATTACTTCTAGAGTGACCTACATTAACCTAATGACCTACATCTAAACATCCTCAGAAACAAATGTATCTCCTGTATTTCCATGTCTCATTCAGAAAAGAGTTTTTTAAATTTGCCTTCTAATTACTATTTGTTAGATATTTTCTGCAATTTCCTCTAACATTTTCATTTTCTCTAACACTGTATTTCATTTTTTGTCTTTGGAGATGAAATCTATCACTTTAACTTGGAAATACAGATAGACGACATTTAAATTCTCTGTGCTAAAATCTAGCTGCAATCACAGCTGTTCCTTACCAAGGACACATGAACTTGCTTCAAGATCCTTGTTTTCATGTTATGAGAAAAAATTAATCTTGCACCACAAGGGCACTGGAAATATTCTGTGGATACATATTTAATATTAGGCCAGTTGCTGAGCAATAACAAATTGTAATACCATAGCATTAGGCCATAGCTCCCTAGTATGCTGGACATTGCCATGAAACTCAAAAATTACCCTACTTGTACAGCACTGTTGAATGTCCCTCTGTTATGCCATCACATATTGTTCTTCATGAGGTCACACTGTAAAATGAGATTGGTAAACTGATCCAGAAAAAAGAAAAACGAAGCTCATTTTGGAGAATATCAGTAAGCAGTACAGGAGAAAGAAAGAAAGGGGAAAAAAAAAAAAAAGAAGTTTGGAGCTAAATGAGACTTGTTGCCAAAGCTATGCTAGCATCAAACTATTGCTAAGCCATGCATGAAGCAGACTGATACATAGTAAACTTAATAAGATTAAAATCAGGTCTCTGCTATTTTGTATAGTGTGGGGATAACTGTATCATGTAAATAGTCATCAAAGCACGGTGAATAAGAAAATCTTTCCTCTCTTCCACCCTCACAACCAACAAGATTTCTTCATGCTTTGGAAATAAATCTGGTGAAGAAACAGCCTGCATTGCTATTTTCCTTTGAACCAATAGAGGTTATCTATTTGAAAACTTGAAGGTGTTTTCCTGAGATCACCTAGCAGTGGCTCTATGTTGTGTGCTGGCAGGGATCTGCATGCTTCCCTTCTCTTCACCCTAACACCTGCTTTCACCACCTATCAACTCTTTATAAGGGGTCTGCTACAATCAGATTTTAGATTTCTTCCTTTAACATCTGCACTCCTTTTTGTAATTCTGTTGCAATATTAGAGAACAGTTGTGGAATAACTACCTCAGTACACAAACAAATGAAACAGAAATAGGACAAGGTGAAAAAATACAAAACAAAGCAATTTTCTTGTTTTGTCATCAAGGTTTTGGGCCAGTTCAGCCAAATTCCATAACTAATGGGCTGGAGAGGATCCACAGACCCCCACCCCAGGAAAGGAGGAAGGGGGTAGGGAAAACGTAGGGAGATGGGCCTAAAAATAAAACAGTGATAACAAGCTAAAGGAGAAAACTAATTTACTAAATAGGATAGTGGAACACAACACAATATAATACAATATAATTGGAATTGAAGCTAATAAATAAAATGAGAAGAGAGTGTCCAAACCAAAGGCCTTACTCTAATTCTGAAGGCGAGACATCTAGGGAGTACACTCAGCAGAGACAAGCAGTAAGAAAAAGGGACAGTCTTGTGACTCATGAGCAGTTTTATCTTTCCCTCTAAACAGAAAAGGTAATCAGAACAGTGAAGTCTTCTGGGAGATGCAGTTCTGTGAAAGGTACCCTGGAACTATTGCCAATCCGCGGAACTGGAGCATTAACTCTTTAACTCTCAGTGCACTACATGATGCTATGATATGGAATACCAATAACAAAAATCATAAAACCATGACATTTCTTTACCTTGAATGCAGGATTTTGCTGAATATTTTTCCATATTCTCCACTTATGTTACAAACATCTGCAACATTTGCAGAGTACTTATCACTGCTAGTTATTGTGACAGTTGATTTTACTCTATAATGTTACCTTCATGCTGATACTTCCATAAACAGCGCAATTAGTCAGAATCTTTGAATGTTACTTAACACTTTTGAAGATATATATAAAAATACAATTTTAGGACACATTAATAGAATTCTATTTTATAATTGAAAGAATATTGAGGAACTCCAAACTATTTAATTTTAAAATCTCATTTGTATGGTTTCCAATTCTTTCACTTACTACATTTATTACAAAAAGAGCTTCTGACAAAAAAACTACAATCTCACCACATCCTATATTTGAGCTCTGAATATATTTAATGTACTAAAACAGTCCTAAAACCTTAAAATTCATTTAATCATATAAGATATAATTGGAGTAAGGAAATATATGGATTTATACTGAGCACCACTGAAACTATTCTAATAGAATAACTGGGCATTTCTATCCTAGGTTTGCTTTTCTAATTTAAAATGTAAGCTCCAGTCCTTCAATGGCCATTGCATGGAGAATCATTTTATATCTAGTATAAAGACAAACAAACAAACTATGAAAAAAAGACAGTATTTAACCTCACTATTAAAATATACACTGTGTACGGAGTTAGTATTTTGAAGTACACACACAAAAATGAACACTTCAATATGTCAAAATAACAGCATCATCACTTCAAGCAGTAGATACCAACAACACTGTACTGACTTACGTGCATAAAGTTGCTCCCAAAATACGCTCAAAGCATAAGGCAGATGACCTGTGCATACCACTTACGAACCATCAAAATGTTTATTAGCCGTTATCAATAAAATCAGCATGGCTTTTGACATGCTTACTGGTAAATCTTTCTTTGAATGACATTCAAAATTAGGTAATATACAAGTCTGTTAAACATATTATTTCAGCTCTGAATGCAACAAATATCTGAGATATTTCCACAGTGCAAAAAGTGTTTAAATAAATATCTCTTTCAAGACAATTTCTAAGCCATAGGCATCTGGAGCTGAGAAAAGCAAGACAGATCAAGGAAGATTAAGCCACTGACGCATGATGATAGAACAATCAGGAAAGCAGCTGAGATGAGGGTTTTATGACACAGAGAAGAGCATTATAATACAGAGAAGTTTAAAATCTGTTGTTGCATGATCAGTACAGATAAGCTATTTTAACAGCACCTTTCTGTGAAGTTTAATAACGAAAATTTATTAAAATAAACCCACATCCTTTCACGCATACATCTATATTGTAATGCTGCAACTCTGGGCTCAGCTCTCACCAACTGAAATATTAAGGGTTTAGTTGAGCTGAACTTCATTTATAGTCTGATGAACACAGATGTCTGAATTACGTTAATGGTATGTTTAATCTAACATGGTTTGTGTCTCTGTCTAGCAACCCAAAGTGAAATCAATGAAGTTGTCAGGCAGAACAGCAGGACACAAAACAACAGTTGGAAATAAGATACTTTGAGTAAATTTGTTTGGGGATTTAGAGAACAACAGCTAGACTGCTGATCCTGGAAGGTGCATTTCTAGATTTCAGTCATATTACACAGCTACTTATAAAAGATGGCAATTTATTTAAACTCTAACCTCTAATCCCTAGTGTCACCAGGGATACTATATGCTCTAATTGTCACTTATGTAGGGAAGATGGCAGAGATACCTCTTTACATCTTTATTTTAAAGAACAGTGCAGTTATTATATCTCTATATCCAGGACCTATTTCCAAGAAAAACTCTGGTTTCCAACTTGTATTTTTAGACAACCACCGAATTTCCCCATTGCTCAGAGAATATTGTCTTCATAACAGGGAAACAGAAGAACAAAAAAAAGCATCCAGCAAGCTGTTTTGAAATCAATGAATATTTCATAATGAGTACGTGCTAGAATCTTAAAAGATTTAAGGTAAATTTAGTCTACCTAGAAATTGCACTGAAACTGGAGGTTGTAGAAGTTTGTTGTGTACTTTTCATAAAGTCAATAATAGAGCAGTCATAAAGTCAATAATAAAACTGTGCAATGGAAAAGGATTGAGAAGAATACAAGAAATAAAAGAAGGGATGGAGGAAACAACGTGCAAATCACCAAATATAAATACTTGTCCATGTAGAAATGAGCACATTGTAACTTCCTAAACTGATAGGCCCTTTTCAGTGTTCTTTGCTGTGAAACTGTTTTCTCTGTTTTCCAAGTGAAATAGTCTTGCATTAAGGCTATCTATTATCTTTGTAAATATGTTTATAGCTGATAGCTCCAGTGTTTCATCTAGAATTACATGGCACTTCAGTTTCTCCTTCTCTGCACCCTCTTACACTGTGCCAGAGCTTCCCTATTATACTGTTCCTATACATTGACCAAATTAATATAAAACTAGTCCTGGATAAGAAAGTCAACTTCATGAGTCAGAAAGTAAAGACTCCCAACACGATATCACCTAAGATCTATGCAATGAAGGAAACAATTGAAAATGTGCTGGATTAGGAAGGAAAATGAGTACTAATAACAATTGCCAATTTATTTCCTCACAGCAAATGATGAATGCAAAGAGCACGGAAGTACAGAAGTATTAATTTCAAGCATGCAAAGTAAACAATTAAAATCCAGAACCTGGCTTTGCTCATATTAAAATCAGTGGTAATAATATTCTCATTCACATTTTTATTTGAAAAATATTGTTATTAAACTGAAATCAACTTTTACAACCCAATCTGCTGGAATTCTAAAGCATTTCCCTTATTCCCCAGTAAAACAAAGCCCTCAAATATTAAATACATACAATGTTATAAAAAGAATGATTTTCATCATCTAACTGTAGATTTTGCATAACAATTTACTACACCATTCTTTCTTACACTTTTTCTAGTATTTCCCTTGGGCATTAATGAAGTTCAATACTTCCTACAATTTCTATTTTACTTACATTTCTATCAAGCACAAGCTTTTCATTCCTTATCTTTCAACTGCTGTTCTAACATCTTCTAAGATAATGAATAATTCACTGTCATAAACTTTATGATGTAAAAAAGAGTGTCAAAAAGCAATTGCTACTGATTATTGAAATGACAAGGCAGGAATAAGAGTAAGAATTAAAGTTAACCGTGTCCTACCATGTATCCCTGATTTTTCATACCAGAAAAAAAAGTATGACTGAAGCTGACTGTGAACCTAAGTTTTGCCACAGATAATTTTATGATTCTAGTCTATAAGGGAATTCCATTTAGAGAAGAAATTATTCATATCCTATTGGCCTGTTCTCTGCCTTACACAGAAGAAAAAGAAAGTAGCAGGTAATAGTAATTCTTTCTTACTTAAAGCCCCAAATTGATCATAAAATCTAGTATTCAGTCAAATGCAGATAAAGAGCTTTGTGATGTCTTTCTTGTAAATACAAGTGTAACATTCCTATTTTTATTTCCCAGATAGACACTTAACAAATCTTACAGCAAGCCTTAGTGATGTAGGATGACTTCCCCTGCTCTAACAGCTGATATATCAAAATACTCATCTGAGTCATCTACCCTTCAATTTTCTTCTTTGCTTCTGTACATGTGATCCTACTGTTTGTCTTACACAGATCTGGAACTTACTGGACTCCTCTATGTGAAAAAAAAAACGGAAAGAACTGCTATTTCAATTGGAAATTTATCTGACCAATCCTTTAGCTTTATAGTCTTTTATTTACTGAATATTTTTTGATCCTTCAGATACTTATATACTAATGGGTAATGAGCAATTTATTTTATTTTTATAAACAAACATTTTGAAATACTTTGTCTCAGTCTGGATTTCTGGATAGCAAAAGTGAGCCAGAAGATGTGCTGCACGCTGTCTCCAGGGTATTTCAGACGCAGCCACGTTGCACTTAGTGTTGTCAGCCTTGGATTATTCTTCCCACACCTTAGCCTCTTGTTGTGGCTTTGTGATTTCTCTTGTCGGTATTCCACATCAGAACATCAAGCAGAACAGTGGCAGTTAAAGAGTTCATGTTCTAACTCCGTGTTACCGCCATTTCGGGCTCCCGGAGGGGAGGGGCGGCATTCCCGGAGGATTTGGCGGGAAGAGGAAGCAGGGTGGGACTCCGGACCGGACCCCAGCCGCTCTCTGCCTCTGGCCGTCTCAGCTCGCCGCGGAGAAAAGCACGTGCTTCCATCGCACTATCGTGGTCTGACTCTCTCTTGTTTTGCTTGATTTGGGTAAATTTAGTAAATTCCCGTTCCTCCTCAGATCGTTGCCATTGCGTTTTCTCTTTGTTAAAACTATCTGCTATCTGCTCACTCCCTGCCCTTCCCCCTCTCCCGGAGCGCATGGCCGGGGCTGGCCGGGTCGTGCGGCAAACCCTTTTTTTTTTTTTTTTTTCCTTCGCTCCTTTGTCTCTCCTTTTTCCTTTCCCGGGACCTGTGCCCCCCCCCGTCACGGACTGATATCTAGGGATAACCCCGTGACACCTCTTTACTAACCTCTCACATTTTTTAGGATTCAGTTAATATTATTTTCCTTATTCCATATATGTTGTGGTGAGGTTTCTTTTTGTGGTTTAGTTTGGCTTTAGATTTCTAATTACTACTTTCATTTGATCTATGAAGAGCAGTAAACATACAAACTGCTGCTAGATCCACCTTCTGTGTCACTGCCAGAGTTCATCCTATTGGATGTACCACACCTGGTATTAAAAGGTGTTATAAAATTTAGCCTACTCTGACAAGTCCAGTGCCATCCCTACCCAATATTATCAACTACCGCATAATCATTTATGGCAATGGAATACCAACTGGTTCTGGCAAACGATGGAGAGAAGTGCTCATTGCTATGTCACAGTTGCCTTGCTGGAAGTACTGCTAAGCTTCGGCAGGACACAGCTGAAGCAAAGCTCATTGTCGACTGATATGACACTTTGCCGTGCCATGTTGCCAGGGAAACAGCAAAAGAAGAGAACATAAGGTTGTTGAAATGGAGAGGTTCCCGAAAAAAAAAATGCTCAGAGCCAGGCTGTCCCAAAGTAAATGCGGTGTACCTATGACATATCATGTTCTTATATAAAATGAGTTTAGTCATAAGCCTCTTCCCCAGAACAGAGAGATGGCATAACAGATTCTTGCTTCTAGAGAGGCTACTTCAGTTACCTAGATTTTATGCTAAATACTGTTAAACTAGTATCAATTATTTGGGGGTTGATTCCTATTTGTAAATTACAATAGGACCAATCAGCAAATAATAAGAAAAAGTACACTTGACTGGAGTACGTATTTTGAAAGCAGGTTTTTTCAGTCTGTTTGATAATGGAAAGAAAGGATGATATCAAGATTGAATAGTTAAAACATTAGTGACAGTAGTTCTCGTGGAATTAATTGGAGGAGTTATTCATCGTCTGCTAATTCTGAAGTATAATTATGGGACACTGTCATTGGCTGACAGGTTTGAAATTCAAATAAACCTATTAATAGCTTTTAAATAATGCATTTTGATGCTCAAATCTATATCCCAAGAATCATGCATAAGTCTTGGCAGCACACAGCAAAAAAAACAAACAAAAAAACCACTATACCACATGGATATATCTCATCCATTTTTTGTTATGAGGGCAAAGAACCGTCATCCAATGACACAGATCTCTTTAATCCAGTATCTCATGTTTTAAGAATAATAGATGATTTGTGGTGGGATGCAATTAAGTTCAGAGGAAGTAATTTCCTAGTATTTAAATCCAGCTTCTAAAGATCTGAACTTGGAACTGAACTTTCAAGTCAAAAGCCTTATCATGACCTTTAACAGGCCTTGATATACTATTATATTGCTTCTTAAACCTGTGCAGTTTTGTACCCTGACATACTCAGGCAGCAAGCTCTGTAATGCTGCTCTTTGCTGTGTGAAACTTCAGATTATTTGTTCTATAAACATTCCTATTGCTCTTCTCACCATACAATAAAATCAAGCTAGATATTTCTTAAAAGTATTAAATGGATTTCTATGTGTAACTCCAGGAGTCTTTGTGCCATGGCACATAGCTAACACTCATACTTCCATACTGAGATCCAAAACAACTATGAAAACCAGAGAAGCGGGTGCAGAGAAACAAACCATTCCTTATGTACGACACCATCACCTGAGATGATAATAATACAGAAGTCTACCCAAGGATTTAGTCTTCCAGCAGAAGAACAAAGCAAATTTCTTATTAAAGCATGGTGTAGAAGAATAAATATCACTAAAAATACCACTGAAAATATCAGTAGTAGGTCAGACTGAATAGCAGCTTTTCCATATCATTTAGAAATATATTAAACAATGTATGCTGCTGAGTGTGTTCTGCTCCTCTGCTGTCCTCCACTGAAGGAATTATCCATCAGACTCTATCCCCACCTTTAATTGGTTATTCACTCAGGAAAAACCTTCCCTGTTGTGGCAAGAGAAAGCTGCAACAGCCTCTTTTTTCTCAGACTTTATAAAAAATCTTTTTTTGCAAATGAAAATTAATTCCCCCAGAAACTATGTTTTGTTGTTTTTTTTCCCCTCATGTGCTTGTGTTCTCTAAGTTACGAGTTTATCCCAGTTTTTGTCCTATATATGCAGACTAGTAACAAAAGCTATTTACAAAAACAAAAGCATGCTTACAATTAATGTTATGTTAGTAGTAATATCTTTCTGATGATTATTTGCTATTCACCTAATAACGTGCTGTGGTTTAACCTGCTAAGGCGGCTAAGCAGCACACAGCCGTTCGGTCACTCCCCCTAGTGGAATGGGATAGGAAATGGATAAAAAGATAAATCCGGTGGCTTGAGATGAAGTCATTTAAGTAGGACAGAAAAGGAAAGGAAGAATAGCAATAATAATAAAAATTATAATAATGACAATTGTATATACAAGATAAGCGACGCACAATTCAGATTCTCACCACCCAATGACCAATGCTCAGCCAGTCTCCAGGCAGCATCAGCATCCCCAGCCAACTCCCCCAGATTTATTGTTTAGCATGACACAGTGTAGTATGGGATATCCCTGTAACCAGTCTGGGTAAGCTGTCTTAGTTCTGTCCCCTCCCAGCTTCTTGTGCACCTCCAGCCTCCTCACTTGCAAGGCAATACAAGAATCAGAAAAGTCCCCGACTCAGTGTAAGTATTGCTCTGTAATAACTGAAACATCATTGTGTCATCAGTGTTATTATCATCCTAAATCAAAAGCATAGCACCATACCAGCTACTAGGAAGAAAATTAACTCCATCCCAGCTGAAACCAGGCCATTATGCTTTCCAAAGAGTAGTCATTTAATATTTATAGATTTCATACATGATGTTCTTTTCTCTATCATTTAACTTTCTTGTTACTAATCGTGTCAAACCTTGTACGGTTTTCAATATTCAACTCCATTTCCTATTTTCTCACACCAGAAAATTTTATTAGCTACAGCTTGTCAACTGTTTTACAAGTTCCTTTGTTACCAGCTTCCAAAATAGATAGTTTAGTAAGTGAATGAATGTCTTTTCAAAGAGAATCTTGACCTTCCAAATGTCATTGAGTAAGGCTGAATTCAGTTCCTTTCCTTCACAAATTGAGTCCTTATCAATAAGATGCTACTGAATTTATACAATCAATTTCTCTGTCCATGAAACAGATATGGATAACAGGTGCTTTCTCTCAGACAGTGGCAATGGCTTTGTGCTGACTCATTACAATTCTTTAGGTGCAAGACAGATGCCACTTGTTCATACACACTGCTCCAATGGCTAGATTAACCCTCTTGTTAGAAAGACTTACCTACTTTCTAGGCTAATGGGCATTACTGGAATGTGTTTGGGGATTTTGCCTTTCTTATCGTTTTGGGGCTAGTATTGTTACAGAACAACTGAGTCTTCACGTAACTTCTGTCTGTTTATCAAACAATATCCATAGCCTGCCTCCTAAAGACAATTCTGAGCTTGAAACTCATAGGATATTCAGGAGTATTGTGTCCTGTATGTTCCATTATGTGGATAACTACATCAGGAGCATATAATTATGGTGAATAATATAACTGAAAATAAGCCTTCGGACTTACAATAATACATAGTGAAAAGCATTGTAAATCGCATCATAAGCGATTATTCTTTCAAATATTTTCAGTACTTTACTGATATTTACATATTTTAGAATATAAATGCTTGGACATAAGCCTTGAGTACCTCTTTGTAAATGTAAACTTTTACAAGGGAAAATATATATTACTTTCTAAACTGAAAAAAGGTCAAGGCTAAAATTCAATTTGCAATGCTAAAAGATTACACATATGAATTCTAAAGTCATCTTAGGCTTTGCTCCCACCCAAAATTCACTCTGAAACATCTTGAAATGGAAAGGCGTCACAAAAGCAAGAACACCTGCACAGTTTTGGTCAATCTTTTTCTCAGATTCCCAGAAGACTCATTTTGTTGGAAAGATGTTTCACCTAAATCAATATTTGCCAATATGGATTTTTACCACTGATAACAAAAGGTGCTAGTAAGGTTGCACGTGGCCTTTATCACAATTTCCCCTCAGCCTATTCAAAATTCAAATCATCTGCATATGACATAGGGCCTTCCAAATACATTATAACAAGATAATTGAGAGATTCCTTGATGGAGCCAAAGATTAGTTTTGCAGTAGGTGTAATGGAGTCTGTTCTCTTCGTTATTCTGTTGTTTTGCATCTGCTATATAAAAACTATTTTGCTGTAGTAAAAACAAAGTGGCTAAGTTTTTCATTTTTTCATTCACTTGCAGTGACTGTAAAAATGGGAATAAAAATTAACTAAATCTTAAGCCATTTGCTAGCAGTTTTAACATCAATATTTAAAAAAATGTATATTTAACCATTGTCATTTTTAGACAGAGAAGAATGAGTGAATTATATACATGTATCATGTGAATCTCTTAGAGATACCTCATGAATTCAGTCCTATGTTCATATTTTACTCATTTCATTATTTACTTTGTAATGACATCTTTGAGGAAACTTTAGTTGTTTAGCATGCTGTTGCAGCTATGTATAAGAAACTTGAAAACTATCCAGAGCATGTGGCAGGTATGAAACAAATCCAAGTGCACAGGTAGACATATGGGGAAACTTGCAAAGAAACTGCCATACTTGTTACGGTAAGAGACAGGAGTAGTGACACGAGAGTACAGATCATGTAATGCTCTCCAATACCACATTAACTTAAAAAGTTTGAGTAAAGATGTGACACTCGGGAGGAGTTTCCTATTCATATCTAAGCACAGAATTCAATAAGTGTAAAAGCAAAAAGATGATTGCTTGAAAATTTAACAAGCAGGTCTTGTTAAGCAGGCTAACATCATAAATGACAGAAGTGACATTTTACATTAAATATAAGATGAAAAAGGTCAATCAGCTGTTAAGGACCTTGGAAATTAAGACAAGTAATTTGTTTGCTATAACAGAGAAGGGATTGGTGTTAGCATATAAAAACCTAAGGCAAACTTCTCAGAGTGCTGGTCAGGAATAATAATCTTACATTAAAATCAATAGTATTTCAAAGGTATCGTACAAACCAATTTTGCAACCATGTCAAAAAAAAAAAGAGACAGCTGTTACCTACTTGAGTCATATTAGGTGGCATGGAAACAGAAAACTACAAAAAAAAAACCTACAAAAAAAAAATTTGCCCCATGCTAGCAGAAAAGCACATATTTAATTTCTACAATTTAACATACACAGATCACATAAGCAGGAAAATACTGTTACACAGAGTGATGGAAGAAAATTCCTCAGGTGTAGGAAAGAAACGAAGAGTTCTTTTTTCACTTTAATAAGTAAAAACTGCTGATTAATAAGCAAGTCGGTATTACATATTTTGAACAGACAAGCCAAAATACTGGTTTGGCCAGATCTACAAAGTATTAGCTCAGGTGATTTTGTCTCTGTAAGTGATGTTACCCAGAATGAAGTACAATGGGAAAAAGACTGAAGCGGAAAAGCCCCAGGGGAAGAAAAAAAAAAAAAAAAAGTCTGTCTTGCTCATCTCTTATTTGTCTCCAGGGAGTATAAAGTTTAACTTGTCTCAAATACAAAACAAGTATTGTCCAGGCAACAAGTTGTCTGGGCATTATTTTTCTTCTCTCTTCTGCACATTGGTGTAATTACAATGTTCTGGGATTTGATATTTCATTTACAAGTGGGCTGAACTCTCATGGAAGTCACTGAGACAAGTTCTGTGACATAATAAGATATAATTTATTTTCTGGCCACTAGTTTTAGACTAGTAAGACCCTATATAGAGGCTCTGTACCTTACTGAAATACAAATACCAGCACTTCTGTGCACTTCATTCAAGTTTTATGCTTTTGATTAGCCACATAACATTAATAAGTTGTTTTTCTATATCAAATTGCCTTCATTAGTTCAGCTGCAAATCTGCCCTGTTACACTCATTAGGAATTCTTTCCCAAATTCCTTACAGAATAGTGTCAAAAGACAGTGTTGATCTCAGTGCACTACTTTAAACATTACTGTGATTAACAAACTAATTACTAGAACTTTTCTTTGGGATAAAAGAAAAAAGAGGCGTTCTGTTATAAATTCAAATTCACTTTAATATTATCCAAGCCCATTAATACAGAATAAAGTGCTTGATAAAGAAGAACTTCTACATCTTCAATATGAGAATTCCAGAAAATTGGATCTGGCACATTTTTTCCAGAATAAGAGTTTTTCAGTCTTGCTATTCACAGATATAAACAAACTGCAGCACTAATGAGCAGAACGTGAACTTGAGAGTGACTGCTGCACTTTCTCTGCAAAGCACAAGTTACTAAGGCTTAGAAATCTGAACAGATACCAGCAATGCAACATCACAGGCATACTTCAAGGCAGACAGACACAGTCTGTTACATAAACAATGACAAAATCAAGACTGTTAGAGATAAGACAATAGTCTTAAGCCTCCACTCAATTGAAAATGCTCTATTTTTTCCAAAACACTTATTTCATAGACGTTTGAATAGCAGACCTTAGGACAGAAGTATGTAAAGTTTTTCATATCAGAGAGACCTCGAATTTCTCCCTCAGAAAAGTTACTACATCACAGTGCTGACAGATTCTGTTCTTTCCCAGCAAACTGAAATAAAAGTATTACATAATCCTGTATAATGTTTAAATTAATGATGGTAACTTTTACTTAACATGTCATAGAACACAAAGTTGCCAGAATGTTCAGATACTTGCAGTTTAAAACTCAAAACTGGACATACAAAACAGACTGTTTGACCTGTAGAAAGATCAAATCGACCATCCAAATGCAAGATTTGAGTTCTCACTATTCTACTTTCAAATTCAGAAGTATTATTTACTAGTTTTTCTAGAGACATGACATCATGAAGAGTTTACACCCACACTTATTTATATCTTATGTCAAATAGCTGCAGACACTAACTCTAGGTACTGCATCTAGAATACATTTAATCATGAAGAGTTTCACGTCAATGCAGAAATTATCCCCAGATTTTCCCCTTCCCAACCCAAATTCATCAAGTGGATTATTGTGCGTGCTTTTGTTATGGAGGAGTATGTCTTAATGCGTTGGCAAACCACAGGACTTTGCCTGCAATTCTGAATTGTGAGCTTCAGAAATTGAGAAAAAAAACCAACATTACATCTTCAGGTGCTTCTGTAGTAGCTTATTTTCTTACCAACAGGAGTGGGTTTGTTATTTATCTTAAATCTGGAACAGACTAATTTTCTTCTGCAGCATAACTTTTATTTGCTAAAGTGTTTCTATTTTCTATTCTATTCATAGGTGCAAACGTTTGTTCATCTATAGAATGTTAACTAGTGTCTCATAAGGAGTATTCCATTTGCAGTAAAATGGAAGTGTTTGAACAAAATTCAGCTTAGGTTAATGTTCTTGGCAATAACATTTCTTTCCTTGAAGAATCATAAAAAGGGCAAGCAAAAGCTATTCAACCATATAAGGGAAACTTGTAAAACAAAAGGATTATTTCTGGAAACTATTTTTAGTCTTGGTTCAAACCTAAGTATAATTGTCTCTCAAACTTATCACTTAGCTCCCTTTTAATAAGAAAAAAAATCTTTCTGAAAAACTGTGTTAGCAACCAAAAACTGGCAACCTAATGCTCTGACAACAGAGTTAGAAGTCCAAAAAAATTAATTTCTCATAATTGTACCAGTAACTATAACATATTGTATAGAATGGTTATTCAGCAACACATTTCCTAAATGGATGGGATATGAAGGGAGCGGTTGTATGTATTTTCTTCAGTGATCCTTTTTATGCTAGTTTGGGCTGAAGGAGTTGGCTTGTAGAACCCAAACATTGAACAGGCAAGACTTCACAGAAAAGTGTCAGTAAAAACAAGCAAGCAAAACACAAACAAAAAAACCCAACCAAGACTCAGATTTCAGGAAAGTATCGCTCTACAATTTTAACTAGTACATGTTTCTATTTGGTTTGTGTGATTTTCATAAGCCTTGGAAGTAATTACTGGCATCTCTTTCCAATCCTATCTCAATGACTTCTGTCAACTTCCAATACAAACTTTGGAAAATATGTCAGAAATATCAGCTGTGGATCTTTTTTTTTTTTTTTTTTAAATCTTAAAGCTCCATCCATCTCATGCAGTTCCCCACCTCAGCCAATGTAAATTCTTATCACCAGCTGTGTAATCCCCTAGGTCATTTGACAATATTTTTATCTGTACTGTGATTCCATGATAAGTGATACTGTACAAAAAGCAGACTAGATAGAAGTCACTGAAGTTTTTTCAAATGCTGATACAGTTCACCTTTCCTCAGGGATGTGGTGAACAGCATGTGCTATATACTATATGTATAATTTGGGGGAGGCCTTCACATTTTGTTAAAGCTGTTGCAGTTATTCCAGTATTTATGAAAACCAAGAGCAAGAAAATTGAATCTTTAAAGAGGACAGCAGCACTCAATAGCAGTTTTTAATTGAGAAGTCAGATATGCATTTGTGTTGACACTACACAAGTCCAGTGTAAAGCAAACAACAGTGACAAAAGTAATGGTTGGCCCCCTCTCCGGGGCAGGACAACATGGATTTTCTACTCTGAGAAGCTATGACAGTGAAATCTGCACTCTGACAGACAACTTAGGCAGGGCTATAGCTCTCTCACTGAGCCTGTCTGTGGAGAAAATTCATTTTCCTCTCAAAACGTTCCCCTACTTAATAGTTTTACTTAAGTTGGTAGTCAGTTATGAGAGTTTCAAGAGTTTATTGAAATTCTGAAGCAAAAGAGGAAGAGATACACAGTTGCACATAAAGTAGGTTTACACATACTCAAGCACCAGAGGATGTCCAGCAGGTGACATAGCTCTTACATGTGTAGTATACTAAGCTTAAGACACTTCATAAAGGAAGTCTAATATAGATGTATCTGCTACACATAAACAAGGGGCAGAAAGTCTGATAAGCAACAGATGTTAAGGATGACTAGTAATCCACTTCTGCAGAGAACTGCAAAACCAGATCAATGCAGCTAGTTAAAAGATCTCCTTCTTACTGTATAACACTGTATAAAAATAAATAAAAAATAAAATAACATTTACTTTCTGGGGACTTCTTCCCCCCAAAACAGTTAAGTAATGCATCTGCTGTAAAACAACGAGGATGCTGGTGTTCTGGAGTATACTAGAAGCTGATACTTGGAGAACTAGCTTTCTAAATATAAAATAGCTGAAGAAGTAAGTGAATATAAGAGAAATAGAAGCATAAAATAGCTGAAGAAGTAAGTGAATATAAGAGAAATAGAAGCATTTTAAAGTTAACTTCGTAATTTTACAGTATAGATTTTAATATTTTCTGACAGAATCTGTTTTCAAAACAAACAGAGCCTGCTTAGGAACCACAAGATGGTAGAATCCTTGTTTGTTCCCAGCCTCACCCACAAACTCCTATCTGTTAGGCATTACATTTTACACGTCTGTCAAAAAATAACTTCAAATAAATGTGTGTTATCTCAAGCAAATGGAATGTTGTTACAAATACATAGTTGCATATGTGTAAGTGTGCTTATATATTTCCGTAGTTACTGTATTTGTGTGCTGTGCAAACCAGAGACTAACAATAGCATTAAAAGGGAATATTCATTGGATAAGGCAAGTCAACTACATAAACAAAAACAGCCAAAGAAAATTTTAAAGTTCCTTATTTGGATTTTTGTTTTAAACTAATTTTATGGTATCCCAAATCTCGATTGAAAATCCCAGTGAAGAAAAAGGAGGGGGGAATGGGAAGACACAACTGGTACCTGTTACTATTTTAGATTCAGTTACCCAGGCTCTGTAAAACAATGCCAACAATGTCCAAGTTACCTATTCTGTACATCAGGATGCCTACTGTTTTAAGTGACATTTGGAATAATTATTTACCCAGATAAACCTGACAAATTTCTGCTGTCGCTTGAGAAGCACCTCAAGAGTAAATAAATACATTTTGAAAATCTAACAGTGAGGGAAAAGTATCCAAGTAAACGAAAGCAATCAAACTCATGAGGGGGAAAAGAAGAGAAATAAGAGGGGATTAAGGAACAGAAGATGTACTTACTGTTTGGTTATCTTCATACAGCTTCAAGTCATATCCACTCAGCTCCACACAGAAAATTATTGCTGTAACCCCCTCGAAACAATGGATCCATTTTTTGCGTTCAGATCTCTGTCCACCCACATCCACCATTTTGAAAGTCAGCTCTTTGAACGTGAACTTATTTTCTACAATCCCTGTGGTCATGTCCCGAGAACGCAGAATATCTTCCACAGTAGGGATGTAGTCCAGTGCTGCAATCCTTTCTAGGTCATTTAAGTAGTATGCAGCATTATCCTCCAGGTGGTACTCGTTGGAGCGGCAGAAACACTCCTGCACACCTGGATCTGCCCAGAGCCGTTTCATGACTCCCAGAAGCTCAGGGGTGATCTCGCCTTTGCTCTCAGCTGGACCTGTCAGGGCAAAGAGCTGCACAGCATCATATGCTCTGTCAGGGTTGTGAAATTCTATCTTAAGCGTAGCTAAAGCCCGAATGATGCGTGTGAGGGAGTCAATTGCATTATAGATAATCAGAGGTTTGTATTCCTTGCAAGCCTCCAAATTAAAGCCACCACTGTGAATGATTTTCATCTGCTTTACAATAGTACTCTTCCCAGAGTTGCTGGTACCCAGGAGAAGCAGCTTGATCTCTCTTCGTTGGCGCTGGCTTTCAGAGCGCAGGTGGCGGTCAATCCTACGGGACCGCCGCGCTGCCTCTTTCTCCTCAGAGCTTTGCCTACATCCCATGGTATAGCAGGCTGATACAGAAAGGGAAGGCTGGAGACTGTCTCAGTTCCTTTGTGTCTCTAAGAAAGAACTGTGTTGTCAATCAGCTCTTGTGCCAGGTACACCTTGTACAGGGAAAAAAAATCCAATACCTACTGGTCCAAGAGGCTTGTACCACCTAATTCAGTGCCAGCAGAGGTGCAAACGTGTAGATAGGCAACCACAGAAATAGTCTCCTCAGTAAATCTCATGGCACTCCCCTTTACAGTGAATAAACATTGGCACATTCCTGTTAATGAAGGGACACTTCCCTTTGCCACAGTTTGGCTAGATCCATCAAATATTCTTTTCTGTTCTGCATAATTATTTTGCTGCCTTCCGTCCAAAGGTAAGGAGCTGCACTTTCACCTTCTCTGTTCTAACCCTCGTCTTCTAACTGTATTTTCTGGTTGCTGTGGTGATGCTGCTAGATAATGTTGACACTCTTTTCAGCGGTACTGCATTTGCTGTTTTTCTGCTCTCACTTCTTCAGCTGATCCAGTTCAGTTCTGTAAGTCTGTGCTTTCCACCTGCCAAACAATTAGAGAAAGAAATGAAATTTCAAGAAAATTGCTGTAAACTACTCACTGTTTTCTCCTCCTCTAGACTTCGAAGCCTTTTATTATCTCAAATGGAAAACAGAGATGGAAATATACATAAAGAAAAGCAAAAATTCAAAACCCCAGCAATAACGTAGTGACAGCTGAAAGTTGCAGACCTGAGAAAATGTGATTTCCAAACAATAGTAAATCAAGTCTCCTTTTCAGCCTTCTGTGTCTTATTATTTAAACCTACATGAAAACAAACAGTACTGAGCTGTGTCCCAATTTCTCCCTCAGCAAGAGCTTATGGCAGCGCTCTTCCTGCACGGTCCTGTTCTGACTGGTTTTTCTGAAGTAGAAAAATGAAATAATCACAACTACTTTTCCCAGCCTCTCTATTTATATCAATATCTTGTACTCAGATGTTCTCCTGAGTTCTCTTTCATCTTTTCTGTTTTGTTTGTACTGAACATTTAAGCAGCTAAATTAGGAAGCAAAAGGAAGTGATTAAGTTTTCTTCACAATTTTGTGAAAGTTACTGATATCTGCAGAATATGTCAACATATTCCTTCTTGCAAGAATGGAACTGTTAAACCTTCTACCTGCATAATAAATACCGATATAATACTATCACAAACTTTGTAAGCTTTTTTCCCTAGCAAAGCTAGTGTTGGTTAAGCCTCTTCCATTTTTTTTTCCTACTGGGAATTTTTTTTTCTGGGAGAGGCAGGAAAAAGTGCCCAGAAGGCAAAGATTTCATGAAAAAGAAGCACAGGAAATACTATCCAAAGCAAGGTCTGAAATCTTTGCAGTTACGGTTAGAGCAACTTTTCATTCCCAAATTAGGGTTTAAGCTTACTAGTTGGAACTCTGCAGAAGGAACAGCAGGAAACAGGCTGTGAAACTCTCACAAAAGGAAACACATTGCTAACAGCTGATTGGTGACAACTTGCCTCTTTTTCTAGGAAGGGCTTGCTGCTCTCACTGAGCTCTGAGCACACTGGGCACCAGAAGTCATGCTTTCCTTATTGTATGCTGGCCCCACCTCACTGTCTGTGTATTTGTGTCTGTAGGGTCTCTTCAGTGGGCTTTTTTTTTTTTTTTTTTTTACAAACTAAACTGCATGCCACTGAGATATTCTCAGAGATAGACTTAACAAAAGGGACAAAACCTACTAAAGAAATACTATTTCCATTGCATTTTAATAAGACTGTCTCAAATCCCACTTTAAATTTTATCCTAGAAAGTCTTTTGAAGTTCTTCCTGCATGAAGTTACTAGCATTTCAATATAGATGGGATGAAGCAAAAAATGCATACTGAAGGGGATGATTCTACGCTAGTAGGAAAGGGACAGAATGATTCTGGCCAGGTGCTTAATCTTTAGCTTCCATGGGAAAAGAAACTGAACTACACCTACTTGAAGCTTCTTGTACTTTACTTTTACTTAAGTATAATTATAATGATAAAACCCTTATTGGACAGGAAATATTTCAGCATTCAAAAATAATCATACGTAGATTAAGTATTTGAAATAGAGCAATGGATTTAACAATAAATATTTTTCCTTTTTGAACCCCACTTACATCATGGGATGATTCACTTTTATAGATATATCTTCCCTTGCCATCCTGCTATATCTCATTCCTACTTGGCCACAGTCAGTGAGTGAAAAAAAAAAGAATATTTACGTGATTTCTATTTCAATGTAATGGGCATTATTAGAACATACACATTTTATAGCACATGCTTTGTAGGATATTGTTTTACTGCTGAGTCTTGTTTTTTGTCTTGCCAAAAATCAGTCAGGGTTTTCAGTGAGATTTTGCTTTACCCTTCCCATAGGTGTCAACGTAGTAGAGGTGAATGATGCCAAATAATGGTTGAAACTAAGACATAAACAATATTGATTGAGATACAGAGCAGCAGAAAAGCATTGGCTGGAGCTGAGGAGTTGGTTCATAGATATAGCTGCATGAATTATATTTTTCTTCAAACATTTAAGGAGAGAGAATGAAGGTAATCAATTATATATCTAGAATTTAATTTCTCAAGATGTAGAAACGTATGATGATCTCAGGTTGTCCTGTAACAGAAGTTATTACTATTCTCTCGCTATTTATGCACTAGATCTTTGTCACAGCCATCCTAATCTTACCATCTGTTTTTTTGCACAGTTTTCTCCCCACATAGTTTTCTCTGTGAGGATCTTTTACGTAACTTACAGATCTTGTTTAGTTTATGATGGGCTGGCAGGTGTGATGGTAGAATCTCTGTGCCTGCTTTGAGATCTGAGACCCTACAGTTATGCATTTTTGGGTTATAGAGTTCTTTAACAGCATCTTGTTATTAGGCAAGTTCTTGCAACACAGTGCATCCCTTTTCAGCAGTTTCCCATACATATTTATGAAGATATCCAGGAATGTGAAGACTCTACCCAAAAATGACAAACAGAACAATCATCATTGATCCCTTAACAGAAGAGGGAAAGGTATAAAGGCTGCAGGTTCAGTGGATGAGGCTTACATTTTTTTCCTGAAGTTTCCCAGGACATTAGCCTTGGACAGTTGAGCTTGCTGTCTACCACTCACTCTTAAATGCTTTCACTGATTCTATATTTGTATTTAAATCCCTTTCTATCTCTAACCCTGCTTAAGGCAGATATATAGTTGAACCATTGTAAACCTGGATAAAATTCATGACTACCAGGATGAGTCAGCACAGATCAGGATTGGTACCACTGTATTGAGAAGACCATTATATTACTGCAAAAGATAAATGGAACTCTGGACACATTCAAGAAAACAGTATATAAAATATCCTAAGAATTTCTCCAATGTGCCACTCATTCATGTAACTCCTTGTGATTTCCACATCACTATGAATGTACATGTTACCATAAATGCTTCCAGCATACTTTCTGGGAAAATTATTGGTAGTTCTGATAGGTTCTCATCTCTTAATTCTCATGATTATACAGAAAAACTGAGATCTATTAGAATTTCCAGCTAGGAATACACAGTAGAAGGACGTTATACAAAGAAATCATGAAAAACCCAGAGAAAGTAATTTGCCATTACACGCAGTCTTTGTATACCTATCAGTATGTAGACTGAGCAGAGAGAATCATAGAATCACCAGCATTGGAAAAGACCTCCAGATCATCTAGTCCAAATGTCCATGAACCATCAATATTTCCCCACTAAGCCATGTACCTTAGTACAATGTCTAAGCCTTTCTTGAACACTTCCAGGGACAGTGAATCAACCACCTCCCTGAGCAGCCCATTCCAGAGCCTGAGCACTATTTCAGAGAAGACATTTTTCCTAACATCCAATCTGAACCTTCCCTGGTGCAGTTCAAGGCAATTCCCTCTAATCCTATTGCTAGTTAAGCAGAAGAAGAGGCCAAACCCACCTTGGCACAACCTCCCTTCAGGCAATTGTAGAGGGCTATAAGGTTTCTTCTGAGCCTTCTCTTCTCCAGACTGAACCATTTCAGTTCCCTCAGTCGCTCCCCATAAGACTTGTGCTCCAGACCCCTCACCAGTTTTGTTGCCCTTCTCTGGACATGCTTCAGGGCCTCAATGTCTTTCTTATAACGAAGTGCCCAAAACTGAACACAGTACTCAAGGTTTGGGGTTGTCTTGGCTAAAGTGCAGGACCCAGCACATAGTCTTGTTGAACTTCAACCCACTCGCCTCAGCTCAGAGATCCAGATAAAATACAGTATCTCAAATATAGTATCTCACTGCAGAAAATCTGTTGTATATTCGTAGGTGTAAACATCCCATCTTTGTCTATTGTTTGGGAAACATCCAACATACTTCAGCAGTATCTAAATACAAGTTATGCTAGTCAATAGTATCCACCAGCTAAGCTTATTACCCCATCAAAGCTTACCATGTAGATCTGATCCAAGTTTTAGGGAAACGTAAGAATTTATAGTGAACACAATGCATTCTTTATAAACCAAGTATTCAGGCCCTGCCTGTACAAAGCTAGATTGTCATCTTTAGTTAATAGGATAGAATTTTGCACCAGCTCAGCTATAATCAAGACCACATTAGAGTACTATCAGTTATTTTATTTTTCCTTTTAACTATGCACATCTTGCTTACTTCAGGAAGTAGGAAATGTAAATCATATAAAATATTAATACCTAAGTACTATCAACACTTGGTAGGTATTTTAAATCATGACCTGTTTCACTGAGTCCAAACAACCCCAAACTAGTGTGAAATGTCAACGCTACCAGTATGTAATACCGACTGGTTCTTGAAGAGAGTAAAAAATACAACAGTTCTAACTTGTGTTGATGAAAATAGTAGTGTCAGTGACTGCAAATGATCTCCTATGTTTCACACTAATTTAACTAAGACTAGAATCTCTCACCACGGTCATTTTAGAACTGACCTTTAGACTCCCATAAAGAATGAAACATTACAAGAATAGTACAGTGTATCTAACAGTGGGTGTGCAGAAAATCCTGGCTGCTAGACAAGGGAGAGAAGAAACAACACACACAGCAGCTGCTTTAGGGATATACGAACATCAGACTCATTTAGAAATTCATAACACTGCAAGAAACTAAAAGTAGTACCCACTCAGTACCAGCATCAGTGGTTTGGATGCAGCTCAGGTGATGACAGTAGTGTAGGTTATGGCTTCATTAGAGTTGTTTAGCTTTTATCATCTGTTATCGTAGTTCATAGGTGGTCTATTCATGAACTAAGACTCATATACCACTGGAAAAGGGGATTACTGTTTCAGAAATCTTAGAGAGCTTAAGGAGGTGATTATTACTTTGGGGAAAAAAAAAAATAGTAAACATTGTGTTTGATCATTAATGAGGTGGCAAATTTGGTATTACTTGCCCAATCTTACTGCACACAGTACCTTACTAAAACACAAGGAAGTGTTAGTTATCGGAGCAGAAGAAAGCTGGAGGGATTTGAAACAAGATGACAATATAGCCTTGTGAAAAAAAGCCACACAAAAGAGAAAAAGCATGCTTGCACTGAGTTGTTCCAATGACAGATATAACCTAACCTGAGGTCCCAATCAGAATCTCTGTAGCAAAAACCTGAGAGTCTGGGCACAGATAACAGGGTCCTGAAAACAAGAAGGGTTTTGTTTTAAAAAATAATTTAAAAACCCAAAGCAATAGGGTCTAAACAACTAGTGAAGAGTAAAAGACTGAAGCTCAAGTCCAAGCAAGAGGCAAGTAGAAGGTACTCCAATGAATGGAAGCCATGTAAATGAGATGATTTTTATCTGTGATGATGGTTAAGAATGTACCTTTGACACACCATACAAAAATAAATCACAGTTGTGTTTGTATATTTTAGAACAACAAAACCAGATGAGAGGCAAAAATCTAGGCAAAGATTTGAAAAGAATGAAATCATAGAAGCTAAGTAAGATTTCTAGGGCAAACTGAAAAGACAGACAAATATATAAGCCAAGAAATGTCTGTTTTCATGAAAAGAACAGGGAAAGGATAGCAAGAGAAGAGTGAAAGGCATGCTGAGAACAGTGGATGGATATGTCTTACCACATCATTTTGGAGGGAAATAACAGAACTCTGTATAGTGAAATAAATAAATAAATAAATAAATAAATAAATAAATAAATGAATGAATGAATGCAGGTAGAAAAGGACTGAGGATTAACTCAGAAGTTGTAAAGATGGGTCTGCACATAGAGAATGTAATTACACTAGAAAAATGAAAGAAGGACAGCATAAGTCCATTGTGGAAAAAGACAACTGGGAGATTTCTTCCATAATGGCTTTGCTAGAAAAAAAAACCCATTGCTGAGTGTGAATAAGGGCCGACAGTCAGTAAGGTGGACCTTACCGTGAGAGGCAGAACAAAGTTTTCAAAGCAAAGAAAGCAAAACATGGGAAACGATTTCAATAGAAGTGATCAACACTGAATTCATGGAAAGTCTGAGTGAAAGCATGGGAATGGGCTGGAAATATCACAGTTCAAGCTGGAAACTAAGCAACAGAATGAGAAATGTTTCACAGTAAAGAAAAAAAAAAAACAGAAAAACAGACATACGTTGTATGAGTACGTTGAGCAGCAACTTGTCAACATGAGCTGAAGTTAAAAAAGGAATGTAGGAGTTGCATACTGGAGATCAGAGATAGTAATTCAAAAAGCATGATAAAAGCAATATGATGCAGGAAGGCATCAGGGAACTGATCAAAATGGAAAAAGGTAGAAAAGGAAAGCAGGACTGTGAAAGAGTAAAGCCAGTAAATCTCATGATGATCTAATTCAGGTAAAAACATGAAGATGACCTGACAAACATGTTGAAGATACATCCTCACAGCAAGTCATAAAAGTGGATAAAAATGCTGTTCCTCACACAAGAGAAAGAAAGGACAAAATGGTGAGAATATCAGCATAAGAATCAGTGCTATTATCAAAGATGAATTTGGTGGGTAGTATAGAGAGCAATTTCCAGTCTTGTGCCACATAAAAAATTAATCATATGAACTTTATGAAAAAGAAATTGTGAAATTCTTAGGATCCATCTTCACAATTCAAATTAAACGTGATATTATTCTCAGAAGTGGAGATGAAGAGTTGAAGAAGTTTTAGACCACAACACAGGACAACAACAAACACACACGAGACTAAACAGAATCCAATATTCTATAAAATGTGACTCATGGGAGAAGACTTGCATGCTACCAGGCACAGATTACAGCTGCAGCCCACGCATGGTCTCATTCTGCTTCTCTTTTGAAATTTAGAAGCTTTGACGACCTTACATTTCTGCTGCATGCAAGAGCTTCAGCAGGTACACCTCAGACAGCTGAGCCCTTACCACAGTTACTCTCTCTCTAATCCAAAGGAGACTGAAAAAAAAAAAAAAAAAAAATCACACAAGGTGAAGGAAGTTGTCCATGTTCTGTGTTTGATGTGAAAGTGCTTTGGGCTTTATCCAAAAAGCCAATGTACTTCCACACAAAACAGTTCTGCAGCCAGAAGTGTAAGAACAGCATTGTACAATAACTAACTCCTGATTTAAAAATCTAAGCAGGCAATTTTTATACATTTTGCCTTTCCATCTAGATGTATATTAACTTCAGAACATTTTACATAGGAGGCAGTACTACAAATGAGTTTAGCCTTGGTTGATAAAGGACAACAAGCACTCTTCTGGCTTAAATTCAGTGCAAGCATCTATAGTTATACTCTTGGCACATTTTTCACAGCTCATCCCCATGACAGATCAACATTTCTTAAATAATGTTAGGTTTTTTTCTTAATCAACCTCCGTTTTTCTACTAAGATCAAGAATATTTTTAGTTGGCACTGAACAAGGTTGCAATATGAGTAAAGGAACTCTATTTAGGCAGTTGTGCTGAAATAGCAGTCTGTGTTAAGTAACACTTTGGAATGAGAACATCTCTAGGTTTTTCTTAGCAGAATAAATACCACTGTCAATGCTAAAGGGAAAAATAATAATAAAGAACCTCCAAACCTTATAAAGTGCTATGGTAATGATCTACCTACTGTTAAAGGAAAGCTTTTAGTTGACTTCAGCGTGCACCGATACAAGCGTGTACCATGTTTTCAACAGGTGAAAGTAAATGTAATACTCTATATTTTAAAATATTGGTGGCAGGATGCTTAACAATTAGCAATGCGGAGAGTTTTACTGATGAAAAAATAGTATTCAGTCAATGATTCATACTGCTTTTGTGTATCAATATCCACACCCTAATAATTTTTGTAAGAATAGATACAAATAGTCAAACTTTCAGATCCAGGTTTCTATACAATCTCATAATTTACTGTGTTATTTGGAGATACAGAAACGTTATCAGTATTATTGTGATTTAACAGTAGCTTCTATCTACATGCATATGTTCCAAGCCTGACTTCTGTTGGTATTTACTATATGTTTGTTCAGGCTTAGTCAATCTTAGACAAACAGAAGGCAAATCTGACTGCAGAGATTTTTAATCACACTATGACAAAAACCGTCATGATGCTTCCACACATTCGTAGGGCTATGCACATTTTGTCACTATCATGTGGATCACTTTCATATAATTCCACAAATACGTTTTTTGTCTATAACAAAAATAACAGCAGTTATTGTCAATTGATTAATATTCAATATTTTTAAATTCAACAGGTAGCAAAATGAGCTAAGTCTAGGCACATTTCCAGCAGATTCCTTCCCCCCAAATGATAGATTTTATTTTTTATTCCCTATACTCCTGCTAACTCCCTACCCATACAACCGCAGTTTCAGTGTTTTTTACTAAAACCTACGACAACATCTTCAGTAGTCCCTTAAACCCTGTCTGCAAATAATTTTCACTCTCTGGTTCCACAAGATGTCCCATGCTGAAGCCAGAAAAGTTTCCTTTTTGTATCACAGCTCTACCACCATTATCTTCTTTATCAAGGTACTCAATTACAGTTCTCTCGCCATTTTGTGATCCTTATTTCATTCATTTTGCTTAGATAAGCTCTTGAATCAAGTACTGAGAACTGATCCACTGCGACATTTAACAGTAAGAAAGAGTAATTTGCAGGTTTTTTTTTTCTGTGTGAAGCAGTCCTAAGAGCCTAAATGAGAGTTTCACATCGCAAAGTTACTAAGCACCCCCAGTACAAGTCTTAACAGCAACATTTCAAACATCTGCTCTTTTGTTCTCTTTACTCTCAGTGACATCTCTTTTCGACTCAAATAACTGGTACTACCTAAAATTATCTTAAAGCTGAAAGGTACTAATCTAGCCATTAGTTTATTCATTATTCAGCAATAAATCCTCAGTTATTCAGTTCTCATTTCTAGTATTAGCAAAAACAAACAAACAAACAAAAACCAAAAACCAAAAAACAAGCAAACAAAAAAACCTACTTATAGTATCACTGTATCACAGTACTAAAACAACACATAAAGCTAAAATTTTATCACTGGATTCCTAGCTATTCTAGCTGGCGTTCCACATTTTACACCTATGAGATATGCAAGAAAAAAAGCTGAGAAGTTATTTCTTTTTTCTCACTAAATATCCACTGTTATAAAAACAATTAAGAGAAACATATTTGGGGTAAGAAATAATATACATGCTGTTATTCACAATGTATCCATACCCCAACATGAAGGTCAAACACAAGTTTCTCAGTGAGGCATAGCAGGTCAAAACAGTACAAAAGCTATTGCAGCTGGATGTCTTCCAGCTTCCAAATTCACTCTAACCCACAAAGCAAGTTTACCAGCTATGGGGCAATACTCACAATACATAACAGAATGACCGTTTGTCTTCAAAACTGTAAGTGTAATAAGGACAGCTTCTGAGACTGCGCAGATTACTCAACAGAAGTGGGGTAGGGAATTTTTTCGTGTTTTCAGCTGTCCATTTTTAGATACCTTCAGTTACATATCTTACCAGTTCTAGCCTGATAACAGCTTGCAGCCTTTCAGGATCATTGTGCTTAGAAGTGGTATGCCATGGTTCATTTAGAGCACACCTCAAAACTTGTAAGTTGAGATCTCACAGCCACTGCTGTAAGTAGGAAAAGATTGCAAGTACTGCCCCTTAGCATCTTCTACAACTCTTAAAAATTTCGTGCATTTTTCCTCTTGTGACACTGAAAAATTCACCATTCTACTTAGAAGAACAACTCATTATGCAGTATCAACCCCAAAAGTTACAAACATCCCAAAAAATAAGAAAAATAAGATTTCTTAACTCTACAAAAATTCCAAATAAGACACCTTCCCACCTCAACTAAAAGGAGACAAAAGAAATTACTAACCCCTTCACCCATCTGAAAGCAATTTGAGTTTTGTTTCAAGTTCTACCAGCTGGCAGCAGTCCCATGCTGCTGAAATCCACGTGCACTAGCAGTCTATCTTTTGCACAAAGTACTTTAGAAGGAAAATTAGAAGCAACTCCTGTTATCCCTTTGTCTTCTGAGGGTTCCATATGTTAGGGAAATATCCACTACAAGTTTTAAGTAGTTTTGTTATTTTAGAGACACAGAAATTACATAGAAGTAGTAGAATAAGAAAATAGAATGTCACTGCAATGTTGATTTTGTCTCACTGACTTTTTGGAGACAATTTTTGTCAGTCCTTAAGGAGGTAAAATTTTAGTTTGTGTTACTCATATCCATCATTGAGTAGTGTAAAGGACTGCTCTTTATAAAAATAACTGCCCCTTCTCATCTTTTGTGCTGGTTGCAAAAGAGAGCTTCTCCATCAAGGTGAAATATAACTTTCTGAAATCTTTTAATCCAGGTCTTGTGCTGTTTGTATTCTGTTGATCTCCACCTGCCTCTGACCAATCCTAGTACAAGCTGGGTAAATTACTTGTAGAGAAAAATAGGATTTCATAGGGATTTTATAACAAGATAAGTCTGAAATACCCTTTTAAATTACATTTTTAAAAATATGGAATCTACAGTTGATGATTCTGACTAAACAGATGCAGACATCAAGTAAATGATAAGATTGATATGCTCTTAATATAACTTCATCAAATGTGTAAATCTTTTTCACATCCTATGTGAAGACAGATAATAACCAGTGTGTCTAAAAAAAATTCCATTCGCACATCATCTCTCACTGCTGAATACGAACAGCGCTGCTACAGACTGACAGCAATCCATCTGGCCTCTGTTACAAAAATGTTCATTTAACATTTTAACTTTACAAGTACTTTATTATTTTCTTGAATTGACTTGTTTATGTAAGATTTTGATGAGTTCTGTGAATAATTCTCGACTGATAAATCACGAGAACATTAAGTATCTGGAATCCAAAAGTACTGTTATGTAGATACCCTTTGGTTAATCATGGACTATGTATGTTTGGAAACAAGCAACACCAGAATGAGACACTGTCCAAACACACCAAAATACTGTGTTTGATCAAGACAATAATACAAGCAAAATTCTCTCAGAAATATTCTCTTGTTTTATCATTATGTCAATTTTTGGGGACTGTACACCTTCTATATATAATTTACTCTGACATGTACAAACATAGGCAAAGCAAGTTAGAATTTTATTTAAAAAATTACTTTTCAAAATAATTAAGATATTTGCCCAGTGTTATTCAGTATTATTTTGCTGACTATGCAAAGCAGGGCAGTTTAATGGCATTTTTATTAGTTTTGATCAGAAGACAACAATACTCAACAATAATTTGACAGCAAGAGGAAAATGTCTCAATTACTTTACTCCGAAGTTATTTTCAGTGAGGGCTGAAAAGCGACACCATCAGAAGTTCTTACATTCACTCAAATTTTTAATCAAATTTAGCCTTTCTTGATTCTGGCAACCAAACTTAAAATTTGTCTCCAATAAGCTTTTTCAGAATACAACAGGGACACATCTCTAGCATAATATAAATTCTTTAGTTTAGACTTACAGCTGAATACAGAATGGGAACTACATTGGCTTTCATAGGCAGTGATCTGTACTTTCCCACTAATGAAAAAGAATTGTTGCCTTTTCAGTTGGTCACTGCCCTGATAATATGATTTTTTAAACACAGATTTTCTTGAACAAGGTTTTTTTCCTGCATTTCAGAGATTGTTCTATAGATGATACTGAGTAATTGTTCACTGCTTGTCTGTCTTATAAGTGCTTTTTTGCAGGTTCCTGTAAATTTCCATTCAGTCAGGCTTTTCCATCTGATTCTTATGAGAGACTGGAGGAAAAGTATAGAAGTAATTTGGACTGTAGAATCATGAGAGTACCTTACTCTCTAGGCATTCACTTGAATGTCACTTGTGTGAAATTCTCCCAAAATAAAATACCATTGCTATCAGAATGATTCAGAGAGCTTGGTAAGAAGGAAGATGACTGTTCCGCTCACTGAGAACTTCATCTTTATTTGTTAATTACATTCACTGCACATTTACAGAGTTCCATATGACTTAGTGCCCAGCTTTAAAGTTTTTAGTATTTTAGTTACAGTAGGAGTTACCCATTTCTGTCAGACCAATTCTTACAAAAAATATCCGGTCTAAATGATTTCCAGATTAGAATACTGCAGCATTTTAAATTCAGCATTCATTGTTTGCCAGTATCAGAAAACACAAATAAAAAGCAGTACGAATTAGCCAAAAATACAGAGAACTTCATGTAGTTCTACTGTACCATGTTTAGTATAAAGTCTGATTTTGGGGAAACGTTCTTTCACAATCCAGCCTTCATTTTAGAGCTGTCTGAACCTCAGCATGAATTACAAGTTTCCAGGTATGATCCCAAGTGGCCACAACAACAGTGGCTTTTCCTGGTATCCTTGGCTGCAGAAGGGAGAAAAAGTGCACAACACAATGTGTTGCGCAACACAGTGTGGAGAGAGGCTTCTCTTGTCACAGACCAGGGGAATATTATTTATAAGCACTGAATTTTAGTTTATAACTCACATGCATAGGCTGAGAACACAACTATAACAAGAATCAATAATTAAATTATTTGTCTTGGTGGTAGGTTGTTAGTTCACCAGTTTTAACTTCTGCTTCATTGAATTGTTTGGCACAGCAGCATACAATTAGTCCTCTCTGGGAAAACAGAGAATTATAATCTGCAGTGTTAAACAACATAGATTCCTTCCTCTTGTTGATGTTGATACCTGATATTTTCATTTTCTTCAGACCACTGTATATTTAATCGATATGTGGAAGTAAAGAGTACTGTACTGATATAGGAACACTGCATGTCAGGCTACAGTCTGACCACGTTTGAAACAACAATCTCCTGAATTAATACGTTGTTGAAATTACTATCCTTTTGATGTTCCTATAACTTGAAAAAATTAAAGAAAGGCTTCAGTATTCCATTTCTCTTTATGAACACCTGTGCAAAAAAACCAAACTTTACACACCTGTGTAATCACAGTCATGAGGCAAAGTTCAGAGCTGCTTTTGGGAATGCTCACAGCAAGAAACATAATCAGAGGACTTATGCACATCTAGTCAGGGAAGGGAAATAATATGATAATAGAACAATTATTCAAATTTGAAGTAGGCTAACCTTAGAATCTTAAATACCATCATAAATGTCACTGAATTACAAATTAAGGTAAGTTTATCTGTTCATGAACATAAATGGATTGAAAAGGAGGTAAAAACATGTCTCTGAAATTACTGATTAAGGAGAGATTCTACCATTACCGAGCAATACAAAACGAAAGCTCAGTACCTTCTTACCAATTATAACAGTACCTGCCAGGTGCAAAATGGTCTCTATTTTAGCATTCTGACTACCAAACTTAAAGGGTCAGGTACTGAAAGGCATCCTGAGGGAAAACCAGTTGGAACAAATGTTAAGGGACACTTTCAACCTCATGGGCAGTACAGAGAAATGCTCAAGTGCAACAGTGCTTAGAATGGATTTCATTAATATCATAAGCATTATTTTACTAATAGATTTTAATGCTTTGAATTATATTTACAATATATGAAAAAAAAACAACTGTAAGTAGTATTGGTTTGAATCTTCTGCCATTACATAAATATCAGGGACAGTCTACAGCTACTACAGTTTATTTCCTGTTAAGACATCCAGACAGAATATATTTTGCATATATGTATAAGTCGATATTATATGTCCATATTCAAATAAAATAATAATTAGTTAATACATTCTAAATATTCAGATATTATGACATGGATTGGTAGATACCCAGAGAATAAAGTTTTTATTTAAAAAACACACAACACATTGACATGAATTGTATTATTTTAAACAAGACAATCTCCTTGATAACACTTTTTAATATGATTCTTTTTAAAGGAAGATGTTTAGTAACCAGGTACTTACCTGCTCCAAACAGCAAGCTCTCTCAGAGCTAAACATCCAGCTGTGTTTTTGTTACCATGTCATGACACTCCCATCAGAACTGATTACAATTCAGTTTCATTGTGTTTTTTCTTTCCACAACACTTGTGGATACTTGTGATACACAACACTTGTGATACACAAGCACAATGTTTGTGTATCAACACTTGATATGCTGTCTATATTTGTGTCAATGCATTTTGGGAAGATAAAGGTAGTCATCCTAAATTGACTCGATAAGGTTTGGAAATACAGAAAGCAGGCATACAAAATGAGAGTTGAAATACACTGGGAATACATGCTGTAAGTACTTTAATGGAGCCCTTCATCCACAGTAAAATAGCATCATAAAGATACAGATAGAGGACAAGGAGAGTATGCTAGCCTATCAAAGAAAACAAGTTTATTAAGTAGGAGTAGTAAAATATGAAATATGGTGAAATATCTTGAAAATTACCTAGACATTGGTTAAATTATACACTTTTTTATCCTTTATATTTTAAAGTATACAGTAAGAATAGGATTCATCTGTCCAGATTTAGCATGTGCATGTAAGTGGCTATCCCTCATCTTGTCACTCTGTGCTTCCTTTGTAGTCAGTGGGGACAACTGTCATGTCCAGAGGACAGTTAATCTCTGTCTAAGCAAGTAGTTTAACTGCACTGCAGGAATCTCTTTTTCTCTCCATTAGCTATAAAGGAGGCTGAACCAACTAACTCAGACGTACATGACCTATTCTAAGTATCTGAAAGTGATGAGAATAATCTGTCCACCTGCCAAGTCCAGGGAATTACTGTTGCATAAGTCAACTGTAAAAATATCAGATTAATAAGATGTAGTTCCTAAGAAATGATTATTTGCTTTCTGTGTTCTATCATTCTTTTTCGCATCTCATAACTTTACATGTATGCTAATCTCATTCCATTTTGAACGGGCATATCATTTGCCCCAGCACTGCATGGACTGCCTTCTGTAGTGTGTACACTTACTGGTTCCCAAGTGTGCAAACTATGAAGAGAAAAATTTTGCTAATGTTTGTACTGGCACAGGAATATAATGGCAAAATGATGAATACTTAGAATTTGAATTCAGCTTTTCAAATTTGCCTCTTTATGTCTTTCTATTGGCCAACATGATCACAGGCTATTTCTGTAGCGTAGAATTGTCTGGAAATGTTCTCATAGTTGTCTTTTAGATGTGATGACTTAGCAACCTAGACCAGAAACAGCCCTCTGGTGTAAGGGGCTTAGAAATAAAACAAGGAAAGAGGAAAACAGAATTTGTTGAATAAAACCATTACATGCCAATGCTAAATTAAAAAAAAAAAAAAAAAAAAAAAAAAAAGGGACTCTGGGAGAGTTTCTGCTGAACTATGGATAATCCTTCGAGCAGCAAAAGTTAAAAAAGAAACAAAACAACAACAAAAGCTGCAGCCTTCTGAAATTTTGCCATGTGTTTTTTTAGTTATGGTTTTAAATTTATGTAATAATAACAAATGTTGGGAGCCTATGCTGGAAATGGTGGCTCATCAATAAACTCTTTTTTCCATCCTACTTCACCAATACTCTTCAGTGTTAGTGAAGAGCAATAGTTGAGAAAGAAGCATATTTTTCTCCATAGTTCTCATTTCAATGGTTAAATTATGTTCTTGATTACAATGGCAAAATGCTAGGATAAATTAAATTGCTAATTTATGACAACTCCTGATTTAACTGCAGAATAAATAACAGCTGAATTTAACCCTTCTGCATCATATTATTTGTATTCTATGTATCTGAAATTGCAAGAGGACTTTAAGAAGAGAATAAATTTTAGTTGGTTTGGATTAGACTAGTTATTTCCAGTTATTATTCCTTCATTGATACGGCAGATGAAATTTGGGCTTCTTAAATACTGATTCTGTATAGCTTAATAAAAATATTAACTTTTAATATAATAAAAATTATAGGTCAAATTCTCCTTTTAAGTAGACTGGAGTAACTACTAATTAATGTGGTTTTATTTTGGATTTATTGGGGATCAAAAGGAACAAAATTTAAGCTTTTTTAAAATAAAAATAAAACCAATAATAGTATTTCTAAATATGCCAATATTTTGATTTTGAAGGGCTTTGGTTTAAAAGTTATCATAGATAAATTAGTTAATTACTTCCCGTAGTAAGGTGTTATGACTAAAGGTGAGTAACCTCAACCAGTATTTTAGGAATAACCCTAAATTTTCTCAGGAAGATAAATATTGTAGAATCATTGAATCACTAAAGTTGTAAAAGATCTCTAAGATCATCTAGTCCAGCCATCCACCTACCACCAATACTTCCACTAAACTGTGTCCCTAAGTACTACATGCTCTTTCCTTAAATACCTCCAGGAGCTGTGACTCCATCACTTCCCTGGGCAGCTTGTTCCAGTGCCTGAGCAATCTTTCAGAGAAGAAATTCTTCCTAATATACAACCTGAACCTCTCCTGGTGGAACTTGAGGCCATTGTCCCTTGTCCTGTCACTGCTACATGGGAAAAAAGGCCAAGCCCCACCTCGGCACAACCTCCTTTCAGGCAGTTATAGAGAGCAATAAAGTCTCTTCAGAGCCTTCTCTTCTCCAGACTGAACCATTTCAGTTCCCTCAGCCACTCCCCACCAGACTTGTGCTCCAGTCTCCTCACCAGTTTTGTTGCCCTTCTCTGGACATGCTTCAGGGCCTTGGTATCTTTCCTGTAGTGAGGGGCCCAAAACCAAGCACAGCACTTGAAGTGTGGTCTCGCCAGAGCTGAGCACAGGGAACAATCACCTCCCTGCTCTTGCTGGCAACACTATTTCTGATACAATCCAGGATGCCATTGGTCTTCTTGGCCACCTGGGCACACTGCTGGTTCATGTGCAGCCAAGTGTCAACCAACACCCCCTTGTCCATTTCCTGTATGCAGCTTTCCAGATACTCTGCCCCAAGCCTGTGGCACTGAATGGCACTGTTGTGGCCAAAGTGCAGGACCTGGCCCTTAGTCTTGTTGAACTCAGCCCACAAATCCAATCTTTGCAAGTCCCTCTGTAGAGCCTTCCTACCCTCAGGCAGATCAACACTTCCCCCCAAGTTGGTGCCGTCTGCAGACTTACTGAGGCTACTCTCAATCCCCTCATCCAAATCATCAATAAAGATATTTAAACAGGACAAGCCCTAATACCTGCCTCTAGGGAACACCACCTGTGACTCGTAGTTAAATAATTTATGAATTATCAGTTTATCAAAGTATAAGTTAGAGTTTGTGACTCCAGGAAAGTTAATTTGTCATTGAGACAGTGACCTCACTGAAATCTGCTATAAAACTGTTCAACACTGTTGATCCTAAAGGGCATGGGAGAATCTAATCAGTAAAATGCTGCATGCTCGTCTTGAGCCTGGACTGTCCCACTGACAGCAGGGACAGAACTTCCAGCGAGTCCCAAGTCCCATGGAAGCAGGACCAAATCTTTACACAGAGTTAGTTAGATTCAACCCTCATTTTCAGTTACATAAATCTGGAGAATATCTTCTGAAATAAGTGGAGTTATGTTGATTTAGCCCAAAAGCATTGAGAGCGATTTTCTTTAATTAGGTGGTAGGGGGGAAGAGATATAACTCCTTTATGTTACCTCATTGCTACATATCAACCAAGGCTCTATCTGCTGTCAAAATCATTATCTGCTTAAGTTGGAGAGGAAAAGCTGACTTCACCATTTAAGGATTTAAGCTTTCATTGTCCACAGAATTTTCTGTTGTCCTTATCCCTCTGCTTATCCCCTTCCCCACATCTCAGCAGGTAGATTCCCTTAAGAAGAAGGGACACATTTCTTTTTTCTGCTTCAGTCTAAATTTCTTAATATCTATCGTACATTTTCCATTAATGTGTAATCTAAACCGAGACAACCTGAACACTTTCACTTCACAAGAACTATTTTTCCAGTTATTTTTAGAATATCATAGTTAAATTCAAGCCTAAGGCCTGCAGCTGAAACAGCAAGCTGCACGGAAAGCCTGATACATGTGATTGCAAGGCAGTAGTGCCTCCCAAAGAGCCAGCTCTGTCACCAGCAGTCAGTGAAGTTACGAGAACATAATCCTCAGACAAGGTGGCACATTCTTCATGCAGCAGAATTTATTCACCTCCGTAAGGCCCAGAAGCCAGAATGAAATATACGGCCTCACATGGAATCAGTCCGCCTTTTTGAGGGCATGCATATGCACATGGAAGTGTGGTTCTTTGAAAATGCAAGTCCGTGCTTCAGTAGTAGAAGAAAGGAGATTTTATCCTAAATACCCCTAGATATCTGAGATGTTTTCTCTTGATTTCACTTGTCACTGGCTTCTTGAAGACTGGAATTTCACTCTTCTGTACATATAGGCCTACGCTGGAACAGTGTCCTCTACCCAAGGACAGGGATCTGTGCTTTTGGGTAAGAGCTTCCAGTCTAACCATTTGATAAAGACAGCTAAGTTAAAGGCAAACATCTTTCTGTTCTGCAGAGCTGTATCCCTGCACCTGTGTCTCTTCAGGTGACAAATATGTGCCTTGCTGTAGAAAAGCCACTACTTTTATCTGTACCAGCACTTCAGCCATCAACGTGGATTACAAATTCTCCATCCATCAAGTCAGAAACAGTTTTCCCTGTGGAAGCACAGAGTACACCCACATTTTGACTACATGATCCACAAGTAGGCACCCACAGCACCACGGTTCTACCTGACCTGCCATGTAACCCCTGCAGAAGACATTCCAGTGGCCACTTGAAGGGTGTGACCCACAACGGCACAAAACACAGAGCCAGAATAAAAACCAAATCAGAGCCATGTTAGTACCAGTAAATGGATGTAAAGGGAGCTGAATGGAAAAGCAATGAGATTGTCTCAAATCTCACCCAGGAAAACATTGCTGAGATAGGTCAGCAGCCTCCCGAGCAAATGCTGCAAAAACACATTAAGTAGCTCCTACAGGGAAACAGCCAAAAAAACCTCAGCTCAGTGCTACTGCCAGAAATTAAAAATATACACTTGTTTGTAGCTCTGTGTGCTAACTGAAGCATTGGGTGTGTATGGAGGAATCCCTCACTCGAAATGCAGATACAAACAGACCATGGAACTTGTAGCTCGGCACCACAGACGGATCCATGCACAGGTGCAGATTGATGCCATAACACCTCCTGATCCCTCACATGCACGAACGCGGGTGAGGCAGTGCACCCTCGCAACAAGCAGCCGTGGCTGCAGGACTCGCTACAGACCCCCAGCAGCCGGAGGTTGCACCGGGAGAGCTGCACAGCCCCCGGGAGCAGAGCCGTGCGTGGAGGGTCCTCTCCCAAAGGCTCAACCGAATGGAATCGGTACCAGAGCGCTGCGGCTTGGGGCAGCTCGAATGCTGGCTCTGGGGACCAGACTAGAAAGGGCGATGCCTGAGTTTTGTGGAAAGGGCTTTAGCTGAAGCAGAGCCGACAGGAGGCCAGCATCACTGGAGAAGGTCATTTTAGCCGTAGCGGCAGCAGCCCTACCCTTGCGATTTTTCTTCTGCAACCAGCAAAATATTCCTACCTCACGGTGACGACCATCCTTTCCATCACCGAGCAACACCACCGCCGTTCGTTTCAAGAACACATCTAATTCCTTCCCCCCGCAGAAGCCCCTTTTCATTCTGGAAACGCTCCTCGCGGAGCTGACGGAGAAGGGAGGAGGAGGAAAGCAGAAGGCAGCACGCACTCACCTCGGCACCGGGCCGGCAGCCCCCGCCGCCTCAGTCCATCGCCGCAGCCCCGCGCTCCTCCCGCGGCCCTCTCGCAGCGGCCCCGCCGCCCAGCAGCAGGCTGACGCTGCCCTCCCGCCGCTCCCGGCACGCAGCCCCGCGTTCCGCCCGATGCCGCAATACCGACGCCCGCCGGCGGCCCGCGGAGGCAGCGGCGCAGGGCGGTCCCGACGGGAGTCGGGCGGGGGGCGCGGGCCCGGCTGCGGGAGGCGGAGGCAGCAGCGCGTTGCCAGGCCAACGGCGGGGGCTCCGCAGGGGGGCGGGCGGCCGAGCCCTGCAACCCCTCCCGTGCTGGGCGGCCGCGGCGGATGGGCGGCTCCGCGCCCGCGTTGCGTAAGGAGTGCGCACAGGGCCGGGCCGGCACGAGCGCGGCCGGAGTCGGGGCAGCTCCCCGCGGAGAACGGCGCAGCGGTCGGGGTGCCGGGCCGGGTGCCGTATCCGTGTCAGAGTGATGCAGTGAGGGGCAAAGGGAGAGAAACCAGGCTGCTCGTGCCGCGGGGTCTGCCTGCGTTCCGCTGTTTCCATCTTTCAGTTGGTTTCGGTGCTGGGCATTTGTTTTCTCTGCTTTTCTCTTTCCATCTTTCACGTTCCCCTCTACGTGTGCGACTTACTGCAGCTTTATTTAAGTGACACCAAATACCATTTTCTCTTATCTCGTGGATGGAGCTACCAATTTCTACATCATATCTTTCCTTCTAGCTGTGCAGGCTGCAGCCCTGCTCACACAGCTGTGATTTCTCCCTACAGTGCGATTTCATAACTAGAATGTATTACTGATACATTTCTGCTGGAGACAGCAACAGAGGCTTTCAGGCAGAGACAGAGCAGGGGCATTTTTCCCACAGTAAGGCTAACATGATGCATCACAGAAAGCATCTGATTCCTGTAAATAACACCGCTCGCAGGGCTGATACCATCAGCACAACTGCAGCATCAGTGAACTACAATAATGAAATATTTTAGTGTAAAACATAACATAGCAGCATTACTTTTCTTGCACTGAAATAAGAGCCATGAATCAATGTAGCATGTGAGTCTTATGCCTAATGAACCTCAGGGTTCTTACCACCAGAGTTTATCCATATGCCTGGGCTGATGAAGTGACTCTGGTAAGCTCAGAGCATCAACAGATAAACGTCCTATACATCACCAGCACTGTTTTCTCAGCAAAATTGTAATCTTCAAATAATAAACTTGCCAGCTTAACAAAGCAAACAATCAGCTTTTAATCTCTACAGCTTTACCTTTCAGTATCCAGAAATGCACATTTATGCTTTGATGCATTGATATGATCAGGCAGTGGTCACTGTTTAAATTCTAATGGTGCTCTGTGTCTCTCAGGCACTCTGCAGTGCACAAAGCTCTGCCATAGTTCTGTTGGCAGGGGAATAAAGAGGGATAAAGCAGTGTAGCTGTGGTAACTGCCTGAGTACTCTGGATAATGGGATGAAAGAACAATAACAAGGTGTACAGGTTTAATCTGCTGCTCCATAAAGAACAAGTAGTTACTATAGAAACTGTCATATTACACGTGTCTCCAGCATAGTGCTTTATATGTGAGAAGAAGCATCTTCCACACTTTACCAGCTTGGGTACAAAAACAGCATCAGCTGCCATCATCCTGTGTAGGAAGATCGTTGGTCACATGCTCTCCACAGGTTGCATCACTTGCTTTGGATTGCTGTACCAGAACACTTGCTTTTTGCAGTTTTGAGGGAGGCACCTACCGGTGGATGAGACATTGCAGGGGAAGGAAGTACAGGCAGGCAGTTTGAGTAGTGCACTGATTCCAGCACCAGGGGTTGGGAGTTTGGTGAGCATGCTGTCAGTGAATGGCAGAGCTGAAACCCAGCTCATCCAGAATAAGTCAGCAGATCCGTCTCTGTTTTCTTCAGCCGCGCCTTGTTCTGCTGTTGGTTGCTTACATGTAGTCAAGCTCCCAGAGGAATTTGAAGAGGAATATGCACTTCAAAGTAGCACATATCCCAAAGTCAAACAGGGTGTAAGAGTTCTTTATCTCAGTGCTGTAAATGATATTCTTCTGTGTAGGTAGATTGAGAAATCACGAATACATACTGAAAGTGAATAGTTTGTATTACTCTCTTTGCCTAGAAGTAGTAATTTGCCTAAGAAATAGCAGTTTGGTGGAACAGTGATGATCTGGTCAGACCTCTGCACTCCCATGACAGGCAGGTCTCAGGCGTTTTGCCATATGGGAGCAGGCTCAGGAGGAGCAGTTGGCTGATGTGAACATCTCACATGCAGCTCTGGAACCACGAGCTGCATGAGCATTGCTCAACTTGCCTGTGCCACCCATTGACCAAAAGCCAAGTCCTGGGCTGTTTGCTGTTGATTTCTCTTTGGGATCAGTCTAAATATACACTTAGTTTGAAGACAATAGTACTAAAATAGAAATGCATTCTTAAGTGCAAAATCCCATAGGGATTTTTCTAATAAATTACCCTTTATTATACCAGGACAACATCAAAATATTTGTAAGCACATATGCAATGTTCTTGGTGAATGTACATCTCCAAATGATAGAGGGAAAATTGAGAGGCCACATCTGGTCTGCAACAAAAATGCAATAAAGGACATTTTCTATTTCATTCAATTTTCTACCAAATGCCCTCTTTTTAAACAAGCAATTGTATATATGGGTTAGATATTTATAGATGGGTCTGTGATTCTGTGTGAGCAGGAAGAACTGAACAGAACATCTAGAGAAGAATGAAAAGGCTATATTTTTATTTTTAACCATTTTTCTCATGTGGAAGAGTTTAAAATAGCATCAAGTGCAGATGACTGGAATCTGAGATTTATAACTATCTACAAATTGTGCTTTGTACCAGCGGCTGTGAGATGGTGGGAAAAAATCATGATTGCACCTTCCAGGGCTGGTGTCAGCCTCAGCTCCTTTCACTTTATCCTTTAGGATGAAAATTCTCTGTATGAGGTTTTCACCTTTTTATCGTGTTCTCCGCAGCTGGTGGAGGTGATTGCTGAACCGCTCTCTATCATCTTTGAGAGGTCTTGGAGAATGGGGGAGGTGCCTGAAGTCTGGAGGATAGCCAACGTCACTCCAGTCATCAAAAAGGGCAAGAAGGAAGATCCGGGTAATTACAGGCCAGTCAGCCTCACCTCTGTCCCTGGAAAGGTGATGGAACAGCTTGTGCTGGATGCCATCTCCAGACAATTGAAAGAAAAGGAGGTTATCAGGAGTAGTCAGCATGGGTTAACCAGGGGGAGGTCATGTTCGACCAACCTGGTAGCCTTCTATGATGTTGTCACTGGCTGTGTGGATGGGGGGAGAGCAGTGGATGTAGTCTACCTTGATTTCAGCAAGGCATTTGATACTGTCTCCCACGGTATCCTTATAACAAAGCTGAGGAAGTGTGGGATAGATGAGTGGACAGTGAGGTTGGTTGAGAACTGGCTGACTGGCAGAGCACAGAGGGTCGTTGTTGGTGGTGCAGAGTCTGGTTGGAGACCTGTCACTAGCGGTGTGCCCCAGGGGTCGGTGCTGGGTCCGGTCTTGTTCAACATCTTCATCAATTACCATGATGAGGGGATAGTGGCCACCCTCAGCAAGTTTGCTGATGATACGAAGTTGGGAGGATTGGCTGACACACCTGAAGGGTGTGCTGCCATTTGGCGAGACCTGGACAGGCTGGAGAGCTGGGCAGTAAGAAACAGCATGAGGTTTAACAAAAGCAAGTGTAGAGTCTTGCACCTAGGGAGGAATAATTGCATGCACCAGTACAGGCTGGGGGATGAGCTGCTGGAGAGGAGCTCCGCAGAGAGGGACCTGGGTGTCCTGGTGGACAACAGGTGGGCCATGAGCCAGCAGTGTGCCCTCGTGGCCAAAAAGGCCAGTGGCATTCTGGGGTGCATTAAAAAGAGCGTGGCCAGCAGGTCGAGGGAGGTGATCCTCCCTCTCTACTCTGCCCTGGTAAGGCCTCATCTGGAGTACTGTGTCCAGTTCTGGGCTCCCCAGTACAAAAAAAGACAGGGATCTCTTGGAAAGAGTCCAGTGGGGGGCCACAAAGATGGTGAAGGGCCTGGAGCATCTCCCCTGTGAAGAAAGGCTAAGTGAACTGAGTCTGTTTAGCCTTGAGAAAAGAAGACTGAGAGGGGACCCGATCCAGGTCTATAAATATCTAAGGTGTGGGGGGCAAAGTGGCGAGGCCAGACTCTTCTCAGCAGTATGTGGAGACAGGACAAGGGGGAACGGCCAGAAACTGGAGCATAGGAAGTTCTGCATGAATGTGAGCAAGAACTTCTTTACGGTGAGGGTGACGGAGCACTGGGACAGGCTGCCCAGGGGGGTTGTGGAGTCTCCTTCTCTGGAGATATTCAAGACCTGCCTGGATGCCTACCTGTGCGACCTGCTGTAGGGAACCTGCTTTGGCAGGGGGGTTGGACTCGATGATCTCTGGAGGTCCCTTCCAACCCCTATGATTCTGTGATTCTGTGATTCTCACATCCTTCAAGTAACAGAGGGCTTTGCTTGCTGTGAACTCTGGTCTTCCAGTCTCCTTAAAGGAGATATTTGAGAATGTGAGCCTGGAGAGTGAGTTACAGATAACAGCGCAATCAGTTAAGGAGAAGGACCTCTCTAGTTTCCCAACAGATTAAAAAAATAAACACAAAAAAAAAACAAAAAAAAAACCAACCAAACCCTAAAAAGTAAAAGTCTTGCATGGTGTTATTACACATCCACTGTATGTGCAGCTCACAGCCATTGGCTCGGCTGCTGAATCAGCACTTGCCACTGAAGCCAAGAGTAGAAAAACAAGCATTAAATCCAGCAGCTGGTGGACAGCTGCTTGGAGGCTTGCCTGGAGCTCTGATGGATACACTGGCTTTCCTGTGCACTTAACTTTGCATAACAGGACAGACCTCACTTTTCATGAGCTTTGTGATGGGTACCTGTGCCCTAACTCCTCCCTGAGAGGAAAGCTACCAAGACATCATGAAATAAGAGAGGCATGTAATTATTTGTAAAGGAGCCATCCTTCAGGGCTGCAGTATTACATTAATAATTTTTAAAAAATATATATTTTTTCCTGATTCTTCATTATTAAGGGTAAAGGAATGAAGGGGGGTGGAGGGGTGACTACACTTGAGTCTTTCACCCAAGAAGAAATAGCGGATCATTCAGTAGAGTGTAGAATGAAAGATCAGTAAAACTTGAAGTGCTGACAGAGTCACTTGAGATCAAAATAGGTAGATCCTCAGGGAACGACATCCAAAGATGTGCACTTAGAGAGTACCAAAGATTATTTTAGCAAATAAATTTTCAACAAGAAAACAAAAAGAACCAGTGCTGGATGTCCTAGCTCTGAGCAACAGGCTGCTGGTTATTCCTGGGAGAGCTGTCTCCCTTCTCCAGTTTCCCTATTTGAAGGTTTTCCACTCAGTATAAAAGATTACGTGTTCATGGAAGCAACCAGCTGGAAGGAGGTCTCTCCCACCTGAGGATCCCTGGGAGGCATTTAGGTCTTATTTATTTTTTGCAATAGCAAACTAATAGAAAGAAGGAATGTCTTGCTTGCAAATATTTTTGTTTTTTTCACTGATAATCATGCCACCATTGAACTGGTGGCTTACAAGAATTACACATGTATTTCTACTAGGTTTACATTGCTTTCTATCCTTTACAGATGATAGCTTTGCTTTATGTGGGAACCATGAGCTATAACTACAATTCCGGCTGGCATTATTATTTATCCCTTGTATTATTTCATAATGTCTGATTAGGAGGAATAAGAAACTGCTAGCTTAGAAAAAAAGAAGACTGAAAATTTTGTTTGAGGACAGAAAGGTAATTCTGCAAAGCACCAGAAATGGAGCTGTGGGCATTCTGGCAGCTTTACTATGGGGACCTGAGAGACCAGAACAGTTCTGTAAAAAATTGGAAGACTGCAGGCAGGTTTAAGTAATTAAGTTTAGTTAATTGCACACCTTTTTTTTTATGTTAGGCCTGTGGCTAATTTTTTATCTACACGAAGATACTGCATATCTCAGATGTAACTGACAAAGTGCAGAGCAGATGTACGCAGCAGTGGGCTTGGCCATCTGTAACAGCTCAGTGCCTCTCGATTTTAAGCAGTTTTAGACAGAAAAGTGAAAACCTGCACAAAAGACAGTTTGGCCTAAGACAGCGTTGGTGATAAACTAATAGTGAAATGAGTAAATGCAGCTTCTGGTTTTTTGGTTTTTTTTTTATTTACTGCCTCTGTTTTATGAAAGAAGGAGTTCTTGCTCTGTCACTGACATGCGTAAGATGGGTTCAAATAATAAATGAACTAACTGGGTGATGAAGTAAGTGACACAGGAAAGCACACTGTGCTACCCTTACCTCAACTGATTAAATGGATAAGTACCTTATCAAGTCTTTCAATTAATGTAATTTTCAGAGTTAGTTATAATGGTGTTATTTAAAAAAAAAATGTTATATTAAAATGGCAGTGATGAAATAGTTCCCGGTATCTAATAACTGCGGCAAATATGACTCCCTGTTTCTGCTTAAGGTCTTGGTGCTTTAAATTCTGTATATAATGTTCTTAAATATAAGCACATTAGTAGCACTAGGGAAACATGTTTGTTTGACCTAGCATGTTTCCAGAAATTAAGAACTTATCATTTTAGTCTGGCTTAAGTAACAGGTTCGTTTCACTGCTGTGGCTTGGTTTCTACTGCACTAGATGTTCTAGAAATGAATTATAAAAAGGCTGTTTTACAAGAATACCTTCATTCATTCACTTGGAAATCCTCTTTCAGGAATGCATTTCTGGGTACAAAACATTTACTGTTAAGTTCTGTTCCTATCTCATAGATGCCTTTAAGCCAACTTCTGTGATTACAGCTCACTTGGAGGAATTGGGCTCTCAACCCAAGACCAGAATTTACCTGGAATCACTTCAGATCACAAATCTTCCCCAGGACAGTCCATACCTTGGCAGCAAATATTCAATTGAGACTTAAGAATTTTTCCCTCTTGGTAATAAAATAAGCACTAAAAATGTGGAAAGCCCTGTTGTAGAACCTCACCCAGAATGGAAGAAATTTTCATTGAGTAGTGTAAGTAGTTTTCCTTGGGAACACAGCTTTCCACGGAAAAGGTGGAATCTGCAGAGCAGCAGGCCTGTGTGGGAAGCAGGGACTGATCTGCCTTCCATGCAGCTTCACTCATGTTGCGCAGCCATCTGGGCCCCGGGTCTAACTGAGACATGTTTCTTCCACTTTCATTTTGAACAGAACTGCGAGGACAGAACATCTGAAGCAGAAAAGGACCTCACCTGCCTACAGTGCTGTATACTTATTTTCATAAAGACTGTATTAGTTTCAACCATTCAATTGTGCTCATCTTGGCATGAGCGTATGCAGTGTGAACTGTAGGATAAAATTAACTTACAGCAGATTTGCCAGCATGCTAGATCAGCAAACACAGCCAGGGGATTTGTCAGTGCTACAATTTCTCCAGTTTCTTCTTTGACATTTTCTACCAGTTCACTTTTAAATATAGCAAAAAATAAAACAAAATTTCTAACAATGAGAAAAATCTGAAAATGTACATGCATATATGAGGCTGAAATCCCTATACACCATATACATGCATATATGAGGCTGAATTAAGGCTCCATTTAACCTCATCCTCTTGTCTTCCCTCACTAGTTGCAGTCTTCCGGTCTGGTTGGTTTTTTGTTGGTTTTTTTTTTCATATATTAAAGCAAGTTTGTGTTAATTTTCAAAACAACACATCCTTCTGCATCTGTATATCAGACATATGATTAAATCTAGATATTTTGTTTGTTTGTGCCTCTCGTTATGGTTTATTTTTTGATGATAGTATAGTAAAACCTATGTAGGAAATTTTCACATACATCGTGTTCTGTGATTCAGTTATCCTGGCAAAGTTCAGAGAGCGCTTTCTCCCTGTCAATTATATTTCTCCTACAGAACAAAACTGACAAAGCAACCACTTTTATGTCTGAGCACATGTGAAGTTAACTCAGTAGCTGTGAAAGATGCACATTGTAATGGTTATTTTGCTTATGTAATGTCACACAGTAACACAGAATTCCAGCCACATGGATACAGCCTTGGAGAAGCAGAAATTTTAGATTGTAAACAAAACTATTTCTTGAACTTCATTCGTATTGCTTTAATCTTTTGGCCTTCTGTCCCAGAGGAAAAGCAGAAGTTCTGGAAATGGAAAAGCTGTGATTTGTATTTCTCTCCCCTTAAAGTCTTGCAAGGCAGTCGGCCTTTCTAGTGCAGAACCTTGCCACAGTCCCTAAAAGGTATTCTTCCAAACAGTCAGGAAGCTTTAGATGCGCAGTAATGCCATCAACTGTAATTGTCTGTGGCTGACACTTGCTACAGTAATTGTGAATGCTTTCTGAACTCTTGATGTACGTGCTGTGTATGAAGTACAAAATCCAATGTTTAAGTTGGTTCTTGCAGGTATGCCTGTTCAAGTTCTCAAACACAAGGCCATGGGTACTAGATCTGCTGCATTCTCTGAAGGATTTAATTCACAACAGGTACTTGTGAAGTCAGCAGTCTATCGCAGCTGCACTTATCTCTTTTAGTCTCATCCTATCCTTCCTATTCCTGAGCAGCAGACAAAAAGGGAAAAATTTTGGCCTTTGGGAAGCTGAAGCTGGGTAACACTCATGGCTGCAGCTCCACTTCTGGGGAGTCATTGTCTGAAGTCTTTAATTTCTTCTCTCAGTAACGAATTTGAGGACATTGGAGCAAGTAACACATATGCCAGACTGTTTTCCTTCCTTCTTGCGTTTTGGCAAAGTCTCCCCTGTGGAGGAAATTAATAAAATTCAGGATGACATTTTCTTCTTCAGCCAAAAGAAGAAGGAAAAAACCCTCAAGATTATTTTCACTCTTTAATTTTAACTTTTTTTTTTTTTTTTAAATCTTTCTCTGAATAAAGGAAATGTACTTTTTCAGAGAAGTAAAAGATGGGAAATTTCCTAATTTGTGCAATCAATATGCATTAGTAGACTATCAGTAGTTATAGCTACGACATTTTTTATAAGCCAACTTTGCTTAATTACTTCTATTTCACCATCATTTTGACTGTTTCCTTTCTTCTGTATATTAACGTATGAATACTGCTTTATTAAATGAAGGGAAAATTGCTTTAATTTTGGAAACTACCTTCTGATATGCTACAAATGGTCAACAATCCACGGATTGTGGGTTATGCACTACTACACCAGGGAGTGTATCTCATACCCCCACAGCTGTTTTGGTGAACTTCACTAAAGGATCTGAAGCTGACATCCATCAGAATTAGGGGTGCCTGCCTTAGTGTTTGACTTTACCCTGTCAGGATCACAACACTGGGACCTCCTCACTGCCGTGTGCTGTTGATGGCACAGCACCATGCAGCATTTGCTTGTCCGACTGTGCCTGCCTCTGCTCCTCTTTCCATTTTCTACTTCTTCCTGTGTTGCAATGCTGCTATTAAGCATTTCAGATAGTTGTCTGGACATCTCAAAGAGACAGCTGAGGTATTAGCAACACGTTCCTAATATATAGAATCTGTGTTTATGTATTATTTCACTGTGTAGTCCTGCATTTTACATCACTTTCTGGCCATGCTTCTTATTAAAACAAGCACTGAAATCACTTTGAGTTGAAAACCGACATTTGTGTTGAAAAAGATTTGTAACGTGATTTAATTGCTTTATGTAATTGAAAAACGAAACATCACTGCTATGTGCTATAGATGATTCCTGTCTTCTACAAAACTTAAATTTTTTACACGCCCTGCAGCCATACCAAGAGAACAGAATAAATGGCAGTGCCTGTTCGGGTCTATTTGAAAAATGAGTTGGGAATGGGAGAATGAGAGTGGCCAGAGGGCTATGAGAAGGAAGAGATGAGTGCTGAGATAAAAAGTAGCCCAAGGGAAGATTACAAGTCCTCAGAAAAAGAAATCAATAATGGTGTTAACTATGCAGCTGCAAATAACAACTATTTGTATTTTGAAAACTTTCTCCCCTTGTTCTTCACTGTATCCAGTATATCTGGAATGCTCTCTACAACAGATAAATCACTCTTGAAAGGGCAGCATTTAAATGAAAATTTAAGACACTGAAGATGCCAGGATAGTGTAGGAGCACTACAAATACCAGCTTACCTTCTTCTCCCATTGCTTGTTCAGTGCAATGCAGGATCTGAGACTGCTGTAATCCACAAGTAACTCAAACAACTTTCCACTCATGCTGTCTCCTTTTTCCTTTTTAACTCCCTAGACCTTTCACCTTTTGACTCCTCTGAGAAACCATGATGAATTTCCACCTGGAAATTTCAGGCTCAGTGTTAGATAGTCTCTTTTTGTTTTTTACTGATGGCCTTTCCTCCCCACCCTCTGAGACTTCTGACAAGGTCAAACAATCTATCTTTGTTTCTATGTTTATATCCAGGAAGCTTCCTCTGGTAGCACAATAGCATTTCAGATAGGACAGTTTGATAAAAACTGTAGATAAGAAAGATCCCCAGCCTGGTAAAATAAAAGATATTAAGAGAAATGAAAACAGACAGTGTTCACACAAAATAAGTACCCACTAGCTACTTCGGGGGTTCTGACCACAGAATGCACACTACTAACAGCTCCACAGAATATAAGCTATCCTAGACAATGCTCTGTACATCATCTTGCTGACCTATTGAAAGAGGAAGACATAAAGTATCTTTGTTATATATTTTACACTCAAGAATGTAATGCAATAGCAAATGCTAGCACCATAAGCACACATGAAGTGAAAATGCAATGACTGAGTCAAAGAAAGTCAATAAACATTAACTGGAAAGAAGGAGTCCAAGGGCCAGTGAAAGCAGTCTTGTGTAGTTGAATATATTAATTGAATATATTAGAAGGTAAGTGAAAAATTCAAACTCAAAGATGTGAAACCAGAATGCTAGGAGTACTTAAGGGGGATATGGTGAAATAGCAGACAAGGGAATCAGCAAGGAAGACCTAAGAAGGAGAGAAGTGCAGGAAAGGGGGAAATGAAGTCACAGACATTGGGTATAAAAATGCCTATTAAGTACTTGAAGGCAAATGTAAAAATAGTAATGGAAACCTCTCTGGAAAAGAAAAAAGATCAGCTGTGAGCACGAGAAATGTAGAAGAATGCTATAGCAATAGCAGAAGTGGAAAACTAAAGCAAGCAATGGTTTCTCTGGGCTCAAGCTAGCACACTGACAACTCTGTGCAAGAGTTAGTGTTTGCCTATGGAATTATATGATTGTTTGTTGTGTGACACTGACTCCAGAAAGACTAGTGTCAACGTGAATTACAGCCACCCATTGTTCTGAAAGTTCAAGCTTCCATTCTTTGCTACTCTTGTTTACAATCAGTATGTTATTTTATCTGGAAATAATGAAATTATATTAAGATATAGTCCAGATATAGTTTGGGGGTTGAAAATACCACTGATCAACTGGAAAGCACCTAATTAAAAAGTCACTTGAAAGAGGGAATATCATGTAAGTCTGAGCTACTAACCTCTGAGCTACTAATCTTCCTCTGGAACTGTACCACCAAAGTTTGAGTTTCTATTTCCACAGCATCCTACAGTGTGTAAGCAGTGACCGCGAGCATTCTGGGTGTCTCCATTTCAAGCACAAAAGCCATGTAGTTTCTGTTCATGGGAGAAGTTTTAGAAGTTGGTTATGAAAACTCTTTTGTTTCATAGGCTGTTTCAACAGACCATTGGGAAACTTGGCTAACTCGATTGTGGGTATGATTTAGAGTCACCTGGGACTGCTCTGAGCTATCTGCATGGGAGCAGCCTCTGGCAGGGTCCCTACTGCTATGACTATAAGACATGTAGATTCCTGGCCAAATCTTTGCTTTGCCTAACCCACCCACAGCCCTTCTATAGCTATTGCCCATAGTGCAAACCCCAGCAGTCCTTGTCAGGAGGGTTAGTGCAGAGAGATGTGCACACCTTGCTTCCTTCTTGGGGACCTGCCTTAGACTCCCTCGTCAGAACAGTATTGCAGGTTTCCTTTATGACATCTTTCCACGGGGACAGTTTGAGTGGGCTGTAGCTGATCTTTGAATTTTCTTTTCATTTCTCCAAGGAAAATAAATACACAGTCGGGGTTTTCTATTATGAAAATGCAATCTCTCTATAGTAACACACAGAGCCATAGCTGCAAAAGTAACATTTTTTTCACTTTCCTTCCCCACTTTGCCTTTTCTGGTACAAGGAAAAATCCTAATCTTTTTAATGTTATTAGCATTCAAAGTGAATTGTCTGAATCTGTTTTTCCTTATTATTTCAAATTCTCATAGGAACTGGCCTGCAAATGTAGTACAGGTAGTAAAAGCTGTAATAATACCACTTCTAGGCATTTTTATTTATTTATTTATTTGTATTTTCATTAGTAAAGTAGATCCTAATAAGTTAGTAACATAAGGAATTAATATCATCAGAACCTCAGAAATACATACAACAGAACGAGCTCTAGATTAGATCAAGAGATGTGTTTTTTCTCTGGCTGTCAAACTGAGGGATTTCTCCTGAGCGCTATCAAAGACCAGTAAAATCTCTTTCCCACTTTCCTTTTATCTCTAACTGAGGACACTCATTTGCAAACACCTTTATGACTCTTACCCACAAAACTTCCTTATCTAACTGAATGTGAATCACTTCAAAAGCAGGCACATTTCTCCTGGCAGCCAAAGCATCAGCCCTAGCAACAAGACAGCTGGAGAATTTTATTTTCACATAGTTAATTCTGGACAGTATGTTCTGTTTCTGCTTTCCCGTGGCATTGCTCTTTCAGTGTTGATTTAGTATTGTGCAAGAAATGGTACAAGTCAGTTACTGGCGCATCACAGAGACATCACTTGCAGAGCAGCTGATGATCTTTATACCTATGATGCTGTTTCCTCTAAGAAACACTGTAAGAGTACTGGCTGATGGAAAGCTCAAAATGTGAATTTCCCCCATGACTGAATTACTACAAAGAAACATGTAAGGAAGCTGATGGTTTCCAAAACTTTGACTTTCCCCCATGGAAACCGTAAGAGAGAATGATATTAAAATATTAGCTCTACAGGCCCACTTCACAGCCTGTCTTAGCATCTGTTGGTGCTGATAACACTTTGGAAGGCTGTTATGAAGTGACTTACACTGATTTTCTTAGCAAGAATAATTTTGGGAGGAAAGTTAAAGTGGGTGGAAGTGGAAACATCAGAGCAATTTTGGGTATTACTTGGGCTAATATCTCTGTAGAACTGTTGGGGATGCTCAGTAAGAAAGCGATGCTGCGATGGCACTTATCAACAGACTGCTATTATGATAGCTTTCCTGTCCTAATCCTGAACGTGCATAAGGAAATGAGTTATCATATATTTTAATCTTATTAAGAAATAGAATTTACAGGTAGAAATAATAAATGCACTCACGCCTTCACCTGAGTCTCCTCCTGCAGGGGCTGTTGATATCCTGCGTGCCAGTTTGATTCCCTTACTCATACTCAAATTGAAGACTGAGTTGGATGAAATCCAGGAGCTAATCCTAGGCACACTCTCCAATTGTCTGCGCATGGAGGCTTCTGAAGCTCTGGCAACTGATGCCATCACCATTCTGAAGGAAAAGCTTACACATCCCTCAGCAACCATGAGAAGCAAAGCAGCTCAGGTCATTTTAGAAATCAGGTAATGAAAATCTGTAATACTTAACAAAAGAAAAAAATACTGATTTAATGACTGAGTCAAGTCCACTAGTGGGACAGTGGTATTCCACAATACACTGAAAGGGGTACATTTCACAACTAATATCAGCATGTATGCACATGTAAATAGAAGACTTCTTAAAGTAACAGCTGCTACAAATCTCTCAGAAAGCAGAAGCTGATGAGAAGTCATTCCTTTTCCTCCTATTTGTCCTTCTGTACTAGCAATGAAATCAGGGCTTTTCCTGGTACAGAACTGCTAGGAAGAAAGCTTGCATGAGAAATCATGAGCAAACAGGTAGGGAAGAAGAAGCTCCCTTACTTTACAGGGCAACTGCTTCCTCAAAAAATTAAAGGTCTTTATATTAACTTTGTATATTAAACTGGGTGAAAGGCCACTGTCTGACAATCATAAATAAAAGGGCTCAATGGATGTCTGGTTTAAAAAGGTCTGCAAATCATGGTGTTTACAAAATAATTGGCACAAAAAACTTAACTTCCAATAACAAAATGAGGTCTTAGAGAAAGAGACTGTAGATATGGTGAGTGATAGAAAAAGTCAGGAATTGACAGCATGGACATCCTCTGCTTTTTACGTTGCTGCAACAGCGGGGCAATGTTAAATATTCCCCACACTAAAGAGGATGGGAAGAAAGAGAGAATTGACCTAGAAAAAGAATTCCTCACAGGCCACTAATACAGGAGTTGGTTTAAATCTGTGTAGGATTCAACAACCAGGTTTCCAACTAAACCACCTTTAAGACCACCAGCACTTCTTTCTGAATTCTGTTCCTTGCTGCAAGTTCCTTGCAACTTTCTGTGTGCCATAACAGTAAAAAAAAAAAAAAAAAATCCAAACGCCACCTAAAAATAGCCTAAAAATTGTTAAATGTTGGTACGTAGGTTAATATGATACAGTCAGTGATGGATCAGCAAGGAGACTTAACAGACACCAAGTATGAACAGACATATCCTCTCTCTTTGTGACTGGGCCACAGTGCTTGCCATCTGTCTAACAGTTGGAACATTTTGACTCCAAAGAGAACAGTGCAGAGGACCGTGTCAGCCCTGCTGTCAGGAAACAGAGGACTGCTGCAGGGGGTCAGGGGTCAGGCATGGGGAGAAGCTGTGGGTGGTGACATGGTTAGCAGACATCATTCAAGAAAGCATCTTAACCATCTTTTCTACACAGTACCCATCCAGAGGGAAAAAGCACAGTGTGTGAAGAGGCCATTCCACTACTGGTGAGCCTGTTAGAAGATACAGATCCTGAAGTCCAAGCTAGTGCAGCAGGAGCACTGATGTTTGCTACCATTAAACCTAAGGGTGAGAGAAAGAGACAGGTCTGTCAGGCTGCTTTCTAGAAATCCAATGTTAAGGCTACTTAAAAACAGAATCTATGCCCCCGTCCCCAACCCCACAAATCCTCTGTTTCTAACAGCATGAGATCTCTATAAGAATTTGTAAGACTAGGATGCTTCTTTACATCTGTCTAAGAACAGCTGCTGATACCATTGTGTCTAGAGACTGCAGTATATTCCACATTTCATTTTCCTGAAGTGGATAAATAATTGCCCCAGCTGTGTCATTTCCCTCCAGAGTGCTGTACCAGAGGGGAACATTTTCTGTACACGCACAGAGATCCAGATACCTGGAGCTGCTCAGAATCACCTCAGAATCAGAAGAGCACTACTTCCTGGAAACCTTTTTTGTGGTTAGAGGCAGTTACTCACAACTGAGAGAGAATATTAGTAATGCTTTTTGTTCTCTCAAGTAAGCTACAAGACACTGAAAATACTAACTGCTAAATGTTCAGTGCGATGAGAGAATAACTAGAATTGAAAGACTCTTAATAACAGTAGTTGTGTTTCAGTCCTCCTCTGTAACTGTCCCCCCTGGCTTCCAAAAACAGCACAGGCAAGGATCCCTGTGTTTGAAATGTCTTTAAAGATAAAAGAATGGAGGATATTCTTAAGGGCATCTAATCCCCCCCAAACCAGTTTATCCTATCATTTGGTACCTCATACCTCCTTAGATTTTGTAATGGAATAACAACATGCAAGGCATATGATGTTTACTAAGAGAGATCTTTTTCCATAAAATAAACAGCTAGCTGGCATCTAGCTCAGGTCTGGAAAAGCAAAACATGTCCTACATCACACCACACGCTCTGGGGTGTTCAAAGCAGGGGAAGTCAGGAGCAGCAATTCAAAATCTTGTTGACTATATGTAATAATACATTTTAAAGCCAGTTTCTTTTTCTACAGGGAGATGCTTAGCCCTGCATGCTGAAGCCATTCCACGGTTACTGAAGTTGGTTGCTAAGGAAAACAGCAAAGCCCGTCTGAGTGCAATCAAAACGCTCACCATGCTGGCAGAAGTACCTGAGGGTCGCAGGAAGCTCCTGGAGCGTACAGATACGTTTCAACAGTGCCTGAGGGACCCCAGTGAGGCAGTGAAAAGAGCTGCCAAAATCGCCATCAGAGTCATCCGATGGAAACCTGTCTGAAGATGTGGCATTTCACAGAGATCTGTTGCCCTCTGTTGCATGATTATACACGACGTTCAAAAGCAAAACTCTATTGTTCTTTCCTCCTAAAAAGTCATTTGTCAACAGTCTTACATCTGTGTTATGGGTCACAAGGAAAGTAATGGGGAAAAAGAAAAGCTAGCAAGTCTAGCGTTCTCCACCAGGAGTTATCTCCTGAGATACCATACCAAGATTTTCCTGAGATATAAGAAACTGACTCTTCTGAGCTTTTAATATACATATTTTGTATATATAATCTCAGCCTGTCAGGCACTAATCTTTAACTAATTACATTAAAAAGAAAGGTTCATAATTAACCTCTTGTTCATACTATGAAAATGACCTAACAGGAATTTATAGGAGTATTGCTGCAAACATATGTTGAGCACAGAATTAGAACTATTTAGAGCATCACTGCTGAAAAAGTGATGGCAATGTCACAGACTTTTATGGGGTTACACCTGGTAACACTACTGGGGACAGAGACCCTGATGGGGGAGGCTGTTTAGTTAGAGTATGGAAGAAATGTGCCTCCACATCTGTGCTATTACCTGGTACTTTGCACTTTTGTACAGCTGTAGTCTGCCCTCTGATGAGGAAAATCAACAAAATAGAGGTGTTGTGCCAGAATGGAGGAGTTCTACTGTTGTGGCTCATTTTAAAGGGATGGGAATAGGTCAAGAGGAAAGTCAACCCTATACAGTTTAGTCCAAAAAGAGTTGGATGAAACAGTCTCCAGATGTTCCTTCTATTAGTCTTCTGTGATTAACAGCTACCTGAGCAGAGAGATGAAGAGATAAACAAAACAGAACTGAAAATGTCAGTTCCCTACATGTATTTTTTCTCCTTTTTCCCCACTTTTTTTCTAATTCAGTGTTTGTTTTTTTTTAATTACCTTTACTTTATAGAATTGAATATAACATCAAAAGTTCAAGCTGTCTGAAGCAAGCTTATCCAACAAGACATAAATTGCCTGAAGGAAAATAAGGCACTTTCTGATTTTAGAGCTGATGAGCCATTGAAACTAGGGAAGTTCAGTAGCATTTTACTCACCATGTACTCAAGGTAGATCACTACTGATATTGCAAATTTATCTGTATTTGCTAGTGTGTAACATAAGAATCATCAACAGAAGGCCTGGCAGGACAAATCCTGCCCACTAGAAGTGCTCAAGACAAGAATCACCATGAAGCTGACTCGACTTCACAGGAAATCCCACATTTCCACTCAGGTTTTGCTGTTGATTGGCATTCTTCTAGATAGAAGTTACCATGGCTAAAAAGAAGCTGCACCATCCGCACAGAAGGGGTTGTTTGTCAGGCTGCACTTCCACTGCAGGAGCCCAGTGTTCCTCCCACTGTAGAGCACAATCTCATACTAGCAACTGTAGGTATGATTAAAGTTAAAAGATTTTTCTTCCATAACATAACCAGAGGGAGAATTTCCTCTCCTACAAAGAAGTGATTTAAAAGCATTAAATCAGATGGATTCGTTCCCCCTGGGCAGGGTCTTGCAGAGGCTCTGCCTTTTCAGCATACTTCATGTACGTAAAGCACTCACATGTAATAGATATTGATGCCTGAGTGCATCCAGTTCAATAAGAGAGAGACAGGCAGCTTAATAACAGCGAAACCATTCAGCAAAGGACTAGGGAACAAGAGAGAACTGTAGTTTCACTTACATTTACAAAACTGCTGCAGGAAAATGCAGTAACAATCATTTTAGCTCAAGCATCTGTCACAACCTTCCCCCCTGTAATTCAGGTATCACATTTCAGCGAGTTAGCAAAATAATTATCTTGCTCAGATGTAGGAATAAGACCATACAGACTGAACTGCTGCGACAAGAAGAAATTTAGCTGACTTGGACCTTAAGTAGCACATCTGAGCATCTCCCTGATAGTTGCTTTAAAGAACAATATGAGCTGCTTCCAAATAAGACTCTTGCATGGTGTCTGTGCCTTGTCTTGCATACATGCGCAGTACAAGAGCAGAACAAAGCCTTAGCTGAGCTCTGGGGTGAGAGTGTCAGCCTCTTCCTGAATCTCCGTGCTTAGGCAGTGACTGGAAGGCAGAATACAAGCTTACAGCTCTGAGACTGTAGTAAGGAAATAAAGCAATCAGGAATAACTCACTGAAAAAGATTTAAAAAAAAAGAGAAGTGAGTGGCGAAAAACCTGAAATATTCAGATTTACACAGAATGTGTTTGGAAGGGAAAAACAAGACAACAAAACCTCATGGCATGAACAGAAATTACTGGGTAAAAAAGAACTGAGTAGAAAATACACAGAACATGGCTGGATTTTTTGGGTTTTGAACTCTCAGTATTTTTACTTCTCATTGTTAAAACTTTCATTCTATAATTTAGTATATAATCACTTAATGACTTTTCTTACCTAAAAATGAAAAAAATCCTTATGATTAAGGATTTACTTTCTCCTCGGAGGTACATTACTTCTTGAAACTAACAGAGAACAGGATGTATTGAAGTCATATGCATTAGTGTTAGCGTGTTAAGCCAAGGTATACTTTGATCTTAGCAATACTTTTACCTCTGTCAGTTGTTGCTTAATTGCTGACTATCACCTTGTCCTTAAGGCAGAGCACAAAAAGAAAAACGCATATGAAAATTCTTCTATGAGTGACATTCTGGTGAAATGAAAAGGTCACCTATAACAGCAAGCCCAGTGGTAGGAAGAGTCATATTTTGGTCATATTCCCCTTGAATTTTCTCAGCAAGACGACAACACTGATAGTACGTGATCCTAAATGGACAACCCAGAGAATAGAGAGATTTCTAGGAGCATTCCAACCTATATTCCATGATTCCACATCATGGATTTAGTTCTAGACATGTTTGTTGTGTCCCTTACACATGAGGAGTGCCAGGGCTACCCATAGCTAACTGCCCACTTTGAGATGAGCCAACAGCCCTTAATTTGCAAGGCTTGGCAATTAACTGACACTCCAGACATCAGTAAAAAGACTGGATGGATAAAAGATACACAGCAACATGACTGACAAACACTTCCCTTTGGACTGACCTAACTTTCAGTCAATTATACTCAATAATAAAGTTGCAGCAGACTCGGTAACCCAAATGCTAACTATCCTTTTGTATTGCTTCATACATACTACAAACACTTCAATTAACATGTTAGGATCTGGCACTGTCACACACTATAATTAAACTCATTGCTTCGAAAGAACGCTGTGCACATAGCCAGTCTTCAGCGCTTTCTGCTCCACAGTGTTCTACACTATGACAACATCAGCACCTCAGCTGATTTTAACATCAATGGAAAATGATTAGCCTTTCTGGCTTGAAGCCAGCAATGATTAAGGCCCAGATATAATTAATATGGTCCTGGGTCGATACTGGAATTAATTCACTTGCACCCTGCACAGATTAAGCTTTCAAGTTGGCTGCCTGACATCTCCCAGTGACATCAGCAGAAGAACAGACACACTCATGGGAAGTGAGATCCTCTTTCACAAGCCCTGTGCGCAGCATCCCGAACAGGTACCGCTCATTTTTAATGCAAAGCTTAATGTTATTTTTTTCCTAGCAGTTTCCAAGAGGTAAAGAATATTATGTCTCTTTGTTCTTGCAAATACAGACTCGCTGACCTCTCCTCATTTTGTTTTGAAAGTCCAGGAGCTGGAAACCATTCTGCTCTCATATAAATCCTGTCCTGGGAAATAGCAGCTTTTAATCTATCCAAGTTCCAAAGCAGGGAGTGCTTTTGCTTCCCACCACTGCACTTTTCAAACAAAAAACGGAATCAAATTCAGTTTAAAAGTGCTAAGTGAGATTTCCGTCTATAGACCAAGCACAGAGTTCAGATCAGTCAGGTTTAGTTGATGTTAAACCAAAAGGAGAACATGTATTTTCTGTGGCTACATGAAAAACTAATATACTGAAAGATTCAAGCCCAGAGCCTACTTTTAGGAAGACTATTCTGTCACAATTTGTTGACTTGAATAAATGAAAACTATTGCAGCTGTCTGATTTAAATGCCATTTGAAAATAAGTTTTTAAAGTCATAAGCTCTGATACTATAAGTAAAAACACTACACGAGGTAAGGGTGAGCTCATACCTACCTGAACTGGAGGCTCTTCCAGGTGCCCCAAGGCAAGCAGGGAGCTGCTGGCTGCAGCACGCACAGCCGCTTGGGCCCTGAGTACTACCAGGTGAGCAGGGGTTGGGTACCACAGCACCAGGGGAACTCTTCTGCAGCTTGCTGAGGTAGGTAACAAGAAGATTGAGTGTTCCTCAGGAGGAAAAAATAATCTGACCTGTTTTATTAATACCAAGGGCAATAACCTCAGGCGCTAGTGCTGGTTATGTAGTCTTTCATCGGCTAGAGATTGGAATGAGTCAAGTTGTGCTCTATTCTTTACAGTATCTAGAACAGTTCTGAAAAACACGCTGCATAAAAGATGCCATGAATCACCAAGTAAAGAAAATAGTTTTGTTTGGAATTGCTCATCTTTCTTAGCCACGTATTGCCTGCCCTCTGCTGTTCCATGTGTGACACCGCCTGCTGGGCTAAGCACGGGAAGATCATTGCTGTGCCATTCCCTCATGTCTTGCTGCTTCGCAGTAACACTGCACATCCAGAACACAGAGTATTAATTTTATTTGGAAGAAAAAAAAAAAAAAAAAGGAGGAGCAGTCCTCCATCAGAGCAGCTTACCTGTGACCCTGCTCCCTGCAGTGTGACTGCCTGTCCCCAGGAGCAGTGTGTTCAAATGCCCCTCCAATCCAACCCTTCAGAGCAAACGCAGCTCTGCACTCTGAATGCCAGCCATCACCTCATCTCTACTCTTCACTGTTGTGTCCGTTTTACTTCATTTGAATTATTCCTCATTTTGGCAGTGGAAAAAGTGACCCGTACACGAGCAAAGCTTGTTAGTGACAGCAGCTGACATTTCTGCGTCCAGGACAGTCACCTGTGCTGAGAGAACTCAGCCTAGTGCTCTGTGCCTCAATGCACCGCAGACATTCTGGTTAAAACCAAGCTGTGGTTACTGCACCTGTATTCCAAGTTAAGCCACAGACCTATGCTCCCTCTGTAACTGCTCCACACCAATGCATGAGCTTTTGCCATGACAAAGCTGGAAAAAAAAAACAAATTCTGAGTTCCAAGAAGAGTGTCCTTATAACCAAAGTAGTTAACATTTGGGAGGCACTTTGATACATTTGTTGAGTGATACAGAAAAATGAAAACATAAATGATGAGCAGTTACCTTTCTCAGAATTGGGCCTGAAAACAATCTAATTCTCAAATAAAATACCTGACTTGCTTTGCCTGTGTTCTTTGCATATCAGTGTTGCAATTGGCCTGCAGTGCTAGTAGGTGAGTTTTTAATTGAAATTTATCTTATTTTGTACAGTCCGTTTTAAATAATTCTGTATATGCAACTGGATGTTACTTGAGTACACTGGAGTAAGTTGTAACTCTACATGTCATCTGCCAGGAGAAGCCAGGATGTTTCAGGATGGCCTAAAACAGAGCTGTGTTACACTGCATGTGATGCGTGTACACTGTGCTATCAGCCAGAGATAGCAAGTGGAGAGACATGTGATAGAAGGATTTCTAAATTTCTAGTCAAACATGGGAAGAAGAATGCACACAGAAAGCACAACCCTGCCCAGGGCACTGTAAGCACCTCTGGGGTTTTCTCTGTGTGCCCCACAGCAACAGTTTTACTGAAAACTGAAGAAAATGCTTCCTTAAAGCCATGATGTTGCCCTTGAATGCAACACCTACAAAACCTAGGTGACTTTTGTTAATCTGTTATTAATCTATTAATCTAAAACCACCCATGGTAAAATTGCATGGCTATGTGAAATTCTACAGAATTAGAGCACTCCTGACAGGAGTCAGACTACATGGAAACATTTGAACCTTGGTCCCTACAACAGGCAGTTCTCAGACCTGAACAAAAGCAGCTTGTTGGGGATGTACAATGAATGCCTCTGTCAAACTCAGAGTTAATTTTTCCATATCCTTTAACCCTGGGTGAGAAGATGAAGTGACTGTGACTGATTAATGAGGAGGTCATCTAAAGGCTGATCTGCTACCAGGAAATCACTTGTGTTATTTGCCTTCATCCAAGTGGTTGTGTAATTTCACTGTATTTTCCTGCTGTAACAAATATGACAATGAGGAATCTGACAATCCTTTTCTTGAGGCTTTCTTACTTGTTTGTTGTCCATTACTATTTAACAGAACCAAAATCTAGACAACAAATTAGGTTTCTCTGATTTGCGTTACATTCTTTAGAATTCTCATCATTTTGTGGACACCAAATGCTTCAAAACATACAAATACTTTAATACATAAATGACTTCAAAGTCCATTAAATACAATTCCTTCCATGGTCTTCAAAATACTCTCACTGTATTAACTGCAAGAAAAAGCTTGCACTGATATTTATATAGTACTAATCTAGCCTGGCTCGTGCAAACCTTTTCAGTATACTGCAGGGTTTATAATGAGGACCAACAGAGCACTTTGCTTTAGATGTAAATGAAGAGAAGATACTGTCAGAAGATGATAAAGTGAGAACCAAAGCAGGAGAAGCTGGCAGCAACATGGTGGGGCATACAGAGATGACAGCAGCTTTATTGAGATGCACCTATCTCAGGGCAGTTCTGCTGCAGAATGCTGTGGGAAGACACACTGTGCTGAAATGCTTTCAGACAAGGCAGCAAGCCATGGTACATGTTCAACAGTAACAAGGAATGTTACTTGACTACAGCAGCTGATGTCTTCTTTCTACAGTTGATTCCCCAAGAGGCTGAATTACCCATAGATTACAAGATTTCTTGCTTTTTGACTTGAAGAGTTACATCTACCTTCTCCTGTGTCTCCAGTAGGTTCCACATTTAGCAAGTGGAGCCAATCAGACTGACTTAGCTGGTATTCCACAGCTGTGGCTGCTCTCCTTCATGAACTCACACTGTCATACTGAAATTTCATACAGCATGAATTGTATTTCTCACTGAAGTCTTCAGAAGAAAGATTTTATAGTCTTTCAGATAAGTAGTACAAAGCCCTCAAACATTCTGACAAGAAAAATGCAAAACCAGCACTCATGCTTTGGACTTTTAGCAACGTTCATGGATTGTTTTGTAGTACAGCTCATAGAAAGAAGCAACACACTAACACCATCTCCAGGATAAAGAGGTCCTGACAACTGTGGATAGAGATTAACTTTGACATACCAAGATGGGAATCAATCAGTAATAAATAAATAAATAAATATATACACACATACATGTATTCTGATATATAGCATATATGTGCATATATATCATGTATTGTATGTATATATAATACATGTATTTTGTATAAAAAGAGTTTCACATTCAAGTATAGATACATATTAAAATATACAAGAGGGGGACCTTTTGAAGTTAACCTTAAACAGAGAATCTATCATAAGCAGAATTCCTGATAGGATAACTGAATCCTGTTTTGACCAGTTTCAAAAGGCAATCAGTTCAGATGGTTCATGTTCCACTCATTACTGAGAAACACAGGATGATGAAAAATATCACAGAAAATGAAAGTGGAAAAAAGTGATAATAGAAAGCTAGATGCAGTATCAAATGCACTGCTATATACAAAAGCCCCTTACTGCTGTGCTTGGAGAGAACAAAAGTGATTTTTTAGTTTGGCCCACAGTATGGCCTCTCAGTTATTTGTTGGTTTTTTTTTTTTAGTAATCAAATTATCATAGACAAAGGAAAATAAAAAGAAAAAAACCAAAAACCTGAATGATCAGAAGAGAAAGAGTTGAAAATTAAAATAGTATCATTGGCCCCAAAAGATAATTCACAAACCCTGATAAATGGCTCATGAAATGAGCCAATGGTTCGCACAGTCTTGTTCTGCACCTAAAATATGAAATGTATCATGAGAAGAGAGAATATTGGATGAAAATTCTGAACCTCTATTAATCCTGGACTGATTCAATTTCTAAATGGAAATTCTCTTTCTTGAACTCCTGGTACTCTTGATCTTCATATTGTTGAAATTATGATCACAAAATCAGTGAGTAAATTACCCTGATTTTTACAAACTTAGAGCATGAAAATACTAAATGAATCTAACTGTGTAAGTTTACAACTGATTTTTTTCTGCTTGACAATACAGTACGATTTCTGAACTGCAATCAGAGGTTTATGCAAAAAAGGCATGGCAAAACACAGCCACAGTCAATAGGATGATGCCATTGATATTCACAACATTCCTCCAAAGTGGCACTTCTGATGTGTCAGTCAGTTTCTTCTTCAGTGCTTCCTCTTCCTCCTTGCTCAGTTTGGGTCCTTTTTGTTGCTCTAAGCCACAGAACCAGTTGTAAGCTTTCTTTAGGCATCCTGGGTCTTCACTTTCCTCTGAAACTGGAAGGAAAAGCATACTGGTCATGAAATGCAAGCATGGACTGCTGCATATACCAGAAGTTCTCCATGATGAGCTCCTTCCTATATTTAATATAGTAGCTCTGATTTATGGTCTTAGTTGCATGGAAGCTTTTAAATACAGTACAAGACTGTACAAGATTGAAATTAATACTGTTATTTTCACAGATCACCTGGAAAAAACTGTGATTTTCTAAATACTGCAAGAAGGCCTTTTACAGCATAGAGACTTGATCTGGTATGTGAGAAGCTGATCACACTGCAAAGCTCAACCTGTTATCTCATTTTTTCCCTACATTCTGCACTTTTAATTAAAAAAACAAATAAATGAATTTTAGAATATTTATGAAAAGGAGCTTGGCAGCAGAATGAGAAGCCCAGCAAAGGAAGCAGGAGGTTTTGCTCAGATGGATGTCTGGCAATTCGTTTTCCTTTTGTCTTGCACCATGCCCTTGCTCCTTCAGTCCTGGCTACTATGCTCTATTTTAAAGTGAATTTGTGTTTCACTGCAAGAGCCAGAGTTACATGCAGTTCTGCCAGTGCACACCACCACTAACCTAAACCTAGAACTGGCACCTAGCTGCCTAGAGAACAAGAATTTCTCCTGTCACTTCTGATCTACACAAGGACTCATGGATTGGTAGAAGGCACTTACTAGCCCTTTAGATCTGGGTTGAGGTTTTGTTGCTGGGGCATGTTGTTCTATGAAAACTATGCATGCTATTGTCTGTTCAGGAATAGAATAGGGATTCTCAAACATATTGATGGCATCTCAGATACTGCAACACAAGTTATTCAGCAGTTACCTGATTCCTGATCTTTTTCATCAGGTTTCTCCTCCTTGTCATCTGCATCAAGATCAATACGTTCCTCTTTGCTGTTCCGCAAAGTCCAGCACAAGCGATAAAGCTGCCATTAAAAAAAGAAGTTAAAACTAGATCCTGAGTGCACAGTGACAGATAAATAAAGACTATCTCCTTTGCTTTCTTACAAGGACCATACGATGTAGATAGATGAAATGTGACAATATACGAAGTAACAGTATATAAAACTAGTGATAAACTTCATTTCTCTAGGAGCAGAAGTGCAGTAATACTCACATGGACATCAGGAATCGGCTTAGTCATGAAGGAGACTGCCAGTATAACGATGGCAGAAATCCCAAATAGAATAATTGCAAAGTAAAGGTAGTGAATCCCACAGATGATGAACGGGCAGTTGGAAGGAGACACACAGCTACCAGTCCCGTAGGCAAACTCTGATATCATCCTACCGAGCCCAGCCAGCAGCCCAACTACCAGGCCCCAGAAGGCACCCTGCAGAGAGGGACAGAAAGATAGCAAAACTAGCACACTGTAACTCCTGAAGAGCTGCTGGGGGGAACACAAAGATATTGACATGTTATGTTGACTTTGGTAATTTCAGCCATTCCATGAGTTTGTGAAGTCATGTTACACAAACCTAGAAGTCCCAATTTAAACATATTCTAGTCTTGATAGTTGAGAACAAAAACAGTTTTAATTTTTCAGTGGTCAAAGTCAGAAAAAGGTTTTGAAGTAGAATAAGATAGTTAATTCAATTTCTAGCCAAAATAAGGATGTTTCTGAACAAGACATACTGATAAATCATGTAAACAATTACAATATTGGATTTCATTTCATGCATTTTAAGCTTTGATGCTTATCTGTACTACTTATCCAGCTTTGAAGAATGCTGTGTACACAAACACATGAGGATTATATTAAATTCTAACCCAGGCAAAATTCCAGATACAATCACAGATCAACCTCAGATTTCCACAAAGATTCAGTCCATCTGTGAGATGCAGCTACGCTGGGACAGGAAATGGAACATCCCCTTGTGCATAAAGCAGGATTTTGTGGACATACACATAGATAACCACTGAAATGATCTTGAGGGAAAGCAGACAGCAAAAGTTTCAGCCAAATTAAAAAACAGAAAGATGGCTTTTTCTCTGTAGGCTTCCTCATGAAACTTTTTCTTCTTGGAGCAAACCTGGACCATTAGTAAATATTATTATTCCTAGCACTATAGGAAAGAAACTGAAGTCCTGAATATTGAGTCTTCAGACTGTCTGAGATCCCAGTTAATGTGGCTGGCTCATGGTCCCATCAAAGCATAATCCAGGCGTCATCCCTTCTGAGTTACTTACTTACATATCTCAATTAATTGTTCTAAAAATAAAAATCAGCAATTCCTAGAATGGATCCAAAAAGCAATGGGAAATAACGGATGAAACAACAGCATATTTGTTGAAAAGTTTGCTGACAAATGTATATAGCATCCAAGACAAAGGTGAAAAGTGATATGTTTGGTTAAAAAAAAAAAAAAGATAACTAAAGCAACATGCAGCTTCATTGTTTGCTAGTTTGTACTTGCCTGCTCATTTACACGCTTGCAGAAGATGGCGAGCAGGAAGACAGCAGCAATGGGAGGTCCCAGGTAGCTGGTAACAGACTGAATGTAATCAAAGAGCTGCCCGCTTTGAGCTGACTGCACCACAGGAACCCAGGCGATGCTGATGCCAATTAAAACCACCATAAATGCCCTGTAAATGTAGCCAGATATTCAATTAGCCACCTGCTTGGAAGCATCAATCAGAAACAGCAATTAATCAATAATTTAAATGTCTATTTTGTATTTCAACCAGCAAAATCAGTGAAACGGCCAATTACCATTGAACAAACAAAAGTAATCCAAGTTGGGCGTTGTGTCTGTCAAACACCAGTCATCATACATCTAAACACATAATTAAAACACAGAAAATAACTTTTTTTCCTTTGTTATGACTAGAGATGAATCAATAGCAAATCAGCTTGAAGAACTAGTTCATTGATGCTGAGTATGGTGTAGCATAAAGCCTACGAAGAGATCTGTAAATAGTTCCCTTTGAACAGCAGTAGGAAGTAAGTGTTGAACATTAGTTTAGGCACTGTCTATTAAATTGGAAATAAGGTCTGGAAACTGTTATCATAAAATATCCTGAAGGGAAAGCACGCATGGGACAGCCTGCCTGGCCACAGGAGGCCACTGCTGCACTGCCTGAACACTGCAAATACAGATTTTCACTCAGGCACTTTTTTGGAGGCTTCTGTCTGTAACACATCTCAGGTGTGCTGCATTTCTGCCTTACCTTCCAGCTAACATAAGCTCTTTCTCTGATGGTTGTTTTCTAATTTTGGTGTAAATGTCCATAGTGAACAGCGTACTAGCACTGTTAAAAATGGAAGTCAAGGAGCTCATAAGGGATGCCAACATGACTGATAACATGAGACCTCGTAGACCTGGAAAACAAAGACACTCCATGCATTAGCTAGGATGGGCATTCCGTGAAGCGTGTCAGTACATGGCACCATCCATACAGACTATCTGACCCTTTCAAGTCAGCCAGCTATGTGTATGTCTGGCACATTTATCTGCTGATGCCTGCCTGCCACTCTCTTGCAATGCAAGCAGAGTGATGCTGCTGAGCTTCGGAAAAGCTGTTTACAGCAGTGATGGGACAATACTTGAGCTTTTAGAGAGCAGGTACTTCGTGCAGGTACTTCCTTTGTGAATGCTTTCAGGTTAGATGCTGAAACAAAAACTACTAAGCAGACTTCACCCACAGTAAAAACATTTCTCTTGAATTCAATGTAGTGCTCGGTTGTCTGTGGTATATTTGTAAATCAGATGTCACAGGTTTCTTTTACTGATTAAAAATCGGGGTAAAACCACTTTTCCAAGCAGCATGATCTCATCAACAAAGTATGGGGAAGTATGACAGTAATTTCAATAAGACTATCTACAACACTTACGAAACAATGGGGAATTATAAAGATATCAAGGAAGTACCATGGTTTGCATAATACCATAATCTGATTTTTCTAGCCTTCTGAATCAGCTCCAGTTTTCTGCCGAAGTTTTTCTTCCTTTTCTCTATACTCAGTTCTCTACAGATTGGTGCCTCATTCTCTCATTGAACAGGCGTTATATGGGACAATGTCTTCTCCCACCTCAGTGGGGTGAGCATAAGAACTGCAGGTTTATGCCTGCAACTCAGACATCCTGACAGAGACAGTCTTTTATAAAATTGGCGAAGTGCATTACTTTTGACCTTCACAGGGAGGGAGCACAATTAGAATGTCATTGCTCAGTGTCTGCTGAGAGCTGACATTGTTGGCATGCAATTATTCTGCACCTACAGCCACAACCAATAAGGATTACTTACCCCTCTGACTAACAGTAAATATTTTAGCAAGACTTTTTTTTTTTTAGCTAAATCTGAGACTTGGGCTCTCCCTGTCACTCATTTTTACAGTATGGCAGCCTCACCTTTCCAAAACAACAACAACAAAATAGTGTCTTACCATTTGGCATAAGTTCTACTACCATTTTTGGATAAGCAATATTTGTACAGCCAACTGAGGTGCCACAGGCCTGCTGGCAGACTTCAGGCACAGCACAAGCCACCACATCTGAGAAGAGGATAATAAGACACAGTTAGACAAGGTCATATTAACAAATATGCAATGAACCACTGGACTGACATGTTCTATATCATCCCTGGTCTGCTACCAGGATGAATACTGGTGATTCTAAGCCTCCACTTACCCTTTACTCTCTAAAAAAGTACTAAAAATTGCTGCAGATCATAAAACACCAGAATCAGTTTGTCAGACCAGAACTCAGCACAAGAAAAGCAAGTCAAATAACAAACAGAGGAACACACTTTTCATGCAACCTAAACATCTCTACTCTGTGAAAGGATTCTTTTGGTACAGTCAGTATTTGTGCACGTTTGCCTGAACAACTGTATGACAAGATGATAATCTAACTGGTATTTAGGACAGAGAAAAGGAAATTGAGAGAGACTGCCAGTGAAAGATTGGCAGCAAGAGGAAATTAGCATCCCTGTAAACATATGTGTATACCTGTATACAAAATTCGGCTGATCATTCCAGGCATCACTATGATAAACATGGGCAAGAGCTTCAGGTATCCACACATCACACATCCAGCCTTCACGTGGGACATGTTCTTGCCAGAGAGACATCTTTGGACAATAACCTATCAATGAGACATGACAAGCACTCATGACTCAATCAATAACATGAACACACCAAGCCACATTCCAGACACAAAGTACTCCTTAACCTGTGCGATGGTGAAAGAGCCTATTTATGATTTCCATCACCCGAAAAACATTAACATTACATGAAAATACATTTAAAATAAGTAAAGAAAAGTATCATTTATTCAGCACATGTTTAAGAGCTAATACACTTTTTTTTTCCTCAAAAGTTATTTATAAAGCAAATCAAAGAGACAAAGAGGAAGAAAAATAGATAATTACATTGCTTTTTAAAATTTGCTTTATAAATTGTGAAAAATTATCTTTCTCACAATTCAGAAAGCAGAGAAATCACTCTCTTCAGATTGAACACATGTATTTCACAGTTGCAGGAGCACACTTCCCTACTTTTATGTCAGCGTGATCTCTCTGGGAAGCTAGATGTTAGCTCTTAAGGGAAGGAAGGAAGAAATGGTGAGAGTCTCCAGACTGAAAGACCAAATTTATAAAGAAAATCCACCCAAAACTGTGCAGGCAAAGGTGGAAGCCACACAAACAGGAAGCAAACTAGGATCACTGAATGGGGAGCCATCCCAGTCCAACTAAGACCATTTGATATGAGGTTTCTTAAGTATATGTTCACATTACAAATTCTCTCCTTGTTCTTATGCACAATTATACATTAAAAAACATGAGAAAGGAATTAAGCCCTGTGTCTTCCGAGCAGTTTATAAGAAGAACTGAGAGAACACCATTTCCATTTTCTTGCATACATGTGGTCCAAAAGCCCTAAAATGGAGCCGTTTAATAAAGGAGGAGTTTAGAAACCAGAAGCTGGAAATACTCTGACTAGTCCTAAAATAACTGCCATTTCTGTGACCTAGTTTTGAATACCAAACTGTGGGGAAGAGAAGAAACGAACATTACTCTTAGATCATACTAGAAGTCTGTAGAGTTTTGTGTTCTGCATTTCCAAGGCATAAGGCTTCCACATTACCTGATCTGTGCACCAGTACCACAGAGTAAGGATGCTCAAACCAATAGTAAGCCCTGGCCATGGCAGATCTCCAGTGACAGCATCTCGGAAGATGTGAAAAGAATCCTCTCGAGGAGTATAGCATTTTGAATCAATTGTACTATTTCCATAGGTGATATTGGATGGAATTGCATTCATATACTTCTCCATGAATGCATCATACCCTCCAACCTCTCTAAATGCTGAAAAATAGAAAGCAAAAGTAGTGATAAAGGATGTAACACTGACATCTCAAATAGAGCCAGAGAACATGAGGATAAAAATACTGTAACAGTGATGAACAATACCCGAGTGATTATCTATGTGCATTTTCAGAAAATAGTATGCAGTTTTATATAAGTATTCACACAATAAATTATCAGAGTGACCTTCATTTGTTGGTTTCAGTGTATCTCTCAAACACTGATTTAAGCTCCACAGTCTCAACATCTCCTATCCATGCATTCTGAGAAGTAAATTTAAGATTATTTCCACACTCTATTAACCCAGGAAAAACCAAAAAGCAGGATCTTCCCCATTACTTCTGCTGTAACAGTGGTGGATTAATCTAATTTCAGATTAGACCTGTCAAGAGGATAACTGAAAACTGAATAGCTAGAAATGGAAGGAACTGAAATTTGACAGAATCTTATCGCTCCATCTTTCTCTCTTACAATCCATTTCTATTAGTTCTGTTTCACAGTATACTTTCAGTTTTAAAGTGCATGTGGGCTTCTGGACACACACTGTTCTATCCATAGACATGCAAGTCGTATCTCTTCCTCAACTGCCAATATAACAACATTCCACAGGTCAACTACAAGGCTTACTTAAGGTGTTAGGATTTGCAGTTTTTTAACACAAGCCTGCAGCTAGAAATGCAGAAAAACCATGCAATGTGGCCAACAGTTCTTCATTTTGAATCAGAAATTTCAAGCATTAGCATCTGAAAATCTATGAAACTATCATCTTCTGGAAAAAAGTTACTCTCTGAATTTCTGAAAAGTGTCATCAGCAACTCCACCTCCACCTCATTACCCATCACAAGTCCTGTTCTCTCACAGGGTTTTACTCAGTACCTTATGCATTCACCTGCTCTTTGGAATGGAGTTATCTCAATGACCAAATTGCTTGGCAACATACCTACATCACTCCCTGATAAACAGGTGTAAGAACTGAAGTTTGCTAGTTAAGACAATGGTATTCCACACTGCAGGATCAATTGCTGTCAGCACTGTGATTTACTTACCAAATCCCATGAGAATGAAAGATCCCACAACCATGATAAATGTCTGCAAGGTATCTGTGTAAATCACAGCTGCAAGGCCACCTAATGACAAAGAACAAACAGGTTAGCCCCTCTGCAAATGCCTCACTGAAAATCTTTTTTCTTTTTTTTCTTTTATACTTTTTTTTTCTTTTTTTTCTACCTCTCTCTTTCAAACAAAGATCACTGTAGAACACACCCCTTTTGTGTTTTTATTTTTCCCATCTTATCCATCTCCCCTGTTTTCTTTTTTCTGGCTTCTCTAACTTAATTACTTTACCAGACTGCTCTGGAAACTCACCTGTGATGGTGTAAAGAGCAGTAATAGCAAGCAGGATAATAATAGCCAAATACAGATTCAGCCCCATGGCCAACTGTATAAACACAGCTCCAGAGAATATGTCTGCCTATAAGAGATGAAAATGATATATTAGGCAAGGTGCAGGTTCTAGGTGATGGTACATCACACATTTGTGATTGGAGTACTGCAAAACACAATCCCTTACAGTACTGCACCAAAAAAAAAAAAGAAAAAAAAAGGGCAAAATGAAAATAGAAGCTGTTCCTCTCAGAACTGTGGTTCTTTCAGTGTAAGAACTGTAACGTTTCTCAAAGAACTTCCAGATATTTAGCAGCAGCTAATTTTAGCTAGAGACAGTCACCTCCTCACTTCTGTGTGCTTCCATACTGAGGGACTTCAATAAAGCCTTACTGAAAACTCACTCACAATGTCCAGGGCTGGGACCTGTGATGCCTCCAAGATATGGCATGGCTCTTCCTTTAATGCCAGGAATTCTCTCCCTTTTTCTTCACTGCTTACGTACATGTGCTGTAGCTAGTCTTACTAGTTCAGGACACATGGGAATTAAAAGCAAAGAATTTATCACAAATCTAAAGTTCCTGTAAGAATAATTGACAAGTCATTGGCTAACAGAAGAGACCTTTAGCTCTTGTGTGAAAAAGGAGCTAGTCAGGTTTCAGAATAACGATCTATTTCTTACTGGGATTTTAATCACATTAAATAATTTCCTTAATGAAAAATATTTTGCATCTAGGTTATTTACGTAAGTTTACAGTAAGATTGATCTACCCCAATGCATTTCTAATGCGTTGCCATTAATCATCCTTTCCTTAGAGGTCTGTATCACCTCCTGAGCATCCAGATGAAGGATTCACACCCAATCCCACCTGCGTGCCTTCTTTCTGTATCCCATCCTTCCCATACAAGGGTGCAATAAAGGGAGTCACATCCTCACTTCACAGCACAAGTCCTAGTAGTGCTCAGACATGATCAGGAGCTACAAAGCACTGCACTGCAGGTAGCTGAAGCCAGGACTGCTTCATTCTGGAGAATGAGGTAGTGCTGACCAGTGCAGCAGGAGATCCTCATGTAGTGCCCCGATGTGCAGAAGACAAGCAGGAAGCAGGGTGCGAGCCACAACAAGGGTTCCACCCCCCAAGCCCTGCCCTGGAGCAGCTTGAGATGATTAAGTTTCATTCAGGTTTTAGGCTGAAATTAGGAATGAGGCCTTTTCAGATCATATTTCCCAGTGGCGGCCAGGTTGTGTCCTTTGTCTCCTATCCCTCTGGGAATATTTTTTCCCACCTTTTCACACCACTGATCTGCTTATGTCCGAGTAAGTCTTTTATTGTTCTTGGCTTTAGTTTAGCCTACATAGCATTAAATATTAATGGTCCTAAAATGACCCCAACAAAGAAGTATACAGTTAATTATTTAGTGTCCCGAGCAATTTATCAGCAACTTTGAATTGCTGTTACCTTCCAGCTTCACTGCTCCTCCCTCCCAGTCAGATAATTTCTTTCCAGTATTTCCTTATTTCTCCACTAATAGCCTTTTATTGATACTATTTAATCCTTATCTCATCTCTGAATAATCTTCCCATTACGAGCTCTTTCTCCAAAGCCACGCACTGATCCTGCAGGAACAATTGGCAGAATGCATTATAACTAACTTGGAGCCTTCACAGATCACTAGTGAATCCAGCACCAATGTAATGAACCCCCAGTGCTCTACAATTTACTCTACACTGTGAAGTTCTAAGATGAGTTTATCTTTCTTCCTCCCCTTATGTTGGCAAACCTATACCCTGATTTCTAATAAATCTATTTCTGATTTCTTCAGAACTTAATTCTCTTTTGTCTTATCATAATTGAGTTAATTACTCTTGATTTTATTTTCTCTAGACCATACTCTTTGGCACAATTACCAATATCAGCAACACGGTTATAAAGCAAGACCTTGACAGCTGCCAGGGGCTTTGGACTCACAGTACCGCACGCTTAGGAAGCATGTACACGTGAGATGATTTTCAGTTGGCTGCACAAGCATTTGGGCTGAATGATCGTGTTTGTCCTGATCCCAAAGATCAATACCTTACAGCATAGCCTTGCCTGACAAGTGGTTGATTAGCCACAAAACAAAGGAACAATAAAAATACACAGAAAACATTCAAGAAAAGATAGAAGCAGTAATAATCTTGTACAGATACGTGCAAAGAGAATCTAATCATCACACAGCAGTGGGCAGCATGCCAGAGAGAGCGAGCCAGGAGTTACATGACCTGATGAATTTTGTTATTCATTGGAAAGTACCCTGATTATAATATTACTAAGAACATTTGGTAATATTATATCAAATGAAGGAATCAACATATGAAATAACTACCCAGATAACATGCCACTTTTCTTCTAGAAGGATAAGTGGCAGTTAAACTGTTAGGTGTGACTGCCTGTCAAGGGCAGGGCAGAAAGATCCTTCTACGCCAAATCTCACTAAGCCCTGGTGACAACTAAGGAGTGTTTGGAAAAGCAGCAGTCAAGGAAGTAAAATGCAAATCTGCAGGTTGGATAGGGCACAGACTGACAACACATGGGTATGTCTGGAGATGTAACGTGTCCCTGTGAAGAGAGACTTGTGCTATCTCTGCACAGTACACACGTCTCTACACAGCACAAATAAGCTAGCTATGGTCCAGGGTGGAGCAGCCCTTCCCTCTGTGCTCCTAGAGATAGTTCGTTTGTAGACAATTTGGGCCCAGTTTTGCATAGCATGGGACAGAAAAACCTACCGTTACTTCCTCCAGCAGTACCTGAAATCTCCAAAAACTGAGTGTTTGCTTTTTGCAAATAAAATACAGCAAGTACATTAGATCTCAGCAAATCCTGCTCTACTGAATGTAGTCACATAATGCAACAATGCAGAAAATGTTTGTATACTACAGAAATCAGAGCCACATTTGTACATGGGATTGACAGTGTCAGAATAGTTAGAGCAGTTGTACTCCAAATTTTCCCCTGCATAGCACAGAAAACCAGTTCTGTGGCAATTCACCACATACATCTGGAATAACTAGGTTCATCAGAAGCTGGGATGGTAGAGTGGAGCACTGGTAATCCGCTGCTATATGGATTTCTTTACTATTGCTTTGCTCCCACAAGTGCATGAGAAGGTGCTTCAGCCTCGTGATCACGTGGGAAGATTAAATGGAGAATGTGTCTTGCCTGGAATCAAGACACCCCTAGTGAAACAGGATGAAATCTCATGACTAAACTCTTAAGCATGATAGAGGTTGGGAATAAAAGACTGTAAATTCAGAACCTAAGTAACTCCTTAATGGGCTTTATTGCAAACATGTTGCAGAATAGGACTGAGTCATCTGACTGGAAATGTTTCTCAGCTACTAGAACTGCCAGAACTCTGTGTCATGTGCAACATACCTGGGATTTCTGATTACGGTAGTTAAGCACAACAACAGTAAATGTAACTGATCCTTTTGAACTATACAGAAATCCAGCTTTGGGGCCAGCTACATAGTACAAACCTGTTTAATTTATAACCTCTGCAAGGATCAGTTATCGTGAAGATGTGAGAATGAGAGCAAAAGGCCGATCTTTTAGCTTAAATTGCACTATTATCACTTAGCTCCCATGCAGAGGGCAAAGAGTAATCTGCCATGGCAACTTCTGAAAAACAACAGACAGGTATACCTGAACTGTGGACTTCTTCAAAGGCTTAGTAGTTTCAAGACATATGGAAAATACCAGCTGTCTTCACTATTTCACAGCCGCACAACGACATGCTTAATAAACATTTAATTTATAGCAACTTAATCTTTATAGCAACCACTTATCCATTCAAAGAATCTCTCTTCATCTCAGCTGTTACTATTTCCTTTGCATTTTCCCACACTCTTGTTCTCTAGTTTCTATCATCCCCATTTTTTCATTGCTCCTTCACACTTTTCCCTCAGCTACGTGTATTGCTGATAGCAAGTTCACCAGTGTGAAGGATAAATATGAAGTCTAGGGGCAAAAAATCATGTTCCTTGAAAACCCAACTGCACCCTTTTCCAAAAAGTAATGCTCATTCTTCTTAGCAGAATGACCAGAGTGTTGGAGTGGGATGCTGTGTGCCCAAACCGATGGCAAAAAGATTCTAGAACTAAATGATTAAACAAGCAGCAGCTATTATTTCTCAGATGATTCAAGTAGATCAAAATGCACAAACTGATAGGCCATGACATAATATATGCGCACATAATCTCACTATACAGAAGAAAACTACATGTACTACATGTCTTACCCCTTAGTTCAATTAGACTTCAAATCAGAAACAACAGAGTCAATTGTGTGAACAATAATGTAAATGGGAGTTTCTTTTATTTAGATCAACTTTGGATTGAAAAATTGTTGCAGAAGTTATACTTACCGAGATCTTTGTGAAAATATACAGGATCAGTGAAAGGATTGACAGGTAGACCTGAATCCGTTTCCCACCAAAACGCTTCCTCAGATACTCTGGCATTGTCACCACCTGTGGGGTGGGTAGATAAGGTCTCATACAGCAGGGCACAGATACAAAGCAAGTTAGCTTTTTGCTATTCAGATACTGTAGGTGTGGAAGGCAAAGGGAGGGAGCTACAAACACAGTTGCATGGAACAGCAGCTCCAGGAATCAAAGGAGAGCAAGAGCAGAGTACCAAACACATCTCAGGTCTCAGAATTTAAGAATCATTACTCATATACATACAGATAATGTAGACAAGTTATAACTTGATCAGATCTCCCGTACTTCTCATAATGGCTTTGCAATCCTCCAGACCTGACCCACTAACAAGAAGAAAGAGGAAGATTAAAACAAATAGCACAGGAAATCATAATGCTGTTTTTACTTACCCCGGCTTTGATGTAGATGGGTACAAACAGCCATCCTAGAACAACCACAAATATCAGAGCCTGCAGTCAAGAAATAGAGAACAAAATTCTGCTCAAAATTCTACATTTTTTCTGTCCACTCAAGAGGTTGTTTTTGTTTTCAATAACATTATCTTTTGAGTTTTGCCTTTAGATCGAAGATGAGAAATGGACAAGAAAGAGTGGTTCAGCATCTACTAATATCATACTAATGTAATTTAGAAGTAATTTCAGTGGAACAATACAGATACACAAGCAGTATAATTGCCAAACTTCATATTCCTTTCAAGAGGAGAATTGAATTATACAGTCAAGAGACTCTCTGTCATAATTATTTAATGAACTATGTAGTGTAACTCTCCAAAAACATGCATGCATTACTGCTTCTTACTAAACAACAATTCTTGTACTCTGTATATTTATATTAGCCCATGGAGAATCTCCCAGGAGATGAAGGGTTAGATGTGAATATGTTTGAAGGAGGATATGTGTCCTAGAGAATGCTGTGAAATTTGAAGTAATGTTTGTTCTGTTTTCTTTTGCTTGGTTTTCGTGCAAAGAGAAGATGAATAAAGTTGCTTACTGCCCCAATGTAAACTGTCTCATAATTCTTCTTAGCCTTTACTGTTCTCCTTGAATATTTATAAGTACCTGAATATTTGCAGCAACCATTTACTTGTTAAGGAGAAAAACAGTTCCTCACTGTAGTATGTTTCTTTCACTGCACAGAATTAAATGCAAGGAAACCTATGCAATGCTCATTAAGTCTTTTGAGTTTTGGTATAATCCTTTCCATGAAGGTGAATCACGCATCGTAAGGTCATTGTTATCCACACCCACAATATCTGAGAATTCGAGGAAATGCATTTAATCAGCTTGTGTGACTCTTCATGCTGTCATGGTTAATACTGCTGCTGGTACCCCAAGCAGTTCATCTTAAGTCAGCTTGGATATTTCTGTTCTACATGGCAACCATAAGTGGAACAAATACAGTCAGAAAAAGGAGAAACTAAAAAGGAAATGATTTTTAGAATGTAGGTGATTGTGAAGGATGTCCCAAACTTCCTGTAGCCTGTGAAGAAATCAAAGCCTTTTCAACAATTTCTAAATAGCAAACTGCTGTAAAAAATAAAATATAGTGGATTACAAAGCTGACTAACTCTTCCAGACATCCTACAGTCTGAGAGTGCTCTCTATCAATAATTAAATGTAATCAAATGATATAATGAGAAGAGAATCCACTGATTTCTTTGGGTGAAACATTTTCTAAATGAATTCTCATTCAACAGAAAAAGGCCATCATCTCCCAGTCACTTGGACGAGGACCAAGGAAGATAACTAGGAGATAACATTGGCATTTGTAGATCCATACAGAAACAAGTATTGCCAAGTAAAATTTGACATCATAAAATTATTCGATAATGTCATCTCAATTAACCTGTGCAGATAATTTTGATGTTACAAATATGTTCACCCAAATGCATGCCACTTACATTCCATTCGTACCCTCCAATGGCAACTCCTCCAGCTGCTGCTGTTCCTGCTATGCCCACAAAATGTCCACTGCCAATGTTACTGGCAAAGAGTGAAGCACCAATCTGGAAACAGAAAGAACAAGACTTGATTCTTAAACCCAGTTCATGACAACTTGAAAAAAACATGTTCATTTGGCATTTCAAACTCAGGCCTGTCTATCAGCAGGTGGTGATGATGAGAACGAATGACAACCAATTTCCTTGACTACTTTCAAGACTACGTCATTGTTTTTCTCCATCCCCCATCAAATTTGAAACTTTAGCCTTCATGTCTAGAACATGAAGTATGAATACAATGCTGCATAACTCTTCTTCCAACTGAGGCAAATAGGTTATGACCCAAAACAGACTTTCAAATATTTGCAAAACTTGACTAACTGACATTTGGCTGATACACAAACAATTAGACAGAAACACAGATCTGCCTTGCTCAAGGAGGAAACAAGTAGGTTTTGTGTCAAACCTGCACTCCCTGTTTCATACTGAAGTTCTGCAGACTGTGGGACTAATTGTGCAATCAGTAAGAGTTGTACAGATTTCATGGTTCTAGTCAAAAGATATTAGATTAACTTAATTAAATTCTTCAAGCTATATGGATGGGAGAGCACTTCTGGAAGATGCTAAATAAAGCAAATAAAGGAGCTACATTGAAGGAATGCTGCAAAGACCCCCAGACGTTGCAATGATCCTGCAGGCAGAATAGGGGGGGAAACACAAGAAATGCTGCTCAGAAAAAGACCAAGAAAGGTTTAAGCTGGATTGCTGATAAGGCACTCGGAAAGGAAAGGTTTGAGGTAGTCCTTTAAGCTGAAACACCTAAAAATTCTTAAAAACGCTCTTTTACAGACCTGAATACAGAATCTGCACCTGCACATTCTTCTTATGTAGATCCTGAGTACAAGCACTTGGAATATGTTTGGAGTTACAAGAGGGAAAATTGTTCCTTGCCTGCAACTCAGTGGTTGATTTGTAGGGTCCTAAAATATATGCGGATGTATTTACAAATCGCCAGGTCTGCAGTCACTGCAGTGAGTCCTTTGTGTAGCAGTAAAAATTAAATCTTCCTGAGAACACAAGTATGACTGTCTGAGATTCAGGAGGATAAAAGTGATTTCATCATAGAAATCCACTCTGAAGATCAGGTTTACTCTCTAGAACCATGGCATAGCCAGGAACAGCACTCACACTCTTGCAATTCAGAAATCACAAGAATAGCCTATCCTCCTCCATTTGCTACATGCAACAAATCATTCATCTTTATACTGTTTATTTCCCAAGGCTTTTTTCTTCCTTTCTGCAGTTGGATCCCCTGTTATCTTCTAATCCTTGCGCAGACAAGCTACTCTTCTGCTGTGACATGGAATTTCTGTCTCTAAGTTCACTTTGTTCTGTTTTACTTCAATTTTTTTACAGCTTTCTAGAAGTCAGTTGTGCCCTACAGAAATATAATCAGTTTGTCACATTAAATATATTTCCACAGGAATGACAAGTCTTGTAACAGGCATTATCAAATAAGTCAAAGATATTACTCATAATACAAAAAAACATTCTTTAAACCACTCTCTGACAACAACAGTGTTTCGTCAAAAATAATTTTGAAGAAACAAATACTGTACTAATATTAGACATCAGTAACTGTGTCTGGTGTTTTCCCTGCAGATGGATAATTAAACTTTAATATAGGTTATCAGAAATTGCATTCACCAGAAAAGATTAACCACATTAATCCCTGATTTTACTTAATGTGTTCCCTTCTCCTGTTCCAGAAGTCTGAAATGTGCTGCATGCAGATCTAAGTAATAAAAGCAGATAATAAAGAAAAAAAAAAAAGCTACAGTGGGATTTGTCCCAGTGCCTAAAAACACAAGACATAGCACAGCAATTACTGGGAATGTGTTCCAAACTCCACCCAGAGTACAACTGTATTTAAAGAATAATAGGAAACCAAACAAAGAAATGCAAAATTACCAACACATTTAGGATGAAACAATGGGAGTGCACATATCACTTTAAATATCTAGATTTTGTTTTCTGAATTAAAGAACACCTGGTTCAGCAGAACTACAAAACCAATATATAACAGTGGACACAATCTCCAAAGGTAGAATGTGACATCATAGCTGGGAAGTGTAAATTAATGAGAACTGCAGTTAAAAGCTGGTTAGAGAGGAACGTCTGCCAAATATGCTTGTGCCCAGCGAGTTGGACAAGATGGTCCTTTTGCCCTTGCTGGAGTGACCACAGAGCACACCAAGGTGAAATAGGCTGGGTGTTTGTGTCTGGCCTCTTTCCTCTGCAGAGTGCCACTAAGAGAGCAGATCTGTACACTTGAGTTTCTCCAAGTGCAAAAAGTAAAAAGTAAAGAGGAGAGTTGGTTGAAAAGAACAAAAGCTGTTAAGATGGAAAGAGGGCAAAAAACTGAGCTAACCTGGAACGTGGAACATTAACTCCTTTAAAATCTTTTAAGGGGTCAGGTTTTAACAAGAGTACTCTGTTCAGGAAAAGTACTATCACACTGCAGGCAGATGATGATCATTATGCTTTTTCTGTGTTATTCATTAACTGATTCACTTGGCAGTTTTCATTAACTTTAGGATGCACTGTCATCCTGGCACTAGCTGCTCCAAACCATATAGAATCATAGTTTGGAAGGGACCTCAAAGATCATCAAGTCCAACTGCAGCCTAACCATAGTACCCTAACTCTAACAACCCTCTGCTAAATCATATCTCTGAGCGCCACATCCAAATGACTCTTAAACACATTCATGGACGGTGATTCAACCACCTCCCTCGGGAGCCTATTCCAATGTTTAACCACCCCTTCTGTAAAGAAGTGTTTCCTAATGTCCAACCTAAACCTACCTTGCCGCAACTTGAGGCCATTTCCCCTCGTCTTGTCACCTGTCACCACTGAGAAGAGACCAGCCCCGCTCTCTCTGTAAGCACCTTTCAGGTACTGGAAGAGAGTAATAAGGTCTCTCCTCAGCCGCCTCTTCCCCAGACTAAACAGCTGTAGCTCCCTCAGCCTCTCCTCAAAGGGCTGATTTTCCAAGCCCTTCACTAGCCTCGTTGCCCTTCTCTGGACCTGCTCCAGTACCTCCACATCCTTTCTGTATTGAGGTGCCCAAAACTGAACACAGAACTCCAGGTGAGGCCTCACCAATGCCGAGTCCAGGGGCAGGATGACTTCCCTAGTCCTGCTCACCACACCATTCCTGATACAAGCCAGGATGCCATTGGCCTTCTTGGCTGCCAGGGCACACTGCTGGCTCATATTCAGCCGACTGTCCATCAGTAGCCGACTGTCCATCAGTAAATATATACAATGCTCTTTGAAAATCAGTGACTACTGCCACGGTAGTATGTATACTTATCAGTTTATGCCTTTTCCCTCTCAGGATCTGATATTACATATCCTAATGTCTGCTTTCCTGTTTGAAAGCATTAGTTCAGCATCAAATATTTTTTCTCAACCCTGAGCATGCCTTCACTATGGCAAAGAGAATATCCGCCCTCAGCCACTCTACAGAGAACAGAGAAGCTCCTTCACAGCAGCGTGAGGTCACTTCTCTGAGTCACCTGCAGATGGTGCTTCTCAGATCCCTCTTCTCTGACAAATTTCTTATTCCCATGCTTGAGAACTACTCTCCAACAGTTTCCATAGTTCTCTTTTAACTCACAACTGTGACTATATCCTATAGGAAAGCTGTTACCCTACTGGAGTTTTATGAGATCATTTTCAGTCTCTTTGGAAAAATCAGTATGCTGCTTACAGTAAAATACTACTGTGACTTTTCTAAGGCTCTGAGACCCAAAGAAAGAAGTGTTGGGTTTTATTCTGCTATCTTGGTTATTTCTTCAAGTTCTCTGTATTGCGTTATAGCCAAATTAAACAACACAGTTAAATGGACAGAGAGATACGGAGACACAATATACGTCAGGTAAGGTGTCTGTCTCTTCATGAGTGTGACAGCTGTGGGAGCAGCACAACCATAAGCAGACTCATCTGATACCTTTCCACCTTTGTCCTCTGAGATTCTGACGGATTCCGCAGAAATCTTCACTTTTCCTCCTCTACCAGAGCTTTGTTTTTAATATTTCATCATCATCATTTTTGCTCCGAAAACAGTTCGGTTTCACATTAAGTTTTGTTTTTGTTTTTTGTATGGAACTTGACAAAATAAGTTTATTTCTGATTTTATTTCATCTGTGGAAGGAAAGTACTAATCTCACATGTACCAGAGTTGTCCCTACTGGCATCTCACAGCAATGTCAGGTCCATCAAGTAGGGAGAATTCTAAGAGTATGTAAAACTTAGCTGGATGCTGAGATAAGAGAAATTGTGCCACTGATCAGTTCTGTTGGCTTTGAAAAGAAGGCATGCAGAACTGAGGGAAAAAAAAATGTATTTTTTTCCCTTTAATTCTTACCTTGCTCACAAAGATCAGTGCTTTAATAACAGCAAAAACACCAAGTGACATTCGTTTGAAGTACATTATGTCCTTGACTTTGAAATGCTTCCACACTTACTATCTATGCAGTAAATCTTTCCAGCCATATCTGAACATCAGATGCCCACCAAATACTACTTTGCCCTATTAGGATTTTTGCCTCAGGAGCTGAGGCACCTAAGGTAACTCACAATTTTGTGCAGACAGATGTCTGAGGAACTATGGAATCTGAAGAACAGAATTCAAAGCAGAAAAGCTTCAAAATTCAGGTTTTGTTGTTGTTGATTTTCATGGTGTCTGAAGACCTGTTAATCCTGACAGTCTGGCTACTGCTGAAGCTGACTGTTCTTCAGTAACAGGTGCTCAATTTCTTACAAGAGTAGCAAGTATTTTAACAGAAGTTAAAAGTTTAGTTTGCAAGGTCCAGTGTTACAAAGCTGGTGATTTCTTTGAGCTTCTGTAACTCTCTGGAATAAAGTACAGTTGGTTATGAATATTTAAAAAGTCAAACAGGTCTATCCTAAAGAGATTTCCCTCAAAGCATAAGAAACCAAAACCAGTTTCTTGAAGTTTCTTCTCTCCTTTTCTCTAAAAAGACTTTGTAAAGGGAGCAGTATTTCATACCATACAATTAACTCATGACAGCTTTCTGGCACTCAGTGAGAACATAACTACATATCTTGATTGCTAAGGAACTATTGGAGTTACTGAATTGACTCATTCACAGCACCAAGCACAGCGATTTCAGTGAAATAACACAGAACTGACCTCAACAAAACAGCCAGAAAAGACTAGCTACAGACTTAGCTTTGTAAAATACCAAGCAACCTTCATGGCCACAAAATGATCCATGGAATAGAGAAAGGAAGGGGGGATCTTCAGGCTGCACTGATGACCAGCACTTCATCCACGCTAGCTTGCACAGTTTGGGCAGGTAAGAGAGATGGTCCCAGCAGGAAATGCTGCACATGGGGTCATCTATTTTGTCTTTCTGCTCAAGTAAGGGAGCTGAATCTGCTGGTTTTGCGTTGCTAGAGAATTCGGTGTTAGTTAACTGCCCCTGGATCTTAGGGAAATCATCAGGACTTCTCTGTGCCTCCATAGCCACACAAAGTGTTCATGGTGAGTCTTTTCTGCCTTACCACCTCTGTTTTCATTTATGTCTACACAAAAGATAATATTCACTGCTGACAAGTAGACAGAATTGCACAGGGTTAAAACCAGCCCACTGATTAAACTGTCAGTCAAGCAAGTTAACTTCCCCCCCTAGAATTATGGGTTTTACCTCGTAGTAACTTGGAAAGGAGAGAAAGGAAACTTTCTCTTTCCTCAGGCTTCCAATGGAACTTGAATTTTCTCAGATCTACTCTACCAAATGAATACATCCCGTACTGTCATTAGCCTTTAATCTTTTTATATCATTAAAATGGCAGCTCTGATTCATTCTACAGCCAGACAAGAGCTCCCTGAAGTGAAGAAGACTGAGCAAAGTGTACACATTTGTGTAAACTACTTCAAAAAAATTACTAAATTTTTAGAGAACAAATATTTACTGCCTTTCTCCCTGTGGATCCCACAACCAAATCTATGTGGGTGGAATCTTGAATCATAAGGCTTATCAAGTGCAAAGACATTTTTTGAAACAACACAAAATCAGGAATGTTGATGGTTTCTGTTCAAGCACATGAAAGCATGTACAATATTAGTGACAAAGAAAATGAAGATTTTTCTAAATTTTCTTCTAGTCCAAGAAGTCATGCTGAACGGATACTGTATGATCTAGAAGAAACAGACAATTGCTTCTAACAGCATTTCTGCCAGAGGCCTGCTGGATGGCCATGAACATGTTGTTTTGTGTCTGCTTTTCTCCACCTTTGAAGAGAAAACAGCACCAAAGACAAACAATGTAAGTCACAGATTTAAATAAATTTGAAATTTGAAAGTCAAATTAAATAAATTTGAAACTATGTTTTAACAATAGTTTCTCATAATCTTTCCAGGATTTTCTCCTTGCACTGACCAGAACTTGTTACCAAATTTGGAGACACTAGAACAATACCAGGGAATCAGTAGATTAATTCTTCTCCATGATAACCTCAAAATAACTCAACTTCTTTGAGAGCAGTGAAAATACTAAATTCAAAACATTAAAAAAAAATTAAAAGAACAAAAAGGCAAAGCACTGGATTTATCTACTCAGATATCATTAGTGTATCTAAGTTCAAGCAAGATGGTCGCAACTCAGAGCTCAGCACAACTCCCCCAACACTTTATCCTGTCAGGTGGCTTTTGATGTAGTTAGTATTGTACCACCATGGGTTGAGAGGGAGTTTGAAGGTAAGTAGGATATGTCTACCTGACATAGCCATTACGGTCTGAACAATATAGTAGATATACTTCATATTTAAGGATTAAATATAGTTATACAGAAGTGGATGCACATACAGAAGCAAAAATATGTTCTATACACACATAGAGTGCATATCACTAACCGGCCACCAAACCATGCTCCGTCCAGCCAGAAAGAATCCACCTACTGTCCCTCGGTTGGTTGAGTACATAGCCTAGAGAAAAAAAAAAAAAAAAAAGAGAGAGAAAGAGAAAAAAAGAATGATTAAAGAATATTTTAATCATAATAGGCAAGCTATATATTGACTAAAAACCAACTGCTAAAACATGAGGGTAAAGCGAAAAAAAAGTGGTTAGAAAGAGCTAACTTATGACAAAGAAAACAATAACACTAAACTGCAGATGACCCTGTTCATTGCAGGGGAATTGGACTAGGTGACTTGTAAAGGTCCCTTTCACCTCAGACGATTACATGATTCTACAATTCTTGTCTCTAGGTCTGTGACAACTATTCAAGCTTCATGGCTTCATCTCTTGTTACAATAAAACCAGAACATTAAAATAACATTAAATGTAACAAAATAATTGATCACTCAACTACAAGTTCAGTGCACAAATTCAAACTCACAAGAACACTTCATTAGGGGTGTAACCTCTTTGATTTTAGGCACTAAAAACAACTGAGTTTTGTATGTTCATAGAGCAGAAGGTATGCAGCTTTTCAGTATCATCTAAGCAGATATATATCAAGCAGATATCTGCAAAAATCAATTTTCTTGCTGTGGTTTCAGCAGTGCATTCACTTTCCCGTGAAGTTCAAAGAAAGTAGGTTAAAATTTCCTTTTCATGCACTCAGTTTGTTTTTAACAAAGGATGGGCTTTAGAGGGAAGCTTCCTCCACTTTTATTAATGACCTTGATTAAATACTGGCTTCCCATTGTCTCCACTGATGGACTTTGAACAGGCAAACATTGGAAGAAGACTTGAAGAATATTAGCCAAATATTTTATTCTGATGCAGAAGAAAGGGAATATGAAATACATTTCCATTTCACTACACAGAGTAGTTGAATTAAGCATTTGTCCAATAAAGAACACATTGTTGCTGGAGACAAATAGTTCCAGGAATTACTCAGAATATATTATCTGATCAGCCCTTTTCTGACACGAACTTTTGATTGTGGCAATAGTTAAGACTTCCACAGCAAAGACCCATTTGCTTCCCACAAGACAGCAAGGTGTTCAGGTACACTGAGGTCTTCAGACCTGTTGCTACGTTTTTCAATCTACTACCATGACATAAGACAAAGACCGGGCTGTGATTGTATTGTGTTCACCTCCAATTTTTTGTGCTCTTCAAAACACAGGCTGCTAGGAAGGGATGGGGTTTTCCTGCAGCACATTTCTCTGTTCTGTGAAATGGACCACTGGGATGCTCCTGACAAGCACAGGATTACAGAAGGACAAGGCCTCCACTCAGCTTATTACTAGTCAGATGTTCAGGTGACCAGGAACACTTGCCCCAAGGTAAGAGCAAGCCTCAGAATAGCAGCTTGGAAATTCAGTGACATTCCATGGTTTACAGCTTTGTAACTCACAGTATTGGCCCATTACTTCAAACAGTTCAGCACCAATAAGATAGTCTCTGTCTTTCCCCATTAGCTGTGAAAGCACCGTTCTTTGTTTCAGGATCAGGCACTGATTTTTCCCCTGCTGGGCTCAGCATACTCTGCATTGCCTGCCTAGGGGCAGGAGGCAAAGTTCTGCTTAGATCACAAGCAAAAAGTCAAAGACATCTCTTTCCACCTCTGAAACTGTCCCTTCCTCACAGTTTTAACGGCACTGCCAAGGTCACTCTAGCAAAAAGTCACAATAATGCTGCATTCAAATGTCAGCTACAATCTTGGCCCATATCACTTCTCTGCTGAGAGCAGCCTTCAGCACTCAGTCTGTCCCACAGTCACAGCAGCAAGTTTACACCACAAACACTAGCCCATATTGCCCTCCTCACACACTGACTCCACCTCCCTTCTCTCACTTCTTGCTGTTTCCTACAGCACCACCTCACACAGCCAATTCTCACAGCTTCTAGCGTGCTTTCTACCAGCAACCAGACTTGGCTTGGGCTTTGCTGACCTGACCTCTCATGGTTGGATCCTTCCCCACACAAACCCCATTACTCCACCTTCTCCACTAACTCTATTCAGTCCACATAAACAGTTCTCTCCCCAGTTCATCTTCCCTTCTTCAGTAAATATCCATATTTTCCTCCCCATATACTTACTAACCATCTCAATTAAGCACCGCGATCTCTAATAATTACACATTTTCATTTACTGAGCCATTTTCCTGGGACCCTATAAAATGACCTGTTCATCAAGGAAAAAAAAAAAAAAAAAAAAAAAGGAAAAATAGAAAATTGAAGCCCAACGTACCCATATTCCCACTGCCAGGACTACCACAAAATAGATGACAATAACAGAGATGTCCGCAGCATTGTTGATTCTTATGGTGCTGGATTCCATCCTGGATGCTTCTCTGGCTTTCTTCTTCTTTCCCTCCTTATATCCTTCTTGCAGTGTTCAGGTTAATGATAAACTGCAGTCATCAAGATTCACTTGTCTTGGGACACAAGTTGAAGCTGCTGCTTTTCCTCTGACAACACTTCCTTCCTAAATACTGCTCCCCTGCTACAGGTGCTGCAGATCTGAGTTCACTCCCCTTGCCAAAGGTGCTCGTGGTTTTAACATTGACGTGCAGATGTCTAAGAAGGAATGAGCACTGAAAGGAGTGGCTTGGCTGCAATAAACCTGCATATTTACCTCACTGTGAATACTTTTTTTTTTTTTTCTTGAAGTGGTTGTACCTGTAAATCTAGTCATGGAAGATGCAGTTCGTTTAGATGACGATGGTAAACAATTGCCTGTGAGAAGGAGTGACCTGACACTTGGGGAAAACCCGGGGTCCAGAAGCTGGCACACACTCTGTGTCATCTCTCAGCTCAGTGGAATTACACAGTGGAGAAGCAGCCCCATACTTCTGGGAACAAGACAATTTGAAGCTGCTTTTATCTCTCGCAGGTAAAGATGGATACAAGTGAAGATGCATGTGATTCACAGGATTCAGATCCTGGAGCTTCCCGTGTTGAATTTCAGAGTGTTCAGATTGGGGTTTCGTGCTCTCTCGATTGTGGCTAATCAGCTTCACATTCAAATAAGTTCAAAGTTCATCAGTGCTTGGGTCTGCTCTCCCATTTATTTGTTCCTCTGTCTTCAAAATAAAGCTAAGCAAAATAACTGGTTACAAGATATGTGACACTGATTATAGACAGATCCTCACAGCCCATAAAAGGGTATTTTCCCCAAACAACTGTGATACTTCCGTTGAGCCAGAAGAGATCGGAAAAATCCAGGGCATTTAGATCCAGAGTCAGCCACAAGTGCCAGGCACGTTTTTGGGCTCAGGATATTTGAAATCCTATTCTCTGATTGATACTGGGGAATCTGTAGGCATTCACAACTGACTGGGTGTTTTTTGGAAATACAATTTTACCTGAAGTCACACTGAGCAGAACAAGCAGTGCATTACAAAGAAAACACAGTAGGTTGGACTGCTTGCAATGGTTATTTCCTCAGGAGTTGAAATGGAGGTCTAGCATGCTGTTGGCAATGAATTTTTCTCAAATTATCCTTCCGTAATTGCAGGTAATAAAGAGCATCAAAGTCTAACAAGGTGTAAGTATAATTTCCTTTAAGAATATATCTTAAATATTGCTACTGTTTGAGAACTTATAAAACAATCCTGTCCTCTGATAGCTTAGGCATCTCTCCCAAAACACACTCTTCAGTTTGTCCTACAGGTCTGTGAAATGTTAGCTGTAAAACCAACAGAGAAAAAAATTAACCCTGGAAGTTGCTGAGCATCCAAAACTCCCATTAGCTGCAACTATCCTGCTGTGAATTTCAGAGGAGAAAAAAAAAAAAAAAAAAAGACTTATTTACTGACCTTAATTATCAGGAAACAGTTTGCCTAAGATAGGCTGTAGATGACTCTTCTTTACAAATACTGACGTAGATTCCTACAGGACCTCGTAACCACTAAGTTTGGTTTTTGGGAATTTCATTTCTGCCTCAATTTACAGAGGTAAGCAAATAAAATATTAGACAGGAGCTTATCTATTGTGACACAGCTCATGTTCTCATCCAAATTTCTGGCAAAAAAATAAAAAAAAATAAAAAAAATTGGAGAAGCTAAGAAGTACTACAGCCTCTTGTCCATAGATCTTGGTGTGTATCAACAAGACTCCAAGGTTTAAAACAGTAATGGAGGTTTGGCATATGAATAAAAAAAAATAATAATCACATGACTCCCATCTTCACATACACTGGAACCATTGACTTAATTCTGTTTTCTTTCTGAAGACCACAAACATAAACAAAACATTTTCTACAGGAGTACTAAAAAGAGATGTCAGCTTTGCCAAGGCACTTAGTATCTCCACATCCTCATATCTGAAGTCCAAAGAGAATCTCAGAAGTTTAGTACTCAGCAGATTTCTAGTGTACTAAATGAATCACATCATGAACTGAATACATATAAATGGTCTCTGAAAGGTCAGCCGATTTTCCAGATTGGAAAAAGGCTGAGCCTGGCCTTGTATTAAAGCTTTGGAAGATAAGCACGAGTAAATCTCCTGATGTGAAGCACGACCTTTGCATCAGAATGCAATAATTCCTTTTTCTCAAACCCATGCTAGCAATGTGCTTCAGCAGGTGCTCTCATCACTCTGAAATATCTGGACACACATAGAGCTCCAGTAATGAACAAAATTACAAATAATTTGATACGCTGGGGAAATGTCTCCATTCTCTCCTGTGAGCCAGGACAAATTGTTTAAGTAAGAGAGCTCTGGAGTGAGAACAATGAGTATTAAGTAGCACAGCACAGGGATACAAGTGTGTGATCCAAGTCTACAATGATTGCTCCCCTCTGGCTCAAGTCTGACAACACTTACTTAGCATATCATGAATATCTCCATTCATACCTGAATAGACAAAATAGACAATGGATGAAAGCACAAAAAGCTACAGAATGGTATAATAAATTGTTCAAAATCACACACCAGATTACTGATGGAGGCTGCAGAGAATTAATCTACAGATTTACAGACTCAAGTATATAACTGCAAGAGCTGGCAGAGACATCACTGTGTTTGGGGGCAGAGGGCAGATACACAACCTCTGCAGAAGCTGGAACTGCTCTGTTGTCATCATAAAATGGGGCTGTAGCAAGTAAAATTTAAGAATTATGGCACTAGCCTAACCTATCCTAATCTCTTAAAAACTTCAGTGCAAAAAAAGAGGAAATCCACACTTTAAATTCATATTTATGAACTGTAGCATTTCTGAAAAATGGTAGAAATCTTACGTAAATGTCACTTCCTCTGAAAACTTACTATATCTGTCATAACTAATGTTGTTTCTATACAGTACCATGCTAGCAATAAATGTCATGACTGTGGGTTTCTTGAGATAGACCATATCACAAAGGCTTGGATTAGCTGCCAACTTCTGATCACAATGTCAGAATTCCACCTCCCATGTGGAAACACCTTCCTCCTGATGATGGCAAATGATAAAACAAGAAGTTAAATGAACACAAGCAAAGAGAACAATGCAGTAGTATGCAAACTACCTCCCCCTGAGGAACTCTCTCTGACATTCCTCTAAAGTTCCTTATAAAACACACCGATTTCTTTAGAAATGTTTATAAACAAGATAACATGTGCAACTGATAAGGGACATAAACAATTACTGCTTTAACAAAGTCTCTCCTCCTTTGCCTGTCTCCCAGCCGCATCCTGCAAACATAAAGGGAAAAGTGATCACAGGCAGACAAGATGGTAATTCAAAAGGTTTTAGAAAACTATTCCTGAGACAGTCCTAATAATAAAGTATGGCAGAGCAGAAGACAGGAGGAATATTTAGTGTTCCTATTAAAAACTTATTTTTAATGCAAAAGACCTTTTTCTCTTCTCTAAGTGAGTAAAACTTGGATCTAACTAATTAGAAGAATTAATCATGGAAACTAAAAGGCAGAATCCATAAAAGAGACATTACTAAAAGGATAAGAAATATCAAATTCCACTAGTTAAATGTAGCTAAGAAGGAAAAAAAAGAACAGTAAAATAGCTCCCTTCCTAAAAGGATAGCAGAAAGTGAGCAAAGTCATTCTAGTCCTATTCACATGAAAAAACTATTTTACAACAGATAAACAAGCAAACAAAAAAAAAAACAACAAAAAAACAACCAGTATTTGTAGATTAAATTTCTCATTAGCATTTCTACTAAGGAGAAATAACAGAAGATATAAAAATAAGTCGATAAGCAGACAGCCCAGGAGAACTGAGGTAAATTCCCTGCTGTAGGGAACCTGCTTTGGCAGGGGAGTTGAACTCGATGATCTCTGGAGGTCCCTTCCAACCCCTACAATTCTGTGATTCTGTGAAATATGCTCAGTACTTCAGAAAGTGATTAAGTTGTCTCTTTAATATCATTAAATATGTCCAGCGCAGTTGTATCTAAGCATTGCCAATATTATCAAAGCAACAGCCCAAGGACTGCACTCCTCCAACAAGATATAAATAAGGTAACAATTTTATTTTTGAGTCACGTTTCATTCATTCTTATAATTCAGGAGAGTAACGAGCAATGCTTCAGTTGCAAGAGATGTATTTCAAATCTCCATTCCAACTATTAAGTCAGAGTAAAATCTGTAGCAGATTTAAAAAATCCTCCCCCAGCTAATTCAGACTGTCACCAGATTCAGCTACCTGATAGCTGGCCAGATTGTTTCCCACAAGCAACTTTTAATTGAGTAGTTCTCTCATTAAAACTGAAATACTACTTCTATCTCAGAAACTATGTGACACAACCTATCTATTATCCTCCTGATACAAAATATTGTATTTGGAACGTGTTTCCTTCTTGGGAGCTTCTTACCTGTCCCTAAAGCAATGTTGTTACTTGTTAATTTTGAGAGATACATACTGACCTGCCACTTGTACCACAGCTAAAATTAAATAGTAGAAAAAGTAATTCAAAATACCTGCATGACCACAACTCACTCATGTTTCAAACATGCTTTAGGAAAAACAATACCTCCATTCCACAAAATACAGGAAGGAAACAAACAAGAGATGAGCTGCTGAGGCCTTTTCCATTGAAATCATTCTCTAGTTGCTGAAGTGACCTAATAAAAACCCCAGTCATTCATACTTCATTTTAATGGAAATAAATGTAACTGCTCTTGAATAAAGGATAGCTTCAGGCCTTGTGGATATGTTTTGATTACACTTGAGCAATAAAGAGAAACAAACACAGTATTATTTTTGTGTTTAACAGATCAATTTGATAAAAGAAATTCAAGTGGAGGAAGAAAAAGGTCATAATCCACTAGTATAAAAGCCCAGGATATATATACAATTGCTCTGCAGGGACCCTGGTGCTCCTGTTGCACAGCAGCCTCTTGTTTGCAGTGTTTCACCAGAAAATTTAATGAGGAAAAAACCTGAATAATACTGTTATGTTTCCACTGCACAAAATACAATATGAAGCTTACAGAAAACTGGTAAAACCAGAAAACACCATTGGAGAGAACTCAAAGGAAGCATTATTTTAGGAAATAATGAAATACACAGCATTTCAACAATTTAAACATTTAAATTAACAAATTAACAATAAACAAACAAATTAAAAACATTTAAACAAAGCTATTGACTGTTCCAACAGCAGAAAATTATCTGAAACAGGGAACAGTAAGAAGTGGGAATCCCTGGTCAGGATAAAAGCTGAACAATTGCCTGAAAACTGTTCTCTGTTATGAAAGAAAAGAAAAAAGAAAAAGCATCATACAAAACACAAAGTACAGTTGAAAATAATGAGAAATGGAAATAATGAGCATGCAGAGTATATAAAAAAAAATACAGTAATAGATTCTCAAACCAACAAGATATTGGTAAGTGGTTAGATACATCTGTGCAAATACCTTCTAGACAGACTGAGTTCCAACAGAATCGAGATAAGAAGAGGACAGGTTTTCTCTCCATTTCCAACTTCAGAAGAAAGTAGGGTTTACAAAATTAATTAAACTACAATCCAAAACGACACAAGAGGCTTATGGCTTAGCAACTTAAATAGCTCAAAGTAATCAACCCATACTCAAACTTATGATTTGGATTATTGCCTCATAATCTATATTTTTACTAGCATTTTCTTTTTACTCCAGTTATAATTTTAACAACCTTACATTTCTGACTAAAAGCACTTCCAGAGCTTTACAGGTAGTCTGGTGAGCAATCAAATTCAAGTAGCTATATAAAATCTGCTCAAAATATTTAATGAAGCCTTCTGTTACTATGCTAAGTGTCAGCAACAGCAAAAGTTTGTGACTGCTTCTGACAGTGTGCTTCCCACTCCCCAGACTTCTTTCCCCAGCCTAGCCTGGCACAGGAAGACAACCAGCAATGATATAGAAAACACTCTCACTACAACAAATTAACAACCACAAACCTGACTTAGACTGAGGGGCTGAAAGAACTGATAGCAAACACAGTTCAACAACTGTGGGCCAATTGAGCATGCGGCTGAAAACAATATAACAATATAACAATATAACAGTGAGTCAATCATCTTACCCCAAAAATAGTGAGCTGCCCAAGGGTCTCACAAACTCTCCTGCACTGCAGTGGGCTGCAGAACAGGATCTTCCCTTGAGCAGGGACACCTCTCAAGGTTACACCTGCACAGAGATCCCTTGCATCTTGATGTTAAGACACCTTCACAATGCAGACCTTTGGTAAACAACTAGTAGCTTGTTTTAAGCTTTGTTAGCTTCATGAAAGTGACAGCTTAGATTCGCTGAACACATAGGATCCCTTGGATAAAAACCATCGACCAGCTCTGAGACTAAGAGTGGATCCAGCTGCACCTAGGCTCCTTACCTAGTAGTTCAAGAAGTTTAGAAAGCAAGGGGTCTACTCTGAGCCTCTGACTCAACAGGAGGGACTCCTGTGTGTATGTGTTTAAATATACCCTCTATGCAGTAAATAATTAAGTGTATCCAGCCATCTTAAATCTTGTTAATTTTCTGTTAAATCACAACATCGTAGCTATATTATATCAATAACTATATTCCTGCCTCTCTCTTTTGAGTGAGGTGAATAGTGTAGTTGTTTCTGTTTGCGACAGTACAATATAAATTAATTTTATAATCTTGTTTGTACTGCCAAAATAGATGTGAAGATTTACTAAATTAATAATATTCGCCACTTAAATGTTCCTCATGATATGGAAGATCAATAGGAAGCAGCCTTTGGATAGATTTTAATCATCATTTTGAAGAATGTTGAACATTTCTAGAAGGGATTTTAGAGCACCTCAGAATTTAACAGTTTTATTAATTACATCTATACAGGTATTATTTCAGTCCATGGTATACATGCTTACCAGTCCATATAACATCTGCATTTATGTGGGGATTTTGCTGTGTATATCAGAGAGACGGGGCATGATAGAATGATGACATATTAATGGGTGTGGATATTTCTGGGAATTTAACTTAGGCGTGGATCGGTCACCTAGATTTCTATGTGTGTTTGATGATACCAGCACATTAAAAAAAAATGCTTCACCTTCACAGGTGCTGTAAAGTTTATTTCCTCACATTCTACTGTGAGAAGATGAACTAGAAGGACAAAGTGATAATTGTGTTAAACTACTCATCTTCTTCAAACCACCTAACCATTACAGAAACAAATCAGCTTTTCTAATTTTGGCACTGCTAAATCCCCGAGGTAGACATATTGTGGATATTTTAGACATCATAGTCAAAATAGTGCTGAGAGAACTTTTAATTTGAAACCGTGCTTAAAGAAAAGGCAATAGTTAAGAAGATATTAGCATTTTCAAGGTTACCGACACTTGTCTTCTTTGTTAAAGGGAACACAGATGCTGATTACCAGCTAAAGAAAGCACTACTACTCAGGCACAAGAAAGAAAATATTTAGGAATATGCTTCAAAAGCCATATCTTACCTGTTATCTGACAACTCAAAACACCCAGAAAGCCTGATTAACAAGATGAGCTGGTATTCCCCAAACCGCTACAGAATGCAGGGAATGGAAGTGATCCCCAGTTATGGATGTTCTCCATCAAAATAATAAAAAAAAAAAGCTCCTGAAGCTGTTCTGCACCTTCCTAAACCAAACCTCCAAGGATTAACACAATGGAAATACAAAATATGCCAATAATGAAAGAAGTGGAACAGACTCCTGAAAATTGCTTTTTTCCCCTAAGGTTCAGTTCTACAAGGATGCAACACTTCCAGTTTTCCTCTTTGTAGACAGAGATGGAAACATAGAGGAAAATCAAGAGCACTGTAAGACTTTAGCATCAAGATGTATCAGCTGCTTCTATTTCCCAAGTCATACTGTTGGAAAAAAACCAAAAAACTCCCATGGGCTTCAAAAGCTCTCAACAGACCCTTTAGATCTCAGAAACATCAAGGCTCAGCATCATCTGTAAAGAATAGATCAGAATAGCTTGTGACTAAATCCAACTTATTCAGCAACCATTCATTCTATTATTCTATTACTTATTGATAATAATTACCATGCATTTAACATTCATTCATCATCATCATTTGTGTCAGTAATCTTGCTCCAACAAGCTTGCCACCTAACGTACAATGAAAAATCCATATGTGGTAATCCATTAGAAATAGGGATAATTGAATAAATTTCTTGATAGTGTAGTACACAATAAAAATTATTAATGTGAACCGGGTGGTAACTGGGCAAGGAAGGAAAGTATTGATGACAGGTCTCCTATGCGTGCTCAGAGAAAGATGTTTGTCCACTTTAAATTACTCTTTACTTTCACAATATTTCCGGTGTAGAAGTACACTATGTTTAAGAAGGGTGCGTGTAAAACTTGGAACATATTTTTAATTGTTAGTTACGAAGTTCCATATCTTCAGGATCCTGTTTACTGGATACCTTACTGAGGACTGAAAGACTTGGCTATGTAGATCAGGTTGAGTAGCAAAGTCACCCCAGATAAGAATGCAGCTTCCATTGCCATCCAAATAGATCAAATCTAGAGGGAATACATTACTTTGGAATACAAGCTCACAATCTATTCATGCAAAACTACTTTTGCTCATGCAAAAGAAGGGTAAATATTTTAGGAACACCATGCAAAGATCACTGATGGAACAAGAGATTACATTCCAGGACATTCTGGGTGTAGCCCTGAGGGACAATTAAAGCTTAAGTTTCCATTTGTGCTCACAGGTAAAATTTAATCTGAATGCTTCAGAGAGTAAGTAAGCCACAAATTTATATTTAAAAGATTTTGAAGATTTTGTGCTGGAAAACTGTAGATCTGTAACGTGTTGGAATTCTTTTTGTTATCTAGAAGCATTAATTTATGTGCTCTGTTGCCACTTACTAACAGATTTCCTGCATATCTTAGATTCTCTAAGAAGGCTTTCTCCAAGCATAACAAGATATTTTCATGTTTGTTCATTACAAACTATGTTACTTGATTTGAACAGTACTTTTACACACCCTTGCTCTCAGAGATCACAAGAGGTAGAGAGCACTAATTATTTTGAACAATCACAGGACACCTAACTGATTAAGAGTGGCTATTATTTTACTACTTGTTAATGATTCATTAGAAGTCCAGAACAACTAGCAATAATAGAAGAGTGACTCCTTTTACCATGTAAGACTCACCCATCATGATCAGATGTTTCAGTGAATCTGAGAACATGGGTTACTTAAGATCACGACAAAACTAAGATGGTGCTTCTGAGCAATATCGCTATTAAAATAGATTCATCAGAACAAACTTGTTCAATATGTTGGGGATACAACAGGACAACTGTCACTGTCAGAGATGGCAACAGTGAAGCAATGACCTACAGTGCTCAGCAGTTTGAGAAAAGGTATCACTCCTATCAGTGGCAATCAAAAAAGGCTATGGCCAACCATAAAGACTGTTACAAACACTTGTGCATGCACCCATACTAATGGACCAAGAAAATTCCATGCAGCTGCTGTCAAATTCCAAAGAGTGATGGCAGGTTTTAAGCCCCAAACCGCCTGAAAATAGAACAGCAGTCACAGGTTCCAAGGCTTCTCTCCTCATCACTCAGTGCCTGCTCTATGTGGGCTGCTGCCTTGCCAAATTACCCAATAACACAATGTCCCTCCCATTCCAAAATACTCTTTTTAATCATAGTTTCTATACATTTGCAGTGCAATCTTGTACTCTGGACTTTTCTGTCAGACCAAGACACTGTCTACACTGACAAGTTTGGTGCTTATCTCATCAGCCTCTGAGAAAAGGTCAAGTTGTACAGCTTTTTCCATCCATTTCACCTCCTCTTCTGCCTTTTTTAAAACTAGACTTATTATATGATGAGCAGGAACTTGTGTTCTCAGCAAAGAGAGTCTGTATGTATCTCTACTGCTAGATTTCAAAGGAAAAGATCATCTTGTAGGACAGCTGCTAGGCAGTTTCATGCTGATTTTTGCTACAGTCTATCAAATGGTGTTCGGGAATGGTAGATCAAAAATGGCAGAGTAACCAAGCACTCATGAAGCACAGATGTCCTCACAGTACCCAATGTGTTTTTCCTGACATTCAGTTTGGAAGAGGCTGATCTCAGATAACAATTTTCTCCACAAATCTCCAAATTCTTTACTTTATAGAGGGATGCAGCACATCTGGAGATATTGTTTCAGTACACCATGCTATCAGCTAGCATATATACTGCACCAGTGCCCTGTCAGATACGTACAGGTGTGATATCATGTTTACTGGCATGCACTACATCAGACATAAGCTGCTAGCTATCCCATTTTCCCCCAGATCCAACTCACAAGACAATGTTTTCTTTGGATACTAAGGTAGGATTTCCTAAGCTGTTTGGCCAACTTCCTACTGTAACAGTTAAGTTCTGCTACCAAAATTGACTGGATGCATGCTGTATGTCTTAGGAATTATCTGCATTTGGAGAGAAACATATCCTCCTACAAGGTGTTTCCAGGCACACGAGTGAAAAAATGGTGACTGGGAAAAGCTATTGCAGATATAAGGAGAGAAAATCATGCCCGATAAACCTGACCACTTTCCATAATAAAAAACTGTTTCTGTGAGCATGGAGTAGCAAGCTTTTGATATGACTGCAGCCAAACTGGGGGTGTATGGACTAGATGAGTGAGCTACATGGTGGGTGAGAAACTGGCTGCACCATCAAGCTCAAAGGCCGATGGTTCTAAGTCTAACTAAGCTGGTTACAACCTGTATCAGGATCAGTGCTATTTAAGGTCATCAATGATCCACCCTCAATGAATGGGACAGGATGCAACTCTCCTCAAGCTCACCAATGACACTAAACTAAAGAGACCAATTTATACACTGCCATTCAGAGAGATCTCACCTAGCTGCAGGAATAGGTCAACAAGAATCCTGCAAGATTCAGGACACTGCATCTGGGATGCAACAAACACCATGAGACACGACAGAGGTTCATGGTGGAAGGCAAAATCAACACAAGTCTGTAAATGCAACATTTTTTGGCAAGGGTGAGGTGAAGCACATAAAGAGCTGCATTAGCAAGAGCACAGCTAGCAGAGTGATAGAAAGCAAACCCTACTTTAGACTTGTGGGGTGGCACCCTAGCACTGCATCCAGTTTGGAACCTTTCAGTACCAAAAACATACCGATTCACAAAAATATTTAAGTGCCTGGATCATGTGACACATGTAGAGAGGCTGAGCGCCCTGAATTTGTTTAGCCTCCAGAGAAAAGCTTTGGAAGGTGAACGGAATTGCTGCCATCAAATAATGAAAGGGCATTTACAGGGAAGACAAAGACAAGTTTCTTAGAAGTACACAGTGAAAGGACAAGAGACAAAAGTCACAGGTTGCAGCAAGAGAAATTATGATCTGATATATGGGGAAAAAATTAGTGTAATTGGTTAAGCCCTGAAATAGGTTGTCTAGAAGGACTGAGAAAGACTTTCAAAACCTAATTGGACGATGCCCTGTGCAGCTGAACTTCAAAGTTCAGCCTGTCCTTCACGATCTCTGGAGGCTCATTTCAAACTATATTATCTGGAGATCTCTGATACAGTATTTCCTGCTCTTCAAAGACCACCTTGCTACATGAAGCTGTTCTGCAGGCCTGTCCCTGCAGTCAGATAGATCATCAGAGACATGCAAATCAGAGTTTTTGACGCACATTCTCACAATTACACCACTAAAAAAAGTCAACTGTGTCATATGCTCACTTCTTAATACTCGCTCACTGCCCAGTCCTTGAGGTTGATATCAGGCAAAGTCCCATAAAACCCTGGAGAAAGCAACGTTTGCTTCAGTGTCACTATTTCATTGCAACTTATCTGAACAGAAACTGCATGTGAGCTAACTGAAACTACATTAGGGCTATGGGGGCAAAGTCTGGAAGCTCCTAGTCACTGTTTGCTCAGTTCTCATACAGACCTCTCTTTGAAGCTGCAGGTATGGTGACTGAATAAGTCTGAACAAAGCCAACAGAGGACTACATCAACTGACTACAACTGATTTATAATATTAGACTGTGGATGACTTAGAGTCTGAGCTTAAATATCCCAGATTTTTGCTAACTCAATATGGTAAAATGAACAGTTCCACTCCACTCCCCTGCCTAGAGAGCAGCATTATTTCTCCTCTCAAATATAGAATGGGTGTTTCAAAATCAATGGAACAGCTGAAAGGAAAGCAGTGCCTTTGAATTCCCTTTGACTTCCTGATGTTCAAGCAGAACAAAGGTAACTACAACATATGAATAACAGAGGCCAGCCATGGGGTTCTGACTGTCCATGGTGCTGGATGGCATTTCAGGAGCGGCTATTGCTTAGGACAGTCAAAAATTAAGCCCTTATTTTTTTGCTAGGCATAACTGTACTTAGTGGAAGTTTGGCACAGAATGCGTGTGTTGCTACAATGAATTCTTTACAAGAAATTACTAAGGGCTTGGCAGAATTAATGTGAAATACGTAATGAATCCGGTGTAATTACTAAAAAGAAACCAGCTTCTAGATTTTAAGATGATACTGAGATTGATCAAAAGACAAAATTATGACTTTTTTGAAGTTGCCTATAACCACATTCTGTTTTAGTTAATTGTGATGAAATGCATATTGGACATTATATATTAAAGGGAACATTAAATCCAGAGAAGTCAAATTTAAAATGTCATAGGTATTAAAACAATAGAAAATACTTCCCTGTTCTTTTTCCCACTCCTAGCTTTTATCTTCACATTCCTAACAGATGTCTTGGAAAAAGCAGACCTATCTTTCTTTCCTTGTCAAAGGCTTACCCTCAGCGTTATTCATAACATACAATAACATGAACAGAATAATCAGGTGCTCAATAAATTATCAATGTGAGAGTATAAAACATAGCCAGTCCCACATTGTCATTACTCTGTCCATACTTAGAGTTCAGTGAATTATAATTTCACATTATACCTTTTTATTCTCTAGTTATGTCATTTTCATTAGCTAAAAAACTTCAAGGCTACTTCATATAGGTTTCATGGCAGTAATGGAAAAAGTAGATGTTAATAGCTAATATTTGCTTCCTATGAATTATGTTTCCAGAGCTTAATTGCTTAAGTTTCCCTGGCAACAAACACATCAAGCACTTTTCAATAAGGCCTACATGCGTGCTGTGTACAGAGCCATGCCAGAGATCCCAGATGACAAGGTTTAAAAACACAGTGAACTACCCTTTGACAAAGCAAGGACCACAGCGGTGATTTGGAGAATACTGAGAGCCTTCCCTAATGTTTATAAAATTGGTCAGACTGCAGCCACTTGCCTTTAGTATCTGTAAGGTTCACAGTGCACCTAAATCAGTGATCCTTATTCCAACAAAGAGAATCCTGGGACTAACCTCACTTATTTTTTATGAGTGTAGTTGTATTAAGTTCCTGCTATTCACCTAAATAGAGAAAAAGTGAGATTATATTCCTGGAATTAAATTTAACCAGTAAGTCTGCACTTTGGTTCATCTTGAATAAAAAAATCACCTGCTGACTCTGTTTCATATTTTTCTACAGAACAACTTATTACATAAAATCAGCTGTCTTTTTCTTTCAGAACATCAATGTGCTTTGCCAAATCTTCTACAGATCACAAGAAAGTATCCCACATCTCAAAAAACAAATGTTAAACTACATAAACCGTACTGAAGAAAAATCACCCTTTTGATGAATATGCACAGGCATAACTAACTTGTACATCCCCTATGCACAGACATAACTAAATCTTAAGTGCCTCTAACATTCTATTTCATAACAAATACAAAAGCTCCACTTTCCACTTACAAATTAAAGAAAAAAAACAGACCAAGAGAAAATAGTGTCAGAAAATTCTGCTTACTGGTAGGATTTTGAATTGTCCCATAACATTATCTTGACATGGCAATTGTACATACTTTCAGGCCTTCCTCTTCATAAAAAAATCATGCTCTATGGATTTCTTATTCAGATCTTCCATATCCTTATTGCGCATTCAACACTCAGGTAATCACCTCTTAGTTTTAAAAAACAGTCATACTTTCAAATACGTAAGGAGTTACTGCTTTTTCCTCCCACTTCCATGATTGGCTTCAAACCCACTCTGGATGGTACCAGTAGAGGCAGAGAGGAGAAAACTCAGTTTGCTGGACTTTATAGCCTCAGGGAGACTTGAACTGAGATGATTTTAGTGATGGCAGTTGAAAGTTGTTGGTCGTGAAGGGATGTGGATGCCTACCTCTTTATCAAGCAAGCTCACTAGAAATTACTCAATTATTACATGCATTGCTTACAAAATACTGATAAACCAATCACTTTTCTGATTGGGTAATGACTTCATATCTTTCTAGTACTTTCAATGAAATCAGAAGAAAGCGAAAGGCAGAGAACTCTACTATCAGTTACAATGCAGTACCTTCTGATTTTTTTACGCACTGCAGAATAGCTACAAGTATTTTTCAAAAAGCTGTTTCTACAAATAGTTCTTCTCAGCTGCAAATGTTCATACAATCACCATTCGTTCAGCACACACACATATATAAACACACATAAATGCATTTCTGTGGAACAAGACATGCATTTGGACATGCATTCCTAGCATGAAAGAACTGCCTGCCTTCCCCAAAACCTTAGCATACAACTACAAAGATGGAAAAAACAGCAAACAAACTTTGTGTCAGCACCAGCCTTTAGCATGGACTGGAGGTAGGAATGGATGTGGAAAAGGTAAAGAATTTTTGGTCACATTCTAGGAAATAAGCAATCTTCCATGTAAATCCTGGCTGACTCCATAACTCTATTAAGACAACAACAGACACTCCTGGGCCACTAAGACTGTCAAAAGGTACTGATCAGAGACAGAAGAGAGAAACAGACTGGTGCTAATGATATACTGCATGGTGACATGAGAGTCATGTTTATTCTGCAATTGCTGTCTCTAGAGCTTCGACTGAAACAAACCAGATGAAAATTTCCCTTTTAAGAAATGCTTAAAAATCTACACTGTGAGGAGAGAAACACAGATGCAGTTCTACAGACACTCATGCAACCTGGAAAAACTCAGTAAAACAAAAAGGGAGTTAATTTTGGCACTGTAAAACTGCAGATTATAAAATAAGTTCTCTGGGTGATGCCAAACACATCCCACTGACAGTTCTGGAACTGTCTCAGACAGGACACCACAGATACATTCTTACTTCCTTTCCCCTTCATATACATTTCTTCTTTTATTTTTAACTGAGGGTTCAGGCAGTATGTTCCAGAATGAGTCCTCACTCCTCATTGTTTCAGTTGGTGTCTGTCTGCTTGGCTTGTCTGCTTTAGCTAAAGCAAACAAAACCTTCAGAAAGAAATGATTTCAAACACAGAAAGGGTTCTTCATTGTTCCTTCTGAACATAAGAATTACAGTGAAAGTATTAGTAACACTAGGAAACAAGATCTAATAGAAGAAAAGAAGGTGGACATAGCACCAAAATGTACAATGGAACAATTACTGTCAAAGATCTCTCCAGAAACCCTATAGAACACAATAAAAATGAGTAGTTAAGACGTGTACTCAAACACTACAGGTGGCACAGGGAAAAAGAGAGCAAAACTGTTAAATCACACAAGCCTGTTCAAATGGACTTCATAACAGCTATCATGCTAAGCTGAGCATAACTGAACATCAAGAGCATTACAATGAATTCAATTCTGCTGCTACTTCATAAGATTCACAATAGAATGATATTCAAAACTAATGTTGACATCATACAACACAGCATCACAAAAGCATAGAGGGCAGCAGCCTCTATAAAGCTTGCAAAATGGTGTGTCAGTCACAAAGTTTTACAGCACACAGCAGCCATAATCAGCTGCAACGCTCACTTCCCAGGAACTGAAAAGTAAATTGATTTCCATGCAACTCAACTGCTCAGATCAATATTTACTCTCCCTTCTTCCTCTACATACAGAGACATTTTTATTCCTTTGAATTAACCGATATTATCTTCATCTTTAAGGAGCATCATACTGTGCTTAACATTGTATAAATCTATTCTTAAGGGGAATACCTTCAAACATTTTCTGCCTGTTACCTTAACAAATGAAAAAAATTCTTCTGAGTTTTTATGAATTTGGCACAGACAACTGCAGTGTAACAAGAATGTATTCATGTTCTTAATGGACTAGAGAGCTGATTCTACTAAAAAAATTGATGGTGATTTATTCAAGATTTATTCAATCACATTCAAGTCAACAACACAATCTCCCTATGTGTGCAGTCCTAGGAGATGAAGAACACACAAGAGAACATCTTCCCAGGATACACCACTGTCTATAATTACAGCCACGTCACACAAGGGGCAACTGTGGCCACTCTCAGTAGATTCCTAATGAATACTGAAGTTGTCCATTGACTGCACACTGAATTCTTACTTTCTGAGAAAACTATTTGAAGCAGCAAGAGCATGTGCACCCATTGACACTGACAGTAAGCAGCTCCATCTGAGTCCAAAGGTAGTAACAAGAAACAAAAGCTCAGTTCACAATGCACAGACTAGCCTGTGTGAGTCACAGTCTGATAAGGCTCTAGACAGCAGGCAAAACACAATGATATTGGCAGCCAAAACATTCCTGGACAAAAGCATGTACATTGGCAGCAGAATGTGTTCCTGCATGGTTACTCAGAGGAAAGCACTTCTTCCTTCTCTCACTGCATGTATATTGCTCGTAGATGGAATAACAGTTGTTTTCTCTTTTTTTTTCTTTTTTTTGACCTCCGAGTAAATCCTTCTTATTAAATAACTAAAACAATACTGCTGCTCCTGCAAATGAAGTAATAACAGAGGGAAAACTACAAATATCCAAGTTTCTGCATCGGAGCTTCACATAATTTCTTTAACTGCACATTCAGCTCAGTTACTTCTACTCAGCTTCTGCTGGCTGCAAATGTTAACAGTAATTATTTATCCACATAAATAATCAATTTTGGACATGGGCTGTAGTGCTCCTAGCATTTACAGATTAATTTCCCCACATTCTAAACACTCAAGACAGTATACACTATACTCAGAAATACAGAGCTGCTTACTTTCCCAACAGCACAGAAACATCCCCACACAGGACCAGTTTACAAACAAAACATGGTATTATGAATGGAAGGTACCCTGAACTATTTGTCCTTAACAGTGGAAGAACAACCAATGCCAATCTGAAGTCAATGCTTCTTACCATTTCAGTCGTTTTAAAAACTTAACAGAATATAGAACATACTTAAACCTCTAAAACCCATTCCTGTGCTTTAGTGCATCTTTCGAGCTCTCTGCCATAAACCAAGGAGTACCTGGAATGGCTACTCTATAATCCAGTTAAACACTTGAAAAACAAAGCACCTTACAAAGCACAGGTATTTCAAGTAGCTTAAAGGTAATATGAAATGAAAGCTGATATGAAAGCTGATACATTCTACAAAGTTATTTACTGAAGGCCATCATAGAAGTTCATCAGGATTTCACGTGAACGAATGAAGATACTTATCTCAGAGTATTAATGATCCCAAAGGGCACAGAACCACACAGATTGCATGTAGGCAGGGACAAGGTACACTGACATTGTGTTCTTTTCATAAAAGCAATGAGCTAAGTACTCTTTATTTACTTACTATGTTATATTCATATATGTTGCATACACACACATTTATGTAGTTGTATATGCATTCCTATAAAACTTTGATAGAACATAGTCCTATATATAAACTTTTTAATTGTATATATAATTCCATATAAAGATATTACTTTTATTTGTTATAATTATTTCGTGTAGCAACAGGATAGGCTGTTTTGGTTTAAAACTGAAAGAGGGTAAATTTAGATTAGACATTAGAAAGAAACTCTACTGAGAGGCAGCCCCATCCGTGGCAGGGCCCAAGACCAGGCCGGATGGGCATTGGGCAGCCTGCTCTGCTGGGAGGTGTCCCTGCCCGTGGCACAGCTTGGAACTGGTTTGGCTTTGAGGTCTCTTCCAACCCAAGCCATTCTGTGACTTGTAATAGCATCGTATCAAGTCCAAAGGTACTTTGATATTATTACTATTTATTATTTGCACATTTTACAAGTTTATTCCTAAATTTTCTAATCAGACACTTTAATGTGCTTAGGGAATCCGGTAGATTCTAATAAGAAAGCCAGTAGCCGCTATTTCTATTGTTTCTTCTAAGCCACAAGAAAAAAAAAACTTTCACTTCCTTAAATGGCAGATCAGTACTGATTACAGTAGTGTTGATTGCCTTCTACAGTGACCCTTGCAAAGCACAGGCAAATTCTGACGCACAGTAGCAGTGCAAATACTACTGAGCCTAATTCTCTAATCCCAACACTAATATATGTTCTGTCTCAGTGGATATTTACCTCAGTCCTATTTGCTCATGAAGAGTATGGGGGTAATCCGACAGCCTCTGAAGTCTCTTCCTGAAATCATTATTTCATGTCACAAATCACACTATCACTCTCTAGCAAGATATTTTTGCATTTTGTACTTTAATTTATATTACTACCATCTTAAGAACTGCATTTCAGAAAAAAAAAATACAACAAAACACAGAACACTGACTCAAGATAAGTAGAAAACTATACATCTTTCAAATGCAAAGAAGTAAAAGCACTTTGTGTTAGCTACTTGATAGCACAGAGGAACTATCTTTGTTATTGGAATAATTCATAAATAATAAATATTTGGGAGTTTTAACTATCAAGACTGGGTCTCAGAATACAGTAGAATGAATACTGTGAGAAGAGAGTTCTCCAGTAGATGGAAACATTGCTCAGCAAAAGCTGAGATCACATTGTTTGTAGGACTGTCCATCCTCTAACAGTGATGGTGACTCCCCCTACTACACACAGATTTTCACATACAGATATCCCAAGCAGTAGACAGTAGCAGAAAACAAACCTGTAATTCTTTATCAGTATACGATCTCTAGTATTGCTATATCACTGAATACAATTACTGACCTTCCTGACAGCTAAATATACTCCACCTTCTTGCTTTCTTTCTCATTCTTTACCAATAAGGGCGATTTAAATATAAATATTTTAAATGTATTTAAATATAATAAACCCATACTGTATGGTAGTGAACAAAAACACAAATTCAAGGGGTCATTCTGAACCTTATGTAACAGGAAAAGTAACTCTGGTGACCATTCACGGTAAGAATCAAATATCACTTCAATATCAGATGCAACAGTGTTCTATTCTAGCAACCATAACACTGTGAGTCCAGGAAGTTCCACGGTTATTGACCCACATTTCACAGTGATGCAAGTCCCCTAGCTCAAAAGATTTGCAAATAGCACCACTGCATGTTGATTAATTAATAAACATTTATCAGGTTAGAAATTAAGAATTTACCTGTCTGAAACACAGGCTTAGTGGTAACCCACATTTCACACCTGACCGTTAGAAGCCTCTCAGTGCTGACTGACTACTACTTCTCACCTCCATTGGCTGTTTTATCTTGTTGCCATCTGATCTCTTACAACTGCTGTTTCCTGCTGGCCTACCTAGATACAGATGTGAAACACAACTTTATTTTACAGTTACTTTGGCTGAGAGGTTGATATTACTTTGTGCAGTACAGTGAGCAAATAAATAGTTATAAAAATTAGCACTTGAATGAGGAAGGGAACAAAAAGATAAACTCTAATAAAAGCTTTTTACCACTTCACCCCCAAAATTCCCAATTGTCACTCATTTGTTTCCCTCATAACTAAGCCTGGAAAATTCTGCTCTTTTCCCAGTGAAATTATATTCTCTCTTTCCTACTCTTCACCCAGTTTTGCCAAACCTTTGATGCTATCTTCATTCCAGTCTCCTCCCAACATTTCAGGAGCCCTGGATTTCAGTCAACATTTCAGCAGCTCCAAAATTTCTGTCCTCAGATATTTGCCATGACAGCACCACACTCCATACTTTTTTTATAGAGTTCTTGTTTCCAGTTCCACAGTTACTGGTATGGTAACCCACACCAGAGTTTTCAACTTGAGGCTCAACAAACACAGGAGCATCAGAAAGGGCGTGTTTCCTGGTTAGCTAACGGCAAGTTTGTGACTACAGTTTCTAGTGAGTGCTTGAGCACCTGCACAGGTACTGAGAGCAGAGACCCTCCTTAATGTGTAGGGGTAATCACTCTTACGTGTGCACATTTTATCTTAGACATGTAATTCACCCAAATTGCAGAATGTCTGAAAAATTAAATATACAGATATATTTATAAATAAAAAATAAATATATAAACATATATTTATACACAGACAACATTCTGCCAGAGTACTGATCAGCACATCACATGCAACGACTTATTAAGACAGATGGTTACCACTATTCACCTTCCTGCTTCCTCACATGAAACACGAACAGCTACACGTTTCCACATTGCTCTCAGTGAAGTGCAATCTTGCATATCCTTCTTCATCTCTAATAGCTGCCTCCTACTTTTTATTTAATCTCTGCTTCACCTTTCATATTGGGCTTTTCCTGGAGCTCCAGCGATAACTACAATGAAAAACAAAAAGCAGGTAAAAGGCAGAAAAGAAGTGGAAAACAAATTATAGCTTGCCTTTTAGAAACAGAGCCTGGGCCAGATGAAGCAAGCTCAGACATGTAATATTGAATGTTAGTGTATCTCTGACATCAGCTGGGATAATAACTGGGCTGGACTATTCATCACAGAAGAAAAAGAAACCAAACAGGAAAATCAAACAGCAATAACAGGTGGGAACATATATTACACAGAAGCACAGGACTACATTTTATTGTGGCATGATGACAGAAACAGATGAGCAAGATCACTCAGCCCGATTGAAAGAAGCCCAAATTGAGCACACTGATTCAGAAAAATAACTGGGGATTTTGAATCACAGGCAGACCGTCCTGGAACATAAACACATAAGAAGTGTCTTTCTTTTCTTATTACCATTAAAAGGAGTATTTCCTGGTTCTGGTCTGATAACAACTCCTTTATTACCAGTTACCTCAGTCAACTCGGTAACCATGGCAACTGTCTCCGGTGCAATGACATCATACTGTTTCCTGGGCAACAGCTCCCCATGCAGTGACATCATGCAGTCACCATGGCGATGCTCCATGAGGCCAGGAAGAAAGTATTTTAAGTGGGAAGAAGGTAGGTCAGGGAGGACAAAAGAGGACTCAGGGAATAGCAGGATAAAAGATAACAGAAGTGAAAATATGAGGCCTGTGAGAAGAATAAAGGCAAGGGAAAGGAAAAGAGCAACAGAGTATAAAGACAGGAGACTGAAAAGAGTACGGAAGGGATAAAAATAAATAATAAGGAAACAACATTACTACTTGTTCTTTAAAAATCTTAAATTTATTCTCTACTTTGATAATACATTATTTAGGTTAAATTTGCTGAATCATAGCATTCATGGTCAGATTAAGTTAAGCTATAGTATAAATGCTCAATTAGATGGAGAGACTTTTGATATTCTGTAAGAAACTGCCAGAAATTTCCAGAGAAGCACTAACTGAAAGCATATAGCATATGGAATATGCTAGCTACTTTTTCTGAGATGACATATTTTTCTAATGCATTTCCATTTTCTCAGTGACCCATTCCTCAGGGGCTCTGGCACAGCACTGCCAATAACCTGTTGTTATTGTTGTGTCTTATGGGGCTTCAGAAGATCCTTTTGCTCCCTTCTTTGTTTTGGTGGTGCTTTCTGGCATTTGAACTTAAGACAACAATAACTTGGCTATCTTATGAATGAAAATTTGTGTTCCATTGATTGAATGCTTCTCCAAACCCTCACCAAGACGGAAGAGCATTCGCTTAACTGTCTCTGAATTCCACAGTCTCAGCTGGTGAGCCATGTTACTAGCAGCTTTATGCTAAATGGGTCTCAAACTCTGTGAGACAAGCCTGGTGGCAGTGAAACTCACATGATTGATACATAGTGTTTTATCAGGGTACACAGCCTTGTGTGGGGGATAAGGAACGAAAGACAGAGCCTTCAGAGGACACCTTGCAGTCTAAAACTTACGAAAACATTATTGAAGAAGCTTCGAAGTCTGCATATCATGCAGTATTCTCTACCCAGAAAGGCATATTCGCATATTCTTTCCTAAGCAGAATGTTTAGTTTAATTCACACACTATTAATTGCCCTCCATCATTCATCACAGGAGGTAATGCAGAATCAGATGTAGCAATTGTGACTGGATAGCAATTCAGCAAAGTAATGTTGTAGCTCTGACATCTATCAAAAGTGATTTTCTGTGGTGGTTTGTTTTTGTTTTTGTTGCTTTTTGTTGTTTTTATTTATTTATTTTTAATAGCTGAAGCTAAGAGGAACCTCAGTTACATGATTCAGAACTAATTTCAAATATCAAAGTTTAGAACTTGCCTAATTGGTGCACAATGCAACTCATTTCAGGCTAACCCTCAAGAGCAGAATCTCAAAATTCAATAGTAGCAGAACACCGAATCACAGAATGGCCTGGGTTTAAAAGGACCACAATGATGAACCAGTTTGAACCCCCCTGTTATGTGCAGGGTCACCAACCACCAGACCAGGCTGCCCAGAGCCACATCCAGCCTGGTCTTGAATGCCTCCAGGGATGGGGCATCCATAGCCTCACTGGGCAAACAATCAGATCAGTTGTGTGCATATTTCAGCTGAAAGAAAAATACTTTTCTTGATGAAGGATTTTGTACAATTTGTAACAATCAAACATTTTTCTAATATGGGACCTCAAGCAGATTGTTGCTGTTATTCTGTTAGTAATAATGCATTTACTAATTTTGAGAATGCCAAGCATTCTCAAAACCTATACAAAGAATTAGAGTACACAAAGTCTGACTCCTTCAGAGCAATGCATTTCAAGAAACAGCCTCACTGCAGTAAATCTCAAAGGAGTTTCATTGCAAAATTGTGCAGTCATCAGGCTGGAAATGTTCCAGGTGTTTAGTCACAGGCAGCAGAGAGAGAAGAAAAATCTCAGCGACAAGCAGCACTAGGAAGTATGTGGTGACTGACGGACAGAAACAGGAAAAAGGAAGGAGCAGAAAGGGAGAAAAATATCTTACACTGCTGATGAACAGAGGCACAAACACCAAAAGACATAAAGCAAGGCCAGCATTGATTCCACAGTTATTTTTCAGTCCTCACATTCCTCCTTAAACTAGAAGATATTCAGACAACAGCTAACTGTGTACATCACAAGCAAAATTCAGGCTACGTTGGATATTCTCATACGGTTGAGAGGCTCCATCCACCAGTTACATCTTCATGTAGTTACCAAAATATATTTATTCAGGCAGGGTGGGGGAGAAAGGAAATCATGGCATGGAGAACATATAAGGAAAAGACTGCTAGAGAAGAGAACAAGTAGGACATATTGGGATTTATTGTAATTTTTTTTTTAAAAAAGCTGAGCTATGAGACTGAAATATCTGCATTAATTAAGGTATGTTTCAGGCTGCAGTCTTATTTCAAGATACAGCTATTTTTAAGGAACAGTGGTAAAATACAGGTAAGGTGAATTGATAATATCCTTCAGTTTGAACTCAGATAAAGCCTCTGGACGAACACTGATACAAACATTGAGAGCTGACTTAACAAAGTGGGGAAAAATGTGTAATGAGCAATGGACAAGTTGAAAAAAATGTAACTAAAAAAAACCTATTAGCCATTTAAAATGTGTTCCCTTAAATCAAAAACAGTAATACACACTAATGTCTTCACTAAAGTAGTAAGTGCTATGCCTTACAGTTCCAAAAAGAGGTGTTCTACATTAATTAAGAATTTCAGCTCCTATTAATATCACACAACAAAGCTCACAGGTAATAGAAGAAAAATAACCTGTAAGAAAATGCAGTGCACCAATGCGAACAAAGTAATTTACTGAGACACAGCAATAAAACTTACAGACAGCTTTTTCAAGCTTCACCTGAGAGCTTCAGCTCTCAGCCCACTTTAATCCTAATAAGAAAAAAGGAACAAACTAAAAGGACAGAAAATATATGTACCAGTAAGAATAACTTACACAAAATATCTCTTTGGTGTTCTTCACTTTCTGTTGTCCAATGCACCTGCTAATTGACACCAAGACATTACTGTGATTGCATTAGTATATAAGGACAAATAATTCCTAACACCTTTACCCAGAGATCCACTAATGCAATCCCACTCTTAAGATTTTAACTTTTCCCTTCAATGAAACAATACTCAGCTGGCAAAGGAGAAGAAGCATAACTTTCAAGGTGAAATTTAGATGAGTAGTTTATGGAATTGACACATTTGTTTCTTAACAATGTAAAACACTAATTCAAAATTATTGTAACAGGTAGCTATACTAAAATTCAAAATATCAAGAAATCTTATATTATACTCATAAAGTGAAAACGCTTTCCAAATCAGCCTTGCCAGGAATCACTACAGATTCTATCCCAGTAGCTCGTAACAACTTTTAAATAAGGTATTTTGAAATTCACAGCACAATTTATTTTCTGTAATTAATGATGTTCAATGCAATGTTTTACTCCCTGCCACGTTCGAAAAACGAATATTAACACAGAAAAGTGCAGGAATTATCTGAAAGCAAGGAAGTTTCAGCTGTGAAAACCAGGGGAATGAGTCAGCAACAGCACCAGAGCATTCTTGTGTGTTAAAAGCATCACATTGATGACAGCAAACAGCCTCCCAGTCCTCCCATGACATTTTACAGCCCAGAGAAGCCTAACGGGACTTGTTTCAGAAGACACAAATAACAGTCCTTAAAAAGCTTGAGGTGACACAAGAGAAACAAGGGATTTGTTCCTGCCCTTAAAGGACATACTAGAATTTTAGCAGTGACCCAACACGGTGGCCAGCCAGCGGGCACTTGGAGAGAGCTGCGCCACCTTCTGCCAAAAACAGGCTCAGGCTTCTGCTCCCATCTGTGGATTTGGATGGCAGGGACAGTAATGGGGATCACTGCTCCAGGACAGCTCTACAGCTCTGCCATGGGGGCAGGAAGCTTCTACAGATGGATCCCAATTGCGCTGGATTCTCCCTTCATGGCACAGACCCCCACAACATACAGCAAAAATAATTTATTCTGGGTCAAGTTTTAAAGTTCCAGCACCTCTAACTCGACTTTCCAAAGCATGATTCTCTCTGAGGTACCTAGGATTGTATTTAAAAAATAACAATTTGGTTTTTCAGCAAAACAAAGTAAACATGGGACAAATAGTGTTTTTTTTTTTCTTTTCTTTTTTTTTTTTTTTTTTCCCGCGGAGAAAACATTCTCTTTCTATTTACTCACCACAGTAACCAGTTGGTTGATTACTATGTTACTAACACATCCACTAGTTTCTGCTCCTTGCACAAGTCAGATGTTCTTTCCTGAACCCAAGGTCACAACAACAGCCAGAAACACCTGTGAGCAAAATGCTTTCCTTGCCAACCCCCTGCAGTTCTGCCTCTTTCCATATTGTGTGTTCAAGATGGAAATTGGTGCTTTACTCTTTCAGTAGCTTCTGTTTAAGAAAACACTAACAATTGTTACTGGGATACTTTGAGGATACAGCTCTCCAAATGTAATAGATGGTATGTAGTATTACTGCAGTTTCGAGCACATTACTTGGCTTCAAGCACACTGCTGGAAGGCATGCGGATGATGTGATTTGATTTTTTCTCTCCTTAAGTATGTTGTTAAACTAGATGAGTTTTTAAAGATGGATGGATTCAACTACTAACAAATTCAATTCTAAAGTGGAATCAATCACATTTATTGGATTATCAAACTGATGTGAAAATGTGGGGGGGAAAAAAGCTCATATTAACTACATAATCATAGGTAAGTGATTTCTTGACTATGAAGAAGTCGCATAATTCTACCCTGCTAGGAGCATTTGGCAATAAGTTATCTGCGCTTGTCAGTTCACTACCAAACTTAAGGTCATCTTGTGATTTCTTGATAATCACTTGACAGAAAATTCAGTGCTTTGCCCTAATGTATGCTGGGATTTGCAGAAAAATACCCAATGCAATGAGAATAATTCATCTGGCTATAATGCTTGAGGTAGAAGAGATCAAATTGATTTGCAATACTCAAATAAACAACAGCATAGAGATTCCAGCTAATTACAGGTTCCCAAGGCTACTATGCATGTTAACCTCAAAACCTAAGTCTACCACTAATAATTTATGCACACAGTCACTGGAGTTCGGGGTTACCAGGAGTTATAACCAAAGCCAACCAGAATTTGTGTATACTGACAATCTAAGCACAACTTTGGAGAACAGCACTTCTAGCAAAGGAAAAAAAATGTTGATGATACAATACCCATTCAAGGACTCAAGGAACTGTAAGATAAATAAATATATGTTTTCTACTTTTACTATTACTTAATATACAAGTAACAGATTTCTAGAGTATTTTATTAAAAATAATTACTTAATTGCACTTCAGTTATGTAATCATACATATCGATCCTTGACTTTTTAAAAATTACATGTACATTGTGCAATTGTTTTATAATTAACAAAGTGTTTCTCTTTCTGTCAGGAATGCGTCCACTCCACCTTCCAGACAGAATTCACACAATATATGTATTTTAAAATACCTTTGCCCTAGAATTCAAGGACATGCAAAGATAAATTTCAATGAGACAGTAAATTTGCACGTGGTATGGAATATAATTACTTGAAGTTCAGGTATAGATTCTACAAGCTGCTCATTTCAGCTCTGGAACAAGCTTTGCTAAAAGCAAAAAGAGATCTTTTTCTCTTTTTGAGAATACTGAAGGAACAGCTATATAATCCAAAACAGATTGGTTATCTTGTAAACTGCCTAACAGATTTAAGACCAAAGTCTACTAAGTGTGCTGATCCAATTCACTGTGTAATTTAAAATTATCAAAAGGCAATTAAATACAAGAAAAACGACAGAACACCTCATCCAACAAGGTGACTGGCTGAAGAGCATTCCTGCTACACGTTTGCCAAGGGATTTCAGGTGGGTCTCACACTGACAGAGAAAAGATAACATATATCGGTTTTCTTCCTTCTGGGACTGTGATGTGCCCATGGATTCACACTAATACACCCACGTAATTTCCCTTACCTGCCTTGAAGATCATCCTCCTCAAAAGAGCTTGATCATTACTGAGATCTTTTCCAGATATACTGAGATAGTAGCTTGAATTATATTACAAGCCCACACGTGGCCCAACATAACTGCATGCCACTCATTTGGAGGAATACAACCCACTAGCTGCTCCTCATTATCAAACTTTTAACTTTCATGTTTCAGATGAAGATAATCTAATGCAAGTCCAACTTGAGATAATCTCCTAGTCCTACCTTGCTGGGAGCACTTGGCAGTAAGTTATCTGCACTTGTCAGTTCACTACCAAACTTCAGGTCATCTTGTGATAAGGAAGCTCTTCCTAGTTCTTCTGGAGAGTTCCTCTAACGATTGCTCTAAAGAGCAAGAAATTCTTAGAAGGCAGTTTTTAATTTCCAGCCATGTTTACTTACGCTACCAGATCTTGACACTTAGTACAAAACCCAGACAGTTTCCAGCCAACTACATAAAACACTGAAGAATATAGTGGATCATCAAGAAGTAATTAATTATAACTTCAGTTTTACACAAATATTCCAAACATATTCTCATCTGCTTGTATTTATGGCTATAACTGATTATTTTTTTGAAATTTACGCTGCTTGGGAGAAGAGAATCCATTCTTCCAGCAAATTAAACCATTTCAAAATGGAACTTTATACTTCCTGACAGGCAGAAAAGGTTTATCCAGATTAATGGCAATTCAGGAAAATACACCCTGAAATCGTAACATGTCACAGAATGCCTTTCATTTCCATTTGGGACCTTAGGCACAAGTTCAGTAGCTAATCTTCAACAGCCTCGCCTGGGGAAGTTGGAGACCCACTGACAAAGGAGCTGTGTAAGGCAGTAACTAGAATGAGAAAAGACTCCTCAGCCCTTAATTAACAATATATAAACTGTATGTATATATATATATATATATACACACACACACACACTCTCTCTCTCTCTATATATATATAAAAGTACCTACAAAAACATGAATAAATTTAGTAATTACCAACAGCGATTAACTAGCTACAGAGTTTCAATATAAAAAGGCAGTTTTATTGTCAAAGGTTCATTTTGGTTCCATTAGGCAGATATGTACATTTGAGAGGAAAGAAAAGAAGAAAAAATGTAGAAGCACCATATCTGAGACAGGTAAAGTCCAAAAAGAGTATTGCTGGCCAGAAGGCTCTACTTAATAATTGGAGGCAAAGGGAAACCAAATATCTGTGAACTGTTTGAGCAAAAAGAGCATCTAGGAAAAAGTAACTTCCAGGGTAGGCCATGGGCACACAGCAGTAATTGGTGTTGAGGACATAATTCAAGCTGCTTTAGTAGGGAGTCAAGCACATTGAGATCATGCAACAGCACAACATCAAGGTCAACTTACACCTTTTTCAGATGTTGCACAAGTCTTCTGATTATCACAAATGTAACTAGTATGATACATCTAGAATTACCTAGGAGACTAGAAAATATATGAACAATCTTAAATTCATTCTCCAGATATTTAAAAGAAAGCAACTCACTGTTTTTAAAAAGTGTGAGAAGTTCCTGCTGTGGGCGTTTAGGACACTAATATTTATGAAGTCATAGAAAAATGGATTTAGATAAATTGAAAACTTACATGGTCTTTGAGCTAGCCCAGGTGCCAGTAGCAGTCTGGATACAGCCACATGTAAGTTAGCAACAACAGCAAACTTTTCCTGCTTCTCTAATAGATCAGTACAGAAGGATGGAACCAATAAACATACTCTAACTGCTGGGGATTAAAAACCAAAATGTAAGCCTGGGGACTAGATTTAAGTTAGCTAGAACAGAGAGGCATTCTCTAAGAACAAATAGTGCTTCTGCTAGAATTAGGTAAATACAAAATAACACTACTGGAATTTTCATGTGTACATACAATTTGGTGGTTAGCACTTCCACAAAAAACAACAACAAAAAAACCCAAATAGAACACTTTAGAAGTTACTGTAGACAAAAGGAAATAATATAAGTCTCTACACTGGTTTAACAAGTAACATTCCATACTACTTTTTAGCACCTGAGCAGAACTACTTTACAGCTGCTCTACCAAGTAAATCGACTAGCACATATCTTAGGAAACTTCATTTTACCTTCTTTCTTCTTTTTAGCATACTGTTGTTTGCTCATTTGTTTTTAGTGTATGAGACATATTCTCATTAATGAAATGCTTTAACTTATCAGTGATATACTAAGTAACTCAGTCTTTGCTCTGAACAAAAGACAGGACAGCTTATGTAGAGATAATATTCCCCGAAGCAGCATTTTATTTTATTTGTTTAATTCCAAAACATTTAATTTAGAAGTCTGGCATCTCGGTCATTCATCTTAACATGGGTTAATGTTGACATAGTGTTGTCAGAATACACAGACAACTGAACAGCCAAAGAGTTTACAAAAAATAAATTCATGATTCTTCAAAACAAACTGCAAAAGGTTACAAGTATCAAAACTCTTAGGTAGATGCACTGCATTAAAATAAAAAGTGCACATAAGAGGCAAAAAAAAATTTGCTACCAAAACTCCACATTTCAAACAGTTTATTGTAAACTGATGAACAGGGTTGTCATTTCACATCAGCTTAACTGTTTGCACTGACTGAAAAAAAATTGAGGTGGCTTGTTTACGTTGCATGCACAAAATGTACTGCTTAACAGAACAGTCAGCTCATTTCAAATGGCAAAAATTTTAACTGGAATCTAATCATCTTCAGATGTTTTCCATTATTCTTTCCCATCTGTCCTAATGAACAGGCAAACTAAAAATGCCTCATTTAGTATATATCTTTCTAGGGCCAATAAACCAATTAATCCATCAACGCCCATGAACGCTCATCTGAAACTGCTTCTTGATAAAGTGGACAGCAAATCTGAACAGCTGTACAATACAGATATGCTTAGCACTAGATAGTTAGTGTGACTGTGGCAAGGTAATATTGGTGATGACAGGGATTGTTAAGTAGATGAAAGACAGATCAGAGGAAAGCTTTTTAATTATTGCCCTCTCCTGCTTCTTCATCTTGCTGGTCACTCGTCCACAGAGTGAGGTTATCTCGAAGTAACTGCATGATGAGAGTGGAGTCCTTGTAGGAATCCTCATTTAGTGTGTCCAGCTCTGCTATGGCATCATCAAAGGCTTGTTTGGCTAAAAGGCAGGCTTGCTCAGGAGCATTCTGGATTTCATAGTAGAACACGGAAAAATTGAGTGCCAGGCCAAGCCTAATTGGGTGAGTAGGCTGCATGTGCTCTTTGCTGATTTCAAAGGCCTCTTTATAGGCAGCTTCTGAGGCCTCCACAACACTGTTCTTCTTCTCTCCAGCAGCAACTTCTGCCAAATAGCGGTAATAATCTCCTTTCATTTTCAGATAAAAAACCTTACTCTCATACTGAAAGTCATTGCAGTTCTTGATCAAGTACTTATCGAGGAGAGCCAAAACATCATTACAAACTGTCTCAAGTTCCTTTTCTATCTTCTCCCTATAGGCTTTAACCTTCTCCAGCTTCTTCTCATTCCCATCAGCCATAGTCTTCTGCTCTATGCTGCTGATGACACGCCAGGACGATCGTCTAGCTCCAACTACATTCTTGTAGGCTACAGACAGTAGGTTTCTGTCCTCATTTGAGAGAGGCTCATTCAGCTCAGTTACCTGAAAATACACACAAAGATCAAATTAAAAGGGTTTATCTTCAGAAATAACAAGTTTCCTTCAACACCTCCATAATGAAATCCAAAATTCCTTCTGGATCTCAAAATTCCTTCTAGCCAGAAAACAGTTTGTAACACTTACACTTGAAAGCTGTTTCTGCAGTCAAGAATGAAACTCCCCCCAGTTCTGCTGTAATAGAACTGGTATTTAAAACCCATTACAAAGCACATTCACCAAAAAAAGAGTGAGTCAGGCTGGTGTAACAAAGAAGCATTTGGAGGACTTACTTTGTAGAAGTCTTAGCCATAATTATGCAGACTACGAACTTAACAATAATTTAAATGTACCCAGAATATCAGTTTTATGAATCTGGAACACAGCACAGACACTGGAAACTGCTGCAGTTCTTGTATTTCTTTCCCATGCTGCTTTTTTGTCATTCAACAGCAGAGATGGATGTGCTGCAGTCATTAGGATTAAGCTCTGCGTAGTACAAATGGAATTAGTGCTTCATACTGTCTATCATTCACCAAGTGACCAATTACACCAAGTAATACAGAAGTTAGCCTGATTTCTGTTGACTGGTAGCTGCAGGCAAGTATCAAGGATAGGATATAAAATAAATTGCATAGGAATGGAACAAATGAGGGTTGTTTTTTATTTCAGAAAAAAAACTGAATTCTAAAGCTGCAGTAAGGGAAGGGTAGAACATCCATGACTACATTTAGGCCTATTTCACTTCGTGCTGATTAGAAAAAAGGCCTTTCAGACTTACAGTCACTCAAATTTGTTCAAATTTTGCAAGTTTACAAACGTGAAATTGAGTTCATAGAAATTAAATTGAAAATCACAGCTCCACTACTTTACACACACTTGATTAATTGCAGTGGAAGTCACTAGAATTCTAAGCATATGCACTTCCAATTGAAGATAAACCTACCATTGCTCATGCACTGCTAAAATTAACTACTTCCCAAAAAAGTGCATATTTCCATGACACAGTGTCTGCAGCCAAATTTGCAAGCTACAAGTAACCGTCACAAGTATTTACACTCTTTTTAAAGAGTCCAATGGTGTAATCAGCGTACTACCCAGTAAACATGGATCCTGCCAAGCCTGAGAAGATAATTATAAAAATTAACTTTCTCGGAAGGAGAGATTACTTCCAATTGAGTTATCTCCAAAATGCCTTTTCCCCACAGCTCTTGGAGCTGAACTCCCAAAAGACACCACTGTGCCCACCCTGACACAATGACAGACAACCTACAGATGGTAAATGCACAGGAATCAACTCAATGTAATTGTCACAAGCTTCTTCACAGCTTCCATGCCCCATCTTCCCAGGCACAATCTCTACTCAGATCCACCTCTATCATCATCTCTAGTAAAGACATCAACTCCCTCAGGATGTGAAGGCTTAGCTAAGGTCTTTTTATTCCCCCAGTCTGTTAGGATAGTGTTTGTTTCTACAAAAATTGAATACAAAAAATCAAAACCACCGGAGATTAATAATTACTTGGTCATTCCAGTGGTGAACACCTAAATAGTACTCTGTAGTATCTAACAAATGCCACGAGAACCATAAAAATAACATTACATAAGCCTACATTTTCACCATGCTATAGCTGGTGTATTTACTAACAAAGACAGTTTATATCAGTTTTCAAAATTTCATCCCATTTGACACAAGACAAAGAATAATGCAACAGCAGTATCATTAGCCTTGAAAGAGTATTCTAGATTTTTTCCTAACCTATTTTCTCTTGAAAAATAGAGACATTACTCATCTTCAACTGCAGAAAATGTATCACAACATCCACCCTGAAATTGTTGATTCATAAACTCCACTTGTACAGGATACAGCACTTGCAAAAAATCAACCCCTCAAATGCCTTTCCACCTTTCTTTCTTCCCTTCACCATAACTGAAATCAAAGTGAATTACTTTTCAGATACAGTACAATTGAAGTGTCAGTACCATACCACTTGTGAGTGTAATTTATACCCCTTGGCAGAAGCTGTTAACATAATGTAAAAACTGATAACCACTTTTCACGTGAGCAGCACCTAGCAGGAGTGCAGGAACTCAGCATAACAAGAGTCGTTTCCCACTCGTAATTCTTCCCATGGCAGAAGTTTCCAATGCTTACAGCAGAACTCTTCTTTCCAGTGTCATCGTTCAACAATCTTCAGGATGTCAGAGTCATTTTCACCCCACCTCTCCATTTTTATTTCATTAATGCTGAACCCTTTCCATCTCATCACAAAGGTGATTTCTGAAGGAGAAATGGTAAACTATCCTCCATCCCAGCTAAAAGAATGCTGATTCTTTGTGTAAACATATATTAAAATCACACCTACAGACCTAACACAAATGGCTATATTACAAGAAGCTAGAATGAAAGGAAAGCATTTGACCCTTAAGGAACTATCAATGGCGTTATCAATTTCAGAGAGATCAGCAAATTGCATAAAAACAGACAAGTTTCTCTTCATGTGTTGGGATGATGCAGAAAAGATGTGATACGCTAAAGGAAATGTTTCTTGTTTTCCATTCCACCTATAGCATTATCTGGAGTTGATGATCCCTTAAGAAATGCACTTTTACTTTTTTGACCTAGATTTTTTTATAATGGCTATCAGGAAAAACAAGAGCACTTACAAGAAAGAGCTGTTTGTACTATGACTTCTAAGTAGTATTAACTTCCTGGCATGTAACTCTATACTTTTCTTATGCAAACACACTTCTGACATCAAAGTTTGTATCATCTTGCTAAGGACTGAAAGATAATGCCAGTTGAATATACAGATTATGATCTACTAGCAGTTCACAACTGTTAAAAAAAAACACTAAATAGTTTTGGTTCTATAGTACTTAGAGGTATCTCCTCCTCAGCAAAAGTGCTCTCATAGTTAAGAGAGAAAGAAGTGGAAGTATATAAAAGGAATCCTGGCCACAACTCTGGACATCTTAGAGCAGAACTGACCTCCATTAGTGCGATCCTGCATGGACCACAAGCAATGGTTCTGTAATTGACAGCAGACAAATGCACTGTCAGGTTACCTAATGGCATCAGTCTGACTCAGGTAAACTGCATGTGTGTAACTGTACTTGTTCCATTAGCAAGAACATGTTTGTCAGAGCTTGGGCGAGTTCTTAAATGAGCTACTACAGTAAAAGACTGTACCTGAAGGCTCATAATGAATACTGTTCATTATTTCTGAACAAACCAGAATTCATTTAAGCCAGAGCATGCATCATGTAGCTTCAGGTTTTTTGTTTGTTTGTTTGTTTTTGTTACAGATAGATTTACTGTACAAAACCACAGTGGAAGTCATCTCACAGCAGGGAAGGATATCATTCAGATTAAAGTTCTAGATTATACCACGACTCAATATTCTCAGGGTGAAGTAAATGTCTTTCACATAACTCTTTTTAAAATTGCACATCTCACATAACTGAGATTCATCTCAATATTAAATACATGCTACATACCTTTACTAAAAAAAGCAATACAGAATAAAAAACTATTACATTCTATGCCTTGGAATTAACGCTGACTGAAAGACTCAGCTTATAAAGTAAAACTGTTCAACTATTTAGTATTTATCGTCAACATTTAAAGTCAATTTCTGGAACAATCTAATACCAGAAGTATTCAAGTATCCAACCTGCTCAATATTTGTTCCAACAAGCAAGTGCTTTTAACACTCGACAATAAAAGTATGTTTTTCTCTCCAGTGTGTTTGGAAGTAAATTTTTACTTACCATGTAGATTACTTCAAACAGTTGGAACCTTGAAGTGGCACTTACTGCAGTGAGATTGCCACCATCCTTGGAAGGATGCAACTTGGGAGAGGCACTTTTACATATGCATGTACATATGCATGAGAGTAATTTTCACTAAACTCATTGATTTATAACAGCAACTTACTTACGTAGATAAATAGCTACTAACAGAAGTATACTTGTAAGTACAGATACAAACAGAAATAGCACATTCTATGAACAAAGAGCAACAAAAAATGTATTCTTTAAAAATAGGTTCCTTAATTAAGCTACCACAGCAGTATCATCCAGCTTTTCTACAGAAAATTGAACAGACAGGACTGAACAATTAGCATTTCTCCAGCTTTATATCAACAGCTGATGTGACAGTCTCAGATTTTTTTCCTCACTGGAAATACAAATATGTACTTTTATATACGCTTTTGCTACAATAATCGTTGTCACTTTATGCTTTAAGAGCAACTACCAGGCTGCTGACAATATTTTGTACTGCAGAAACATGCTGATAAATACCTGGAGCTGAAATTAACCACTTGTATTTCCATTACACTGGAAATACAGCATTTTCACACAATACCTTTAAAAAAGAATCAAATACATTATGTGAAGAAATATTTTAAAGAATCTCTTCAAATTAAAATATCCCGCATTGACAATAGATATCCGATTTACAACACCGGTTTCCTCTTGAAGGAAGTCTAAAATCTGAGTGCACAATGCGCTTAAGCTCACACCTATAAAATCAACTCAAATCTTAAGAGGAAAGATTACATGAACAGCTTAATAGGAAACAACCGTTGCCCTTTAAATTCAGTTTTTTATATTTCAGTACTTGTAACACTTCATACATTCTGAAGACAGCTCATCTACAGCATTGGCATGCTCCAAATTATAGAAGCTCATCATTATACAACTTCTTGCAAAGCAAAATGACTTTACAGAATACTGCAATGAATGAAAAATGAACGAAAAATGAACAATGGACACACATAGTTACTTCTACTTCACATATTTCCTGATGCACAGCAACCATGTTCTTTTTGCTTCACATGTTCAGCGAGCCACATATATACTACAGATCAGCAACAGTTGGGGGAAAAAAAAAGCTACCTGCTACAGCTAGAAATGGTGTCTTCCAGAGCAGCAGTGGATCTTAGTGACTTCTGAAGGTTGCATCCTTCAGAAATAGCAATGAAAAATGTTCTTGGGATGAATGAAGTTGTTACTACTTCACTGTAGGTATCAGGAATTCTAGTAATAACACTGAAATGCAGCTTATTTACGTTGACTGCATTTAACATTGAGATACAGAAGTATTTGTGCTTTAGAACTAGATTGATGCTGGTGTTTATTATGCCACTCTAAGCAGTTAAACGTTAAAAAGCAAGATAATGTCTAATTCCTGCCCTCGTTTAAGAGATGTAACATACATCACAGTCCCTGAAGGAGACTTTCAGCAAGAATCAGTCTATGATGTGAACTTGATTTGCAGCTGCTGTTTCAAACCAAAGTTCTCTCATGTCTTTAAGCATTACACTCAAGAGAAACCAGGGTCCTCTTGGGGCCTTCTGGTGTTCACAAAAAAAAAAAAAAACCAAAAAAACAGATCAACAAGACTAAATCAGTTGCAATTAGATACAGCAAAGACACTGCTAAACATTTACCAGCATTAACATGGGCTTCAGATTTCAGATATGTTTTGTTTTTTAAAAAGAGACACTGGACATGAAGTTTGGTCATTCTCCAGTTTTATTATGTACCAGTACAAACAAGTCAGTACAATTCATTTTCATCGCAGCTGTGGCTTAGTGTTAAATACATGTCAATATTCAGCTGTGTAAGGAACGCACTGAGAACGTTACCCTACAAAAAGAGGCAAGAAGGCAACATTAAAGCTTAGGGAACAGATTCTGTGTGCACCGAGCAGCTTCTATACCCGGATGCAATCACAGTTCCATCTTTGAATCGCAGCGCTCACGTCCGTGGGGAGGCCCCTATTCGGAGCGTCTGCGGCAGAACCCTCTAGAAAAGGAAGGGGCTCCTCCTGCCGCGCGGTGCTCAGCCTTCCCCCCCCCACCCCCGCACGGCCATCCCACCCCGCCCCGCGCCCCTTCAGCCCCGGATGGGGGCGCACCGCATAGTCACAGCTCCAGCCGCCGTGTCCACAGGAGCACCCCCCAGGCGCGGTGTCGCGGGGCGGTTCAGCGCGCTCCCTCCACCCGGAGGCGGGCGGCGTTCAAACAGCCGCATTTTACCGCGCCCGATTGGAGGCGCGGGGACAGCCACACCCCCGGGCAGGGACAGCGCAGAGAGCGGGAGGCGCGGGCGCTGTTACGAAAGGGAGAAGGAAATAAGGGAGGAAAAAAACCATCTCCAGAGGGATGGAGGCTACGGGGCTCGGCCCGGCTCCGCGCTGCGCAGGGCAGGAGGTGCCCACACCAGACGGCCCCGCTCCCGCCCAATCCCCCCCCCCCTCACTGCCATGGGTGGGACGCGGCGGCTGCATCCTGCCCAGACCCACCCCGCGCCGGGCCGGCCCGGACGTTCTTCCTCAGCTCAGCCCACCCTCCCCCGCCGCCGCCGCCGCCGCCCGTCTCGCACACTCCTCCTCCCTGGGCAGGAAGCGCGGCCGCCACGCTGCCCGCCCCACTCACCGACTTCATGGCTGAGGCCATGTCGTCGTATCTCTCCGCCTGCTCGGCCAGGCGGGCTCGCTGCAGCAGCTGCTCTCGGTCCCCCATGGCCGCTTCCGTGGTGGCTGCCGGGCTGGGTACTGAGCCCCTCAGACGGTGAGGAGAGGGGCGGGGGTCCGCGCCTCAGGACGCGCCGGCGGTGCGAAGATAGGAGCGCGTGTAGAGAGCGCAGCGCAGCCGCCGCCTCCCGCCCGCTCACCGGGCGATCGTTAGGCTCACCGCGCCTCACGCGCCGGCCGACGGTTGGCGCCTCGCACTCACGGGCTGTAGCCGCGCGCTTGCTGCGTCCCCTCGGTGCCGCGTGCAGCCCGAGCCTCTCCACCCGGCTCGGAGCCTCGCGCTGCTGCCGCCGCCTGCGTGCTAGGAAGGCAACGAGGGGGCGGAGCCGAGGGGACTGCAGGAGAGAGGAGGGGAGGGGGGCGCTGCTCCCTCGCGTTGTATTTCTAGGTGACGTCACTTGCTATAAATAGCCATCCCGGGGCGCCGTCCGGGGGGAGGCGCATGCGCGCTGCGAGTGCTGCATTTTACTGCTGCAAAGGTGGAGGTGGGCGTTGCGGAGCCGGGCGGCGCCCCGCAGCACGGCTCTGTGCGGCCCCGGGCGCGGCTGCTGTTCCAGCACGCTGCGAGGCGCGGGAGCGGCGGGTGTAGCCTGGCTCTAGTCCCCATCCTCAGAGCCGCCGCTACATTCGGCTTTACCCGTGTCTTGCTCTTTCATAGTTGAGCCCTTTAAGAAATCGGACGGCCGTACGTCGAGATCGTCGCTAAGAAACAGCTGACATCCTAACATCACTGACCTCACGGCAGCCAGGTGGAAGTTGGAGCCTTCAGCTCAGCCAGCAGGGCAATGCAGCACTCAGAGCTGATGGTTTGTTTGGGTTGCTATCCCAGTAGGCAGTGCACATCACCTTATTTGCTGAGGGCTGTGTCACGAACGTTTATTTACGTGTCACCACTCCGTGGGCTCCTGCTCAGACTCTGGCTTACAGTGATGGAACCACATCTCGTCACCAGGAATGATACAATCCAGGAAACACACCTTCAGCCCTGTATTGGTTCAATGAGTCCTACTAAGATTGCATATGGTTTTCTTTCTGTTCCTGTGTGAGCATTTGTAGGACGCGCCTGATGCAAGCTTAGTGATATTCCAATGCATTGAAGCCAGCATTCATTTCCATACACAGTTCCCTGGTCATAATATGCTGATTCACATGGATGAGCTGATTGAGATGCACTTCATTTTGTGGTGCGACAGCTGTGCATGGCTGTCCAGATCGTGGATTGTCTGACACATCACCGCTGAAATGCAACACTCGCTGCATCACAGTGCTCACATGCACTGTTTGGACTCCAGAACCATCCAGCAAGTGTCAATGGGTGCCATTTTTTTCCACATGGAGGAATTCAATGACACACTTTTGCTTCAAATGTACCTCCATGTCAGATGACATTCAGTCAGAGTGCCCCTCTGCTGCCATCTGTCACACAGCAACAGGATGTAATGGGATATTGGTGGGAAGGTTCAGCCTCTACTGCCGTACCACCAACATCTGCCACTGACACTGTGGGCCAACAAAATAGGAGGCATTAGTTTTGCAGCAGCCCTCATATGCAGCATCTAGTGCTCCAATCTGCAGCTACAACAGCAGTGTCGCTCCCAGAATCTATAAGGTATACAGAGAAAAAAAATCAGAGCTCATGCAAAGAGTCAATCTGCTACAGTATTTGTAAGCCAGGTTACAAAAAAAAAAAAAAAAAAAAAAAAAAAAAAAAAAAAAAAAAAAGCCAGCAGATCTTTACTAGAGTGCTGAATGTGGTGCCAAAGCACCTAACTGTCCTCATGATTCTGACAATTGCCCCATGACCTCAGGCGGTGGCTCTGCTCCACGGACATATCTAAGCATGCTGTCTGGCCCTGCTGCTCCACAAAAGCCTCCTGCTGGAAGGTCCCGCCAGCTCGCTGTGCGGGGTGCTGGGGACAGCATAGCAGACACACATGGAGCAGCCCAGTGCTGATGTTCAGCTGACAGCACGAGCTACAGGGCACACTGACAACAAGGAAAGGCAAAGTGGGAACGGCCACACAGTGTAGCAGAGCCTGTCCAGCCTCCCACCTTGTTTGGCTGCTCTGGCAGCAGCGAGGCAGCACACACCTGCAGCGCTGCTCCTGAGACTCAGGGCACCAAGGCAGCGCACGGTAACATCCCCGCTACCATCTGCCTCATTCCTGGAGCTGCAGCATGGAAGCGTTTTACATTGGGAGCTGCTAAATGATACACGCTTAGGAACAAAGCAGTGAAAAACAAAGAACAGAAGCAAGGAGCGAGCAGTGCAGGTTAACCAGCATCTGCACCACAGGGCAGGAAGTAGAGATGGGCAGGCAGACAAAGAGGTGGGGAGTCTGTGGGCAGTTGATCCTGAAAATGCTGGAACTGGCACTTCCTTGGGGCACAACATTCAGATGGCAAGGACACACTGTTTCATGGGCTTAGTGCTATCTATAATTTTTTTTTTGTTAGAATCCTGGCAGCACATCCCCACAGTGAAGTGAGATAAGTGCACATCAGGGAGGGAAGGTGCTATAACCAATGACAAGATCAGAGCAGAAGATAGGGAGTGGGTGTAGCTGAAGTGTGATGATATTTTCCCAAACTTCAAGAGACTATAATTTCAATGATATATTTCTGGCCAAACTGCACACCAGAGTTTAACAAGAAACAGAACTCTTTAGGTTGTCACAGTGCGTGTGAAAATATTCTACTACTTGCCCTACTTCAAGTTCTTATTAAATCTTTAATCACCCTCGCAGAACCTTCCTTGTAACTCAATGGTAAAAGCTAGAACGAAGGGAGAAAGATGGCACTGCCGGAGCGTTGCTCAGAAGCAGCAGGGCTCATGCTGTGAGCTGTGTGTACTGTGTATCTGCACCAACAGGAGATCAGTAGAGGAAAAGGGCAGTGAAGCTGTGAAGCCCTTGCTCCCTCAGGGCAGTGGACATGTGTACCAACCCCACTGGGGATCACTGCAGTGCATGCAGCATCGCATCCACACACAGCAGCCTTTTGCATGTTCAAAATCCCATGCAGACAGGAGCTGACAGATCCTCAGAGCTCTCTGGCAAAATGTGCTATTTTCAAGCACTTGTTCAGTTCAGAGTCCAGTGAAGAATGAGTGCTGTGCCTGAGTAAAAGATTATGGCAGTGTTTTTAGGTGCCAGAATGATTCAGGGATATGCATGGGAGGCTGTGAAGCACGTTCAGTTGTGAGGGTTTCTCTAAGTGGCAAGAACACAGCACCTAATTTAAAGCAGCTTTAACTCTTCATGAGCTGCTTCAAGCCACAATATTTGTCACAGTCCTGTCCAGATACAAGAAGGTGTTTTTATTCTTTATGTAACCAAAGAGATATAACCAGAATTTACAAGCATAAATAAGAAAAAAATATAAAAAGCTTATTTATCAGAAACTTGCACCTGAGCATCCTAATGCTAAAAGCCTCTACGTGTAAAAGACGTCTATGCTAAGTGAATACTGAAAGTCAAAAACACACACGCATCCACACACAAAAACAAAACCCGAACAATCCTACTCCACCTCAGGGCTCCTCAGAGGCGATGAGCATTTGCAACCTATGGATAAAGTCAGAATTTCCATCTACAGCACTTCTGGAACTACCCCCAAAACATCTCATGCAGGGCTACACAATTATGGACCCAGTATCAGCAAACATTTAGGAAATACACCCAGATCTTTCTTGACAAATTAATTTTTACTGCTTTTCAAACTACACCGAAGTGGATTAGCTTGACTCAGAACTGGATTAAATCCCACTGAAAATTATTGATCTGAAACAATGACCTTTCACTGCAGAACATAATAGGAAAGACTCTGGGGATCAGACTAATGAAGTGCAGAGATAAAATGCCTTTGCCAACATTTCCAAAAGTGGTCCCTTATTTCAGGTGGCCTACTCAAGCCTCTTAAGTGCTCATTTCTTCTGAAAACAAGGCCCTAAGCAAGTTGAGCCCACCACCCAGAACAAGAGGCTTCCTGAAAAGATGGGCCTTGAAGTTCTCTCTCCTGACTTTTGTCCAGAGTGGGCCTCGGGTGAGCCCTTTCAGTAACAACAGCTTGTAGCTGTCACGGCATATGAAAGCAGAGAGAGCTGCTCCTCACCTCATTCACCTTCTTTTGTGCTGTAGTGGATTACTTCAGAGAAGCTACTCGTGGGCAGCTTCCACACAGGTCTTCTCTGCTGCCATTTCCATGCCACACTTCCAACCGAGATGTCTGGTAGGTAGCGCTTGGTCTGACCTTGGCAGCAGCAGTGCTGGGAAACACATGTGCCTGCCCACTGGGAAAGCATCCTCGCCTCTACAGCGGCTAAGGAACTGCACTCGGCAAACACTCGCAGATTTCCACCTCCCTTCTGCAACCCATTAACACAAGTGCTGTTCTTTGGGCTCGTATATGCATTTTAAGATAAAAATGGCTTTGTTTTTCCTATCTAGGGCAAGCTCCTCTCTTTGCTAGAGCACGCCATGTTGAGGAGGAGGAACGACAACAGCAGGTACAGCACATTCAGTTCAGGGAAGGTCAGTCACATGCTCAGAGCATTTCTAATTACAGCTCCACAGAAGAACATAAACACATCCAGAGCTTGCTACATATGGCAAGACAGGGAATCCAGATCATGATGAGGATGTAAATCACATCTAAGAAACAATTCAAATGTGAGCACAACACAAAGTTAACTCCACTACACTGTTCCTGCTGCTCCACCCAGCACTGCAGGCAGGAAGCCAGGTGCCACCCGGGTTCAGGTTCACTCGATCCCTTCCCCTTCTGCACAGCAGTGCCTCCAGCCTGTGCTTGCTGATGGGTGGGGAAGCAGCAGCAGCCCACTGAGTTCAGCTCAGCCACCTCCAGCCCAGCTCAGCCAGACTGAGAGATCTGCAGGCACTGCTTGCAACTTCTCACCCCAACACAACTAGTGAAGTGTTTCATGCAGATTCAGCATCCAGCTGGCGTGAAGCAGAAATGCTGGTGTGCTGGGATATACTGCACTTCAGCCACTGAACTTTATGTCTCTTAAAGTGAAGTACTTCTAATTTTCTGGGTTTCACATATCAAACTTTGAATCACCTAAGGTAAGTTTATGGAGAAGTAATAAGTTATTTCATCTGGGAAATTACCTAGAAAATGCAATTGTCCTCCAGAGAGCAACTGTGCCAAATCTGGAAATTAAATTCATTAAATGAAGTGTGAGAGAAAAAGCTTTGATTCTGCTTCAGCTGCAAAGCATTTTCCAGATGCAGTTTGGTGATGACACTCCATGGGAATTCTGGCGAACGGAGCAGCCGTTTTACATCAGTCATAATAACCACCTTCTTCAACTGTGTAAAACACTGACAGGGCCTACGCCTATATACAGGTGTAGTAATGTTCATCAAATCTGTATCATCTCCTTAACAGGCAACAGTGCTAACATCTGAGAACAAAGAGAAATGTTTTTCATTGTAACAGAGGCAGCACCCAGAATTTCAGCAGCTGAAAGGCAGCGCCCAAGCTTCATTCACCTGCACAGATGCACACCACTGTCAACTAAATCACAGCAGCCATGTGCTGTCTCATTAGCTCTGAGAAATAAAGCATCTTACTGGTGTGTCATTCGAAGGACTATGAAGACCCGTAGAGAATTTTGCTAATGCGCGGCTTCTGCACTAAAGCCACGTCAGTGTTGTACCTTCTTTTCACAACACCCGACGAAAGGGGGATCAAGCAGCACGAATGGGACAACAGTCCACCCTCCGCCGCCCCGCCCGCCAACGGTCGCTGCGCGCGCGGCCGCCCACCCCACTGTTGCCGCTGCTCGGCGGGAGGCGGCAGCCAATCAGGAGGCGGGGAGATATATTTGTTGCTGTTGCTACCGGCGCTCTGGGGTGGGCGGCCAATGGGAAGAGCGCCTCTCCTCAGCGGCCGTACTGGGCGGTTCAAGGGCAGGAGAGCTCTCTTGGGAGGCAAGAGCGGGAAAAGGGTGCAGAGTAGCGCAGAGGTAGTGCATCTTGCCTTTCTCTCCGTGCGCAGCAGCGCCGGTTCACCCAGGGCCCGATTGTTAAAGGAGACGAGGTCAGCAGGGCTGTGAACACAAAGCAGACAACAAGAAAACGGCAGCCCAAGGGAGAGTGGGGGGAGCAAACGCTGGGTGCCCCAGGGCTACGACCTCACCGTACCCAATTGTGGGGTTCACAACGCTGTGTGCGAATAACAAAGGTTTTCCTCCTTTTCAGTTGAGTTTCACGTGCCTTCATGATGTAATGAAGGACTGAGACCTGACCAGTGCTATAGGTACTACAGGTACTGCCACAGAATCAGTAACTTGGTATTTTTCACATCTTCAGAAAAGCTTCAGACTACTCCGGTGGAATCATAACAATCTACACTGTACCTTCAGTTTCTTAGATCCTTTGCAAAATTCTTAGCTACAAAGCTCATTTTAGTAAGCTTTACTATTTGAAAAGGCCCTCATCCTTCTGCCCCATTCTTTCTGTTCCTCATCTCCACATCAAACTCCTCATTCATTTAAAATATAAAGAAAACCAGGAAAGAATGAGGTTTTTGCCGGAGAAGTGCAGACCACATTGGGCATCTCTGCAGGTGGGTCACATTTGTCCCCTCCTTACAATTCCACACTGCCTGGAACATGTCACTGCTTCATGGGTCACCAACCAGATCCTGCAGGACATGAAGCTTTGATCCCCTCCTGTCTTTCATCACATATGGTCTTCAATGCAGTTTCTCACTGTGGAAGAGCTCCATCAGGCAGAGGTACAGAGGCACAGGACAGTGGGATGGGAGGGAATGTCAGTGGTGAGCACTGTGCACGAAGAGACAGTCTTTTTCCTCCTCTTAAGTTCAGGTAGATTAATCCACCTGTACAAGGTGTGGGTGTAAAAATGGCAAGCACAATCTGTGCACAGTTCTTCATTCAGAGAATCCCCTTCTTTTTGCCCAAGGCACTGGCTCTGTAGAAAAATAAGTAAACAGTGGAGGGCAAAACCAGCATAAAGTAATTAATGAAGATGGGAATGATCACTTGGAGAAGGCAGTTCTGTTCAGGAAGTGAAAGAAATGTCTCCAAAATGAGTTAGCTTTTTTTTTTTTTTTTAAACTCTCATTTTAATATGTCATGTGACCCACAAAGAACAAACTGAAAGTTTGTGGTATAGGGTGTATACATCTGCACCACTGTGGTTCAGACACAGGAAATAAACATCTGCTTAACCCCACAGAAAGTCTAGGGAAAGTATATCCTACAAGACACAGAGCACCCAAGAAGCCTATCAAATGCTGTAAAATCATTTACTCATTCTGGCTCTTCATCTTCCTACAGCATGTATTAAAAAACATGCAAAAGCTGCTCTTCTGAATTCCCAAACTAGCTACTTATCACAAAGATTTGAAGATGTCACCTTTTGACGTCTGCAGACATCGCATGGTATCTTGTTCCCCAGCCCATATTGCACTGAGTGTCACGTTTCTTTACAATCACAAAATCAGTGCATAAATCCAAAATAGCAAGAGGAAAACTCTAGCTACAGAGACTGCATACTTGGGAAATCTTAGAAAAGGCTTATTCATTATTAATGCCCAAAGCTTCCCTCCTCATCTGGCTCCCATTATGGCTGGTAAAAAGGCCACTTTCCAAGATACAGATCTTTATATTGATGCTTTCAAAGGCTCAAAAGAGGTTCTGTTACTGCCCTCAGAGCTGCAGCCACTCCCCATAATGAGGCCAGCAGATAGACTCCTGCTTTTCAAAATCTCTTTCAAAAAGGTTTTCTCCAGCAGCTTACTATTGCAAGAGAAATGGAAATGCATGCTAATTCACTGGTTGAAGCAAAAAAAAAAAAAAAAAAAAAAAAAAAGCTTGAAGCCAGAAAATATACTTGACAAACAGTTCACTCTATGGTTTAGATAGGGCTTTCTTAGGTCCTATTTTTAAGTAACTTTTCATTCATGGATGTGCTCCCATCCCGTTGAAAGCAGTAAATTTCTGGGTTTAATTCTCTACCTCCTTAATAGCAAAAGAAAGCATACAGACTGAGATCATGGAAGGGAAGTTAATTCTTTTATCATTTCCTATAATACCACTATTCTGCAAACTACTCTCAGCCATCTCAGAACACTGCAAAATCTCCTCAGCAACACCAAACTTGGAAATGAAAATGACATGAAAGATTTGACCAGGTTTCAGAGAGCTGAGTTAAATTCCCCAGAACCTTCCAGAAAGGGAGTGCCCTCAGCCACCTTACTGTCATCTTCTTTTCACAGCACTAGGTGAACCCTCTGCTGCTCAAAATGTAAATGAGACTTTGGACCAACGGATCTGTGTAGATCCAATTGTAGATCCAATTTTTTAGTAAAATCAGATATGCAGTAAAATCTGATAAGCAATCCAAGTAGCAAAACCAACAAAAGCTATCCTCCTAGCATCTGCTCAGTGCTACCTTGAGAATGCCACGCCTACAGCGAGTTGGATTTTAAAGATATGCTTAGATATGAGTCACACAACATATGATGTGAGACTTCACGTCTCCTAGGAGAGTACTACAGCCAGATGGCATGTGTGTCTGAGCTCCCTTCTAGGAACATTAGGCATGTTCTCTTACCTGGCTCTGTCCCAGGGTTCGGCTTTCTCCTATGCAGGGTGCAGAAACAGGTGGGTACTGAGGACTGCCGACCACAGTCTGTCTGGGACTGGAAGAAAAGGTGATTTACAAATGCATTTGTATTTATGCCATTTACTGTAGTCTTGCAAGAGGACAAGAGGGGCTGCTGAGTGTTTTGTTGACTACAGACCTTTGTCATTTATTTAAATTGTTAAGGGCTGAAAAAACAGATTCTGCACAGGGAAGACTAGCCTAACCAGAAGCAGTATATAGGACCACATTGTCATTTGCAACTTGCCTTATGCCCCCAGAACACTCTCCATAACAAAATGTCTTTCTCTTGGAACATATTTTGAAAACAGTGATCTTCATAGTCAAAACACACAAAGGTAGCTTTAAACACAGTTAACAACACACATTAACTGCAATTCTACTACAGCCTTTCAAACCTGTCAGACAAAGTTCAGGGACGTGGCTTCCCCATCCAACCTCTGTGGGGGCTCTGCCAACGTCTGGAAAAAGGTCACAGCACACAGGCACCAGGCGAAGTAGGAGACACGGGGTACTCCATGATGGAGTGCTCTCTCCATCACCAAAAGTATCTGTATTCCAACAACACTGCCCTTACCACTGCCAGACCCAAGGTGTCGTCTAACCGAAGTTAGGAAAGAAGCAAAAGAAAAGGTTGTTTCTTGTCAAGTTGCCCTTCCTTGGAACTCCCTCCCGGGTTTCAGCAGTCAGCCTTGGGACTGCTCTGCTGGAGCTTGCATTTTGCTCATTTTCATCATGCTGCAGTCACATTTAGTAATAACAAATGGGCTCAGCCCCTACCCTCATCAATCCGTCTCATTCTTTTTTATTGCTCACGTACATTTTTAACATGCACTTAACAATAATAATACCCTTTGCAACAAATCCTATGTTTTAATTATACCAAAAAGTGCTAAAAAGTAGCCTGCTTTAGCAGATTGTAGACTCACTGCCTGCCAGTGTCATGGGCACAGGGCTATCGCAGGGAAGGGCCTAATGGCTGGAGGTTTCCTACTGTTCTGAGCTGGCATCCCCAGAAGCACAGGAAGAAGCAGTAAGCTGCTATCAACATGCTGACACCAGTATTTTCTAAATCAATTTGCTGGCTCATAAACGCAGTTTGTGGTGCTCCATGGAGTTCAGTGTGCTTTTCTGCTTGAAATGTGATGCACAGGAGAGCTATATTCTGCGTGAAGCATTAGCTGAGCTACATTCCACCTGTCCTGACCAGAAGAGTAAAGGAGATACACCACCACTCTGTGAATGCAGGCATCTGCTGGGTGTCCCACAGGGACTTCCAGTCCAGTAGCTGGATAAAACTTTCCCATCAGGCAGCAGGAGCAGATGGAGACACTCAGCTCCCAGCCCAGCTCCTTCTCACACTCCCACCTCACAGAGCCCTGTAGAGCATAAGAGGTTTGGATGCAGCCCAAGTGCGTAGGACTGGCTGTAAAAAGATCATAAAAGAAATAAACTGAAATTGGTCTAATAAGCTTTCGGGCCAAGTCCTTTCCAGGTGAGCACTTTTAAAATAAGATGAGCAGATTAAGGTTCCTTTGGCTGACTTCTAGCTCTACCCCTGCACTTAGGAAGCAGACAGACAGGCACTGGCAAGACAGTAACAGTGACATTAGATGTCTACCCCAGGTGGGTGACCTTGGATAAATATTTCCTTCTTTGTGTTTTATCTGCGTAGCAGGGATAGTTTCTCTGCCCCATCTTTCTAGGGTAACAACACTCATCTTCCTCAGTTTCTCAGTGTAAGCCGTTGACTTCTTCCTAAGTCCCCAGATGAGAGATGCTCATCACAACATTACTGCTCAAGATAACTGGGATGACACCATACTCTAATGGGGCCCTGCCTGCTAACCAAATGATCCTTGCTCGCTGCCCATCACTGAGCAGAGATCTCACCGAAGACTTCCCACCCAAGGTCTCCTGGCTCTCTAGAAAGAGGCTGCAAAAAGGCCTGGATGAAATTGCAGCCTAAGGCTCAGTCACTTCTGAAGAGACTGATGTTCAATAGCATTCATGGTATTATGGGGAGCTCAGAGTTTGGGGGCATATGGACCAGGCCACCAAGCTAAAAAGGCATTACCAGGAGTTCAGATAGCTGTATCCTCACTAGAAGGTAGCTGTGAAGCAGCAGGTCGTGCCCCTGCTAGGAGCACAATAAACGGTGTGTGGATTTCTGGCACTGCTGACATACCCAACAAGGAGACATTCACCATAGGTTTCTTCTAGTGCTGGAACGCATTTTAAAAATAAACATGAGATCGCTGTAGAGTCAGAACATGCAATTTTAAATCTAGCCAAAATATTGCCAGCAATTCCTTACTCATCATTCATGACCCTCAGCCACAGTTCAAAACTGCCAATCCCAAAACACAGACTGTTTTAGATTAAATACAGGCCCTACAAACCTAGTGCGCAGGCTCAGCTCTCTCTAAGATCTGTATAAGTTATGATTTCCAGTAAAAAAAAACAAACCAGGCAAGTAGCTTACAAGTCAAACCTGCTTTAGAGAGGGGTACATATCTTCTCTGATGATGCTGGCCCTGAATCCCATTTGTACCAACCACACTGTGAAGCACACATATGCTTATACAGTATGTCCCATTTTCAGTGCACAGATAAAAATATCCGCAAATTCTGATGAGGACAAGCAGAAAGCCAGATACATTACCACACTTTCTGCAACTCTCTTCAACAGGGAAATCAGGACAATGCTTTTGAGAAGCCTTGTGCTTTCCACTCCCTTTATGTGCTGGGAGGAATAGCTTCCAGGGTCCCTAGATGTCCTTCTCCAAGGGCAAAGCTTTCAGCTCCTAAATTCTGACTGCCAAATGATTCTTCCTGAACTGGCCTCAAAATAACCGTCCTGAGGGACTCTGCTCAAGGGAGCTGTGACACCTTCTGAAATACATGTTACTATTAAACACAATTACAAATAACATGACTTCAACCTCTGACCCAGCTAGTCTTCCTCTCCTTGCTGCAAATTCACTAGGGGCTGCGTGAACAGCAGCTACAGCAGTCAATAGACCTACAGCAAAAGCAGGTGTTATGCATCCTATCAAGGCTATTCTAAAGAAAAGGGACAAGAAAAAATATGGTGTAAATGCCGAACAAGACCGGATAGGATGGAAAGAGAAAGCAGAAGTGAGAAAGTGTTGAAGACAAGCACTATGTATCCAGCCTCTACTCAGTTAGCACTTGTCTTATGAACTTATAAAGGTTTTAAAAGCCAGAAGCCTGTCAAGTGACAAAGTGAGCAGACAGCACCTGAATGGTGATTGAAACCCCTTCAGGGCAATAGTTTGGGTGCAGTTTTACTAACCTTCTGTTACAGGAATCCACATGAGACTGTGGTGCTAGAAGGGACCTGCCACATAGTTACATATCACCTGGGAAGGTAAGGGACCTGCAAGAGCACAGGGCAAAGTTATTCAGCTAGGGGCAGGCACCAACACTGCTTGCTGCTTCTCTGGACTGGAGGATGGCAGAGTTGAAGTGGGTTCCTGGTTCCATCACAGCCTCAGTGACAAAAGCTACAGGTTGTTCAGTGATGTGAAGGGTCAGTGAGGCCTGGCTTGTCCTCACTTCACAGAGTGCAGTGATCTGAGTAAAGCTGTAGTAAATCAGACATACTACTCTGCTGAAGAGGGGGATCCCCCTGGCTAAACCTGTCTTCAGTAGGTGGCAGATTAACTACTAGATGTGCCAGTTTCCTGAAGCTGGGCATGGACCGTTCCCATCCGTGGAGCCAAGGCTTCCCAAGTGATATCCTTTGGGAACTGAAATGCAAGACAGTTCCATGCATAAGCTTAAGGGTTACTTCATCTCTGAACTGTTACTGCAAATACATTTCCATACATCACCTGGATTCCAACATCTTTAAATGCATTGCTTCAGGAGACTTATCCAGGTCTGCAGCTGATTGCTCCCACCCTGGGTCACAAGGAACGAGGGCTGTCTCCATCAGAAGGTCCACTTGAATGGTGCAAACCAGGCAGGCGAAGGGACATCAACAGTTACTCCAAAAAGCAATTCAACAACAGTGTATTTTGCCAAATGCAGCAAAACCCTCATTTTACCCCATGACTGAAGTTTGTCAAGGCTCTGTGAAGGAGCACAAGAATGGGTTTTACAGGAATTGACTGGAGCTCAGAATGACATACCTGCATTATAATAATCCTCTTCACATTTTAAGGAAAAGGTTTATGAGCTATTATTGTGCTCCTTTAGACCATCAGTATGTGCTGCCTTTGAAAGGCAGTCTGCATCCAATCCAGCACTGCGAAGGCTACAAGAAAGACAGAAGCAATGTGAAAATGGCCAGGCAGGTAGAAGGCAAGGTGCTACAGTAGGGATGCACTGGATCCCTGCTGTATGTCAAAAGAAGCAGGTGCCAACTTTTCCACTACATGAACACTGGCATCTCTTTCATCCTCTTCAATAGAGGATAGGAAATGCTGATAACAGTGGTGATCACTGAGACCAGAGATGAAATAGCAAGTTGTGAATGATCACTAGCCATTGTGACTGATGCACAGAGTGCAAAAACAGCATTTTTTTCCCCAGATCAGTCTCTTAAGTTCACATCCTGACCCCCAAAACAGAGCTAAAACCTACTGCCTGTCATACATTTGCTTCCATTTGGTGCCCTTCTGACACTGGCATATCTTTTCACCTATCCCTGCACAATCCTTGTCAGTACTTGCTCCTCCTGCAGGAGGGACAGCCTCTAGTCAAGAGGTGAGGAACTCCACTGACACAGAGTCCTCCAGCACCCACTCTCTTCCCTTCTATCCTTCTCTTTCCAGGGGAGGTTTTCAGCTTTCTGGGCCACATCCCAAGCCCATCAGCAAAAGACAAACCTGCAGTTTGTGGAACATAGGATCCTTTATATCCAGCTGTTCCATTGTGTGGTCAAAGCACCCTCCGGGCATGAGTTGATGAGCTTCTCCATATAAAGATGGTGGGATTTTTGACATCGTCAATAATTTGCAAACCAGTTATAGAGCTGAGCAGGCTGCAGGTTCACGTCCTGAGCCAATCCCTCCTGCAAACCCAGGTGCAGGGAGGAGCAGGGGAAAAAGAACAAGTAAAACAATCAAGTCTTTCCCTTCAGTTCCAAAGGCAGCGAGGAAAAAAGCTTTCAGACCCACCAGAGACATTTGTTCACTGTCTCCAATAAATCTGTGTGGATTCCATTAAGGAGATTGATTTATAAATGCAAAAACAGTTGGCAGAAAACAGATTTTACCCTGCTCCCCTAGGCAATTTGTTTGCTAAAGGAAACCATTTACTGTTATTTTATATGGCTATATTTAAATACGCAACATACTGCATGAAACCTCAATGCATGCTCTTCCCATAGAATGACAGCTTCACATCACCAACATAACGCTCATGGCACAAGCACTAATGCACTCACCACACCAAGGAGCTAGCTCCCACTGACCCTGAGCAAACATCCGTATTGCATTCACAGAAAAACTTCTGCTGTATTAAACTACATAAACTGAATAATGAGATAGCATAAATGAAGAATGCTTTTGGGAAATACAGGCACAAGCTGTTAACATACCCTGACCTTTTAGGACTTTTAGTACCTCTTTATGCACAACCTCATTAGGCTCTCAATTCTATTTTTTCTTGTTGTTGATGACATTGTGTTTTGTCTGTTTGTTTCTTGTTTAAATGGAACTTTGAAAGTTACTCCTGCTTTATGAAAAGAAACAAACCATCTCCACACTATGGGCCTTTTTCCCAGGCCATCTCATCTTATATGAGAAGGGAATGGGAAAAACTGAGCACCATGGAGACAGACTTCAAAGCTTTTACTTTTTATTCACAGGTCACTTTCATTACAAATTTGTCTGCATCCAGATAAGGTAGATACATACTTACATCAACAGTCTTCCCCCCCACCCCCCAAATTCTGTGAGTTTAATGTGATAGGTCTGTATAAAATGTCCTAGTGAGGAAAATGCAATTGCATACAGCCTACGACCCAATCAAGTCAGAACTGGTTATCACCACAATACAGCCCTTGTGAGTGAAGGTTGTTTTCCTGCCTACATTCAACCCCCCCCAAAAACCAGACCTGTTAAAGGCCCAACAAAGAACTTATATTCCCTTGATCTTTTTGTTCAAAGCAAGCGAAATCACTCAGCATAATTTTTCTTTTATTTCTTTAAATTAATTTATTTATTTTAAGAAAACTTTTAGGGAATGATCAAATGTGGGCTATCCCAGCACAAGAAGGGCTTCTGAGGACAGATTTATGAGATCAATTACAGACCTTTGATCACAGAACACTGTTCTGTGGCACAGCTGCCAGTGTACTTAGTCCGAATATTTCCTATTCCTCTCACCTTTGAGACAAAGGGCAGGAGGTAGAGGATTCCTGTGCACACAAGAGATGGAAATAAGGATATGTGTATATAACAGAACACGAGATCAAGATGGACTCCAGTAGATTCAAGTAAAGTTTTCCTACGCTGCCACATAGAGTCAAATCACCAAGAAAAACCTAGAGCCAAGTCGCCATCCTGAGACATGAGAAAAGTCTCTGAATCCCAATCCCCTGCACCTAACTACAGCAGACAAACAGCTTTGGTTCCCCCACACCTTGGTACATCCTCCTGCAACAAAATCTCTGCATTGGTGTCAGAAAATCTTCATGGTGTTTCTCTATAAGCCTCCAGTAGTGAGTGAATCTCATGCCAAAGCTGCACCAGCTCCTCCTCCTCTGCCCTGCAACACCGAATGGAAATGTTGTGCTATCGTGCTCAGTTGACTTCCCAGAGTTACACTACGCCCCTTGGCTGACTACAGCAGCATCTGCCTGCAGCACAGGCCTTTGTTTCAGGACAACCACTGCACACACATCACCTTCCACTACACCAGCAGGAAATGCTTCACTCACTGCAGTTTGTTCTAACCCTAACAACTTAAACCCCTATTTTTGTCTCCATGAAGCAAAGGAGAACACGTCTGTACCTCCAGGAGTACACAGGCTGTGTTGCACTGTCCCTTTGGGATGGGGACAAGCACACAAGCTCAGACAACATGGACGTTAGTGAGAAAATGCATCCTCTGCCTGGAGCCCACCACAGACCCAGCCAGCTGCTCCAGAGCAGGAGGCGAGCCCTGCAGCTCCCAGCAGAGCTGTGCTGCTCTTTCCAGCAGCAGATCCTTGGATTTGTTTCTTTTCAGCATGGCCAGGAACCGCTTCATGCTTGGGCCCCACAGAAAACCTTTTCTAGGAAGTGAAGAAAGTTACGGTTAGATAAAAACAAATCTATTTTTAGTTCCTATGGTATGGAGAAAAAAAGCAGCTTAACACCCACCACTTGCAGCTTCCGACTACTACAACACTAAGCACAGAGACAAAGAGCCAAGAAAGGCACTACTCTCCCAGGCACAGCAGGACGGACAGGCCAGGCAGCCAGCACAGCACTGGGTCTGCTTCCCCATCTCCCTGGGGACACCTCCAGGTGTCAGCATGGGACAGCACCACGCTGTACTTTCCTCCCACCACAGCCCCACTACCTGCAGCTCGTTACCTGTCTGCCCAGCTGCCTGCCCAGCCTGGAGGGATCTCCCCCTGCCTCGCAGGTGTGAACTTCTGCTGGGCTCTGCATGCTCTCAGCATTCCTCCCTTCCCTCCCCCTTGCCCCAGCACTTGTTCTGCCAAAGAGACTGCACGCACAATCCCTTCAGAGTAAGGCTGCGGTAGAAGAGATAAGTTACTGTTATAGCATAGTATTTTAAGATATTAAAGGGGATCAGACATGCACTGTTAACTTTAACACGCTTAAGTGAGCTGAATGAGCACACAGCTCAAACTCATCCTTCCTAGATGGGTCCCACCTACTAACAGGTGAGTAGCACCAAATATACAACAGAAACATATAATCATTTGAAGGACCCTCAAAGGCCATCTGTTTCCACTGCCTGCAGTGCGCAGGGACACCCACAGCTCCATTAGTGCTCACAACCCCATCCCCTGACCGTGGGTGTCTGCAGGGATGGGGCACCACCACCTCTCTGGGCACCCTGTGCAGTGCCTCACCACCCTTATTGTAAACAACTTCTTCCTTATATCCAATCTAAATCTCCCCCTCTTTTAGTTTGAAACCACTTCTCATCCTATCACACAGACCCTGCTAAAGGCTCTGTTGCTTCTTTCTTACAGAGAACCCTTTAGATACTGAAGTGCCGCTCTCAGCTCCCCCTGGAGCCTTCACCTCTCCATGCTGCACAGCCCCAGCTCAGCCTGTCCTCACAGAGAGGTGTTCCATCCTTTGGAAGATTCTTGTGGCCCTCCTCTGGATGCACCCGAACACACTGATGTTTCTCCTGTGCTGAGGACTCCAGGTGAGGGCTCACAGTGCTGAGTAGAGCTTAGAGGACCATCAGCTTTAGGGACAGAACTGCAGCATCAGCTCTGAGAAGCAGTGAGAAGGCACCAGCCCTCCACTGCCTTCAGTGCAGTGAGCACAGAGAACAGGAACTGCCACCCACGCAGGGTCCTGCACCCACCAGCCTGTGCCCACTTCTACTCACTGTGTGCTGCCTTCCACTTGCATGGACAGTGACTGTGTACTGGAATGCAGGCATCTCCAGTTCAGTGCATACAGACTTATCCTAACAATCTGATTCCTCCTTGTCCTCCCATCAGCAGCTTCGTGTGGTGAGTGCCCCTGAGTTCTCTGCAGGGTGGATGCTGGCCCTGCAGGGCAGCAGCAGGCTGTATGCTCCAACTGTGTGCCACTGCTCTGGCTGCTGGGCTCTGACCATGCTGCACGCAAGCTGCAGCATCTCCTTTGGTGACACTCTCTTTTACTTCCTGTTTTTGTATTGCTGTCTGGAGTTACAACAAAACATCAGGTCACTCAATTTTCAGCATTTTTACTTAATTACACATGTGAAATTTAACAGTCATCTCTCACACTTTATAATACATACTCACACAACTAGGTACACCTCAAAAGGAGACTGCAGCCTGCCATGGCAGGCAAACAGCACCGACCACTTCCAGTGCCCATTAGCTGCCCCCATCATTCTGTGCTGAATGGAACTGCCCTTGAAGACCATTCGCACTCTCCTTGCTCTACCTCTGCTCTAACCAAAGTTCTGGCAACTGAGGACTGCAGCAACTTGATACCAAGTGGAGGTCAGGTGACTGGTATGGGGAAGCCAAGAGCTCAGGCTCTTTTCTCAAGGGCTTAATCAAATTCAGTTGAATATCAACAGCTATATTGATCAGGTCCCCTTGGAGCTACAGGATGAAACCACCTGAGGGGGTCTTTTCCAGTCATTCTCTTCCTCTGCTTCCTTGCCACAAGGTAGAGCTTTCTCCTTATGAGACAAAGCCCTATCTCACGGAGCACTGGCATGCATCTTATCCAGGCAGTCGGTCCAGAAGAGCACGAGCCGGCTGTCTTTGTTCCAGCAGAAGTCTGTGAAGTCTTTCAGCAGCCGATCAGCAAACTTCTCATCCCCGGTGGCGCTGGACCGCCATGTTTTGGTCAGCATGGTGTTGTAGGCCCAGTTGTAGCCAATGCGCTCCTCACAGAACATGTTCTGGGTGGTGGAACTGGTGGAGTTGCGCCGGCGTCGCTGGTGCCCACAGGAAAATTTCCGCTTGGAATATGGCAGCTGCAAAAACACTGTCCCTGAGGGAAACAGACAGGACATTAGCCTCAGGCAGACCTAAGTCCCTATAACTATTAGCTGACTTACTGAGTTTCCGTTAATTGCCTTCTGGCAAGGTAAAACAGAATATACTTTTCTTCCTTTGCTTTTACACACTACTTCTTCCTGCAAACTGCAGCACTGGGAAAGAGCACTTAGTCTTGCTTTCTCTTGCTAGAAAGAGTAGGCCCTGATCCACCTTTCTAACCTTACATAAATTCCCACTGTCTTCTGCAGTCTTCCTAAAGCTCTTCTACTGTCATTGCCTTCACATTCTAGCAGCCCTTTTGAACACGTTATTTCATTGCAATACGCCATGCATGGAGCTTAGTTAAAAGTGCTGATAGAACTAATATTTATGAAGTGGATCCTAAATACTCGATCCATCTCCCACACAGTGCATACAGGTAGAGACATCTACAACTGACCCTAAGCCTGAGAGCCCAGCATTGACTTCTCCCAGTTCCTTTCCCTTCTAGCTGCTACATACACATTTGTTTATTCTGCACTTAGAATGAGCTCTGCCTTATTTCTTATTATTTCTCCACCTCCTGGAAATAAAAAGTTTCAGAGACACTATAAAGTGAGATTTCAAACCAGGGCCATTCATTAGCAGCAACACTTTGTACTTCTCATACCATCTTGCCAGTTTTTCTGGTTTGTGTTGGCTGATGCAGCTGCCTGCCATCTGACTAGGGACATAATGAGGACAAATGTCACTGACAAAACACAAAGCGCATGGCAAATGGTTCTTCTGTTTATGATGCCTCCTCCTTGCCTCCAGTGCCTGCCAAGTATTGCTCACCTGTGACATGGATATACTGAGGCTTGTTCTCAGCTGGAAAGTTGAATGCAGAAGCCGAGTACTTATCCTGCACAAATCCAAATCTGGAGAAACAGACACCAGAGAAATAAAAAACTAGCAAACCACTCCAGCTATAATTCTGTCAGCCCAAGGCAGGGGCACAAAGGAAAACCTTCCACTATCACAAATGCTTCCTCCTTCTATAGTCTGAAGGCAAGGGGTAATGGGATAGAGTGTTGAGCTTCTCCAAATGCTGTCTGCTCTTGCTAGGCATGTGTGAAAAACTACAGCTCCACACTGATATTTGTCCTACCCCATGCAGAACCAAGGGTCTGCAAATCAGTTCAGGAGGGCACTGAGCAGTATCTGACTAAATGAACTAGTTACTAACAAAGTAGGGGAGTCAAGAAAGACAGTCAAGCTGTAACATGGCTTTGTTTGTGCTGGGCAACTGTCATGGTTTTGTAATTTTTACTATTAGTATTCCACATCATGACATCATGTGGAGCACAGAGAAGGAGAACCACACGTCCCAGAGGACCTCATGGTCAGAGAGGAAAATACGTCACAGAAGTGACGCTTGCTCTTTCTCTCTCTCACTGCCTGGTAGCAGGTGTGGGCATGCTTCCAAGCTGTGTGCCTTCAATTTCAAAGTAGGCTTCTCAGTTTTCAGAAACCTCTCTCTCTCTTATTTTACTCAATTTATTAGCCTCAATTTCAATTAGATTGTATTATAGTGTGTTATCTTGCACTTCAATATCATAGTTAGTAAAACAAGTTTTCCTCCTTAGATTGTTGCCGCTGCTGTTTGTTTCCTTGAGGCCAGTCCCATCTCCCTACCCCTTTCCCCCTTCCCATTTTTGGGGGCCGGGGGGGCCCACAGCAACATTTCACATGGAACTTAGTGCTCACCTTACTATGCTAATGAAAGCATATTTCCAAGATCAAGTCCATTCCAAAAGGCAGTCATTCTACCATGAAAAAAGACCCTGCCAGCAGCACTGTGAAACAAGCTGGCAGTTCAAGCACACAAATACAGAAAGTTTATAGCAATTCCTTCTTAAGAGGGCCCAACTTCCTGTGTACAGCTCATATCCCACACCTCTGCTTATTGTTAATTATTGGTTGCCATCCAGATCAACACTGTTAGTACACATGAAGGAAATAACTGCCCCTACTCACAGAGAAATGTATTTGCAGTTTGCCTTCAAGTTCAGTGCAACAGCACTTTCCAAAGCCAATGCCCTCCCACAGCAAGAGCACGGCCTGCCAGTGACAGGATGAAACACCACCTACCTGCCCCTTGCACCCACAGGGGCACTTCCAGACATTCTAGTTACATTTTAATCTCAAAACTGCCAAGCAGACTGCAGAGAGGGCAGACTGCACAGAACTCAAGTCACACATGGGTGGTTGTTCACTGTAGGTCTTCATCCTACATTCTCCGAGGAGGTGTGAACATTTCAGTCATTCTACTCTGTACAAACCTGTATGCTATTGCTTCCTGCAGAAGATGCATACGGTCCCAGTATGTTTCTGGTTCAAAGCCTGAAGCAAACAAAAAGGTTATTAGTAAAGCCACTTCCTTTCCTTCTCAAACTACAGCTTTCCTCAGAACACCTCTGTGCGCTTTGGTTTTTCTAGCAACTTCTTTTAATCCCACTGCTTTCTGTCAGCCGTCCCTTGAATGCCCACTTATTAGAGATATGCCTTGTATATGTCAACAGCAGATTCATCCCTGAATTTAGCTTTTGCATCTCCAGAGATGAAGGAAAGAATCATAACAGGTGTGTGGGAGGGCACAAGGAGAAGCATGGGCTGAAGACACAGTGCACTGAGAATAGTTCAAAGTCAAGAGAAGCTACAGTGACATCACAGCAGATGGATTTGTCACTGACTGTTCCACATTTACACCTGGACATACAGTTATAAAGAATTAAAGGATTAATGAAAATAAATAAAACCTCATTATTTTTAACAGAGCCTTTTACTGATTGCCCTCTCTCACAATGCAGTGTTGCCTCTCTGTATGGGGACAGAACTCTTTGAGCTTCCACCTGAGGCCTGCCACAACAGCATCACATAGAAGGGCAAGGTCACACTACAGAACAGGAGATTGCAGTTTCTAGCTCCTAATCTCATATGCAAACACTCTTACCATGAATGTAACCGTGGCAACTATAAAGCGGGTTGTGAAAGCCTAATCTCACCAGCAAGGAGGATGAACAAATGCAGGACACAAATTCAGAGCAGCTCTGGGCAGGGTCTACCAGCAAAAAGGACTTTACTGTATAACAACACATCAGAGTAACTACTTGATATAGGCTCTGTGAGGGTATGCAACATTATGGCAACAGAGATCACCTAGAGGCAGCCCTTCCTGTGCCTGGGAACTTCCTGCTGCTGCCAGCTGCATATAATGTCTGTGCTCATCAGGCTGCCAGTGCCACTTCTGAGCACAGCTTCTCTGAGAGCAGCTGCTGAAACCCAAAACCAGGCCCTTCCTCCAGCTAACATGCATCTGGCTAACAAGGTTCTTCATGTCAGCTGTGTGTCATGAAGGACTGTATAGTTATTATCCAAGATTGTAACAAATAAATAACCAGAGGTTATAGGGGAACAACTCACCCACTCTGAGGCTCACGGCTAGGATGGATGCTCACCACAAGGAACTCCACACAGGAGCAATCACCAAAAGAGATGCTGCCTTAGTGGTGGTCAGCCCTTAAATGGGATCTAGGAGAGGTGGAGTCAAGCTCCACCCCTTCCGGGAGCACAGCTGAATTACCTTCACCTGTGCTCCCACAGCTGACCCATCACTTGCCTCAGATGGTTCAGGCTGTGACTAACAGTTTCCCATACACGGACCTACTTGCAGGAAAAAATATCAAGGAGTAGAACAAAGGAACAAACATCTCTTACCATCAAACAAGTGCTCACTACCCTCCTTCAGCAAGCAGTTAACGTTGAGTGGGATGAACAGCTGAGCTCGAAGCGGGTCTCCGTACAAGTAGCTGGGCAATGCAAAGGGGCCTTCCAGGACTGGAACCAGCAGGAATCCACAGGATGTGGCTTTCCGATGCCAACCCTGAACCTGAGAAAAAGATTGAAACAGTGAATCACATAGCATGTTGTGGGACATCAAGGTGCATAGGAGCAACTAATTCCCCCAAAATAGATAAGACAACTCAATTCTCCACTGGCACAGCTCGCTTTGCATGGCAGGCACACAAGTGTCCTTGCAAGCAGAGCAGTACAAGCACAAGGCTTTCCTTTTGTAAGTGCCACATCAATCAGAAAGCACTTTAAAATAGGACATTTTCCAGGAACTGATTCAGCCTACTTATCAGTGGCTAAGCACTGCTGCTTTACTGGAACAGTGCAATAGATTTTAAATAAAAGCAAAAACAATCACCTTGTGCTGTTTGGCCAGGTTGGGTGAAACCTGACACTAATAGTTTGAGTTTTAAAGAAGATAAAAAAAGAGGAAAAATCTAAACATGAAAAAAGTGACATACTGCTTGCATTTGCAATTCGAAATGTTCTCAGGAAGCTTTAGAAAACTAAAATGCACTGCTGAACAGTAAGATCCCATTGCCCAGAAAAGCCCTGACATAAAAGCAATTTCACTCCATTTTGTTTTATTTTTTTTAGGTTTGGGTTAAGAAGGAATGCAATACAAAACAGATTCCTTTCCAAAGACTCTGTTCAAGGCCTAAGGCTTGCTCAAGTAGGACTTAAAATACCACCTCCACCTGTACTGACCTCTGCATAGCACAAATGAAGCCCTCTAAAAGTAGAACACTGTCCTGCAGACATAGTGACTATGGATAGCATGATAAATGCTGACCAGGTGCAGCAATGCTCATGATCACCAGTAAAATTACCTATGGAAAAGATGGCAGATCCAACTCCCCATGTCTCCCCTAATACTTTCCATAAGCTTCACATGACAGACATGTCCCCAGCAGTATGAGGAATACAAAGGCCAGAAGGGCATTGCTGTGTCTACCTGGTACACAGAACTCTTACCATCTCAAAAAGAACAGCTGCAGTCACCGCCATCCAGTGTAATTTGATTTCAAAGGCAGCATTCAAGGAGAAATTGCCATGATAATAACAACTGCACCACTCCAGCCGGTCCGTGCGGTTATTCACATCCACGTCAAGCGTCACTGTCCGTTGCTCAGGCACTGTGGCAGCTACACAGCCAAGGAACAGGGGTGTATTTAAAAGATGTACTCAGGAGAAGAAGGGAAGTTGGATAAAAGAAAAAAAAAAAAACAAGACAAACAAGACAAACAAGATACTTGAAATGAATTTGCCCTCCCACTACTCTCCAAATGTTTTTGGGTTGCAGAATAGTCCCAGAATGCTGCCTATATAGATAAAAAGGCAAGAAAAAACATTACAAAAAATAAATCACAATATTGCTCAAATGAGGGGTCTGTGTCATAGAATTACCTTCCCAAGAAGTGAAAAGGCATTTCAGTTGCAATAAAGACACAGAATCAAGAGTCAAGAAGCTCATCAACAAGCAACTGGTGGCATCAGAGCAAACAGTGAGGCAGCCCCATCTCCTTCACAGCCACAGTTTGAGTTTAGTACCTCTGTGTGACCCCACCAGAAATCACATGGTGCTGCTGCACAGGGCAGGAGCATTCCAGGACTTTCTAGAGCCAAGGAAGATTATACATTAAACGTCTAAACATGTATCTTTAACCCCATATCAATAACCCAAATTACCACATGGCTAGAACCGTGCATACAGTGCTTTTCGTAAAAGCAAAAGTCAAGCCAGGACACATGCAGCAGCATTAGCATCACTGCAATACTCTGTGCTACTTTGCAGTGAGTGCTGGGACAGAGCCCAAGATCCACCTCCTCCTGTGCCCTACAGCCCAGCATCCTGATTTCTCAGGTATTGAGTAAAAGAGAAATGGAAGCAAAGAAAGTGGAAGTGACCTGTATGGTGTCATAAGGGGACTGCAAGGTCAGGGACAGAAACCAGATCACCTGAGTTTCAGTCCAAAGTTCTACTGTGAACCACTGCTGTCACTTTCAACTCTTCTTTGTAGAAGGGAATTATTTCACATTTCTATAAAATTAAATACTGACAGAAACTAAGGGCTGCAAAACTGGTGAAAAACTTGTGCTTTTTTTTCCCTTTCAGATTGATGCAGAAGAGATGGATACTGCTATTTTTTGCTTAAGTAGAGGCTCACACGCACTCTTTTATGAGGTCAACTTTTAAATGACCTCATCATTTAATGACTTAATGGCATTAAAAAAATGGTTCAAGTTGGTCCTGAAGGCAGATGGGAGAGCTCCCACCTCCACTTCTACTCTAAGTTGGCTGGACACAATTTTCAAGGTTAAAAGCAAATCTTTTATATTGTTCTTACTGCAGCTTAGGAACAGCTAAAAATAAAAATAAACGAAGAATGCAAGAATATCATCCAGTTTTGTTTTGTAAATAAAATCCACGTTTGTCTTTTCTGACAAATCCATGTGTCATTTCTGAGCTTGTCTGCTATAGTCAGACAGAGCAGCATCTTGGGATTCACATTTTCTTGCTCCTTTTCAATGGATTATCAACTTGCATTACAAGATTACAGTGTCAGTTTTGTAATGAAGTATGAATCCCATTCTGAATGTTGGAAAGCAAATCCCAAAAGCTATAAAGTGAAAGCAGCTTAGCTGGGCAGATGCCAGTTGTTAGCTAAGACGTCAGTTGTAACAGTACAGTCCAGTATGTCTGAACCAGCACACAGTGAAGAATGAGCTCCCTGCTCCCTTAGGCTGTTCCTTTTTCCAGATAACACAACCTCCCCATTACAGTTGGAGTCAGCCTCTCCACCTTGCCTGCCGCTGTAATTCATAGGAAGGCAGTCCAACCAGGTGAACTAACCGCAAAGACCTTACAAACAGATGTGAAATAACCATGTCACTCTGAATTTAGAAGCTTCAGATTAAAACCAGTTTAATTTTGATAGAATAAACATCCTGCCTTCCATAGACCTGATTTTAAGAGAACTCAGACCTGCTTCCCAATTGACTTGTTCTAGCAAATATTTAACTAAGGATTTATTGAGTGCATCACAGAGGAGCAGGCAGGTTATTCTCCAGTCACAGACTACACTACATATATGACTACAATGGCTAGTGCATGCATTGCTATAAATCGAAAGGGACAAGATTAAGTGTATCACAGGTCAGACTTCCACTGAGAAGGGAAACAGGATAATCACCGGGCAATAACAGGGAAACTGGAAGGTAAAAAGATTTTAGAGATCTGTGGAGCTCGTTCCAGAGCTCCCAATGTTTGCATGCAATTTCATATCACAGCCTGACATTTAGGGAAGGTGGGGAGGGGAAGAAACAAAAACCACAACCAAATCAAAGCCGAGAAAGGAACAAATGAAGTCACGTGGACCAGAGGTCATCCGTGTTTAGTAAAGCTCCTTGCCTCACATGAACTGGTAATATTTTTTGGGAACTCTCTTTAGAGAAACATCAGTTAAAACAGTTCCTTGGTAAGGAAAAAGTTCCACACTGGATTTTCCTCCAGGACACTATTTTTTCCTCAAACAACTATGTGAGCTATCTGGAGGTATTTTTCATTATTCCAAGGACTGAATGTTAGTTAAATAGCAGAATGGATATAATCACAACTGAAATGAATGTTACATAGGTGTATACTCCAACGCACACTGTGGGAATACACCAGCTGGTTCTTTGCCCACTTCCCCAGGTGCCAGCTTACTGAGTGTCAATTTTCTCATCTCACAAAAGATGACAGACATAGAAGAGTGAAGTGTTTTTTTGGTCTAAGTAGTGAGTAAGAGATCAAAGGAAGAACACAATCCAGCCCAAGCCCCTCCAGCCCTCACAATGCTCCCACATCAGCCTATGTTCAGGCTTTGGCTCAGGCAAATCCTTGAGCTAACGAGGTTGGGTACTGGCCAAAGCAAGAGATTTATCGTGTGACAAGGAAAAATACCCAACATATGTTGGCCTCGGGGAATTAACCATCAGTTCAGACTCGCATCCTTAACACTTTCCCACTTCTGATGCTGTTCCTCTTCCAATAAGGCTTTCAGAAATACACAAGCATGACTGTAACTTCAAATTTAGGAGATCCTGCATGAGCAATAAGAAGCTTCTCTTCAGAAGGTCAAACATATAAAACAGGAGAACAACAGAATTATCTTTTTATCCCTAATTAAGATGGACTTTTAAAAGGTGTATCTAAATAAATCTGAAGCCACAATTTCATTGCAGTGATTTCTCTGGTAATTTTAAACAGGGAAAGGGGAACAAAAGCAAGTGACTCAGGCTGGCCTGGAAATAAAGAGATGACAAAGCAACCAAGTCAAACATGTAACCAGTATGTTTCACGGGCTGTCAGTGGAAGCACTACACTTCACACATTACAAAATTTCACATATCATAATAATGTTGCTGAATGAGATACCATTATCTTTGATATGCAAGTCCTGCTGCTTCCACGCTGCAGAGGTAATTTGTAGTTGGGCCCCCAGGCTTTAATATAAGGAGTCTCCCTATAAACAATCCAGATTAGCCAAGAAGCCTTGAGCATGTAATCACAAAACTTTTCTAACGTATGTGGATCTTACTGGGACTCCTGCCATCAAGAAGCAATTCAACATGCCATTTCAGACACAGTTCAGTTGCTTTGTTATTTCACAACTTATCCATCACAGATTGAAAAGAGCTCCTCTGGATCCACAAGACAGGTTAGTGTTCTCCTTTGTGAGCTCTAGACGATGATGTTCAGTAACACAGAACTTTTTCATAACACTTTGTTTCAAAATAAATTCCGATACTCAGAAGCAAAAATTGCCCTGCCCAGCCAGTGAAACAAACCTCAGACATATGAGTTTACCTGAGACACACATGTAAGGCCAGCATGAAATCTGCAGCTTTATTGCTGGTCCACGTGGCATCATAACCTTGGCTGGCTGCTCTTCCCCCTTCAAACTATCCCTGTGAACTTCCCCAGCTGTCAACCTGTGCTGTGCATCTACCTAATAGTGCAGCTGCCTGGCTCCGTCCTCCGAAACTGCGGCTAAAGGAACTGTGCCTACTTGCATAGGAGGCTGGGCGGCTGGGCAGCCAGGGCAGGAAAAACACAGGGATTTCCGAGTGCAGGAGCTCTTCTGCCACAAACGCCACCTCAAACCATTTCCTCTGGAAGGCAGAGAAGTCATCCATGGCAGCTGTGTGCCACATGGCAGGCTGCTGCATGCCCACTGAACAAAAAGCAAGGGGAAGAACAGATGACCATTAGAAACAAGTGCTCAGGATCAAGAAAGAGTAGTAGTTTCTAAAAACGGGTAAGGAGAAAAAAATATTAGGTTATGTTGTCTACAGGTGTTTTTTTTCTTTTTAAACATTCCCAAAGTCTACATTTCCTTGACCCTCTTTAGGGCGGTGTTTTTGGTTGCTCCCAAAGTGCATTTCTGCAGCAACAACCATAATAATCAAATACAGCTAGCAATTATGCAAAGGAATAATGAGGAATGCCTTGTAACACAATTCTGACCTCGGTCAGGCTCTTTGTCCACAACAATCTTGTAGAAATAAAAGCCATAAATAAAGGTTCGTAAAGCTTCTCCGGATGCATGGACAATCAGCTGCTCTTCTAGCATTTTCTGAACAAAAAATAGAACAAAACAACACAATGGAAAAGAAGTCATTCTTTTATTCACAGAAAAGGTTATTAAAGAACAGTTGGAAATCAGTTTTCTCCCTGGCATCTTTTTGTCCAAATGTGTGCCTGTGGAGAATACCAGCAATATTCCCTCTCGATATTCAGTAAAGGTATCAATTATCTTCTGGGGAAATCGTATTTGACCTTTCCACAGATGTCTGCCTTCCTCCCTTACCATGCTCCGGATTTACAGATGGATTTATAGGGAGGTGAGAGTTCAAAAATGTTCTAGGTTCTCTGTTAATTGATGTGGGATTTCAGTAAAGGAATGAACTCCAAAACATTTCCAGCCATTGCCCAGACACAGTTCAATATGGAAGACAGATTCATGAACACAACCAGCATGTACTTCAGCATTCCTAAGACAGAGGACATTTGCTGATCATATGTGATCGATATACAAACAACTTCATTACCCAAACTAATTACTGCAAGACAAAAAAAACACCACACTGGCACTTCGTGGTTCCAACACAACGGAGAGTTCATGGTAACTAGTAGCTAAAGGGAGATTTATGCAGAACTATCACTACATATGAGTGGTACAATAATATATATTACTACTGAAGACCACACTGCTATTTTGTGATATGGAATCCTAAAAATTCAAAAATTCAAACTTTTCAAGAGAAAATGACTATTTGCTAAGATATAAATCAAGTAGCACTAGGGAATGCATATTTACTGTGATTTCCTTCACCAACTACCATCTACCATCTCAGAGGTGCAGAAAGTGTTGGTAAAAATTATTTTCAGTAGTGTCTTTGTGACTTCATGTTCTGTTGAACATTTTTCAGTATCTATCAAGAGTAGTATTTCAATAAGAAACAGGAATTATTGCAGTGCTTTACTCCACTATTCTACTGTCTTCAAAGAGTGGGGTATTTTTGGAACTCTCTGCTCCCTTAGGCAGTTCCCTTACCTGCATTATGTCAATTGCCATGGCTTGAGTTTGCACACCTTCCACATTATTTGCCAACCAGTGCACAACTTCTGCACTGATGAAACAGGATGGAGAGAGGCCCTTCTGCTCAGAGAGTAGTTGGATCCCTGTGCTGAAACACAGCAAGTCAAACACGTTAGCACAGCCTGCTCAACAATTGTTTAATTACTAAGACAAAAACAACTGTTGAGTGAAAAAAAAGGAGAAAGATAGGGGACAATAGGTGCACGATATCCCCGAAGTGGCATTTTGTTAGTTTTGGGTGATGAGACAGAGAGATGACATTGATGGCACTTCAGTGTTACTCCCACTGAGAATTCTCACTTCGGCAGGACTGGAACTCTAGTAATTGAAGTCTGTACTGCAGTGCTGGTACCTCAATGTCTCAAGTCCATTGCTTGGACAGACTGGAACTGAACAGCAAAAAGAAGCTGGAAAAATTCTTTCACATTTGACATGGGCCCTCCTGTAAGTGACTCCATGCCTCACATTCATTTACAAAACTTTGAGACAGATGTTGAGCATATTTGAATTAAACACTTACGTGGGATGTTTCATGGCTTCAAGAATTTCCATCAAGGTGGAAGAGGAAGTCAGAGAGCTTACTGAGCACTGCTGAGAGCTGTGAAGCAAAAAGACATATGTTCAAAAACCAGGACAGCTTGCTAGATTTCTTCCAATATGAGCACTTCAGAAAAATACTCACTTCTCTCCTGAACAATGACTTAATTATATTTATTTCGTTTTTCATTTTAACATGGACAACTAGAGCCTTTTCTCCCCGAGGCTGTCAGGTCATTGCTACAGTGACCCAGGTTCACACATGGGACGAAGCCATAGGACAGCAAATAGTCTGAAACTGGCTTTTTTCCTTTTTTTTTTTATTTTTTTATTTTTTAAAAAAACTTCAATATACAACTACAGGAAGCAGATGCTAACAGTTTCTTTTTTTTTTTTTTTTAAAAAAAAAGTTGCTTCCTCCCTGGTGTCTTTCCTCCAGGTCGGATCCTTTTGGATTTCTACAACCTACTCCACCCAATAAGGCCTGCAGGGCTCCCTTTGCTGAACAGGCAGAAGACAGATGCCAGTGATTTCAACTCAAAGCCTGGTCTTCTGCTAACAGATTTCAGACACAGAATGCCTTCACTTCAGGAAGAATGAAGCTCTTTTTGGAGGTGGAGCTGTGAGGCCTTGGTTCATTTAATTCTTGAAAACTGGGTTGCAAGGCTTATTTTTCATTACCGGTCTTTCTGCACATGGAATATGTGACAAGTGCCTTATAGTACTGACAGACACAGCATATCTTGTTCTCAGGTTCCTGTTTAAGTGCCTATTTCACAGCACCTGAAAGGGGAACATACTGCACAATCCACTGTGCAGCTCTACTGTGCTCCTCTTACCTGCCCTCTGCAGCACCAGCTGTGACATATCCTTGGTCTGTTGTGCTCTGGGAACTTCCCAAGCTCTGAGTGCTGCCCCTCTCGGCTGACTGCCCTGTGTTTATCAATGTACTAGCATCTGAGTTTCCAGGAACTGATTGATCTATAGAGACCTGCATGGAGTAATGACACATTCATTGGATTTATGATGTAACCTTTCCTCCGTTTCCTTTCTTCCCCTGCCCTCCCAATTTTCCTTCTCAGCTTAAGTTTGTTAATGACAAGCAGTATTATAAAGCTAGAACAAGCATACAGTGAAAGCATAAATGCAATCTTTCTTTTGTTATCACCACAGAGCTACTGACAAACATAAATTCCCCTGTGCTGGCATTCAACAGGGACCCTCATGAAGATGAGGATAGACAACTGTGTTGAAAGAACCACTGACAAATTAGTAATCCCCATCCCAATCTGACATTTTCAATTTCAGTGCGACTATAAACACGCAATGGACAGAAGAGGAAAATTAGTCACTACAAGAAAGTAGTAGGCAGTTAGAGAAAACATGTCCAACTCTCAGACAAAAATACGCAGATGTACTACACAGAATTCAAGTTTCATAATGCATGGAATCTGTTCATCTTCCTTTCTTTCTTAGGGCAGTATTGGAGGCTGGTTGGCACCCACCCACACCTGTGTCACTGAGACAACAAGAACACTTTCCTCCTGCAGGAACGCTTGCACTATTCCACGGTAGACTAAATAGTTCAAAAATTAACACAAAATCTTTTCAGAAAGAACATGAAAGATTCAGCAAAGTACAGGCTGTAACTGCCACCTGTCTTTACCACATATAGCTCAGGAAAGACATTATATAAAACTAGAAAAGTGGGGGAGAGGAATACAAACAGCAGAGTAACTGAGCAACTCAAATTAGTGTAAATATGAGGGCTGATCTGCCATGGTGAATCCACAGCACAAGTACAGCTAAAAATCACAAAGCTGGTAGTCTGACTTAGAGGTCTGACAGTGAGACCAGAATTCTTTATATAGTTTTCCATTTCTTCCATCCCAAGGATCTCTCATGCTGCAATGGCAGGTGTCCCTCTTTGAGCAGCCAGAAATGCAAATACTGACATGGAATCTACAGTCCCCACACTCAGCTAAAACCACTCTCCCTTCTCAGAGCTCATTTCAACCAGCAGTATTTTCTACTGTTACATTGTATTACTGCTAACTCTTAACTGCTGTTAGGAGTACAAACAGCTTCTGTCACAATGGCTCTTAAATCAAGACAAAAAACAGTATTTTCTGCCCTCAGTTGTTTAAGAACCCCAGGACACAACTTGATTTGGATCTCTCACAGTCAAAGATCACACAAGAAACGTAGCTGAGAATGGGGTAAGTAAGCTGTTGTCATTTTGTTTAGCAAGGGAAGTTGGAAAAGTAGTACTTAGTGAAACACAGAAAGAGAAGCTTCAGCAGTTGACGAGACAGTAATGCAAAGGACAGTAATGCAGGGCACACGAATATCCAAAGCACACCAAAAAATATTGAATGGTAGAAGGAAAAAGTCACATCCTCCACCAGCGGTCTTTTTAACACTCTGCATCTCTCAGCAAGCAGATCTGGAAACTAGCCAAGTTGCAAGCTCAAGGCAACCAATGCTCTCCATTGCCTCAGTCCAAAAGCCAGAGATAAGACCCCATTCAAAACTAACCTGTGAGAAGAAGGTTGAAGCTGAGCGAGGGCTGCGAACAAAATCCATAAAGAAGGCCCCATCCTGAAGGCATCAGAGGAAGTAGGCCCATTAATGGCAACAGGAACAAGGAGATGAAGCAAATACAAAGTTGTGCAAGAACAAAAATGACCACAGAGAGAAAGTAAGAGGAGACCGTAAATCCCAAATAGAGCCAGAACGTCAGGTGCAGCAGAATGCAGAGAATCAGAAGTTACACACACACGCTTGCTTTCCCTCTCTGTACCAAGACATTGCTCTTCCTCAGCACAGATGCTTTTCCAAAATTTTGAAAACCACATTGACCAGAATTCAAAACTGTGGCCTTTCCTCCATACTTTTATAAGAGAAAGACTTGAGCTCAGGAGTAAGTGGGTTTTCATCCCAAATGCAAAGTTAAACAGTGATACAGGAAACTGTAGAACATGTAATGACATATCCAGAGAAGGCCAGCTTTTTTCTGGTCTGTCAGTCATTCAAACAATACAGAGGGAGAGAGGCAAAGAAGCTCTTTCCAGGAAGCATACTGCTCCTATCAAATGCAGGTCTGGTATGGTGCAAAGAAAAGGGAAGAAAAATCCATCACAAAGATCTTCTAAATACTCTATTTAAAACTTCATGCAAAATCAAAACAGGCACCGCCTATGCTGTGCTCCCTACCTACTAACCAACCCCAAACGAATGTACCCCCTGCTGCTATTCAAAGACATGTCAAGATTCTCTTATCATAAAAGACAATGCAGTGGAACTTGACTACATTTTCATTCTCTATTTGCAATTCTTTATTCTGTGCCCTAGGTAAAATATTTTGCCTAGCTTGCAGTTAAGAGGATGTTTACCCCGGTACATGCAAATGAAACATTTTATGGTAAGAATCAGTACCAGGGTTACATGGCTGGCAATTTACACAGCACAGAGATAATGCCAAGCAATCTGTATCCATCAGGGCAAAGACTCAGGAAACAGATTCAGCAGCAGACCAACTTACTGCATTAAATAACTATGTATTGTGTAGTAAATGGTGGAAGTGACCTGTCAGTTCTGCTGTGAAATACTGAAGAGGTGGAGCCAATGGCTCAGTTTTCATCTGGAACAACTCAGGTGCTAATCTCAGCAAAGGACTTGCTCCTGTGGCTGCTGACAGAGTGCACAGCTGTGACAATTTGTCAGTACTTGGCCCGTAAGTCTACAGGCAGCAAACACATACCTGTACTGATGAACTCTAACAGGTCTGTATGTCCTGGACACACAAGGCACACATTCACTGATGCTTCCAAGTGCCCACACAGTTGCCAGATAAGGCTACCTATCCAGTGGAACTCTTCTGACAAGCATGACTCATCAATCTGCAGATCCCAACTGCTTTCCTCCAAGTTCCTATGTCTACATATTTATAGAAGTGTTTACTAGAAGAGTGTGAAAAAAGCGTTTTAATACAGCTACTTTTACAACCAGAGGAAATAACATCTGATCAATAGCTTTCGCTAATAGCAAAAGGCCTGGTATGTAACTTCTAGCACTATGATGCACCAGAACAGCCAGCCAGTGCTAAGAAACACGATTTTGTCTTTTTCCCTCCACAACGCATAACAACTCCACACACATTTTTCTGTGTCCTACATGAAATCTTCACCAGGTTCAGTGGTCGAAAGAAACATTCATCATTTCTATATTTAAAAAGGGAAGTTTGAGGATGATGATTTCCCAAAACAGCAGAAAAAAAATGCAAAGCATAAATTAGCATCTGGAGTTTTGTAAACGTGCCTCCGAAGCCAAGTTCTGCACCTACTTTTTCCAAGCCAAGGATGACCTGCTGATCTCAACTGCTGTTTTAGAAACACTCTCACTCTACAGTTATGTGCCTACTACATAATGTAATGACTACAGTTACTCAATTTCAACTAGCAGTATCCCAGACTCCAGAATGCTGCAATGCTTGTCCTTGGTGGTGACATAGAAGGCTGAATGTAGAAACACAGATACTGAAAGAAGAGAGATGGTTAAGTATCTATTTGGTTGATGGCAGGGAATTTGAGAACTTTTTTTTTTTTAGTATTACCAACTATTAAACCTAGGTCATATTTTTTTAAGTGTAGTATCTCCATTCCGTTCCTTGTTATTCATGCTGAAAGACTTCCATTCCAGAAGACAGAAAAATAATCAATTATTTCTAGTTGGACTTGGAGTTGAGGTTCTGTCTCTCAGAGCACTCACAGCACAGTTCACAGGAAGGCTGAGGAACAGCACAGCCTCTTAAGAGCCTGAAGAAAGCAAGAAGATAGTCTTCTCCATCCTGGAGTATAGTTAGTGCAGGAATGACATCAAACTCATGATCCAGGAACACACCTTCTTCAAACAGAAGTAAGCAATTGGAGTTTCAGCTATTAAGATTCCACTGAAGCTTCACACGCAGTTTAACTTTGCTCTGCGAGACAGTCACCACATAGGTGTAGGACTGCACTGTACTGTTTAATCTAAAATGAAATGCTGACTGAAATGAAATGTGCTGCCAGGAAAGGAAATGAGCTAATTAACAAATACCACCATGTAAATTAGCACAGCAAAGTTTTAGCAAATGCTGAGATGCATCCCAGAGATTTCATCAGTGTGCGGTAATTAGAGCATGGTTGTGCCCCAAACTCTCCTTTATGCCCTCACACACATCCCAGGTACAGGACCACTTGCTGAATTACAGAGTAAAACATGGTGTGAGGCAGTCATGTTCTTAGAATAATAATCCTCTTAAGAATTTCTCAAATAATAAATAGTAGGTATAGAAAAGGACCAAAAATGCCTTACCTTACGAGGGCTGTCCATGTAGGTGGGTGTGATAGCAATGCTCCCACTCTCTGAAGGCTGCACAGAGCTCTTCCCAGAAAGCACTGCTGCCTGCTGCTCCCCCAGACTCCTAAAACAAAGGCAGAAACTCTGAGTTTGTTCAAATACAGGCAGAAGCTGACAGAAGACAACCACTGCGGAAGGGAACTACGGTATTTTCAGACATTTGCTTCTCCACACTCTGAAGCACAGAGACAATCCAATATTTTGTAAGCACTTAATACTTCTATTCCACACAAACAAAACAGTTCCTTGAACCTACTCAAATTTCTTATCATTACAACTATAAAAATCTTGTATTTCTGACAGCAAAAGCGTTAATAATAAGCTTAATAAGTTTAATAAGCATTTTCAGTGTATCTGGTATTAGCATTCTGAGTTTCCTTTGAACCATTCTAGATCAGAACTGAAAAAAAAAAACAACCTCAGATGTTTTAGAGGCATTTCAATAAATGTCAACAGTGCAAAGAAGATATTTTCTTTAAGCTACATTCATTACCCAACATTTATACTGAGCCTACCCTACATACTTATGTTCCAGTTAAGCTCAAATAGATACTGTACTGGCAAATCAGAAATGATGACACAGCTGGTATGTGATGGATTACACTACTAGAGTCTCCTCGTTCCTTTCCAGTCTCTTCATTCCAGAAGTATTACAGAAACGTAATAGAAAGAAGTTCCAGGAAAAGCCCAGTACGCTCTGAGCTCTGCCACAAAGCTAGTGGAAAAGCAAGATCCAACACCACTCCCTTTTTCAAAACAAATTTCCCCCATCTGCCTTAATCAGTCCAGGTGGAAGATAAGTATGAAAGATACCCTAGAGTTCTTCACACAGACCACTGTGCATCTACAACTGTAGAGACTCACTTCTGATTGGCTTCCATCTCCAGGAGAGCGGAGAGTGCTGATGTTCCTTTCTTCCCAATGGGAGGCCCAGACTGCTCCAGAGAGTGGGTGGGGAGCGGACCAGCAATCTGCAAACCCTTCATGGCAGACCCTTTCTAACAGAGGAAAAATGAAAGCACAGGCCTGATTAAGCTAGGCTTAACTAGTAAGCATGAACACAGCATCTCACATCAGCAGGGCTTTATTAATCAAGCTTTAAAAATGGAGCTAAACTACAAGTAAACGAGAAATGGACCAGTCCGGTGTTTTGTATGGATGCTGTTGACAAAATAAAACATGTATTGTTCTGGTAACAAGGTGGCTTTGCTCTGAAATAAAGCACTCCATTCAGCATGTGAATTTAAAGAGAACTTAATACACACTAACCAGTTTCTCACAATCCTTTTAAAGCCACTGTTTACGAGGTATTCATCTATACAGTTCTCTTTTCTTAATCCTTTTTCTATGTCTGTAGCACACATCCAACTCAAGGTTGCTGCCTCACTCTCTCACAGTTCTCTTTTCACCAATGACCTGCATCACAAGCTGCAGTGTGTCCAGGTTAACCACAACCACAGCACAAAGTGCTTGCAAATAGGTGGCACAAGGCTTATGGTATGGGCAGAGCAACTGGCTAAAGCCAAGATACACGGCGCAGACGAGCTTGGCTTCTCACCAAGCGAGCTGACTGTTCCAGTTCTATTTCCAGCCACAGCAGTACATGGTAACCCTTCCGGGCAAACTTAATTTAAACAGTTGAGTAGCAGCAAGATGCTAATAAGACCATACTGTTTTACATTTGAAATATGTCATACAGCATGGCACTGTGCTGTATGTCCAGATACATGCTCATTCATGTGTTTGAGATTGTCTCAGCTGTCTCTGCTAATGTTTTATTAGACTATGCAGAGAAACTCAAAGGAAGGGAAAGAACTACAAGATATGCCTCCATCTTCTCATCCAACCAGAAGTTGACTTACTCGAATCATTCGATCAGATCGATGGCGTCGACGAATGCGGTTCAAACCTTCCACAAAACGAATGAACCCATCTAGGAGCTGCCACTCTTCCTCATCAGAACGGGGTTTGTCTCCATATACATCACAGTGCACTTCTCCCTCCATAATACGCTTTGTGGCACTGATGCAGGCAGGCAGGAGGAGAAAGCGAGTCCTCCAAAATTTCAGCGATTCAATAAGGCTGAAGGAAGGAACGTGAAAGGCATGCAAGTTCAGCACAAATTCCTGTGAAGGATTCTACAGTAAGTAAATCTATCAGCTGTACATTTCAGTAAAGTAAGCATCTTATTCTGCTATCTGTGTGTGACAGAAGGTAGACATGAAGTGAAGTGGTCAGCAAAATGAATGCCACTAGGAAGTATTTCAGCACACTGAAAAGACTGAATGAGAAGAAAAATCAAAGCCATCCTCAGAACGAATAGTATAACATGGAAATATTTTCTTATCTATAAAAGGTAGGCTACAAAGCCTTCCATCCCAAAAAATAAGCTTAAAAAAAAAAAAAAAAAGGAATGTTTGCGTTACACTTTACAGCAGCAAGTACTTTGTTTGAGACCTGAAAAGAAATGAGGATTAAGAAACACTGGTCTTGTTCAGAGAAGGTATCAAAAAAGCTATTGACACTAGTGAAGATATCCCACATCACTAATGAGCAGCTCCACTCCACACAGTTTATAGCTAGGAATAGAGTAAAGCTAAGTCTAGGATTCAAGCAAGAATACAACAGATACAGAGCTGAATGGGAGTTTTGAGTCAGATCCAGAAATAAGAAGCCAAGAAAAGCATCTGCAAAGAACAGAAAGCCCCCATACTTATTTGCATCTGTGGCAGAGAAGTCAAAGTTTGTTTGTGCTGAATTTTACTACCAAGATTTTGTATTAAAGATCAGATAACAGCAGCTCTGAGTAAGATTACTACAGCAGTAAAAGAGGTCTGCAGCACACAGGTCAGCTACTCTCCTGGTGCACTGAACATTTGTAGGTTGAACTTATTTGAAGAAATTTTAGGTCAGAATGGAAAAGAGGAAATTAGGTCACAGAGCAATCTGGATGGAAAAGGAGATCTCACCTGAAATCCTCTGAGCCAGCAGAGCAGATATACTGATCCAAGTAATTCCACTTGTACTCTTCTAATCTCTCGTGGGAAAACTCCACCCAGCAAGAGACAAATTCAGAGTCAGAGTGAGAGGGGCACAAGCTGTAAGTGTAGTTTATCTGAGCAGATTCATATGGATACCTAAAAAAATACAATACAAACCTTAATCTTGGCATTATCAATAGCAGTGCTTCTCTTTCTTCTAAAGAAACAGAAGGCTTCACAGCACATTCTTTTGAGTACAGACAGCTGGAGAAGCACATTCATCTGAACATTAACAAACTGCTCAACCACAGAGATACTCACTTGGGCAGATATCGAGTCACAGTAATTATTTTGTCTTTTAATGTCACTTTGTGGAAAGTACGGCCCATGCTCAGCCAGTACTGATCTTCTTCCTCAGGTCGATTTCTGGAAACAAGGCCTAGTAGTAAAAACCAAAGCACACGCCCTTTTAGCTTACTGCAAATTCCAAAACTCTATCAACAAACTGTACCTATAGAAAAAGACTCCAGAGACAGATTTCTGAACTGAGACAAACTGAAAGACATCTTTCACCTTTTTAAGGGATATCTGCAGAATGAGCCTTTTGTTCTCACAGTTTGTGAAGGCATTTCTTCAGCTGTAATATTAGCAATACATACATCAATATAGACTTTCTTTAGGCAGGACAAGGAGAAAACAGACAACATGAAGCGCTGAGAAACTGGTGGCTACAATAGTAAAGCTGGGCTCCACTTTCCCTTGCTCTCTGTCCTTCATTTCTGGAACAAATTACTTAAACTCAACATTGCAAATCAGTGAAAAACAATTACATCTTATTTCTGCATATTCCCTGCTCTATGGATACTGTATCACTAATCTGGAGAATAAACAGAAAGAAGTCTGAAGTCAAACAGTAAGTCAGATTCTCTCCACTGAATATCAGACTGTCTCATCCCACTCCCAGTCATCTGGAGTATAACTAGGTTTAGCTGACACCTGGTTTCAGGATAATAAAGCTTCGCTTCTCTACTTGGGACTTTCATGGCTATTATGAAATTGGAAAAACACTGCTAGATTAGATACATAAATTTTGGAGGTTTGTCTGTCATCTAACAGATGTGCCTGTCTCATAGTAACCATGCGAATTGTGTTTAAGATATATTCACCTAAAGTACACTCAGGCCATATTAAATCTAGGATCACCATCATGAAAATGAGGTCAGCTTCTTACTGCATTCCAAAAATCCTGTGGGTGTTCCCTTCCAGTGCATCTGAGTTGTTTGTGCTGACCCAAATCAGGCTCTCCCCCCACCAAATTTTTTTCACACAACAGAAACCACAAACCAACAACAAAGAAACTGAAATACATACAAAAAAAAACAAAACGAAAATGGTTTCGAGGAATATCTATGCTTGATTCATGGATGTTACTGGCACTGGCAGAAGGAGAGAGAGACAAAAAGACTTCATTTTCAATCCAAAGTCACCCACCTCGACTGTAAAGGGGACTGCTGCTGAGCGGGGGTGGCACAGTTGTGGCTGGCTTCTGTGGTTTAGATTGCACAATAATCTGATAGCCTTGCATGAGACGCTGACAAATAAACTCCTCAAACACCTGCTGGGCTGTCATCTGCACTCCTTCCTCATCTCTCCTGAACACAAAAGTTAAGAAGGAGAGCAGAATAAGGAAGCTGACCACAAACCTATTCTTCACTCTATGTTTCCCAATTCAGGACTTATTCCTACACTGTGCTCTCTGCAAGTGAAGCACTCTGCCTGTGAAAGCAACCTGCAGGAAGTGGAGAGAAAAATGCATCCTGTTGTAAACAGGTGATGATTAGCCATCTGGCTATCCTTCTTACTGGCATCTGTGAAAGCTCGTTTTAAACCAGTAACAGACAGAGTCCAAAAGATTTGCTTACAACTTCCAATAAGTACAAAGATCATCTTTACAGCACTTTCCAGAGAATCTCAGTACAGACTGTACATGTTCAGAAGAACTCAGACTGCTGGTGGGCAGGCAATGCTCCACCCTTCCCCACAGCAGGAATTCAGGAGCTAAGAAAGATTTATAAGGCAGCTCAAACACTAATCAGCAGCTGGGATGATAAGAGACTCAGCATCACTACGCTGTGCTACTACAGCTACTTCCTCTCTTTAACTTTGCCCCTCCTGCTTTAAAGGGATATTTCTTCTTGGTGGTTTTTGTTACTTTTTGAAGTAGATCTTTGTAAGCAAACCATTCCTACAAAAAGGATAGACTGTAATACTGTCAGATGGCAACATAAGAAAACGTGCAAAATTACCACCGAAATGAGAAAAATCCAAGTATTTTGCAGCTAGTGGTATCAGCAGCTCATTTTTCTCTGGTATAAACTGCAAAGCATTCCTCTCCCATCAACTGTGTTTGAAGCACCTTGGATTCAATGCAAAACACTTCACAGAAAAGGTGCTGGCCAAACCTGTCCATGTCAGCCTCTGGAAGGAGATCGTAGCAGCCCTCAGTGTAGTCATTCTGCAGGCTCTGGCGGTCGGGGAAGTAGTCCGTGGTCAGAGGGAGACATGCTGGAGTAGTGAGAGATTTCCAGTCCACTCCAACTGTACAACAGAAGCCTGGCACTACGGGGGGAGCAGACAGTGTCAGAACTGCCTCGATGCATCATTGGGGGGAGACAATCAGGGCATATATGGTCACCCACAAAAAAATCGGGTGCAGAAGGAGATGAAAGTGTGTGAAGAGGAGCGTTAAGAACGAAGGACAAGGCATGGAGTTGGCATCAAGACAACAGGAACAAAAAGGGAATGGAGTGGGGAGGGGAACAGAAAATAAGACAGGAAGAAGGGAGGGAGAGAAAGAGACAGTTTGTTAAACAATACAGTGCCACATGCTAATTCAATCCCATCATGCAAATGGCAATCAGAGTTAATGCATTTAATTTTCTATTGATTGAAAGCCAAAATAGCCACTGCTCTGCCAAAATCACAAGTAAGTCAGGTGCATTTACAAATTATTAATAAAACAGAAGAACATTCCAAGTCTGAGCAAGAAAATCAGACCAGCTTTGCATCCCAGATAATTGCAGAAGGAGCTGGGGATGAGCAGAGAAAGAATGACAGACCAGCCTCCTTTTGGAATAGTACAGCAGCACAATAGGGAGTATTTCTACAGTTATAAAAACAGAAGACAGATCCAGAGGGGTAGGAAGACAAGAAAAATATTAATTTGGAAACAATCCTTCCCCACACCGTCTTCTGGAGTTATGCTGCAGATTCAAAATTACAGAGATCTAAAACTAGACATTGAAAAGCAAAAGCTAACCAAACCATCAGTTCATTTCTGCACTACTTTTTACCCTGCCTTGAGCAACATGTAACAAGGCACTGGGCCAACTACTAGTTCTTCTCACAGAGGTCTTACAAAATTATTTTACTATAAAGGTGTTATTGGGAAGAACACTGCACAAGGAAATGAGAAAGACCTGCTGTAAAGAAAATGTTTTCTTGAGCAGTCATGTGCTTGTTTCCGTATCAGATGAAGGTACACAATTCTCAGTAAATGATACCAAATTCAGAAACTGACTGTACTACTTCTGCTTCATTTGGCTGTGCCAAGCAAGCCTGCCATACTGAGAAGCAGATAAGAATTCAGTCACTTTAGGTTTCAATACAGTAGCATCTGGTAAGAAAGGAATTTCAGATGCAAGATGGCAAACAGTTCATATATTCAGAGATGTGGAACTTCCATCAGTGAGACACTCAGAATAGGGAGATCCTGACACTTACTGCAGCGCAAAAAACTACTGCCAAAAGCAGACTCCTCAAGTTTCTTGCCTACCAACTCCTTATTCTTCTATACATTTCCCTCCCAGTCTTCATATCTATTTCAATTCTTTCCAAAACCTTCCTCCTGCTTACTTGGATCTGAAGAGTTAGAGACAGCATCTTCTGATGAATCCTTGTTCTGAGTTTTGAGGTTCATCCCTACAAGAAAGAAAAACACATATTTTTACGTTTTAAAATATTACATGTCATGCCCTTTAAAGAGCTTGGGATTCTGCGTAGCAAAAAAAAAAAAACAAAAAAAACAACAAACCCGACACACCAAGGCTAACTAACGAGGAGAAAACAAGTTGTATAAAATTCCAATATCAAGTGTTCAGTGACTCTGAATAAGCCCAAACTACGAATTATGGACAGTTTTAAAGGCCAACAGGCATTTAAAGGAACAATTAAAAAGCCTGACTTATAACAGATGTATCCAGGAAATTGATACCAACAGCATACCTGTTATTCCAAATAGCATTTACTAACAGAAAGGATGGTTATATGCTTCCATGATGATGCTGGTAAGACAGTAGAGATGGCTGAAACTGGCATTCATCTTTCATCAGCTCCATTGATGCCATCTGCCACCTAGCTAGGGAACTGCAACAAGATTTATTTGCTCTGAACTACATCTACCATCTGCTGGATAATAGAAACACCATACTGAATGTCAGCGTAAACAGATGCAGCAGTTCTTTACTGTGAAGCACACACTGCAGCAAAACATGTTGTGGGCAGCAGAGGAGATTAGATTCACTGACAATTCAGATTTTTGGAAATAAAAAAAAAATAAGCGTCCTGTTTCAAAGATGACTTAAACCATAAGGGAGAACCATAAGTTAAATCACTGAGTCACACTACAGCAGCTACAGATGGCTGAGGGGGTTCAGTCAGGGAAGGCACCTATAATGACTTTCACAAAGAGAGACACAGATCAACCTCCACCACATACACGATTTACATCCTACCTACAGATATGAAAGGTTTCTATAAAATGCAAGGATGTTTGTTGTTTTACAACATCCAGCAAATTATATCCAGCAGCTGAAACGCAGTTTAGCAGATGCCAGAACAAAGTCTGTCTGGAATGCAGAAAAAGCAAAGAACAAAAATGAAATGTATTCAAACAAAAACCCGAAGAAGGAAATAATGGAAGAGAAATCACTTTCAATGCAGCTATGTGAACAAGACAAGACAAACATGAAAACTAAGCCTGCTAACAAAACACCTTCATGACTTTGCAATGTGTGACCACAGGGGAAAAACATAATTGGTTTCACTCAAATGCAATTTCAAAGGGTGAACTTTTTTTCAATAACAATTTGAAGATTTTTTTTATGTTTAAGAACAGGAAAGCTATAGGACAAAAGATAATAAAAAAAAAATTCCATGTATCCTATCTGAAAATAATGTGCCTAAAAATCAGAAGATAGGCTGCTAAAGTCAGACAACACAATCGAATGCTACTGGGACATATTAGTCCAGTTACAGGACTAAAAAAAAACCCAAATAAGCCAAACAATCTCTACTAATTCAGCTCTCTGGGTAAGGTAAAAAAAAAAAAAGACAGCATTAATCTTCAACTGAAAGCACAGACATGAGTTTTCTCTTTGAAATGTGATTAAATATTTTGGGCTATGTGAGTAACATTTGGTGTATGCAGCACTGTGTTCTGAGTGCTTAAAATCTGGAGAAACTGCTCTGCTAAGTAACAACAAGAAATGCCAGAAAGCACTAAATTCCAGAATCTTCCATGCACAACATGGCTGAAGCTTTACAGATCCTCTCTGAACCCTGATACAACCAAACTTTCTTATTTTTACACATACAAGCTGATGGAATAGAAATGCTCAAACAAATTCCTTACTCCAAAGAATTATATCTAGAGGAAACCGCACACAGAAAAAGAGCTCTGAACAAATCCAGTGCACATTTAGTTTTTTTTTCTGGTGTACACACATCAGTGCTTCGCTACTACAGAACTAAGCTACTGCCTCAGAGTTTATGGCATGTAAACAATGAGCAGCTTTTCATTCTGAGGTTTATAATATAGAACTAGACATGTAGAGATGCATCGAAAAAAGTAAACTAAAAGCCACAACACAACAGAAGTTCAACAGCATTAACCGATCCCTCAGAGTTGGAAATTGTTTCTTCTATTATTAGTCCTTTTATCTGCAATGCCTGGTCCACCTACTTCCCATGTTTTCTGGCTCTATTACTGTTGCTGTCAACAAGGGCCTCGTCCCCCAACACAAAGCTCTGCCACTGCTGTGTTACCTGCACCATTGCTGCCAGCCAGACCACTGGAATACTCCTCTGTGCCACTGAAGCTCAGGAAGGAAGCACTGTCACCTGGATGCCGAGAAGTGCTGTGCCTAGAGAAAACCAAAGCAGCCTGTATTTCAGCACAAATACTTGCCACACTCATGACATTCCATACTTGTAATAAGAAGCAATGTAACAAATAACGAGCAACCAGACTGCCATCCTAACTGAGCCTTCACAACCATGCTCCTAATGATGGTTGCAGATATGACAAAAGGCACAAAAAACAGTACTGAGCAACAACCAATGCACTGTCTTCACAGGATGGTAGAGAGCCAGATACACATACACCTCCCCCAGAGAAATAAAACTTAGTTGTTTACTGAATCTGATTTCATGGCCCAGAAAGCCAGCATTCCAGACTAAGGAAGTCGCCTTGGACGAGTGTGTCATCCACAGAGATCATGAACAGATTCAAAGAAAGTACTATCAAGAATAAGACAGCAGGAGACATGAGTGTTAAGATCAGAAATTTTAAAAAGTTATGAAGTAATAAGAAAGCAATAATCTTTCATTTACAGTAGAATTATGGCACAAAGACTGTGAGGATGATATAATACGAAAATTATGCTACACACAAAGGGATTAGAGTACGCCAAAGGCTAGCACACAATATATGCCAGGACAACCTCCCTATAAAAGAAATGAAAAATGTTTGAAAGAAAATCAAACTGAAATTTCCTGAAGGACTGCTCAGAGGCAGCATGGGAAAAAAAATCCCTGAAAATTCAGAAGGCAGAGGATAGCACGTGCTCCTCACTCTGGACATTCACTTCTGGACATCCTGGCAAAAACCAGGTAAGAGAACATCTGAAGATTGGAGAATAACTGTGCAGCTTGGTAAATGGCTTACATTGAGTGAAGGATCTAACTCCTCTCACTGAAAATCAGCCTCCCCACAATCATACCATATCCTGCAATACTGGGATCTCAATTCTCACAGACAACAGTCAATACAAATTCCCAGCACTGACCAAAGTTCGTTTTTTAAGAAAAAATTGATTTGACAACACAGGTACGTCCATTTGCAATCCACTCTTGATGTTTAATCATGGCTGTACGTCTCATAAGCACAGGAATGAATGGACAGGACTGGAAGCGTCCAGCAGTTACCGGGAGGTAAAGCTATCTTATCCTAAAAAACGTTCTGCTCTAGAATGAAAGTCTCAGTTACCAGGATAAGGAGTCAAGAGTTAAACACAATCTCTAATAACCCAGATTTGAATGAATCCATGAATAATGCAATGCATGAGCAATACAAAGCAAACTGTGATAAGCTACTGTCTTCCCCAAGCTAGAGGAGGTAAACCATCTCCAGACTTGCCAGAAGAGCCACCAAAAAAACCCCTACATGCTGCATTTGATGCAGCGCATTATTAAACTTTCACATGACAGTCTATAACATAGAAAGAACTTTAATGAAATGTTATTGCAAAGACTACCCAGATCCATCCTGAGGACCTCACCTGCCAGCTGCCTCATGATAAGCCAGCTCCAGCAGCTCAGCAGAGGAGTGTGTTAAATCCTGCTGCCCGCTGTCCTGCATTTCTGCCATATTCTGTCGAGTTTGGTGATGGATCTGGATAGCTTCTCCTGACGGACCTACAGCAGTTACAGTTCGATCATTAATTTGCTTCATCTGCCTTGATTCCTCATTTGTTTTCATTCACACATACTCCTCTCTTGCCAACACCTCTACTTTAACAAGTCCATACACTTAGCATAGCCTCTGTTACTGCAGAGTACTTCAAGACACCAGATTTCACAATGGCTCTCTTGTCAGATGAAGAAAAAAATTCAAAGCTATGTAACATGCTATGAAACATGCTATGAAACAGACTTACCCACAGGAAAAGTGTGCATCCAGCGCCTCCTGTTAGAGGTAAGTTTCATGGGCATGCGTGATGGAGCAAACGGATTGATCAGCGCTCGCTGGGGTGTGTAACCCCCAGGCCGAATGTGCAGCATGGATTCTGCACTGCCAACATGGAACCTCCCTGGGGCACTGGAGTCACGTTGCTGAGACTCCAGCATGTTCTCAAGGACATCTAGAAAGCACACCTTAAAGTCAGTGTGAGATCAGCCAAGTAAAAGAAAGCAAATTGCTACAGGATATAAAGACCCCCCCCCCCAGGGTAAGTGGGAATGAGGAGAGCTGAGGAACAGGCAGGGAGAGAAGCTGAAATCAATTTCAATCTAGTCTGCAAGTTGCAACATAAACAAGAAAGAGTGCAGTTTTGCTTGCCATTACAGCATTTCTGTCTACTGTCACTTTATACTCAATAAAGCCAACAACGATAAGTCAACTATGAAAAATTACTCAGAACTTTGAGAATTCCTGAGGAAACAAAGCAAAAGACTAAGAGGACATACAAGAAACCTCAAAATGAGCACCAAAGACATTGCAGAAGCCACAAGCGAGTAATATATACATTTTTTGTAACGTTAAGATTTAGCCACTTAAATATAAAATTATTTTCAGAAGACACTGGGACACAAGATCTCAGCAAGCTAGCAGCTAGTTATTACTATACAAGGTAGAACATAAATACAGTTATTTGGAAATAGGAGGGACAAGCTAGATAATTAAGTAGCATTTGCTCTGTTCAACAACCAGAAAACTCAAAGAGAAGGGATGGTCTCATTTACCGCTGTATATTCCTTACCAGAACATGCGAAAAATTCCAGTTACTCTCATTGTTCCCTCCCCATCAGTCCTGTTCTACATACATCCCCAACCAGTGCATATCCTCATCTGAGTCACACCACCACCCTTCAGACTAAAGGAGTAACAAAAATACAAGATTATCTACGGATATATTAACAGACAGATGGGGGAGAATGCATGGAAAGGTAAGTGTAACAAAGTTCCCTATGTGACAGCAGTTCCACACCAGTAAACCCTTTTCCTATGGGAAGACAAATAGGATATGAAGTATCAGACAGAAATAAATGAAAAATAAAAGTATGGAGAGCCTTCAGGGACAGAATTCTACTGATCAAGCATTTACAGGAGGAATGCACTTTACCCAGAAGTGGGCTTGTAAAGCTATCACAGTGTCAGGGAAGAAAATTAAATCAGAAGAGTTTAAAAAAAAAAAAAAAAAAAAGGGAGACTGTCATCACTGCTAACACACTGAGACAGCTCAGCAGTACTCTGTCAAAAGGAAGGACCCAGAAAGTGACTCTTAACAACAGTAACTACCCATAGAGAGAAGTTATAAGCAGGGTCCCCCCCAGGGCTCATTACACTAAGGCTCATTTCACAGATTGCAGGTGACCTGGATGATAAAAATTTACTTGTTTATGTCCACATTTGCAGACAGGCACAGGAGAATAACCAAATATTAAGGAAGGCAATAGGCAAAGAACAAATCAGTAGCAGGACACTTCTATTTAGGACAAGCCAATTAAACAAATGCAATGGAATGGGACAAAGATAATGGGAAAATGCATACCCAGACATAGCTGGAATGCATAAAAGCTGTAGCACAACCGCCAATACGTTCTCATTTCCCCTGTGCTGACCTGGCAGACCAACATGACCTTCAATTTTTCTCTCTCCCCTTGCCACCTAAGGTATTTTCCCATCTGCCTTAGGCTGACCTCTGGTGTTGGTATAGCCCAAAGAGCTGCTGACTTCATACTGGTGCAGGTGAGGTCGTGGGATCATCAGGATGTTGGAGATCTTGCCCAGAGAGCTGTCATCAGAAGCCTGGCTCCTCACCTCCTCTGGGGGCAGCACACGGCTCTGCAGAGAAGGGCTGCACGACACGTCATAGGAACTAGAGCTCTTTCTGGTACGACTTTCTCTCTCCCTCACAGATCTGCTGAAAAAGAATTGTTACACGCAGTGATAAGAAAAAAGGGAGAATTCATTCCTGAATTATAAATGGGCTTGAACAAGCTCAAGTCACGTAAGAGACTCAACAAGACTAAAAGGAAGCCACCACTTTTTTTTTTTTTTTTTTTACTATTTGGATGCTAAATACTTGGTGCATTATGCAAAATGCAGTGAGCTCACACTCTCCTCATATTTCTCAAAGTACATTACGCACCAAGAAATACACCAGAGCATCATTGCTCTTGAACTGGTACACTCACAGTCCTCTTACCTAAAAGTGGTGCAGCGTTGAGCTCTGGATGGACCTGGCAGTCTGAACACCTGGGCATCATAGCCATCGTAATCAACCTGGATAGGCAGGGCATTCTCAGAATCTTTTGGAGCTCCTAATGCTGAAATAAAACCATATGGTTCTGTAATCTCTTTCAATGAATATTCAAGATCTGCAATGTAGAAGCATCCAACTCTCGCTACTGAAAAACAGCTCTTCCAAAAGAAACTGCATAAAAAAAAAAAATCTGATGAGCAGAAAAGCTGGAAGGGATGCTTGCTCAATTATCAATGTCTGTGCCTCTGAATCTGTGTTGTTAAGGCCCTAGTATCCTTCCCACATACATCCAAGAGATTAAATAATCAATAAACTAATTCTTATATAAACAGATGCCTCAAATCACATTAAGAGGGAAGTGCACATTATAAACCATCTTTGCAAGAAATGACAACTTCTGTTTTAGAAGACACGCCCAAAATAACTGAAATTAGGTGGTATTAGCAGAATGCAGGCTCCTCCCACTGCAATTTTGTGGCCATATCACTGACAGCACCTCAAGCCAGCAAATGTACTCCTGTCCACTTCTCATGAATATCAATGCAAGCACACCAGCCTAACCCCACCTATTTCTCTAACCAGGTGACAGGCACCTAGGACAGAAACTACTGCCTCCCTCCATCACAGTTATTTGTCTAGAACACAAATCATATACCCACATTAACATCCTGGGTAGCAATCGCATGCTTTTCAAGTTCTTCTGCAATAACTGTCCTTTCCAGCATCTCATCAGAAGTGCTTTTGCTGTTAATGTCACTGTCTTACTACAGCTGCTTGTTAGTTAGGGAGTCAGTGCAACAAATCATTTCAGAAGAAGATTACTCACAGGCATCTCGCCTATTTTTTGTTTTCTCAGTCAGTGGCTGGAGGGTCCAACAAAGAAGTGGTGAAGAAAGAGAAGAACAACAGTCAGCATATTGTAAGGAAATACCCCAGTGTGATAAAGCATCAAATTCAAGCTCAGTGAGGCAGCCATACCATGTCAGAAGTATAAAAGACTATATAAAGCATAAAGCATTTCTCACCTAGTTTAATCCTAGGACGGACTGATCCCAACAAACTAGTCTCTCATGCACAATCCCTACAGCACCCACTTACAGATTTGTTTGCAATGTCTTTTAAACAGAGAAATGTAGTGACCACTGTTCCAATATTAACATTGCCAGCATGATTGGATACTTGGCTGAGAGAAGATTTCTGACATAATCAGAAAGATACCTACTTTCCTTCCTGCCAGTTTGATCCGTGGAGTGAAGCTGTTACACTGAAGCTGGCTTTTGGATGTGTAGAAACTGAAAGACAGGATAGTTCAGCTGTCTTCTAGGAACTGAAGACATCTGCACAACCACGTAGCAAACAGCCTATGAATTTGAGCCAGCTATCTGATGGAAAAAAAAGGACATACCTTTCTTTTCATAAGACAACATCTGAAAAACACTAGCAGATGGTTAATGAGAAACTGCTCTTTTCCTTAAAAACAAGCCTTAGTATTCCATATAACCTCAGTCTAGACCTTCTCTTAATGTAAGAACAGGGGAATGCAGACTTTCATTTCCTCTTTCTATAGAAAGAAATCAGCTTTCACTGTCTATAGAGTACTGCACAGTTTACATTATTTCCCTAATTTACATGACAGTTATGACTCACAAGAACTGCTTGAAAACTAAGGATCTCCCCCCATTTGGGGTGATTATTCTTTAAGATCTGTTTCTTGTCACCAGAACCTGCCCTGTTACAAGACATCAAACACCTCTTTCATCTAAGGAAAGGAACAAGCACCTTCCAGCTACTTGAAAAGACTGGGTATATGCAACACCTGAATGATTATTGGTCAGGACAGCCATACAATGCATGAAGATAAAACGAAGTACTAAAAGAAAAAGTTCTGCTGAAGAACAGGGTCTGCAGAAGCTGCTTTTGTTCTGATCTCTAATGATAGAGAGAGAGCAGAGAGCATCACAACATAATGTTTAACAGAAAGCAGAAGGAAAACCTACCATGACCTGGGGTAAAGCAATGTAAAACTGAACCTCAGTGTTTCCTGTAATTGCTTTAATATTTATCCATGCTTTTCACGTGCTCTTTACCTGTAACTATTCACAGGAGATGTACTTATTTTCACTAATAATCAATTTAGTTGAAGTGACAGTAATCTTTCTAAGCTTCCTGACTTACTTAAATCATAATTTAAAGCTACAACTCAGCTGGAAAGAGAGCTTAAGATCAAAACCTTTTCCTCTTCAAATTGCCTATCGCATCTGACATACTGAATTAATGACCAGAGTTCTGCAAGAACACTCTTGCTCTGCAAGACTACTGTCCCTGCTTTGCAAGCAGAGCAGCAGAAAGAGAATCCAACACAGGTACAGAGAGGAAAGCATAGCACAGATGTTTTGCAAAGGCTATTATCTCCTCAAAAACTTTAAGAGTTCACCTACCTATGATTTATCCAGTGTGGAATATTGTAGTCGTCACCCAGCCTGGAATCCCCAGGGCCACAGCGATTATGGAGCTGTAAGAGGAATTCAAGGCAAAGCAACCAGTAGTGTCTGTCACAAAGTAACATTTCTTCTAGGAACAGAAAAGGGAGGAACAGCATGCATTACCTTAAACAGTGGTACAGCGTGCAACGGCTGCTCTCCCATGCATACCAAGTCCACACCAATGCCTATAAACAAGTAACAGCAGAGTTCAGCTATCAACCATGCAGGACTGATATGCTACACCGGAACAGACCACATACTTTGTATTCACAATAGATTTTAAAAACATGGCTGCACTGCAAATAGTAGCTAGCAATCCTGTATGGCTACAGACCAAAACCACACATGGGAATTATCAAAAGTGTTTCTTCTAAACTAACACAAATCATGAAGTGTAATCCTGCAAGGGGAAGGAAGGTCTGTGTGGACTGATGAAGTGCTCCAATATCATTAAAACAAACCAATACCTGCAAGTTCTCTAAAACCTAATCATTTCAACATTGTGGACACAAGCCCTCCAGTTGCGACACCTCTTTCTCGAGTACAAAAGTTACAACAGGTGCTATTTTAGCACAAGAAAAGGGCAGAACTTTTCCAAGTATATCTGTAGGTCTTCACAGAAATGGCATAGTGACTGGTTATTTACCATTGTCTATCATCCGCTGTTTGGTCAGAATCATAAGGAGGCGATCGACTTCAAACACACCGACACCAGGGGTGATGACCACAGACATCTGGCCAGTCCTATCAAAGTTCCTGTTTATGTAATGCTTGTCAAACACTACAAGAAAGAAACAGGGAGGACTCATCAGAAAAAGATGCTGGATGTACTTCTCAGAGCAAGAGCTCTCTACTACTAAAGGTATTAAACAAGTTTCCACAAAGCACATGTGAAAGTTAGGACTTGTACGTAGCATTGTCCAAACAATAATATAAATAAAGCTGTAGAATAGCAGTACAGCAGCAATGGCAGAAAAGAAAATGGAAACCAGATACCTAAAAAGGGGTCTTTTTTCATATGCTCAGTGTTCTAACATCTCAAAAAACAAAAAAAACCCACACCAAACAAACAAAAAAACCACACGACCCAGTGCTTCAAAAAGAAGCAAACCCCTCCTATATTATAAATCTAAAAGGTAAAGGTTGTTACTAATCATTAAGTAACATGCTGTGCTCCCTCACATGTAAATAACAAGACAGCCAATCAGAGGATAGAAACATCTGACATAAAGAGTCACAAAAAAGCACATCTTCGGGGATCCCTTCCAGACAATTAAATCCATCTGTGTGCTAAAAAAAGACAGATCACCTTGACCCAAGTAACATTTGATCCAGCCTGCTTTTGAAAGGCTTAAAGAATAAAAAATTCAAATTCTGTTGCAAGAAGTTTGCACACAGACACACAGCTGGGAGAAACATTTTCATCTGAACAGGGCCTTGCATTGGTTCCTCAATCACCCAACACTCAGTTATGAGAGTCACTGTTTTTTCCAGACACACACATCAGACACTTTCTTCTGAAGCAGGAAATGACAGTTTAACCACTTCATATTTCTCTCTTCTCACTGATGTTAAGGAACAGGCAGGAGAAGCCCACAACCATTTACCTGCACCTGTTTTTAGCGGCTCCTCCTCTGTATGTTTTCATCTATTGTTCATAACTTACCATTGAATGAAAGATTGATGGCCTCCAAGTAGTTCCCTTGTGCTGACGTAGAATTGAAACCTGGAGGAAAGCCCTCTGGACGAGTGTTCAGAAGGAAAAGATAAATGAATTGTAACTGCATTGGTATTAGGACCCATTGCCTCAATGAATTACAGGCAAAAATGGTGCATCTCACAGAAAGATCTGAGCAAAATAACTTACTCAGGAGAGCACTTAAGTACTGCAGTATTGCACTCCAACCACAGCTAGGGTTTACAGATAGTTTAAAAACAAAAAAAATTTAAGAAGGTAAAAGCCCAGGAAAGGGGTATTCTTTCACCTGCTTGCTCCAGTCGTACCAGCACGGGATACTGGATGAAAAGCTTTTTAATGGTCACAAGCAATGAGGTCCACTCTTCTCGTCTCTCATTCTGAACTACAACTCTAGAAAGAGCACGGTTCAGTAAGTAGCATGAAAGGAATACAAACCATCCTCACACCCAAGGGGAAGACTAACATAGCAAACAAGTCACAAAATGGAAAGTGCTGCCAGTTTCAGACATACATGTTTTTCATAATCTTAATTCCTAGCAAGGTCCTGCAGCTAACAACATGATGTTCTCCACAAGGGTTGCACATACACTGTGAGACAGATGAAAGAATGGGGAAGAAGACATACTTGTAAAAATCTTCATAAAACCTTCCCTCATGATCCTGCCGAATTGACGCACGATGTGTTTCAGGAAACTCATCTGAAATGGAGACAGCAGCAGCTATTATACCACATTCTTGCACAGAAATACCTGTTGTCTTTTCTAGTAGGGAGTGATTAACTCCCACCACTAAAGAAGAAAATCTCTGATAAATATTAGTTGTCCCTCACAGCATTTAAATTGCTTTTAAACCAACATGACAGCTTGAGTCCAAGGAAGAAAATTCGCCACGTATTCCTCCAAGTACAGTTTTTACTGCAGTACTGTCATGACAATGGCTGTGTATCCACTGGTGCTTGGTAGGGAACGCTTTTGATGTGGGCATAGAAAACAGCAGAAAAAAAGTCATTGCCAGACATAAAAATCTCTGATAAGAGGAGAAAGGTTAAAAACATTAACATGAAAATATAGAATTTACTTACCCATACATTTTGCTTCATAAAATGTTCTAGAAAACAGAACCACTGTCACTTCATGGCTACAATTCTTCTCCTGTCCAGGAAGGACAGAAAAAAAAACAACAAACAGCTTTCAGGGTCACGCGCAATACATCCACATATAGTAACACTATTTATAACTCACATGTAGAACCTAGATAAAAGTTTATTGCTGTATTTATGTATAGGCAGAAAGACTGTGCATGCCTGTATGAAATAACATAAAGCTCTGACCTGAGGAGTCTGTTCTGCTAGGCTACAGTGCATTAAATGGAAGTATCCTACATTAGTCTTAAAGATACTCCCCTCTATAGTTACCAGGATACAAGATTTCTGTGTAAAAAACACAGCTGACTCAATGTGTTTGCTCATAAATGTACTCACTGACAGCAATCTGGTATTGTTATTTCCTACCGTTCAGATAGATGCCCCTAACAATTCCACGGAAATAACACACTAACCTCACTGAACACTTATAGTGCTAATACACACAATAGAATTAATGAGCTGAAAAGAGCATACTGGCCACCCCCTACAAAAGGAAAAGCTTGAAAAGCCCTGGTCTGAGAGAACCCCCATATCCAACATGGTATACTAGTACCAAAAATAGAACAGAAACCTTATACACACCATGCAGTGCTACCAGTAAATCTCCAGGGGAGAAAAAGCAGAATGAAAATGAATCAAATCCATAGTTCTCCTTCACATTTGTGAGCATTATGAGCTATACTTTGCATAGATGTTACACATGTAGGGTTTCAGGCTCTTTTGCCTTGTCTAGCTATCCTTTGAATTTAGACTGCAGATTTTGTATGTCTTGAGTACTGCTACAAGTTCTCTTATTCATGTCCATAGAAATCTGCTGCCCCAGGCTTTCTCCATAGCTGCATGGCTAAAAGGATTTCAGCCTCCAAGAGCAGCCGCACCTTGCTCTGAGCCAAGGCATGCACTGAAACAGGAGATGGCTCTTTGTTGTGAGGCTGTGAAAAGATAGTAAGGCTTTGTTTGTTTTAGACAACAGCACTTCCAAGAGCTTGCACATCACCAGTGGCCCCAAAAGACAGCAACACAACTAAATTACATAACGCCAGGGAAACATTCAGAACTAAGTCCTGGAACCAAGAATACTGTGCAAAACAAACTTGAGTTACACCTGCATCACATATGTAGTGACCTAAGGCCAGTCAGACCTGCCACCCAAACCAACCAACTGTATAACACCACAGCATATACAACAGAGCAGTACTGGAGCCACCTGTACAAATGATTTACCAGCTGACCTGCAGTAACCACTCTTCTGATGCCCAGGAGCCATCTCTCATGATCTTGTAAACCTCAGTGCTGCCTGACACAGCATGGGGCCTTCCTCAAACAGGCAGCTCAGTGGAAGATGGCACTGACATCTTATTTCAGAAGAGGATGAACTTGAGCAGCCATTTACCTTCCATTTTGTGAAGAGGTCAGCAAGGAAACCATTCACTGCTTTCTCAAAGTACAAGTCCCCTGCAATGTAAACACACCCAAACAGCAAATAATAGCAATGATACTTCAACTACAGGCTGCATTTAACACTGAGATTCTATGAGTTATTTTTTATTAGGATCAGAGCAGAGTAACTTGCTCTGTGCACACAGAATGCTAACAGTACTAAGGAGAGCAAAAAAAAAAAAAAGATTTAAAAGCAGGACTATGTTTCAGATGATTTAAACAAAACTGTTGTATTGTCACACAGATCTGACCTTCACATTCATTCTTCCAACACATTTGCAACATGCTGTGAAAGCATCTGTACTGTGTTTTAGAAATAGCATTCACAACTGATCCCCTGCTAAGCTTTGAAAAGCTGCCCAGCTACATATGCCTAAACACACAGTTAAAGGAAGGGGTAAGAGAGTTGCTAAAGAACTAAAGAGGAAAAAAATAGGACAATGACACAGCCAAGTAACTCATTATAAACTCCTGAATTTTGAACACTTTTTGAATCTTGAATACTTTTAGCAGCCTTCCCCTGAGCTAAAGGCAGGGCTCTCCCAAAGTCAAAAGATATCTATAACATTGAGACACTTTTGCATGGAACTTCCATTCATTTCTGTTTTCAAGCCCTCATCACCAAATGTTCGCAACACAAAAACATTTCCAAGGTTCATACTCAAGCCAGTCCCCTTGAATTAGTTGCTGAGATAATGGCACCCAGGCATTATAGTAAGAACAGGAAAATTATGGGGCACCCAGGCGAAAGAAAGCATGGCACTGTGAAAAAGGATCTAAGAGGACACTATAGCATATGTCAGAGCAATGCCTACACCAAAGGCAGGACATTTGAGTTTTCTAGAACTGGTAGAAAGGTATCATAGTGGCAGTTCTCTAGTAGCAGCAGAAAGGATAGCTGCAGTCATGCACTCACAACCAGGCAAGGCAGTTAACCACGTACCATAGATATCAAAATCCCACATTTCACAGCTCATCTGGATGAAAATATAAACCATGGCAGAAGTGGAACGGAAGACCACCTGCAGGGGAATTAAACATCTTTAAAAGAAGGTACATTCGCTACAAGTGCCAAACGTGGAAGTTAACTACCAAGTAACTGCTATGACTGTGCCCACGGCACAGGGAAGAATTCCCCCTCAAAGGGAAGAGCTATCAGTGAAGAACAGTTTAACTTCACCAATCACTCATTCTCCTGAATTTGCTGCCATTTTTCAACTTGCTATACAACCAACTCAAATGATCCATACAAATCTGTCAGTAAGATAGAATTAACAAAAAACTAGCAAGGAGAAAGATTTCCTTTTCTTTACTCCCCAGAATCTTACCCGTGTGTCCTCACTGATGAATCCACAAGTGACTTTCTCACTCTTAACCCATAGTTCACCTGCTTGTGCCCTGGAAGAAAAAGAGTGTGCAGTATTTATTAACTAGAGTGAATATGAAGATCACAGAATCAACTTTTATCTAACAGTGTATATGTCTCACCAATAGCTGGAAATGCTACAAACATATCTAAGCTTAAAGCACTTCTCTTCACACTTGCCTCTAAGGGCAGAGATATCCGTGTTACTCTCTAACTTCCCCATACCCAGGAATAAATGAACATAATGCACTGACCTGATACCTGCAAATTCCACCTTCTGGGTGACATATGCACATGTGCTGACCTAAGAAAGAACAGTTACAGCTGTTAGCAGAACAGTGGGCTTAGAAAGAGCAGACAGATTAGCAAAGAACACAAACAAGCAAACAAAGCACTCAAGCACCAGACTTGGGACATAGAAGTACAAAAACCAGAACCTCTCAAATGCAGCATGGAAAACAGTTTTTAAATAGGAGCTGAAATTGACTATGCTCTTCTCCCTAATTGATTGTTCCTACAGGAGCACTTCAGAGATGCAGGAACAACTTCAAAAAAAAAAAAAAACAAAAAACAAACAAACTGATAGTTACTTATTAAGAGAGAAAATACTGCAGCAAACTTCTGTTTGAAAGATATTTGGATTCAATTCCTTCCTAAGGTAGTAAATCATTAAAATTCTGAATGTGAGAAAAACCACTAAGCAGCATTTTCAGTACCCAAAGCAGTAACTACTAATACAACAGAGTAGGAAATGATTGGAGTATCGTTTTTTTTCCCTTAATATTTACAATGCACTTCTCCAACACTAACATGCCACTTAGAGCTGAAGTTCCACAGGAGCTGCCAACACTGATCTTGTTCTCAGTCTTCTGTGTTTTGTAAAAAGCTTATTTCCTTCTACAGTCAGCAAAGGAAAAGGTCTATAATATCCTCAAAATCACCTCCACCCTGGGTAGCATAGGCCTTACCAAACTTTTCTTCAGTCGCCACATATCCCCACGGCCAATGTACTGATCTTTAAAAGTCAGTTCCACCAAGTCCAAGGTCACTTCCTGGGAAATAGAGGAAAAACACTGCTTAGATTTTATTGGTTGTTTCCAACACAGCACCTTTCTATCTGTTCTGCTAAGAACCAAATGTTTAAAATAGCACTCGCTGTAACAAGTCAGTACTGCCAACAGCTGCAAGACAAAGAGGAAATCCCATCTGAACAGCCGCTGAAGTTGTACATGTACCTGAAACTGTATCAGTTGGCCAGAAAAATCCCCAAGACTACCTGTGCTACAACCCTCAGATCAAACCAAAAGCACAAGAATCAAATTCCACTGCTCATAGCATTAAGGAAACCCAGTTCCTGCATATTTTTTGTCACATATTTAATGTCAACTCTGACTGAAGCTCTTCATACAGTTGGACATTTACAAGAGATGCCTTTCTTATAAGGTACTCTGAAGTCAAATAATGCAAATCTATGGCTTTTCTTTGGTGTACGAGTTTCTTTTCCCTCTGCTGAGTCACCCTGAATTACTGGAAGGAAAATGTAATTGAAATGTTTAAATTCCTATCAACCAGGTCCAAAAACTTGAAAAAGAATGTTGAGGTGGTGGGGAGAGAAGAAAGGGATCCATACAAACACACAAACAGTGCAAGAGCCCAAGCATCACTTTCTTCAGTAAGATGGTAAAAGATGCTTCCATTAAAAAAAAAAAAAAAAAAAAAGCAGCCTTCCCCCCCGCCCTCCCAATTCTACTATAAATGGAAGTTCAAAGAGCCCCAGTACGAGCTAACAGATGGAAAAAAAATTGCAAAGCCACATACCTTTGGGTCAACAACATTCACATGGACATCCTGGTATGGCCGCAGTCGGAAAACCTGTGCAACAGTCTGATCCACACTGATCGTTTCTGCCACAGCAATGAGACAGGACAAAGAACACAACCAAAAGGTGTTAGGCATTTACAGGAACAAAAGCAATACAGTGAGGTCGCCATGAAATACTTACGGCCTCAGCAAAAGACAATAACTTCTTTCAACTATTGCCCAAATTAAGGCTCATTAAAATCAAAGCAATGGAGATCAACACAAAGTTCAGTATGAATTCATTAATGCAAAAAGAGAAGACATACAGCCAGGGAATGCAGAAACAAAAATTTAAGGCTGAAGTTCATAGTTTTTTTTACTCCAAACTTTACTCAACATTACTGAACCATAAGCAGATTTAAAATTGGCTATTCATTTTCTGATGGAAATGATTATCCTTCTAACCTAGACAGACAAAGCACTCAGCTTCTTAAAAAGTTAAATAGCCACATTACTCAACCAATGTACAGTCCAACCACACAATCTTTGTCTATGATTTCACTGTGCACGTCACAAGCCCAGGGTTTTACCTTTCTGCAAATCTTCCTTCAGTGATTTCACTTGCAGGAGCAGAGGGCTGTAGCATGCAAGGAAGAAAAAAGGTAAACAAGTTGAGGTACCAACAGTGTAATCCAGTTAAATCTATATCAAAACTACTCAGGATCACAGAGAACACAATAAGCTGAACAAAAACATTGCCATTTTCTGGAAGGTTTCAATACACCATCCTCTCTGCCTGTCACCCCATCCTGCTCTTCATACCTATTGCAACTATAAGGTACTTTTAGGTAAAGGTAACACTCTAAATGAGAAACATAGACATACAAGATCATCTCGGAATCTGCTACTCTTTTAATATATGCTGCAGGATGAACCTTCAGACTGAAGATTTATGCTTTTACAGCAAACCAAAAAGTTTGAGTTTTGCCTAGGAGATACTACAGATAGAAGAATAATTGTCTTTATCTTCACAGAGCTGTCATTAGCTAACATCACTGACCTGTCCACTTCCAGGTGCTACTTGCCCTATGAAACACCAAGCATGAAGAATCATACAAACTTACCTTTGAGCAAGAGCTCCTGCTACAGTTTATTTTACTTTTATTGAGGAAAAACTCATGGTAGACTCCTGAAGCAAAGCCTCTCAGTGGAGAACCTGCTGCACTTTTAACACATCCTTTCAGTGCTCTAACCACACTTGACTATTATCAGGAAAAAGAATTCACCTGTATTCATCATTGGGATGTGCAATTTCCACAACATCTCCCAGCTTGATTTGAAGAAATACTTTAGGATTCACCACCAGTTCATCATCTGCAAAACATAAGTGAATGAGGAATATGACATGACAACAAATACACACCAAACACAGACACTTGCATGTTTATACACACCAACTGCTCAACACAAATCCACTGGCCTGGGATTAACACATCACTGATGCACCGCGTCCACTGCGGAACAGGACCCCTCAACAAGCACTTCAGTCTAGGCAATCTTGTGAGCAAAAGTTTTTCTTTCAAATCAAAGGACTTTTATGAAAGAGTTGTTCAGCAAGAGAGCATGCCTTCACTACACAAGTACAATATTCTTTTGTGTTTTCCATATAAAGAGTACCAGCAGAAAATCAGGTATCTACATAATCTTGCTAAAAACTTTTGTACCATGCTGTGATTTTAAGTCCGCAACTAGAAAGTAAGCAAATAAACAGTATTCTGAGTTCACAAAGGTACAAATTTTGTTCCTACACCTGTCTACATGCAGCAATAACTCACTGACATGTCTGTCACTATTTATTAAGAAGGACGAAAGTACAAGTTAAAATAAGAAAAAAAACGGACAAGAAGTAGAATGAAGGGATTGTACCTTACAAGTGGAATTCCATTCTGTTCTGAAAAATAAATCTGATTTTATTTTGCTGCATCTTACTGTTAGAATTGGTAGTTCCACACCGCAGCTGGTAACACTACAATCAAGCTCTGCCTCCACTGCTTTGTTAAAAGAGCAATACATATCTCACTACTTTCAATAAGACAGCAAGCGTGGGTCTTCCTGCTGCGAACCAAGACACTGACCGCTGCCTCCAAAGCCCTTCTTGTGTATGACAAGCTTGTACACCTTGTTGGTTCTCATCTTGAGTTCCAGTCCTTCTCAGCTACTTTGAGTAAAAACGGCAGAGAACATCCTGCACATCTGCAGCAGAAACAAGAGCAAACACAAGCCTCTTAGCACAGAGCAGCTCTTCAGTGTCTCTGTGAGCATGGGACGGAGTGCCACCGCGCAGCCAATACCTCCCACCATGAAGGGCGGGCACCTAGCAGGCATTAACGAACCTCAGCCTGCAAGGTGAACAGCGGCGTCTCTGCTAACGATTAACCTTCTCTATGTCAGGATGAAACCCAGCGCTAAGCTGCAGGCACGGACCACGAAGGCCCACCCGGTGCCTGTCACAGCGCGCCGTCCCCCACGGCTCTGACCCGCCCAGCCCTGCACTCAACGTTACGTTTTAACTGCATCACCAACATCTCGTTTCCACTGCTTTCACCCACACCACGCAGTATTTCAGTGGAGAACTTTCACAGCGTACTTTTTCGGAAGCAAGCTTCAAACGAAACCCGCCACTAACAAGCTTCGCTCCACATCAATTACAGATACGTCATGAGAACACACGCTTTTCTCCTCACAACATCCACCCATTATAGCTGTGCTCCCACAACAACGCTTCCCCCACGGGTACCGAAGAGCGGGATACAGCGCCCCCTCCCCCCAACCCCTTCCTCTCAGCCGCTCCCGCGCTCCTCAAAACCCCTCAGTGCCGTGGACGGAGCGCCAAAGAATGCCGAAGCCGCATCCGCCGCTCTCACAGCCCAGCCGGCCCCGAAACCCTGAGACCGAAGGAGAAGCACGGCTCAGCGCCGCAGGCCGGAGCCTGAGGGGAGACGCGAGACGAGCACGGACGCTAACCTCCCACTCCACCAGCAATCCAGCAGAGCCAAGCACCGTCAAAAAAGCGCTTCCGCATCCGGGGCCCGGCCTTCGCATCACGTGGTGCCCTCCACCGAGCGGCGGAGGGGGCGGGGCCCCGGTGCGGCCGGCGGGGGAATGCTGGGGGCGGGCCATCGTAAGAGCCGCGCAGCGCGAGGGAGGAGGTGGCCGGCCCGGATGAGGAAGTGATGTGAGCGGGCTGCGGAACGGCGAGGAGCGGGGCAGCCGCGGGTAACGGCAGCGAGGGGTGGCGGGATGGTGGTGGTTGTGCTATCGCCGGGTGGGGCCGCCTCGTCCCGCAGCGCGGGGCTGTAGAGGCCGGGGCCGCGTGTCGAACAAAGCCGCGTCCGGAGCGTGCCGTGCGTCTGCTGCAGCTCCCGGAGCGCTGGGCTGGGCCTCTTGCTGCTGGGGGCGGCCCGGTGCCGGCGGTCCGGCACGTCACGTCCCGCCGCGGTGCGGGGCTCCGTGCGGAGCGCCCATGAGCGTTGGAAGGGCTGCGGGAATGCAGCTTTGCGACCGTGGAAAGGTTCGGAAAACGACGGGAGGGAAAAGGATGCTTCCGTTTAGCCGGGAAGCGTGCTGTGAGCCCCGAGGTTCGTTGCGCCTCTTTTGGTGCTCCCTGGGAGTTGGAGCTGTGGAAGTGTGGCTCAGTAGCGCTAGTTTCTGCAGGCCCTCTGTTAACGAAGCATTTGCCCGGATGTTACAGAGCCGTAGCAGCGTTGGATCGGAGGGCACCTTAGAGCCCCAAGCCCTACCGTGTGCTGCTGCCCCCCAGCTCCGGCTGCTGACGGCCTCAAGCGCCTCCAGGGATGAGGCAACCACAGCTCTTCTTTTCCCGGGCCTCACCACCCTCTGAGCGAATAATTTTCACATAATATCCGACCTAAATCTCCTCACTTGGTTTAAAGCCATTCTCACTTGTCCTGTCACCATATGATGGTGTGAAAGTCAGTCCCCCTGTTCGTAAGTGCCCCTCAAGTACTGGAAGGTGCCACAGTGAAGTCTCCCCGGAACCTTCTCTTCTCCAAGCTAAACAAGCTCCTACAGCCTTTCTCCATAGGAGGGGTGCTCCAGCTCTCTCAGCATCTTTGAACCTTGAACAGTGAAACTTTCCTTTTGTTCTTGAGATTACCCCTATCTTTGCTGATTTAAGGTTGCTTTTATTTTTAGGGTAAACTGTGAAAGACAGCAGGCCTCCAGCTGCCCCCATGCTCTCATCTGAGGTGGAATGTGTCCTTGACTCCTCTGCCTGTACTGGCACTGAGGACCTGCACAAGGGGCAGCTGCTCAGCATCCCCGCTGGCCTTATGGCTGTGTCTGAGCCTGGTGCTGGATTAGATGCAAAGCCTGATGGGTCCACACCTGAGCTGGCACACAGTAGTGATCTGTCATCTGAGCACCACAGAACTTTGGAGACAAAAGGCTTTGATGAGGGGGCAGCGCATCTGGATGATGTGGTCCATCTGCTCTGCTGGGAGCCAGCAGAGCTGCTTACTGAAGAATTACTACATGATGGGGATGTTGAAGAGGATGAAAAAAACAAACAAACTCATAGGAAACAAGACTGTTCTAGTGGTGAATACCAGCAAGGACATAAAGAGGCACAAGATGCTGAAGAGGACCACACTGAACGCTGTGCTCTAAAATCTGGGAAAAAACGGTTAAAACAAGTAAGCAAATCAGGAAAAAACCATATCTGTGTGATATTTGGAATTTAAGGTTGCCAGAGCAAGGCACCTGATTTTGTCCATGTGATTTTCTACTTATTTGTGACTTCTGTCATGCGTGTCATTACTGAGATTATCACAGGTCCAGTGAAAAACTGAGTATACTTGAGTACACCAGTGGTATTTTAAAAAATCAATGTTTTTTAAATACCAATGGAGTGGTAAGAGGCAGGTATGTAACAGAGTAAGGATCAAAACTGACTGGTGTCTAAAAAGGAGAAAGAAACAACTCAGAAAGCTCATAGGCCAATACCCGTGTTCTGTGGATACTGCACATTTTATAAGTATCATTCCTGGTCAGAGTACTGACTGCTAAATAACAGCTATTTCAGGTAATTGTCTTTTAATGCTGCAGGGGACTTCAGGCTAGCATTTCAGTTTTACTCTAAAAATGAAGATTCTTCTTCATTTTTGGAATTATCGTTTGTAACAAGGTTAGAGTTAGTGAAGAGTTAGTAATGAGAAGGAGCTTTGTGAGCTCCCTTTCAAAATAAAGAGCTCACAAGGTCATGGTTTATTTTTCTTCCTCTCTAGCAAAGACTGATGATAAAAATGTTGTTTCCAGGCAAAGACTTGCTGAAAAATGTGCTAAATAATTTACCAACAACTAAAGAGTGGCAAAACTCTTTATTAAAAAGTCAAGATTTTTTAGTTCCTGTTGATCAGCTTTCTGTAGTTTGTAAAAAGGGTTTTTACATGTAGAAGAGCATGGGAGGGGAAAAAAAAAAATATTCTGACTGAACATATACCAGCCTTAGTCTGGATAAATTGCATGGTTTACGATGTTGCATAATAACAGACTATTTTCTCATTTTAAATATATATTTTTTTTTCCTTTTTGATGCCTATTTCGTTTGTTTGAAGAGTTGTGAAAATAATTAGTTCTTCCATAGGCAGGTTTCCAAGATGAACTTTCATGTACTTCAGGTATTCAGATGGTTTATTGGATTGGGTTGGGATTTTTTAATTTTTTTTTAATTTTTTCTGAAGTAGACCTAGGTCACCTATTCTGGGTTTATGTGGTTTTGAGCCAAGGGAAGGAATGGAAGAAGACAAGTTCTAGTAAATAACAGGAAAGACATGCATCTTACCAAAAGTATACAGTAATGACTTCGGGATGTGAGGGAGACTTGGAGACTGGATTATTCTTCTGATTCGTATTTGAAACAATTTCCATTAAACTACCTATGTTTTAGCTGCTTGCATGGGAGTACTTTGCTGCTGCTAAATACAGCAGCACTTTACAATGCTAAATATTTCTTCTGGATGCATCACTATTCAGTGCTGAGGTGCTGTTGATTGATAGGGCCGGAATGGAATGGCAAGTGCTTGTGTGAATACCTCTAGAAGGGCTTACATGTTCTGAGGTTTGTCCTTCTCAAACAGAACTAACCTAGATGAGCAGGTACAGTCCCTGAAATCGATATCCACTTCTATTTTTTGTGATTTTTCAGGAGGATCCTCATCTAAACAAGCATGAGGTAAATTCTTCAGCAACCTGTTGTGCTGAAATAGCAGGATTTCTGAAGAGCAAAGGTACATATTTTTGTTGTACGTGCCAGTCTGCCTCTTCTTTTCTCTCAGATCCCTTTTTGTTGATTTAAAATTGATGAGTAATTGAAAGATGGCTCATTTAATTTCTTCTACAGTAGAAACTATTACTCTGCATTGTTCAAACAACATGACAGTTTCATCCTTCGCTTTTTCGCAATAGCCTGTGTACTTTTCTAAAGACTTTTTAAATAAAAGATGTGTTTTAGTTATTTTGCTGGAATACTTATTTACCTCAATGCAGAAGCTCTTGTTAGCAGCAGACGTTTTGCATTTCCTTGTTCTTCAGAGCTGGTTTACATGACAGCAGTAATAACAAAGATGTAAAAAATACGACTCATCCATTTTCTAATTTTTAGAAAACTAAAAATCCAGAATTCAAATGAAGAATATAGCAACACTCATCCTTAGTTTCATTATGAGCTTTAATTTTCTAGCTATAAATGATTTTGTCGCTTGGCCTACAGCTAGTTATTCTTTTTTCTCTCTCATGTCTTGATGATTGAGGAAATCATAGACTCATAGATTTGTTTGAGTTGGAAGGGACCCCCAAAGGTCATCCTGTCCAACTCCCCTGTCTTAATTTGCTGTAATATTACTTTTTAATAATACCATCTGGTCTTGATCCTTAGTTGGAAATGTGAAAATGATGTGCAGAAATACGAGTACATATGTAAAGTTTTGAATATAAGGATATTGAATAGCATCTTTCTCATTTTTGAACTTTGTCATTCTCTTCACAACTTTACAAAAATATTTAATAACAATCCAAATTGCTTAAACAGAATGAGATATGAGTTGTCCTCCTGTAGGTTACTTATGACAAAAATGCCTTCAAGGAAGAAGAAATGGAAATGGCAACTCAATGCCCAGCCATGTTTCTAGAATATGGCAGATAAAGTACCTAGCTATATTCAGCCTTCATGTAACAAATAAATATTATGATATTGGCCAAGACTTCAAATGTATTGAGTTATATATTGAGAACCTGTATTGCTTCTGGTTCGTTATAAGACGAATCTGAAAAATACAGGATATCTACTGCTCATGTGGAATGTCTTTACTAAAAAGGGCTGCATTTGTTACATTAGGTTTCTGATGAAATTGTTTGTTTGCTTTTTTTTAATGGTTTGTATTAGAATTGCTGCCTTCAATTCTCACTTCTTCAAAAGGTTTGATAACCAAGACAGACTATACACATGGTGTGTATGTTGCCAAGAGAAACACAGTAAGCTAAATGCCTTCCAAATGTATTGTATGGTACTGATTTGCTTTATTTTTCTTATGCAGGAGAAAACAAAGCAAATGTTCAGGTGACAGCTGAAACTCTCCCAAAGCTTCCTGAAGAGGCACAAGGTATGAAGGCTGATGGGACTAGAATAGTTAGTAAAGCAGGATACCAGAATGGCAGTGTGAGTAAAGGTCTTCCACCTGAGAGCGATGAATGCCCAGATATAGACACAGTCATGGCTGGAGCTGGGGTTTCAGAAACCACCAGGCTAGATTTCATAGAGCCTTTAAAAGTTATGGATGTTGAATCAACAACAGAATACTCACAAGAAATAAGTGAATATAATGGGTTGACAGCCCATGCTGACGTGTCATTGAGAACAGGGGGCAATGTTGTACCTATTTTGAAGACTACAGAAGAAAAGATACCTACACAAAATCTTGTTAATGAATTCGATACATCACTTGATAATTGCCAGACTTATCAGCAGGAAGAAGAAAACAATATTTGTGACTTCTGTACCATTCTTCCACCTAGACATAATGAACCTGTTAGGTTATCATCAGTAGGAAGTTGTAGAATGCTCTCCATAAAAAGTTCTGAAGCTGTGTGTTCGGTTCTGGAAAGCGTCTGTTATCTGGACTTTAGAAATATGTCACTAGACAAGAACAGTACTGCAATCCATGGAATTATCAGTGAAACCTCAAAAAAGCATCTTCCTGCAAGCATGACTAGTAAGACTAATTATGATCACAGAACTGGATTTGTAAAGAACTGCACTTCCAAGCCTATACCAGTAGAGCATCTCTCAGTGCTAAGTAACAAAGAATTACCTAGTGATAAAACTGATGATGGGGAAGCAAATGATAGTAGAGGTAAATCATACAGCTCTGAATTTGAAGAGGCTGCTGAAATCCAGAGGGAGATTGCTGTGGGAGGTAACATTGAAGCTCAAGAGAGTGCTGATTTTGAGCACTGTCATCCTTTGGTTTTCAGTTCTATTGCTTCATCTTCTGAGGAGTTCTCAAAAGAAAAATTAAAAACAATCCCATCAGAAGCTAATAAGTGGAAAAAGGACCAGTTGCAATTTTCTGTCAGTGATCTGTGCAAGGATGATTTAAAAGAAAGTATTCTGTTGAAGGAAACAAACAGCATTGCTTCCCATGAAATTGTGCGGACAGATGTAGGCATTTATAAAGCCTACAGTAAAATTTCTTTTCCCAGTAGTCATGTCTGTCAGAATCTTTCTGTCAAGCAAGATGAATCACCTGAGGTACAACTGTTTGAACAGAAATCTCATCGTAATACAATGTTGGAGTTTTCTGGCAAAGAAACTAGTTTGATTTATACACTAAATGTACTTCTACCTCGTGTTGCACAAAAATCAAGAGAGCCTCACTGTCATGCGTGTCTGTTTTGTACTGCTAATGAAGCAGACAGCAAGGACAAGGCTCAGGATAATTTATCTGGAAAAGAATCATTTGGTTCTTCTGGGACAACAGAGGAACAAGTTGCTGAATTTGTGCTGCATAAAGACAAATTTAAGTCTTCAATAAATCCCAAGACTTCTGATGAATCCAGCATGACATGCAACATTTCCCAGAAGAACAGGAATTCTTCAGAAGGGAAAGTAGAGAGTGTAGACACTGGTTTAGAAAATAAACATAGCAACACATGGAATTCTAGTAATCAGACTTTAAAAGACCAGCATACAGCTGCCGCTTCTTCCAGTATCTTATCAAGTAGAACACCTGTAGATGATGCTGCCCTGAACAGTAATTTTTTTAAGGCTGATATTGAGATGAAGATTGATGAAAATGATAGTTTGGAAGAAGTTTCAGGTGGACATAATAGTAAAAAGACAATCACTGTTTTGGAAGAACATTGCCCTTTGCCATGTAGATCTCCTTCCTATCAAGATGACTGGGGCAACAGTTATGTAGCTCTGCATGGGATAAACGATATTTCCACAGAAAAAAGCATGTTTTGCCTAACTTGTGATGCAGAGGAGTCTACTGCTACCTTAGTAGAAGAGATCTCAAATAAGAATATGGAATCTGAAAATATGAAACAATTTAATCTTTGTAAATTAACAGATTGCTGTGAAATTATCTGTGACAAAGATGGGGCAGAAGACCAATTTAGCATGTGTGCTGAATTCAATAAAATAAGAACTGCGAGTTCTCCAAAAGTTCCTGAAGGCAATTGGAGAAGTGAGACTGGTGAACAGCTGTTAGTCAGAAATTTACACAAAAAAAATCGTGTTCATAATTTTGAATTTTGCAACTCTCCATTATTCCTGAAGATGAGAGAACTAGGTGCATCTGGGAAGAAGGGAATGTCATCACTCACAGCTAGTTCTTCTGAGTACAGCTTTTCTATCTGTAATGCATGTCTGTTACTCAACAATATGAATATGCAAACAAGACATGCTATCCAAACAGAAACGACCATATTTCCAATGGAAAATCAGTTTCTTGCACACCAGAGTTCCTGCCTGGTTCCTAGCAGAAAGCAACATGTAGAAAGCTTAAACGAAGAGCCAAATACTGGTTTACAGTATATTGCTACTTGTGCAGAGGAAGCTAAACTGTCAATCAGCTGTAGCCAAAATGAAAAGAAACTGTTAAAAAAAGGTGATGACCTGACTCTGTTAGTTCATAAACATGTAAGAGAAGATGGTTTTCAAAGAACTATAAAAGAGAATGCAGTGGATTTTGAGTCTTCAGGTGGTTTAAGAAACGCAGACTACTCAGGATGCATGGGTTTCATTGGTGATGTAATTCAAGAGAGGATGACAAAACTAAAAGAGAACAGCTGTGGAAGAGAAGATAAAGAAACTGATGAAGAAAGCCTTTCTGATAGCAAATCACAATATTCAGAGCATGCTTTGTCCATCAAATGTATGAAAGACAAAGCAGAGCTAGTATTTTCAGGAAATACAGGGCAGCGATCCTTGACAAAGATGAAGTGGTTTACTGAGGACCAAGCAAATACAGTTAATGTCTCATTTTTGCCCTTCTCATCAATTCATGGGAGTCTGTTTTATAAACCAGAAAAAATTCATGTACTTTCAGAGATGGAAAACAAAAGTGTGGGAATAAAATCTATCTTAAATTGCTCACAGTTAATGTTGGAGCCTGGTAAAGAAACTGATGCTACCAAGGACATGGGTCCATCCTATTTTGGGAAGTTTAACATCCAGGATTCTTCTAATGAGACTCACAGGGTTTCAGAAACACCATCAGCTCTGAACTTAGCTAACTCTTTGCCTCAGAAAGAAAAGTTATTTGTGTCATCTGAGAATACAGACATAGGTAATAGTGATTTATCTTCAGATGAAATCGATTGCAAAGGTTCTTCAGTGACAAAACCTCTTTCTGTGACACTGTACATTAAGAGAGAAGCTAGCAATGCTGAAATGCCATCTTCAGAGGATGAAAAGGCAACTAACTCTCTGAAAGGTGCAAAAAGTCCATGTGTTTTTGCTTGCAGCAAAGGAAGGCAGAGAGATGAGAGGCATGGTGTGCTAACTGCAGAAGTCATGGATGTGACCTTACCAGAAAGTGCTGATTGCGGAGAGAAGTTTAAGTATGCATGTATAGAAGAGAAGATGGAAAGAGAAGCGTCTCATAAAAAAAAATTGCCCATACATTCCTTACTTGATGGAGAACATTGCTTATGGGCCTTGTTAGCAGGTTCAGAAGAGTCTAGTAGCAAAACAGTTACTGTCAGTACTGAGAACTGTGAAAAAGGTTTTGAAAAAATCCCAAGACCTGACCTAAGTAGTCTTTCAAAGGAAAGAAACACTGCAAAGCCTACAAGCTTCACTGATACCAGTTTACTTTCAGAAGCTGTGCAAGACTGTCAAACTGCAGATGCATTTGACACAGAAACTTCACCAGAATTCAAATATAATGAAACGAACACGCTATCAAACCGTTGCAAAGAATCATTACCAAATTATGTAGTTCAAGGTGAAGTATGTGTGCCTTACAAATTAAATGCACAGAGCAAAGATAATGCAAAGGAAATTAGAGGATGTCAAGACACTATACCAGCTCATTCAGTTTCCATGGAAAATGAGACTTCAGATTCTGTGAGCCTTGATAAAGTAGAGAAAGGTCAGGCACGTAAACGAAAGAAAAAGTATGAGGATGTGAAAGTGCACAGATCAGACAAGGCAAAACAAGAAAAAAAGGCAGCATACGAAGTGAAAGCAAAAGTTGCAGTACATCCAAGCATATTGTACAGTTCTAAACTTTTATGCAGTTCTTCAGAGGAGTTGGTGATGTCAAGAAATACAAAGTTTGAAAGTCCTTCGAAGGACATTTTTGCTGTTAGAAGCAGTGAAAATAAACTGTGTAGCACTTTACAAGAAATCAAAAGGCCAAAGATTACCACTGATACTATTAGTTCATGTTTTTTAAGGACTCAGGATTCAGAAATGGAAAACCTAAACCCTAAGTCAGGTTATAATGGAATTCTTGGTGCCTTTGGAACTAGAAGTAAACGAAGAGGACCTCTCCCATTAAAAATACAGCCTGGAAGAACGTGCAAAAAAGTTCCCATGTCATATCAAGTAGGAACTGTAAGAAAAATAAAAAAACCTAAAAGTTCAACTCTTTTGGAGCATCCCTCAGAATTGCCCCCTAAACAGGAAAACACAGACCTCAAACCTTTGTGCTTTGCCTATAAATCACCAACAGTGAAAAAGGAAATAGCCATGAGATTTGTCCATATGCCAAGGCAGAAGGCCAAGTGGTGCAGTTTGCTGAGCAGCTTGAAATTCAGAAAGTGTACCAAAGAACCAGCATTGCTGAGCAAGCTGTCTGCAATAGCCAGCCAATTATTGGTACCTGCCACAAGCATCTGTAGCTTGGAATCTCTGCCATATTCTTCTGAAATTCTTCCAGTGACTGCGAGGTACAGCCGACGTAGATCTAAAAATCTATTGGAAGCTTTCTCTTGCATTAACTGGAACTTACACTCACGCTGGGCTGACAGTTGGTGTACCAAGATGTTCAGTTTTCAATCTTTGGCACTTTATTCAGTAGGATCTACCAAAATACCTTCTTCAGACTCAAGCAACAATTCTCCGTCTTCTTTCTTGGATACCCCAGTGTTCCCAATTTCTTTTCACATAAAATTGGACTCCAGTTCTGTGACAGACCTCACATGGACTGCATCTCAGCATTCTGTACATCACAGATTGGTTTTGGAAGAAATGCCTGCACCACCTTCAAAGTGGCCTTTCCTCCTTTCTCAGAGCTGTTCAGAGGCAACAGCAATCAAGGAAGATTCCAGTCAAGATCATGAGCTGTGTTCCCCTCTCTCTGTAACAACCTCAGGGGTTGTTGTGCTTCATCCTGACCATGAAAGAAATGCCATAGCTAAAAGAGCAGGAAGTTGCTCCATGCTTGGCTTTCATACAGTGTTAGCACTTTCTTCACCTGGATGTTACAGGATTTGGACAAGAAGAAGAAACTTAACCAGTCATATTCCTACCATCCAGAGACTATTTATATCCCAATTTACCCAGGGTTTGAAAGGGTCATCTAATGTATCAGATGATCTGGTCTCTTCCCTGCCATACTCCTTGGGCAGGGCACTATCCATATGGAGTCAGCATGGTCCTTCTGCCTGTCCCTCCGAAATCACTCCTCTTCATTCCAGTCACTGCAAGTGGCAGCCAAGTGTGGGCATCGAGAACAGGTAAAACTCATCAACTTATTTCTGAGAATGAATATGTGTAGGGTATGTTCTTGCTTCTTTTTTGGGGAAGTGAGGGTGATAGAAGCTTGTGTTGCAGGATTGGTTTCTCCCATTCCAAATCTACATGTTCTGTTCCAAAAATGACATATTGTGGAAGGTTCTTACTTACAGAACAGTCTGTTATCTGAATTTAAATATATTTGCCTTCGCTTCTTTAATGGTGTCCTCTTTTGGCAGAATGGCTAACTCTATTTTCTTCTCCCATGCAAAATAAACACACCATGCATCAGAATATATAATGCAGAAAGGTGAGCTACTTCATTAGGTCTTTTCAGAGTGACTGCAAAACAACTGGATTTCTGAGGTAGGAGAGTTTTTTTCAGAGGTCTGACCCACAAGTTTCACTTGAACCACTGTAAAATATTCAATATCAGCTTAGGAAGAAACCTAATTGGGGCGGGGAGGGAATTCAGTTAAATCTTTAATTGTATTCCATGACTGTTCTGTGCTAATTGAAACCTCTTTACATGTACTGTGTCTTTTGATAGTGTGTGCCAGATGTGTTGAATTGTTGGCACATGCAGCTCTAGCTCCGTTTCAGGCTGGTGAGGAATTCTGATGTGTCTGTCCTCAATGTGAGTGGGAAGAGTACTGATGTCTACTTTGCATATTTCACTTAACTTTCCTACCTGTATTTGAAATCTTTTTGCTGAGAAACAAAATAAGAGGTTCCTAGTGCTGGTATGAGATTTTTGCATCCTCTTACGCAAACTTTTTGCTCGTTATGCCTCAGTTACTGCTACCCGAGACACAGGACAGTTTAGTCTCTGATCTTGCAGTCTTGAGATTCCTGGACAGACACTAAGTTCATAAATCCATTTCGTTGACTCTTGTGTTTAATGTGGCAGTCTGTAGAGAGTTGTGGAATTTGACATATATAATTAATGCTGCATATTACCTTGCGTAAGTGGAGAAAATACCTACAAGTGTATCACTTGCTAGTATAAATTCTCATGTCTACTAGAAAGATTTGAGCGAGAGTATGAAATAACTGCTCCATTTTGTGAGTTCTCTGCACTAAAAGATAGAATTTGAATAATTATACAGAGACAACTTTGCAGCATATTCCTTAAGACCTGGTTTCTTTTTTGCCCCTTATGAGGCAGTATTTCAGGCTGAATTTTCTAGTGTATAAATTAGTACTTTGGAAGTAATTACGCCAGTGAACACTAAAGTTTGAGCACTTGGCTTAGAATAAGGTGTTGCCATTTTTTTTTTTTTAAACACAAGGAAAACCTTTTTAAAGCTTCTTGCTGTGCACGAGATGAATTATTTTGTGTTGTTGAGGCATTTTATCCTTGGACTTTGGGATCTGAGCTGACTTAATCTTGTGTTTTCTTCTATAGTTACATCTGCAGACTCTAAGGCAGTTTGTTACAGCACATCCAGTTAACTAAAATGTAGGAGGATTTAACTCCTTGTTATAAAGGGTAAATTGAGAACCAGCTGTTTTGCTGTAAATTACTTTTTCCTAAAGAAGAGAAGACAAATCAAATCTTATCACTCTATGTGAAAAATCCCCAAAATTAAAGTAGCATAAAGCTCAGTTTGTTTTTTCTTCTTAGATATTTGAAAGGAATTGGTGTATCTGTCTGGGTACACTTAATGCTTCTGGCCCACTTGGGTTTTCTTTAAAGTTAAGTTATTGTAGTGAATTTAAGGCAGTAAGTCTGAAAGAATGTTTCCAGAATTTTAAGGACCTGTAGAAAGTGAATTCTATTTCTAAAATAATTGCACAGGAAGTGTAATTAAAGGATTTGGACATAAAATAATTGAAAGGAAAGAAACGTTTAAATATATTACACCATTTTAGATTCTGTTTTGCTGAAAATTGATAGCTTGTTCTCATCAACTAATAACTCTTCTATACATATTAACAGAAACAGTGGCAAAAGGATAATTCAGTAAATCTCTCTTAAATTTGTGTTTACTCAAAATCTATATGATTACATAGAAATAAATGTAGAAAATATATATATGTAAGAAATTCTGGCATATAAATGCAGAAATACAAGAAAGTGAATTTGGTGCAGCATAAAAGCATTTTCAGCAGAGCTGATTATTTTTTATTCTGTAGCATTCCAGTCTGGCTGTAATTTCGTTACATCAGTACATTCAATACATTTAGCTGCTAGTTTGGAAGAGCAGCAAGTACAAGATTTGCTGTTAGAGGTAATAAAAGCTGTTCCAGTTTACTCCTTTTTTATTGCTGTTAATAGTGTGGACGCAAAGTAAAGTTGCTGATGGTGCTGATTTAAAAAAAAAAATTTTTTTTACTCCATAGAAATTACCAAAACTTATGGAAGGGCCTGTGGTTATTCTGATTAAGTATATTCCAGTAAGACTGTGGGAGTTAAGAGACAGTAGAGAGACAATTTAATGAAAATCCTTATTTGCACTTTCTGCTGTTTCACCATGCCCTTTTTTATTTAGTAGAAAAATTATCCATCATTTTGTTTCATTTTAAAAGTTGTTTTTTTAATAAGGAATCTAGACTTAAGTAGCATTAGTTCAAGCACTGGCTCAAAAACTAATTATTTGTCTCCTTCTCTCTGTACTTTCATTTACTTTTCATACCACTACAGTGTTAAGTGGGAGTAGAAATATTTCCCCACCAAGCTGTCAGTGAAATTTAGTTATTAGTGGGCTAAATGACAGATGTGGTTTGCCCTTGTATGATTCTATTACTTCTTACCCTTGCCATTCCCAACATTAGCATTTTTTGTCTTACAGTCCAGATAATATTAAGACTCTTCCCTCATTTTTTTATAATGTAGGTCTAACTTCTCTCTCTTTATTTATTTTTTTTTTTCTGTTGAACCAGCAATGCCATATTACCACACTTACCTGTACAGGGCATGGAAACACTACAGACTGCAGGTCATGAGCCATGGTGAGTATCTAGAGCTTTGATATTTATTCAGAATAGCTGGATCATAAGCTTTCTTAGAAAGAGACGTTGTTTATATTGTTTTGTGTTTCAGTTTTTGACAGTTCACTTCAGTAATAGCTTTCTGATTAAAGTTCTAGAGAAACACACTGATTGGATGTTGTGGGAGAATGTACAGGGGCATTCACACAAACACCAAGGAGATCACTGCACAGAACAATGCTGTTGCTTTCAAGCATGTTAAATATCTTACTATGAAATATGTATGCGAAACTGCAGAACTTAAGTTTTCTTACTTGGATAAATATGTTCTTTTTGCTTGAGGAAGTGCAAATAAGGTGCTGTTAAGGTTCTACTCTTTTTTCAGTGTTGAAATGGCAGATGTAAAAACAAATTTACGTGTGGAAAAAAATACTAAATTAATAACTGCAACAAATTTGCTGACAGAGCAGGAAAATTAATCATTTTCTATCAGTAACTACTAAATAGAGCTATAAACTATATGGAAAGAAAAATAATGGTAAAAATCAGATATTCAGCATACTAGCTTTAGTTTATTTCAGTATCAGTGTGAGCTGCAGTAGTTTTTGGCTGTAAGCACATAGTGGAGAAAGTGTTCACTTATGCAGTTTCTATGAACCACATTGTTTTATGTGCCCATATTGCAATTTAGGGAAAAGAGCATGGAATGCAGTTGCAACATAAATTGTGTCTTGATCTACTTCTATACTCTTCTTCCTCTTTTACAGTCTGAAACCTCCATTCCCTCTTCCGCTGCCAAAGTCTTGCTTGCTTTTGGAAGCATTGCCTCCTGTGCTTCCAGAACCTGAACTTCAGGTCCATGCCCCTGATGAAGCAGATACTACTCCAGACTGTTTTAGATCCCAAGATGACACAGAACTGAAAAAAGTGAGTCCATTTGAGATTTTAGGTATCTCAGATATCTGCTGATGAATGTTACCTATCAGATGTTAAAAAACAAGATTTCTAGTCCTAGTATGTGCTCTTTTTTTTCTTTCTCTTTCTTTTTTTTTTTTTTTTTTAGAGCAGAAGTAGAGTGGAAAAAACAAAGATGAGTAGGGAATTTGGGTAACTGACATGGTAATTACTTTCTTCATCTTAACTTTTTTTTTCTTTTTTTTTTTTTCCCCCTAAGACTGAGCCAGAAAAGAGGCCAAAGAAGGTCTCACAGATCCGAATCAGGAAAACTGTTCCTAGGCTAGATCATAACCTTACTCCGATGGGACTACCCAAACCAAAAAGGTGAGCCATGCCATTTAAATGGACCCGTTACTAACTTCTTTGGTTATTTTGTTTATTGTATAGAAGTGCTAGCCTGGACGAAGGACTGCATTTCTTCACATACTGGCTTGATAATTAAGTGTGAATAATTAAGTTTTAAAATCAGTCTCAAGAGATGAAGTGTTATAATCTGCTAAACTGTGTTTCCTTAGCTTCCACAAAAAAAAAAAAAAAAAGTGACCTTTGAATGGCTTTCCCTTTCTTTTGGGCATCATTATCTCAAAACACTATTGTATGCTAGAAGGAGCATTGATCTGTACAGGCAAGACAAGTTTTGACACAGATGTTTTAAAAACGCCACCCGAAGTAAGGTACTTCAGACCCTCATTTATTCATTCTTCTCTATCCCCAGTTATTTTAATTCAACGTTTTAAGCTGAAGGATAATTAGTTAGCATTTAAGCATAGAACACAAATAGTACTTGGTTCTAGTAAATCAATGTGGTGTTAAAAGATGCTTTTGAAATTTTTCGTTCTCAGTTTTGTTCATTACTTTTTCAGGCTTAGGAAGAAAGAATTTAGTCTAGAAGAAATTTACACAAACAAGAACTACAAGTCCCCTCCTCCAGCCAGGTTTGTTTTGCTTCCTAATGAGAACACCACTGAGATAAACTTAGGCAGAGAGAAGGAGCAGATTAAAGGGCTTCGAAATCTAAGAGGGAGTTAGATTTGAAAAATTGCTCAAGTTCAAAGCAATATGGAAAGATAATGCAAAATCAGTATTTTACAGAGTTCGTATGGAAAACAGTGAAAAAGAATATGAACTAAGAATTTGCTGTTATCCAAGTATAGGTGTATTTTTTTATTTATCTGGTCAATCCAGTCTCCATCCATGTACAGTACTTTTCAAAATCTGAGAGCAACTGAATATTCTTTAAAATCACATGAATAACTGCCTGTTATTAAGTGTATCACGACTGTCAAGACTGGTACTTTCTTCTATAAAATCAAATTTTTCTGTAATTGTGCTTTTGAACTGAAATACAAAGATTCAAACCATGTGTGTATGCATTAATATCATTATTTAGCTAGCAGTATAAATGTGCAGCTGCTGGAGGTGCAAACTGTAGATAAACATACATGAGAAGGAATATGAACAGGCTGTAAAAATGTAAAAAGTGGGAGTATTTACTTGGTTTAGGAAATGCATCAGTCTCCCTGTCTTTGTAAGGGGATAACTTCCTGAGTATTCATCAGCTCTATCTTCTGCTTCTATCAGGAGCTTGGAAACGATCTTTGAAGAGCCCAAGGAAAAAAATGGGCACTTGATTTCTGTCAGCCAACAGAAGAGAAAGCGGATTCTGGAGTTTCAGGACTTCACTGTTCCTCGGAAGAGAAAGGCACGAGGCAAAATCAAAGCAGCGGGAAGTTTCACTCGAGCAAAAAAAACTGCACCACAAAGTGCAGAGTTAGATGCCCTTCTGAGTCAGAAGCTAATGGACCTTGAAGAATTTTTTGCAAAGGAGGATGAGCAGGAGTTGTCTTCTAGCACTGGAGGGAGCCATGAGCTGAAAATGGTCCAGTGAGCTTCTTTAGTATGTATTTTAGTCCTTTTGGGAGAAATCTACTGATTTCTTCATACCTTGTTCTACCACTTTCTTGTAATATCTGATGATCAAGTATTGGCTGTGACCCTCTAAGGTGCTATTTAATTTTTTTTTTTTTTTTTTTTTTTGCTACTGGAGGGATTCCCTTAGAGTCACATGTGACTTACCATTCCTTCTCCAGCCTCTGGAAGTTATGGCTAACATTTAGTTATGTTTCAAGACTTTTTGAGGGTAGAGTGGGAGGAAGTAGCACACCTTCCGTAATGCTAGGACTCTGTACTCCAAAATCTTTGCACATTGAATCTGCTGTTACTACTGTAATGGCTTTTTGAACAATATGACAAAAGGGTATGTGGTGTTTGGTAAAGATAAATTTTAGCCAACACATTCTTAATAATGCCACTAAATTTTTAATAATTAAAAATAGCATTCCTATCTTACTATCAATTATTTCTTCCTTCTGTTTATTTAGAAGGTTCCTTATGAATTTCTGTGCGCTTCCTGGCTTCAGGCAGCAGAAGCTCTACATAACTAGACCTTAATGAACTTGTATATCCTTGTTTATTTGCAGCATGAGGACCCCTTTCAACACAACTGACATTACAAAACAAAAAAATAAGTAATACTTTCAGAAAAGATGATGCCCACTGCTATTTTTTTCCTAAATAGTGAGTTTTTACCAAATTGGCTGATGCTTTATACTCCTTCTCCAGAGGCAGATCCCATGAGTATGTTAAACCACAGGGTATGCCAGTAGAGGTTTTTATTAGCTGAGCTGAGCTGCTGCATACAAGAAGCACCAGCAAAACCTTTGAGACTCATTTTGAAGCAATTTTCATTTCAGGAAATACAATCAGCTTGGTTTTAAGGCCTATTTTAGGTTTGCAATTCAGATAGCTCCCAGTTAGATATTCTATATACAGCACTGTTGTATACAATAGCTAGTGTTGTACAAAGAGCCTCCTAGCATGTGAAAAGCATTTTTTTTTTCATTAAGTGAGGCCATTTGTCATTAGATGATGCAGCACTGGGCAATTTCTCAGCCATAAGTTTTAAGTGAAGAGCGCTCGCTTCTGGGATAACTTCTGTTAAACTTACTTGAAGAGTAATTCCGAATGAATGGCAGCTGCAGTGCAGATGATTTCTGTCCTCTAGTGCCTACAGAAGTTAGTCATGTGAAGCTGTCTTTGCTGGGATGCTCAACTTTAACTAGTTTATTCTTTCATTTGTCACTTAAAACTTGCACTTTCTTAGTTACCTATCCATATAATAAAGTTTATATACACATGAACAAGTATCCAGTGGGCAGGTATTTTGATAAAGTCCCAATAAATGAAGAACTGAAAATACCATCACTATCTTCTGCTACTCAGCCATTTCTGTTACTGGCCTAACAGAAAATGCAGAATTAACAAGCAATCTGTTGAATTCCGGAGTTTGGAAAGTGGAGAGATGGAAGAAGAATATTACATTCTCTGTGCCTGAATCTTGAAATAAATGTATTCTGGGTTTGTTTTGCTCTCAGCTTATATGCTGGGATTAATGACAGTTTACATTCTTGTTTTGGTGGCTAATTAATCAGGAAGACTCAGGAAAAGAGAGAGGTGCAGACTTAGAGTAAGTGGTAATTTGGATTTTGAGGATAAAATAACAGGGTAGGTAAACTTCAGACATATTAACATGCTATTTCAGTGGCAAGGTCTGGTTAACCTAATTGAGCTGCTGGGGATCATTTTAATTGATCTTATTTTTATAGAAATCCCTAAAAAATAAAAAAATAAAAAATAAAAAGTCAACTACCTTTCAAAAGATATTTGAAACTTTTTCTATGTTGGCTTACTACCCAAATATTGACTGGATGGAAGCTGTTGCAGGAGTCATATATATACACGTATGGATAGATATATTTTTATGGTTTTATGCTGTAGAATGGGATTATGACACAGTGTTAATTAACCTTCTGTTAAAATGGGAAGCTTTTGCTGTTGTGACAGAATTGAGCTGTAACCTCACTGGGGCTTTCAAGAAAACAGTATGGGTAAGAGGGAGGGGATTGGGTCCAAGCAAAGTTCAGGCTTCTGATGTGCTTCAAAATATAGAACTTTTTCTGTTGTTGGTGGTTTTTTTTTTTTTTTGTTTTGTTTTTTGTCTGCTTCCTTGTTCTGTCTTGTTTTTAATTAATTGCTTTTAAATAACACTTCTCAACTTTTAATAGTTACAGCAGAGGGGGCTTAAGAAAGAAAACACTTGATCCCCTTTTATTTTCATTAATTGGAGGAGTAAGAAAACGATGCAGCAGTTGCTTAGGTTGTCCCAGACCTTAGGGTCTGTGGATTACTCTGATTTGGTTTAATATTTGTGTGATAGAGTCGTAAGCTAATTGAGACAAAGCATCTTTTTTCTTCCTCCCTACATTTCCTCAGGAACAGATGTCAGTCATGTGTGTGCACTTTTTTCCCTCTCCCACCTCTGTCCCTATTTACAACACTCATGGAACAACCTTGTTTCCTGTAACTGTTTTGTACACTGGGAGTGACGATGGTGCAAAGGTAGGTAACTGCCACACTCAGCTGCTTCTGTCTCAGATTATTGAAGGAAAAATGCACAGACTGTATGTTTGGGAGTCTTAAATACTTCCCTAGCAGAAGAATATGTACTATGTCTTTCACAGAGAGAGACTATTCCAGTGATTTTTTTTTCTTTTAACACCGTGGAAAGACAATTGTACATATTGCTCACAGAATGATATATAGAGCAGCTTGAGAAGAAATGCAAAGCTTTTGACATGTACCACCACATAGCAGTAGTTTTTCAGAGACAGGCAGCTTTTTTTTTTTTTTTTTTACTAAATTGGCTGATTATGAGGGGTAGATCATTTTTTTTCTTAAAATCTTCTTTTCATCATGCTGCAACTGGAGCAGCTAAGACTACTTAATGTACATTAGAAAGTTTGCCTGCCTGGCCTTGTAGCTGCAAACATTTGAGTTCTTATGCTTGCTGGATATAATCTTATGCAAGCAGTTCTCATTTATTATATTTCATATGGGTTGGGCCTTTGGCATATTATGTTCCAGGTGCTCTTCTAGGATATGGATGCTAACTGGATTAAATGTCTATATGATGCTATCATGTCAACTGATAGCTTAGAGAGAATCTGTATGCCTGTGCCATTAGCCTCCATCAAGCTCTTGGCATTTTATCTTCAATTTTGTGTGAATTTAAAATTTTACTGTTTCTTTTGTGTGTCTCTAATTTATGGAAATAAATTTTTCTGAGAACCTTTCTGTTCTCTTTTTTTTGTTGTTGTTGTTGTTTTTAAGCCTTCTTCAGGCTTGTATTATTAAATATGCACAATACATCTGTCCTGCAGACATGGGAAGCCTTTGGGCTCCGCAGGGTCTGAGTGTGGAGCATTGCACACAGGAACAGCTGAGCATAAAGATGATGGCAGGGCTACAGAGCTAACCATCATAGAGTGGCATAGTGGCTCAGGAAATTTCCCACACTGGATATAAGAGCCGAGAGGAAAATGCAGATGCATTCTGGTTTCTTCTCCGATTCCATGCCTTCTGCCCCCGTCAGAGGGGAGGAACGGCCACACTTCCACAGAGATGTTCCTCTCACAGCCACGCACCCTTGCGTTGGAGCATTTCCGGCTGCAGGACAGCAGCAACAGTTCTTGCCATCTTCCTCTGCATATCACTCATAGTCATTTTTTTGAGAAAAACACGATCCTGTTGGTGAACTTTGCTCATTATAGTCTCATTAGAAAACCAAGAACAGCTCCATCCCAAAAGTTATCCACTTCTGTGGTGCTACGACCCCACATTTAACATGCAATCTGCAGTTTTCAGCCGAGGCTTTAGAAAGCAAAGCTAAAAAATTCCACACCACTCAGTACAAAGGTGTGCAATGATGAGAGTCACTCAAGCTCTGCCTGAAGGGTGGAAAGTCTTATAAAAATGGCTGAAGATAGGGGAAGATCAGGGAAGGTACTACTGCAGAGAAGTCAGGAGAACACCTCAGCCTTCCGGGATCAGGTGGCCAACAAAGCATCTCTTCCACCAAAAGAGACACCTGCCGGTTGAGGGGCACATGCTTTGTGCTGCCCAAAGAAACTCAGCACTATAGAGCTGTTCTCTAACTCAGCGTGCTTGTGGTCAGGCCATGCTACTTGCAGGGATTTGCATGTGCTTTGCAGACAGTGCAAAAGATTGGTGCATCCATTGCTATGATAAACTGAATCATTCCCTGATGGAGCTGTGGGAGTTCTGATGGAATGCCGTGAGCGGAATAAAGAGGAGGTTGTGCAGCAGCTCACTGCCACTGGACAAATCAGGCCATGCGCTCTTTGTGAATACAAAACTCTGTCTATTAATGGACTGCAACCAGACTCTGAGTGCCAAGTTGGGCTGCTGCCATGAAGCCACTGCCTTCTGATGGTCTTCCACTCAGTCCTTCAGTTGCAGCTGCTTCATCATCACCACAAGGCTGTTCTGGACTGGAAAGAAACAAAGCAAGAGTAAAGATAGGACACCTCTTCCCTCAGCATTCTACAATCCCCTTCATGTCCGACAGATGGATGCCCTGAGAACAAGGGCATGTCTGTGCGTACAAAGGACTCACCTCTGCATATGCAGCTGCAGCTTCTTAATTTCCACCCTCCTCTCTTTGTTGTAGTTGTTGTCTTGCCACAGAACAAGGAAAGAGAAATTCATTTTGTCAACAGCAAAACCACAGAAACATGGATACCATGAAAACATGCTAGGAATCCTCTCAGGGAAGGGTATTTCCAGTGGGACATGTAGAAGACACTCATGGAGTTAATGGGAAAAGAGGGGTTACACATTCTGGTATGTCCTTGCCTTTGGACTTGGTAGCCTTCAACTCTTTTCCCTTCTCTGTAGAGCGAAGGAAAAAGCAAAGCAAAACCTAAGTGAACTTGGTGCGCTTGATAAGGGAAGCACCTCACCAGGGCAGCTACTGCAGCATCTTCTTACCTCTTCACTTTGAGGTCCAGAACCACTCAGTTGGTGCTGGGGCAGGCCCAGTGTGTGCTGCTGGAGCTGGCATACCGCCTCTGCTCTGATGTGTGCTCTGAGCCTTTGCCACATTGTGCTCCACCTTCATTTGTTTCTTGGCAGGACACAGCTCTGCTTCTTGCTCCTCTTTGTTCACTCCTTTGCGCTTTCTTGCAGCCATGGAGAAGGAGCGGTTGTCAACTGCAGGGGAAGATCTTCTCTTTTTCTGGGACCTGCTGTTCCAGGAAGTCCTCCAGCCTTGAGAGGAGCTTTCACGGAGATCTTGCCAATTGGCTCAGCACCTCTCCCTGTCATAATCAAGAAAAGGGAAGCAGCCAGATATTGAGTCCAGAAATACACTGAGTCTGTGAAGTGGGCCACAATACTAGGAAATCTCATCTCGAGTGTTCACAGCAGTGGATCTTAGGATCTTTGGTGAATTGTGGGCTCGTATTTCCAATCTGGGACAAGAAAGGTAACTGCAAATCACTCAAACTGTAAGATGTCAAGCAACATGCAATGACAACAGTCCCAGGAAAGGACAGACAGAAAGCCTAACTAGAAAGACAGTGCACCAAACTCAGATGCGTACTTGTGTGTTTGTATCTCTCTTTGGTGCTGTGCCACACAGCATGCTAGTCCCCTGCCTTCCTGCAAGGCCATGCTTCACTGCAAACCTTCTTGCATCAGGTTCTGACAGAAAGGAAACAAGAAAGACATGAAGATCATCTCTTTGGAGGAAGATAATAGCACAGACAACCACAAACTTCTGCTCCTCAAGCATAGTTTCTTTAATTTGCCTTTCTGCTGCTACAGCAGTGTGCCATTTCTGCAGTAAGCACAGATCTGCTGTGTCCTTTCTTCTCCATCACAAACACACCTTCATGCAGCCCTATTTAGAGGCAGGTAAACACCAAAGTTCACAAGAGCTTCTTAACTAGGGAGGCTTTCCATTTCCCCCTTGCCCAGCACCATCCCATGGACTCACAGGCTCCATCCCCACAAAAACAAATTGTGTGTTGATTTCACAGACGCCAGGAGCAGTATTGTCCTGTTAGGCCCTGTCCACCTCCAAAAAACAAAAAACACTGTTCTACGGCCAAAACAGAAAGTGAAGTTTAAACTGCACTGTGCTTACACAAAGCATTACTGGTCTCATTCCTGCTCAGATGGCAGCAAAGGAACCCCGCTCTGCCTGACATCTCCACATTTTGCAGAGCAAAGGTACATCAGCGAACAGAACGCTAACAGGTGCAAAAGCTGAGAAACATTTCTTTGGTTTTCTGCTCTAAAAGGAACGTACTCAGCTCTGAGCACCAGCATTAATACACACACTTCTGTCTCACTGCTGCCATCAGCTGTTGCTGTCAGCCCCTCTAATGCTTCCCCTACAGCACTGCACCCACTCATAAGTAATACATAAAATGCATTCTTCCGTACTCAATGATAGAGGACTGAAGAGTGAAGACTCTCTTTTGCGTGGTGCTAAGGATGGTCCATCCCTAACACGTCCCTTTTGCTCGCTGCAGGGCCCAGCTGGCATTCTGGCAGCCTGCTTTTTGCTGCTTCCTAACGCAGGGAATAGTGCTGCACTTGTTCTGAGGAGAGAAAGAAAGGAATGTCCATGGAAATGGGCAGACAAAGTTTGAAAAGAGATGCAGCATTTATCTATAGGGAAGTTATTTGTCATTAATGAAACATTTGGGAGCTTATTCATAACATGTGCACAAGCTACAATTTGTTGGCATATTCAGCTTTCTTATCGTTCAGGTGGAGAAGGCAGGCCCTCTCAGACATCAATTCATGGGGTTAGACAAACACACTTGCAAAATGCCAGGATTATACTAAGGGAAACAATGTCTTCAGATGCTGCAGTTCAGTCCATGCAAAATTACCATGCAGAGCCTTACCTCTTGACCACTGATTCTTTCCCACCCATTACTACTGCAGATGGCTAGAACAAACTTCTCAGGAGAAACCCAGGGCAGCAAGGACCTGAAAAACCATAACCAGGCACAGCTGGCAGGAAAGCAGTGCCTGTTTTTTCTCCCACCGTGCCCCAGCATGTTAAGGAGCATGGCAATGCCGTCCTGTTGCAACACGAGCAAAACCCATCTGGTTACTGAGGTAACAGAGGACCAGGAGGGCTCCCCCTGCTCCACCCCTTCCCCTTCAAAATGAGAGAAAGGAAGAAAACGCAAGCTAAAGAACCCCAGCCATACCTTTCCAAGCACAAAGCAGGAATGGGAACTGCATCTGTCTCCTTGCTGAGAGATGGTGGGGAATGTCTCAGAGGAAGATCAAGTTTGTGGTATCCTCTCCACAGGGACATAACCCACTGTTGGAAGGAACTTGCTTCACTCTTTCTTCAACTGCCTCGATCCCAGAAGTCTCCTTTTGGAAAGGAACCCTAAAGAAAAGAATCTGCAAGTGAAAAGTAGTGAGGAAGAAGCATTTCCCCAGCCTTCTTCTATTAAGCAGTTCAGACTCTCACAGAATCACAGTATGACCCAGATTGGAAGGGACCTCAAGGATCATGAAGTTCCAACCCCCCTGCCTGGCAGGCCCACCAAACTTCCACATTTACTGGGTCAGGTTGTCCAGGGCCCCATCCAACCTGGCCTTGAACACCTCGAGGGACGGGGCATCCACAACCTCCCCGGGCAGCCTGTTCCAGGACCTCACCACTCTCCTAGTAAAGAACTTCCCCCTAACATCCAACCTAACTCTTCCTTCTTTCAACTTAAAACCATTTCCTCTTGTCCTGCTATTATTGGCCCTTTCAAAGAATTTACTCCCCTCCTGGTTATAGGTTCCCTTCAGGTACTGAAAGGCTGCAATGAGGTCACCCTGCAGCCTTCTTTTCTCCAGGCTGAACAAGCCCAGCTCCCTCAGCCTGTCTTCATAGGGGAGGTGCTCCAGCCCCCTGATCATCTTCGTGGCCCTCCTCTGGACCCTTTCCAACAGCTCTCTGTCTTTCTTGTACTGAGGGCTCTGTACCAGGACACAGTACTCCAGATGGGGCCTCACAAGAGCAGAGTAGAGAGGGACAATCACCTCCCTATCCCTGCTGGCCACCCCTCTCCTGATGGAGCCCAGGATACCATTTGCTTTCCGAGCTGCAAGAGCACACTGCTGGCTCATGTTAAGTTTCTCATCCATCAGGACCCCCAGGTCCTTCTCTGCTGAGCTGCTCTCAAGGACCACTCCTCCCAGTCTGTACAGACGCCTGGGGTTCTTCTGGCCCAAGTGCAAAACCTCACACTTTGCCGTGTTGAACCTCATTAGGTTCACCCGTGCCCACCTTTCAAGTCTGTCAAGGTCCCTCTGAATGGCATCCCTTCCTTCCTCCGTGTCAACTGCACCACTCAGCTTGGTGTCATCAGCAAACTTGCTGAGGGTGCACTCGATTCCATCATTGATGTCATTGATAAAGATGTTAAAGAGCTCCAGTCCCAAGACAGACCCCTGGGGGACACTGCTCGTTACCGGCCTCTACCTGGACATAGAGCCATTGATCACCACCCACTGTCTGCAGCCTTTCAACCAATTTCTTATCCATTGAGTGGTCCACCCATCAAATCCACATCCCTCCAATTTGGAGATGAGGATGTTGTGGGGGACCATATCAAAGGCCTTGCTCAAGTCCAGGTAAATGACATCGCTCACCTTCCCTTTGTCAACCAATGCCGTCACTCCATCATAGAAGGCCACAAAATTGGTTAAGCATGACCCTGGTGAAGCCATGCTGGCTGTCTCGGATCACACTCTCATTCCTCATGTGATCAATCATGTCATCCAGGAGGATCTGTTCCATGAGACTCACCAGCCTGCAGTTCCCTGGGTCCTCCCTGCTCCCCTTCATGTATATGGGAGTGACGTGACCCTTCCTCCAGTCATCTGGGACCTTACCTGACAGCCACGACTTCTCAAATATGATGGAGAGCGGCTTGGCAACCGCCTCAGCCAGCTCCTTCAGAACCCTGGGATGCACGCCATCTGGCCCCATAGACTTGTACTCATTCAGTCTCATGAGGCACTCTTGGACTTGCTCTGCCCTTACAGTGGGGAGGGAATTACCTCCCTGGTCCCCACATAGAGGTTTGGGGATGCAGGGCTCAGGGACATGAGAAAGACTAGAATCCTGGCCATCAGTGAAGTCTGAGGCAAAGAACTCATTCAGTACCTCAGCTTTCTCTTCATCTGTTGAAGCCAGTTCTCCTTTTAAATTTACTAAAGAAGATACACACATTTTGGCCTGTCTCTGGCCAATGTACCCACAGAATGTCATCTTATTGTTTTTCACATCCCTTGCCAAGTTCAGTTCTGCCTGTGCCTTGGCTTTCCTGATCCCACGTCTGCATGTCCGGATGGCATCCCTGTATTCTTCCCAGGTGACACGGCCTTGTTTCCAGAGCCTGTACGCCCCTTTCTTCACCCTCAGTTCACTCAGCAGGTCCTCGCTGAGCCATGCTGGTTTCCTACCTCGTCTGCCCACTTTCTTATTCAGAGGGATGGAGACCTCTTGTGCTTTCAGGAGGGCATCCTTGAAGAGTAGCCAGCTCTCCTCAACATCCTTGTCTTTAAGGACAGCGCCCCAGGGGATCTTGGCCAACAATCCATTGAGTAACTTGGAGTTCGCTCTTCTGCAGTTCAGGGTCCTGACTCCACTCTTTGCCAGGCCCACATCCCTCGAGATCACAAACTCAACCAGGGCATGGTCACTGCAGCCCAGGCTGCCTCCAACCTTGATGCCTTTGATGATCTCCTCCACATGGGTGAGCAGCAGGTCCAGCAATGCTTCACCTCTGGTCAGTCTGTCCAATACCTGAACCAGAAAGTTATCATCAATGGATTCCACGAGCCTTCTGGACCTCTTGCAGCTCACTGTGTGGTTTTTCCAACAGATGTCCGGATGGTTGAAGTCTCCCACCATGATGAGAGCCCGTGAGCATGCTGCCTCCCTCATCTGGAGCAAGAAAGCCTCGTCAACAGTCTCCCCTTGATCAGGTGGCCTGTAGTATACCCCTAACACCATCTGAACTTTATTAGTCCCATCTCTAATTCTAACCCACAGGCTCTCAACCTGTTCCTGACTGTTTCTCAGAGGGAGCTCCTCACAGTCTACCCACTCTCTGACATACAGGGCAACTCCCCCACCCTTCCTACCTCACCTATCCCTTCTAAAGAGTCGATAGCCGTCAATGGCAGTATTCCAGTTGTGGGAGTCATCCCACCATGTTTCTGTGATAGCAACAAGGTCATAACTTTCTGAGTACATCACAGTTTCCAACTCCTCCTGCTTATTACTCAGGCTGTAATGTGCATTGGTATAAAGGCACTTCAGCTGGGCTTTCCGTCTCACTGCCTTTTTTATAGGGGATCTAGGATCCCCTGGAGCAGCAGCATCCCCAGCATCCCCCTGCCCTACTCCATCCCTTTGCACTCCGCCATCTTTGCCCATGAGTTTGGTATGAGCTCTCGAACAACCCATTCATCCCCAGTGGCCCTTGTTTTGTCCCCTTCTCCCTTCATACCTGGTTTAAAGACCTGTCAATGAGTCCTGCCAGTTCCTCAGCTAAGATCCTCTTACCCCTTGAAGACAGGCTACTTGCATCGGCAGCCATTCATGCCAGGTGCTAAATTGACCCATGGTCAAAAAAAACCAACAAAATTCCTATGTTTGCACCAGCTTTTAAGCCATCTGTTTAAGAGTTGGGTTTTTTGGATCCTCTCAGTACCTTTTCCTGCCACTGAAGGCATAGAAGAGAGGACCACCTGCACACCAGATCCATCAAGTATTCGCCCCAGTCCCCTGAAATCTTTCTTGATAGACCTTAGGCTTTTCTCAGCAACTTCCTCACTGCCAGCCTGAATTATCAGTAGTGGGTAATAATCAGAAGGGCGAATCAGCCCAGGAAGTTTCCTTGAAATGTCCCTGACCCGTGTCCCAGGGAGGCAGCACACCTCCCTGCGGGAAGGGTCAGACCAACATGTAGGGCCTTCCGTTCCTGTCAGGAGGGAGTCACCTATGACAACCACCCTTCTGTCCTTTCGGGTAGAGGCAGTCTTGTGGTGTGGGGTCGACTGCTTTGCCCGAGGCAACCTCACGGGTGGACCTCCCTCCACACTCTCACTCACCCCTCCCTCAATTTCCAGGGCCTCAAACCTATTGCGTAGAGGCACCTGGGGAGCTGAGAATGGTTGGGATGGGGGATGCCCCCTTAGCTGAACTGGTACCAGTTTCCACTTCTCCTCCCCTCTCAAATTGCTGCAAGGGGAGGAGAGGACAGGGGGCTCACTGCAGCACTGTCTGCTGGCTGGTTCCCCTCTTCCACCTGTTTGCAAGGTGGCAGGGGCTGACATGCTCCGTGTGGAGCCTCAGACATGTGCCGAGATCTTGAGGCTGACAGGGACTGGCACCATCAGTCAATATCCCTCTCACATTCCTTTATGGTCCTCAGTCTCTCCACCTCCTCTTTCAGGCCGATCACAAGGCTAAGTAAGTCGTTCGCACCTTATACAAGTGCTGCCTCCATTGTGTGGCATTGCAAAGGCCAGGCTCTGGCACTCCCCACAGCCAGTAACCTGCCTACTAGCATCTTGCGATGGGACCTCTGTCTGAGTCGCCACACATTTCAAACCATTATTCACCCTCACGTTCATGCACCAGACCTCAGTCTGGCTCTCTGCAGTCTTCTTGGGTACAGTCTTCATGCTATGTGAGCATGGGACCTCTGCCTGGGTCTCCACAGTTTTTGTGACTGTAGCCTTCTGCCAGGGTGCACCCTTGGCAACCAGCAGGCTCACTAAAACTACAAGAAAGCCCTAATGGGGTGAGAATGATCAGCCCTGCCCTGCTGCCCATGCTGCTGCCTCTGCCCTCACCCTGTTGCCGGGTTTGTTAACAAGAGCCCCTACACTTATCACTCAACAGCAATAACAAGCCTCCTTGCTGAGGAGTCTCGTCAAAGAGTGGCTTACAGATGCACCTCATTAAGACAGCCTATGTGGTTCTCGCACTCTATCTCCTCCTCTCTGTCTCTGCCCTCTCAAAGTCTTTTTCTAGGCAGGGGGGCGTGGATGCAGAGCCGTTGCCCTGGCAACGCCCATGCTGTGTCAGCCGCTCTTGCGAGAGGTGCCCGACCGAGAGCAGTGGCCACTCTGTTGTTGCGGGAAACCCTCGATGAGGGAAGCGATCGGAACCCCCCCGTACCTCGCTAAAAGTTGCAGTGGTTCTGCCTGAGACAGACCTGAGCTGTGGACCTCAGCAATCAAGGCCAAGCAGGGCAATGTCTCAAAACCAACTACTTACAAGAACCATCCCCAAAATACATTCCAAAATATAGCTGCAATAATTTCTGACAGCAAGTGTTCTTCCCCATCACCTCAGCAGTTATACACCTTGAAGCACATGGCTGGTGTTGCTGTTGTGAAGAATAAATAGCATGCCCATCCCAGCCTAGCTTTTCTTCAAGACTCCTCCCAGCAACCACCTGGCACCAAACCCAGCTCACCTGTTTGGCCTGCTCAGCCAAAGCTGTGCCCATTTCAAGCACATGCCACAGTGGTTCTTCTGATGGGTTCTCAAAGGTGATCTTTCTCAAGGAAGGCTCACAGCTCACCAGAGCACCAGCTCTGCTTGACAGGTGTGGGAGAAATGCTCCCACCCTAGTTATGATTGTGACCTCAGCATGTACCCGTGACACTTCTGCTCTATCATCATAGCCAAAAAGAGCAGTCACATCCTAGAAAAAAATTTTGAGAAACCGGCAGCAGGTTCACCATTGGGTGACCCTTTACTTGAAGTAAAAGACAAAGATGACTCTTATGCAGCCAGCTCTTGCTCAGGTAATGCATTATCGGACCAAGGAGGCTTTGTCCCCAGGCTGCCTCCAGCTTGGAGGCCAGAAGGATTTGAGCTCCCAAGCAATCAGCGAGCACTTGGATGAGCCATTCCTCCATTTTTTACAAGGACAGACAGTCTTTCTTGGGATATCAGGTCAGCAGAGGCAGAATAGCACTGTTCTTGGGCCACAGTTCTCCGTGGCCATGCACTGCTCAAATACTGGGGATGGATTTCCTCCTGGGCATCCATACATGCTCCAACTCTCCTGCAGCTTTCAGCAGTGTTTGTGGCTTCCTGCTGGGGAGTTCCTCATGTTATTCTGCAATATCACAGAATCGCAGAATCACCAAGGTTATAAAAGACCTACAAGACCATCCAGTCCAACCATCCACCCATCACCAATAGTTCTCACTAAACCATGTCCCTCAACACAATGTCCAAACGTTCCTTGAACACCTCCAGGGTCGGTGTCTCCACCACCTCCCTGTGCAGCCCATTCCACTGCCTGACCACTCTTTCAGAGAAGTAATATTTCCGAACATCCAGCCTAAATCTCTCCTGGCGCAGCTTGAAGCCATTTCCTCTAGTCCTATCACCAGTTACACGAGAGAAGAGGCCGACCTCCAGCTCACTACAAAATCCCTTCAGGTAGAAAGCAGTGAGGTCTCCCCCGAGCCTCCTCTTCTCCAGACTGAACAATCCCATCTCCTTCAGTCTCTCCTCATAAGGCCTGTGCTCCAGACCCCTCACCAGCTTTGATGCCCTTCTTTGAACACACTCCAGGGCCTCAATGTCTTTCTTGCAGTGAGGGGCCCAAAACTGGACACAATATTTGAGGTGTGGCCTCACCAGAGCTGAATACAGGGGGACAATCACATCCCTTTTCCTGCTGGAAACACTGTTTCTGCTGCAAGCCAGGATGCCATTGACATTCTTGGCCAATGATTCCTGTATTCTCTGGTGCCATGGTGGGAGATGCTGCAGAGGAATGCTGCTTTGAAGAGAGGACTTGGCCAATTCCATAGCCGAGAAAGTGCGACTTCAGCCATGCCATGGCTGGAGCATTGTGATGAATGGTTCCAAGCTGTTTAGAAGGGATAGTCGAGGAAGGAAGGCTGGTGGTGTGGCCCTTTCTATTCAAGGCTGCTTGGATGTTGAAGAGCTTGGGCTTGGTAACGAGGAAGTCGAGTGCCTGTGGGGAGGGATCAGGGGGAAGGCCTGTACGGGTGACATCTTAGTGGCCGTCTGTTCTAGACCGCCTCATCAGGATGAATTGATGGATGAGGCATTCTAGCAGCAGCTTGGCAAAGTCGTGCGGTCGCCAGCACTTGTTCTTGTGGGAGACTTCAAATTCCCTGATATATGTAGGAAATCCAACACAGCGCAGAAGAAGCAATCCAAGCAGTTTCTAGAGTATATGGAAGATACACTCTAAAAAGCCATATTCTAAACAGATGTACTGCTTTTTATCCCCCAAATAAGGCATTTTCTGCCTTATATACCACTTGTTTTCTCAAAACTAAGACATTTTCGACCCAAATCACCTCTTTTTATCCCCCAAATAAGACATTTTCTCACCAAAATAGCTCATTATATACCCAAAGTAGGATGTTTTTTCCCCAAATACCGCTTACGATTCCTAAAATAACACATTTTCTTCTCATCATGCCGCAGTTTATCCCCCAAATAAGACATTTTCTCCCCAACACACCGCTTTTTAGCCCCAAAATGAGACATTTTCTCCCCCAAATACTGCTCTAACTCCCCCAAATTAGGCATTTTCTCACCAGAATTCCCCTTCATATCCCAGTAAGAAGACCTCTTCTCCCTGTAATACTGCTTTGTATCCCAAAAATTAGACATTTTTTTCCCCCAAATACCGCTTTTCATCAAAATGATATGACATTTTCTTCCCCAAATACCTCTCTGTATCTCCAGATGTCTTGTTTTGGAGAAAAGGAGTGATTTGGATCGCAAGCTGAGTTCTATCTGACAGCACATCTGCGAGTGCTACGCAGCTCGCTCCTCGCCTAACTCATCAGGAGTCGTCATTTCTTTTCCAAAAGTCTGAGTACCTTAGAGTGTAGCACGAGAGATGAGAAAAGAAAGAAAATCTCTCGAAGTTAGAGGGAAACCCCTTGGAATAGTGCTAGCAGAACTGATTTTGTTGAGAAAAGAAGCTGAAGTCAGACTCGCTCCTTTCTGGGAGCCGAGAGAAATCCCCCTCCAGGGAGGACAGCAGCCGGCTGAAGTGGCACTTTCTCGGCTACGGATTTGCCCGAATCCGCTGTTCTCAGAGAGGCAGCAAGCGAGGAGAACCGCGGTTCAAGTGGCTATGTTGTAGCCGAGGATGTGCAACTTCAGCCGGCTGCAATCTTCCCCGAGGAGGGGAGTCTATCTCCGTAGCCCGGAAAGAAGTGATTTGTTTTTTTTTCCCAAAAATATGGCATATTCTCCCCTAAATGGAAAGTTATATCCCAGATACAAATCCTTTTCACCCGTAATTATAATTTTTAATTAAAAAGTTAGGACTTTTTCTACCTTAAATATCACATTTTAACCCCCAAATAAGAGCATTTCACCTTTAAATGTCACTCTTTATACTCCAAAGAAGACATTTTCTCCCCGAAATCCCGCTCTATATCCCCCAAATTAGGCATTTTCTCACCAAAATTCCTCTTTATATCCCAGTAAGAAGACCTTTTCTGCCCGGAATACCGCTTTGTATCCCAATAATTAGACATTCTTCACTCCAAAATACCGCTTTTTAGCCCCAAATGTCTTATTTTGGAAAAAAAAAAAAAAAAAAAGTAAAAGAAGAGGGGATATTTTGGGGAGAATGTTTCTTATTTTTGGGAAAAAAATCTGTTTGTTTTTTTTTTTTTGTGGAGAAAATATCTTACCTCGTGGATAGAAAGCGGTATTTTGTGTAGAAAATGGATTACATTGGGATGAAAAGAGATATTTAAGGGAGCAAATGTCTTATTAATGGCATGAAATGGATTTTGGGTAGAAGATGTCTTCTTTTGGGGATAAAAAGTGATATTTTGGGGAGAAAATGTTGTATTTCCGGGATAGGAAGTGGTATTTTGGATAGAAAATGTCTTCCTTTTCTAGACCAAAAGCGGTCTGTAGGGGAGAAATGTCTTCTCTGGGGGACACCAATGGTATTTTTGGGAGAATCTGTGCTATTTTGTGGATAAAAAGCAGCAGTATCTTGGGTAGAAAATGTCTGATTTTTGGGATAAAAAGTGATAACTGGGGGAGAAAATGTGTTCTTTCTGGGCTGAAAGGAGGAATTTTGGTGAGATAGAGTCTTCTTCTAGGGATAAAAGGTGACATTTGGGGGAGAAAAGGTCTTATTTTTGGTAGAAACGTATTTTAGGGAGAATGGGAGGAAAGGTCTCATTTTGGGGACAAGAAGCGGTATTGAGAGAATGTCTTCATTCTGTGCCCCAATTTGTGGAGAAACTGTCTTCTTTTGGGGATAAAAGAGATTTTTCAGGGAGAAAATGACTTATTTGCAGCATAAAAAGACGCATTTGGGGAAGATGGCCTCTTTTATTGGGACATCACGTTTTATTCCAAAAAGAACACATTTTCTTCCCAGAATACCGCCTTTTATCCCCAAAATAAGGCATTTTCTTCCCAGAATACCGCTTTTTCTACTTTTTTTTTGTAGTAGCTGACAGCGAGGATTCGGGATGTGACATGGTAGTACTCTTCCCTTGCTCGGTGTCAAAGGGTTAATATATGCATAAGGGGCATATACGAAGGAGGATAGTTATATAGGTAAATCGCACGATGCAATAAACTGCATTTTTCTGCTTGCAATATTGGTATTCATGTGCAGTTCTTTGGCCCGGGTAGATTTTACCCGATAGTCCAGCACAGGCACAGAGCTAAAAGAACGTGGGTTGCCAGTTGCACGGCAACAAGTGGTGCCCCGTGTGAGGAGCTCTGTATGTTATTCCTGTGCTGGGGGGGCGATACCAAGGTGATGGCGGTGCCCCGTATCCTGCAGACGCGGTTACCCGAGGTGACGGTGGGGCTCTGCAGAAGTCCATGGTGACGACGGAATTTCTCGCACGCATATCCGAGATGGCGGTGAGTGCCGGGACAGCAGTGAGACGCTGATTATGGATCAGGTTATTAAGGTACTGCTTCAGTTTTGTAAGCTTTATTGCGGCAAAGATATTCCTTCTAAGAAGGATACTGCTGCAGTTATTTCCCGATTGGAACGGGAGGGGGAGGTTAAAGCTCCCGATGAAATTCTTGACCATCAGAAGTGGGATAGTATCACCTCTGCGCTTGCGCAGCATGCGATGAGCGCCCAGAAAGGCGCCAAACTTAAAACTTGGGGATTGCTGCTGGGAGCCCTTAAAGCAGCCAGGGAGGAAGGGAAGTCATCCGAGTGGGCACGGGCACTCCTAGGTCTTATTACAGGGGGAAATGTGGATTTTGGGGACCCTGGGGGGCCAGGTGGTGGGGGCTTGTCGGGGTCGGGGGTAATTACCGCTTGTAGGAGTCCGGAGGAGATTAAGGCGGCAGCCCCGAGTACCGACAAGATGGCATCGGCCACGTTGGCGCTGACCGTAGTAAAGATGGCACCGACCGCGCGGGCTCCAACTGTTTAAAAGATAGCGCCCACCACGCTGGAGCTGACCACGCCCACGATGCCGGAAGAAGACAAGCAACAAAATGGCAGCCCCCATCCATCAGCTGCCAGTACCAGCGGCCGGCAGGGCCTCAAGGGAGGAACATCGACGGAGTCCCCACCCCCATATCCGTCGGCACCGGCTCAGAAATCGCTGTATCCTTACTTGCATGACCTGTCCGCGCCGGCGGCGGGGGAGGGCACGTCTGTCCCCGTGGCTGGGTGAGGGCATAGGCGCGGTCAGCTCGCTGATTGGTCCAAAGTTAAAGAGGTGGTGGAAGATAAGGGCTTATCAGTTACGCCTACGTTTCTGGTAGTGGCTGGGAGGAGAGTCCCGTGTGAGTCCCTCTGGAGCCGAAGGGGGGTGGCGTGCCTGATAGAGGTGGTTGAGAAAAGGGGGCTAAGATCGCCCCTGATTTTAAATGCACTGGAGGGTCTCACAGTGCTAGGCTGTGTGCTCATGTGTATGGTACTTAAGCTGGTACAGTGTACGCTTTGGAAGGCGAGGTGGAGTCGGGACAATAGCAACCGGTCTCCTTGTCTTCAGGGAAAAGCCTTAGATTCCTTGTTCACAGAGGAGGGGCCATTTGCCCTCGGCATTGTGGTCGATCCTGTGCCGGCACTGACTCCTTCTGCCCTGGCTGCTCCTTCTGCTTTGCACCCGACCCTTGTGTGCAGTTCAGGCGTAACCTAAATTGTCTAGGTTGTTGTGTGTTGTGAATTTTAGTAACAGATCGAATGTAAATTAAGCAGAATTTGATGTCACTAATGCTGGAATCTGCGGGAATTGTTCTTTTTATGTGATGCTATTAGCCTATCAATTAGCTTTTCTTAATTTGCAAAGACAAAACCTGAGAAGAAAATCCCAAGCGAAGGGGTTGACCCTGTATCACAGAATGATTACTTCTCCTTCAGCCCACTAATCAGGATTTTTCAAATATGATCATGCATCACTTGAGACAAAGGCTCACACTAAGAGTGTTGATCTTAATAGCTTATCGTGTTTTTGAGCAGGTGTTCCACTTGGCTCTGTATCATGCAGTGGCCACGCGGATGCGGTGTACAAATGGAAAATATCCTGCAGACTCTGAGAGAAATAAAAGCAGGAGAGAATCTGTGATGGGTGAGAAAGGTAAAGTGCACTTTGAAGCAGGGGATGCCCTGCTGGCACTCCCTTATCGCATCCACCGCAAACACGTTTTTGGCACATTTGCCCACTGATAACAATTCTATCTAACATGTAACTTTGTAAAGTTGTATGAACATTAATTATCTATTAGTTTAAAAGTATGGTTGTGAGCATTCTAAAAGCATTTGCTGCACAAATTTTAGTGATCCTTCAAATTGATATATCAGAGTAAAAGTTGAAGGCTTCTTTCTAATCAGTTACAGATAACACAATCCCTTTGGGATTTACTTCCAGGTTGCAGTAAAAATGTTTCTGAATTTCTGAAAACTGGGTTCTCTCTTGATGAGGAGCTTTGGGATAAAATTGGTATAGAACTCTCATAGGCTTCTATTGCTAATGACAGAATAGCTGCTAAACTGTTGTCTGTTTGCACTAAATAACGCAAGGGCTTGAACAGATTTGACAAGGAAGAATTTCTTCTAATTATTTTCTATTGCCTGTATGTAACTTGCTTAGACAGGGATGAATGCAGGAAAGAAGGATTTTTCTACAGAGTACCGAGGTATAATATTACGGAGTGGGAATCACTGCTTTATGAGGCAGTAAAAGAGCTAATCCTGTCTCCCATGCAGTACACTGTGTTTATGATTGAATACTGAGATCAGGTTGCCATCTAGATTATGAATAATGAAGGAGAGGAGAGGATCTGGGCAACACCTCAGGCCCAGGCACAAATGGACGAGCGATGCCTTGAATAAGTTAAGACTTTGGTGTTATATGTTATCTTTTGGATACCTGATATTAATTTGTTTAATGCCTCAATTAGGTCAGTTAAGCAGGAGGCTGCCCAGTCCTACATTACGCTTCTGGGCCATTTCCTGACTCGATGCAGGAACAGCTCAAAGGATGAAGTGCTGCAATTCTGGGGGGCTCAGTCATGTATAGAGGGACTGTAAACAGCCTGAGCAAGCAAATGAACCTGCTTGTGCTATTGCAGATGGACCCTGTCCCCAATGCAGGAGGGGGCTGCACGGGGCGAGAGAATGCTGATCCAAACTCCTTGTTGCTGTATGGCCCTGCAATCTGCTGGGAAACAGGAAGAGGAGTGCATGACAGTGCACTATGGCAGCAAATATGGTCCTAAATCGGTCAGCCACTGTCTGATTAGTTCACTCGGACCAGCCATTGTCAGCAGTGCAGGAGTGGATTTGGCCAGCGCCCAGTCAGTGCTTCAGACTAACAGCACCGTGACTCTCATTCCAACAGGTGTCACGGGTTCCCTTGGGGACAGGTGTAGTGCTTTCTTATCAGGATGTTCTTCTGTTACATGGATAGGACTTTGCTTTACCAGGACTTATAGATGTTGACCATGCTGGGGTGATAAACATAGTGGCTTGGTCACCCTCACCCTCTGTGTTATTTCCGAAGGCCATAAAAAAAAAGAAAAAAAAAAAGGCAATATTAATCTCTTTTCATTCTTTGACTAAACCTGGCATCGAGGACTAAATTGGTGGACTTGGAAGTGACAAAAGACAAATCATTTTTACTATGCTTAGTAGACGGTTGACAGTTGTTAGGCCTAATAGATACTGGGGCTGATGTTACCATCATTGAGTCAAATGATTGACTGTCTGAATGGCCATTAGAAGACCCTAATTTTGTTATTATAGAAGTTGAGGGGTACGCCATACGCTTGGTATCCTGTACAACAGTATTAACCAAAGGATCGTCAAACACACTAATCAGACACTGAAATGGCAGCAAACATGATTAAGGGAGAGAAGGATGATCTGACCATGATATTGCAATAGGCACTGATAGTACTCAACTAGCCAGCTACGGTGGTGTCTCTTCTTGGGGGTCTGGTGTTGGATGCCTGAATCTTCTATCTATCTGGCAGGGCCTAGCCAACCTCCTTATATGGGGTCGAGGGTACGCTTGTGTTTCCACAGGTACTGGGACCAACCGGATTCTCGCGTGACTTGTTCAGCCGTGGATGTCATCGAACACTTCTGCTAATGATTACCATCAGGGCTGACGATGGAACTGCTAACCCTGATACCACCTGAACTGGCGGGTAATTCCTGGGAAGTTGATGTTTTTACAGATCCAACGGTTAGTGTCCAGTTGCTTGAAGTAAGAGCGGTAGCACATGCTGTGTGGTTATGGTGTGAGATACCGTGCAACATCATCACGGATTCTGCTTTTGCGGCTAGACTTCTAGCCCGAATGGGACAGGAGGGTTCACCCAGCACGGAGGCCTCCAATATGTTGGAGGAAGCCTTGATGACACGCTCAGCCCCTGTTGCCATCCTACATGTGCGGAGTCACTCAGAAGTACCAGGCTTTTTCACTGAGGGCAACGCTGCAGCAGACAGAGCTGCTGGCACGCAAGTTTTCACTGTGCAGGAAGCTCGCGATCTCCATTCCACTCCTCATGTAGGCACTCGTGTGTTGTCTAGAGCTTGTTCTATCCTGTTGTCTGTTGCATGTGATGTTGTTCAGCCGTGCCCTCACTGTAATTCAGCACCAGTTGTAGGGGCTGGAGTGAATCCTCGTGGCCTCTCGCCATTGCAGATTTGGCAGACGGACTTTACTCGAGAACCACGGCTGTCACCGCGCTTGTGGCTGGCCATTACAGTAGACACCTCCTCTTCTGTCCTTATTGCTACCCAGCATGCTAGATCTAACTCTACAGCATCACAAAGTCGTTGGGTAACAGCAATTGCTACCATTGGCCTGCCCCGCCAGATCAAGACAGACAATGGAACTTGCTTTACCTCACGTTCTACGCAGGACTGGTTGGTGAGGTGGAACATCTCTCACATCACAGACATTGCGGGTAATTCTCAGGGGCAAGCAATTATTGAGCGTGCTAACTGCCTTCTTAAGGAAAAGATACATATCCTTGTGGAATGTGAGGGATTCTGAGACCACATTCTAGTTTCCAGACAAGCTGAGGTGTTAGTGAATTGAACCACTTTGAACGTGGTGACAGAAAGCGCGTTCCTATGCAGAAACATTGGCAGCCAAAAATCTTGGGTGAGGGCCTCCAGTTTCGGTAAAAACAGATGGTGGAATTTGGGAATCAGGATGGAGAATATTGGTGTGGGGGTAGGGAATACACTGCAGTAAAACACGAGGAAACAGGTAAAATCCTGTGAGTTCCATCAAGGAAAGTGAAACTGGTCCTTCACAAGGAAGATGATGATGACAATCATGACCCGGGTTGAGACAGTAACAAGGTGTAAACTGTTTTGTGAATTCTGACAATAAGTAGGGTTTTGCTTTGTGGCAGTGGCTCCCGGGAAAACCAGGATCTGACCCTGCTCTGAGACTCATGCAACCATGCAAGAGCCTTGAGGACCCACTGATTACTTGGAGAAGGTCATGCACTATTCAAATGCTGACATCCTTGTTATTATTTGTGTTTCCTACTCCCGGGGAGAGCACCCACCCTACACAACAGCTACTCCACATACATCAATTCCTTCTAAAGGCTCTACTTTCACAGAGGAAGTAGAAAAGATCTTATCTCTACAGATTTATGAAATTGGGCCGTATGCCATTAAGAATACAGGTCAACAACAGGTGATGTTCAACCCAGTATGGTCTCTTAAACGTGTGAAATTATCAATGCAGACTAATATCTCAGCAATTAAACCGGCTTGCGTGCCATTTTTAAATACGTCCTTTACAAGCTGGTTGTCATGGTTACACTGGCGTACCTTTGCTCAGACTAAGAGAACACAGAGGGATATGACTGGTATGTTGGGAACAGGTCTAGGGGTTCTAAATAGTATAGATGCTAAAATGCTCATGAATAAGTTAAGCGTAGTGACAAGTGACTTTTATGTACTTCAGTATCCTCTGCAGTCATCTTTATCAACATTAGGAACTCACCAATGGCTCTTATCTGACATGCTACACTAATGGGAAAGGACCAACACAAGGGACCATCAGTCATTATTAGACACACTCGCCGCAGCTCAAAGTGATACCTTATTATCTCTCAGCTGTATTTGAGCTTGAATATGGGTACAATCTATGTTAGCAGCAGTAGTAAGAGAAGGTGAAGATGGTATCCTGCCCACTGAAGTTTGAAAGATGAGACAACGCTAATGAGTTTGAAAGGAAATTTCAATCTTGGTGGCAGTTGGTGAATTTTACTTATGATCCTGTTACTAATGATGTCACATCTTATGCCCTAACGATTAGTAATGCTACAGTGTTCACGATACACCTAATTGTGGTAGTGGGGTTAATTTGCAATGGAGCGGTGTTTTACCCAATGGAACATCGTATGTGGGCTCGTAAGAATGGGCAAAGATGGCAAACAGTTGATATTAGTACTTGTGCTGTAAAAGAACAACGAGGGTTTATATGCGAAAGTAATGCTCTTGGAACTCAAGATGTGTGCTTGGACATTGAGCAGAACATCTGTCATTTTGAGATCTACCCTGATGCAGTACATGAGACAATGCTTATATATATAGGGAAAGGATGTGTGTGTAAGGACTTTCTGTGATTCCCTGCTCATAGACCATGTTACCGTAAATATTAGTACCCGCTTAAACTTCTGTGTGTGTAACTTTACTAGCATTGTAGGTTGTGATTTCAATTATTCAGTTCTGGTTACTTCATATCAGCTGTTGCAGTCCAATTACGCGTTAATTCAGGATTTGTCACCTATCTCCATCGAGATGAACCTTCTGCTGGTGAAGAAATTATTACGACATGATGATCTACACTAACCGCTGACACACATTCGGGACAATGGACAGAAAAACTTTAGTTACTGTTCACCATGATACAACAGAGATACATTGTGTCCTAGAACGAGTGAAGAAGGATGGAAGACACCACTGGTAGGAATTGCTTCTTGGATGTTCTCCAACTGCAACGGGAACTTTTAATACTATACTCCATCCAGTTTTGATCATGTTAGCATTAATAATAATATGTTCACTACTAATAATTATATTATATATTAGGGTTAAGTGTATACTGGCATGTGTGTCTAAACTTGAGAGCAAAATATATAATCCTTTACATCCCTTTGGATAAGATGATAAGATTATAAGTGATAAGGTGATAAGGTTATAGATGATAAGATCATAGATAAGATCACAGGTAAGGACTATAAGTGGTCGTAAGTAAGATCATAGATGATAAGATTATAGGTGGTAAGATGTAAGATTGTAAGTGGTAAGATCATAGATGGTAAGACTGTAGACGGTAAGATTGTAAGCAGTAAGATTGTAGGTGATAAGATTGTAGGCGATAAGCAATACTCGCGCTGTTACAGGATAGGCTCCATTGAGCATAGGGAGGGGGAGATGTTGTAGTAGGCGACAGCGAGGATTTGGGATGTGACGTGGTAGGACCCTCCCCTTGCTCGGTGGCAAAGGGTTAATATATGCATAAGGGGCGTAGACGAAGGAGGATAGGTATATAGGTAAATCGCACGACACAATAAACACCATTTTTCTGCTTGCCATATTGGTGTTCACGTGCAGTTCTTTGGCCCGGGTAGATTTTACCCGATAGTCCAGCACAGACACAGAGCTAAAAGAACATGGGTTGCCAGGTGCACGGCAACATGAAAATAAGTCATCCTCTCCAAAAAAGACATATTTCTGTCCACAAAATGAGAAATATTCTCCCCAAAATATCATCGTTGGTTCCAAATAAAAGACATTTTCTCCCTTAAATATCACGTGGTGTTCCCAATATTACACATTCTCTCCTCAAAATTGCTCTTTTGATCCCCAAAATGAGGCGTTCTCACTCAAATAACACTTTTGATACCAAGAATCAGCCATTTTCTCCCCACAAGACTGATTCTATTACCAAAACAAAACATTTCTTACCAAAACACACCTTTTTCTCCCCCAAATTAGACATTTTCTCCCCCAAATGCCAATTTGTATCCCTCCAATATGAAATTCTCCCCTCAAAATTTGACATTGTGTAACAGAAACAAGACATTTGCTCCCGAAAATACCGCTTCTTATCCCCTGATGAAGACATTTCCTCCCCAAAACACCCCTTTTTATCTCCAAAATAAGAAATACTCTCTCATAAGTAATGCTTTCATTTCCTTTCCCAAAAAGAAGACATTTGAAGATAAAAGTCAGTATTCTGGGGAGAAAATGTCTTTTGGGGGGAATCAAGAGTGGCACTTAAGAGAGAACCTGTTTGGTTTCTGGGATAAAGAGTGATATTCAGGGAGATAATGCCTACTTGTTGGCAGAAATTGATATTCAGGGGAGAAATCATTGTTATTTGGAGACAAAAAGAGTATTTTGTTCAGAAAATGCGTCAGTTTTGGGGATAAACTGCATTATTTTGGAGTGAAAGCATGGTATTGAGCTAATAAGCGTCATTTTGAGGAGAAAATGTCTTCTTTGGGGGAAAAAGGTGATCTATCAGGGAGAAAATGTCTTATTTGCAGCATAAAAACATGCATTTCGGGATGCTAGCGTCTCTCATTGGGACATCATGTGTTATTCCAAAAAGAACACATTTTCTTCCCAGAATACCGCCTTTTATCCCCAAAATAAGGCATTTTCTTCCCAGAATATTGCTGTTTCTAGTGTAAATAAATCATCCTCTCCAAAAAGGACATCTTTCTATCCATAAAATTAGAAATATTCTCCCCAGAATATCATCGTTGGTTCCAAATAGAAGACATTTTCTCCCTAAATCACCACGTGGTGTTCCCAATATGACACATTTTCTCCCCAAAACTGCTCTTTTGATCCCCAAAATGAGGCGTTCTCACTGTAATAACACTTTTGATCCCAAGAATCAGGCATTTTCTCCCCACAGGACTGATTTTAGTAAGAAAACAAAACATTTCTTACCCAAAACACACCTTTTTTTCCCCAGCATTAGACATTGTCTCCCCCAAATGCCAATTTGTATCCCTCCAATACGAAATTCTCCCCTTCAAATATGGCTTTGTCTAACAGAGACAAGACATTCGCTCCCGAAAATACCGCTTCTTGTCCCCTAATGAAGATGTTTCCTCCCCAAAACACTCCTTTTGATCCCCAAAATAAGATATACTCTCCCCAAAGAATCGCTTTCATTTCCTTTCCCAAAAAGAAGACATTTGAATAAAAAAGTCAGTATTCCGGGGTGAAAATGTTTTTTGGGAGGATAAAGAGCTGCACTTAAGAGAGAACCTGTTTGGTTTCTGGGGTAAAGAGTGATATTCGAGGAGAAAATGTCTAATTGTTGGCAGAAATTGATATGCCGCTCAGTAATCGTTGTATTTTGAAGACTAGAAGAGTATTTTGGGGTTTAAAATGCGTCGGGTTTGGGGATAAACTGCATTATTTTGGTGTGAAAGCGTGGTATTGAGCTAATAAGCGTCATTTTGTGGTGAAAATGTCTTCTTTGGGGGAAAAAGGTGATCTATCAGGGAGAAAATATCTTATTTGCAGCATAAAAACATGCATTTGGGGAGTATAGCGTCTTTCATTGGGACATCATGTGTTATTCCAAAAAGAACACATTTTCTTCCCAGAATACCGCCTTTTATCCCCAAAATAAGGCATTTTCTTCCCAGAATATTGCTGTTTCTAGTGTAAATAAATCATCCTCTCCAAAAAGGACATCTTTCTATCCATAAAATTAGAAATATTCTCCCCAGAATGTCATCGTTGGTTCCAAATAGAAGACATTTTCTCCCTTAAACACCTCGTGGTGTTCCCAATATGACACATTTTCTCCCCAAAATTGCTCTTTTGATCCCCAAAATGAGGCGTTCTCACTGTAATAACACTTTTGATCCCAAGAATCAGGCATTTTCTCCCCACAGGACTGATTTTATTACCAAAACAAAACATTTCTTACCCAAAACATACCTTTTTCTCCCCCAAATTAGACACTGTCTCCCCCAAATGCCAATTTGTATCCCTCCAATATGAAATTCTCCCCTTAAAATATGGCTTTGTCTAACAGAGACAAGACATTCACTCCAGAAAATACTGCTTCTTGTCCCCTAATGAAGACGTTTCCTCCCCAAAACACTCCTTTTGATCCCCAAAATAAGAAATACTCTCCATAAAGAATCGCTTTCATTTCCTTTCCCAAAAAGAAGACATTTGAATAAAAAAGTCAGTATTCCGGGGTGAAAATGTTTTTTGGGAGGATAAAGAGCTTCACTTAAGAGAGAACCTGTTTGGTTTCTGGGGTAAAGAGTGATATTCGGGGAGAGAATATCTTATTGTTGGCAGAAATTGATATGCAGGTGAGTAATCGTTGTATTTTGGAGTCTAAAAGAGTATTTTGGGGTTTAAAATGCGTCAGATTTGGGGATAAACTGCATTATTTTAGAGTGAAAGTATGGTATTGAGCTAATAAGCGTCATTTTGTGGTGAAAATGTCTTCTTTGGGGGAAAAAGGTGATCTATCAGGGAGAAAATGTCTTCTTTGCAGCATAAAAACATGCATTTGGGGAGTATAGCGTCTTTCATTGGGACATCACGTTTTATTCCAAAAAGAACACATTTTCTTCCCAGAATACTGGTTTTTATCCCCAAAATAAGGCATTTTCTTCCCAGAATATTGCTGTTTCTAGTGTAAATAAATCATCCTCTCCAAAAAGACATCTTTCTATCCATAAAATGAGAAATATTCTCCCCAGAATATCATCGTTGGTTCCAAATAGAAGACATTTTCTCCCTTAAACACCTCGTGGTGTTCCCAATATGACACATTTTCTCCCCAAAATTGCTCTTTTGATCCCCAAAATGAGGCGTTCTCACTGTAATAACACTTTTGATCCCAAGAATCAGGCATTTTCTCCCCACAGGACTGATTTTATTACCAAAACAAAACATTTCTTACCCAAAACATACCTTTTTCTCCCCCAAATTAGACACTGTCTCCCCCAAATGCCAATTTGTATCCCTCCAATATGAAATTCTCCCCTTAAAATATGGCTTTGTCTAACAGAAAGAAGACATTCGCTCCCAAAAATACTGCTTCTTATCCCCTAAGGAAGACGTTTCCTCCACAAAACACCCCTTTTAACCGCCCAAATAAGAAATACTCTCCCCAAAGCATCGCATTCATTTCCTTTCTCAAAAAGAAGACATTTGAATATAAAAGGCAGTATTCCGGGGAGAATCTTTTTCGGGGGATAAAGAGTGGCATTTAAGAGAGAACCTGTGTGGTTTCTGGGATAAAGAGAATATCATTTTGGGGAGATAATATCTACTTGCTGGCAGAAATTGATATGCAGGGGAGAAACGGTTGTATTTTGGAGACCAAAAGGGTATTTTCTTGAGAAAATGCGTCAGTTTTGGGGATAAACTGCATTATTTTGGTGTGAAAGCATGGTATTGAGCTAATAAGTGTCATTTTGAGGAGAGACTGTCTTCTTTTGGAGAAAAAGGTGATCTATCGGGGAGAAAATGTCTTATTTGCAGCATAAAAACATGCATTTGGGGATGCTAGCGTCTTTTATTGGGACATCACGTTTCATTCCAAAAAGAACACATTTTCTTCCCAGAATACCGCCTTTGATCCCCAAAAGAAGGCATTTTCTTCCCAGAATACCGCTTTTTAGACTGAAAACAAGTCATCCTCTCCAAAAAAGACCTATTTCTCTCCTCAAAATGAGAAATATTCTCTCCAAAATATCACCTTTGGTTCCAAATAGAAGAATTTTCCTCCATTAAATACGACTTCGGGTTCCCAAAATTACACATTTTCTCCCCCAAATTGCTCTTTTGATCCCCAAAATAAGATATACTCTCCCCAAAGTAGCGCTTTCGTTGCCTTTCCCAAAAATGAGACATCTGAAGATGAAAGGCAGTATTCTGGGGAGAAAATGCCTTTTTGGGTAGATAAAGAGTGGCTCTTAAGAGAGAACCTGTTTGGTTTCTGGGATGAAGAGTGTTATTCGGGGAGAAAATGTCTAATTGTTGGCAGACATTGATATGCAGGGCAGAAATGGTTGTATTTTGGAGAGAAAAAGAGTGTTTTGGGGAGAAAATGCATGAGTTTTGGGGATAACCTGCATTATTTTGGCGTGAAAGCATGGTATTGAGCTAAGAAGCGGCATTTTGTGGAGAAAATGTCTTCTTTTGAGGATAAAGGTGATCTTTCAGGGAGAAAATGTCTTCTTTGCAGCATAAAAAGACGCATTTGGGGAAGACAGCGTCTTTTATTGGACATCACGTTTTATTTCAAAAATAACACATTTTTTTCCTAGAATACCGCCTTTGATCCCCAAAAGAAGGCATTTTCTTCCCAGAATACCGCTTCTTAGACCGAAAACAAGTCATCCTCTCCAAAAAAGACCTATTTCTCTCCTCAAAATGAGAAATATTCTCCCCAAGGTATCATTCTTGGTTCCAAATAGAAGACTTTTCCTGCATTAAATACGACTTCGGGTTCCCAATATTACACATTTTCTCCCCCAAATTGCTCTTTTGATCCCCAAAATAAGATATACTCTCCCCAAAGTAGCGCTTTCGTTGCCTTTCCCAAAAATGAGACATCTGAAGATGAAAGGCAGTATTCTGGGGAGAAAATGCTTTTTAGGGTAGATAAAGAGTGGCACTTAAGAGAGAACCTGTTTGGTTTCTGGGATGAAGAGTGATATTCGGGGAGAAAATGTCTAATTGTTGGCCGACATTGATATGTAGGGGAGAAATGGTTGTATTTTGGAGAGAAAAAGAGTGTTTTGGGGAGAAAATGCATGAGTTTTGGGGATAAACTGCATTATTTTGGCGTGAAAGCATGGTATTGAGCTAAGAAGCGGCATTTTGTGGAGAAAATGTCTTCTTTTGAGGATAAAGGTGATCTTTCAGGGAGATAATGTCTTCTTTGCAGCATAAAAAGACGCATTTGGGGAAGACAGCGTCTTTTATTGGACATAACGTTTTATTCCAAAAATAACACATTTCCATACCAGAATACCGCCTTTGATCCCCAAAAGAAGGCATTTTCTTCCCAGAATACCGCTTCTTAGACTGAAAATAAGTCATCCTCTCCAAAAAAGACCTATTTCTCTCCTCAAAATGAGAAATATTCTCCCCAAGGTATCATTCTTGGTTCCAAATAGAAGACTTTTCCTCCATTAAATACGACTTCGGGTTCCCAAAATTACACATTTTCTCCCCCAAATTGCTCTTTTGATCCCCAAAATAAGATATACTCTCCCCAAAGTAGCGCTTTCGTTGCCTTTCCCAAAAATGAGACATCTGAAGATGAAAGGCAGTATTCTGGGGAGAAAATGCCTTTTTGGGTAGATAAAGAGTGGCTCTTAAGAGAGAACCTGTTTGGTTTCTGGGATGAAGAGTGTTATTCGGGGAGAAAATGTCTAATTGTTGGCAGACATTGATATGCAGGGGAGAAATGGTTGTATTTTGGAGAGAAAAAGAGTGTTTTGGGGAGAAAATGCATGAGTTTTGGGGATAACCTGCATTATTTTGGCGTGAAAGCATGGTATTGAGCTAAGAAGCGGCATTTTGTGGAGAAAATGTCTTCTTTTGAGGATAAAGGTGATCTTTCAGGGAGATAATGTCTTCTTTGCAGCATAAAAAGACGCATTTGGGGAAGACAGCGTCTTTTATTGGACATAACGTTTTATTCTAAAAATAACACATTTCCATACCAGAATACCGCCTTTGATCCCCAAAAGAAGGCATTTTCTTCCCAGAATACCGCTTCTTAGACTGAAAATAAGTCATCCTCTCCAAAAAAGACCTATTTCTCTCCTCAAAATGAGAAATATTCTCCCCAAGGTATCATTCTTGGTTCCAAATAGAAGACTTTTCCTCCATTAAGTACGACTTCGGGTTCCCAAAATTACACATTTTCTCCCCCAAATTGCTCTTTTGATCCCCAAAATAAGATATACTCTCCCCAAAGTAGCGCTTTCGTTGCCTTTCCCAAAAATGAGACATCTGAAGATGAAAGGCAGTATTCTGGGGAGAAAATGCCTTTTTGGGTAGATAAAGAGTGGCTCTTAAGAGAGAACCTGTTTGGTTTCTGGGATGAAGAGTGTTATTCGGGGAGAAAATGTCTAATTGTTGGCAGACATTGATATGCAGGGGAGAAATGGTTGTATTTTGGAGAGAAAAAGAGTGTTTTGGGGAGAAAATGCATGAGTTTTGGGGATAAACTGCATTCTTTTGGCATGAAAGCATGGTATTGAGCTAAGAAGCGGCATTTTGTGGAGAAAATGTCTTCTTTTGAGGATAAAGGTGATCTTTCAGGGAGAAAATGTCTTCTTTGCAGCATAAAAAGACGCATTTGGGGAAGACAGCGTCTTTTATTGGACATAACGTTTTATTCCAAAAGTATAACATTTACTTTCCCAGAATACCGCCTTTGATCCCCAAAATAATGCATTTTCTTCCCAGAATACCGCTTTTTAGACTGAAAACAAGTCATCGTCTCCAAAAAAGACCTATTTCTTTCCACAAAATGAGAAATATTCTCCCCAAGGTATCATTCTTGGTTCCAAATAGAAGACTTTTCCTCCATTAAATACGACTTCGGGTTCCCAAAATTACACATTTTCTCCCCCAAATTGCTCTTTTGATCCCCAAAATAAGATATACTCTCCCCAAAGTAGCGCTTTCGTTGCCTTTCCCAAAAATGAGACATCTGAAGATGAAAGGCAGTATTCTGGGGAGAAAATGCTTTTTAGGGTAGATAAAGAGTGGCACTTAAGAGAGAACCTGTTTGGTTTCTGGGATGAAGAGTGATATTCGGGGAGAAAATGTCTAATTGTTGGCCGACATTGATATGTAGGGGAGAAATGGTTGTATTTTGGAGAGAAAAAGAGTGTTTTGGGGAGAAAATGCATGAGTTTTGGGGATAAACTGCATTCTTTTGGAGTGAAAGCATGGTATTGAGCTAAGAAGCGGCATTTTGTGGAGAAAATGTCTTCTTTTGAGGATAAAGGTGATCTTTCAGGGAGATAATGTCTTCTTTGCAGCATAAAAAGACGCATTTGGGGTAGACAGCGTCTTTTATTGGACATAACGTTTTATTCCAAAAATAACACATTTCCATACCAGAATACCACCTTTGATCCCCAAAAGAAGGCATTTTCTTCCCAGAATACCGCTTCTTAGACCGAAAATAAGTCATCCTCTCCAAAAAAGACCTATTTCTCTCCTCAAAATGAGAAATATTCTCCCCAAGGTATCATTCTTGGTTCCAAATAGAAGACTTTTCCTCCATCAAATACGACTTCGGGTTTCCAAAATTACACATTTTCTCCACCAAATTGCTCTTTTGATCCCCAAAATGAGGCGTTCTCCCTCAAATAATGCTTGTGATCCCAAGAATCAGGCGTTTTCTCCGCACAAGACTGATTTTATTACCAAAACAAAACATTTCTTACCCAAAACACACCTTTTTATTCCCAACAATAGACATTGTCTCCCCCAAATGCCAATTTGTATCCCTCCAATATGAAATTCTCCCCTTCAAATATGGCTTTGTGTAACAAAAGAAGACATTCGCTCCCGAAAATACTGCTTCTTATCCCCTAAGGAAGACTTTTCCTCCCCAAAACAACCCTTTTGATCCCCAAAATAAGATATACTCTCCCCAAAGTAGCGCTTTCATTGCCTTTCCCAAAAATGAGACATCTGAAGATGAAAGGCAGTATTCTGGGGAGAAAATGCCTTTTAGGGTAGATAAAGAGTGGCTCTTAAGAGAGAACCTGTTTGGTATCTGGGATGAAGAGTGATATTCGGGGAGAAAATGTCTAATTGTTGGCAGACATTGATATGCAGGGCAGAAATGGTTGTATTTTGGAGAGAAAAAGAGTGTTTTGGGGAGAAAATGCATGAGTTTTGGGGATAAACTGCATTATTTTGGCGTGAAAGCATGGTATTGAGCTAAGAAGCGGCATTTTGTGGAGAAAATGTCTTCTTTTGAGGATAAAGGTGATCGTTCGGGGAGAAAATGTCTTCTTTGCAGCATAAAAAGACGCATTTGGGGAAGACAGCGTCTTTTATTGGACATAACGTTTTATTCCAAAAGTATAACATTTACTTTCCCAGAATACCGCCTTTGATCCCCAAAATAATGCATTTTCTTCCCAGAATACCGCTTTTTAGACTGAAAACAAGTCATCGTCTCCAAAAAAGACCTATTTCTTTCCACAAAATGAGAAATATTCTCCCCAAGGTATCATTCTTGGTTCCAAATAGAAGACTTTTCCTCCATTAAATACGACTTCGGGTTCCCAAAATTACACATTTTCTCCCCCAAATTGCTCTTTTGATCCCCAAAATAAGATATACTCTCCCCAAAGTAGCGCTTTCGTTGCCTTTCCCAAAAATGAGACATCTGAAGATGAAAGGCAGTATTCTGGGGAGAAAATGCTTTTTAGGGTAGATAAAGAGTGGCACTTAAGAGAGAACCTGTTTGGTTTCTGGGATGAAGAGTGATATTCGGGGAGAAAATGTCTAATTGTTGGCCGACATTGATATGTAGGGGAGAAATGGTTGTATTTTGGAGAGAAAAAGAGTGTTTTGGGGAGAAAATGCATGAGTTTTGGGGATAAACTGCATTCTTTTGGAGTGAAAGCATGGTATTGAGCTAAGAAGCGGCATTTTGTGGAGAAAATGTCTTCTTTTGAGGATAAAGGTGATCTTTCAGGGAGATAATGTCTTCTTTGCAGCATAAAAAGACGCATTTGGGGTAGACAGCGTCTTTTATTGGACATAACGTTTTATTCCAAAAATAACACATTTCCATACCAGAATACCACCTTTGATCCCCAAAAGAAGGCATTTTCTTCCCAGAATACCGCTTCTTAGACTGAAAATAAGTCATCCTCTCCAAAAAAGACCTATTTCTCTCCTCAAAATGAGAAATATTCTCCCCAAGGTATCATTCTTGGTTCCAAATAGAAGACTTTTCCTCCATCAAATACGACTTCGGGTTTCCAAAATTACACATTTTCTCCACCAAATTGCTCTTTTGATCCCCAAAATGAGGCGTTCTCCCTCAAATAATGCTTGTGATCCCAAGAATCAGGCGTTCTCTCCGCACAAGACTGATTTTATTACCAAAACAAAACATTTCTTACCCAAAACACACCTTTTTATTCCCAACAATAGACATTGTCTCCCCCAAATGCCAATTTGTATCCGTCCAATATGAAATTCTCCCCTTCAAATATGGCTTTGTGTAACAAAAGAAGACATTCGCTCCCGAAAATACTGCTTCTTATCCCCTAAGGAAGACTTTTCCCCCCCAAAACAACCCTTTTGATCCCCAAAATAAGATATACTCTCCCCAAAGTAGCGCTTTCATTGCCTTTCCCAAAAATGAGACATCTGAAGATGAAAGGCAGTATTCTGGGGAGAAAATGCCTTTTAGGGTAGATAAAGAGTGGCTCTTAAGAGAGAACCTGTTTGGTATCTGGGATGAAGAGTGATATTCGGGGAGAAAATGTCTAATTGTTGGCAGACATTGATATGCAGGGGAGAAATGGTTGTATTTTGGAGAGAAAAAGAGTGTTTTGGAGAGAAAACGCATGAGTTTTGGGAATAAACTGCATTCTTTTGGCATGAAAGCATGGTATTGAGCTAAGAAGCGGCATTTTGTGGAGAAAATGTCTTCTTTTGAGGATAAAGGTGATCGTTCGGGGAGAAAATGTCTTCTTTGCAGCATAAAAAGACGCATTTGGGGAAGACAGCGTCTTTTATTGGACATAACGTTTTATTCCAAAAGTATAACATTTACTTTCCCAGAATACCGCCTTTGATCCCCAAAATAATGCATTTTCTTCCCAGAATACCGCTTTTTAGACTGAAAACAAGTCATCGTCTCCAAAAAAGACCTATTTCTTTCCACAAAATGAGAAATATTCTCCCCAAGGTATCATTCTTGGTTCCAAATAGAAGACTTTTCCTCCATTAAATACGACTTCGGGTTCCCAAAATTACACATTTTCTCCCCCAAATTGCTCTTTTGATCCCCAAAATAAGATATACTCTCCCCAAAGTAGCGCTTTCGTCGCCTTTCCCAAAAATGAGACATCTGAAGATGAAAGGCAGTATTCTGGGGAGAAAATGCCTTTTAGGGTAGATAAAGAGTGGCTCTTAAGAGAGAACCTGTTTGGTTTCTGGGATGAAGAGTGATATTCGGGGAGAAAATGTCTAATTGTTGGCAGACATTGATATGCAGGGCAGAAATGGTTGTATTTTGGAGAGAAAAAGAGTGTTTTGGGGAGAAAATGCACGAGTTTTAGGGATAAACTGCATTATTTTGGCGTGAAAGCATGGTATTGAGCTAAGAAGCGGCATTTTGTGGAGAAAATGTCTTCTTTTGAGGATAAAGGTGATCGTTCGGGGAGAAAATGTCTTCTTTGCAGCATAAAAAGACGCATTTGGGGAAGACAGCGTCTTTTATTGGACATCACGTTTTATTCCAAAAGTAAAACATTTCCATACCAGAATACCGCCTTTGATCCCCAAAAGAAGGCATTTTCTTCCCAGAATACCGCTTCTTAGACCGAAAATAAGTCATCCTCTCCAAAAAAGACCTATTTCTCTCCTCAAAATGAGAAATATTCTCCCCAAGGTATCATTCTTGGTTCCAAATAGAAGACTTTTCCTCCATTAAATACGACTTCGGGTTCCCAAAATTACACATTTTCTCCCCCAAATTGCTCTTTTGATCCCCAAAATGAGGCGTTCTCCCTCAAATAATGCTTGTGATCCCAAGAATCAGGCGTTCTCTCCGCACAAGACTGATTTTATTACCAAAACAAAACATTTCTTACCCAAAACACACCATTTATTACCAACAATAGACATTGTCTCCCCCAAATGCCAATTTGTATCCGTCCAATATGAAATTCTCCCCTTCAAATATGGCTTTGTGTAACAAAAGAAGACATTCGCTCCCGAAAATACTGCTTCTTATCCCCTAAGGTAGACTTTTCCTCCCCAAAACACCCCTTTTGATCCCCAAAATAAGATATACTCTCCCCAAAGTAGTGCTTTCGTTGCCTTTCCCAAAAATGAGACATCTGAAGATGAAAGGCAGTTGAAGCCTTCTGCTCCATTCAGGTGTTCGCAATCGTTAGGGACTCAACGGTCTGTCCATCTACCCAGGTGCACACTAATGTAGTGGGAGGTAAGAATGGCCTCTATTGTAAGCAACACACACTCTTTATAGCTCTCCCAAATCACAGTGTTACCCAATCCTCTTTACTTCTGTTATCTTCTCTCTACCCAATGGACTTGTGGAATGCGGTGTCTTCTCTATATTTGGTCTTGTCTGTTCTCCTTTCTTATCTTCAGGTAACAATCTCTGCAGGGTCTCCAAGGCCGAGGGGCCCATGCAGGTGCTGACACCATCTTGTGACTGTTGCAGCCATTTTAAGGTTATTTAGCTAACTACTACATCTCCCCCTCCCTATGCACAAGCGAGCCTACTACTACTCGAGAGGACCCTAACTGCGTACACCCGAAATCCCCGCGTTGCGCCTAAGCATTCTATTGTCCTCTCAGTTAAGCCTTGCCCAGTTACAGCACTAATATCGCATATTGCCTAAAATCTTATCTAAAGGAATAGGTTGTATATTCTGCTTTCAATTCTAGACACACGTTTCAGCATTCGCCAAACTCTAACATACAGCATAATCACCAGCAGTAAGCACACTACCACGATTAAAACTGGATGTAGCGCAGAATCAAATTGTTCATCAGCAAATGCTTTTGGAGTGTTCACAACCCTAATTAATGGTTGTACAATTTTACATAGTTGCATGTCCAATAGAATTGTCATTAATGGGTAAATGTGCCAAAAGTGTGTTTGTGGTGGATGCGATAGGGAGTGCCAGCAGGGCGTCCCCTGCTTCAAAGTACACTTTACCTTTCTCACCCATCACAGATTCTCTCCTGCTTTTATTTCTCTCAGAGTCTGCAGGGTATTTTCCATTTGTACACCGCATCTACGTGGCCAGTGCATGATACAGAGCCCAAGTAGAACACCTGCTCAGAAACAAATAAGCTATTAAGATCAACTCTCTTAGTGTGAGCCTTTTTCTCAAGTGATGCATGGTCATATTTGAAAAATCCTGATTAGTGGGCTGAAGAAGAAGTAATCATTCTGAGATACAAGGTCATCCCCTTGCTTGGGATGTCTTTTCAGGTTTCGTCTTTGCAAATTAAGAAAAACTAATTGATAGGCTAATAGCATCACAACTGAGTATTACTAATACATCAAAAGCTATTCCTGTAGATTCCAGCACTGGTAACATCAAATCCTGTTTAATTCACATTCGATCTAGTACTAAAATAGAAGAAGCACACAACGAACTAGACAAATTAAGTTACGCCTGAACTGCACACAAGTGTCGCAGCCAGAATATTTAGCCAGAATTGAGCCAGAATTTCAGCCAGACGCGATACCGTCTTAGGCTCTAAGGGAGTCCGAGCGGGGCCGTCCATTTTAACAACCACCGGCATGGTGATGATAGGAGGGACGTTCGGGGTTACCGCCGTCAGCTCCGCCCTGATGCGTGCCCAATCAGTAAGGGCCGGGCTATGGCAACCACGCCCCTGTTCCATCCCCCATGGGGAAGGGGGGGCAGAGGGGGGGGCAGGAGCAGCGATTTGCTGTTCCACCTTGACGAGCCCCTCCTTTCCCCCGCCCATTTCCTGTTGATCTACCGCCCCTTTAACTTTACCCCCTCCCCACGCGGCAAGAGAAGGATAAAGGGAAGGACCACACCCATAAGCTGGCGGGGGGGGCCGCTGGCGGAGGAGGGGCTGCAGCCGAGAGATAAGGCTCGAGCTGTTCTTTGTCTCGAATCGGCGGTTCGAGTGCGGCCCCCGTCTCCATCGGCGCCATCTTCTTTTCTTGCTGCGCAGCTGTTTTCTCCTTCTCCTCTTCGACCTGGGGCTCGGTAGTCGGTTTTCCTGCGGGAGAGACCTTTCCTCCCCCCAGACCCAACCAAAACTTCGCCTGTTCAGATGTGATCTGCTCCTCTCGCGCTGCCTTCAGCGCCCCCAAGACCAGCCCCCAGGTTTTCAGCTCCCCCGACTTCCTCAGTACCATCGCCCGCTGGGAAAGCGCCGCGGTAATGGGATCCCAGGACCCCGGGGAATACAAGTCTGAGGAGGATGTAAGCAGTCCCTCCTTTTGTAAAAGGGACAGCATTGCCCCTATTTCCTTCTTAGAAGGAGAAGTTTTCCCGCAGTATGTCTTACACGCGGACGAAATCACCTTTATGACGGCATCCATGTTCACTCCGCCGGGCGTTCCTTCCCGCAGACTGAACTCCCACCGGGCTCCTCTTCCGATGGGTTCCTGGGTCCTCGGCAGGTCAAGCAGGCTCCTGGCCGTAGAGCCCCCTCCGACGCTACCCAGCTTCCACTCTCCTAAGCCGCAGCCCCCTCTTCTAGGGTCATCGCCTCCTTCCCCACGGGAGACGGATGAGAGCAGGATCGCCACGCCGTCAGTGGCCGACCACTATTCCCTAACGATCACGTCGGGGTCACCAAATGAAGCCTTCTGCTCCATTCAGGTGTTCGCAATCGTTAGGGACTCAACGGTCTGTCCATCTACCCAGGTGCACACTAATGTAGTGGGAGGTAAGAATGGCCTCTATTGTAAGCAACACACACTCTTTATAGCTCTCCCAAATCACAGTGTTACCCAATCCTCTTTACTTCTGTTATCTTCTCTCTACCCAATGGACTTGTGGAATGCGGTGTCTTCTCTATATTTGGTCTTGTCTGTTCTCCTTTCTTATCTTCAGGTAACAATCTCTGCAGGGTCTCCAAGGCCGAGGGGCCCATGCAGGTGCTGACACCATCTTGTGACTGTTGCAGCCATTTTAAGGTTATTTAGCTAACTACTACAGGCAGTATTCTGGGGAGAAAATGCATTTTAGGGTAGATAAAGAGTGGCTCTTAAGAGAGAACCTGTTTGGTATCGGGGATGAAGAGTGATATTCGGGGAGAAAATGTCTAATTGTTGGCAGACATTGATATGCAGGGCAGAAATGGTTGTATTTTGGAGAGAAAAAGAGTGTTTTGGGGAGAAAATGCATGAGTTTTGGGGATAAACTGCATTATTTTGGCGTGAAAGCATGGTATTGAGCTAAGAAGCGGCATTTTGTGGAGAAAATGTCTTCTTTTGAGGATAAAGGTGATCTTTCAGGGAGAAAATGTCTTCTTTGCAGCATAAAAAGACGCATTTGGGGAAGACAGCGTCTTTTATTGGACATAACGTTTTATTCCAAAAGTAACACATTTTCTTCCAAGAATACCGCCTTTGATCCCCAAAAGAAGGCATTTTCTTCTCAGAATACCAGTTTTTAGACCGAAAATAAGTCATCCTCTCCAAAAAAGACCTATTTCTGTCCTCAAAATGAGAAATATTCTCCCCAAGGTATCATTCTTGGTTCCAAATAGAAGACTTTTCCTCCATTAAATACGACTTCGGGTTCCCAAAATTACACATTTTCTCCCCCAAATTGCTCTTTTGATCCCCAAAATGAGGCGTTCTCCCTCAAATAATGCTTGTGATCCCAAGAATCAGGCGTTCTCTCCGCACAAGACTGATTTTATTACCAAAACAAAACATTTCTTACCCAAAACACACCTTTTTATTCCCAACAATAGACATTGTCTCCCCCAAATGCCAATTTGTATCCGTCCAATATGAAATTCTCCCCTTCAAATATGGCTTTGTGTAACAAAAGAAGACATTCGCTCCCGAAAATACTGCTTCTTATCCCCTAAGGAAGACTTTTCCTCCCCAAAACACCCCTTTTGATCCCCAAAATAAGATATACTCTCCCCAAAGTAGCGCTTTCGTTGCCTTTCCCAAAAATGAGACATCTGAAGATGAAAGGCAGTATTCTGGGGAGAAAATGCCTTTTAGGGTAGATAAAGAGTGGCTCTTAAGAGAGAACCTGTTTGGTTTCTGGGATGAAGAGTGATATTCGGGGAGAAAATGTCTAATTGTTGGCAGACATTGATATGCAGGGGAGAAATGGTTGTATTTTGGAGAGAAAAAGAGTGTTTTGGAGAGAAAATGCATGAGTTTTGGGGATAAACTGCATTATTTTGGCGTGAAAGCATGGTATTGAGCTAAGAAGCGGCATTTTGTGGAGAAAATGTCTTCTTTTGAGGATAAAGGTGATCGTTCGGGGAGAAAATGTCTTCTTTGCAGCATAAAAAGACGCATTTGGGGAAGACAGCGTCTTTTATTGGACATAACGTTTTATTCCAAAAGTATAACATTTACTTTCCCAGAATACCGCCTTTGATCCCCAAAATAATGCATTTTCTTCCCAGAATACCGCTTCTTAGACCGAAAACAAGTCATCCTCTCCAAAAAAGACCTATTTCTTTCCACAAAATGAGAAATATTCTCCCCAAGGTATCATTCTTGGTTCCAAATAGAAGACTTTTCCTCCATTAAATACGACTTCGGGTTCCCAAAATTACACATTTTCTCCCCCAAATTGCTCTTTTGATCCCCAAAATAAGATATACTCTCCCCAAAGTAGCGCTTTCGTTGCCTTTCCCAAAAATGAGACATCTGAAGATGAAAGGCAGTATTCTGGGGAGAAAATGCCTTTTAGGGTAGATAAAGAGTGGCTCTTAAGAGAGAACCTGTTTGGTTTCTGGGATGAAGAGTGATATTCGGGGAGAAAATGTCTAATTGTTGGCAGACATTGATATGCAGGGCAGAAATGGTTGTATTTTGGAGAGAAAAAGAGTGTTTTGGGGAGAAAATGCACGAGTTTTAGGGATAAACTGCATTATTTTGGCGTGAAAGCATGGTATTGAGCTAAGAAGCGGCATTTTGTGGAGAAAATGTCTTCTTTTGAGGATAAAGGTGATCGTTCGGGGAGAAAATGTCTTCTTTGCAGCATAAAAAGACGCATTTGGGGAAGACAGCGTCTTTTATTGGACATAACGTTTTATTCCAAAAGTAACACATTTCCATCCCAGAATACCGCCTTTGATCCCCAAAAGAAGGCATTTTCTTCCCAGAATACCGCTTCTTAGACCGAAAATAAGTCATCCTCTCCAAAAAAGACCTATTTCTCTCCTCAAAATGAGAAATATTCTCCCCAAGGTATCATTCTTGGTTCCAAATAGAAGACTTTTCCTCCATTAAATACGACTTCGGGTTCCCAAAATTACACATTTTCTCCCCCAAATTGCTCTTTTGATTCCCAAAATGAGGCGTTCTCCCTCAAATAATGCTTGTGATCCCAAGAATCAGGCGTTCTCTCCGCACAAGACTGATTTTATTACCAAAACAAAACATTTCTTACCCAAAACACACCTTTTTATTCCCAACAATAGACATTGTCTCCCCCAAATGCCAATTTGTATCCGTCCAATATGAAATTCTCCCCTTCAAATATGGCTTTGTGTAACAAAAGAAGACAGTCGCTCCCAAAAATACTGCTTCTTATCCCCTAAGGTAGACTTTTCCTCCCCAAAACACCCCTTTTGATCCCCAAAATAAGATATACTCTCCCCAAAGTAGTGCTTTCGTTGCCTTTCCCAAAAATGAGACATCTGAAGATGAAAGGCAGTATTCTGGGGAGAAAATGCCTTTTAGGGTAGATAAAGAGTGGCTCTTAAGAGAGAACCTGTTTGGTATCTGGGATGAAGAGTGATATTCGGGGAGAAAATGTCTAATTGTTGGCAGACATTGATATGCAGGGCAGAAATGGTTGTATTTGGGAGAGAAAAAGAGTGTTTTGGAGGGAAAATGCATGAGTTTTGGGGATAAACTGCATTATTTTGACGTGAAAGCATGGTATTGAGCTAAGAAGCGGCATTTTGTGGAGAAAATGTCTTCTTCTGAGGATAAAGGTGATCTTTCAGGGAGAAAATGTCTTCTTTGCAGCATAAAAAGACGCATTTGGGGAAGACAGCGTCTTTTATTGGACATCACGTTTTATTCCAAAAGTCTAACATTTACTTTCCCAGAATACCGCCTTTGATCCCCAAAATAATGCATTTTCTTCCCAGAATACCGCTTTTTAGGCTGAAAACAAGTCATCGTCTCCAAAAAAGACCTATTTCTTTCCACAAAATGAGAAATATTCTCCCCAAGGTATCAATCTTGGTTCCAAATAGAAGACTTTTCCTCCATTAAATACGACTTCGGGTTCCCAAAATTACACATTTTCTCCCCCAAATTGCTCTTTTGATTCCCAAAATGAGGCGTTCTCCCTCAAATAATGCTTGTGATCCCAAGAATCAGGCGTTCTCTCCGCACAAGACTGATTTTATTACCAAAACAAAACATTTCTTACCCAAAACACACCTTTTTATTCCCAACAACAGACATTGTCTCCCCCAAATGCCAATTTGTATCCGTCCAATATGAAATTCTCCCCTTCAAATATGGCTTTGTGTAACAAAAGCAGACTTTCGCTCCCAAAAATACTGCTTCTTATCCCCTAAGGAAGACTTTTCCTCCCCAAAACACCCCTTTTGATCCCCAAAATAAGATATACTCTCCCCAAAGTAGTGCTTTCGTTGCCTTTCCCAAAAATGAGACATCTGAAGATGAAAGGCAGTATTCTGGGGAGAAAATGCCTTTTAGGGTAGATAAAGAGTGGCTCTTAAGAGAGAACCTGTTTGGTATCTGGGATGAAGAGTGATATTCGGGGAGAAAATGTCTAATTGTTGGCAGACATTGATATGCAGGGCAGAAATGGTTGTATTTGGGAGAGAAAAAGAGTGTTTTGGAGAGAAAATGCACGAGTTTTGGGGATAAACTGCATTCTTTTGGCGTGAAAGCATGGTATTGAGCTAAGAAGCGGCATTTTGCGGAGAAAATGTCTTCTTTTGAGGATAAAGGTGATCTTTCAGGGAGAAAATGTCTTCTTTGCAGCATAAAAAGACGCATTTGGGGAAGACAGCGTCTTTTATTGGACATAACGTTTTATTCCAAAAGTATAACATTTACTTTCCCAGAATACCGCCTTTGATCCCCAAAATAAGGCATTTTCTTCCCAGAATACCGCTTTTTAGACTGAAAACAAGTCATCGTCTCCAAAAAAGACCTATTTCTTTCCACAAAATGAGAAATATTCTCCCCAAGGTATCATTCTTGGTTCCAAATAGAAGACTTTTCCTCCATTAAATACGACTTCGGGTTCCCAAAATTACACATTTTCTCCCCCAAATTGCTCTTTTGATCCCCAAAATAAGATATACTCTCCCCAAAGTAGCGCTTTCGTCGCCTTTCCCAAAAATGAGACATCTGAAGATGAAAGGCAGTATTCTGGGGAGAAAATGCCTTTTAGGGTAGATAAAGAGTGGCACTTAAGAGAGAACCTGTTTGGTTTCTGGGATGAAGAGTGATATTCGGGGAGAAAATGTCTAATTGTTGGCAGACATTGATATGCAGGGGAGAAATGGTTGTATTTTGGAGAGAAAAAGAGTGTTTTGAAGAGAAAATGCATGAGTTTTGGGGATAAACTGCATTATTTTGACGTGAAAGCATGGTATTGAGCTAAGAAGCGGCATTTTGTGGAGAAAATGTCTTCTTTTGAGGATAAAGGTGATCTTTCAGGGAGAAAATGTCTTCTTTGCAGCATAAAAAGACGCATTTGGGGAAGACACCGTCTTTTATTGGACATCACGTTTTATTCCAAAAGTAACACATTTTCATCCCAGAATACCGCCTTTGATCCCCAAAATAAGGCATTTTCTTCCCAGAATACCGCTTCTTAGACCGAAAATAAGTCATCCTCTCCAAAAAAGACCTATTTCTGTCCTCAAAATGAGAAATATTCTCCCCAAGGTATCATTCTTGGTTCCAAATAGAAGACTTTTCCTCCATTAAATACGACTTCGGGTTCCCAAAATTACACATTTTCTCCCCCAAATTGCTCTTTTGATTCCCAAAATGAGGCGTTCTCCCTCAAATAATGCTTGTGATCCCAAGAATCAGGCGTTCTCTCCGCACAAGACTGATTTTATTACCAAAACAAAACATTTCTTACCCAAAACACACCTTTTTATTCCCAACAATAGACATTGTCTCCCCCAAATGCCAATTTGTATCCGTCCAATATGAAATTCTCCCCTTCAAATATGGCTTTGTGTAACAAAAGCAGACATTCGCTCCCGAAAATACCGCTTCTTTTCCCCTAAGGAAGACTTTTCCTCCCCAAAACACCCCTTTTGATCCCCAAAATAAGATATACTCTCCCCAAAGTAGTGCTTTCGTTGCCTTTCCCAAAAATGAGACATCTGAAGATGAAAGGCAGTATTCTGGGGAGAAAATGCCTTTTAGGGTAGATAAAGAGTGGCTCTTAAGAGAGAACCTGTTTGGTTTCTGGGATGAAGAGTGATATTCGGGGAGAAAATGTCTAATTGTTGGCAGACATTGATATGCAGGGGAGAAATGGTTATATTTTGGAGAGAAAAAGAGTGTTTTGGTGAGAAAATGCATGAGTTTTGGGGATAAACTGCATTATTTTGACGTGAAAGCATGGTATTGAGCTAAGAAGCGGCATTTTGTGGAGAAAATGGCTTCTTTTGAGGATAAAGGTGATCTTTCAGGGAGAAAATGTCTTCTTTGCAGCATAAAAAGACGCATTTGGGGAAGACACCGTCTTTTATTGGACATCACGTTTTATTCCAAAAGTAACACATTTTCATCCCAGAATACCGCCTTTGATCCCCAAAATAAGGCATTTTCTTCCCAGAATACCGCTTCTTAGACCGAAAATAAGTCATCCTCTCCAAAAAAGACCTATTTCTTTCCTCAAAATGAGAAATATTCTCCCCAAGGTATCATTCTTGGTTCCAAATAGAAGACTTTTCCTCCATTAAATACGACTTCGGGTTCCCAAAATTACACATTTTCTCCCCCAAATTGCTCTTTTGATTCCCAAAATGAGGCGTTCTCCCTCAAATACTGCTTGTGATCCCAAGAATCAGGCGTTCTCTCCGCACAAGACTGATTTTATTACCAAAACAAAACATTTCTTACCCAAAACACACCTTTTTATTCCCAAAAATAGACATTGTCTCCCCCAAATGCCAATTTGTATCCGTCCAATATGAAATTCTCCCCTTCAAATATGGCTTTGTGTAACAAAAGAAGACATTCGCTCCCGAAAATACCGCTTCTTTTCCCCTAAGGAAGACTTTTCCTCCCCAAAACACCCCTTTTGATCCCCAAAATAAGATATACTCTCCCCAAAGTAGTGCTTTCGTTGCCTTTCCCAAAAATGAGACATCTGAAGATGAAAGGCAGTATTCTGGGGAGAAAATGCCTTTTAGGGTAGATAAAGAGTGGCTCTTAAGAGAGAACCTGTTTGGTTTCTGGGATGAAGAGTGATATTCGGGGAGAAAATGTCTAATTGTTGGCAGACATTGATATGCAGGGGAGAAATGGTTGTATTTTGGAGAGAAAAAGAGTGTTTTGGGGAGAAAATGCATGAGTTTTGGGGATAAACTGCATTCTTTTGGCATGAAAGCATGGTATTGAGCTAAGAAGCGGCATTTTGTGGAGAAAATGTCTTCTTTTGAGGATAAAGGTGATCTTTCAGGGAGAAAATGTCTTCTTTGCAGCATAAAAAGACGCATTTGGGGAAGACACCGTCTTTTATTGGACATCACGTTTTATTCCAAAAGTAACACATTTTCTTCCCAGAATACCGCCTTTGATCCCCAAAAGAAGGCATTTTCTTCTCAGAATACCAGTTTTTAGACCGAAAATAAGTCATCCTCTCCAAAAAAGACCTATTTCTGTCCTCAAAATGAGAAATATTCTCCCCAAGGTATCATTCTTGGTTCCAAATAGAAGACTTTTCCTCCATTAAATACGACTTCGGGTTCCCAAAATTAGACATTTTCTCCCCCAAATTGCTCTTTTGATCCCCAAAATGAGGCGTTCTCCCTCAAATAATGCTTGTGATCCCAAGAATCAGGCGTTCTCTCCGCACAAGACTGATTTTATTACCAAAACAAAACATTTCTTACCCAAAACACACCTTTTTATTCCCAACAATAGACATTGTCTCCCCCAAATGCCAATTTGTATCCGTCCAATATGAAATTCTCCCCTTCAAATATGGCTTTGTGTAACAAAAGCAGACATTCGCTCCCGAAAATACCGCTTCTTTTCCCCTAAGGAAGACTTTTCCTCCCCAAAACACCCCTTTTGATCCCCAAAATAAGATATACTCTCCCCAAAGTAGTGCTTTCGTTGCCTTACCCAAAAATGAGACATCTGAAGATGAAAGGCAGTATTCTGGGGAGAAAATGCCTTTTAGGGTAGATAAAGAGTGGCTCTTAAGAGAGAACCTGTTTGGTTTCTGGGATGAAGAGTGATATTCGGGGAGAAAATGTCTAATTGTTGGCAGACATTGATATGCAGGGGAGAAATGGTTATATTTTGGAGAGAAAAAGAGTGTTTTGGGGAGAAAATGCATGAGTTTTGGGGATAAACTGCATTCTTTTGGCATGAAAGCATGGTATTGAGCTAAGAAGCGGCATTTTGTGGAGAAAATGTCTTCTTTTGAGGATAAAGGTGATCTTTCAGGGAGAAAATGTCTTCTTTGCAGCATAAAAAGACGCATTTGGGGAAGACACCGTCTTTTATTGGACATCACGTTTTATTCCAAAAGTAACACATTTTCTTCCCAGAATACCGCCTTTGATCCCCAAAAGAAGGCATTTTCTTCTCAGAATACCAGTTTTTAGACCGAAAATAAGTCATCCTCTCCAAAAAAGACCTATTTCTGTCCTCAAAATGAGAAATATTCTCCCCAAGGTATCATTCTTGGTTCCAAATAGAAGACTTTTCCTCCATTAAATACGACTTCGGGTTCCCAAAATTACACATTTTCTCCCCCAAATTGCTCTTTTGATTCCCAAAATGAGGCGTTCTCCCTCAAATAATGCTTGTGATCCCAAGAATCAGGCGTTCTCTCCGCACAAGACTGATTTTATTACCAAAACAAAACATTTCTTACCCAAAACACACCTTTTTATTCCCAACAATAGACATTGTCTCCCCCAAATGCCAATTTGTATCCGTCCAATATGAAATTCTCCCCTTCAAATATGGCTTTGTGTAACAAAAGCAGACATTCGCTCCCGAAAATACCGCTTCTTTTCCCCTAAGGAAGACTTTTCCTCCCCAAAACACCCCTTTTGATCCCCAAAATAAGATATACTCTCCCCAAAGTAGTGCTTTCGTTGCCTTTCCCAAAAATGAGACATCTGAAGATGAAAGGCAGTATTCTGGGGAGAAAATGCCTTTTAGGGTAGATAAAGAGTGGCTCTTAAGAGAGAACCTGTTTGGTTTCTGGGATGAAGAGTGATATTCGGGGAGAAAATGTCTAATTGTTGGCAGACATTGATATGCAGGGGAGAAATGGTTGTATTTTGGAGAGAAAAAGAGTGTTTTGGGGAGAAAATGCATGAGTTTTGGGGATAAACTGCATTCTTTAGTAGTGAAAGCTTGGTATTGAGCTAAGAAGCGGCATTTTGTGGAGAAAATGTCTTCTTTTGAGGATAAAGGTGATCTTTCAGGGAGAAAATGTCTTCTTTGCAGCATAAAAAGACGCATTTGGGGAAGACACCGTCTTTTATTGGACATCACGTTTTATTCCAAAAGTAACACATTTTCTTCCCAGAATACCGCCTTTGATCCCCAAAAGAAGGCATTTTCTTCCCGGAATACCGCTTCTTAGACCGAAAATAAGTCATCCTCTCCAAAAAAGACCTATTTCTCTCCTCAAAATGAGAAATGTTCTCCCCAAGGTATCATTCTTGGTTCCAAATAGAAGACTTTTCCTCCATTAAGTACGACTTCGGGTTCCCAAAATTACACATTTTCTCCCCCAAATTGCTCTTTTGATCCCCAAAATAAGATATACTCTCCCCAAAGTAGCGCTTTCATTGCCTTTCCCAAAAATGAGACATCTGAAGATGAAAGGCAGTATTCTGGGGAGAAAATGCCTTTTAGGGTAGATAAAGAGTGGCTCTTAAGAGAGAACCTGTTTGGTTTCTGGGATGAAGAGTGATATTCGGGGAGAAAATGTCTAATTGTTGGCAGACATTGATATGCAGGGGAGAAATGGTTGTATTTTGGAGAGAAAAAGAGTGTTTTGGTGAGAAAATGCATGAGTTTTGGGGATAAACTGCATTATTTTGGCGTGAAAGCATTGGTATTGAGCTAATAAGCAGCATTTTGTGGAGAAAATGTCTTCTTCTGAGGATAAAGGTGATCTTTCAGGGAGAAAATGTCTTCTTTGCAGCATAAAAAGACGCATTTGGGGAAGACAGCGTCTTTTATTGGACATAACGTTTTATTCCATAAAAACCACATTTTCATACCAGAATACCGCCTTTGATCCCCAAAATAAGGCATTTTCTTCCCAGAATACCGCTTCTTAGACCGAAAATAAGTCATCCTCTCCAAAAAAGACCTATTTCTGTCCTCAAAATGAGAAATATTCTCCCCAAGGTATCATTCTTGGTTCCAAATAGAAGACTTTTCCTCCATTAAATACGACTTCGGGTTCCCAAAATTACACATTTTCTCCCCCAAATTGCTCTTTTGATTCCCAAAATGAGGCGTTCTCCCTCAAATAATGCTTGTGATCCCAAGAATCAGGCGTTCTCTCCGCACAAGACTGATTTTATTACCAAAACAAAACATTTCTTACCCAAAACACACCTTTTGATTCCCAACAATAGACATTGTCACCCCCATATGCCAATTTGTATCCCTCCAATATGAAATTCTCCCCTTCAAATATGGCTTTGTGTAACAAAAGAAGACATTCGCTCCCGAAAATACCGCTTCTTATCCCCTAAGGAAGACTTTTCCTCCCCAAAACACCCCTTTTGATCCCCAAAATAAGATATACTCTCCCCAAAGTAGTGCTTTCGTTGCCTTTCCCAAAAATGAGACATCTGAAGATGAAAGGCAGTATTCTGGGGAGAAAATGCCTTTTAGGGTAGATAAAGAGTGGCTCTTAAGAGAGAACCTGTTTGGTTTCTGGGATGAAGAGTGATATTCGGGGAGAAAATGTCTAATTGTTGGCAGACATTGATATGCAGGGGAGAAATGGTTGTATTTTGGAGAGAAAAAGAGTGTTTTGGGGAGAAAATGCATGAGTTTTGGGGATAAACTGCATTCTTTAGTAGTGAAAGCTTGGTATTGAGCTAAGAAGCGGCATTTTGTGGAGAAAATGTCTTCTTTTGAGGATAAAGGTGATCTTTCAGGGAGAAAATGTCTTCTTTGCAGCATAAAAAGACGCATTTGGGGAAGACACCGTCTTTTATTGGACATCACGTTTTATTCCAAAAGTAACACATTTTCTTCCCAGAATACCGCCTTTGATCCCCAAAAGAAGGCATTTTCTTCCCGGAATACCGCTTCTTAGACCGAAAATAAGTCATCCTCTCCAAAAAAGACCTATTTCTCTCCTCAAAATGAGAAATGTTCTCCCCAAGGTATCATTCTTGGTTCCAAATAGAAGACTTTTCCTCCATTAAGTACGACTTCGGGTTCCCAAAATTACACATTTTCTCCCCCAAATTGCTCTTTTGATCCCCAAAATAAGATATACTCTCCCCAAAGTAGCGCTTTCATTGCCTTTCCCAAAAATGAGACATCTGAAGATGAAAGGCAGTATTCTGGGGAGAAAATGCCTTTTAGGGTAGATAAAGAGTGGCTCTTAAGAGAGAACCTGTTTGGTTTCTGGGATGAAGAGTGATATTCGGGGAGAAAATGTCTAATTGTTGGCAGACATTGATATGCAGGGGAGAAATGGTTGTATTTTGGAGAGAAAAAGAGTGTTTTGGTGAGAAAATGCATGAGTTTTGGGGATAAACTGCATTATTTTGGCGTGAAAGCATTGGTATTGAGCTAATAAGCAGCATTTTGTGGAGAAAATGTCTTCTTCTGAGGATAAAGGTGATCTTTCAGGGAGATAATGTCTTCTTTGCAGCATAAAAAGACGCATTTGGGGAAGACAGCGTCTTTTATTGGACATAACGTTTTATTCCATAAAAACCACATTTTCATACCAGAATACCGCCTTTGATCCCCAAAATAAGGCATTTTCTTCCCAGAATACCGCTTCTTAGACCGAAAATAAGTCATCCTCTCCAAAAAAGACCTATTTCTGTCCTCAAAATGAGAAATATTCTCCCCAAGGTATCATTCTTGGTTCCAAATAGAAGACTTTTCCTCCATTAAATACGACTTCGGGTTCCCAAAATTACACATTTTCTCCCCCAAATTGCTCTTTTGATTCCCAAAATGAGGCGTTCTCCCTCAAATAATGCTTGTGATCCCAAGAATCAGGCGTTCTCTCCGCACAAGACTGATTTTATTACCAAAACAAAACATTTCTTACCCAAAACACACCTTTTGATTCCCAACAATAGACATTGTCACCCCCATATGCCAATTTGTATCCCTCCAATATGAAATTCTCCCCTTCAAATATGGCTTTGTGTAACAAAAGAAGACATTCGCTCCCGAAAATACCGCTTCTTATCCCCTAAGGAAGACTTTTCCTCCCCAAAACACCCCTTTTGATCCCCAAAATAAGATATACTCTCCCCAAAGTAGTGCTTTCGTTGCCTTTCCCAAAAATGAGACATCTGAAGATGAAAGGCAGTATTCTGGGGAGAAAATGCCTTTTAGGGTAGATAAAGAGTGGCTCTTAAGAGAGAACCTGTTTGGTTTCTGGGATGAAGAGTGATATTCGGGGAGAAAATGTCTAATTGTTGGCAGACATTGATATGCAGGGGAGAAATGGTTGTATTTTGGAGAGAAAAAGAGTGTTTTGGGGAGAAAATGCATGAGTTTTGGGGATAAACTGCATTCTTTAGTAGTGAAAGCTTGGTATTGAGCTAAGAAGCGGCATTTTGTGGAGAAAATGTCTTCTTTTGAGGATAAAGGTGATCTTTCAGGGAGAAAATGTCTTCTTTGCAGCATAAAAAGACGCATTTGGGGAAGACACCGTCTTTTATTGGACATCACGTTTTATTCCAAAAGTAACACATTTTCTTCCCAGAATACCGCCTTTGATCCCCAAAAGAAGGCATTTTCTTCCCGGAATACCGCTTCTTAGACCGAAAATAAGTCATCCTCTCCAAAAAAGACCTATTTCTCTCCTCAAAATGAGAAATGTTCTCCCCAAGGTATCATTCTTGGTTCCAAATAGAAGACTTTTCCTCCATTAAGTACGACTTCGGGTTCCCAAAATTACACATTTTCTCCCCCAAATTGCTCTTTTGATCCCCAAAATAAGATATACTCTCCCCAAAGTAGCGCTTTCATTGCCTTTCCCAAAAATGAGACATCTGAAGATGAAAGGCAGTATTCTGGGGAGAAAATGCCTTTTAGGGTAGATAAAGAGTGGCTCTTAAGAGAGAACCTGTTTGGTTTCTGGGATGAAGAGTGATATTCGGGGAGAAAATGTCTAATTGTTGGCAGACATTGATATGCAGGGGAGAAATGGTTGTATTTTGGAGAGAAAAAGAGTGTTTTGGTGAGAAAATGCATGAGTTTTGGGGATAAACTGCATTATTTTGGCGTGAAAGCATTGGTATTGAGCTAATAAGCAGCATTTTGTGGAGAAAATGTCTTCTTCTGAGGATAAAGGTGATCTTTCAGGGAGATAATGTCTTCTTTGCAGCATAAAAAGACGCATTTGGGGAAGACAGCGTCTTTTATTGGACATAACGTTTTATTCCATAAAAACCACATTTTCATACCAGAATACCGCCTTTGATCCCCAAAATAAGGCATTTTCTTCCCAGAATACCGCTTCTTAGACCGAAAATAAGTCATCCTCTCCAAAAAAGACCTATTTCTGTCCTCAAAATGAGAAATATTCTCCCCAAGGTATCATTCTTGGTTCCAAATAGAAGACTTTTCCTCCATTAAATACGACTTCGGGTTCCCAAAATTACACATTTTCTCCCCCAAATTGCTCTTTTGATTCCCAAAATGAGGCGTTCTCCCTCAAATAATGCTTGTGATCCCAAGAATCAGGCGTTCTCTCCGCACAAGACTGATTTTATTACCAAAACAAAACATTTCTTACCCAAAACACACCTTTTGATTCCCAACAATAGACATTGTCACCCCCATATGCCAATTTGTATCCCTCCAATATGAAATTCTCCCCTTCAAATATGGCTTTGTGTAACAAAAGAAGACATTCGCTCCCGAAAATACCGCTTCTTATCCCCTAAGGAAGACTTTTCCTCCCCAAAACACCCCTTTTGATCCCCAAAATAAGATATACTCTCCCCAAAGTAGTGCTTTCGTTGCCTTTCCCAAAAATGAGACATCTGAAGATGAAAGGCAGTATTCTGGGGAGAAAATGCCTTTTAGGGTAGATAAAGAGTGGCTCTTAAGAGAGAACCTGTTTGGTTTCTGGGATGAAGAGTGATATTCGGGGAGAAAATGTCTAATTGTTGGCAGACATTGATATGCAGGGGAGAAATGGTTGTATTTTGGAGAGAAAAAGAGTGTTTTGGGGAGAAAATGCATGAGTTTTGGGGATAAACTGCATTATTTTGGCGTGAAAGCATGGTATTGAGCTAAGAAGCGGCATTTTGTGGAGAAAATGGCTTCTTTTGAGGATAAAGGTGATCGTTCGGGGAGAAAATGTCTTCTTTGCAGCATAAAAAGACGCATTTGGGGAAGACAGCGTCTTTTATTGGACATAACATTTTATTCCAAAAATAACACATTTTCATCCCAGAATACCGCCTTTGATCCCCAAAAGAAGGCATTTTCTTCCCAGAATACCGCTTTTTAGACTGAAAACAAGTCATCCTCTCCAGAAAAGACCTATTTCTCTCCTGAAAATGAGAAATATTCTCCCCAAGGTATCATTCTTGGTTCCAAATAGAAGACTTTTCCTCCATTAAATACGACTTCGGGTTCCCAAAATTACACATTTAATCCCCCAAATAGCTCTTTTGATCCCCAAAATAAGATATACTCTCCCCAAAGTAGCGCTTTCATTGCCTTTCCCAAAAATGAGACATCTGAAGATGAAAGGCAGTATTCTGGGGAGAAAATGCCTTTTTGGGTAGATAAAGAGTGGCACTTAAGAGAGAACCTGTTTGGTTTCTGGGATGAAGAGTGATATTCGGGGAGAAAATGTCTAATTGTTGGCAGACATTGATATGCAGGGGAGAAATGGTTGTATTTTGGAGAGAAAAAGAGTGTTTTGGGGAGAAAATGCATGAGTTTTGGGGATAAACTGCATTCTTTAGTAGTGAAAGCTTGGTATTGAGCTAAGAAGCGGCATTTTGTGGAGAAAATGTCTTCTTCTGAGGATAAAGGTGATCTTTCAGGGAGAAAATGTCTTCTTTGCAGCATAAAAAGACGCATTTGGGGAAGACACCGTCTTTTATTGGACATCACGTTTTATTCCAAAAGTAACACATTTTCTTCCCAGAATACCGCCTTTGATCCCCAAAAGAAGGCATTTTCTTCCCAGAATACCGCTTTTTAGGCTGAAAACAAGTCATCGTCTCCAAAAAAGACCTATTTCTTTCCTCAAAATGAGAAATATTCTCCCCAAGGTATCAATCTTGGTTCCAAATAGAAGACTTTTCCTCCATTAAATACGACTTCGGGTTCCCAAAATTACACATTTTCTCCCCCAAATTGCTCTTTTGATTCCCAAAATGAGGCGTTCTCCCTCAAATAATGCTTGTGATCCCAAGAATCAGGCGTTCTCTCCGCACAAGACTGATTTTATTACCAAAACAAAACATTTCTTACCCAAAACACACCTTTTGATTCCCAACAACAGACATTGTCTCCCCCAAATGCCAATTTGTATCCGTCCAATATGAAATTCTCCCCTTCAAATATGGCTTTGTGTAACAAAAGCAGACTTTCGCTCCCGAAAATACCGCTTCTTATCCCCTAAGGAAGACTTTTCCTCCCCAAAACACCCCTTTTGATCCCCAAAATAAGATATACTCTCCCCAAAGTAGTGCTTTCGTTGCCTTTCCCAAAAATGAGACATCTGAAGATGAAAGGCAGTATTCTGGGGAGAAAATGCCTTTTAGGGTAGATAAAGAGTGGCTCTTAAGAGAGAACCTGTTTGGTATCTGGGATGAAGAGTGATATTCGGGGAGAAAATGTCTAATTGTTGGCAGACATTGATATGCAGGGCAGAAATGGTTGTATTTTGGAGAGAAAAAGAGTGTTTTGGAGAGAAAATGCACGAGTTTTGGGGATAAACTGCATTCTTTTGGCGTGAAAGCATGGTATTGAGCTAAGAAGCGGCATTTTGTGGAGAAAATGTCTTCTTTTGAGGATAAAGGTGATCTTTCAGGGAGAAAATGTCTTCTTTGCAGCATAAAAAGACGCATTTGGGGAAGACAGCGTCTTTTATTGGACATAACGTTTTATTCCAAAAGTATAACATTTACTTTCCCAGAATACCGCCTTTGATCCCCAAAATAATGCATTTTCTTCCCAGAATACCGCTTTTTAGACTGAAAACAAGTCATCGTCTCCAAAAAAGACCTATTTCTTTCCACAAAATGAGAAATATTCTCCACAAGGTATCATTCTTGGTTCCAAATAGAAGACTTTTCCTCCATTAAATACGACTTCGGGTTCCCAAAATTACACATTTTCTCCCCCAAATTGCTCTTTTGATCCCCAAAATAAGATATACTCTCCCCAAAGTAGCGCTTTCGTCCCCTTTCCCAAAAATGAGACATCTGAAGATGAAAGGCAGTATTCTGGGGAGAAAATGCCTTTTAGGGTAGATAAAGAGTGGCACTTAAGAGAGAACCTGTTTGGTTTCTGGGATGAAGAGTGATATTCGGGGAGAAAATGTCTAATTGTTGGCAGACATTGATATGCAGGGGAGAAATGGTTGTATTTTGGAGAGAAAAAGAGTGTTTTGAAGAGAAAATGCATGAGTTTTGGGGATAAACTGCATTATTTTGACGTGAAAGCATGGTATTGAGCTAAGAAGCGGCATTTTGTGGAGAAAATGTCTTCTTTTGAGGATAAAGGTGATCTTTCAGGGAGAAAATGTCTTCTTTGCAGCATAAAAAGACGCATTTGGGGAAGACACCGTCTTTTATTGGACATAACGTTTTATTACAAAAGTATAACATTTTCTTCCCAGAATACCGCCTTTGATCCCCAAAATAATGCATTTTCTTCCCAGAATACCGCTTTTTAGACTGAAAACAAGTCATCCTCTCCAAAAAAGACCTTCTTCTCTCCTCAAAATGAGAAATGTTCTCCCCAAGGTATCATTCTTGGTTCCAAATAGAAGACTTTTCCTCCATTAAGTACGACTTCGGGTTCCCAAAATTACACATTTTCTCCCCCAAATTGCTCTTTTGATCCCCAAAATAAGATATACTCTCCCCAAAGTAGCGCTTTCGTCGCCTTTCCCAAAAATGAGACATCTGAAGATGAAAGGCAGTATTCTGGGGAGAAAATGCCTTTTAGGGTAGATAAAGAGTGGCTCTTAAGAGAGAACCTGTTTGGTTTCTGGGATGAAGAGTGATATTCGGGGAGAAAATGTCTAATTGTTGGCAGACATTGATATGCAGGGGAGAAATGGTTGTATTTTGGAGAGAAAAAGAGTGTTTTGGGGAGAAAATGCATGAGTTTTGGGGATAAACTGCATTATTTTGGCGTGAAAGCATGGTATTGAGCTAAGAAGCGGCATTTTGTGGAGAAAATGGCTTCTTTTGAGGATAAAGGTGATCTTTCAGGGAGAAAATGTCTTCTTTGCAGCATAAAAAGACGCATTTGGGGAAGACACCGTCTTTTATTGGACATCACGTTTTATTCCAAAAGTAACACATTTTCATCCCAGAATACCGCCTTTGATCCCCAAAATAAGGCATTTTCTTCCCAGAATACCGCTTCTTAGACCGAAAATAAGTCATCCTCTCCAAAAAAGACCTATTTCTGTCCTCAAAATGAGAAATATTCTCCCCAAGGTATCATTCTTGGTTCCAAATAGAAGACTTTTCCTCCATTAAATACGACTTCGGGTTCCCAAAATTACACATTTTCTCCCCCAAATTGCTCTTTTGATTCCCAAAATGAGGCGTTCTCCCTCAAATAATGCTTGTGATCCCAAGAATCAGGCGTTCTCTCCGCACAAGACTGATTTTATTACCAAAACAAAACATTTCTTACCCAAAACACACCTTTTTATTCCCAACAATAGACATTGTCTCCCCCAAATGCCAATTTGTATCCGTCCTATATGAAATTCTCCCCTTCAAATATGGCTTTGTGTAACAAAAGAAGACATTCGCTCCCGAAAATACCGCTTCTTTTCCCCTAAGGAAGACTTTTCCTCCCCAAAACACCCCTTTTGATCCCCAAAATAAGATATACTCTCCCCAAAGTAGTGCTTTCGTTGCCTTTCCCAAAAATGAGACATCTGAAGATGAAAGGCAGTATTCTGGGGAGAAAATGCCTTTTAGGGTAGATAAAGAGTGGCTCTTAAGAGAGAACCTGTTTGGTTTCTGGGATGAAGAGTGATATTCGGGGAGAAAATGTCTAATTGTTGGCAGACATTGATATGCAGGGGAGAAATGGTTGTATTTTGGAGAGAAAAAGAGTGTTTTGGGGAGAAAATGCATGAGTTTTGGGGATAAACTGCATTCTTTAGTAGTGAAAGCTTGGTATTGAGCTAAGAAGCGGCATTTTGTGGAGAAAATGTCTTCTTTTGAGGATAAAGGTGATCTTTCAGGGAGAAAATGTCTTCTTTGCAGCATAAAAAGACGCATTTGGGGAAGACAGCGTCTTTTATTGGACATCACGTTTTATTCCAAAAGTAACACATTTTCTTCCCAGAATACCGCCTTTGATCCCCAAAAGAAGGCATTTTCTTCCCAGAATACCAGTTTTTAGACCGAAAATAAGTCATCCTCTCCAAAAAAGACCTATTTCTGTCCTCAAAATGAGAAATATTCTCCCCAAGGTATCATTCTTGGTTCCAAATAGAAGACTTTTCCTCCATTAAATACGACTTCGGGTTCCCAAAATTAGACATTTTCTCCCCCAAATTGCTCTTTTGATCCCCAAAATGAGGCGTTCTCCCTCAAATAATGCTTGTGATCCCAAGAATCAGGCGTTCTCTCCGCACAAGACTGATTTTATTACCAAAACAAAACATTTCTTACCCAAAACACACCTTTTTATTCCCAACAATAGACATTGTCTCCCCCAAATGCCAATTTGTATCCGTCCAATATGAAATTCTCCCCTTCAAATATGGCTTTGTGTAACAAAAGCAGACATTCGCTCCCGAAAATACCGCATCTTATCCCCTAAGGAAGACTTTTCCTCCCCAAAACACCCCTTTTGATCCCCAAAATAAGATATACTCTCCCCAAAGTAGTGCTTTCGTTGCCTTACCCAAAAATGAGACATCTGAAGATGAAAGGCAGTATTCTGGGGAGAAAATGCCTTTTAGGGTAGATAAAGAGTGGCTCTTAAGAGAGAACCTGTTTGGTTTCTGGGATGAAGAGTGATATTCGGGGAGAAAATGTCTAATTGTTGGCAGACATTGATATGCAGGGGAGAAATGGTTGTATTTTGGAGAGAAAAAGAGTGTTTTGGGGAGAAAATGCATGAGTTTTGGGGATAAACTGCATTCTTTTGGCGTGAAAGCATGGTATTGAGCTAAGAAGCGGCATTTTGTGGAGAAAATGTCTTCTTTTGAGGATAAAGGTGATCTTTCAGGGAGAAAATGTCTTCTTTGCAGCATAAAAAGACGCATTTGGGGAAGACACCGTCTTTTATTGGACATCACGTTTTATTCCAAAAGTAACACATTTTCTTCCCAGAATACCGCCTTTGATCCCTAAAAGAAGGCATTTTCTTCTCAGAATACCAGTTTTTAGACCGAAAATAAGTCATCCTCTCCAAAAAAGACCTATTTCTGTCCTCAAAATGAGAAATATTCTCCCCAAGGTATCATTCTTGGTTCCAAATAGAAGACTTTTCCTCCATTAAATACGACTTCGGGTTCCCAAAATTACACATTTTCTCCCCCAAATTGCTCTTTTGATTCCCAAAATGAGGCGTTCTCCCTCAAATAATGCTTGTGATCCCAAGAATCAGGCGTTCTCTCCGCACAAGACTGATTTTATTACCAAAACAAAACATTTCTTACCCAAAACACACCTTTTTATTCCCAACAATAGACATTGTCTCCCCCAAATGCCAATTTGTATCCGTCCAATATGAAATTCTCCCCTTCAAATATGGCTTTGTGTAACAAAAGCAGACATTCGCTCCCGAAAATACCGCTTCTTTTCCCCTAAGGAAGACTTTTCCTCCCCAAAACACCCCTTTTGATCCCCAAAATAAGATATACTCTCCCCAAAGTAGTGCTTTCGTTGCCTTTCCCAAAAATGAGACATCTGAAGATGAAAGGCAGTATTCTGGGGAGAAAATGCCTTTTAGGGTAGATAAAGAGTGGCTCTTAAGAGAGAACCTGTTTGGTTTCTGGGATGAAGAGTGATATTCGGGGAGAAAATGTCTAATTGTTGGCAGACATTGATATGCAGGGGAGAAATGGTTGTATTTTGGAGAGAAAAAGAGTGTTTTGGGGAGAAAATGCATGAGTTTTGGGGATAAACTGCATTCTTTAGTAGTGAAAGCTTGGTATTGAGCTAAGAAGCGGCATTTTGTGGAGAAAATGTCTTCTTTTGAGGATAAAGGTGATCTTTCAGGGAGAAAATGTCTTCTTTGCAGCATAAAAAGACGCATTTGGGGAAGACACCGTCTTTTATTGGACATCACGTTTTATTCCAAAAGTAACACATTTTCTTCCCAGAATACCGCCTTTGATCCCCAAAAGAAGGCATTTTCTTCCCGGAATACCGCTTCTTAGACCGAAAATAAGTCATCCTCTCCAAAAAAGACCTATTTCTCTCCTCAAAATGAGAAATGTTCTCCCCAAGGTATCATTCTTGGTTCCAAATAGAAGACTTTTCCTCCATTAAATACGACTTCGGGTTCCCAAAATTACACATTTTCTCCCCCAAATTGCTCTTTTGATTCCCAAAATGAGGCGTTCTCCCTCAAATAATGCTTGTGATCCCAAGAATCAGGCGTTCTCTCCGCACAAGACTGATTTTATTACCAAAACAAAACATTTCTTACCCAAAACACACCTTTTTATTCCCAACAATAGACATTGTCACCCCCATATGCCAATTTGTATCCCTCCAATATGAAATTCTCCCCTTCAAATATGGCTTTGTGTAACAAAAGAAGACATTCGCTCCCGAAAATACCGCTTCTTATCCCCTAAGGAAGACTTTTCCTCCCCAAAACACCCCTTTTGATCCCCAAAATAAGATATACTCTCCCCAAAGTAGTGCTTTCGTTGCCTTTCCCAAAAATGAGACATCTGAAGATGAAAGGCAGTATTCTGGGGAGAAAATGCCTTTTAGGGTAGATAAAGAGTGGCTCTTAAGAGAGAACCTGTTTGGTTTCTGGGATGAAGAGTGATATTCGGGGAGAAAATGTCTAATTGTTGGCAGACATTGATATGCAGGGGAGAAATGGTTGTATTTTGGAGAGAAAAAGAGTGTTTTGGAGAGAAAATGCACGAGTTTTGGGGATAAACTGCATTATTTTGGCGTGAAAGCATGGTATTGAGCTAAGAAGCGGCATTTTGTGGAGAAAATGTCTTCTTTTGAGGATAAAGGTGATCGTTCGGGGAGAAAATGTCTTCTTTGCAGCATAAAAAGACGCATTTGGGGAAGACAGCGTCTTTTATTGGACATAACATTTTATTCCAAAAATAACACATTTTCATCCCAGAATACCGCCTTTGATCCCCAAAATAATGCATTTTCTTCCCAGAATACCGCTTTTTAGACTGAAAACAAGTCATCCTCTCCAAAAAAGACCTATTTCTCTCCTGAAAATGAGAAATATTCTCCCCAAGGTATCATTCTTGGTTCCAAATAGAAGACTTTTCCTCCATTAAATACGACTTCGGGTTCCCAAAATTACACATTTAATCCCCCAAATAGCTCTTTTGATCCCCAAAATAAGATATACTCTCCCCAAAGTAGCGCTTTCATTGCCTTTCCCAAAAATGAGACATCTGAAGATGAAAGGCAGTATTCTGGGGAGAAAATGCCTTTTAGGGTAGATAAAGAGTGGCACTTAAGAGAGAACCTGTTTGGTTTCTGGGATGAAGAGTGATATTCGGGGAGAAAATGTCTAATTGTTGGCAGACATTGATATGCAGGGGAGAAATGGTTGTATTTTGGAGAGAAAAAGAGTGTTTTGGGGAGAAAATGCATGAGTTTTGGGGATAAACTGCATTCTTTAGTAGTGAAAGCTTGGTATTGAGCTAAGAAGCGGCATTTTGTGGAGAAAATGTCTTCTTTTGAGGATAAAGGTGATCTTTCGGGGAGAAAATGTCTTCTTTGCAGCATAAAAAGACGCATTTGGGGAAGACAGCGTCTTTTATTGGACATAACGTTTTATTCCAAAAGTATAACATTTACTTTCCCAGAATACCGCCTTTGTTCCCCAAAATAAGGCATTTTCTTCCCAGAATACCGCTTTTTAGACTGAAAACAAGTCATCGTCCCCAAAAAAGATCTATTTCTGTCCTCAAAATGAGAAATATTCTCCCCAAGGTATCATTCTTGGTTCCAAATAGAAGACTTTTCCTCCATTAAATACGACTTCGGGTTCCCAAAATTACACATTTTCTCCCCCAAATTGCTCTTTTGATTCCCAAAATGAGGCGTTCTCCCTCAAATAATGCTTGTGATCCCAAGAATCAGGCGTTTTCTCCGCACAAGACTGATTTTATTACCAAAACAAAACATTTCTTACCCAAAACACACCTTTTGATTCCCAACAATAGACATTGTCTCCCCCAAATGCCAATTTGTATCCGTCCAATATGAAATTCTCCCCTTCAAATATGGCTTTGTGTAACAAAAGAAGACATTCGCTCCCGAAAATACTGCTTCTTATCCCCTAAGGAAGACTTTTCCTCCCCAAAACACCCCTTTTGATCCCCAAAATAAGATATACTCTCCCCAAAGTAGTGCTTTCGTTGCCTTTCCCAAAAATGAGACATCTGAAGATGAAAGGCAGTATTCTGGGGAGAAAATGCCTTTTAGGGTAGATAAAGAGTGGCTCTTAAGAGAGAACCTGTTTGGTTTCTGGGATGAAGAGTGATATTCGGGGAGAAAATGTCTAATTGTTGGCAGACATTGATATGCAGGGGAGAAATGGTTGTATTTTGGAGAGAAAAAGAGTGTTTTGGGGAGAAAATGCATGAGTTTTGGGGATAAACTGCATTATTTTGGCGTGAAAGCATGGTATTGAGCTAAGAAGCGGCATTTTGTGGAGAAAATGTCTTCTTTTGAGGATAAAGGTGATCGTTCGGGGAGAAAATGTCTTCTTTGCAGCATAAAAAGACGCATTTGGGGAAGACAGCGTCTTTTATTGGACATCACGTTTTATTACAAAAGTAACACATTTTCTTCCCAGAATACCGCCTTTGATCCCCAAAATAAGGCATTTTCTTCCCGGAATACCGCTTCTTAGACCGAACATAAGTCATCCTCTCCAAAAAAGACCTATTTCTCTCCTCAAAATGAGAAATATTCTCCCCAAGGTATCATTCTTGGTTCCAAATAGAAGACTTTTCCTCCATTAAATACGACTTCGGGTTCCCAAAATTACACATTTTCTCCCCCAAATTGCTCTTTTGATCCCCAAAATAAGATATACTCTCCCCAAAGTAGCGCTTTCGTTGCCTTTCCCAAAAATGAGACATCTGAAGATGAAAGGCAGTATTCTGGGGAGAAAATGCCTTTTAGGGTAGATAAAGAGTGGCTCTTAAGAGAGAACCTGTTTGGTTTCTGGGATGAAGAGTGATATTCGGGGAGAAAATGTCTAATTGTTGGCAGACATTGATATGCAGGGGAGAAATGGTTATATTTTGGAGAGAAAAAGAGTGTTTTGGGGAGAAAATGCATGAGTTTTGGGGATAAACTGCATTATTTTGACGTGAAAGCATGGTATTGAGCTAAGAAGCGGCATTTTGTGGAGAAAATGGCTTCTTTTGAGTATAAAGGTGATCGTTCGGGGAGAAAATGTCTTCTTTGCAGCATAAAAAGACGCATTTGGGGAAGACAGCGTCTTTTATTGGACATAACATTTTATTCCAAAAATAACACATTTTCATCCCAGAATACCGCCTTTGATCCCCAAAAGAAGGCATTTTCTTCCCTGAATACCGCTTTTTAGACTGAAAACAAGTCATCCCCTCCAAAAAAGACCTATTTCTCTCCTGAAAATGAGAAATATTCTCCCCAAGGTATCATTCTTGGTTCCAAATAGAAGACTTTTCCTCCATTAAATACGACTTCGGGTTCCCAAAATTACACATTTTCTCCCCCAAATTGCTCTTTTGATCCCCAAAATAAGATATACTCTCCCCAAAGTAGCGCTTTCATTGCCTTTCCCAAAAATGAGACATCTGAAGATGAAAGGCAGTATTCTGGGGAGAAAATGCCTTTTAGGGTAGATAAAGAGTGGCACTTAAGAGAGAACCTGTTTGGTTTCTGGGATGAAGAGTGTTATTCGGGGAGAAAATGTCTAATTGTTGGCAGACATTGATATGCAGGGGAGAAATGGTTGTATTTTGGAGAGAAAAAGAGTGTTTTGGGGAGAAAATGCATGAGTTTTGGGGATAAACTGCATTATTTTGGCGTGAAAGCATGGTATTGAGCTAAGAAGCGGCATTTTGTGGAGAAAATGTCTTCTTTTGAGGATAAAGGTGATCTTTCAGGGAGAAAATGTCTTCTTTGCAGCATAAAAAGACGCATTTGGGGAAGACAGCGTCTTTTATTGGACATAACGTTTTATTCCAAAAGTAACACATTTACTTTCCCAGAATACCGCCTTTGTTCCCCAAAATAAGGCATTTTCTTCCCAGAATACCGCTTTTTAGACTGAAAACAAGTCATCGTCCCCAAAAAAGATCTATTTCTGTCCTCAAAATGAGAAATATTCTCCCCAAGGTATCATTCTTGGTTCCAAATAGAAGACTTTTCCTCCATTAAATACGACTTCGGGTTCCCAAAATTACACATTTTCTCCCCCAAATTGCTCTTTTGATTCCCAAAATGAGGCGTTCTCCCTCAAATAATGCTTGTGATCCCAAGAATCAGGCGTTTTCTCCGCACAAGACTGATTTTATTACCAAAACAAAACATTTCTTACCCAAAACACACCTTTTGATTCCCAACAATAGACATTGTCTCCCCCAAATGCCAATTTGTATCCGTCCAATATGAAATTCTCCCCTTCAAATATGGCTTTGTGTAACAAAAGAAGACATTCGCTCCCGAAAATACTGCTTCTTATCCCCTAAGGAAGACTTTTCCTCCCCAAAACACCCCTTTTGATCCCCAAAATAAGATATACTCTCCCCAAAGTAGCGCTTTCGTTGCCTTTCCCAAAAATGAGACATCTGAAGATGAAAGGCAGTATTCTGGGGAGAAAATGCCTTTTAGGGTAGATAAAGAGTGGCTCTTAAGAGAGAACCTGTTTGGTTTCTGGGATGAAGAGTGATATTCGGGGAGAAAATGTCTAATTGTTGGCAGACATTGATATGCAGGGGAGAAATGGTTGTATTTTGGAGAGAAAAAGAGTGTTTTGGGGAGAAAATGCATGAGTTTTGGGGATAAACTGCATTATTTTGACGTGAAAGCATGGTATTGAGCTAAGAAGCGGCATTTTGTGGAGAAAATGTCTTCTTTTGAGGATAAAGGTGATCGTTCGGGGAGAAAATGTCTTCTTTGCAGCATAAAAAGACGCATTTGGGGAAGACAGCGTCTTTTATTGGACATAACGTTTTATTACAAAAGTATAACATTTTCTTCCCAGAATACCGCCTTTGATCCCCAAAAGAAGGCATTTTCTTCCCAGAATACCGCTTTTTAGACTGAAAACAAGTCATCCTCTCCAAAAAAGACCTATTTCTGTCCTCAAAATGAGAAATATTCTCCCCAAGGTATCATTCTTGGTTCCAAATAGAAGACTTTTCCTCCATTAAGTACGACTTCGGGTTCCCAAAATTACACATTTTCTCCCCCAAATTGCTCTTTTGATCCCCAAAATAAGATATACTCTCCCCAAAGTCGCGCTTTCGTCGCCTTTCCCAAAAATGAGACATCTGAAGATGAAAGGCAGTATTCTGGGGAGAAAATGCCTTTTAGGGTAGATAAAGAGTGGCTCTTAAGAGAGAACCTGTTTGGTTTCTGGGATGAAGAGTGATATTCGGGGAGAAAATGTCTAATTGTTGGCAGACATTGATATGCAGGGGAGAAATGGTTGTATTTTGGAGAGAAAAAGAGTGTTTTGGGGAGAAAATGCATCAGTTTTGGGGATAAACTGCATTATTTTGCCGTGAAAGCATGGTATTGAGCTAAGAAGCGGCATTTTGTGGAGAAAATGTCTTCTTTTGAGGATAAAGGTGATCTTTCAGGGAGAAAATGTCTTCTTTGCAGCATAAAAAGACGCATTTGGGGAAGACAGCGTCTTTTATTGGACATCACGTTTTATTCCAAAAGTAACACATTTTCTTCCCAGAATACCGCCTTTGATCCCCAAAATAAGGCATTTTCTTCCCGGAATACCGCTTCTTAGACCGAAAATAAGTCATCCTCTCCAAAAAAGACCTATTTCTCTCCTCAAAATGAGAAATATTCTCCCCAAGGTATCATTCTTGGTTCCAAATAGAAGACTTTTCCTCCATTAAATACGACTTCGGGTTCCCAAAATTACACATTTTCTCCCCCAAATTGCTCTTTTGATTCCCAAAATGAGGCGTTCTCCCTCAAATAATGCTTGTGATCCCAAGAATCAGGCGTTCTCTCCGCACAAGACTGATTTTATTACCAAAACAAAACATTTCTTACCCAAAACACACCTTTTGATTCCCAACAATAGACATTGTCTCCCCCAAATGCCAATTTGTATCCGTCCAATATGAAATTCTCCCCTTCAAATATGGCTTTGTGTAACAAAAGAAGACATTCGCTCCCGAAAATACTGCTTCTTATCCCCTAAGGAAGACTTTTCCTCCCCAAAACACCCCTTTTGATCCCCAAAATAAGATATACTCTCCCCAAAGTAGCGCTTTCGTTGCCTTTCCCAAAAATGAGACATCTGAAGATGAAAGGCAGTATTCTGGGGAGAAAATGCCTTTTAGGGTAGATAAAGAGTGGCTCTTAAGAGAGAACCTGTTTGGTTTCTGGGATGAAGAGTGATATTCGGGGAGAAAATGTCTAATTGTTGGCAGAAATTGATATGCAGGGGAGAAATGGTTGTATTTTGGAGAGAAAAAGAGTGTTTTGGGGAGAAAATGCATGAGTTTTGGGGATAAACTGCATTATTTTGACGTGAAAGCATGGTATTGAGCTAAGAAGCGGCATTTTGTGGAGAAAATGTCTTCTTTTGAGGATAAAGGTGATCGTTCGGGGAGAAAATGTCTTCTTTGCAGCATAAAAAGACGCATTTGGGGAAGACAGCGTCTTTTATTGGACATAACGTTTTATTACAAAAGTATAACATTTTCTTCCCAGAATACCGCCTTTGATCCCCAAAAGAAGGCATTTTCTTCCCAGAATACCGCTTTTTAGACTGAAAACAAGTCATCCTCTCCAAAAAAGACCTATTTCTGTCCTCAAAATGAGAAATATTCTCCCCAAGGTATCATTCTTGGTTCCAAATAGAAGACTTTTCCTCCATTAAGTACGACTTCGGGTTCCCAAAATTACACATTTTCTCCCCCAAATTGCTCTTTTGATCCCCAAAATAAGATATACTCTCCCCAAAGTCGCGCTTTCGTCGCCTTTCCCAAAAATGAGACATCTGAAGATGAAAGGCAGTATTCTGGGGAGAAAATGCCTTTTAGGGTAGATAAAGAGTGGCTCTTAAGAGAGAACCTGTTTGGTTTCTGGGATGAAGAGTGATATTCGGGGAGAAAATGTCTAATTGTTGGCAGACATTGATATGCAGGGGAGAAATGGTTGTATTTTGGAGAGAAAAAGAGTGTTTTGGGGAGAAAATGCATCAGTTTTGGGGATAAACTGCATTATTTTGGCGTGAAAGCATGGTATTGAGCTAAGAAGCGGCATTTTGTGGAGAAAATGTCTTCTTTTGAGGATAAAGGTGATCTTTCAGGGAGAAAATGTCTTCTTTGCAGCATAAAAAGACGCATTTGGGGAAGACAGCGTCTTTTATTGGACATCACGTTTTATTCCAAAAGTAACACATTTTCTTCCCAGAATACCGCCTTTGATCCCCAAAATAAGGCATTTTCTTCCCGGAATACCGCTTCTTAGACCGAAAACAAGTCATCGTCCCCAAAAAAGATCTATTTCTGTCCTCAAAATGAGAAATATTCTCCCCAAGGTATCATTCTTGGTTCCAAATAGAAGACTTTTCCTCCATTAAGTACGACTTCGGGTTCCCAAAATTACACATTTTCTCCCCCAAATTGCTCTTTTGATTCCCAAAATGAGGCGTTCTCCCTCAAATAATGCTTGTGATCCCAAGAATCAGGCGTTTTCTCCGCACAAGACTGATTTTATTACCAAAACAAAACATTTCTTACCCAAAACACACCTTTTTATTCCCAACAATAGACATTGTCTCCCCCAAATGGCAATTTGTATCCCTCCAATATGAAATTCTCCCCTTCAAATATGGCTTTGTGTAACAAAAGAAGACATTCGCTCCCGAAAATACCGCTTCTTTTCCCCTAAGGAAGACTTTTCCTCCCCAAAACACCCCTTTTGATCCCCAAAATAAGATATACTCTCCCCAAAGTAGTGCTTTCGTTGCCTTTCCCAAAAATGAGACATCTGAAGATGAAAGGCAGTATTCTGGGGAGAAAATGCCTTTTAGGGTAGATAAAGAGTGGCTCTTAAGAGAGAACCTGTTTGGTTTCTGGGATGAAGAGTGATATTCGGGGAGAAAATGTCTAATTGTTGGCAGACATTGATATGCAGGGGAGAAATGGTTGTATTTTGGAGAGAAAAAGAGTGTTTTGGGGAGAAAATGCATGAGTTTTGGGGATAAACTGCATTATTTTGACGTGAAAGCATGGTATTGAGCTAAGAAGCGGCATTTTGTGGAGAAAATGGCTTCTTTTGAGTATAAAGGTGATCGTTCGGGGAGAAAATGTCTTCTTTGCAGCATAAAAAGACGCATTTGGGGAAGACAGCGTCTTTTATTGGACATAACGTTTTATTCCAAAAATAACACATTTTCATCCCAGAATACCGCCTTTGATCCCCAAAAGAAGGCATTTTCTTCCCAGAATACCGCTTTTTAGACTGAAAACAAGTCATCCTCTCCAAAAAAGACCTATTTCTGTCCTCAAAATGAGAAATATTCTCCCCAAAATATCACTCTTGGTTCCAAACAGAAGAATTTTCCTCCATTAAATACGACTTCGGGTTCCCAAAATTACACATTTTCTCCCCCAAATTGCTCTTTTGATCCCCAAAATAAGATATACTCTCCCCAAAGTAGCGCTTTCATTGCCTTTCCCGAAAATGAGACATCTGAAGATGAAAGGCAGTATTCTGGGGAGAAAATGCCTTTTAGGGTAGATAAAGAGTGGCACTTAAGAGAGAACCTGTTTGGTTTCTGGGATGAAGAGTGTTATTCGGGGAGAAAATGTCTAATTGTTGGCAGACATTGATATGCAGGGGAGAAATGGTTATATTTTGGAGAGAAAAAGAGTGTTTTGGGGAGAAAATGCATGAGTTTTGGGGATAAACTGCATTCTTTAGTAGTGAAAGCTTGGTATTGAGCTAAGAAGCGGCATTTTGTGGAGAAAATGTCTTCTTTTGAGGATAAAGGTGATCTTTCAGGGAGAAAATGTCTTCTTTGCAGCATAAAAAGACGCATTTGGGGAAGACAGCGTCTTTTATTGGACATAACTTTTTATTCCAAAAGTAACACATTTACTTTCCCAGAATACCGCCTTTGTTCCCCAAAATAAGGCATTTTCTTCCCAGAATACCGCTTTTTAGACTGAAAACAAGTCATCGTCCCCAAAAAAGATCTATTTCTGTCCTCAAAATGAGAAATATTCTCCCCAAGGTATCATTCTTGGTTCCAAATAGAAGACTTTTCCTCCATTAAGTACGACTTCGGGTTCCCAAAATTACACATTTTCTCCCCCAAATTGCTCTTTTGATTCCCAAAATGAGGCGTTCTCCCTCAAATAATGCTTGTGATCCCAAGAATCAGGCGTTTTCTCCGCACAAGACTGATTTTATTACCAAAAAAAAACATTTCTTACCCAAAACACACCTTTTTATTCCCAACAATAGACATTGTCTCCCCCAAATGCCAATTTGTATCCGTCCAATATGAAATTCTCCCCTTCAAATATGGCTTTGTGTAACAAAAGAAGACATTCGCTCCCGAAAATACTGCTTCTTATCCCCTAAGGAAGACTTTTCCTCCCCAAAACACCCCTTTTGATCCCCAAAATAAGATATACTCTCCCCAAAGTAGCGCTTTCGTTGCCTTTCCCAAAAATGAGACATCTGAAGATGAAAGGCAGTATTCTGGGGAGAAAATGCCTTTTAGGGTAGATAAAGAGTGGCTCTTAAGAGAGAACCTGTTTGGTTTCTGGGATGAAGAGTGATATTCGGGGAGAAAATGTCTAATTGTTGGCAGAAATTGATATGCAGGGGAGAAATGGTTGTATTTTGGAGAGAAAAAGAGTGTTTTGAAGAGAAAATGCATGAGTTTTGGGGATAAACTGCATTATTTTGCCGTGAAAGCATGGTATTGAGCTAAGAAGCGGCATTTTGTGGAGAAAATGTCTTCTTTTGAGGATAAAGGTGATCTTTCAGGGAGAAAATATCTTCTTTGCAGCATAAAAAGACGCATTTGGGGAAGACACCGTCTTTTATTGGACATCACGTTTTATTCCAAAAGTAACACATTTTCTTCCCAGAATACCGCCTTTGATCCCCAAAATAAGGCATTTTCTTCCCGGAATACCGCTTCTTAGACCGAAAATAAGTCATCCTCTCCAAAAAAGACCTATTTCTGTCCTCAAAATGAGAAATATTCTCCCCAAGGTATCATTCTTGGTTCCAAATAGAAGACTTTTCCTCCATTAAATACGACTTCGGGTTCCCAAAATTACACATTTTCTCCCCCAAATTGCTCTTTTGATCCCCAAAATAAGATATACTCTCCCCAAAGTAGCGCTTTCATTGCCTTTCCCAAAAATGAGACATCTGAAGATGAAAGGCAGTATTCTGGGGAGAAAATGCCTTTTAGGGTAGATAAAGAGTGGCTCTTAAGAGAGAACCTGTTTGGTTTCTGGGATGAAGAGTGTTATTCGGGGAGAAAATGTCTAATTGTTGGCAGACATTGATATGCAGGGGAGAAATGGTTGTATTTTGGAGAGAAAAAGAGTGTTTTGGTGAGAAAATGCACAAGTTTTGGGGATAAACTGCATTATTTTGGCGTGAAAGCATTGGTATTGAGCTAATAAGCAGCATTTTGTGGAGAAAATGTCTTCTTCTGAGGATAAAGGTGATCTTTCAGGGAGAAAATGTCTTCTTTGCAGCATAAAAAGACGCATTTGGGGAAGACAGCGTCTTTTATTGGACATAACGTTTTATTCCATAAAAACCACATTTTCATACCAGAATACCGCCTTTGATCCCCAAAAGAAGGCATTTTCTTCCCAGAAGACCGCTTCTTAGACCGAAAACAAGTCATCCTCTCCAAAAAAGACCTATTTCTGTCCTCAAAATGAGAAATATTCTCCCCAAGGTATCATTCTTGGTTCCAAATAGAAGACTTTTCCTCCATCAAATACGACTTCGGGTTTCCAAAATTACACATTTTCTCCCCCAAATTGCTCTTTTGATCCCCAAAATAAGATATACTCTCCCCAAAGTAGCGCTTTCATTGCCTTTCCCAAAAATGAGACATCTGAAGATGAAAGGCAGTATTCTGGGGAGAAAATGCCTTTTAGGGTAGATAAAGAGTGGCTCTTAAGAGAGAACCTGTTTGGTATCTGGGATGAAGAGTGATATTCGGGGAGAAAATGTCTAATTGTTGGCAGACATTGATATGCAGGGCAGAAATGGTTGTATTTGGGAGAGAAAAAGAGTGTTTTGGAGGGAAAATGCATGAGTTTTGGGGATAAACTGCATTATTTTGGCGTGAAAGCATGGTATTGAGCTAAGAAGCGGCATTTTGTGGAGAAAATGGCTTCTTTTGAGGATAAAGGTGATCGTTCGGGGAGAAAATGTCTTCTTTGCAGCATAAAAAGACGCATTTGGGGAAGACAGCGTCTTTTATTGGACATCACGTTTTATTCCAAAAGTAACACATTTTCTTCCCAGAATACCGCCTTTGATCCCCAAAATAAGGCATTTTCTTCCCAGAATACCGCTTCTTAGACCGAAAATAAGTCATCCTCTCCAAAAAAGACCTATTTCTTTCCTCAAAATGAGAAATATTCTCCCGAAGGTATCATTCTTGGTTCCAAATAGAAGACTTTTCCTCCATTAAATACGACTTCGGGTTCCAAAAATTACACATTTTCTCCCCCAAATTGCTCTTTTGATTCCCAAAATGAGGCGTTCTCCCTCAAATAATGCTTGTGATCCCAAGAATCAGGCGTTCTCTCCGCACAAGACTGATTTTATTACCAAAACAAAACATTTCTTACCCAAAACACACCTTTTTATTCCCAACAATAGACATTGTCTCCCCCAAATGGCAATTTGTATCCCTCCAATATGAAATTCTCCCCTTCAAATATGGCTTTGTGTAACAAAAGAAGACATTCGCTCCCGAAAATACCGCTTCTTTTCCCCTAAGGAAGACTTTTCCTCCCCAAAACACCCCTTTTGATCCCCAAAATAAGATATACTCTCCCCAAAGTAGTGCTTTCGTTGCCTTTCCCAAAAATGAGACATCTGAAGATGAAAGGCAGTATTCTGGGGAGAAAATGCCTTTTAGGGTAGATAAAGAGTGGCTCTTAAGAGAGAACCTGTTTGGTTTCTGGGATGAAGAGTGATATTCGGGGAGAAAATGTCTAATTGTTGGCAGACATTGATATGCAGGGGAGAAATGGTTGTATTTTGGAGAGAAAAAGAGTGTTTTGGGGAGAAAATGCATGAGTTTTGGGGATAAACTGCATTATTTTGACGTGAAAGCATGGTATTGAGCTAAGAAGCGGCATTTTGTGGAGAAAATGGCTTCTTTTGAGTATAAAGGTGATCGTTCGGGGAGAAAATGTCTTCTTTGCAGCATAAAAAGACGCATTTGGGGAAGACAGCGTCTTTTATTGGACATAACGTTTTATTCCAAAAATAACACATTTTCATCCCAGAATACCGCCTTTGATCCCCAAAAGAAGGCATTTTCTTCCCAGAATACCGCTTTTTAGACTGAAAACAAGTCATCCTCTCCAAAAAAGACCTATTTCTGTCCTCAAAATGAGAAATATTCTCCCCAAAATATCACTCTTGGTTCCAAACAGAAGAATTTTCCTCCATTAAATACGACTTCGGGTTCCCAAAATTACACATTTTCTCCCCCAAATTGCTCTTTTGATCCCCAAAATAAGATATACTCTCCCCAAAGTAGCGCTTTCATTGCCTTTCCCGAAAATGAGACATCTGAAGATGAAAGGCAGTATTCTGGGGAGAAAATGCCTTTTAGGGTAGATAAAGAGTGGCACTTAAGAGAGAACCTGTTTGGTTTCTGGGATGAAGAGTGTTATTCGGGGAGAAAATGTCTAATTGTTGGCAGACATTGATATGCAGGGGAGAAATGGTTATATTTTGGAGAGAAAAAGAGTGTTTTGGGGAGAAAATGCATGAGTTTTGGGGATAAACTGCATTCTTTAGTAGTGAAAGCTTGGTATTGAGCTAAGAAGCGGCATTTTGTGGAGAAAATGTCTTCTTTTGAGGATAAAGGTGATCTTTCAGGGAGAAAATGTCTTCTTTGCAGCATAAAAAGACGCATTTGGGGAAGACAGCGTCTTTTATTGGACATAACTTTTTATTCCAAAAGTAACACATTTACTTTCCCAGAATACCGCCTTTGTTCCCCAAAATAAGGCATTTTCTTCCCAGAATACCGCTTTTTAGACTGAAAACAAGTCATCGTCCCCAAAAAAGATCTATTTCTGTCCTCAAAATGAGAAATATTCTCCCCAAGGTATCATTCTTGGTTCCAAATAGAAGACTTTTCCTCCATTAAGTACGACTTCGGGTTCCCAAAATTACACATTTTCTCCCCCAAATTGCTCTTTTGATTCCCAAAATGAGGCGTTCTCCCTCAAATAATGCTTGTGATCCCAAGAATCAGGCGTTTTCTCCGCACAAGACTGATTTTATTACCAAAAAAAAACATTTCTTACCCAAAACACACCTTTTTATTCCCAACAATAGACATTGTCTCCCCCAAATGCCAATTTGTATCCGTCCAATATGAAATTCTCCCCTTCAAATATGGCTTTGTGTAACAAAAGAAGACATTCGCTCCCGAAAATACTGCTTCTTATCCCCTAAGGAAGACTTTTCCTCCCCAAAACACCCCTTTTGATCCCCAAAATAAGATATACTCTCCCCAAAGTAGCGCTTTCGTTGCCTTTCCCAAAAATGAGACATCTGAAGATGAAAGGCAGTATTCTGGGGAGAAAATGCCTTTTAGGGTAGATAAAGAGTGGCTCTTAAGAGAGAACCTGTTTGGTTTCTGGGATGAAGAGTGATATTCGGGGAGAAAATGTCTAATTGTTGGCAGAAATTGATATGCAGGGGAGAAATGGTTGTATTTTGGAGAGAAAAAGAGTGTTTTGAAGAGAAAATGCATGAGTTTTGGGGATAAACTGCATTATTTTGCCGTGAAAGCATGGTATTGAGCTAAGAAGCGGCATTTTGTGGAGAAAATGTCTTCTTTTGAGGATAAAGGTGATCTTTCAGGGAGAAAATATCTTCTTTGCAGCATAAAAAGACGCATTTGGGGAAGACACCGTCTTTTATTGGACATCACGTTTTATTCCAAAAGTAACACATTTTCTTCCCAGAATACCGCCTTTGATCCCCAAAATAAGGCATTTTCTTCCCGGAATACCGCTTCTTAGACCGAAAATAAGTCATCCTCTCCAAAAAAGACCTATTTCTGTCCTCAAAATGAGAAATATTCTCCCCAAGGTATCATTCTTGGTTCCAAATAGAAGACTTTTCCTCCATTAAATACGACTTCGGGTTCCCAAAATTACACATTTTCTCCCCCAAATTGCTCTTTTGATCCCCAAAATAAGATATACTCTCCCCAAAGTAGCGCTTTCATTGCCTTTCCCAAAAATGAGACATCTGAAGATGAAAGGCAGTATTCTGGGGAGAAAATGCCTTTTAGGGTAGATAAAGAGTGGCTCTTAAGAGAGAACCTGTTTGGTTTCTGGGATGAAGAGTGTTATTCGGGGAGAAAATGTCTAATTGTTGGCAGACATTGATATGCAGGGGAGAAATGGTTGTATTTTGGAGAGAAAAAGAGTGTTTTGGTGAGAAAATGCACAAGTTTTGGGGATAAACTGCATTATTTTGGCGTGAAAGCATTGGTATTGAGCTAATAAGCAGCATTTTGTGGAGAAAATGTCTTCTTCTGAGGATAAAGGTGATCTTTCAGGGAGAAAATGTCTTCTTTGCAGCATAAAAAGACGCATTTGGGGAAGACAGCGTCTTTTATTGGACATAACGTTTTATTCCATAAAAACCACATTTTCATACCAGAATACCGCCTTTGATCCCCAAAAGAAGGCATTTTCTTCCCAGAAGACCGCTTCTTAGACCGAAAATAAGTCATCCTCTCCAAAAAAGACCTATTTCTGTCCTCAAAATGAGAAATATTCTCCCCAAGGTATCATTCTTGGTTCCAAATAGAAGACTTTTCCTCCATCAAATACGACTTCGGGTTTCCAAAATTACACATTTTCTCCCCCAAATTGCTCTTTTGATCCCCAAAATAAGATATACTCTCCCCAAAGTAGCGCTTTCATTGCCTTTCCCAAAAATGAGACATCTGAAGATGAAAGGCAGTATTCTGGGGAGAAAATGCCTTTTAGGGTAGATAAAGAGTGGCTCTTAAGAGAGAACCTGTTTGGTATCTGGGATGAAGAGTGATATTCGGGGAGAAAATGTCTAATTGTTGGCAGACATTGATATGCAGGGCAGAAATGGTTGTATTTGGGAGAGAAAAAGAGTGTTTTGGAGGGAAAATGCATGAGTTTTGGGGATAAACTGCATTATTTTGGCGTGAAAGCATGGTATTGAGCTAAGAAGCGGCATTTTGTGGAGAAAATGTCTTCTTTTGAGGATAAAGGTGATCTTTCAGGGAGAAAATGTCTTCTTTGCAGCATAAAAAGACGCATTTGGGGAAGACAGCGTCTTTTATTGGACATCACGTTTTATTCCAAAAGTAACACATTTTCTTCCCAGAATACCGCCTTTGATCCCCAAAAGAAGGCATTTTCTTCCCGGAATACCGCTTCTTAGACCGAAAATAAGTCATCCTCTCCAAAAAAGACCTATTTCTCTCCTCAAAATGAGAAATATTCTCCCCAAGGTATCATTCTTGGTTCCAAATAGAAGACTTTTCCTCCATTAAATACGACTTCGGGTTCCCAAAATTACACATTTTCTCCCCCAAATTGCTCTTTTGATCCCCAAAATAAGATATACTCTCCCCAAAGTAGCGCTTTCATTGCCTTTCCCAAAAATGAGACATCTGAAGATGAAAGGCAGTATTCTGGGGAGAAAATGCCTTTTAGGGTAGATAAAGAGTGGCTCTTAAGAGAGAACCTGTTTGGTTTCTGGGATGAAGAGTGTTATTCGGGGAGAAAATGTCTAATTGTTGGCAGACATTGATATGCAGGGGAGAAATGGTTGTATTTTGGAGAGAAAAAGAGTGTTTTGGAGAGAAAATGCACAAGTTTTGGGGATAAACTGCATTATTTTGGCGTGAAAGCATTGGTATTGAGCTAATAAGCAGCATTTTGTGGAGAAAATGTCTTCTTCTGAGGATAAAGGTGATCTTTCAGGGAGAAAATGTCTGATTTGCAGCATAAAAAGACGCATTTGGGGAAGACAGCGTCTTTTATTGGACATAACGTTTTATTCCATAAAAACCACATTTTCATACCAGAATACCGCCTTTGATCCCCAAAAGAAGGCATTTTCTTCCCAGAAGACCGCTTCTTAGACCGAAAATAAGTCATCCTCTCCAAAAAAGACCTATTTCTGTCCTCAAAATGAGAAATATTCTCCCCAAGGTATCATTCTTGGTTCCAAATAGAAGACTTTTCCTCCATCAAATACGACTTCGGGTTTCCAAAATTACACATTTTCTCCCCCAAATTGCTCTTTTGATCCCCAAAATAAGATATACTCTCCCCAAAGTAGCGCTTTCATTGCCTTTCCCAAAAATGAGACATCTGAAGATGAAAGGCAGTATTCTGGGGAGAAAATGCCTTTTAGGGTAGATAAAGAGTGGCTCTTAAGAGAGAACCTGTTTGGTATCTGGGATGAAGAGTGATATTCGTGGTGAAAATGTCTAATTGTTGGCAGACATTGATATGCAGGGGAGAAATGGTTGTATTTTGGAGAGAAAAATAGTATTTTGGGGAGAAAATGCATGAGTTTTGGGGATAAACTGCATTCTTTTGGCGTGAAAGCATGGTATTGAGCTAAGAAGCGGCATTTTGTGGAGAAAATGGCTTCTTTTGAGGATAAAGGTGATCTTTCAGGGAGAAAATGTCTTCTTTGCAGCATAAAAAGACGCATTTGGGGAAGACAGCGTCTTTTATTGGACATCACGTTTTATTCCAAAAGTAACACATTTTCTTCCCAGAATACCGCCTTTGATCCCCAAAATAAGGCATTTTCTTCCCAGAATACCGCTTCTTAGACCGAAAATAAGTCATCCTCTCCAAAAAAGACCTATTTCTTTCCTCAAAATGAGAAATATTCTCCCGAAGGTATCATTCTTGGTTCCAAATAGAAGACTTTTCCTCCATTAAATACGACTTCGGGTTCCAAAAATTACACATTTTCTCCCCCAAATTGCTCTTTTGATTCCCAAAATGAGGCGTTCTCCCTCAAATAATGCTTGTGATCCCAAGAATCAGGCGTTTTCTCCGCACAAGACTGATTTTATTACCAAAAAAAAACATTTCTTACCCAAAACACACCTTTTTATTCCCAACAATAGACATTGTCTCCCCCAAATGCCAATTTGTATCCGTCCAATATGAAATTCTCCCCTTCAAATATGGCTTTGTGTAACAAAAGAAGACATTCGCTCCCGAAAATACTGCTTCTTATCCCCTAAGGAAGACTTTTCCTCCCCAAAACACCCCTTTTGATCCCCAAAATAAGATATACTCTCCCCAAAGTAGCGCTTTCGTTGCCTTTCCCAAAAATGAGACATCTGAAGATGAAAGGCAGTATTCTGGGGAGAAAATGCCTTTTAGGGTAGATAAAGAGTGGCTCTTAAGAGAGAACCTGTTTGGTTTCTGGGATGAAGAGTGATATTCGGGGAGAAAATGTCTAATTGTTGGCAGACATTGATATGCAGGGGAGAAATGGTTGTATTTTGGAGAGAAAAAGAGTGTTTTGAAGAGAAAATGCATGAGTTTTGGGGATAAACTGCATTATTTTGCCGTGAAAGCATGGTATTGAGCTAAGAAGCGGCATTTTGTGGAGAAAATGTCTTCTTTTGAGGATAAAGGTGATCTTTCAGGGAGAAAATATCTTCTTTGCAGCATAAAAAGACGCATTTGGGGAAGACACCGTCTTTTATTGGACATCACGTTTTATTCCAAAAATAACACATTTTCATCCCAGAATACCGCCTTTGATCCCCAAAAGAAGGCATTTTCTTCCCAGAATACCGCTTTTTAGACTGAAAACAAGTCATCCTCTCCAAAAAAGACCTATTTCTGTCCTCAAAATGAGAAATATTCTCCCCAAAATATCACTCTTGGTTCCAAACAGAAGAATTTTCCTCCATTAAATACGACTTCGGGTTCCCAAAATTACACATTTTCTCCCCCAAATTGCTCTTTTGATCCCCAAAATAAGATATACTCTCCCCAAAGTAGCGCTTTCATTGCCTTTCCCGAAAATGAGACATCTGAAGATGAAAGGCAGTATTCTGGGGAGAAAATGCCTTTTAGGGTAGATAAAGAGTGGCACTTAAGAGAGAACCTGTTTGGTTTCTGGGATGAAGAGTGTTATTCGGGGAGAAAATGTCTAATTGTTGGCAGACATTGATATGCAGGGGAGAAATGGTTATATTTTGGAGAGAAAAAGAGTGTTTTGGGGAGAAAATGCATGAGTTTTGGGGATAAACTGCATTCTTTAGTAGTGAAAGCTTGGTATTGAGCTAAGAAGCGGCATTTTGTGGAGAAAATGTCTTCTTTTGAGGATAAAGGTGATCTTTCAGGGAGAAAATGTCTTCTTTGCAGCATAAAAAGACGCATTTGGGGAAGACAGCGTCTTTTATTGGACATAACTTTTTATTCCAAAAGTAACACATTTACTTTCCCAGAATACCGCCTTTGTTCCCCAAAATAAGGCATTTTCTTCCCAGAATACCGCTTTTTAGACTGAAAACAAGTCATCGTCCCCAAAAAAGATCTATTTCTGTCCTCAAAATGAGAAATATTCTCCCCAAGGTATCATTCTTGGTTCCAAATAGAAGACTTTTCCTCCATTAAGTACGACTTCGGGTTCCCAAAATTACACATTTTCTCCCCCAAATTGCTCTTTTGATTCCCAAAATGAGGCGTTCTCCCTCAAATAATGCTTGTGATCCCAAGAATCAGGCGTTTTCTCCGCACAAGACTGATTTTATTACCAAAAAAAAACATTTCTTACCCAAAACACACCTTTTTATTCCCAACAATAGACATTGTCTCCCCCAAATGCCAATTTGTATCCGTCCAATATGAAATTCTCCCCTTCAAATATGGCTTTGTGTAACAAAAGAAGACATTCGCTCCCGAAAATACTGCTTCTTATCCCCTAAGGAAGACTTTTCCTCCCCAAAACACCCCTTTTGATCCCCAAAATAAGATATACTCTCCCCAAAGTAGCGCTTTCGTTGCCTTTCCCAAAAATGAGACATCTGAAGATGAAAGGCAGTATTCTGGGGAGAAAATGCCTTTTAGGGTAGATAAAGAGTGGCTCTTAAGAGAGAACCTGTTTGGTTTCTGGGATGAAGAGTGATATTCGGGGAGAAAATGTCTAATTGTTGGCAGACATTGATATGCAGGGGAGAAATGGTTGTATTTTGGAGAGAAAAAGAGTGTTTTGAAGAGAAAATGCATGAGTTTTGGGGATAAACTGCATTATTTTGCCGTGAAAGCATGGTATTGAGCTAAGAAGCGGCATTTTGTGGAGAAAATGTCTTCTTTTGAGGATAAAGGTGATCTTTCAGGGAGAAAATATCTTCTTTGCAGCATAAAAAGACGCATTTGGGGAAGACACCGTCTTTTATTGGACATCACGTTTTATTCCAAAAGTAACACATTTTCTTCCCAGAATACCGCCTTTGATCCCCAAAATAAGGCATTTTCTTCCCGGAATACCGCTTCTTAGACCGAAAATAAGTCATCCTCTCCAAAAAAGACCTATTTCTGTCCTCAAAATGAGAAATATTCTCCCCAAGGTATCATTCTTGGTTCCAAATAGAAGACTTTTCCTCCATTAAATACGACTTCGGGTTCCCAAAATTACACATTTTCTCCCCCAAATTGCTCTTTTGATCCCCAAAATAAGATATACTCTCCCCAAAGTAGCGCTTTCATTGCCTTTCCCAAAAATGAGACATCTGAAGATGAAAGGCAGTATTCTGGGGAGAAAATGCCTTTTAGGGTAGATAAAGAGTGGCTCTTAAGAGAGAACCTGTTTGGTTTCTGGGATGAAGAGTGTTATTCGGGGAGAAAATGTCTAATTGTTGGCAGACATTGATATGCAGGGGAGAAATGGTTGTATTTTGGAGAGAAAAAGAGTGTTTTGGTGAGAAAATGCACAAGTTTTGGGGATAAACTGCATTATTTTGGCGTGAAAGCATTGGTATTGAGCTAATAAGCAGCATTTTGTGGAGAAAATGTCTTCTTCTGAGGATAAAGGTGATCTTTCAGGGAGAAAATGTCTGATTTGCAGCATAAAAAGACGCATTTGGGGAAGACAGCGTCTTTTATTGGACATAACGTTTTATTCCATAAAAACCACATTTTCATACCAGAATACCGCCTTTGATCCCCAAAAGAAGGCATTTTCTTCCCAGAAGACCGCTTCTTAGACCGAAAATAAGTCATCCTCTCCAAAAAAGACCTATTTCTGTCCTCAAAATGAGAAATATTCTCCCCAAGGTATCATTCTTGGTTCCAAATAGAAGACTTTTCCTCCATCAAATACGACTTCGGGTTTCCAAAATTACACATTTTCTCCCCCAAATTGCTCTTTTGATCCCCAAAATAAGATATACTCTCCCCAAAGTAGCGCTTTCATTGCCTTTCCCAAAAATGAGACATCTGAAGATGAAAGGCAGTATTCTGGGGAGAAAATGCCTTTTAGGGTAGATAAAGAGTGGCTCTTAAGAGAGAACCTGTTTGGTTTCTGGGATGAAGAGTGATATTCGGGGAGAAAATGTCTAATTGTTGGCAGACATTGATATGCAGGGCAGAAATGGTTGTATTTGGGAGAGAAAAAGAGTGTTTTGGAGGGAAAATGCATGAGTTTTGGGGATAAACTGCATTATTTTGGCGTGAAAGCATGGTATTGAGCTAAGAAGCGGCATTTTGTGGAGAAAATGGCTTCTTTTGAGGATAAAGGTGATCGTTCGGGGAGAAAATGTCTTCTTTGCAGCATAAAAAGACGCATTTGGGGAAGACAGCGTCTTTTATTGGACATCACGTTTTATTCCAAAAGTAACACATTTTCTTCCCAGAATACCGCCTTTGATCCCCAAAATAAGGCATTTTCTTCCCAGAATACCGCTTCTTAGACCGAAAATAAGTCATCCTCTCCAAAAAAGACCTATTTCTTTCCTCAAAATGAGAAATATTCTCCCGAAGGTATCATTCTTGGTTCCAAATAGAAGACTTTTCCTCCATTAAATACGACTTCGGGTTCCAAAAATTACACATTTTCTCCCCCAAATTGCTCTTTTGATTCCCAAAATGAGGCGTTCTCCCTCAAATAATGCTTGTGATCCCAAGAATCAGGCGTTCTCTCCGCACAAGACTGATTTTATTACCAAAACAAAACATTTCTTACCCAAAACACACCTTTTTATTCCCAACAATAGACATTGTCTCCCCCAAATGGCAATTTGTATCCCTCCAATATGAAATTCTCCCCTTCAAATATGGCTTTGTGTAACAAAAGAAGACATTCGCTCCCGAAAATACCGCTTCTTTTCCCCTAAGGAAGACTTTTCCTCCCCAAAACACCCCTTTTGATCCCCAAAATAAGATATACTCTCCCCAAAGTAGTGCTTTCGTTGCCTTTCCCAAAAATGAGACATCTGAAGATGAAAGGCAGTATTCTGGGGAGAAAATGCCTTTTAGGGTAGATAAAGAGTGGCTCTTAAGAGAGAACCTGTTTGGTTTCTGGGATGAAGAGTGATATTCGGGGAGAAAATGTCTAATTGTTGGCAGACATTGATATGCAGGGGAGAAATGGTTGTATTTTGGAGAGAAAAAGAGTGTTTTGGGGAGAAAATGCATGAGTTTTGGGGATAAACTGCATTATTTTGACGTGAAAGCATGGTATTGAGCTAAGAAGCGGCATTTTGTGGAGAAAATGGCTTCTTTTGAGTATAAAGGTGATCGTTCGGGGAGAAAATGTCTTCTTTGCAGCATAAAAAGACGCATTTGGGGAAGACAGCGTCTTTTATTGGACATAACGTTTTATTCCAAAAATAACACATTTTCATCCCAGAATACCGCCTTTGATCCCCAAAAGAAGGCATTTTCTTCCCAGAATACCGCTTTTTAGACTGAAAACAAGTCATCCTCTCCAAAAAAGACCTATTTCTGTCCTCAAAATGAGAAATATTCTCCCCAAAATATCACTCTTGGTTCCAAACAGAAGAATTTTCCTCCATTAAATACGACTTCGGGTTCCCAAAATTACACATTTTCTCCCCCAAATTGCTCTTTTGATCCCCAAAATAAGATATACTCTCCCCAAAGTAGCGCTTTCATTGCCTTTCCCGAAAATGAGACATCTGAAGATGAAAGGCAGTATTCTGGGGAGAAAATGCCTTTTAGGGTAGATAAAGAGTGGCACTTAAGAGAGAACCTGTTTGGTTTCTGGGATGAAGAGTGTTATTCGGGGAGAAAATGTCTAATTGTTGGCAGACATTGATATGCAGGGGAGAAATGGTTATATTTTGGAGAGAAAAAGAGTGTTTTGGGGAGAAAATGCATGAGTTTTGGGGATAAACTGCATTCTTTAGTAGTGAAAGCTTGGTATTGAGCTAAGAAGCGGCATTTTGTGGAGAAAATGTCTTCTTTTGAGGATAAAGGTGATCTTTCAGGGAGAAAATGTCTTCTTTGCAGCATAAAAAGACGCATTTGGGGAAGACAGCGTCTTTTATTGGACATAACTTTTTATTCCAAAAGTAACACATTTACTTTCCCAGAATACCGCCTTTGTTCCCCAAAATAAGGCATTTTCTTCCCAGAATACCGCTTTTTAGACTGAAAACAAGTCATCGTCCCCAAAAAAGATCTATTTCTGTCCTCAAAATGAGAAATATTCTCCCCAAGGTATCATTCTTGGTTCCAAATAGAAGACTTTTCCTCCATTAAGTACGACTTCGGGTTCCCAAAATTACACATTTTCTCCCCCAAATTGCTCTTTTGATTCCCAAAATGAGGCGTTCTCCCTCAAATAATGCTTGTGATCCCAAGAATCAGGCGTTTTCTCCGCACAAGACTGATTTTATTACCAAAAAAAAACATTTCTTACCCAAAACACACCTTTTTATTCCCAACAATAGACATTGTCTCCCCCAAATGCCAATTTGTATCCGTCCAATATGAAATTCTCCCCTTCAAATATGGCTTTGTGTAACAAAAGAAGACATTCGCTCCCGAAAATACTGCTTCTTATCCCCTAAGGAAGACTTTTCCTCCCCAAAACACCCCTTTTGATCCCCAAAATAAGATATACTCTCCCCAAAGTAGCGCTTTCGTTGCCTTTCCCAAAAATGAGACATCTGAAGATGAAAGGCAGTATTCTGGGGAGAAAATGCCTTTTAGGGTAGATAAAGAGTGGCTCTTAAGAGAGAACCTGTTTGGTTTCTGGGATGAAGAGTGATATTCGGGGAGAAAATGTCTAATTGTTGGCAGAAATTGATATGCAGGGGAGAAATGGTTGTATTTTGGAGAGAAAAAGAGTGTTTTGAAGAGAAAATGCATGAGTTTTGGGGATAAACTGCATTATTTTGCCGTGAAAGCATGGTATTGAGCTAAGAAGCGGCATTTTGTGGAGAAAATGTCTTCTTTTGAGGATAAAGGTGATCTTTCAGGGAGAAAATATCTTCTTTGCAGCATAAAAAGACGCATTTGGGGAAGACACCGTCTTTTATTGGACATCACGTTTTATTCCAAAAGTAACACATTTTCTTCCCAGAATACCGCCTTTGATCCCCAAAAGAAGGCATTTTCTTCCCGGAATACCGCTTCTTAGACCGAAAATAAGTCATCCTCTCCAAAAAAGACCTATTTCTGTCCTCAAAATGAGAAATATTCTCCCCAAGGTATCATTCTTGGTTCCAAATAGAAGACTTTTCCTCCATTAAATACGACTTCGGGTTCCCAAAATTACACATTTTCTCCCCCAAATTGCTCTTTTGATCCCCAAAATAAGATATACTCTCCCCAAAGTAGCGCTTTCATTGCCTTTCCCAAAAATGAGACATCTGAAGATGAAAGGCAGTATTCTGGGGAGAAAATGCCTTTTAGGGTAGATAAAGAGTGGCTCTTAAGAGAGAACCTGTTTGGTTTCTGGGATGAAGAGTGTTATTCGGGGAGAAAATGTCTAATTGTTGGCAGACATTGATATGCAGGGGAGAAATGGTTGTATTTTGGAGAGAAAAAGAGTGTTTTGGTGAGAAAATGCACAAGTTTTGGGGATAAACTGCATTATTTTGGCGTGAAAGCATTGGTATTGAGCTAATAAGCAGCATTTTGTGGAGAAAATGTCTTCTTCTGAGGATAAAGGTGATCTTTCAGGGAGAAAATGTCTTCTTTGCAGCATAAAAAGACGCATTTGGGGAAGACAGCGTCTTTTATTGGACATAACGTTTTATTCCATAAAAACCACATTTTCATACCAGAATACCGCCTTTGATCCCCAAAAGAAGGCATTTTCTTCCCAGAAGACCGCTTCTTAGACCGAAAATAAGTCATCCTCTCCAAAAAAGACCTATTTCTGTCCTGAAAATGAGAAATATTCTCCCCAAGGTATCATTCTTGGTTCCAAATAGAAGACTTTTCCTCCATCAAATACGACTTCGGGTTTCCAAAATTACACATTTTCTCCCCCAAATTGCTCTTTTGATCCCCAAAATAAGATATACTCTCCCCAAAGTAGCGCTTTCATTGCCTTTCCCAAAAATGAGACATCTGAAGATGAAAGGCAGTATTCTGGGGAGAAAATGCCTTTTAGGGTAGATAAAGAGTGGCTCTTAAGAGAGAACCTGTTTGGTATCTGGGATGAAGAGTGATATTCGGGGAGAAAATGTCTAATTGTTGGCAGACATTGATATGCAGGGCAGAAATGGTTGTATTTGGGAGAGAAAAAGAGTGTTTTGGAGGGAAAATGCATGAGTTTTGGGGATAAACTGCATTATTTTGGCGTGAAAGCATGGTATTGAGCTAAGAAGCGGCATTTTGTGGAGAAAATGTCTTCTTTTGAGGATAAAGGTGATCTTTCAGGGAGAAAATGTCTTCTTTGCAGCATAAAAAGACGCATTTGGGGAAGACACCGTCTTTTATTGGACATCACGTTTTATTCCAAAAGTAACACATTTTCTTCCCAGAATACCGCCTTTGATCCCCAAAATAAGGCATTTTCTTCCCAGAATACCGCTTCTTAGACCGAAAATAAGTCATCCTCTCCAAAAAAGACCTATTTCTTTCCTCAAAATGAGAAATATTCTCCCCAAGGTATCATTCTTGGTTCCAAATAGAAGACTTTTCCTCCATTAAATACGACTTCGGGTTCCAAAAATTACACATTTTCTCCCCCAAATTGCTCTTTTGATTCCCAAAATGAGGCGTTCTCCCTCAAATAATGCTTGTGATCCCAAGAATCAGGCGTTCTCTCCGCACAAGACTGATTTTATTACCAAAACAAAACATTTCTTACCCAAAACACACCTTTTTATTCCCAACAATAGACATTGTCTCCCCCAAATGCCAATTTGTATCCGTCCAATATGAAATTCTCCCCTTCAAATATGGCTTTGTGTAACAAAAGAAGACATTCGCTCCCGAAAATACCGCTTCTTTTCCCCTAAGGAAGACTTTTCCTCCCCAAAACACCCCTTTTGATCCCCAAAATAAGATATACTCTCCCCAAAGTAGTGCTTTCGTTGCCTTTCCCAAAAATGAGACATCTGAAGATGAAAGGCAGTATTCTGGGGAGAAAATGCCTTTTAGGGTAGATAAAGAGTGGCTCTTAAGAGAGAACCTGTTTGGTTTATGGGATGAAGAGTGATATTCGGGGAGAAAATGTCTAATTGTTGGCAGACATTGATATGCAGGGGAGAAATGGTTGTATTTTGGAGAGAAAAAGAGTGTTTTGGGGAGAAAATGCATGAGTTTTGGGGATAAACTGCATTATTTTGCCGTGAAAGCATGGTATTGAGCTAAGAAGCGGCATTTTGTGGAGAAAATGTCTTCTTTTGAGGATAAAGGTGATCTTTCAGGGAGAAAATGTCTTCTTTGCAGCATAAAAAGACGCATTTGGGGAAGACACCGTCTTTTATTGGACATCACGTTTTATTCCAAAAGTAACACATTTTCTTCCCAGAATACCGCCTTTGATCCCCAAAAGAAGGCATTTTCTTCCCGGAATACCGCTTCTTAGACCGAAAATAAGTCATCCTCTCCAAAAAAGACCTATTTCTCTCCTCAAAATGAGAAATATTCTCCCCAAGGTATCATTCTTGGTTCCAAATAGAAGACTTTTCCTCCATTAAATACGACTTCGGGTTCCCAAAATTACACATTTTCTCCCCCAAATTGCTCTTTTGATCCCCAAAATAAGATATACTCTCCCCAAAGTAGCGCTTTCATTGCCTTTCCCAAAAATGAGACATCTGAAGATGAAAGGCAGTATTCTGGGGAGAAAATGCCTTTTAGGGTAGATAAAGAGTGGCTCTTAAGAGAGAACCTGTTTGGTTTCTGGGATGAAGAGTGTTATTCGGGGAGAAAATGTCTAATTGTTGGCAGACATTGATATGCAGGGGAGAAATGGTTGTATTTTGGAGAGAAAAAGAGTGTTTTGGGGAGAAAATGCACAAGTTTTGGGGATAAACTGCATTATTTTGGCGTGAAAGCATTGGTATTGAGCTAATAAGAAGCATTTTGTGGAGAAAATGTCTTCTTTTGAGGATAAAGGTGATCTTTCAGGGAGAAAATGTCTTCTTTGCAGCATAAAAAGACGCATTTGGGGAAGACAGCGTCTTTTATTGGACATAACTTTTTATTCCAAAAGTAACACATTTACTTTCCCAGAATACCGCCTTTGTTCCCCAAAATAAGGCATTTTCTTCCCAGAATACCGCTTTTTAGACTGAAAACAAGTCATCGTCCCCAAAAAAGATTTATTTCTGTCCTCAAAATGAGAAATATTCTCCCCAAGGTATCATTCTTGGTTCCAAATAGAAGACTTTTCCTCCATTAAGTACGACTTCGGGTTCCCAAAATTACACATTTTCTCCCCCAAATTGCTCTTTTGATTCCCAAAATGAGGCGTTCTCCCTCAAATAATGCTTGTGATCCCAAGAATCAGGCGTTTTCTCCGCACAAGACTGATTTTATTACCAAAAAAAAACATTTCTTACCCAAAACACACCTTTTTATTCCCAACAATAGACATTGTCTCCCCCAAATGCCAATTTGTATCCGTCCAATATGAAATTCTCCCCTTCAAATATGGCTTTGTGTAACAAAAGAAGACATTCGCTCCCGAAAATACTGCTTCTTATCCCCTAAGGAAGACTTTTCCTCCCCAAAACACCCCTTTTGATCCCCAAAATAAGATATACTCTCCCCAAAGTAGCGCTTTCGTTGCCTTTCCCAAAAATGAGACATCTGAAGATGAAAGGCAGTATTCTGGGGAGAAAATGCCTTTTAGGGTAGATAAAGAGTGGCTCTTAAGAGAGAACCTGTTTGGTTTCTGGGATGAAGAGTGATATTCGGGGAGAAAATGTCTAATTGTTGGCAGAAATTGATATGCAGGGGAGAAATGGTTGTATTTTGGAGAGAAAAAGAGTGTTTTGAAGAGAAAATGCATGAGTTTTGGGGATAAACTGCATTATTTTGCCGTGAAAGCATGGTATTGAGCTAAGAAGCGGCATTTTGTGGAGAAAATGTCTTCTTTTGAGGATAAAGGTGATCTTTCAGGGAGAAAATATCTTCTTTGCAGCATAAAAAGACGCATTTGGGGAAGACACCGTCTTTTATTGGACATCACGTTTTATTCCAAAAGTAACACATTTTCTTCCCAGAATACCGCCTTTGATCCCCAAAAGAAGGCATTTTCTTCCCGGAATACCGCTTCTTAGACCGAAAATAAGTCATCCTCTCCAAAAAAGACCTATTTCTGTCCTCAAAATGAGAAATATTCTCCCCAAGGTATCATTCTTGGTTCCAAATAGAAGACTTTTCCTCCATTAAATACGACTTCGGGTTCCCAAAATTACACATTTTCTCCCCCAAATTGCTCTTTTGATCCCCAAAATAAGATATACTCTCCCCAAAGTAGCGCTTTCATTGCCTTTCCCGAAAATGAGACATCTGAAGATGAAAGGCAGTATTCTGGGGAGAAAATGCCTTTTAGGGTAGATAAAGAGTGGCTCTTAAGAGAGAACCTGTTTGGTTTCTGGGATGAAGAGTGTTATTCGGGGAGAAAATGTCTAATTGTTGGCAGACATTGATATGCAGGGGAGAAATGGTTGTATTTTGGAGAGAAAAAGAGTGTTTTGGTGAGAAAATGCACAAGTTTTGGGGATAAACTGCATTATTTTGGCGTGAAAGCATTGGTATTGAGCTAATAAGCAGCATTTTGTGGAGAAAATGTCTTCTTCTGAGGATAAAGGTGATCTTTCAGGGAGAAAATGTCTGATTTGCAGCATAAAAAGACGCATTTGGGGAAGACAGCGTCTTTTATTGGACATAACGTTTTATTCCATAAAAACCACATTTTCATACCAGAATACCGCCTTTGATCCCCAAAAGAAGGCATTTTCTTCCCAGAAGACCGCTTCTTAGACCGAAAATAAGTCATCCTCTCCAAAAAAGACCTATTTCTGTCCTCAAAATGAGAAATATTCTCCCCAAGGTATCATTCTTGGTTCCAAATAGAAGACTTTTCCTCCATCAAATACGACTTCGGGTTTCCAAAATTACACATTTTCTCCCCCAAATTGCTCTTTTGATCCCCAAAATAAGATATACTCTCCCCAAAGTAGCGCTTTCATTGCCTTTCCCAAAAATGAGACATCTGAAGATGAAAGGCAGTATTCTGGGGAGAAAATGCCTTTTAGGGTAGATAAAGAGTGGCTCTTAAGAGAGAACCTGTTTGGTATCTGGGATGAAGAGTGATATTCGGGGAGAAAATGTCTAATTGTTGGCAGACATTGATATGCAGGGCAGAAATGGTTGTATTTGGGAGAGAAAAAGAGTGTTTTGGAGGGAAAATGCATGAGTTTTGGGGATAAACTGCATTATTTTGGCGTGAAAGCATGGTATTGAGCTAAGAAGCGGCATTTTGTGGAGAAAATGTCTTCTTTTGAGGATAAAGGTGATCTTTCAGGGAGAAAATGTCTTCTTTGCAGCATAAAAAGACGCATTTGGGGAAGACAGCGTCTTTTATTGGACATCACGTTTTATTCCAAAAGTAACACATTTTCTTCCCAGAATACCGCCTTTGATCCCCAAAATAAGGCATTTTCTTCCCAGAATACCGCTTCTTAGACCGAAAATAAGTCATCCTCTCCAAAAAAGACCTATTTCTTTCCTCAAAATGAGAAATATTCTCCCCAAGGTATCATTCTTGGTTCCAAATAGAAGACTTTTCCTCCATTAAATACGACTTCGGGTTCCAAAAATTACACATTTTCTCCCCCAAATTGCTCTTTTGATTCCCAAAATGAGGCGTTCTCCCTCAAATAATGCTTGTGATCCCAAGAATCAGGCGTTCTCTCCGCACAAGACTGATTTTATTACCAAAACAAAACATTTCTTACCCAAAACACACCTTTTTATTCCCAACAATAGACATTGTCTCCCCCAAATGCCAATTTGTATCCGTCCAATATGAAATTCTCCCCTTCAAATATGGCTTTGTGTAACAAAAGAAGACATTCGCTCCCGAAAATACCGCTTCTTTTCCCCTAAGGAAGACTTTTCCTCCCCAAAACACCCCTTTTGATCCCCAAAATAAGATATACTCTCCCCAAAGTAGTGCTTTCGTTGCCTTTCCCAAAAATGAGACATCTGAAGATGAAAGGCAGTATTCTGGGGAGAAAATGCCTTTTAGGGTAGATAAAGAGTGGCTCTTAAGAGAGAACCTGTTTGGTTTATGGGATGAAGAGTGATATTCGGGGAGAAAATGTCTAATTGTTGGCAGACATTGATATGCAGGGGAGAAATGGTTGTATTTTGGAGAGAAAAAGAGTGTTTTGGGGAGAAAATGCATGAGTTTTGGGGATAAACTGCATTATTTTGCCGTGAAAGCATGGTATTGAGCTAAGAAGCGGCATTTTGTGGAGAAAATGTCTTCTTTTGAGGATAAAGGTGATCTTTCAGGGAGAAAATGTCTTCTTTGCAGCATAAAAAGACGCATTTGGGGAAGACACCGTCTTTTATTGGACATCACGTTTTATTCCAAAAGTAACACATTTTCTTCCCAGAATACCGCCTTTGATCCCCAAAAGAAGGCATTTTCTTCCCGGAATACCGCTTCTTAGACCGAAAATAAGTCATCCTCTCCAAAAAAGACCTATTTCTGTCCTCAAAATGAGAAATATTCTCCCCAAGGTATCATTCTTGGTTCCAAATAGAAGACTTTTCCTCCATTAAATACGACTTCGGGTTCCCAAAATTACACATTTTCTCCCCCAAATTGCTCTTTTGATCCCCAAAATAAGATATACTCTCCCCAAAGTAGCGCTTTCATTGCCTTTCCCAAAAATGAGACATCTGAAGATGAAAGGCAGTATTCTGGGGAGAAAATGCCTTTTAGGGTAGATAAAGAGTGGCTCTTAAGAGAGAACCTGTTTGGTTTCTGGGATGAAGAGTGTTATTCGGGGAGAAAATGTCTAATTGTTGGCAGACATTGATATGCAGGGGAGAAATGGTTGTATTTTGGAGAGAAAAAGAGTGTTTTGGGGAGAAAATGCACAAGTTTTGGGGATAAACTGCATTATTTTGGCGTGAAAGCATTGGTATTGAGCTAATAAGAAGCATTTTGTGGAGAAAATGTCTTCTTTTGAGGATAAAGGTGATCTTTCAGGGAGAAAATGTCTTCTTTGCAGCATAAAAAGACGCATTTGGGGAAGACAGCGTCTTTTATTGGACATAACGTTTTATTCCATAAAAACCACATTTTCATACCAGAATACCGCCTTTGATCCCCAAAAGAAGGCATTTTCTTCCCAGAAGACCGCTTCTTAGACCGAAAACAAGTCATCCTCTCCAAAAAAGACCTATTTCTGTCCTCAAAATGAGAAATATTCTCCCCAAGGTATCATTCTTGGTTCCAAATAGAAGACTTTTCCTCCATCAAATACGACTTCGGGTTTCCAAAATTACACATTTTCTCCCCCAAATTGCTCTTTTGATCCCCAAAATAAGATATACTCTCCCCAAAGTAGCGCTTTCGTTGCCTTTCCCAAAAATGAGACATCTGAAGATGAAAGGCAGTATTCTGGGGAGAAAATGCCTTTTAGGGTAGATAAAGAGTGGCTCTTAAGAGAGAACCTGTTTGGTATCTGGGATGAAGAGTGATATTCGGGGAGAAAATGTCTAATTGTTGGCAGACATTGATATGCAGGGGAGAAATGGTTGTATTTTGGAGAGAAAAATAGTATTTTGGGGAGAAAATGCATGAGTTTTGGGGATAAACTGCATTATTTTGGCGTGAAAGCATGGTATTGAGCTAAGAAGCGGCATTTTGTGGAGAAAATGGCTTCTTTTGAGGATAAAGGTGATCGTTCGGGGAGAAAATGTCTTCTTTGCAGCATAAAAAGACGCATTTGGGGAAGACAGCGTCTTTTATTGGACATCACGTTTTATTCCAAAAGTAACACATTTTCTTCCCAGAATACCGCCTTTGATCCCCAAAATAAGGCATTTTCTTCCCAGAATACCGCTTCTTAGACCGAAAATAAGTCATCCTCTCCAAAAAAGACCTATTTCTTTCCTCAAAATGAGAAATATTCTCCCCAAGGTATCATTCTTGGTTCCAAATAGAAGACTTTTCCTCCATTAAATACGACTTCGGGTTCCAAAAATTACACATTTTCTCCCCCAAATTGCTCTTTTGATTCCCAAAATGAGGCGTTCTCCCTCAAATAATGCTTGTGATCCCAAGAATCAGGCGTTCTCTCCGCACAAGACTGATTTTATTACCAAAACAAAACATTTCTTACCCAAAACACACCTTTTTATTCCCAACAATAGACATTGTCTCCCCCAAATGCCAATTTGTATCCGTCCAATATGAAATTCTCCCCTTCAAATATGGCTTTGTGTAACAAAAGAAGACATTCGCTCCCGAAAATACCGCTTCTTTTCCCCTAAGGAAGACTTTTCCTCCCCAAAACACCCCTTTTGATCCCCAAAATAAGATATACTCTCCCCAAAGTAGTGCTTTCGTTGCCTTTCCCAAAAATGAGACATCTGAAGATGAAAGGCAGTATTCTGGGGAGAAAATGCCTTTTAGGGTAGATAAAGAGTGGCTCTTAAGAGAGAACCTGTTTGGTTTCTGGGATGAAGAGTGATATTCGGGGAGAAAATGTCTAATTGTTGGCAGACATTGATATGCAGGGGAGAAATGGTTGTATTTTGGAGAGAAAAAGAGTGTTTTGGGGAGAAAATGCATGAGTTTTGGGGATAAACTGCATTATTTTGCCGTGAAAGCATGGTATTGAGCTAAGAAGCGGCATTTTGTGGAGAAAATGTCTTCTTTTGAGGATAAAGGTGATCTTTCAGGGAGAAAATGTCTTCTTTGCAGCATAAAAAGACGCATTTGGGGAAGACACCGTCTTTTATTGGACATCACGTTTTATTCCAAAAGTAACACATTTTCTTCCCAGAATACCGCCTTTGATCCCCAAAAGAAGGCATTTTCTTCCCGGAATACCGCTTCTTAGACCGAAAATAAGTCATCCTCTCCAAAAAAGACCTATTTCTCTCCTCAAAATGAGAAATATTCTCCCCAAGGTATCATTCTTGGTTCCAAATAGAAGACTTTTCCTCCATTAAATACGACTTCGGGTTCCCAAAATTACACATTTTCTCCCCCAAATTGCTCTTTTGATCCCCAAAATAAGATATACTCTCCCCAAAGTAGCGCTTTCATTGCCTTTCCCAAAAATGAGACATCTGAAGATGAAAGGCAGTATTCTGGGGAGAAAATGCCTTTTAGGGTAGATAAAGAGTGGCTCTTAAGAGAGAACCTGTTTGGTTTCTGGGATGAAGAGTGTTATTCGGGGAGAAAATGTCTAATTGTTGGCAGACATTGATATGCAGGGGAGAAATGGTTGTATTTTGGAGAGAAAAAGAGTGTTTTGGTGAGAAAATGCACAAGTTTTGGGGATAAACTGCATTATTTTGGCGTGAAAGCATTGGTATTGAGCTAATAAGAAGCATTTTGTGGAGAAAATGTCTTCTTTTGAGGATAAAGGTGATCTTTCAGGGAGAAAATGTCTTCTTTGCAGCATAAAAAGACGCATTTGGGGAAGACAGCGTCTTTTATTGGACATAACGTTTTATTCCATAAAAACCACATTTTCATACCAGAATACCGCCTTTGATCCCCAAAAGAAGGCATTTTCTTCCCAGAAGACCGCTTCTTAGACCGAAAACAAGTCATCCTCTCCAAAAAAGACCTATTTCTGTCCTCAAAATGAGAAATATTCTCCCCAAGGTATCATTCTTGGTTCCAAATAGAAGACTTTTCCTCCATCAAATACGACTTCGGGTTTCCAAAATTACACATTTTCTCCCCCAAATTGCTCTTTTGATCCCCAAAATAAGATATACTCTCCCCAAAGTAGCGCTTTCATTGCCTTTCCCAAAAATGAGACATCTGAAGATGAAAGGCAGTATTCTGGGGAGAAAATGCCTTTTAGGGTAGATAAAGAGTGGCTCTTAAGAGAGAACCTGTTTGGTATCTGGGATGAAGAGTGTTATTCGGGGAGAAAATGTCTAATTGTTGGCAGACATTGATATGCAGGGGAGAAATGGTTATATTTTGGAGAGAAAAATAGTATTTTGGGGAGAAAATGCATGAGTTTTGGGGATAAACTGCATTCTTTTGGCGTGAAAGCATGGTATTGAGCTAAGAAGCGGCATTTTGTGGAGAAAATGTCTTCTTTTGAGGATAAAGGTGATCTTTCAGGGAGAAAATGTCTTCTTTGCAGCATAAAAAGACGCATTTGGGGAAGACAGCGTCTTTTATTGGACATAACGTTTTATTCCAAAAATAACACATTTTCATCCCAGAATACCGCCTTTGATCCCCAAAATAAGGCATTTTCGTCCCAGAATACCGCTTTTTAGACTGAAAACAAGTCATCCTCTACAAAAAAGACCTTCTTCTCTCCTCAAAATGAGAAATGTTCTCCCCAAGGTATCATTCTTGGTTCCAAATAGAAGACTTTTCCTCCATTAAGTACGACTTCGGGTTCCCAAAATTACACATTTTCTCCCCCAAATTGCTCTTTTGATCCCCAAAATAAGATATACTCTCCCCAAAGTAGCGCTTTCGTCGCCTTTCCCAAAAATGAGACATCTGAAGATGAAAGGCAGTATTCTGGGGAGAAAATGCCTTTTAGGGTAGATAAAGAGTGGCTCTTAAGAGAGAACCTGTTTGGTTTCTGGGATGAAGAGTGTTATTCGGGGAGAAAATGTCTAATTGTTGGCAGACATTGATATGCAGGGGAGAAATGGTTGTATTTTGGAGAGAAAAAGAGTGTTTTGGGGAGAAAATGCATGAGTTTTGGGGATAAACTGCATTATTTTGACGTGAAAGCATGGTATTGAGCTAAGAAGCGGCATTTTGTGGAGAAAATGTCTTCTTTTGAGGATAAAGGTGATCTTTCAGGGAGAAAATGTCTTCTTTGCAGCATAAAAAGACGCATTTGGGGAAGACAGCGTCTTTTATTGGACATCACGTTGTATTCCAAAAGTAACAAATTTTCTTCCCAGAATACCGCCTTTGATCCCCAAAATAAGGCATTTTCTTCCCAGAAGACCGCTTCTTAGACCGAAAATAAGTCATCCTCTCCAAAAAAGACCTATTTCTCTCCTGAAAATGAGAAATATTCTCCCCAAGGTATCATTCTTGGTTCCAAATAGAAGACTTTTCCTCCATTAAATACGACTTCGGGTTCCAAAAATTACACATTTTCTCCCCCAAATTGCTCTTTTGATTCCCAAAATGAGGCGTTCTCCCTCAAATAATGCTTGTGATCCCAAGAATCAGGCGTTCTCTCCGCACAAGACTGATTTTATTACCAAAACAAAACATTTCTTACCCAAAACACACCTTTTGATTCCCAACAATAGACATTGTCTCCCCCAAATGCCAATTTGTATCCCTCCAATATGAAATTCTCCCCTTCAAATATGGCTTTGTGTAACAAAAGAAGACATTCGCTCCCGAAAATACTGCTTCTTTTCCCCTAAGGAAGACTTTTCCTCCCCAAAACACCCCTTTTGATCCCCAAAATAAGATATACTCTCCCCAAAGTAGTGCTTCCGTTGCCTTTCCCAAAAATGAGACATCTGAAGATGAAAGGCAGTATTCTGGGGAGAAAATGCCTTTTAGGGTAGATAAAGAGTGGCACTTAAGAGAGAACCTGTTTGGTTTCTGGGATGAAGAGTGATATTCGGGGAGAAAATGTCTAATTGTTGGCAGACATTGATATGCAGGGGAGAAATGGTTGTATTTTGGAGAGAAAAAGAGTGTTTTGGGGAGAAAATGCATGAGTTTTGGGGATAAACTGCATTCTTTAGTAGTGAAAGCTTGGTATTGAGCTAAGAAGCGGCATTTTGTGGAGAAAATGTCTTCTTTTGAGGATAAAGGTGATCTTTCAGGGAGAAAATGTCTTCTTTGCAGCATAAAAAGACGCATTTGGGGAAGACAGCGTCTTTTATTGGACATCACGTTTTATTCCAAAAGTAACAAATTTTCTTCCCAGAATACCGCCTTTGATCCCCAAAAGAAGGCATTTTCTTCCCAGAATACCGCTTCTTAGACCGAAAATAAGTCATCCTCTCCAAAAAAGACCTATTTCTTTCCTCAAAATGAGAAATATTCTCCCCAAGGTATCATTCTTGGTTCCAAATAGAAGACTTTTCCTCCATTAAATACGACTTCGGGTTCCCAAAATTACACATTTTCTCCCCCAAATTGCTCTTTTGATTCCCAAAATGAGGCGTTCTCCCTCAAATAATGCTTGTGATCCCAAGAATCAGGCGTTCTCTCCGCACAAGACTGATTTTATTACCAAAACAAAACATTTCTTACCCAAAACACACCTTTTGATTCCCAACAATAGACATTGTCTCCCCCAAATGCCAATTTGTATCCGTCCAATATGAAATTCTCCCCTTCAAATATGGCTTTGTGTAACAAAAGCAGACATTCGCTCCCGAAAATACCGCTTCTTTTCCCCTAAGGAAGACTTTTCCTCCCCAAAACACCCCTTTTGATCCCCAAAATAAGATATACTCTCCCCAAAGTAGTGCTTTCGTTGCCTTTCCCAAAAATGAGACATCTGAAGATGAAAGGCAGTATTCTGGGGAGAAAATGCCTTTTAGGGTAGATAAAGAGTGGCTCTTAAGAGAGAACCTGTTTGGTTTCTGGGATGAAGAGTGATATTCGGGGAGAAAATGTCTAATTGTTGGCAGACATTGATATGCAGGGGAGAAATGGTTGTATTTTGGAGAGAAAAAGAGTGTTTTGGGGAGAAAACGCATGAGTTTTGGGGATAAACTGCATTATTTTGACGTGAAAGCATGGTATTGAGCTAAGAAGCGGCATTTTGTGGAGAAAATGGCTTCTTTTGAGTATAAAGGTGATCGTTCGGGGAGAAAATGTCTTCTTTGCAGCATAAAAAGACGCATTTGGGGAAGACAGCGTCTTTTATTGGACATAACATTTTATTCCAAAAATAACACATTTTCATCCCAGAATACCGCCTTTGATCCCCAAAATAAGGCATTTTCTTCCCAGAATACCGCTTTTTAGACTGAAAACAAGTCATCCTCTCCAAAAAAGACCTATTTCTGTCCTCAAAATGAGAAATATTCTCCCCAAAATATCACTCTTGGTTCCAAACAGAAGAATTTTCCTCCATTAAATACGACTTCGGGTTCCCAAAATTACACATTTTCTCCCCCAAATTGCTCTTTTGATCCCCAAAATAAGATATACTCTCCCCAAAGTAGCGCTTTCATTGCCTTTCCCGAAAATGAGACATCTGAAGATGAAAGGCAGTATTCTGGGGAGAAAATGCCTTTTAGGGTAGATAAAGAGTGGCACTTAAGAGAGAACCTGTTTGGTTTCTGGGATGAAGAGTGATATTCGGGGAGAAAATGTCTAATTGTTGGCAGACATTGATATGCAGGGGAGAAATGGTTATATTTTGGAGAGAAAAAGAGTGTTTTGGGGAGAAAATGCATGAGTTTTGGGGATAAACTGCATTCTTTAGTAGTGAAAGCTTGGTATTGAGCTAAGAAGCGGCATTTTGTGGAGAAAATGTCTTCTTTTGAGGATAAAGGTGATCTTTCAGGGAGAAAATGTCTTCTTTGCAGCATAAAAAGACGCATTTGGGGAAGACAGCGTCTTTTATTGGACATAACTTTTTATTCCAAAAGTAACACATTTACTTTCCCAGAATACCGCCTTTGTTCCCCAAAATAAGGCATTTTCTTCCCAGAATACCGCTTTTTAGACTGAAAACAAGTCATCGTCTCCAAAAAAGATCTATTTCTGTCCTCAAAATGAGAAATATTCTCCCCAAGGTATCATTCTTGGTTCCAAATAGAAGACTTTTCCTCCATTAAGTACGACTTCGGGTTCCCAAAATTACACATTTTCTCCCCCAAATTGCTCTTTTGATCCCCAAAATAAGATATACTCTCCCCAAAGTAGCGCTTTCATTGCCTTTCCCAAAAATGAGACATCTGAAGATGAAAGGCAGTATTCTGGGGAGAAAATGCCTTTTAGGGTAGATAAAGAGTGGCACTTAAGAGAGAACCTGTTTGGTTTCTGGGATGAAGAGTGATATTCGGGGAGAAAATGTCTAATTGTTGGCAGACATTTATATGCAGGGCAGAAATGGTTATATTTTGGAGAGAAAAAGAGTGTTTTGGGGAGAAAATGCATGAGTTTTGGGGATAAACTGCATTCTTTAGTAGTGAAAGCTTGGTATTGAGCTAAGAAGCGGCATTTTGTGGAGAAAATGTCTTCTTTTGAGGATAAAGGTGATCTTTCAGGGAGAAAATGTCTTCTTTGCAGCATAAAAAGACGCATTTGGGAGGACAGAGTCTTTTATTGGACATAACGTTTTATTACAAAAGTATAACATTTTCTTCCCAGAATACCGCCTTTGACCCCCAAAATAAGGCATTTTCTTCCCAGAATACCGCTTTTTAGACTGAAAACAAGTCATCCTCTCCAAAAAAGACCTTCTTCTCTCCTCAAAATGAGAAATGTTCTCCCCAAGGTATCATTCTTGGTTCCAAATAGAAGACTTTTCCTCCATTAAGTACGACTTCGGGTTCCCAAAATTACACATTTTCTCCCCCAAATTGCTCTTTTGATCCCCAAAATAAGATATACTCTCCCCAAAGTAGCGCTTTCGTCGCCTTTCCCAAAAATGAGACATCTGAAGATGAAAGGCAGTATTCTGGGGAGAAAATGCCTTTTAGGGTAGATAAAGAGTGGCTCTTAAGAGAGAACCTGTTTGGTTTCTGGGATGAAGAGTGATATTCGGGGAGAAAATGTCTAATTGTTGGCAGACATTGATATGCAGGGGAGAAATGGTTGTATTTTGGAGAGAAAAAGAGTGTTTTGGGGAGAAAATGCATGAGTTTTGGGGATAAACTGCATTCTTTAGTAGTGAAAGCATGGTATTGAGCTAAGAAGCAGCATTTTGTGGAGAAAATGTCTTCTTTTGAGGATAAAGGTGATCTTTCAGGGAGAAAATGTCTTCTTTGCAGCATAAAAAGACGCATTTGGGGAAGACACCGTCTTTTATTGGACATCACGTTTTATTCCAAAAGTAATACATTTTCTTCCCAGAATACCGCCTTTGATCCCCAAAAGAAGGCATTTTCTTCCCAGAATACCGCTTCTTAGACCGAAAATAAGTCATCCTCTCCAAAAAAGACCTATTTCTTTCCTCAAAATGAGAAATATTCTCCCCAAGGTATCATTCTTGGTTCCAAATAGAAGACTTTTCCTCCATTAAATACGACTTCGGGTTCCAAAAATTACACATTTTCTCCCCCAAATTGCTCTTTTGATTCCCAAAATGAGGCGTTCTCCCTCAAATAATGCTTGTGATCCCAAGAATCAGGCGTTCTATTCGCACAAGACTGATTTTATTACCAAAACAAAACATTTCTTACCCAAAACACACCTTTTTATTCCCAACAATAGACATTGTCTCCCCCAAATGGCAATTTGTATCCCTCCAATATGAAATTCTCCCCTTCAAATATGGCTTTGTGTAACAAAAGAAGACATTCGCTCCCGAAAATACCGCTTCTTTTCCCCTAAGGAAGACTTTTCCTCCCCAAAACACCCCTTTTGATCCCCAAAATAAGATATACTCTCCCCAAAGTAGTGCTTTCGTTGCCTTTCCCAAAAATGAGACATCTGAAGATGAAAGGCAGTATTCTGGGGAGAAAATGCCTTTTAGGGTAGATAAAGAGTGGCTCTTAAGAGAGAACCTGTTTGGTTTCTGGGATGAAGAGTGATATTCGGGGAGAAAATGTCTAATTGTTGGCAGACATTGATATGCAGGGGAGAAATGGTTGTATTTTGGAGAGAAAAAGAGTGTTTTGGGGAGAAAATGCATGAGTTTTGGAGATAAACTGCATTATTTTGACGTGAAAGCATGGTATTGAGCTAAGAAGCGGCATTTTGTGGAGAAAATGGCTTCTTTTGAGTATAAAGGTGGTCGTTCGGGGAGAAAATGTCTTCTTTGCAGCATAAAAAGACGCATTTGGGGAAGACAGCGTCTTTTATTGGACATAACATTTTATTCCAAAAATAACACATTTTCATCCCAGAATACCGCCTTTGATCCCCAAAAGAAGGCATTTTCTTCCCAGAATACCGCTTTTTAGACTGAAAACAAGTCATCCTCTCCAAAAAAGACCTATTTCTGTCCTCAAAATGAGAAATATTCTCCCCAAAATATCACTCTTGGTTCCAAACAGAAGAATTTTCCTCCATTAAATACGACTTCGGGTTCCCAAAATTACACATTTTCTCCCCCAAATTGCTCTTTTGATCCCCAAAATAAGATATACTCTCCCCAAAGTAGCGCTTTCATTGCCTTTCCCAAAAATGAGACATCTGAAGATGAAAGGCAGTATTCTGGGGAGAAAATGCCTTTTAGGGTAGATAAAGAGTGGCACTTAAGAGAGAACCTGTTTGGTTTCTGGGATGAAGAGTGATATTCGGGGAGAAAATGTCTAATTGTTGGCAGACATTGATATGCAGGGGAGAAATGGTTATATTTTGGAGAGAAAAAGAGTGTTTTGGGGAGAAAATGCATGAGATTTGGGGATAAACTGCATTCTTTAGTAGTGAAAGCTTGGTATTGAGCTAAGAAGCGGCATTTTGTGGAGAAAATGTCTTCTTTTGAGGATAAAGGTGATCTTTCAGGGAGAAAATGTCTTCTTTGCAGCATAAAAAGACGCATTTGGGGAAGACACCGTCTTTTATTGGACATCACGTTTTATTCCAAAAGTAACACATTTTCTTCCCAGAATACCGCCTTTGATCCCCAAAAGAAGGCATTTTCTTCCCGGAATACCGCTTCTTAGACCGAAAATAAGTCATCCTCTCCAAAAAAGACCTATTTCTGTCCTCAAAATGAGAAATATTCTCCCCAAGGTATCATTCTTGGTTCCAAATAGAAGACTTTTCCTCCATTAAATACGACTTCGGGTTCCAAAAATTACACATTTTCTCCCCCAAATTGCTCTTTTGATTCCCAAAATGAGGCGTTCTCCCTCAAATAATGCTTGTGATCCCAAGAATCAGGCGTTCTCTCCGCACAAGACTGATTTTATTACCAAAACAAAACATTTCTTACCCAAAACACACCTTTTTATTCCCAACAATAGACATTGTCTCCCCCAAATGCCAATTTGTATCCCTCCAATATGAAATTCTCCCCTTCAAATATGGCTTTGTGTAACAAAAGAAGACATTCGCTCCCGAAAATACCGCTTCTTTTCCCCTAAGGAAGACTTTTCCTCCCCAAAACACCCCTTTTGATCCCCAAAATAAGATATACTCTCCCCAAAGTAGTGCTTTCGTTGCCTTTCCCAAAAATGAGACATCTGAAGATGAAAGGCAGTATTCTGGGGAGAAAATGCCTTTTAGGGTAGATAAAGAGTGGCTCTTAAGAGAGAACCTGTTTGGTTTCTGGGATGAAGAGTGATATTCGGGGAGAAAATGTCTAATTGTTGGCAGAAATTGATATGCAGGGGAGAAATGGTTGTATTTTGGAGAGAAAAAGAGTGTTTTGGGGAGAAAATGCATGAGTTTTGGGGATAAACTGCATTATTTTCGCGTGAAAGCATGGTATTGAGCTAAGAAGAGGCATTTTGTGGAGAAAATGGCTTCTTTTGAGTATAAAGGTGATCGTTCGGGGAGAAAATGTCTTCTTTGCAGCATAAAAAGACGCATTTGGGGAAGACAGCGTCTTTTATTGGACATAACATTTTATTCCAAAAATAACACATTTTCATCCCAGAATACCGCCTTTGATCCCCAAAATAAGGCATTTTCTTCCCAGAATACCGCTTTTTAGACTGAAAACAAGTCATCCTCTCCAAAAAAGACCTATTTCTGTCCTCAAAATGAGAAATATTCTCCCCAAAATATCACTCTTGGTTCCAAACAGAAGAATTTTCCTCCATTAAATACGACTTCGGGTTCCCAAAATTACACATTTTCTCCCCCAAATTGCTCTTTTGATCCCCAAAATAAGATATACTCTCCCCAAAGTAGCGCTTTCATTGCCTTTCCCGAAAATGAGACATCTGAAGATGAAAGGCAGTATTCTGGGGAGAAAATGCCTTTTAGGGTAGATAAAGAGTGGCACTTAAGAGAGAACCTGTTTGGTTTCTGGGATGAAGAGTGATATTCGGGGAGAAAATGTCTAATTGTTGGCAGACATTGATATGCAGGGGAGAAATGGTTATATTTTGGAGAGAAAAAGAGTGTTTTGGGGAGAAAATGCATGAGTTTTGGGGATGAACTGCATTCTTTAGTAGTGAAAGCTTGGTATTGAGCTAAGAAGCGGCATTTTGTGGAGAAAATGTCTTCTTTTGAGGATAAAGGTGATCTTTCAGGGAGAAAATGTCTTCTTTGCAGCATAAAAAGACGCATTTGGGGAAGACACCGTCTTTTATTGAACATAACTTTTTATTCCAAAAGTAACACATTTACTTTCCCAGAATACCGCCTTTGTTCCCCAAAATAAGGCATTTTCTTCCCAGAATACCGCTTTTTAGACTGAAAACAAGTCATCCTCTCCAAAAAAGACCTATTTCTGTCCTCAAAATGAGAAATATTCTCCCCAAGGTATCATACTTGGTTCCAAATAGAAGACTTTTCCTCCATTAAGTACGACTTCGGGTTCCCAAAATTACACATTTTCTCCCCCAAATTGCTCTTTTGATCCCCAAAATAAGATATACTCTCCCCAAAGTAGCGCTTTCGTCGCCTTTCCCAAAAATGAGACATCTGAAGATGAAAGGCAGTATTCTGGGGAGAAAATGCCTTTTAGGGTAGATAAAGAGTGGCTCTTAAGAGAGAACCTGTTTGGTTTCTGGGATGAAGAGTGATATTCGGGGAGAAAATGTCTAATTGTTGGCAGACATTGATATGCAGGGGAGAAATGGTTGTATTTTGGAGAGAAAAAGAGTGTTTTGGAGAGAAAACGCATGAGTTTTGGGGATAAACTGCATTATTTTGGCGTGAAAGCATGGTATTGAGCTAAGAAGCGGCATTTTGTGGAGAAAATGTCTTCTTTTGAGGATAAAGGTGATCGTTCGGGGAGAAAATGTCTTCTTTGCAGCATAAAAAGACGCATTTGGGGAAGACAGCGTCTTTTATTGGACATAACGTTTTATTCCAAAAGTATAACATTTACTTTCCCAGAATACCGCCTTTGATCCCCAAAAGAAGGCATTTTCTTCCCAGAATACCGCTTTTTAGACTGAAAACAAGTCATCCTCTCCAAAAAAGACCTATTTCTGTCCTCAAAATGAGAAATATTCTCCCCAAAATATCACTCTTGGTTCCAAACAGAAGAATTTTCCTCCATTAAATACGACTTCGGGTTCCCAAAATTACACATTTTCTCCCCCAAATTGCTCTTTTGATCCCCAAAATAAGATATACTCTCCCCAAAGTAGCGCTTTCATTGCCTTTCCCGAAAATGAGACATCTGAAGATGAAAGGCAGTATTCTGGGGAGAAAATGCCTTTTAGGGTAGATAAAGAGTGGCACTTAAGAGAGAACCTGTTTGGTTTCTGGGATGAAGAGTGATATTCGGGGAGAAAATGTCTAATTGTTGGCAGACATTGATATGCAGGGGAGAAATGGTTGTATTTTGGAGAGAAAAAGAGTGTTTTGGGGAGAAAATGCATGAGTTTTGGGGATAAACTGCATTATTTTGGCGTGAAAGCATGGTATTGAGCTAAGAAGCGGCATTTTGTGGAGAAAATGTCTTCTTTTGAGGATAAAGGTGATCGTTCGGGGAGAAAATGTCTTCTTTGCAGCATAAAAAGACGCATTTGGGGAAGACAGCGTCTTTTATTGGACATAACGTTTTATTCCAAAAGTATAACATTTACTTTCCCAGAATACCGCCTTTGATCCCCAAAATAATGCATTTTCTTCCCAGAATACCGCTTTTTAGACTGAAAACAAGTCATCGTCTCCAAAAAAGACCTATTTCTTTCCACAAAATGAGAAATATTCTCCCCAAGGTATCATTCTTGGTTCCAAATAGAAGACTTTTCCTCCATTAAATACGACTTCGGGTTCCAAAAATTACACATTTTCTCCCCCAAATTGCTCTTTTGATTCCCAAAATGAGGTGTTCTCCCTCAAATAATGCTTGTGATCCCAAGAATCAGGCGTTTTCTCCGCACAAGACTGATTTTATTACCAAAACAAAACATTTCTTACCCAAAACACACCTTTTGATTCCCAACAATAGACATTGTCTCCCCCAAATGCCAATTTGTATCCGTCCAATATGAAATTCTCCCCTTCAAATATGGCTTTGTGTAACAAAAGAAGACATTCGCTCCCGAAAATACTGCTTCTTTTCCCCTAAGGAAGACTTTTCCTCCCCAAAACACCCCTTTTGATCCCCAAAATAAGATATACTCTCCCCAAAGTAGCGCTTTCGTTGCCTTTCCCAAAAATGAGACATCTGAAGATGAAAGGCAGTATTCTGGGGAGAAAATGCCTTTTAGGGTAGATAAAGAGTGGCTCTTAAGAGAGAACCTGTTTGGTTTCTGGGATGAAGAGTGATATTCGGGGAGAAAATGTCTAATTGTTGGCAGACATTGATATGCAGGGGAGAAATGGTTGCATTTTGGAGAGAAAAAGAGTGTTTTGGGGAGAAAATGCATGAGTTTTGGGGATAAACTGCATTATTTTGACGTGAAAGCATGGTATTGAGCTAAGAAGCGGCATTTTGTGGAGAAAATGGCTTCTTTTGAGTATAAAGGTGATCGTTCGGGGAGAAAATGTCTTCTTTGCAGCATAAAAAGACGCATTTGGGGAAGACAGCGTCTTTTATTGGACATAACATTTTATTCCAAAAATAACACATTTTCATCCCAGAATACCGCCTTTGATCCCCAAAATAAGGCATTTTCTTCCCAGAATACCGCTTTTTAGACTGAAAACAAGTCATCCTCTCCAAAAAAGACCTTCTTCTCCCCTCAAAATGAGAAATATTCTCCCCAAGGTATCATTCTTGGTTCCAAATAGAAGACTTTTCCTCCATTAAGTACGACTTCGGGTTCCCAAAATTACACATTTTCTCCCCCAAATTGCTCTTTTGATCCCCAAAATAAGATATACTCTCCCCAAAGTAGCGCTTTCATTGCCTTTCCCAAAAATGAGACATCTGAAGATGAAAGGCAGTATTCTGGGGAGAAAATGCCTTTTAGGGTAGATAAAGAGTGGCACTTAAGAGAGAACCTGTTTGGTTTCTGGGATGAAGAGTGATATTCGGGGAGAAAATGTCTAATTGTTGGCAGGCATTTATATGCAGGGGAGAAATGGTTATATTTTGGAGAGAAAAAGAGTGTTTTGGGGAGAAAATGCATGAGTTTTGGGGATAAACTGCATTCTTTAGTAGTGAAAGCTTGGTATTGAGCTAAGAAGCGGAATTTTGTGGAGAAAATGTCTTCTTTTGAGGATAAAGGTGATCGTTCGGGGAGAAAATGTCTTCTTTGCAGCATAAAAAGACGCATTTGGGGAAGACAGCGTCTTTTATTGGACATAACTTTTTATTCCAAAAGTAATACATTTACTTTCCCAGAATACTGCCTTTGTTCCCCAAAATAAGGCATTTTCTTCCCAGAATACCGCTTTTTAGACTGAAAACAAGTCATCGTCTCCAAAAAAGATCTATTTCTGTCCTCAAAATGAGAAATATTCTCCCCAAGGTATCATTCTTGGTTCCAAATAGAAGACTTTTCCTCCATTAAATACGACTTCGGGTTCCCAAAATTACACATTTTCTCCCCCAAATTGCTCTTTTGATTCCCAAAATGAGGCGTTCTCCCTCAAATAATGCTTGTGATCCCAAGAATCAGGCGTTTTCTCCGCACAAGACTGATTTTATTACCAAAACAAAACATTTCTTACCCAAAACACACCTTTTGATTCCCAACAATAGACATTGTCTCCCCCAAATGCCAATTTGTATCCGTCCAATATGAAATTCTCCCCTTCAAATATGGCTTTGTGTAACAAAAGAAGACATTCGCTCCCGAAAATACTGCTTCTTTTCCCCTAAGGAAGACTTTTCCTCCCCAAAACACCCCTTTTGATCCCCAAAATAAGATATACTCTCCCCAAAGTAGCGCTTTCGTTGCCTTTCCCAAAAATGAGACATCTGAAGATGAAAGGCAGTATTCTGGGGAGAAAATGCCTTTTAGGGTAGATAAAGAGTGGCTCTTAAGAGAGAACCTGTTTGGTTTCTGGGATGAAGAGTGATATTCGGGGAGAAAATGTCTAATTGTTGGCAGACATTGATATGCAGGGGAGAAATGGTTGTATTTTGGAGAGAAAAAGAGTGTTTTGAAGAGAAAATGCATGAGTTTTGGGGATAAACTGCATTATTTTGACGTGAAAGCATGGTATTGAGCTAAGAAGCGGCATTTTGTGGAGAAAATGACTTCTTTTGAGGATAAAGGTGATCGTTCGGGGAGAAAATGTCTTCTTTGCAGCATAAAAAGACGCATTTGGGGAAGACAGCGTATTTTATTGGACATAACGTTTTATTACAAAAGTATAACATTTTCTTCCCAGAATACCGCCTTTGATCCCCAAAATAAGGCATTTTCTTCCCAGAATACCGCTTTTTAGACTGAAAACAAGTCATCCTCTCCAAAAAAGGCCTTCTTCTCTCCTCAAAATGAGAAATGTTCTCCCCAAGGTATCATTCTTGGTTCCAAATAGAAGACTTTTCCTCCATTAAGTACGACTTCGGGTTCCCAAAATTACACATTTTCTCCCCCAAATTGCTCTTTTGATCCCCAAAATAAGATATACTCTCCCCAAAGTAGCGCTTTCGTCGCCTTTCCCAAAAATGAGACATCTGAAGATGAAAGGCAGTATTCTGGGGAGAAAATGCCTTTTAGGGTAGATAAAGAGTGGCTCTTAAGAGAGAACCTGTTTGGTTTCTGGGATGAAGAGTGATATTCGGGGAGAAAATGTCTAATTGTTGGCAGACATTGATATGCAGGGGAGAAATGGTTGTATTTTGGAGAGAAAAAGAGTGTTTTGGGGAGAAAATGCATGAGATTTGGGGATAAACTGCATTCTTTAGTAGTGAAAGCTTGGTATTGAGCTAAGAAGCGGCATTTTGTGGAGAAAATGTCTTCTTTTGAGGATAAAGGTGATCTTTCAGGGAGAAAATGTCTTCTTTGCAGCATAAAAAGACGCATTTGGGGAAGACAGCGTCTTTTATTGGACATAACATCTTATTCCAAAAGTATAACATTTACTTTCCCAGAATACCGCCTTTGTTCCCCAAAATAAGGCATTTTCTTCCCAGAATACCGCTTTTTAGACTGAAAACAAGTCATCGTCTCCAAAAAAGATCTATTTCTGTCCTCAAAATGAGAAATATTCTCCCCAAGGTATCATTCTTGGTTCCAAATAGAAGACTTTTCCTCCATTAAATACGACTTCGGGTTCCCAAAATTACACATTTTCTCCCCCAAATTGCTCTTTTGATTCCCAAAATGAGGCGTTCTCCCTCAAATAATGCTTGTGATCCCAAGAATCAGGCGTTTTCTCCGCACAAGACTGATTTTATTACCAAAACAAAACATTTCTTACCCAAAACACATTTTTTGATTCCCAACAATAGACATTGTCTCCCCCAAATGCCAATTTGTATCCCTCCAATATGAAATTCTCCCCTTCAAATATGGCTTTGTGTAACAAAAGAAGACATTCGCTCCCGAAAATACTGCTTCTTATCCCCTAAGGAAGACTTTTCCTCCCCAAAACACCCCTTTTGATCCCCAAAATAAGATATACTCTCCCCAAAGTAGCGCTTTCGTTGCCTTTCCCAAAAATGAGACATCTGAAGATGAAAGGCAGTATTCTGGGGAGAAAATGCCTTTTAGGGTAGATAAAGAGTGGCTCTTAAGAGAGAACCTGTTTGGTTTCTGGGGTGAAGAGTGATATTCGGGGAGAAAATGTCTAATTGTTGGCAGAAATTGATATGCAGGGGAGAAATGGTTGTATTTTGGAGAGAAAAAGAGTGTTTTGAAGAGAAAATGCATGAGTTTTGGGGATAAACTGCATTATTTTGACGTGAAAGCATGGTATTGAGCTAAGAAGCGGCATTTTGTGGAGAAAATGTCTTCTTCTGAGGATAAAGGTGATCGTTCGGGGTGAAAATGTCTTCTTTGCAGCATAAAAAGACGCATTTGAGGAAGACAGCGTATTTTATTGGACATAACGTTTTATTACAAAAGTGTAACATTTTCTTCCCAGAATACCGCCTTTGACCCCCAAAATAAGGCATTTTCTTCCCAGAATACCGCTTTTTAGACTGAAAACAAGTCATCCTCTCCAAAAAAGACCTTCTTCTCTCCTCAAAATGAGAAATGTTCTCCCCAAGGTATCATTCTTGGTTCCAAATAGAAGACTTTTCCTCCATTAAGTACGACTTCGGGTTCCCAAAATTACACATTTTCTCCCCCAAATTGCTCTTTTGATCCCCAAAATAAGATATACTCTCCCCAAAGTAGCGCTTTCGTCGCCTTTCCCAAAAATGAGACATCTGAAGATGAAAGGCAGTATTCTGGGGAGAAAATGCCTTTTAGGGTAGATAAAGAGTGGCTCTTAAGAGAGAACCTGTTTGGTTTCTGGGATGAAGAGTGTTATTCGGGGAGAAAATGTCTAATTGTTGGCAGACATTGATATGCAGGGGAGAAATGGTTGTATTTTGGAGAGAAAAAGAGTGTTTTGGGGAGAAAATGCATGAGTTTTGGGGATAAACTGCATTCTTTTGGCGTGAAAGCATGGTATTGAGCTAAGAAGCGGCATTTTGTGGAGAAAATGTCTTCTTTTGAGGATAAAGGTGATCTTTCAGGGAGAAAATGTCTTCTTTGCAGCATAAAAAGACGCATTTGGGGAAGACAGCGTCTTTTATTGGACATAACGTTTTATTCCAAAAATAACACATTTTCATACCAGAATACCGCCTTTGATCCCCAAAAGAAGGCATTTTCTTCCCAGAATACCGCTTCTTAGACCGAAAATAAGTCATCCTCTCCAAAAAAGGCCTATTTCTGCCCTCAAAATGAGAAATATTCTCCCCAAGGTATCATTCTTGGTTCCAAATAGCAGAATTTTCCTCCATTAAATACGACTTCGGGTTCCCAATATTACACATTTTCTCCCCCAAATTGCTCTTTTGATTCCCAAAATGAGGCGTTCTTCCGCAAATAATGCTTGTGATCCCAAGAATCAGGCGTTCTCTCCGCACAAGACTGATTTTATTACCAAAACAAAACATTTCTTACCCAAAACACACCTTTTGATTCCCAACAACAGACATTGTCTCCCCCAAATGCCAATTTGTATCCCTCCAATATGAAATTCTCCCCTTCAAATATGGCTTTGTGTAACAAAAGAAGATATTCGCTCCCGAAAATACTGCTTCTTATCCCCTAAGGAAGACTTTTCCTCCCCAAAACACCCCTTTTGATCCCCAAAATAAGATATACTCTCCCCAAAGTAGCGCTTTCGTTGCCTTTCCCAAAAATGAGACATCTGAAGATGAAAGGCAGTATTCTGGGGAGAAAATGCCTTTTAGGGTAGATAAAGAGTGGCTCTTAAGAGAGAACCTGTTTGGTTTCTGGGATGAAGAGTGATATTCGGGGAGAAAATGTCTAATTGTTGGCAGACATTGATATGCAGGGGAGAAATGGTTGTATTTTGGAGAGAAAAAGAGTGTTTTGGGGAGAAAATGCATGAGTTTTGGGGATAAACTGCATTATTTTGGCGTGAAAGCATTGGTATTGAGCTAATAAGCAGCATTTTGTGGAGAAAATGTCTTCTTCTGAGGATAAAGTTTATCTTTCAGGGAGATAATTTCTTCTTTGCAGCATAAAAAGACACATTTGGGGAAGACAGCGTCTTTTATTGGACATAACATTTTATTCCAAAAATAACACATTTCCATACCAGAATACCGCCTTTGATCCCCAAAATAAGGCATTTTCTTCCCAGAATACCGCTTCTTAGACCGAAAATAAGTCATCCTCTCCAAAAAAGACCTATTTCTCTCCTCAAAATGAGAAATATTCTCCCCAAGGTGTCATACTTGGTTCCAAATAGAAGACTTTTCCGCCATTAAATACGACTTCGGGTTCCAAAAATTACACATTTTCTCCCCCAAATTGCTCTTTTGATTCCCAAAATGAGGCGTTCTCCCTCAAATAATGCTTGTGATCCCAAGAATCAGGCGTTTTCTCCGCACAAGACTGATTTTATTACCAAAACAAAACATTTCTTACCCAAAACACACCTTTTTATTCCCAACAATAGACATTGTCTCCCCCAAATGCCAATTTGTATCCGTCCAATATGAAATTCTCCCCTTCAAATATGGCTTTGTGTAACAAAAGAAGACATTCGCTCCCGAAAATACTGCTTCTTATCCCCTAAGGAAGACTTTTCCTCCCCAAAACACCCCTTTTGATCCCCAAAATAAGATATACTCTCCCCAAAGTAGCGCTTTCGTTGCCTTTCCCAAAAATGAGACATCTGAAGATGAAAGGCAGTATTCTGGGCTGGAAACGCCTTTTAGGGTAGATAAAGAGTGGCTCTTAAGAGAGAACCTGTTTGGTTTCTGGGATGAAGAGTGATATTCGGGGAGAAAATGTCTAATTGTTGGCAGACATTGATATGCAGGGGAGAAATGGTTGTATTTTGGAGAGAAAAAGAGTGTTTTGGGGAGAAAATGCATGAGTTTTGGGGATAAACTGCATTCTTTTGGCGTGAAAGCATGGTATTGAGCTAAGAAGCGGCATTTTGTGGAGAAAATGTCTTCTTTTGAGGATAAAGGTGATCTTTCAGGGAGAAAATGTCTTCTTTGCAGCATAAAAAGACGCATTTGGGGAAGACAGCGTCTTTTATTGGACATAACGTTTTATTCCAAAAATAACACATTTTCATACCAGAATACCACCTTTGATCCCCAAAAGAAGGCATTTTCTTCCCAGAATACCGCTTCTTAGACCGAAAATAAGTCATCCTCTCCAAAAAAGGCCTATTTCTGCCCTCAAAATGAGAAATATTCTCCCCAAGGTATCATTCTTGGTTCCAAATAGCAGAATTTTCCTCCATTAAATACGACTTCGGGTTCCCAATATTACACATTTTCTCCCCCAAATTGCTCTTTTGATTCCCAAAATGAGGCGTTCTTCCGCAAATAATGCTTGTGATCCCAAGAATCAGGCGTTCTCTCCGCACAAGACTGATTTTATTACCAAAACAAAACATTTCTTACCCAAAACACACCTTTTGATTCCCAACAACAGACATTGTCTCCCCCAAATGCCAATTTGTATCCCTCCAATATGAAATTCTCCCCTTCAAATATGGCTTTGTGTAACAAAAGAAGATATTCGCTCCCGAAAATACTGCTTCTTATCCCCTAAGGAAGACTTTTCCTCCCCAAAACACCCCTTTTGATCCCCAAAATAAGATATACTCTCCCCAAAGTAGCGCTTTCGTTGCCTTTCCCAAAAATGAGACATCTGAAGATGAAAGGCAGTATTCTGGGGAGAAAATGCCTTTTAGGGTAGATAAAGAGTGGCTCTTAAGAGAGAACCTGTTTGGTTTCTGGGATGAAGAGTGATATTCGGGGAGAAAATGTCTAATTGTTGGCAGACATTGATATGCAGGGGAGAAATGGTTGTATTTTGGAGAGAAAAAGAGTGTTTTGGGGAGAAAATGCATGAGTTTTGGGGATAAACTGCATTATTTTGGCGTGAAAGCATTGGTATTGAGCTAATAAGCAGCATTTTGTGGAGAAAATGTCTTCTTCTGAGGATAAAGTTTATCTTTCAGGGAGATAATTTCTTCTTTGCAGCATAAAAAGACACATTTGGGGAAGACAGCGTCTTTTATTGGACATAACATTTTATTCCAAAAATAACACATTTCCATACCAGAATACCGCCTTTGATCCCCAAAATAAGGCATTTTCTTCCCAGAATACCGCTTCTTAGACCGAAAATAAGTCATCCTCTCCAAAAAAGACCTATTTCTCTCCTCAAAATGAGAAATATTCTCCCCAAGGTGTCATACTTGGTTCCAAATAGAAGACTTTTCCGCCATTAAATACGACTTCGGGTTCCAAAAATTACACATTTTCTCCCCCAAATTGCTCTTTTGATTCCCAAAATGAGGCGTTCTCCCTCAAATAATGCTTGTGATCCCAAGAATCAGGCGTTTTCTCCGCACAAGACTGATTTTATTACCAAAACAAAACATTTCTTACCCAAAACACACCTTTTTATTCCCAACAATAGACATTGTCTCCCCCAAATGCCAATTTGTATCCGTCCAATATGAAATTCTCCCCTTCAAATATGGCTTTGTGTAACAAAAGAAGACATTCGCTCCCGAAAATACTGCTTCTTATCCCCTAAGGAAGACTTTTCCTCCCCAAAACACCCCTTTTGATCCCCAAAATAAGATATACTCTCCCCAAAGTAGCGCTTTCGTTGCCTTTCCCAAAAATGAGACATCTGAAGATGAAAGGCAGTATTCTGGGGAGAAAATGCCTTTTAGGGTAGATAAAGAGTGGCTCTTAAGAGAGAACCTGTTTGGTTTCTGGGATGAAGAGTGATATTCGGGGAGAAAATGTCTAATTGTTGGCAGACATTGATATGCAGGGGAGAAATGGTTGTATTTTGGAGAGAAAAAGAGTGTTTTGGGGAGAAAATGCATGAGTTTTGGGGATAAACTGCATTATTTTGGCGTGAAAGCATGGTATTGAGCTAAGAAGCGGCATTTTGTGGAGAAAATGTCTTCTTTTGAGGATAAAGGTGATCTTTCAGGGAGAAAATGTCTTCTTTGCAGAATAAAAAGACGCATTTGGGGAAGACAGCCTCTTTTATTGGACATAACATTTTATTCCAAAAAGAACACATTTTCATCCCAGAATACCGCCTTTGATCCCCAAAAGAAGGCATTTTCTTCCCAGAATACCGCTTTTTAGACCGAAAACAAGTCATCCTCTCCAAAAAAGACCTATTTCTTTCCACAAAATGAGAAATATTCTCCCCAAGGTATCATTCTTGGTTCCAAATAGAAGACTTTTCCTCCATTAAATACGACTTCGGGTTCCCAAAATTACACATTTTCTCCCCCAAATTGCTCTTTTGATCCCCAAAATAAGATATACTCTCCCCAAAGTAGCACTTTCATTGCCTTTCCCAAAAATGAGACATCTGAAGATGAAAGGCAGTATTCTGGGGAGAAAATGCCTTTTAGGGTAGATAAAGAGTGGCACTTAAGAGAGAACCTGTTTGGTTTCTGGGATGAAGAGTGATATTCGGGGAGAAAATGTCTAATTGTTGGCAGACATTGATATGCAGGGGAGAAATGGTTGTATTTTGGAGAGAAAAAGAGTGTTTTGGTGAGAAAATGCATGAGTTTTGGGGATAAACTGCATTCTTTAGTAGTGAAAGCTTGGTATTGAGCTAATAAGCAGCATTTTGTGGAGAAAATGTCTTCTTTTGAGGATAAAGGTGATCTTTCAGGGAGAAAATGTCTTCTTTGCAGCATAAAAAGACGCATTTGGGGAAGACAGCGTCTTTTATTGGACATAACATCTTATTCCAAAAGTATAACATTTACTTTCCCAGAATACCGCCTTTGTTCTCCAAAATAAGGCATTTTCTTCCCAGAATACCGCTTTTTAGACTGAAAACAAGTCATCGTCTCCAAAAAAGATCTATTTCTGTCCTCAAAATGAGAAATATTCTCCCCAAGGTATCATTCTTGGTTCCAAATAGAAGACTTTTCCTCCATTAAATACGACTTCGGGTTCCCAAAATTACACATTTTCTCCCCCAAATTGCTCTTTTGATCCCCAAAATAAGATATACTCTCCCCAAAGTAGCGCTTTCGTTGCCTTTCCCAAAAATGAGACATCTGAAGATGAAAGGCAGTATTCTGGGGAGAAAATGCCTTTTAGGGTAGATAAAGAGTGGCTCTTAAGAGAGAACCTGTTTGGTTTCTGGGATGAAGAGTGATATTCGGGGAGAAAATGTCTAATTGTTGGCAGACATTGATATGCAGGGGAGAAATGGTTATATTTTGGAGAGAAAAAGAGTGTTTTGGTGAGAAAATGCATGAGTTTTGGGGATAAACTGCATTCTTTTGGAGTGAAAGCATGGTATTGAGCTAAGAAGCAGCATTTTGTGGAGAAAATGTCTTCTTTTGAGGATAAAGGTGATCTTTCGGGGAGAAAATGTCTTCTTTGCAGCATAAAAAGACGCATTTGGGGAAGACAGCGTCTTTTATTGGACATAACTTTTTATTCCAAAAGTAATACATTTACTTTCCCAGAATACCGCCTTTGTTCCCCAAAATAAGGCATTTTCTTCCCAGAATACCGCTTCTTAGACCGAAAACAAGTCATCGTCTCCAAAAAAGATCTATTTCTGTCCTCAAAATGAGAAATATTCTCCCCAAGGTATCATTCTTGGTTCCAAATAGAAGACTTTTCCTCCATTAAATACGACTTCGGGTTCCAAAAATTACACATTTTCTCCCCCAAATTGCTCTTTTGATTCCCAAAATGAGGCGTTCTCCCTCAAATAATGCTTGTGATCCCAAGAATCAGGCGTTTTCTCCGCACAAGACTGATTTTATTACCAAAACAAAACATTTCTTACCCAAAACACACCTTTTGATTCCCAACAATAGACATTGTCTCCCCCAAATGCCAATTTGTATCCGTCCAATATGAAATTCTCCCCTTCAAATATGGCTTTGTGTAACAAAAGAAGACATTCGCTCCCGAAAATACTGCTTCTTTTCCCCTAAGGAAGACTTTTCCTCCCCAAAACACCCCTTTTGATCCCCAAAATAAGATATACTCTCCCCAAAGTAGCGCTTTCGTTGCCTTTCCCAAAAATGAGACATCTGAAGATGAAAGGCAGTATTCTGGGGAGAAAATGCCTTTTAGGGTAGATAAAGAGTGGCTCTTAAGAGAGAACCTGTTTGGTTTCTGGGATGAAGAGTGATATTCGGGGAGAAAATGTCTAATTGTTGGCAGAAATTGATATGCAGGGGAGAAATGGTTGTATTTTGGAGAGAAAAAGAGTGTTTTGAAGAGAAAATGCATGAGTTTTGGGGATAAACTGCATTATTTTGACGTGAAAGCATGGTATTGAGCTAAGAAGCGACATTTTGTGGAGAAAATGGCTTCTTTTGAGGATAAAGGTGATCGTTCGGGGAGAAAATGTCTTCTTTGCAGCATAAAAAGACGCATTTGGGGAAGACAGCGTTTTTTATTGGACATAACGTTTTATTACAAAAGTATAACATTTTCTTCCCAGAATACCGCCTTTGATCCCCAAAATAAGGCATTTTCTTCCCAGAATACCGCTTTTTAGACTGAAAACAAGTCATCCTCTCCAAAAAAGGCCTTCTTCTCTCCTCAAAATGAGAAATGTTCTCCCCAAGGTATCATTCTTGGTTCCAAATAGAAGACTTTTCCTCCATTAAGTACGACTTCGGGTTCCCAAAATTACACATTTTCTCCCCCAAATTGCTCTTTTGATCCCCAAAATAAGATATACTCTCCCCAAAGTAGCGCTTTCGTCGCCTTTCCCAAAAATGAGACATCTGAAGATGAAAGGCAGTATTCTGGGGAGAAAATGCCTTTTAGGGTAGATAAAGAGTGGCTCTTAAGAGAGAACCTGTTTGGTTTCTGGGATGAAGAGTGATATTCGGGGAGAAAATGTCTAATTGTTGGCAGACATTGATATGCAGGGGAGAAATGGTTGTATTTTGGAGAGAAAAAGAGTGTTTTGGGGAGAAAATGCATGAGTTTTGGGGATAAACTGCATTCTTTAGTAGTGAAAGCTTGGTATTGAGCTAAGAAGCGGCATTTTGTGGAGAAAATGTCTTCTTTTGAGGATAAAGGTGATCTTTCAGGGAGAAAATGTCTTCTTTGCAGCATAAAAAGATGCATTTGGGGAAGACAGCGTCTTTTATTGGACATAACATTTTATTCCAAAAATAACACATTTTCATCCCAGAATACCACCTTTGATCCCCAAAATAAGGCATTTTCTTCCCAGAATACCGCTTCTTAGACCGAAAATAAGTCATCGTATCCAAAAAAGACCTATTTCTCTCCTGAAAATGAGAAATATTCTCCCCAAGGTATCATTCTTGGTTCCAAATAGAAGACTTTTCCTCCATTAAATACGACTTCGGGTTCCCAAAATTACACATTTTCTCCCCCAAATTGCTCTTTTGATTCCCAAAATGAGGCGTTCTCCCTCAAATAATGCTTGTGATCCCAAGAATCAGGCGTTCTCTCCGCACAAGACTGATTTTATTACCAAAACAAAACATTTCTTACCCAAAACACACCTTTTTATTCCCAACAATAGACATTGTCTCCCCCAAATGCCAATTTGTATCCCTCCAATATGAAATTCTCCCCTTCAAATATGGCTTTGTGTAACAAAAGAAGACATTCGCTCCCGAAAATACTGCTTCTTATCCCCTAAGGAAGACTTTTCCTCCCCAAAACACCCCTTTTGATCCCCAAAATAAGATATACTCTCCCCAAAGTAGTGCTTTCGTTGCCTTTCCCAAAAATGAGACATCTGAAGATGAAAGGCAGTATTCTGGGGAGAAAATGCCTTTTAGGGTAGATAAAGAGTGGCTCTTAAGAGAGAACCTGTTTGGTTTCTGGGATGAAGAGTGATATTCGGGGAGAAAATGTCTAATTGTTGGCAGACATTGATATGCAGGGGAGAAATGGTTGTATTTTGGAGAGAAAAAGAGTGTTTTGGGGAGAAAATGCATGAGTTTTGGGGATAAACTGCATTATTTTGGCGTGAAAGCATGGTATTGAGCTAAGAAGCGACATTTTGTGGAGAAAATGGCTTCTTTTGAGTATAAAGGTGATCGTTCGGGGAGAAAATGTCTTCTTTGCAGCATAAAAAGACGCATTTGGGGAAGACAGATTCTTTTATTGGACATAACATTTTATTCCAAAAATAACACATTTTCATCCCAGAATACCGCCTTTGATCCCCAAAATAAGGCATTTTCTTCCCAGAATACCGCTTTTTAGACCGAAAACAAGTCATCCTCTCCAAAAAAGACCTATTTCTTTCCACAAAATGAGAAATATTCTCCCCAAGGTATCATTCTTGGTTCCAAATAGAAGACTTTTCCTCCATTAAATACGACTTCGGGTTCCCAAAATTACAAATTTTCTCCCCCAAATTGCTCTTTTGATCCCCAAAATAAGATATACTCTCCCCAAAGTAGCGCTTTCATTGCCTTTCCCAAAAATGAGACATCTGAAGATGAAAGGCAGTATTCTGGGGAGAAAATGCCTTTTAGGGTAGATAAAGAGTGGCACTTAAGAGAGAACCTGTTTGGTTTCTGGGATGAAGAGTGATATTCGGGGAGAAAATGTCTAATTGTTGGCAGACATTGATATGCAGGGGAGAAATGGTTATATTTTGGAGAGAAAAAGAGTGTTTTGGGGAGAAAATGCATGAGTTTTGGGGATAAACTGCATTCTTTAGTAATGAAAGCTTGGTATTGAGCTAATAAGCAGCATTTTGTGGAGAAAATGTCTTCTTTTGAGGATAAAGGTGATCTTTCAGGGAGAAAATGTCTTCTTTGCAGCATAAAAAGACGCATTTGGGGAAGACAGCGTCTTTTATTGGACATAACATCTTATTCCAAAAGTATAACATTTACTTTCCCAGAATACCGCCTTTGTTCCCCAAAATAAGGCATTTTCTTCCCAGAATACCGCTTTTTAGACTGAAAACAAGTCATCGTCTCCAAAAAAGATCTATTTCTGTCCTCAAAATGAGAAATATTCTCCCCAAGGTATCATTCTTGGTTCCAAATAGAAGACTTTTCCTCCATTAAATACGACTTCGGGTTCCAAAAATTACACATTTTCTCCCCCAAATTGCTCTTTTGATTCCCAAAATGAGGCGTTCTCCCTCAAATAATGCTTGTGATCCCAAGAATCAGGCGTTTTCTCCGCACAAGACTGATTTTATTACCAAAACAAAACATTTCTTACCCAAAACACACCTTTTGATTCCCAACAATAGACATTGTCTCCCCCAAATGCCAATTTGTATCCGTCCAATATGAAATTCTCCCCTTCAAATATGGCTTTGTGTAACAAAAGAAGACATTCGCTCCCGAAAATACTGCTTCTTATCCCCTAAGGAAGACTTTTCCTCCCCAAAACACCCCTTTTGATCCCCAAAATAAGATATACTCTCCCCAAAGTAGTGCTTTCATTGCCTTTCCCAAAAATGAGACATCTGAAGATGAAAGGCAGTATTCTGGGGAGAAAATGCCTTTTAGGGTAGATAAAGAGTGGCACTTAAGAGAGAACCTGTTTGGTTTCTGGGATGAAGAGTGATATTCGGGGAGAAAATGTCTAATTGTTGGCAGACATTGATATGCAGGGGAGAAATGGTTGTATTTTGGAGAGAAAAAGAGTGTTTTGGGGAGAAAATGCATGAGTTTTGGGGATAAACTGCATTATTTTGGCGTGAAAGCATGGTATTGAGCTAATAAGCAGCATTTTGTGGAGAAAATGTCTTCTTTTGAGGATAAAGTTTATCTTTCGGGGAGAAAATATCTTCTTTGCAGCATAAAAAGACGCATTTGGGGAAGACAGCGTCTTTTATTGGACATCACGTTTTATTCCAAAAAATAACACATTTCCATACCAGAATACCGCCTTTGATCCCCAAAATAAGGCATTTTCTTCCCAGAAGACCGCTTCTTAGACCGAAAATAAGTCATCCTATCCAAAAAAGACCTATTTCTCTCCTGAAAATGAGAAATATTCTCCCCAAGGTATCATACTTGGTTCCAAATACAAGAAATTTCCTCCATTAAATACGAATTCGGGTTCCCAAAATTACACATTTTCTCCCCCAAATTGCTCTTTTGATCCCCAAAATAAGATATACTCTCCCCAAAGTAGCGCTTTCGTTGCCTTTCCCAAAAATGAGACATCTGAAGATGAAAGGCAGTATTCTGGGGAGAAAATGCCTTTTAGGGTAGATAAAGAGTGGCACTTAAGAGAGAACCTGTTTGGTTTCTGGGATGAAGAGTGATATTCGGGGAGAAAATGTCTAATTGTTGGCAGACATTGATATGCAGGGGAGAAATGGTTATATTTTGGAGAGAAAAAGAGTGTTTTAGTGAGAAAATGCATGAGTTTTGGGGATAAACTGCATTCTTTTGGAGTGAAAGCATGGTATTGAGCTAAGAAGCAGCATTTTGTGGAGAAAATGTCTTCTTTTGAGGATAAAGGTGATCTTTCGGGGAGAAAATATCTTCTTTGCAGCATAAAAAGACGCATTTGGGGAAGACAGCGTCTTTTATTGGACATCACGTTGTATTCCAAAAGTAACAAATTTTCTTCCCAGAATACCGCCTTGATCCCCAAAATAAGGCATTTTCTTCCCAGAATACCTCTTTTTAGACCGAAAACAAGTCATCCTCTCCAAAAAAGACCTATTTCTCTCCTGAAAATGAGAAATATTCTCCCCAAGGTATCATTCTTGGTTCCAAATAGAAGACTTTTCCTCCATTAAATACGACTTCGGGTTCCCAAAATTACACATTTTCTCCCCCAAATTGCTCTTTTGATTCCCAAAATGAGGCGTTCTCCCTCAAATAATGCTTGTGATCCCAAGAATCAGGCGTTTTCTCCGCACAAGACTGATTTTATTACCAAAACAAAACATTTCTTACCCAAAACACACCTTTTTAATCCCAACAATAGACACTGTCTCCCCCAAATGCCAATTTGTATCCCTCCAATATGAAATTCTCCCCTTCAAATATGGCTTTGTGTAACAAAAGAAGACATTCGCTCCCGAAAATACTGCTTCTTATCCCCTAAGGAAGACTTTTCCTCCCCAAAACACCCCTTTTGATCCCCAAAATAAGATATACTCTCCCCAAAGTAGCGCTTTCGTTGCCTTTCCCAAAAATGAGACATCTGAAGATGAAAGGCAGTATTCTGGGGAGAAAATGCCTTTTAGGGTAGATAAAGAGTGGCTCTTAAGAGAGAACCTGTTTGGTTTCTGGGATGAAGAGTGATATTCGGGGAGAAAATGTCTAATTGTTGGCAGACATTGATATGCAGGGGAGAAATGGTTGTATTTTGGAGAGAAAAAGAGTGTTTTGAAGAGAAAATGCATGAGTTTTGGGGATAAACTGCATTATTTTGTCGTGAAAGCATGGTATTGAGCTAAGAAGCGACATTTTGTGGAGAAAATGGCTTCTTTTGAGGATAAAGGTGATCGTTCGGGGAGAAAATGTCTTCTTTGCAGCATAAAAAGACGCATTTGGGGAAGACAGCGTCTTTTATTGGACATAACATCTTATTCCAAAAGTATAACATTTACTTTCCCAGAATACCGCCTTTGATCCCCAAAAGAAGGCATTTTCTTCCCAGAATACCGCTTTTTAGACTGAAAACAAGTCATCGTCTCCAAAAAAGATCTATTTCTGTCCTCAAAATGAGAAATATTCTCCCCAAGGTATCATTCTTGGTTCCAAATAGAAGACTTTTCCTCCATTAAATACGACTTCGGGTTCCCAAAATTACACATTTTCTCCCCCAAATTGCTCTTTTGATTCCCAAAATGAGGCGTTCTCCCTCAAATAATGCTTGTGATCCCAAGAATCAGGCGTTTTCTCCGCACAAGACTGATTTTATTACCAAAACAAAACATTTCTTACCCAAAACACACCTTTTTAATCCCAACAATAGACATTGTCTCCCCCAAATGCCAATTTGTATCCCTCCAATATGAAATTCTCCCCTTCAAATATGGCTTTGTGTAACAAAAGAAGACATTCGCTCCCGAAAATACTGCTTCTTATCCCCTAAGGAAGACTTTTCCTCCCCAAAACACCCCTTTTGATCCCCAAAATAAGATATACTCTCCCCAAAGTAGTGCTTTCGTTGCCTTTCCCAAAAATGAGACATCTGAAGATGAAAGGCAGTATTCTGGGGAGAAAATGCCTTTTAGGGTAGATAAAGAGTGGCTCTTAAGAGAGAACCTGTTTGGTTTCTGGGATGAAGAGTGATATTCGGGGAGAAAATGTCTAATTGTTGGCAGACATTGATATGCAGGGGAGAAATGGTTGTATTTTGGAGAGAAAAAGAGTGTTTTGGGGAGAAAATGCATGAGTTTTGGGGATAAACTGCATTCTTTTGGCGTGAAAGCATGGTATTGAGCTAAGAAGCGGCATTTTGTGGAGAAAATGTCTTCTTTTGAGGATAAAGGTGATCTTTCAGGGAGAAAACGTCTTCTTTGCAGCATAAAAAGACGCATTTGGGGAAGACAGCGTCTTTTATTGGACATAACGTATTATTTCATAAAAACCACATTTCTTCCCAGAATACCACTTTTTAGACCGAAAACAAGTCATCCTCTCCAAAAAAGACCTATTTCTGTCCTCAAAATGAGAAATATTCTCCCCAAGGTATCATACTTGGTTCCAAATAGAAGAATTTTCCTCCATTAAATACGACTTCGGGTTCCCAAAATTACACATTTTCTCCCCCAAATTGCTCTTTTGATCCCCAAAATAAGATATACTCTCCCCAAAGTAGCGCTTTCGTTGCCTTTCCCAAAAATGAGACATCTGAAGATGAAAGGCAGTATTCTGGGGAGAAAATGCCTTTTAGGGTAGATAAAGAGTGGCTCTTAAGAGAGAACCTGTTTGGTTTCTGGGATGAAGAGTGATATTCGGGGAGAAAATGTCTAATTGTTGGCAGACATTGATATGCAGGGGAGAAATGGTTGTATTTTGGAGAGAAAAAGAGTGTTTTGGGGAGAAAATGCATGAGTTTTGGGGATAAACTGCATTATTTTGGCGTGAAAGCATGGTATTGAGCTAAGAAGCGACATTTTGTGGAGAAAATGTCTTCTTCTGAGGATAAAGGTGATCTTTCAGGGAGATAATTTCTTCTTTGCAGCATAAAAAGACGCATTTGGGGAAGACACCGTCTTTTATTGGACATAACATTTTGTTCCAAAAATAACACATTTTCATCCCAGAATACTGCCTTTGATCCCCAAAAGAAGGCATTTTCTTCCCAGAATACCGCTTTTTAGACGGAAAACAAGTCATCCTCTCCAAAAAAGACCTATTTCTTTCCACAAAATGAGAAATATTCTCCCCAAGGCATCATTCTTGGTTCCAAATAGAAGACTTTTCCTCCATTAAATACGACTTCGGGTTCCCAAAATTACAAATTTTCTCCCCCAAATTGCTCTTTTGATCCCCAAAATAAGATATACTCTCCCCAAAGTAGCGCTTTCATTGCCTTTCCCAAAAATTAGACATCTGAAGATGAAAGGCAGTATTCTGGGGAGAAAATGCCTTTTAGGGTAGATAAAGAGTGGCACTTAAGAGAGAACCTGTTTGGTTTCTGGGATGAAGAGTGATATTCGGGGAGAAAATGTCTAATTGTTGGCAGACATTGATATGCAGGGGAGAAATGGTTATATTTTGGAGAGAAAAAGAGTGTTTTGGTGAGAAAATGCATGAGTTTTGGGGATAAACTGCATTCTTTAGTAGTGAAAGCTTGGTATTGAGCTAATAAGCAGCATTTTGTGGAGAAAATGTCTTCTTTTGAGGATAAAGGTGATCTTTCAGGGAGAAAATGTCTTCTTTGCAGCATAAAAAGATGCATTTGGGGAAGACAGCGTCTTTTATTGGACATAACATCTTATTCCAAAAGTATAACATTTACTTTCCCAGAATACGGCCTTTGTTCCCCAAAATAAGGCATTTTCTTCCCAGAATACCGCTTTTTAGACTGAAAACAAGTCATCGTCTCCAAAAAAGATCTATTTCTGTCCTCAAAATGAGAAATATTCTCCCCAAGGTATCATTCTTGGTTCCAAATAGAAGACTTTTCCTCCATTAAATACGACTTCGGGTTCCCAAAATTACACATTTTCTCCCCCAAATTGCTCTTTTGATTCCCAAAATGAGGCGTTCTCCCTCAAATAATGCTTGTGATCCCAAGAATCAGGCGTTTTCTCCGCACAAGACTGATTTTATTACCAAAACAAAACATTTCTTACCCAAAACACACCTTTTTATTCCCAACAACAGACATTATCTCCCCCAAATGCCAATTTGTACCCCTCCAATATGAAATTCTCCCCTTCAAATATGGCTTTGTGTAACAAAAGAAGACATTCGCTCCCGAAAATACTGCTTCTTATCCCCTAAGGAAGACTTTTGCTCCCCAAAACACCCCTTTTAATCCCCAAAATAAGATATACTCTCCCCAAAGTATCGCATTCATTTCCTTTCCCAAAATGAGACATTTGAAGATGAAAGGCAGTATTCTGGGGAGAATATGCCTTTTTGGGTAGATAAAGAGTGGCTCTTAAGAGAGAACCTGTTTGGTTTCTGGGATGAAGAGTGATATTCGGGGAGAAAATGTCTAATTGTTGGCAGACATTAATATGCAGGGGAGAAATGGTTATATTTTGAAGAGAAAAAGAGTGTTTTGGGGAGAAAATGCATGAGTTTTGGGGATAAACTGCATCATTTTGGCGTGAAAGCATGGTATTGAGCTAAGAAGCGGCATTTTGTGGAGAAAATGTCTTCTTTTGAGGATAAAGGTGATCTTTCAGGGAGAAAATGTCTTCTTTGCAGCATAAAAAGACGCATTTGGGGAAGACAGCGTCTTTTATTGGACATCACGTTTTATTCCATAAAAACCACATTTTCATCCCAGAATACGGCCTTTGATCCCCAAAATAAGGCATTTTCTTCCCAGAATACCACTTTTTAGACCGAAAACAAGTCATCCTCTCCAAAAAAGACCTATTTCTGTCCTCAAAATGAGAAATATTCTCCCCAAAATACCACTCTTGGTACAAAACAGAAGACTTTTCCTCCATTAAATACGACTTCGGGTTCCCAAAATTACACATTTTCTCCCCCAAATTGCTCTTTTGATCCCCAAAATAAGATATACTCTCCCCAAAGTAGCGCTTTCGTTGCCTTTCCCAAAAATGAGACATCTGAAGATGAAAGGCAGTATTCTGGGGAGAAAATGCCTTTTAGGGTAGATAAAGAGTGGCACTTAAGAGAGAACCTGTTTGGTTTCTGGGATGAAGAGTGATATTCGGGGAGAAAATGTCTAATTGTTGGCAGACATTGATATGCAGGGGAGAAATGGTTGTATTTTGGAGAGAAAAAGAGTATTTTGGGGAGAAAATGCATGAGTTTTGGGGATAAACTGCATTATTTTGGCGTGAAAGCATGGTATTGAGCTAAGAAGCGACATTTTGTGGAGAAAATGTCTTCTTTTGAGGATAAAGGTTATCTTTCGGGGAGAAAATATCTTCTTTGCAGCATAAAAAGACGCATTTGGGGAAGACAGCGTCTTTTATTGGACATAACGTTTTATTCCAAAAGTAACACATTTCCATACCAGAATACCGCCTTTGATCCCCAAAATAAGGCATTTTCTTCCCAGAAGACCGCTTCTTAGACCGAAAATAAGTCATCCTCTCCAAAAAAGACCTATTTCTCTCCTGAAAATGAGAAATATTCTCCCCAAGGTATCATTCTTGGTTCCAAATAGAAGACTTTTCCTCCATTAAATACGACTTCAGGTTCCCAAAATTACACATTTTCTCCCCCAAATTGCTCTTTTGATTCCCAAAATGAGGCGTTCTCCCTCAAATAATGCTTGTGATCCCAAGAATCAGGCGTTTTCTCCGCACAAGACTGATTTTATTACCAAAACAAAACATTTCTTACCCAAAACACACCTTTTTAATCCCAACAATAGACATTGTCTCCCCCAAATGCCAATTTGTATCCCTCCAATATGAAATTCTCCCCTTCAAATATGGCTTTGTGTAACAAAAGAAGACATTCGCTCCCGAAAATACTGCTTCTTATCCCCTAAGGAAGACTTTTCCTCCCCAAAACACCCCTTTTGATCCCCAAAATAAGATATACTCTCCCCAAAGTAGTGCTTTCGTTGCCTTTCCCAAAAATGAGACATCTGAAGATGAAAGGCAGTATTCTGGGGAGAAAATGCCTTTTAGGGTAGATAAAGAGTGGCTCTTAAGAGAGAACCTGTTTGGTTTCTGGGATGAAGAGTGATATTCGGGGAGAAAATGTCTAATTGTTGGCAGACATTGATATGCAGGGCAGAAATGGTTGTATTTTGGAGAGAAAAAGAGTATTTTGGGGAGAAAATGCATGAGTTTTGGGGATAAACTGCATTATTTTGGCGTGAAAGCATGGTATTGAGCTAAGAAGCGACATTTTGTGGAGAAAATGGCTTCTTTTGAGGATAAAGGTGATCTTTCAGGGAGAAAATATCTTCTTTGCAGCATAAAAAGATGCATTTGGGGAAGACAGCGTCTTTTATTGGACATAACATTTTATTCCAAAAATAACACATTTTCATCCCAGAATACCGCCTTTGATCCCCAAAATAATGCATTTTCTTCCCAGAATACCGCTTTTTAGACGGAAAACAAGTCATCCTCTCCAAAAAAGACCTATTTCTTTCCACAAAATGAGAAATATTCTCCCCAAGGCATCATTCTTGGTTCCAAATAGAAGACTTTTCCTCCATTAAATACGACTTCGGGTTCCCAAAATTACACATTTTCTCCCCTAAATTGCTCTTTTGATCCCCAAAATAAGATATACTCTCCCCAAAGTAGCGCTTTCATTGCCTTTCCCAAAAATGAGACATCTGAAGATGAAAGGCAGTATTCTGGGGAGAAAATGCCTTTTAGGGTAGATAAAGAGTGGCACTTAAGAGAGAACCTGTTTGGTTTCTGGGATGAAGAGTGATATTCGGGGAGAAAATGTCTAATTGTTGGCAGACATTGATATGCAGGGGAGAAATGGTTATATTTTGGAGAGAAAAAGAGTGTTTTGGTGAGAAAATGCATGAGTTTTGGGGATAAAGTGCATTCTTTAGTAGTGAAAGCTTGGTATTGAGCTAATAAGCAGCATTTTGTGGAGAAAATGTCTTCTTTTGAGGATAAAGGTGATCTTTCAGGGAGAAAATGTCTTCTTTGCAGCATAAAAAGACGCATTTGGGGAAGACAGCGTCTTTTATTGGACATAACATCTTATTCCAAAAGTATAACATTTACTTTCCCAGAATACCGCCTTTGTTCCCCAAAATAAGGCATTTTCTTCCCAGAATACCGCTTTTTAGACTGAAAACAAGTCATCGTCTCCAAAAAAGATCTATTTCTGTCCTCAAAATGAGAAATATTCTCCCCAAGGTATCATTCTTGGTTCCAAATAGAAGACTTTTCCTCCATTAAATACGACTTCGGGTTCCCAAAATTACACATTTTCTCCCCCAAATTGCTCTTTTGATTCCCAAAATGAGGCGTTCTCCCTCAAATAATGCTTGTGATCCCAAGAATCAGGCGTTTTCTCCGCACAAGACTGATTTTATTACCAAAACAAAACATTTCTTACCCAAAACACACCTTTTTATTCCCAACAATAGACATTGTCTCCCCCAAATGCCAATTTGTATCCCTCCAATATGAAATTCTCCCCTTCAAATATGGCTTTGTGTAACAAAAGAAGACATTCGCTCCCGAAAATACTGCTTCTTATCCCCTAAGGAAGACTTTTCCTCCCCAAAACACCCCTTTTGATCCCCAAAATAAGATATACTCTCCCCAAAGTAGCGCTTTCGTTGCCTTTCCCAAAAATGAGACATCTGAAGATGAAAGGCAGTATTCTGGGGAGAAAATGCCTTTTAGGGTAGATAAAGAGTGGCTCTTAAGAGAGAACCTGTTTGGTTTCTGGGATGAAGAGTGATATTCGGGGAGAAAATGTCTAATTGTTGGCAGACATTGATATGCAGGGGAGAAATGGTTGTATTTTGGAGAGAAAAAGAGTGTTTTGGGGAGAAAATGCATGAGTTTTGGGGATAAACTGCATCATTTTGGCGTGAAAGCATGGTATTGAGCTAAGAAGCGGCATTTTGTGGAGAAAATGTCTTCTTTTGAGGATAAAGGTGATCTTTCAGGGAGAAAATGTCTTCTTTGAAGCATAAAAAGACGCATTTGGGGAAGACAGCGTCTTTTATTGGACATAACGTATTATTTCATAAAAACCACATTTCTTCCCAGAATACCACTTTTTAGACCGAAAACAAGTCATCCTCTCCATAAAAGGCCTATTTCTGTCCTCAAAATGAGAAATATTCTCCCCAAAATACCACTCTTGGTACAAAACAGAAGACTTTTCCTCCATTAAATACGACTTCGGGTTCCCAAAATTACACATTTTCTCCCCCAAATTGCTCTTTTGATCCCCAAAATAAGATATACTCTCCCCAAAGTAGCGCTTTCGTTGCCTTTCCCAAAAATGAGACATCTGAAGATGAAAGGCAGTATTCTGGGGAGAAAATGCCTTTTAGGGTAGATAAAGAGTGGCACTTAAGAGAGAACCTGTTTGGTTTCTGGGATGAAGAGTGATATTCGGGGAGAAAATGTCTAATTGTTGGCAGACATTGATATGCAGGGGAGAAATGGTTATATTTTGGAGAGAAAAAGAGTGTTTTGGGGAGAAAATGCATGAGTTTTGGGGATAAACTGCATTCTTTAGTAGTGAAAGCTTGGTATTGAGCTAATAAGCAGCATTTTGTGGAGAAAATGTCTTCTTTTGAGGATAAAGGTGATCGTTCGGGGAGAAAATGTCTTCTTTGCAGCATAAAAAGACGCATTTGGGGAAGACAGCGTATTTTATTGGACATAACGTTTTATTACAAAAGTATAACATTTTCTTCCCAGAATACCGCCTTTGATCCCCAAAATAAGGCATTTTCTTCCCAGAATACCGCTTTTTAGACTGAAAACAAGTCATCCTCTTCAAAAAAGGCCTTCTTCTCTCCTCAAAATGAGAAATGTTCTCCCCAAGGTATCATTCTTGGTTCCAAATAGAAGACTTTTCCTCCATTAAGTACGACTTCGGGTTCCCAAAATTACACATTTTCTCCCCCAAATTGCTCTTTTGATCCCCAAAATAAGATATACTCTCCCCAAAGTAGCGCTTTCGTCGTCTTTCCCAAAAATGAGACATCTGAAGATGAAAGGCAGTATTCTGGGGAGAAAATGCCTTTTAGGGTAGATAAAGAGTGGCTCTTAAGAGAGAACCTGTTTGGTTTCTGGGATGAAGAGTGATATTCGGGGAGAAAATGTCTAATTGTTGGCAGACATTGATATGCAGGGGAGAAATGGTTGTATTTTGGAGAGAAAAAGAGTGTTTTGGGGAGAAAATGCATGAGTTTTGGGGATAAACTGCATTCTTTAGTAGTGAAAGCTTGGTATTGAGCTAAGAAGCGGCATTTTGTGGAGAAAATGTCTTCTTTTGAGGATAAAGGTGATCTTTCAGGGAGAAAATGTCTTCTTTGCAGCATAAAAAGACGCATTTGGGGAAGACAGCGTCTTTTATTGGACATAACATCTTATTCCAAAAGTATAACATTTACTTTCCCAGAATACCGCCTTTGTTCCCCAAAATAAGGCATTTTCTTCCCAGAATACCGCTTTTTAGACTGAAAACAAGTCATCGTCTCCAAAAAAGATCTATTTCTGTCCTCAAAATGAGAAATATTCTCCCCAATGTATCATTCTTGGTTCCAAATAGAAGACTTTTCCTCCATTAAATACGACTTCGGGTTCCCAAAATTACACATTTTCTCCCCCAAATTGCTCCTTTGATTCCCAAAATGAGGCGTTCTCCCTCAAATAATGCTTGTGATCCCAAGAATCAGGCGTTTTCTCCGCACAAGACTGATTTTATTACCAAAACAAAACATTTCTTACCCAAAACACAGTTTTTGATTCCCAACAATAGACATTGTCTCCCCCAAATGCCAATTTGTATCCCTCCAATATGAAATTCTCCCCTTCAAATATGGCTTTGTGTAACAAAAGAAGACATTCGCTCCCGAAAATACTGCTTCTTATCCCCTAAGGAAGACTTTTCCTCCCCAAAACACCCCTTTTGATCCCCAAAATAAGATATACTCTCCCCAAAGTAGCGCTTTCGTTGCCTTTCCCAAAAATGAGACATCTGAAGATGAAAGGCAGTATTCTGGGGAGAAAATGCCTTTTAGGGTAGATAAAGAGTGGCTCTTAAGAGAGAACCTGTTTGGTTTCTGGGATGAAGAGTGATATTCGGGGAGAAAATGTCTAATTGTTGGCAGAAATTGATATGCAGGGGAGAAATGGTTGTATTTTGGAGAGAAAAAGAGTGTTTTGAAGAGAAAATGCATGAGTTTTGGGGATAAACTGCATTATTTTGACGTGAAAGCATGGTATTGAGCTAAGAAGCGGCATTTTGTGGAGAAAATGTCTTCTTTTGAGGATAAAGGTGATCGTTCGGGGTGAAAATGTCTTCTTTGCAGCATAAAAAGACGCATTTGAGGAAGACAGCGTCTTTTATTGGACATAACGTTTTATTACAAAAGTATAACATTTTCTTCCCAGAATACCGCCTTTGACCCCCAAAATAAGGCATTTTCTTCCCAGAATACCGCTTTTTAGACTGAAAACAAGTCATCCTCTCCAAAAAAGACCTTCTTCTCTCCTCAAAATGAGAAATATTCTCCCCAAGGTATCATTCTTGGTTCCAAATAGAAGACTTTTCCTCCATTAAGTACGACTTCGGGTTCCCAAAATTACACATTTTCTCCCCCAAATTGCTCTTTTGATCCCCAAAATAAGATATACTCTCCCCAAAGTAGCGCTTTCGTTGCCTTTCCCAAAAATGAGACATCTGAAGATGAAAGGCAGTATTCTGGGCTGGAAACGCCTTTTAGGGTAGATAAAGAGTGGCTCTTAAGAGAGAACCTGTTTGGTTTCTGGGATGAAGAGTGATATTCGGGGAGAAAATGTCTAATTGTTGGCAGACATTGATATGCAGGGGAGAAATGGTTATATTTTGGAGAGAAAAAGAGTGTTTTGGGGAGAAAATGCATGAGTTTTGGGGATAAACTGCATTCTTTTGGCGTGAAAGCATGGTATTGAGCTAAGAAGCGGCATTTTGTGGAGAAAATGTCTTCTTTTGAGGATAAAGGTGATCTTTCAGGGAGAAAATGTCTTCTTTGCAGCATAAAAAGACGCATTTGGGGAAGACAGCGTCTTTTATTGGACATAACGTTTTATTCCAAAAATAACACATTTTCATACCAGAATACCGCCTTTGATCCCCAAAATAAGGCATTTTCTTCCCAGAATACCGCTTCTTAGACCGAAAATAAGTCATCCTCTCTAAAAAAGGCCTATTTCTGCCTTAAAAATGAGAAATATTCTCCCCAAGGTATCATTCTTGGTTCCAAATAGCAGAATTTTCCTCCATTAAATACGACTTCGGGTTCCCAATATTACACATTTTCTCCCCCAAATTGCTCTTTTGATTCCCAAAATGAGGCGTTCTCCCTCAAATAATGCTTGTGATCCCAAGAATCAGGCGTTCTCTCCGCACAAGACTGATTTTATTACCAAAACAAAACATTTCTTACCCAAAACACACCTTTTGATTCCCAACAACAGACATTGTCTCCCCCAAATGCCAATTTGTATCCCTCCAATATGAAATTCTCCCCTTCAAATATGGCTTTGTGTAACAAAAGAAGACATTCGCTCCCGAAAATACCGCTTCTTTTCCACTAAGGAAGACTTTTCCTCCCCAAAACACCCCTTTTGATCCCCAAAATAAGATATACTCTCCCCAAAGTAGTGCTTTCGTTGCCTTTCCCAAAAATGAGACATCTGAAGATGAAAGGCAGTATTCTGGGGAGAAAATGCCTTTTAGGGTAGATAAAGAGTGGCTCTTAAGAGAGAACCTGTTTGGTTTCTGGGATGAAGAGTGATATTCGGGGAGAAAATGTCTAATTGTTGGCAGACATTGATATGCAGGGGAGAAATGGTTGTATTTTGGAGAGAAAAAGAGTGTTTTGGGGAGAAAATGCGTGAGTTTTGGGGATAAACTGCATTATTTTGGCGTGAAAGCATGGTATTGAGCTAAGAAGCGGCATTTTGTGGAGAAAATGGCTTCTTTTGAGGATAAAGGTGATCTTTCAGGGAGAAAATGTCTTCTTTGCAGCATAAAAAGAGGCATTTGGGGAAGACAGCGTCTTTTATTGGACATCACGTTTTATTCCAAAAATAACACATTTCCATACCAGAATACCGCCTTTGATCCCCAAAAGAAGGCATTTTCTTCCCAGAATACCGCTTCTTAGACCGAAAATAAGTCATCCTCTCCAAAAAAGACCTATTTCTGTCCTCAAAATGAGAAATATTCTCCCCAAGGTATCATACTTGGTTCCAAATAGAAGACTTTTCCTCCATTAAATACCACGTCGGGTTCCCAAAATTACACATTTTCTCCCCCAAATTGCTCTTTTGATCCCCAAAATAAGATATACTCTCCCCAAAGTAGCGCTTTCGTTGCCTTTCCCAAAAATGAGACATCTGAAGATGAAAGGCAGTATTCTGGGGAGAAAATGCCTTTTAGGGTAGATAAAGAGTGGCACTTAAGAGAGAACCTGTTTGGTTTCTGGGATGAAGAGTGATATTCGGGGAGAAAATGTCTAATTGTTGGCAGACATTGATATGCAGGGGAGAAATGGTTGTATTTTGGAGAGAAAAAGAGTGTTTTGGGGAGAAAATGCATGAGTTTTGGGGATAAAGTGCATTCTTTAGTAGTGAAAGCTTGGTATTGAGCTAAGAAGCGGCATTTTGTGGAGAAAATGTCTTCTTTTGAGGATAAAGGTGATCTTTCAGGGAGAAAATGTCTTCTTTGCAGCATAAAAAGACGCATTTGGGGAAGACAGCGTCTTTTATTGGACATAACATTTTATTCCAAAAATAACACATTTTCTTCCCAGAATACCGCCTTTGATCCCCAAAATAAGGCATTTTCTTCCCAGAATACCGCTTCTTAGACCGAAAATAAGTCATCCTCTCCAAAAAAGACCTATTTCTGTCCTCAAAATGAGAAATATTCTCCCCAAGGTATCATTCTTGGTTCCAAATAGAAGACTTTTCCTCCATTAAATACGACTTCGGGTTCCCAAAATTACACATTTTCTCCCCCAAATTGCTCTTTTGATTCCCAAAATGAGGTGTTCTCCCTCAAATAATGCTTGTGATCCCAAGAATCAGGCGTTTTCTCCGCACAAGACTGATTTTATTACCAAAACAAAACATTTCTTACCCAAAACACACCTTTTTATTCCCAACAATAGACATTGTCTCCCCCAAATGCCAATTTGTATCCCTCCAATATGAAATTCTCCCCTTCAAATATGGCTTTGTGTAACAAAAGAAGACATTCGCTCCCGAAAATACTGCTTCTTATCCCCTAAGGAAGACTTTTCCTCCCCAAAACACCCCTTTTGATCCCCAAAATAAGATATACTCTCCCCAAAGTAGCGCTTTCGTTGCCTTTCCCAAAAATGAGACATCTGAAGATGAAAGGCAGTATTCTGGGGAGAAAATGCCTTTTAGGGTAGATAAAGAGTGTCTCTTAAGAGAGAACCTGTTTGGTTTCTGGGATGAAGAGTGATATTCGGGGAGAAAATGTCTAATTGTTGGCAGACATTGATATGCAGGGGAGAAATGGTTGTATTTTGGAGAGAAAAAGAGTGTTTTGGTGAGAAAATGCATGAGTTTTGGGGATAAACTGCATTCTTTAGTAGTGAAAGCTTGGTATTGAGCTAATAAGCAGCATTTTGTGGAGAAAATGTCTTCTTTTGAGGATAAAGGTGATCTTTCAGGGAGAAAATGTCTTCTTTGCAGCATAAAAAGACGCATTTGAGGAAGACAGCGTCTTTTATTGGACATAACATCTTATTCCAAAAGTATAACATTTACTTTCCCAGAATACCGCCTTTGTTCCCCAAAATAAGGCATTTTCTTCCCAGAATACCGCTTTTTAGACTGAAAACAAGTCATCGTCTCCAAAAAAGATCTATTTCTGTCCTCAAAATGAGAAATATTCTCCCCAAGGTATCATTCTTGGTTCCAAATAGAAGACTTTTCCTCCATTAAATACGACTTCGGGTTCCCAAAATTACACATTTTCTCCCCCAAATTGCTCTTTTGATTCCCAAAATGAGGCGTTCTCCCTCAAATAATGCTTGTGATCCCAAGAATCAGGCGTTTTCTCCGCACAAGACTGATTTTATTACCAAAACAAAACATTTCTTACCCAAAACACACCTTTTTATTCCCAACATTAGACATTGTCCCCCCCAAATGCCAATTTGTATCCCTCCAATATGAAATTCTCCCCTTCAAATATGGCTTTGTGTAACAAAAGAAGACTTTCGCTCCCGAAAATACTGCTTCTTATCCCCTAAGGAAGACTTTTCCTCCCCAAAACACCCCTTTTGATCCCCAAAATAAGATATACTCTCCCCAAAGTAGCGCTTTCGTTGCCTTTCCCAAAAATGAGACATCTGAAGATGAAAGGCAGTATTCTGGGGAGAAAATGCCTTTTAGGGTAGATAAAGAGTGGCACTTAAGAGAGAACCTGTTTGGTTTCTGGGATGAAGAGTGATATTCGGGGAGAAAATGTCTAATTGTTGGCAGACATTGATATGCAGGGGAGAAATGGTTGTATTTTGGAGAGAAAAAGAGTGTTTTGGGGAGAAAATGCATGAGTTTTGGGGATAAACTGCATTATTTTGGCGTGAAAGCATGGTATTGAGCTAAGAAGCGGCATTTTGTGGAGAAAATGTCTTCTTTTGAGGATAAAGGTGATCTTTCAGGGAGATAATGTCTTCTTTGCAGCATAAAAAGACGCATTTGGGGAAGACAGCGTCTTTTATTGGACATAACATTTTATTCCAAAAATAACACATTTTCATACCAGAATACCGCCTTTGTTCCCCAAAATAAGGCATTTTCTTCCCAGAATACCGCTTCTTAGACCGAAAATAAGTCATCCTATCCAAAAAAGACCTATTTCTGTCCTCAAAATGAGAAATATTCTCCCCAAGGTATCATTCTTGGTTCCAAATAGAAGACTTTTCCTCCATTAAATACGACTTCGGGTTACCAAAATTACACATTTTCTCCCCCAAATTGCTCTTTTGATTCCCAAAATGAGGCGTTCTCCCTCAAATAATGCTTGTGATCCCAAGAATCAGGCGTTTTCTCCGCACAAGACTGATTTTATTACCAAAACAAAACATTTCTTACCCAAAACACACCTTTTTATTCCCAACAATAGACATTGTCTCCCCCAAATGCCAATTTGTATCCGTCCAATATGAAATTCTCCCCTTCAAATATGGCTTTGTGTAACAAAAGAAGACATTCGCTCCCGAAAATACTGCTTCTTATCCCCTAAGGAAGACTTTTCCTCCCCAAAACACCCCTTTTGATCCCCAAAATAAGATATACTCTCCCCAAAGTAGTGCTTTCGTTGCCTTTCCCAAAAATGAGACATCTGAAGATGAAAGGCAGTATTCTGGGGAGAAAATGCCTTTTAGGGTAGATAAAGAGTGGCTCTTAAGAGAGAACCTGTTTGGTTTCTGGGATGAAGAGTGATATTCGGGGAGAAAATGTCTAATTGTTGGCAGACATTGATATGCAGGGGAGAAATGGTTGTATTTTGGAGAGAAAAAGAGTGTTTTGGGGAGAAAATGCATGAGTTTTGGGGATAAACTGCATTATTTTGTCGTGAAAGCATGGTATTGAGCTAAGAAGCGACATTTTGTGGAGAAAATGGCTTCTTTTGAGGATAAAGGTTATCTTTCGGGGAGAAAATATCTTCTTTGCAGCATAAAAAGACGCATTTGGGGAAGACAGATTCTTTTATTGGACATAACATTTTATTCCAAAAATAACACATTTTCATCCCAGAATACCGCCTTTGATCCCCAAAAGAAGGCATTTTCTTCCCAGAATACCGCTTTTTTGACCGAAAACAAGTCATCCTCTCCAAAAAAGACCTATTTCTTTCCACAAAATGAGAAATATTCTCCCCAAGGTATCATTCTTGGTTCCAAATAGAAGACTTTTCCTCCATTAAATACGACTTCGGGTTCCCAAAATTACAAATTTTCTCCCCCAAATTGCTCTTTTGATCCCCAAAATAAGATATACTCTCCCCAAAGTAGCGCTTTCATTGCCTTTCCCAAAAATGAGACATCTGAAGATGAAAGGCAGTATTCTGGGGAGAAAATGCCTTTTAGGGTAGATAAAGAGTGGCACTTAAGAGAGAACCTGTTTGGTTTCTGGGATGAAGAGTGATATTCGGGGAGAAAATGTCTAATTGTTGGCAGACATTGATATGCAGGGGAGAAATGGTTATATTTTGGAGAGAAAAAGAGTGTTTTGGGGAGAAAATGCATGAGTTTTGGGGATAAACTGCATTCTTTAGTAATGAAAGCTTGGTATTGAGCTAATAAGCAGCATTTTGTGGAGAAAATGTCTTCTTCTGAGGATAAAGGTGATCTTTCAGGGAGAAAATGTCTTCTTTGCAGCATAAAAAGACGCATTTGGGGAAGACAGCGTCTTTTATTGGACATAACATCTTATTCCAAAAGTATAACATTTACTTTCCCAGAATACCGCCTTTGTTCCCCAAAATAAGGCATTTTCTTCCCAGAATACCGCTTTTTAGACTGAAAACAAGTCATCGTCTCCAAAAAAGATCTATTTCTGTCCTCAAAATGAGAAATATTCTCCCCAAGGTATCATTCTTGGTTCCAAATAGAAGACTTTTCCTCCATTAAATACGACTTCGGGTTCCCAAAATTACACATTTTCTCCCCCAAATTGCTCTTTTGATTCCCAAAATGAGGCGTTCTCCCTCAAATAATGCTTGTGATCCCAAGAATCAGGCGTTTTCTCCGCACAAGACTGATTTTATTACCAAAACAAAACATTTCTTACCCAAAACACACCTTTTTATTCCCAACAATAGACATTGTCTCCCCCAAATGCCAATTTGTATCCCTCCAATATGAAATTCTCCCCTTCAAATATGGCTTTGTGTAACAAAAGAAGACATTCGCTCCCGAAAATACTGCTTCTTATCCCCTAAGGAAGACTTTTCCTCCCCAAAACACCCCTTTTGATCCCCAAAATAAGATATACTCTCCCCAAAGTAGTGCTTTCATTGCCTTTCCCAAAAATGAGACATCTGAAGATGAAAGGCAGTATTCTGGGGAGAAAATGCCTTTTAGGGTAGATAAAGAGTGGCACTTAAGAGAGAACCTGTTTGGTTTCTGGGATGAAGAGTGATATTCGGGGAGAAAATGTCTAATTGTTGGCAGACATTGATATGCAGGGGAGAAATGGTTGTATTTTGGAGAGAAAAAGAGTGTTTTGGGGAGAAAATGCATGAGTTTTGGGGATAAACTGCATTATTTTGGCGTGAAAGCATGGTATTGAGCTAATAAGCAGCATTTTGTGGAGAAAATGTCTTCTTTTGAGGATAAAGGTTATCTTTCGGGGAGAAAATATCTTCTTTGCAGCATAAAAAGACGCATTTGGGGAAGACAGCGTCTTTTATTGGACATCACGTTTTATTCCAAAAATAACACATTTCCATACCAGAATACCGCCTTTGATCCCCAAAATAAGGCATTTTCTTCCCAGAAGACCGCTTCTTAGACCGAAAATAAGTCATCCTATCCAAAAAAGACCTATTTCTCTCCTGAAAATGAGAAATATTCTCCCCAAGGTATCATTCTTGGTTCCAAATAGAAGACTTTTCCTCCATTAAATACGACTTCGGGTTCCCAAAATTACACATTTTCTCCCCCAAATTGCTCTTTTGATTCCCAAAATGAGGCGTTCTCCCTCAAATAATGCTTGTGATCCCAAGAATCAGGCGTTTTCTCCGCACAAGACTGATTTTATTACCAAAACAAAACATTTCTTACCCAAAACACACCTTTTTATTCCCAACAACAGACATTGTCTCCCCCAAATGCCAATTTGTATCCCTCCAATATGAAATTCTCCCCTTCAAATATGGCTTTGTGTAACAAAAGAAGACATTCGCTCCCGAAAATACTGCTTCTTATCCCCTAAGGAAGACTTTTCCTCCCCAAAACACCCCTTTTGATCCCCAAAATAAGATATACTCTCCCCAAAGTAGCGCTTTCGTTGCCTTTCCCAAAAATGAGACATCTGAAGATGAAAGGCAGTATTCTGGGGAGAAAATGCCTTTTAGGGTAGATAAAGAGTGTCTCTTAAGAGAGAACCTGTTTGGTTTCTGGGATGAAGAGTGATATTCGGGGAGAAAATGTCTAATTGTTGGCAGACATTGATATGCAGGGGAGAAATGGTTGTATTTTGGAGAGAAAAAGAGTGTTTTGGGGAGAAAATGCATGAGTTTTGGGGATAAACTGCATTATTTTGTCGTGAAAGCATGGTATTGAGCTAAGAAGCGACATTTTGTGGAGAAAATGGCTTCTTTTGAGGATAAAGGTGATCGTTCGGGGAGAAAATGTCTTCTTTGCAGCATAAAAAGATGCATTTGGGGAAGACAGCGTCTTTTATTGGACATAACATCTTATTCCAAAAGTATAACATTTACTTTCCCAGAATACCGCCTTTGATCCCCAAAATAAGGCATTTTCTTCCCAGAATACCGCTTTTTAGACTGAAAACAAGTCATCGTCTCCAAAAAAGATCTATTTCTGTCCTCAAAATGAGAAATATTCTCCCCAAGGTATCATTCTTGGTTCCAAATAGAAGACTTTTCCTCCATTAAATACGACTTCGGGTTCCCAAAATTACACATTTTCTCCCCCAAATTGCTCTTTTGATTCCCAAAATGAGGCGTTCTCCCTCAAATAATGCTTGTGATCCCAAGAATCAGGCGTTCTCTCCGCACAAGACTGATTTTATTACCAAAACAAAACATTTCTTACCCAAAACACACCTTTTTAATCCCAACAATAGACATTGTCTCCCCCAAATGCCAATTTGTATCCCTCCAATATGAAATTCTCCCCTTCAAATATGGCTTTGTGTAACAAAAGAAGACATTCGCTCCCGAAAATACCGCTTCTTTTCCCCTAAGGAAGACTTTTCCTCCCCAAAACACCCCTTTTGATCCCCAAAATAAGATATACTCTCCCCAAAGTAGTGCTTTCGTTGCCTTTCCCAAAAATGAGACATCTGAAGATGAAAGGCAGTATTCTGGGGAGAAAATGCCTTTTAGGGTAGATAAAGAGTGGCTCTTAAGAGAGAACCTGTTTGGTTTCTGGGATGAAGAGTGATATTCGGGGAGAAAATGTCTAATTGTTGGCAGACATTGATATGCAGGGGAGAAATGGTTGTATTTTGGAGAGAAAAAGAGTGTTTTGGTGAGAAAATGCATGAGTTTTGGGGATAAACTGCATTCTTTTGGCGTGAAAGCATGGTATTGAGCTAAGAAGCGGCATTTTGTGGAGAAAATGTCTTCTTTTGAGGATAAAGGTGATCTTTCAGGGAGAAAATGTCTTCTTTGCAGCATAAAAAGACGCATTTGGGGAAGACAGCGTCTTTTATTGGACATAACGTATTATTTCATAAAAACCACATTTCTTCCCAGAATACCACTTTTTAGACCGAAAACAAGTCATCCTCTCCAAAAAAGACCTATTTCTGTCCTCAAAATGAGAAATATTCTCCCCAAAATACCACTCTTAGTACAAAACAGAAGACTTTTCCTCCATTAAATACGACTTCGGGTTCCCAAAATTACACATTTTCTCCCCCAAATTGCTCTTTTGATCCCCAAAATAAGATATACTCTCCCCAAAGTAGCGCTTTCGTTGCCTTTCCCAAAAATGAGACATCTGAAGATGAAAGGCAGTATTCTGGGGAGAAAATGCCTTTTAGGGTAGATAAAGAGTGGCTCTTAAGAGAGAACCTGTTTGGTTTCTGGGATGAAGAGTGATATTCGGGGAGAAAATGTCTAATTGTTGGCAGACATTGATATGCAGGGGAGAAATGGTTGTATTTTGGAGAGAAAAAGAGTGTTTTGGGGAGAAAATGCATGAGTTTTGGGGATAAACTGCATCATTTTGGCGTGAAAGCATGGTATTGAGCTAAGAAGCGACATTTTGTGGAGAAAATGGCTTCTTTTGAGGATAAAGGTGATCGTTCGGGGAGAAAATGTCTTCTTTGCAGCATAAAAAGATGCATTTGGGGAAGACAGCGTCTTTTATTGGACATAACGTATTATTTCATAAAAACCACATTTCTTCCCAGAATACCACTTTTTAGACCGAAAACAAGTCATCCTCTCCAAAAAAGGTCTATTTCTGTCCTCAAAATGAGAAATATTCTCCCCAAAATACCACTCTTGGTACAAAACAGAAGACTTTTCCTCCATTAAATACGACTTCGGGTTCCCAAAATTACACATTTTCTCCCCCAAATTGCTCTTTTGATCCCCAAAATAAGATATACTCTCCCCAAAGTAGCGCTTTCGTTGCCTTTCCCAAAAATGAGACATCTGAAGATGAAAGGCAGTATTCTGGGGAGAAAATGCCTTTTAGGGTAGATAAAGAGTGGCTCTTAAGAGAGAACCTGTTTGGTTTCTGGGATGAAGAGTGATATTCGGGGAGAAAATGTCTAATTGTTGGCAGACATTGATATGCAGGGCAGAAATGGTTGTATTTTGGAGAGAAAAAGAGTATTTTGGGGAGAAAATGCATGAGTTTTGGGGATAAACTGCATTATTTTGGCGTGAAAGCATGGTATTGAGCTAAGAAGCGACATTTTGTGGAGAAAATGGCTTCTTTTGAGGATAAAGGTGATCTTTCAGGGAGATAATGTCTTCTTTGCAGCATAAAAAGACGCATTTGGGGAAGACAGCGTCTTTTATTGGACATCACGTTTTATTCCAAAAATAACACATTTTCTTCCAGAATACCGCCTTTGATCCCCAAAATAAGGCATTTTCTTCCCAGAAGACCGCTTCTTAGACCGAAAATAAGTCATCCTATCCAAAAAAGACCTATTTCTCTCCTGAAAATGAGAAATATTCTCCCCAAGGTATCATACTTGGTTCCAAATAGAAGAATTTTCCTCCATTAAATACGACTTCGGGTTCCCAAAATTACACATTTTCTCCCCCAAATTGCTCTCTTGATCCCCAAAATAAGATATACTCTCCCCAAAGTAGTGCTTTCGTTGCCTTTCCCAAAAATGAGACATCTGAAGATGAAAGGCAGTATTCTGGGGAGAAAATGCCTTTTAGGGTAGATAAAGAGTGGCTCTTAAGAGAGAACCTGTTTGGTTTCTGGGATGAAGAGTGATATTCGGGGAGAAAATGTCTAATTGTTGGCAGACATTGATATGCAGGGGAGAAATGGTTGTATTTTGGAGAGAAAAAGAGTGTTTTGGGGAGAAAATGCATGAGTTTTGGGGATAAACTGCATTATTTTGGCGTGAAAGCATGGTATTGAGCTAAGAAGCGACATTTTGTGGAGAAAATGTCTTCTTCTGAGGATAAAGGTGATCTTTCAGGGAGATAATGTCTTCTTTGCAGCATAAAAAGATGCATTTGGGGAAGACAGCGTCTTTTATTGGACATAACATTTTGTTCCAAAAATAACACATTTTCATCCCAGAATACCGCCTTTGATCCCCAAAAGAAGGCATTTTCTTCCCAGAATACCGCTTTTTAGACGGAAAACAAGTCATCCTCTCCAAAAAAGACCTATTTCTTTCCACAAAATGAGAAATATTCTCCCCAAGGCATCATTCTTGGTTCCAAATAGAAGACTTTTCCTCCATTAAATACGACTTCGGGTTCCCAAAATTACAAATTTTCTCCCCCAAATTGCTCTTTTGATCCCCAAAATAAGATATACTCTCCCCAAAGTAGCGCTTTCATTGCCTTTCCCAAAAATGAGACATCTGAAGATGAAAGGCAGTATTCTGGGGAGAAAATGCCTTTTAGGGTAGATAAAGAGTGGCACTTAAGAGAGAACCTGTTTGGTTTCTGGGATGAAGAGTGATATTCGGGGAGAAAATGTCTAATTGTTGGCAGACATTGATATGCAGGGGAGAAATGGTTATATTTTGGAGAGAAAAAGAGTGTTTTGGTGAGAAAATGCATGAGTTTTGGGGATAAACTGCATTCTTTAGTAGTGAAAGCTTGGTATTGAGCTAATAAGCAGCATTTTGTGGAGAAAATGTCTTCTTTTGAGGATAAAGGTGATCTTTCAGGGAGAAAATGTCTTCTTTGCAGCATAAAAAGACGCATTTGGGGAAGACAGCGTCTTTTATTGGACATAACATCTTATTCCAAAAGTATAACATTTACTTTCCCAGAATACCGCCTTTGTTCCCCAAAATAAGGCATTTTCTTCCCAGAATACCGCTTTTTAGACTGAAAACAAGTCATCGTCTCCAAAAAAGATCTATTTCTGTCCTCAAAATGAGAAATATTCTCCCCAAGGTATCATTCTTGGTTCCAAATAGAAGACTTTTCCTCCATTAAATACGACTTCGGGTTCCCAAAATTACACATTTTCTCCCCCAAATTGCTCTTTTGATTCCCAAAATGAGGCGTTCTCCCTCAAATAATGCTTGTGATCCCAAGAATCAGGCGTTTTCTCCGCACAAGACTGATTTTATTACCAAAACAAAACATTTCTTACCCAAAACACACCTTTTTAATCCCAACAACAGACATTGTCTCCCCCAAATGCCAATTTGTACCCCTCCAATATGAAATTCTCCCCTTCAAATATGGCTTTGTGTAACAAAAGAAGACATTCGCTCCCGAAAATACTGCTTCTTATCCCCTAAGGAAGACTTTTGCTCCCCAAAACACCCCTTTTAATCCCCAAAATAAGATATACTCTCCCCAAAGTATCGCATTCATTTCCTTTCCCAAAATGAGAAATTTGAAGATGAAAGGCAGTATTCTGGGGAGAATATGCCTTTTTGGGTAGATAAAGAGTGGCTCTTAAGAGAGAACCTGTTTGGTTTCTGGGATGAAGAGTGATATTCGGGGAGAAAATGTCTAATTGTTGGCAGACATTAATATGCAGGGGAGAAATGGTTATATTTTGAAGAGAAAAAGAGTGTTTTGGGGAGAAAATGCATGAGTTTTGGGGATAAACTGCATCATTTTGGCGTGAAAGCATGGTATTGAGCTAAGAAGCGACATTTTGTGGAGAAAAAGGCTTTTTTTGAGGATGAAGGTGATCGTTCGGGGAGAAAATGTCTTCTTTGCAGCATAAAAAGATGCATTTGGGGAAGACAGCGTCTTTTATTGGACATAACGTATTATTTCATAAAAACCACATTTCTTCCCAGAATACCACTTTTTAGACCGAAAACAAGTCATCCTCTCCAAAGAAGGCCTATTTCTGTCCTCAAAATGAGAAATATTCTCCCCAAAATACCACTCTTGGTACAAAACAGAAGACTTTTCCTCCATTAAATACGACTTCGGGTTCCCAAAATTACACATTTTCTCCCCCAAATTGCTCTTTTGATCCCCAAAATAAGATATACTCTCCCCAAAGTAGCGCTTTCGTTGCCTTTCCCAAAAATGAGACATCTGAAGATGAAAGGCAGTATTCTGGGGAGAAAATGCCTTTTAGGGTAGATAAAGAGTGGCTCTTAAGAGAGAACCTGTTTGGTTTCTGGGATGAAGAGTGATATTCGGGGAGAAAATGTCTAATTGTTGGCAGACATTGATATGCAGGGCAGAAATGGTTGTATTTTGGAGAGAAAAAGAGTATTTTGGGGAGAAAATGCATGAGTTTTGGGGATAAACTGCATTATTTTGGCGTGAAAGCATGGTATTGAGCTAAGAAGCGACATTTTGTGGAGTAAATGGCTTCTTTTGAGGATAAAGGTGATCTTTCAGGGAGATAATGTCTTCTTTGCAGCATAAAAAGACGCATTTGGGGAAGACAGCGTCTTTTATTGGACATCACGTTTTATTCCAAAAATAACACATTTTCTTCCAGAATACCGCCTTTGATCCCCAAAATAAGGCATTTTCTTCCCAGAAGACCGCTTCTTAGACCGAAAATAAGTCATCCTATCCAAAAAAGACCTATTTCTCTCCTGAAAATGAGAAATATTCTCCCCAAGGTATCATTCTTGGTTCCAAATAGAAGAATTTTCCTCCATTAAATACGACTTCGGGTTCCCAAAATTACACATTTTCTCCCCCAAATTGCTCTCTTGATCCCCAAAATAAGATATACTCTCCCCAAAGTAGTGCTTTCGTTGCCTTTCCCAAAAATGAGACATCTGAAGATGAAAGGCAGTATTCTGGGGAGAAAATGCCTTTTAGGGTAGATAAAGAGTGGCTCTTAAGAGAGAACCTGTTTGGTTTCTGGGATGAAGAGTGATATTCGGGGAGAAAATGTCTAATTGTTGGCAGACATTGATATGCAGGGGAGAAATGGTTGTATTTTGGAGAGAAAAAGAGTGTTTTGGGGAGAAAATGCATGAGTTTTGGGGATAAACTGCATTATTTTGGCGTGAAAGCATGGTATTGAGCTAAGAAGCGACATTTTGTGGAGAAAATGTCTTCTTCTGAGGATAAAGGTGATCTTTCAGGGAGATAATGTCTTCTTTGCAGCATAAAAAGATGCATTTGGGGAAGACAGCGTCTTTTATTGGACATAACATTTTGTTCCAAAAATAACACATTTTCATCCCAGAATACCGCCTTTGATCCCCAAAAGAAGGCATTTTCTTCCCAGAATACCGCTTTTTAGACGGAAAACAAGTCATCCTCTCCAAAAAAGACCTATTTCTTTCCACAAAATGAGAAATATTCTCCCCAAGGCATCATTCTTGGTTCCAAATAGAAGACTTTTCCTCCATTAAATACGACTTCGGGTTCCCAAAATTACACATTTTCTCCCCCAAATTGCTCTTTTGATCCCCAAAATAAGATATACTCTCCCCAAAGTAGCGCTTTCATTGCCTTTCCCAAAAATGAGACATCTGAAGATGAAAGGCAGTATTCTGGGGAGAAAATGCCTTTTAGGGTAGATAAAGAGTGGCACTTAAGAGAGAACCTGTTTGGTTTCTGGGATGAAGAGTGATATTCGGGGAGAAAATGTCTAATTGTTGGCAGACATTGATATGCAGGGGAGAAATGGTTGTATTTTGGAGAGAAAAAGAGTGTTTTGGTGAGAAAATGCATGAGTTTTGGGGATAAACTGCATTCTTTAGTAGTGAAAGCTTGGTATTGAGCTAATAAGCAGCATTTTGTGGAGAAAATGTCTTCTTTTGAGGATAAAGGTGATCTTTCAGGGAGAAAATGTCTTCTTTGCAGCATAAAAAGACGCATTTGGGGAAGACAGCGTCTTTTATCGGACATAACATCTTATTCCAAAAGTATAACATTTACTTTCCCAGAATACCGCCTTTGTTCCCCAAAATAAGGCATTTTCTTCCCAGAATACCGCTTTTTAGACTGAAAACAAGTCATCGTCTCCAAAAAAGATCTATTTCTGTCCTCAAAATGAGAAATATTCTCCCCAAGGTATCATTCTTGGTTCCAAATAGAAGACTTTTCCTCCATTAAATACGACTTCGGGTTCCCAAAATTACACATTTTCTCCCCCAAATTGCTCTTTTGATTCCCAAAATGAGGCGTTCTCCCTCAAATAATGCTTGTGATCCCAAGAATCAGGCGTTTTCTCCGCACAAGACTGATTTTATTACCAAAACAAAACATTTCTTACCCAAAACACACCTTTTTATTCCCAACAACAGACATTGTCTCCCCCAAATGCCAATTTGTATCCCTCCAATATGAAATTCTCCCCTTCAAATATGGCTTTGTGTAACAAAAGAAGACATTCGCTCCCGAAAATACTGCTTCTTATCCCCTAAGGAAGACTTTTGCTCCCCAAAACACCCCTTTTAATCCCCAAAATAAGATATACTCTCCCCAAAGTATCGCATTCATTTCCTTTCCCAAAATGAGAAATTTGAAGATGAAAGGCAGTATTCTGGGGAGAATATGCCTTTTTGGGTAGATAAAGAGTGGCTCTTAAGAGAGAACCTGTTTGGTTTCTGGGATGAAGAGTGATATTCGGGGAGAAAATGTCTAATTGTTGGCAGACATTAATATGCAGGGGAGAAATGGTTATATTTTGAAGAGAAAAAGAGTGTTTTGGGGAGAAAATGCACGAGTTTTGGGGATAAACTGCATCATTTTGGCGTGAAAGCATGGTATTGAGCTAAGAAGCGGCATTTTGTGGAGAAAATGTCTTCTTTTGAGGATAAAGGTGATCTTTCAGGGAGAAAATGTCTTCTTTGCAGCATAAAAAGACGCATTTGGGGAAGACAGCGTCTTTTATTGGACATAACGTTTTATTCCATAAAAACCACATTTTCATCCCAGAATACGGCCTTTGATCCCCAAAAGAAGGCATTTTCTTCCCAGAATACCACTTTTTAGACCGAAAACAAGTCATCCTCTCCAAAAAAGACCTATTTCTGTCCTCAAAATGAGAAATATTCTCCCCAAAATACCACTCTTGGTACAAAACAGAAGACTTTTCCTCCATTAAATACGACTTCGGGTTCCCAAAATTACACATTTTCTCCCCCAAATTGCTCTTTTGATCCCCAAAATAAGATATACTCTCCCCAAAGTAGCGCTTTCGTTGCCTTTCCCAAAAATGAGACATCTGAAGATGAAAGGCAGTATTCTGGGGAGAAAATGCCTTTTAGGGTAGATAAAGAGTGGCACTTAAGAGAGAACCTGTTTGGTTTCTGGGATGAAGAGTGATATTCGGGGAGAAAATGTCTAATTGTTGGCAGACATTGATATGCAGGGGAGAAATGGTTGTATTTTGGAGAGAAAAAGAGTATTTTGGTGAGAAAATGCATGAGTTTTGGGGATAAACTGCATTATTTTGGCGTGAAAGCATGGTATTGAGCTAATAAGCAGCATTTTGTGGAGAAAATGTCTTCTTTTGAGGATAAAGGTTATCTTTCGGGGAGAAAATATCTTCTTTGCAGCATAAAAAGACGCATTTGGGGAAGACAGCGTCTTTTATTGGACATCACGTTGTATTCCAAAAGTAACACATTTCCATACCAGAATACCGCCTTTGATCCCCAAAATAAGGCATTTTCTTCCCAGAAGACCGCTTCTTAGACCGAAAATAAGTCATCCTCTCCAAAAAAGACCTATTTCTCTCCTGAAAATGAGAAATATTCTCCCCAAGGTATCATTCTTGGTTCCAAATAGAAGACTTTTCCTCCATTAAATACGACTTCGGGTTCCCAAAATTACACATTTTCTCCCCCAAATTGCTCTTTTGATTCCCAAAATGAGGCGTTCTCCCTCAAATAATGCTTGTGATCCCAAGAATCAGGCGTTTTCTCCGCACAAGACTGATTTTATTACCAAAACAAAACATTTCTTACCCAAAACACACCTTTTTAATCCCAACAATAGACATTGTCTCCCCCAAATGCCAATTTGTATCCCTCCAATATGAAATTCTCCCCTTCAAATATGGCTTTGTGTAACAAAAGAAGACATTCGCTCCCGAAAATACTGCTTCTTATCCCCTAAGGAAGACTTTTCCTCCCCAAAACACCCCTTTTGATCCCCAAAATAAGATATACTCTCCCCAAAGTAGTGCTTTCGTTGCCTTTCCCAAAAATGAGACATCTGAAGATGAAAGGCAGTATTCTGGGGAGAAAATGCCTTTTAGGGTAGATAAAGAGTGGCTCTTAAGAGAGAACCTGTTTGGTTTCTGGGATGAAGAGTGATATTCGGGGAGAAAATGTCTAATTGTTGGCAGACATTGATATGCAGGGGAGAAATGGTTGTATTTTGGAGAGAAAAAGAGTGTTTTGGGGAGAAAATGCATGAGTTTTGGGGATAAACTGCATCATTTTGGCGTGAAAGCATGGTATTGAGCTAAGAAGCGGCATTTTGTGGAGAAAATGTCTTCTTTTGAGGATAAAGGTGATCTTTCAGGGAGAAAATGTCTTCTTTGCAGCATAAAAAGACGCATTTGGGGAAGACAGCGTCTTTTATTGGACATAACATTTTATTCCAAAAATAACACATTTTCATCCCAGAATACCGCCTTTGATCCCCAAAATAAGGCATTTTCTTCCCAGAATACCGCTTTTTAGACGGAAAACAAGTCATCCTCTCCAAAAAAGACCTATTTCTTTCCACAAAATGAGAAATATTCTCCCCAAGGCATCATTCTTGGTTCCAAATAGAAGACTTTTCCTCCATTAAATACGACTTCGGGTTCCCAAAATTACACATTTTCTCCCCTAAATTGCTCTTTTGATCCCCAAAATAAGATATACTCTCCCCAAAGTAGGGCTTTCATTGCCTTTCCCAAAAATGAGACATCTGAAGATGAAAGGCAGTATTCTGGGGAGAAAATGCCTTTTAGGGTAGATAAAGAGTGGCACTTAAGAGAGAACCTGTTTGGTTTCTGGGATGAAGAGTGATATTCGGGGAGAAAATGTCTAATTGTTGGCAGACATTGATATGCAGGGGAGAAATGGTTATATTTTGGAGAGAAAAAGAGTGTTTTGGTGAGAAAATGCATGAGTTTTGGGGATAAACTGCATTATTTTGGCGTGAAAGCATGGTATTGAGCTAAGAAGCGACATTTTGTGGAGAAAATGGCTTCTTTTGAGGATAAAGGTGATCTTTCAGGGAGATAATGTCTTCTTTGCAGCATAAAAAGACGCATTTGGGGAAGACAGCGTCTTTTATTGGACATAACATCTTATTCCAAAAGTATAACATTTACTTTCCCAGAATACCGCCTTTGTTCCCCAAAATAAGGCATTTTCTTCCCAGAATACCGCTTTTTAGACTGAAAACAAGTCATCGTCTCCAAAAAAGATCTATTTCTGTCCTCAAAATGAGAAATATTCTCCCCAAGGTATCATTCTTGGTTCCAAATAGAAGACTTTTCCTCCATTAAATACGACTTCGGGTTCCCAAAATTACACATTTTCTCCCCCAAATTGCTCTTTTGATTCCCAAAATGAGGCGTTCTCCCTCAAATAATGCTTGTGATCCCAAGAATCAGGCGTTTTCTCCGCACAAGACTGATTTTATTACCAAAACAAAACATTTCTTACCCAAAACACACCTTTTTATTCCCAACAATAGACATTGTCTCCCCCAAATGCCAATTTGTACCCCTCCAATATGAAATTCTCCCCTTCAAATATGGCTTTGTGTAACAAAAGAAGACATTCGCTCCCGAAAATACTGCTTCTTATCCCCTAAGGAAGACTTTTGCTCCCCAAAACACCCCTTTTAATCCCCAAAATAAGATATACTCTCCCCAAAGTATCGCATTCATTTCCTTTCCCAAAATGAGAAATTTGAAGATGAAAGGCAGTATTCTGGGGAGAATATGCCTTTTTGGGTAGATAAAGAGTGGCTCTTAAGAGAGAACCTGTTTGGTTTCTGGGATGAAGAGTGATATTCGGGGAGAAAATGTCTAATTGTTGGCAGACATTGATATGCAGGGGAGAAATGGTTGTATTTTGGAGAGAAAAAGAGTGTTTTGGGGAGAAAATGCATGAGTTTTGGGGATAAACTGCATCATTTTGGCGTGAAAGCATGGTATTGAGCTAAGAAGCGGCATTTTGTGGAGAAAATGTCTTCTTTTGAGGATAAAGGTGATCTTTCAGGGAGAAAATGTCTTCTTTGCAGCATAAAAAGACGCATTTGGGGAAGACAGCGTCTTTTATTGGACATAACGTATTATTTCATAAAAACCACATTTCTTCCCAGAATACCACTTTTTAGACCGAAAACAAGTCATCCTCTCCAAAAAAGACCTATTTCTGTCCTCAAAATGAGAAATATTCTCCCCAAAATACCACTCTTGGTACAAAACAGAAGACTTTTCCTCCATTAAATACGACTTCGGGTTCCCAAAATTACACATTTTCTCCCCCAAATTGCTCTTTTGATCCCCAAAATAAGATATACTCTCCCCAAAGTAGCGCTTTCGTTGCCTTTCCCAAAAATGAGACATCTGAAGATGAAAGGCAGTATTCTGGGGAGAAAATGCCTTTTAGGGTAGATAAAGAGTGGCTCTTAAGAGAGAACCTGTTTGGTTTCTGGGATGAAGAGTGATATTCGGGGAGAAAATGTCTAATTGTTGGCAGACATTGATATGCAGGGGAGAAATGGTTGTATTTTGGAGAGAAAAAGAGTGTTTTGGGGAGAAAATGCATGAGTTTTGGGGATAAACTGCATCATTTTGGCGTGAAAGCATGGTATTGAGCTAAGAAGCGGCATTTTGTGGAGAAAATGTCTTCTTTTGAGGATAAAGGTGATCTTTCAGGGAGAAAATGTCTTCTTTGCAGCATAAAAAGACGCATTTGGGGAAGACAGCGTCTTTTATTGGACATAACGTATTATTTCATAAAAACCACATTTCTTCCCAGAATACCACTTTTTAGACCGAAAACAAGTCATCCTCTCCATAAAAGGCCTATTTCTGTCCTCAAAATGAGAAATATTCTCCCCAAAATACCACTCTTGGTACAAAACAGAAGACTTTTCCTCCATTAAATACGACTTCGGGTTCCCAAAATTACACATTTTCTCCCCCAAATTGCTCTTTTGATCCCCAAAATAAGATATACTCTCCCCAAAGTGGCGCTTTCGTTGCCTTTCCCAAAAATGAGACATCTGAAGATGAAAGGCAGTATTCTGGGGAGAAAATGCCTTTTAGGGTAGATAAAGAGTGGCTCTTAAGAGAGAACCTGTTTGGTTTCTGGGATGAAGAGTGATATTCGGGGAGAAAATGTCTAATTGTTGGCAGACATTGATATGCAGGGGAGAAATGGTTGTATTTTGGAGAGAAAAAGAGTATTTTGGGGAGAAAATGCATGAGTTTTGGGGATAAACTGCATTATTTTGTCGTGAAAGCATGGTATTGAGCTAAGAAGCGACATTTTGTGGAGAAAATGGCTTCTTTTGAGGATAAAGGTGATCTTTCAGGGAGATAATGTCTTCTTTGCAGCATAAAAAGACGCATTTGGGGAAGACAGCGTCTTTTATTGGACATAACGTTTTATTCCAAAAGTATAACATTTACTTTCCCAGAATACCGCCTTTGATCCCCAAAATAAGGCATTTTCTTCCCAGAATACCGCTTTTTAGACCGAAAATAAGTCATCCTATCCAAAAAAGACCTATTTCTCTCCTGAAAATGAGAAATATTCTCCCCAAGGTATCATACTTGGTTCCAAATAGAAGAATTTTCCTCCATTAAATACGACTTCGGGTTCCCAAAATTACACATTTTCTCCCCCAAATTGCTCTTTTGATCCCCAAAATAAGATATACTCTCCCCAAAGTAGCGCTTTCGTTGCCTTTCCCAAAAATGAGACATCTGAAGATGAAAGGCAGTATTCTGGGCTGGAAATGCCTTTTAGGGTAGATAAAGAGTGGCTCTTAAGAGAGAACCTGTTTGGTTTCTGGGATGAAGAGTGATATTCGGGGAGAAAATGTCTAATTGTTGGCAGACATTGATATGCAGGGGAGAAATGGTTATATTTTGGAGAGAAAAAGAGTGTTTTGGTGAGAAAATGCATGAGTTTTGGGGATAAACTGCATTCTTTTGGAGTGAAAGCATGGTATTGAGCTAAGAAGCAGCATTTTGTGGAGAAAATGTCTTCTTTTGAGGATAAAGGTGATCTTTCGGGGAGAAAATGTCTTCTTTGCAGCATAAAAAGACGCATTTGGGGAAGACAGCGTCTTTTATTGGACATAACATCTTATTCCAAAAGTATAACATTTACTTTCCCAGAATACCGCCTTTGTTCCCCAAAAGAAGGCATTTTCTTCCCAGAATACCGCTTTTTAGACTGAAAACAAGTCATCGTCTCCAAAAAAGATCTATTTCTGTCCTCAAAATGAGAAATATTCTCCCCAAGGTATCATTCTTGGTTCCAAATAGAAGACTTTTCCTCCATTAAATACGACTTCGGGTTCCCAAAATTACACATTTTCTCCCCCAAATTGCTCTTTTGATTCCCAAAATGAGGCGTTCTCCCTCAAATAATGCTTGTGATCCCAAGAATCAGGCGTTTTCTCCGCACAAGACTGATTTTATTACCAAAACAAAACATTTCTTACCCAAAACACACCTTTTTATTCCCAACAATAGACATTGTCTCCCCCAAATGCCAATTTGTATCCCTCCAATATGAAATTCTCCCCTTCAAATATGGCTTTGTGTAACAAAAGAAGACATTCGCTCCCGAAAATACTGCTTCTTATCCCCTAAGGAAGACTTTTCCTCCCCAAAACACCCCTTTTGATCCCCAAAATAAGATATACTCTCCCCAAAGTAGTGCTTTCGTTGCCTTTCCCAAAAATGAGACATCTGAAGATGAAAGGCAGTATTCTGGGGAGAAAATGCCTTTTAGGGTAGATAAAGAGTGGCTCTTAAGAGAGAACCTGTTTGGTTTCTGGGATGAAGAGTGATATTCGGGGAGAAAATGTCTAATTGTTGGCAGACATTGATATGCAGGGGAGAAATGGTTGTATTTTGGAGAGAAAAAGAGTGTTTTGGGGAGAAAATGCATGAGTTTTGGGGATAAACTGCATTATTTTGTCGTGAAAGCATGGTATTGAGCTAAGAAGCGACATTTTGTGGAGAAAATGGCTTCTTTTGAGGATAAAGGTGATCTTTCAGGGAGATAATGTCTTCTTTGCAGCATAAAAAGACGCATTTGGGGAAGACAGCGTCTTTTATTGGACATCACGTTTTATTCCAAAAATAACACATTTTCTTCCAGAATACCGCCTTTGATCCCCAAAATAAGGCATTTTCTTCCCAGAAGACCGCTTCTTAGACCGAAAATAAGTCATCCTATCCAAAAAAGACCTATTTCTCTCCTGAAAATGAGAAATATTCTCCCCAAGGTATCATACTTGGTTCCAAATAGAAGAATTTTCCTCCATTAAATACGACTTCGGGTTCCCAAAATTACACATTTTCTCCCCCAAATTGCTCTCTTGATCCCCAAAATAAGATATACTCTCCCCAAAGTAGTGCTTTCGTTGCCTTTCCCAAAAATGAGACATCTGAAGATGAAAGGCAGTATTCTGGGGAGAAAATGCCTTTTAGGGTAGATAAAGAGTGGCTCTTAAGAGAGAACCTGTTTGGTTTCTGGGATGAAGAGTGATATTCGGGGAGAAAATGTCTAATTGTTGGCAGACATTGATATGCAGGGGAGAAATGGTTGTATTTTGGAGAGAAAAAGAGTGTTTTGGGGAGAAAATGCATGAGTTTTGGGGATAAACTGCATTATTTTGGCGTGAAAGCATGGTATTGAGCTAAGAAGCGACATTTTGTGGAGAAAATGTCTTCTTCTGAGGATAAAGGTGATCTTTCAGGGAGATAATGTCTTCTTTGCAGCATAAAAAGATGCATTTGGGGAAGACAGCGTCTTTTATTGGACATAACATTTTGTTCCAAAAATAACACATTTTCATCCCAGAATACCGCCTTTGATCCCCAAAAGAAGGCATTTTCTTCCCAGAATACCGCTTTTTAGACGGAAAACAAGTCATCCTCTCCAAAAAAGACCTATTTCTTTCCACAAAATGAGAAATATTCTCCCCAAGGCATCATTCTTGGTTCCAAATAGAAGACTTTTCCTCCATTAAATACGACTTCGGGTTCCCAAAATTACAAATTTTCTCCCCCAAATTGCTCTTTTGATCCCCAAAATAAGATATACTCTCCCCAAAGTAGCGCTTTCATTGCCTTTCCCAAAAATGAGACATCTGAAGATGAAAGGCAGTATTCTGGGGAGAAAATGCCTTTTAGGGTAGATAAAGAGTGGCACTTAAGAGAGAACCTGTTTGGTTTATGGGATGAAGAGTGATATTCGGGGAGAAAATGTCTAATTGTTGGCAGACATTGATATGCAGGGGAGAAATGGTTATATTTTGGAGAGAAAAAGAGTGTTTTGGTGAGAAAATGCATGAGTTTTGGGGATAAACTGCATTCTTTAGTAGTGAAAGCTTGGTATTGAGCTAATAAGCAGCATTTTGTGGAGAAAATGTCTTCTTTTGAGGATAAAGGTGATCTTTCAGGGAGAAAAAGTCTTCTTTGCAGCATAAAAAGACGCATTTGGGGAAGACAGCGTCTTTTATTGGACATAACATCTTATTCCAAAAGTATAACATTTACTTTCCCAGAATACCGCCTTTGTTCCCCAAAATAAGGCATTTTCTTCCCAGAATACCGCTTTTTAGACTGAAAACAAGTCATCGTCTCCAAAAAAGATCTATTTCTGTCCTCAAAATGAGAAATATTCTCCCCAAGGTATCATTCTTGGTTCCAAATAGAAGACTTTTCCTCCATTAAATACGACTTCGGGTTCCCAAAATTACACATTTTCTCCCCCAAATTGCTCTTTTGATTCCCAAAATGAGGCGTTCTCCCTCAAATAATGCTTGTGATCCCAAGAATCAGGCGTTTTCTCCGCACAAGACTGATTTTATTACCAAAACAAAACATTTCTTACCCAAAACACACCTTTTTATTCCCAACAACAGACATTGTCTCCCCCAAATGCCAATTTGTACCCCTCCAATATGAAATTCTCCCCTTCAAATATGGCTTTGTGTAACAAAAGAAGACATTCGCTCCCGAAAATACTGCTTCTTATCCCCTAAGGAAGACTTTTGCTCCCCAAAACACCCCTTTTAATCCCCAAAATAAGATATACTCTCCCCAAAGTATCGCATTCATTTCCTTTCCCAAAATGAGACATTTGAAGATGAAAGGCAGTATTCTGGGGAGAAAATGCCTTTTAGGGTAGATAAAGAGTGGCTCTTAAGAGAGAACCTGTTTGGTTTCTGGGATGAAGAGTGATATTCGGGGAGAAAATGTCTAATTGTTGGCAGACATTAATATGCAGGGGAGAAATGGTTATATTTTGAAGAGAAAAAGAGTGTTTTGGGGAGAAAATGCATGAGTTTTGGGGATAAACTGCATCATTTTGGCGTGAAAGCATGGTATTGAGCTAAGAAGCGACATTTTGTGGAGAAAATGGCTTTTTTTGAGGATGAAGGTGATCGTTCGGGGAGAAAATGTCTTCTTTGCAGCATAAAAAGATGCATTTGGGGAAGACAGCGTCTTTTATTGGACATAACGTATTATTTCATAAAAACCACATTTCTTCCCAGAATACCACTTTTTAGACCGAAAACAAGTCATCCTCTCCAAAAAAGGCCTATTTCTGTCCTCAAAATGAGAAATATTCTCCCCAAAATACCACTCTTGGTACAAAACAGAAGACTTTTCCTCCATTAAATACGACTTCGGGTTCCCAAAATTACACATTTTCTCCCCCAAATTGCTCTTTTGATCCCCAAAATAAGATATACTCTCCCCAAAGTAGCGCTTTCGTTGCCTTTCCCAAAAATGAGACATCTGAAGATGAAAGGCAGTATTCTGGGGAGAAAATGCCTTTTAGGGTAGATAAAGAGTGGCTCTTAAGAGAGAACCTGTTTGGTTTCTGGGATGAAGAGTGATATTCGGGGAGAAAATGTCTAATTGTTGGCAGACATTGATATGCAGGGCAGAAATGGTTGTATTTTGGAGAGAAAAAGAGTATTTTGGGGAGAAAATGCATGAGTTTTGGGGATAAACTGCATTATTTTGGCGTGAAAGCATGGTATTGAGCTAAGAAGCGGCATTTTGTGGAGAAAATGTTTTCTTTTGAGGATAAAGGTTATCTTTCGGGGAGAAAATGTCTTCTTTGCAGCATAAATAGACGCATTTGGGGAAGACAGCGTCTTTTATTGGACATCACGTTTTATTCCAAAAATAACACATTTTCTTCCAGAATACCGCCTTTGATCCCCAAAATAAGGCATTTTCTTCCCAGAAGACCGCTTCTTAGACCGAAAATAAGTCATCCTATCCAAAAAAGACCTATTTCTCTCCTGAAAATGAGAAATATTCTCCCCAAGGTATCATTCTTGGTTCCAAATAGAAGAATTTTCCTCCATTAAATACGACTTCGGGTTCCCAAAATTACACATTTTCTCCCCCAAATTGCTCTTTTGATCCCCAAAATAAGATATACTCTCCCCAAAGTAGTGCTTTCGTTGCCTTTCCCAAAAATGAGACATCTGAAGATGAAAGGCAGTATTCTGGGGAGAAAATGCCTTTTAGGGTAGATAAAGAGTGGCTCTTAAGAGAGAACCTGTTTGGTTTCTGGGATGAAGAGTGATATTCGGGGAGAAAATGTCTAATTGTTGGCAGACATTGATATGCAGGGGAGAAATGGTTGTATTTTGGAGAGAAAAAGAGTGTTTTGGTGAGAAAATGCATGAGTTTTGGGGATAAACTGCATTCTTTAGTAGTGAAAGCTTGGTATTGAGCTAATAAGCAGCATTTTGTGGAGAAAATGTCTTCTTTTGAGGATAAAGGTGATCTTTCAGGGAGAAAATGTCTTCTTTGCAGCATAAAAAGACGCATTTGGGGAAGACAGCGTCTTTTATTGGACATAACATTTTGTTCCAAAAATAACACATTTTCATCCCAGAATACCGCCTTTGATCCCCAAAAGAAGGCATTTTCTTCCCAGAATACCGCTTTTTAGACGGAAAACAAGTCATCCTCTCCAAAAAAGACCTATTTCTTTCCACAAAATGAGAAATATTCTCCCCAAGGCATCATTCTTGGTTCCAAATAGAAGACTTTTCCTCCATTAAATACGACTTCGGGTTCCCAAAATTACAAATTTTCTCCCCCAAATTGCTCTTTTGATCCCCAAAATAAGATATACTCTCCCCAAAGTAGCGCTTTCATTGCCTTTCCCAAAAATGAGACATCTGAAGATGAAAGGCAGTATTCTGGGGAGAAAATGCCTTTTAGGGTAGATAAAGAGTGGCACTTAAGAGAGAACCTGTTTGGTTTCTGGGATGAAGAGTGATATTCGGGGAGAAAATGTCTAATTGTTGGCAGACATTGATATGCAGGGGAGAAATGGTTGTATTTTGGAGAGAAAAAGAGTGTTTTGGTGAGAAAATGCATGAGTTTTGGGGATAAACTGCATTCTTTAGTAGTGAAAGCTTGGTATTGAGCTAATAAGCAGCATTTTGTGGAGAAAATGTCTTCTTTTGAGGATAAAGGTGATCTTTCAGGGAGAAAATGTCTTCTTTGCAGCATAAAAAGACGCATTTGGGGAAGACAGCGTCTTTTATTGGACATAACATCTTATTCCAAAAGTATAACATTTACTTTCCCAGAATACCGCCTTTGTTCCCCAAAATAAGGCATTTTCTTCCCAGAATACCGCTTTTTAGACTGAAAACAAGTCATCGTCTCCAAAAAAGATCTATTTCTGTCCTCAAAATGAGAAATATTCTCCCCAAGGTATCATTCTTGGTTCCAAATAGAAGACTTTTCCTCCATTAAATACGACTTCGGGTTCCCAAAATTACACATTTTCTCCCCCAAATTGCTCTTTTGATTCCCAAAATGAGGCGTTCTCCCTCAAATAATGCTTGTGATCCCAAGAATCAGGCGTTTTCTCCGCACAAGACTGATTTTATTACCAAAACAAAACATTTCTTACCCAAAACACACCTTTTTATTCCCAACAACAGACATTGTCTCCCCCAAATGCCAATTTGTACCCCTCCAATATGAAATTCTCCCCTTCAAATATGGCTTTGTGTAACAAAAGAAGACATTCGCTCCCGAAAATACTGCTTCTTATCCCCTAAGGAAGACTTTTGCTCCCCAAAACACCCCTTTTAATCCCCAAAATAAGATATACTCTCCCCAAAGTATCGCATTCATTTCCTTTCCCAAAATGAGACATTTGAAGATGAAAGGCAGTATTCTGGGGAGAATATGCCTTTTTGGGTAGATAAAGAGTGGCTCTTAAGAGAGAACCTGTTTGGTTTCTGGGATGAAGAGTGATATTCGGGGAGAAAATGTCTAATTGTTGGCAGACATTAATATGCAGGGGAGAAATGGTTATATTTTGAAGAGAAAAAGAGTGTTTTGGGGAGAAAATGCATGAGTTTTGGGGATAAACTGCATCATTTTGGCGTGAAAGCATGGTATTGAGCTAAGAAGCGGCATTTTGTGGAGAAAATGTCTTCTTTTGAGGATAAAGGTGATCTTTCAGGGAGAAAATGTCTTCTTTGCAGCATAAAAAGACGCATTTGGGGAAGACAGCGTCTTTTATTGGACATAACGTTTTATTCCATAAAAACCACATTTTCATCCCAGAATACGGCCTTTGATCCCCAAAATAAGGCATTTTCTTCCCAGAATACCACTTTTTAGACCGAAAACAAGTCATCCTCTCCAAAAAAGACCTATTTCTGTCCTCAAAATGAGAAATATTCTCCCCAAAATACCACTCTTGGTACAAAACAGAAGACTTTTCCTCCATTAAATACGACTTCGGGTTCCCAAAATTACACATTTTCTCCCCCAAATTGCTCTTTTGATCCCCAAAATAAGATATACTCTCCCCAAAGTAGCGCTTTCGTTGCCTTTCCCAAAAATGAGACATCTGAAGATGAAAGGCAGTATTCTGGGGAGAAAATGCCTTTTAGGGTAGATAAAGAGTGGCACTTAAGAGAGAACCTGTTTGGTTTCTGGGATGAAGAGTGATATTCGGGGAGAAAATGTCTAATTGTTGGCAGACATTGATATGCAGGGGAGAAATGGTTGTATTTTGGAGAGAAAAAGAGTATTTTGGGGAGAAAATGCATGAGTTTTGGGGATAAACTGCATTATTTTGGCGTGAAAGCATGGTATTGAGCTAATAAGCAGCATTTTGTGGAGAAAATGTCTTCTTTTGAGGATAAAGGTTATCTTTCGGGGAGAAAATATCTTCTTTGCAGCATAAAAAGACGCATTTGGGGAAGACAGCGTCTTTTATTGGACATCACGTTGTATTCCAAAAGTAACACATTTCCATAGCAGAATACCGCCTTTGATCCCCAAAATAAGGCATTTTCTTCCCAGAAGACCGCTTCTTAGACCGAAAATAAGTCATCCTCTCCAAAAAAGACCTATTTCTCTCCTGAAAATGAGAAATATTCTCCCCAAGGTATCATTCTTGGTTCCAAATACAAGAATTTTCCTCCATTAAATACGACTTCGGGTTCCCAAAATTACACATTTTCTCCCCCAAATTGCTCTTTTGATTCCCAAAATGAGGCGTTCTCCCTCAAATAATGCTTGTGATCCCAAGAATCAGGCGTTTTCTCCGCACAAGACTGATTTTATTACCAAAACAAAACATTTCTTACCCAAAACACACCTTTTTAATCCCAACAATAGACATTGTCTCCCCCAAATGCCAATTTGTATCCCTCCAATATGAAATTCTCCCCTTCAAATATGGCTTTGTGTAACAAAAGAAGACATTCGCTCCCGAAAATACTGCTTCTTATCCCCTAAGGAAGACTTTTCCTCCCCAAAACACCCCTTTTGATCCCCAAAATAAGATATACTCTCCCCAAAGTAGTGCTTTCGTTGCCTTTCCCAAAAATGAGACATCTGAAGATGAAAGGCAGTATTCTGGGGAGAAAATGCCTTTTAGGGTAGATAAAGAGTGGCTCTTAAGAGAGAACCTGTTTGGTTTCTGGGATGAAGAGTGATATTCGGGGAGAAAATGTCTAATTGTTGGCAGACATTGATATGCAGGGGAGAAATGGTTGTATTTTGGAGAGAAAAAGAGTGTTTTGGTGAGAAAATGCATGAGTTTTGGGGATAAACTGCATTATTTTGGCGTGAAAGCATGGTATTGAGCTAAGAAGCGGCATTTTGTGGAGAAAATGTCTTCTTTTGAGGATAAAGGTGATCTTTCAGGGAGAAAATGTCTTCTTTGCAGCATAAAAAGATGCATTTGGGGAAGACAGCGTCTTTTATTGGACATAACATTTTATTCCAAAAATAACACATTTTCATCCCAGAATACCGCCTTTGATCCCCAAAAGAAGGCATTTTCTTCCCAGAATACCGCTTTTTAGACGGAAAACAAGTCATCCTCTCCAAAAAAGACCTATTTCTTTCCACAAAATGAGAAATATTCTCCCCAAGGCATCATTCTTGGTTCCAAATAGAAGACTTTTCCTCCATTAAATACGACTTCGGGTTCCCAAAATTACACATTTTCTCCCCTAAATTGCTCTTTTGATCCCCAAAATAAGATATACTCTCCCCAAAGTAGCGCTTTCATTGCCTTTCCCAAAAATGAGACATCTGAAGATGAAAGGCAGTATTCTGGGGAGAAAATGCCTTTTAGGGTAGATAAAGAGTGGCACTTAAGAGAGAACCTGTTTGGTTTCTGGGATGAAGAGTGATATTCGGGGAGAAAATGTCTAATTGTTGGCAGACATTGATATGCAGGGGAGAAATGGTTATATTTTGGAGAGAAAAAGAGTGTTTTGGTGAGAAAATGCATGAGTTTTGGGGATAAACTGCATTCTTTAGTAGTGAAAGCATGGTATTGAGCTAATAAGCAGCATTTTGTGGAGAAAATGTCTTCTTTTGAGGATAAAGGTGATCTTTCAGGGAGAAAATGTCTTCTTTGCAGCATAAAAAGACGCATTTGGGGAAGACAGCGTCTTTTATTGGACATAACATCTTATTCCAAAAGTATAACATTTACTTTCCCAGAATACCGCCTTTGTTCCCCAAAATAAGGCATTTTCTTCCCAGAATACCGCTTTTTAGACTGAAAACAAGTCATCGTCTCCAAAAAAGATCTATTTCTGTCCTCAAAATGAGAAATATTCTCCCCAAGGTATCATTCTTGGTTCCAAATAGAAGACTTTTCCTCCATTAAATACGACTTCGGGTTCCCAAAATTACACATTTTCTCCCCCAAATTGCTCTTTTGATTCCCAAAATGAGGCGTTCTCCCTCAAATAATGCTTGTGATCCCAAGAATCAGGCGTTTTCTCCGCACAAGACTGATTTTATTACCAAAACAAAACATTTCTTACCCAAAACACACCTTTTTATTCCCAACAACAGACATTGTCTCCCCCAAATGCCAATTTGTACCCCTCCAATATGAAATTCTCCCCTTCAAATATGGCTTTGTGTAACAAAAGAAGACATTCGCTCCCGAAAATACTGCTTCTTATCCCCTAAGGAAGACTTTTGCTCCCCAAAACACCCCTTTTAATCCCCAAAATAAGATATACTCTCCCCAAAGTATCGCATTCATTTCCTTTCCCAAAATGAGACATTTGAAGATGAAAGGCAGTATTCTGGGGAGAATATGCCTTTTTGGGTAGATAAAGAGTGGCTCTTAAGAGAGAACCTGTTTGGTTTCTGGGATGAAGAGTGATATTCGGGGAGAAAATGTCTAATTGTTGGCAGACATTGATATGCAGGGGAGAAATGGTTGTATTTTGGAGAGAAAAAGAGTGTTTTGGGGAGAAAATGCATGAGTTTTGGGGATAAACTGCATCATTTTGGCATGAAAGCATGGTATTGAGCTAAGAAGCGGCATTTTGTGGAGAAAATGTCTTCTTTTGAGGATAAAGGTGATCTTTCAGGGAGAAAATGTCTTCTTTGAAGCATAAAAAGACGCATTTGGGGAAGACAGCGTCTTTTATTGGACATAACGTATTATTTCATAAAAACCACATTTCTTCCCAGAATACCACTTTTTAGACCGAAAACAAGTCATCCTCTCCAAAAAAGACCTATTTCTGTCCTCAAAATGAGAAATATTCTCCCCAAAATACCACTCTTGGTACAAAACAGAAGACTTTTCCTCCATTAAATACGACTTCGGGTTCCCAAAATTACACATTTTCTCCCCCAAATTGCTCTTTTGATCCCCAAAATAAGATATACTCTCCCCAAAGTAGCGCTTTCGTTGCCTTTCCCAAAAATGAGACATCTGAAGATGAAAGGCAGTATTCTGGGGAGAAAATGCCTTTTAGGGTAGATAAAGAGTGGCTCTTAAGAGAGAACCTGTTTGGTTTCTGGGATGAAGAGTGATATTCGGGGAGAAAATGTCTAATTGTTGGCAGACATTGATATGCAGGGGAGAAATGGTTGTATTTTGGAGAGAAAAAGAGTGTTTTGGGGAGAAAATGCATGAGTTTTGGGGATAAACTGCATCATTTTGGCGTGAAAGCATGGTATTGAGCTAAGAAGCGGCATTTTGTGGAGAAAATGTCTTCTTTTGAGGATAAAGGTGATCTTTCAGGGAGAAAATGTCTTCTTTGAAGCATAAAAAGACGCATTTGGGGAAGACAGCGTCTTTTATTGGACATAACGTATTATTTCATAAAAACCACATTTCTTCCCAGAATACCACTTTTTAGACCGAAAACAAGTCATCCTCTCCAAAAAAGACCTATTTCTGTCCTCAAAATGAGAAATATTCTCCCCAAAATACCACTCTTGGTTCCAAACAGAAGACTTTTCCTCCATTAAATACGACTTCGGGTTCCCAAAATTACACATTTTCTCCCCCAAATTGCTCTTTTGATCCCCAAAATAAGATATACTCTCCCCAAAGTAGCGCTTTCGTTGCCTTTCCCAAAAATGAGACATCTGAAGATGAAAGGCAGTATTCTGGGGAGAAAATGCCTTTTAGGGTAGATAAAGAGTGGCTCTTAAGAGAGAACCTGTTTGGTTTCTGGGATGAAGAGTGATATTCGGGGAGAAAATGTCTAATTGTTGGCAGACATTGATATGCAGGGGAGAAATGGTTGTATTTTGGAGAGAAAAAGAGTATTTTGGGGAGAAAATGCATGAGTTTTGGGGATAAACTGCATTATTTTGTCGTGAAAGCATGGTATTGAGCTAAGAAGCGACATTTTGTGGAGAAAATGGCTTCTTTTGAGGATAAAGGTGATCTTTCAGGGAGATAATGTCTTCTTTGCAGCATAAAAAGACGCATTTGGGGAAGACAGCGTCTTTTATTGGACATAACGTTTTATTCCAAAAGTATAACATTTACTTTCCCAGAATACCGCCTTTGATCCCCAAAATAAGGCATTTTCTTCCCAGAATACCGCTTCTTAGACCGAAAATAAGTCATCCTATCCAAAAAAGACCTATTTCTCTCCTGAAAATGAGAAATATTCTCCCCAAGGTATCATACTTGGTTCCAAATAGAAGAATTTTCCTCCATTAAATACGACTTCGGGTTCCCAAAATTACACATTTTCTCCCCCAAATTGCTCTTTTGATCCCCAAAATAAGATATACTCTCCCCAAAGTAGCGCTTTCGTTGCCTTTCCCAAAAATGAGACATCTGAAGATGAAAGGCAGTATTCTGGGGAGAAAATGCCTTTTAGGGTAGATAAAGAGTGGCTCTTAAGAGAGAACCTGTTTGGTTTCTGGGATGAAGAGTGATATTCGGGGAGAAAATGTCTAATTGTTGGCAGACATTGATATGCAGGGGAGAAATGGTTATATTTTGGAGAGAAAAAGAGTGTTTTAGTGAGAAAATGCATGAGTTTTGGGGATAAACTGCATTCTTTTGGAGTGAAAGCATGGTATTGAGCTAAGAAGCAGCATTTTGTGGAGAAAATGTCTTCTTTTGAGGATAAAGGTGATCTTTCGGGGAGAAAATATCTTCTTTGCAGCATAAAAAGACGCATTTGGGGAAGACAGCGTCTTTTATTGGACATAACATCTTATTCCAAAAGTATAACATTTACTTTCCCAGAATACCGCCTTTGTTATCCAAAAGAAGGCATTTTCTTCCCAGAATACCGCTTTTTAGACTGAAAACAAGTCATCGTCTCCAAAAAAGATCTATTTCTGTCCTCAAAATGAGAAATATTCTCCCCAAGGTATCATTCTTGGTTCCAAATAGAAGACTTTTCCTCCATTAAATACGACTTCGGGTTCCCAAAATTACACATTTTCTCCCCCAAATTGCTCTTTTGATTCCCAAAATGAGGCGTTCTCCCTCAAATAATGCTTGTGATCCCAAGAATCAGGCGTTTTCTCCGCACAAGACTGATTTTATTACCAAAACAAAACATTTCTTACCCAAAACACACCTTTTTATTCCCAACAATAGACATTGTCTCCCCCAAATGCCAATTTGTATCCGTCCAATATGAAATTCTCCCCTTCAAATATGGCTTTGTGTAACAAAAGAAGACATTCGCTCCCGAAAATACTGCTTCTTATCCCCTAAGGAAGACTTTTCCTCCCCAAAACACCCCTTTTGATCCCCAAAATAAGATATACTCTCCCCAAAGTAGTGCTTTCGTTGCCTTTCCCAAAAATGAGACATCTGAAGATGAAAGGCAATATTCTGGGGAGAAAATGCCTTTTAGGGTAGATAAAGAGTGGCTCTTAAGAGAGAACCTGTTTGGTTTCTGGGATGAAGAGTGATATTCGGGGAGAAAATGTCTAATTGTTGGCAGACATTGATATGCAGGGGAGAAATGGTTGTATTTTGGAGAGAAAAAGAGTGTTTTGGGGAGAAAATGCATGAGTTTTGGGGATAAACTGCATCATTTTGGCGTGAAAGCATGGTATTGAGCTAAGAAGCGGCATTTTGTGGAGAAAATGGCTTCTTTTGAGGATAAAGGTGATCGTTCGGGGAGAAAATGTCTTCTTTGCAGCATAAAAAGACGCATTTGGGGAAGACAGCGTCTTTTATTGGACATAACATTTTATTCCAAAAATAACACATTTTCATCCCAGAATACCGCCTTTGATCCCCAAAAGAAGGCATTTTCTTCCCAGAATACCGCTTTTTAGACTGAAAACAAGTCATCCTCTCCAAAAAAGACATATTTCTTTCCAAAAAATGAGAAATATTCTCCCCAAGGTATCATTCTTGGTTCCAAATAGAAGACTTTTCCTCCATTAAATACGACTTCGGGTTCCCAAAATTACAAATTTTCTCCCCCAAATTACTCTTTTGATCCCCAAAATAAGATATACTCTCCCCAAAGTAGCGCTTTCATTGCCTTTCCCAAAAATTAGACATCTGAAGATGAAAGGCAGTATTCTGGGGAGAAAATGCCTTTTAGGGTAGATAAAGAGTGGCACTTAAGAGAGAACCTGTTTGGTTTCTGGGATGAAGAGTGATATTCGGGGAGAAAATGTCTAATTGTTGGCAGACATTGATATGCAGGGGAGAAATGGTTGTATTTTGGAGAGAAAAAGAGTGTTTTGGGGAGAAAATGCATGAGTTTTGGGGATAAACTGCATCATTTTGGCGTGAAAGCATGGTATTGAGCTAAGAAGCGGCATTTTGTGGAGAAAATGTCTTCTTTTGAGGATAAAGGTGATCTTTCAGGGAGAAAATGTCTTCTTTGCAGCATAAAAAGACGCATTTGGGGAAGACAGCGTCTTTTATTGGACATAACGTATTATTTCATAAAAACCACATTTCTTCCCAGAATACCACTTTTTAGACCGAAAACAAGTCATCCTCTCCATAAAAGGCCTATTTCTGTCCTCAAAATGAGAAATATTCTCCCCAAAATACCACTCTTGGTACAAAACAGAAGACTTTTCCTCCATTAAATACGACTTCGGGTTCCCAAAATTACACATTTTCTCCCCCAAATTGCTCTTTTGATCCCCAAAATAAGATATACTCTCCCCAAAGTAGCGCTTTCGTTGCCTTTCCCAAAAATGAGACATCTGAAGATGAAAGGCAGTATTCTGGGGAGAAAATGCCTTTTAGGGTAGATAAAGAGTGGCTCTTAAGAGAGAACCTGTTTGGTTTCTGGGATGAAGAGTGATATTCGGGGAGAAAATGTCTAATTGTTGGCAGACATTGATATGCAGGGGAGAAATGGTTGTATTTTGGAGAGAAAAAGAGTATTTTGGGGAGAAAATGCATGAGTTTTGGGGATAAACTGCATTATTTTGTCGTGAAAGCATGGTATTGAGCTAAGAAGCGACATTTTGTGGAGAAAATGGCTTCTTTTGAGGATAAAGGTGATCTTTCAGGGAGATAATGTCTTCTTTGCAGCATAAAAAGACGCATTTGGGGAAGACAGCGTCTTTTATTGGACATCACGTTTTATTCCAAAAGTATAACATTTACTTTCCCAGAATACCGCCTTTGATCCCCAAAATAAGGCATTTTCTTCCCAGAATACCGCTTCTTAGACCGAAAATAAGTCATCCTATCCAAAAAAGACCTATTTCTCTCCTGAAAATGAGAAATATTCTCCCCAAGGTATCATACTTGGTTCCAAATAGAAGAATTTTCCTCCATTAAATACAACTTCGGGTTCCCAAAATTACACATTTTCTCCCCCAAATTGCTCTTTTGATCCCCAAAATAAGATATACTCTCCCCAAAGTAGCGCTTTCGTTGCCTTTCCCAAAAATGAGACATCTGAAGATGAAAGGCAGTATTCTGGGGAGAAAATGCCTTTTAGGGTAGATAAAGAGTGGCTCTTAAGAGAGAACCTGTTTGGTTTCTGGGATGAAGAGTGATATTCGGGGAGAAAATGTCTAATTGTTGGCAGACATTGATATGCAGGGGAGAAATGGTTATATTTTGGAGAGAAAAAGAGTGTTTTGGTGAGAAAATGCATGAGTTTTGGGGATAAACTGCATTCTTTTGGAGTGAAAGCATGGTATTGAGCTAAGAAGCAGCATTTTGTGGAGAAAATGTCTTCTTTTGAGGATAAAGGTGATCTTTCGGGGAGAAAATGTCTTCTTTGCAGCATAAAAAGACGCATTTGGGGAAGACAGCGTCTTTTATTGGACATAACATCTTATTCCAAAAGTATAACATTTACTTTCCCAGAATACCGCCTTTGTTCCCCAAAAGAAGGCATTTTCTTCCCAGAATACCGCTTTTTAGACTGAAAACAAGTCATCGTCTCCAAAAAAGATCTATTTCTGTCCTCAAAATGAGAAATATTCTCCCCAAGGTATCATTCTTGGTTCCAAATAGAAGACTTTTCCTCCATTAAATACGACTTCGGGTTCCCAAAATTACACATTTTCTCCCCCAAATTGCTCTTTTGATTCCCAAAATGAGGCGTTCTCCCTCAAATAATGCTTGTGATCCCAAGAATCAGGCGTTTTCTCCGCACAAGACTGATTTTATTACCAAAACAAAACATTTCTTACCCAAAACACACCTTTTTATTCCCAACAATAGACATTGTCTCCCCCAAATGCCAATTTGTATCCCTCCAATATGAAATTCTCCCCTTCAAATATGGCTTTGTGTAACAAAAGAAGACATTCGCTCCCGAAAATACTGCTTCTTATCCCCTAAGGAAGACTTTTCCTCCCCAAAACACCCCTTTTGATCCCCAAAATAAGATATACTCTCCCCAAAGTAGTGCTTTCGTTGCCTTTCCCAAAAATGAGACATCTGAAGATGAAAGGCAGTATTCTGGGGAGAAAATGCCTTTTAGGGTAGATAAAGAGTGGCTCTTAAGAGAGAACCTGTTTGGTTTCTGGGATGAAGAGTGATATTCGGGGAGAAAATGTCTAATTGTTGGCAGACATTGATATGCAGGGGAGAAATGGTTGTATTTTGGAGAGAAAAAGAGTGTTTTGGGGAGAAAATGCATGAGTTTTGGGGATAAACTGCATCATTTTGGCGTGAAAGCATGGTATTGAGCTAAGAAGCGGCATTTTGTGGAGAAAATGGCTTCTTTTGAGGATAAAGGTGATCGTTCGGGGAGAAAATGTCTTCTTTGCAGCATAAAAAGACGCATTTGGGGAAGACAGCGTCTTTTATTGGACATAACATTTTATTCCAAAAATAACACATTTTCATCCCAGAATACCGCCTTTGATCCCCAAAAGAAGGCATTTTCTTCCCAGAATACCGCTTTTTAGACTGAAAACAAGTCATCCTCTCCAAAAAAGACATATTTCTTTCCAAAAAATGAGAAATATTCTCCCCAAGGTATCATTCTTGGTTCCAAATAGAAGACTTTTCCTCCATTAAATACGACTTCGGGTTCCCAAAATTACAAATTTTCTCTCCCAAATTACTCTTTTGATCCCCAAAATAAGATATACTCTCCCCAAAGTAGCGCTTTCATTGCCTTTCCCAAAAATTAGACATCTGAAGATGAAAGGCAGTATTCTGGGGAGAAAATGCCTTTTAGGGTAGATAAAGAGTGGCACTTAAGAGAGAACCTGTTTGGTTTCTGGGATGAAGAGTGATATTCGGGGAGAAAATGTCTAATTGTTGGCAGACATTGATATGCAGGGGAGAAATGGTTATATTTTGGAGAGAAAAAGAGTGTTTTGGGGAGAAAATGCACAAGTTTTGGGGATAAACTGCATTATTTTGGCGTGAAAGCATGGTATTGAGCTAATAAGCAGCATTTTGTGGAGAAAATGTCTTCTTTTGAGGATAAAGGTGATCTTTCGGGGAGAAAATGTCTTCTTTGCAGCATAAAAAGACGCATTTGGGGAAGACAGCGTCTTTTATTGGACTTAACATTTTATTCCAAAAATAACACATTTTCTTCCCAGAATACCGCCTTTGATCCCCAAAATAAGGCATTTTCTTCCCAGAATACCGCTTCTTAGACCGAAAATAAGTCATCCTCTCCAAAAAAGACCTATTTCAATCCTCAAAATGAGAAATATTCTCCCCAAAATACCACTCTTGGTACAAAACAGAAGACTTTTCCTCCATTAAATACGACTTCGGGTTCCCAAAATTACACGTTTTCTCCCCCAAATTGCTCTTTTGATCCCCAAAATAAGATATACTCTCCCCAAAGTAGCGCTTTCGTTGCCTTTCCCAAAAATGAGACATCTGAAGATGAAAGGCAGTATTCTGGGGAGAAAATGCCTTTTAGGGTAGATAAAGAGTGGCACTTAAGAGAGAACCTGTTTGGTTTCTGGGATGAAGAGTGATATTCGGGGAGAAAATGTCTAATTGTTGGCAGACATTGATATGCAGGGGAGAAATGGTTGTATTTTGGAGAGAAAAAGAGTATTTTGGGGAGAAAATGCATGAGTTTTGGGGATAAACTGCATTATTTTGGCGTGAAAGCATGGTATTGAGCTAATAAGCAGCATTTTGTGGAGAAAATGTCTTCTTTTGAGGATAAAGGTTATCTTTCGGGGAGAAAATATCTTCTTTGCAGCATAAAAAGACGCATTTGGGGAAGACAGCGTCTTTTATTGGACATCACGTTGTATTCCAAAAGTAACACATTTCCATACCAGAATACCGCCTTTGTTCCCCAAAATAAGGCATTTTCTTCCCAGAAGACCGCTTCTTAGACCGAAAATAAGTCATCCTCTCCAAAAAAGACCTATTTCTCTCCTGAAAATGAGAAATATTCTCCCCAAGGTATCATTCTTGGTTCCAAATAGAAGACTTTTCCTCCATTAAATACGACTTCGGGTTCACAAAATTACACATTTTCTCCCCCAAATTGCTCTTTTGATTCCCAAAATGAGGCGTTCTCCCTCAAATAATGCTTGTGATCCCAAGAATCAGGCGTTTTCTCCGCACAAGACTGATTTTATTACCAAAACAAAACATTTCTTACCCAAAACACATTTTTTGATTCCCAACAATAGACATTGTCTCCCCCAAATGCCAATTTGTATCCCTCCAATATGAAATTCTCCCCTTCAAATATGGCTTTGTGTAACAAAAGAAGACATTCGCTCCCGAAAATACTGCTTCTTATCCCCTAAGGAAGACTTTTCCTCCCCAAAACACCCCTTTTGATCCCCAAAATAAGATATACTCTCCCCAAAGTAGTGCTTTCGTTGCCTTTCCCAAAAATGAGACATCTGAAGATGAAAGGCAGTATTCTGGGGAGAAAATGCCTTTTAGGGTAGATAAAGAGTGGCTCTTAAGAGAGAACCTGTTTGGTTTCTGGGATGAAGAGTGATATTCGGGGAGAAAATGTCTAATTGTTGGCAGACATTGATATGCAGGGGAGAAATGGTTGTATTTTGGAGAGAAAAAGAGTGTTTTGGGGAGAAAATGCATGAGTTTTGGGGATAAACTGCATTATTTTGGCGTGAAAGCATGGTATTGAGCTAAGAAGCGACATTTTGTGGAGAAAATGTCTTCTTTTGAGGATAAAGGTGATCGTTCGGGGAGAAAATGTCTTCTTTGCAGCATAAAAAGACGCATTTGGGGAAGACAGCGTCTTTTATTGGACATAACATTTTATTCCAAAAATAACACATTTTCATCCCAGAATACCGCCTTTGATCCCCAAAAGAAGGCATTTTCTTCCCAGAATACCGCTTTTTAGACGGAAAACAAGTCATCCTCTCCAAAAAAGACCTATTTCTTTCCACAAAATGAGAAATATTCTCCCCAAGGCATCATTCTTGGTTCCAAATAGAAGACTTTTCCTCCATTAAATACGACTTCGGGTTCCCAAAATTACACATTTTCTCCCCTAAATTGCTCTTTTGATCCCCAAAATAAGATATACTCTCCCCAAAGTAGCGCTTTCATTGCCTTTCCCAAAAATGAGACATCTGAAGATGAAAGGCAGTATTCTGGGGAGAAAATGCCTTTTAGGGTAGATAAAGAGTGGCACTTAAGAGAGAACCTGTTTGGTTTCTGGGATGAAGAGTGATATTCGGGGAGAAAATGTCTAATTGTTGGCAGACATTGATATGCAGGGGAGAAATGGTTATATTTTGGAGAGAAAAAGAGTGTTTTGGTGAGAAAATGCATGAGTTTTGGGGATAAACTGCATTCTTTAGTAGTGAAAGCTTGGTATTGAGCTAATAAGCAGCATTTTGTGGAGAAAATGTCTTCTTTTGAGGATAAAGGTGATCTTTCAGGGAGAAAATGTCTTCTTTGCAGCATAAAAAGACGCATTTGGGGAAGACAGCGTCTTTTATTGGACATAACATCTTATTCCAAAAGTATAACATTTACTTTCCCAGAATACCGCCTTTGTTCCCCAAAATAAGGCATTTTCTTCCCAGAATACCGCTTTTTAGACTGAAATCAAGTCATCGTCTCCAAAAAAGATCTATTTCTGTCCTCAAAATGAGAAATATTCTCCCCAAGGTATCATTCTTGGTTCCAAATAGAAGACTTTTCCTCCATTAAATACGACTTCGGGTTCCCAAAATTACACATTTTCTCCCCCAAATTGCTCTTTTGATTCCCAAAATGAGGCGTTCTCCCTCAAATAATGCTTGTGATCCCAAGAATCAGGCGTTTTCTCCGCACAAGACTGATTTTATTACCAAAACAAAACATTTCTTACCCAAAACACACCTTTTTATTCCCAACAATAGACATTGTCTCCCCCAAATGCCAATTTGTATCCCTCCAATATGAAATTCTCCCCTTCAAATATGGCTTTGTGTAACAAAAGAAGACATTCGCTCCTGAAAATACTGCTTCTTATCCCCTAAGGAAGACTTTTCCTCCCCAAAACACCCCTTTTGATCCCCAAAATAAGATATACTCTCCCCAAAGTAGTGCTTTCGTTGACTTTCCCAAAAATGAGACATCTGAAGATGAAAGGCAGTATTCTGGGGAGAAAATGCCTTTTAGGGTAGATAAAGAGTGGCTCTTAAGAGAGAACCTGTTTGGTTTCTGGGATGAAGAGTGATATTCGGGGAGAAAATGTCTAATTGTTGGCAGACATTGATATGCAGGGGAGAAATGGTTGTATTTTGGAGAGAAAAAGAGTGTTTTGGGGAGAAAATGCATGAGTTTTGGGGATAAACTGCATCATTTTGGCGTGAAAGCATGGTATTGAGCTAAGAAGCGGCATTTTGTGGAGAAAATGTCTTCTTTTGAGGATAAAGGTGATCTTTCAGGGAGAAAATGTCTTCTTTGAAGCATAAAAAGACGCATTTGGGGAAGACAGCGTCTTTTATTGGACATAACGTATTATTTCATAAAAACCACATTTCTTCCCAGAATACCACTTTTTAGACCGAAAACAAGTCATCCTCTCCAAAAAAGACCTATTTCTGTCCTCAAAATGAGAAATATTCTCCCCAAAATACCACTCTTGGTACAAAACAGAAGACTTTTCCTCCATTAAATACGACTTCGGGTTCCCAAAATTACACATTTTCTCCCCCAAATTGCTCTTTTGATCCCCAAAATAAGATATACTCTCCCCAAAGTAGCGCTTTCGTTGCCTTTCCCAAAAATGAGACATCTGAAGATGAAAGGCAGTATTCTGGGGAGAAAATGCCTTTTAGGGTAGATAAAGAGTGGCTCTTAAGAGAGAACCTGTTTGGTTTCTGGGATGAAGAGTGATATTCGGGGAGAAAATGTCTAATTGTTGGCAGACATTGATATGCAGGGGAGAAATGGTTGTATTTTGGAGAGAAAAAGAGTGTTTTGGGGAGAAAATGCATGAGTTTTGGGGATAAACTGCATCATTTTGGCGTGAAAGCATGGTATTGAGCTAAGAAGCGGCATTTTGTGGAGAAAATGTCTTCTTTTGAGGATAAAGGTGATCTTTCAGGGAGAAAATGTCTTCTTTGCAGCATAAAAAGACGCATTTGGGGAAGACAGCGTCTTTTATTGGACATAACGTATTATTTCATAAAAACCACATTTCTTCCCAGAATACCACTTTTTAGACCGAAAACAAGTCATCCTCTCCATAAAAGGCCTATTTCTGTCCTCAAAATGAGAAATATTCTCCCCAAAATACCACTCTTGGTACAAAACAGAAGACTTTTCCTCCATTAAATACGACTTCGGGTTCCCAAAATTACACATTTTCTCCCCTAAATTGCTCTTTTGATCCCCAAAATAAGATATACTCTCCCCAAAGTAGCGCTTTTGTTGCCTTTCCCAAAAATGAGACATCTGAAGATGAAAGGCAGTATTCTGGGGAGAAAATGCCTTTTAGGGTAGATAAAGAGTGGCACTTAAGAGAGAACCTGTTTGGTTTCTGGGATGAAGAGTGATATTCGGGGAGAAAATGTCTAATTGTTGGCAGACATTGATATGCAGGGGAGAAATGGTTGTATTTTGGAGAGAAAAAGAGTGTTTTGGGGAGAAAATGCATGAGTTTTGGGGATAAACTGCATTATTTTGGCGTGAAAGCATGGTATTGAGCTAATAAGCAGCATTTTGTGGAGAAAATGTCTTCTTTTGAGGATAAAGGTTATCTTTCGGGGAGAAAATATCTTCTTTGCAGCATAAAAAGACGCATTTGGGGAAGACAGCGTCTTTTATTGGACATAACGTTTTATTCCAAAAGTAACACATTTTCTTCCCAGAATACCGCCTTTGATCCCCAAAATAAGGCATTTTCTTCCCAGAATACCGCTTCTTAGACCGAAAATAAGTCATCCTCTCCAAAAAAGACCTATTTCTCTCCTGAAAATGAGAAATATTCTCCCCAAGGTATCATACTTGGTTCCAAATAGAAGAATTTTCCTCCATTAAATACGACTTCGGGTTCCCAAAATTACACATTTTCTCCCCCAAATTGCTCTTTTGATCCCCAAAATAAGATATACTCTCCCCAAAGTAGCGCTTTTGTTGCCTTTCCCAAAAATGAGACATCTGAAGATGAAAGGCAGTATTCTGGGGAGAAAATGCCTTTTAGGGTAGATAAAGAGTGGCTCTTAAGAGAGAACCTGTTTGGTTTCTGGGATGAAGAGTGATATTCGGGGAGAAAATGTCTAATTGTTGGCAGACATTGATATGCAGGGGAGAAATGGTTATATTTTGGAGAGAAAAAGAGTGTTTTGATGAGAAAATGCATGAGTTTTGGGGATAAACTGCATTCTTTTGGAGTGAAAGCATGGTATTGAGCTAAGAAGCAGCATTTTGTGGAGAAAATGGCTTCTTTTGAGGATAAAGGTGATCTTTCCGGGAGAAAATATCTTCTTTGCAGCATAAAAAGACGCATTTGGGGAAGACAGCGTCTTTTATTGGACATCACGTTGTATTCCAAAAGTAACAAATTTTCTTCCCAGAATACCGCCTTGATCCCCAAAATAAGGCATTTTCTTCCCAGAATACCTCTTTTTAGACCGAAAACAAGTCATCCTCTCCAAAAAAGACCTATTTCTCTCCTGAAAATGAGAAATATTCTCCCCAAGGTATCATTCTTGGTTCCAAATCGAAGAATTTTCCTCCATTAAATACCACGTCGGGTCCCCAAAATTACACATTTTCTCCCCCAAATTGCTCTTTTGATTCCCAAAATGAGGCGTTCTCCCTTAAATAACGCTTGTGATCCCAAGAATCAGGCGTTCTCTCCGCACAAGACTGATTTTATTACCAAAACAAAACATTTCTTACCCAAAACACACCTTTTTAATCCCAACAATAGACATTGTCTCCCCCAAATGCCAATTTGTATCCCTCCAATATGAAATTCTCCCCTTCAAATATGGCTTTGTGTAACAAAAGAAGACATTCGCTCCCGAAAATACTGCTTCTTATCCCCTAAGGAAGACTTTTCCTCCCCAAAACACCCCTTTTGATCCCCAAAATAAGATATACTCTCCCCAAAGTAGTGCTTTCGTTGCCTTTCCCAAAAATGAGACATCTGAAGATGAAAGGCAGTATTCTGGGGAGAAAATGCCTTTTAGGGTAGATAAAGAGTGGCTCTTAAGAGAGAACCTGTTTGGTTTCTGGGATGAAGAGTGATATTCGGGGAGAAAATGTCTAATTGTTGGCAGACATTGATATGCAGGGGAGAAATGGTTGTATTTTGGAGAGAAAAAGAGTGTTTTGGGGAGAAAATGCATGAGTTTTGGGGATAAACTGCATTATTTTGGCGTGAAAGCATGGTATTGAGCTAAGAAGCGACATTTTGTGGAGAAAATGTCTTCTTTTGAGGATAAAGGTGATCGTTCGGGGAGAAAATGTCTTCTTTGCAGCATAAAAAGACGCATTTGGGGAAGACAGCGTCTTTTATTGGACATAACATTTTATTCCAAAAATAACACATTTTCATCCCAGAATACCGCCTTTGATCCCCAAAAGAAGGCATTTTCTTCCCAGAATACCGCTTTTTAGACGGAAAACAAGTCATCCTCTCCAAAAAAGACCTATTTCTTTCCAAAAAATGAGAAATATTCTCCCCAAGGCATCATTCTTGGTTCCAAATAGAAGACTTTTCCTCCATTAAATACGACTTCGGGTTCCCAAAATTACACATTTTCTCCCCCAAATTGCTCTTTTGATCCCCAAAATAAGATATACTCTCCCCAAAGTAGCGCTTTCATTGCCTTTCCCAAAAATGAGACATCTGAAGATGAAAGGCAGTATTCTGGGGAGAAAATGCCTTTTAGGGTAGATAAAGAGTGGCACTTAAGAGAGAACCTGTTTGGTTTCTGGGATGAAGAGTGATATTCGGGGAGAAAATGTCTAATTGTTGGCAGACATTGATATGCAGGGGAGAAATGGTTATATTTTGGAGAGAAAAAGAGTGTTTTGGTGAGAAAATGCATGAGTTTTGGGGATAAACTGCATTCTTTAGTAGTGAAAGCTTGGTATTGAGCCAATAAGCAGCATTTTGTGGAGAAAATGTCTTCTTTTGAGGATAAAGGTGATCTTTCCGGGAGAAAATGTCTTCTTTGCAGCATAAAAAGACGCATTTGGGGAAGACAGCGTCTTTTATTGGACATAACATCTTATTCCAAAAGTATAACATTTACTTTCCCAGAATACCGCCTTTGTTCCCCAAAATAAGGCATTTTCTTCCCAGAATACCGCTTTTTAGACTGAAAACAAGTCATCGTCTCCAAAAAAGATCTATTTCTGTCCTCAAAATGAGAAATATTCTCCCCAAGGTATCATTCTTGGTTCCAAATAGAAGACTTTTCCTCCATTAAATACGACTTCGGGTTCCCAAAATTACACATTTTCTCCCCCAAATTGCTCTTTTGATTCCCAAAATGAGGCGTTCTCCCTCAAATAATGCTTGTGATCCCAAGAATCAGGCGTTTTCTCCGCACAAGACTGATTTTATTACCAAAACAAAACATTTCTTACCCAAAACACACCTTTTTATTCCCAACAATAGACATTGTCTCCCCCAAATGCCAATTTGTATCCCTCCAATATGAAATTCTCCCCTTCAAATATGGCTTTGTGTAACAAAAGAAGACATTCGCTCCCGAAAATACTGCTTCTTATCCCCTAAGGAAGACTTTTCCTCCCCAAAACACCCCTTTTGATCCCCAAAATAAGATATACTCTCCCCAAAGTAGTGCTTTCGTTGCCTTTCCCAAAAATGAGACATCTGAAGATGAAAGGCAGTATTCTGGGGAGAAAATGCCTTTTAGGGTAGATAAAGAGTGGCTCTTAAGAGAGAACCTGTTTGGTTTCTGGGATGAAGAGTGATATTCGGGGAGAAAATGTCTAATTGTTGGCAGACATTGATATGCAGGGGAGAAATGGTTGTATTTTGGAGAGAAAAAGAGTGTTTTGGGGAGAAAATGCATGAGTTTTGGGGATAAACTGCATCATTTTGGCGTGAAAGCATGGTATTGAGCTAAGAAGCGGCATTTTGTGGAGAAAATGTCTTCTTTTGAGGATAAAGGTGATCGTTCGGGGAGAAAATGTCTTCTTTGCAGCATAAAAAGACGCATTTGGGGAAGACAGCGTCTTTTATTGGACATAACGTTTTATTCCAAAAGTATAACATTTACTTTCCCAGAATACCGCCTTTGATCCCCAAAATAAGGCATTTTCTTCCCAGAATACCGCTTCTTAGACCGAAAATAAGTCATCCTATCCAAAAAAGACCAATTTCTCTCCTGAAAATGAGAAATATTCTCCCCAAGGTATCATACTTGGTTCCAAATAGAAGAATTTTCCTCCATTAAATACGACTTCGGGTTCCCAAAATTACACGTTTTCTCCCCCAAATTGCTCTTTTGATCCCCAAAATAAGATATACTCTCCCCAAAGTAGCGCTTTCGTTGCCTTTCCCAAAAATGAGACATCTGAAGATGAAAGGCAGTATTCTGGGGAGAAAATGCCTTTTAGGGTAGATAAAGAGTGGCTCTTAAGAGAGAACCTGTTTGGTTTCTGGGATGAAGAGTGATATTCGGGGAGAAAATGTCTAATTGTTGGCAGACATTGATATGCAGGGGAGAAATGGTTGTATTTTGGAGAGAAAAAGAGTGTTTTGGTGAGAAAATGCATGAGTTTTGGGGATAAACTGCATTATTTTGGCGTGAAAGCATGGTATTGAGCTAAGAAGCAGCATTTTGTGGAGAAAATGGCTTCTTTTGAGGATAAAGGTGATCTTTCCGGGAGAAAATATCTTCTTTGCAGCATAAAAAGACGCATTTGGGGAAGACAGCGTCTTTTTTTGAACATAACGTTTTATTCCAAAAATAACACATTTCCATACCAGAATACCGCCTTTGATCCCCAAAATAAGGCATTTTCTTCCCAGAATACCGCTTCTTAGACCGAAAATAAGTCATCCTCTCCAAAAAAGACCTATTTCTGCCCTCAAAATGAGAAATATTCTCCCCAAGGTATCATACTTGGTTCCAAATAGAAGAATTTTCCTCCATTAAATACGACTTCGGGTTCCCAAAATTACACATTTTCTCCCCCAAATTGCTCTTTTGATCCCCAAAATAAGATATACTCTCCCCAAAGTGGCGCTTTCGTTGCCTTTCCCAAAAATGAGACATCTGAAGATGAAAGGCAGTATTCTGGGGAGAAAATGCCTTTTAGGGTAGATAGAGTGGCACTTAAGAGAGAACCTGTTTGGTTTCTGGGATGAAGAGTGATATTCGGGGAGAAAATGTCTAATTGTTGGCAGACATTGATATGCAGGGGAGAAATGGTTATATTTTGGAGAGAAAAAGAGTGTTTTGGTGAGAAAATGCATGAGTTTTGGGGATAAACTGCATTCTTTTGGAGTGAAAGCATGGTATTGAGCTAAGAAGCAGCATTTTGTGGAGAAAATGTCTTCTTTTGAGGATAAAGGTGATCTTTCAGGGAGAAAATATCTTCTTTGCAGCATAAAAAGACGCATTTGGGGAAGACAGCGTCTTTTATTGGACATCACGTTGTATTCCAAAAGTAACAAATTTTCTTCCCAGAATACCGCCTTGATCCCCAAAATAAGGCATTTTCTTCCCAGAATACCTCTTTTTAGACCGAAAACAAGTCATCCTCTCCAAAAAAGACCTATTTCTCTCCTGAAAATGAGAAATATTCTCCCCAAGGTATCATTCTTGGTTCCAAATAGAAGAATTTTCTTCCATTAAATACGACTTCGGGTTCCCAAAATTACACATTTTCTCCCCCAAATTGCTCCTTTGATTCCCAAATTGGGGCATTCTCCCTCAAATAATGCTTGTGATCCCAAGAATCAGGCGTTTTCTCCGCACAAGACTGATTTTATTACCAAAACAAAACATTTCTTACCCAAAACACACCTTTTTATTCCCAACAATAGACATTGTCTCCCCCAAATGCCAATTTGTATCCCTCCAATATGAAATTCTCCACTTCAAATATGGCTTTGTGTAACAAAAGAAGACATTCGCTCCCGAAAATACCGCTTCTTTTCGCCTAAGGAAGACTTTTCCTCCCCAAAACACCCCTTTTGATCCCCAAAATAAGATATACTCTCCCCAAAGTAGCGCTTTCGTTGCCTTTCCCAAAAATGAGACATCTGAAGATGAAAGGCAGTATTCTGGGGAGAAAATGCCTTTTAGGGTAGATAAAGAGTGGCACTTAAGAGAGAACCTGTTTGGTTTCTGGGATGAAGAGTGATATTCGGGGAGAAAATGTCTAATTGTTGGCAGACATTGATATGCAGGGGAGAAATGGTTGTATTTTGGAGAGAAAAAGAGTGTTTTGGTGAGAAAATGCATGAGTTTTGGGGATAAACTGCATTATTTTGGCGTGAAAGCATGGTATTGAGCTAAGAAGCAGCATTTTGTGGAGAAAATGTCTTCTTTTGAGGATAAAGGTGATCTTTCCGGGAGAAAATATCTTCTTTGCAGCATAAAAAGACGCATTTGGGGAAGACAGCGTCTTTTATTGGACATCACGTTTTATTCCAAAAATAACACATTTCCATACCAGAATACCGCCTTTGATCCCCAAAATAAGGCATTTTCTTCCCAGAATACCGCTTCTTAGACCGAAAATAAGTCATCCTCTCCAAAAAAGACCTATTTCTGCCCTCAAAATGAGAAATATTCTCCCCAAGGTATCATACTTGGTTCCAAATAGAAGAATTTTCCTCCATTAAATACGACTTCGGGTTCCCAAAATTACACATTTTCTCCCCCAAATTGCTCTTTTGATCCCCAAAATAAGATATACTCTCCCCAAAGTAGTGCTTTCGTTGCCTTTCCCAAAAATGAGACATCTGAAGATGAAAGGCAGTATTCTGGGGAGAAAATGCCTTTTAGGGTAGATAAAGAGTGGCACTTAAGAGAGAACCTGTTTGGTTTCTGGGATGAAGAGTGATATTCGGGGAGAAAATGTCTAATTGTTGGCAGACATTGATATGCAGGGGAGAAATGGTTATATTTTGGAGAGAAAAAGAGTGTTTTGGTGAGAAAATGCATGAGTTTTGGGGATAAACTGCATTCTTTTGGAGTGAAAGCATGGTATTGAGCTAAGAAGCAGCATTTTGTGGAGAAAATGTCTTCTTTTGAGGATAAAGGTGATCTTTCAGGGAGAAAATATCTTCTTTGCAGCATAAAAAGACGCATTTGGGGAAGACAGCGTCTTTTATTGGACATCACGTTGTATTCCAAAAGTAACAAATTTTCTTCCCAGAATACCGCCTTGATCCCCAAAATAAGGCATTTTCTTCCCAGAATACCTCTTTTTAGACCGAAAACAAGTCATCCTCTCCAAAAAAGACCTATTTCTCTCCTGAAAATGAGAAATATTCTCCCCAAGGTATCATTCTTGGTTCCAAATAGAAGAATTTTCTTCCATTAAATACGACTTCGGGTTCCCAAAATTACACATTTTCTCCCCCAAATTGCTCCTTTGATTCCCAAATTGGGGCATTCTCCCTCAAATAATGCTTGTGATCCCAAGAATCAGGCGTTTTCTCCGCACAAGACTGATTTTATTACCAAAACAAAACATTTCTTACCCAAAACACACCTTTTTATTCCCAACAATAGACATTGTCTCCCCCAAATGCCAATTTGTATCCCTCCAATATGAAATTCTCCACTTCAAATATGGCTTTGTGTAACAAAAGAAGACATTCGCTCCCGAAAATACCGCTTCTTTTCCCCTAAGGAAGACTTTTCCTCCCCAAAACACCCCTTTTGATCCCCAAAATAAGATATACTCTCCCCAAAGTAGCGCTTTCGTTGCCTTTCCCAAAAATGAGACATCTGAAGATGAAAGGCAGTATTCTGGGGAGAAAATGCCTTTTAGGGTAGATAAAGAGTGGCACTTAAGAGAGAACCTGTTTGGTTTCTGGGATGAAGAGTGATATTCGGGGAGAAAATGTCTAATTGTTGGCAGACATTGATATGCAGGGGAGAAATGGTTGTATTTTGGAGAGAAAAAGAGTGTTTTGGTGAGAAAATGCATGAGTTTTGGGGATAAACTGCATTATTTTGGCGTGAAAGCATGGTATTGAGCTAAGAAGCAGCATTTTGTGGAGAAAATGTCTTCTTTTGAGGATAAAGGTGATCTTTCCGGGAGAAAATATCTTCTTTGCAGCATAAAAAGACGCATTTGGGGAAGACAGCGTCTTTTATTGGACATCACGTTTTATTCCAAAAATAACACATTTCCATACCAGAATACCGCCTTTGATCCCCAAAATAAGGCATTTTCTTCCCAGAATACCGCTTCTTAGACCGAAAATAAGTCATCCTCTCCAAAAAAGACCTATTTCTGCCCTCAAAATGAGAAATATTCTCCCCAAGGTATCATACTTGGTTCCAAATAGAAGAATTTTCCTCCATTAAATACGACTTCGGGTTCCCAAAATTACACATTTTCTCCCCCAAATTGCTCTTTTGATCCCCAAAATAAGATATACTCTCCCCAAAGTAGTGCTTTCGTTGCCTTTCCCAAAAATGAGACATCTGAAGATGAAAGGCAGTATTCTGGGGAGAAAATGCCTTTTAGGGTAGATAAAGAGTGGCACTTAAGAGAGAACCTGTTTGGTTTCTGGGATGAAGAGTGATATTCGGGGAGAAAATGTCTAATTGTTGGCAGACATTGATATGCAGGGGAGAAATGGTTGTATTTTGGAGAGAAAAAGAGTGTTTTGGGGAGAAAATGCATGAGTTTTGGGGATAAACTGCATTATTTTGGCGTGAAAGCATGGTATTGAGCTAAGAAGCGGCATTTTGTGGAGAAAATGTCTTCTTTTGAGGATAAAGGTGATCTTTCAGGGAGAAAATGTCTTCTTTGAAGCATAAAAAGACGCATTTGGGGAAGACAGCGTCTTTTATTGGACATAACGTATTATTTCATAAAAACCACATTTCTTCCCAGAATACCACTTTTTAGACCGAAAACAAGTCATCCTCTTCAAAAAAGACCTATTTCTGTCCTCAAAATGAGAAATATTCTCCCCAAAATACCACTCTTGGTACAAAACAGAAGACTTTTCCTCCATTAAATACGACTTCGGGTTCCCAAAATTACACATTTTCTCCCCCAAATTGCTCTTTTGATCCCCAAAATAAGATATACTCTCCCCAAAGTAGCGCTTTCGTTGCCTTTCCCAAAAATGAGACATCTGAAGATGAAAGGCAGTATTCTGGGGAGAAAATGCCTTTTAGGGTAGATAAAGAGTGGCTCTTAAGAGAGAACCTGTTTGGTTTCTGGGATGAAGAGTGATATTCGGGGAGAAAATGTCTAATTGTTGGCAGACATTGATATGCAGGGGAGAAATGGTTGTATTTTGGAGAGAAAAAGAGTGTTTTGGGGAGAAAATGCATGAGTTTTGGGGATAAACTGCATCATTTTGGCGTGAAAGCATGGTATTGAGCTAAGAAGCGGCATTTTGTGGAGAAAATGTCTTCTTTTGAGGATAAAGGTGATCTTTCAGGGAGAAAATGTCTTCTTTGCAGCATAAAAAGACGCATTTGGGGAAGACAGCGTCTTTTATTGGACATAACGTATTATTTCATAAAAACCACATTTCTTCCCAGAATACCACTTTTTAGACCGAAAACAAGTCATCCTCTCCATAAAAGGCCTATTTCTGTCCTCAAAATGAGAAATATTCTCCCCAAAATACCACTCTTGGTACAAAACAGAAGACTTTTCCTCCATTAAATACGACTTCGGGTTCCCAAAATTACACATTTTCTCCCCTAAATTGCTCTTTTGATCCCCAAAATAAGATATACTCTCCCCAAAGTAGCGCTTTCGTTGCCTTTCCCAAAAATGAGACATCTGAAGATGAAAGGCAGTATTCTGGGGAGAAAATGCCTTTTAGGGTAGATAAAGAGTGGCACTTAAGAGAGAACCTGTTTGGTTTCTGGGATGAAGAGTGATATTCGGGGAGAAAATGTCTAATTGTTGGCAGACATTGATATGCAGGGGAGAAATGGTTGTATTTTGGAGAGAAAAAGAGTGTTTTGGGGAGAAAATGCATGAGTTTTGGGGATAAACTGCATTATTTTGGCGTGAAAGCATGGTATTGAGCTAATAAGCAGCATTTTGTGGAGAAAATGTCTTCTTTTGAGGATAAAGGTTATCTTTCGGGGAGAAAATATCTTCTTTGCAGCATAAAAAGACGCATTTGGGGAAGACAGCGTCTTTTATTGGACATAACGTCTTATTCCAAAAGTAACACATTTTCTTCCCAGAATACCGCCTTTGATCCCCAAAATAAGGCATTTTCTTCCCAGAATACCGCTTCTTAGACCGAAAATAAGTCATCCTCTCCAAAAAAGACCTATTTCTCTCCTGAAAATGAGAAATATTCTCCCCAAGGTATCATACTTGGTTCCAAATAGAAGAATTTTCCTCCATTAAATACGACTTCGGGTTCCCAAAATTACACATTTTCTCCCCCAAATTGCTCTTTTGATCCCCAAAATAAGATATACTCTCCCCAAAGTAGCGCTTTTGTTGCCTTTCCCAAAAATGAGACATCTGAAGATGAAAGGCAGTATTCTGGGGAGAAAATGCCTTTTAGGGTAGATAAAGAGTGGCTCTTAAGAGAGAACCTGTTTGGTTTCTGGGATGAAGAGTGATATTCGGGGAGAAAATGTCTAATTGTTGGCAGACATTGATATGCAGGGGAGAAATGGTTATATTTTGGAGAGAAAAAGAGTGTTTTGATGAGAAAATGCATGAGTTTTGGGGATAAACTGCATTCTTTTGGAGTGAAAGCATGGTATTGAGCTAAGAAGCAGCATTTTGTGGAGAAAATGTCTTCTTTTGAGGATAAAGGTGATGTTTCGGGGAGAAAATATCTTCTTTGCAGCATAAAAAGACGCATTTGGGGAAGACAGCGTCTTTTATTGGACATCACGTTGTATTCCAAAAGTAACAAATTTTCTTCCCAGAATACCGCCTTGATCCCCAAAATAAGGCATTTTCTTCCCAGAATACCTCTTTTTAGACCGAAAACAAGTCATCCTCTCCAAAAAAGACCTATTTCTCTCCTGAAAATGAGAAATATTCTCCCCAAGGTATCATTCTTGGTTCCAAATCGAAGAATTTTCCTCCATTAAATACCACGTCGGGTCCCCAAAATTACACATTTTCTCCCCCAAATTGCTCTTTGGATCCCCAAAATGAGGCGTTCTCCCTTAAATAACGCTTGTGATCCCAAGAATCAGGCGTTCTCTCCGCACAAGACTGATTTTATTACCAAAACAAAACATTTCTTACCCAAAACACACCTTTTTAATCCCAACAATAGACATTGTCTCCCCCAAATGCCAATTTGTATCCCTCCAATATGAAATTCTCCCCTTCAAATATGGCTTTGTGTAACAAAAGAAGACATTCGCTCCCGAAAATACTGCTTCTTATCCCCTAAGGAAGACTTTTCCTCCCCAAAACACCCCTTTTGATCCCCAAAATAAGATATACTCTCCCCAAAGTAGTGCTTTCGTTGCCTTTCCCAAAAATGAGACATCTGAAGATGAAAGGCAGTATTCTGGGGAGAAAATGCCTTTTAGGGTAGATAAAGAGTGGCTCTTAAGAGAGAACCTGTTTGGTTTCTGGGATGAAGAGTGATATTCGGGGAGAAAATGTCTAATTGTTGGCAGACATTGATATGCAGGGGAGAAATGGTTGTATTTTGGAGAGAAAAAGAGTGTTTTGGGGAGAAAATGCATGAGTTTTGGGGATAAACTGCATTATTTTGGCGTGAAAGCATGGTATTGAGCTAAGAAGCGACATTTTGTGGAGAAAATGTCTTCTTTTGAGGATAAAGGTGATCGTTCGGGGAGAAAATGTCTTCTTTGCAGCATAAAAAGACGCATTTGGGGAAGACAGCGTCTTTTATTGGACATAACATTTTATTCCAAAAATAACACATTTTCATCCCAGAATACCGCCTTTGATCCCCAAAAGAAGGCATTTTCTTCCCAGAATACCGCTTTTTAGACGGAAAACAAGTCATCCTCTCCAAAAAAGACCTATTTCTTTCCACAAAATGAGAAATATTCTCCCCAAGGCATCATTCTTGGTTCCAAATAGAAGACTTTTCCTCCATTAAATACGACTTCGGGTTCCCAAAATTACACATTTTCTCCCCCAAATTGCTCTTTTGATCCCCAAAATAAGATATACTCTCCCCAAAGTAGCGCTTTCATTGCCTTTCCCAAAAATGAGACATCTGAAGATGAAAGGCAGTATTCTGGGGAGAAAATGCCTTTTAGGGTAGATAAAGAGTGGCACTTAAGAGAGAACCTGTTTGGTTTCTGGGATGAAGAGTGATATTCGGGGAGAAAATGTCTAATTGTTGGCAGACATTGATATGCAGGGGAGAAATGGTTATATTTTGGAGAGAAAAAGAGTGTTTTGGTGAGAAAATGCATGAGTTTTGGGGATAAACTGCATTCTTTAGTAGTGAAAGCTTGGTATTGAGCCAATAAGCAGCATTTTGTGGAGAAAATGTCTTCTTTTGAGGATAAAGGTGATCTTTCCGGGAGAAAATGTCTTCTTTGCAGCATAAAAAGACGCATTTGGGGAAGACAGCGTCTTTTATTGGACATAACATCTTATTCCAAAAGTATAACATTTACTTTCCCAGAATACCGCCTTTGTTCCCCAAAATAAGGCATTTTCTTCCCAGAATACCGCTTTTTAGACTGAAAACAAGTCATCGTCTCCAAAAAAGATCTATTTCTGTCCTCAAAATGAGAAATATTCTCCCCAAGGTATCATTCTTGGTTCCAAATAGAAGACTTTTCCTCCATTAAATACGACTTCGGGTTCCCAAAATTACACATTTTCTCCCCCAAATTGCTCTTTTGATTCCCAAAATGAGGCGTTCTCCCTCAAATAATGCTTGTGATCCCAAGAATCAGGCGTTTTCTCCGCACAAGACTGATTTTATTACCAAAACAAAACATTTCTTACCCAAAACACACCTTTTTATTCCCAACAATAGACATTGTCTCCCCCAAATGCCAATTTGTATCCCTCCAATATGAAATTCTCCCCTTCAAATATGGCTTTGTGTAACAAAAGAAGACATTCGCTCCCGAAAATACTGCTTCTTATCCCCTAAGGAAGACTTTTCCTCCCCAAAACACCCCTTTTGATCCCCAAAATAAGATATACTCTCCCCAAAGTAGTGCTTTCGTTGCCTTTCCCAAAAATGAGACATCTGAAGATGAAAGGCAGTATTCTGGGGAGAAAATGCCTTTTAGGGTAGATAAAGAGTGGCTCTTAAGAGAGAACCTGTTTGGTTTCTGGGATGAAGAGTGATATTCGGGGAGAAAATGTCTAATTGTTGGCAGACATTGATATGCAGGGGAGAAATGGTTGTATTTTGGAGAGAAAAAGAGTGTTTTGGTGAGAAAATGCATGAGTTTTGGGGATAAACTGCATCATTTTGGCGTGAAAGCATGGTATTGAGCTAAGAAGCGGCATTTTGTGGAGAAAATGTCTTCTTTTGAGGATAAAGGTGATCTTTCAGGGAGATAATGTCTTCTTTGCAGCATAAAAAGACGCATTTGGGGAAGACAGCGTCTTTTATTGGACATAACGTTTTATTCCAAAAGTATAACATTTACTTTCCCAGAATACCGCCTTTGATCCCCAAAATAAGGCATTTTCTTCCCAGAATACCGCTTCTTAGACCGAAAATAAGTCATCCTATCCAAAAAAGACCAATTTCTCTCCTGAAAATGAGAAATATTCTCCCCAAGGTATCATACTTGGTTCCAAATAGAAGAATTTTCCTCCATTAAATACGACTTCGGGTTCCCAAAATTACACGTTTTCTCCCCCAAATTGCTCTTTTGATCCCCAAAATAAGATATACTCTCCCCAAAGTAGCGCTTTCGTTGCCTTTCCCAAAAATGAGACATCTGAAGATGAAAGGCAGTATTCTGGGGAGAAAATGCCTTTTAGGGTAGATAAAGAGTGGCTCTTAAGAGAGAACCTGTTTGGTTTCTGGGATGAAGAGTGATATTCGGGGAGAAAATGTCTAATTGTTGGCAGACATTGATATGCAGGGGAGAAATGGTTGTATTTTGGAGAGAAAAAGAGTGTTTTGGTGAGAAAATGCATGAGTTTTGGGGATAAACTGCATTATTTTGGCGTGAAAGCATGGTATTGAGCTAAGAAGCAGCATTTTGTGGAGAAAATGGCTTCTTTTGAGGATAAAGGTGATCTTTCCGGGAGAAAATATCTTCTTTGCAGCATAAAAAGACGCATTTGGGGAAGACAGCGTCTTTTTTTGAACATAACGTTTTATTCCAAAAATAACACATTTCCATACCAGAATACCGCCTTTGATCCCCAAAATAAGGCATTTTCTTCCCAGAATACCGCTTCTTAGACCGAAAATAAGTCATCCTCTCCAAAAAAGACCTATTTCTGCCCTCAAAATGAGAAATATTCTCCCCAAGGTATCATACTTGGTTCCAAATAGAAGAATTTTCCTCCATTAAATACGACTTCGGGTTCCCAAAATTACACATTTTCTCCCCCAAATTGCTCTTTTGATCCCCAAAATAAGATATACTCTCCCCAAAGTGGCGCTTTCGTTGCCTTTCCCAAAAATGAGACATCTGAAGATGAAAGGCAGTATTCTGGGGAGAAAATGCCTTTTAGGGTAGATAAAGAGTGGCACTTAAGAGAGAACCTGTTTGGTTTCTGGGATGAAGAGTGATATTCGGGGAGAAAATGTCTAATTGTTGGCAGACATTGATATGCAGGGGAGAAATGGTTATATTTTGGAGAGAAAAAGAGTGTTTTGGTGAGAAAATGCATGAGTTTTGGGGATAAACTGCATTCTTTTGGAGTGAAAGCATGGTATTGAGCTAAGAAGCAGCATTTTGTGGAGAAAATGTCTTCTTTTGAGGATAAAGGTGATCTTTCAGGGAGAAAATATCTTCTTTGCAGCATAAAAAGACGCATTTGGGGAAGACAGCGTCTTTTATTGGACATCACGTTGTATTCCAAAAGTAACAAATTTTCTTCCCAGAATACCGCCTTGATCCCCAAAATAAGGCATTTTCTTCCCAGAATACCTCTTTTTAGACCGAAAACAAGTCATCCTCTCCAAAAAAGACCTATTTCTCTCCTGAAAATGAGAAATATTCTCCCCAAGGTATCATTCTTGGTTCCAAATAGAAGAATTTTCTTCCATTAAATACGACTTCGGGTTCCCAAAATTACACATTTTCTCCCCCAAATTGCTCCTTTGATTCCCAAATTGGGGCATTCTCCCTCAAATAATGCTTGTGATCCCAAGAATCAGGCGTTTTCTCCGCACAAGACTGATTTTATTACCAAAACAAAACATTTCTTACCCAAAACACACCTTTTTATTCCCAACAATAGACATTGTCTCCCCCAAATGCCAATTTGTATCCCTCCAATATGAAATTCTCCACTTCAAATATGGCTTTGTGTAACAAAAGAAGACATTCGCTCCCGAAAATACCGCTTCTTTTCGCCTAAGGAAGACTTTTCCTCCCCAAAACACCCCTTTTGATCCCCAAAATAAGATATACTCTCCCCAAAGTAGCGCTTTCGTTGCCTTTCCCAAAAATGAGACATCTGAAGATGAAAGGCAGTATTCTGGGGAGAAAATGCCTTTTAGGGTAGATAAAGAGTGGCACTTAAGAGAGAACCTGTTTGGTTTCTGGGATGAAGAGTGATATTCGGGGAGAAAATGTCTAATTGTTGGCAGACATTGATATGCAGGGGAGAAATGGTTGTATTTTGGAGAGAAAAAGAGTGTTTTGGTGAGAAAATGCATGAGTTTTGGGGATAAACTGCATTATTTTGGCGTGAAAGCATGGTATTGAGCTAAGAAGCAGCATTTTGTGGAGAAAATGGCTTCTTTTGAGGATAAAGGTGATCTTTCCGGGAGAAAATATCTTCTTTGCAGCATAAAAAGACGCATTTGGGGAAGACAGCGTCTTTTTTTGAACATAACGTTTTATTCCAAAAATAACACATTTCCATACCAGAATACCGCCTTTGATCCCCAAAATAAGGCATTTTCTTCCCAGAATACCGCTTCTTAGACCGAAAATAAGTCATCCTCTCCAAAAAAGACCTATTTCTGCCCTCAAAATGAGAAATATTCTCCCCAAGGTATCATACTTGGTTCCAAATAGAAGAATTTTCCTCCATTAAATACGACTTCGGGTTCCCAAAATTACACATTTTCTCCCCCAAATTGCTCTTTTGATCCCCAAAATAAGATATACTCTCCCCAAAGTGGCGCTTTCGTTGCCTTTCCCAAAAATGAGACATCTGAAGATGAAAGGCAGTATTCTGGGGAGAAAATGCCTTTTAGGGTAGATAAAGAGTGGCACTTAAGAGAGAACCTGTTTGGTTTCTGGGATGAAGAGTGATATTCGGGGAGAAAATGTCTAATTGTTGGCAGACATTGATATGCAGGGGAGAAATGGTTATATTTTGGAGAGAAAAAGAGTGTTTTGGTGAGAAAATGCATGAGTTTTGGGGATAAACTGCATTCTTTTGGAGTGAAAGCATGGTATTGAGCTAAGAAGCAGCATTTTGTGGAGAAAATGTCTTCTTTTGAGGATAAAGGTGATCTTTCAGGGAGAAAATATCTTCTTTGCAGCATAAAAAGACGCATTTGGGGAAGACAGCGTCTTTTATTGGACATCACGTTGTATTCCAAAAGTAACAAATTTTCTTCCCAGAATACCGCCTTGATCCCCAAAATAAGGCATTTTCTTCCCAGAATACCTCTTTTTAGACCGAAAACAAGTCATCCTCTCCAAAAAAGACCTATTTCTCTCCTGAAAATGAGAAATATTCTCCCCAAGCTATCATTCTTGGTTCCAAATAGAAGAATTTTCCTCCATTAAATACGACTTCGGGTTCCCAAAATTACACATTTTCTCCCCCAAATTGCTCCTTTGATTCCCAAATTGGGGCATTCTCCCTCAAATAATGCTTGTGATCCCAAGAATCAGGCGTTTTCTCCGCACAAGACTGATTTTATTACCAAAACAAAACATTTCTTACCCAAAACACACCTTTTTATTCCCAACAATAGACATTGTCTCCCCCAAATGCCAATTTGTATCCCTCCAATATGAAATTCTCCACTTCAAATATGGCTTTGTGTAACAAAAGAAGACATTCGCTCCCGAAAATACCGCTTCTTTTCCCCTAAGGAAGACTTTTCCTCCCCAAAACACCCCTTTTGATCCCCAAAATAAGATATACTCTCCCCAAAGTAGCGCTTTCGTTGCCTTTCCCAAAAATGAGACATCTGAAGATGAAAGGCAGTATTCTGGGGAGAAAATGCCTTTTAGGGTAGATAAAGAGTGGCACTTAAGAGAGAACCTGTTTGGTTTCTGGGATGAAGAGTGATATTCGGGGAGAAAATGTCTAATTGTTGGCAGACATTGATATGCAGGGGAGAAATGGTTGTATTTTGGAGAGAAAAAGAGTGTTTTGGTGAGAAAATGCATGAGTTTTGGGGATAAACTGCATTATTTTGGCGTGAAAGCATGGTATTGAGCTAAGAAGCAGCATTTTGTGGAGAAAATGTCTTCTTTTGAGGATAAAGGTGATCTTTCCGGGAGAAAATATCTTCTTCGCAGCATAAAAAGACGCATTTGGGGAAGACAGCGTCTTTTATTGGACATCACGTTTTATTCCAAAAATAACACATTTCCATACCAGAATACCGCCTTTGATCCCCAAAATAAGGCATTTTCTTCCCAGAATACCGCTTCTTAGACCGAAAATAAGTCATCCTCTCCAAAAAAGACCTATTTCTGCCCTCAAAATGAGAAATATTCTCCCCAAGGTATCATACTTGGTTCCAAATAGAAGAATTTTCCTCCATTAAATACGACTTCGGGTTCCCAAAATTACACATTTTCTCCCCCAAATTGCTCTTTTGATCCCCAAAATAAGATATACTCTCCCCAAAGTAGTGCTTTCGTTGCCTTTCCCAAAAATGAGACATCTGAAGATGAAAGGCAGTATTCTGGGGAGAAAATGCCTTTTAGGGTAGATAAAGAGTGGCACTTAAGAGAGAACCTGTTTGGTTTCTGGGATGAAGAGTGATATTCGGGGAGAAAATGTCTAATTGTTGGCAGACATTGATATGCAGGGGAGAAATGGTTATATTTTGGAGAGAAAAAGAGTGTTTTGGTGAGAAAATGCATGAGTTTTGGGGATAAACTGCATTATTTTGGCGTGAAAGCATGGTATTGAGCTAAGAAGCAGCATTTTGTGGAGAAAATGTCTTCTTTTGAGGATAAAGGTGATCTTTCAGGGAGAAAATATCTTCTTTGCAGCATAAAAAGACGCATTTGGGGAAGACAGCGTCTTTTATTGGACATCACGTTGTATTCCAAAAGTAACAAATTTTCTTCCCAGAATACCGCCTTGATCCCTAAAATAAGGCATTTTCTTCCCAGAATACCTCTTTTTAGACCGAAAACAAGTCATCCTCTCCAAAAAAGACCTATTTCTCTCCTGAAAATGAGAAATATTCTCCCCAAGCTATCATTCTTGGTTCCAAATAGAAGAATTTTCCTCCATTAAATACGACTTCGGGTTCCCAAAATTACACATTTTCTCCCCCAAATTGCTCCTTTGATTCCCAAAATGGGGCATTCTCCCTCAAATAATGCTTGTGATCCCAAGAATCAGGCGTTTTCTCCGCACAAGACTGATTTTATTACCAAAACAAAACATTTCTTACCCAAAACACACCTTTTTATTCCCAACAATAGACATTGTCTCCCCCAAATGCCAATTTGTATCCCTCCAATATGAAATTCTCCCCTTCAAATATGGCTTTGTGTAACAAAAGAAGACATTCGCTCCCGAAAATACCGCTTCTTTTCCCCTAAGGAAGACTTTTCCTCCCCAAAACACCCCTTTTGATCCCCAAAATAAGATATACTCTCCCCAAAGTAGCGCTTTCGTTGCCTTTCCCAAAAATGAGACATCTGAAGATGAAAGGCAGTATTCTGGGCTGGAAATGCCTTTTAGGGTAGAAAAAGAGTGGCTCTTAAAAGAGAACCTGTTTGGTTTCTGGGATGAAGAGTGATATTCGGGGAGAAAATGTCTAATTGTTGGCAGACATTGATATGCAGGGGAGAAATGGTTGTATTTTGGAGAGAAAAAGAGTGTTTTGGTGAGAAAATGCATGAGTTTTGGGGATAAACTGCATTCTTTTGGCGTGAAAGCATGGTATTGAGCTAAGAAGCGGCATTTTGTGGAGAAAATGTTTTCTTTTGAGGATAAAGGTTATCTTTCGGGGAGAAAATGTCTTCTTTGCAGCATAAATAGACGCATTTGGGGAAGACAGCGTCTTTTATTGGACATCACGTTTTATTCCAAAAATAACACATTTCCATACCAGAATACCGCCTTTGATCCCCAAAAGAAGGCATTTTCTTCCCAGAAGACCGCTTCTTAGACCGAAAATAAGTCATTCTCTCCAAAAAAGACCTATTTCTGCCCTCAAAATGAGAAATATTCTCCCCAAGGTATCATTCTTGGTTCCAAATAGAAGACTTTTCCTCCATTAAATACGACTTCGGGTTCCCAAAATTACACATTTTCTCCCCCAAATTGCTCTTTTGATCCCCAAAATAAGATATACTCTCCCCAAAGTAGCGCTTTCGTTGCCTTTCCCAAAAATGAGACATCTGAAGATGAAAGGCAGTATTCTGGGGAGAAAATGCCTTTTAGGGTAGATAAAGAGTGGCACTTAAGAGAGAACCTGTTTGGTTTCTGGGATGAAGAGTGATATTCGGGGAGAAAATGTCTAATTGTTGGCAGACATTGATATGCAGGGGAGAAATGGTTGTATTTTGGAGAGAAAAAGAGTGTTTTGGGGAGAAAATGCATGAGTTTTGGGGATAAACTGCATTATTTTGGCGTGAAAGCATGGTATTGAGCTAAGAAGCGGCATTTTGTGGAGAAAATGTCTTCTTTTGAGGATAAAGGTGATCTTTCAGGGAGAAAATGTCTTCTTTGCAGCATAAAAAGACGCATTTTGGGAAGACAGCGTCTTTTATTGGACATAACGTTTTATTCCATAAAAACCACATTTTCATCCCAGAATACGGCCTTTGATCCCCAAAATAAGGCATTTTCTTCCCAGAATACCGCTTTTTAGACCGAAAACAAGTCATCCTCTCCAAAAAAGACCTATTTCTGTCCTCAAAATGAGAAATATTCTCCCCAAAATACCACTCTTGGTACAAAACAGAAGACTTTTCCTCCATTAAATACGAGTTCGGGTTCCCAAAATTACACATTTTCTCCCCCAAATTGCTCTTTTGATCCCCAAAATAAGATATACTCTCCCCAAAGTAGCGCTTTCGTTGCCTTTCCCAAAAATGAGACATCTGAAGATGAAAGGCAGTATTCTGGGGAGAAAATGCCTTTTAGGGTAGATAAAGAGTGGCACTTAAGAGAGAAGCTGTTTGGTTTCTGGGATGAAGAGTGATATTCGGGGAGAAAACGTCTAATTGTTGGCAGACATTGATATGCAGGGGAGAAATGGTTATATTTTGAAGAGAAAAAGAGTGTTTTGGTGAGAAAATGCATGAGTTTTGGGGATAAACTGCATTCTTTTGGAGTGAAAGCATGGTATTGAGCTAATAAGCAGCATTTTGTGGAGAAAATGTCTTCTTTTGAGGATAAAAGTGATCTTTCAGGGAGAAAATATCTTCTTTGCAGCATAAAAAGACGCATTTGGGGAAGACAGCGTCTTTTATTGGACATCACGTTGTATTCCAAAAGTAACAAATTTTCTTCCCAGAATACCGCCTTGATCCCCAAAATAACGCATTTTCTTCCCTGAGTACCTCTTTTTAGACCGAAAACAAGTCATCCTCTCCAAAAAAGACCTATTTCTGTCCTGAAAATGAGAAATATTCTCCCCAAGGAATCACTCTAGGTTCCAAATAGAAGACTTTTCCTCCATTAAATACGACTTCGGGTTCCCAAAATTACACATTTTCTCCCCCAAATTGCTCCTTTGATTCCCAAAATGGGGCGTTCTCCCTCAAATAATGCTTGTGATCCCAAGAATCAGGCGTTTTCTCCGCACAAGACTGATTTTATTACCAAAACAAAACATTTCTTACCCAAAACACACCTTTTTATTCCCAACAATAGACATTGTCACCCCCAAATGCCAATTTGTATCCCTCCAATATGAAATTCTCCCCTTCAAATATGGCTTTGTGTAACAAAAGAAGACATTCGCTCCTGAAAATACCGCTTCTTATCCCCTAAGGAAGACTTTTCCTCCCCAAAACACCCCTTTTGATCCCCAAAATAAGATATACTCTCCCCAAAGTAGCGCTTTCGTTGCCTTTCCCAAAAATGAGACATCTGAAGATGAAAGGCAGTATTCTGGGGAGAAAATGCCTTTTAGGGTAGATAAAGAGTGGCTCTTAAGAGAGAACCTGTTTGGTTTCTGGGATGAAGAGTGATATTCGGGGAGAAAATGTCTAATTGTTGGCAGACATTGATATGCAGGGGAGAAATGGTTGTATTTTGGAGAGAAAAAGAGTGTTTTGGGGAGAAAATGCATGAGTTTTGGGGATAAACTGCATTACTTTGGCGTGAAAGCATGGTATTGAGCTAAGAAGCGGCATTTTGTGGAGAAAATGTCTTCTTTTGAGGATAAAGGTGATCTTTCAGGGAGAAAATATCTTCTTTGCAGCATAAAAAGACGCATTTGGGGAAGACAGCGTCTTTTATTGGACATAACGTTTTATTCCATAAAAACCACATTTTCATCCCAGAATACGGCCTTTGATCCCCAAAATAAGGCATTTTCTTCCCAGAATACCGCTTTTTAGACCGAAAACAAGTCATCCTCTCCAAAAAAGACCTATTTCTGTCCTCAAAATGAGAAATATTCTCCCCAAAATACCACTCTTGGTACAAAACAGAAGACTTTTCCTCCATTAAATACGACTTCGGGTTCCCAAAATTACACATTTTCTCCCCCAAATTGCTCTTTTGATCCCCAAAATAAGATATACTCTCCCCAAAGTAGCGCTTTCGTTGCCTTTCCCAAAAATGAGACATCTGAAGATGAAAGGCAGTATTCTGGGGAGAAAATGCCTTTTAGGGTAGATAAAGAGTGGCACTTAAGAGAGAAGCTGTTTGGTTTCTGGGATGAAGAGTGATATTCGGGGAGAAAATGTCTAATTGTTGGCAGACATTGATATGCAGGGGAGAAATGGTTATATTTTGGAGAGAAAAAGAGTGTTTTGGTGAGAAAATGCATGAGTTTTGGGGATAAACTGCATTCTTTTGGAGTGAAAGCATGGTATTGAGCTAAGAAGCAGCATTTTGTGGAGAAAATGTCTTCTTTTGAGGATAAAGTTGATCTTTCGGGGAGAAAATATCTTCTTTGCAGCATAAAAAGACGCATTTGGGGAAGACAGCGTCTTTTATTGGACATCACGTTTTATTCCAAAAGTAACAAATTTTCTTCCCAGAATACCGCCTTGATCCCCAAAATAAGGCATTTTCTTCCCAGAGTACCTCTTTTTAGACCGAAAACAAGTCATCGTCTCCAAAAAAGACCTATTTCTCTCCTGAAAATGAGAAATACTCTCCCCAAGGAATCATTCTTGGTTCGAAATAGAAGAATTTTCCTCCATTAAATACGACTTCGGGTTCCCAAAATTACACATTTTCTCCCCCAAATTGCTCTTTTGATCCCCAAAATGAGGCGTTCTCCCTCAAATAATGCTTGTGATCCCAAGAATCAGGCGTTTTCTCCGCACAAGACTGATTTTATTACCAAAACAAAACATTTCTTACCCAAAACACACCTTTTGATTCCCAACAATAGACATTGTCTCCCCCAAATGCCAATTTGTATCCGTCCAATATGAAATTCTCCCCTTCAAATATGGCTTTGTGTAACAAAAGAAGACATTCGCTCCCGAAAATACTGCTTCTTATCCCCTAAGGAAGACTTTTCCTCCCCAAAACACCCCTTTTGATCCCCAAAATCATATACACTCTCCCCAAAGTAGCGCTTTCGTTGCCTTTCCCAAAAATGAGACATCTGAAGATGAAAGGCAGTATTCTGGGGAGAAAATGCCTTTTAGGGTAGATAAAGAGTGGCACTTAAGAGAGAACCTGTTTGGTTTCTGGGATGAAGAGTGATATTCGGGGAGAAACCGTCTAATTGTTGGCAGACATTGATATGCAGGGGAGAAATGGTTATATTTTGAAGAGAAAAAGAGTGTTTTGGGGAGAAAATGCATGAGTTTTGGGGATAAACTGCATTCTTTTGGCGTGAAAGCATGGTATTGAGCTAATAAGCAGCATTTTGTGGAGAAAATGTCTTCTTTTGAGGATAAAAGTGATCTTTCAGGGAGAAAATATCTTCTTTGCAGCATAAAAAGACGCATTTGGGGAAGACAGCGTCTTTTATTGGACATCACGTTGTATTCCAAAAGTAACAAATTTTCTTCCCAGAATACCGCCTTGATCCCCAAAATAAGGCATTTTCTTCCCAGAGTACCTCTTTTTAGACCGAAAACAAGTCATCCTCTCCAAAAAAGACCTATTTCTCTCCTGAAAATGAGAAATATTCTCCCCAAGGTATCATTCTTGGTTCCAAATAGAAGACTTTTCCTCCATTAAATACGACTTCGGGTTCCCAAAATTACACATTTTCTCCCCCAAATTGCTCCTTTGATTCCCAAAATGAGGCGTTCTCCCTCAAATAATGCTTGTGATCCCAAGAATCAGGCGTTTTCTCCGCACAGGACTGATTTTATTACCAAAACAAAACATTTCTTACCCAAAACACACCTTTTTATTCCCAACAATAGACATTATCTCCCCCAAATGCCAATTTGTATCCCTCCAATATGAAATTCTCCCCTTCAAATATGGCTTTGTGTAACAAAAGAAGACAGTCGCTCCCGAAAATACTGCTTCTTATCCCCTAAGGAAGACTTTTCCTCCCCAAAACACCCCTTTTGATCCCCAAAATAAGATATACTCTCCCCAAAGTAGCGCTTTCGTTGCCTTTCCCAAAAATGAGACATCTGAAGATGAAAGGCAGTATTCTGGGGAGATTATGCCTTTTAGGGTAGATAAAGAGTGGCACTTAAGAGAGAACCTTTTTGGTTTCTGGGATGAAGAGTGATATTCGGGGAGAAAATGTCTAATTGTTTGCAGACATTGATATGCAGGGGAGAAATGGTTATATTTTGAAGAGAAAAAGAGTGTTTTGGGGAGAAAATGCATGAGTTTTGGGGATAAACTGCATTCTTTTGGAGTGAAAGCATGGTATTGAGCTAATAAGCAGCATTTTGTGGAGAAAATGTCTTCTTTTGAGGATAAAGGTGATCTTTCAGGGAGAAAATATCTTCTTTGCAGCATAAAAAGACGCATTTGGGGAAGACAGCGTCTTTTATTGGACATCACGTTGTATTCCAAAAGTAACAAATTTTCTTCCCAGAATACCGCCTTGATCCCCAAAATAAGGCATTTTCTTCCCAGAGTACCTCTTTTTAGACTGAAAACAAGTCATCCTCTCCAAAAAAGACCTATTTCTCTCCTGAAAATGAGAAATATTCTCCCCAAGGTATCATTCTTGGTTCCAAATAGAAGAATTTTCCTCCATTAAATACCACGTCGGGTCCCCAAAATTACACATTTTCTCCCCCAAATTGCTCCTTTGATTCCCAAAATGAGGCGTTCTCCCTCAAATAATGCTTGTGATCCCAAGAATCAGGCGTTTTCTCCGCACAAGACTGATTTTATTACCAAAACAAAACATTTCTTACCCAAAACACACCTTTTAATTCCCAACATTAGACATTGTCTCCCCCAAATGCCAATTTGTATCCCTCCAATATGAAATTCTCCCCTTCAAATATGGCTTTGTGTAACAAAAGAAGACATTCGCTCCCGAAAATACTGCTTCTTATCCCCTAAGGAAGACTTTTCCTCCCCAAAACACCCCTTTTGATCCCCAAAACAAGATATACTCTCCCCAAAGTAGCGCTTTCGTTGCCTTTCCCAAAAATGAGACATCTGAAGATGAAAGGCAGTATTCTGGGGAGAAAATGCCTTTTAGGGTAGATAAAGAGTGGCACTTAAGAGAGAACCTGTTTGGTTTCTGGGATGAAGAGTGATATTCGGGGAGAAAATGTCTAATTGTTGGCAGACATTGATATGCAGGGGAGAAATGGTTATATTTTGAATAGAAAAAGAGTGTTTTGGTAAGAAAATGCATGAGTTTTGGGGATAAACTGCATTATTTTGGCGTGAAAGCATGGTATTGAGCTAAGAAGCGGCATTTTGTGGAGAAAATGTCTTCTTTTGAGGATAAAAGTGATCTTTCAGGGAGAAAATATCTTCTTTGCAGCATAAAAAGACGCATTTGGGGAAGACAGCGTCTTTTATTGGACATCACGTTTTATTCCATAAAAACCACTTTTCATCCGAGAATACGGCCTTTGATCCCCAAAATAAGGCATTTTCTTCCCAGAAGACCGCTTTTTAGACTGAAAACAAGTCATCCTCTCCAAAAAAGACCTATTTCTGCCCTCAAAATGAGAAATATTCTCCCCAAAATATCACTCTTGGCTCCAAATAGAAGACTTTTCCTCCATTAAATACAACATCGGGCTCCCAAAATTACACATTTTCTCCCCCAAATTGCTCTTTTGATCCCCAAAATAAGATATACTCTCCCCAAAGTAGCGCTTTCGTTGCCTTTCCCAAAAATGAGACATCTGAAGATGAAAGGCAGTATTCTGGGGAGAAAAAGCCTTTTTGGGTAGATAAAGAGTGGCACTTAAGAGAGAAGCTGTTTGGTTTCTGGGATGAAGAGTGATATTCGGGGAGAAAATGTCTAATTGTTTGCAGACATTGATATGCAGGGGAGAAATGGTTGTATTTTGGAGAGAAAAAGAGTGTTTTGGGGAGAAAATGCATGAGTTTTGGGGATAAACTGCGTTCTTTAGTAGTGAAAGCATGGTATTGAGGTAAGAAGCAGCATTTTGTGGAGAAAATGTCTTCTTTTGAGGATAAAGGTGATCTTTCAGGGAGAAAATGTCTTCTTTGCAGCATAAAAGGACGCATTTGGGGAAGACAGCGTCTTTTATTGGACATAACGTTTTATTCCATAAAAACCACATTTTCATCCCAGAATACGGCCTTTGATCCCAAAAATAAGGCATTTTCTTCCTAGAATACCGCTTCTTAGACCGAAAATAAGTCATCCTCTCCAAAAAAGACCTATTTCTCTCCTGAAAATGAGAAATATTCTCCCCAAGGTATCATACTTGGTTCCAAATAGAAGAATTTTCCTCCATTAAATACGACTTCGGGTTCCCAAAATTACACATTTTCTCCCCCAAATTGCTCTTTTGATCCCCAAAATAAGATATACTCTCCCCAAAGTAGCGCTTTCGTTGCCTTTCCCAAAAATGAGACATCTGAAGATGAAAGGCAGTATTCTGGGGAGAAAATGCCTTTTAGGGTAGATAAAGAGTGGCACTTAAGAGAGAACCTGTTTGGTTTCTGGGATGAAGAGTGATATTCGGGGAGAAAATGTCTAATTGTTGGCAGACATTGATATGCAGGGGAGAAATGGTTGTATTTTGGAGAGAAAAAGAGTGTTTTGGTGAGAAAATGCATGAGTTTTGGGGATAAACTGCATTATTTTGGCGTGAAAGCATGGTATTGAGCTAAGAAGCGGCATTTTGTGGAGAAAATGTCTTCTTTTGAGGATAAAGGTGATCTTTCAGGGAGAAAATGTCTTCTTTGCAGCATAAAAAGACGCATTTGGGGAAGACAGCGTCTTTTATTGGACATCACGTTTTATTCCAAAAGTAACACATTTTCATACCAGAATACCGCCTTTGATCCCCAAAATAAGGCATTTTCTTCCCAGAATACCGCTTCTTAGACCGAAAATAAGTCATCCTCTCCAAAAAAGACCTATTTCTCTCCTGAAAATGAGAAATATTCTCCCCAAGGTATCATTCTTGGTTCCAAATAGCAGAATTTTCCTCCATTAAATACGACTTCGGGTTCCCAAAATTACACATTTTCTCCCCCAAATTGCTCCTTTGATTCCCAAAATGAGGCGTTCTCCCTCAAATAATGCTTGTGATCCCAAGAATCAGGCGTTTTCTCCGCACAAGACTGATTTTATTACCAAAACAAAACATTTCTTACCCAAAACACACCTTTTTATTCCCAACAATAGACATTGTCTCCCCCAAATGCCAATTTGTATCCCTCCAATATGAAATTCTCCCCTTCAAATATGGCTTTGTGTAACAAAAGAAGACATTCGCTCCCGAAAATACTGCTTCTTATCCCCTAAGGAAGACTTTTCCTCCCCAAAACACCCCTTTTGATCCCCAAAATAAGATATACTCTCCCCAAAGTAGCGCTTTCGTTGCCTTTCCCAAAAATGAGACATCTGAAGATGAAAGGCAGTATTCTGGGGAGAAAATGCCTTTTAGGGTAGATAAAGAGTGGCTCTTAAGAGAGAACCTGTTTGGTTTCTGGGATGAAGAGTGATATTCGGGGAGAAAATGTCTAATTGTTGGCAGACATTGATATGCAGGGCAGAAATGGTTGTATTTTGGAGAGAAAAAGAGTGTTTTGGGGAGAAAATGCATGAGTTTTGGGGATAAACTGCATTATTTTGGCGTGAAAGCATGGTATTGAGCTAAGAAGCGGCATTTTGTGGAGAAAATGTCTTCTTCTGAGGATAAAGGTGATCTTTCAGGGAGAAAATGTCTTCTTTGCAGCATAAAAGGACGCATTTGGGGAAGACAGCGTCTTTTATTGGACATAACGTTTTATTCCATAAAAACCACATTTTCATCCCAGAATACGGCCTTTGATCCCAAAAATAAGGCATTTTCTTCCCAGAATACCGCTTTTTAGACTGAAAACAAGTCATCGTCTCCAAAAAAGACCTATTTCTTTCCTCAAAACGAGAAATATTCTCCCCAAGGTATCATTCTTGGTTCCAAATAGAAGAATTTTCCTCCATTAAATACGACTTTGGGTTCCCAAAATTACGCATTTTCTCCCCCAAATTGCTCTTTTGATCCCCAAAATAAGATATACTCTCCCCAAAGTAGCGCTTTCATTGCCTTTCCCAAAAATGAGACATCTGAAGATGAAAGGCAGTATTCTGGGGAGAATATGCCTTTTTGGGTAGATTAAGAGTGGCACTTAAGAGAGAACCTGTTTGGTTTCTGGGATGAAGAGTGATATTCGGGGAGAAAATGTCTAATTGTTGGCAGACATTGATATGCAGGGCAGAAATGGTTGTATTTTGGAGAGAAAAAGAGTGTTTTGGTGAGAAAATGCATGAGTTTTGGGGATAAACTGCATTATTTTGGCGTGAAAGCATGGTATTGAGCTAAGAAGCGGCATTTTGTGGAGAAAATGTCTTCTTTTGAGGATAAAGGTGATCTTTCAGGGAGATAATGTCTTCTTTGCAGCATAAAAAGAAGCATTTGGGGAAGACAGCGTCTTTTATTGGACATCACGTTGTATTCCAAAAGTAACAAATTTTCTTCCCAGAATACCGCCTTGATCCCCAAAATAAGGCATTTTCTTCCCAGAGTACCTCTTTTTAGACTGAAAACAAGTCATCCTCTCCAAAAAAGACCTATTTCTCTCCTCAAAATGAGAAATATTCTCCCCAAGGTATCATTCTTGGTTCCAAATAGAAGACTTTTCCTCCATTAAATACGACTTCGGGTTCCCAAAATTACACATTTTCTCCCCCAAATTGCTCTTTTGATCCCCAAAATGAGGCGTTCTCCCTCAAATAATGCTTGTGATCCCAAGAATCAGGCGTTTTCTCCTCACAAGACTGATTTTATTACCAAAACAAAACATTTCTTACCCAAAACACATCTTTTTATTCCCAACAATAGACATTGTCTCCCCCAAATGCCAATTTGTATCCCTCCAATATGAAATTCTCCCCTTCAAATATGGCTTTGTGTAACAAAAGAAGACATTCGCTCCCGAAAATACTGCTTCTTATCCCCTAAGGAAGACTTTTCCTCCCCAAAACACCCCTTTTGATCCCCAAAATCAGATACACTCTCCCCAAAGTAGCGCTTTCGTTGCCTTTCCCAAAAATGAGACATCTGAAGATGAAAGGCAGTATTCTGGGGAGAAAATGCCTTTTAGGGTAGATAAAGAGTGGCTCTTAAGAGAGAACCTGTTTGGTTTCTGGGATGAAGAGTGATATTCGGGGAGAAAATGTCTAATTGTTGGCAGACATTGATATGCAGGGGAGAAATGGTTGTATTTTGGAGAGAAAAATAGTATTTTGGGGAGAAAATGCATGAGTTTTGGGGATAAACTGCATTCTTTTGGCGTGAAAGCATGGTATTGAGCTAAGAAGCGGCATTTTGTGGAGAAAATGTCTTCTTCTGAGGATAAAGGTGATCTTTCAGGGAGAAAATATCTTCTTTGCAGCATAAAAAGACGCATTTGGGGAAGACAGCGTCTTTTATTGGACATAACGTTTTATTCCATAAAAACCACATTTCCATACCAGAATACGGCCTTTGATCCCCAAAATAAGGCATTTTCCTTTACAGAATACCGCTTTTTAGACTGAAAACAAGTCATCGTCTCCAAAAAAGACCTATTTCTCTCCTGAAAATGAGAAATATTCTCACCAAGGTATCATTCTTGGTTCCAAATAGAAGAATTTTCCTCCATTAAATACGACTTCGGGTTCCCAATATTACACATTTTCTCCCCCAAATTGCTCTTTTGATCCCCAAAATAAGATATACTCTCCCCAAAGTAGCGCTTTCGTTGCCTTTCTCAAAAATGAGACATCTGAAGATGAAAGGCAGTATTCTGGGGAGAATATGCCTTTTAGGGTAGATAAAGAGTGGCACTTAATAGAGAACCTGTTTGGTTTCTGGGATGAAGAGTGATATTCGGGGAGAAAATGTCTAATTGTTGGCAGACATTGATATGCATGGCAGAAATGGTTGTATTTTGGAGAGAAAAAGAGTGTTTTGGTGAGAAAATGCATGAGTTTTGGGGATAAACTGCATTCTTTAGTAGTGAAAGCATGGTATTGAGGTAAGAAGCAGCATTTTGTGGAGAAAATGTCTTCTTTTGAGGATAAAGGTGATCTTTCAGGGAGAAAATGTCTTCTTTGCAGCATAAAAAGACGCATTTGGGGAAGACAGTGTCTTTTATTGGACATCACGTTTTATTCCATAAAAACCTCATTTTCATCCCAGAATACGGCCTTTGATCCCAAAAATAAGGCATTTTCTTCCCAGAATACCGCTTTTTAGACCGAAAACAAGTCATCCTCTCCAAAAAAGACCTATTTCTGTCCTCAAAATGAGAAATATTCTCCCCAAAATACCACTCTTGGTACAAAACAGAAGACTTTTCCTCCATTAAATACGACTTCGGGTTCCCAAAATTACACATTTTCTCCCCCAAATTGCTCTTTTGATTCCCAAAATGAGGCGTTCTCCCTCAAATAACGCTTGTGATCCCAAGAATCAGGCGTTTTCTCCGCACAAGACTGATTTTATTACCAAAACAAAACATTTCTTACCCAAAACACACCTTTTTATTCCCAACAATAGACATTGTCTCCCCCAAATGCCAATTTGTATCCCTCCAATATGAAATTCTCCCCTTCAAATATGGCTTTGTGTAACAAAAGAAGACATTCGCTCCCGAAAATACTGCTTCTTATCCCCTAAGGAAGACTTTTCCTCCCCAAAACACCCCTTTTGATCCCCAAAATAAGATATACTCTCCCCAAAGTAGCGCTTTCGTTGCCTTTCCCAAAAATGAGACATCTGAAGATGAAAGGCAGTATTCTGGGGAGAAAATGCCTTTTTGGGTAGATAAAGAGTGGCTCTTAAGAGAGAACCTGTTTGGTTTCTGGGATGAAGAGTGATATTCGGGGAGAAAATGTCTAATTGTTGGCAGACATTGATATGCAGGGGAGAAATGGTTGTATTTTGGAGAGAAAAAGAGTATTTTGGGGAGAAAATGCATGAGTTTTGGGGATAACCTGCATTATTCTGGCGTGAAAGCATGGTATTGAGCTAAGAAGCGGCATTTTGTGGAGAAAATGTTTTCTTTTGAGGATAAAGGTGATCTTTCAGGGAGAAAATATCTTCTTTGGAGCATTGAAAGACGCATTTGGGGAAGACAGCGTCTTTTATTGGTCATCACATTTTATTCCAAAAGTAACACATTTTCTTCCCAGAATACCGCCTTTGATCCCCAAAATAAGGCATTTTCCTTTACAGAATACCGCTTTTTAGACCGAAAACAAGTCATCCTCTCCAAAAAAGACCTATTTCTCTTCTCAAAATGAGAAATATTCTCCCCAAGGTATCATTCTTGGTTCCAAATAGAAGAATTTTCCTCCATTAAATACCACGTCGGGTCCCCAAAATTACACATTTTCTCCCCCAAATTGCTCTTTTGATTCCCAAAATGAGGCGTTCTCCCTCAAATAACGCTTGTGATCCCAAGAATCAGGCGTTTTCTCCGCACAAGACTGATTTTATTACCAAAACAAAACATTTCTTACCCAAAACACACCTTTTTATTCCCAACAATAGACATTGTCTCCCCCAAATGCCAATTTGTATCCCTCCAATATGAAATTCTCCCCTTCAAATATGGCTTTGTGTAACAAAAGAAGACATTCGCTCCCGAAAATACTGCTTCTTATCCCCTAAGGAAGACTTTTCCTCCCCAAAACACCCCTTTTGATCCCCAAAATAAGATATACTCTCCCCAAAGTAGCGCTTTTGTTGCCTTTCCCAAAAATGAGACATCTGAAGATGAAAGGCAGTATTCTGGGGAGAAAATGCCTTTTAGGGTAGATAAAGAGTGGCTCTTAAGAGAGAACCTGTTTGGTTTCTGGGATGAAGAGTGATATTCGGGGAGAAAATGTCTAATTGTTGGCAGACATTGATATGCAGGGCAGAAATGGTTGTATTTTGGAGAGAAAAAGAGTGTTTTGGGGAGAAAATGCATGAGTTTTGGGGATAAACTGCATTATTTTGGCGTGAAAGCATGGTATTGAGCTAAGAAGCGGCATTTTGTGGAGAAAATGTCTTCTTCTGAGGATAAAGGTGATCTTTCAGGGAGAAAATGTCTTCTTTGCAGCATAAAAGGACGCATTTGGGGAAGACAGCGTCTTTTATTGGACATAACGTTTTATTCCATAAAAACCACATTTTCATCCCAGAATACGGCCTTTGATCCCAAAAATAAGGCATTTTCTTCCCAGAATACCGCTTTTTAGACTGAAAACAAGTCATCGTCTCCAAAAAAAACCTATTTCTTTCCTCAAAACGAGAAATATTCTCCCCAAGGTATCATTCTTGGTTCCAAATAGAAGAATTTTCCTCCATTAAATACGACTTTGGGTTCCCAAAATTACGCATTTTCTCCCCCAAATTGCTCTTTTGATCCCCAAAATAAGATATACTCTCCCCAAAGTAGCGCTTTCATTGCCTTTCCCAAAAATGAGACATCTGAAGATGAAAGGCAGTATTCTGGGGAGAATATGCCTTTTTGGGTAGATTAAGAGTGGCACTTAAGAGAGAACCTGTTTGGTTTCTGGGATGAAGAGTGATATTCGGGGAGAAAATGTCTAATTGTTGGCAGACATTGATATGCAGGGCAGAAATGGTTGTATTTTGGAGAGAAAAAGAGTGTTTTGGTGAGAAAATGCATGAGTTTTGGGGATAAACTGCATTATTTTGGCGTGAAAGCATGGTATTGAGCTAAGAAGCGGCATTTTGTGGAGAAAATGTCTTCTTTTGAGGATAAAGGTGATCTTTCAGGGAGATAATGTCTTCTTTGCAGCATAAAAAGAAGCATTTGGGGAAGACAGCGTCTTTTATTGGACATCACGTTGTATTCCAAAAGTAACAAATTTTCTTCCCAGAATACCGCCTTGATCCCCAAAATAAGGCATTTTCTTCCCAGAGTACCTCTTTTTAGACTGAAAACAAGTCATCCTCTCCAAAAAAGACCTATTTCTCTCCTCAAAATGAGAAATATTCTCCCCAAGGTATCATTCTTGGTTCCAAATAGAAGACTTTTCCTCCATTAAATACGACTTCGGGTTCCCAAAATTACACATTTTCTCCCCCAAATTGCTCTTTTGATCCCCAAAATGAGGCGTTCTCCCTCAAATAATGCTTGTGATCCCAAGAATCAGGCGTTTTCTCCTCACAAGACTGATTTTATTACCAAAACAAAACATTTCTTACCCAAAACACATCTTTTTATTCCCAACAATAGACATTGTCTCCCCCAAATGCCAATTTGTATCCCTCCAATATGAAATTCTCCCCTTCAAATATGGCTTTGTGTAACAAAAGAAGACATTCGCTCCCGAAAATACTGCTTCTTATCCCCTAAGGAAGACTTTTCCTCCCCAAAACACCCCTTTTGATCCCCAAAATCAGATACACTCTCCCCAAAGTAGCGCTTTCGTTGCCTTTCCCAAAAATGAGACATCTGAAGATGAAAGGCAGTATTCTGGGGAGAAAATGCCTTTTAGGGTAGATAAAGAGTGGCTCTTAAGAGAGAACCTGTTTGGTTTCTGGGATGAAGAGTGATATTCGGGGAGAAAATGTCTAATTGTTGGCAGACATTGATATGCAGGGGAGAAATGGTTGTATTTTGGAGAGAAAAATAGTATTTTGGGGAGAAAATGCATGAGTTTTGGGGATAAACTGCATTCTTTTGGCGTGAAAGCATGGTATTGAGCTAAGAAGCGGCATTTTGTGGAGAAAATGTCTTCTTCTGAGGATAAAGGTGATCTTTCAGGGAGAAAATATCTTCTTTGCAGCATAAAAAGACGCATTTGGGGAAGACAGCGTCTTTTATTGGACATAACGTTTTATTCCATAAAAACCACATTTCCATACCAGAATACGGCCTTTGATCCCCAAAATAAGGCATTTTCCTTTACAGAATACCGCTTTTTAGACTGAAAACAAGTCATCGTCTCCAAAAAAGACCTATTTCTCTCCTGAAAATGAGAAATATTCTCACCAAGGTATCATTCTTGGTTCCAAATAGAAGAATTTTCCTCCATTAAATACGACTTCGGGTTCCCAATATTACACATTTTCTCCCCCAAATTGCTCTTTTGATCCCCAAAATAAGATATACTCTCCCCAAAGTAGCGCTTTCGTTGCCTTTCTCAAAAATGAGACATCTGAAGATGAAAGGCAGTATTCTGGGGAGAATATGCCTTTTAGGGTAGATAAAGAGTGGCACTTAATAGAGAACCTGTTTGGTTTCTGGGATGAAGAGTGATATTCGGGGAGAAAATGTCTAATTGTTGGCAGACATTGATATGCATGGCAGAAATGGTTGTATTTTGGAGAGAAAAAGAGTGTTTTGGTGAGAAAATGCATGAGTTTTGGGGATAAACTGCATTCTTTAGTAGTGAAAGCATGGTATTGAGGTAAGAAGCAGCATTTTGTGGAGAAAATGTCTTCTTTTGAGGATAAAGGTGATCTTTCAGGGAGAAAATGTCTTCTTTGCAGCATAAAAAGACGCATTTGGGGAAGACAGTGTCTTTTATTGGACATCACGTTTTATTCCATAAAAACCTCATTTTCATCCCAGAATACGGCCTTTGATCCCAAAAATAAGGCATTTTCTTCCCAGAATACCGCTTTTTAGACCGAAAACAAGTCATCCTCTCCAAAAAAGACCTATTTCTGTCCTCAAAATGAGAAATATTCTCCCCAAAATACCACTCTTGGTACAAAACAGAAGACTTTTCCTCCATTAAATACGACTTCGGGTTCCCAAAATTACACATTTTCTCCCCCAAATTGCTCTTTTGATTCCCAAAATGAGGCGTTCTCCCTCAAATAACGCTTGTGATCCCAAGAATCAGGCGTTTTCTCCGCACAAGACTGATTTTATTACCAAAACAAAACATTTCTTACCCAAAACACACCTTTTTATTCCCAACAATAGACATTGTCTCCCCCAAATGCCAATTTGTATCCCTCCAATATGAAATTCTCCCCTTCAAATATGGCTTTGTGTAACAAAAGAAGACATTCGCTCCCGAAAATACTGCTTCTTATCCCCTAAGGAAGACTTTTCCTCCCCAAAACACCCCTTTTGATCCCCAAAATAAGATATACTCTCCCCAAAGTAGCGCTTTCGTTGCCTTTCCCAAAAATGAGACATCTGAAGATGAAAGGCAGTATTCTGGGGAGAAAATGCCTTTTTGGGTAGATAAAGAGTGGCTCTTAAGAGAGAACCTGTTTGGTTTCTGGGATGAAGAGTGATATTCGGGGAGAAAATGTCTAATTGTTGGCAGACATTGATATGCAGGGGAGAAATGGTTGTATTTTGGAGAGAAAAAGAGTATTTTGGGGAGAAAATGCATGAGTTTTGGGGATAACCTGCATTATTCTGGCGTGAAAGCATGGTATTGAGCTAAGAAGCGGCATTTTGTGGAGAAAATGTTTTCTTTTGAGGATAAAGGTGATCTTTCAGGGAGAAAATATCTTCTTTGGAGCATTGAAAGACGCATTTGGGGAAGACAGCGTCTTTTATTGGTCATCACATTTTATTCCAAAAGTAACACATTTTCTTCCCAGAATACCGCCTTTGATCCCCAAAATAAGGCATTTTCCTTTACAGAATACCGCTTTTTAGACCGAAAACAAGTCATCCTCTCCAAAAAAGACCTATTTCTCTTCTCAAAATGAGAAATATTCTCCCCAAGGTATCATTCTTGGTTCCAAATAGAAGAATTTTCCTCCATTAAATACCACGTCGGGTCCCCAAAATTACACATTTTCTCCCCCAAATTGCTCTTTTGATTCCCAAAATGAGGCGTTCTCCCTCAAATAACGCTTGTGATCCCAAGAATCAGGCGTTTTCTCCGCACAAGACTGATTTTATTACCAAAACAAAACATTTCTTACCCAAAACACACCTTTTTATTCCCAACAATAGACATTGTCTCCCCCAAATGCCAATTTGTATCCCTCCAATATGAAATTCTCCCCTTCAAATATGGCTTTGTGTAACAAAAGAAGACATTCGCTCCCGAAAATACTGCTTCTTATCCCCTAAGGAAGACTTTTCCTCCCCAAAACACCCCTTTTGATCCCCAAAATAAGATATACTCTCCCCAAAGTAGCGCTTTCGTTGCCTTTCCCAAAAATGAGACATCTGAAGATGAAAGGCAGTATTCTGGGGAGAAAATGCCTTTTAGGGTAGATAAAGAGTGGCTCTTAAGAGAGAACCTGTTTGGTTTCTGGGATGAAGAGTGATATTCGGGGAGAAAATGTCTAATTGTTGGCAGACATTGATATGCAGGGGAGAAATGGTTGTATTTTGGAGAGAAAAAGAGTATTTTGGGGAGAAAATGCATGAGTTTTGGGGATAAACTGCATTATTTTGTCGTGAAAGCATGGTATTGAGCTAAGAAGCGGCATTTTGTGGAGAAAATGTCTTCTTTTGAGGATAAAGGTGATCTTTCAGGGAGATAATGTCTTCTTTGCAGCATAAAAAGACGCATTTGGGGAAGACAGCGTCTTTTATTGGACATAACGTTTTATTCCATAAATACCACATTTTCATACCAGAATACGGCCTTTGATCCCCAAAATAAGGCATTTTCCTTTACAGAATACCGCTTTTTAGACCGAAAACAAGTCATCCTCTCCAAAAAAGACCTATTTCTCTCCTGAAAATGAGAAATATTCTCCCCAAGGTATCATACTTGGTTCCAAATAGCAGAATTTTCCTCCATTAAATACGACTTCGGGTTCCCAAAATTACACATTTTCTCCCCCAAATTGCTCTTTTGATCCCCAAAATAAGATATACTCTCCCCAAAGTAGCGCTTTCGTCGCCTTTCCCAAAAATGAGACATCTGAAGATGAAAGGCAGTATTCTGGGGAGAAAATGCCTTTTAGGGTAGATAAAGAGTGGCTCTTAAGAGAGAACCTGTTTGGTTTCTGGGATGAAGAGTGATATTCGGGGAGAAAATGTCTAATTGTTGGCAGACATTGATATGCAGGGCAGAAATGGTTGTATTTTGGAGAGAAAAAGAGTGTTTTGGGGAGAAAATGCATGAGTTTTGGGGATAAACTGCATTCTTTAGTAGTGAAAGCATGGTATTGAGCTAAGAAGCAGCATTTTGTGGAGAGAATGTCTTCTTTTGAGGATAAAGGTGATCTTTCAGGGAGAAAATATCTTCTTTGCAGCATAAAAAGACGCATTTGGGGAAGACAGAGTCTTTTATTGGACATCACGTTGTATTCCAAAAATAACACATTTTCTTCCCAGAATACCGCCTTTGATCCCCAAAACAAGGCTTTTTCTTCCCAGAATACCGCTTTTTAGACTGAAAACAAGTCATTCTCTCCAAAAAAGACCTATTTCTTTCCACAAAATGAGAAATATTCTCCCCAAGGTATCATTCTTGGTTCCAAATAGCAGAATTTTCCTCCATTAAATACGACTTCGGGTTCCCAATATTACACATTTGCTCCCCCAAATTGCTCTTTTGATCCCCAAAATAAGATATACTCTCCCCAAAGTAGCGCTTTCGTTGCCTTTCCCAAAAATGAGACATCTGAAGATGAAAGGCAGTATTCTGGGGAGAAAATGCCTTTTAGGGTAGATAAAGAGTGGCACTTAAGAGAGAACCTGTTTGGTTTCTGGGATGAAGAGTGATATTCGGGGAGAAAGTGTCTAATTGTTGGCAGACATTGATATGCAGGGGAGAAATGGTTGTATTTTGGAGAGAAAAAGAGTATTTTGGGGAGAAAATGCATGAGTTGTTGGGATAAACTGCATTATTTTGTCGTGAAAGCATGGTATTGAGCTAATAAGCAGCATTTTGTGGAGAAAATGTTTTCTTTTGAGGATAAAGGTGATCTTTCAGGGAGAAAATGTCTTCTTTGCAGCATAAAAGGACGCATTTGGGGAAGACAGTGTCTTTTATTGGACATAACGTTTTATTCCATAAAAACCACATTTTCATCCCAGAATACGGCCTTTGATCCCAAAAATAAGGCATTTTCTTCCTAGAATACCGCTTCTTAGACCGAAAATAAGTCATCCTCTCCAAAAAAGACCTATTTCTCTCCTGAAAATGAGAAATATTCTCCCCAAGGTATCATACTTGGTTCCAAATAGAAGAATTTTCCTCCATTAAATACGACTTCGGGTTCCCAAAATTACACATTTTCTCCCCCAAATTGCTCTTTTGATCCCCAAAATAAGATATACTCTCCCCAAAGTAGCGCTTTCGTTGCCTTTCCCAAAAATGAGACATCTGAAGATGAAAGGCAGTATTCTGGGGAGAAAATGCCTTTTAGGGTAGATAAAGAGTGGCACTTAAGAGAGAACCTGTTTGGTTTCTGGGATGAAGAGTGATATTCGGGGAGAAAATGTCTAATTGTTGGCAGACATTGATATGCAGGGGAGAAATGGTTGTATTTTGGAGAGAAAAAGAGTGTTTTGGTGAGAAAATGCATGAGTTTTGGGGATAAACTGCATTATTTTGTCGTGAAAGCATGGTATTGAGCTAAGAAGCGGCATTTTGTGGAGAAAATGTCTTCTTTTGAGGATAAAGGTGATCTTTCAGGGAGAAAATGTCTTCTTTGCAGCATAAAAAGACGCATTTGGGGAAGACAGCGTCTTTTATTGGACATCACGTTTTATTCCAAAAGTAACACATTTTCATACCAGAATACCGCCTTTGATCCCCAAAATAAGGCATTTTCTTCCCAGAATACCGCTTCTTAGACCGAAAATAAGTCATCCTCTCCAAAAAAGACCTATTTCTCCCCTGAAAATGAGAAATATTCTCCCCAAGGTATCATTCTTGGTTCCAAATAGCAGAATTTTCCTCCATTAAATACGACTTCGGGTTCCCAAAATTACACATTTTCTCCCCCAAATTGCTCCTTTGATTCCCAAAATGAGGCGTTCTCCCTCAAATAATGCTTGTGATCCCAAGAATCAGGCGTTTTCTCCGCACAAGACTGATTTTATTACCAAAACAAAACATTTCTTACCCAAAACACACCTTTTGATTCCCAACAATAGACATTGTCTCCCCCAAATGCCAATTTGTATCCCTCCAATATGAAATTCTCCCCTTCAAATATGGCTTTGTGTAACAAAAGAAGACATTCGCTCCCGAAAATACTGCTTCTTATCCCCTAAGGAAGACTTTTCCTCCCCAAAACACCCCTTTTGATCCCCAAAATAAGATATACTCTCCCCAAAGTAGCGCTTTTGTTGCCTTTCCCAAAAATGAGACATCTGAAGATGAAAGGCAGTATTCTGGGGAGAAAATGCCTTTTAGGGTAGATAAAGAGTGGCTCTTAAGAGAGAACCTGTTTGGTTTCTGGGATGAAGAGTGATATTCGGGGAGAAAATGTCTAATTGTTGGCAGACATTGATATGCAGGGGAGAAATGGTTGTATTTTGGAGAGAAAAAGAGTGTTTTGGGAAGAAAATGCATGAGTTTTGGGGATAAACTGCATTATTTTGGCGTGAAAGCATGGTATTGAGCTAATAAGCAGCATTTTGTTGAGAAAATGTCTTTTTAGGATAAAGGTGATCTTTCAGGGAGATAATGTCTTCTTTCACAGAATCACAGAATCACAGAATTATCGAGGTTGGAAAAGACCTAGAAGATCATCCAGTCCAACCATTACCAATACTTCCCAGCTAAATCATACCCCTCAACGCAACATCCAAACGTTTCTTGAACACTCCCATGGTCGGTGATTCCACCACCTCCCTGGGCAGTGCATTCCAATGCCTGACTACCCTTTCCGAGTAGTAATACTTCCTAATGTCCAGCCTGAACCTCCCCTGGCGCAGCTTGAAACCATTCCCTCTAGTTCTATCACTGATTACACGAGAGAAGAGGCCGACCCCCAGCTCACCACAACCTCCCTTCAGGAAGTTATAGAGAGCTATAAGGTCTCCCCTGAGCCTCCTCTTCTCCAGGCTGAACAATCCCAGCTCCCTCAACCGTTCCTCATAAGGCCTGTGCTCCAGACCCCTCACCAGCTTCGTAGCCCTCCTCTGAACACCTTCCAGGGCCTCAATGTCTTTCTTGCAGTGAGGGGCCCAAAACTGAACACAGTACTCGAGGTGCGGCCGCACCAATGCCGAGTACAGGGGGACAATTACCTTCCTGTTCCTGCTAGTAACACTGTTTTTGATGCAAGCCAGAATGCCGTTGGCCTTCTTGGCCACCCGGGCTCACTGTCGGCTCATGCTCCTTGCAGCATAAAAAGACGCATTTGGGGAAGACAGCGTCTTTTATAGGACATAACGTTTTATTCCAAAAGTAACACATTTTCTTCCCAGAATACCGCCTTTGATCCCCAAAATAAGGCATTTTCTTCCCAGAATACCGCTTCTTAGACGGAAAATAAGTAATCCTCTCCAAAAAAGACCTATTTCTCTCCTCAAAATGAGAAATATTCTCCCCAAGGTATCATTCTTGGTTCCAAATAGAAGAATTTTCCTCCATTAAATACCACGTCGGGTTCCCAAAATTACACATTTTCTCCCCCAAATTGCTCCTTTGATCCCCAAAATGAGGCGTTCTCCCTCAAATAACGCTTGTGATCCCAAGAACCAGGCGTTTTCTCCGCACAAGACTGATTTTATTACCAAAACAAAACATTTCTTACCCAAAACACACCTTTTTATTCCCAACAATAGACATTGTCTCCCCCAAATGCCAATTTGTATCCCTCCAATATGAAATTCTCCCCTTCAAATATGGCTTTGTGTAACAAAAGAAGACATTCGCTCCCGAAAATACTGCTTCTTATCCCCTAAGGAAGACGTTTCCTCCCCAAAACACCCCTTTTGATCCCCAAAATAAGATATACTCTCCCCAAAGTAGCGCTTTCGTCGCCTTTCCCAAAAATGAGACATCTGAAGATGAAAGGCAGTATTCTGGGGAGAATACGCCTTTTAGGGTAGATAAAGAGTGGCACTTAAGAGAGAACCTGTTTGGTTTCTGGGATGAAGAGTGATATTCGGGGAGAAAATGTCTAATTGTTGGCAGACATTGATATGCAGGGGAGAAATGGTTGTATTTTGGAGAGAAAAAGAGTGTTTTGGGGAGAAAATGCATGAGTTTTGGGGATAAACTGCATTCTTTTGGAGTGAAAGCATGGTATTGAGCTAAAAAGCGGCATTTTGTGGAGAAAATGTCTTCTTTTGAGGATAAAGTTGATCTTTCGGGGAGAAAATATCTTCTTTGCAGCATAAAAAGACGCATTTGGGGAAGACAGTGTCTTTTATAGGACATAACGTTTTATTACATAAAAACCACATTTTCATCCCAGAATACGGCCTTTGATCCCAAAAATAAGGCATTTTCTTCCCAGAATACCGCTTTTTAGACCGAAAACAAGTCATCCTCTCCAAAAAAGACCTATTTCTGTCCTCAAAATGAGAAATATTCTCCCCAAAATACCACTCTTGGTACAAAACAGAAGACTTTTCCTCCATTAAATACGACTTCGGGTTCCCAAAATTACACATTTTCTCCCCCAAATTGCTCCTTTGATTCCCAAAATGAGGCGTTCTCCCTCAAATAACGCTTGTGATCCCAAGAATCAGGCGTTTTCTCCGCACAAGACTGATTTTATTACCAAAACAAAACATTTCTTACCCAAAACACACCTTTTTATTCCCAACAATAGACATTGTCTCCCCCAAATGCCAATTTGTATCCCTCCAATATGAAATTCTCCCCTTCAAATATGGCTTTGTGTAACAAAAGAAGACATTCGCTCCCGAAAATACCGCTTCTTATCCCCTAAGGAAGACTTTTCCTCCCCAAAACACCCCTTTTGATCCCCAAAATAAGATATACTCTCCCCAAAGTAGCGCTTTCGTTGCCTTTCCCAAAAATGAGACATCTGAAGATGAAAGGCAGTATTCTGGGGAGAAAATGCCTTTTTGGGTAGATAAAGAGTGGCTCTTAAGAGAGAACCTGTTTGGTTTCTGGGATGAAGAATGATATTCGGGGAGAAAATGTCTAATTGTTGGCAGACATTGATATGCAGGGGAGAAATGGTTGTATTTTGGAGAGAAAAAGAGTATTTTGGGGAGAAAATGCATGAGTTTTGGGGATAACCTGCATTATTCTGGCGTGAAAGCATGGTATTGAGCTAAGAAGCGGCATTTTGTGGAGAAAATGTTTTCTTTTGAGGATAAAGGTGATCTTTCAGGGAGAAAATGTCTTCTTTGGAGCATTGAAAGACGCATTTGGGGAAGACAGCGTCTTTTATTGGTCATCACGTTTTATTCCAAAAGTAACACATTTTCTTCCCAGAATACCGCCTTTGATCCCCAAAATAAGGCATTTTCCTTTACAGAATACCGCTTTTTAGACCGAAAACAAGTCATCCTCTCCAAAAAAGACCTATTTCTCTCCTGAAAATGAGAAATATTCTCCCCAAGGTATCATTCTTGGTTCCAAATAGAAGAATTTTCCTCCATTAAATACCACGTCGGGTCCCCAAAATTACACATTTTCTCCCCCAAATTGCTCTTTTGATTCCCAAAATGAGGCGTTCTCCCTCAAATAACGCTTGTGATCCCAAGAATCAGGCGTTTTCTCCGCACAAGACTGATTTTATTACCAAAACAAAACATTTCTTACCCAAAACACACCTTTTTATTCCCAACAATAGACATTGTCTCCCCCAAATGCCAATTTGTATCCCTCCAATATGAAATTCTCCCCTTCAAATATGGCTTTGTGTAACAAAAGAAGACATTCGCTCCCGAAAATACTGCTTCTTATCCCCTAAGGAAGACTTTTCCTCCCCAAAACACCCCTTTTGATCCCAAAATAAGATATACTCTCCCCAAAGTAGCGCTTTCGTTGCCTTTCCCAAAAATGAGACATCTGAAGATGAAAGGCAGTATTCTGGGGAGAAAATGCCTTTTAGGGTAGATAAAGAGTGGCTCTTAAGAGAGAACCTGTTTGGTTTCTGGGATGAAGAGTGATATTCGGGGAGAAAATGTCTAATTGTTGGCAGACATTGATATGCAGGGGAGAAATGGTTGTATTTTGGAGAGAAAAAGAGTATTTTGGGGAGAAAATGCATGAGTTTTGGGGATAAACTGCATTATTTTGGCGTGAAAGCATGGTATTGAGCTAAGAAGCGGCATTTTGTGGAGAAAATGTTTTCTTTTGAGGATAAAGGTGATCTTTCAGGGAGAAAATGTCTTCTTTGGAGCATTGAAAGACGCATTTGGGGAAGACAGCGTCTTTTATTGGTCATCACGTTTTATTCCAAAAGTAACACATTTTCTTCCCAGAATACCGCCTTTGATCCCCAAAATAAGGCATTTTCTTCCCAGAATACCGCTTTTTAGACCGAAAACAAGTCATTCTCTCCAAAAAAGACCTATTTCTTTCCACAAAATGAGAAATATTCTCCCCAAGGTATCATTCTTGGTTCCAAATAGCAGAATTTTCCTCCATTAAATACGACTTCGGGTTCCCAATATTACACATTTGCTCCCCCAAATTGCTCTTTTGATCCCCAAAATAAGATATACTCTCCCCAAAGTAGCGCTTTCGTTGCCTTTCCCAAAAATGAGACATCTGAAGATGAAAGGCAGTATTCTGGGGAGTAAATGCCTTTTAGGGTAGATAAAGAGTGGCACTTAAGAGAGAACCTGTTTGGTTTCTGGGATGAAGAGTGATATTCGGGGAGAAAATGTCTAATTGTTGGCAGACATTGATATGCAGGGGAGAAATGGTTGTATTTTGGAGAGAAAAAGAGTATTTTGGGGAGAAAATGCATGAGTTGTTGGGATAAACTGCATTATTTTGTCGTGAAAGCATGGTATTGAGCTAATAAGCAGCATTTTGTGGAGAAAATGTTTTCTTTTGAGGATAAAGGTGATCTTTCAGGGAGAAAATGTCTTCTTTGCAGCATAAAAGGACGCATTTGGGGAAGACAGCGTCTTTTATTGGACATAACGTTTTATTCCATAAAAACCACATTTTCATCCCAGAATACGGCCTTTGATCCCAAAAATAAGGCATTTTCTTCCCAGAAGACCGCTTCTTAGACCGAAAATAAGTCATCCTCTCCAAAAAAGACCTATTTCTCTCCTGAAAATGAGAAATATTCTCCCCAAGGAATCATACTTGGTTCCAAATAGAAGAATTTTCCTCCATTAAATACGACTTCGGGTTCCCAAAATTACACATTTTCTCCCCCAAATTGCTCTTTTGATCCCCAAAATAAGATATACTCTCCCCAAAGTAGCGCTTTCGTTGCCTTTCCCAAAAATGAGACATCTGAAGATGAAAGGCAGTATTCTGGGGAGAAAATGCCTTTTAGGGTAGATAAAGAGTGGCTCTTAAGAGAGAACCTGTTTGGTTTCTGGGATGAAGAGTGATATTCGGGGAGAAAATGTCTAATTGTTGGCAGACATTGATATGCAGGGGAGAAATGGTTGTATTTTGGAGAGAAAAAGAGTGTTTTGGGGAGAAAATGCATGAGTTTTGGGGATAAACTGCATTATTTTGGCGTGAAAGCATGGTATTGAGCTAAGAAGCGGCATTTTGTGGAGAAAATGTCTTCTTTTGAGGATAAAGGTGATCTTTCAGGGAGAAAATATCTTCTTTGCAGCATAAAAAGACGCATTTGGGGAAGACAGCGTCTTTTATTGGACATCACGTTTTATTCGAAAAGTAACACATTTTCATACCAGAATACCGCCTTTGATCCCCAAAAGAAGGCATTTTCTTCCCAGAATACCGCTTCTTAGACCGAAAATAAGTCATCCTCTCCAAAAAAGACCTATTTCTCTCCTGAAAATGAGAAATATTCTCCCCAAGGTATCATTCTTGGTTCCAAATAGCAGAATTTTCCTCCATTAAATACGACTTCGGGTTCCCAAAATTACACATTTTCTCCCCCAAATTGCTCCTTTCATTCCCAAAATGAGGCGTTCTCCCTCAAATAATGCTTGTGATCCCAAGAATCAGGCGTTTTCTCCGCACAAGACTGATTTTATTACCAAAACAAAACATTTCTTACCCAAAACACACCTTTTGATTCCCAACAATAGACATTGTCTCCCCCAAATGCCAATTTGTATCCCTCCAATATGAAATTCTCCCCTTCAAATATGGCTTTGTGTAACAAAAGAAGACATTCGCTCCCGAAAATACTGCTTCTTATCCCCTAAGGAAGACTTTTCCTCCCCAAAACACCCCTTTTGATCCCCAAAATAAGATATACTCTCCCCAAAGTAGCGCTTTTGTTGCCTTTCCCAAAAATGAGACATCTGAAGATGAAAGGCAGTATTCTGGGGAGAAAATGCCTTTTAGGGTAGATAAAGAGTGGCTCTTAAGAGAGAACCTGTTTGGTTTCTGGGATGAAGAGTGATATTCGGGGAGAAAATGTCTAATTGTTGGCAGACATTGATATGCAGGGGAGAAATGGTTGTATTTTGGAGAGAAAAAGAGTGTTTTGGGAAGAAAATGCATGAGTTTTGGGGATAAACTGCATTATTTTGGCGTGAAAGCATGGTATTGAGCTAATAAGCAGCATTTTGTTGAGAAAATGTCTTTTTAGGATAAAGGTGATCTTTCAGGGAGATAATGTCTTCTTTCACAGAATCACAGAATCACAGAATTATCGAGGTTGGAAAAGACCTAGAAGATCATCCAGTCCAACCATTACCAATACTTCCCAGCTAAATCATACCCCTCAACGCAACATCCAAACGTTTCTTGAACACTCCCATGGTCGGTGATTCCACCACCTCCCTGGGCAGTGCATTCCAATGCCTGACTACCCTTTCCGAGTAGTAATACTTCCTAATGTCCAGCCTGAACCTCCCCTGGCGCAGCTTGAAACCATTCCCTCTAGTTCTATCACTGATTACACGAGAGAAGAGGCCGACCCCCAGCTCACCACAACCTCCCTTCAGGAAGTTATAGAGAGCTATAAGGTCTCCCCTGAGCCTCCTCTTCTCCAGGCTGAACAATCCCAGCTCCCTCAACCGTTCCTCATAAGGCCTGTGCTCCAGACCCCTCACCAGCTTCGTAGCCCTCCTCTGAACACCTTCCAGGGCCTCAATGTCTTTCTTGCAGTGAGGGGCCCAAAACTGAACACAGTACTCGAGGTGCGGCCGCACCAATGCCGAGTACAGGGGGACAATTACCTTCCTGTTCCTGCTAGTAACACTGTTTTTGATGCAAGCCAGAATGCCGTTGGCCTTCTTGGCCACCCGGGCTCACTGTCGGCTCATGCTCCTTGCAGCATAAAAAGACGCATTTGGGGAAGACAGCGTCTTTTATAGGACATAACGTTTTATTCCAAAAGTAACACATTTTCTTCCCAGAATACCGCCTTTGATCCCCAAAATAAGGCATTTTCTTCCCAGAATACCGCTTCTTAGACGGAAAATAAGTAATCCTCTCCAAAAAAGACCTATTTCTCTCCTCAAAATGAGAAATATTCTCCCCAAGGTATCATTCTTGGTTCCAAATAGAAGAATTTTCCTCCATTAAATACCACGTCGGGTTCCCAAAATTACACATTTTCTCCCCCAAATTGCTCCTTTGATCCCCAAAATGAGGCGTTCTCCCTCAAATAACGCTTGTGATCCCAAGAATCAGGCGTTTTCTCCGCACAAGACTGATTTTATTACCAAAACAAAACATTTCTTACCCAAAACACACCTTTTGATTCCCAACAATAGACATTGTCTCCCCCAAATGCCAATTTGTATCCCTCCAATATGAAATTCTCCCCTTCAAATATGGCTTTGTGTAACAAAAGAAGACATTCGCTCCCGAAAATACTGCTTCTTATCCCCTAAGGAAGACGTTTCCTCCCCAAAACACCCCTTTTGATCCCCAAAATAAGATATACTCTCCCCAAAGTAGCGCTTTCGTCGCCTTTCCCAAAAATGAGACATCTGAAGATGAAAGGCAGTATTCTGGGGAGAATATGCCTTTTAGGGTAGATAAAGAGTGGCACTTAAGAGAGAACCTGTTTGGTTTCTGGGATGAAGAGTGATATTCGGGGAGAAAATGTCTAATTATTGGCAGACATTGATATGCAGGGGAGAAATGGTTGTATTTTGGAGAGAAAAAGAGTGTTTTGGGGAGAAAATGCATGAGTTTTGGGGATAAACTGCATTCTTTTGGAGTGAAAGCATGGTATTGAGCTAATAAGCAGCATTTTGTGGAGAAAATGTCTTCTTTTGAGGATAAAGTTGATCTTTCGGGGAGAAAATATCTTCTTTGCAGCATAAAAAGACGCATTTGGGGAAGACAGTGTCTTTTATAGGACATAACGTTTTATTACATAAAAACCACATTTTCATCCCAGAATACGGCCTTTGATCCCAAAAATAAGGCATTTTCTTCCCAGAATACCGCTTTTTAGACCGAAAACAAGTCATCCTCTCCAAAAAAGACCTATTTCTGTCCTCAAAATGAGAAATATTCTCCCCAAAATACCACTCTTGGTACAAAACAGAAGACTTTTCCTCCATTAAATACGACTTCGGGTTCCCAAAATTACACATTTTCTCCCCCAAATTGCTCCTTTGATTCCCAAAATGAGGCGTTCTCCCTCAAATAACGCTTGTGATCCCAAGAATCAGGCGTTTTCTCCGCACAAGACTGATTTTATTACCAAAACAAAACATTTCTTACCCAAAACACACCTTTTTATTCCCAACAATAGACATTGTCTCCCCCAAATGCCAATTTGTATCCCTCCAATATGAAATTCTCCCCTTCAAATATGGCTTTGTGTAACAAAAGAAGACATTCGCTCCCGAAAATACTGCTTCTTATCCCCTAAGGAAGACTTTTCCTCCCCAAAACACCCCTTTTGATCCCCAAAATAAGATATACTCTCCCCAAAGTAGCGCTTTCGTTGCCTTTCCCAAAAATGAGACATCTGAAGATGAAAGGCAGTATTCTGGGGAGAAAATGCCTTTTAGGGTAGATAAAGAGTGGCTCTTAAGAGAGAACCTGTTTGGTTTCTGGGATGAAGAATGATATTCGGGGAGAAAATGTCTAATTGTTGGCAGACATTGATATGCAGGGGAGAAATGGTTGTATTTTGGAGAGAAAAAGAGTATTTTGGGGAGAAAATGCATGAGTTTTGGGGATAACCTGCATTATTCTGGCGTGAAAGCATGGTATTGAGCTAAGAAGCGGCATTTTGTGGAGAAAATGTTTTCTTTTGAGGATAAAGGTGATCTTTCAGGGAGAAAATGTCTTCTTTGGAGCATTGAAAGACGCATTTGGGGAAGACAGCGTCTTTTATTGGTCATCACGTTTTATTCCAAAAGTAACACATTTTCTTCCCAGAATACCGCCTTTGATCCCCAAAATAAGGCATTTTCCTTTACAGAATACCGCTTTTTAGACCGAAAACAAGTCATCCTCTCCAAAAAAGACCTATTTCTCTCCTGAAAATGAGAAATATTCTCCCCAAGGTATCATTCTTGGTTCCAAATAGAAGAATTTTCCTCCATTAAATACCACGTCGGGTCCCCAAAATTACACATTTTCTCCCCCAAATTGCTCTTTTGATTCCCAAAATGAGGCGTTCTCCCTCAAATAACGCTTGTGATCCCAAGAACCAGGCGTTTTCTCCGCACAAGACTGATTTTATTACCAAAACAAAACATTTCTTACCCAAAACACACCTTTTTATTCCCAACAATAGACATTGTCTCCCCCAAATGCCAATTTGTATCCCTCCAATATGAAATTCTCCCCTTCAAATATGGCTTTGTGTAACAAAAGAAGACATTCGCTCCCGAAAATACTGCTTCTTATCCCCTAAGGAAGACTTTTCCTCCGCAAAACACCCCTTTTGATCCCAAAATAAGATATACTCTCCCCAAAGTAGCGCTTTCGTTGCCTTTCCCAAAAATGAGACATCTGAAGATGAAAGGCAGTATTCTGGGGAGAAAATGCCTTTTAGGGTAGATAAAGAGTGGCTCTTAAGAGAGAACCTGTTTGGTTTCTGGGATGAAGAGTGATATTCGGGGAGAAAATGTCTAATTGTTGGCAGACATTGATATGCAGGGGAGAAATGGTTGTATTTTGGAGAGAAAAAGAGTATTTTGGGGAGAAAATGCATGAGTTTTGGGGATAAACTGCATTATTTTGGCGTGAAAGCATGGTATTGAGCTAAGAAGCGGCATTTTGTGGAGAAAATGTCTTCTTTTGAGGATAAAGGTGATCTTTCAGGGAGATAATGTCTTCTTTGCAGCATAAAAAGACGCATTTGGGGAAGACAGCGTCTTTTATTGGACATAACGTTTTATTCCATAAATACCACATTTTCATACCAGAATACGGCCTTTGATCCCCAAAAGAAGGCATTTTCCTTTACAGAATACCGCTTCTTAGACCGAAAACAAGTCATCCTCTCCAAAAAAGACCTATTTCTCTCCTGAAAATGAGAAATATTCTCCCCAAGGTATCATTCTTGGTTCCAAATAGAAGAATTTTCCTCCATTATATACGACGTCGGGTTTCCAATATTACACATTTGCTCCACCAAATTGCTCTTTTGATCCCCAAAATAAGATATACTCTCCCCAAAGTAGCGCTTTTGTTGCCTTTCCCAAAAATGAGACATCTGAAGATGAAAGGCAGTATTCTGGGGAGAAAATGCCTTTTAGGGTAGATAAAGAGTGGCTCTTAAGAGAGAACCTGTTTGGTTTCTGGGATGAAGAGTGATATTCGGGGAGAAAATGTCTAATTGTTGGCAGACATTGATATGCAGGGGAGAAATGGTTGTATTTTGGAGAGAAAAAGAGTGTTTTGGGGAGAAAATGCATGAGTTTTGGGGATAAACTGCATTCTTTAGTAGTGAAAGCATGGTATTGAGCTAAGAAGCAGCATTTTGTGGAGAGAATGTATTCTTTTGAGGATAAAGGTGATCTTTCAGGGAGAAAATATCTTCTTTGCAGCATAAAAAGACGCATTTGGGGAAGACAGAGTCTTTTATTGGACATCACGTTGTATTCCAAAAATAACACATTTTCTTCCCAGAATACCGCCTTTGATCCCCAAAACAAGGCTTTTTCTTCCCAGAATACCGCTTTTTAGACTGAAAACAAGTCATTCTCTCCAAAAAAGACCTATTTCTTTCCACAAAATGAGAAATATTCTCCCCAAGGTATCATTCTTGGTTCCAAATAGCAGAATTTTCCTCCATTAAATACGACTTCGGGTTCCCAATATTACACATTTGCTCCCCCAAATTGCTCTTTTGATCCCCAAAATAAGATATACTCTCCCCAAAGTAGCGCTTTCGTTGCCTTTCCCAAAAATGAGACATCTGAAGATGAAAGGCAGTATTCTGGGGAGAAAATGCCTTTTAGGGTAGATAAAGAGTGGCACTTAAGAGAGAACCTGTTTGGTTTCTGGGATGAAGAGTGATATTCGGGGAGAAAATGTCTAATTGTTGGCAGACATTGATATGCAGGGGAGAAATGGTTGTATTTTGGAGAGAAAAAGAGTATTTTGGGGAGAAAATGCATGAGTTGTTGGGATAAACTGCATTATTTTGTCGTGAAAGCATGGTATTGAGCTAATAAGCAGCATTTTGTGGAGAAAATGTTTTCTTTTGAGGATAAAGGTGATCTTTCAGGGAGAAAATGTCTTCTTTGGAGCATAAAAGGACGCATTTGGGGAAGACAGTGTCTTTTATTGGACATAACGTTTTATTCCATAAAAACCACATTTTCATCCCAGAATACGGCCTTTGATCCCAAAAATAAGGCATTTTCTTCCTAGAATACCGCTTCTTAGACCGAAAATAAGTCATCCTCTCCAAAAAAGACCTATTTCTCTCCTGAAAATGAGAAATATTCTCCCCAAGGTATCATACTTGGTTCCAAATAGAAGAATTTTCCTCCATTAAATACGACTTCGGGTTCCCAAAATTACACATTTTCTCCCCCAAATTGCTCTTTTGATCCCCAAAATAAGATATACTCTCCCCAAAGTAGCGCTTTCGTTGCCTTTCCCAAAAATGAGACATCTGAAGATGAAAGGCAGTATTCTGGGGAGAAAATGCCTTTTAGGGTAGATAAAGAGTGGCACTTAAGAGAGAACCTGTTTGGTTTCTGGGATGAAGAGTGATATTCGGGGAGAAAATGTCTAATTGTTGGCAGACATTGATATGCAGGGGAGAAATGGTTGTATTTTGGAGAGAAAAAGAGTGTTTTGGGGAGAAAATGCATGAGTTTTGGGGATAAACTGCATTATTTTGGCGTGAAAGCATGGTATTGAGCTAAGAAGCGGCATTTTGTGGAGAAAATGTCTTCTTTTGAGGATAAAGGTGATCTTTCAGGGAGAAAATATCTTCTTTGCAGCATAAAAAGACGCATTTGGGGAAGACAGCGTCTTTTATTGGACATCACGTTTTATTCGAAAAGTAACACATTTTCATACCAGAATACCGCCTTTGATCCCCAAAAGAAGGCATTTTCTTCCCAGAATACCGCTTCTTAGACCGAAAATAAGTCATCCTCTCCAAAAAAGACCTATTTCTCTCCTGAAAATGAGAAATATTCTCCCCAAGGTATCATTCTTGGTTCCAAATAGCAGAATTTTCCTCCATTAAATACCACGTCGGGTTCCCAAAATTACACATTTTCTCCCCCAAATTGCTCCTTTCATTCCCAAAATGAGGTGTTCTCCCTCAAATAATGCTTGTGATCCCAAGAATCAGGCGTTTTCTCCGCACAAGACTGATTTTATTACCAAAACAAAACATTTCTTACCCAAAACACACCTTTTGATTCCCAACAATAGACATTGTCTCCCCCAAATGCCAATTTGTATCCCTCCAATATGAAATTCTCCCCTTCAAATATGGCTTTGTGTAACAAAAGAAGACATTCGCTCCCGAAAATACTGCTTCTTATCCCCTAAGGAAGACTTTTCCTCCCCAAAACACCCCTTTTGATCCCCAAAATAAGATATACTCTCCCCAAAGTAGCGCTTTTGTTGCCTTTCCCAAAAATGAGACATCTGAAGATGAAAGGCAGTATTCTGGGGAGAAAATGCCTTTTAGGGTAGATAAAGAGTGGCTCTTAAGAGAGAACCTGTTTGGTTTCTGGGATGAAGAGTGATATTCGGGGAGAAAATGTCTAATTGTTGGCAGACATTGATATGCAGGGGAGAAATGGTTGTATTTTGGAGAGAAAAAGAGTGTTTTGGGAAGAAAATGCATGAGTTTTGGGGATAAACTGCATTATTTTGGCGTGAAAGCATGGTATTGAGCTAATAAGCAGCATTTTGTTGAGAAAATGTCTTTTTAGGATAAAGGTGATCTTTCAGGGAGATAATGTCTTCTTTCACAGAATCACAGAATCACAGAATTATCGAGGTTGGAAAAGACCTAGAAGATCATCCAGTCCAACCATTACCAATACTTCCCAGCTAAATCATACCCCTCAACGCAACATCCAAACGTTTCTTGAACACTCCCATGGTCGGTGATTCCACCACCTCCCTGGGCAGTGCATTCCAATGCCTGACTACCCTTTCCGAGTAGTAATACTTCCTAATGTCCAGCCTGAACCTCCCCTGGCGCAGCTTGAAACCATTCCCTCTAGTTCTATCACTGATTACACGAGAGAAGAGGCCGACCCCCAGCTCACCACAACCTCCCTTCAGGAAGTTATAGAGAGCTATAAGGTCTCCCCTGAGCCTCCTCTTCTCCAGGCTGAACAATCCCAGCTCCCTCAACCGTTCCTCATAAGGCCTGTGCTCCAGACCCCTCACCAGCTTCGTAGCCCTCCTCTGAACACCTTCCAGGGCCTCAATGTCTTTCTTGCAGTGAGGGGCCCAAAACTGAACACAGTACTCGAGGTGCGGCCGCACCAATGCCGAGTACAGGGGGACAATTACCTTCCTGTTCCTGCTAGTAACACTGTTTTTGATGCAAGCCAGAATGCCGTTGGCCTTCTTGGCCACCCGGGCTCACTGTCGGCTCATGCTCCTTGCAGCATAAAAAGACGCATTTGGGGAAGACAGCGTCTTTTATAGGACATAACGTTTTATTCCAAAAGTAACACATTTTCTTCCCAGAATACCGCCTTTGATCCCCAAAATAAGGCATTTTCTTCCCAGAATACCGCTTCTTAGACGGAAAATAAGTAATCCTCTCCAAAAAAGACCTATTTCTCTCCTCAAAATGAGAAATATTCTCCCCAAGGTATCATTCTTGGTTCCAAATAGAAGAATTTTCCTCCATTAAATACCACGTCGGGTTCTCAAAATTACACATTTTCTCCCCCAAATTGCTCCTTTGATCCCCAAAATGAGGCGTTCTCCCTCAAATAACGCTTGTGATCCCAAGAATCAGGCGTTTTCTCCGCACAAGACTGATTTTATTACCAAAACAAAACATTTCTTACCCAAAACACACCTTTTTATTCCCAACAATAGACATTGTCTCCCCCAAATGCCAATTTGTATCCCTCCAATATGAAATTCTCCCCTTCAAATATGGCTTTGTGTAACAAAAGAAGACATTCGCTCCCGAAAATACTGCTTCTTATCCCCTAAGGAAGACGTTTCCTCCCCAAAACACCCCTTTTGATCCCCAAAATAAGATATACTCTCCCCAAAGTAGCGCTTTCGTCGCCTTTCCCAAAAATGAGACATCTGAAGATGAAAGGCAGTATTCTGGGGAGAATACGCCTTTTAGGGTAGATAAAGAGTGGCACTTAAGAGAGAACCTGTTTGGTTTCTGGGATGAAGAGTGATATTCGGGGAGAAAATGTCTAATTGTTGGCAGACATTGATATGCAGGGGAGAAATGGTTGTATTTTGGAGAGAAAAAGAGTGTTTTGGGGAGAAAATGCATGAGTTTTGGGGATAAACTGCATTCTTTTGGAGTGAAAGCATGGTATTGAGCTAAAAAGCGGCATTTTGTGGAGAAAATGTCTTCTTTTGAGGATAAAGTTGATCTTTCGGGGAGAAAATATCTTCTTTGCAGCATAAAAAGACGCATTTGGGGAAGACAGTGTCTTTTATAGGACATAACGTTTTATTACATAAAAACCACATTTTCATCCCAGAATACGGCCTTTGATCCCAAAAATAAGGCATTTTCTTCCCAGAATACCGCTTTTTAGACCGAAAACAAGTCATCCTCTCCAAAAAAGACCTATTTCTGTCCTCAAAATGAGAAATATTCTCCCCAAAATACCACTCTTGGTACAAAACAGAAGACTTTTCCTCCATTAAATACGACTTCGGGTTCCCAAAATTACACATTTTCTCCCCCAAATTGCTCCTTTGATTCCCAAAATGAGGCGTTCTCCCTCAAATAACGCTTGTGATCCCAAGAATCAGGCGTTTTCTCCGCACAAGACTGATTTTATTACCAAAACAAAACATTTCTTACCCAAAACACACCTTTTTATTCCCAACAATAGACATTGTCTCCCCCAAATGCCAATTTGTATCCCTCCAATATGAAATTCTCCCCTTCAAATATGGCTTTGTGTAACAAAAGAAGACATTCGCTCCCGAAAATACTGCTTCTTATCCCCTAAGGAAGACTTTTCCTCCCCAAAACACCCCTTTTGATCCCCAAAATAAGATATACTCTCCCCAAAGTAGCGCTTTCGTTGCCTTTCCCAAAAATGAGACATCTGAAGATGAAAGGCAGTATTCTGGGGAGAAAATGCCTTTTAGGGTAGATAAAGAGTGGCTCTTAAGAGAGAACCTGTTTGGTTTCTGGGATGAAGAATGATATTCGGGGAGAAAATGTCTAGTTGTTGGCAGACATTGATATGCAGGGGAGAAATGGTTGTATTTTGGAGAGAAAAAGAGTATTTTGGGGAGAAAATGCATGAGTTTTGGGGATAACCTGCATTATTCTGGCGTGAAAGCATGGTATTGAGCTAAGAAGCGGCATTTTGTGGAGAAAATGTTTTCTTTTGAGGATAAAGGTGATCTTTCAGGGAGAAAATGTCTTCTTTGGAGCATTGAAAGACGCATTTGGGGAAGACAGCGTCTTTTATTGGTCATCACGTTTTATTCCAAAAGTAACACATTTTCTTCCCAGAATACCGCCTTTGATCCCCAAAATAAGGCATTTTCCTTTACAGAATACCGCTTTTTAGACCGAAAACAAGTCATCCTCTCCAAAAAAGACCTATTTCTCTCCTGAAAATGAGAAATATTCTCCCCAAGGTATCATTCTTGGTTCCAAATAGAAGAATTTTCCTCCATTAAATACCACGTCGGGTCCCCAAAATTACACATTTTCTCCCCCAAATTGCTCTTTTGATTCCCAAAATGAGGCGTTCTCCCTCAAATAACGCTTGTGATCCCAAGAATCAGGCGTTTTCTCCGCACAAGACTGATTTTATTACCAAAACAAAACATTTCTTACCCAAAACACACCTTTTTATTCCCAACAATAGACATTGTCTCCCCCAAATGCCAATTTGTATCCCTCCAATATGAAATTCTCCCCTTCAAATATGGCTTTGTGTAACAAAAGAAGACATTCGCTCCCGAAAATACTGCTTCTTATCCCCTAAGGAAGACTTTTCCTCCCCAAAACACCCCTTTTGATCCCCCAAATAAGATATACTCTCCCCAAAGTAGCGCTTTCGTTGCCTTTCCCAAAAATGAGACATCTGAAGATGAAAGGCAGTATTCTGGGGAGAAAATGCCTTTTAGGGTAGATAAAGAGTGGCTCTTAAGAGAGAACCTGTTTGGTTTCTGGGATGAAGAGTGATATTCGGGGAGAAAATGTCTAATTGTTGGCAGACATTGATATGCAGGGGAGAAATGGTTGTATTTTGGAGAGAAAAAGAGTATTTTGGGGAGAAAATGCATGAGTTTTGGGGATAACCTGCATTATTTTGGCGTGAAAGCATGGTATTGAGCTAAGAAGCGGCATTTTGTGGAGAAAATGTTTTCTTTTGAGGATAAAGGTGATCTTTCAGGGAGAAAATGTCTTCTTTGGAGCATTGAAAGACGCATTTGGGGAAGACAGCGTCTTTTATTGGTCATCACGTTTTATTCCAAAAGTAACACATTTTCTTCCCAGAATACCGCCTTTGATCCCCAAAATAAGGCATTTTCCTTTACAGAATACCGCTTTTTAGACCGAAAACAAGTCATCCTCTCCAAAAAAGACCTATTTCTCTCCTGAAAATGAGAAATATTCTCCCCAAGGTATCATACTTGGTTCCAAATAGAAGAATTTTCCTCCATTAAATACGACTTCGGGTTCCCAAAATTACACATTTTCTCCCCCAAATTGCTCTTTTGATCCCCAAAATAAGATATACTCTCCCCAAAGTAGCGCTTTCGTTGCCTTTCCCAAAAATGAGACATCTGAAGATGAAAGGCAGTATTCTGGGGAGAAAATGCCTTTTAGGGTAGATAAAGAGTGGCTCTTAAGAGAGAACCTGTTTGGTTTCTGGGATGAAGAGTGATATTCGGGGAGAAAATGTCTAATTGTTGGCAGACATTAATATGCAGGGGAGAAATGGTTATATTTTGGAGAGAAAAAGAGTGTTTTGGGGAGAAAATGCATGAGTTTTGGGGATAAACTGCATTCTTTAGTAGTGAAAGCATGGTATTGAGCTAAGAAGCAGCATTTTGTGGAGAGAATGTATTCTTTTGAGGATAAAGGTGATCTTTCAGGGAGAAAATATCTTCTTTGCAGCATAAAAAGACGCATTTGGGGAAGACAGAGTCTTTTATTGGACATCACGTTGTATTCCAAAAATAACACATTTTCTTCCCAGAATACCGCCTTTGATCCCCAAAACAAGGCTTTTTCTTCCCAGAATACCGCTTTTTAGACTGAAAACAAGTCATTCTCTCCAAAAAAGACCTATTTCTTTCCACAAAATGAGAAATATTCTCCCCAAGGTATCATTCTTGGTTCCAAATAGCAGAATTTTCCTCCATTAAATACGACTTCGGGTTCCCAATATTACACATTTGCTCCCCCAAATTGCTCTTTTGATCCCCAAAATAAGATATACTCTCCCCAAAGTAGCGCTTTCATTGCCTTTCCCAAAAATGAGACATCTGAAGATGAAAGGCAGTATTCTGGGGAGAAAATGCCTTTTAGGGTAGATAAAGAGTGGCACTTAAGAGAGAACCTGTTTGGTTTCTGGGATGAAGAGTGATATTCGGGGAGAAAATGTCTAATTGTTGGCAGACATTGATATGCAGGGGAGAAATGGTTGTATTTTGGAGAGAAAAAGAGTATTTTGGGGAGAAAATGCATGAGTTGTTGGGATAAACTGCATTATTTTGTCGTGAAAGCATGGTATTGAGCTAAGAAGCGGCATTTTGTGGAGAAAATGTCTTCTTTTGAGGATAAAGGTGATCTTTCAGGGAGAAAATGTCTTCTTTGCAGCATAAAAGGACGCATTTGGGGAAGACAGCGTCTTTTATTGGACATAACGTTTTATTCCATAAAAACCACATTTTCATCCCAGAATACGGCCTTTGATCCCAAAAATAAGGCATTTTCTTCCTAGAATACCGCTTCTTAGACCGAAAATAAGTCATCCTCTCCAAAAAAGACCTATTTCTCTCCTGAAAATGAGAAATATTCTCCCCAAGGTATCATACTTGGTTCCAAATAGAAGAATTTTCCTCCATTAAATACGACTTCGGGTTCCCAAAATTACACATTTTCTCCCCCAAATTGCTCTTTTGATCCCCAAAATAAGATATACTCTCCCCAAAGTAGCGCTTTCGTTGCCTTTCCCAAAAATGAGACATCTGAAGATGAAAGGCAGTATTCTGGGGAGAAAATGCCTTTTAGGGTAGATAAAGAGTGGCTCTTAAGACAGAACCTGTTTGGTTTCTGGGATGAAGAGTGATATTCGGGGAGAAAATGTCTAATTGTTGGCAGACATTGATATGCAGGGGAGAAATGGTTGTATTTTGGAGAGAAAAAGAGTGTTTTGGGGAGAAAATGCATGAGTTTTGGGGATAAACTGCATTCTTTAGGAGTGAAAGCATGGTATTGAGCTAAGAAGCGGCATTTTGTGGAGAAAATGTCTTCTTTTGAGGATAAAGGTGATCTTTCAGGGAGAAAATATCTTCTTTGCAGCATAAAAAGACGCATTTGGGGAAGACAGCGTCTTTTATTGGACATCACGTTTTATTCGAAAAGTAACACATTTTCATACCAGAATACCGCCTTTGATCCCCAAAAGAAGGCATTTTCTTCCCAGAATACCGCTTCTTAGACCGAAAATAAGTCATCCTCTCCAAAAAAGACCTATTTCTCTCCTGAAAATGAGAAATATTCTCCCCAAGGTATCATTCTTGGTTCCAAATAGCAGAATTTTCCTCCATTAAATACGACTTCGGGTTCCCAAAATTACACATTTTCTCCCCCAAATTGCTCTTTTGATTCCCAAAATGAGGCGTTCTCCCTCAAATAATGCTTGTGATCCCAAGAATCAGGCGTTTTCTCCGCACAAGACTGATTTTATTACCAAAACAAAACATTTCTTACCCAAAACACACCTTTTTATTCCCAACAATAGACATTGTCTCCCCCAAATGCCAATTTGTATCCCTCCAATATGAAATTCTCCCCTTCAAATATGGCTTTGTGTAACAAAAGAAGACATTCGCTCCCGAAAATACTGCTTCTTATCCCCTAAGGAAGACTTTTCCTCCCCAAAACACCCCTTTTGATCCCCAAAATAAGATATACTCTCCCCAAAGTAGCGCTTTCGTTGCCTTTCCCAAAAATGAGACATCTGAAGATGAAAGGCAGTATTCTGGGGAGAAAATGCCTTTTAGGGTAGATAAAGAGTGGCTCTTAAGAGAGAACCTGTTTGGTTTCTGGGATGAAGAGTGATATTCGGGGAGAAAATGTCTAATTGTTGGCAGACATTGATATGCAGGGGAGAAATGGTTGTATTTTGGAGAGAAAAAGAGTGTTTTGGGAAGAAAATGCATGAGTTTTGGGGATAAACTGCATTATTTTGGCGTGAAAGCATGGTATTGAGCTAATAAGCAGCATTTTGTTGAGAAAATGTCTTTTTAGGATAAAGGTGATCTTTCAGGGAGATAATGTCTTCTTTCACAGAATCACAGAATCACAGAATTATCGAGGTTGGAAAAGACCTAGAAGATCATCCAGTCCAACCATTACCAATACTTCCCAGCTAAATCATACCCCTCAACGCAACATCCAAACGTTTCTTGAACACTCCCATGGTCGGTGATTCCACCACCTCCCTGGGCAGTGCATTCCAATGCCTGACTACCCTTTCCGAGTAGTAATACTTCCTAATGTCCAGCCTGAACCTCCCCTGGCGCAGCTTGAAACCATTCCCTCTAGTTCTATCACTGATTACACGAGAGAAGAGGCCGACCCCCAGCTCACCACAACCTCCCTTCAGGAAGTTATAGAGAGCTATAAGGTCTCCCCTGAGCCTCCTCTTCTCCAGGCTGAACAATCCCAGCTCCCTCAACCGTTCCTCATAAGGCCTGTGCTCCAGACCCCTCACCAGCTTCGTAGCCCTCCTCTGAACACCTTCCAGGGCCTCAATGTCTTTCTTGCAGTGAGGGGCCCAAAACTGAACACAGTACTCGAGGTGCGGCCGCACCAATGCCGAGTACAGGGGGACAATTACCTTCCTGTTCCTGCTAGTAACACTGTTTTTGATGCAAGCCAGAATGCCGTTGGCCTTCTTGGCCACCCGGGCTCACTGTCGGCTCATGCTCCTTGCAGCATAAAAAGACGCATTTGGGGAAGACAGCGTCTTTTATAGGACATAACGTTTTATTCCAAAAGTAACACATTTTCTTCCCAGAATACCGCCTTTGATCCCCAAAATAAGGCATTTTCTTCCCAGAATACCGCTTCTTAGACGGAAAATAAGTAATCCTCTCCAAAAAAGACCTATTTCTCTCCTCAAAATGAGAAATATTCTCCCCAAGGTATCATTCTTGGTTCCAAATAGAAGAATTTTCCTCCATTAAATACCACGTCGGGTTCCCAAAATTACACATTTTCTCCCCCAAATTGCTCCTTTGATCCCCAAAATGAGGCGTTCTCCCTCAAATAACGCTTGTGATCCCAAGAATCAGGCGTTTTCTCCGCACAAGACTGATTTTATTACCAAAACAAAACATTTCTTACCCAAAACACACCTTTTTATTCCCAACAATAGACATTGTCTCCCCCAAATGCCAATTTGTATCCCTCCAATATGAAATTCTCCCCTTCAAATATGGCTTTGTGTAACAAAAGAAGACATTCGCTTCCGAAAATACTGCTTCTTATCCCCTAAGGAAGACGTTTCCTCCCCAAAACACCCCTTTTGATCCCCAAAATAAGATATACTCTCCCCAAAGTAGCGCTTTCGTCGCCTTTCCCAAAAATGAGACATCTGAAGATGAAAGGCAGTATTCTGGGGAGAATATGCCTTTTAGGGTAGATAAAGAGTGGCACTTAAGAGAGAACCTGTTTGGTTTCTGGGATGAAGAGTGATATTCGGGGAGAAAATGTCTAATTATTGGCAGACATTGATATGCAGGGGAGAAATGGTTGTATTTTGGAGAGAAAAAGAGTGTTTTGGGGAGAAAATGCATGAGTTTTGGGGATAAACTGCATTCTTTTGGAGTGAAAGCATGGTATTGAGCTAAAAAGCAGCATTTTGTGGAGAAAATGTCTTCTTTTGAGGATAAAGTTGATCTTTCGGGGAGAAAATATCTTCTTTGCAGCATAAAAAGACGCATTTGGGGAAGACAGTGTCTTTTATAGGACATAACGTTTTATTACATAAAAACCACATTTTCATCCCAGAATACGGCCTTTGATCCCAAAAATAAGGCATTTTCTTCCCAGAATACCGCTTCTTAGACCGAAAACAAGTCATCCTCTCCAAAAAAGACCTATTTCTGTCCTCAAAATGAGAAATATTCTCCCCAAAATACCACTCTTGGTACAAAACAGAAGACTTTTCCTCCATTAAATACGACTTCGGGTTCCCAAAATTACACATTTTCTCCCCCAAATTGCTCCTTTGATTCCCAAAATGAGGCGTTCTCCCTCAAATAACGCTTGTGATCCCAAGAATCAGGCGTTTTCTCCGCACAAGACTGATTTTATTACCAAAACAAAACATTTCTTACCCAAAACACACCTTTTTATTCCCAACAATAGACATTGTCTCCCCCAAATGCCAATTTGTATCCCTCCAATATGAAATTCTCCCCTTCAAATATGGCTTTGTGTAACAAAAGAAGACATTCGCTCCCGAAAATACTGCTTCTTATCCCCTAAGGAAGACTTTTCCTCCCCAAAACACCCCTTTTGATCCCCAAAATAAGATATACTCTCCCCAAAGTAGCGCTTTCGTTGCCTTTCCCAAAAATGAGACATCTGAAGATGAAAGGCAGTATTCTGGGGAGAAAATGCCTTTTAGGGTAGATAAAGAGTGGCTCTTAAGAGAGAACCTGTTTGGTTTCTGGGATGAAGAGTGATATTCGGGGAGAAAATGTCTAATTGTTGGCAGACATTAATATGCAGGGGAGAAATGGTTATATTTTGGAGAGAAAAAGAGTGTTTTGGGGAGAAAATGCATGAGTTTTGGGGATAAACTGCATTCTTTAGTAGTGAAAGCATGGTATTGAGCTAAGAAGCAGCATTTTGTGGAGAGAATGTATTCTTCTGAGGATAAAGGTGATCTTTCAGGGAGAAAATATCTTCTTTGCAGCATAAAAAGACGCATTTGGGGAAGACAGAGTCTTTTATTGGACATCACGTTGTATTCCAAAAATAACACATTTTCTTCCCAGAATACCGCCTTTGATCCCCAAAACAAGGCTTTTTCTTCCCAGAATACCGCTTTTTAGACTGAAAACAAGTCATTCTCTCCAAAAAAGACCTATTTCTTTCCACAAAATGAGAAATATTCTCCCCAAGGTATCATTCTTGGTTCCAAATAGCAGAATTTTCCTCCATTAAATACGACTTCGGGTTCCCAATATTACACATTTGCTCCCCCAAATTGCTCTTTTGATCCCCAAAATAAGATATACTCTCCCCAAAGTAGCGCTTTCATTGCCTTTCCCAAAAATGAGACATCTGAAGATGAAAGGCAGTATTCTGGGGAGAAAATGCCTTTTAGGGTAGATAAAGAGTGGCACTTAAGAGAGAACCTGTTTGGTTTCTGGGATGAAGAGTGATATTCGGGGAGAAAATGTCTAATTGTTGGCAGACATTGATATGCAGGGGAGAAATGGTTGTATTTTGGAGAGAAAAAGAGTATTTTGGGGAGAAAATGCATGAGTTGTTGGGATAAACTGCATTATTTTGTCGTGAAAGCATGGTATTGAGCTAAGAAGCGGCATTTTGTGGAGAAAATGTCTTCTTTTGAGGATAAAGGTGATCTTTCAGGGAGAAAATGTCTTCTTTGCAGCATAAAAGGACGCATTTGGGGAAGACAGCGTCTTTTATTGGACATAACGTTTTATTCCATAAAAACCACATTTTCATCCCAGAATACGGCCTTTGATCCCAAAAATAAGGCATTTTCTTCCTAGAATACCGCTTCTTAGACCGAAAATAAGTCATCCTCTCCAAAAAAGACCTATTTCTCTCCTGAAAATGAGAAATATTCTCCCCAAGGTATCATACTTGGTTCCAAATAGAAGAATTTTCCTCCATTAAATACGACTTCGGGTTCCCAAAATTACACATTTTCTCCCCCAAATTGCTCTTTTGATCCCCAAAATAAGATATACTCTCCCCAAAGTAGCGCTTTCGTTGCCTTTCCCAAAAATGAGACATCTGAAGATGAAAGGCAGTATTCTGGGGAGAAAATGCCTTTTAGGGTAGATAAAGAGTGGCTCTTAAGAGAGAACCTGTTTGGTTTCTGGGATGAAGAGTGATATTCGGGGAGAAAATGTCTAATTGTTGGCAGACATTGATATGCAGGGGAGAAATGGTTGTATTTTGGAGAGAAAAAGAGTGTTTTGGGGAGAAAATGCATGAGTTTTGGGGATAAACTGCATTCTTTAGGAGTGAAAGCATGGTATTGAGCTAAGAAGCGGCATTTTGTGGAGAAAATGTCTTCTTTTGAGGATAAAGGTGATCTTTCAGGGAGAAAATATCTTCTTTGCAGCATAAAAAGACGCATTTGGGGAAGACAGCGTCTTTTATTGGACATCACGTTTTATTCGAAAAGTAACACATTTTCATACCAGAATACCGCCTTTGATCCCCAAAAGAAGGCATTTTCTTCCCAGAATACCGCTTCTTAGACCGAAAATAAGTCATCCTCTCCAAAAAAGACCTATTTCTCTCCTGAAAATGAGAAATATTCTCCCCAAGGTATCATTCTTGGTTCCAAATAGCAGAATTTTCCTCCATTAAATACGACTTCGGGTTCCCAAAATTACACATTTTCTCCCCCAAATTGCTCTTTTGATTCCCAAAATGAGGCGTTCTCCCTCAAATAATGCTTGTGATCCCAAGAATCAGGCGTTTTCTCCGCACAAGACTGATTTTATTACCAAAACAAAACATTTCTTACCCAAAACACACCTTTTTATTCCCAACAATAGACATTGTCTCCCCCAAATGCCAATTTGTATCCCTCCAATATGAAATTCTCCCCTTCAAATATGGCTTTGTGTAACAAAAGAAGACATTCGCTCCCGAAAATACTGCTTCTTATCCCCTAAGGAAGACTTTTCCTCCCCAAAACACCCCTTTTGATCCCCAAAATAAGATATACTCTCCCCAAAGTAGCGCTTTCGTTGCCTTTCCCAAAAATGAGACATCTGAAGATGAAAGGCAGTATTCTGGGGAGAAAATGCCTTTTAGGGTAGATAAAGAGTGGCTCTTAAGAGAGAACCTGTTTGGTTTCTGGGATGAAGAGTGATATTCGGGGAGAAAATGTCTAATTGTTGGCAGACATTGATATGCAGGGGAGAAATGGTTGTATTTTGGAGAGAAAAAGAGTGTTTTGGGAAGAAAATGCATGAGTTTTGGGGATAAACTGCATTATTTTGGCGTGAAAGCATGGTATTGAGCTAATAAGCAGCATTTTGTTGAGAAAATGTCTTTTTAGGATAAAGGTGATCTTTCAGGGAGATAATGTCTTCTTTCACAGAATCACAGAATCACAGAATTATCGAGGTTGGAAAAGACCTAGAAGATCATCCAGTCCAACCATTACCAATACTTCCCAGCTAAATCATACCCCTCAACGCAACATCCAAACGTTTCTTGAACACTCCCATGGTCGGTGATTCCACCACCTCCCTGGGCAGTGCATTCCAATGCCTGACTACCCTTTCCGAGTAGTAATACTTCCTAATGTCCAGCCTGAACCTCCCCTGGCGCAGCTTGAAACCATTCCCTCTAGTTCTATCACTGATTACACGAGAGAAGAGGCCGACCCCCAGCTCACCACAACCTCCCTTCAGGAAGTTATAGAGAGCTATAAGGTCTCCCCTGAGCCTCCTCTTCTCCAGGCTGAACAATCCCAGCTCCCTCAACCGTTCCTCATAAGGCCTGTGCTCCAGACCCCTCACCAGCTTCGTAGCCCTCCTCTGAACACCTTCCAGGGCCTCAATGTCTTTCTTGCAGTGAGGGGCCCAAAACTGAACACAGTACTCGAGGTGCGGCCGCACCAATGCCGAGTACAGGGGGACAATTACCTTCCTGTTCCTGCTAGTAACACTGTTTTTGATGCAAGCCAGAATGCCGTTGGCCTTCTTGGCCACCCGGGCTCACTGTCGGCTCATGCTCCTTGCAGCATAAAAAGACGCATTTGGGGAAGACAGCGTCTTTTATAGGACATAACGTTTTATTCCAAAAGTAACACATTTTCTTCCCAGAATACCGCCTTTGATCCCCAAAATAAGGCATTTTCTTCCCAGAATACCGCTTCTTAGACGGAAAATAAGTAATCCTCTCCAAAAAAGACCTATTTCTCTCCTCAAAATGAGAAATATTCTCCCCAAGGTATCATTCTTGGTTCCAAATAGAAGAATTTTCCTCCATTAAATACCACGTCGGGTTCCCAAAATTACACATTTTCTCCCCCAAATTGCTCCTTTGATCCCCAAAATGAGGCGTTCTCCCTCAAATAACGCTTGTGATCCCAAGAATCAGGCGTTTTCTCCGCACAAGACTGATTTTATTACCAAAACAAAACATTTCTTACCCAAAACACACCTTTTTATTCCCAACAATAGACATTGTCTCCCCCAAATGCCAATTTGTATCCCTCCAATATGAAATTCTCCCCTTCAAATATGGCTTTGTGTAACAAAAGAAGACATTCGCTTCCGAAAATACTGCTTCTTATCCCCTAAGGAAGACGTTTCCTCCCCAAAACACCCCTTTTGATCCCCAAAATAAGATATACTCTCCCCAAAGTAGCGCTTTCGTCGCCTTTCCCAAAAATGAGACATCTGAAGATGAAAGGCAGTATTCTGGGGAGAATATGCCTTTTAGGGTAGATAAAGAGTGGCACTTAAGAGAGAACCTGTTTGGTTTCTGGGATGAAGAGTGATATTCGGGGAGAAAATGTCTAATTATTGGCAGACATTGATATGCAGGGGAGAAATGGTTGTATTTTGGAGAGAAAAAGAGTGTTTTGGGGAGAAAATGCATGAGTTTTGGGGATAAACTGCATTCTTTTGGAGTGAAAGCATGGTATTGAGCTAAAAAGCAGCATTTTGTGGAGAAAATGTCTTCTTTTGAGGATAAAGTTGATCTTTCGGGGAGAAAATATCTTCTTTGCAGCATAAAAAGACGCATTTGGGGAAGACAGTGTCTTTTATAGGACATAACGTTTTATTACATAAAAACCACATTTTCATCCCAGAATACGGCCTTTGATCCCAAAAATAAGGCATTTTCTTCCCAGAATACCGCTTCTTAGACCGAAAACAAGTCATCCTCTCCAAAAAAGACCTATTTCTGTCCTCAAAATGAGAAATATTCTCCCCAAAATACCACTCTTGGTACAAAACAGAAGACTTTTCCTCCATTAAATACGACTTCGGGTTCCCAAAATTACACATTTTCTCCCCCAAATTGCTCCTTTGATTCCCAAAATGAGGCGTTCTCCCTCAAATAACGCTTGTGATCCCAAGAATCAGGCGTTTTCTCCGCACAAGACTGATTTTATTACCAAAACAAAACATTTCTTACCCAAAACACACCTTTTTATTCCCAACAATAGACATTGTCTCCCCCAAATGCCAATTTGTATCCCTCCAATATGAAATTCTCCCCTTCAAATATGGCTTTGTGTAACAAAAGAAGACATTCGCTCCCGAAAATACTGCTTCTTATCCCCTAAGGAAGACTTTTCCTCCCCAAAACACCCCTTTTGATCCCCAAAATAAGATATACTCTCCCCAAAGTAGCGCTTTCGTTGCCTTTCCCAAAAATGAGACATCTGAAGATGAAAGGCAGTATTCTGGGGAGAAAATGCCTTTTAGGGTAGATAAAGAGTGGCTCTTAAGAGAGAACCTGTTTGGTTTCTGGGATGAAGAATGATATTCGGGGAGAAAATGTCTAGTTGTTGGCAGACATTGATATGCAGGGGAGAAATGGTTGTATTTTGGAGAGAAAAAGAGTATTTTGGGGAGAAAATGCATGAGTTTTGGGGATAAACTGCATTATTTTGGCGTGAAAGCATGGTATTGAGCTAAGAAGCGGCATTTTGTGGAGAAAATGTTTTCTTTTGAGGATAAAGGTGATCTTTCAGGGAGAAAATGTCTTCTTTGGAGCATTGAAAGACGCATTTGGGGAAGACAGCGTCTTTTATTGGTCATCACGTTTTATTCCAAAAGTAACACATTTTCTTCCCAGAATACCGCCTTTGATCCCCAAAATAAGGCATTTTCCTTTACAGAATACCGCTTTTTTGACCGAAAACAAGTCATCCTCTCCAAAAAAGACCTATTTCTCTCCTGAAAATGAGAAATATTCTCCCCAAGGTATCATTCTTGGTTCCAAATAGAAGAATTTTCCTCCATTAAATACCACGTCGGGTCCCCAAAATTACACATTTTCTCCCCCAAATTGCTCTTTTGATTCCCAAAATGAGGCGTTCTCCCTCAAATAACGCTTGTGATCCCAAGAATCAGGCGTTTTCTCCGCACAAGACTGATTTTATTACCAAAACAAAACATTTCTTACCCAAAACACACCTTTTTATTCCCAACAATAGACATTGTCACCCCCAAATGCCAATTTGTATCCCTCCAATATGAAATTCTCCCCTTCAAATATGGCTTTGTGTAACAAAAGAAGACATTCGCTCCCGAAAATACTGCTTCTTATCCCCTAAGGAAGACTTTTCCTCCGCAAAACACCCCTTTTGATCCCAAAATAAGATATACTCTCCCCAAAGTAGCGCTTTTGTTGCCTTTCCCAAAAATGAGACATCTGAAGATGAAAGGCAGTATTCTGGGGAGAAAATGCCTTTTAGGGTAGATAAAGAGTGGCTCTTAAGAGAGAACCTGTTTGGTTTCTGGGATGAAGAGTGATATTCGGGGAGAAAATGTCTAATTGTTGGCAGACATTGATATGCAGGGGAGAAATGGTTGTATTTTGGAGAGAAAAAGAGTGTTTTGGGGAGAAAATGCATGAGTTTTGGGGATAAACTGCATTATTTTGGCGTGAAAGCATGGTATTGAGCTAAGAAGCGGCATTTTGTGGAGAAAATGTCTTCTTTTGAGGATAAAGGTGATCTTTCAGGGAGATAATGTCTTCTTTGCAGCATAAAAAGACGCATTTGGGGAAGACAGCGTCTTTTATTGGACATCACGTTTTATTCCAAAAGTAACACATTTTCATCCCAGAATACGGCCTTTGATCCCCAAAATAAGGCATTTTCTTCCCAGAATACCGCTTTTTAGACCGAAAACAAGTCATCCTCTCCAAAAAAGACCTATTTCTCTACTCAAAATGAGAAATATTCTCCCCAAGGTATCATTCTTGGTTCCAAATAGAAGAATTTTCCTCCATTAAATACCACGTCGGGTTCCCAAAATTACTCATTTTCTCCCAAAAATTGCTCTTTTGATCCCCAAAATGAGGCGTTCTCCCTCAAATAATGCTTGTGATCCCAAGAATCAGGCGTTTTCTCCGCACAAGACTGATTTTATTACCAAAACAAAACATTTCTTACCCAAAACACACCTTTTTATTCCCAACAATAGACATTGTCTCCCCCAAATGCCAATTTGTATCCGTCCAATATGAAATTCTCCCCTTCAAATATGGCTTTGTGTAACAAAAGAAGACATTCGCTCCCGAAAATACTGCTTCTTATCCCCTAAGGCAGACTTTTCCTCCCCAAAACACCCCTTTTGATCCCCAAAATAAGATATACTCTCCCCAAAGTAGCGCTTTCATCGCCTTTCCCAAAAATTAGACATCTGAAGATGAAAGGCAGTATTCTGGGCAGGTAATGACTTTTAGGGTAGATAAAGAGTGGCTCTTAAGAGAGAACCTGTTTGGTTTCTGGGATGAAGAGTGATATTCGGGGAGAAAATGTCTAATTGTTGGCAGACATTGATATGCAGGGGAGAAATGGTTGTATTTTGGAGAGAAAAAGAGTGTTTTGGGGAGAAAATGCATGAGTTTTGGGGATAAACTGCATTATTTTGGCGTGAAAGCATGGTATTGAGCTAAGAAGCGGCATTTTGTGGAGAAAATGTCTTCTTTTGAGGATAAAGGTGATCTTTCAGGGAGATAATGTCTTCTTTGCAGCATAAAAAGACGCATTTGGGGAAGACAGCGTCTTTTATTGGACATAACGTTTTATTACATAAAAACCACATTTTCATCCCAGAATACGGCCTTTGATCCCAAAAATAAGGCATTTTCTTCCCAGAATACCGCTTCTTAGACCGAAAACAAGTCATCCTCTCCAAAAAAGACCTATTTCTGTCCTCAAAATGAGAAATATTCTCCCCAAAATACCACTCTTGGTACAAAACAGAAGACTTTTCCTCCATTAAATACGACTTCGGGTTCCCAAAATTACACATTTTCTCCCCCAAATTGCTCCTTTGATTCCCAAAATGAGGCGTTCTCCCTCAAATAACGCTTGTGATCCCAAGAATCAGGCGTTTTCTCCGCACAAGACTGATTTTATTACCAAAACAAAACATTTCTTACCCAAAACACACCTTTTTATTCCCAACAATAGACATTGTCTCCCCCAAATGCCAATTTGTATCCCTCCAATATGAAATTCTCCCCTTCAAATATGGCTTTGTGTAACAAAAGAAGACATTCGCTCCCGAAAATACTGCTTCTTATCCCCTAAGGAAGACTTTTCCTCCCCAAAACACCCCTTTTGATCCCCAAAATAAGATATACTCTCCCCAAAGTAGCGCTTTCGTTGCCTTTCCCAAAAATGAGACATCTGAAGATGAAAGGCAGTATTCTGGGGAGAAAATGCCTTTTAGGGTAGATAAAGAGTGGCTCTTAAGAGAGAACCTGTTTGGTTTCTGGGATGAAGAATGATATTCGGGGAGAAAATGTCTAGTTGTTGGCAGACATTGATATGCAGGGGAGAAATGGTTGTATTTTGGAGAGAAAAAGAGTATTTTGGGGAGAAAATGCATGAGTTTTGGGGATAACCTGCATTATTCTGGCGTGAAAGCATGGTATTGAGCTAAGAAGCGGCATTTTGTGGAGAAAATGTTTTCTTTTGAGGATAAAGGTGATCTTTCAGGGAGAAAATGTCTTCTTTGGAGCATTGAAAGACGCATTTGGGGAAGACAGCGTCTTTTATTGGTCATCACGTTTTATTCCAAAAGTAACACATTTTCTTCCCAGAATACCGCCTTTGATCCCCAAAATAAGGCATTTTCCTTTACAGAATACCGCTTTTTAGACCGAAAACAAGTCATCCTCTCCAAAAAAGACCTATTTCTCTCCTGAAAATGAGAAATATTCTCCCCAAGGTATCATTCTTGGTTCCAAATAGAAGAATTTTCCTCCATTAAATACCACGTCGGGTCCCCAAAATTACACATTTTCTCCCCCAAATTGCTCTTTTGATTCCCAAAATGAGGCGTTCTCCCTCAAATAACGCTTGTGATCCCAAGAATCAGGCGTTTTCTCCGCACAAGACTGATTTTATTACCAAAACAAAACATTTCTTACCCAAAACACACCTTTTTATTCCCAACAATAGACATTGTCTCCCCCAAATGCCAATTTGTATCCCTCCAATATGAAATTCTCCCCTTCAAATATGGCTTTGTGTAACAAAAGAAGACATTCGCTCCCGAAAATACTGCTTCTTATCCCCTAAGGAAGACTTTTCCTCCGCAAAACACCCCTTTTGATCCCAAAATAAGATATACTCTCCCCAAAGTAGCGCTTTTGTTGCCTTTCCCAAAAATGAGACATCTGAAGATGAAAGGCAGTATTCTGGGGAGAAAATGCCTTTTAGGGTAGATAAAGAGTGGCTCTTAAGAGAGAACCTGTTTGGTTTCTGGGATGAAGAGTGATATTCGGGGAGAAAATGTCTAATTGTTGGCAGACATTGATATGCAGGGGAGAAATGGTTGTATTTTGGAGAGAAAAAGAGTGTTTTGTGGAGAAAATGCATGAGTTTTGGGGATAAACTGCATTATTTTGGCGTGAAAGCATGGTATTGAGCTAAGAAGCGGCATTTTGTGGAGAAAATGTCTTCTTTTGAGGATAAAGGTGATCTTTCAGGGAGATAATGTCTTCTTTGCAGCATAAAAAGACGCATTTGGGGAAGACAGCGTCTTTTATTGGTCATCACGTTTTATTCCAAAAGTAACACATTTTCTTCCCAGAATACCGCCTTTGATCCCCAAAATAAGGCATTTTCCTTTACAGAATACCGCTTTTTAGACCAAAAACAAGTCATCCTCTCCAAAAAAGACCTATTTCTCTCCTGAAAATGAGAAATATTCTCCCCAAGGTATCATTCTTGGTTCCAAATAGAAGAATTTTCCTCCATTAAATACCACGTCGGGTCCCCAAAATTACACATTTTCTCCCCCAAATTGCTCTTTTGATTCCCAAAATGAGGCGTTCTCCCTCAAATAACGCTTGTGATCCCAAGAATCAGGCGTTTTCTCCGCACAAGACTGATTTTATTACCAAAACAAAACATTTCTTACCCAAAACACACCTTTTTATTCCCAACAATAGACATTGTCTCCCCCAAATGCCAATTTGTATCCCTCCAATATGAAATTCTCCCCTTCAAATATGGCTTTGTGTAACAAAAGAAGACATTCGCTCCCGAAAATACTGCTTCTTATCCCCTAAGGAAGACTTTTCCTCCCCAAAACACCCCTTTTGATCCCAAAATAAGATATACTCTCCCCAAAGTAGCGCTTTCGTTGCCTTTCCCAAAAATGAGACATCTGAAGATGAAAGGCAGTATTCTGGGGAGAAAATGCCTTTTAGGGTAGATAAAGAGTGGCTCTTAAGAGAGAACCTGTTTGGTTTCTGGGATGAAGAGTGATATTCGGGGAGAAAATGTCTAATTGTTGGCAGACATTGATATGCAGGGGAGAAATGGTTGTATTTTGGAGAGAAAAAGAGTGTTTTGTGGAGAAAATGCATGAGTTTTGGGGATAAACTGCATTATTTTGGCGTGAAAGCATGGTATGGAGCTAAGAAGCGGCATTTTGTGGAGAAAATGTCTTCTTTTGAGGATAAAGGTGATCTTTCAGGGAGATAATGTCTTCTTTGCAGCATAAAAAGACGCATTTGGGGAAGACAGCGTCTTTTATTGGACATAACGTTTTATTCCATAAATACCACATTTTCATACCAGAATACGGCCTTTGATCCCCAAAAGAAGGCATTTTCCTTTACAGAATACCGCTTCTTAGACCGAAAACAAGTCATCCTCTCCAAAAAAGACCTATTTCTCTCCTGAAAATGAGAAATATTCTCCCCAAGGTATCATACTTGGTTCCAAATAGAAGAATTTTCCTCCATTAAATACGACTTCGGGTTCCCAAAATTACACATTTTCTCCCCCAAATTGCTCTTTTGATCTCCAAAATAAGATATACTCTCCCCAAAGTAGCGCTTTTGTTGCCTTTCCCAAAAATGAGACATCTGAAGATGAAAGGCAGTATTCTGGGGAGAAAATGCCTTTTAGGGTAGATAAAGAGTGGCTCTTAAGAGAGAACCTGTTTGGTTTCTGGGATGAAGAGTGATATTCGGGGAGAAAATGTCTAATTGTTGGCAGACATTGATATGCAGGGGAGAAATGGTTGTATTTTGGAGAGAAAAAGAGTGTTTTGGGGAGAAAATGCATGAGTTTTGGGGATAAACTGCATTATTTTGGCGTGAAAGCATGGTATTGAGCTAAGAAGCGGCATTTTGTGGAGAAAATGTCTTCTTTTGAGGATAAAGGTGATCTTTCAGGGAGATAATGTCTTCTTTGCAGCATAAAAAGACGCATTTGGGGAAGACAGCGTCTTTTATTGGACATCACGTTTTATTCCAAAAGTAACACATTTTCATCCCAGAATACGGCCTTTGATCCCCAAAATAAGGCATTTTCTTCCCAGAATACCGCTTTTTAGACCGAAAACAAGTCATCCTCTCCAAAAAAGACCTATTTCTCTACTCAAAATGAGAAATATTCTCCCCAAGGTATCATTCTTGGTTCCAAATAGAAGAATTTTCCTCCATTAAATACCACGTCGGGTTCCCAAAATTACTCATTTTCTCCCAAAAATTGCTCTTTTGATCCCCAAAATGAGGCGTTCTCCCTCAAATAATGCTTGTGATCCCAAGAATCAGGCGTTTTCTCCGCACAAGACTGATTTTATTACCAAAACAAAACATTTCTTACCCAAAACACACCTTTTTATTCCCAACAATAGACATTGTCTCCCCCAAATGCCAATTTGTATCCGTCCAATATGAAATTCTCCCCTTCAAATATGGCTTTGTGTAACAAAAGAAGACATTCGCTCCCGAAAATACTGCTTCTTATCCCCTAAGGCAGACTTTTCCTCCCCAAAACACCCCTTTTGATCCCCAAAATAAGATATACTCTCCCCAAAGTAGCGCTTTCATCGCCTTTCCCAAAAATTAGACATCTGAAGATGAAAGGCAGTATTCTGGGCAGGTAATGACTTTTAGGGTAGATAAAGAGTGGCTCTTAAGAGAGAACCTGTTTGGTTTCTGGGATGAAGAGTGATATTCGGGGAGAAAATGTCTAATTGTTGGCAGACATTGATATGCAGGGGAGAAATGGTTGTATTTTGGAGAGAAAAAGAGTGTTTTGGGGAGAAAATGCATGAGTTTTGGGGATAAACTGCATTATTTTGGCGTGAAAGCATGGTATTGAGCTAAGAAGCGGCATTTTGTGGAGAAAATGTCTTCTTTTGAGGATAAAGGTGATCTTTCAGGGAGATAATGTCTTCTTTGCAGCATAAAAAGACGCATTTGGGGAAGACAGCGTCTTTTATTGGACATAACGTTTTATTACATAAAAACCACATTTTCATCCCAGAATACGGCCTTTGATCCCAAAAATAAGGCATTTTCTTCCCAGAATACCGCTTCTTAGACCGAAAACAAGTCATCCTCTCCAAAAAAGACCTATTTCTGTCCTCAAAATGAGAAATATTCTCCCCAAAATACCACTCTTGGTACAAAACAGAAGACTTTTCCTCCATTAAATACGACTTCGGGTTCCCAAAATTACACATTTTCTCCCCCAAATTGCTCCTTTGATTCCCAAAATGAGGCGTTCTCCCTCAAATAACGCTTGTGATCCCAAGAATCAGGCGTTTTCTCCGCACAAGACTGATTTTATTACCAAAACAAAACATTTCTTACCCAAAACACACCTTTTTATTCCCAACAATAGACATTGTCTCCCCCAAATGCCAATTTGTATCCCTCCAATATGAAATTCTCCCCTTCAAATATGGCTTTGTGTAACAAAAGAAGACATTCGCTCCCGAAAATACTGCTTCTTATCCCCTAAGGAAGACTTTTCCTCCCCAAAACACCCCTTTTGATCCCCAAAATAAGATATACTCTCCCCAAAGTAGCGCTTTCGTTGCCTTTCCCAAAAATGAGACATCTGAAGATGAAAGGCAGTATTCTGGGGAGAAAATGCCTTTTAGGGTAGATAAAGAGTGGCTCTTAAGAGAGAACCTGTTTGGTTTCTGGGATGAAGAATGATATTCGGGGAGAAAATGTCTAGTTGTTGGCAGACATTGATATGCAGGGGAGAAATGGTTGTATTTTGGAGAGAAAAAGAGTATTTTGGGGAGAAAATGCATGAGTTTTGGGGATAACCTGCATTATTCTGGCGTGAAAGCATGGTATTGAGCTAAGAAGCGGCATTTTGTGGAGAAAATGTTTTCTTTTGAGGATAAAGGTGATCTTTCAGGGAGAAAATGTCTTCTTTGGAGCATTGAAAGACGCATTTGGGGAAGACAGCGTCTTTTATTGGTCATCACGTTTTATTCCAAAAGTAACACATTTTCTTCCCAGAATACCGCCTTTGATCCCCAAAATAAGGCATTTTCCTTTACAGAATACCGCTTTTTAGACCGAAAACAAGTCATCCTCTCCAAAAAAGACCTATTTCTCTCCTGAAAATGAGAAATATTCTCCCCAAGGTATCATTCTTGGTTCCAAATAGAAGAATTTTCCTCCATTAAATACCACGTCGGGTCCCCAAAATTACACATTTTCTCCCCCAAATTGCTCTTTTGATTCCCAAAATGAGGCGTTCTCCCTCAAATAACGCTTGTGATCCCAAGAATCAGGCGTTTTCTCCGCACAAGACTGATTTTATTACCAAAACAAAACATTTCTTACCCAAAACACACCTTTTTATTCCCAACAATAGACATTGTCTCCCCCAAATGCCAATTTGTATCCCTCCAATATGAAATTCTCCCCTTCAAATATGGCTTTGTGTAACAAAAGAAGACATTCGCTCCCGAAAATACTGCTTCTTATCCCCTAAGGAAGACTTTTCCTCCGCAAAACACCCCTTTTGATCCCAAAATAAGATATACTCTCCCCAAAGTAGCGCTTTTGTTGCCTTTCCCAAAAATGAGACATCTGAAGATGAAAGGCAGTATTCTGGGGAGAAAATGCCTTTTAGGGTAGATAAAGAGTGGCTCTTAAGAGAGAACCTGTTTGGTTTCTGGGATGAAGAGTGATATTCGGGGAGAAAATGTCTAATTGTTGGCAGACATTGATATGCAGGGGAGAAATGGTTGTATTTTGGAGAGAAAAAGAGTGTTTTGTGGAGAAAATGCATGAGTTTTGGGGATAAACTGCATTATTTTGGCGTGAAAGCATGGTATTGAGCTAAGAAGCGGCATTTTGTGGAGAAAATGTCTTCTTTTGAGGATAAAGGTGATCTTTCAGGGAGATAATGTCTTCTTTGCAGCATAAAAAGACGCATTTGGGGAAGACAGCGTCTTTTATTGGTCATCACGTTTTATTCCAAAAGTAACACATTTTCTTCCCAGAATACCGCCTTTGATCCCCAAAATAAGGCATTTTCCTTTACAGAATACCGCTTTTTAGACCAAAAACAAGTCATCCTCTCCAAAAAAGACCTATTTCTCTCCTGAAAATGAGAAATATTCTCCCCAAGGTATCATTCTTGGTTCCAAATAGAAGAATTTTCCTCCATTAAATACCACGTCGGGTCCCCAAAATTACACATTTTCTCCCCCAAATTGCTCTTTTGATTCCCAAAATGAGGCGTTCTCCCTCAAATAACGCTTGTGATCCCAAGAATCAGGCGTTTTCTCCGCACAAGACTGATTTTATTACCAAAACAAAACATTTCTTACCCAAAACACACCTTTTTATTCCCAACAATAGACATTGTCTCCCCCAAATGCCAATTTGTATCCCTCCAATATGAAATTCTCCCCTTCAAATATGGCTTTGTGTAACAAAAGAAGACATTCGCTCCCGAAAATACTGCTTCTTATCCCCTAAGGAAGACTTTTCCTCCCCAAAACACCCCTTTTGATCCCAAAATAAGATATACTCTCCCCAAAGTAGCGCTTTCGTTGCCTTTCCCAAAAATGAGACATCTGAAGATGAAAGGCAGTATTCTGGGGAGAAAATGCCTTTTAGGGTAGATAAAGAGTGGCTCTTAAGAGAGAACCTGTTTGGTTTCTGGGATGAAGAGTGATATTCGGGGAGAAAATGTCTAATTGTTGGCAGACATTGATATGCAGGGGAGAAATGGTTGTATTTTGGAGAGAAAAAGAGTGTTTTGTGGAGAAAATGCATGAGTTTTGGGGATAAACTGCATTATTTTGGCGTGAAAGCATGGTATGGAGCTAAGAAGCGGCATTTTGTGGAGAAAATGTCTTCTTTTGAGGATAAAGGTGATCTTTCAGGGAGATAATGTCTTCTTTGCAGCATAAAAAGACGCATTTGGGGAAGACAGCGTCTTTTATTGGACATAACGTTTTATTCCATAAATACCACATTTTCATACCAGAATACGGCCTTTGATCCCCAAAAGAAGGCATTTTCCTTTACAGAATACCGCTTCTTAGACCGAAAACAAGTCATCCTCTCCAAAAAAGACCTATTTCTCTCCTGAAAATGAGAAATATTCTCCCCAAGGTATCATACTTGGTTCCAAATAGAAGAATTTTCCTCCATTAAATACGACTTCGGGTTCCCAAAATTACACATTTTCTCCCCCAAATTGCTCTTTTGATCTCCAAAATAAGATATACTCTCCCCAAAGTAGCGCTTTCGTTGCCTTTCCCAAAAATGAGACATCTGAAGATGAAAGGCAGTATTCTGGGGAGAAAATGCCTTTTAGGGTAGATAAAGAGTGGCTCTTAAGAGAGAACCTGTTTGGTTTCTGGGATGAAGAGTGATATTCGGGGAGAAAATGTCTAATTGTTGGCAGACATTGATATGCAGGGGAGAAATGGTTGTATTTTGGAGAGAAAAAGAGTGTTTTGGGGAGAAAATGCATGAGTTTTGGGGATAAACTGCATTATTTTGGCGTGAAAGCATGGTATTGAGCTAAGAAGCGGCATTTTGTGGAGAAAATGTCTTCTTTTGAGGATAAAGGTGATCTTTCAGGGAGAAAATATCTTCTTTGCAGCATAAAAAGACGCATTTGGGGAAGACAGCGTCTTTTATTGGACATCACGTTTTATTCGAAAAGTAACACATTTTCTTCCCAGAATACCGCCTTTGATCCCCAAAATAAGGCATTTTCTTCCCAGAAGACCGCTTCTTAGACCGAAAATAAGTCATCCTCTCCAAAAAAGACCTTTTTCTCTCCTCAAAATGAGAAATATTCTCCCCAAGGTATCATTCTTGGTTCCAAATAGCAGAATTTTCCTCCATTAAATACGACTTCGGGTTCCCAAAATTACACATTTTCTCCCCCAAATTGCTCCTTTCATTCCCAAAATGAGGCGTTCTCCCTCAAATAATGCTTGTAATCCCAAGAATCAGGCGTTTTCTCCGCACAAGACTGATTTTATTACCAAAACAAAACATTTCTTACCCAAAACACACCTTTTTATTCCCAACAATAGACATTGTCTCCCCCAAATGCCAATTTGTATCCCTCCAATATGAAATTCTCCCCTTCAAATATGGCTTTGTGTAACAAAAGAAGACATTCGCTCCCGAAAATACTGCTTCTTATCCCCTAAGGAAGACTTTTCCTCCCCAAAACACCCCTTTTGATCCCCAAAATAAGATATACTCTCCCCAAAGTAGCGCTTTTGTTGCCTTTCCCAAAAATGAGACATCTGAAGATGAAAGGCAGTATTCTGGGGAGAAAATGCCTTTTAGGGTAGATAAAGAGTGGCTCTTAAGAGAGAACCTGTTTGGTTTCTGGGATGAAGAGTGATATTCGGGGAGAAAATGTCTAATTGTTGGCAGACATTGATATGCAGGGGAGAAATGGTTGTGTTTTGGAGAGAAAAAGAGTATTTTGGGGAGAAAATGCATGAGTTTTGGGGATAAACTGCAATATTTTGCCGTGAAAGCATTGGTATTGAGCTAAGAAGCAGCATTTTGTGGAGAAAATGTCTTCTTTTGAGGATAAAGGTGATCTTTCAGGGAGAAAATGTCTTCATTGCAGCATAAAAAGACGCATTTGGGGAAGACAGCGTCTTTTATTGGACATAACGTTTTATTCCATAAAAACCACATTTCATCCCAGAATACGGCCTTTGATCCCCAAAATAAGGCATTTTCTTCCCAGAATACCTCTTTTTAGACTGAAAACAAGTCATCGTTTCCAAAAAAGACCTATTTCTTTCCTCAAAATGAGAAATATTCTCCCCAAGGTATCATTCTTGGTTCCAAATAGAAGAATTTTCCTCCATTAAATACGACTTTGGGTTCCCAAAATTACACATTTTCTCCCCCAAATTGCTCTTTTGATCCCCAAAATAAGATATACTCTCCCCAAAGTAGCGCTTTCGTTGCCTTTCCCAAAAATGAGACATCTGAAGATGAAAGGCAGTATTCTGGGGAGAATATGCCTTTTTGGGTAGATTAAGAGTGGCACTTAAGAGAGAACCTGTTTGGTTTCTGGGATGATGAGTGATATTCGGGGAGAAAATGTCTAATTGTTGGCAGACATTGATATGCAGGGCAGAAATGGTTGTATTTTGGAGAGAAAAAGAGTGTTTTGGGGAGAAAATGCATGAGTTTTGGGGATAAACTGCATTCTTTAGTAGTGAAAGCATGGTATTGAGATAAGAAGCAGCATTTTGTGGAGAAAATGTCTTCTTTTGAGGATAAAGGTGATCTTTCAGGGGGAAAATGTCTTCTTTGGAGCATTGAAAGACGCATTTGGGGAAGACAGCGTATTTTATTGAACATAACGTTTTATTCCATAAAAACCACATTTTCATCCCAGAATACGGCCTTTGATCCCAAAAATAAGGCATTTTCTTCCTAGAATACCGCTTCTTAGACCGAAAATAAGTCATCCTCTCCAAAAAAGACCTATTTCTCTCCTGAAAATGAGAAATATTCTCCCCAAGGTATCATTCTTGGTTCCAAATAGAAGACTTTTCCTCCATTAAATACCACGTCGGGTCCCCAAAATTACACATTTTCTCCTCCAAATTGCTCTTTTGATTCCCAAAATGGGGCGTTCTCCCTCAAATAATGCTTGTGATCCCAAGAATCAGGCGTTTTCTCCGCACAAGACTGATTTTATTACCAAAACAAAACATTTCTTACCCAAAACACACCTTTTTATTCCCAACAATAGACATTGTCTCCCCCAAATGCCAATTTGTATCCCTCCAATATGAAATTCTCCCCTTCAAATATGGCTTTGTGTAACAAAAGAAGACATTCGCTCCCGAAAATACTGCTTCTTATCCCCTAAGGAAGACTTTTCCTCCACAAAACACCCCTTTTGATCCCAAAATAAGATATACTCTCCCCAAAGTAGCGCTTTCGTTGCCTTTCCCAAAAATGAGACATCTGAAGATGAAAGGCAGTATTCTGGGGAGAAAATGCCTTTTAGGGTAGATAAAGAGTGGCTCTTAAGAGAGAACCTGTTTGATTTCTGGGATGAAGAGTGATATTCGGGGAGAAAATGTCTAGTTGTTGGCAGACATTGATATGCAGGGGAGAAATGGTTGTATTTTGGAGAGAAAAAGAGTATTTTGGGGAGAAAATGCATGAGTTTTGGGGATAACCTGCATTATTCTGGCGTGAAAGCATGGTATTGAGCTAAGAAGCGGCATTTTGTGGAGAAAATGTCTTCTTTTGAGGATAAAGGTGATCTTTCAGGGAGAAAATGTCTTCTTTGCAGCATAAAAAGACGCATTTGGGGAAGACAGCGTCTTTTATTGGACATAACTTTTTATTTCAAAAATAAGACGTTTTCTTCCCATAATACCGCTTTTTAGACTGAAAACAGGTCATCCTCTCCAAAAATGACCTATTTCTGTCCTCAAAATGAGAAATAGTCTCCCCAAGGAATCATTCTTGGTTCCAAATTGAAGAATTTTCCTCCATTAAATACGACTTCGGGTTCCCAAAATTACACATTTTCTCCCCCAAATTGCTCTTTTGATCCCCAAAATAAGATATACTCTCCCCAAAGTAGCGCTTTTGTTGCCTTTCCCAAAAATGAGACATCTGAAGATGAAAGGCAGTATTCTGGGGAGAATATGCCTTTTAGGGTAGATAAAGAGTGGCACTTAAGAGAGAACCTGTTTGGTTTCTGGGATGAAGAGTGATATTCGGGGAGAAAATGTCTAATTGTTGGCAGACATTGATATGCAGGGCAGAAATGGTTGTATTTTGGAGAGAAAAAGAGTGTTTTGGGGAGAAAATGCACGAGTTTTGGGGATAAACTGCATTATTTTGTCGTGAAAGCATGGTATTGAGCTAAGAAGCGGCATTTTGTGGAGAAAATGTCTTCTTTTGAGGATAAAGGTGATCTTTCAGGGAGATAATGTCTTCTTTGCAGCATAAAAAGACGCATTTGGGGAAAACAGCGTCTTTTATTGGACATAACGTTTTATTCCATAAAAACCACATTTTCTTCCCAGAATACCGGCTTTGATCCCCAAAATAAGGCATTTTCTTCCCAGAATACCGCTTTTTAGACTGAAAACAAGTCATCCTCTCCAAAAAAGACCTATTTCTGTCCTCAAAATGAGAAATATTCTCCCCAAGGTATCATTCTTGGTTCCAAATAGAAGAATTTTCCTCCATTATATACGACGTCGGGTTTCCAATATTACACATTTTCTCCACCAAATTGCTCTTTTGATCCCCAAAATAAGATATACTCTCCCCAAAGTAGCGCTTTTGTTGCCTTTCCCAAAAATGAGACATCTGAAGATGAAAGGCAGTATTCTGGGGAGAAAATGCCTTTTAGGGTAGATAAAGAGTGGCTCTTAAGAGAGAACCTGTTTGGTTTCTGGGATGAAGAGTGATATTCGGGGAGAAAATGTCTAATTGTTGGCAGACATTGATATGCAGGGGAGAAATGGTTGTATTTTGGAGAGAAAAAGAGTGTTTTGGGGAGAAAATGCATGAGTTTTGGGGATAAACTGCATTATTTTGGCGTGAAAGCATGGTATTGAGCTAATAAGCAGCATTTTGTTGAGAAAATGTCTTTTTAGGATAAAGGTGATCTTTCAGGGAGATAATGTCTTCTTTCACAGAATCACAGAATCACAGAATTATCGAGGTTGGAAAAGACCTAGAAGATCATCCAGTCCAACCATTACCAATACTTCCCAGCTAAATCATACCCCTCAACGCAACATCCAAACGTTTCTTGAACACTCCCATGGTCGGTGATTCCACCACCTCCCTGGGCAGTGCATTCCAATGCCTGACTACCCTTTCCGAGTAGTAATACTTCCTAATGTCCAGCCTGAACCTCCCCTGGCGCAGCTTGAAACCATTCCCTCTAGTTCTATCACTGATTACACGAGAGAAGAGGCCGACCCCCAGCTCACCACAACCTCCCTTCAGGAAGTTATAGAGAGCTATAAGGTCTCCCCTGAGCCTCCTCTTCTCCAGGCTGAACAATCCCAGCTCCCTCAACCGTTCCTCATAAGGCCTGTGCTCCAGACCCCTCACCAGCTTCGTAGCCCTCCTCTGAACACCTTCCAGGGCCTCAATGTCTTTCTTGCAGTGAGGGGCCCAAAACTGAACACAGTACTCGAGGTGCGGCCGCACCAATGCCGAGTACAGGGGGACAATTACCTTCCTGTTCCTGCTAGTAACACTGTTTTTGATGCAAGCCAGAATGCCGTTGGCCTTCTTGGCCACCCGGGCTCACTGTCGGCTCATGCTCCTTGCAGCATAAAAAGACGCATTTGGGGAAGACAGCGTCTTTTATAGGACATAACGTTTTATTCGAAAAGTAACACATTTTCTTCCCAGAATACCGCCTTTGATCCCCAAAAGAAGGCATTTTCTTCCCAGAATACCGCTTCTTAGACCGAAAACAAGTCATCCTCTCCAAAAAAGACCTATTTCTCTCCTGAAAATGAGAAATATTCTCCCCAAGGTATCATTCTTGGTTCCAAATAGCAGAATTTTCCTCCATTAAATACGACTTCGGGTTCCCAAAATTACACATTTTCTCGCCCAAATTGCTCTTTTGATCCCCAAAATAAGATATACTCTCCCCAAAGTAGCGCTTTCGTTGCCTTTCCCAAAAATGAGACATCTGAAGATGAAAGGCAGTATTCTGGGGAGAATATGCCTTTTTGGGAGGATAAAGAGTGGCACTTAAGAGAGAACCTGTTTGATTTCTGGGATGAAGAGTGATATTCAGGGAGAAAATGTCTAATTGTTGATATGCAGGGGAGAAATGGTTATATTTTGGAGAGAAAAAGAGTGTTTTGGGGAGAAAATGCATGAGTTTTGGGGATAAACTGCATTATTTTGTCGTGAAAGCATGGTATTGAGCTAAGAAGCGGCATTTTGTGGAGAAAATGTCTTCTTTTGAGGATAAAGGTGATCTTTCAGGGAGAAAATATCTTCTTTGCAGCATAAAAAGACGCATTTGGGGAAGACAGCGTCTTTTATTGGACATCACGTTTTATTCCAAAAGTAACACATTTTCATACCAGAATACCGCCTTTGATCCCCAAAATAAGGCATTTTCTTCCCAGAATACCGCTTCTTAGACCGAAAATAAGTCATCCTCTCCAAAAAAGACCTATTTCTCTCCTGAAAATGAGAAATATTCTCCCCAAGGTATCATTCTTGGTTCCAAATAGCAGAATTTTCCTCCATTAAATACGACTTCGGGTTCCCAAAATTACTCATTTTCTCCCAAAAATTGCTCTTTTGATCCCCAAAATGAGGCGTTCTCCCTCAAATAACGCTTGTGATCCCAAGAATCAGGCGTTTTCTCCGCACAAGACTGATTTTATTACCAAAACAAAACATTTCTTACCCAAAACACACCTTTTTATTCCCAACAATAGACATTGTCTCCCCCAAATGCCAATTTGTATCCGTCCAATATGAAATTCTCCCCTTCAAATATGGCTTTGTGTAACAAAAGAAGACATTCGCTCCCGAAAATACTGCTTCTTATCCCCTAAGGCAGACTTTTCCTCCCCAAAACACCCCTTTTGATCCCCAAAATAAGATATACTCTCCCCAAAGTAGCGCTTTCATCGCCTTTCCCAAAAATTAGACATCTGAAGATGAAAGGCAGTATTCTGGGCAGGTAATGACTTTTAGGGTAGATAAAGAGTGGCTCTTAAGAGAGAACCTGTTTGGTTTCTGGGATGAAGAGTGATATTCGGGGAGAAAATGTCTAATTGTTGGCAGACATTGATATGCAGGGGAGAAATGGTTGTATTATGCAGAGAAAAAGAGTATTTTGGGGAGAAAATGCATGAGTTTTGGGGATAAACTGCATTATTTTGGCGTGAAAGCATGGTATTGAGCTAAGAAGCGGCATTTTGTGGAGAAAATGTCTTCTTTTGAGGATAAAGGTGATCTTTCAGGGAGAAAATGTCTTCTTTGCAGCATAAAAAGACGCATTTGGGGAAGACAGCGTCTTTTATTGGACATCACGTTTTATTCCAAAAGTAACACATTTTCATCCCAGAATACGGCCTTTGATCCCCAAAATAAGGCATTTTCTTCCCAGAATACCGCTTTTTAGACCGAAAACAAGTCATCCTCTCCAAAAAAGACCTATTTCTCTACTCAAAATGAGAAATATTCTCCCCAAGGTATCATTCTTGGTTCCAAATAGAAGACTTTTCCTCCATTAAATACGACTTCGGGTTCCCAAAATTACTCATTTTCTCCCAAAAATTGCTCTTTTGATCCCCAAAATGAGGCGTTCTCCCTCAAATAACGCTTGTGATCCCAAGAATCAGGCGTTTTCTCCGCACAAGACTGATTTTATTACCAAAACAAAACATTTCTTACCCAAAACACACCTTTTTATTCCCAACAATAGACATTGTCTCCCCCAAATGCCAATTTGTATCCGTCCAATATGAAATTCTCCCCTTCAAATATGGCTTTGTGTAACAAAAGAAGACATTCGCTCCCGAAAATACTGCTTCTTATCCCCTAAGGCAGACTTTTCCTCCCCAAAACACCCCTTTTGATCCCCAAAATAAGATATACTCTCCCCAAAGTAGCGCTTTCATCGCCTTTCCCAAAAATTAGACATCTGAAGATGAAAGGCAGTATTCTGGGCAGGTAATGACTTTTAGGGTAGATAAAGAGTGGCTCTTAAGAGAGAACCTGTTTGGTTTCTGGGATGAAGAGTGATATTCGGGGAGAAAATGTCTAATTGTTGGCAGACATTGATATGCAGGGGAGAAATGGTTGTATTATGCAGAGAAAAAGAGTATTTTGGGGAGAAAATGCATGAGTTTTGGGGATAAACTGCATTATTTTGGCGTGAAAGCATGGTATTGAGCTAAGAAGCGGCATTTTGTGGAGAAAATGTCTTCTTTTGAGGATAAAGGTGATCTTTCAGGGAGAAAATGTCTTCTTTGCAGCATGAAAAGACGCATTTGGGGAAGACAGCGTCTTTTATAGGACATAACGTTTTATTTCAAAAATAACACATTTTCTTCCCAGAATACCGCCTTTGATCCCCAAAAGAAGGCATTTTCTTCCCAGAAGACCGCTTTTTAGACTGAAAACAAGTCATCCTCTCCAAAAATACCTATTTCTGTCCTTAAAATGAGAAATATTCTCCCCAAAATATCACTCTTGGTTCCAAATAGAAGACTTTTCCTCCATTAAATACGACTTCGGGTTCCCAATATTACACATTTTCTCCCCCAAATTGCTCTTTTGATCCCCAAAATGAGGCGTTCTCCCTCAAATAATGCTTGTGATCCCAAGAATCAGGCGTTTTCTCCGCACAAGGCTGATTTTATTACCAAAACAAAACATTTCTTACCCAAAACACACCTTTTGATTCCCAACATTAGACATTGTCTCCCCCAAATGCCAATTTGTATCCCTCCAATATGAAATTCTCCCCTTCAAATATGGCTTTGTGTAACAAAAGAAGACATTCGCTCCCGAAAATACCGCTTCTTATCCCCTAAAAAAGACTTTTCCTCCCCAAAACACCCCTTTTGATCCCCAAAATAAGATATACTCTCCCCAAAGTAGCGCTTTCGTCGCCTTTCCCAAAAATGAGACATCTGAAGATGAAAGGCAGTATTCTGGGGAGAAAATGCCTTTTTGGGTAGATAAAGAGTTGCTCTTAAGAGAGAACCTGTTTGGTTTCTGGGATGAAGAGTGATATTCGGGGAGAAAATGTCTAATTGTTGGCAGAAATTGATATGCAGGAGAGAAATGGTTGTATTTTGGAGAGAAAAAGAGTATTTTGGGGAGAAAATGCATGAGTTTTGGGGATAAACTGCATTATTTTGGAGTGAAAGCATGGTATTGAGCTAATAAGCGGCATTTTGTGGAGAAAATGTCTTCTTTTGAGGATAAAGGTGATCTTTCAGGGAGATAATGTCTTCTTTGCAGCATAAAAAGACGCATTTGGGGAAGACAGCGTCTTTTATTGGACATAACGTTTTATTTCAAAAATAACACATTTTCTTCCCAGAATACCGCCTTTGATCCCCAAAATAAGGCATTTTCTTCCCAGAAGACCATTTTTAGACTGAAAACAAGTCATCGTCTCCAAAAAAGACTTATTTCTGTCCTCAAAATGAGAAATATTCTCCCCAAGGTATCATACTTGGTTCCAAATAGAAGACATTTCCTCCATTAAATACGACTTCGGGTTCCCAAAATTACACATTTTCTCCCCCAAATTGCTCTTTTGATTCCCAAAATGAGGCGTTCTCCCTCAAATAACGCTTGTGATCCCAAGAATCAGGCATTTTCTCCGCACAAGACTGATTTTATAACCAAAACAAAACATTTCTTACCCAAAACACACCTTTTGATTCCCAACATTAGACATTGTCTCCCCCAAATGCCAATTTGTATCCCTCCAATATGAAATTCTCCCCTTCAAATATGGCTTTGTGTAACAAAAGAAGACATTAGCTCCCGAAAATACCGCTTCTTATCCCCTAAAAAAGACTTTTCCTCCCCAAAACACCCCTTTTGATCCCCAAAATAAGATATACTCTCCCCAAAGTAGCGCTTTCGTCGCCTTTCCCAAAAATGAGACATCTGAAGATGAAAGGCAGTATTCTGGGGAGAAAATGCCTTTTAGGGTAGATAAAGAGTGGCACTTAAGAGAGAACCTGTTTGATTTCTGGGATGAAGAGTGATATTCGGGGAGAAAATGTCTAATTGTTGGCAGACATTGATATGCAGGGGAGAAATGGTTGTATTTTGGAGAGAAAAAGAGTATTTTGGGGAGAAAATGCATGAGTTTTGGGGATAAACTGCATTATTTTGTCATGAAAGCATTGGTATTGAGCTAAGAAGCGGCATTTTGTGGAGAAAATGTCTTCTTTTGAGGATAAAGGTGATCTTTCAGGGAGATAATGTCTTCTTTGCAGCAGAAAAAGACGCATTTGGGGAAGACAGCATCTTTTATTGGACATAACGTTTTATTCCAAAAGTAACACATTTTCTTCACAGAATACCGCCTTTGATCCCCAAAAGAAGGCATTTTCTTCCCAGAATACTGCTTTTTAGACTGAAAATAAGTCATCCTCTCCAAAAAAGACCTATTTCTCTCCTGAAAATGAGAAATATTCTCCCCAAGGTATCATTCTTGGTTCCAAATAGAAGACTTTTCCTCCATTAAATACGACTTTGGGTTCCCAGTATTACACATTTTCTCCCAAAAATTGCTCTTTTGATCCCAAAATGAGGCGTTCTCCCTCAAATAATGCTTGTGATCCCAAGAATCAGGCGTTTTCTCCGCACAAGACTGATTTTATTACCAAAACAAAACATTTCCTACCCAAAACACACCTTTTTATTCCCAACATTAGACATTGTCTCCCCCAAATGCCAATTTGTATCCCTCCAATATGAAATTCTCCCCTTCAAATATGGCTTTGCGTAACAAAAGAAGACATTAGCTCCCGAAAATACCGCTTCTTATCCCCTAGGGAAGACTTTTCCTCCCCAAAACACCCCTTTTGATCCCCAAAATAAGATATACTCTCCCCAAAGTAGCGCTTTCGTTGCCTTTCCCAAAAATGAGACATCTGAAGATGAAAGGCAGTATTCTGGGGAGAATATGCCTTTTAGGGTAGATAAAGAGTGGCTCTTAAGAGAGAACCGGTTTGGTTTCTGGGATGAAGAGTGATATTCGGGGAGAAAATGTCTAATTGTTGGCAGACATTGATATGCAGGGGAGAAATGGTTGTATTTTGGAGAGAAAGAGAGTATTTTGGGGAGAAAATGCATGAGTTTTGGGGATAAACTGCATTATTTTTTCGCGAAAGCATGGTATTGAGCTAATAAGCAGCGTTTTGTGGAGAAAATGTCTTCTTTTGAGGATAATGGTGATCTTTCATGGAGATAATGTCTTCTTTGCAGCATAAAATGAAGCATTTGGGGAAGACAGCGTCTTTTATTGGACATCACGTTGTAATTACAAGAATAACACATTTTCTTCCCAGAATACCGCCTTTGATCCCCAAAATAAGGCATTTTCTTCCCAGAAGACCGCTTCTTAGACCGAAAATAAGTCATCCTCTCCAAAAAAAGACGTATTTCTCTCCTCAAAGTGAGAAATATTCTCCCCAAAATATCACTCTTGGTTCCAAATAGAAGAATTTTCCTCCATTAAATACGACTTCGGGTTCCCAATATTACACATTTTCTCCCAAAAATTGCTCTTTTGATCCCCAAAATGAGGCGTTCTCCCTCAAATAACGCTTGTGATCCCAAGAATCAGGCGTTCTCTCCGCACAAGACTGATTTTATTACCAGAACAATACATTTCTTACCCAAAACACACCTTTTTATTCCCAACATTAGACATTGTCTCCCCCAAATGCCAATTTGTATCCCTCCAATATGAAATTCTCCCCTTCAAATATGGCTTTGTGTAACAAAAGAAGACATTCGCTCCCGAAAATACCGCTTCTTATCCCCTAAGGAAGACTTTTCCTCCCCAAAACACCCCTTTTGATCCCCAAAATAAGATATACTCTCCCCAAAGTAGCGCTTTCGTCGCCTTTCCCAAAAATGAGACATCTGAAGATGAAAGGCAGTATTCTGGGGAGAAAATGCCTTTTAGGGTAGATAAAGAGTTGCTCTTAAGAGAGAACCTGTTTGGTTTCTGGGATGAAGAGTTATATTCGGGGAGAAAATGTCTAATTGTTGGCAGACATTGATATGCAGGGGAGAAATGGTTGTATTTTGGAGAGAAAGAGAGTATTTTGGGGAGAAAATGCATGAGTTTTGGGGATAAACTGCATTATTTTGTCATGAAAGCATTGGTATTGAGCTAAGAAGCGGTATTTTGTGGAGAAAATGTCTTCTTTTGAGGATAAAGGTGATCTTTCAGGGAGATAATGTCTTCTTTGCAGCATAAAAAGACGCATTTGGGGAAGACAGCATCTTTTATTGGACATAACGTTTTATTCCACAAGTAACACATTTTCTTCTCAGATTACCGCCTTTGATCCCCAAAATAAGGCATTTTCTCCCCAGAAGACCGCTTCTTAGACCGAAAATAAGTCATCCTCTCCAAAAAAGACCTATTTCTCTCCTCAAAATGAGAAATATTCTCCCCAAAATATCACTCTTGGTTCCAAATAGAAGACTTTTCCTCCATTAAATACGACTTCGGGTTCCCAAAATTACACATTTTCTCCCCCAAATTGCTCTTTTGATCCCCAAAATAAGATATACTCTCCCCAAAGTAGCGCTTTCGTTGCCTTTCCCAAAAATGAGACATCTGAAGATGAAAGGCAGTATTCTGGGGAGAAAATGCCTTTTAGGGTAGATAAAGAGTGGCTCTTAAGAGAGAACCTGTTTGGTTTCTGGGATGAAGAGTGATATTCGGGGAGAAAATGTCTAATTGTTGGCAGACATTGATATGCAGGGGAGAAATGGTTGTATTTTGGAGAGAAAAAGAGTGTTTTGGGGAGAAAATGCACGAGTTTTGGGGATAAACTCTATTATTTCGTCGTGAAAGCATTGGTATTGAGCTAATAAGCAGCATTTTGTGGAGAAAATGTCTTCTTTTGAGGATGAAGGTGATCTTTCAGGGAGATAATGTCTTCTTTGCAGCATAAAAAGACGCATTTGGGGAAGACAGCGTCTTTTATTGGACATAACGTTTTATTTAAAAAAATAACACATTTTCTTCCCAGAACACCGCCTTTGATCCCCAAAACAAGGAATTTTCTTTCCAGAATACTGGAATACAGTATTTTTGGGAGCGAATGTCTTCTTTTGTTACACAAAGCCATATTTGAAGGGGAGAATTTCATATTGGAGGGATACAAATTGGCATTTGGGGGAGACAATGTCTAATGTTGGGAATCAAAAGGTGTGTTTTGGGTAAGAAATGTTTTGTTTTGGTAATAAAATCAGTCTTGTGCGGAGAAAACGCCTGATTCTTGGGATCACAAGCGTTATTTGAGGAAGAACGCCTCATTTTGGGGATCAAAAGAGCAATTTTTGGGAGAAAATGTGTAATACTGGGAACCCGAAGTCGTATTTAATGGAGGAAAATTCTTCTATTTGGAACCAAGAATGATACCTTGTGGAGAATATTTCTCATTTTGAGGACAGAAATAGGTCTTTTTTAGAGAGGATGACTTGTTTTCGGTCTAAAAAGCGGTATTCTGGGAAGAAAATGCCTTCTTTTGGGGATCAAAGGCGGTATTCTGGAAGAAAATGTGTTATTTTTGGAATAAAACGTTATGTCCAATAAAAGACGCTGTCTTCCCCAAATGCGTCTTTTTATGCTGCAAAGAAGATATTATCTCCCTGAAAGATCACCTTTATCCTCAAAAGAAGACATTTTCTCCACAAAATGCCGCTTCTTAGCTCAATACCATGCTTTCACGACAAAATAATGCAGTTTATCCCAAAAACTCATGCATTTTCTCCCCAAAACACTCTTTTTCTCTCCAAAATACAACCATTTCTCCCCTGCATATCAATGTCTGCCAACAATTAGACATTTTCTCCCCGAATATCACTCTTCATCCCAGAAACCAAACAGGTTCTCTCTTAAGTGCCACTCTTTATCTACCCTAAAAGGCCTTTCCAGCCCAGAATACTGCCTTTCATCTTCAGATGTCTCATTTTTGGGAAAGGCAACGAAAGCGCTACTTTGGGGAGAGTATATCTTATTTTGGGGATCAAAAGGGGTGTTTTGGGGAGGAAAAGTCTTCCTTAGGGGATAAGAAGCGGTATTTTCGGGAGTGAATGTCTTCTTTTGTTACACAAAGCCATATTTGAAGGGGAGAATTTCATATTGGAGGGATACAAATTGGCATTTGGGGGAGACAATGTCTAATGTTGGGAATCAAAAGGTGTGTTTTGGGTAAGAAATGTTTTGTTTTGGTAATAAAATCAGTCTTGTGCGGAGAGAACGCTTGATTCTTGGGATCACAAGCGTTATTTGAGGGAGAACGCCTCATTTTGGGGATCAAAAGAGCAATTTTTGGGAGAAAATGTGTAATATTGGGAACCCGACGTGGTATTTAATGGAGGAAAATTATTCTATTTGGAACCAAGAGTGATATTTTGGGGAGAATATTTCTCACTTTGAGGAGAGAAATACGTCTTTTTTTGGAGAGGAAGACTTATTTTCGGTCTAAGAAGCGGTATTCTGGGAAGAAAATGCCTTCTTTTGGGGATCAAAGGCGGTATTCTGGGAAGAAAATGTGTTATTTTTGGAATAAAACGTTATGTCCAATAAAAGACGCTGTCTTCCCCAAATGCGTCTTTTTATGCTGCAAAGAAGACATTATCTCCCTGAAAGATCACCTTTATCCTCAAAAGAAGACATTTTCTCCACAAAATGCCGCTTCTAAGCTCAATACCATGCTTTCACTCCAAAAGAATGCAGTTTATCCCCAAAATTCATGCATTTTCTCCCCAAAACACTCTTTTTCTCTCCAAAATATAACCATTTCTCCCCTGCATATCAATGTCTGCCAACAATTAGACATTTTCTCCCCGAATATCACTCATCATCCCAGAAACCAAACAGGTTCTCTCTTAAGTGCCACTCTTTATCTACCCTAAAAGTCATTACCTGCTCAGAATACTGCCTTTCATCTTCAAATGTCTCATTTTTGGGAAAGGCAACGAAAGCGCTACTTTGGGGAGAGTATATCTTATTTTGGGGATCAAAAGAGCAATTTGGGGGAGAAAATGTGTAATTTTGGGAACCCGAAGTCGTATTTAATGGAGGAAAAGTCTTCTATTTGGAACCAAGAGTGATATTTTGGGGAGAATATTTTTCATTTTAAGGAGAGAAATAGGTCTTTTTTGGAGACGATGACTTGTTTTCAGTCTAAAAGGCGGTATTCTGGGAAGAAAATGCCTTATTTTGGGGAACAAAGGCGGTATTCTGGGAAAGTAAATGTTATACTTTTGGAATAAGATGTTATGTCCAATAAAAGACGCTGTCTTCCATAAATGCGTCTTTTTATGCTGCAAAGAAGATATTTTCTCCCTGAAAGATCACCTTTATCCTCAAAAGAAGACATTTTCTCCACAAAATGCCGCTTCTTAGCTCCATACCATGCTTTCACGCCAAAATAATGCAGTTTATCCCCAAAACTCATGCATTTTCTCCCCAAAATACTCTTTTTCTCTCCAAAATACAACCATTTCTCCCCTGCATATCAATGTCTGCCAACAATTAGACATTTTCTCCCCGAATATCACTCATCATCCCAGAAACCAAACAGGTTCTCTCTTAAGAGCCACTCTTAGTCTGCCCAAAAAGGACTTTCCAGCCCAGAATACTGCCTTTCATCTTCAGATGTCTCATTTTTGGGAAAGGCAACGAAAGCGCTACTTTGGGGAGAGTATATCTTATTTTGGGGATCAAAAGGGGTGTTTTGGGGAGGAAAAGTCTTCCTTAGGGGATAAGAAGCGGTATTTTCGGGAGCGAATGTCTTCTTTTGTTACACAAAGCCATATTTGAAGGGGAGAATTTCATATTGGAGGGATACAAATTGGCATTTGGGGGAGACAATGTCTAATGTTGGGAATCAAAAGGTGTGTTTTGGGTAAGAAATGTTTTGTTTTGGTAATAAAATCAGTCTTGTGCGGAGAAAACGCCTGATTCTTGGGATCAAAAGAGGCATTTGAGGAAGAACACCTCGTTTTGGGGATCAAAAGAGCAATTTTTGGGAGAAAATGTGTAATATTGGGAACCCGAAGTCGTATTTAATGGAGGAAAATTATTCTATTTGGAACCAAGAGTGATATTTTGGGGAGAATATTTCTCACTTTGAGGAGAGAAATACGTCTTTTTTTGGAGAGGAAGACTTATTTTCGGTCTAAGAAGCGGTATTCTGGGAAGAAAATGCCTTATTTTGGGGATCAAAGGCGGTATTCTGGGAAGAAACTGTGTTATTTTTGGAATAAAACGTGATGTCCCAATAAAGGACACTATCGTCCGCAAATGCGTCTTTTTATGCTGCAAAGAAGACATTTTCTCCCTGAAAGATCACCTTTATCCTCAAAAGAAGACATTTTCTCCACAAAATGCCGCTTCTTAGTTCAATTCCGTGCTTTCACGCCAAAATAATGCAGTTTATCCCCAAAACTCATGCATTTTCTCCCCAAAATACTCTTTTTCTCTCCAAAATATTACCATTTCTCTCCTGCATATCAGTTTTTCACGCCAAAATAATGCAGTTTATCCCCAAAACTCATGCATTTTCTCCCCAAAATACTCTTTTTCTAGTTCATACCGTTTCTTATCCCCTAAGGAAGACTTTTCCTCTCCAAAACACCCCTTTTGATCCCCAAAATAAGATATACTCTCCCCAAAGTAGCGCTTTCATTGCCTTTCCCAAAAATGAGACATCTGAAGATGAAAGGCAGTATTCTGGGGAGAAAATGCCTTTTTGGGTAGATAAAGAGTTTCTCTTAAGAGAGAACCTGTTTGGTTTCTGGGATGAAGAGTGATATTCGGGGAGAAAATGTCTAATTGTTGGCAGAAATTGATATGCAGGGGAGAAATGGTTGTATTTTGAAGAGAAAAAGAGTATTTTGGGGAGAAAATGCATGAGTTTTGGTGATAAACGGCATTATTTTGTCGTGAAAGCATGGTATTGAGCTAAGAAGCGGCATTTTGTGGAGAAAATGTCTTCTTTTGAGGATAAAGGTGATCTTTCGGGGAGAAAATGTCTGATTTGCAGCATAAAAAGACGCATTTGGGGAAGACAGCGTCTTTTATTGGAACATCACGTTTTATTCCAAAAATAACACATTTTCTTCCCAGAATACCTCCTTTGATCCCAAAATTAAGGAATTTTCTTCCCAGAATACCGCATTTTAGACCAAAAATAAGTCATCCTCTCCAAAAAAGACATAATTTTGTCCTCAAAATGAGAAATATTGTCCCCAAAATATCATTCTTAGTTCCAAATAGAAGACTTTTTCTCCATTAAATACCACGTAGGGATCCCAATATTACACATTTTCTCCCCCAAATTGCTCTTTGGATCCCCTAAATGAGGCGTTCTCCCTCAAATGCCTCTTTTCATCCCAAGAATCAGGCGTTTTCTCCGCACAAGACTGATTTTATTACCAAAACAAAACATTTCTTAACCAAAACACACCTTTTTATTCCCAACATTAGACACCGTCTCCCAAAATTCCAATTTGTATCCCTCCAATACGAAATTCTCCCCTTCAAATATGGCTTTGTGTAACAAAAGAAGACATTCGCTCCCGAAAATACCGCTTCTTATTTCCTAAGGAAGACTTTTCCTCCCCAAAACACCCCTTTTGATCCCCCAAATAGGAAATACTCTCCCTAAAGTAGCGCTTTCGTTTCCTTTCCCAAAAAGAAGACATTTGAAGATGAAAGGCAGTATTCTGGGGAGAAAATGCCTTTTAGGGTAGATAAAGAGTGGCTCTTAAGAGAGAACCTGTTTGGTTTCTGGGATGAAGAGTGATATTCGGGGAGAAAATGTCTAATTGTTGGCAGACATTGATATGCAGGGGAGAAATGGTTGTATTTTGGAGAGAAAAAGAGTGTTTTGGGGAGAAAATGCATGAGTTTTGGGGATAAACTGCATTATTTTGTCGTGAAAGCATGGTATTGAGTTAAGAAGCAGCATTTTGTGGAGAAAATGTCTTCTTTTAGGATAAAGGTGATCTTTCGGGGAGAAAATGTCTGATTTGCAGCATAAAAGGAAGCATTTGGGGATGACAGCGTCTTTTATTGGACATCACGTTTTATTCCAAAACTAACACATTTTCTTCCCAGAATACCGCCTTTGATCCCAAAATTAAGGAATTTTCTTCCCAGAATACCGCATTTTAGACCGAAAATAAGTCATCCTCTCCAAAAAGGACATAATTCTGTCCTCAAAATGAGAAATATTGTCCCCATAATATCATTCTTGGTTCCAAATAGAAGACTTTTTCTCCATTAAATACCACGTAGGTATCCCAATATTACACATTTCCTCTCCCAAATTGCTCTTTGGATCCCCAAAATGAGGCGTTCGCCCTCAAATGCCTCTTTTCATCCCAATAATCAGGCATTTTCTCCGCACAAGACTGATTTTATTACCAAAACAAAACATTTCTTACCCAAAACACACCTTTTTATACCCAACATTAGACACCGTCTCCCAAAATTCCAATTTGTATCCCTCCAATATGAAATTCTCCCCTTCAAATATGGCTTTGTGTAACAAAAGAAGACACTCGCTCCCGAAAATACCGCTTCTTATTTCCTAAGGAAGACTTTTCCTCCCCAAAACACCCTTTTTGATCCCCCAAATAAGAAATACTCTCCCTAAAGTAGCGCTTTCGTTTCCTTTCCCAAAAAGAAGACATTTGAAGATGAAAGGCAGTATTCTGGGGAGAAAATGCCTTTTAGGGTAGATAAAGAGTGGCTCTTAAGAGAGAACCTGTTTGGTTTCTGGGATGAAGAATGATATTCGGGGAGAAAATGTCTAATTGTTGGCAGACATTGATACGCAGGGGAGAAATGGTTGTATTTTGGAGAGAAAAAGAGTGTTTTGGGGAGAAAATGCATGAGTTTTGGGGATAAACTGACGCACGTAAAATTACGTGTGATTTCTTTGGGCAAATGTTGTTTTTGAAATAAATAGCTTTATTTTTTTGGCGAGAGCCTTTCCTTGATGGGAAACATTGATCTTTAACGGAGAAATTTTTTATTTTGATGTTTGAATTTTATATTTCAGGGAGAAAATACTTTTTGGATAAATGATCGGGAAGCGTGGAGAATTTTCTTACAATTGTCGCATTAATTTTATTGTAAGAAAGAAAATACCTTATTTGTATACAAGAGAGCTATTTTGAGGAGAAAATGTCATAATTTGGAGTAGGTAGCTGTATTTGGGAAAGTGAATGCGTTATTTGAGGAAGTCGGTGTAATGGAGTGAAGATGACTAATTATTGGAGGAATATATGACTTTTTGGGAATAAAATCAATTGTTTTTTGGCTACAGAAATCTATACATTTGCCAAGAAACGAAGAAGTCAAAACCTCTCCGTCCCGGGATTCGGAAAGAAATCCCCCACCTCGGAAGAAAGCAGCGGCTGAAAACGCGGGTCCTAGGCTGCAACCGAGCCGCTGGAGTCGTGCTTCTTGGCGATTGCCGTTTTTCCGAGAAGAGGGGTCTCGGCTAATTCCGTAGCCGAGAAAGAGCGGCTTCAGCTGGCTGCTATTGTCCCTGGAGGGGTGGTTGTTCTGCGCAGCCCGGAAGAGATCAGATTGGACCTCATCATCTTTTCTGGACGGAATCACGACTCCAGGCACTGTTCCAATTGTTTTCCTTTCCATTTCGAAGGACTTCGTTTCTTATCCCCTTTTCCATTGCATGAATCTTAGTTTCTCGGACGGCAGAGGAAAGAAACGAAATCCCGTTTAGAAGTAGGTGACGGGCGAGCTGAGAAACGCTGGGAGATGCGGTTGCCGGGAGAACTCGATTTGAAGAACGGAATCGCTCTTTTCCTGGCTACGGGCGAAAGCCCCCTCTTCGGAAGAAAGCAGCCTCGGCTGCAACGGAGCTGCTGGAGCCGCGCTTCTGGGTGATTGCCCGTTCTCCGAGAAGAGCAGACACGGCTGATTCCGCAGCCGAGAAAGGGCGACTTCAGCCCGCTGCTTTCGTCCCTGGAGGGGTGGTTGCTTTGCGCAGCCCGGAGAGGAGCACTTTGCATCTTAGTTTCTGTTCTGGCCGGAAGCACGACTCCATTAGCTTTATCAAATCAGGCTTTTATTCCTGAAGTAAGACTACTGTTTCATTCGAAATCGAAGGGTAAACACTTGCAATAGTGCCAGCAGTCGTGCTTTCGGCCAGAAAAGAAGCTGACGACAAAGTGCTCCTTTCCGGGCTGCCGACAACAACCACCCCTCCTGGGACGAAAGCAGCCGGCTGAAGTCGCACTCTCTCGTCTACGGAATTGGCCGAGTCCGCCCTTCTCAGAGATCCGGCAGTTGCCGTGAAGCGCGATTCGAGCGACTCGGTTGCAGACGAAGACATTCGGCTTCAGCCGGCTGCTTTCTGCCGAGCAGGGGGCTTTCGCCCGTAGGCTGGAAAAATGGGATTTTGAACTTCAACTCGTGTTCTCTCGGCGACAGCATCTCCCAGCGTTTCTCAGCTCGCCCGTCACTTGCTTTGGACTGTGATTTCGTTTCTTTTCTCCGTCGTCTGAGAAACTATGAGTCAAGCAATGGAAAAGGGGATAAGAAACGAAATCTTTAGAAATGGAAGGGAAAACACTTGGAATAGTGCCAGCAGTCGTGCTTTCGGCCAGAGAAGAAGCTGAGGTCCAAAGTGCTCCTTTCCGGGCTGCCGACAACAACCACCCCTCCTGGGACGAAAGCAGCCGGCTGAAGTCGCTCTTTCTCGGCTACGGAATTAGCCGAGTCCGCTCTTCTCGGAGAACCGGCAATCGCCGAGAAGCGCGGTTCGAGCGGCTGCTTTGCAGCCGTGGACGCGCGACTTCAAGTCGCTGCTTTCTTCTGAGGTGGGGGATTTCCTTCCGCATCCCGGAACGGAGAAGTTGTGACTTCTCCTTCCGTTCTTGGCTAATGTATCGATTTCTATAGCCAGAAAACAACTTTTTTTCCCAAAAAGTCAGTTATTCCTCCCTATATTTAGACATTTTCTCTCCAATACACTGCCACGTATAAGGCATTTACTTTCCCAAATACTGCTATCCACCCCAGAATTATGACATTTTCTCCTCAAAATACCTCTTTTGTATACAATCAATGTATTTTCTGACTTACATTTCAAATTATGTCCCAATTGTAAGACGTTTTCTTTTCTCTTTCTGATTTTTTATCCAAAAAATAAGACCTTTTCTCCCTGAAATACCAAATTCTAACCCCCAAATAAATCAATTTCTCCGGTAAATATCCATGTTTTCCCTCAGAAAATGGCTTTCTCCCCAAAAATACAGCTTTTTATTCCAAATACTACATTTTCCCAAAGAAATCACACTTTTTTCTCAAAAACAATACTTCTAATCCTCAAAGAATCGTATCTGATTCAAAAATTATGACATTTTCCACTCTACATTTCAATTGTTGCGCCAAAGATGATCTCTTTTCTGCTTAAAATATCATTTCTTAGAAGAAAAAGAGGACAGTTTCTTCCTTAAATGCCACATTTTTTTCCAGAGACATTTTCTACCCAAAATTGCCTACATTTTTCTCAGGAAGAAGACGTTTTCTCCCTTAAATATCGCGTTTGATACAAAATGTTTTTGTCTCTTACTCTTACACTCTTTATCTCCAAAACTAGACATTTCCTCCCCAGTTCAATAATATTCAATTGATTTTAGCAGAATGACACACTCTCCCTTGAAAATCAGTCATTATCTCAAAAACAAGACATTAGCTATATCAAAACCATGCTTTTAAGTCAAAAGTAAGACATTTTCCATGTTTAGTCCCAAAATAAGACACTTATTCCTCATAATACTGCATTTTATCCCCCCCAAATGATATTTTGTCCCCTAAGCACCTTTTTTCCCCCCAAAATCTGACATGATCTCCCCAAAATACCCCTTTCTACCCCAAAAGAAGAGGTTTTCTCAAAAAAGAACGCATTTTATAGATATATTAGAGATTTAGAGATCTATTCTCCCTACGTGCCTCTTTTGACCCTGAAAATAAGACATGTTCTCCCTTAAATATCGTTTTTCAAACCAAGAAAAAGACATTTTCTAGTCCATTTAGGAAGTTTGGTCCCTAAAGTAAGACATTTCCTCCCTTAGATATCATATTTGATCCCCCAATTAAGACGATTTCTCCCCCAAAGAACTCATAATAAAAAATTAGACGTCATCTTCTTCACATTTCATCACAAATATCAGATCTTTTCCCTTCAAAGGATGGCTGTATACAAAATAAAATGACATATTCTCCTTTAAATATCACCTTTTCCCCAATATAATACATATAGATACAAAATACCACTTTGTATCCCTAAATATGTCATTTTCTCCCAATGATTCCATTATTATGGAATTTAAAATATGACCTTTTGTCCCAAAATACAGTTTTCTATTCCTAAAATAGAACATTTCCTTCCCAAAGTACCCCAATATATCCCCCAACCAAGCCATTTACCAAACAACTAACAGCTTTTTATCTCAAACGATAGATATTTTCTCCCAGAAACACCGTTTACTATCCTCCAACTTAAATATTTTCCCTACAAAACACTGCATTTCATCCCCCAGAGAAGACATTATCTCCACAAAATGCCGCTTAATAGCTCAATACCATGCTTTCACGACAAAATAATGCGGTACGTCCCCAATACTCATGCATTTTCTCCCCAAAACACTCTTTTTCTCTCCAAAATACAACCATTTCTCCCCCACATATCAATGTCTGCCAACAATTAGACATTTTCTCCCCGAATATCACTCTTTATCCCAGAAACCAAACAGGTTCTCTCTTAAGTGCCACTCTTTATCCCCCAAAAAGGCATTTTCTCCCCAGAATACTGCCTTTTATCTTCAGAAGTCTTCTTTTTGGGATCAGTCTTTGAGGAGAAAATGCCTAATTCTAAGGATTAAAAGCTGTATTCTGGGGAGAAAATGTCTTATTTAGGGGTGGAAATGTGTAATCTTGGGAATAAAGCTGTGTTTTGGGGAAAAAATGTCTACTTCAGGGATAAAACTCGGTATTTTTGGGAGTGAACGTCCTGATCTTGTAACACATAGTCACATTTCGGGAGGAAAATTTCTTATTTGAGGGATACAAATTGGCATATGGGGGAGAAAATGTCTAATTTGGGGGACGAAAAGGTGTTTTTTGGGTAAGAAAAGTCCTATTTTGGTAATAAAATGAGTATTCTGGGGAGAAAATGCCTTCCTTTGGGGATCAAAGGCGGTATTCTGGGAAGAAAATGTGTTATTTTTGGAATAAAACGTGATGTCCCAATAAAAGAAACTATCGTCCCCAAATGCGTCTTTTTATGCTGCAAAGAAGACATTATCTCCCTGAAAGATCACCTTTATCCTCAAAAGAAGACATTTTCTCCACAAAATGCCGCTTCTTAGCTCAATACCAATGTTTTCACTCCAAAACAATTCAGTTTATACCCAAAACTCATGCTTTTTCTCCCCAAAACACGCTTTTTCTCTCCAAAATACAACCATTTCTCCCCTGCATATCAATGTCTGCCAACAATTAGACATTTTCTCCCCGAATATCACTCTTCATCCCAGAAACCAAACAGGTTCTCTCTTAAGAGCCACTCTTTATCTACCCTAAAAGGCATTTCCAGCCCAGAATACTGCCTTTCATCTTCAGATGTCTCATTTTTGGGAAAGGCAACGAAAGCGCTACTTTGGGGAGAGTATATCTTATTTTGGGGATCAAAAGAGCAATCTGGGGGAGAAAATGTGTAGTTTTGGGAACCCGAAGTCGTATTTAATGGAGGAAAATTCTTCTATTTGGAACCAAGAATGATACCTTGGGGAGAATATTTCTCATTTTGAGGAGAGAAAAAGGTCTTTTTTGGAGAGGATGACTTGTTTTCGGTCTAAGAAGCGGTCTTCTGGGAAGAAAATGCCTTATTTTGGGGATCAAAGGCGGTATTCTGGGAAGAAAATGTGTTATTTTTGGAATAAAACGTTATGTCCAATAAAAGACGCTGTCTTCCCCAAATGCGTCTTTTTATGCTGCAAAGAAGATATTTCTCCATGAAAGATCACCTTTATCCTCAAAAGAAGACATTTTCTCCACAAAACGCTGCTTATTAGCTCAATACCATGCTTTCACGGCAAAATAATGCAGTTTATCCCCAAAACTCGTGCATTTTCTCCCCAAAATACTCTTTTTCTCTCCAAAATACAACCATTTCTGCCCTGCATATCAATGTCTGCCAACAATTAGACATTTTCTCCCCGAATATCACTCTTCATCCCAGAAACCAAACAGGTTCTCTCTTAAGAGCCACTCTTTATCTACCCAAAAAGGCATTTTCTCCCCAGAATACTGCCTTTCATCTTCAGATGTCTCATTTTTGGGAAAGGCAACGAAAGCGCTACTTTGGGGAGAGTATATCTTATTTTGGGGATCAAAAGGGGTGTTTTGGGGAGGAAAAGTCTTCCTTAGGGGATAAGAAGCGGTATTTTCGGGAGCGAATGTCTTCTTTTGTTACACAAAGCCATATTTGAAGGGGAGAATTTCATATTGGAGGGATACAAATTGGCATTTGGGGGAGACAATGTCTAATGTTGGGAATTAAAAGGTGTGTTTTGGGTAAGAAATGTTTTGTTTTGGTAATAAAATCAGTCTTGTGCGGAGAAAACGCCTGATTCTTGGGATCACAAGCATTATTTGAGGGAGAACGCCTCATTTTGGGAATCAAAGGAGCAATATGGGGGAGAAAATGTGTAAGTCTGGGAACCCGAAGTCGTATTTAATGGAGGAAAATTCTTCTATTTGGAACCAAGAATGATACCTTGGGGAGAATATTTCTCATTTTGAGGAGAGAAAAAGGTCTTTTTTGGAGAGGATGACTTATTTTCGGACTAAGAAGCGGTCTTCTGGGAAGAAAATGCCTTATTTTGGGGATCAAAGGCGGTATTCTGGGAAGAAAATGTGTTATTTTTGGAATAAAACGTTATGTCCAATAAAAGACGCTGTCTTCCCCAAATGCGTCTTTTTATGCTGCAAAGAAGACATTATCTCCCTGAAAGATCACCTTTATCCTCAAAAGAAGACATTTTCTCCACAAAATGCTGCTTATTAGCTCAATACCAATGCTTTCACGGCAAAATAATGCAGTTTATCCCCAAAACTCGTGCAATTTCTCTCCAAAACACTCTTTTTCTCTCCAAAATACAACCATTTCTCCCCTGCATATCAATGTCTGCCAACAATTAGACATTTTCTCCCCGAATATCACTCTTCATCCCAGAAACCAAACAGGTTCTCTTTTAAGTGCCACTCTTTATCTACCCTAAAAGGCATTTTCTCCCCAGAATACTGCCTTTCATCTTCAGATGTCTCATTTTTGGGAAAGGCAACGAAAGCGCTACTTTGGGGAGAGTATATCTTATTTTGAGGATCAAAAGAGCAATTTGGGGGAGAAAATGTGTAATATTGGGAACCCGAAGTCGTATTTAATGGAGGAAAATTCTTCTATTTGGAACCAAGAATGATACCTTGGGGAGAATATTTCTGATTTTGAGGAGAGAAAATGGTCTTTTTTGGAGAGGATGACCTTTTTTCATTCTAAGAAGCGGTCTTCTGGGAAGAAAATGCCTTATTTTGGGGATCAAAGGCGGTATTCTGGGAAGAAAATGTGTTATTTTTGAAATAAAACGTTATGTCCAATAAAAGACGCTGTCTTACCCAAATGCGTCTTTTTATGCTGCAAAGAAGATATTATCTCCCTGAAAGATCACCTTTATCCTCAAAAGAAGACATTTTCTCCACAAAATGCTGCTTATTAGCTCAATACCATGCTTTCACGGCAAAATAATGCAGTTTATCCCCAAAACTCATGCATTTTCTCCCCAAAATACTCTTTTTCTCTCCAAAATACAACCATTTCTGCCCTGCATATCAATGTCTGCCAACAATTAGACATTTTCTCCCCGAATATCACTCTTCATCCCAGAAACCAAACAGGTTCTCTCTTAAGAGCCACTCTTTATCTACCCTAAAAGGCATTTCCAGCCCAGAATACTGCCTTTCATCTTCAGATGTCTCATTTTTGGGAAAGGCAACGAAAACGCTACTTTGGGGAGAGTATATCTTATTTTGGGGATCAAAAGGGGTGTTTTGGGGAGGAAAAGTCTTCCTTAGGGGAAAAGAAGCGGTATTTTCGGGAGCGAATGTCTTCTTTTGTTACACAAAGCCATATTTGAAGGGGAGAATTTAATATTGGAGGGATACAAATTGGCATTTGGGGGGGACAATGTCTAATGTTGGGAATTAAAAGGTGTGTTTTGGGTAAGAAATGTTTTGTTTTGGTAATAAAATCAGTCTTGTGCGGAGAAAACGCCTGATTCTTGGGATCACAAGCATTATTTGAGGGAGAACGCCTCATTTTGGGAATCAAAGGAGCAATATGGGGGAGAAAATGTATATGTCTGGGAACCCGAAGTCGTATTTAATGGAGGAAAATTCTTCTATTTGGAACCAAGAATGATACCTTGGGGAGAATATTTCTCATTTTGAGGAGAGAAAAAGGTCTTTTTTGGAGAGGATGACTTATTTTCGGTCTAAGAAGCGGTCTTCTGGGAAGAAAATGCCTTATTTTGGGGATCAAAGGCGGTATTCTGGGAAGAAAATGTGTTATTTTTGGAATAAAACGTTATGTCCAATAAAAGACGCTGTCTTACCCAAATGCGTCTTTTTATGCTGCAAAGAAGACATTATCTCCCCGAAAGATCACCTTTATCCTCAAAAGAAGACATTTTCTCCACAAAACGCTGCTTATTAGCTCAATACCAATGCTTTCACGGCAAAATAATGCAGTTTATCCCCAAAACTCATGCATTTTCTCCCCAAAATACTCTTTTTCTCTCCAAAATACAACCATTTCTCCCCTGCATATCAATGTCTGCCAACAATTAGACATTTTCTCCCCGAATATCACTCTTCATCCCAGAAACCAAACAGGTTCTCTTTTAAGTGCCACTCTTTATCTACCCTAAAAGGCAATTTCTCCCCAGAATACTGCCTTTCATCTTCAGATGTCTCATTTTTGGGAAAGGCAACGAAAGCGCTACTTTGGGGAGAGTATATCTTATTTGGGGGATCAATAGGGGTGTTTTGGGGAGGAAAAGTCTTTTTTAGGGGATAAGAAGCGGTATTTTCGGGAGCGAATGTCTTCTTTTGTTACACAAAGCCATATTTGAAGGGGAGAATTTCATATTGGAGGGATACAAATTGGCATTTGGGGGAGACAATGTCTAATGTTGGGAATTAAAAGGTGTGTTTTGGGTAAGAAATGTTTTGTTTTGGTAATAAAATCAGTCTTGTGCGGAGAAAACGCCTGATTCTTGGGATCACAAGCATTATTTGAGGGAGAACGCCTCATTTTGGGAATCAAAGGAGCAATATGGGGGAGAAAATGTGTAATTTTGGGAACCCGAAGTCGTATTTAATGGAGGAAAATTCTTCTATTTGGAACCAAGAATGATACCTTGGGGAGAATATTTCTCATTTTGAGGAGAGAAAAAGGTCTTTTTTGGAGAGGATGACTTATTTTCGGTCTAAGAAGCGGTCTTCTGGGAAGAAAATGCCTTATTTTGGGGATCAAAGGCGGTATTCTGGGAAGAAAATGTGTTATTTTTGGAATAAAACGTTATGTCCAATAAAAGACGCTGTCTTCCCCAAATGCGTCTTTTTATGCTGCAAAGAAGACATTATCTCCCTGAAAGATCACCTTTATCCTCAAAAGAAGACATTTTCTCCACAAAATGCTGCTTATTAGCTCAATACCAATGCTTTCACGGCAAAATAATGCAGTTTATCCCCAAAACTCATGCATTTTCTCCCCAAAATACTCTTTTTCTCTCCAAAATACAACCATTTCTCCCCTGCATATCAATGTCTGCCAACAATTAGACATTTTCTCCCCGAATATCACTCTTCATCCCAGAAACCAAACAGGTTCTCTTTTAAGTGCCACTCTTTATCTACCCTAAAAGGCAATTTCTCCCCAGAATACTGCCTTTCATCTTCAGATGTCTCATTTTTGGGAAAGGCAACGAAAGCGCTACTTTGGGGAGAGTATATCTTATTTTGAGGATCAAAAGAGCAATTTGGGGGAGAAAATGTGTAATATTGGGAACCCGAAGTCGTATTTAATGGAGGAAAAGTCTTCTATTTGGAACCAAGAATGATACCTTGTGGAGAATATTTCTCATTTTGAGGAGAGAAAAAGGTCTTTTTTGGAGAGGATGACTTGTTTTCAGTCTAAGAAGCGGTCTTCTGGGAAGAAAATGCCTTATTTTGGGGATCAAAGGCGGTATTCTGGGAAGAAAATGTGTTATTTTTGGAATAAAACGTTATGTCCAATAAAAGACGCTGTCTTCCCCAAATGCGTCTTTTTATGCTGCAAAGAAGACATTATCTCCCTGAAAGATCACCTTTATCCTCAAAAGAAGACATTTTCTCCACAAAATGCTGCTTATTAGCTCAATACCAATGCTTTCACGGCAAAATAATGCAGTTTATCCCCAAAACTCATGCATTTTCTCCCCAAAACACTCTTTTTCTCTCCAAAATACAACCATTTCTCCCCTGCATATCAATGTCTGCCAACAATTAGACATTTTCTCCCCGAATATCACTCTTCATCCCAGAAACCAAACAGGTTCTCTTTTAAGAGCCACTCTTTATCTACCCTAAAAGGCATTTCCAGCCCAGAATACTGCCTTTCATCTTCAGATGTCTCATTTTTGGGAAAGGCAACGAAAGCGCTACTTTGGGGAGAGTATATCTTATTTTGGGGATCAATAGGGGTGTTTTGGGGAGGAAAAGTCTTTTTTAGGGGATAAGAAGCGGTATTTTCGGGAGCGAATGTCTTCTTTTGTTACACAAAGCCATATTTGAAGGGGAGAATTTCATATTGGAGGGATACAAATTGGCATTTGGGGGAGACAATGTCTAATGTTGGGAATTAAAAGGTGTGTTTTGGGTAGGAAATGTTTTGTTTTGGTAATAAAATCAGTCTTGTGCGGAGAAAACGCCTGATTCTTGGGATCACAAGCATTATTTGAGGGAGAACGCCTCATTTTGGGAATCAAAGGAGCAATTTGGGGGAGAAAATGTGTAAGTTTGGGAACCCGAAGTCGTATTTAATGGAGGAAAATTCTTCTATTTGGAACCAAGAATGATACCTTGGGGAGAATATTTCTCATTTTGAGGAGAGAAAAAGGTCTTTTTTGGAGAGGATGACTTATTTTCGGTCTAAGAAGCGGTCTTCTGGGAAGAAAATGCCTTATTTTGGGGATCAAAGGCGGTATTCTGGGAAGAAAATGTGCTATTTTTGAAATAAAACGTTATGTCCAATAAAAGACGCTGTCTTCCCCAAATGCGTCTTTTTATGCTGCAAAGAAGACATTATCTCCCTGAAAGATCACCTTTATCCTCAAAAGTAGACATTTTCTCCACAAAATGCTGCTTATTAGCTCAATACCAATGCTTTCACGGCAAAATAATGCAGTTTATCCCAAAAGTCATGCATTTTCTCCCCAAAATACTCTTTTTCTCTCCAAAATACAACCATTTCTCCCCTGCATATCAATGTCTGCCAACAATTAGACATTTTCTCCCCGAATATCACTCTTCATCCCAGAAACCAAACAGGTTCTCTTTTAAGAGCCACTCTTTTTCTACCCTAAAAGGCATTTCCAGCCCAGAATACTGCCTTTCATCTTCAGATGTCTCATTTTTGGGAAAGGCAACGAAAGCGCTACTTTGGGGAGAGTATATCTTATTTTGGGGATCAAAAGGGGTGTTTTGGGGAGCAAAAGTCTTTTTTAGGGGATAAGAAGCGGTATTTTCGGGAGCGAATGTCTTCTTTTGTTACACAAAGCCATATTTGAAGGGGAGAATTTCATATTGGAGGGATACAAATTGGCATTTGGGGGAGACAATGTCTAATGTTGGGAATTAAAAGGTGTGTTTTGGGTAAGAAATGTTTTGTTTTGGTAATAAAATCAGTCTTGTGCGGAGAAAACGCCTGATTCTTGGGATCACAAGCATTATTTGAGGGAGAACGCCTCATTTTGGGAATCAAAGGAGCAATTTGGGGGAGAAAATGTGTAAGTTTGGGATCCCGAAGTTGTATTTAATGGAGGAAAATTCTTCTATTTGGAACCAAGAATGATACCTTGGGGAGAATATTTCTCATTTTGAGGAGAGAAAAAGGTCTTTTTTGGAGAGGATGACTTATTTTCGGTCTAAAAAGCGGTCTTCTGGGAAGAAAATGCCTTATTTTGGGGATCAAAGGCGGTATTCTGGGAAGAAAATGTGTTATTTTTGGAATAAAACGTTATGTCCAATAAAAGACGCTGTCTTCCCCAAATGCGTCTTTTTATGCTGCAAAGAAGACATTATCTCCCTGAAAGATCACCTTTATCCTCAAAAGAAGACATTTTCTCCACAAAATGCTGCTTATTAGCTCAATACCAATGCTTTCACGCCAAAATAATGCAGTTTATCCCCAAAACTCATGCATTTTCTCCCCAAAATACTCTTTTTCTCTCCAAAATACAACCATTTCTCCCCTGCATATCAATGTCTGCCAACAATTAGACATTTTCTCCCCGAATATCACTCTTCATCCCAGAAACCAAACAGGTTCTCTCTTAAGTGCCACTCTTAATCTACCCTAAAAGGCATTTCCAGCCCAGAATACTGCCTTTCATCTTCAGATGTCTCATTTTTGGGAAAGGCAACGAAAGCGCTACTTTGGGGAGAGTATATCTTATTTGGGGGATCAATAGGGGTGTTTTGGGGAGGAAAAGTCTTTTTTAGGGGATAAGAAGCGGTATTTTCGGGAGCGAATGTCTTCTTTTGTTACACAAAGCCATATTTGAAGGGGAGAATTTCATATTGGAGGGATACAAATTGGCATTTGGGGGGGACAATGTCTAATGTTGGGAATTAAAAGGTGTGTTTTGGGTAAGAAATGTTTTGTTTTGGTAATAAAATCAGTCTTGTGCGGAGAAAACGCCTGATTCTTGGGATCACAAGCATTATTTGAGGGAGAACGCCTCATTTTGGGAATCAAAGGAGCAATTTGGGGGAGAAAATGTGTAATATTGGGAACCCGAAGTCGTATTTAATGGAGGAAAAGTCTTCTATTTGGAACCAAGAGTGATATTTTGGGGATAATATTTGTCATTTTGAGGAGAGAAAAAGGTCTTTTTTGGAGAGGATGACTTGTTTTCAGTCTAAGAAGCGGTCTTCTGGGAAGAAAATGCCTTATTTTGGGGATCAAAGGCGGTATTCTGGGAAGAAAATGTGTTATTTTTGGAATAAAACGTTATGTCCAATAAAAGACGCTGTCTTCCCCAAATGCGTCTTTTTATGCTGCAAAGAAGACATTATCTCCCTGAAAGATCACCTTTATCCTCAAAAGAAGACATTTTCTCCACAAAATGCTGCTTATTAGCTCAATACCAATGCTTTCACGGCAAAATAATGCAGTTTATCCCCAAAACTCGTGCAATTTCTCTCCAAAACACTCTTTTTCTCTCCAAAATACAACCATTTCTCCCCTGCATATCAATGTCTGCCAACAATTAGACATTTTCTCCCCTTCATCCCAGAAACCAAACAGGTTCTCTTTTAAGTGCCACTCTTTATCTACCCTAAAAGGCATTTTCTCCCCAGAATACTGCCTTTCATCTTCAGATGTCTCATTTTTGGGAAAGGCAACGAAAGCGCTACTTTGGGGAGAGTATATCTTATTTTGAGGATCAAAAGAGCAATTTGGGGGAGAAAATGTGTAATATTGGGAACCCGAAGTCGTATTTAATGGAGGAAAATTCTTCCTTAGGGGAAAAGAAGCGGTATTTTCGGGAGCGAATGTCTTCTTTTGTTACACAAAGCCATATTTGAAGGGGAGAATTTAATATTGGAGGGATACAAATTGGCATTTGGGGGGGACAATGTCTAATGTTGGGAATTAAAAGGTGTGTTTTGGGTAAGAAATGTTTTGTTTTGGTAATAAAATCAGTCTTGTGCGGAGAAAACGCCTGATTCTTGGGATCACAAGCATTATTTGAGGGAGAACGCCTCATTTTGGGAATCAAAGGAGCAATATGGGGGAGAAAATGTATATGTCTGGGAACCCGAAGTCGTATTTAATGGAGGAAAATTCTTCTATTTGGAACCAAGAATGATACCTTGGGGAGAATATTTCTCATTTTGAGGAGAGAAAAAGGTCTTTTTTGGAGAGGATGACTTATTTTCGGTCTAAGAAGCGGTCTTCTGGGAAGAAAATGCCTTATTTTGGGGATCAAAGGCGGTATTCTGGGAAGAAAATGTGTTATTTTTGGAATAAAACGTTATGTCCAATAAAAGACGCTGTCTTACCCAAATGCGTCTTTTTATGCTGCAAAGAAGACATTATCTCCCCGAAAGATCACCTTTATCCTCAAAAGAAGACATTTTCTCCACAAAACGCTGCTTATTAGCTCAATACCAATGCTTTCACGGCAAAATAATGCAGTTTATCCCCAAAACTCATGCATTTTCTCCCCAAAATACTCTTTTTCTCTCCAAAATACAACCATTTCTCCCCTGCATATCAATGTCTGCCAACAATTAGACATTTTCTCCCCGAATATCACTCTTCATCCCAGAAACCAAACAGGTTCTCTTTTAAGTGCCACTCTTTATCTACCCTAAAAGGCAATTTCTCCCCAGAATACTGCCTTTCATCTTCAGATGTCTCATTTTTGGGAAAGGCAACGAAAGCGCTACTTTGGGGAGAGTATATCTTATTTGGGGGATCAATAGGGGTGTTTTGGGGAGGAAAAGTCTTTTTTAGGGGATAAGAAGCGGTATTTTCGGGAGCGAATGTCTTCTTTTGTTACACAAAGCCATATTTGAAGGGGAGAATTTCATATTGGAGGGATACAAATTGGCATTTGGGGGAGACAATGTCTAATGTTGGGAATTAAAAGGTGTGTTTTGGGTAAGAAATGTTTTGTTTTGGTAATAAAATCAGTCTTGTGCGGAGAAAACGCCTGATTCTTGGGATCACAAGCATTATTTGAGGGAGAACGCCTCATTTTGGGAATCAAAGGAGCAATATGGGGGAGAAAATGTGTAATTTTGGGAACCCGAAGTCGTATTTAATGGAGGAAAATTCTTCTATTTGGAACCAAGAATGATACCTTGGGGAGAATATTTCTCATTTTGAGGAGAGAAAAAGGTCTTTTTTGGAGAGGATGACTTATTTTCGGTCTAAGAAGCGGTCTTCTGGGAAGAAAATGCCTTATTTTGGGGATCAAAGGCGGTATTCTGGGAAGAAAATGTGTTATTTTTGGAATAAAACGTTATGTCCAATAAAAGACGCTGTCTTCCCCAAATGCGTCTTTTTATGCTGCAAAGAAGACATTATCTCCCTGAAAGATCACCTTTATCCTCAAAAGAAGACATTTTCTCCACAAAATGCTGCTTATTAGCTCAATACCAATGCTTTCACGGCAAAATAATGCAGTTTATCCCCAAAACTCATGCATTTTCTCCCCAAAATACTCTTTTTCTCTCCAAAATACAACCATTTCTCCCCTGCATATCAATGTCTGCCAACAATTAGACATTTTCTCCCCGAATATCACTCTTCATCCCAGAAACCAAACAGGTTCTCTTTTAAGTGCCACTCTTTATCTACCCTAAAAGGCAATTTCTCCCCAGAATACTGCCTTTCATCTTCAGATGTCTCATTTTTGGGAAAGGCAACGAAAGCGCTACTTTGGGGAGAGTATATCTTATTTTGAGGATCAAAAGAGCAATTTGGGGGAGAAAATGTGTAATATTGGGAACCCGAAGTCGTATTTAATGGAGGAAAAGTCTTCTATTTGGAACCAAGAGTGATATTTTGGGGAGAATATTTGTCATTTTGAGGAGAGAAAAAGGTCTTTTTTGGAGAGGATGACTTGTTTTCAGTCTAAGAAGCGGTCTTCTGGGAAGAAAATGCCTTATTTTGGGGATCAAAGGCGGTATTCTGGGAAGAAAATGTGTTATTTTTGGAATAAAACGTTATGTCCAATAAAAGACGCTGTCTTCCCCAAATGCGTCTTTTTATGCTGCAAAGAAGACATTATCTCCCTGAAAGATCACCTTTATCCTCAAAAGAAGACATTTTCTCCACAAAATGCTGCTTATTAGCTCAATACCAATGCTTTCACGGCAAAATAATGCAGTTTATCCCCAAAACTCATGCATTTTCTCCCCAAAACACTCTTTTTCTCTCCAAAATACAACCATTTCTCCCCTGCATATCAATGTCTGCCAACAATTAGACATTTTCTCCCCGAATATCACTCTTCATCCCAGAAACCAAACAGGTTCTCTTTTAAGAGCCACTCTTTATCTACCCTAAAAGGCATTTCCAGCCCAGAATACTGCCTTTCATCTTCAGATGTCTCATTTTTGGGAAAGGCAACGAAAGCGCTACTTTGGGGAGAGTATATCTTATTTGGGGGATCAATAGGGGTGTTTTGGGGAGGAAAAGTCTTTTTTAGGGGATAAGAAGCGGTATTTTCGGGAGCGAATGTCTTCTTTTGTTACACAAAGCCATATTTGAAGGGGAGAATTTCATATTGGAGGGATACAAATTGGCATTTGGGGGAGACAATGTCTAATGTTGGGAATTAAAAGGTGTGTTTTGGGTAGGAAATGTTTTGTTTTGGTAATAAAATCAGTCTTGTGCGGAGAAAACGCCTGATTCTTGGGATCACAAGCATTATTTGAGGGAGAACGCCTCATTTTGGGAATCAAAGGAGCAATTTGGGGGAGAAAATGTGTAAGTTTGGGAACCCGAAGTCGTATTTAATGGAGGAAAATTCTTCTATTTGGAACCAAGAATGATACCTTGGGGAGAATATTTCTCATTTTGAGGAGAGAAAAAGGTCTTTTTTGGAGAGGATGACTTATTTTCGGTCTAAGAAGCGGTCTTCTGGGAAGAAAATGCCTTATTTTGGGGATCAAAGGCGGTATTCTGGGAAGAAAATGTGCTATTTTTGAAATAAAACGTTATGTCCAATAAAAGACGCTGTCTTCCCCAAATGCGTCTTTTTATGCTGCAAAGAAGACATTATCTCCCTGAAAGATCACCTTTATCCTCAAAAGTAGACATTTTCTCCACAAAATGCTGCTTATTAGCTCAATACCAATGCTTTCACGGCAAAATAATGCAGTTTATCCCAAAAGTCATGCATTTTCTCCCCAAAATACTCTTTTTCTCTCCAAAATACAACCATTTCTCCCCTGCATATCAATGTCTGCCAACAATTAGACATTTTCTCCCCGAATATCACTCTTCATCCCAGAAACCAAACAGGTTCTCTTTTAAGAGCCACTCTTTTTCTACCCTAAAAGGCATTTCCAGCCCAGAATACTGCCTTTCATCTTCAGATGTCTCATTTTTGGGAAAGGCAACGAAAGCGCTACTTTGGGGAGAGTATATCTTATTTTGGGGATCAAAAGGGGTGTTTTGGGGAGCAAAAGTCTTTTTTAGGGGATAAGAAGCGGTATTTTCGGGAGCGAATGTCTTCTTTTGTTACACAAAGCCATATTTGAAGGGGAGAATTTCATATTGGAGGGATACAAATTGGCATTTGGGGGAGACAATGTCTAATGTTGGGAATTAAAAGGTGTGTTTTGGGTAAGAAATGTTTTGTTTTGGTAATAAAATCAGTCTTGTGCGGAGAAAACGCCTGATTCTTGGGATCACAAGCATTATTTGAGGGAGAACGCCTCATTTTGGGAATCAAAGGAGCAATTTGGGGGAGAAAATGTGTAAGTTTGGGATCCCGAAGTTGTATTTAATGGAGGAAAATTCTTCTATTTGGAACCAAGAATGATACCTTGGGGAGAATATTTCTCATTTTGAGGAGAGAAAAAGGTCTTTTTTGGAGAGGATGACTTATTTTCGGTCTAAAAAGCGGTCTTCTGGGAAGAAAATGCCTTATTTTGGGGATCAAAGGCGGTATTCTGGGAAGAAAATGTGTTATTTTTGGAATAAAACGTTATGTCCAATAAAAGACGCTGTCTTCCCCAAATGCGTCTTTTTATGCTGCAAAGAAGACATTATCTCCCTGAAAGATCACCTTTATCCTCAAAAGAAGACATTTTCTCCACAAAATGCTGCTTATTAGCTCAATACCAATGCTTTCACGCCAAAATAATGCAGTTTATCCCCAAAACTCATGCATTTTCTCCCCAAAATACTCTTTTTCTCTCCAAAATACAACCATTTCTCCCCTGCATATCAATGTCTGCCAACAATTAGACATTTTCTCCCCGAATATCACTCTTCATCCCAGAAACCAAACAGGTTCTCTCTTAAGTGCCACTCTTAATCTACCCTAAAAGGCATTTCCAGCCCAGAATACTGCCTTTCATCTTCAGATGTCTCATTTTTGGGAAAGGCAACGAAAGCGCTACTTTGGGGAGAGTATATCTTATTTGGGGGATCAATAGGGGTGTTTTGGGGAGGAAAAGTCTTTTTTAGGGGATAAGAAGCGGTATTTTCGGGAGCGAATGTCTTCTTTTGTTACACAAAGCCATATTTGAAGGGGAGAATTTCATATTGGAGGGATACAAATTGGCATTTGGGGGGGACAATGTCTAATGTTGGGAATTAAAAGGTGTGTTTTGGGTAAGAAATGTTTTGTTTTGGTAATAAAATCAGTCTTGTGCGGAGAAAACGCCTGATTCTTGGGATCACAAGCATTATTTGAGGGAGAACGCCTCATTTTGGGAATCAAAGGAGCAATTTGGGGGAGAAAATGTGTAATATTGGGAACCCGAAGTCGTATTTAATGGAGGAAAAGTCTTCTATTTGGAACCAAGAGTGATATTTTGGGGATAATATTTGTCATTTTGAGGAGAGAAAAAGGTCTTTTTTGGAGAGGATGACTTGTTTTCAGTCTAAGAAGCGGTCTTCTGGGAAGAAAATGCCTTATTTTGGGGATCAAAGGCGGTATTCTGGGAAGAAAATGTGTTATTTTTGGAATAAAACGTTATGTCCAATAAAAGACGCTGTCTTCCCCAAATGCGTCTTTTTATGCTGCAAAGAAGACATTATCTCCCTGAAAGATCACCTTTATCCTCAAAAGAAGACATTTTCTCCACAAAATGCTGCTTATTAGCTCAATACCAATGCTTTCACGGCAAAATAATGCAGTTTATCCCCAAAACTCGTGCAATTTCTCTCCAAAACACTCTTTTTCTCTCCAAAATACAACCATTTCTCCCCTGCATATCAATGTCTGCCAACAATTAGACATTTTCTCCCCTTCATCCCAGAAACCAAACAGGTTCTCTTTTAAGTGCCACTCTTTATCTACCCTAAAAGGCATTTTCTCCCCAGAATACTGCCTTTCATCTTCAGATGTCTCATTTTTGGGAAAGGCAACGAAAGCGCTACTTTGGGGAGAGTATATCTTATTTTGAGGATCAAAAGAGCAATTTGGGGGAGAAAATGTGTAATATTGGGAACCCGAAGTCGTATTTAATGGAGGAAAATTCTTCTATTTGGAACCAAGAATGATACCTTGGGGAGAATATTTCTGATTTTGAGGAGAGAAAATGGTCTTTTTTGGAGAGGATGACCTTTTTTCATTCTAAGAAGCGGTCTTTTGGGAAGAAAATGCCTTATTTTGGGGATCAAAGGCGGTATTCTGGGAAGAAAATGTGTTATTTTTGAAATAAAACGTTATGTCCAATAAAAGACGCTGTCTTACCCAAATGCGTCTTTTTATGCTGCAAAGAAGACATTATCTCCCTGAAAGATCACCTTTATCCTCAAAAGAAGACATTTTCTCCACAAAATGCTGCTTATTAGCTCAATACCAATGCTTTCACGGCAAAATAATGCAGTTTATCCCCAAAACTCATGCATTTTCTCCCCAAAATACTCTTTTTCTCTCCAAAATACAACCATTTCTCCCCTGCATATCAATGTCTGCCAACAATTAGACATTTTCTCCCCGAATATCACTCTTCATCCCAGAAACCAAACAGGTTCTCTTTTAAGTGCCACTCTTTATCTACCCTAAAAGGCAATTTCTCCCCAGAATACTGCCTTTCATCTTCAGATGTCTCATTTTTGGGAAAGGCAACGAAAGCGCTACTTTGGGGAGAGTATATCTTATTTTGAGGATCAAAAGAGCAATTTGGGGGAGAAAATGTGTAATATTGGGAACCCGAAGTCGTATTTAATGGAGGAAAAGTCTTCTATTTGGAACCAAGAGTGATATTTTGGGGAGAATATTTGTCATTTTGAGGAGAGAAAAAGGTCTTTTTTGGAGAGGATGACTTGTTTTCAGTCTAAGAAGCGGTCTTCTGGGAAGAAAATGCCTTATTTTGGGGATCAAAGGCGGTATTCTGGGAAGAAAATGTGTTATTTTTGGAATAAAACGTTATGTCCAATAAAAGACGCTGTCTTCCCCAAATGCGTCTTTTTATGCTGCAAAGAAGACATTATCTCCCTGAAAGATCACCTTTATCCTCAAAAGAAGACATTTTCTCCACAAAATGCTGCTTATTAGCTCAATACCAATGCTTTCACGGCAAAATAATGCAGTTTATCCCCAAAACTCATGCATTTTCTCCCCAAAACACTCTTTTTCTCTCCAAAATACAACCATTTCTCCCCTGCATATCAATGTCTGCCAACAATTAGACATTTTCTCCCCGAATATCACTCTTCATCCCAGAAACCAAACAGGTTCTCTTTTAAGAGCCACTCTTTATCTACCCTAAAAGGCATTTCCAGCCCAGAATACTGCCTTTCATCTTCAGATGTCTCATTTTTGGGAAAGGCAACGAAAGCGCTACTTTGGGGAGAGTATATCTTATTTGGGGGATCAATAGGGGTGTTTTGGGGAGGAAAAGTCTTTTTTAGGGGATAAGAAGCGGTATTTTCGGGAGCGAATGTCTTCTTTTGTTACACAAAGCCATATTTGAAGGGGAGAATTTCATATTGGAGGGATACAAATTGGCATTTGGGGGAGACAATGTCTAATGTTGGGAATTAAAAGGTGTGTTTTGGGTAGGAAATGTTTTGTTTTGGTAATAAAATCAGTCTTGTGCGGAGAAAACGCCTGATTCTTGGGATCACAAGCATTATTTGAGGGAGAACGCCTCATTTTGGGAATCAAAGGAGCAATTTGGGGGAGAAAATGTGTAAGTTTGGGAACCCGAAGTCGTATTTAATGGAGGAAAATTCTTCTATTTGGAACCAAGAATGATACCTTGGGGAGAATATTTCTCATTTTGAGGAGAGAAAAAGGTCTTTTTTGGAGAGGATGACTTATTTTCGGTCTAAGAAGCGGTCTTCTGGGAAGAAAATGCCTTATTTTGGGGATCAAAGGCGGTATTCTGGGAAGAAAATGTGCTATTTTTGAAATAAAACGTTATGTCCAATAAAAGACGCTGTCTTCCCCAAATGCGTCTTTTTATGCTGCAAAGAAGACATTATCTCCCTGAAAGATCACCTTTATCCTCAAAAGTAGACATTTTCTCCACAAAATGCTGCTTATTAGCTCAATACCAATGCTTTCACGGCAAAATAATGCAGTTTATCCCAAAAGTCATGCATTTTCTCCCCAAAATACTCTTTTTCTCTCCAAAATACAACCATTTCTCCCCTGCATATCAATGTCTGCCAACAATTAGACATTTTCTCCCCGAATATCACTCTTCATCCCAGAAACCAAACAGGTTCTCTTTTAAGAGCCACTCTTTTTCTACCCTAAAAGGCATTTCCAGCCCAGAATACTGCCTTTCATCTTCAGATGTCTCATTTTTGGGAAAGGCAACGAAAGCGCTACTTTGGGGAGAGTATATCTTATTTTGGGGATCAAAAGGGGTGTTTTGGGGAGCAAAAGTCTTTTTTAGGGGATAAGAAGCGGTATTTTTGGGAGTGAGTGTCTTCTTTTGTCACACAAAGCCATATTTGAAGGGGAGAATTTCATATTGGAGGGATACAAATTGGCATTTGGGGGAGACAATGTCTAATGTTGGGAATTAAAAGGTGTGTTTTGGGTAAGAAATGTTTTGTTTTGGTAATAAAATCAGTCTTGTGCGGAGAAAACGCCTGATTCTTGGGATCACAAGCATTATTTGAGGGAGAACGCCTCATTTTGGGAATCAAAGGAGCAATTTGGGGGAGAAAATGTGTAAGTTTGGGATCCCGAAGTTGTATTTAATGGAGGAAAATTCTTCTATTTGGAACCAAGAATGATACCTTGGGGAGAATATTTCTCATTTTGAGGAGAGAAAAAGGTCTTTTTTGGAGAGGATGACTTATTTTCGGTCTAAAAAGCGGTCTTCTGGGAAGAAAATGCCTTATTTTGGGGATCAAAGGCGGTATTCTGGGAAGAAAATGTGTTATTTTTGGAATAAAACGTTATGTCCAATAAAAGACGCTGTCTTCCCCAAATGCGTCTTTTTATGCTGCAAAGAAGACATTATCTCCCTGAAAGATCACCTTTATCCTCAAAAGAAGACATTTTCTCCACAAAATGCTGCTTATTAGCTCAATACCAATGCTTTCACGCCAAAATAATGCAGTTTATCCCCAAAACTCATGCATTTTCTCCCCAAAATACTCTTTTTCTCTCCAAAATACAACCATTTCTCCCCTGCATATCAATGTCTGCCAACAATTAGACATTTTCTCCCCGAATATCACTCTTCATCCCAGAAACCAAACAGGTTCTCTCTTAAGTGCCACTCTTAATCTACCCTAAAAGGCATTTCCAGCCCAGAATACTGCCTTTCATCTTCAGATGTCTCATTTTTGGGAAAGGCAACGAAAGCGCTACTTTGGGGAGAGTATATCTTATTTGGGGGATCAAAAGGGGTGTTTTGGGGAGCAAAAGTCTTTTTTAGGGGATAAGAAGCGGTATTTTCGGGAGCGAATGTCTTCTTTTGTTACACAAAGCCATATTTGAAGGGGAGAATTTCATATTGGAGGGATACAAATTGGCATTTGGGGGGGACAATGTCTAATGTTGGGAATTAAAAGGTGTGTTTTGGGTAAGAAATGTTTTGTTTTGGTAATAAAATCAGTCTTGTGCGGAGAAAACGCCTGATTCTTGGGATCACAAGCATTATTTGAGGGAGAACGCCTCATTTTGGGAATCAAAGGAGCAATTTGGGGGAGAAAATGTGTAATATTGGGAACCCGAAGTCGTATTTAATGGAGGAAAAGTCTTCTATTTGGAACCAAGAGTGATATTTTGGGGATAATATTTGTCATTTTGAGGAGAGAAAAAGGTCTTTTTTGGAGAGGATGACTTGTTTTCAGTCTAAGAAGCGGTCTTCTGGGAAGAAAATGCCTTATTTTGGGGATCAAAGGCGGTATTCTGGGAAGAAAATGTGTTATTTTTGGAATAAAACGTTATGTCCAATAAAAGACGCTGTCTTCCCCAAATGCGTCTTTTTATGCTGCAAAGAAGACATTATCTCCCTGAAAGATCACCTTTATCCTCAAAAGAAGACATTTTCTCCACAAAATGCTGCTTATTAGCTCAATACCAATGCTTTCACGGCAAAATAATGCAGTTTATCCCCAAAACTCGTGCAATTTCTCTCCAAAACACTCTTTTTCTCTCCAAAATACAACCATTTCTCCCCTGCATATCAATGTCTGCCAACAATTAGACATTTTCTCCCCTTCATCCCAGAAACCAAACAGGTTCTCTTTTAAGTGCCACTCTTTATCTACCCTAAAAGGCATTTTCTCCCCAGAATACTGCCTTTCATCTTCAGATGTCTCATTTTTGGGAAAGGCAACGAAAGCGCTACTTTGGGGAGAGTATATCTTATTTTGAGGATCAAAAGAGCAATTTGGGGGAGAAAATGTGTAATATTGGGAACCCGAAGTCGTATTTAATGGAGGAAAATTCTTCTATTTGGAACCAAGAATGATACCTTGGGGAGAATATTTCTGATTTTGAGGAGAGAAAATGGTCTTTTTTGGAGAGGATGACCTTTTTTCATTCTAAGAAGCGGTCTTTTGGGAAGAAAATGCCTTATTTTGGGGATCAAAGGCGGTATTCTGGGAAGAAAATGTGTTATTTTTGAAATAAAACGTTATGTCCAATAAAAGACGCTGTCTTACCCAAATGCGTCTTTTTATGCTGCAAAGAAGACATTATCTCCCTGAAAGATCACCTTTATCCTCAAAAGAAGACATTTTCTCCACAAAACGCTGCTTATTAGCTCAATACCATGCTTTCACGGCAAAATAATGCAGTTTATCCCCAAAACTCATGCATTTTCTCCCCAAAATACTCTTTTTCTCTCCAAAATACAACCATTTCTCCCCTGCATATCAATGTCTGCCAACAATTAGACATTTTCTCCCCGAATATCACTCTTCATCCCAGAAACCAAACAGGTTCTCTTTTAAGAGCCACTCTTTTTCAACCCTAAAAGGCATTTCCAGCCCAGAATACTGCCTTTCATCTTCAGATGTCTCATTTTTGGGAAAGGCAACGAAAGCGCTACTTTGGGGAGAGTATATCTTATTTGGGGGATCAATAGGGGTGTTTTGGGGAGGAAAAGTCTTTTTTAGGGGATAAGAAGCGGTATTTTCGGGAGCGAATGTCTTCTTTTGTTACACAAAGCCATATTTGAAGGGGAGAATTTCATATTGGAGGGATACAAATTGGCATTTGGGGGAGACAATGTCTAATGTTGGGAATTAAAAGGTGTGTTTTGGGTAGGAAATGTTTTGTTTTGGTAATAAAATCAGTCTTGTGCGGAGAAAACGCCTGATTCTTGGGATCACAAGCATTATTTGAGGGAGAACGCCTCATTTTGGGAATCAAAGGAGCAATTTGGGGGAGAAAATGTGTAAGTTTGGGAACCCGAAGTCGTATTTAATGGAGGAAAATTCTTCTATTTGGAACCAAGAATGATACCTTGGGGAGAATATTTCTCATTTTGAGGAGAGAAAAAGGTCTTTTTTGGAGAGGATGACTTATTTTCGGTCTAAGAAGCGGTCTTCTGGGAAGAAAATGCCTTATTTTGGGGATCAAAGGCGGTATTCTGGGAAGAAAATGTGTTATTTTTGAAATAAAACGTTATGTCCAATAAAAGACGCTGTCTTCCCCAAATGCGTCTTTTTATGCTGCAAAGAAGACATTATCTCCCTGAAAGATCACCTTTATCCTCAAAAGAAGACATTTTCTCCACAAAATGCTGCTTATTAGCTCAATACCAATGCTTTCACGGCAAAATAATGCAGTTTATCCCCAAAACTCGTGCAATTTCTCTCCAAAACACTCTTTTTCTCTCCAAAATACAACCATTTCTCCCCTGCATATCAATGTCTGCCAACAATTAGACATTTTCTCCCCGAATATCACTCTTCATCCCAGAAACCAAACAGGTTCTCTCTTAAGAGCCACTCTTTATCTACCCTAAAAGGCATTTCCAGCCCAGAATACTGCCTTTCATCTTCAGATGTCTCATTTTTGGGAAAGGCAACGAAAGCGCTACTTTGGGGAGAGTATATCTTATTTGGGGGATCAAAAGGGGTGTTTTGGGGAGGAAAAGTCTTTTTTAGGGGATAAGAAGCGGTATTTTCGGGAGCGAATGTCTTCTTTTGTTACACAAAGCCATATTTGAAGGGGAGAATTTCATATTGGAGGGATACAAATTGGCATTTGGGGGAGACAATGTCTATTGTTGGGAATTAAAAGGTGTGTTTTGGGTAAGAAATGTTTTGTTTTGGTAATAAAATCAGTCTTGTGCGGAGAAAACGCCTGATTCTTGGGATCACAAGCATTATTTGAGGGAGAACGCCTCATTTTGGGAATCAAAGGAGCAATTTGGGGGAGAAAATGTGTAAGTTTGGGAACCCGAAGTCGTATTTAATGGAGGAAAATTCTTCTATTTGGAACCAAGAATGATACCTTGGGGAGAATATTTCTCATTTTGAGGAGAGAAAAAGGTCTTTTTTGGAGAGGATGACTTATTTTCGGTCTAAGAAGCGGTCTTCTGGGAAGAAAATGCCTTATTTTGGGGATCAAAGGCGGTATTCTGGGAAGAAAATGTGTTATTTTTGGAATAAAACGTTATGTCCAATAAAAGACGCTGTCTTCCCCAAATGCGTCTTTTTATGCTGCAAAGAAGACATTATCTCCCTGAAAGATCACCTTTATCCTCAAAAGAAGACATTTTCTCCACAAAATGCCGCTTCTTAGCTCAATACCATGCTTTCACGGCAAAATAATGCAGTTTATCCCCAAAACTCATGCATTTTCTCCCCAAAATACTCTTTTTCTCTCCAAAATACAACCATTTCTCCCCTGCATATCAATGTCTGCCAACAATTAGACATTTTCTCCCCGAATATCACTCTTCATCCCAGAAACCAAACAGGTTCTCTTTTAAGAGCCACTCTTTTTCAACCCTAAAAGGCATTTCCAGCCCAGAATACTGCCTTTCATCTTCAGATGTCTCATTTTTGGGAAAGGCAACGAAAGCGCTACTTTGGGGAGAGTATATCTTATTTGGGGGATCAAAAGGGGTGTTTTGGGGAGGAAAAGTCTTTTTTAGGGGATAAGAAGCGGTATTTTCGGGAGCGAATGTCTTCTTTTGTTACACAAAGCCATATTTGAAGGGGAGAATTTCATATTGGAGGGATACAAATTGGCATTTGGGGGAGACAATGTCTAATGTTGGGAATTAAAAGGTGTGTTTTGGGTAAGAAATGTTTTGTTTTGGTAATAAAATCAGTCTTGTGCGGAGAAAACGCCTGATTCTTGGGATCACAAGCATTATTTGAGGGAGAACGCCTCATTTTGGGAATCAAAGGAGCAATATGGGGGAGAAAATGTGTAATTTTGGGAACCCGAAGTCGTATTTAATGGAGGAAAATTCTTCTATTTGGAACCAAGAATGATACCTTGGGGAGAATATTTCTCATTTTGAGGAGAGAAAAAGGTCTTTTTTGGAGAGGATGACTTATTTTCGGTCTAAGAAGCGGTCTTCTGGGAAGAAAATGCCTTATTTTGGGGATCAAAGGCGGTATTCTGGGAAGAAAATGTGTTATTTTTGGAATAAAACGTTATGTCCAATAAAAGACGCTGTCTTCCCCAAATGCGTCTTTTTATGCTGCAAAGAAGACATTATCTCCCCGAAAGATCACCTTTATCCTCAAAAGAAGACATTTTCTCCACAAAACGCTGCTTATTAGCTCAATACCAATGCTTTCACGGCAAAATAATGCAGTTTATCCCCAAAACTCATGCATTTTCTCCCCAAAATACTCTTTTTCTCTCCAAAACACAACCATTTCTCCCCTGCATATCAATGTCTGCCAACAATTAGACATTTTCTCCCCGAATATCACTCTTCATCCCAGAAACCAAACAGGTTCTCTCTTAAGAGCCACTCTTTATCTACCCTAAAAGGCATTTCCAGCCCAGAATACTGCCTTTCATCTTCAGATGTCTCATTTTTGGGAAAGGCAACGAAAGCGCTACTTTGGGGAGAGTATATCTTATTTGGGGGATCAAAAGGGGTGTTTTGGGGAGGAAAAGTCTTTTTTAGGGGATAAGAAGCGGTATTTTCGGGAGCGAATGTCTTCTTTTGTTACACAAAGCCATATTTGAAGGGGAGAATTTCATATTGGAGGGATACAAATTGGCATTTGGGGGAGACAATGTCTATTGTTGGGAATTAAAAGGTGTGTTTTGGGTAAGAAATGTTTTGTTTTGGTAATAAAATCAGTCTTGTGCGGAGAAAACGCCTGATTCTTGGGATCACAAGCATTATTTGAGGGAGAACGCCTCATTTTGGGAATCAAAGGAGCAATTTGGGGGAGAAAATGTGTAAGTTTGGGAACCCGAAGTCGTATTTAATGGAGGAAAATTCTTCTATTTGGAACCAAGAATGATACCTTGGGGAGAATATTTCTCATTTTGAGGAGAGAAAAAGGTCTTTTTTGGAGAGGATGACTTATTTTCGGTCTAAGAAGCGGTCTTCTGGGAAGAAAATGCCTTATTTTGGGGATCAAAGGCGGTATTCTGGGAAGAAAATGTGTTATTTTTGAAATAAAACGTTATGTCCAATAAAAGACGCTGTCTTCCCCAAATGCGTCTTTTTATGCTGCAAAGAAGACATTATCTCCCTGAAAGATCACCTTTATCCTCAAAAGAAGACATTTTCTCCACAAAATGCCGCTTCTTAGCTCAATACCATGCTTTCACGCCAAAATAATGCAGTTTATCCCCAAAACTCATGCATTTTCTCCCCAAAATACTCTTTTTCTCTCCAAAATACAACCATTTCTCCCCTGCATATCAATGTCTGCCAACAATTAGACATTTTCTCCCCGAATATCACTCTTCATCCCAGAAACCAAACAGGTTCTCTTTTAAGAGCCACTCTTTTTCAACCCTAAAAGGCATTTCCAGCCCAGAATACTGCCTTTCATCTTCAGATGTCTCATTTTTGGGAAAGGCAACGAAAGCGCTACTTTGGGGAGAGTATATCTTATTTGGGGGATCAAAAGGGGTGTTTTGGGGAGGAAAAGTCTTTTTTAGGGGATAAGAAGCGGTATTTTCGGGAGCGAATGTCTTCTTTTGTTACACAAAGCCATATTTGAAGGGGAGAATTTCATATTGGAGGGATACAAATTGGCATTTGGGGGAGACAATGTCTAATGTTGGGAATTAAAAGGTGTGTTTTGGGTAAGAAATGTTTTGTTTTGGTAATAAAATCAGTCTTGTGCGGAGAAAACGCCTGATTCTTGGGATCACAAGCATTATTTGAGGGAGAACGCCTCATTTTGGGAATCAAAGGAGCAATATGGGGGAGAAAATGTGTAATTTTGGGAACCCGAAGTCGTATTTAATGGAGGAAAATTCTTCTATTTGGAACCAAGAATGATACCTTGGGGAGAATATTTCTCATTTTGAGGAGAGAAAAAGGTCTTTTTTGGAGAGGATGACTTATTTTCGGTCTAAGAAGCGGTCTTCTGGGAAGAAAATGCCTTATTTTGGGGATCAAAGGCGGTATTCTGGGAAGAAAATGTGTTATTTTTGGAATAAAACGTTATGTCCAATAAAAGACGCTGTCTTCCCCAAATGCGTCTTTTTATGCTGCAAAGAAGACATTATCTCCCCGAAAGATCACCTTTATCCTCAAAAGAAGACATTTTCTCCACAAAACGCTGCTTATTAGCTCAATACCAATGCTTTCACGGCAAAATAATGCAGTTTATCCCCAAAACTCATGCATTTTCTCCCCAAAATACTCTTTTTCTCTCCAAAATACAACCATTTCTCCCCTGCATATCAATGTCTGCCAACAATTAGACATTTTCTCCCCGAATATCACTCTTCATCCCAGAAACCAAACAGGTTCTCTTTTAAGTGCCACTCTTTATCTACCCTAAAAGGCAATTTCTCCCCAGAATACTGCCTTTCATCTTCAGATGTCTCATTTTTGGGAAAGGCAACGAAAGCGCTACTTTGGGGAGAGTATATCTTATTTGGGGGATCAAAAGGGGTGTTTTGGGGAGGAAAAGTCTTTTTTAGGGGATAAGAAGCGGTATTTTCGGGAGCGAATGTCTTCTTTTGTTACACAAAGCCATATTTGAAGGGGAGAATTTCATATTGGAGGGATACAAATTGGCATTTGGGGGAGACAATGTCTAATGTTGGGAATTAAAAGGTGTGTTTTGGGTAAGAAATGTTTTGTTTTGGTAATAAAATCAGTCTTGTGCGGAGAAAACGCCTGATTCTTGGGATCACAAGCATTATTTGAGGGAGAACGCCTCATTTTGGGAATCAAAGGAGCAATATGGGGGAGAAAATGTGTAATTTTGGGAACCCGAAGTCGTATTTAATGGAGGAAAATTCTTCTATTTGGAACCAAGAATGATACCTTGGGGAGAATATTTCTCATTTTGAGGAGAGAAAAAGGTCTTTTTTGGAGAGGATGACTTATTTTCGGTCTAAGAAGCGGTCTTCTGGGAAGAAAATGCCTTATTTTGGGGATCAAAGGCGGTATTCTGGGAAGAAAATGTGTTATTTTTGGAATAAAACGTTATGTCCAATAAAAGACGCTGTCTTCCCCAAATGCGTCTTTTTATGCTGCAAAGAAGACATTATCTCCCCGAAAGATCACCTTTATCCTCAAAAGAAGACATTTTCTCCACAAAATGCTGCTTATTAGCTCAATACCAATGCTTTCACGGCAAAATAATGCAGTTTATCCCCAAAACTCATGCATTTTCTCCCCAAAATACTCTTTTTCTCTCCAAAATACAACCATTTCTCCCCTGCATATCAATGTCTGCCAACAATTAGACATTTTCTCCCCGAATATCACTCTTCATCCCAGAAACCAAACAGGTTCTCTTTTAAGTGCCACTCTTTATCTACCCTAAAAGGCAATTTCTCCCCAGAATACTGCCTTTCATCTTCAGATGTCTCATTTTTGGGAAAGGCAACGAAAGCGCTACTTTGGGGAGAGTATATCTTATTTTGAGGATCAAAAGAGCAATTTGGGGGAGAAAATGTGTAATATTGGGAACCCGAAGTCGTATTTAATGGAGGAAAAGTCTTCTATTTGGAACCAAGAGTGATATTTTGGGGAGAATATTTGTCATTTTGAGGAGAGAAAAAGGTCTTTTTTGGAGAGGATGACTTGTTTTCAGTCTAAGAAGCGGTCTTCTGGGAAGAAAATGCCTTATTTTGGGGATCAAAGGCGGTATTCTGGGAAGAAAATGTGTTATTTTTGGAATAAAACGTTATGTCCAATAAAAGACGCTGTCTTCCCCAAATGCGTCTTTTTATGCTGCAAAGAAGACATTATCTCCCTGAAAGATCACCTTTATCCTCAAAAGAAGACATTTTCTCCACAAAATGCTGCTTATTAGCTCAATACCAATGCTTTCACGGCAAAATAATGCAGTTTATCCCCAAAACTCGTGCAATTTCTCTCCAAAACACTCTTTTTCTCTCCAAAATACAACCATTTCTCCCCTGCATATCAATGTCTGCCAACAATTAGACATTTTCTCCCCGAATATCACTCTTCATCCCAGAAACCAAACAGGTTCTCTTTTAAGTGCCACTCTTTATCTACCCTAAAAGGCATTTTCTCCCCAGAATACTGCCTTTCATCTTCAGATGTCTCATTTTTGGGAAAGGCAACGAAAGCGCTACTTTGGGGAGAGTATATCTTATTTGGGGGATCAATAGGGGTGTTTTGGGGAGGAAAAGTCTTTTTTAGGGGATAAGAAGCGGTATTTTCGGGAGCGAATGTCTTCTTTTGTTACACAAAGCCATATTTGAAGGGGAGAATTTCATATTGGAGGGATACAAATTGGCATTTGGGGGAGACAATGTCTAATGTTGGGAATTAAAAGGTGTGTTTTGGGTAGGAAATGTTTTGTTTTGGTAATAAAATCAGTCTTGTGCGGAGAAAACGCCTGATTCTTGGGATCACAAGCATTATTTGAGGGAGAACGCCTCATTTTGGGAATCAAAGGAGCAATTTGGGGGAGAAAATGTGTAAGTTTGGGAACCCGAAGTCGTATTTAATGGAGGAAAATTCTTCTATTTGGAACCAAGAATGATACCTTGGGGAGAATATTTCTCATTTTGAGGAGAGAAAAAGGTCTTTTTTGGAGAGGATGACTTATTTTCGGTCTAAGAAGCGGTCTTCTGGGAAGAAAATGCCTTATTTTGGGGATCAAAGGCGGTATTCTGGGAAGAAAATGTGTTATTTTTGGAATAAAACGTTATGTCCAATAAAAGACGCTGTCTTCCCCAAATGCGTCTTTTTATGCTGCAAAGAAGACATTATCTCCCCGAAAGATCACCTTTATCCTCAAAAGAAGACATTTTCTCCACAAAACGCTGCTTATTAGCTCAATACCAATGCTTTCACGGCAAAATAATGCAGTTTATCCCCAAAACTCATGCATTTTCTCCCCAAAATACTCTTTTTCTCTCCAAAACACAACCATTTCTCCCCTGCATATCAATGTCTGCCAACAATTAGACATTTTCTCCCCGAATATCACTCTTCATCCCAGAAACCAAACAGGTTCTCTCTTAAGAGCCACTCTTTATCTACCCTAAAAGGCATTTCCAGCCCAGAATACTGCCTTTCATCTTCAGATGTCTCATTTTTGGGAAAGGCAACGAAAGCGCTACTTTGGGGAGAGTATATCTTATTTGGGGGATCAAAAGGGGTGTTTTGGGGAGGAAAAGTCTTTTTTAGGGGATAAGAAGCGGTATTTTCGGGAGCGAATGTCTTCTTTTGTTACACAAAGCCATATTTGAAGGGGAGAATTTCATATTGGAGGGATACAAATTGGCATTTGGGGGAGACAATGTCTATTGTTGGGAATTAAAAGGTGTGTTTTGGGTAAGAAATGTTTTGTTTTGGTAATAAAATCAGTCTTGTGCGGAGAAAACGCCTGATTCTTGGGATCACAAGCATTATTTGAGGGAGAACGCCTCATTTTGGGAATCAAAGGAGCAATTTGGGGGAGAAAATGTGTAAGTTTGGGAACCCGAAGTCGTATTTAATGGAGGAAAATTCTTCTATTTGGAACCAAGAATGATACCTTGGGGAGAATATTTCTCATTTTGAGGAGAGAAAAAGGTCTTTTTTGGAGAGGATGACTTATTTTCGGTCTAAGAAGCGGTCTTCTGGGAAGAAAATGCCTTATTTTGGGGATCAAAGGCGGTATTCTGGGAAGAAAATGTGTTATTTTTGGAATAAAACGTTATGTCCAATAAAAGACGCTGTCTTCCCCAAATGCGTCTTTTTATGCTGCAAAGAAGACATTATCTCCCTGAAAGATCACCTTTATCCTCAAAAGAAGACATTTTCTCCACAAAATGCTGCTTATTAGCTCAATACCAATGCTTTCACGGCAAAATAATGCAGTTTATCCCAAAAGTCATGCATTTTCTCCCCAAAATACTCTTTTTCTCTCCAAAATACAACCATTTCTCCCCTGCATATCAATGTCTGCCAACAATTAGACATTTTCTCCCCGAATATCACTCTTCATCCCAGAAACCAAACAGGTTCTCTTTTAAGAGCCACTCTTTTTCTACCCTAAAAGGCATTTCCAGCCCAGAATACTGCCTTTCATCTTCAGATGTCTCATTTTTGGGAAAGGCAACGAAAGCGCTACTTTGGGGAGAGTATATCTTATTTGGGGGATCAATAGGGGTGTTTTGGGGAGGAAAAGTCTTTTTTAGGGGATAAGAAGCGGTATTTTCGGGAGCGAATGTCTTCTTTTGTTACACAAAGCCATATTTGAAGGGGAGAATTTCATATTGGAGGGATACAAATTGGCATTTGGCGGAGACAATGTCTAATGTTGGGAATTAAAAGGTGTGTTTTGGGTAAGAAATGTTTTGTTTTGGTAATAAAATCAGTCTTGTGCGGAGAAAACGCCTGATTCTTGGGATCACAAGCATTATTTGAGGGAGAACGCCTCATTTTGGGAATCAAAGGAGCAATTTGGGGGAGAAAATGTGTAAGTTTGGGATCCCGAAGTTGTATTTAATGGAGGAAAATTCTTCTATTTGGAACCAAGAATGATACCTTGGGGAGAATATTTCTCATTTTGAGGAGAGAAAAAGGTCTTTTTTGGAGAGGATGACTTATTTTCGGTCTAAGAAGCGGTCTTCTGGGAAGAAAATGCCTTATTTTGGGGATCAAAGGCGGTATTCTGGGAAGAAAATGTGTTATTTTTGGAATAAAACGTTATGTCCAATAAAAGACGCTGTCTTCCCCAAATGCGTCTTTTTATGCTGCAAAGAAGACATTATCTCCCCGAAAGATCACCTTTATCCTCAAAAGAAGACATTTTCTCCACAAAATGCTGCTTATTAGCTCAATACCAATGCTTTCACGGCAAAATAATGCAGTTTATCCCCAAAACTCATGCATTTTCTCCCCAAAACACTCTTTTTCTCTCCAAAATACAACCATTTCTCCCCTGCATATCAATGTCTGCCAACAATTAGACATTTTCTCCCCGAATATCACTCTTCATCCCAGAAACCAAACAGGTTCTCTCTTAAGAGCCACTCTTTATCTACCCTAAAAGGCATTTCCAGCCCAGAATACTGCCTTTCATCTTCAGATGTCTCATTTTTGGGAAAGGCAACGAAAGCGCTACTTTGGGGAGAGTATATCTTATTTGGGGGATCAAAAGGGGTGTTTTGGGGAGGAAAAGTCTTTTTTAGGGGATAAGAAGCGGTATTTTCGGGAGCGAATGTCTTCTTTTGTTACACAAAGCCATATTTGAAGGGGAGAATTTCATATTGGAGGGATACAAATTGGCATTTGGGGGAGACAATGTCTATTGTTGGGAATTAAAAGGTGTGTTTTGGGTAAGAAATGTTTTGTTTTGGTAATAAAATCAGTCTTGTGCGGAGAAAACGCCTGATTCTTGGGATCACAAGCATTATTTGAGGGAGAACGCCTCATTTTGGGAATCAAAGGAGCAATTTGGGGGAGAAAATGTGTAAGTTTGGGAACCCGAAGTCGTATTTAATGGAGGAAAATTCTTCTATTTGGAACCAAGAATGATACCTTGGGGAGAATATTTCTCATTTTGAGGAGAGAAAAAGGTCTTTTTTGGAGAGGATGACTTATTTTCGGTCTAAGAAGCGGTCTTCTGGGAAGAAAATGCCTTATTTTGGGGATCAAAGGCGGTATTCTGGGAAGAAAATGTGTTATTTTTGGAATAAAACGTTATGTCCAATAAAAGACGCTGTCTTCCCCAAATGCGTCTTTTTATGCTGCAAAGAAGACATTATCTCCCTGAAAGATCACCTTTATCCTCAAAAGAAGACATTTTCTCCACAAAATGCTGCTTATTAGCTCAATACCAATGCTTTCACGGCAAAATAATGCAGTTTATCCCAAAACTCATGCATTTTCTCCCCAAAATACTCTTTTTCTCTCCAAAATACAACCATTTCTCCCCTGCATATCAATGTCTGCCAACAATTAGACATTTTCTCCCCGAATATCACTCTTCATCCCAGAAACCAAACAGGTTCTCTTTTAAGAGCCACTCTTTTTCTACCCTAAAAGGCATTTCCAGCCCAGAATACTGCCTTTCATCTTCAGATGTCTCATTTTTGGGAAAGGCAACGAAAGCGCTACTTTGGGGAGAGTATATCTTATTTGGGGGATCAATAGGGGTGTTTTGGGGAGGAAAAGTCTTTTTTAGGGGATAAGAAGCGGTATTTTCGGGAGCGAATGTCTTCTTTTGTTACACAAAGCCATATTTGAAGGGGAGAATTTCATATTGGAGGGATACAAATTGGCATTTGGCGGAGACAATGTCTAATGTTGGGAATTAAAAGGTGTGTTTTGGGTAAGAAATGTTTTGTTTTGGTAATAAAATCAGTCTTGTGCGGAGAAAACGCCTGATTCTTGGGATCACAAGCATTATTTGAGGGAGAACGCCTCATTTTGGGAATCAAAGGAGCAATTTGGGGGAGAAAATGTGTAAGTTTGGGATCCCGAAGTTGTATTTAATGGAGGAAAATTCTTCTATTTGGAACCAAGAATGATACCTTGGGGAGAATATTTCTCATTTTGAGGAGAGAAAAAGGTCTTTTTTGGAGAGGATGACTTATTTTCGGTCTAAGAAGCGGTCTTCTGGGAAGAAAATGCCTTATTTTGGGGATCAAAGGCGGTATTCTGGGAAGAAAATGTGTTATTTTTGGAATAAAACGTTATGTCCAATAAAAGACGCTGTCTTCCCCAAATGCGTCTTTTTATGCTGCAAAGAAGACATTATCTCCCTGAAAGATCACCTTTATCCTCAAAAGAAGACATTTTCTCCACAAAATGCTGCTTATTAGCTCAATACCAATGCTTTCACGGCAAAATAATGCAGTTTATCCCAAAACTCATGCATTTTCTCCCCAAAATACTCTTTTTCTCTCCAAAATACAACCATTTCTCCCCTGCATATCAATGTCTGCCAACAATTAGACATTTTCTCCCCGAATATCACTCTTCATCCCAGAAACCAAACAGGTTCTCTCTTAAGAGCCACTCTTTATCTACCCAAAAAGGCATTTCCAGCCCAGAATACTGCCTTTCATCTTCAGATGTCTCATTTTTGGGAAAGGCAACGAAAGCGCTACTTTGGGGAGAGTATATCTTATTTTGAGGATCAAAAGAGCAATTTGGGGGAGAAAATGTGTAAGTTTGGGAACCCGAAGTCGTATTTAATGGAGGAAAATTCTTCTATTTGGAACCAAGAATGATACCTTGGGGAGAATATTTCTCATTTTGAGGAGAGAAAAAGGTCTTTTTTGGAGAGGATGACTTATTTTCGGTCTAAGAAGCGGTCTTCTGGGAAGAAAATGCCTTATTTTGGGGATCAAAGGCGGTATTCTGGGAAGAAAATGTGTTATTTTTGGAATAAAACGTTATGTCCAATAAAAGACGCTGTCTTCCCCAAATGCGTCTTTTTATGCTGCAAAGAAGACATTATCTCCCTGAAAGATCACCTTTATCCTCAAAAGAAGACATTTTCTCCACAAAACGCTGCTTATTAGCTCAATACCAATGCTTTCACGGCAAAATAATGCAGTTTATCCCCAAAACTCATGCATTTTCTCCCCAAAATACTCTTTTTCTCTCCAAAACACAACCATTTCTCCCCTGCATATCAATGTCTGCCAACAATTAGACATTTTCTCCCCGAATATCACTCTTCATCCCAGAAACCAAACAGGTTCTCTCTTAAGAGCCACTCTTTATCTACCCTAAAAGGCATTTCCAGCCCAGAATACTGCCTTTCATCTTCAGATGTCTCATTTTTGGGAAAGGCAACGAAAGCGCTACTTTGGGGAGAGTATATCTTATTTGGGGGATCAAAAGGGGTGTTTTGGGGAGGAAAAGTCTTTTTTAGGGGATAAGAAGCGGTATTTTCGGGAGCGAATGTCTTCTTTTGTTACACAAAGCCATATTTGAAGGGGAGAATTTCATATTGGAGGGATACAAATTGGCATTTGGGGGAGACAATGTCTATTGTTGGGAATTAAAAGGTGTGTTTTGGGTAAGAAATGTTTTGTTTTGGTAATAAAATCAGTCTTGTGCGGAGAAAACGCCTGATTCTTGGGATCACAAGCATTATTTGAGGGAGAACGCCTCATTTTGGGAATCAAAGGAGCAATTTGGGGGAGAAAATGTGTAAGTTTGGGAACCCGAAGTCGTATTTAATGGAGGAAAATTCTTCTATTTGGAACCAAGAATGATACCTTGGGGAGAATATTTCTCATTTTGAGGAGAGAAAAAGGTCTTTTTTGGAGAGGATGACTTATTTTCGGTCTAAGAAGCGGTCTTCTGGGAAGAAAATGCCTTATTTTGGGGATCAAAGGCGGTATTCTGGGAAGAAAATGTGTTATTTTTGGAATAAAACGTTATGTCCAATAAAAGACGCTGTCTTCCCCAAATGCGTCTTTTTATGCTGCAAAGAAGACATTATCTCCCTGAAAGATCACCTTTATCCTCAAAAGAAGACATTTTCTCCACAAAATGCTGCTTATTAGCTCAATACCAATGCTTTCACGGCAAAATAATGCAGTTTATCCCCAAAACTCATGCATTTTCTCCCCAAAATACTCTTTTTCTCTCCAAAACACAACCATTTCTCCCCTGCATATCAATGTCTGCCAACAATTAGACATTTTCTCCCCGAATATCACTCTTCATCCCAGAAACCAAACAGGTTCTCTTTTAAGAGCCACTCTTTTTCTACCCTAAAAGGCATTTCCAGCCCAGAATACTGCCTTTCATCTTCAGATGTCTCATTTTTGGGAAAGGCAACGAAAGCGCTACTTTGGGGAGAGTATATCTTATTTGGGGGATCAATAGGGGTGTTTTGGGGAGGAAAAGTCTTTTTTAGGGGATAAGAAGCGGTATTTTCGGGAGCGAATGTCTTCTTTTGTTACACAAAGCCATATTTGAAGGGGAGAATTTCATATTGGAGGGATACAAATTGGCATTTGGCGGAGACAATGTCTAATGTTGGGAATTAAAAGGTGTGTTTTGGGTAAGAAATGTTTTGTTTTGGTAATAAAATCAGTCTTGTGCGGAGAAAACGCCTGATTCTTGGGATCACAAGCATTATTTGAGGGAGAACGCCTCATTTTGGGAATCAAAGGAGCAATTTGGGGGAGAAAATGTGTAAGTTTGGGATCCCGAAGTTGTATTTAATGGAGGAAAATTCTTCTATTTGGAACCAAGAATGATACCTTGGGGAGAATATTTCTCATTTTGAGGAGAGAAAAAGGTCTTTTTTGGAGAGGATGACTTATTTTCGGTCTAAGAAGCGGTCTTCTGGGAAGAAAATGCCTTATTTTGGGGATCAAAGGCGGTATTCTGGGAAGAAAATGTGTTATTTTTGGAATAAAACGTTATGTCCAATAAAAGACGCTGTCTTCCCCAAATGCGTCTTTTTATGCTGCAAAGAAGACATTATCTCCCTGAAAGATCACCTTTATCCTCAAAAGAAGACATTTTCTCCACAAAATGCTGCTTATTAGCTCAATACCAATGCTTTCACGGCAAAATAATGCAGTTTATCCCAAAACTCATGCATTTTCTCCCCAAAATACTCTTTTTCTCTCCAAAATACAACCATTTCTCCCCTGCATATCAATGTCTGCCAACAATTAGACATTTTCTCCCCGAATATCACTCTTCATCCCAGAAACCAAACAGGTTCTCTCTTAAGAGCCACTCTTTATCTACCCAAAAAGGCATTTCCAGCCCAGAATACTGCCTTTCATCTTCAGATGTCTCATTTTTGGGAAAGGCAACGAAAGCGCTACTTTGGGGAGAGTATATCTTATTTTGAGGATCAAAAGAGCAATTTGGGGGAGAAAATGTGTAAGTTTGGGAACCCGAAGTCGTATTTAATGGAGGAAAATTCTTCTATTTGGAACCAAGAATGATACCTTGGGGAGAATATTTCTCATTTTGAGGAGAGAAAAAGGTCTTTTTTGGAGAGGATGACCTTTTTTCATTCTAAGAAGCGGTCTTCTGGGAAGAAAATGCCTTATTTTGGGGATCAAAGGCGGTATTCTGGGAAGAAAATGTGTTATTTTTGGAATAAAACGTTATGTCCAATAAAAGACGCTGTCTTCCCCAAATGCGTCTTTTTATGCTGCAAAGAAGACATTATCTCCCTGAAAGATCACCTTTATCCTCAAAAGAAGACATTTTCTCCACAAAATGCTGCTTATTAGCTCAATACCAATGCTTTCACGCCAAAATAATGCAGTTTATCCCCAAAACTCATGCATTTTCTCCCCAAAACACTCTTTTTCTCTCCAAAATACAACCATTTCTCCCCTGCATATCAATGTCTGCCAACAATTAGACATTTTCTCCCCGAATATCACTCTTCATCCCAGAAACCAAACAGGTTCTCTCTTAAGAGCCACTCTTTATCTACCCTAAAAGGCATTTCCAGCCCAGAATACTGCCTTTCATCTTCAGATGTCTCATTTTTGGGAAAGGCAACGAAAGCGCTACTTTGGGGAGAGTATATCTTATTTGGGGGATCAATAGGGGTGTTTTGGGGAGGAAAAGTCTTTTTTAGGGGATAAGAAGCGGTATTTTCGGGAGCGAATGTCTTCTTTTGTTACACAAAGCCATATTTGAAGGGGAGAATTTCATATTGGAGGGATACAAATTGGCATTTGGGGGAGACAATGTCTATTGTTGGGAATTAAAAGGTGTGTTTTGGGTAAGAAATGTTTTGTTTTGGTAATAAAATCAGTCTTGTGCGGAGAAAACGCCTGATTCTTGGGATCACAAGCATTATTTGAGGGAGAACGCCTCATTTTGGGAATCAAAGGAGCAATTTGGGGGAGAAAATGTGTAATTTTGGGAACCCGAAGTCGTATTTAATGGAGGAAAATTCTTCTATTTGGAACCAAGAATGATACCTTGGGGAGAATATTTCTCATTTTGAGGAGAGAAAAAGGTCTTTTTTGGAGAGGATGACTTATTTTCGGTCTAAGAAGCGGTCTTCTGGGAAGAAAATGCCTTATTTTGGGGATCAAAGGCGGTATTCTGGGAAGAAAATGTGTTATTTTTGGAATAAAACGTTATGTCCAATAAAAGACGCTGTCTTCCCCAAATGCGTCTTTTTATGCTGCAAAGAAGACATTATCTCCCTGAAAGATCACCTTTATCCTCAAAAGAAGACATTTTCTCCACAAAATGCTGCTTATTAGCTCAATACCAATGCTTTCACGGCAAAATAATGCAGTTTATCCCAAAAGTCATGCATTTTCTCCCCAAAATACTCTTTTTCTCTCCAAAATACAACCATTTCTCCCCTGCATATCAATGTCTGCCAACAATTAGACATTTTCTCCCCGAATATCACTCTTCATCCCAGAAACCAAACAGGTTCTCTTTTAAGAGCCACTCTTTTTCTACCCTAAAAGGCATTTCCAGCCCAGAATACTGCCTTTCATCTTCAGATGTCTCATTTTTGGGAAAGGCAACGAAAGCGCTACTTTGGGGAGAGTATATCTTATTTGGGGGATCAATAGGGGTGTTTTGGGGAGGAAAAGTCTTTTTTAGGGGATAAGAAGCGGTATTTTCGGGAGCGAATGTCTTCTTTTGTTACACAAAGCCATATTTGAAGGGGAGAATTTCATATTGGAGGGATACAAATTGGCATTTGGCGGAGACAATGTCTAATGTTGGGAATTAAAAGGTGTGTTTTGGGTAAGAAATGTTTTGTTTTGGTAATAAAATCAGTCTTGTGCGGAGAAAACGCCTGATTCTTGGGATCACAAGCATTATTTGAGGGAGAACGCCTCATTTTGGGAATCAAAGGAGCAATTTGGGGGAGAAAATGTGTAAGTTTGGGATCCCGAAGTTGTATTTAATGGAGGAAAATTCTTCTATTTGGAACCAAGAATGATACCTTGGGGAGAATATTTCTCATTTTGAGGAGAGAAAAAGGTCTTTTTTGGAGAGGATGACTTATTTTCGGTCTAAGAAGCGGTCTTCTGGGAAGAAAATGCCTTATTTTGGGGATCAAAGGCGGTATTCTGGGAAGAAAATGTGTTATTTTTGGAATAAAACGTTATGTCCAATAAAAGACGCTGTCTTCCCCAAATGCGTCTTTTTATGCTGCAAAGAAGACATTATCTCCCTGAAAGATCACCTTTATCCTCAAAAGAAGACATTTTCTCCACAAAATGCTGCTTATTAGCTCAATACCAATGCTTTCACGGCAAAATAATGCAGTTTATCCCAAAACTCATGCATTTTCTCCCCAAAATACTCTTTTTCTCTCCAAAATACAACCATTTCTCCCCTGCATATCAATGTCTGCCAACAATTAGACATTTTCTCCCCGAATATCACTCTTCATCCCAGAAACCAAACAGGTTCTCTCTTAAGAGCCACTCTTTATCTACCCAAAAAGGCATTTCCAGCCCAGAATACTGCCTTTCATCTTCAGATGTCTCATTTTTGGGAAAGGCAACGAAAGCGCTACTTTGGGGAGAGTATATCTTATTTTGAGGATCAAAAGAGCAATTTGGGGGAGAAAATGTGTAAGTTTGGGAACCCGAAGTCGTATTTAATGGAGGAAAATTCTTCTATTTGGAACCAAGAATGATACCTTGGGGAGAATATTTCTCATTTTGAGGAGAGAAAAAGGTCTTTTTTGGAGAGGATGACCTTTTTTCATTCTAAGAAGCGGTCTTCTGGGAAGAAAATGCCTTATTTTGGGGATCAAAGGCGGTATTCTGGGAAGAAAATGTGTTATTTTTGGAATAAAACGTTATGTCCAATAAAAGACGCTGTCTTCCCCAAATGCGTCTTTTTATGCTGCAAAGAAGACATTATCTCCCTGAAAGATCACCTTTATCCTCAAAAGAAGACATTTTCTCCACAAAATGCTGCTTATTAGCTCAATACCAATGCTTTCACGCCAAAATAATGCAGTTTATCCCCAAAACTCATGCATTTTCTCCCCAAAACACTCTTTTTCTCTCCAAAATACAACCATTTCTCCCCTGCATATCAATGTCTGCCAACAATTAGACATTTTCTCCCCGAATATCACTCTTCATCCCAGAAACCAAACAGGTTCTCTCTTAAGAGCCACTCTTTATCTACCCTAAAAGGCATTTCCAGCCCAGAATACTGCCTTTCATCTTCAGATGTCTCATTTTTGGGAAAGGCAACGAAAGCGCTACTTTGGGGAGAGTATATCTTATTTGGGGGATCAATAGGGGTGTTTTGGGGAGGAAAAGTCTTTTTTAGGGGATAAGAAGCGGTATTTTCGGGAGCGAATGTCTTCTTTTGTTACACAAAGCCATATTTGAAGGGGAGAATTTCATATTGGAGGGATACAAATTGGCATTTGGGGGAGACAATGTCTATTGTTGGGAATTAAAAGGTGTGTTTTGGGTAAGAAATGTTTTGTTTTGGTAATAAAATCAGTCTTGTGCGGAGAAAACGCCTGATTCTTGGGATCACAAGCATTATTTGAGGGAGAACGCCTCATTTTGGGAATCAAAGGAGCAATTTGGGGGAGAAAATGTGTAATTTTGGGAACCCGAAGTCGTATTTAATGGAGGAAAATTCTTCTATTTGGAACCAAGAATGATACCTTGGGGAGAATATTTCTCATTTTGAGGAGAGAAAAAGGTCTTTTTTGGAGAGGATGACTTATTTTCGGTCTAAGAAGCGGTCTTCTGGGAAGAAAATGCCTTATTTTGGGGATCAAAGGCGGTATTCTGGGAAGAAAATGTGTTATTTTTGGAATAAAACGTTATGTCCAATAAAAGACGCTGTCTTCCCCAAATGCGTCTTTTTATGCTGCAAAGAAGACATTATCTCCCTGAAAGATCACCTTTATCCTCAAAAGAAGACATTTTCTCCACAAAATGCTGCTTATTAGCTCAATACCAATGCTTTCACGGCAAAATAATGCAGTTTATCCCAAAAGTCATGCATTTTCTCCCCAAAATACTCTTTTTCTCTCCAAAATACAACCATTTCTCCCCTGCATATCAATGTCTGCCAACAATTAGACATTTTCTCCCCGAATATCACTCTTCATCCCAGAAACCAAACAGGTTCTCTTTTAAGAGCCACTCTTTTTCTACCCTAAAAGGCATTTCCAGCCCAGAATACTGCCTTTCATCTTCAGATGTCTCATTTTTGGGAAAGGCAACGAAAGCGCTACTTTGGGGAGAGTATATCTTATTTGGGGGATCAATAGGGGTGTTTTGGGGAGGAAAAGTCTTTTTTAGGGGATAAGAAGCGGTATTTTCGGGAGCGAATGTCTTCTTTTGTTACACAAAGCCATATTTGAAGGGGAGAATTTCATATTGGAGGGATACAAATTGGCATTTGGCGGAGACAATGTCTAATGTTGGGAATTAAAAGGTGTGTTTTGGGTAAGAAATGTTTTGTTTTGGTAATAAAATCAGTCTTGTGCGGAGAAAACGCCTGATTCTTGGGATCACAAGCATTATTTGAGGGAGAACGCCTCATTTTGGGAATCAAAGGAGCAATTTGGGGGAGAAAATGTGTAAGTTTGGGATCCCGAAGTTGTATTTAATGGAGGAAAATTCTTCTATTTGGAACCAAGAATGATACCTTGGGGAGAATATTTCTCATTTTGAGGAGAGAAAAAGGTCTTTTTTGGAGAGGATGACTTATTTTCGGTCTAAGAAGCGGTCTTCTGGGAAGAAAATGCCTTATTTTGGGGATCAAAGGCGGTATTCTGGGAAGAAAATGTGTTATTTTTGGAATAAAACGTTATGTCCAATAAAAGACGCTGTCTTCCCCAAATGCGTCTTTTTATGCTGCAAAGAAGACATTATCTCCCTGAAAGATCACCTTTATCCTCAAAAGAAGACATTTTCTCCACAAAATGCTGCTTATTAGCTCAATACCAATGCTTTCACGGCAAAATAATGCATTTTATCCCAAAACTCATGCATTTTCTCCCCAAAATACTCTTTTTCTCTCCAAAATACAACCATTTCTCCCCTGCATATCAATGTCTGCCAACAATTAGACATTTTCTCCCCGAATATCACTCTTCATCCCAGAAACCAAACAGGTTCTCTCTTAAGAGCAACTCTTTATCTACCCAAAAAGGCATTTCCAGCCCAGAATACTGCCTTTCATCTTCAGATGTCTCATTTTTGGGAAAGGCAACGAAAGCGCTACTTTGGGGAGAGTATATCTTATTTTGAGGATCAAAAGAGCAATTTGGGGGAGAAAATGTGTAAGTTTGGGAACCCGAAGTCGTATTTAATGGAGGAAAATTCTTCTATTTGGAACCAAGAATGATACCTTGGGGAGAATATTTCTCATTTTGAGGAGAGAAAAAGGTCTTTTTTGGAGAGGATGACTTATTTTCGGTCTAAGAAGCGGTCTTCTGGGAAGAAAATGCCTTATTTTGGGGATCAAAGGCGGTATTCTGGGAAGAAAATGTGTTATTTTTGGAATAAAACGTTATGTCCAATAAAAGACGCTGTCTTCCCCAAATGCGTCTTTTTATGCTGCAAAGAAGACATTATCTCCCTGAAAGATCACCTTTATCCTCAAAAGAAGACATTTTCTCCACAAAATGCTGCTTATTAGCTCAATACCAATGCTTTCACGGCAAAATAATGCAGTTTATCCCCAAAACTCATGCATTTTCTCCCCAAAATACTCTTTTTCTCTCCAAAACACAACCATTTCTCCCCTGCATATCAATGTCTGCCAACAATTAGACATTTTCTCCCCGAATATCACTCTTCATCCCAGAAACCAAACAGGTTCTCTCTTAAGAGCCACTCTTTATCTACCCTAAAAGGCATTTCCAGCCCAGAATACTGCCTTTCATCTTCAGATGTCTCATTTTTGGGAAAGGCAACGAAAGCGCTACTTTGGGGAGAGTATATCTTATTTGGGGGATCAAAAGGGGTGTTTTGGGGAGGAAAAGTCTTTTTTAGGGGATAAGAAGCGGTATTTTCGGGAGCGAATGTCTTCTTTTGTTACACAAAGCCATATTTGAAGGGGAGAATTTCATATTGGAGGGATACAAATTGGCATTTGGGGGAGACAATGTCTATTGTTGGGAATTAAAAGGTGTGTTTTGGGTAAGAAATGTTTTGTTTTGGTAATAAAATCAGTCTTGTGCGGAGAAAACGCCTGATTCTTGGGATCACAAGCATTATTTGAGGGAGAACGCCTCATTTTGGGAATCAAAGGAGCAATTTGGGGGAGAAAATGTGTAATTTTGGGAACCCGACGTGGTATTTAATGGAGGAAAATTCTTCTATTTGGAACCAAGAATGATACCTTGGGGAGAATATTTCTCATTTTGAGGAGAGAAAAAGGTCTTTTTTGGAGAGGATGACTTATTTTCGGTCTAAGAAGCGGTCTTCTGGGAAGAAAATGCCTTATTTTGGGGATCAAAGGCGGTATTCTGGGAAGAAAATGTGTTATTTTTGGAATAAAACGTTATGTCCAATAAAAGACGCTGTCTTCCCCAAATGCGTCTTTTTATGCTGCAAAGAAGACATTATCTCCCTGAAAGATCACCTTTATCCTCAAAAGAAGACATTTTCTCCACAAAACGCTGCTTATTATCTCAATACCATGATTTCACGGCAAAATAATGCAGTTTATCCCCAAAACTCATGCATTTTCTCCCCAAAATACTCTTTTTCTCTCCAAAATACAACCATTTCTGCCCAGCATATCAATGTCTGCCAACAATTAGACATTTTCTCCCCGAATATCACTCTTCATCCCAGAAACCAAACAGGTTCTCTTTTAAGAGCCACTCTTTTTCAACCCTAAAAGGCATTTCCAGCCCAGAATACTGCCTTTCATCTTCAGATGTCTCATTTTTGGGAAAGGCAACGAAAGCGCTACTTTGGGGAGAGTATATCTTATTTGGGGGATCAAAAGGGGTGTTTTGGGGAGGAAAAGTCTTTTTTAGGGGATAAGAAGCGGTATTTTCGGGAGCGAATGTCTTCTTTTGTTACACAAAGCCATATTTGAAGGGGAGAATTTCATATTGGAGGGATACAAATTGGCATTTGGGGGAGACAATGTCTATTGTTGGGAATTAAAAGGTGTGTTTTGGGTAAGAAATGTTTTGTTTTGGTAATAAAATCAGTCTTGTGCGGAGAAAACGCCTGATTCTTGGGATCACAAGCATTATTTGAGGGAGAACGCCTCATTTTGGGAATCAAAGGAGCAATTTGGGGGAGAAAATGTGTAAGTTTGGGAACCCGAAGTCGTATTTAATGGAGGAAAATTCTTCTATTTGGAACCAAGAATGATACCTTGGGGAGAATATTTCTCATTTTGAGGAGAGTAAAAGGTCTTTTTTAGAGAGGATGACTTATTTTCGGTCTAAGAAGCGGTCTTCTGGGGAGAAAATGCCTTATTTTGGGGATCAAAGGCGGTATTCTGGGAAGAAAATGTGTTATTTTTGAAATAAAACGTTATGTCCAATAAAAGACGCTGTCTTCCCCAAATGCGTCTTTTTATGCTGCAAAGAAGACATTATCTCCCTGAAAGATCACCTTTATCCTCAAAAGAAGACATTTTCTCCACAAAATGCTGCTTATTAGCTCAATACCAATGCTTTCACGGCAAAATAATGCAGTTTATCCCCAAAACTCATGCATTTTCTCCCCAAAATACTCTTTTTCTCTCCAAAACACAACCATTTCTCCCCTGCATATCAATGTCTGCCAACAATTAGACATTTTCTCCCCGAATATCACTCTTCATCCCAGAAACCAAACAGGTTCTCTCTTAAGAGCCACTCTTTATCTACCCTAAAAGGCATTTCCAGCCCAGAATACTGCCTTTCATCTTCAGATGTCTCATTTTTGGGAAAGGCAACGAAAGCGCTACTTTGGGGAGAGTATATCTTATTTTGGGGATCAATAGGGGTGTTTTGGGGAGGAAAAGTCTTTTTTAGGGGATAAGAAGCGGTATTTTCGGGAGCGAATGTCTTCTTTTGTTACACAAAGCCATATTTGAAGGGGAGAATTTCATATTGGAGGGATACAAATTGGCATTTGGGGGAGACAATGTCTAATGTTGGGAATCAAAAGGTGTGTTTTGGGTAAGAAATGTTTTGTTTTGGTAATAAAATCAGTCTTGTGCGGAGAAAACGCCTGATTCTTGGGATCACAAGCATTATTTGAGGGAGAACGCCTCATTTTGGGAATCAAAGGAGCAATTTGGGGGAGAAAATGTGTAAGTTTGGGAACCCGAAGTCGTATTTAATGGAGGAAAATTCTTCTATTTGGAACCAAGAATGATACCTTGGGGAGAATATTTCTCATTTTGAGGAGAGAAAAAGGTCTTTTTTGGAGAGGATGACTTATTTTCGGTCTAAGAAGCGGTCTTCTGGGAAGAAAATGCCTTATTTTGGGGATCAAAGGCGGTATTCTGGGAAGAAAATGTGTTATTTTTGGAATAAAACATTATGTCCAATAAAAGACGCTGTCTTCCCCAAATGCGTCTTTTTATGCTGCAAAGAAGACATTATCTCCCTGAAAGATCACCTTTATCCTCAAAAGAAGACATTTTCTCCACAAAATGCTGCTTATTAGCTCAATACCAATGCTTTCACGGCAAAATAATGCAGTTTATCCCCAAAACTCATGCATTTTCTCCCCAAAATACTCTTTTTCTCTCCAAAACACAACCATTTCTCCCCTGCATATCAATGTCTGCCAACAATTAGACATTTTCTCCCCGAATATCACTCTTCATCCCAGAAACCAAACAGGTTCTCTCTTAAGAGCCACTCTTTATCTACCCTAAAAGGCATTTCCAGCCCAGAATACTGCCTTTCATCTTCAGATGTCTCATTTTTGGGAAAGGCAACGAAAGCGCTACTTTGGGGAGAGTATATCTTATTTTGGGGATCAAAAGGGGTGTTTTGGGGAGGAAAAGTCTTCCTTAGGGGATAAGAAGCGGTATTTTCGGGAGCGAATGTCTTCTTTTGTTACACAAAGCCATATTTGAAGGGGAGAATTTCATATTGGAGGGATACAAATTGGCATTTGGGGGAGACAATGTCTATTGTTGGGAATTAAAAGGTGTGTTTTGGGTAAGAAATGTTTTGTTTTGGTAATAAAATCAGTCTTGTGCGGAGAAAACGCCTGATTCTTGGGATCACAAGCATTATTTGAGGGAGAACGCCTCATTTTGGGAATCAAAGGAGCAATTTGGGGGAGAAAATGTGTAAGTTTGGGAACCCGAAGTCGTATTTAATGGAGGAAAATTCTTCTATTTGGAACCAAGAATGATACCTTGTGGAGAATATTTCTCATTTTGAGGAGAGAAAAAGGTCTTTTTTGGAGAGGATGACTTATTTTCGGTCTAAGAAGCGGTCTTCTGGGAAGAAAATGCCTTATTTTGGGGATCAAAGGCGGTATTCTGGGAAGAAAATGTGTTATTTTTGGAATAAAACGTTATGTCCAATAAAAGACGCTGTCTTCCCCAAATGCGTCTTTTTATGCTGCAAAGAAGACATTATCTCCCTGAAAGATCACCTTTATCCTCAAAAGAAGACATTTTCTCCACAAAATGCTGCTTATTAGCTCAATACCAATGCTTTCACGGCAAAATAATGCAGTTTATCCCCAAAACTCATGCATTTTCTCCCCAAAATACTCTTTTTCTCTCCAAAACACAACCATTTCTCCCCTGCATATCAATGTCTGCCAACAATTAGACATTTTCTCCCCGAATATCACTCTTCATCCCAGAAACCAAACAGGTTCTCTCTTAAGAGCCACTCTTTATCTACCCTAAAAGGCATTTCCAGCCCAGAATACTGCCTTTCATCTTCAGATGTCTCATTTTTGGGAAAGGCAACGAAAGCGCTACTTTGGGGAGAGTATATCTTATTTGGGGGATCAAAAGGGGTGTTTTGGGGACGAAAAGTCTTCCTTAGGGGATAAGAAGCGGTATTTTCGGGAGCGAATGTCTTCTTTTGTTACACAAAGCCATATTTGAAGGGGAGAATTTCATATTGGAGGGATACAAATTGGCATTTGGGGGAGACAATGTCTATTGTTGGGAATCAAAAGGTGTGTTTTGGGTAAGAAATGTTTTGTTTTGGTAATAAAATCAGTCTTGTGCGGAGAAAACGCCTGATTCTTGGGATCACAAGCATTATTTGAGGGAGAACGCCTCATTTTGGGAATCAAAGGAGCAATTTGGGGGAGAAAATGTGTAAGTTTGGGAACCCGAAGTCGTATTTAATGGAGGAAAATTCTTCTATTTGGAACCAAGAATGATACCTTGGGGAGAATATTTCTCATTTTGAGGAGAGAAAAAGGTCTTTTTTGGAGAGGATGACTTATTTTCGGTCTAAGAAGCGGTCTTCTGGGAAGAAAATGCCTTATTTTGGGGATCAAAGGCGGTATTCTGGGAAGAAAATGTGTTATTTTTGGAATAAAACGTTATGTCCAATAAAAGACGCTGTCTTCCCCAAATGCGTCTTTTTATGCTGCAAAGAAGACATTATCTCCCTGAAAGATCACCTTTATCCTCAAAAGAAGACATTTTCTCCACAAAATGCTGCTTATTAGCTCAATACCAATGCTTTCACGGCAAAATAATGCAGTTTATCCCAAAAGTCATGCATTTTCTCCCCAAAATACTCTTTTTCTCTCCAAAATACAACCATTTCTCCCCTGCATATCAATGTCTGCCAACAATTAGACATTTTCTCCCCGAATATCACTCTTCATCCCAGAAACCAAACAGGTTCTCTTTTAAGAGCCACTCTTTTTCTACCCTAAAAGGCATTTCCAGCCCAGAATACTGCCTTTCATCTTCAGATGTCTCATTTTTGGGAAAGGCAACGAAAGCGCTACTTTGGGGAGAGTATATCTTATTTGGGGGATCAATAGGGGTGTTTTGGGGAGGAAAAGTCTTTTTTAGGGGATAAGAAGCGGTATTTTCGGGAGCGAATGTCTTCTTTTGTTACACAAAGCCATATTTGAAGGGGAGAATTTCATATTGGAGGGATACAAATTGGCATTTGGCGGAGACAATGTCTAATGTTGGGAATTAAAAGGTGTGTTTTGGGTAAGAAATGTTTTGTTTTGGTAATAAAATCAGTCTTGTGCGGAGAAAACGCCTGATTCTTGGGATCACAAGCATTATTTGAGGGAGAACGCCTCATTTTGGGAATCAAAGGAGCAATTTGGGGGAGAAAATGTGTAAGTTTGGGATCCCGAAGTTGTATTTAATGGAGGAAAATTCTTCTATTTGGAACCAAGAATGATACCTTGGGGAGAATATTTCTCATTTTGAGGAGAGAAAAAGGTCTTTTTTGGAGAGGATGACTTATTTTCGGTCTAAGAAGCGGTCTTCTGGGAAGAAAATGCCTTATTTTGGGGATCAAAGGCGGTATTCTGGGAAGAAAATGTGTTATTTTTGGAATAAAACGTTATGTCCAATAAAAGACGCTGTCTTCCCCAAATGCGTCTTTTTATGCTGCAAAGAAGACATTATCTCCCTGAAAGATCACCTTTATCCTCAAAAGAAGACATTTTCTCCACAAAATGCTGCTTATTAGCTCAATACCAATGCTTTCACGGCAAAATAATGCAGTTTATCCCCAAAACTCATGCATTTTCTCCCCAAAATACTCTTTTTCTCTCCAAAACACAACCATTTCTCCCCTGCATATCAATGTCTGCCAACAATTAGACATTTTCTCCCCGAATATCACTCTTCATCCCAGAAACCAAACAGGTTCTCTCTTAAGAGCCACTCTTTATCTACCCTAAAAGGCATTTCCAGCCCAGAATACTGCCTTTCATCTTCAGATGTCTCATTTTTGGGAAAGGCAACGAAAGCGCTACTTTGGGGAGAGTATATCTTATTTTGGGGATCAAAAGGGGTGTTTTGGGGAGGAAAAGTCTTCCTTAGGGGATAAGAAGCGGTATTTTCGGGAGCGAATGTCTTCTTTTGTTACACAAAGCCATATTTGAAGGGGAGAATTTCATATTGGAGGGATACAAATTGGCATTTGGGGGAGACAATGTCTATTGTTGGGAATTAAAAGGTGTGTTTTGGGTAAGAAATGTTTTGTTTTGGTAATAAAATCAGTCTTGTGCGGAGAAAACGCCTGATTCTTGGGATCACAAGCATTATTTGAGGGAGAACGCCTCATTTTGGGAATCAAAGGAGCAATTTGGGGGAGAAAATGTGTAAGTTTGGGAACCCGAAGTCGTATTTAATGGAGGAAAATTCTTCTATTTGGAACCAAGAATGATACCTTGTGGAGAATATTTCTCATTTTGAGGAGAGAAAAAGGTCTTTTTTGGAGAGGATGACTTATTTTCGGTCTAAGAAGCGGTCTTCTGGGAAGAAAATGCCTTATTTTGGGGATCAAAGGCGGTATTCTGGGAAGAAAATGTGTTATTTTTGGAATAAAACGTTATGTCCAATAAAAGACGCTGTCTTCCCCAAATGCGTCTTTTTATGCTGCAAAGAAGACATTATCTCCCTGAAAGATCACCTTTATCCTCAAAAGAAGACATTTTCTCCACAAAATGCTGCTTATTAGCTCAATACCAATGCTTTCACGGCAAAATAATGCAGTTTATCCCCAAAACTCATGCATTTTCTCCCCAAAATACTCTTTTTCTCTCCAAAACACAACCATTTCTCCCCTGCATATCAATGTCTGCCAACAATTAGACATTTTCTCCCCGAATATCACTCTTCATCCCAGAAACCAAACAGGTTCTCTCTTAAGAGCCACTCTTTATCTACCCTAAAAGGCATTTCCAGCCCAGAATACTGCCTTTCATCTTCAGATGTCTCATTTTTGGGAAAGGCAACGAAAGCGCTACTTTGGGGAGAGTATATCTTATTTGGGGGATCAAAAGGGGTGTTTTGGGGACGAAAAGTCTTCCTTAGGGGATAAGAAGCGGTATTTTCGGGAGCGAATGTCTTCTTTTGTTACACAAAGCCATATTTGAAGGGGAGAATTTCATATTGGAGGGATACAAATTGGCATTTGGGGGAGACAATGTCTATTGTTGGGAATCAAAAGGTGTGTTTTGGGTAAGAAATGTTTTGTTTTGGTAATAAAATCAGTCTTGTGCGGAGAAAACGCCTGATTCTTGGGATCACAAGCATTATTTGAGGGAGAACGCCTCATTTTGGGAATCAAAGGAGCAATTTGGGGGAGAAAATGTGTAAGTTTGGGAACCCGAAGTCGTATTTAATGGAGGAAAATTCTTCTATTTGGAACCAAGAATGATACCTTGGGGAGAATATTTCTCATTTTGAGGAGAGAAAAAGGTCTTTTTTGGAGAGGATGACTTATTTTCGGTCTAAGAAGCGGTCTTCTGGGAAGAAAATGCCTTATTTTGGGGATCAAAGGCGGTATTCTGGGAAGAAAATGTGTTATTTTTGGAATAAAACGTTATGTCCAATAAAAGACGCTGTCTTCCCCAAATGCGTCTTTTTATGCTGCAAAGAAGACATTATCTCCCTGAAAGATCACCTTTATCCTCAAAAGAAGACATTTTCTCCACAAAATGCTGCTTATTAGCTCAATACCAATGCTTTCACGGCAAAATAATGCAGTTTATCCCAAAAGTCATGCATTTTCTCCCCAAAATACTCTTTTTCTCTCCAAAATACAACCATTTCTCCCCTGCATATCAATGTCTGCCAACAATTAGACATTTTCTCCCCGAATATCACTCTTCATCCCAGAAACCAAACAGGTTCTCTTTTAAGAGCCACTCTTTTTCTACCCTAAAAGGCATTTCCAGCCCAGAATACTGCCTTTCATCTTCAGATGTCTCATTTTTGGGAAAGGCAACGAAAGCGCTACTTTGGGGAGAGTATATCTTATTTGGGGGATCAATAGGGGTGTTTTGGGGAGGAAAAGTCTTTTTTAGGGGATAAGAAGCGGTATTTTCGGGAGCGAATGTCTTCTTTTGTTACACAAAGCCATATTTGAAGGGGAGAATTTCATATTGGAGGGATACAAATTGGCATTTGGCGGAGACAATGTCTAATGTTGGGAATTAAAAGGTGTGTTTTGGGTAAGAAATGTTTTGTTTTGGTAATAAAATCAGTCTTGTGCGGAGAAAACGCCTGATTCTTGGGATCACAAGCATTATTTGAGGGAGAACGCCTCATTTTGGGAATCAAAGGAGCAATTTGGGGGAGAAAATGTGTAAGTTTGGGATCCCGAAGTTGTATTTAATGGAGGAAAATTCTTCTATTTGGAACCAAGAATGATACCTTGGGGAGAATATTTCTCATTTTGAGGAGAGAAAAAGGTCTTTTTTGGAGAGGATGACTTATTTTCGGTCTAAGAAGCGGTCTTCTGGGAAGAAAATGCCTTATTTTGGGGATCAAAGGCGGTATTCTGGGAAGAAAATGTGTTATTTTTGGAATAAAACGTTATGTCCAATAAAAGACGCTGTCTTCCCCAAATGCGTCTTTTTATGCTGCAAAGAAGACATTATCTCCCTGAAAGATCACCTTTATCCTCAAAAGAAGACATTTTCTCCACAAAATGCTGCTTATTAGCTCAATACCAATGCTTTCACGGCAAAATAATGCAGTTTATCCCAAAACTCATGCATTTTCTCCCCAAAATACTCTTTTTCTCTCCAAAATACAACCATTTCTCCCCTGCATATCAATGTCTGCCAACAATTAGACATTTTCTCCCCGAATATCACTCTTCATCCCAGAAACCAAACAGGTTCTCTCTTAAGAGCCACTCTTTATCTACCCAAAAAGGCATTTCCAGCCCAGAATACTGCCTTTCATCTTCAGATGTCTCATTTTTGGGAAAGGCAACGAAAGCGCTACTTTGGGGAGAGTATATCTTATTTTGAGGATCAAAAGAGCAATTTGGGGGAGAAAATGTGTAAGTTTGGGAACCCGAAGTCGTATTTAATGGAGGAAAATTCTTCTATTTGGAACCAAGAATGATACCTTGGGGAGAATATTTCTCATTTTGAGGAGAGAAAAAGGTCTTTTTTGGAGAGGATGACTTATTTTCGGTCTAAGAAGCGGTCTTCTGGGAAGAAAATGCCTTATTTTGGGGATCAAAGGCGGTATTCTGGGAAGAAAATGTGTTATTTTTGGAATAAAACGTTATGTCCAATAAAAGACGCTGTCTTCCCCAAATGCGTCTTTTTATGCTGCAAAGAAGACATTATCTCCCTGAAAGATCACCTTTATCCTCAAAAGAAGACATTTTCTCCACAAAATGCTGCTTATTAGCTCAATACCAATGCTTTCACGGCAAAATAATGCAGTTTATCCCAAAAGTCATGCATTTTCTCCCCAAAATACTCTTTTTCTCTCCAAAATACAACCATTTCTCCCCTGCATATCAATGTCTGCCAACAATTAGACATTTTCTCCCCGAATATCACTCTTCATCCCAGAAACCAAACAGGTTCTCTTTTAAGAGCCACTCTTTTTCTACCCTAAAAGGCATTTCCAGCCCAGAATACTGCCTTTCATCTTCAGATGTCTCATTTTTGGGAAAGGCAACGAAAGCGCTACTTTGGGGAGAGTATATCTTATTTGGGGGATCAATAGGGGTGTTTTGGGGAGGAAAAGTCTTTTTTAGGGGATAAGAAGCGGTATTTTCGGGAGCGAATGTCTTCTTTTGTTACACAAAGCCATATTTGAAGGGGAGAATTTCATATTGGAGGGATACAAATTGGCATTTGGCGGAGACAATGTCTATTGTTGGGAATTAAAAGGTGTGTTTTGGGTAAGAAATGTTTTGTTTTGGTAATAAAATCAGTCTTGTGCGGAGAAAACGCCTGATTCTTGGGATCACAAGCATTATTTGAGGGAGAACGCCTCATTTTGGGAATCAAAGGAGCAATTTGGGGGAGAAAATGTGTAAGTTTGGGATCCCGAAGTTGTATTTAATGGAGGAAAATTCTTCTATTTGGAACCAAGAATGATACCTTGGGGAGAATATTTCTCATTTTGAGGAGAGAAAAAGGTCTTTTTTGGAGAGGATGACTTATTTTCGGTCTAAGAAGCGGTCTTCTGGGAAGAAAATGCCTTATTTTGGGGATCAAAGGCGGTATTCTGGGAAGAAAATGTGTTATTTTTGGAATAAAACGTTATGTCCAATAAAAGACGCTGTCTTCCCCAAATGCGTCTTTTTATGCTGCAAAGAAGACATTATCTCCCTGAAAGATCACCTTTATCCTCAGAAGAAGACATTTTCTCCACAAAATGCTGCTTATTAGCTCAATACCAATGCTTTCACGGCAAAATAATGCAGTTTATCCCAAAAGTCATGCATTTTCTCCCCAAAATACTCTTTTTCTCTCCAAAATACAACCATTTCTCCCCTGCATATCAATGTCTGCCAACAATTAGACATTTTCTCCCCGAATATCACTCTTCATCCCAGAAACCAAACAGGTTCTCTCTTAAGAGCCACTCTTTATCTACCCAAAAAGGCATTTCCAGCCCAGAATACTGCCTTTCATCTTCAGATGTCTCATTTTTGGGAAAGGCAACGAAAGCGCTACTTTGGGGAGAGTATATCTTATTTTGAGGATCAAAAGAGCAATTTGGGGGAGAAAATGTGTAAGTTTGGGAACCCGAAGTCGTATTTAATGGAGGAAAATTCTTCTATTTGGAACCAAGAATGATACCTTGGGGAGAATATTTCTCATTTTGAGGAGAGAAAAAGGTCTTTTTTGGAGAGGATGACTTATTTTCGGTCTAAGAAGCGGTCTTCTGGGAAGAAAATGCCTTATTTTGGGGATCAAAGGCGGTATTCTGGGAAGAAAATGTGTTATTTTTGGAATAAAACGTTATGTCCAATAAAAGACGCTGTCTTCCCCAAATGCGTCTTTTTATGCTGCAAAGAAGACATTATCTCCCTGAAAGATCACCTTTATCCTCAAAAGAAGACATTTTCTCCACAAAATGCTGCTTATTAGCTCAATACCAATGCTTTCACGGCAAAATAATGCAGTTTATCCCCAAAACTCATGCATTTTCTCCCCAAAATACTCTTTTTCTCTCCAAAACACAACCATTTCTCCCCTGCATATCAATGTCTGCCAACAATTAGACATTTTCTCCCCGAATATCACTCTTCATCCCAGAAACCAAACAGGTTCTCTCTTAAGAGCCACTCTTTATCTACCCTAAAAGGCATTTCCAGCCCAGAATACTGCCTTTCATCTTCAGATGTCTCATTTTTGGGAAAGGCAACGAAAGCGCTACTTTGGGGAGAGTATATCTTATTTGGGGGATCAAAAGGGGTGTTTTGGGGAGGAAAAGTCTTTTTTAGGGGATAAGAAGCGGTATTTTCGGGAGCGAATGTCTTCTTTTGTTACACAAAGCCATATTTGAAGGGGAGAATTTCATATTGGAGGGATACAAATTGGCATTTGGGGGAGACAATGTCTATTGTTGGGAATTAAAAGGTGTGTTTTGGGTAAGAAATGTTTTGTTTTGGTAATAAAATCAGTCTTGTGCGGAGAAAACGCCTGATTCTTGGGATCACAAGCATTATTTGAGGGAGAACGCCTCATTTTGGGAATCAAAGGAGCAATTTGGGGGAGAAAATGTGTAAGTTTGGGAACCCGAAGTCGTATTTAATGGAGGAAAATTCTTCTATTTGGAACCAAGAATGATACCTTGGGGAGAATATTTCTCATTTTGAGGAGAGAAAAAGGTCTTTTTTAGAGAGGATGACTTATTTTCGGTCTAAGAAGCGGTCTTCTGGGGAGAAAATGCCTTATTTTGGGGATCAAAGGCGGTATTCTGGGAAGAAAATGTGTTATTTTTGAAATAAAACGTTATGTCCAATAAAAGACGCTGTCTTCCCCAAATGCGTCTTTTTATGCTGCAAAGAAGACATTATCTCCCTGAAAGATCACCTTTATCCTCAAAAGAAGACATTTTCTCCACAAAATGCTGCTTATTAGCTCAATACCAATGCTTTCACGGCAAAATAATGCAGTTTATCCCCAAAACTCATGCATTTTCTCCCCAAAATACTCTTTTTCTCTCCAAAACACAACCATTTCTCCCCTGCATATCAATGTCTGCCAACAATTAGACATTTTCTCCCCGAATATCACTCTTCATCCCAGAAACCAAACAGGTTCTCTCTTAAGAGCCACTCTTTATCTACCCTAAAAGGCATTTCCAGCCCAGAATACTGCCTTTCATCTTCAGATGTCTCATTTTTGGGAAAGGCAACGAAAGCGCTACTTTGGGGAGAGTATATCTTATTTTGGGGATCAATAGGGGTGTTTTGGGGAGGAAAAGTCTTTTTTAGGGGATAAGAAGCGGTATTTTCGGGAGCGAATGTCTTCTTTTGTTACACAAAGCCATATTTGAAGGGGAGAATTTCATATTGGAGGGATACAAATTGGCATTTGGGGGAGACAATGTCTAATGTTGGGAATCAAAAGGTGTGTTTTGGGTAAGAAATGTTTTGTTTTGGTAATAAAATCAGTCTTGTGCGGAGAAAACGCCTGATTCTTGGGATCACAAGCATTATTTGAGGGAGAACGCCTCATTTTGGGAATCAAAGGAGCAATTTGGGGGAGAAAATGTGTAATATTGGGAACCCGAAGTCGTATTTAATGGAGGAAAATTCTTCTATTTGGAACCAAGAATGATACCTTGGGGAGAATATTTCTCATTTTGAGGAGAGAAAAAGGTCTTTTTTGGAGAGGATGACTTATTTTCGGTCTAAGAAGCGGTCTTCTGGGAAGAAAATGCCTTATTTTGGGGATCAAAGGCGGTATTCTGGGAAGAAAATGTGTTATTTTTGGAATAAAACGTTATGTCCAATAAAAGACGCTGTCTTCCCCAAATGCGTCTTTTTATGCTGCAAAGAAGACATTATCTCCCTGAAAGATCACCTTTATCCTCAAAAGAAGACATTTTCTCCACAAAATGCTGCTTATTAGCTCAATACCAATGCTTTCACGGCAAAATAATGCAGTTTATCCCCAAAACTCATGCATTTTCTCCCCAAAATACTCTTTTTCTCTCCAAAACACAACCATTTCTCCCCTGCATATCAATGTCTGCCAACAATTAGACATTTTCTCCCCGAATATCACTCTTCATCCCAGAAACCAAACAGGTTCTCTCTTAAGAGCCACTCTTTATCTACCCTAAAAGGCATTTCCAGCCCAGAATACTGCCTTTCATCTTCAGATGTCTCATTTTTGGGAAAGGCAACGAAAGCGCTACTTTGGGGAGAGTATATCTTATTTTGGGGATCAAAAGGGGTGTTTTGGGGAGGAAAAGTCTTCCTTAGGGGATAAGAAGCGGTATTTTCGGGAGCGAATGTCTTCTTTTGTTACACAAAGCCATATTTGAAGGGGAGAATTTCATATTGGAGGGATACAAATTGGCATTTGGGGGAGACAATGTCTATTGTTGGGAATTAAAAGGTGTGTTTTGGGTAAGAAATGTTTTGTTTTGGTAATAAAATCAGTCTTGTGCGGAGAAAACGCCTGATTCTTGGGATCACAAGCATTATTTGAGGGAGAACGCCTCATTTTGGGAATCAAAGGAGCAATTTGGGGGAGAAAATGTGTAAGTTTGGGAACCCGAAGTCGTATTTAATGGAGGAAAATTCTTCTATTTGGAACCAAGAATGATACCTTGTGGAGAATATTTCTCATTTTGAGGAGAGAAAAAGGTCTTTTTTGGAGAGGATGACTTATTTTCGGTCTAAGAAGCGGTCTTCTGGGAAGAAAATGCCTTATTTTGGGGATCAAAGGCGGTATTCTGGGAAGAAAATGTGTTATTTTTGGAATAAAACGTTATGTCCAGTAAAAGACGCTGTCTTCCCCAAATGCGTCTTTTTATGCTGCAAAGAAGACATTATCTCCCTGAAAGATCACCTTTATCCTCAAAAGAAGACATTTTCTCCACAAAATGCTGCTTATTAGCTCAATACCAATGCTTTCACGGCAAAATAATGCAGTTTATCCCCAAAACTCATGCATTTTCTCCCCAAAATACTCTTTTTCTCTCCAAAACACAACCATTTCTCCCCTGCATATCAATGTCTGCCAACAATTAGACATTTTCTCCCCGAATATCACTCTTCATCCCAGAAACCAAACAGGTTCTCTCTTAAGAGCCACTCTTTATCTACCCTAAAAGGCATTTCCAGCCCAGAATACTGCCTTTCATCTTCAGATGTCTCATTTTTGGGAAAGGCAACGAAAGCGCTACTTTGGGGAGAGTATATCTTATTTGGGGGATCAAAAGGGGTGTTTTGGGGACGAAAAGTCTTCCTTAGGGGATAAGAAGCGGTATTTTCGGGAGCGAATGTCTTCTTTTGTTACACAAAGCCATATTTGAAGGGGAGAATTTCATATTGGAGGGATACAAATTGGCATTTGGGGGAGACAATGTCTATTGTTGGGAATCAAAAGGTGTGTTTTGGGTAAGAAATGTTTTGTTTTGGTAATAAAATCAGTCTTGTGCGGAGAAAACGCCTGATTCTTGGGATCACAAGCATTATTTGAGGGAGAACGCCTCATTTTGGGAATCAAAGGAGCAATTTGGGGGAGAAAATGTGTAAGTTTGGGAACCCGAAGTCGTATTTAATGGAGGAAAATTCTTCTATTTGGAACCAAGAATGATACCTTGGGGAGAATATTTCTCATTTTGAGGAGAGAAAAAGGTCTTTTTTAGAGAGGATGACTTATTTTCGGTCTAAGAAGCGGTCTTCTGGGGAGAAAATGCCTTCTTTTGGGGATCAAAGGCGGTATTCTGGGAAGAAAATGTGTTATTTTTGGAATAAAACGTTATGTCCAATAAAAGACGCTGTCTTCCCCAAATGCGTCTTTTTATGCTGCAAAGAAGACATTATCTCCCTGAAAGATCACCTTTATCCTCAAAAGAAGACATTTTCTCCACAAAACGCTGCTTATTATCTCAATACCATGCTTTCAGGGCAAAATAATGCAGTTTATCCCAAAACTCATGCATTTTCTCCCCAAAATACTCTTTTTCTCTCCAAAATACAACCATTTCTCCCCTGCATATCAATGTCTGCCAACAATTAGACATTTTCTCCCCGAATATCACTCTTCATCCCAGAAACCAAACAGGTTCTCTTTTAAGAGCCACTCTTTTTCTACCCTAAAAGGCATTTCCAGCCCAGAATACTGCCTTTCATCTTCAGATGTCTCATTTTTGGGAAAGGCAACGAAAGCGCTACTTTGGGGAGAGTATATCTTATTTGGGGGATCAATAGGGGTGTTTTGGGGAGGAAAAGTCTTTTTTAGGGGATAAGAAGCGGTATTTTCGGGAGCGAATGTCTTCTTTTGTTACACAAAGCCATATTTGAAGGGGAGAATTTCATATTGGAGGGATACAAATTGGCATTTGGGGGAGACAATGTCTAATGTTGGGAATCAAAAGGTGTGTTTTGGGTAAGAAATGTTTTGTTTTGGTAATAAAATCAGTCTTGTGCAGAGAAAACGCCTGATTCTTGGGATCACAAGCATTATTTGAGGGAGAACGCCTCATTTTGGGAATCAAAGGAGCAATTTGGGGAAGAAAATGTGTAATATTGGGAACCCGAAGTCGTATTTAATGGAGGAAAATTCTTCTATTTGGAACCAAGAATGATACCTTGTGGAGAATATTTCTCATTTTGAGGAGAGAAAAAGGTCTTTTTTGGAGAGGATGACTTATTTTCGGTCTAAGAAGCGGTCTTCTGGGAAGAAAATGCCTTCTTTTGGGGATCAAAGGCGGTATTCTGGGAAGAAAATGTGTTATTTTTGGAATAAAACGTTATGTCCAATAAAAGACGCTGTCTTCCCCAAATGCGTCTTTTTATGCTGCAAAGAAGACATTATCTCCCTGAAAGATCACCTTTATCCTCAAAAGAAGACATTTTCTCCACAAAATGCTGCTTATTAGCTCAATACCAATGCTTTCACGGCAAAATAATGCAGTTTATCCCCAAAACTCATGCATTTTCTCCCCAAAATACTCTTTTTCTCTCCAAAATACAACCATTTCTCCCCTGCATATCAATGTCTGCCAACAATTAGACATTTTCTCCCCGAATATCACTCTTCATCCCAGAAACCAAACAGGTTCTCTCTTAAGAGCCACTCTTTATCTACCCTAAAAGGCATTTCCAGCCCAGAATACTGCCTTTCATCTTCAGATGTCTCATTTTTGGGAAAGGCAACGAAAGCGCTACTTTGGGGAGAGTATATCTTATTTGGGGGATCAATAGGGGTGTTTTGGGGAGGAAAAGTCTTTTTTAGGGGATAAGAAGCGGTATTTTCGGGAGCGAATGTCTTCTTTTGTTACACAAAGCCATATTTGAAGGGGAGAATTTCATATTGGAGGGATACAAATTGGCATTTGGGGGAGACAATGTCTAATGTTGGGAATCAAAAGGTGTGTTTTGGGTAAGAAATGTTTTGTTTTGGTAATAAAATCAGTCTTGTGCGGAGAAAACGCCTGATTCTTGGGATCACAAGCATTATTTGAGGGAGAACGCCTCATTTTGGGAATCAAAGGAGCAATTTGGGGGAGAAAATGTGTAATATTGGGAACCCGAAGTCGTATTTAATGGAGGAAAATTCTTCTATTTGGAACCAAGAATGATACCTTGGGGAGAATATTTCTCATTTTGAGGAGAGAAAAAGGTCTTTTTTGGAGAGGATGACTTATTTTCGGTCTAAGAAGCGGTCTTCTGGGAAGAAAATGCCTTATTTTGGGGATCAAAGGCGGTATTCTGGGAAGAAAATGTGTTATTTTTGGAATAAAACGTTATGTCCAATAAAAGACGCTGTCTTCCCCAAATGCGTCTTTTTATGCTGCAAAGAAGACATTATCTCCCTGAAAGATCACCTTTATCCTCAAAAGAAGACATTTTCTCCACAAAATGCTGCTTATTAGCTCAATACCAATGCTTTCACGGCAAAATAATGCAGTTTATCCCCAAAACTCATGCATTTTCTCCCCAAAATACTCTTTTTCTCTCCAAAACACAACCATTTCTCCCCTGCATATCAATGTCTGCCAACAATTAGACATTTTCTCCCCGAATATCACTCTTCATCCCAGAAACCAAACAGGTTCTCTCTTAAGAGCCACTCTTTATCTACCCTAAAAGGCATTTCCAGCCCAGAATACTGCCTTTCATCTTCAGATGTCTCATTTTTGGGAAAGGCAACGAAAGCGCTACTTTGGGGAGAGTATATCTTATTTTGGGGATCAAAAGGGGTGTTTTGGGGAGGAAAAGTCTTTTTTAGGGGATAAGAAGCGGTATTTTCGGGAGCGAATGTCTTCTTTTGTTACACAAAGCCATATTTGAAGGGGAGAATTTCATATTGGAGGGATACAAATTGGCATTTGGGGGAGACAATGTCTATTGTTGGGAATTAAAAGGTGTGTTTTGGGTAAGAAATGTTTTGTTTTGGTAATAAAATCAGTCTTGTGCGGAGAAAACGCCTGATTCTTGGGATCACAAGCATTATTTGAGGGAGAACGCCTCATTTTGGGAATCAAAGGAGCAATTTGGGGGAGAAAATGTGTAAGTTTGGGAACCCGAAGTCGTATTTAATGGAGGAAAATTCTTCTATTTGGAACCAAGAATGATACCTTGTGGAGAATATTTCTCATTTTGAGGAGAGAAAAAGGTCTTTTTTGGAGAGGATGACTTATTTTCGGTCTAAGAAGCGGTCTTCTGGGAAGAAAATGCCTTATTTTGGGGATCAAAGGCGGTATTCTGGGAAGAAAATGTGTTATTTTTGGAATAAAACGTTATGTCCAATAAAAGACGCTGTCTTCCCCAAATGCGTCTTTTTATGCTGCAAAGAAGACATTATCTCCCTGAAAGATCACCTTTATCCTCAAAAGAAGACATTTTCTCCACAAAATGCTGCTTATTAGCTCAATACCAATGCTTTCACGGCAAAATAATGCAGTTTATCCCCAAAACTCATGCATTTTCTCCCCAAAATACTCTTTTTCTCTCCAAAACACAACCATTTCTCCCCTGCATATCAATGTCTGCCAACAATTAGACATTTTCTCCCCGAATATCACTCTTCATCCCAGAAACCAAACAGGTTCTCTCTTAAGAGCCACTCTTTATCTACCCAAAAAGGCATTTCCAGCCCAGAATACTGCCTTTCATCTTCAGATGTCTCATTTTTGGGAAAGGCAACGAAAGCGCTACTTTGGGGAGAGTATATCTTATTTGGGGGATCAAAAGGGGTGTTTTGGGGACGAAAAGTCTTCCTTAGGGGATAAGAAGCGGTATTTTCGGGAGCGAATGTCTTCTTTTGTTACACAAAGCCATATTTGAAGGGGAGAATTTCATATTGGAGGGATACAAATTGGCATTTGGGGGAGACAATGTCTATTGTTGGGAATCAAAAGGTGTGTTTTGGGTAAGAAATGTTTTGTTTTGGTAATAAAATCAGTCTTGTGCGGAGAAAACGCCTGATTCTTGGGATCACAAGCATTATTTGAGGGAGAACGCCTCATTTTGGGAATCAAAGGAGCAATTTGGGGGAGAAAATGTGTAAGTTTGGGAACCCGAAGTCGTATTTAATGGAGGAAAATTCTTCTATTTGGAACCAAGAATGATACCTTGGGGAGAATATTTCTCATTTTGAGGAGAGAAAAAGGTCTTTTTTAGAGAGGATGACTTATTTTCGGTCTAAGAAGCGGTCTTCTGGGGAGAAAATGCCTTCTTTTGGGGATCAAAGGCGGTATTCTGGGAAGAAAATGTGTTATTTTTGAAATAAAACGTTATGTCCAATAAAAGACGCTGTCTTCCCCAAATGCGTCTTTTTATGCTGCAAAGAAGACATTATCTCCCTGAAAGATCACCTTTATCCTCAAAAGAAGACATTTTCTCCACAAAACGCTGCTTATTATCTCAATACCATGCTTTCAGGGCAAAATAATGCAGTTTATCCCAAAACTCATGCATTTTCTCCCCAAAATACTCTTTTTCTCTCCAAAATACAACCATTTCTCCCCTGCATATCAATGTCTGCCAACAATTAGACATTTTCTCCCCGAATATCACTCTTCATCCCAGAAACCAAACAGGTTCTCTTTTAAGAGCCACTCTTTTTCTACCCTAAAAGGCATTTCCAGCCCAGAATACTGCCTTTCATCTTCAGATGTCTCATTTTTGGGAAAGGCAACGAAAGCGCTACTTTGGGGAGAGTATATCTTATTTGGGGGATCAATAGGGGTGTTTTGGGGAGGAAAAGTCTTTTTTAGGGGATAAGAAGCGGTATTTTCGGGAGCGAATGTCTTCTTTTGTTACACAAAGCCATATTTGAAGGGGAGAATTTCATATTGGAGGGATACAAATTGGCATTTGGGGGAGACAATGTCTAATGTTGGGAATCAAAAGGTGTGTTTTGGGTAAGAAATGTTTTGTTTTGGTAATAAAATCAGTCTTGTGCAGAGAAAACGCCTGATTCTTGGGATCACAAGCATTATTTGAGGGAGAACGCCTCATTTTGGGAATCAAAGGAGCAATTTGGGGAAGAAAATGTGTAATATTGGGAACCCGAAGTCGTATTTAATGGAGGAAAATTCTTCTATTTGGAACCAAGAATGATACCTTGTGGAGAATATTTCTCATTTTGAGGAGAGAAAAAGGTCTTTTTTGGAGAGGATGACTTATTTTCGGTCTAAGAAGCGGTCTTCTGGGAAGAAAATGCCTTCTTTTGGGGATCAAAGGCGGTATTCTGGGAAGAAAATGTGTTATTTTTGGAATAAAACGTTATGTCCAATAAAAGACGCTGTCTTCCCCAAATGCGTCTTTTTATGCTGCAAAGAAGACATTATCTCCCTGAAAGATCACCTTTATCCTCAAAAGAAGACATTTTCTCCACAAAATGCTGCTTATTAGCTCAATACCAATGCTTTCACGGCAAAATAATGCAGTTTATCCCCAAAACTCATGCATTTTCTCCCCAAAATACTCTTTTTCTCTCCAAAATACAACCATTTCTCCCCTGCATATCAATGTCTGCCAACAATTAGACATTTTCTCCCCGAATATCACTCTTCATCCCAGAAACCAAACAGGTTCTCTCTTAAGAGCCACTCTTTATCTACCCTAAAAGGCATTTCCAGCCCAGAATACTGCCTTTCATCTTCAGATGTCTCATTTTTGGGAAAGGCAACGAAAGCGCTACTTTGGGGAGAGTATATCTTATTTGGGGGATCAATAGGGGTGTTTTGGGGAGGAAAAGTCTTTTTTAGGGGATAAGAAGCGGTATTTTCGGGAGCGAATGTCTTCTTTTGTTACACAAAGCCATATTTGAAGGGGAGAATTTCATATTGGAGGGATACAAATTGGCATTTGGGGGAGACAATGTCTAATGTTGGGAATCAAAAGGTGTGTTTTGGGTAAGAAATGTTTTGTTTTGGTAATAAAATCAGTCTTGTGCGGAGAAAACGCCTGATTCTTGGGATCACAAGCATTATTTGAGGGAGAACGCCTCATTTTGGGAATCAAAGGAGCAATTTGGGGGAGAAAATGTGTAAGTTTGGGAACCCGAAGTCGTATTTAATGGAGGAAAATTCTTCTATTTGGAACCAAGAATGATACCTTGGGGAGAATATTTCTCATTTTGAGGAGAGAAAAAGGTCTTTTTTAGAGAGGATGACTTATTTTCGGTCTAAGAAGCGGTCTTCTGGGGAGAAAATGCCTTCTTTTGGGGATCAAAGGCGGTATTCTGGGAAGAAAATGTGTTATTTTTGAAATAAAACGTTATGTCCAATAAAAGACGCTGTCTTCCCCAAATGCGTCTTTTTATGCTGCAAAGAAGACATTATCTCCCTGAAAGATCACCTTTATCCTCAAAAGAAGACATTTTCTCCACAAAACGCTGCTTATTATCTCAATACCATGCTTTCACGGCAAAATAATGCAGTTTATCCCCAAAACTCATGCATTTTCTCCCCAAAATACTCTTTTTCTCTCCAAAATACAACCATTTCTCCCCTGCATATCAATGTCTGCCAACAATTAGACATTTTCTCCCCGAATATCACTCTTCATCCCAGAAACCAAACAGGTTCTCTTTTAAGAGCCACTCTTTTTCTACCCTAAAAGGCATTTCCAGCCCAGAATACTGCCTTTCATCTTCAGATGTCTCATTTTTGGGAAAGGCAACGAAAGCGCTACTTTGGGGAGAGTATATCTTATTTGGGGGATCAATAGGGGTGTTTTGGGGAGGAAAAGTCTTTTTTAGGGGATAAGAAGCGGTATTTTCGGGAGCGAATGTCTTCTTTTGTTACACAAAGCCATATTTGAAGGGGAGAATTTCATATTGGAGGGATACAAATTGGCATTTGGGGGAGACAATGTCTAATGTTGGGAATCAAAAGGTGTGTTTTGGGTAAGAAATGTTTTGTTTTGGTAATAAAATCAGTCTTGTGCGGAGAAAACGCCTGATTCTTGGGATCACAAGCATTATTTGAGGGAGAACGCCTCATTTTGGGAATCAAAGGAGCAATTTGGGGGAGAAAATGTGTAAGTTTGGGAACCCGAAGTCGTATTTAATGGAGGAAAATTCTTCTATTTGGAACCAAGAATGATACCTTGGGGAGAATATTTCTCATTTTGAGGAGAGAAAAAGGTCTTTTTTGGAGAGGATGACTTATTTTCGGTCTAAGAAGCGGTCTTCTGGGAAGAAAATGCCTTATTTTGGGGATCAAAGGCGGTATTCTGGGAAGAAAATGTGTTATTTTTGGAATAAAACGTTATGTCCAATAAAAGACGCTGTCTTCCCCAAATGCGTCTTTTTATGCTGCAAAGAAGACATTATCTCCCTGAAAGATCACCTTTATCCTCAAAAGAAGACATTTTCTCCACAAAATGCTGCTTATTAGCTCAATACCAATGCTTTCACGGCAAAATAATGCAGTTTATCCCCAAAACTCATGCATTTTCTCCCCAAAATACTCTTTTTCTCTCCAAAATACAACCATTTCTGCCCTGCATATCAATGTCTGCCAACAATTAGACATTTTCTCCCCGAATATCACTCTTCATCCCAGAAACCAAACAGGTTCTCTTTAAAGAGCCACTCTTTTTCTACCCTAAAAGGCATTTCCAGCCCAGAATACTGCCTTTCATCTTCAGATGTCTCATTTTTGGGAAAGGCAACGAAAGCGCTACTTTGGGGAGAGTATATCTTATTTGGGGGATCAATAGGGGTGTTTTGGGGAGGAAAAGTCTTTTTTAGGGGATAAGAAGCGGTATTTTCGGGAGCGAATGTCTTCTTTTGTTACACAAAGCCATATTTGAAGGGGAGAATTTCATATTGGAGGGATACAAATTGGCATTTGGGGGAGACAATGTCTAATGTTGGGAATCAAAAGGTGTGTTTTGGGTAAGAAATGTTTTGTTCTGGTAATAAAATCAGTCTTGTGCAGAGAAAACGCCTGATTCTTGGGATCACAAGCATTATTTGAGGGAGAACGCCTCATTTTGGGAATCAAAGGAGCAATTTGGGGGAGAAAATGTGTAATATTGGGAACCCGAAGTCGTATTTAATGGAGGAAAATTCTTCTATTTGGAACCAAGAATGATACCTTGTGGAGAATATTTCTCATTTTGAGGAGAGAAAAAGGTCTTTTTTGGAGAGGATGACTTATTTTCGGTCTAAGAAGCGGTCTTCTGGGAAGAAAATGCCTTATTTTGGGGATCAAAGGCGGTATTCTGGGAAGAAAATGTGTTATTTTTGGAATAAAACGTTATGTCCAATAAAAGACGCTGTCTTCCCCAAATGCGTCTTTTTATGCTGCAAAGAAGACATTATCTCCCTGAAAGATCACCTTTATCCTCAAAAGAAGACATTTTCTCCACAAAATGCTGCTTATTAGCTCAATACCAATGCTTTCACGGCAAAATAATGCAGTTTATCCCCAAAACTCATGCATTTTCTCCCCAAAATACTCTTTTTCTCTCCAAAACACAACCATTTCTCCCCTGCATATCAATGTCTGCCAACAATTAGACATTTTCTCCCCGAATATCACTCTTCATCCCAGAAACCAAACAGGTTCTCTCTTAAGAGCCACTCTTTATCTACCCTAAAAGGCATTTCCAGCCCAGAATACTGCCTTTCATCTTCAGATGTCTCATTTTTGGGAAAGGCAACGAAAGCGCTACTTTGGGGACAGTATATCTTATTTGGGGGATCAATAGGGGTGTTTTGGGGAGGAAAAGTCTTTTTTAGGGGATAAGAAGCGGTATTTTCGGGAGCGAATGTCTTCTTTTGTTACACAAAGCCATATTTGAAGGGGAGAATTTCATATTGGAGGGATACAAATTGGCATTTGGGGGAGACAATGTCTAATGTTGGGAATCAAAAGGTGTGTTTTGGGTAAGAAATGTTTTGTTTTGGTAATAAAATCAGTCTTGTGCGGAGAAAACGCCTGATTCTTGGGATCACAAGCATTATTTGAGGGAGAACGCCTCATTTTGGGAATCAAAGGAGCAATTTGGGGGAGAAAATGTGTAATATTGGGAACCCGAAGTCGTATTTAATGGAGGAAAATTCTTCTATTTGGAACCAAGAATGATACCTTGGGGAGAATATTTCTCATTTTGAGGAGAGAAAAAGGTCTTTTTTAGAGAGGATGACTTATTTTCGGTCTAAGAAGCGGTCTTCTGGGGAGAAAATGCCTTCTTTTGGGGATCAAAGGCGGTATTCTGGGAAGAAAATGTGTTATTTTTGAAATAAAACGTTATGTCCAATAAAAGACGCTGTCTTCCCCAAATGCGTCTTTTTATGCTGCAAAGAAGACATTATCTCCCTGAAAGATCACCTTTATCCTCAAAAGAAGACATTTTCTCCACAAAACGCTGCTTATTATCTCAATACCATGCTTTCACGGCAAAATAATGCAGTTTATCCCCAAAACTCATGCATTTTCTCCCCAAAATACTCTTTTTCTCTCCAAAATACAACCATTTCTCCCCTGCATATCAATGTCTGCCAACAATTAGACATTTTCTCCCCGAATAACACTCTTCATCCCAGAAACCAAACAGGTTCTCTTTTAAGAGCCACTCTTTTTCTACCCTAAAAGGCATTTCCAGCCCAGAATACTGCCTTTCATCTTCAGATGTCTCATTTTTGGGAAAGGCAACGAAAGCGCTACTTTGGGGAGAGTATATCTTATTTGGGGGATCAATAGGGGTGTTTTGGGGAGGAAAAGTCTTTTTTAGGGGATAAGAAGCGGTATTTTCGGGAGCGAATGTCTTCTTTTGTTACACAAAGCCATATTTGAAGGGGAGAATTTCATATTGGAGGGATACAAATTGGCATTTGGGGGAGACAATGTCTAATGTTGGGAATCAAAAGGTGTGTTTTGGGTAAGAAATGTTTTGTTTTGGTAATAAAATCAGTCTTGTGCGGAGAAAACGCCTGATTCTTGGGATCACAAGCATTATTTGAGGGAGAACGCCTCATTTTGGGAATCAAAGGAGCAATTTGGGGGAGAAAATGTGTAAGTTTGGGAACCCGAAGTCGTATTTAATGGAGGAAAATTCTTCTATTTGGAACCAAGAATGATACCTTGGGGAGAATATTTCTCATTTTGAGGAGAGAAAAAGGTCTTTTTTGGAGAGGATGACTTATTTTCGGTCTAAGAAGCGGTCTTCTGGGAAGAAAATGCCTTATTTTGGGGATCAAAGGCGGTATTCTGGGAAGAAAATGTGTTATTTTTGGAATAAAACGTTATGTCCAATAAAAGACGCTGTCTTCCCCAAATGCGTCTTTTTATGCTGCAAAGAAGACATTATCTCCCTGAAAGATCACCTTTATCCTCAAAAGAAGACATTTTCTCCACAAAATGCTGCTTATTAGCTCAATACCAATGCTTTCACGGCAAAATAATGCAGTTTATCCCCAAAACTCATGCATTTTCTCCCCAAAATACTCTTTTTCTCTCCAAAACACAACCATTTCTCCCCTGCATATCAATGTCTGCCAACAATTAGACATTTTCTCCCCGAATAACACTCTTCATCCCAGAAACCAAACAGGTTCTCTCTTAAGAGCCACTCTTTATCTACCCTAAAAGGCATTTCCAGCCCAGAATACTGCCTTTCATCTTCAGATGTCTCATTTTTGGGAAAGGCAACGAAAGCGCTACTTTGGGGAGAGTATATCTTATTTGGGGGATCAAAAGGGGTGTTTTGGGGAGGAAAAGTCTTCCTTAGGGGATAAGAAGCGGTATTTTCGGGAGCGAATGTCTTCTTTTGTTACACAAAGCCATATTTGAAGGGGAGAATTTCATATTGGAGGGATACAAATTGGCATTTGGGGGAGACAATGTCTAATGTTGGGAATTAAAAGGTGTGTTTTGGGTAAGAAATGTTTTGTTTTGGTAATAAAATCAGTCTTGTGCGGAGAAAACGCCTGATTCTTGGGATCACAAGCATTATTTGAGGGAGAACGCCTCATTTTGGGAATCAAAGGAGCAATTTGGGGGAGAAAATGTGTAATATTGGGAACCCGAAGTCGTATTTAATGGAGGAAAATTCTTCTATTTGGAACCAAGAATGATACCTTGGGGAGAATATTTCTCATTTTGAGGAGAGAAAAAGGTCTTTTTTAGAGAGGATGACTTATTTTCGGTCTAAGAAGCGGTCTTCTGGGGAGAAAATGCCTTCTTTTGGGGATCAAAGGCGGTATTCTGGGAAGAAAATGTGTTATTTTTGAAATAAAACGTTATGTCCAATAAAAGACGCTGTCTTCCCCAAATGCGTCTTTTTATGCTGCAAAGAAGACATTATCTCCCTGAAAGATCACCTTTATCCTCAAAAGAAGACATTTTCTCCACAAAACGCTGCTTATTATCTCAATACCATGCTTTCACGGCAAAATAATGCAGTTTATCCCCAAAACTCATGCATTTTCTCCCCAAAATACTCTTTTTCTCTCCAAAACACAACCATTTCTCCCCTGCATATCAATGTCTGCCAACAATTAGACATTTTCTCCCCGAATATCACTCTTCATCCCAGAAACCAAACAGGTTCTCTCTTAAGAGCCACTCTTTATCTACCCTAAAAGGCATTTCCAGCCCAGAATACTGCCTTTCATCTTCAGATGTCTCATTTTTGGGAAAGGCAACGAAAGCGCTACTTTGGGGAGAGTATATCTTATTTTGGGGATCAAAAGGGGTGTTTTGGGGAGGAAAAGTCTTCCTTAGGGGATAAGAAGCGGTATTTTCGGGAGCGAATGTCTTCTTTTGTTACACAAAGCCATATTTGAAGGGGAGAATTTCATATTGGAGGGATACAAATTGGCATTTGGGGGAGACAATGTCTATTGTTGGGAATTAAAAGGTGTGTTTTGGGTAAGAAATGTTTTGTTTTGGTAATAAAATCAGTCTTGTGCGGAGAAAACGCCTGATTCTTGGGATCACAAGCATTATTTGAGGGAGAACGCCTCATTTTGGGAATCAAAGGAGCAATTTGGGGGAGAAAATGTGTAAGTTTGGGAACCCGAAGTCGTATTTAATGGAGGAAAATTCTTCTATTTGGAACCAAGAATGATACCTTGTGGAGAATATTTCTCATTTTGAGGAGAGAAAAAGGTCTTTTTTGGAGAGGATGACTTATTTTCGGTCTAAGAAGCGGTCTTCTGGGAAGAAAATGCCTTATTTTGGGGATCAAAGGCGGTATTCTGGGAAGAAAATGTGTTATTTTTGGAATAAAACGTTATGTCCAATAAAAGACGCTGTCTTCCCCAAATGCGTCTTTTTATGCTGCAAAGAAGACATTATCTCCCTGAAAGATCACCTTTATCCTCAAAAGAAGACATTTTCTCCACAAAATGCTGCTTATTAGCTCAATACCAATGCTTTCACGGCAAAATAATGCAGTTTATCCCCAAAACTCATGCATTTTCTCCCCAAAATACTCTTTTTCTCTCCAAAACACAACCATTTCTCCCCTGCATATCAATGTCTGCCAACAATTAGACATTTTCTCCCCGAATATCACTCTTCATCCCAGAAACCAAACAGGTTCTCTCTTAAGAGCCACTCTTTATCTACCCTAAAAGGCATTTCCAGCCCAGAATACTGCCTTTCATCTTCAGATGTCTCATTTTTGGGAAAGGCAACGAAAGCGCTACTTTGGGGAGAGTATATCTTATTTGGGGGATCAAAAGGGGTGTTTTGGGGAGGAAAAGTCTTTTTTAGGGGATAAGAAGCGGTATTTTCGGGAGCGAATGTCTTCTTTTGTTACACAAAGCCATATTTGAAGGGGAGAATTTCATATTGGAGGGATACAAATTGGCATTTGGGGGAGACAATGTCTAATGTTGGGAATCAAAAGGTGTGTTTTGGGTAAGAAATGTTTTGTTTTGGTAATAAAATCAGTCTTGTGCGGAGAAAACGCCTGATTCTTGGGATCACAAGCATTATTTGAGGGAGAACGCCTCATTTTGGGAATCAAAGGAGCAATTTGGGGGAGAAAATGTGTAAGTTTGGGAACCCGAAGTCGTATTTAATGGAGGAAAATTCTTCTATTTGGAACCAAGAATGATACCTTGGGGAGAATATTTCTCATTTTGAGGAGAGAAAAAGGTCTTTTTTGGAGAGGATGACTTATTTTCGGTCTAAGAAGCGGTCTTCTGGGAAGAAAATGCCTTCTTTTGGGGATCAAAGGCGGTATTCTGGGAAGAAAATGTGTTATTTTTGGAATAAAACGTTATGTCCAATAAAAGACGCTGTCTTCCCCAAATGCGTCTTTTTATGCTGCAAAGAAGACATTATCTCCCTGAAAGATCACCTTTATCCTCAAAAGAAGACATTTTCTCCACAAAACGCTGCTTATTAGCTCAATACCATGCTTTCACGGCAAAATAATGCAGTTTATCCCCAAAACTCATGCATTTTCTCCCCAAAATACTCTTTTTCTCTCCAAAATACAACCATTTCTCCCCTGCATATCAATGTCTGCCAACAATTAGACATTTTCTCCCCGAATATCACTCTTCATCCCAGAAACCAAACAGGTTCTCTTTTAAGAGCCACTCTTTTTCTACCCTAAAAGGCATTTCCAGCCCAGAATACTGCCTTTCATCTTCAGATGTCTCATTTTTGGGAAAGGCAACGAAAGCGCTACTTTGGGGAGAGTATATCTTATTTGGGGGATCAATAGGGGTGTTTTGGGGAGGAAAAGTCTTTTTTAGGGGATAAGAAGCGGTATTTTCGGGAGCGAATGTCTTCTTTTGTTACACAAAGCCATATTTGAAGGGGAGAATTTCATATTGGAGGGATACAAATTGGCATTTGGGGGAGACAATGTCTAATGTTGGGAATCAAAAGGTGTGTTTTGGGTAAGAAATGTTTTGTTTTGGTAATAAAATCAGTCTTGTGCGGAGAAATCGCCTGATTCTTGGGATCACAAGCATTATTTGAGGGAGAACGCCTCATTTTGGGAATCAAAGGAGCAATTTGGGGGAGAAAATGTGTAAGTTTGGGAACCCGAAGTCGTATTTAATGGAGGAAAATTCTTCTATTTGGAACCAAGAATGATACCTTGTGGAGAATATTTCTCATTTTGAGGAGAGAAAAAGGTCTTTTTTGGAGAGGATGACTTATTTTCGGTCTAAGAAGCGGTCTTCTGGGAAGAAAATGCCTTATTTTGGGGATCAAAGGCGGTATTCTGGGAAGAAAATGTGTTATTTTTGGAATAAAACGTTATGTCCAATAAAAGACGCTGTCTTCCCCAAATGCGTCTTTTTATGCTGCAAAGAAGACATTATCTCCCTGAAAGATCACCTTTATCCTCAAAAGAAGACATTTTCTCCACAAAATGCTGCTTATTAGCTCAATACCAATGCTTTCACGGCAAAATAATGCAGTTTATCCCCAAAACTCATGCATTTTCTCCCCAAAATACTCTTTTTCTCTCCAAAACACAACCATTTCTCCCCTGCATATCAATGTCTGCCAACAATTAGACATTTTCTCCCCGAATAACACTCTTCATCCCAGAAACCAAACAGGTTCTCTCTTAAGAGCCACTCTTTTTCTACCCTAAAAGGCATTTCCAGCCCAGAATACTGCCTTTCATCTTCAGATGTCTCATTTTTGGGAAAGGCAACGAAAGCGCTACTTTGGGGAGAGTATATCTTATTTGGGGGATCAATAGGGGTGTTTTGGGGAGGAAAAGTCTTTTTTAGGGGATAAGAAGCGGTATTTTCGGGAGCGAATGTCTTCTTTTGTTACACAAAGCCATATTTGAAGGGGAGAATTTCATATTGGAGGGATACAAATTGGCATTTGGGGGAGACAATGTCTAATGTTGGGAATCAAAAGGTGTGTTTTGGGTAAGAAATGTTTTGTTTTGGTAATAAAATCAGTCTTGTGCGGAGAAATCGCCTGATTCTTGGGATCACAAGCATTATTTGAGGGAGAACGCCTCATTTTGGGAATCAAAGAGCAATTTGGGGGAGAAAATGTGTAAGTTTGGGAACCCGAAGTCGTATTTAATGGAGGAAAATTCTTCTATTTGGAACCTAGAGTGATATTTTGGGGAGAATATTTCTCATTTTGAGGAGAGAAAAAGGTCTTTTTTGGAGAGGATGACTTATTTTCGGTCTAAGAAGCGGTCTTCTGGGAAGAAAATGCCTTATTTTGGGGATCAAAGGCGGTATTCTGGGAAGAAAATGTGTTATTTTTGGAATAAAACGTTATGTCCAATAAAAGACGCTGTCTTCCCCAAATGCGTCTTTTTATGCTGCAAAGAAGACATTATCTCCCTGAAAGATCACCTTTATCCTCAAAAGAAGACATTTTCTCCACAAAACGCTGCTTATTAGCTCAATACCATGCTTTCACGGCAAAATAATGCAGTTTATCCCCAAAACTCATGCATTTTCTCCCCAAAATACTCTTTTTCTCTCCAAAACACAACCATTTCTCCCCTGCATATCAATGTCTGCCAACAATTAGACATTTTCTCCCCGAATATCACTCTTCATCCCAGAAACCAAACAGGTTCTCTCTTAAGAGCCACTCTTTATCTACCCTAAAAGGCATTTCCAGCCCAGAATACTGCCTTTCATCTTCAGATGTCTCATTTTTGGGAAAGGCAACGAAAGCGCTACTTTGGGGAGAGTATATCTTATTTGGGGGATCAAAAGGGGTGTTTTGGGGAGGAAAAGTCTTCCTTAGGGGATAAGAAGCGGTATTTTCGGGAGCGAATGTCTTCTTTTGTTACACAAAGCCATATTTGAAGGGGAGAATTTCATATTGGAGGGATACAAATTGGCATTTGGGGGAGACAATGTCTAATGTTGGGAATCAAAAGGTGTGTTTTGGGTAAGAAATGTTTTGTTTTGGTAATAAAATCAGTCTTGTGCGGAGAAAACGCCTGATTCTTGGGATCACAAGCATTATTTGAGGGAGAACGCCTCATTTTGGGAATCAAAGGAGCAATTTGGGGGAGAAAATGTGTAAGTTTGGGAACCCGAAGTCGTATTTAATGGAGGAAAATTCTTCTATTTGGAACCAAGAATGATACCTTGGGGAGAATATTTCTCATTTTGAGGAGAGAAAAAGGTCTTTTTTAGAGAGGATGACTTATTTTCGGTCTAAGAAGCGGTCTTCTGGGGAGAAAATGCCTTCTTTTGGGGATCAAAGGCGGTATTCTGGGAAGAAAATGTGCTATTTTTGAAAAAAAACGTTATGTCCAATAAAAGACGCTGTCTTCCCCAAATGCGTCTTTTTATGCTGCAAAGAAGACATTATCTCCCTGAAAGATCACCTTTATCCTCAAAAGAAGACATTTTCTCCACAAAACGCTGCTTATTAGCTCAATACCATGCTTTCACGGCAAAATAATGCAGTTTATCCCAAAACTCATGCATTTTCTCCCCAAAATACTCTTTTTCTCTCCAAAATACAACCATTTCTCCCCTGCATATCAATGTCTGCCAACAATTAGACATTTTCTCCCCGAATATCACTCTTCATCCCAGAAACCAAACAGGTTCTCTTTTAAGAGCCACTCTTTTTCTACCCTAAAAGGCATTTCCAGCCCAGAATACTGCCTTTCATCTTCAGATGTCTCATTTTTGGGAAAGGCAACGAAAGCGCTACTTTGGGGAGAGTATATCTTATTTTGGGGATCAAAAGGGGTGTTTTGGGGAGGAAAAGTCTTTTTTAGGGGATAAGAAGCGGTATTTTCGGGAGCGAATGTCTTCTTTTGTTACACAAAGCCATATTTGAAGGGGAGAATTTCATATTGGAGGGATACAAATTGGCATTTGGGGGAGACAATGTCTAATGTTGGGAATCAAAAGGTGTGTTTTGGGTAAGAAATGTTTTGTTTTGGTAATAAAATCAGTCTTGTGCGGAGAGAACGCCTGATTCTTGGGATCACAAGCATTATTTGAGGGAGAACGCCTCATTTTGGGAATCAAAGGAGCAATTTGGGGGAGAAAATGTGTAAGTTTGGGAACCCGAAGTCGTATTTAATGGAGGAAAATTCTTCTATTTGGAACCAAGAATGATACCTTGGGGAGAATATTTCTCATTTTGAGGAGAGAAAAAGGTCTTTTTTGGAGAGGATGACTTATTTTCGGTCTAAGAAGCGGTCTTCTGGGAAGAAAATGCCTTATTTTGGGGATCAAAGGCGGTATTCTGGGAAGAAAATGTGTTATTTTTGGAATAAAACGTTATGTCCAATAAAAGACGCTGTCTTCCCCAAATGCGTCTTTTTATGCTGCAAAGAAGACATTATCTCCCTGAAAGATCACCTTTATCCTCAAAAGAAGACATTTTCTCCACAAAATGCTGCTTATTAGCTCAATACCAATGCTTTCACGGCAAAATAATGCAGTTTATCCCCAAAACTCATGCATTTTCTCCCCAAAATACTCTTTTTCTCTCCAAAACACAACCATTTCTCCCCTGCATATCAATGTCTGCCAACAATTAGACATTTTCTCCCCGAATATCACTCTTCATCCCAGAAACCAAACAGGTTCTCTCTTAAGAGCCACTCTTTATCTACCCTAAAAGGCATTTCCAGCCCAGAATACTGCCTTTCATCTTCAGATGTCTCATTTTTGGGAAAGGCAACGAAAGCGCTACTTTGGGGAGAGTATATCTTATTTGGGGGATCAAAAGGGGTGTTTTGGGGAGGAAAAGTCTTTTTTAGGGGATAAGAAGCGGTATTTTCGGGAGCGAATGTCTTCTTTTGTTACACAAAGCCATATTTGAAGGGGAGAATTTCATATTGGAGGGATACAAATTGGCATTTGGGGGAGACAATGTCTATTGTTGGGAATTAAAAGGTGTGTTTTGGGTAAGAAATGTTTTGTTTTGGTAATAAAATCAGTCTTGTGCGGAGAAAACGCCTGATTCTTGGGATCACAAGCATTATTTGATGGAGAACGCCTCATTTTGGGAATCAAAGGAGAAATTTGGGGGAGAAAATGTGTAAGTTTGGGAACCCGAAGTCGTATTTAATGGAGGAAAATTCTTCTATTTGGAACCAAGAATGATACCTTGGGGAGAATATTTCTCATTTTGAGGAGAGAAAAAGGTCTTTTTTGGAGAGGATGACTTATTTTCGGTCTAAGAAGCGGTCTTCTGGGAAGAAAATGCCTTATTTTGGGGATCAAAGGCGGTATTCTGGGAAGAAAATGTGCTATTTTTGAAAAAAAACGTTATGTCCAATAAAAGACGCTGTCTTCCCCAAATGCGTCTTTTTATGCTGCAAAGAAGACATTATCTCCCTGAAAGATCACCTTTATCCTCAAAAGAAGACATTTTCTCCACAAAATGCTGCTTATTAGCTCAATACCAATGCTTTCACGGCAAAATAATGCAGTTTATCCCAAAAGTCATGCATTTTCTCCCCAAAATACTCTTTTTCTCTCCAAAATACAACCATTTCTCCCCTGCATATCAATGTCTGCCAACAATTAGACATTTTCTCCCCGAATATCACTCTTCATCCCAGAAACCAAACAGGTTCTCTTTTAAGAGCCACTCTTTTTCTACCCTAAAAGGCATTTCCAGCCCAGAATACTGCCTTTCATCTTCAGATGTCTCATTTTTGGGAAAGGCAATGAAAGCGCTACTTTGGGGAGAGTATATCTTATTTTGGGGATCAAAAGGGGTGTTTTGGGGAGGAAAAGTCTTCCTTAGGGGATAAGAAGCGGTATTTTCGGGAGCGAATGTCTTCTTTTGTTACACAAAGCCATATTTGAAGGGGAGAATTTCATATTGGAGGGATACAAATTGGCATTTGGGGGAGACAATGTCTAATGTTGGGAATTAAAAGGTGTGTTTTGGGTAAGAAATGTTTTGTTTTGGTAATAAAATCAGTCTTGTGCGGAGAAAACGCCTGATTCTTGGGATCACAAGCATTATTTGAGGGAGAACGCCTCATTTTGGGAATCAAAGGAGCAATTTGGGGGAGAAAATGTGTAAGTTTGGGAACCCGAAGTCGTATTTAATGGAGGAAAATTCTTCTATTTGGAACCAAGAATGATACCTTGGGGAGAATATTTCTCATTTTGAGGAGAGAAAAAGGTCTTTTTTGGAGAGGATGACTTATTTTCGGTCTAAGAAGCGGTCTTCTGGGGAGAAAATGCCTTCTTTTGGGGATCAAAGGCGGTATTCTGGGAAGAAAATGTGTTATTTTTGAAATAAAACGTTATGTCCAATAAAAGACGCTGTCTTCCCCAAATGCGTCTTTTTATGCTGCAAAGAAGACATTATCTCCCTGAAAGATCACCTTTATCCTCAAAAGAAGACATTTTCTCCACAAAACGCTGCTTATTAGCTCAATACCATGCTTTCACGGCAAAATAATGCAGTTTATCCCAAAACTCATGCATTTTCTCCCCAAAATACTCTTTTTCTCTCCAAAATACAACCATTTCTCCCCTGCATATCAATGTCTGCCAACAATTAGACATTTTCTCCCCGAATATCACTCTTCATCCCAGAAACCAAACAGGTTCTCTCTTAAGAGCCACTCTTTATCTACCCTAAAAGGCATTTCCAGCCCAGAATACTGCCTTTCATCTTCAGATGTCTCATTTTTGGGAAAGGCAACGAAAGCGCTACTTTGGGGAGAGTATATCTTATTTTGGGGATCAAAAGGGGTGTTTTGGGGAGGAAAAGTCTTCCTTAGGGGATAAGAAGCGGTATTTTTGGGAGCGAATGTCTTCTTTTGTTACACAAAGCCATATTTGAAGGGGAGAATTTCATATTGGAGGGATACAAATTGGCATTTGGGGGAGACAATGTCTAATGTTGGGAATCAAAAGGTGTGTTTTGGGTAAGAAATGTTTTGTTTTGGTAATAAAATCAGTCTTGTGCGGAGAAAACGCCTGATTCTTGGGATCACAAGCATTATTTGAGGGAGAACGCCTCATTTTGGGAATCAAAGGAGCAATTTGGGGGAGAAAATGTGTAAGTTTGGGAACCCGAAGTCGTATTTAATGGAGGAAAATTCTTCTATTTGGAACCAAGAATGATACCTTGGGGAGAATATTTCTCATTTTGAGGAGAGAAAAAGGTCTTTTTTGGAGAGGATGACTTATTTTCGGTCTAAGAAGCGGTCTTCTGGGAAGAAAATGCCTTATTTTGGGGATCAAAGGCGGTATTCTGGGAAGAAAATGTGTTATTTTTGGAATAAAACGTTATGTCCAATAAAAGACGCTGTCTTCCCCAAATGCGTCTTTTTATGCTGCAAAGAAGACATTATCTCCCTGAAAGATCACCTTTATCCTCAAAAGAAGACATTTTCTCCACAAAATGCTGCTTATTAGCTCAATACCAATGCTTTCACGGCAAAATAATGCAGTTTATCCCAAAACTCATGCATTTTCTCCCCAAAATACTCTTTTTCTCTCCAAAATACAACCATTTCTCCCCTGCATATCAATGTCTGCCAACAATTAGACATTTTCTCCCCGAATATCACTCTTCATCCCAGAAACCAAACAGGTTCTCTTTTAAGAGCCACTCTTTTTCTACCCTAAAAGGCATTTCCAGCCCAGAATACTGCCTTTCATCTTCAGATGTCTCATTTTTGGGAAAGGCAATGAAAGCGCTACTTTGGGGAGAGTATATCTTATTTTGGGGATCAAAAGGGGTGTTTTGGGGAGGAAAAGTCTTTTTTAGGGGATAAGAAGCGGTATTTTCGGGAGCGAATGTCTTCTTTTGTTACACAAAGCCATATTTGAAGGGGAGAATTTCATATTGGAGGGATACAAATTGGCATTTGGGGGAGACAATGTCTATTGTTGGGAATTAAAAGGTGTGTTTTGGGTAAGAAATGTTTTGTTTTGGTAATAAAATCAGTCTTGTGCGGAGAAAACGCCTGATTCTTGGGATCACAAGCATTATTTGAGGGAGAACGCCTCATTTTGGGAATCAAAGGAGCAATTTGGGGGAGAAAATGTGTAAGTTTGGGAACCCGAAGTCGTATTTAATGGAGGAAAATTCTTCTATTTGGAACCAAGAATGATACCTTGTGGAGAATATTTCTCATTTTGAGGAGAGAAAAAGGTCTTTTTTGGAGAGGATGACTTATTTTCGGTCTAAATAGCGGTCTTCTGGGGAGAAAATGCCTTCTTTTGGGGATCAAAGGCGGTATTCTGGGAAGAAAATGTGTTATTTTTGAAATAAAACGTTATGTCCAATAAAAGACGCTGTCTTCCCCAAATGCGTCTTTTTATGCTGCAAAGAAGACATTATCTCCCTGAAAGATCACCTTTATCCTCAAAAGAAGACATTTTCTCCACAAAACGCTGCTTATTAGCTCAATACCATGCTTTCACGGCAAAATAATGCATTTTATCCCAAAACTCATGCATTTTCTCCCCAAAATACTCTTTTTCTCTCCAAAATACAACCATTTCTCCCCTGCATATCAATGTCTGCCAACAATTAGACATTTTCTCCCCGAATATCACTCTTCATCCCAGAAACCAAACAGGTTCTCTCTTAAGAGCCACTCTTTATCTACCCTAAAAGGCATTTCCAGCCCAGAATACTGCCTTTCATCTTCAGATGTCTCATTTTTGGGAAAGGCAACGAAAGCGCTACTTTGGGGAGAGTATATCTTATTTGGGGGATCAAAAGGGGTGTTTTGGGGAGGAAAAGTCTTCCTTAGGGAGTAAGAAGCGGTATTTTTGGGAGTGAGTGTCTTCTTTTGTCACACAAAGCCATATTTGAAGGGGAGAATTTCATATTGGAGGGATACAAATTGGCATTTGGGGGAGACAATGTCTAATGTTGGGAATCAAAAGGTGTGTTTTGGGTAAGAAATGTTTTGTTTTGGTAATAAAATCAGTCTTGTGCGGAGAAAACGCCTGATTCTTGGGATCACAAGCATTATTTGAGGGAGAACGCCTCATTTTGGGAATCAAAGGAGCAATTTGGGGGAGAAAATGTGTAAGTTTGGGATCCCGAAGTCGTATTTAATGGAGGAAAATTCTTCTATTTGGAACCAAGAATGATACCTTGGGGAGAATATTTCTCATTTTGAGGAGAGAAAAAGGTCTTTTTTGGAGAGGATGACTTATTTTCGGTCTAAGAAGCGGTCTTCTGGGAAGAAAATGCCTTATTTTGGGGATCAAAGGCGGTATTCTGGGAAGAAAATGTGTTATTTTTGGAATAAAACGTTATGTCCAATAAAAGACGCTGTCTTCCCCAAATGCGTCTTTTTATGCTGCAAAGAAGACATTATCTCCCTGAAAGATCACCTTTATCCTCAAAAGAAGACATTTTCTCCACAAAACGCTGCTTATTATCTCAATACCATGCTTTCACGGCAAAATAATGCAGTTTATCCCAAAACTCATGCATTTTCTCCCCAAAATACTCTTTTTCTCTCCAAAATACAACCATTTCTCCCCTGCATATCAATGTCTGCCAACAATTAGACATTTTCTCCCCGAATAACACTCTTCATCCCAGAAACCAAACAGGTTCTCTTTTAAGAGCCACTCTTTTTCTACCCTAAAAGGCATTTCCAGCCCAGAATACTGCCTTTCATCTTCAGATGTCTCATTTTTGGGAAAGGCAACGAAAGCGCTACTTTGGGGAGAGTATATCTTATTTGGGGGATCAATAGGGGTGTTTTGGGGAGGAAAAGTCTTTTTTAGGGGATAAGAAGCGGTATTTTCGGGAGCGAATGTCTTCTTTTGTTACACAAAGCCATATTTGAAGGGGAGAATTTCATATTGGAGGGATACAAATTGGCATTTGGGGGAGACAATGTCTAATGTTGGGAATCAAAAGGTGTGTTTTGGGTAAGAAATGTTTTGTTTTGGTAATAAAATCAGTCTTGTGCGGAGAAAACGCCTGATTCTTGGGATCACAAGCATTATTTGAGGGAGAACGCCTCATTTTGGGAATCAAAGGAGCAATTTGGGGGAGAAAATGTGTAAGTTTGGGAACCCGAAGTCGTATTTAATGGAGGAAAATTCTTCTAATTGGAACCAAGAATGATACCTTGGGGAGAATATTTCTCATTTTGAGGAGAGAAAAAGGTCTTTTTTGGAGAGGATGACTTATTTTCGGTCTAAGAAGCGGTCTTCTGGGAAGAAAATGCCTTATTTTGGGGATCAAAGGCGGTATTCTGGGAAGAAAATGTGTTATTTTTGGAATAAAACGTTATGTCCAATAAAAGACGCTGTCTTCCCCAAATGCGTCTTTTTATGCTGCAAAGAAGACATTATCTCCCTGAAAGATCACCTTTATCCTCAAAAGAAGACATTTTCTCCACAAAATGCTGCTTATTAGCTCAATACCAATGCTTTCACGGCAAAATAATGCAGTTTATCCCCAAAACTCATGCATTTTCTCCCCAAAATACTCTTTTTCTCTCCAAAACACAACCATTTCTCCCCTGCATATCAATGTCTGCCAACAATTAGACATTTTCTCCCCGAATATCACTCTTCATCCCAGAAACCAAACAGGTTCTCTCTTAAGAGCCACTCTTTATCTACCCTAAAAGGCATTTCCAGCCCAGAATACTGCCTTTCATCTTCAGATGTCTCATTTTTGGGAAAGGCAACGAAAGCGCTACTTTGGGGAGAGTATATCTTATTTTGGGGATCAAAAGGGGTGTTTTGGGGAGGAAAAGTCTGCCTTAGGGGATAAGAAGCGGTATTTTCGGGAGCGAATGTCTTCTTTTGTTACACAAAGCCATATTTGAAGGGGAGAATTTCATATTGGAGGGATACAAATTGGCATTTGGGGGAGACAATGTCTAATGTTGGGAATTAAAAGGTGTGTTTTGGGTAAGAAATGTTTTGTTTTGGTAATAAAATCAGTCTTGTGCGGAGAAAACGCCTGATTCTTGGGATCACAAGCATTATTTGAGGGAGAACGCCTCATTTTGGGAATCAAAGGAGCAATTTGGGGGAGAAAATGTGTAAGTTTGGGAACCCGAAGTCGTATTTAATGGAGGAAAATTCTTCTAATTGGAACCAAGAATGATACCTTGGGGAGAATATTTCTCATTTTGAGGAGAGAAAAAGGTCTTTTTTGGAGAGGATGACTTATTTTCGGTCTAAGAAGCGGTCTTCTGGGAAGAAAATGCCTTCTTTTGGGGATCAAAGGCGGTATTCTGGTGTGAAAATGTGTTATTTTTGAAATAAAACGTTATGTCCAATAAAAGACGGTGTCTTCCCCAAATGCGTCTTTTTATGCTGCAAAGAAGACATTATCTCCCTGAAAGATCACCTTTATCCTCAAAAGAAGACATTTTCTCCACAAAATGCTGCTTATTAGCTCAATACCAATGATTTCATGGCAAAATAATGCAGTTTATCCCCAAAACTCGTGCATTTTCTCCCCAAAACACTCTTTTTCTCTCCAAAATACAACCATTTCTCCCCTGCATATCAATGTCTGCCAACAATTAGACATTTTCTCCCCGAATAACACTCTTCATCCCAGAAACCAAACAGGTTCTCTCTTAAGTGCCACTCTTTATCTACCCTAAAATGCATTTCCTCCCCAGAATACTGCCTTTCATCTTCAAATGTCTCATTTTTGGGAAAGGCGACGAAAGCGCTACTTTGGGGAGAGTATATCTTATTTTGGGGATCAAAAGAGCAATTTGGGGGAGATTATGTGTAATAGTGGGAACCCGAAGTCGTATTTAATGGAGGAAAAGACTTCTATTTGGAACCTAGTGTGATATTTTGGGGAGAATATTTCTCATTTTGAGGAGAGAAATAGGTCTTTTTTGGAGAGGATTACTTGTTTTCAGCCTAAAAAGCGGTATTCTGGGAAGAAAATGCCTTATTTTTTGGGATCAAAGGCGGTATTCTGGTATGAAAATGTGCTATTTTTGGAATAAAACGTTATGTCCAATAAAAGACGCTGTCTTCCCCAAATGCGTCTTTTTATGCTGCAAAGAAGACATTATCTCCCTGAAAGATCACCTTTATCCTCAAAAGAAGACATTTTCTCCACAAAATGCTGCTTATTAGCTCAATACCAATGCTTTCACTCCAAAACAATGCAGTTTATCCCCAAAACTCGTGCATTTTCTCCCCAAAATACTCTTTTTCTCTCCAATATACAACCATTTCTCCCCTTCATATCAATGTCTGCCAACAATTAGACATTTTCTCCCCGAATATCACTCTTCATCCCAGAAACCAAACAGGTTCTCTCTTAAGAGCCACTCTTTATCTACCCTAAAAGGCATTTCCAGCCCAGAATACTGCCTTTCATCTTCAGATGTCTCATTTTTGGGAAAGGCAACGAAAGCGCTACTTTGGGGAGAGTATATCTTATTTGGGGGATCAAAAGGGGTGTTTTGGGGAGGAAAAGTCTTTTTTAGGGGATAAGAAGCGGTATTTTCGGGAGCGAATGTCTTCTTTTGTTACACAAAGCCATATTTGAAGGGGAGAATTTCATATTGGAGGGATACAAATTGGCATTTGGGGGAGACAATGTCTAATGTTGGGAATTAAAAGGTGTGTTTTGGGTAAGAAATGTTTTGTTTTGGTAATAAAATCAGTCTTGTGCGGAGAAAACGCCTGATTCTTGGGATCACAAGCATTATTTGAGGGAGAACGCCTCATTTTGGGAATCAAAGGAGCAATATGGGGGAGAAAATGTGTAATTTTGGGAACCCGAAGTCGTATTTAATGGAGGAAAAGCCTTCTATTTGGAACCAAGAATGATACCTTGGGGAGAATATTTCTCGTTTTGAGGAGAGAAATAGGTCTTTTTTGGAGAGGATGACTTGTTTTCGGTCTAAAAAGCGGTATTCTGGAAGAAAATGCCTTATTTTGGGGATCAAAGGCGGTATTCTGGGAAGAAAATGTGTTATTTTTGGAATAAAACGTTATGTCCAATAAAAGACGCTGTCTTCCCCAAATGCGTCTTTTTATGCTGCAAAGAGGACATTATCTCCCTGAAAGATCACCCTTATCCTCAAAGGAAGGCATTTTCTCTACAAAATGCCGCTTCTTAGCTCAATACCATGCTTTCACGCCAAAAGAATGCAGTTTATCCCCAAAACTCATGAATTTTCTCCCCAAAACACTCTTTTTCTCTCCAAAATACAACCATTTCTCCCCTGCATATCAATGTCTGCCAACAATTAGACATTTTCTCCCCGAATAACACTCTTAATCCCAGAAACCAAACAGGTTCTCTCATAAGTGCCACTCTTTATCTACCCTAAAAGGCATTTCCAGCCCAGAATACTGCCTTTCATCTTCAGATGTCTCATTTTTGGGAAAGGCAAAGAAAGCGCTACTTTGGGGAGAGTATATCTTATTTTGGGGATCAAAAGAGCAATTTGGGGGAGAATATGTGTAATATTTGGAACCCGAAGTCGTATATAATGGAGGAAAAGTCTTCTATTTGGAACCAAGAGTGATATTTTGGGGAGAATATTTCTCATTTTGAGGAGAGAAATAGGTCTTTTTTGGAGAGGATGACTTGTTTTCAGTCTAAAAAGCGGTATTCTGGGAAGAAAATGCCTTGTTTTGGGGATCAAAGGCGGTATTCTGGGAAGAAAATGTGTTATTTTTGAAATAAAACGTTATGTCCAATAAAAGACGCTGTCTTCCCCAAATGCGTCTTTTTATGCTGCAAAGAAGACATTATCTCCCTGAAAGATCACCTTTATCCTCAAAAGAAGACATTTTCTCCACAAAATGCCGCTTCTTAGCTCCATACCCTGCTTTCACACCGAAATATTGCAGTTTATCCCCAAAACTCATGAATTTTCTCCCCAAAACACTCTTTTTCTCTCCAAAATACAACCATTTCTCCACTGCATATCAATGTCTGCCAACAATTAGACATTTTCTCCCCGAATATCACTCTTCATTCCAGAAACCAAACAGGTTCTCTCTTAAGAGCCACTCTTTATCTACCCTAAAAGGCATTTTCTCCCCAGAATACTGCCTTTCATCTTCAGATGTCTCATTTTTGGGAAAGGCAACGAAAGCGCTACTTTGGGGAGAGTATATCTTATTTTGGGGATCAAAAGGGGTGTTTTGGGGAGGAAAAGTCTTTTTTAGGGGATAAGAAGCGGTATTTTTGGGAGCGAATGTCTTCTTTTGTTACACAAAGCCATATTTGAAGGGGAGAATTTCATATTGGAGGGATACAAATTGGCATTTGGGGGAGACAATGTCTAATGTTGGGAATAAAAAGGTGTGTTTTGGGTAAGAAATGTTTTGTTTTGGTAATAAAATCAGTCTTGTGCGGAGAAAACGCCTGATTCTTGGGATCACAAGCATTATTTGAGGGAGAACGCCTCATTTTGGGAATCAAAGGAGCAATATGGGGGAGAAAATGTGTAATATTGGGAACCCGAAGTCGTATTTAATGGAGGAAAATTCTTCTATTTGGAACCAAGAATGATACCTTGGGGAGAATATTTCTCATTTTGAGGAGAGAAAAAGGTCTTTTTTGGAGAGGATGACTTGTTTTCAGTCTAAAAAGCGGTATTCTGGGAAGAAAATGCCTTATTTTTGGGGATCAAAGGCGGTATTCTGGGAAGAAAATGTGTTATTTTTGGAATAAAACGTTATGTCCAATAAAAGACGCTGTCTTCCCCAAATGCGTCTTTTTATGCTGCAAAGAAGACATTATCTCCCTGAAAGATCACCTTTATCCTCAAAAGAAGACATTTTCTCCACAAAATGCCGCTTCTTAGCTGAATACCATGCTTTCACGGCAAAATAATGCAGTTTATCCCCAAAACTCATGCATTTTCTCCCCAAAATACTCTTTTTCTCTCCAAAATATTACCATTTCTCTCCTGCATATCAATTTTTCACGCCAAAATAATGCAGTTTATCCCCAAAACTCATGCATTTTCTCCCCAAAATACTCTTTTTCTCTCCAAAATACAACCATTTCTCCCCCGCATATCAGTGTCTGCCAACAATTAGACATTTTCTCCCCGAATAACACTCTTCATCCCAGAAACCAAACAGGTTCTCTCTTAAGAGCCACTCTTTATCTACCCAAAAAGGCATTTTCTCCCCAGAATACTGCCTTTCATCTTCAGACGTCTCATTTTTGGGAAAGGCAACGAAAGCGCTACTTTGGGGAGAGTATATCTTATTTTGGGGATCAAAAGGGGTGTTTTGGGGAGGAAAAGTCTTCCTTAGGGGATAAGAAGCGGTATTTTCGGGAGCGAATGTCTTCTTTTGTTACACAAAGCCATATTTGAAGGGGAGAATTTCATATTGGAGGGATACAAATTGGCATTTGGGGGAGACAGAGTCTAATGTTGGGAATCAAAAGGTGTGTTTTGGGTAAGAAATGTTTTGTTTTGGTAATAAAATCAGTCTTGTGCGGAGAAAATGCCTGATTCTTGGGATCAAAAGAGGCATTTGAGGAAGAACGCCTCATTTTGGGAATCAAAAGAGCAATATTTGGGAGAAAATGTGTAATATTGGGAACCCAACTTGGTATTTAATGGAGAAAACTCTTCTATTTGGAACCAAGAATGATATTTTGGGGAGAATATTTCTCATTCTGAGGACAGAAATATTTCTGTTTTGGAGAGGATGAGTTATTTTCGGTCTAAGAAGCGGTCTTCTGGGAAGAAAATGCCTTATTTTGGGGATCAAAGGCGGTATTCTGGGAAGAAAATGTGTTATTTTTGGAATAAAACGTGATGTCCCAATAAAGGACACTATCGTCCCCAAATGCGTCTTTTTATGCTACAAATCAGACATTTTCTCCCCGAAAGATCACCTTTATCCTCAAAAGAAGACATTTTCACCACAAAATACTGCTTCTTAGCTCAATACCGTGCTTTCACGCCAAAATAACGCAGTTTATCCCAAAACTCATGCATTTTCTGCCCAAAACACGCTTTTTCTCTCCAAAATATTACCATTTCTCTCCTGCATATCAATTTTTCACGCCAAATTAATGCAGTTTATCCCCAAAACTCATGCATTTTCTCCCCAAAATACTCTTTTTCTAGTTCATACCGCTTCTTATCCCCTAAGGAAGACTTTTCCTCCCCAAAACACCCGTTTGGATCCCCAAAATAAGATATAGTCTCCCCAAAAGTAGCGCTTTCGTTGCCTTTCCCAAAAATGAGACATCTGAAGATGAAAGGCAGTATTCTGGGCTGGAAATGCCTTTTAGGGTAGATAAAGAGTGGCTCTTAAAAGAGAACCTGTTTGGTTTCTGGGATGAAGAGTGATATTCGGGGAGAAAATGTCTAATTGTTGGCAGACATTGATATGCAGGGGAGAAATGGTTGTATTTTGGAGAGAAAAAGAGTGTTTTGGGGAGAAAATGCACGAGTTTTGGGGATAAACTGCATTATTTTGCCGTGAAAGCATGGTATTCAGCTAAGAAGCGGCATTTTGTGGAGAAAATGTCTTCTTTTGAGGATAAAGGTGATCTTTCAGGGAGATAATGTCTTCTTTGCAGCATAAAAAGACGCATTTGGGGAAGACAGCGTCTTTTATTGGACATAACGTTTTATTCCAAAAATAACAGATTTTCATACCAGAATACCGCCTTTGATCCCAAAATTAAGGAATTTTCTTCCCAGAATACCCATTTTAGATCGAAAATAAGTCATCCTCTCCAAAAAAGACATAATTCTGTCCTCAAAATGAGAAATATTCTCCCCAAAATATCATTCTTGGTTTGAAATAGAAGACTTTTTCTCCATTAAATACCACGTAGGGATCCCAATATTACACGTTTTCTCCCCCAAACTGCTCTTTGGATCCCCAAAATGAGGCGTTCTCCCTCAAATGCCTCTTTTCATCCCAAGAATCAGGCATTTTCTCCGAACAAGACTGATTTTATTACCAAAACAAAACATTTCTTACCCAAAACACACCTTTTTATTCCCAACATTAGACTCTGTCTCCCCCAAATGCCAATTTGTATCCCTCCAATACGAAATTCTCCACTTCAAATATGGCTTAGTGTGACAAAAGAAGATACTCGCTCCCGAAAATACCGCTTCTTATTTCCTAAGGAAGACTTTTCCTCCCCAAAACACCCCTTTTGATCCCCAAAATAAGATATACTCTCCCCAAAGTAGCGCTTTCGTTGCCTTTCCCAAAAATGAGACATCTGAAGATGAAAGGCAGTATTCTGGGCAGAAAATGCCTTTCAGGGTAGATAAAGAGTGGCTCTTAAGAGAGAACCTGTTTGGTTTCTGGGATGAAGAGTGATATTCGGGGAGAAAATGTCTAATTGTTGGCAGACATTGATATGCAGGGGAGAAATGGTTGTATTTGGGAGAGAAAAAGAGTGTTTTGGGGAGAAAATGCACGAGTTTTGGGGATAAACGGCATTATTTTGGCGTGAAAGCATGGTATTGAGAAAATCAGCAGCATTTTGTGGAGAAAATGCCTTCTTTTGAGGATAAAGGTGATCTTTCAGGGAGAAAATGTCTTCTTTGCAGCATAAAAAGACGCATTTGGGGAAGACAGCGTCTTTTATTGGGACATCACGTGTTATTCCAAAAATAACACCTTTTCTTCCCGAATACCGCACTTAATCCCTAAAATAAGGCATTTTCTTCCCAGAATACCGCTATTTAGACCGAAAATAAGTCATCCTCTCCAAAAAAGACATAATTCTGTCCTCAGAATGAGAAATATTGTCCTCAAAATATCATTCTTGGTTCCAAATAGAAGAATTTTTCTCCATTAAATACCACATCAGGTTCCCAATATTACACATTTTCTCCCCCAAATTGCTCTTTGGATCCCCAAAATGAGGCGTTCTCCCTCAAATGCCTCTTTTGATCCCAAGAATCAGGCATTTTCTCCGCACAAGACTGATTTTATTACCAAAACAAAACATTTCTTACCCAAAACACACCTTTTAATTCCCAACATTAGACACCGACTCCCAAAATTCCAATTTGTATCCCTCCAATACGAAATTCTCCCCTTCAAATATGGCTTTGTGTAACAAAAGAAGACATTCGCTCCCAAAAATACCGCTTCTTATTTCCTAAGGAAGACTTTTCCTCCCCAAAACACCCTTTTTGATCCCCCAAATAAGAAATACTCTCCCTAAAGTAGCGCTTTCGTTTCCTTTCCCAAAAAGAAGACATTTGAAGATGAAAGGCAGTATTCTGGGGAGAAAATGCCTTTTTGGGGGGCTAAAGAGTGGCACTTAGGAGAGAACCTGTTTGGTTTCTGGGATGAAGAGTGATATTCGGGGAGAAAATGTCTAATTGTTGGCAGAAATTGATACGCAGGGGAGAAATGGTTGTATTTTGGAGAGAAAAAGAGTGTTTTGGGGAGAAAATGCATGAGTTTTGGGTATAAAAGGCATTATTTTGGCGTGAAAGCACGGTATTTAGCTAAGAAGCGGCATTTTGTGGAGAAAATGTCTTCTTTTGAGGATAAAGGTGATCTTTCAGGGAGATAATGTCTGATTTGCAGCATAAAAGGACGCATTTGGGGAAGAGAGCGTCTTTTATTGGGACATCACGGGTTATTCCAAAAATAACACCTTTTCTTCCCAGAATACCGCCTTTGATCCCCAAAATAAGGCATTTTCTTCCCAGAAGACCGCTTCTTAGACCGAAAATAAGTCATCCTCTACAAAAAAGATCTTTTTCTCTCCTCAAAATGAGAAATATTCTCCCCAAGGTATCATTCTTGGTTCCAAATAGAAGACTTTTTCTCCATTAAATACCACGTCGGGTTCCCAATATTACACATTTTCTCCCCCAAATTTGTCTTTGGATCCCAAAATGAGGCGTTCTCCCTCAAATGCCTCTTTTGATCCCAAGAATCAGGCATTTTCTCCGCACAAGACTGATTTTATTACCAAAACAAAACATTTCTTACCCAAAACACACCATTTTATTCCCAACATTAGACACCGTCTCCCACAAATGCCAATTTGTATCCCTCCAATATGAAATTCTCCCCTTCAAATATGGCTTTGTGTAACAAAAGAAGACATTCGCTCCCAAAAATACCGCTTCTTATTTCCTAAGGAAGACTTTTCCTCCCCAAAACACCCTTTTTGATCCCCAAAATAAGAAATACTCTCCCTAAAGTAGCGCTTTCGTTTCCTTTCCCAAAAATGAGACATTTGAAGATGAAAGGCAGTATTCTGGGGAGAAAATGCCTTTTTGGGGGGCTAAAGAGTGGCACTTAGGAGAGAACCTGTTTGGTTTCTGGGATGAAGAGTGATATTCGGGGAGAAAATGTCTAATTGTTTGCAGAAATTGATATGCAGGGGAGAAATGATTGTATTTGGGTGAGAAATGAGTGTTTTGGGGAGAAAATGCATGTGTTTTGGGGATAAACTGAGGCACGTAAAATTACGTGTGATTTCTTTGGGCAAATGTTGTTTTTGAAATAAATAGCTTTATTTTTTTGGCGAGAGCCTTTCCTTGATGGGAAACATTGATATTTAACGGAGAAATTTTTTATTTTGATGTTTGAATTTTATATTTCAGGGAGAAAATACTTTTTGGATAAATGATCGGGAAGTGTGGAGAATTTTCTTACAATTGTCGCATTAATTTTATTGTAAGAAAGAAAATACCTTATTTGTATACAAGAGAGCTATTTTGAGGAGAAAATGTCATAATTTGGAGTAGATAGCTGTATTTGGGAAAGTGAATGCGTTATTTGAGGAAGTCGGTGTAATGGAGTGAAGATGACTAATTATTGGAGGAATAGATGACTTTTTGGGAATAAAATCAATTGTTTTTTGGCTACAGAAATCTATACATTTGCCAAGAAACGAAGAAGTCAAAACCTCTCCGTCCCGGGATTCGGAAAGAAATCCCTCACCTCGGAAGAAAGCAGCGGCTGAAAACGCGGGTCCTAGGCTGCAACCGAGCCGCTGGAGTCGTGCTTCTTGGCGATTGCCGTTTTTCCGAGAAGAGGGGTCTCGGCTAATTCCGTAGCCGAGAAAGAGCGGCTTCAGCTGGCTGCTATTGTCCCTGGAGGGGTGGTTGTTCTGCGCAGCCCGGAAGAGATCAGATTGGACCTCATCATCTTTTCTGGACGGAATCACGACTCCAGGCACTGTTCCAATTGTTTTCCTTTCCATTTCGAAGGACTTCGTTTCTTATCCCCTTTTCCATTGCATGAATCTTAGTTTCTCGGACGGCAGAGGAAAGAAACGAAATCCCGTTTAGAAGTAGGTGACGGGCGAGCTGAGAAACGCTGGGAGATGCGGTCGCCGGGAGAACTCGACTTGAAGAACGCAATCGTTCTTTTCCTGGCTACGGGCGAAAGCCCCCTCTTCGGAAGAAAGCAGCCTCGGCTGCAACGGAGCCGCTGGAGCAGCGCTGCTGGGCGATTGCCCGTTCTCCGAGAAGAGCGGACACGGCTGATTCCGTAGCCGAGAAAGGGGGACTTCAGCCCACTGCTTTCGTCCCTGGAGGGGTGGTTGCTTTGCGCAGCCCGGAGCGGAGCACTTTGCATCTTAGTTTCTGTTCTGGCCGGAAGCACGACTCCATTAGCTTTATCAAATCAGGCTTTTATTCCTGAAGTAAGACTACTGTTTCATTCGAAATCGAAGGGTAAACACTTGCAATAGAGCCAGCAGTCGTGCTTTCGGCCAGAAAAGAAGCTGAGGACAAAGTGCTCCTTTCCGGGCTGCCGACAACAACCACCCCTCCTGGGACAAAAGCAGCCGGCTGAAGTCGCTCTTTCTCGGCTACGGAATTGGCCGAGTCCGCTATTCTCGGAGATCTGGCATTCTCCGAGAAGCGCGACTAGGGCGGCTCTATTGCAGCCGAGGACGCGCGGCTTCAGCCGGCTGCTTTCTGCCGAGCAGGGGGCTTTCGCCCGTAGGCAGGAAAAATGGGATTTTGAACTTCAACTCGTGTTCTCTCGGCGACAGCATCTCCCAGCGTTTCTCAGCTCGCCCGTCACTTGCTTTGGACTGTGATTTCGTTTCTTTTCTCCGTCGCCTGAGAAACTATGAGTCAAGCAATGGAAAAGGAGATAAGAAACGAAATCTTTAGAAATGGAAGGGAAAACACTTGGAATAGTGCCAGCAGTCGTGCTTTCAGCCAGAGAAGAAGCTGAGGTCCAAAGTGCTCCTTTCCGGGCTGCCGACAACAACCACCCCTCCTGGGACGAAAGCAGCCGGCTGAAGTCGCTCTTTCTCGGCTACGGAATTAGCCGAGTCCGCTCTTCTCGGAGAACCGGCAATCGCCGAGAAGCGCGGTTCGAGCGGCTGCTTTGCAGCTGTGGACGCGCGACTTCAAGTCGCTGCTTTCTTCCGAGGTGGGGGATTTCCTTCCGCATCCCGGAACGGAGAAGTTGTGACTTCTCCTTCCGTTCTTGGCTAATGTATTGATTTCTATAGCCAGAAAACAACTTTTTTTCCCAAAAAGTCAGTTATTCGTCCCTATATTTAGACATTTTCTCTCCAAGACACTGCCACGTATAAGGCATTTACTTTCCCAAATACTGCTATCCACCCCAGAATTATGACATTTTCTCCTCAAAATACCTCTTTTGTATACAATCAATGTATTTTCTGACTTACATTTCAAATTATGTCCCAATTGTAAGACGTTTTCTTTTCTCTTTCTGATTTTTTATCCAAAAAATAAGACCTTTTCTCCCTGAAATACCAAATTCTAACCCCCAAATAAATCAATTTCTCCGGTAAATATCCATGTTTTCCCTCAGAAAATGGCTTTCTCCCCAAAAATACAGCTTTTTATTCCAAATAGTACATTTTCCCAAAGAAATCACACTTTTTTCTCAAAAACAATACTTCTAATCCTCAAAGAATCGTATCTGATTCAAAAATTATGACATTTTCCACTCTACATTTCAATTGTTGCGCCAAAGATGATCTCTTTTCTGCTTAAAATATCATTTCTTAGAAGAAAAAGAGGACAGTTTCTTCCTTAAATGCCACATTTTTTTCCAGAGACATTTTCTACCCAAAATTGCCTACATTTTTCTCAGGAAGAAGACGTTTTCTCCCTTAAATATCGCGTTTGATACAAAACGTTTTTGTCTCTTACTCTTACACTCTTTATCTCCAAAACTAGACATTTCCTCCCCAGTTCAATAATATTCAATTGATTTTAGCAGAATGACACACTCTCCCTTGAAAATCAGTCATTATCTCAAAAACAAGACATTAGCTATATCAAAACCATGCTTTTAAGTCAAAAGTAAGACATTTTCCATGTTTAGTCCCAAAATAAGACACTTATTCCTCATAATACTGCATTTTATCCCCCCCAAATGATATTTTGTCCCCTAAGCACCTTTTCTCCCCCCAAAATCTGACATGATCTCCCCAAAATACCCCTTTCTACCCCAAAAGAAGAGGTTTTCTCAAAAAAGAACGCATTTTATAGATATATTAGAGATTTAGAGATCTATTCTCCCTACGTGCCTCTTTTGACCCTGAAAATAAGACATGTTCTCCCTTAAATATCGTTTTTCAAACCAAGAAAAAGACATTTTCTAGTCCATTTAGGAAGTTTGGTCCCTAAAGTAAGACATTTCCTCCCTTAGATATCATATTTGATCCCCCAATTAAGACGATTTCTCCCCCAAAGAACTCATAATAAAAAATTAGACGTCATCTTCTTCACATTTCATCACAAATATCAGATCTTTTCCCTTCAAAGGATGGCTGTATACAAAATAAAATGACATATTCTCCTTTAAATATCACCTTTTCCCCAATATAATACATATAGATACAAAATACCACTTTGTATCCCTAAATATGTCATTTTCTCCCAATGATTCCATTATTATGGAATTTAAAATATGACCTTTTGTCCCAAAATACAGTTTTCTATTCCTAAAATAGAACATTTCCTTCCCAAAGTACCCCAATATATCCCCCAACCAAGCCATTTACCAAACAACTAACAGCTTTTTATCTCAAACGATAGATATTTTCTCCCGGAAACACCGTTTACTAACCCCCAACTTAAATATTTTCCCTACAAAACACTGCATTTCATCCCCCAGAGAAGACATTTTCTCCACAAAATGCCGCTTAATAGCTCAATACCATGCTTTCACTCCAAAATAATGCGGTACGTCCCCAAAACTCATGCATTTTCTCCCCAAAACACTCTTTTTCTCTCCAAAATACAACCATTTCTCCCCCGCATATCAATGTCTGCCAACAATTAGACATTTTCTCCCCGAATATCACTCTTTATCCCAGAAACCAAACAGGTTCTCTCTTAAGTGCCACTCTTTATCCCCCAAAAAGGCATTTTCTCCCCAGAATACTGCCTTTTATCTTCAGAAGTCTTCTTTTTGGGATCAGTCTTTGAGGAGAAAATGCCTAATTCTAAGGATTAAAAGCGGTATTCTGGGGAGAAAATGTCTTATTTAGGGGTGGAAATGTGTAATCTTGGGAATAAAGCTGTGCTTTGGGGAAAAAATGTCTACTTCAGGGATAAAACTCCGTATTTTTGGGAGTGAACGTCCTGATCTTGTAAAACATAGTCACATTTCGGGAGGAAAATTTCTTATTTGAGGGATACAAATTGGCATATGGGGGAGAAAATGTCTAATTTGGGGGACGAAAAGGTGTTTTTTGGGTAAGAAAAGTCCTATTTTGGTAATAAAATGAGTATTCTGGGAAGAAAATGCCTTCCTTTGGGGATCAAAGGCGGTATTCTGGGAAGAAAATGTGTTATTTTTGGAATAAAACGTGATGTTCCAATAAAAGACACTATCGTCCCCAAATGCGTCTTTTTATGCTGCAAAGAAGACATTATCTCCTTGAAAGATCACCTTTATCCTCAAAAGAAGACATTTTCTCCACAAAATGCCGCTTCTTAGCTCCATACCAATGCTTTCACGGCAAAATAATGCAGTTTATCCCCAAAACTCATGCTTTTTCTCCCCAAAACACGCTTTTTCTCTCCAAAATACAACCATTTCTCCCCTGCATATCAATGTCTGCCAACAATTAGACATTTTCTTCCCGAATATCACTCTTCATCCCAGAAACCAATCAGGTTCTCTCTTAAGTAAGTGCCACTCTTTATCCCCCCAAAAAGGCATTTTCTCCCCAGAATACTGCCTTTCGTCTTCAGATGTCTCATTTTTGGGAAAGGCGACGAAAGCGCTACTTTGGGGAGAGTATATCTTATTTTGGGGATCAAAAGAGCAATTTGGGGGAGAAAATGTGTAATTTTGGGAACCCGAAGTCGTATTTAATGGAGGAAAAGTCTTCTATTTGGAACCAAGAATGATACCTTGGGGAGAATATTTCTCATTTTGAGGAGAGAAAAAGATCTTTTTTGTAGAGGATGACTTATTTTCGGTCTAAGAAGCGGTCTTCTGGGAAGAAAATGCCTTATTTTGGGGATCAAAGGCGGTATTCTGGGAAGAAAATGTGTTATTTTTGGAATAAAACGTTATGTCCAATAAAAGACGCTGTCTTCCCCAAATGCGTCTTTTTATGCTGCAAAGAAGACATTATCTCCCTGAAAGATCACCTTTATCCTCAAAAGAAGACATTTTCTCCACAAAATGCTGCTTATTAGCTCAATACCAATGCTTTCACGGCAAAATAATGCAGTTTATCCCCAAAACTCGTGCATTTTCTCCCCAAAACACTCTTTTTCTCTCCAAAATACAACCATTTCTCCCCTGCATATCAATGTCTGCCAACAATTAGACATTTTCTCCCCGAATAACACTCTTCATCCCAGAAACCAAACAGGTTCTCTATTAAGTGCCACTCTTTATCTACCCTAAAAGGCATTTTCTCCCCAGAATACTGCCTTTCATCTTCAAATGTCTCATTTTTGGGAAAGGCAACGAAAGCGCTACTTTGGGGAGAGTATATCTTATTTTGGGGATCAAAAGGGGTGTTTTGGGGAGGAAAAGACTTTTTTAGGGGATAAGAAGCGGTATTTTCGGGAGCGAATGTCTTCTTTTGTTACACAAAGCCATATTTGAAGGGGAGAATTTCATATTGGAGGGATACAAATTGGCATTTGGGGGAGACAATGTCTAATGTTGGGAATCAAAAGGTGTGTTTTGGGTAAGAAATGTTTTGTTTTGGTAATAAAATCAGTCTTGTGCGGAGAAAACGCCTGATTCTTGGGATCACAAGCATTATTTGAGGGAGAACGCCTCATTTTGGGAATCAAAGGAGCAATTTGGGGGAGAAAATGTGTAAGTTTGGGAACCCGAAGTCGTATTTAATGGAGGAAAATTCTTCTATTTGGAACCAAGAATGATACCTTGGGGAGAATATTTCTCATTTTGAGGAGAGAAAAAGGTCTTTTTTAGAGAGGATGACTTATTTTCGGTCTAAGAAGCGGTCTTCTGGGAAGAAAATGCCTTCTTTTGGGGATCAAAGGCGGTATTCTGGGAAGAAAATGTGTTATTTTTGGAATAAAACGTTATGTCCAATAAAAGACGCTGTCTTCCCCAAATGCGTCTTTTTATGCTGCAAAGAAGACATTTTCTCCCTGAAAGATCACCTTTATCCTCAAAAGAAGACATTTTCTCCACAAAATGCTGCTTATTAGCTCAATACCAATGCTTTCACGGCAAAATAATGCAGTTTATCCCCAAAACTCGTGCATTTTCTCCCCAAAACACTCTTTTTCTCTCCAAAATACAACCATTTCTCCCCTGCATATCAATGTCTGCCAACAATTAGACATTTTCTCCCCGAATAACACTCTTCATCCCAGAAACCAAACAGGTTCTCTCTTAAGAGCCACTCTTTATCTACCCAAAAAGGCATTTTCTCCCCAGAATACTGCCTTTCATCTTCAGATGTCTCATTTTTGGGAAAGGCAACGAAAGCGCTACTTTGGGGAGAGTATATCTTATTTTGGGGATCAAAAGAGCAATTTGGGGGAGAAAATGTGTAATTTTGGGAACCCGAAGTCGTATTTAATGGAGGAAAAGTCTTCTATTTGGAACCTAGTGTGATATTTTGGGGAGAATATTTCTCATTTTGAGGAGAGAAAATGGTCTTTTTTGGACAGGATGACTTGTTTTCAGTCTAAAAAGCGGTATTCTGGGAAGAAAATGCCTTATTTTGGGGATCAAAGGCGGTATTCTGGGAAGAAAATGTGTTATTTTTGGAATAAAACGTTATGTCCAATAAAAGACGCTGTCTTCCCCAAATGCGTCTTTTTATGCTGCAAAGAAGACATTATCTCCCTGAAAGATCACCTTTATCCTTAAAAGAAGACATTTTCTCCACAAAATGCCGCTTCTTAGCTCAATACCATGCTTTCACGGCAAAATAATGCAGTTTATCCCAAAACTCATGCATTTTCTCCCCAAAATACTCTTTTTCTCTCCAAAATACAACCATTTCTCCCCTGCATATCAATGTCTGCCAACAATTAGACATTTTCTCCCCGAATATCACTCTTCATCCCAGAAACCAAACAGGTTCTCTCTTAAGAGCCACTCTTTATCTACCCTGAAAGGCATTTCCAGCCCAGAATACTGCCTTTCATCTTCAGATGTCTCATTTTTGGGAAAGGCAACGAAAGCGCTACTTTGGGGAGAGTATATCTTATTTTGGGGATCAAAAGGGGTGTTTTGGGGAGGAAAAGTCTTCCTTAGGGGATAAGAAGCGGTATTTTCGGGAGCGAATGTCTTCTTTTGTTACACAAAGCCATATTTGAAGGGGAGAATTTCATATTGGAGGGATACAAATTGGCATTTGGGGGAGACAATGTCTAATGTTGGGAATTAAAAGGTGTGTTTTGGGTAAGAAATGTTTTGTTTTGGTAATAAAATCAGTCTTGTGCGGAGAAAACGCCTGATTCTTGGGATCACAAGCATTATTTGAGGGAGAACGCCTCATTTTGGGAATCGAAGGAGCAATTTGGGGGAGAAAATGTGTAATATTGGGAACCCGAAGTCGTATTTAATGGAGGAAAATTCTTCTATTTGGAACCAAGAATGATACCTTGGGGAGAATATTTCTCATTTTGAGGAGAGAAAAAGGTCTTTTTTGGAGAGGATGACTTATTTTCGGTCTAAAAAGCGGTCTTCTGGGAAGAAAATGCCTTATTTTGGGGATCAAAGGCGGTATTCTGGGAAGAAAATGTGTTATTTTTGGAATAAAACGTTATGTCCAATAAAAGACGCTGTCTTCCCCAAATGCGTCTTTTTATGCTGCAAAGAAGACATTATCTCCCTGAAAGATCACCTTTATCCTCAAAAGAAGACATTTTCTCCACAAAATGCTGCTTATTAGCTCAATACCAATGCTTTCATGGCAAAATAATGCAGTTTATCCCCAAAACTCGTGCATTTTCTCCCCAAAACACTCTTTTTCTCTCCAAAATACAACCATTTCTCCCCCGCATATCAATGTCTGCCAACAATTAGACATTTTCTCCCCGAATAACACTCTTCATCCCAGAAACCAAACAGGTTCTCTATTAAGTGCCACTCTTTATCTACCCAAAAAGGCATTTTCTCCCCAGAATACTGCCTTTCATCTTCAGATGTCTCATTTTTGGGAAAGGCAACGAAAGCGCTACTTTGGGGAGAGTATATCTTATTTTGAGGATCAAAAGAGCAATTTGGGGGAGAAAATGTGTAATTTTGGGAACCCGAAGTCGTATTTAATGGAGGAAAAGTCTTCTATTTGGAACCAAGAATGATACCTTGGGGAGAATATTTCTCATTTTGAGGAGAGAAAAAGGTCTTTTTTGGAGAGGATGACTTATTTTCGGTCTAAGAAGCGGTCTTCTGGGAAGAAAATGCCTTATTTTGGGGATCAAAGGCGGTATTCTGGGAAGAAAATGTGTTATTTTTGGAATAAAACGTTATGTCCAATAAAAGACGCTGTCTTCCCCAAATGCGTCTTTTTATGCTGCAAAGAAGACATTATCTCCCTGAAAGATCACCTTTATCCTCAAAAGAAGACATTTTCTCCACAAAATGCTGCTTATTAGCTCAATACCAATGCTTTCACTCCAAAACAATGCAGTTTATCCCAAAACTCATGCATTTTCTCCCCAAAATACTCTTTTTCTCTCCAAAATACAACCATTTCTCCCCTGCATATCAATGTCTGCCAACAATTAGACATTTTCTCCCCGAATATCACTCTTCATCCCAGAAACCAAACAGGTTCTCTTTTAAGAGCCACTCTTTATCTACCCAAAAAGGCATTTTCTGCCCAGAATACTGCCTTTCATCTTCAGATGTCTCATTTTTGGGAAAGGCAACGAAAGCGCTACTTTGGGGAGAGTATATCTTGTTTTGGGGATCAAAAGGGGTGTTTTGGGGAGGAAAAGTCTTCCTTAGGGGATAAGAAGCGGTATTTTCGGGAGCGAATGTCTTCTTTTGTTACACAAAGCCATATTTGAAGGGGAGAATTTCATATTGGAGGGATACAAATTGGCATTTGGGGGAGACAATGTCTAATGTTGGGAATTAAAAGGTTTGTTTTGGGTAAGAAATGTTTTGTTTTGGTAATAAAATCAGTCTTGTGCGGAGAAAACGCCTGATTCTTGGGATCACAAGCATTATTTGAGGGAGAACGCCTCATTTTGGGAATCAAAGGAGCAATATGGGGGAGAAAATGTGTAATTTTGGGAACCCGAAGTCGTATTTAATGGAGGAAAATTCTTCTATTTGGAACCAAGAATGATACCTTGGGGAGAATATTTCTCATTTTGAGGAGAGAAAAAGGTCTTTTTTGGAGAGGATGACTTATTTTCGGTCTAAGAAGCGGTCTTCTGGGAAGAAAATGTGTTATTTTTGGAATAAAACATTATGTCCAATAAAAGACGCTGTCTTCCCCAAATGCGTCTTTTTATGCTGCAAAGAAGACATTATCTCCCTGAAAGATCACCTTTATCCTCAAAAGAAGACATTTTCTCCACAAAATGCTGCTTATTAGCTCAATACCAATGCTTTCACTCCAAAATAATGCAGTTTATCCCCAAAACTCGTGCATTTTCTCCCCAAAACACTCTTTTTCTCTCCAAAATACAACCATTTCTCCCCTGCATATCAATGTCTGCCAACAATTAGACATTTTCTCCCCGAATAACACTCTTCATCCCAGAAACCAAACAGGTTCTCTATTAAGTGCCACTCTTTATCAACCCAAAAAGGCATTTTCTCCCCAGAATACTGCCTTTCATCTTCAGATGTCTCATTTTTGGGAAAGGCAACGAAAGCGCTACTTTGGGGAGAGTATATCTTATTTTGAGGATCAAAAGAGCAATTTGGGGGAGAAAATGTGTAATTTTGGGAACCCGAAGTCGTATTTAATGGAGGAAAAGTCTTCTATTTGGAACCAAGAATGATACCTTGGGGAGAATATTTCTCATTTTGAGGAGAGAAAAAGGTCTTTTTTGGAGAGGATGACTTATTTTCGGTCTAAGAAGCGGTCTTCTGGGAAGAAAATGCCTTATTTTGGGGATCAAAGGCGGTATTCTGGGAAGAAAATGTGTTATTTTTGGAATAAAACGTTATGTCCAATAAAAGACGCTGTCTTCCCCAAATGCGTCTTTTTATGCTGCAAAGAAGACATTATCTCCCTGAAAGATCACCTTTATCCTCAAAAGAAGACATTTTCTCCACAAAATGCTGCTTATTAGCTCAATACCAATGCTTTCACTCCAAAACAATGCAGTTTATCCCAAAACTCATGCATTTTCTCCCCAAAATACTCTTTTTCTCTCCAAAATACAACCATTTCTCCCCTGCATATCAATGTCTGCCAACAATTAGACATTTTCTCCCCGAATATCACTCTTCATCCCAGAAACCAAACAGGTTCTCTTTTAAGAGCCACTCTTTATCTACCCAAAAAGGCATTTTCTGCCCAGAATACTGCCTTTCATCTTCAGATGTCTCATTTTTGGGAAAGGCAACGAAAGCGCTACTTTGGGGAGAGTATATCTTGTTTTGGGGATCAAAAGGGGTGTTTTGGGGAGGAAAAGTCTTCCTTAGGGGATAAGAAGCGGTATTTTCGGGAGCGAATGTCTTCTTTTGTTACACAAAGCCATATTTGAAGGGGAGAATTTCATATTGGAGGGATACAAATTGGCATTTGGGGGAGACAATGTCTAATGTTGGGAATTAAAAGGTTTGTTTTGGGTAAGAAATGTTTTGTTTTGGTAATAAAATCAGTCTTGTGCGGAGAAAACGCCTGATTCTTGGGATCACAAGCATTATTTGAGGGAGAACGCCTCATTTTGGGAATCAAAGGAGCAATATGGGGGAGAAAATGTGTAATTTTGGGAACCCGAAGTCGTATTTAATGGAGGAAAATTCTTCTATTTGGAACCAAGAATGATACCTTGGGGAGAATATTTCTCATTTTGAGGAGAGAAAAAGGTCTTTTTTGGAGAGGATGACTTATTTTCGGTCTAAGAAGCGGTCTTCTGGGAAGAAAATGCCTTATTTTGGGGATCAAAGGCGGTATTCTGGGAAGAAAATGTGTTATTTTTGGAATAAAACATTATGTCCAATAAAAGACGCTGTCTTCCCCAAATGCGTCTTTTTATGCTGCAAAGAAGACATTATCTCCCTGAAAGATCACCTTTATCCTCAAAAGAAGACATTTTCTCCACAAAATGCTGCTTATTAGCTCAATACCAATGCTTTCACTCCAAAATAATGCAGTTTATCCCCAAAACTCGTGCATTTTCTCCACAAAACACTCTTTTTCTCTCCAAAATACAACCATTTCTCCCCTGCATATCAATGTCTGCCAACAATTAGACATTTTCTCCCCGAATAACACTCTTCATCCCAGAAACCAAACAGGTTCTCTATTAAGTGCCACTCTTTATCTACCCAAAAAGGCATTTTCTCCCCAGAATACTGCCTTTCATCTTCAGATGTCTCATTTTTGGGAAAGGCAACGAAAGCGCTACTTTGGGGAGAGTATATCTTATTTTGAGGATCAAAAGAGCAATTTGGGGGAGAAAATGTGTAATTTTGGGAACCCGAAGTCGTATTTAATGGAGGAAAATTCTTCTATTTGGAACCAAGAATGATACCTTGGGGAGAATATTTCTCATTTTGAGGAGAGAAAAAGGTCTTTTTTGGAGAGGATGACTTATTTTCGGTCTAAGAAGCGGTCTTCTGGGAAGAAAATGCCTTCTTTTGGGGATCAAAGGCGGTATTCTGGGAAGAAAATGTGTTATTTTTGGAATAAAACTTTATGTCCAATAAAAGACGCTGTCTTCCCCAAATGCGTCTTTTTATGCTGCAAAGAAGACATTATCTCCCTGAAAGATCACCTTTATCCTCAAAAGAAGACATTTTCTCCACAAAATGCTGCTTATTAGCTCAATACCAATGCTTTCATGGCAAAATAATGCAGTTTATCCCCAAAACTCGTGCATTTTCTCCCCAAAACACTCTTTTTCTCTCCAAAATACAACCATTTCTCCCCCGCATATCAATGTCTGCCAACAATTAGACATTTTCTCCCCAAATAACACTCTTCATCCCAGAAACCAAACAGGTTCTCTATTAAGTGCCACTCTTTATCTACCCAAAAAGGCATTTTCTCCCCAGAATACTGCCTTTCATCTTCAGATGTCTCATTTTTGGGAAAGGCAACGAAAGCGCTACTTTGGGGAGAGTATATCTTGTTTTGGGGATCAAAAGGGGTGTTTTGGGGAGGAAAAGTCTTCCTTAGGGGATAAGAAGCGGTATTTTCGGGAGCGAATGTCTTCTTTTGTTACACAAAGCCATATTTGAAGGGGAGAATTTCATATTGGAGGGATACAAATTGGCATTTGGGGGAGACAATGTCTAATGTTGGGAATTAAAAGGTGTGTTTTGGGTAAGAAATGTTTTGTTATGGTAATAAAATCAGTCTTGTGCGGAGAAAACGCCTGATTCTTGGGATCACAAGCATTATTTGAGGGAGAACGCCTCATTTTGGGAATCAAAGGAGCAATATGGGGGAGAAAATGTGTAATTTTGGGAACCCGAAGTCGTATTTAATGGAGGAAAATTCTTCTATTTGGAACCTAGTGTGATATTTTGGGGAGAATATTTCTCATTTTGAGGAGAGAAAAAGGTCTTTTTTGGAGAGGATGACTTATTTTCGGTCTAAGAAGCGGTCTTCTGGGAAGAAAATGCCTTATTTTGGGGATCAAAGGCGGTATTCTGGGAAGAAAATGTGTTATTTTTGGAATAAAGCATTATGTCCAATAAAAGACGCTGTCTTCCCCAAATGCGTCTTTTTATGCTGCAAAGAAGACATTATCTCCCTGAAAGATCACCTTTATCCTCAAAAGAAGACATTTTCTCCACAAAATGCTGCTTATTAGCTCAATACCAATGCTTTCATGGCAAAATAACGCAGTTTATCCCCAAAACTCGTGCATTTTCTCCCCAAAATACTCTTTTTCTCTCCAAAATACAACCATTTCTCCCCCGCATATCAATGTCTGCCAACAATTAGACATTTTCTCCCCGAATAACACTCTTCATCCCAGAAACCAAACAGGTTCTCTATTAAGTGCCACTCTTTATCTACCCAAAAAGGCATTTTCTCCCCAGAATACTGCCTTTCATCTTCAGATGTCTCATTTTTGGGAAAGGCAACGAAAGCGCTACTTTGGGGAGAGTATATCTTGTTTTGGGGATCAAAAGGGGTGTTTTGGGGAGGAAAAGACTTTTTTAGGGGATAAGAAGCGGTATTTTCGGGAGCGAATGTCTTCTTTTGTTACACAAAGCCATATTTGAAGGGGAGAATTTCATATAGGAGGGATACAAATTGGCATTTGGCGGAGACGATGTCTAATGTTGGGAATTAAAAGGTGTGTTTTGGGTAAGAAATGTTTTGTTATGGTAATAAAATCAGTCTTGTGCGGAGAAAACGCCTGATTCTTGGGATCACAAGCATTATTTGAGGGAGAACGCCTCATTTTGGGAATCAAAGGAGCAATATGGGGGAGAAAATGTGTAATTTTGGGAACCCGAAGTCGTATTTAATGGAGGAAAATTCTTCTATTTGGAACCAAGAATGATACCTTGGGGAGAATATTTCTCATTTTCAGGAGAGAAATAGGTCTTTTTTGGAGAGGATGACTTATTTTCGGTCTAAGAAGCGGTCTTCTGGGAAGAAAATGCCTTATTTTGGGGATCAAAGGAGGTATTCTGGGAAGAAAATGTGTTATTTTTGGAATAAAACATTATGTCCAATAAAAGACGCTGTCTTCCCCAAATGCGTCTTTTTATGCTGCAAAGAAGACATTATCTCCCTGAAAGATCACCTTTATCCTCAAAAGAAGACATTTTCTCCACAAAATGCTGCTTATTAGCTCAATACCAATGCTTTCACTCCAAAATAATGCAGTTTATCCCCAAAACTCGTGCATTTTCTCCCCAAAACACTCTTTTTCTCTCCAAAATACAACCATTTCTCCCCCGCATATCAATGTCTGCCAACAATTAGACATTTTCTCCCCGAATAACACTCTTCATCCCAGAAACCAAACAGGTTCTCTATTAAGTGCCACTCTTTATCTACCCAAAAAGGCATTTTCTCCCCAGAATACTGCCTTTCATCTTCAGATGTCTCATTTTTGGGAAAGGCAACGAAAGCGCTACTTTGGGGAGAGTATATCTTATTTTGAGGATCAAAAGAGCAATTTGGGGAGAAAATGTGTAATTTTGGGAACCCGAAGTCGTATTTAATGGAGGAAAATTCTTCTATTTGGAACCAAGAATGATACCTTGGGGAGAATATTTGTCATTTTGAGGAGAGAAAAAGGTCTTTTTTGGAGAGGATGACTTATTTTCGGTCTAAGAAGCGGTCTTCTGGGAAGAAAATGCCTTATTTTGGGGATCAAAGGTGGTATTCTGGGAAGAAAATGTGTTATTTTTGGAATAAAACGTGATGTCCAATAAAAGACGCTGTCTTCCCCAAATGCGTCTTTTTATGCTGCAAAGAAGACATTATCTCCCTGAAAGATCACCTTTATCCTCAAAAGAAGACATTTTCTCCACAAAATGCTGCTTATTAGCTCAATACCAATGCTTTCACGGCAAAATAATGCAGTTTATCCCAAAACTCATGCATTTTCTCCCCAAAATACTCTTTTTCTCTCCAAAATACAACCATTTCTCCCCTGCATATCAATGTCTGCCAACAATTAGACATTTTCTCCCCGAATATCACTCTTCATCCCAGAAACCAAACAGGTTCTCTTTTAAGAGCCACTCTTTATCTACCCTAAAAGGCATTTCCAGCCCAGAATACTGCCTTTCATCTTCAGATGTCTCATTTTTGGGAAAGGCAACGAAAGCGCTACTTTGGGGAGAGTATATCTTATTTTGGGGATCAAAAAGGGGTGTTTTGGGGAGGAAAAGTCTTCCTTAGGGGATAAGAAGCGGTATTTTCGGGAGCGAATGTCTTCTTTTGTTACACAAAGCCATATTTGAAGGGGAGAATTTCATATTGGAGGGATACAAATTGGCATTTGGGGGAGACAATGTCTAATGTTGGGAATTAAAAGGTGTGTTTTGGGTAAGAAATGTTTTGTTTTGGTAATAAAATCAGTCTTGTGCGGAGAAAACGCCTGATTCTTGGGATCACAAGCATTATTTGAGGGAGAACGCCTCATTTTGGGAATCAAAGGAGCAATATGGGGGAGAAAATGTGTAATTTTGGGAACCCGAAGTCGTATTTAATGGAGGAAAATTCTTCTATTTGGAACCAAGAATGATACCTTGGGGAGAATATTTCTCATTTTGAGGAGAGAAAAAGGTCTTTTTTGGAGAGGATGACTTATTTTCGGTCTAAGAAGCGGTCTTCTGGGAAGAAAATGCCTTATTTTGGGGATCAAAGGCGGTATTCTGGGAAGAAAATGTGTTATTTTTGGAATAAAACATTATGTCCAATAAAAGACGCTGTCTTCCCCAAATGCGTCTTTTTATGCTGCAAAGAAGACATTATCTCCCTGAAAGATCACCTTTATCCTCAAAAGAAGACATTTTCTCCACAAAATGCTGCTTATTAGCTCAATACCAATGCTTTCACTCCAAAATAATGCAGTTTATCCCCAAAACTCGTGCATTTTCTCCCCAAAACACTCTTTTTCTCTCCAAAATACAACCATTTCTCCCCTGCATATCAATGTCTGCCAACAATTAGACATTTTCTCCCCGAATAACACTCTTCATCCCAGAAACCAAACAGGTTCTCTATTAAGTGCCACTCTTTATCTACCCAAAAAGGCATTTTCTCCCCAGAATACTGCCTTTCATCTTCAGATGTCTCATTTTTGGGAAAGGCAACGAAAGCGCTACTTTGGGGAGAGTATATCTTATTTTGGGGATCAAAAGAGCAATTTGGGGGAGAAAATGTGTAATTTTGGGAACCCGAAGTCGTATTTAATGGAGGAAAATTCTTCTATTTGGAACCAAGAATGATACCTTGGGGAGAATATTTCTCATTTTGAGGAGAGGAAAAGGTCTTTTTTGGAGAGGATGACTTATTTTCGGTCTAAGAAGCGGTCTTCTGGGAAGAAAATGCCTTATTTTGGGGATCAAAGGCGGTATTCTGGGAAGAAAATGTGTTATTTTTGGAATAAAACATTATGTCCAATAAAAGACGCTGTCTTCCCCAAATGCGTCTTTTTATGCTGCAAAGAAGACATTATCTCCCTGAAAGATCACCTTTATCCTCAAAAGAAGACATTTTCTCCACAAAATGCTGCTTATTAGCTCAATACCAATGCTTTCACTCCAAAATAATGCAGTTTATCCCCAAAACTCGTGCATTTTCTCCCCAAAACACTCTTTTTCTCTCCAAAATACAACCATTTCTCCCCCGCATATCAATGTCTGCCAACAATTAGACATTTTCTCCCCGAATAACACTCTTCATCCCAGAAACCAAACAGGTTCTCTATTAAGTGCCACTCTTTATCTACCCAAAAAGGCATTTTCTCCCCAGAATACTGCCTTTCATCTTCAGATGTCTCATTTTTGGGAAAGGCAACGAAAGCGCTACTTTGGGGAGAGTATATCTTATTTTGAGGATCAAAAGAGCAATTTGGGGAGAAAATGTGTAATTTTGGGAACCCGAAGTCGTATTTAATGGAGGAAAATTCTTCTATTTGGAACCAAGAATGATACCTTGGGGAGAATATTTGTCATTTTGAGGAGAGAAAAAGGTCTTTTTTGGAGAGGATGACTTATTTTCGGTCTAAGAAGCGGTCTTCTGGGAAGAAAATGCCTTATTTTGGGGATCAAAGGTGGTATTCTGGGAAGAAAATGTGTTATTTTTGGAATAAAACGTGATGTCCAATAAAAGACGCTGTCTTCCCCAAATGCGTCTTTTTATGCTGCAAAGAAGACATTATCTCCCTGAAAGATCACCTTTATCCTCAAAAGAAGACATTTTTTCCACAAAATGCTGCTTATTAGCTCAATACCAATGCTTTCACGGCAAAATAATGCAGTTTATCCCAAAACTCATGCATTTTCTCCCCAAAATACTCTTTTTCTCTCCAAAACACAACCATTTCTCCCCTGCATATCAATGTCTGCCAACAATTAGACATTTTCTCCCCGAATATCACTCTTCATCCCAGAAACCAAACAGGTTCTCTCTTAAGAGCCACTCTTTATCTACCCTAAAAGGCATTTCCAGCCCAGAATACTGCCTTTCATCTTCAGATGTCTCATTTTTGGGAAAGGCAACGAAAGCGCTACTTTGGGGAGAGTATATCTTATTTTGGGGATCAAAAGGGGTGTTTTGGGGAGGAAAAGTCTTCCTTAGGGGATAAGAAGCGGTATTTTCGGGAGCGAATGTCTTCTTTTGTTACACAAAGCCATATTTGAAGAAGAGAATTTCATATTGGAGGGATACAAATTGGCATTTGGGGGAGACAATGTCTAATGTTGGGAATTAAAAGGTGTGTTTTGGGTAAGAAATGTTTTGTTTTGGTAATAAAATCAGTCTTGTGCGGAGAAAACGCCTGATTCTTGGGATCACAAGCATTATTTGAGGGAGAACGCCTCATTTTGGGAATCAAAGGAGCAATATGGGGGAGAAAATGTGTAATTTTGGGAACCCGAAGTCGTATTTAATGGAGGAAAATTCTTCTATTTGGAACCAAGAATGATACCTTGGGGAGAATATTTCTCATTTTGAGGAGAGAAAAAGGTCTTTTTTGGAGAGGATGAATTATTTTCGGTCTAAGAAGCGGTCTTCTGGGAAGAAAATGCCTTATTTTGGGGATCAAAGGCGGTATTCTGGGAAGAAAATGTGTTATTTTTGGAATAAAACATTATGTCCAATAAAAGACGCTGTCTTCCCCAAATGCGTCTTTTTATGCTGCAAAGAAGACATTATCTCCCTGAAAGATCACCTTTATCCTCAAAAGAAGACATTTTCTCCACAAAATGCTGCTTATTAGCTCAATACCAATGCTTTCACTCCAAAATAATGCAGTTTATCCCCAAAACTCGTGCATTTTCTCCCCAAAACACTCTTTTTCTCTCCAAAATACAACCATTTCTCCCCTGCATATCAATGTCTGCCAACAATTAGACATTTTCTCCCCGAATAACACTCTTCATCCCAGAAACCAAACAGGTTCTCTATTAAGTGCCACTCTTTATCTACCCAAAAAGGCATTTTCTCCCCAGAATACTGCCTTTCATCTTCAGATGTCTCATTTTTGGGAAAGGCAACGAAAGCGCTACTTTGGGGAGAGTATATCTTATTTTGGGGATCAAAAGAGCAATTTGGGGGAGAAAATGTGTAATTTTGGGAACCCGAAGTCGTATTTAATGGAGGAAAATTCTTCTATTTGGAACCAAGAATGATACCTTGGGGAGAATATTTCTCATTTTGAGGAGAGGAAAAGGTCTTTTTTGGAGAGGATGACTTATTTTCGGTCTAAGAAGCGGTCTTCTGGGAAGAAAATGCCTTCTTTTGGGGATCAAAGGCGGTATTCTGGGAAGAAAATGTGTTATTTTTGGAATAAAACATTATGTCCAATAAAAGACGCTGTCTTCCCCAAATGCGTCTTTTTATGCTGCAAAGAAGACATTATCTCCCTGAAAGATCACCTTTATCCTCAAAAGTAGACATTTTCTCCACAAAATGCTGCTTATTAGCTCAATACCAATGCTTTCACTCCAAAATAATGCAGTTTATCCCCAAAACTCGTGCATTTTCTCCCCAAAACACTCTTTTTCTCTCCAAAATACAACCATTTCTCCCCCGCATATCAATGTCTGCCAACAATTAGACATTTTCTCCCCGAATAACACTCTTCATCCCAGAAACCAAACAGGTTCTCTATTAAGTGCCACTCTTTATCTACCCTGAAAGGCATTTTCTGCCCAGAATACTGCCTTTCATCTTCAGATGTCTCATTTTTGGGAAAGGCAACGAAAGCGCTACTTTGGGGAGAGTATATCTTATTTTGGGGATCAAAAGGGGTGTTTTGGGGAGGAAAAGTCTTCCTTAGGGGATAAGAAGCGGTATTTTCGGGAGCGAATGTCTTCTTTTGTTACACAAAGCCATATTTGAAGGGGAGAATTTCATATTGGAGGGATACAAATTGGCATTTGGGGGAGACAATTTCTAATGTTGGGAATAAAAAGGTGTGTTTGGGGTAAGAAATGTTTTGTTTTGGTAATAAAATCAGTCTTGTGCGGAGAAAACGCCTGATTCTTGGGATCACAAGCATTATTTGAGGGAGAACGCCTCATTTTGGGAATCAAAGGAGCAATATGGGGGAGAAAATGTGTAAGTTTGGGAACCCGAAGTCGTATTTAATGGAGGAAAATTCTTCTATTTGGAACCAAGAATGATACCTTGGGGAGAATATTTCTCATTTTGAGGAGAGAAAAAGGTCTTTTTTGGAGAGGATGACTTATTTTCGGTCTAAGAAGCGGTCTTCTGGGAAGAAAATGCCTTCTTTTGGGGATCAAAGGCGGTATTCTGGGAAGAAAATGTGTTATTTTTGGAATAAAACATTATGTCCAATAAAAGACGCTGTCTTCCCCAAATGCGTCTTTTTATGCTGCAAAGAAGACATTATCTCCCTGAAAGATCACCTTTATCCTCAAAAGAAGACATTTTCTCCACAAAATGCTGCTTATTAGCTCAATACCAATGCTTTCACTTCAAAATAATGCAGTTTATCCCCAAAACTCGTGCATTTTCTCCCCAAAACACTCTTTTTCTCTCCAAAATACAACCATTTCTCCCCCGCATATCAATGTCTGCCAACAATTAGACATTTTCTCCCCGAATAACACTCTTCATCCCAGAAACCAAACAGGTTCTCTATTAAGTGCCACTCTTTATCTACCCAAAAAGGCATTTTCTCCCCAGAATACTGCCTTTCATCTTCAGATGTCTCATTTTTGGGAAAGGCAACGAAAGCGCTACTTTGGGGAGAGTATATCTTATTTTGGGGATCAAAAGAGCAATTTGGGGGAGAAAATGTGTAATTTTGGGAACCCGAAGTCGTATTTAATGGAGGAAAATTCTTCTATTTGGAACCAAGAATGATACCTTGGGGAGAATATTTCTCATTTTGAGGAGAGGAAAAGGTCTTTTTTGGAGAGGATGACTTATTTTCGGTCTAAGAAGCGGTCTTCTGGGAAGAAAATGCCTTCTTTTGGGGATCAAAGGCGGTATTCTGGGAAGAAAATGTGTTATTTTTGGAATAAAACATTATGTCCAATAAAAGACGCTGTCTTCCCCAAATGCGTCTTTTTATGCTGCAAAGAAGACATTATCTCCCTGAAAGATCACCTTTATCCTCAAAAGAAGACATTTTCTCCACAAAATGCTGCTTATTAGCTCAATACCAATGCTTTCACTCCAAAATAATGCAGTTTATCCCCAAAACTCGTGCATTTTCTCCCCAAAACACTCTTTTTCTCTCCAAAATACAACCATTTCTCCCCCGCATATCAATGTCTGCCAACAATTAGACATTTTCTCCCCGAATAACACTCTTCATCCCAGAAACCAAACAGGTTCTCTATTAAGTGCCACTCTTTATCTACCCAAAAAGGCATTTTCTCCCCAGAATACTGCCTTTCATCTTCAGATGTCTCATTTTTGGGAAAGGCAACGAAAGCGCTACTTTGGGGAGAGTATATCTTATTTTGAGGATCAAAAGAGCAATTTGGGGAGAAAATGTGTAATTTTGGGAACCCGAAGTCGTATTTAATGGAGGAAAATTCTTCTATTTGGAACCAAGAATGATACCTTGGGGAGAATATTTGTCATTTTGAGGAGAGAAAAAGGTCTTTTTTGGAGAGGATGACTTATTTTCGGTCTAAGAAGCGGTCTTCTGGGAAGAAAATGCCTTATTTTGGGGATCAAAGGTGGTATTCTGGGAAGAAAATGTGTTATTTTTGGAATAAAACGTGATGTCCAATAAAAGACGCTGTCTTCCCCAAATGCGTCTTTTTATGCTGCAAAGAAGACATTATCTCCCTGAAAGATCACCTTTATCCTCAAAAGAAGACATTTTTTCCACAAAATGCTGCTTATTAGCTCAATACCAATGCTTTCACGGCAAAATAATGCAGTTTATCCCAAAACTCATGCATTTTCTCCCCAAAATACTCTTTTTCTCTCCAAAACACAACCATTTCTCCCCTGCATATCAATGTCTGCCAACAATTAGACATTTTCTCCCCGAATATCACTCTTCATCCCAGAAACCAAACAGGTTCTCTCTTAAGAGCCACTCTTTATCTACCCTAAAAGGCATTTCCAGCCCAGAATACTGCCTTTCATATTCAGATGTCTCATTTTTGGGAAAGGCAACGAAAGCGCTACTTTGGGGAGAGTATATCTTATTTTGGGGATCAAAAGGGGTGTTTTGGGGAGGAAAAGTCTTCCTTAGGGGATAAGAAGCGGTATTTTCGGGAGCGAATGTCTTCTTTTGTTACACAAAGCCATATTTGAAGAAGAGAATTTCATATTGGAGGGATACAAATTGGCATTTGGGGGAGACAATGTCTAATGTTGGGAATTAAAAGGTGTGTTTTGGGTAAGAAATGTTTTGTTTTGGTAATAAAATCAGTCTTGTGCGGAGAAAACGCCTGATTCTTGGGATCACAAGCATTATTTGAGGGAGAACGCCTCATTTTGGGAATCAAAGGAGCAATATGGGGGAGAAAATGTGTAATTTTGGGAACCCGAAGTCGTATTTAATGGAGGAAAATTCTTCTATTTGGAACCAAGAATGATACCTTGGGGAGAATATTTCTCATTTTGAGGAGAGAAAAAGGTCTTTTTTGGAGAGGATGAATTATTTTCGGTCTAAGAAGCGGTCTTCTGGGAAGAAAATGCCTTCTTTTGGGGATCAAAGGCGGTATTCTGGGAAGAAAATGTGTTATTTTTGGAATAAAACATTATGTCCAATAAAAGACGCTGTCTTCCCCAAATGCGTCTTTTTATGCTGCAAAGAAGACATTATCTCCCTGAAAGATCACCTTTATCCTCAAAAGAAGACATTTTCTCCACAAAATGCTGCTTATTAGCTCAATACCAATGCTTTCACTCCAAAATAATGCAGTTTATCCCCAAAACTCGTGCATTTTCTCCCCAAAACACTCTTTTTCTCTCCAAAATACAACCATTTCTCCCCTGCATATCAATGTCTGCCAACAATTAGACATTTTCTCCCCGAATAACACTCTTCATCCCAGAAACCAAACAGGTTCTCTATTAAGTGCCACTCTTTATCTACCCAAAAAGGCATTTTCTCCCCAGAATACTGCCTTTCATCTTCAGATGTCTCATTTTTGGGAAAGGCAACGAAAGCGCTACTTTGGGGAGAGTATATCTTATTTTGGGGATCAAAAGAGCAATTTGGGGGAGAAAATGTGTAATTTTGGGAACCCGAAGTCGTATTTAATGGAGGAAAATTCTTCTATTTGGAACCAAGAATGATACCTTGGGGAGAATATTTCTCATTTTGAGGAGAGGAAAAGGTCTTTTTTGGAGAGGATGACTTATTTTCGGTCTAAGAAGCGGTCTTCTGGGAAGAAAATGCCTTCTTTTGGGGATCAAAGGCGGTATTCTGGGAAGAAAATGTGTTATTTTTGGAATAAAACATTATGTCCAATAAAAGACGCTGTCTTCCCCAAATGCGTCTTTTTATGCTGCAAAGAAGACATTATCTCCCTGAAAGATCACCTTTATCCTCAAAAGTAGACATTTTCTCCACAAAATGCTGCTTATTAGCTCAATACCAATGCTTTCACTCCAAAATAATGCAGTTTATCCCCAAAACTCGTGCATTTTCTCCCCAAAACACTCTTTTTCTCTCCAAAATACAACCATTTCTCCCCCGCATATCAATGTCTGCCAACAATTAGACATTTTCTCCCCGAATAACACTCTTCATCCCAGAAACCAAACAGGTTCTCTATTAAGTGCCACTCTTTATCTACCCAAAAAGGCATTTTCTCCCCAGAATACTGCCTTTCATCTTCAGATGTCTCATTTTTGGGAAAGGCAACGAAAGCGCTACTTTGGGGAGAGTATATCTTATTTTGGGGATCAAAAGGGGTGTTTTGGGGAGGAAAAGTCTTCCTTAGGGGATAAGAAGCGGTATTTTCGGGAGCGAATGTCTTCTTTTGTTACACAAAGCCATATTTGAAGGGGAGAATTTCATATTGGAGGGATACAAATTGGCATTTGGGGGAGACAATTTCTAATGTTGGGAATAAAAAGGTGTGTTTTGGGTAAGAAATGTTTTGTTTTGGTAATAAAATCAGTCTTGTGCGGAGAAAACGCCTGATTCTTGGGATCACAAGCATTATTTGAGGGAGAACGCCTCATTTTGGGAATCAAAGGAGCAATATGGGGGAGAAAATGTGTAAGTTTGGGAACCCGAAGTCGTATTTAATGGAGGAAAATTCTTCTATTTGGAACCAAGAATGATACCTTGGGGAGAATATTTCTCATTTTGAGGAGAGAAAAAGGTCTTTTTTGGAGAGGATGACTTATTTTCGGTCTAAGAAGCGGTCTTCTGGGAAGAAAATGCCTTCTTTTGGGGATCAAAGGCGGTATTCTGGGAAGAAAATGTGTTATTTTTGGAATAAAACGTTATGTCCAATAAAAGACGCTGTCTTCCCCAAATGCGTCTTTTTATGCTGCAAAGAAGACATTATCTCCCTGAAAGATCACCTTTATCCTCAAAAGAAGACATTTTCTCCACAAAACGCTGCTTATTAGCTCAATACCAATGCTTTCACGGCAAAATAATGCAGTTTATCCCAAAACTCATGCATTTTCTCCCCAAAATACTCTTTTTCTCTCCAAAATACAACCATTTCTCCCCTGCATATCAATGTCTGCCAACAATTAGACATTTTCTCCCCGAATATCACTTTTCATCCCAGAAACCAAACAGGTTCTCTTTTAAGAGCCACTCTTTATCTACCCTAAAAGGCATTTTCTCCCCAGAATACTGCCTTTCATCTTCAGATGTCTCATTTTTGGGAAAGGCAACGAAAGCGCTACTTTGGGGAGAGTATATCTTGTTTTGGGGATCAAAAGGGGTGTTTTGGGGAGGAAAAGTCTTCCTTAGGGGATAAGAAGCGGTATTTTCGGGAGCGAATGTCTTCTTTTGTTACACAAAGCCATATTTGAAGGGGAGAATTTCATATTGGAGGGATACAAATTGGCATTTGGGGGAGACAATGTCTAATGTTGGGAATAAAAAGGTGTGTTTTGGGTAAGAAATGTTTTGTTTTGGTAATAAAATCAGTCTTGTGCGGAGAAAACGCCTGATTCTTGGGATCACAAGCATTATTTGAGGGAGAACGCCTCATTTTGGGAATCAAAGGAGCAATATGGGGGAGAAAATGTGTAATATTGGGAACCCGAAGTCGTATTTAATGGAGGAAAATTCTTCTATTTGGAACCAAGAATGATACCTTGGGGAGAATATTTCTCATTTTGAGGAGAGAAAAAGGTCTTTTTTGGAGAGGATGACTTATTTTCGGTCTAAGAAGCGGTCTTCTGGGAAGAAAATGCCTTATTTTGGGGATCAAAGGCGGTATTCTGGGAAGAAAATGTGTTATTTTTGGAATAAAACATTATGTCCAATAAAAGACGCTGTCTTCCCCAAATGCGTCTTTTTATGCTGCAAAGAAGACATTATCTCCCTGAAAGATCACCTTTATCCTCAAAAGAAGACATTTTCTCCACAAAATGCTGCTTATTAGCTCAATACCAATGCTTTCATGGCAAAATAATGCAGTTTATCCCCAAAACTCGTGCATTTTCTCCCCAAAACACTCTTTTTCTCTCCAAAATACAACCATTTCTCCCCCGCATATCAATGTCTGCCAACAATTAGACATTTTCTCCCCGAATAACACTCTTCATCCCAGAAACCAAACAGGTTCTCTATTAAGTGCCACTCTTTATCTACCCAAAAAGGCATTTTCTCCCCAGAATACTGCCTTTCATCTTCAGATGTCTCATTTTTGGGAAAGGCAACGAAAGCGCTACTTTGGGGAGAGTATATCTTATTTTGAGGATCAAAAGGGCAATTTGGGGGAGAAAATGTGTAATTTTGGGAACCCGAAGTCGTATTTAATGGAGGAAAATTCTTCTATTTGGAACCAAGAATGATACCTTGGGGAGAATATTTCTCATTTTGAGGAGAGGAAAAGGTCTTTTTTGGAGAGGATGACTTATTTTCGGTCTAAGAAGCGGTCTTCTGGGAAGAAAATGCCTTATTTTGGGGATCAAAGGCGGTATTCTGGGAAGAAAATGTGTTATTTTTGGAATAAAACATTATGTCCAATAAAAGACGCTGTCTTCCCCAAATGCGTCTTTTTATGCTGCAAAGAAGACATTATCTCCCTGAAAGATCACCTTTATCCTCAAAAGAAGACATTTTCTCCACAAAATGCTGCTTATTAGCTCAATACCAATGCTTTCATGGCAAAATAATGCAGTTTATCCCCAAAACTCGTGCATTTTCTCCCCAAAACACTCTTTTTCTCTCCAAAATACAACCATTTCTCCCCCGCATATCAATGTCTGCCAACAATTAGACATTTTCTCCCCGAATAACACTCTTCATCCCAGAAACCAAACAGGTTCTCTTTTAAGAGCCACTCTTTATCTACCCTAAAAGGCATTTTCTCCCCAGAATACTGCCTTTCATCTTCAGATGTCTCAGTTTTGGGAAAGGCAACGAAAGCGCTACTTTGGGGAGAGTATATCTTGTTTTGGGGATCAAAAGGGGTGTTTTGGGGACGAAAAGTCTTCCTTAGGGGATAAGAAGCGGTATTTTCGGGAGCGAATGTCTTCTTTTGTTACACAAAGCCATATTTGAAGAAGAGAATTTCATATTGGAGGGATACAAATTGGCATTTGGGGGAGACAATGTCTAATGTTGGGAATTAAAAGGTGTGTTTTGGGTAAGAAATGTTTTGTTTTGGTAATAAAATCAGTCTTGTGCGGAGAAAACGCCTGATTCTTGGGATCACAAGCATTATTTGAGGGAGAACGCCTCATTTTGGGAATCAAAGGAGCAATATGGGGGAGAAAATGTGTAAGTTTGGGAACCCGAAGTCGTATTTAATGGAGGAAAATTCTTCTATTTGGAACCAAGAATGATACCTTGGGGAGAATATTTCTCATTTTGAGGAGAGAAAAAGGTCTTTTTTGGAGAGGATGACTTATTTTCGGTCTAAGAAGCGGTCTTCTGGGAAGAAAATGCCTTATTTTGGGGATCAAAGGCGGTATTCTGGGAAGAAAATGTGTTATTTTTGGAATAAAACTTTATGTCCAATAAAAGACGCTGTCTTCCCCAAATGCGTCTTTTTATGCTGCAAAGAAGACATTATCTCCCTGAAAGATCACCTTTATCCTCAAAAGAAGACATTTTCTCCACAAAATGCTGCTTATTAGCTCAATACCAATGCTTTCACTCCAAAATAATGCAGTTTATCCCCAAAACTCGTGCATTTTCTCCCCAAAACACTCTTTTTCTCTCCAAAATACAACCATTTCTCCCCTGCATATCAATGTCTGCCAACAATTAGACATTTTCTCCCCGAATAACACTCTTCATCCCAGAAACCAAACAGGTTCTCTATTAAGTGCCACTCTTTATCTACCCAAAAAGGCATTTTCTCCCCAGAATACTGCCTTTCATCTTCAGATGTCTCATTTTTGGGAAAGGCAACGAAAGCGCTACTTTGGGGAGAGTATATCTTATTTTGAGGATCAAAAGAGCAATTTGGGGGAGAAAATGTGTAATTTTGGGAACCCGAAGTCGTATTTAATGGAGGAAAATTCTTCTATTTGGAACCAAGAATGATACCTTGGGGAGAATATTTCTCATTTTGAGGAGAGAAAAAGGTCTTTTTTGGAGAGGATGACTTATTTTCGGTCTAAGAAGCGGTCTTCTGGGAAGAAAATGCCTTCTTTTGGGGATCAAAGGCGGTATTCTGGGAAGAAAATGTGTTATTTTTGGAATAAAACATTATGTCCAATAAAAGACGCTGTCTTCCCCAAATGCGTCTTTTTATGCTGCAAAGAAGACATTATCTCCCTGAAAGATCACCTTTATCCTCAAAAGAAGACATTTTCTCCACAAAATGCTGCTTATTAGCTCAATACCAATGCTTTCATGGCAAAATAATGCAGTTTATCCCCAAAACTCGTGCATTTTCTCCCCAAAACACTCTTTTTCTCTCCAAAATACAACCATTTCTCCCCTGCATATCAATGTCTGCCAACAATTAGACATTTTCTCCCCGAATAACACTCTTCATCCCAGAAACCAAACAGGTTCTCTATTAAGTGCCACTCTTTATCTACCCAAAAAGGCATTTTCTCCCCAGAATACTGCCTTTCATCTTCAGATGTCTCATTTTTGGGAAAGGCAACGAAAGCGCTACTTTGGGGAGAGTATATCTTATTTTGGGGATCAAAAGAGCAATTTGGGGGAGAAAATGTGTAATTTTGGGAACCCGAAGTCGTATTTAATGGAGGAAAATTCTTCTATTTGGAACCAAGAATGATACCTTGGGGAGAATATTTCTCATTTTGAGGAGAGGAAAAGGTCTTTTTTGGAGAGGATGACTTATTTTCGGTCTAAGAAGCGGTCTTCTGGGAAGAAAATGCCTTATTTTGGGGATCAAAGGCGGTATTCTGGGAAGAAAATGTGTTATTTTTGGAATAAAACGTTATGTCCAATAAAAGACGCTGTCTTCCCCAAATGCGTCTTTTTATGCTGCAAAGAAGACATTATCTCCCTGAAAGATCACCTTTATCCTCAAAAGAAGACATTTTCTCCACAAAATGCTGCTTATTAGCTCAATACCAATGCTTTCACTCCAAAATAATGCAGTTTATCCCCAAAACTCGTGCATTTTCTCCCCAAAACACTCTTTTTCTCTCCAAAATACAACCATTTCTCCCCCGCATATCAATGTCTGCCAACAATTAGACATTTTCTCCCCGAATAACACTCTTCATCCCAGAAACCAAACAGGTTCTCTATTAAGTGCCACTCTTTATCTACCCAAAAAGGCATTTTCTCCCCAGAATACTGCCTTTCATCTTCAGATGTCTCATTTTTGGGAAAGGCAACGAAAGCGCTACTTTGGGGAGAGTATATCTTGTTTTGGGGATCAAAAGGGGTGTTTTGGGGACGAAAAGTCTTCCTTAGGGGATAAGAAGCGGTATTTTCGGGAGCGAATGTCTTCTTTTGTTACACAAAGCCATATTTGAAGGGGAGAATTTCATATTGGAGGGATACAAATTGGCATTTGGGGGAGACAATGTCTAATGTTGGGAATAAAAAGGTGTGTTTTGGGTAAGAAATGTTTTGTTTTGGTAATAAAATCAGTCTTGTGCGGAGAAAACGCCTGATTCTTGGGATCACAAGCATTATTTGAGGGAGAACGCCTCATTTTGGGAATCAAAGGAGCAATATGGGGGAGAAAATGTGTAATTTTGGGAACCCGAAGTCGTATTTAATGGAGGAAAATTCTTCTATTTGGAACCAAGAATGATACCTTGGGGAGAATATTTCTCATTTTGAGGAGAGAAAAAGGTCTTTTTTGGGGAGGATGACTTATTTTCGGTCTAAGAAGCGGTCTTCTGGGAAGAAAATGCCTTCTTTTGGGGATCAAAGGCGGTATTCTGGGAAGAAAATGTGTTATATTTGGAATAAAACTTTATGTCCAATAAAAGACGCTGTCTTCCCCAAATGCGTCTTTTTATGCTGCAAAGAAGACATTATCTCCCTGAAAGATCACCTTTATCCTCAAAAGAAGACATTTTCTCCACAAAATGCTGCTTATTAGCTCAATACCAATGCTTTCAGGGCAAAATAATGCAGTTTATCCCAAAACTCATGCATTTTCTCCCCAAAATACTCTTTTTCTCTCCAAAATACAACCATTTCTCCCCTGCATATCAATGTCTGCCAACAATTAGACATTTTCTCCCCGAATATCACTCTTCATCCCAGAAACCAAACAGGTTCTCTTTTAAGAGCCACTCTTTATCTACCCAAAAAGGCATTTTCTGCCCAGAATACTGCCTTTCATCTTCAGATGTCTCATTTTTGGGAAAGGCAACGAAAGCGCTACTTTGGGGAGAGTATATCTTGTTTTGGGGATCAAAAGGGGTGTTTTGGGGAGGAAAAGTCTTCCTTAGGGGATAAGAAGCGGTATTTTCGGGAGCGAATGTCTTCTTTTGTTACACAAAGCCATATTTGAAGGGGAGAATTTCATATTGGAGGGATACAAATTGGCATTTGGGGGAGACAATGTCTAATGTTGGGAATAAAAAGGTGTGTTTTGGGTAAGAAATGTTTTGTTTTGGTAATAAAATCAGTCTTGTGCGGAGAAAACGCCTGATTCTTGGGATCACAAGCATTATTTGAGGGAGAACGCCTCATTTTGGGAATCAAAGGAGCAATTTTTGGGGGAGAAAATGTGTAATTTTGGGAACCCGAAGTCGTATTTAATGGAGGAAAATTCTTCTATTTGGAACCAAGAATGATACCTTGGGGAGAATATTTCTCATTTTGAGGAGAGAAAAAGGTCTTTTTTGGAGAGGATGACTTATTTTCGGTCTAAGAAGCGGTCTTCTGGGAAGAAAATGCCTTCTTTTGGGGATCAAAGGCGGTATTCTGGGAAGAAAATGTGTTATTTTTGGAATAAAACATTATGTCCAATAAAAGACGCTGTCTTCCCCAAATGCGTCTTTTTATGCTGCAAAGAAGACATTATCTCCCTGAAAGATCACCTTTATCCTCAAAAGAAGACATTTTCTCCACAAAATGCTGCTTATTAGCTCAATACCAATGCTTTCACGGCAAAATAATGCAGTTTATCCCAAAACTCATGCATTTTCTCCCCAAAACACTCTTTTTCTCTCCAAAATACAACCATTTCTCCCCTGCATATCAATGTCTGCCAACAATTAGACATTTTCTCCCCGAATATCACTCTTCATCCCAGAAACCAAACAGGTTCTCTTTTAAGAGCCACTCTTTATCTACCCTAAAAGGCATTTTCTCCCCAGAATACTGCCTTTCATCTTCAGATGTCTCATTTTTGGGAAAGGCAACGAAAGCGCTACTTTGGGGAGAGTATATCTTGTTTTGGGGATCAAAAGGGGTGTTTTGGGGACGAAAAGTCTTCCTTAGGGGATAAGAAGCGGTATTTTCGGGAGCGAATGTCTTCTTTTGTTACACAAAGCCATATTTGAAGGGGAGAATTTCATATTGGAGGGATACAAATTGGCATTTGGGGGAGACAATGTCTAATGTTGGGAATTAAAAGGTGTGTTTTGGGTAAGAAATGTTTTGTTTTGGTAATAAAATCAGTCTTGTGCGGAGAAAACGCCTGATTCTTGGGATCACAAGCATTATTTGAGGGAGAACGCCTCATTTTGGGAATCAAAGGAGCAATATGGGGGAGAAAATGTGTAATTTTGGGAACCCGAAGTCGTATTTAATGGAGGAAAATTCTTCTATTTGGAACCAAGAATGATACCTTGGGGAGAATATTTCTCATTTTGAGGAGAGAAAAAGGTCTTTTTTGGAGAGGATGACTTATTTTCGGTCTAAGAAGCGGTCTTCTGGGAAGAAAATGCCTTATTTTGGGGATCAAAGGCGGTATTCTGGGAAGAAAATGTGTTATTTTTGGAATAAAACGTTATGTCCAATAAAAGACGCTGTCTTCCCCAAATGCGTCTTTTTATGCTGCAAAGAAGACATTATCTCCCCGAAAGATCACCTTTATCCTCAAAAGAAGACATTTTCTCCACAAAACGCTGCTTATTAGCTCAATACCAATGCTTTCACGGCAAAATAATGCAGTTTATCCCCAAAACTCATGCATTTTCTCCCCAAAATACTCTTTTTCTCTCCAAAACACAACCATTTCTCCCCTGCATATCAATGTCTGCCAACAATTAGACATTTTCTCCCCGAATATCACTCTTCATCCCAGAAACCAAACAGGTTCTCTCTTAAGAGCCACTCTTTATCTACCCTAAAAGGCATTTCCAGCCCAGAATACTGCCTTTCATCTTCAGATGTCTCATTTTTGGGAAAGGCAACGAAAGCGCTACTTTGGGGAGAGTATATCTTGTTTTGGGGATCAAAAGGGGTGTTTTGGGGAGGAAAAGTCTTCCTTAGGGGATAAGAAGCGGTATTTTCGGGAGCGAATGTCTTCTTTTGTTACACAAAGCCATATTTGAAGGGGAGAATTTCATATTGGAGGGATACAAATTGGCATTTGGGGGAGACAATGTCTAATGTTGGGAATAAAAAGGTGTGTTTTGGGTAAGAAATGTTTTGTTTTGGTAATAAAATCAGTCTTGTGCGGAGAAAACGCCTGATTCTTGGGATCACAAGCATTATTTGAGGGAGAACGCCTCATTTTGGGAATCAAAGGAGCAATTTTTGGGGGAGAAAATGTGTAATTTTGGGAACCCGAAGTCGTATTTAATGGAGGAAAATTCTTCTATTTGGAACCAAGAATGATACCTTGGGGAGAATATTTCTCATTTTGAGGAGAGAAAAAGGTCTTTTTTGGAGAGGATGACTTATTTTCGGTCTAAGAAGCGGTCTTCTGGGAAGAAAATGCCTTCTTTTGGGGATCAAAGGCGGTATTCTGGGAAGAAAATGTGTTATTTTTGGAATAAAACATTATGTCCAATAAAAGACGCTGTCTTCCCCAAATGCGTCTTTTTATGCTGCAAAGAAGACATTATCTCCCTGAAAGATCACCTTTATCCTCAAAAGAAGACATTTTCTCCACAAAATGCTGCTTATTAGCTCAATACCAATGCTTTCACGGCAAAATAATGCAGTTTATCCCAAAACTCATGCATTTTCTCCCCAAAACACTCTTTTTCTCTCCAAAATACAACCATTTCTCCCCTGCATATCAATGTCTGCCAACAATTAGACATTTTCTCCCCGAATATCACTCTTCATCCCAGAAACCAAACAGGTTCTCTTTTAAGAGCCACTCTTTATCTACCCTAAAAGGCATTTTCTCCCCAGAATACTGCCTTTCATCTTCAGATGTCTCATTTTTGGGAAAGGCAACGAAAGCGCTACTTTGGGGAGAGTATATCTTGTTTTGGGGATCAAAAGGGGTGTTTTGGGGACGAAAAGTCTTCCTTAGGGGATAAGAAGCGGTATTTTCGGGAGCGAATGTCTTCTTTTGTTACACAAAGCCATATTTGAAGGGGAGAATTTCATATTGGAGGGATACAAATTGGCATTTGGGGGAGACAATGTCTAATGTTGGGAATTAAAAGGTGTGTTTTGGGTAAGAAATGTTTTGTTTTGGTAATAAAATCAGTCTTGTGCGGAGAAAACGCCTGATTCTTGGGATCACAAGCATTATTTGAGGGAGAACGCCTCATTTTGGGAATCAAAGGAGCAATATGGGGGAGAAAATGTGTAATTTTGGGAACCCGAAGTCGTATTTAATGGAGGAAAATTCTTCTATTTGGAACCAAGAATGATACCTTGGGGAGAATATTTCTCATTTTGAGGAGAGAAAAAGGTCTTTTTTGGAGAGGATGACTTATTTTCGGTCTAAGAAGCGGTCTTCTGGGAAGAAAATGCCTTCTTTTGGGGATCAAAGGCGGTATTCTGGGAAGAAAATGTGTTATTTTTGGAATAAAACGTTATGTCCAATAAAAGACGCTGTCTTCCCCAAATGCGTCCTTTTATGCTGCAAATCAGACATTATCTCCCTGAAAGATCACCTTTATCCTCAAAAGAAGACATTTTCTCCACAAAATGCTGCTTATTAGCTCAATACCAATGCTTTCACTCCAAAATAATGCAGTTTATCCCCAAAACTCGTGCATTTTCTCCCCAAAACACTCTTTTTCTCTCCAAAATACAACCATTTCTCCCCCGCATATCAATGTCTGCCAACAATTAGACATTTTCTCCCCGAATAACACTCTTCATCCCAGAAACCAAACAGGTTCTCTTTTAAGAGCCACTCTTTATCTACCCTAAAAGGCATTTTCTGCCCAGAATACTGCCTTTCATCTTCAGATGTCTCATTTTTGGGAAAGGCAACGAAAGCGCTACTTTGGGGAGAGTATATCTTGTTTTGGGGATCAAAAGGGGTGTTTTGGGGAGGAAAAGTCTTCCTTAGGGGATAAGAAGCGGTATTTTCGGGAGCGAATGTCTTCTTTTGTTACACAAAGCCATATTTGAAGGGGAGAATTTCATATTGGAGGGATACAAATTGGCATTTGGGGGAGACAATGTCTAATGTTGGGAATAAAAAGGTGTGTTTTGGGTAAGAAATGTTTTGTTTTGGTAATAAAATCAGTCTTGTGCGGAGAAAACGCCTGATTCTTGGGATCACAAGCATTATTTGAGGGAGAACGCCTCATTTTGGGAATCAAAGGAGCAATTTTTGGGGGAGAAAATGTGTAATTTTGGGAACCCGAAGTCGTATTTAATGGAGGAAAATTCTTCTATTTGGAACCAAGAATGATACCTTGGGGAGAATATTTCTCATTTTGAGGAGAGAAAAAGGTCTTTTTTGGAGAGGATGACTTATTTTCGGTCTAAGAAGCGGTCTTCTGGGAAGAAAATGCCTTCTTTTGGGGATCAAAGGCGGTATTCTGGGAAGAAAATGTGTTATTTTTGGAATAAAACATTATGTCCAATAAAAGACGCTGTCTTCCCCAAATGCGTCTTTTTATGCTGCAAAGAAGACATTATCTCCCTGAAAGATCACCTTTATCCTCAAAAGAAGACATTTTCTCCACAAAATGCTGCTTATTAGCTCAATACCAATGCTTTCACTCCAAAATAATGCAGTTTATCCCCAAAACTCGTGCATTTTCTCCCCAAAACACTCTTTTTCTCTCCAAAATACAACCATTTCTCCCCTGCATATCAATGTCTGCCAACAATTAGACATTTTCTCCCCGAATATCACTCTTCATCCCAGAAACCAAACAGGTTCTCTTTTAAGAGCCACTCTTTATCTACCCTAAAAGGCATTTTCTCCCCAGAATACTGCCTTTCATCTTCAGATGTCTCATTTTTGGGAAAGGCAACGAAAGCGCTACTTTGGGGAGAGTATATCTTGTTTTGGGGATCAAAAGGGGTGTTTTGGGGACGAAAAGTCTTCCTTAGGGGATAAGAAGCGGTATTTTCGGGAGCGAATGTCTTCTTTTGTTACACAAAGCCATATTTGAAGGGGAGAATTTCATATTGGAGGGATACAAATTGGCATTTGGGGGAGACAATGTCTAATGTTGGGAATTAAAAGGTGTGTTTTGGGTAAGAAATGTTTTGTTTTGGTAATAAAATCAGTCTTGTGCGGAGAAAACGCCTGATTCTTGGGATCACAAGCATTATTTGAGGGAGAACGCCTCATTTTGGGAATCAAAGGAGCAATATGGGGGAGAAAATGTGTAATTTTGGGAACCCGAAGTCGTATTTAATGGAGGAAAATTCTTCTATTTGGAACCAAGAATGATACCTTGGGGAGAATATTTCTCATTTTGAGGAGAGAAAAAGGTCTTTTTTGGAGAGGATGACTTATTTTCGGTCTAAGAAGCGGTCTTCTGGGAAGAAAATGCCTTCTTTTGGGGATCAAAGGCGGTATTCTGGGAAGAAAATGTGTTATTTTTGGAATAAAACGTTATGTCCAATAAAAGACGCTGTCTTCCCCAAATGCGTCCTTTTATGCTGCAAATCAGACATTATCTCCCTGAAAGATCACCTTTATCCTCAAAAGAAGACATTTTCTCCACAAAATGCTGCTTATTAGCTCAATACCAATGCTTTCACTCCAAAATAATGCAGTTTATCCCCAAAACTCGTGCATTTTCTCCCCAAAACACTCTTTTTCTCTCCAAAATACAACCATTTCTCCCCCGCATATCAATGTCTGCCAACAATTAGACATTTTCTCCCCGAATAACACTCTTCATCCCAGAAACCAAACAGGTTCTCTTTTAAGAGCCACTCTTTATCTACCCTAAAAGGCATTTTCTGCCCAGAATACTGCCTTTCATCTTCAGATGTCTCATTTTTGGGAAAGGCAACGAAAGCGCTACTTTGGGGAGAGTATATCTTGTTTTGGGGATCAAAAGGGGTGTTTTGGGGAGGAAAAGTCTTCCTTAGGGGATAAGAAGCGGTATTTTCGGGAGCGAATGTCTTCTTTTGTTACACAAAGCCATATTTGAAGGGGAGAATTTCATATTGGAGGGATACAAATTGGCATTTGGGGGAGACAATGTCTAATGTTGGGAATAAAAAGGTGTGTTTTGGGTAAGAAATGTTTTGTTTTGGTAATAAAATCAGTCTTGTGCGGAGAAAACGCCTGATTCTTGGGATCACAAGCATTATTTGAGGGAGAACGCCTCATTTTGGGAATCAAAGGAGCAATTTTTGGGGGAGAAAATGTGTAATTTTGGGAACCCGAAGTCGTATTTAATGGAGGAAAATTCTTCTATTTGGAACCAAGAATGATACCTTGGGGAGAATATTTCTCATTTTGAGGAGAGAAAAAGGTCTTTTTTGGAGAGGATGACTTATTTTCGGTCTAAGAAGCGGTCTTCTGGGAAGAAAATGCCTTCTTTTGGGGATCAAAGGCGGTATTCTGGGAAGAAAATGTGTTATTTTTGGAATAAAACATTATGTCCAATAAAAGACGCTGTCTTCCCCAAATGCGTCTTTTTATGCTGCAAAGAAGACATTATCTCCCTGAAAGATCACCTTTATCCTCAAAAGAAGACATTTTCTCCACAAAATGCTGCTTATTAGCTCAATACCAATGCTTTCACTCCAAAATAATGCAGTTTATCCCCAAAACTCGTGCATTTTCTCCCCAAAACACTCTTTTTCTCTCCAAAATACAACCATTTCTCCCCCGCATATCAATGTCTGCCAACAATTAGACATTTTCTCCCCGAATAACACTCTTCATCCCAGAAACCAAACAGGTTCTCTATTAAGTGCCACTCTTTATCTACCCAAAAAGGCATTTTCTGCCCAGAATACTGCCTTTCATCTTCAGATGTCTCATTTTTGGGAAAGGCAACGAAAGCGCTACTTTGGGGAGAGTATATCTTATTTTGAGGATCAAAAGAGCAATTTGGGGGAGAAAATGTGTAATTTTGGGAACCCGAAGTCGTATTTAATGGAGGAAAATTCTTCTATTTGGAACCAAGAATGATACCTTGGGGAGAATATTTCTCATTCTGAGGAGAGAAAAAGGTCTTTTTTGGAGAGGATGACTTATTTTCGGTCTAAGAAGCGGTCTTCTGGGAAGAAAATGCCTTATTTTGGGGATCAAAGGCGGTATTCTGGGAAGAAAATGTGTTATTTTTGGAATAAAACATTATGTCCAATAAAAGACGCTGTCTTCCCCAAATGCGTCTTTTTATGCTGCAAAGAAGACATTATCTCCCTGAAAGATCACCTTTATCCTCAAAAGAAGACATTTTCTCCACAAAATGCTGCTTATTAGCTCAATACCAATGCTTTCATGGCAAAATAATGCAGTTTATCCCCAAAACTCGTGCATTTTCTCCCCAAAACACTCTTTTTCTCTCCAAAATACAACCATTTCTCCCCCGCATATCAATGTCTGCCAACAATTAGACATTTTCTCCCCGAATAACACTCTTCATCCCAGAAACCAAACAGGTTCTCTATTAAGTGCCACTCTTTATCTACCCAAAAAGGCATTTTCTCCCCAGAATACTGCCTTTCATCTTCAGATGTCTCATTTTTGGGAAAGGCAACGAAAGCGCTACTTTGGGGAGAGTATATCTTATTTTGAGGATCAAAAGAGCAATTTGGGGGAGAAAATGTGTAATTTTGGGAACCCGAAGTCGTATTTAATGGAGGAAAATTCTTCTATTTGGAACCAAGAATGATACCTTGGGGAGAATATTTCTCATTTTGAGGAGAGGAAAAGGTCTTTTTTGGAGAGGATGACTTATTTTCGGTCTAAGAAGCGGTCTTCTGGGAAGAAAATGCCTTCTTTTGGGGATCAAAGGCGGTATTCTGGGAAGAAAATGTGTTATTTTTGGAATAAAACGTTATGTCCAATAAAAGACGCTGTCTTCCCCAAATGCGTCTTTTTATGCTGCAAAGAAGACATTATCTCCCTGAAAGATCACCTTTATCCTCAAAAGAAGACATTTTCTCCACAAAATGCTGCTTATTAGCTCAATACCAATGCTTTCATGGCAAAATAATGCAGTTTATCCCCAAAACTCATGCATTTTCTCCCCAAAATACTCTTTTTCTCTCCAAAATACAACCATTTCTCCCCTGCATATCAATGTCTGCCAACAATTAGACATTTTCTCCCCGAATATCACTCTTCATCCCAGAAACCAAACAGGTTCTCTTTTAAGAGCCACTCTTTATCTACCCTAAAAGGCATTTTCTGCCCAGAATACTGCCTTTCATCTTCAGATGTCTCATTTTTGGGAAAGGCAACGAAAGCGCTACTTTGGGGAGAGTATATCTTGTTTTGGGGATCAAAAGGGGTGTTTTGGGGAGGAAAAGTCTTCCTTAGGGGATAAGAAGCGGTATTTTCGGGAGCGAATGTCTTCTTTTGTTACACAAAGCCATATTTGAAGGGGAGAATTTCATATTGGAGGGATACAAATTGGCATTTGGGGGAGACAATGTCTAATGTTGGGAATAAAAAGGTGTGTTTTGGGTAAGAAATGTTTTGTTTTGGTAATAAAATCAGTCTTGTGCGGAGAAAATGCCTGATGCTTGGGATCACAAGCATTATTTGAGGGAGAACGCCTCATTTTGGGAATCAAAGGAGCAATATGGGGGAGAAAATGTGTAATTTTGGGAACCCGAAGTCGTATTTAATGGAGGAAAATTCTTCTATTTGGAACCAAGAATGATACCTTGGGGAGAATATTTCTCATTTTGAGGAGAGAAAAAGGTCTTTTTTGGAGAGGATGACTTATTTTCGGTCTAAGAAGCGGTCTTCTGGGAAGAAAATGCCTTATTTTGGGGATCAAAGGCGGTATTCTGGGAAGAAAATGTGTTATTTTTGGAATAAAACATTATGTCCAATAAAAGACGCTGTCTTCCCCAAATGCGTCTTTTTATGCTGCAAAGAAGACATTATCTCCCTGAAAGATCACCTTTATCCTCAAAAGAAGACATTTTCTCCACAAAATGCTGCTTATTAGCTCAATACCAATGCTTTCATGGCAAAATAATGCAGTTTATCCCCAAAACTCGTGCATTTTCTCCCCAAAACACTCTTTTTCTCTCCAAAATACAACCATTTCTCCCCTGCATATCAATGTCTGCCAACAATTAGACATTTTCTCCCCGAATAACACTCTTCATCCCAGAAACCAAACAGGTTCTCTATTAAGGGCCACTCTTTATCTACCCTAAAAGGCATTTTCTCCCCAGAATACTGCCTTTCATCTTCAGATGTCTCATTTTTGGGAAAGGCAACGAAAGCGCTACTTTGGGGAGAGTATATCTTGTTTTGAGGATCAAAAGAGCAATTTGGGGGAGAAAATGTGTAATTTTGGGAACCCGAAGTCGTATTTAATGGAGGAAAATTCTTCTATTTGGAACCAAGAATGATACCTTGGGGAGAATATTTCTCATTTTGAGGAGAGAAAAAGGTCTTTTTTGGAGAGGATGACTTATTTTCGGTCTAAGAAGCGGTCTTCTGGGAAGAAAATGCCTTCTTTTGGGGATCAAAGGCGGTATTCTGGGAAGAAAATGTGTTATTTTTGGAATAAAACTTTATGTCCAATAAAAGACGCTGTCTTCCCCAAATGCGTCTTTTTATGCTGCAAAGAAGACATTATCTCCCTGAAAGATCACCTTTATCCTCAAAAGAAGACATTTTCTCCACAAAATGCTGCTTATTAGCTCAATACCAATGCTTTCATGGCAAAATAATGCAGTTTATCCCCAAAACTCGTGCATTTTCTCCCCAAAACACTCTTTTTCTCTCCAAAATACAACCATTTCTCCCCCGCATATCAATGTCTGCCAACAATTAGACATTTTCTCCCCGAATAACACTCTTCATCCCAGAAACCAAACAGGTTCTCTATTAAGTGCCACTCTTTATCTACCCAAAAAGGCATTTTCTGCCCAGAATACTGCCTTTCATCTTCAGATGTCTCATTTTTGGGAAAGGCAACGAAAGCGCTACTTTGGGGAGAGTATATCTTGTTTTGAGGATCAAAAGAGCAATTTGGGGGAGAAAATGTGTAATTTTGGGAACCCGAAGTCGTATTTAATGGAGGAAAATTCTTCTATTTGGAACCAAGAATGATACCTTGGGGAGAATATTTGTCATTTTGAGGAGAGAAAAAGGTCTTTTTTGGAGAGGATGACTTATTTTCGGTCTAAGAAGCGGTCTTCTGGGAAGAAAATGCCTTATTTTGGGGATCAAAGGCGGTATTCTGGGAAGAAAATGTGTTATTTTTGGAATAAAACTTTATGTCCAATAAAAGACGCTGTCTTCCCCAAATGCGTCTTTTTATGCTGCAAAGAAGACATTATCTCCCTGAAAGATCACCTTTATCCTCAAAAGAAGACATTTTCTCCACAAAATGCTGCTTATTAGCTCAATACCAATGCTTTCACGGCAAAATAATGCAGTTTATCCCAAAACTCATGCATTTTCTCCCCAAAACACTCTTTTTCTCTCCAAAATACAACCATTTCTCCCCTGCATATCAATGTCTGCCAACAATTAGACATTTTCTCCCCGAATATCACTCTTCATCCCAGAAACCAAACAGGTTCTCTTTTAAGAGCCACTCTTTATCTACCCTAAAAGGCATTTTCTCCCCAGAATACTGCCTTTCATCTTCAGATGTCTCATTTTTGGGAAAGGCAACGAAAGCGCTACTTTGGGGAGAGTATATCTTGTTTTGGGGATCAAAAGGGGTGTTTTGGGGAGGAAAAGTCTTCCTTAGGGGATAAGAAGCGGTATTTTCGGGAGCGAATGTCTTCTTTTGTTACACAAAGCCATATTTGAAGGGGAGAATTTCATATTGGAGGGATACAAATTGGCATTTGGGGGAGACAATGTCTAATGTTGGGAATTAAAAGGTGTGTTTTGGGTAAGAAATGTTTTGTTTTGGTAATAAAATCAGTCTTGTGCGGAGAAAACGCCTGATTCTTGGGATCACAAGCATTATTTGAGGGAGAACGCCTCATTTTGGGAATCAAAGGAGCAATATGGGGGAGAAAATGTGTAATTTTGGGAACCCGAAGTCGTATTTAATGGAGGAAAATTCTTCTATTTGGAACCAAGAATGATACCTTGGGGAGAATATTTCTCATTTTGAGGAGAGAAAAAGGTCTTTTTTGGAGAGGATGACTTATTTTCGGTCTAAGAAGCGGTCTTCTGGGAAGAAAATGCCTTCTTTTGGGGATCAAAGGCGGTATTCTGGGAAGAAAATGTGTTATTTTTGGAATAAAACATTATGTCCAATAAAAGACGCTGTCTTCCCCAAATGCGTCTTTTTATGCTGCAAAGAAGACATTATCTCCCTGAAAGATCACCTTTATCCTCAAAAGAAGACATTTTCTCCACAAAATGCTGCTTATTAGCTCAATACCAATGCTTTCACTCCAAAATAATGCAGTTTATCCCCAAAACTCGTGCATTTTCTCCCCAAAACACTCTTTTTCTCTCCAAAATACAACCATTTCTCACCCGCATATCAATGTCTGCCAACAATTAGACATTTTCTCCCCGAATAACACTCTTCATCCCAGAAACCAAACAGGTTCTCTATTAAGGGCCACTCTTTATCTACCCTAAAAGGCATTTTCTGCCCAGAATACTGCCTTTCATCTTCAGATGTCTCATTTTTGGGAAAGGCAACGAAAGCGCTACTTTGGGGAGAGTATATCTTATTTTGAGGATCAAAAGAGCAATTTGGGGGAGAAAATGTGTAATTTTGGGAACCCGAAGTCGTATTTAATGGAGGAAAATTCTTCTATTTGGAACCAAGAATGATACCTTGGGGAGAATATTTCTCATTCTGAGGAGAGAAAAAGGTCTTTTTTGGAGAGGATGACTTATTTTCGGTCTAAGAAGCGGTCTTCTGGGAAGAAAATGCCTTATTTTGGGGATCAAAGGCGGTATTCTGGGAAGAAAATGTGTTATTTTTGGAATAAAACATTATGTCCAATAAAAGACGCTGTCTTCCCCAAATGCGTCTTTTTATGCTGCAAAGAAGACATTATCTCCCTGAAAGATCACCTTTATCCTCAAAAGAAGACATTTTCTCCACAAAATGCTGCTTATTAGCTCAATACCAATGCTTTCATGGCAAAATAATGCAGTTTATCCCCAAAACTCGTGCATTTTCTCCCCAAAACACTCTTTTTCTCTCCAAAATACAACCATTTCTCCCCCGCATATCAATGTCTGCCAACAATTAGACATTTTCTCCCCGAATAACACTCTTCATCCCAGAAACCAAACAGGTTCTCTATTAAGTGCCACTCTTTATCTACCCAAAAAGGCATTTTCTCCCCAGAATACTGCCTTTCATCTTCAGATGTCTCATTTTTGGGAAAGGCAACGAAAGCGCTACTTTGGGGAGAGTATATCTTATTTTGAGGATCAAAAGAGCAATTTGGGGGAGAAAATGTGTAATTTTGGGAACCCGAAGTCGTATTTAATGGAGGAAAATTCTTCTATTTGGAACCAAGAATGATACCTTGGGGAGAATATTTCTCATTTTGAGGAGAGGAAAAGGTCTTTTTTGGAGAGGATGACTTATTTTCGGTCTAAGAAGCGGTCTTCTGGGAAGAAAATGCCTTCTTTTGGGGATCAAAGGCGGTATTCTGGGAAGAAAATGTGTTATTTTTGGAATAAAACGTTATGTCCAATAAAAGACGCTGTCTTCCCCAAATGCGTCTTTTTATGCTGCAAAGAAGACATTATCTCCCTGAAAGATCACCTTTATCCTCAAAAGAAGACATTTTCTCCACAAAATGCTGCTTATTAGCTCAATACCAATGCTTTCATGGCAAAATAATGCAGTTTATCCCCAAAACTCATGCATTTTCTCCCCAAAATACTCTTTTTCTCTCCAAAATACAACCATTTCTCCCCTGCATATCAATGTCTGCCAACAATTAGACATTTTCTCCCCGAATATCACTCTTCATCCCAGAAACCAAACAGGTTCTCTTTTAAGAGCCACTCTTTATCTACCCTAAAAGGCATTTTCTGCCCAGAATACTGCCTTTCATCTTCAGATGTCTCATTTTTGGGAAAGGCAACGAAAGCGCTACTTTGGGGAGAGTATATCTTGTTTTGGGGATCAAAAGGGGTGTTTTGGGGAGGAAAAGTCTTCCTTAGGGGATAAGAAGCGGTATTTTCGGGAGCGAATGTCTTCTTTTGTTACACAAAGCCATATTTGAAGGGGAGAATTTCATATTGGAGGGATACAAATTGGCATTTGGGGGAGACAATGTCTAATGTTGGGAATTAAAAGGTGTGTTTTGGGTAAGAAATGTTTTGTTTTGGTAATAAAATCAGTCTTGTGCGGAGAAAATGCCTGATGCTTGGGATCACAAGCATTATTTGAGGGAGAACGCCTCATTTTGGGAATCAAAGGAGCAATATGGGGGAGAAAATGTGTAATTTTGGGAACCCGAAGTCGTATTTAATGGAGGAAAATTCTTCTATTTGGAACCAAGAATGATACCTTGGGGAGAATATTTCTCATTTTGAGGAGAGAAAAAGGTCTTTTTTGGAGAGGATGACTTATTTTCGGTCTAAGAAGCGGTCTTCTGGGAAGAAAATGCCTTATTTTGGGGATCAAAGGCGGTATTCTGGGAAGAAAATGTGTTATTTTTGGAATAAAACATTATGTCCAATAAAAGACGCTGTCTTCCCCAAATGCGTCTTTTTATGCTGCAAAGAAGACATTATCTCCCTGAAAGATCACCTTTATCCTCAAAAGAAGACATTTTCTCCACAAAATGCTGCTTATTAGCTCAATACCAATGCTTTCATGGCAAAATAATGCAGTTTATCCCCAAAACTCGTGCATTTTCTCCCCAAAACACTCTTTTTCTCTCCAAAATACAACCATTTCTCCCCTGCATATCAATGTCTGCCAACAATTAGACATTTTCTCCCCGAATAACACTCTTCATCCCAGAAACCAAACAGGTTCTCTATTAAGGGCCACTCTTTATCTACCCTAAAAGGCATTTTCTCCCCAGAATACTGCCTTTCATCTTCAGATGTCTCATTTTTGGGAAAGGCAATGAAAGCGCTACTTTGGGGAGAGTATATCTTGTTTTGAGGATCAAAAGAGCAATTTGGGGGAGAAAATGTGTAATTTTGGGAACCCGAAGTCGTATTTAATGGAGGAAAATTCTTCTATTTGGAACCAAGAATGATACCTTGGGGAGAATATTTCTCATTTTGAGGAGAGAAAAAGGTCTTTTTTGGAGAGGATGACTTATTTTCGGTCTAAGAAGCGGTCTTCTGGGAAGAAAATGCCTTCTTTTGGGGATCAAAGGCGGTATTCTGGGAAGAAAATGTGTTATTTTTGGAATAAAACATTATGTCCAATAAAAGACGCTGTCTTCCCCAAATGCGTCTTTTTATGCTGCAAAGAAGACATTATCTCCCTGAAAGATCACCTTTATCCTCAAAAGAAGACATTTTCTCCACAAAATGCTGCTTATTAGCTCAATACCAATGCTTTCATGGCAAAATAATGCAGTTTATCCCCAAAACTCGTGCATTTTCTCCCCAAAACACTCTTTTTCTCTCCAAAATACAACCATTTCTCCCCCGCATATCAATGTCTGCCAACAATTAGACATTTTCTCCCCGAATAACACTCTTCATCCCAGAAACCAAACAGGTTCTCTATTAAGTGCCACTCTTTATCTACCCAAAAAGGCATTTTCTGCCCAGAATACTGCCTTTCATCTTCAGATGTCTCATTTTTGGGAAAGGCAACGAAAGCGCTACTTTGGGGAGAGTATATCTTGTTTTGAGGATCAAAAGAGCAATTTGGGGGAGAAAATGTGTAATTTTGGGAACCCGAAGTCGTATTTAATGGAGGAAAATTCTTCTATTTGGAACCAAGAATGATACCTTGGGGAGAATATTTCTCATTTTGAGGAGAGAAAAAGGTCTTTTTTGGAGAGGATGACTTATTTTCGGTCTAAGAAGCGGTCTTCTGGGAAGAAAATGCCTTCTTTTGGGGATCAAAGGCGGTATTCTGGGAAGAAAATGTGTTATTTTTGGAATAAAACTTTATGTCCAATAAAAGACGCTGTCTTCCCCAAATGCGTCTTTTTATGCTGCAAAGAAGACATTATCTCCCTGAAAGATCACCTTTATCCTCAAAAGAAGACATTTTCTCCACAAAATGCTGCTTATTAGCTCAATACCAATGCTTTCACGGCAAAATAATGCAGTTTATCCCCAAAACTCATGCATTTTCTCCCCAAAATACTCTTTTTCTCTCCAAAATACAACCATTTCTCCCCTGCATATCAATGTCTGCCAACAATTAGACATTTTCTCCCCGAATATCACTCTTCATCCCAGAAACCAAACAGGTTCTCTTTTAAGAGCCACTCTTTATCTACCCTAAAAGGCATTTTCTGCCCAGAATACTGCCTTTCATCTTCAGATGTCTCATTTTTGGGAAAGGCAACGAAAGCGCTACTTTGGGGAGAGTATATCTTGTTTTGGGGATCAAAAGGGGTGTTTTGGGGAGGAAAAGTCTTCCTTAGGGGATAAGAAGCGGTATTTTCGGGAGCGAATGTCTTCTTTTGTTACACAAAGCCATATTTGAAGAAGAGAATTTCATATTGGAGGGATACAAATTGGCATTTGGGGGAGACAATGTCTAATGTTGGGAATTAAAAGGTGTGTTTTGGGTAAGAAATGTTTTGTTTTGGTAATAAAATCAGTCTTGTGCGGAGAAAATGCCTGATTCTTGGGATCACAATCATTATTTGAGGGAGAACGCCTCATTTTGGGAATCAAAGGAGCAATATGGGGGAGAAAATGTGTAATTTTGGGAACCCGAAGTCGTATTTAATGGAGGAAAATTCTTCTATTTGGAACCAAGAATGATACCTTGGGGAGAATATTTCTCATTTTGAGGAGAGAAAAAGGTCTTTTTTGGAGAGGATGACTTATTTTCGGTCTAAGAAGCGGTCTTCTGGGAAGAAAATGTATTCTTTTGGGGATCAAAGGCGGTATTCTGGGAAGAAAATGTGTTATTTTTGGAATAAAACTTTATGTCCAATAAAAGACGCTGTCTTCCCCAAATGCGTCTTTTTATGCTGCAAAGAAGACATTATCTCCCTGAAAGATCACCTTTATCCTCAAAAGAAGACATTTTCTCCACAAAATGCTGCTTATTAGCTCAATACCAATGCTTTCATGGCAAAATAATGCAGTTTATCCCCAAAACTCGTGCATTTTCTCCCCAAAACACTCTTTTTCTCTCCAAAATACAACCATTTCTCCCCCGCATATCAATGTCTGCCAACAATTAGACATTTTCTCCCCGAATAACACTCTTCATCCCAGAAACCAAACAGGTTCTCTATTAAGTGCCACTCTTTATCTACCCAAAAAGGCATTTTCTGCCCAGAATACTGCCTTTCATCTTCAGATGTCTCATTTTTGGGAAAGGCAACGAAAGCGCTACTTTGGGGAGAGTATATCTTGTTTTGGGGATCAAAAGGGGTGTTTTGGGGAGGAAAAATCTTCCTTAGGGGATAAGAAGCGGTATTTTCGGGAGCGAATGTCTTCTTTTGTTACACAAAGCCATATTTGAAGGGGAGAATTTCATATTGGAGGGATACAAATTGGCATTTGGGGGAGACAATGTCTAATGTTGGGAATTAAAAGGTGTGTTTTGGGTAAGAAATGTTTTGTTTTGGTAATAAAATCAGTCTTGTGCGGAGAAAACGCCTGATTCTTGGGATCACAAGCATTATTTGAGGGAGAACGCCTCATTTTGGGAATCAAAGGAGCAATTTTTGGGGGAGAAAATGTGTAATTTTGGGAACCCGAAGTCGTATTTAATGGAGGAAAATTCTTCTATTTGGAACCAAGAATGATACCTTGGGGAGAATATTTCTCATTTTGAGGAGAGAAAAAGGTCTTTTTTGGAGAGGATGACTTATTTTCGGTCTAAGAAGCGGTCTTCTGGGAAGAAAATGCCTTCTTTTGGGGATCAAAGGCGGTATTCTGGGAAGAAAATGTGTTATTTTTGGAATAAAACATTATGTCCAATAAAAGACGCTGTCTTCCCCAAATGCGTCTTTTTATGCTGCAAAGAAGACATTATCTCCCTGAAAGATCACCTTTATCCTCAAAAGAAGACATTTTCTCCACAAAATGCTGCTTATTAGCTCAATACCAATGCTTTCACGGCAAAATAATGCAGTTTATCCCAAAACTCATGCATTTTCTCCCCAAAATACTCTTTTTCTCTCCAAAATACAACCATTTCTCCCCTGCATATCAATGTCTGCCAACAATTAGACATTTTCTCCCCGAATAACACTCTTCATCCCAGAAACCAAACAGGTTCTCTATTAAGTGCCACTCTTTATCTACCCAAAAAGGCATTTTCTCCCCAGAATACTGCCTTTCATCTTCAGATGTCTCATTTTTGGGAAAGGCAACGAAAGCGCTACTTTGGGGAGAGTATATCTTATTTTGAGGATCAAAAGAGCAATTTGGGGGAGAAAATGTGTAATTTTGGGAACCCGAAGTCGTATTTAATGGAGGAAAATTCTTCTATTTGGAACCAAGAATGATACCTTGGGGAGAATATTTCTAATTTTGAGGAGAGGAAAAGGTCTTTTTTGGAGAGGATGACTTATTTTCGGTCTAAGAAGCGGTCTTCTGGGAAGAAAATGCCTTCTTTTGGGGATCAAAGGCGGTATTCTGGGAAGAAAATTTGTTATTTTTGGAATAAAACGTTATGTCCAATAAAAGACGCTGTCTTCCCCAAATGCGTCTTTTTATGCTGCAAAGAAGACATTATCTCCCTGAAAGATCACCTTTATCCTCAAAAGAAGACATTTTCTCCACAAAATGCTGCTTATTAGCTCAATACCAATGCTTTCACGGCAAAATAATGCAGTTTATCCCAAAACTCATGCATTTTCTCCCCAAAATACTCTTTTTCTCTCCAAAATACAACCATTTCTCCCCTGCATATCAATGTCTGCCAACAATTAGACATTTTCTCCCCGAATATCACTCTTCATCCCAGAAACCAAACAGGTTCTCTTTTAAGAGCGACTCTTTATCTACCCTAAAAGGCATTTCCAGCCCAGAATACTGCCTTTCATCTTCAGATGTCTCATTTTTGGGAAAGGCAACGAAAGCGCTACTTTGGGGAGAGTATATCTTATTTGGGGGATCAAAAGGGGTGTTTTGGGGAGGAAAAGTCTTCCTTAGGGGATAAGAAGCGGTATTTTCGGGAGCGAATGTCTTCTTTTGTTACACAAAGCCATATTTGAAGGGGAGAATTTCATATTGGAGGGATACAAATTGGCATTTGGGGGAGACAATGTCTAATGTTGGGAATAAAAAGGTGTGTTTTGGGTAAGAAATGTTTTGTTTTGGTAATAAAATCAGTCTTGTGCGGAGAAAACGCCTGATTCTTGGGATCACAAGCATTATTTGAGGGAGAACGCCTCATTTTGGGAATCAAAGGAGCAATATGGGGGAGAAAATGTGTAATTTTGGGAACCCGAAGTCGTATTTAATGGAGGAAAATTCTTCTATTTGGAACCAAGAATGATACCTTGGGGAGAATATTTCTCATTTTGAGGAGAGAAAAAGGTCTTTTTTGGAGAGGATGACTTATTTTCAGTCTAAGAAGCGGTCTTCTGGGAAGAAAATGCCTTCTTTTGGGGATCAAAGGCGGTATTCTGGGAAGAAAATGTGTTATTTTTGGAATAAAACGTGATGTCCAATAAAAGACGCTGTCTTCCCCAAATGCGTCTTTTTATGCTGCAAAGAAGACATTATCTCCCTGAAAGATCACCTTTATCCTCAAAAGAAGACATTTTCTCCACAAAATGCTGCTTATTAGCTCAATACCAATGCTTTCACGGCAAAATAATGCAGTTTATCCCAAAACTCATGCATTTTCTCCCCAAAATACTCTTTTTCTCTCCAAAATACAACCATTTCTCCCCTGCATATCAATGTCTGCCAACAATTAGACATTTTCTCCCCGAATAACACTCTTCATCCCAGAAACCAAACAGGTTCTCTATTAAGTGCCACTCTTTATCTACCCAAAAAGGCATTTTCTGCCCAGAATACTGCCTTTCATCTTCAGATGTCTCATTTTTGGGAAAGGCAACGAAAGCGCTACTTTGGGGAGAGTATATCTTATTTTGAGGATCAAAAGAGCAATTTGGGGGAGAAAATGTGTAATTTTGGGAACCCGAAGTCGTATTTAATGGAGGAAAATTCTTCTATTTGGAACCAAGAATGATACCTTGGGGAGAATATTTCTCATTTTGAGGAGAGAAAAAGGTCTTTTTTGGAGAGGATGACTTATTTTCGGTCTAAGAAGCGGTCTTCTGGGAAGAAAATGCCTTCTTTTGGGGATCAAAGGCGGTATTCTGGGAAGAAAATGTGTTATTTTTGGAATAAAACGTTATGTCCAATAAAAGACGCTGTCTTCCCCAAATGCGTCTTTTTATGCTGCAAAGAAGACATTATCTCCCTGAAAGATCACCTTTATCCTCAAAAGAAGACATTTTCTCCACAAAATGCTGCTTATTAGCTCAATACCAATGCTTTCACGGCAAAATAATGCAGTTTATCCCAAAACTCATGCATTTTCTCCCCAAAATACTCTTTTTCTCTCCAAAATACAACCATTTCTCCCCTGCATATCAATGTCTGCCAACAATTAGACATTTTCTCCCCGAATATCACTCTTCATCCCAGAAACCAAACAGGTTCTCTTTTAAGAGCCACTCTTTATCTACCCTAAAAGGCATTTCCAGCCCAGAATACTGCCTTTCATCTTCAGATGTCTCATTTTTGGGAAAGGCAACGAAAGCGCTACTTTGGGGAGAGTATATCTTATTTGGGGGATCAAAAGGGGTGTTTTGGGGAGGAAAAGTCTTCCTTAGGGGATAAGAAGCGGTATTTTCGGGAGCGAATGTCTTCTTTTGTTACACAAAGCCATATTTGAAGGGGAGAATTTCATATTGGAGGGATACAAATTGGCATTTGGGGGAGACAATGTCTAATGTTGGGAATAAAAAGGTGTGTTTTGGGTAAGAAATGTTTTGTTTTGGTAATAAAATCAGTCTTGTGCGGAGAAAACGCCTGATTCTTGGGATCACAAGCATTATTTGAGGGAGAACGCCTCATTTTGGGAATCAAAGGAGCAATATGGGGGAGAAAATGTGTAATTTTGGGAACCCGAAGTCGTATTTAATGGAGGAAAATTCTTCTATTTGGAACCAAGAATGATACCTTGGGGAGAATATTTCTCATTTTGAGGAGAGAAAAAGGTCTTTTTTGGAGAGGATGACTTATTTTCAGTCTAAGAAGCGGTCTTCTGGGAAGAAAATGCCTTCTTTTGGGGATCAAAGGCGGTATTCTGGGAAGAAAATGTGTTATTTTTGGAATAAAACTTTATGTCCAATAAAAGACGCTGTCTTCCCCAAATGCGTCTTTTTATGCTGCAAAGAAGACATTATCTCCCTGAAAGATCACCTTTATCCTCAAAAGAAGACATTTTCTCCACAAAATGCTGCTTATTAGCTCAATACCAATGCTTTCATGGCAAAATAATGCAGTTTATCCCCAAAACTCGTGCATTTTCTCCCCAAAACACTCTTTTTCTCTCCAAAATACAACCATTTCTCCCCCGCATATCAATGTCTGCCAACAATTAGACATTTTCTCCCCGAATAACACTCTTCATCCCAGAAACCAAACAGGTTCTCTATTAAGTGCCACTCTTTATCTACCCAAAAAGGCATTTTCTGCCCAGAATACTGCCTTTCATCTTCAGATGTCTCATTTTTGGGAAAGGCAACGAAAGCGCTACTTTGGGGAGAGTATATCTTGTTTTGGGGATCAAAAGGGGTGTTTTGGGGAGGAAAAATCTTCCTTAGGGGATAAGAAGCGGTATTTTCGGGAGCGAATGTCTTCTTTTGTTACACAAAGCCATATTTGAAGGGGAGAATTTCATATTGGAGGGATACAAATTGGCATTTGGGGGAGACAATGTCTAATGTTGGGAATTAAAAGGTGTGTTTTGGGTAAGAAATGTTTTGTTTTGGTAATAAAATCAGTCTTGTGCGGAGAAAACGCCTGATTCTTGGGATCACAAGCATTATTTGAGGGAGAACGCCTCATTTTGGGAATCAAAGGAGCAATTTTTGGGGGAGAAAATGTGTAATTTTGGGAACCCGAAGTCGTATTTAATGGAGGAAAATTCTTCTATTTGGAACCAAGAATGATACCTTGGGGAGAATATTTCTCATTTTGAGGAGAGAAAAAGGTCTTTTTTGGAGAGGATGACTTATTTTCGGTCTAAGAAGCGGTCTTCTGGGAAGAAAATGCCTTCTTTTGGGGATCAAAGGCGGTATTCTGGGAAGAAAATGTGTTATTTTTGGAATAAAACATTATGTCCAATAAAAGACGCTGTCTTCCCCAAATGCGTCTTTTTATGCTGCAAAGAAGACATTATCTCCCTGAAAGATCACCTTTATCCTCAAAAGAAGACATTTTCTCCACAAAATGCTGCTTATTAGCTCAATACCAATGCTTTCATGGCAAAATAATGCAGTTTATCCCCAAAACTCGTGCATTTTCTCCCCAAAACACTCTTTTTCTCTCCAAAATACAACCATTTCTCCCCCGCATATCAATGTCTGCCAACAATTAGACATTTTCTCCCCGAATAACACTCTTCATCCCAGAAACCAAACAGGTTCTCTATTAAGTGCCACTCTTTATCTACCCAAAAAGGCATTTTCTGCCCAGAATACTGCCTTTCATCTTCAGATGTCTCATTTTTGGGAAAGGCAACGAAAGCGCTACTTTGGGGAGAGTATATCTTGTTTTGAGGATCAAAAGAGCAATTTGGGGGAGAAAATGTGTAATTTTGGGAACCCGAAGTCGTATTTAATGGAGGAAAATTCTTCTATTTGGAACCAAGAATGATACCTTGGGGAGAATATTTCTCATTTTGAGGAGAGAAAAAGGTCTTTTTTGGAGAGGATGACTTATTTTCGGTCTAAGAAGCGGTCTTCTGGGAAGAAAATGCCTTCTTTTGGGGATCAAAGGCGGTATTCTGGGAAGAAAATGTGTTATTTTTGGAATAAAACTTTATGTCCAATAAAAGACGCTGTCTTCCCCAAATGCGTCTTTTTATGCTGCAAAGAAGACATTATCTCCCTGAAAGATCACCTTTATCCTCAAAAGAAGACATTTTCTCCACAAAATGCTGCTTATTAGCTCAATACCAATGCTTTCACTCCAAAATAATGCAGTTTATCCCCAAAACTCGTGCATTTTCTCCCCAAAATACTCTTTTTCTCTCCAAAATACAACCATTTCTCCCCTGCATATCAATGTCTGCCAACAATTAGACATTTTCTCCCCGAATATCACTCTTCATCCCAGAAACCAAACAGGTTCTCTTTTAAGAGCCACTCTTTATCTACCCTAAAAGGCATTTTCTGCCCAGAATACTGCCTTTCATCTTCAGATGTCTCATTTTTGGGAAAGGCAACGAAAGCGCTACTTTGGGGAGAGTATATCTTGTTTTGGGGATCAAAAGGGGTGTTTTGGGGAGGAAAAGTCTTCCTTAGGGGATAAGAAGCGGTATTTTCGGGAGCGAATGTCTTCTTTTGTTACACAAAGCCATATTTGAAGAAGAGAATTTCATATTGGAGGGATACAAATTGGCATTTGGGGGAGACAATGTCTAATGTTGGGAATTAAAAGGTGTGTTTTGGGTAAGAAATGTTTTGTTTTGGTAATAAAATCAGTCTTGTGCGGAGAAAATGCCTGATTCTTGGGATCACAATCATTATTTGAGGGAGAACGCCTCATTTTGGGAATCAAAGGAGCAATATGGGGGAGAAAATGTGTAATTTTGGGAACCCGAAGTCGTATTTAATGGAGGAAAATTCTTCTATTTGGAACCAAGAATGATACCTTGGGGAGAATATTTCTCATTTTGAGGAGAGAAAAAGGTCTTTTTTGGAGAGGATGACTTATTTTCGGTCTAAGAAGCGGTCTTCTGGGAAGAAAATGTATTCTTTTGGGGATCAAAGGCGGTATTCTGGGAAGAAAATGTGTTATTTTTGGAATAAAACTTTATGTCCAATAAAAGACGCTGTCTTCCCCAAATGCGTCTTTTTATGCTGCAAAGAAGACATTATCTCCCTGAAAGATCACCTTTATCCTCAAAAGAAGACATTTTCTCCACAAAATGCTGCTTATTAGCTCAATACCAATGCTTTCATGGCAAAATAATGCAGTTTATCCCCAAAACTCGTGCATTTTCTCCCCAAAACACTCTTTTTCTCTCCAAAATACAACCATTTCTCCCCCGCATATCAATGTCTGCCAACAATTAGACATTTTCTCCCCGAATAACACTCTTCATCCCAGAAACCAAACAGGTTCTCTATTAAGTGCCACTCTTTATCTACCCAAAAAGGCATTTTCTGCCCAGAATACTGCCTTTCATCTTCAGATGTCTCATTTTTGGGAAAGGCAACGAAAGCGCTACTTTGGGGAGAGTATATCTTGTTTTGGGGATCAAAAGGGGTGTTTTGGGGAGGAAAAATCTTCCTTAGGGGATAAGAAGCGGTATTTTCGGGAGCGAATGTCTTCTTTTGTTACACAAAGCCATATTTGAAGGGGAGAATTTCATATTGGAGGGATACAAATTGGCATTTGGGGGAGACAATGTCTAATGTTGGGAATTAAAAGGTGTGTTTTGGGTAAGAAATGTTTTGTTTTGGTAATAAAATCAGTCTTGTGCGGAGAAAACGCCTGATTCTTGGGATCACAAGCATTATTTGAGGGAGAACGCCTCATTTTGGGAATCAAAGGAGCAATTTTTGGGGGAGAAAATGTGTAATTTTGGGAACCCGAAGTCGTATTTAATGGAGGAAAATTCTTCTATTTGGAACCAAGAATGATACCTTGGGGAGAATATTTCTCATTTTGAGGAGAGAAAAAGGTCTTTTTTGGAGAGGATGACTTATTTTCGGTCTAAGAAGCGGTCTTCTGGGAAGAAAATGCCTTCTTTTGGGGATCAAAGGCGGTATTCTGGGAAGAAAATGTGTTATTTTTGGAATAAAACATTATGTCCAATAAAAGACGCTGTCTTCCCCAAATGCGTCTTTTTATGCTGCAAAGAAGACATTATCTCCCTGAAAGATCACCTTTATCCTCAAAAGAAGACATTTTCTCCACAAAATGCTGCTTATTAGCTCAATACCAATGCTTTCACGGCAAAATAATGCAGTTTATCCCAAAACTCATGCATTTTCTCCCCAAAATACTCTTTTTCTCTCCAAAATACAACCATTTCTCCCCTGCATATCAATGTCTGCCAACAATTAGACATTTTCTCCCCGAATAACACTCTTCATCCCAGAAACCAAACAGGTTCTCTATTAAGTGCCACTCTTTATCTACCCAAAAAGGCATTTTCTCCCCAGAATACTGCCTTTCATCTTCAGATGTCTCATTTTTGGGAAAGGCAACGAAAGCGCTACTTTGGGGAGAGTATATCTTATTTTGAGGATCAAAAGAGCAATTTGGGGGAGAAAATGTGTAATTTTGGGAACCCGAAGTCGTATTTAATGGAGGAAAATTCTTCTATTTGGAACCAAGAATGATACCTTGGGGAGAATATTTCTAATTTTGAGGAGAGGAAAAGGTCTTTTTTGGAGAGGATGACTTATTTTCGGTCTAAGAAGCGGTCTTCTGGGAAGAAAATGCCTTCTTTTGGGGATCAAAGGCGGTATTCTGGGAAGAAAATTTGTTATTTTTGGAATAAAACGTTATGTCCAATAAAAGACGCTGTCTTCCCCAAATGCGTCTTTTTATGCTGCAAAGAAGACATTATCTCCCTGAAAGATCACCTTTATCCTCAAAAGAAGACATTTTCTCCACAAAATGCTGCTTATTAGCTCAATACCAATGCTTTCACGGCAAAATAATGCAGTTTATCCCAAAACTCATGCATTTTCTCCCCAAAATACTCTTTTTCTCTCCAAAATACAACCATTTCTCCCCTGCATATCAATGTCTGCCAACAATTAGACATTTTCTCCCCGAATATCACTCTTCATCCCAGAAACCAAACAGGTTCTCTTTTAAGAGCGACTCTTTATCTACCCTAAAAGGCATTTCCAGCCCAGAATACTGCCTTTCATCTTCAGATGTCTCATTTTTGGGAAAGGCAACGAAAGCGCTACTTTGGGGAGAGTATATCTTATTTGGGGGATCAAAAGGGGTGTTTTGGGGAGGAAAAGTCTTCCTTAGGGGATAAGAAGCGGTATTTTCGGGAGCGAATGTCTTCTTTTGTTACACAAAGCCATATTTGAAGGGGAGAATTTCATATTGGAGGGATACAAATTGGCATTTGGGGGAGACAATGTCTAATGTTGGGAATAAAAAGGTGTGTTTTGGGTAAGAAATGTTTTGTTTTGGTAATAAAATCAGTCTTGTGCGGAGAAAACGCCTGATTCTTGGGATCACAAGCATTATTTGAGGGAGAACGCCTCATTTTGGGAATCAAAGGAGCAATATGGGGGAGAAAATGTGTAATTTTGGGAACCCGAAGTCGTATTTAATGGAGGAAAATTCTTCTATTTGGAACCAAGAATGATACCTTGGGGAGAATATTTCTCATTTTGAGGAGAGAAAAAGGTCTTTTTTGGAGAGGATGACTTATTTTCAGTCTAAGAAGCGGTCTTCTGGGAAGAAAATGCCTTCTTTTGGGGATCAAAGGCGGTATTCTGGGAAGAAAATGTGTTATTTTTGGAATAAAACGTGATGTCCAATAAAAGACGCTGTCTTCCCCAAATGCGTCTTTTTATGCTGCAAAGAAGACATTATCTCCCTGAAAGATCACCTTTATCCTCAAAAGAAGACATTTTCTCCACAAAATGCTGCTTATTAGCTCAATACCAATGCTTTCACGGCAAAATAATGCAGTTTATCCCAAAACTCATGCATTTTCTCCCCAAAATACTCTTTTTCTCTCCAAAATACAACCATTTCTCCCCTGCATATCAATGTCTGCCAACAATTAGACATTTTCTCCCCGAATAACACTCTTCATCCCAGAAACCAAACAGGTTCTCTATTAAGTGCCACTCTTTATCTACCCAAAAAGGCATTTTCTCCCCAGAATACTGCCTTTCATCTTCAGATGTCTCATTTTTGGGAAAGGCAACGAAAGCGCTACTTTGGGGAGAGTATATCTTATTTTGAGGATCAAAAGAGCAATTTGGGGGAGAAAATGTGTAATTTTGGGAACCCGAAGTCGTATTTAATGGAGGAAAATTCTTCTATTTGGAACCAAGAATGATACCTTGGGGAGAATATTTCTCATTTTGAGGAGAGAAAAAGGTCTTTTTTGGAGAGGATGACTTATTTTCGGTCTAAGAAGCGGTCTTCTGGGAAGAAAATGCCTTCTTTTGGGGATCAAAGGCGGTATTCTGGGAAGAAAATGTGTTATTTTTGGAATAAAACGTTATGTCCAATAAAAGACGCTGTCTTCCCCAAATGCGTCTTTTTATGCTGCAAAGAAGACATTATCTCCCTGAAAGATCACCTTTATCCTCAAAAGAAGACATTTTCTCCACAAAATGCTGCTTATTAGCTCAATACCAATGCTTTCACGGCAAAATAATGCAGTTTATCCCAAAACTCATGCATTTTCTCCCCAAAATACTCTTTTTCTCTCCAAAATACAACCATTTCTCCCCTGCATATCAATGTCTGCCAACAATTAGACATTTTCTCCCCGAATATCACTCTTCATCCCAGAAACCAAACAGGTTCTCTTTTAAGAGCCACTCTTTATCTACCCTAAAAGGCATTTCCAGCCCAGAATACTGCCTTTCATCTTCAGATGTCTCATTTTTGGGAAAGGCAACGAAAGCGCTACTTTGGGGAGAGTATATCTTATTTGGGGGATCAAAAGGGGTGTTTTGGGGAGGAAAAGTCTTCCTTAGGGGATAAGAAGCGGTATTTTCGGGAGCGAATGTCTTCTTTTGTTACACAAAGCCATATTTGAAGGGGAGAATTTCATATTGGAGGGATACAAATTGGCATTTGGGGGAGACAATGTCTAATGTTGGGAATAAAAAGGTGTGTTTTGGGTAAGAAATGTTTTGTTTTGGTAATAAAATCAGTCTTGTGCGGAGAAAACGCCTGATTCTTGGGATCACAAGCATTATTTGAGGGAGAACGCCTCATTTTGGGAATCAAAGGAGCAATATGGGGGAGAAAATGTGTAATTTTGGGAACCCGAAGTCGTATTTAATGGAGGAAAATTCTTCTATTTGGAACCAAGAATGATACCTTGGGGAGAATATTTCTCATTTTGAGGAGAGAAAAAGGTCTTTTTTGGAGAGGATGACTTATTTTCAGTCTAAGAAGCGGTCTTCTGGGAAGAAAATGCCTTCTTTTGGGGATCAAAGGCGGTATTCTGGGAAGAAAATGTGTTATTTTTGGAATAAAACTTTATGTCCAATAAAAGACGCTGTCTTCCCCAAATGCGTCTTTTTATGCTGCAAAGAAGACATTATCTCCCTGAAAGATCACCTTTATCCTCAAAAGAAGACATTTTCTCCACAAAATGCTGCTTATTAGCTCAATACCAATGCTTTCATGGCAAAATAATGCAGTTTATCCCCAAAACTCGTGCATTTTCTCCCCAAAACACTCTTTTTCTCTCCAAAATACAACCATTTCTCCCCCGCATATCAATGTCTGCCAACAATTAGACATTTTCTCCCCGAATAACACTCTTCATCCCAGAAACCAAACAGGTTCTCTATTAAGTGCCACTCTTTATCTACCCAAAAAGGCATTTTCTGCCCAGAATACTGCCTTTCATCTTCAGATGTCTCATTTTTGGGAAAGGCAACGAAAGCGCTACTTTGGGGAGAGTATATCTTGTTTTGGGGATCAAAAGGGGTGTTTTGGGGAGGAAAAATCTTCCTTAGGGGATAAGAAGCGGTATTTTCGGGAGCGAATGTCTTCTTTTGTTACACAAAGCCATATTTGAAGAAGAGAATTTCATATTGGAGGGATACAAATTGGCATTTGGGGGAGACAATGTCTAATGTTGGGAATTAAAAGGTGTGTTTTGGGTAAGAAATGTTTTGTTTTGGTAATAAAATCAGTCTTGTGCGGAGAAAACGCCTGATTCTTGGGATCACAAGCATTATTTGAGGGAGAACGCCTCATTTTGGGAATCAAAGGAGCAATTTTTGGGGGAGAAAATGTGTAATTTTGGGAACCCGAAGTCGTATTTAATGGAGGAAAATTCTTCTATTTGGAACCAAGAATGATACCTTGGGGAGAATATTTCTCATTTTGAGGAGAGAAAAAGGTCTTTTTTGGAGAGGATGACTTATTTTCGGTCTAAGAAGCGGTCTTCTGGGAAGAAAATGCCTTCTTTTGGGGATCAAAGGCGGTATTCTGGGAAGAAAATGTGTTATTTTTGGAATAAAACATTATGTCCAATAAAAGACGCTGTCTTCCCCAAATGCGTCTTTTTATGCTGCAAAGAAGACATTATCTCCCTGAAAGATCACCTTTATCCTCAAAAGAAGACATTTTCTCCACAAAATGCTGCTTATTAGCTCAATACCAATGCTTTCACGGCAAAATAATGCAGTTTATCCCAAAACTCATGCATTTTCTCCCCAAAATACTCTTTTTCTCTCCAAAATACAACCATTTCTCCCCTGCATATCAATGTCTGCCAACAATTAGACATTTTCTCCCCGAATAACACTCTTCATCCCAGAAACCAAACAGGTTCTCTATTAAGTGCCACTCTTTATCTACCCAAAAAGGCATTTTCTCCCCAGAATACTGCCTTTCATCTTCAGATGTCTCATTTTTGGGAAAGGCAACGAAAGCGCTACTTTGGGGAGAGTATATCTTATTTTGAGGATCAAAAGAGCAATTTGGGGGAGAAAATGTGTAATTTTGGGAACCCGAAGTCGTATTTAATGGAGGAAAATTCTTCTATTTGGAACCAAGAATGATACCTTGGGGAGAATATTTCTAATTTTGAGGAGAGGAAAAGGTCTTTTTTGGAGAGGATGACTTATTTTCGGTCTAAGAAGCGGTCTTCTGGGAAGAAAATGCCTTCTTTTGGGGATCAAAGGCGGTATTCTGGGAAGAAAATTTGTTATTTTTGGAATAAAACGTTATGTCCAATAAAAGACGCTGTCTTCCCCAAATGCGTCTTTTTATGCTGCAAAGAAGACATTATCTCCCTGAAAGATCACCTTTATCCTCAAAAGAAGACATTTTCTCCACAAAATGCTGCTTATTAGCTCAATACCAATGCTTTCACGGCAAAATAATGCAGTTTATCCCAAAACTCATGCATTTTCTCCCCAAAATACTCTTTTTCTCTCCAAAATACAACCATTTCTCCCCTGCATATCAATGTCTGCCAACAATTAGACATTTTCTCCCCGAATATCACTCTTCATCCCAGAAACCAAACAGGTTCTCTTTTAAGAGCCACTCTTTATCTACCCTAAAAGGCATTTCCAGCCCAGAATACTGCCTTTCATCTTCAGATGTCTCATTTTTGGGAAAGGCAACGAAAGCGCTACTTTGGGGAGAGTATATCTTATTTGGGGGATCAAAAGGGGTGTTTTGGGGAGGAAAAGTCTTCCTTAGGGGATAAGAAGCGGTATTTTCGGGAGCGAATGTCTTCTTTTGTTACACAAAGCCATATTTGAAGGGGAGAATTTCATATTGGAGGGATACAAATTGGCATTTGGGGGAGACAATGTCTAATGTTGGGAATAAAAAGGTGTGTTTTGGGTAAGAAATGTTTTGTTTTGGTAATAAAATCAGTCTTGTGCGGAGAAAACGCCTGATTCTTGGGATCACAAGCATTATTTGAGGGAGAACGCCTCATTTTGGGAATCAAAGGAGCAATATGGGGGAGAAAATGTGTAATTTTGGGAACCCGAAGTCGTATTTAATGGAGGAAAATTCTTCTATTTGGAACCAAGAATGATACCTTGGGGAGAATATTTCTCATTTTGAGGAGAGAAAAAGGTCTTTTTTGGAGAGGATGACTTATTTTCAGTCTAAGAAGCGGTCTTCTGGGAAGAAAATGGCTTATTTTGGGGATCAAAGGCGGTATTCTGGGAAGAAAATGTGTTATTTTTGGAATAAAACGTTATGTCCAATAAAAGACGCTGTCTTCCCCAAATGCGTCTTTTTATGCTGCAAAGAAGACATTATCTCCCTGAAAGATCACCTTTATCCTCAAAAGAAGACATTTTCTCCACAAAATGCTGCTTATTAGCTCAATACCAATGCTTTCACGGCAAAATAATGCAGTTTATCCCAAAACTCATGCATTTTCTCCCCAAAATACTCTTTTTCTCTCCAAAATACAACCATTTCTCCCCTGCATATCAATGTCTGCCAACAATTAGACATTTTCTCCCCGAATAACACTCTTCATCCCAGAAACCAAACAGGTTCTCTATTAAGTGCCACTCTTTATCTACCCAAAAAGGCATTTTCTCCCCAGAATACTGCCTTTCATCTTCAGATGTCTCATTTTTGGGAAAGGCAACGAAAGCGCTACTTTGGGGAGAGTATATCTTATTTTGAGGATCAAAAGAGCAATTTGGGGGAGAAAATGTGTAATTTTGGGAACCCGAAGTCGTATTTAATGGAGGAAAATTCTTCTATTTGGAACCAAGAATGATACCTTGGGGAGAATATTTCTCATTTTGAGGAGAGAAAAAGGTCTTTTTTGGAGAGGATGACTTATTTTCGGTCTAAGAAGCGGTCTTCTGGGAAGAAAATGCCTTCTTTTGGGGATCAAAGGCGGTATTCTGGGAAGAAAATGTGTTATTTTTGGAATAAAACGTTATGTCCAATAAAAGACGCTGTCTTCCCCAAATGCGTCTTTTTCTGCTGCAAAGAAGACATTTTCTCCCTGAAAGATCACCTTTATCCTCAAAAGAAGACATTTTCTCCACAAAATGCTGCTTATTAGCTCAATACCAATGCTTTCACGGCAAAATAATGCAGTTTATCCCCAAAACTCATGCATTTTCTCCCCAAAATACTCTTTTTCTCTCCAAAATACAACCATTTCTCCCCCGCATATCAATGTCTGCCAACAATTAGACATTTTCTCCCCGAATATCACTCTTCATCCCAGAAACCAAACAGGTTCTCTTTTAAGAGCCACTCTTTATCTACCCTAAAAGGCATTTCCAGCCCAGAATACTGCCTTTCATATTCAGATGTCTCATTTTTGGGAAAGGCAACGAAAGCGCTACTTTGGGGAGAGTATATCTTATTTGGGGGATCAAAAGGGGTGTTTTGGGGAGGAAAAGTCTTTTTTAGGGGATAAGAAGCGGTATTTTCGGGAGCGAATGTCTTCTTTTGTTACACAAAGCCATATTTGAAGGGGAGAATTTCATATTGGAGGGATACAAATTGGCATTTGGGGGAGACAATGTCTAATGTTGGGAATAAAAAGGTGTGTTTTGGGTAAGAAATGTTTTGTTTTGGTAATAAAATCAGTCTTGTGCGGAGAAAACGCCTGATTCTTGGGATCACAAGCATTATTTGAGGGAGAACGCCTCATTTTGGGAATCAAAGGAGCAATATGGGGGAGAAAATGTGTAATTTTGGGAACCCGAAGTCGTATTTAATGGAGGAAAATTCTTCTATTTGGAACCAAGAATGATACCTTGGGGAGAATATTTCTCATTTTGAGGAGAGAAAAAGGTCTTTTTTGGAGAGGATGACTTATTTTCGGTCTAAGAAGCGGTCTTCTGGGAAGAAAATGCCTTCTTTTGGGGATCAAAGGCGGTATTCTGGGAAGAAAATGTGTTATTTTTGGAATAAAACGTTATGTCCAATAAAAGACGCTGTCTTCCCCAAATGCGTCTTTTTATGCTGCAAAGAAGACATTTTCTCCCTGAAAGATCACCTTTATCCTCAAAAGAAGACATTTTCTCCACAAAACGCTGCTTCTTAGCTCAATACCAATGCTTTCACGGCAAAATAATGCAGTTTATCCCAAAACTCATGCATTTTCTCCCCAAAATACTCTTTTTCTCTCCAAAATACAACCATTTCTCCCCTGCATATCAATGTCTGCCAACAATTAGACATTTTCTCCCCGAATATCACTCTTCATCCCAGAAACCAAACAGGTTCTCTCTTAAGAGCCACTCTTTATCTACCCTAAAAGGCATTTCCAGCCCAGAATACTGCCTACAATCTTCAGATGTCTCATTTTTGGGAAAGGCAACGAAAGCGCTACTTTGGGGAGAGTATATCTTGTTTTGGGGATCAAAAGGGGTGTTTTGGGGAGGAAAAGTCTTCCTTAGGGGATAAGAAGCGGTATTTTCGGGAGCGAATGTCTTCTTTTGTTACACAAAGCCATATTTGAAGAAGAGAATTTCATATTGGAGGGATACAAATTGGCATTTGGGGGAGACAATGTCTAATGTTGGGAATTAAAAGGTGTGTTTTGGGTAAGAAATGTTTTGTTTTGGTAATAAAATCAGTCTTGTGCGGAGAAAACGCCTGATTCTTGGGATCACAAGCATTATTTGAGGGAGAACGCCTCATTTTGGGAATCAAAGGAGCAATATGGGGGAGAAAATGTGTAATTTTGGGAACCCGAAGTCGTATTTAATGGAGGAAAATTCTTCTATTTGGAACCAAGAATGATACCTTGGGGAGAATATTTCTCATTTTGAGGAGAGAAAAAGGTCTTTTTTGGAGAGGATGACTTATTTTCGGTCTAAGAAGCGGTCTTCTGGGAAGAAAATGCCTTCTTTTGGGGATCAAAGGCGGTATTCTGGGAAGAAAATGTGTTATTTTTGGAATAAAACGTTATGTCCAATAAAAGACGCTGTCTTCCCCAAATGCGTCTTTTTATGCTGCAAAGAAGACATTATCTCCCTGAAAGATCACCTTTATCCTCAAAAGAAGACATTTTCTCCACAAAATGCTGCTTATTAGCTCAATACCAATGCTTTCACGGCAAAATAATGCAGTTTATCCCAAAACTCATGCATTTTCTCCCCAAAATACTCTTTTTCTCTCCAAAATACAACCATTTCTCCCCTGCATATCAATGTCTGCCAACAATTAGACATTTTCTCCCCGAATATCACTCTTCATCCCAGAAACCAAACAGGTTCTCTCTTAAGAGCCACTCTTTATCTACCCTAAAAGGCATTTTCTGCCCAGAATACTGCCTTTCATCTTCAGATGTCTCATTTTTGGGAAAGGCAACGAAAGCGCTACTTTGGGGAGAGTATATCTTGTTTTGGGGATCAAAAGGGGTGTTTTGGGGAGGAAAAGTCTTCCTTAGGGGATAAGAAGCGGTATTTTCGGGAGCGAATGTCTTCTTTTGTTACACAAAGCCATATTTGAAGGGGAGAATTTCATATTGGAGGGATACAAATTGGCATTTGGGGGAGACAATGTCTAATGTTGGGAATTAAAAGGTGTGTTTTGGGTAAGAAATGTTTTGTTTTGGTAATAAAATCAGTCTTGTGCGGAGAAAACGCCTGATTCTTGGGATCACAAGCATTATTTGAGGGAGAACGCCTCATTTTGGGAATCAAAGGAGCAATATGGGGGAGAAAATGTGTAATTTTGGGAACCCGAAGTCGTATTTAATGGAGGAAAATTCTTCTATTTGGAACCAAGAATGATACCTTGGGGAGAATATTTCCCATTTTGAGGAGAGAAAAAGGTCTTTTTTGGAGAGGATGACTTATTTTCGGTCTAAGAAGCGGTCTTCTGGGAAGAAAATGCCTTCTTTTGGGGATCAAAGGCGGTATTCTGGGAAGAAAATGTGTTATTTTTGGAATAAAACTTTATGTCCAATAAAAGACGCTGTCTTCCCCAAATGCGTCTTTTTATGCTGCAAAGAAGACATTATCTCCCTGAAAGATCACCTTTATCCTCAAAAGAAGACATTTTCTCCACAAAATGCTGCTTATTAGCTCAATACCAATGCTTTCATGGCAAAATAATGCAGTTTATCCCCAAAACTCGTGCATTTTCTCCCCAAAACACTCTTTTTCTCTCCAAAATACAACCATTTCTCCCCCGCATATCAATGTCTGCCAACAATTAGACATTTTCTCCCCGAATAACACTCTTCATCCCAGAAACCAAACAGGTTCTCTATTAAGTGCCACTCTTTATCTACCCAAAAAGGCATTTTCTGCCCAGAATACTGCCTTTCATCTTCAGATGTCTCATTTTTGGGAAAGGCAACGAAAGCGCTACTTTGGGGAGAGTATATCTTGTTTTGGGGATCAAAAGGGGTGTTTTGGGGAGGAAAAGTCTTCCTTAGGGGATAAGAAGCGGTATTTTCGGGAGCGAATGTCTTCTTTTGTTACACAAAGCCATATTTGAAGGGGAGAATTTCATATTGGAGGGATACAAATTGGCATTTGGGGGAGACAATGTCTAATGTTGGGAATAAAAAGGTGTGTTTTGGGTAAGAAATGTTTTGTTTTGGTAATAAAATCAGTCTTGTGCGGAGAAAACGCCTGATTCTTGGGATCACAAGCATTATTTGAGGGAGAACGCCTCATTTTGGGAATCAAAGGAGCAATTTTTGGGGGAGAAAATGTGTAATTTTGGGAACCCGAAGTCGTATTTAATGGAGGAAAATTCTTCTATTTGGAACCAAGAATGATACCTTGGGGAGAATATTTCTCATTTTGAGGAGAGAAAAAGGTCTTTTTTGGAGAGGATGACTTATTTTCGGTCTAAGAAGCGGTCTTCTGGGAAGAAAATGCCTTATTTTGGGGATCAAAGGCGGTATTCTGGGAAGAAAATGTGTTATTTTTGGAATAAAACATTATGTCCAATAAAAGACGCTGTCTTCCCCAAATGCGTCTTTTTATGCTGCAAAGAAGACATTATCTCCCTGAAAGATCACCTTTATCCTCAAAAGAAGACATTTTCTCCACAAAATGCTGCTTATTAGCTCAATACCAATGCTTTCACTCCAAAATAATGCAGTTTATCCCCAAAACTCGTGCATTTTCTCCCCAAAACACTCTTTTTCTCTCCAAAATACAACCATTTCTCCCCCGCATATCAATGTCTGCCAACAATTAGACATTTTCTCCCCGAATAACACTCTTCATCCCAGAAACCAAACAGGTTCTCTATTAAGTGCCACTCTTTATCTACCCAAAAAGGCATTTTCTCCCCAGAATACTGCCTTTCATCTTCAGATGTCTCATTTTTGGGAAAGGCAACGAAAGCGCTACTTTGGGGAGAGTATATCTTATTTTGAGGATCAAAAGAGCAATTTGGGGGAGAAAATGTGTAATTTTGGGAACCCGAAGTCGTATTTAATGGAGGAAAAGTCTTCTATTTGGAACCAAGAATGATACCTTGGGGAGAATATTTCTCATTTTGAGGAGAGGAAAAGGTCTTTTTTGGAGAGGATGACTTATTTTCGGTCTAAGAAGCGGTCTTCTGGGAAGAAAATGCCTTCTTTTGGGGATCAAAGGCGGTATTCTGGGAAGAAAATGTGTTATTTTTGGAATAAAACGTTATGTCCAATAAAAGACGCTGTCTTCCCCAAATGCGTCTTTTTATGCTGCAAAGAAGACATTTTCTCCATGAAAGATCACCTTTATCCTCAAAAGAAGACATTTTCTCCACAAAATGCTGCTTATTAGCTCAATACCAATGCTTTCACGGCAAAATAATGCAGTTTATCCCAAAACTCATGCATTTTCTCCCCAAAATACTCTTTTTCTCTCCAAAATACAACCATTTCTCCCCTGCATATCAATGTCTGCCAACAATTAGACATTTTCTCCCCGAATATCACTCTTCATCCCAGAAACCAAACAGGTTCTCTTTTAAGAGCCACTCTTTATCTACCCTAAAAGGCATTTCCAGCCCAGAATACTGCCTTTCATATTCAGATGTCTCATTTTTGGGAAAGGCAACGAAAGCGCTACTTTGGGGAGAGTATATCTTATTTTGGGGATCAAAAGGGGTGTTTTGGGGAGGAAAAGACTTTTTTAGGGGATAAGAAGCGGTATTTTCGGGAGCGAATGTCTTCTTTTGTTACACAAAGCCATATTTGAAGGGGAGAATTTCATATTGGAGGGATACAAATTGGCATTTGGGGGAGACAATGTCTAATGTTGGGAATCAAAAGGTGTGTTTTGGGTAAGAAATGTTTTGTTTTGGTAATAAAATCAGTCTTGTGCGGAGAAAATGCCTGATGCTTGGGATCACAAGCATTATTTGAGGGAGAACGCCTCATTTTGGGAATCAAAGGAGCAATATGGGGGAGAAAATGTGTAATTTTGGGAACCCGAAGTCGTATTTAATGGAGGAAAATTCTTCTATTTGGAACCAAGAATGATACCTTGGGGAGAATATTTCTCATTTTGAGGAGAGAAAAAGGTCTTTTTTGGAGAGGATGACTTATTTTCGGTCTAAGAAGCGGTCTTCTGGGAAGAAAATGCCTTCTTTTGGGGATCAAAGGCTGTATTCTGGGAAGAAAATGTGTTATTTTTGGAATAAAACGTTATGTCCAATAAAAGACGCTGTCTTCCCCAAATGCGTCTTTTTATGCTGCAAAGAAGACATTATCTCCCTGAAAGATCACCTTTATCCTCAAAAGAAGACATTTTCTCCACAAAACGCTGCTTATTAGCTCAATACCAATGCTTTCACGGCAAAATAATGCAGTTTATCCCCAAAACTCATGCATTTTCTCCCCAAAATACTCTTTTTCTCTCCAAAATACAACCATTTCTCCCCCGCATATCAATGTCTGCCAACAATTAGACATTTTCTCCCCGAATATCACTCTTCATCCCAGAAACCAAACAGGTTCTCTTTTAAGTGCCACTCTTTATCTACCCTAAAAGGCATTTCCAGCCCAGAATACTGCCTACAATCTTCAGATGTCTCATTTTTGGGAAAGGCAACGAAAGCGCTACTTTGGGGAGAGTATGTCTTATTTTGGGGATCAAAAGGGGTGTTTTGGGGAGGAAAAGTCTTTTTTAGGGGATAAGAAGCGGTATTTTCGGGAGCGAATGTCTTCTTTTGTTACACAAAGCCATATTTGAAGGGGAGAATTTCATATTGGAGGGATACAAATTGGCATTTGGGGGAGACAATGTCTGTTGTTGGGAATTAAAAGGTGTGTTTTGGGTAAGAAATGTTTTGTTTTGGTAATAAAATCAGTCTTGTGCGGAGAAAACGCCTGATTCTTGGGATCACAAGCATTATTTGAGGGAGAACGCCTCATTTTGGGAATCAAAGGAGCAATATGGGGGAGAAAATGTGTAATTTTGGGAACCCGAAGTCGTATTTAATGGAGGAAAATTCTTCTATTTGGAACCAAGAATGATACCTTGGGGAGAATATTTCTCATTTTGAGGAGAGAAAAAGGTCTTTTTTGGAGAGGATGACTTATTTTCGGTCTAAGAAGCGGTCTTCTGGGAAGAAAATGCCTTATTTTGGGGATCAAAGGCGGTATTCTGGGAAGAAAATGTGTTATTTTTGGAATAAAACATTATGTCCAATAAAAGACGCTGTCTTCCCCAAATGCGTCTTTTTCTGCTGCATAGAAGACATTATCTCCCTGAAAGATCACCTTTATCCTCAAAAGAAGACATTTTCTCCACAAAATGCTGCTTCTTAGCTCAATACCAATGCTTTCATGGCAAAATAATGCAGTTTATCCCCAAAACTCGTGCATTTTCTCCCCAAAATACTCTTTTTCTCTCCAAAATACAACCATTTCTCCCCTGCATATCAATGTCTGCCAACAATTAGACATTTTCTCCCCGAATATCACTCTTCATCCCAGAAACCAAACAGGTTCTCTATTAAGTGCCACTCTTTATCTACCCAAAAAGGCATTTTCTGCCCAGAATACTGCCTTTCATCTTCAGATGTCTCATTTTTGGGAAAGGCAACGAAAGCGCTACTTTGGGGAGAGTATATCTTATTTTGGGGATCAAAAGGGGTGTTTTGGGGAGGAAAAGTCTTTTTTAGGGGATAAGAAGCGGTATTTTCGGGAGCGAATGTCTTCTTTTGTTACACAAAGCCATATTTGAAGGGGAGAATTTCATATTGGAGGGATACAAATTGGCATTTGGGGGAGACAATGTCTAATGTTGGGAATCAAAAGGTGTGTTTTGGGTAAGAAATGTTTTGTTTTGGTAATAAAATCAGTCTTGTGCGGAGAAAACGCCTGATTCTTGGGATCACAAGCATTATTTGAGGGAGAACGCCTCATTTTGGGAATCAAAGGAGCAATTTTTGGGAGAAAATGTGTAATTTTGGGAACCCGAAGTCGTATTTAATGGAGGAAAATTCTTCTATTTGGAACCAAGAATGATACCTTGGGGAGAATATTTCTCATTTTGAGGAGAGAAAAAGGTCTTTTTTGGAGAGGATGACTTATTTTCGGTCTAAGAAGCGGTCTTCTGGGAAGAAAATGCCTTCTTTTGGGGATCAAAGGCGGTATTCTGGGAAGAAAATGTGTTATTTTTGGAATAAAACGTTATGTCCAATAAAAGACGCTGTCTTCCCCAAATGCGTCTTTTTATGCTTCAAAGAAGACATTATCTCCCTGAAAGATCACCTTTATCCTCAAAAGAAGACATTTTCTCCACAAAATGCTGCTTATTAGCTCAATAACAATGCTTTCACGGCAAAATAATGCAGTTTATCCCCAAAACTCATGCATTTTCTCCCCAAAACACTCTTTTTCTCTCCAAAATACAACCATTTCTCCCCCGCATATCAATGTCTGCCAACAATTAGACATTTTCTCCCCGAATAACACTCTTCATCCCAGAAACCAAACAGGTTCTCTATTAAGTGCCACTCGTTATCTACCCAAAAAGGCATTTTCTCCCCAGAATACTGCCTTTCATCTTCAGATGTCTCATTTTTGGGAAAGGCAACGAAAGCGCTACTTTGGGGAGAGTATATCTTATTTTGAGGATCAAAAGAGCAATTTGGGGGAGAAAATGTGTAATTTTGGGAACCCGAAGTCGTATTTAATGGAGGAAAATTCTTCTATTTGGAACCAAGAATGATACCTTGGGGAGAATATTTCTCATTTTGAGGAGAGAAAAAGTTCTTTTTTGGAGAGGATGACTTATTTTCGGTCTAAGAAGCGGTCTTCTGGGAAGAAAATGCCTTCTTTTGGGGATCAAAGGCGGTATTCTGGGAAGAAAATGTGTTATTTTTGGAATAAAACATTATGTCCAATAAAAGACGCTGTCTTCCCCAAATGCGTCTTTTTCTGCTGCATAGAAGACATTTTCTCCCTGAAAGATCACCTTTATCCTCAAAAGAAGACATTTTCTCCACAAAACGGTGCTTCTTAGCTCAATACCAATGCTTTCACGGCAAAATAATGCAGTTTATCCCCAAAACTCATGCATTTTCTCCCCAAAATACTCTTTTTCTCTCCAAAATACAACCATTTCTGCCCTGCATATCAATGTCTGCCAACAATTAGACATTTTCTCCCTGAATAACACTCTTCATCCCAGAAACCAAACAGGTTCTCTATTAAGTGCCACTCTTTATCTACCCAAAAAGGCATTTTCTCCCCAGAATACTGCCTTTCATCTTCAGATGTCTCATTTTTGGGAAAGGCAACGAAAGCGCTACTTTGGGGAGAGTATATCTTATTTTGAGGATCAAAAGAGCAATTTGGGGGAGAAAATGTGTAATTTTGGGAACCCGAAGTCGTATTTAATGGAGGAAAATTCTTCTATTTGGAACCAAGAATGATACCTTGGGGAGAATATTTCTCATTTTGAGGAGAGAAAAAGTTCTTTTTTGGAGAGGATGACTTATTTTCGGTCTAAGAAGCGGTCTTCTGGGAAGAAAATGCCTTCTTTTGGGGATCAAAGGCGGTATTCTGGGAAGAAAATGTGTTATTTTTGGAATAAAACATTATGTCCAATAAAAGACGCTGTCTTCCCCAAATGCGTCTTTTTCTGCTGCATAGAAGACATTTTCTCCCTGAAAGATCACCTTTATCCTCAAAAGAAGACATTTTCTCCACAAAACGGTGCTTCTTAGCTCAATACCAATGCTTTCACGGCAAAATAATGCAGTTTATCCCCAAAACTCATGCATTTTCTCCCCAAAATACTCTTTTTCTCTCCAAAATACAACCATTTCTCCCCTGCATATCAATGTCTGCGAACAATTAGACATTTTCTCCCTGAATAACACTCTTCATCCCAGAAACCAAACAGGTTCTCTATTAAGTGCCACTCTTTATCTACCCAAAAAGGCATTTTCTCCCCAGAATACTGCCTTTCATCTTCAGATGTCTCATTTTTGGGAGAGGCAACGAAAGCGCTACTTTGGGGAGAGTATATCTTATTTTGGGGATCAAAAGGGGTGTTTTGGGGAGGAAAAGTCTTTTTTAGGGGATAAGAAGCGGTATTTTCGGGAGCGAATGTCTTCTTTTGTTACACAAAGCCATATTTGAAGGGGAGAATTTCATATTGGAGGGATACAAATTGGCATTTGGGGGAGACAATGTCTAATGTTGGGAATTAAAAGGTGTGTTTTGGGTAAGAAATGTTTTGTTTTGGTAATAAAATCAGTCTTGTGCGGAGAAAACGCCTGATTCTTGGGATCACAAGCATTATTTGAGGGAGAACGCCTCATTTTGGGAATCAAAGGAGCAATTTGGGGGAGAAAATGTGTAATTTTGGGAACCCGAAGTCGTATTTAATGGAGGAAAATTCTTCTATTTGGAACCAAGAATGATACCTTGGGGAGAATATTTCTCATTTTGAGGAGAGAAAAAGGTCTTTTTTGGAGAGGATGACTTATTTTCGGTCTAAGAAGCGGTCTTCTGGGAAGAAAATGCCTTCTTTTGGGGATCAAAGGCCGTATTCTGGGAAGAAAATGTGTTATTTTTGGAATAAAACTTTATGTCCAATAAAAGACGCTGTCTTCCCCAAATGCGTCTTTTTATGCTGCAAAGAAGACATTATCTCCCTGAAAGATCACCTTTATCCTCAAAAGAAGACATTTTCTCCACAAAATGCTGCTTATTAGCTCAATGCCAATGCTTTCATGGCAAAATAATGCAGTTTATCCCCAAAACTCGTGCATTTTCTCCCCAAAACACTCTTTTTCTCTCCAAAATACAACCATTTCACCACCGCATATCAATGTCTGCCAACAATTAGACATTTTCTCCCCGAATAACACTCTTCATCCCAGAAACCAAACAGGTTCTCTATTAAGTGCCACTCTTTATCTACCCAAAAAGGCATTTTCTCCCCAGAATACTGCCTTTCATCTTCAGATGTCTCATTTTTGGGAAAGGCAACGAAAGCGCTACTTTGGGGAGAGTATATCTTATTTTGAGGATCAAAAGAGCAATTTGGGGGAGAAAATGTGCAATTTTGGGAACCCGAAGTCGTATTTAATGGAGGAAAAGTCTTCTATTTGGAACCAAGAATGATACCTTGGGGAGAATATTTCTCATTTTGAGGAGAGAAAAAGGTCTTTTTTGGAGAGGATGACTTATTTTCGGTCTAAGAAGCGGTCTTCTGGGAAGAAAATGCCTTCTTTTGGGGATCAAAGGCGGTATTCTGGGAAGAAAATGTGTTATTTTTGGAATAAAACGTTATGTCCAATAAAAGACGCTGTCTTCCCCAAATGCGTCTTTTTATGCTGCAAAGAAGACATTATCTCCCTGAAAGATCACCTTTATCCTCAAAAGAAGACATTTTCTCCACAAAATGCTGCTTATTAGCTCAATACCAATGCTTTCACGGCAAAATAATGCAGTTTATCCCCAAAACTCATGCATTTTCTCCCCAAAATACTCTTTTTCTCTCCAAAATACAACCATTTCTCCCCTGCATATCAATGTCTGCCAACAATTAGACATTTTCTCCCCGAATATCACTCTTCATCCCAGAAACCAAACCGGTTCTCTCTTAAGAGCCACTCTTTATCTACCCTAAAAGGCATTTCCAGCCCAGAATACTGCCTACAATCTTCAGATGTCTCATTTTTGGGAAAGGCAACGAAAGCGCTACTTTGGGGAGAGTATATCTTATTTTGGGGATCAAAAGGGGTGTTTTGGGGAGGAAAAGTCTTTTTTAGGGGATAAGAAGCGGTATTTTCGGGAGCGAATGTCTTCTTTTGTTACACAAAGCCATATTTGAAGGGGAGAATTTCATATTGGAGGGATACAAATTGGCATTTGGGGGAGACAATGTCTAATGTTGGGAATTAAAAGGTGTGTTTTGGGTAAGAAATGTTTTGTTTTGGTAATAAAATCAGTCTTGTGCGGAGAAAACGCCTGATTCTTGGGATCACAAGCATTATTTGAGGGAGAACGCCTCATTTTGGGAATCAAAGGAGCAATTTGGGGGAGAAAATGTGTAATTTTGGGAACCCGAAGTCGTATTTAATGGAGGAAAATTCTTCTATTTGGAACCAAGAATGATACCTTGGGGAGAATATTTCTCATTTTGAGGAGAGAAAAAGGTCTTTTTTGGAGAGGATGACTTATTTTCGGTCTAAGAAGCGGTCTTCTGGGAAGAAAATGCCTTCTTTTGGGGATCAAAGGCGGTATTCTGGGAAGAAAATGTGTTATTTTTGGAATAAAACGTTATGTCCAATAAAAGACGCTGTCTTCCCCAAATGCGTCTTTTTATGCTTCAAAGAAGACATTATCTCCCTGAAAGATCACCTTTATCCTCAAAAGAAGACATTTTCTCCACAAAATGCTGCTTATTAGCTCAATAACAATGCTTTCACGGCAAAATAATGCAGTTTATCCCCAAAACTCATGCATTTTCTCCCCAAAACACTCTTTTTCTCTCCAAAATACAACCATTTCTCCCCCGCATATCAATGTCTGCCAACAATTAGACATTTTCTCCCCGAATAACACTCTTCATCCCAGAAACCAAACAGGTTCTCTATTAAGTGCCACTCTTTATCTACCCAAAAAGGCATTTTCTCCCCAGAATACTGCCTTTCATCTTCAGATGTCTCATTTTTGGGAAAGGCAACGAAAGCGCTACTTTGGGGAGAGTATATCTTATTTTGAGGATCAAAAGAGCAATTTGGGGGAGAAAATGTGTAATTTTGGGAACCCGAAGTCGTATTTAATGGAGGAAAATTCTTCTATTTGGAACCAAGAATGATACCTTGGGGAGAATATTTCTCATTTTGAGGAGAGAAAAAGTTCTTTTTTGGAGAGGATGACTTATTTTCGGTCTAAGAAGCGGTCTTCTGGGAAGAAAATGCCTTCTTTTGGGGATCAAAGGCGGTATTCTGGGAAGAAAATGTGTTATTTTTGGAATAAAACATTATGTCCAATAAAAGACGCTGTCTTCCCCAAATGCGTCTTTTTCTGCTGCATAGAAGACATTTTCTCCCTGAAAGATCACCTTTATCCTCAAAAGAAGACATTTTCTCCACAAAACGGTGCTTCTTAGCTCAATACCAATGCTTTCACGGCAAAATAATGCAGTTTATCCCCAAAACTCATGCATTTTCTCCCCAAAATACTCTTTTTCTCTCCAAAATACAACCATTTCTCCCCTGCATATCAATGTCTGCGAACAATTAGACATTTTCTCCCTGAATAACACTCTTCATCCCAGAAACCAAACAGGTTCTCTATTAAGTGCCACTCTTTATCTACCCAAAAAGGCATTTTCTCCCCAGAATACTGCCTTTCATCTTCAGATGTCTCATTTTTGGGAAAGGCAACGAAAGCGCTACTTTGGGGAGAGTATATCTTATTTTGAGGATCAAAAGAGCAATTTGGGGGAGAAAATGTGTAATTTTGGGAACCCGAAGTCGTATTTAATGGAGGAAAATTCTTCTATTTGGAACCAAGAATGATACCTTGGGGAGAATATTTCTCATTTTGAGGAGAGAAAAAGTTCTTTTTTGGAGAGGATGACTTATTTTCGGTCTAAGAAGCGGTCTTCTGGGAAGAAAATGCCTTCTTTTGGGGATCAAAGGCGGTATTCTGGGAAGAAAATGTGTTATTTTTGGAATAAAACATTATGTCCAATAAAAGACGCTGTCTTCCCCAAATGCGTCTTTTTCTGCTGCATAGAAGACATTTTCTCCCTGAAAGATCACCTTTATCCTCAAAAGAAGACATTTTCTCCACAAAACGGTGCTTCTTAGCTCAATACCAATGCTTTCACGGCAAAATAATGCAGTTTATCCCCAAAACTCATGCATTTTCTCCCCAAAATACTCTTTTTCTCTCCAAAATACAACCATTTCTCCCCTGCATATCAATGTCTGCGAACAATTAGACATTTTCTCCCTGAATAACACTCTTCATCCCAGAAACCAAACAGGTTCTCTATTAAGTGCCACTCTTTATCTACCCAAAAAGGCATTTTCTCCCCAGAATACTGCCTTTCATCTTCAGATGTCTCATTTTTGGGAGAGGCAACGAAAGCGCTACTTTGGGGAGAGTATATCTTATTTTGGGGATCAAAAGGGGTGTTTTGGGGAGGAAAAGTCTTTTTTAGGGGATAAGAAGCGGTATTTTCGGGAGCGAATGTCTTCTTTTGTTACACAAAGCCATATTTGAAGGGGAGAATTTCATATTGGAGGGATACAAATTGGCATTTGGGGGAGACAATGTCTAATGTTGGGAATTAAAAGGTGTGTTTTGGGTAAGAAATGTTTTGTTTTGGTAATAAAATCAGTCTTGTGCGGAGAAAACGCCTGATTCTTGGGATCACAAGCATTATTTGAGGGAGAACGCCTCATTTTGGGAATCAAAGGAGCAATTTGGGGGAGAAAATGTGTAATTTTGGGAACCCGAAGTCGTATTTAATGGAGGAAAATTCTTCTATTTGGAACCAAGAATGATACCTTGGGGAGAATATTTCTCATTTTGAGGAGAGAATAAGGTCTTTTTTGGAGAGGATGACTTATTTTCGGTCTAAGAAGCGGTCTTCTGGGAAGAAAATGCCTTCTTTTGGGGATCAAAGGCGGTATTCTGGGAAGAAAATGTGTTATTTTTGGAATAAAACTTTATGTCCAATAAAAGACGCTGTCTTCCCCAAATGCGTCTTTTTATGCTGCAAAGAAGACATTATCTCCCTGAAAGATCACCTTTATCCTCAAAAGAAGACATTTTCTCCACAAAATGCTGCTTATTAGCTCAATGCCAATGCTTTCATGGCAAAATAATGCAGTTTATCCCCAAAACTCGTGCATTTTCTCCCCAAAACACTCTTTTTCTCTCCAAAATACAACCATTTCACCACCGCATATCAATGTCTGCCAACAATTAGACATTTTCTCCCCGAATAACACTCTTCATCCCAGAAACCAAACAGGTTCTCTATTAAGTGCCACTCTTTATCTACCCAAAAAGGCATTTTCTCCCCAGAATACTGACTTTCATCTTCAGATGTCTCATTTTTGGGAAAGGCAACGAAAGCGCTACTTTGGGGAGAGTATATCTTATTTTGAGGATCAAAAGAGCAATTTGGGGGAGAAAATGTGCAATTTTGGGAACCCGAAGTCGTATTTAATGGAGGAAAAGTCTTCTATTTGGAACCAAGAATGATACCTTGGGGAGAATATTTCTCATTTTGAGGAGAGAAAAAGGTCTTTTTTGGAGAGGATGACTTATTTTCGGTCTAAGAAGCGGTCTTCTGGGAAGAAAATGCCTTCTTTTGGGGATCAAAGGCGGTATTCTGGGAAGAAAATGTGTTATTTTTGGAATAAAACGTTATGTCCAATAAAAGACGCTGTCTTCCCCAAATGCGTCTTTTTATGCTGCAAAGAAGACATTATCTCCCTGAAAGATCACCTTTATCCTCAAAAGAAGACATTTTCTCCACAAAATGCTGCTTATTAGCTCAATACCAATGCTTTCACGGCAAAATAATGCAGTTTATCCCCAAAACTCATGCATTTTCTCCCCAAAATACTCTTTTTCTCTCCAAAATACAACCATTTCTCCCCTGCATATCAATGTCTGCCAACAATTAGACATTTTCTCCCCGAATATCACTCTTCATCCCAGAAACCAAACCGGTTCTCTCTTAAGAGCCACTCTTTATCTACCCTAAAAGGCATTTCCAGCCCAGAATACTGCCTTTCATCTTCAGATGTCTCATTTTTGGGAAAGGCAACGAAAGCGCTACTTTGGGGAGAGTATATCTTATTTTGGGGATCAAAAGGGGTGTTTTGGGGAGGAAAAGTCTTTTTTAGGGGATAAGAAGCGGTATTTTCGGGAGCGAATGTCTTCTTTTGTTACACAAAGCCATATTTGAAGGGGAGAATTTCATATTGGAGGGATACAAATTGGCATTTGGGGGAGACAATGTCTAATGTTGGGAATTAAAAGGTGTGTTTTGGGTAAGAAATGTTTTGTTTTGGTAATAAAATCAGTCTTGTGCGGAGAAAACGCCTGATTCTTGGGATCACAAGCATTATTTCAGGGAGAACGCCTCATTTTGGGAATCAAAGGAGCAATTTGGGGGAGAAAATGTGTAATTTTGGGAACCCGAAGTCGTATTTAATGGAGGAAAATTCTTCTATTTGGAACCAAGAATGATACCTTGGGGAGAATATTTCTCATTTTGAGGAGAGAAAAAGGTCTTTTTTGGAGAGGATGACTTATTTTCGGTCTAAGAAGCGGTCTTCTGGGAAGAAAATGCCTTCTTTTGGGGATCAAAGGCGGTATTCTGGTATGAAAATGTGTTATTTTTGGAATAAAACATTATGTCCAATAAAAGACGCTGTCTTCCCCAAATGCGTCTTTTTATGCTGCAAAGAAGACATTATCTCCCTGAAAGATCACCTTTATCCTCAAAAGAAAACATTTTCCCACAAAACGCTGCTTCTTAGCTCAATACCAATGCTTTCACGGCAAAATAATGCAGTTTATCCCCAAAACTCATGCATTTTCTCCCCAAAACACTCTTTTTCTCTCCAAAATACAACCATTTCTCCCCTGCGTATCAATTTCTGCCAACAATTAGACATTTTCTCCCCGAATAACACTCTTCATCCCAGAAACCAAACAGGTTCTCTATTAAGTGCCACTCTTTATCTACCCAAAAAGGCATTTTCTCCCCAGAATACTGCCTTTCATCTTCAGATGTCTCATTTTTGGGAAAGGCAACGAAAGCGCTACTTTGGGGAGAGTATATCTTATTTTGAGGATCAAAAGAGCAATTTGGGGGAGAAAATGTGTAATTTTGGGAACCCGAAGTCGTATTTAATGGAGGAAAAGTCTTCTATTTGGAACCAAGAATGATACCTTGGGGAGAATATTTCTCATTTTGATGAGAGAAAAAGGTCTTTTTTAGAGTGGATGACTTATTTTCGGTCTAAAAAGCGGTATTCTGGGTAGAAAATGCCTTCTTTTGGGGATCAAAGGCGGTATTCTGGGAAGAAAATGTGTTATTTTTGGAATAAAACTTTATGTCCAATAAAAGACGCTGTCTTCCCCAAATGCGTCTTTTCATGCTGCAAAGAAGACATTTTCTCCCTGAAAGATCACCTTTATCCTCAAAAGAAGACATTTTCTCCACAAAACGCTGCTTCTTAGCTCAATACCAATGCTTTCACGGCAAAATAATGCAGTTTATCCCCAAAACTCATGCATTTTCTCCCCAAAATACTCTTTTTCTCTCCAAAATACAACCATTTCTCCCCTGCATATCAATGTCTGCCAACAATTAGACATTTTCTCCCCGAATATCACTCTTCATCCCAGAAACCAAACCGGTTCTCTCTTAAGAGTCACTCTTTATCTACCCTAAAAGGCATTTCCAGCCCAGAATACTGCCTTTCATCTTCAGATGTCTCATTTTTGGGAAAGGCAACGAAAGCGCTACTTTGGGGAGAGTATATCTTATTTTGGGGATCAAAAGGGGTGTTTTGGGGAGGAAAAGTCTTTTTTAGGGGATAAGAAGCGGTATTTTCGGGAGCGAATGTCTTCTTTTGTTACACAAAGCCATATTTGAAGGGGAGAATTTCATATTGGAGGGATACAAATTGGCATTTGGGGGAGACAATGTCTAATGTTGGGAATTAAAAGGTGTGTTTTGGGTAAGAAATGTTTTGTTTTGGTAATAAAATCAGTCTTGTGCGGAGAAAACGCCTGATTCTTGGGATCACAAGCATTATTTCAGGGAGAACGCCTCATTTTGGGAATCAAAAGAGCAATATGGGTGGGAAAATGTGCAATTTTGGGAACCCGAAGTCGTATTTAATGGAGGAAAATTCTTCTATTTGGAACCAAGAATGATACCTTGGGGAGAATATTTCTCATTTTGAGGAGAGAAAAAGGTCTTTTTTGGAGAGGATGACTTATTTTCGGTCTAAGAAGCGGTCTTCTGGGAAGAAAATGCCTTATTTTGGGGATCAAAGGCGGTATTCTGGGAAGAAAATGTGTTATTTTTGGAATAAAACGTTATGTCCAATAAAAGACGCTGTCTTCCCCAAATGCGTCTTTTTATGCTGCAAAGAAGACATTTTCTCCCTGAAAGATCACCTTTATCCTCAAAAGAAGACATTTTCTCCACAAAATGCTGCTTACTAGCTCAATACCAATGCTTTCATGGCAAAATAATGCAGTTTATCCCCAAAACTCAGGCATTTTCTCCCCAAAACACACTTTTTCTCTCCAAAATACAACCATTTCTCCCCTGCATATCAATGTCTGCCAACAATTAGACATTTTCTCCCCGAATAACACTCTTCATCCCAGAAACCAAACAGGTTCTCTATTAAGTGCCACTCTTTATCTACCCAAAAAGGCATTTTCTCCCCAGAATACTGCCTTTCATCTTCAGATGTCTCATTTTTGGGAAAGGCAACGAAAGCGCAACTTTGGGGAGAGTATATCTTATTTTGAGGATCAAAAGAGCAATTTGGGGGAGAAAATGTGTAATATTGGGAACCCGAAGTCGTATTTAATGGAGGAAAATTCTTCTATTTGGAACCAAGAATGATACCTTGGGGAGAATATTTCTCATTTTGAGGAGAGAAAAAGGTCTTTTTTGGAGAGGATGACTTATTTTCGGTCTAAGAAGCGGTCTTCTGGGAAGAAAATGCCTTATTTTGGGGATCAAAGGCGGTATTCTGGGAAGAAAATGTGTTATTTTTGAAATAAAACGTTATGTCCAATAAAAGACGCTGTCTTCCCCAAATGCGTCTTTTTATGCTGCAAAGAAGACATTTTCTCCCTGAAAGATCACCTTTATCCTCAAAAGAAGACATTTTCTCCACAAAACGCTGCTTATTAGCTCAATACCATGCTTACACGGCAAAATAATGCAGTTTATCCCCAAAACTCATGCATTTTCTCCCCAAAATACTCTTTTTCTCTCCAAAATACAACCATTTCTGCCCTGTATATCAATGTCTGCCAACAATTAGACATTTTCTCCCCGAATATCACTCTTCATCCCGGAAACCAAACAGGTTCTCTTTTAAGAGCCACTCTTTATCTACCCTAAAAGGCATTTCCAGCCCAGAATACTGCCTTTCATCTTCAGATGTCTCATTTTTGGGAAAGGCAACGAAAGCGCTACTTTGGGGAGAATATATCTTATTTTGAGGATGAAAAGAGCAATTTGGGGGAGAAAATGTTTAATTTGGTAACCCGAAATCGTATTTAATGGAGGAAAAGTCTTCTATTTGGAACCTAGAGTGATGTTTTGGGGAGAATATTTCTCATTTTGAGGAGAGAAATAGGTCTTTTTTGGAAAGGATTACTTGTTTTCAGTCTAAGAAGCGGTCTTCTGGGAAGAAAATGCCTTATTTTGGGGATCAAAGGCGGTATTCTGGTATGAAAATGTGTTATTTTTGGAATAAAACGTTATGTCCAATAAAAGACGCTGTCTTCCCCAAATGCGTCTTTTTATGCTGCAAAGAAGACATTTTCTCCCTGAAAGATCACCTTTATCCTCAAAAGAAGACATTTTCTCCACAAAATGCTGCTTATTAGCTCAATGCCAATGCTTTCATGGCAAAATAATGCAGTTTATCCCCAAAACTCGTGCATTTTCTCCCCAAAACACTCTTTTTCTCTCCAAAATACAACCATTTCTCCCCTGCATATCAATGTCTGCCAACAATTAGACATTTTCTCCCCGAATATCACTCTTCATCCCAGAAACCAAACCGGTTCTCTCTTAAGAGCCACTCTTTATCTACCCTAAAAGGCATTTTCTCCCCAGAATACTGCCTTTCATCTTCAGATGTCTCATTTTTGGGAAAGGCAACGAAAGCGCTAAATTGGGGAGAGTATATCTTATTTTGAGGATCAAAAGAGCAATTTGGGGGAGAAAATGTGTAATTTTGGGAACCCGAAGTCGTATTTAATGGAGGAAAAGTCTTCTATTTGGAACCTAGAGTGATGTTTTGGGGAGAATATTTCTCATTTTGAGGAGAGAAAAAGGTCTTTTTTGGAGTGGATGACTTGTTTTCAGTCTAAAATGCGGTATTCTGGGAAGAAAATGCCTTCTTTTGGGGATCAAAGGCGGTATTCTGGGAAGAAAATGTGTTATTTTTGGAATAAAACGTTATGTCCAATAAAAGACGCTGTCTTCCCCAAATGCGTCTTTTCATGCTGCAAAGAAGACATTATCTCCCTGAAAGATCACCTTTATCCTCAAAAGAAGACATTTTCTCCACAAAATGCCGCTTCTTAGCTCAATACCATGCTTTCACGCCAAAATAATGCAGTTTATCCCCAAAACTCATGCATTTTCTCCCCAAAATACTCTTTTTCTCTCCAAAATACAACCATTTCTCCCCTGCATATCAATGTCTGCCAACAATTAGACATTTTCTCCCCGAATAACACTCTTCATCCCAGAAACCAAACAGGTTCTCTATTAAGTGCCACTCTTTATCTACCCAAAAAGGCATTTTCTCCCCAGAATACTGCCTTTCATCTTCAGATGTCTCATTTTTGGGAAAGGCGACGAAAGCGCGACTTTGGGGAGAGTGTATCTTATTTGGGGGATCAAAAGAGCAATTTGGGGGAGAAAATGTGTAATTTTGGGAACCCAAAGTCGTATTTAATGGAGGAAAAGTCTTCTATTTGGAACCAAGAATGATACCTTGGGGAGAATATTTCTCATTTTGAGGAGAGAAATAGGTCTTTTTTGGAGAGGATGACTTGTTTTCAGTCTAAAAAGCGGTATTCTGGGAAGAAAATGCCTTCTTTTGGGGATCAAAGGCGGTATTCTGGGAAGAAAATGTGTTATTTTTGAAATAAAACGTTATGTCCAATAAAAGACGCTGTCTTCCCCAAATGCGTCTTTTTATGCTGCAAAGAAGACATTATCTCCCTGAAAGATCACCTTTATCCTCAAAAGAAGACATTTTCTCCACAAAATGCCGTTTCTTAGCTCAATACCATGCTTTCACGCCAAAATAATGCCGTTTATCCCCAAAACTCATGCATTTTCTCCCCAAAATACTCTTTTTCTCTCCAATATACAACCATTTCTCCCCTGCATATCAATGTCTGCCAACAATTAGACATTTTCTCCCCGAATATCACTCTTCATCCCAGAAACCAAACAGGTTCTCTCTTAAGAGCCACTCTTTATCTACCCTAAAAGGCATTTCCAGCCCAGAATACTGCCTTTCATCTTCAGATGTCTCATTTTTGGGAAAGGCAACGAAAGCGCTACTTTGGGGAGAGTATATCTTATTTTGGGGATCAAAAGGGGTGTTTTGGGGAGGAAAAGTCTTCCTTAGGGGATAAGAAGCGGTATTTTCGGGAGCGAATGTCTTCTTTTGTTACACAAAGCCATATTTGAAGGGGAGAATTTCATATTGGAGGGATACAAATTGGCATTTGGGGGAAACAATGTCTAATGTTGGGAATTAAAAGGTGTGTTTTGGGTAAGAAATGTTTTGTTTTGGTAATAAAATCAGTCTTGTGCGGAGAAAACGCCTGATTCTTGGGATCACAAGCATTATTTGAGGGAGAACGCCTCATTTTGGGAATCAAAGGAGCAATATGGGGGAGAAAATGTGTAATATTGTGAACCCGAAGTCGTATTTAATGGAGGAAAATTCTTCTATTTGGAACCAAGAATGATAACTTGGGGAGAATATTTCTCATTTTGAGGAGAGAAATAGGTCTTTTTTGGAGAGGATGACTTATTTTCGGTCTAAAAAGCGGTATTCTGGGAAGAAAATGTGTTATTTTTGGAATAAAACGTTATGTCCAATAAAAGACGCTGTCTTCCCCAAATGCGTCTTTTTATGCTGCAAAGAAGACATTATCTCCCTGAAAGATCACCTTTATCCTCAAAAGAAGACATTTTCTCCACAAAATGCCGCTTCTTAGCTCAGTACCACGCTTTCACGCCAAAATAATGCAGTTTATCCCCAAAACTCATGCATTTTCTCCCCAGAATACTCTTTTTCTCTCCAAAATACAACCATTTCTCCCCTGCATATCAATGTCTGCCAACAATTAGATATTTTCTCCCCGAATAACACTCTTCATCCCAGAAACCAAACAGGTTCTCTATTAAGTGCCACTCTTTATCTACCCAAAAAGGCATTTTCTCCCCAGAATACTGCCTTTCATCTTCAGATGTCTCATTTTTGGGAAAGGCGACGAAAGCGCGACTTTGGGGAGAGTATATCTCATTTGGGGGATCAAAAGAGCAATTTGGGGGAGAAAATGTGTAATTTTGGGAACCCGAAGTCGTATTTAATGGAGGAAAAGTCTTCTATTTGGAACCAAGAGTGATATTTTGGGGAGAATATTTCTCATTTTGAGGAGAGAAATAGGTCTTTTTTGGAGAGGATGACTTGTTTTCAGTCTAAAAAGCGGTATTCTGGGAAGAAAATGCCTTATTTTGGGGATCAAAGGCGGTATTCTGGGAAGAAAATGTGTTATTTTTGGAATAAAACGTTATGTCCAATAAAAGACGCTGTCTTCCCCAAATGCGTCTTTTTATGCTGCAAAGAAGACATTATCTCCCTGAAAGATCACCTTTATCCTCAAAAGAAGACATTTTCTCCACAAAATGCCGCTTCTTAGCTCAATACCATGCTTTCACGGCAAAATAATGACGTTTATCCCAAAAACTCATGCATTTTCTCCCCAAAATACTCTTTTTCTCTCCAATATACAACCATTTCTCCCCTGCATATCAATGTCTGCCAACAATTAGACATTTTCTCCCCGAATATCACTCTTCATCCCAGAAACCAAACAGGTTCTCTCTTAAGAGCCACTTTTTTTCTACCCAAAAAGGCATTTTCGCCCCAGAATACTGCCTTTCATCTTCAGATGTCTCATTTTTGGGAAAGGCAACGAAAGCGCTACTTTGGGGAGAGTATATCTTATTTTGGGGATCAAAAGGGGTGTTTTGGGGAGGTAAAGTCTTCCTTAGGGGATAAGAAGCGGTATTTTCGGGAGCGAATGTCTTCTTTTGTTACACAAAGCCATATTTGAAGGGGAGAATTTCATATTGGAGGGATACAAATTGGCATTTGGGGGAAACAATGTCTAATGTTGGGAATTAAAAGGTGTGTTTTGGGTAAGAAATGTTTTGTTTTGGTAATAAAATCAGTCTTGTGCGGAGAAAACGCCTGATTCTTGGGATCACAAGCAATATTTGAGGGAGAACGCCTCATTTTGGGAATCAAAGGAGCAATATGGGGGAGAAAATGTGTAATATTGTGAACCCGAAGTCGTATTTAATGGAGGAAAATTCTTCTATTTGGAACCAAGAATGATACCTTGGGGAGAATATTTCTCATTTTGAGGAGAGAAAAAGGTCTTTTTTGGAGAGGATTACATATTTTCGGTCTAAAAAGCGGTATTCTGGGAAGAAAATGCCTTATTTTGGGGATCAAAGGCGGTATTCTGGGAAGAAAATGTGTTATATTTGAAATAAAACGTTATGTCCAATAAAAGACGCTGTCTTCCCCAAATGCGTCTTTTTATGCTGCAAAGAAGACATTATCTCCCTGAAAGATCACCTTTATCCTCAAAAGAAGACATTTTCTCCACAAAATGCTGCTTATTAGCTCAATACCAATGCTTTCACGCCAAAATAATGCAGTTTATCCCCAAAACTCGTGCATTTTCTCCCCAAAATACTCTTTTTCTCTCCCAAATACAACCATTTCTGCCCTGCATATCAATGTCTGCCAACAATTAGACATTTTCTCCCCGAATAACACTCTTCATCCCAGAAACCAAACAGGTTCTCTCTTAAGTGCCACTCTTTATCTACCCAAAAAGGCATTTTCTCCCCAGAATACTGCCTTTCATCTTCAAATGTCTCATTTTGGGAAAGGCGATGAAAGCACTACTTTGGGGAGAGTATATCTTATTTTGAGGATCAAAAGAGCAATTTGGGGGAGAAAATGTGTAATTTTGGGAACCCGAAGTCGTATTTAATGGAGGAAAAGTCTTCTATTTGGAACCTAGTATGATATTTTGGGGAGAATATTTCTCATTTTGAGGAGAGAAATAGGTCTTTTTTGGAGAGGATGACTTATTTTCGGTCTAAAATGCGGTATTCTGGGAACAAAATGCCTTCTTTTGGGGATCAAAGGAGGTATTCTGGTATGAAAATGTGTTATTTATGGAATAAAACGTGATGTCCCAATAAAAGACGCTGTCTTCCCCAAATGCGTCTTTTTATGCTGCAAAGAAGACATTATCTCCCTGAAAGATCACCTTTATCCTCAAAAGAAGACATTTTCTCCACAAAATGCCGCTTCTTAGCTCAATACCATGCTTTCACGCCAAAATAATGCAGTTTATCCCCAAAACTCATGCATTTTCTCCCCAAAATACTCTTTTTCTCTCCAAAATACAACCATTTCTCCCCTGCATATCAATGTCTGCCAACAATTAGACATTTTCTCCCCGAATATCACTCTTCATCCCAGAAACCAAACAGGTTCTCTCTTAAGAGCCACTCTTTATCTACCCTAAAAGGCATTTCCAGCCCAGAATACTGCCTTTCATCTTCAGATGTCTCATTTTTGGGAAAGGCAACGAAAGCGCTACTTTGGGGAGAGTATATCTTATTTTGGGGATCAAAAGGGGTGTTTTGGGGAGGAAAAGTCTTCCTTAGGGGATAAGAAGCGGTATTTTCGGGAGCGAATGTCTTCTTTTGTTACACAAAGCCATATTTGAAGGGGAGAATTTCATATTGGAGGGATACAAATTGGCATTTGGGGGAAACAATGTCTAATGTTGGGAATTAAAAGGTGTGTTTTGGGTAAGAAATGTTTTGTTTTGGTAATAAAATCAGTCTTGTGCGGAGAAAACGCCTGATTCTTGGGATCACAAGCATTATTTGAGGGAGAACGCCTCATTTTGGGAATCAAAGGAGCAATATGGGGGAGAAAATGTGTAATATTGTGAACCCGAAGTCGTATTTAATGGAGGAAAATTCTTCTATTTGGAACCAAGAATGATACCTTGGGGAGAATATTTCTCATTTCGAGGAGAGAAAAAGGTCTTTTTTGGAGAGGATGACTTATTTTCGGTCTAAAAAGCGGTAATCTGGGAAAAAAATGTGTTATTTTTGAAATAAAACGTTATGTCCAATAAAAGACGCTGTCTTCCCCAAATGCGTCTTTTTATGCTGCAAAGAAGACATTATCTCCCTGAAAGATCACCTTTATCCTCAAAAGAAGACATTTTCTCCACAAAATGCCGCTTCTTAGCTCAATACCATGCTTTCACAGCAAAATAATGCAGTTTATCCCCAAAACTCATGCATTTTCTCCCCAAAATACTCTTTTTCTCTCCAAAATACAACCATTTCTCCCCTGCATATCAATGTCTGCCAACAATTAGACATTTTCTCCCCGAATAACACTCTTCATCCCAGAAACCAAACAGGTTCTCTATTAAGTGCCACTCTTTATCTACCCAAAAAGGCATTTTCTCCCCAGAATACTGCCTTTCATCTTCAGATGTCTCATTTTTGGGAAAGGCGACGAAAGCGCGACTTTGGGGAGAGTATATCTCATTTGGGGGATCAAAAGAGCAATTTGGGGGAGAAAATGTGTAATTTTGGGAACCCGAAGTCGTATTTAATGGAGGAAAATTCTTCTATTTGGAACCAAGAATGATACCTTGGGGAGAATATTTCTCATTTTGAGGAGAGAAATAGGTCTTTTTTGGAGAGGATTACTTGTTTTCAGTCTAAAAAGCGGTATTCTGGGAAGAAAATGCCTTCTTTTGGGGATCAAAGGCGGTATTCTGGGAAGAAAATGTGTTATTTTTGGAATAAAACGTTATGTCCAATAAAAGACGCTGTCTTCCCCAAATGCGTCTTTTCATGCTGCAAAGAAGACATTATCTCCCTGAAAGATCACCTTTATCCTCAAAAGAAGACATTTTCTCCACAAAATGCCGCTTCTTAGCTCAATACCATGCTTTCGCGCCAAAATAATGCAGTTTATCCCCAAAACTCGTGCATTTTCTCCCCAAAATACTCTTTTTCTCTCCAAAATACAACCATTTCTGCCCTGCATATCAATGTCTGCCAACAATTAGACATTTTCTCCCCGAATAACACTCTTCATCCCAGAAACCAAACAGGTTCTCTATTAAGTGCCACTCTTTATCTACCCAAAAAGGCATTTTCTCCCGAGAATACTGCCTTTCATCTTCAGATGTCTCATTTTTGGGAAAGGCGACGAAAGCGCGAATTTGGGGAGAGTATATCTTATTTTGGGGATCAAAAGAGCAATTTGGGGGAGAAAATGTGTAATTTTGGGAACCCGAAGTCGTATTTAATGGAGGAAAATTCTTCTATTTGGAACCAAGAATGATACCTTGGGGAGAATATTTCTCATTTTGAGGAGAGAAATAGATCTCTTTTGGAGAGGATGACTTGTTTTCGGTCTAAAAAGCGGTATTCTGGGAACAAAATGCCTTATTTTTGGGGATCAAAGGCGGTATTCTGGGAAGAAAATGTGTTATTTTTGGAATAAAACGTTATGTCCAATAAAAGACGCTGTCTTCCCCAAATGCGTCTTTTTATGCTGCAAAGAAGACATTATCTCCCTGAAAGATCACCTTTATCCTCAAAAGAAGACATTTTCTCCACAAAATGCCGCTTCTTAGCTCAATACCATGCGCTCACGCCAAAATAATGCAGTTTATCCCCAAAACTCGTGCATTTTCTCCCCAAAACACTCTTTTTCTCTCCCAAATACAACCATTTCTGCCCTGCATATCAATGTCTGCCAACAATTAGACATTTTCTCCCCGAATAACACTCTTCATCCCAGAAACCAAACAGGTTCTCTTTTAAGTGCCACTCTTTATCTACCCAAAAAGGCATTTCCAGCCCAGAATACTGCCTTTCATCTTCAGATGTCTCATTTTTGGGAAAGGCAATGAAAGCGCTACTTTGGGGAGAGTATATCTTATTTTGGGGATCAAAAGGGGTGTTTTGGGGAGGAAAAGTCTTCCTTAGGGGATAAGAAGCGGTATTTTCGGGAGCGAATGTCTTCTTTTGTTACACAAAGCCATATTTGAAGGGGAGAATTTCATATTGGAGGGATACAAATTGGCATTTGGGGGAGACAATGTCTATTGTTGGGAATAAAAAGGTATGTTTTGGGTAAGAAATGTTTTGTTTTGGTAATAAAATCAGTCTTGTGCGGAGAAAACGCCTGATTCTTGGGATCACAAGCATTATTTGAGGGAGAACGCCTCATTTTGGGAATCAAAGGAGCAATTTGGGGGAGAAAATGTGTAATTTTGGGAACCCGAAGTCGTATTTAATGGAGGAAAAGTCTTCTATTTGGAACCAAGAGTGATACCTTGGGGAGAATATTTCTCATTTTGAGGAGAGAAAAAGGTCTTTTTTGGAGAGGATGACTTATTTTCGGTCTAAAAAGCGGTATTCTGGGAAGAAAATGCCTTATTTTGGGAATCAAAGGCAGTATTCTGGGAAGAAAATGTGTTATTTTTGAAATAAAACGTTATGTCCAATAAAAGACGCTGTCTTCCCCAAATGCGTCTTTTTATGCTGCAAAGAAGACATTATCTCCCTGAAAGATCACCTTTATCCTCAAAAGAAGACATTTTCTCCACAAAATGCTGCTTATTAGCTCAATACCAATGCTTTCACTCCAAAATAATGCAGTTTATCCCCAAAACTCATGCATTTTCTCCCCAAAACACTCTTTTTCTCTCCCAAATACAACCATTTCTGCCCTGCATATCAATGTCTGCCAACAATTAGACATTTTCTCCCCGAATAACACTCTTCATCCCAGAAACCAAACAGGTTCTCTATTAAGAGCCACTCTTTATCTACCCTAAAAGGCATTTCCAGCCCAGAATACTGCCTTTCATCTTCAAATGTCTCATTTTGGGAAAGGCGACGAAAGCGCTACTTTGGGGAGAGTATATCTTATTTTGGGGATCAAAAGAGCAATTTGGGGGAGAAAATGTGTAATTTTGGGAACCCGAAGTCGTATTTAATGGAGGAAAATTCTTCTATTTGGAAACAAGAATGATACCTTGGGGAGAATATTTCTCATTTTGAGGAGAGAAATAGGTCTTTTTTGGAGAGGATTACTTGTTTTCAGCCTAAAAAGCGGTATTCTGGGAAGAAAATGCCTTATTTTTTGGGATCAAAGGCGGTATTCTGGTATGAAAATGTGCTATTTTTGGAATAAAACGTTATGTCCAATAAAAGACGCTGTCTTCCCCAAATGCGTCTTTTTATGCTGCAAAGAAGACATTATCTCCCTGAAAGATCACCTTTATCCTCAAAAGAAGACATTTTCTCCACAAAATGCCGCTTCTTAGCTCAGTACCACGCTTTCACGCCAAAATAATGCAGTTTATCCCCAAAACTCGTGCATTTTCTCCCCAAAACACTCTTTTTCTCTCCCAAATACAACCATTTCTGCCCTGCATATCAATGTCTGCCAACAATTAGACATTTTCTCCCCGAATAACACTCTTCATCCCAGAAACCAAACAGGTTCTCTTTTAAGTGCCACTCTTTATCTACCCAAAAAGGCATTTCCAGCCCAGAATACTGCCTTTCATCTTCAGATGTCTCATTTTTGGGAAAGGCAATGAAAGCGCTACTTTGGGGAGAGTATATCTTATTTTGGGGATCAAAAGGGGTGTTTTGGGGAGGAAAAGTCTTCCTTAGGGGATAAGAAGCGGTATTTTCGGGAGCGAATGTCTTCTTTTGTTACACAAAGCCATATTTGAAGGGGAGAATTTCATATTGGAGGGATACAAATTGGCATTTGGGGGAGACAATGTCTATTGTTGGGAATAAAAAGGTATGTTTTGGGTAAGAAATGTTTTGTTTTGGTAATAAAATCAGTCTTGTGCGGAGAAAACGCCTGATTCTTGGGATCACAAGCATTATTTGAGGGAGAACGCCTCATTTTGGGAATCAAAGGAGCAATTTGGGGGAGAAAATGTGTAATTTTGGGAACCCGAAGTCGTATTTAATGGAGGAAAAGTCTTCTATTTGGAACCAAGAGTGATACCTTGGGGAGAATATTTCTCATTTTGAGGAGAGAAAAAGGTCTTTTTTGGAGAGGATGACTTATTTTCGGTCTAAAAAGCGGTATTCTGGGAAGAAAATGCCTTATTTTGGGAATCAAAGGCAGTATTCTGGGAAGAAAATGTGTTATTTTTGAAATAAAACGTTATGTCCAATAAAAGACGCTGTCTTCCCCAAATGCGTCTTTTTATGCTGCAAAGAAGACATTATCTCCCTGAAAGATCACCTTTATCCTCAAAAGAAGACATTTTCTCCACAAAATGCTGCTTATTAGCTCAATACCAATGCTTTCACTCCAAAATAATGCAGTTTATCCCCAAAACTCATGCATTTTCTCCCCAAAACACTCTTTTTCTCTCCCAAATACAACCATTTCTGCCCTGCATATCAATGTCTGCCAACAATTAGACATTTTCTCCCCGAATAACACTCTTCATCCCAGAAACCAAACAGGTTCTCTATTAAGAGCCACTCTTTATCTACCCTAAAAGGCATTTCCAGCCCAGAATACTGCCTTTCATCTTCAAATGTCTCATTTTGGGAAAGGCGACGAAAGCGCTACTTTGGGGAGAGTATATCTTATTTTGGGGATCAAAAGAGCAATTTGGGGGAGAAAATGTGTAATTTTGGGAACCCGAAGTCGTATTTAATGGAGGAAAATTCTTCTATTTGGAACCAAGAATGATACCTTGGGGAGAATATTTCTCATTTTGAGGAGAGAAATAGGTCTTTTTTGGAGAGGATTACTTGTTTTCAGCCTAAAAAGCGGTATTCTGGGAAGAAAATGCCTTATTTTTTGGGATCAAAGGCGGTATTCTGGTATGAAAATGTGCTATTTTTGGAATAAAACGTTATGTCCAATAAAAGACGCTGTCTTCCCCAAATGCGTCTTTTTATGCTGCAAAGAAGACATTATCTCCCTGAAAGATCACCTTTATCCTCAAAAGAAGACATTTTCTCCACAAAATGCCGCTTCTTAGCTCAATACCATGCTTTCGCGCCAAAATAATGCAGTTTATCCCCAAAACTCGTGCATTTTCTCCCCAAAATACTCTTTTTCTCTCCAAAATACAACCATTTCTGCCCTGCATATCAATGTCTGCCAACAATTAGACATTTTCTCCCCGAATAACACTCTTCATCGCAGAAACCAAACCGGTTCTCTCTTAAGTGCCACTCTTTATCTACCCAAAAAGGCATTTTCTCCCCAGAATACTGCCTTTCATCTTCAAATGTCTCATTTTGGGAAAGGCGACGAAAGCGCTACTTTGGGGAGAGTATATCTTATTTTGGGGATCAAAAGAGCAATTTGGGGGAGAAAATGTGTAATTTGGTAACCCGAAGTCGTATTTAATGGAGGAAAAGTCTTCTATTTGGAACCAAGAGTGATATTTTGGGGAGAATATTTCTCATTTTGAGGAGAGAAATAGGTCTTTTTTGGAGAGGATGACTTGTTTTCAGTTTAAAAAGCAGTATTCTGGGAAGAAAATGCCTTATTTTTGGGGATCAAAGGCGGTATTCTGGTATGAAAATGTGTTATTTTTGGAATAAAACGTTATGTCCAATAAAAGACGCTGTCTTCCCCAAATGCGTCTTTTTATGCTGCAAAGAAGACATTATCTCCCTGAAAGATCACCTTTATCCTCAAAAGAAGACATTTTCTCCACAAAATGCCGCTTCTTAGCTCAATACCATGCTTTCACGCCAAAATAATGCCGTTTATCCCCAAAACTCGTGCATTTTCTCCCCAAAATACTCTTTTTCTCTCCAAAATACAACCATTTCTGCCCTGCATATCAATGTCTGCCAACAATTAGACATTTTCTCCCCGAATAACACTCTTCATCCCAGAAACCAAACAGGTTCTCTTTTAAGTGCCACTCTTTATCTACCCTAAAAGGCATTTCCAGCCCAGAATACTGCCTTTCATCTTCAGATGTCTCATTTTTGGGAAAGGCAATGAAAGCGCTACTTTGGGGAGAGTATATCTTATTTTGGGGATCAAAAGGGGTGTTTTGGGGAGGAAAAGTCTTCCTTAGGGGATAAGAAGCGGTATTTTCGGGAGCGAATGTCTTCTTTTGTTACACAAAGCCATATTTGAAGGGGAGAATTTCATATTGGAGGGACACAAATTGGCATTTGGGGGAGACAATGTCTATTGTTGGGAATAAAAAGGTGTGTTTTGGGTAAGAAATGTTTTGTTTTGGTAATAAAATCAGTCTTGTGCGGAGAAAACGCCTGATTCTTGGGATCACAAGCATTATTTGAGGGAGAACGCCTCATTTTGGGAATCAAAGGAGCAATTTGGGGGAGAAAATGTGTAATTTTGGGAACCCGAAGTCGTATTTAATGGAGGAAAATTCTTCTATTTGGAACCAAGAATGATACCTTGGGGAGAATATTTCTCATTTTGAGGAGAGAAAAAGGTCTTTTTTGGAGAGGATGACTTATTTTCGGTCTAAAAAGCGGTATTCTGGGAAGAAAATGCCTTATTTTGGGAATCAAAGGCGGTATTCTGGGAAGAAAATGTGTTATTTTTGAAATAAAACGTTATGTCCAATAAAAGACGCTGTCTTCCCCAAATGCGTCTTTTTATGCTGCAAAGAAGACATTATCTCCCTGAAAGATCACCTTTATCCTCAAAAGAAGACATTTTCTCCACAAAATGCCGCTTCTTAGCTCAATACCAATGCTTTCACGCCAAAAGAATGCAGTTTATCCCCAAAACTCGTGCATTTTCTCCCCAAAACACTCTTTTTCTCTCCAAAATACAACCATTTCTCCCCTGCATATCAATGTCTGCCAACAATTAGACATTTTCTCCCCGAATAACACTCTTCATCCCAGAAACCAAACAGGTTCTCTATTAAGTGCCACTCTTTATCTACCCAAAAAGGCATTTCCAGCCCAGAATACTGCCTTTCATCTTCAGATGTCTCATTTTTGGGAAAGGCAACGAAAGCGCTACTTTGGGGAGAGTATATCTTATTTTGAGGATCAAAAGAGCAATTTGGGGGAGAAAATGTGTAATTTTGGGAACCCGAAGTCGTATTTAATGGAGGAAAAGTCTTCTATTTGGAACCTAGAGTGATATTTTGGGGAGAATATTTCTCATTTTGAGGAGAGAAATAGGTCTTTTTTGGAGAGGATGACTTGTTTTCAGTCTAAAAAGCGGTATTCTGGGAAGAAAATGCCTTCTTTTGGGGATCAAAGGCGGTATTCTGGTATGAAAATGTGTTATTTTTGGAATAAAACGTTATGTCCAATAAAAGACGCTGTCTTCCCCAAATGCGTCTTTTTATGCTGCAAAGAAGACATTATCTCCCTGAAAGACCACCTTTATCCTCAAAAGAAGACATTTTCTCCACAAAATGCCGCTTCTTAGCTCAATACCATGCTTTCACTCCAAAATAATGCAGTTTATCCCCAAAACTCATGCATTTTCTCCCCAAAATACTCTTTTTCTCTCCAAAATACAACCATTTCTCCCCTGCATATCAATGTCTGCCAACAATTAGACATTTTCTCCCCGAATATCACTCTTCATCCCAGAAACCAAACAGGTTCTCTCTTAAGTGCCACTCTTTATCTACCCTAAAAGGCATTTCCAGCCCAGAATACTGCCTTTCATCTTCAGATGTCTCATTTTTGGGAAAGGCAATGAAAGCGCTACTTTGGGGAGAGTATATCTTATTTTGGGGATCAAAAGGGGTGTTTTGAGGAGGAAAAGTCTTCCTTAGGGGAAAAGAAGCGGTATTTTCGGGAGCGAATGTCTTCTTTTGATACACAAAGCCATATTTGAAGGGGAGAATTTCATATTGGAGGGATACAAATTGGCATTTGGTGGAGACAACGTCTATTGTTGGGAATAAAAAGGTGTGTTTTGGGTAAGAAATGTTTTGTTTTGGTAATAAAATCAGTCTTGTGCGGAGAAAACGCCTGATTCTTGGGATCACAAGCATTATTTGAGGGAGAACGCCTCATTTTGGGAATCAAAGGAGCAATTTGGGGGAGAAAATGTGGAATTTTGGGAACCCGAAGTCGTATTTAATGGAGGAAAATTCTTCTATTTGGAACCAAGAATGATACCTTGGGGAGAATATTTCTCATTTTGAGGAGAGAAAAAGGTCTTTTTTGGAGAGGATGACTTATTTTCGGTCTAAGAAGCGGTCTTCTGGGAAGAAAATGCCTTCTTTTGGGGATCAAAGGCGGTATTCTGGAAGAAAATGTGTTATTTTTGAAATAAAACGTTATGTCCAATAAAAGACGCTGTCTTCCCCAAATGCGTCTTTTCATGCTGCAAAGAAGACATTATCTCCCTGAAAGATCACCTTTATCCTCAAAAGAAGACATTTTCTCCACAAAATGCTGCTTATTAGCTCAATACCAAAGCTTTCACGGCAAAATAATGCAGTTTATCCCCAAAACTCATGAATTTTCTCCCCAAAACACTCTTTTTCTCTCCAAAATACAACCATTTCTGCCCTGCATATCAATGTCTGCCAACAATTAGACATTTTCTCCCCGAATAACACTCTTCATCCCAGAAACCAAACAGGTTCTCTATTAAGAGCCACTCTTTATCTACCCTAAAAGGCATTTCCAGCCCAGAATACTGCCTTTCATCTTCAAATGTCTCATTTTGGGAAAGGCGACGAAAGTGCTACTTTGGGGAGAGTATATCTTATTTTGGGGATCAAAAGAGCAATTTGGGGGAGAAAATGTGTAATTTTGGGAACCCGAAGTCGTATTTAATGGAGGAAAAGTCTTCTATTTGGAACCTAGTGTGATATTTTGGGGAGAATATTTCTCATTTTGAGGAGAGAAATAGGTCTTTTTTGGAGAGGATTACTTGTTTTCAGTCTAAAAAGCGGTATTCTGGGAAGAAAATGCCTTATTTTTTGGGATCAAAGGCGGTATTCTGGTATGAAAATGTGCTATTTTTGGAATAAAACTTTATGTCCAATAAAAGACGCTGTCTTCCCCAAATGCGTCTTTTTATGCTGCAAAGAAGACATTATCTCCCTGAAAGATCACCTTTATCCTCAAAAGAAGACATTTTCTCCACAAAATGCCGCTTCTTAGCTCAATACCATGCTTTCGCGCCAAAATAATGCAGTTTATCCCCAAAACTCGTGCATTTTCTCCCCAAAATACTCTTTTTCTCTCCAAAATACAACCATTTCTGCCCTGCATATCAATGTCTGCCAACAATTAGACATTTTCTCCCCGAATAACACTCTTCATCCCAGAAACCAAACAGGTTCTCTTTTAAGTGCCACTCTTTATCTACCCAAAAAGGCATTTTCTCCCCAGAATACTGCCTTTCATCTTCAGATGTCTCATTTTTGGGAAAGGCAACGAAAGCGCTACTTTGGGGAGAGTATATCTTATTTTGAGGATCAAAAGAGCAATTTGGGGGAGAAAATGTTTAATTTGGTAACCCGAAGTCGTATTTAATGGAGGAAAAGTCTTCTATTTGGAACCAAGAGTGATATTTTGGGGAGAATATTTCTCATTTTGAGGAGAGAAATAGGTCTTTTTTGGAGAGGATGACTTGTTTTCAGTTTAAAAAGCAGTATTCTGGGAAGAAAATGCCTTATTTTTGGGGATCAAAGGCGGTATTCTGGTATGAAAATGTGTTATTTTTGGAATAAAACGTTATGTCCAATAAAAGACGCTGTCTTCCCCAAATGCATCTTTTTATGCTGCAAAGAAGACATTATCTCCCTGAAAGATCACCTTTATCCTCAAAAGAAGACATTTTCTCCACAAAATGCCGCTTCTTAGCTCAATACCATGCTTTCACGCCAAAATAATGCCGTTTATCCCCAAAACTCGTGCATTTTCTCCCCAAAATACTCTTTTTCTCTCCAAAATACAACCATTTCTCCCCTGCATATCAATGTCTGCCAACAATTAGACATTTTCTCCCCGAATAACACTCTTCATCCCAGAAACCAAACAGGTTCTCTTTTAAGTGCCACTCTTTATCTACCCTAAAAGGCATTTCCAGCCCAGAATACTGCCTTTCATCTTCAGATGTCTCATTTTTGGGAAAGGCAATGAAAGCGCTACTTTGGGGAGAGTATATCTTATTTTGGGGATCAAAAGGGGTGTTTTGGGGAGGAAAAGTCTTCCTTAGGGGATAAGAAGCGGTATTTTCGGGAGCGAATGTCTTCTTTTGTTACACAAAGCCATATTTGAAGGGGAGAATTTCATATTGGAGGGACACAAATTGGCATTTGGGGGAGACAATGTCTATTGTTGGGAATCAAAAGGTGTGTTTTGGGTAAGAAATGTTTTGTTTTGGTAATAAAATCAGTCTTGTGCGGAGAAAACGCCTGATTCTTGGGATCACAAGCATTATTTGTGGGAGAACGCCTCATTTTGGGAATCAAAGGAGCAATTTGGGGGAGAAAATGTGTAATTTTGGGAACCCGAAGTCGTATTTAATGGAGGAAAATTCTTCTATTTGGAACCAAGAATGATACCTTGGGGAGAATATTTCTCATTTTGAGGAGAGAAAAAGGTCTTTTTTGGAGAGGATGACTTATTTTTGGTCTAAAAAGCGGTATTCTGGGAAGAAAATGCCTTATTTTGGGAATCAAAGGCAGTATTCTGGGAAGAAAATGTGTTATTTTTGAAATAAAACGTTATGTCCAATAAAAGACGCTGTCTTCCCCAAATGCGTCTTTTTATGCTGCAAAGAAGACATTATCTCCCTGAAAGATCACCTTTATCCTCAAAAGAAGACATTTTCTCCACAAAATGCCGCTTCTTAGCTCAATACCAATGCTTTCACGGCAAAATAATGCAGTTTATCCCCAAAACTCATGCATTTTCTCCCCAAAATACTCTTTTTCTCTCCAAAATACAACCATTTCTGCCCTGCATATCAATGTCTGCCAACAATTAGACATTTTCTCCCCGAATAACACTCTTCATCGCAGAAACCAAACCGGTTCTCTCTTAAGTGCCACTCTTTATCTACCCAAAAAGGCATTTTCTCCCCAGAATACTGCCTTTCATCTTCAAATGTCTCATTTTGGGAAAGGCGACGAAAGCGCTACTTTGGGGAGAGTATATCTTATTTTGGGGATCAAAAGAGCAATTTGGGGGAGAAAATGTGTAATTTGGTAACCCGAAGTCGTATTTAATGGAGGAAAAGTCTTCTATTTGGAACCAAGAGTGATATTTTGGGGAGAATATTTCTCATTTTGAGGAGAGAAATAGGTCTTTTTTGGAGAGGATGACTTGTTTTCAGTTTAAAAAGCAGTATTCTGGGAAGAAAATGCCTTATTTTTGGGGATCAAAGGCGGTATTCTGGTATGAAAATGTGTTATTTTTGGAATAAAACTTTATGTCCAATAAAAGACGCTGTCTTCCCCAAATGCGTCTTTTTATGCTGCAAAGAAGACATTATCTCCCTGAAAGACCACCTTTATCCTCAAAAGAAGACATTTTCTCCACAAAATGCCGCTTCTTAGCTCAATACCATGCTTTCACTCCAAAATAATGCAGTTTATCCCCAAAACTCATGCATTTTCTCCCCAAAATACTCTTTTTCTCTCCAAAATACAACCATTTCTCCCCTGCATATCAATGTCTGCCAACAATTAGACATTTTCTCCCCGAATATCACTCTTCATCCCAGAAACCAAACAGGTTCTCTCTTAAGTGCCACTCTTTATCTACCCAAAAAGGCATTTCCAGCCCAGAATACTGCCTTTCATCTTCAGATGTCTCATTTTTGGGAAAGGCAATGAAAGCGCTACTTTGGGGAGAGTATATCTTATTTTGGGGATCAAAAGAGCAATTTGGGGGAGAAAATGTGTAATTTTGGGAACCCGAAGTCGTATTTAATGGAGGAAAAGTCTTCTATTTGGAACCAAGAGTGATATTTTGGGGAGAATATTTCTCATTTTGAGGAGAGAAATAGATCTTTTTTGGAGAGGATGACTTGTTTTCAGTCTAAAAAGCGGTATTCTGGGAAGAAAATGCCTTATTTTTGGGGATCAAAGGCGGTATTCTGGGAAGAAAATGTGTTATTTTTGGAATAAAACGTTATGTCCAATAAAAGACGCTGTCTTCCCCAAATGCGTCTTTTTATGCTGCAAAGAAGACATTATCTCCCTGAAAGATCACCTTTATCCTCAAAAGAAGACATTTTCTCCACAAAATGCCGCTTCTTAGCTCAATACCATGCTTTCACGGCAAAATAATGCAGTTTATCCCCAAAACTCGTGCATTTTCTCCCCAAAATACTCTTTTTCTCTCCAAAATACAACCATTTCTGCCCTGCATATCAATGTCTGCCAACAATTAGACATTTTCTCCCCGAATAACACTCTTCATCCCAGAAACCAAACAGGTTCTCTCTTAAGAGCCACTCTTTATCTACCCTAAAAGGCATTTCCAGCCCAGAATACTGCCTTTCATCTTCAAATGTCTCATTTTTGGAAAGGCAATGAAAGCGCTACTTTGGGGAGAGTATATCTTATTTTGGGGATCAAAAGGGGTGTTTTGGGGAGGAAAAGTCTTCTTTAGGGGATAAGAAGCGGTATTTTCGGGAGCGAATGTCTCCTTTCGTTACACAAAGCCATATTTGAAGGGGAGAATTTCATATTGGAGGGATACAAATTGGCATTTGGGGGAGACAATGTCTATTGTTGGGAATCAAAAGGTGTGTTTTGGGTAAGAAATGTTTTGTTTTGGTAATAAAATCAGTCTTGTGCGGAGAAAACGCCTGATTCTTGGGATCACAAGCATTATTTGAGGGAGAACGCCTCATTTTGGGAATCAAAGGAGCAATTTGGGGGAGAAAATGTGTAATATTGGGAACCCGAAGTCGTATTTAATGGAGGAAAATTCTTCTATTTGGAACCAAGAATGATACCTTGGGGAGAATATTTCTCATTTTGAGGAGAGAAAAAGGTATTTTTTGGAGAGGATGACTTATTTTTGGTCTAAAAAGTGGTATTCTGGGAAGAAAATGCCTTCTTTTGGGGATCAAAGGCGGTATTCTGGAAGAAAATGTGTTATTTTTGGAATAAAACGTTATGTCCAATAAAAGACGCTGTCTTCCCCAAATGCGTCTTTTTATGCTGCAAAGAAGACATTATCTCCCTGAAAGATCACCTTTATCCTCAAAAGAAGACATTTTCTCCACAAAATGCTGCTTATTAGCTCAATACCAATGCTTTCACGGCAAAATAATGCAGTTTATCCCCAAAACTCATGCATTTTCTCCCCAAAATACTCTTTTTCTCTCCAAAATACAACCATTTCTGCCCTGCATATCAATGTCTGCCAACAATTAGACATTTTCTCCCCGAATAACACTCTTCATCGCAGAAACCAAACCGGTTCTCTCTTAAGTGCCACTCTTTATCTACCCAAAAAGGCATTTTCTCCCCAGAATACTGCCTTTCATCTTCAAATGTCTCATTTTGGGAAAGGCGACGAAAGCGCTACTTTGGGGAGAGTATATCTTATTTTGGGGATCAAAAGAGCAATTTGGGGGAGAAAATGTGTAATTTTGGGAACCCGAAGTCGTATTTAATGGAGGAAAAGTCTTCTATTTGGAACCAAGAGTGATATTTTGGGGAGAATATTTCTCATTTTGAGGAGAGAAATAGATCTTTTTTGGAGAGGATGACTTGTTTTCAGTCTAAAAAGCGGTATTCTGGGAAGAAAATGCCTTATTTTTGGGGATCAAAGGCGGTATTCTGGGAAGAAAATGTGTTATTTTTGGAATAAAACGTTATGTCCAATAAAAGACGCTGTCTTCCCCAAATGCGTCTTTTTATGCTGCAAAGAAGACATTATCTCCCTGAAAGATCACCTTTATCCTCAAAAGAAGACATTTTCTCCACAAAATGCCGCTTCTTAGCTCAATACCATGCTTTCGCGCCAAAATAATGCAGTTTATCCCCAAAACTCGTGCATTTTCTCCCCAAAATACTCTTTTTCTCTCCAAAATACAACCATTTCTCCCCTGCATATCAATGTCTGCCAACAATTAGACATTTTCTCCCCGAATAACACTCTTCATCCCAGAAACCAAACAGGTTCTCTCTTAAGAGCCACTCTTTATCTACCCTAAAAGGCATTTCCAGCCCAGAATACTGCCTTTCATTTTCAGATGTCTCATTTTTGGGAAAGGCAATGAAAGCGCTACTTTGGGGAGAGTATATCTTATTTTGGGGATCAAAAGGGGTGTTTTGGGGAGGAAAAGTCTTCTTTAGGGGATAAGAAGCGGTATTTTCGGGAGCGAATGTCTCCTTTCGTTACACAAAGCCATATTTGAAGGGGAGAATTTCATATTGGAGGGATACAAATTGGCATTTGGGGGAGACAATGTCTATTGTTGGGAATCAAAAGGTGTGTTTTGGGTAAGAAATGTTTTGTTTTGGTAATAAAATCAGTCTTGTGCGGAGAAAATGCCTGATTCTTGGGATCAAAAGAGGCATTTCAGGGAGAACGCCTCATTTTGGGAATCAAAGGAGCAATTTGGGGGAGAAAATGTGTAATATTGGGAAACCGAAGTCGTATTTAATGGAGGAAAATTCTTCTATTTGGAACCAAGAATGATACCTTGGGGAGAATATTTCTCATTTTGAGGAGAGAAATAGGTCTTTTTTGGAGAGGATGACTTGTTTTCAGTTTAAAAAGCAGTATTCTGGGAAGAAAATGCCTTATTTTTGGGGATCAAAGGCGGTATTCTGGTATGAAAATGTGTTATTTTTGGAATAAAACTTTATGTCCAATAAAAGACGCTGTCTTCCCCAAATGCGTCTTTTTATGCTGCAAAGAAGACATTATCTCCCTGAAAGACCACCTTTATCCTCAAAAGAAGACATTTTCTCCACAAAATGCCGCTTCTTAGCTCAATACCATGCTTTCACTCCAAAATAATGCAGTTTATCCCCAAAACTCATGCATTTTCTCCCCAAAATACTCTTTTTCTCTCCAAAATACAACCATTTCTCCCCTGCATATCAATGTCTGCCAACAATTAGACATTTTCTCCCCGAATATCACTCTTCATCCCAGAAACCAAACAGGTTCTCTCTTAAGTGCCACTCTTTATCTACCCAAAAAGGCATTTCCAGCCCAGAATACTGCCTTTCATCTTCAGATGTCTCATTTTTGGGAAAGGCAATGAAAGCGCTACTTTGGGGAGAGTATATCTTATTTTGGGGATCAAAAGAGCAATTTGGGGGAGAAAATGTGTAATTTTGGGAACCCGAAGTCGTATTTAATGGAGGAAAAGTCTTCTATTTGGAACCAAGAGTGATATTTTGGGGAGAATATTTCTCATTTTGAGGAGAGAAATAGATCTTTTTTGGAGAGGATGACTTGTTTTCAGTCTAAAAAGCGGTATTCTGGGAAGAAAATGCCTTATTTTTGGGGATCAAAGGCGGTATTCTGGGAAGAAAATGTGTTATTTTTGGAATAAAACGTTATGTCCAATAAAAGACGCTGTCTTCCCCAAATGCGTCTTTTTATGCTGCAAAGAAGACATTATCTCCCTGAAAGATCACCTTTATCCTCAAAAGAAGACATTTTCTCCACAAAATGCCGCTTCTTAGCTCAATACCATGCTTTCACGGCAAAATAATGCAGTTTATCCCCAAAACTCGTGCATTTTCTCCCCAAAATACTCTTTTTCTCTCCAAAATACAACCATTTCTGCCCTGCATATCAATGTCTGCCAACAATTAGACATTTTCTCCCCGAATAACACTCTTCATCCCAGAAACCAAACAGGTTCTCTCTTAAGAGCCACTCTTTATCTACCCTAAAAGGCATTTCCAGCCCAGAATACTGCCTTTCATCTTCAAATGTCTCATTTTTGGAAAGGCAATGAAAGCGCTACTTTGGGGAGAGTATATCTTATTTTGGGGATCAAAAGGGGTGTTTTGGGGAGGAAAAGTCTTCTTTAGGGGATAAGAAGCGGTATTTTCGGGAGCGAATGTCTCCTTTCGTTACACAAAGCCATATTTGAAGGGGAGAATTTCATATTGGAGGGATACAAATTGGCATTTGGGGGAGACAATGTCTATTGTTGGGAATCAAAAGGTGTGTTTTGGGTAAGAAATGTTTTGTTTTGGTAATAAAATCAGTCTTGTGCGGAGAAAACGCCTGATTCTTGGGATCACAAGCATTATTTGAGGGAGAACGCCTCATTTTGGGAATCAAAGGAGCAATTTGGGGGAGAAAATGTGTAATATTGGGAACCCGAAGTCGTATTTAATGGAGGAAAATTCTTCTATTTGGAACCAAGAATGATACCTTGGGGAGAATATTTCTCATTTTGAGGAGAGAAAAAGGTATTTTTTGGAGAGGATGACTTATTTTTGGTCTAAAAAGTGGTATTCTGGGAAGAAAATGCCTTCTTTTGGGGATCAAAGGCGGTATTCTGGAAGAAAATGTGTTATTTTTGGAATAAAACGTTATGTCCAATAAAAGACGCTGTCTTCCCCAAATGCGTCTTTTTATGCTGCAAAGAAGACATTATCTCCCTGAAAGATCACCTTTATCCTCAAAAGAAGACATTTTCTCCACAAAATGCTGCTTATTAGCTCAATACCAATGCTTTCACGGCAAAATAATGCAGTTTATCCCCAAAACTCATGCATTTTCTCCCCAAAATACTCTTTTTCTCTCCAAAATACAACCATTTCTGCCCTGCATATCAATGTCTGCCAACAATTAGACATTTTCTCCCCGAATAACACTCTTCATCGCAGAAACCAAACCGGTTCTCTCTTAAGTGCCACTCTTTATCTACCCAAAAAGGCATTTTCTCCCCAGAATACTGCCTTTCATCTTCAAATGTCTCATTTTGGGAAAGGCGACGAAAGCGCTACTTTGGGGAGAGTATATCTTATTTTGGGGATCAAAAGAGCAATTTGGGGGAGAAAATGTGTAATTTTGGGAACCCGAAGTCGTATTTAATGGAGGAAAAGTCTTCTATTTGGAACCAAGAGTGATATTTTGGGGAGAATATTTCTCATTTTGAGGAGAGAAATAGATCTTTTTTGGAGAGGATGACTTGTTTTCAGTCTAAAAAGCGGTATTCTGGGAAGAAAATGCCTTATTTTTGGGGATCAAAGGCGGTATTCTGGGAAGAAAATGTGTTATTTTTGGAATAAAACGTTATGTCCAATAAAAGACGCTGTCTTCCCCAAATGCGTCTTTTTATGCTGCAAAGAAGACATTATCTCCCTGAAAGATCACCTTTATCCTCAAAAGAAGACATTTTCTCCACAAAATGCCGCTTCTTAGCTCAATACCATGCTTTCGCGCCAAAATAATGCAGTTTATCCCCAAAACTCGTGCATTTTCTCCCCAAAATACTCTTTTTCTCTCCAAAATACAACCATTTCTCCCCTGCATATCAATGTCTGCCAACAATTAGACATTTTCTCCCCGAATAACACTCTTCATCCCAGAAACCAAACAGGTTCTCTCTTAAGAGCCACTCTTTATCTACCCTAAAAGGCATTTCCAGCCCAGAATACTGCCTTTCATTTTCAGATGTCTCATTTTTGGGAAAGGCAATGAAAGCGCTACTTTGGGGAGAGTATATCTTATTTTGGGGATCAAAAGGGGTGTTTTGGGGAGGAAAAGTCTTCTTTAGGGGATAAGAAGCGGTATTTTCGGGAGCGAATGTCTCCTTTCGTTACACAAAGCCATATTTGAAGGGGAGAATTTCATATTGGAGGGATACAAATTGGCATTTGGGGGAGACAATGTCTATTGTTGGGAATCAAAAGGTGTGTTTTGGGTAAGAAATGTTTTGTTTTGGTAATAAAATCAGTCTTGTGCGGAGAAAATGCCTGATTCTTGGGATCAAAAGAGGCATTTCAGGGAGAACGCCTCATTTTGGGAATCAAAGGAGCAATTTGGGGGAGAAAATGTGTAATATTGGGAAACCGAAGTCGTATTTAATGGAGGAAAATTCTTCTATTTGGAACCAAGAATGATACCTTGGGGAGAATATTTCTCATTTTGAGGAGAGAAAAAGGTATTTTTTGGAGAGGATGACTTATTTTCGGTCTAAAAAGTGGTATTCTGGGAAGAAAATGCCTTATTTTGGGGATCAAAGGCGGTATTCTGGAAGAAAATGTGTTATTTTTGGAATAAAACGTTATGTCCAATAAAAGACGCTGTCTTCCCCAAATGCGTCTTTTTATGCTGCAAAGAAGACATTATCTCCCTGAAAGATCACCTTTATCCTCAAAAGAAGACATTTTCTCCACAAAATGCTGCTTATTAGCTCAATACCAATGCTTTCACGGCAAAATAATGCAGTTTATCCCCAAAACTCATGCATTTTCTCCCCAAAACACTCTTTTTCGCTCCAAAATACAACCATTTCTCCCCTGCATATCAATGTCTGCCAACAATTAGACATGTTCTCCCCGAATAACACTCTTCATCCCAGAAACCAAACAGGTTCTCTATTAAGTGCCACTCTTTATCTACCCAAAAAGGCATTTCCAGCCCAGAATACTGCCTTTCATCTTCAAATGTCTCATTTTGGGAAAGGCGACGAAAGCGCTACTTTGGGGAGAGTATATCTTATTTTGGGGATCAAAAGAGCATTTTGGGGGAGAATATGTGTAATATTGGGAACCCGAAGTCGTATTTAATGGAGGAAAAGTCTTCTATTTGGAACCAAGAGTGATATTTTGGGGAGAATATTTCTAATTTTGAGGACAGAAATAGGTCTTTTTTGGAGAGGATGACTTGTTTTCAGTCTAAAAAGCGGTATTCTGGGAAGAAAATGCCTTCTTTTGGGGATCAAAGGCGGTATTCTGGGAAGAAAATGTGTTATTTTTGGAATAAAACGTTATGTCCAATAAAAGACGCTGTCTTCCCCAAATGCGTCTTTTTATGCTGCAAAGAAGACATTATCTCCCTGAAAGATCACCTTTATCCTCAAAAGAAGACATTTTCTCCACAAAATGCCGCTTCTTAGCTCAATACCATGCTTTCGCGCCAAAATAATGCAGTTTATCCCCAAAACTCGTGCATTTTCTCCCCAAAATACTCTTTTTCTCTCCAAAATACAACCATTTCAGCCCTGCATATCAATGTCTGCCAACAATTAGACATTTTCTCCCCGAATAACACTCTTCATCCCAGAAACCAAACAGGTTCTCTCTTAAGTGCCACTCTTTATCTACCCTAAAAGGCATTTCCAGCCCAGAATACTGCCTTTCATTTTCAGATGTCTCATTTTTGGGAAAGGCAATGAAAGCGCTACTTTGGGGAGAGTATATCTTATTTTGGGGATCAAAAGGGGTGTTTTGGGGAGGAAAAGTCTTCTTTAGGGGATAAGAAGCGGTATTTTCGGGAGCGAATGTCTCCTTTCGTTACACAAAGCCATATTTGAAGGGGAGAATTTCATATTGGAGGGATACAAATTGGCATTTGGGGGAGACAATGTCTATTGTTGGGAATCAAAAGGTGTGTTTTGGGTAAGAAATGTTTTGTTTTGGTAATAAAATCAGTCTTGTGCGGAGAAAATGCCTGATTCTTGGGATCAAAAGAGGCATTTCAGGGAGAACGCCTCATTTTGGGAATCAAAGGAGCAATTTGGGGGAGAAAATGTGTAATATTGGGAAACCGAAGTCGTATTTAATGGAGGAAAATTCTTCTATTTGGAACCAAGAATGATACCTTGGGGAGAATATTTCTCATTTTGAGGAGAGAAAAAGGTATTTTTTGGAGAGGATGACTTATTTTCGGTCTAAAAAGTGGTATTCTGGGAAGAAAATGCCTTATTTTGGGGATCAAAGGCGGTATTCTGGAAGAAAATGTGTTATTTTTGGAATAAAACGTTATGTCCAATAAAAGACGCTGTCTTCCCCAAATGCGTCTTTTTATGCTGCAAAGAAGACATTATCTCCCTGAAAGATCACCTTTATCCTCAAAAGAAGACATTTTCTCCACAAAATGCTGCTTATTAGCTCAATACCAATGCTTTCACGGCAAAATAATGCAGTTTATCCCCAAAACTCATGCATTTTCTCCCCAAAACACTCTTTTTCGCTCCAAAATACAACCATTTCTCCCCTGCATATCAATGTCTGCCAACAATTAGACATGTTCTCCCCGAATAACACTCTTCATCCCAGAAACCAAACAGGTTCTCTATTAAGTGCCACTCTTTATCTACCCAAAAAGGCATTTCCAGCCCAGAATACTGCCTTTCATCTTCAAATGTCTCATTTTGGGAAAGGCGACGAAAGCGCTACTTTGGGGAGAGTATATCTTATTTTGGGGATCAAAAGAGCATTTTGGGGGAGAATATGTGTAATATTGGGAACCCGAAGTCGTATTTAATGGAGGAAAAGTCTTCTATTTGGAACCAAGAGTGATATTTTGGGGAGAATATTTCTAATTTTGAGGACAGAAATAGGTCTTTTTTGGAGAGGATGACTTGTTTTCAGTCTAAAAAGCGGTATTCTGGGAAGAAAATGCCTTCTTTTGGGGATCAAAGGCGGTATTCTGGGAAGAAAATGTGTTATTTTTGGAATAAAACGTTATGTCCAATAAAAGACGCTGTCTTCCCCAAATGCGTCTTTTTATGCTGCAAAGAAGACATTATCTCCCTGAAAGATCACCTTTATCCTCAAAAGAAGACATTTTCTCCACAAAATGCCGCTTCTTAGCTCAATACCATGCTTTCGCGCCAAAATAATGCAGTTTATCCCCAAAACTCGTGCATTTTCTCCCCAAAATACTCTTTTTCTCTCCAAAATACAACCATTTCTCCCCTGCATATCAATGTCTGCCAACAATTAGACGTTCTCCCCGAATAACACTCTTCATCCCAGAAACCAAACAGGTTCTCTCTTAAGAGCCACTCTTTATCTACCCTAAAAGGCATTTCCAGCCCAGAATACTGCCTTTCATTTTCAGATGTCTCATTTTTGGGAAAGGCAACGAAAGCGCTACTTTGGGGAGAGTATATCTTATTTTGGGGATCAAAAGGGGTGTTTTGGGGAGGAAAAATCTTCCTTAGGGGATAAGAAGCGGTATTTTCGGGAGCGAATGTCTCCTTTCGTTACACAAAGCCATATTTGAAGGGGAGAATTTCATATTGGAGGGATACAAATTGGCATTTGGGGGAGACAATGTCTATTGTTGGGAATCAAAAGGTGTGTTTTGGGTAAGAAATGTTTTGTTTTGGTAATAAAATCAGTCTTGTGCGGAGAAAACGCCTGATTCTTGGGATCACAAGCATTATTTGTGGGAGAACGCCTCATTTTGGGAATCAAAGGAGCAATTTGGGGGAGAAAATGTGTAATATTGGGAACCCGAAGTCGTATTTAATGGAGGAAAATTCTTCTATTTTGAACCATGAATGATACCTTGAAGAGAATATTTGTCATTTTGAGGAGAGAAAAAGGTATTTTTTGGAGAGGATGACTTATTTTCGGTCTAAAAAGCTGTATTCTGGGAAGAAAATGCCTTATTTTGGGGATCAAAGGCAGTATTCTGGGAAGAAAATGTGTTATTTTTGGAATAAAACGTTATGTCCAATAAAAGACGCTGTCTTCCCCAAATGCGTCTTTTTATGCTGCAAAGAAGACATTATCTCCCTGAAAGATCACCTTTATCCTCAAAAGAAGACATTTTCTCCACAAAATGCTGCTTATTAGCTCAATACCAATGCTTTCACGCCAAAAGAATGCAGTTTATCCCCAAAACTCGTGCATTTTCTCCCCAAAACACTCTTTTTCTCTCCAAAATACAACCATTTCTGCCCTGCATATCAATGTCTGCCAACAATTAGACATTTTCTCCCCGAATATCACTCTTCATCCCAGAAACCAAACAGGTTCTCTTTTAAGTGCCACTCTTTATCTACCCTAAAAGGCATTTCCAGCCCAGAATACTGCCTTTCATCTTCAGATGTCTCATTTTGGGAAAGGCGATGAAAACGCTACTTTGGGGAGAGTATATCTTATTTTGGGGATCAAAAGAGCAATTTGGGGGAGAATATGTGTAATTTTGGGAACCCGAAGTCGTATTTAATGGAGGAAAAGTCTTCTATTTGGAACCTAGAGTGATATTTTGGGGAGAATATTTCTCATTTTGAGGAGAGAAATAGATCTTTTTTGGAGAGGATGACTTGTTTTCAGTCTAAAAAGCGGTATTCTGGGAAGAAAATGCCTTCTTTTGGGGATCAAAGGCAGTATTCTGGTATGAAAATGTGTTATTTTTGGAATAAAACGTTATGTCCAATAAAAGACGTTGTCTTCCCCAAATGCGTCTTTTTATGCTGCAAAGAAGACATTATCTCCCTGAAAGATCACCTTTATCCTCAAAAGAAGACATTTTCTCCACAAAATGCCGCTTCTTAGCTCAATACCATGCTTTCACGCCAAAATAATGCAGTTTATCCCCAAACCTCATGCATTTTCTCCCCAAAATACTCTTTTTCTCTCCAAAATATAACCATTTCTGCCCTGCATATCAATGTCTGCCAACAATTAGACATTTTCTCCCCGAATATCACTCTTCATCCCAGAAACCAAACAGGTTCTCTCTTAAGAGCCACTCTTTATCTACCCTAAAAGGCATTTTCTCCCCAGAATACTGCCTTTCATCTTCAGATGTCTCATTTTTGGGAAAGGCGACGAAAGCGCGACTTTGGGGAGAGTATATCTTATTTTGGGGATCAAAAGGGGTGTTTTGGGGAGGAAAAGTCTTCCTTAGGGGATAAGAAGCGGTATTTTCGGGAGCGAATGTCTTCTTTTGTTACACAAAGCCATATTTGAAGGGGAGAATTTCATATTGGAGGGATACAAATTGGCATTTGGGGGAGACAATGTCTATTGTTGGGAATAAAAAGGTGTGTTTTGGGTAAGAAATGTTTTGTTTAGGTAATAAAATCAGTCTTGTGCGGAGAAAACGCCTGATTCTTGGGATCACAAGCATTATTTGAGGGAGAACGCCTCATTTTGGGAATCAAAGGAGCAATTTGGGGGAGAAACTGTGTAATTCTGGGAACCCGAAGTCGTATTTAATGGTGGAAAAGTCTTCTATTTGGAACCTAGAGTGATATTTTGGGGAGAATATTTCTCATTTTGAGGAGAGAAATAGGTCTTTTTTGGAGAGGATTACTTGTTTTCAGTCTAAAAAGCGGTATTCTGGGAAGAAAATGCCTTCTTTTGGGGATCAAAGGCGGTATTCTGGGAAGAAAATGTGTTATTTTTGGAATAAAACGTTATGTCCAATAAAAGACGCTGTCTTCCCCAAATGCGTCTTTTTATGCTGCAAAGAAGACATTATCTCCCTGAAAGATCACCTTTATCCTCAAAAGAAGACATTTTCTCCACAAAATGCCGCTTCTTAGCTCAATACCATGCTTTCACGCCAAAATAATGCAGTTTATCCCCAAAACTCATGCATTTTCTCCCCAAAATACTCTTTTTCTCTCCAATATACAACCATTTCTCCCCTGCATATCAATGTCTGCGAACAATTAGACATTTTCTCCCCGAATATCACTCTTCATCCCAGAAACCAAACAGGTTCTCTCTTAAGAGCCACTCTTTATCTACCCTAAAAGGCATTTCCAGCCCAGAATACTGCCTTTCATTTTCAGATGTCTCATTTTTGGGAAAGGCAACGAAAGCGCTACTTTGGGGAGAGTATATCTTATTTTGGGGATCAAAAGGGGTGTTTTGGGGAGGAAAAGTCTTCCTTAGGGGATAAGAAGCGGTATTTTCGGGAGCGAATGTCTCCTTTCGTTACACAAAGCCATATTTGAAGGGGAGAATTTCATATTGGAGGGATACAAATTGGCATTTGGGGGAGACAATGTCTATTGTTGGGAATCAAAAGGTGTGTTTTGGGTAAGAAATGTTTTGTTTTGGTAATAAAATCAGTCTTGTGCGGAGAAAACGCCTGATTCTTGGGATCACAAGCATTATTTGAGGGAGAACGCCTCATTTTGGGAATCAAAGGAGCAATTTGGGGGAGAAACTGTGTAATTCTGGGAACCCGAAGTCGTATTTAATGGAGGAAAAGTCTTCTATTTGGAACCAAGAGTGATATTTTGGGGAGAATATTTCTCATTTTGAGGAGAGAAAAAGGTCTTTTTTGGAGAGGATGACTTGTTTTCAGTCTAAAAAGCGGTATTCTGGGAAGAAAATGCCTTATTTTGGGGATCAAAGGCGGTATTCTGGGAAGAAAATGTGTTATTTTTGGAATAAAACGTTATGTCCAATAAAAGACGCTGTCTTCCCCAAATGCGTCTTTTTATGCTGCAAAGAAGACATTATCTCCCTGAAAGATCACCTTTATCCTCAAAAGAAGACATTTTCTCCACAAAATGCCGCTTCTTAGCTCAATACCATGCTTTCACTCCAAAAGAATGCAGTTTGTCCCCAAAACTCATGCATTTTCTCCCCAAAACACTCTTTTTCTCTCCAAAATACAACCATTTCTCCCCTGCATATCAATGTCTGCCAACAATTAGACATTTTCTCCCCGAATATCACTCTTCATCCCAGAAACCAAACCGGTTCTCACTAAAGCGCCACTCTTTATCTACCCTAAAAGGCATTTTCTCCCCAGAATACTGCCTTTCATCTTCAGATGTCTCATTTTTGGGAAAGGAAACGAAAGCGCTACTTTGGGGAGAGTATATCTTATTTTGGGGATCAAAAGAGCAATTTGGGGGAGAATATGTGTAATATTTGGAACCCGAAGTCGTATTTAATGGAGGAAAAGTCTTCTATTTGGAACCAAGTATGATACCTTGGGGAGAATATTTCTCATTTTGAGGAGTGAAATAGGTCTTTTTTGGAGAGGATGACTTGTTTTCAGTCTAAAAAGCGGTCTTCTGGGAAGAAAATGCCTTCTTTTGGGGATCAAAGGCGGTATTCTGGTATGAAAATGTGTTATTTTTGGAATAAAACGTTATGTCCAATAAAAGACGCTGTCTTCCCCAAATGCGTCTTTTTCTGCTGCAAAGAAGAAATTTTCTCCCTGAAAGATCACCTTTATCCTCAAAAGAAGACATTTTCTCCACAAAATGCCGCTTCTTAGCTCAATACCATGCTTTCACTCCAAAAGAATGCAGTTTATCCCCAAACCTCATGCATTTTCTCCCCAAAACACTCTTTTTCGCTCCAAAATATAACCATTTCTGCCCTGCATATCAATGTCTGCCAACAATTAGACATTTTCTCCCCGAATATCACTCTTCATCCCAGAAACCAAACCGGTTCTCTCTTAAGAGCCACTCTTTATCTACCCTAAAAGGCATTTTCTCCCCAGAATACTGCCTTTCATCTTCAAATGTCTCATTTTTGGGAAAGGCAACGAAAGCGCTACTTTGGGGTGAGTATATCTTATTTTGGGGATCAAAAGAGCAATTTGGGGGAGGATATGTGTAATATTTGGAACCCGAAGTCGTATTTAATGGAGGAAAAGTCTTCTATTTGGAACCAAGTATGATACCTTGGGGAGAATATTTCTCATTTTGAGGAGAGAAATAGGTCTTTTTTGGAGAGGATGACTTGTTTTCAGTCTAAAAAGCAGTATTCTGGGAAGAAAATGCCTTCTTTTGGGGATCAAAGGCGGTATTCTGGGAAGAAATGTGTTATTTTTGGAATAAAATGTCCAATAAAAGATGCTGTCTTCCTCAAATGCGTCTTTTTATGCTGCAAAGAAGACATTATCTCCCTGAAAGATCACCTTTATCCTCAAAAAAAGACATTTTCTCCACAAAATGCCGTTTCTTAGCTCAATACCATGCGTTCACGCCAAAATAATGCAGTTTATCCCCAAAACTCATGCATTTTCTCCCCAAAATACTCTTTTTCTCTCCAAAATACAACCATTTCTCCCCTGCATATCAATGTCTGCCAACAATTAGACATTTTCTCCCCGAATATCACTCTTCATCCCAGAAACCAAACAGGTTCTCTTTTAAGTGCCACTCTTTATCTACCCTAAAAGGCATTTCCAGCCCAGAATACTGCCTTTCATCTTCAGATGTCTCATTTTGGGAAAGGCGATGAAAACGCTACTTTGGGGAGAGTATATCTTATTTTGGGGATCAAAAGAGCAATTTGGGGGAGAATATGTGTAATTTTGGGAACCCGAAGTCGTATTTAATGGAGGAAAAGTCTTCTATTTGGAACCTAGAGTGATATTTTGGGGAGAATATTTCTCATTTTGAGGAGAGAAATAGATCTTTTTTGGAGAGGATGACTTGTTTTCAGTCTAAAAAGCGGTATTCTGGGAAGAAAATGCCTTCTTTTGGGGATCAAAGGCAGTATTCTGGTATGAAAATGTGTTATTTTTGGAATAAAACGTTATGTCCAATAAAAGACGCTGTCTTCCCCAAATGCGTCTTTTTATGCTGCAAAGAAGACATTATCTCCCTGAAAGATCACCTTTATCCTCAAAAGAAGACATTTTCTCCACAAAATGCCGCTTCTTAGCTCAATACCATGCTTTCACGCCAAAATAATGACGTTTATCCCCAAAACTCGTGCATTTTCTCCCCAAAATACTCTTTTTCTCTCCAAAATATAACCATTTCTGCCCTGCATATCAATGTCTGCCAACAATTAGACATTTTCTCCCCGAATAACACTCTTCATCCCAGAAACCAAACAGGTTCTCTATTAAGAGCCACTCTTTATCTACCCTAAAAGGCATTTTCTCCCCAGAATACTGCCTTTCATCTTCAGATGTCTCATTTTTGGGAAAGGCAACGAAAGCGCGACTTTGGGGAGAGTATATCTTATTTTGGGGATCAAAAGGGGTGTTTTGGGGAGGAAAAGTCTTCCTTAGGGGATAAGAAGCGGTATTTTCGGGAGCGAATGTCTTCTTTTGTTACACAAAGCCATATTTGAAGGGGAGAATTTCATATTGGAGGGATACAAATTGGCATTTGGGGGAGACAATGTCTATTGTTGGGAATCAAAAGGTGTGTTTTGGGTAAGAAATGTTTTGTTTAGGTAATAAAATCAGTCTTGTGCGGAGAAAACGCCTGATTCTTGGGATCACAAGCATTATTTGAGGGAGAACGCCTCATTTTGGGAATCAAAGGAGCAATTTGGGGGAGAAACTGTGTAATTCTGGGAACCCGAAGTCGTATTTAATGGTGGAAAAGTCTTCTATTTGGAACCTAGAGTGATATTTTGGGGAGAATATTTCTCATTTTGAGGAGAGAAATAGGTCTTTTTTGGAGAGGATGACTTGTTTTCAGTCTAAAAAGCGGTATTCTGGGAAGGAAATGCCTTCTTTTGGGGATCAAAGGCGGTATTCTGGGAAGAAAATGTGTTATTTTTGGAATAAAACGTTATGTCCAATAAAAGACGCTGTCTTCCCCAAATGCGTCCTTTTATGCTGCAAAGAAGACATTATCTCCCTGAAAGATCACCTTTATCCTCAAAAGAAGACATTTTCTCCACAAAATGCCGCTTCTTAGCTCAATACCATGCTTTCACGCCAAAATAATGCAGTTTATCCCCAAAACTCATGCATTTTCTCCCCAAAATACTCTTTTTCTCTCCAATATACAACCATTTCTCCCCTGCATATCAATGTCTGCGAACAATTAGACATTTTCTCCCCGAATATCACTCTTCATCCCAGAAACCAAACAGGTTCTCTCTTAAGAGCCACTCTTTATCTACCCTAAAAGGCATTTCCAGCCCAGAATACTGCCTTTCATTTTCAGATGTCTCATTTTTGGGAAAGGCAACGAAAGCGCTACTTTGGGGAGAGTATATCTTATTTTGGGGATCAAAAGGGGTGTTTTGGGGAGGAAAAGTCTTCCTTAGGGGATAAGAAGCGGTATTTTCGGGAGCGAATGTCTCCTTTCGTTACACAAAGCCATATTTGAAGGGGAGAATTTCATATTGGAGGGATACAAATTGGCATTTGGGGGAGACAATGTCTATTGTTGGGAATCAAAAGGTGTGTTTTGGGTAAGAAATGTTTTGTTTAGGTAATAAAATCAGTCTTGTGCGGAGAAAACGCCTGATTCTTGGGATCACAAGCATTATTTGAGGGAGAACGCCTCATTTTGGGAATCAAAGGAGCAATTTGGGGGAGAAACTGTGTAATTCTGGGAACCCGAAGTCGTATTTAATGGAGGAAAAGTCTTCTATTTGGAACCAAGAGTGATATTTTGGGGAGAATATTTCTCATTTTGAGGACAGAAATAGGTCTTTTTTGGAGAGGATGACTTGTTTTCAGTCTAAAAAGCGGTATTCTGGGAAGAAAATGCCTTCTTTTGGGGATCAAAGGCGGTATTCTGGGAAGAAAATGTGTTATTTTTGGAATAAAACGTTATGTCCAATAAAAGACGCTGTCTTCCCCAAATGCGTCTTTTTCTGCTGCAAAGAAGACATTATCTCCCTGAAAGATCACCTTTATCCTCAAAAGAAGACATTTTCTCCACAAAATGCCGCTTCTTAGCTCAATACCATGCTTTCACTCCAAAAGAATGCAGTTTATCCCCAAAACTCATGCATTTTCTCCCCAAAACACTCTTTTTCTCTCCAAAATACAACCATTTCTCCCCTGCATATCAATGTCTGCCAACAATTAGACATTTTCTCCCCGAATATCACTCTTCATCCCAGAAACCAAACCGGTTCTCACTAAAGCGCCACTCTTTATCTACCCTAAAAGGCATTTTCTCCCCAGAATACTGCCTTTCATCATCAGATGTCTCATTTTTGGGAAAGGAAACGAAAGCGCTACTTTGGGGAGAGTATATCTTATTTTGGGGATCAAAAGAGCAATTTGGGGGAGAATATGTGTAATATTTGGAACCCGAAGTCGTATTTAATGGAGGAAAAGTCTTCTATTTGGAACCAAGTATGATACCTTGGGGAGAATATTTCTCATTTTGAGGAGTGAAATAGGTCTTTTTTGGAGAGGATGACTTGTTTTCAGTCTAAAAAGCGGTCTTCTGGGAAGAAAATGCCTTCTTTTGGGGATCAAAGGCGGTATTCTGGTATGAAAATGTGTTATTTTTGGAATAAAACGTTATGTCCAATAAAAGACGCTGTCTTCCCCAAATGCGTCTTTTTATGCTGCAAAGAAGAAATTTTCTCCCTGAAAGATCACCTTTATCCTCAAAAGAAGACATTTTCTCCACAAAATGCCGCTTCTTAGCTCAATACCATGCTTTCACTCCAAAAGAATGCAGTTTATCCCCAAACCTCATGCATTTTCTCCCCAAAACACTCTTTTTCGCTCCAAAATATAACCATTTCTGCCCTGCATATCAATGTCTGCCAACAATTAGACATTTTCTCCCCGAATATCACTCTTCATCCCAGAAACCAAACCGGTTCTCTCTTAAGAGCCACTCTTTATCTACCCTAAAAGGCATTTTCTCCCCAGAATACTGCCTTTCATCTTCAAATGTCTCATTTTTGGGAAAGGCAACGAAAGCGCTACTTTGGGGTGAGTATATCTTATTTTGGGGATCAAAAGAGCAATTTGGGGGAGAATATGTGTAATATTTGGAACCCGAAGTCGTATTTAATGGAGGAAAAGTCTTCTATTTGGAACCAAGTATGATACCTTGGGGAGAATATTTCTCATTTTGAGGAGAGAAATAGGTCTTTTTTGGAGAGGATGACTTGTTTTCAGTCTAAAAAGCAGTATTCTGGGAAGAAAATGCCTTCTTTTGGGGATCAAAGGCGGTATTCTGGGAAGAAAATGTGTTATTTTTGGAATAAAATGTCCAATAAAAGATGCTGTCTTCCTCAAATGCGTCTTTTTATGCTGCAAAGAAGACATTATCTCCCTGAAAGATCACCTTTATCCTCAAAAGAAGACATTTTCTCCACAAAATGCCGTTTCTTAGCTCAATACCATGCGTTCACGCCAAAATAATGCAGTTTATCCCCAAAACTCATGCATTTTCTCCCCAAAATACTCTTTTTCTCTCCAAAATACAACCATTTCTCCCCTGCATATCAATGTCTGCCAACAATTAGACATTTCCTCCCCGAATATCACTCTTCATCCCAGAAACCAAACAGGTTCTCTCTTAAGAGCCACTCTTTTTCTACCCTAAAAGGCATTTCCAGCCCAGAATACTGCCTTTCATTTTCAGTTGTCTCATTTTTGGGAAAGGCAACGAAAGCGCTACTTTGGGGAGAGTATATCTTGTTTTGGGGATCAAAAGGGGTGTTTTGGGGAGGAAAAGTCTTCCTTAGGGGAAAAGAAGCGGTATTTTCGGGAGCGAATGTCTTCTTTTGTTACACAAAGCCATATTTGAAGGGGAGAATTTCATATTGGAGGGATACAAATTGGCATTTGGGGGAGACAATGTCTATTGTTGGGAATCAAAAGGTGTGTTTTGGGTAAGAAATGTTTTGTTTTGGTAATAAAATCAGTCTTGTGCGGAGAAAACGCCTGATTCTTGGGATCACAAGCATTATTTGAGGGAGAACGCCTCATTTTGGGAATCAAAGGAGCAATTTGGGGGAGAAAATGTGTAATTTTGGGAACCCGAAGTCGTATTTAATGGAGGAAAACTCTTCTATTTGGAACCAAGAATGATAGCTTGGGGAGATTATTTCTTATTTTGAGGACAGAAAAAGTTCTTTTTTGGAGAGGATGACTTATTTTCGGTCTAAGAAGCGGTCTTCTGGGAAGAAAATGCCTTCTTTTGGGGATCAAAGGCGGTATTCTGGAAGAAACTGTGTTATTTTTGGAATAAAACGTTATGTCCAATAAAAGACGCTGTCTTCCCCAAATGCGTCTTTTTATGCTGCAAAGAAGACATTTTCTCCCTGAAAGATCACCTTTATCCTCAAAAGAAGACATTTTCTCCACAAAATGCTGCTTATTAGCTCAATACCAATGCTTTAACGCCAAAATAATGCAGTTTATCCCCAAAACTCATGCATTTTCTCCCCAAAACACTCTTTTTCTCTCCAAAATACAACCATTTCTCCCCTGCATATCAATGTCTGCCAACAATTAGACATTTTCTCCCCGAATAACACTCTTCATCGCAGAAACCAAACCGGTTCTCTATTAAGTGCCACTCTTTATCTACCCAAAAAGGCATTTTCTCCCCAGAATACTGCCTTTCATCTTCAGATGTCTCATTTTTGGGAAAGGCAACGAAAGCGCTACTTTGGGGAGAGTATATCTTGTTTTGGGGATCAAAAGAGCAATTTGGGGGAGAAAATGTGTAATTTTGGGAACCCGAAGTCGTATTTAATGGAGGAAAAGTCTTCTATTTGGAACCAAGAGTGATATTTTGGGGAGAATATTTCTCATTTTGAGGAGAGAAATAGGTCTTTTTTGGAGAGGATGACTTGTTTTCAGTCTAAAAAGCGGTATTCTGGGAAGAAAATGCCTTCTTTTGGGGATCAAAGGCGGTATTCTGGGAAGAAAATGTGTTATTTTTGGAATAAAACGTTATGTCCAATAAAAGACGCTGTCTTCCCCAAATGCGTCTTTTTATGCTGCAAAGAAGACATTATCTTCCTGAAAGATCACCTTTATCCTCAAAAGAAGACATTTTCTCCACAAAATGCCGCTTCTTAGCTCAATACCATGCTTTCACTCCAAAAGAATGCAGTTTATCCCCAAAACTCGTGCATTTTCTCCCCAAAACACTCTTTTTCGCTCCAAAATATAACCATTTCTGCCCTGCATATCAATGTCTGCCAACAATTAGACATTTTCTCCCCGAATATCACTCTTCATCCCAGAAACCAAACCGGTTCTCTCTTAAGAGCCACTCTTTATCTACCCTAAAAGGCATTTTCTCCCCAGAATACTGCCTTTCATCTTCAAATGTCTCATTTTTGGGAAAGGCAACGAAAGCGCTACTTTGGGGTGAGTATATCTTATTTTGGGGATCAAAAGAGCAATTTGGGGGAGAATATGTGTAATATTTGGAACCCGAAGTCGTATTTAATGGAGGAAAAGTCTTCTATTTGGAACCAAGTATGATACCTTGGGGAGAATATTTCTCATTTTGAGGAGAGAAATAGGTCTTTTTTGGAGAGGATGACTTGTTTTCAGTCTAAAAAGCAGTATTCTGGGAAGAAAATGCCTTCTTTTGGGGATCAAAGGCGGTATTCTGGGAAGAAAATGTGTTATTTTTGGAATAAAACGTTATGTCCAATAAAAGATGCTGTCTTCCTCAAATGCGTCTTTTTATGCTGCAAAGAAGACATTATCTCCTTGAAAGATCACCTTTATCCTCAAAAGAAGACATTTTCTCCACAAAATGCCGTTTCTTAGCTCAATACCATGCGTTCATGCCAAAATAATGCAGTTTATCCCCAAAACTCATGCATTTTCTCCCCAAAATACTCTTTTTCTCTCCAAAATACAACCATTTCTCCCCTGCATATCAATGTCTGCCAACAATTAGACATTTTCTCCCCGAATATCACTCTTCATCCCAGAAACCAAACAGGTTCTCTCTTAAGAGCCACTCTTTTTCTACCCTAAAAGGCATTTCCAGCCCAGAATACTGCCTTTCATTTTCAGTTGTCTCATTTTTGGGAAAGGCAACGAAAGCGCTACTTTGGGGAGAGTATATCTTGTTTTGGGGATCAAAAGGGGTGTTTTGGGGAGGAAAAGTCTTCCTTAGGGGAAAAGAAGCGGTATTTTCGGGAGCGAATGTCTTCTTTTGTTACACAAAGCCATATTTGAAGGGGAGAATTTCATATTGGAGGGATACAAATTGGCATTTGGGGGAGACAATGTCTATTGTTGGGAATCAAAAGGTGTGTTTTGGGTAAGAAATGTTTTGTTTAGGTAATAAAATCAGTCTTGTGCGGAGAAAACGCCTGATTCTTGGGATCACAAGCATTATTTGAGGGAGAACGCCTCATTTTGGGAATCAAAGGAGCAATTTGGGGGAGAAAATGTGTAATTTTGGGAACCCGAAGTCGTATTTAATGGAGGAAAATTCTTCCATTTGGAACCAAGAATGATACCTTGGGGAGAATATTTCTCATTTCGAGGAGAGAAAAAGGTCTTTTTTGGAGAGGATGACTTATTTTCGGTCTAAAAAGTGGTATTCTGGGAAGAAAATGCCTTATTTTGGGGATCAAAGGCGGTATTCTGGAAGAAAATGTGTTATTTTTGGAATAAAACGTTATGTCCAATAAAAGACGCTGTCTTCCCCAAATGCGTCTTTTTATGCTGCAAAGAAGACATTATCTCCCTGAAAGATCACCTTTATCCTCAAAAGAAGACATTTTCTCCACAAAATGCCGCTTCTTAGCTCAATACGAATGCTTTAACTCCAAAAGAATGCAGTTTATCCCCAAAACTCGTGCATTTTCTCCCCAAAACACTCTTTTTCTCTCCAAAATACAACCATTTCTCCCCTGCATATCAATGTCTGCCAACAATTAGACATTTTCTCCCCGAATAACACTCTTCATCCCAGAAACCAAACCAGTTCTCTCTTAAGTGCCACTCTTTATCTACCCAAAAAGGCATTTTCTCCCCAGAATACTGCCTTTCATCTTCAGATGTCTCATTTTTGGGAAAGGCAACGAAAGCGCTACTTTGGGGAGAGTATATCTTATTTTGAGGATCAAAAGAGCAATTTGGGGGAGAAAATGTGTAATTTTGGGAACCCGAAGTCGTATTTAATGGAGGAAAAGTCTTCTATTTGGAACCAAGAGTGATATTTTGGGGAGAATATTTCTCATTTTGAGGAGAGAAATAGGTCTTTTTTGGAGAGGATGACTTGTTTTCAGTCTAAAAAGCGGTATTCTGGGAAGAAAATGCCTTCTTTTGGGGATCAAAGGTGGTATTCTGGGAAGAAAATGTGTTATTTTTGGAATAAAACGTTATGTCCAATAAAAGACACTGTCTTCCCCAAATGCGTCTTTTTATGCTGCAAAGAAGATATTATCTTCCTGAAAGATCACCTTTATCCTCAAAAGAAGACATTTTCTCCACAAAATGCCGCTTCTTAGCTCAATACCATGCTTTCACTCCAAAAGAATGCAGTTTATCCCCAAAACTCATGCATTTTCTCCCCAAAACACTCTTTTTCACTCCAAAATATAACCATTTCTGCCCTGCATATCAATGTCTGCCAACAATTAGACATTTTCTCCCCGAATATCACTCTTCATCCCAGAAACCAAACCGGTTCTCTCTTAAGAGCCACTCTTTATCTACCCTAAAAGGCATTTTCTCCCCAGAATACTGCCTTTCATCTTCAGATGTCTCATTTTTGGGAAAGGAAACGAAAGCGCTACTTTGGGGTGAGTATATCTTATTTTGGGGATCAAAAGAGCAATTTGGGGGAGAATATGTGTAATATTTGGAACCCGAAGTCGTATTTAATGGAGGAAAAGTCTTCTATTTGGAACCAAGAGTGATATTTTTGGGAGAATATTTCTCATTTTGAGGAGAGAAATAGATCTTTTTTGAAGAGGATGACTTGTTTTCAGTCTAAAAAGCGGTATTCTGGGAAGAAAATGCCTTCTTTTGGGGATCAAAGGCAGTATTCTGGTATGAAAATGTGTTATTTTTGGAATAAAACGTTATGTCCAATAAAAGACGCTGTCTTCCCCAAATGCGTCTTTTTATGCTGCAAAGAAGACATTATCTCCCTGAAAGATCACCTTTATCCTCAAAAGAAGACATTTTCTCCACAAAATTCCGCTTCTTAGCTCAATACCATGCTTTCACGCCAAAATAATGCAGTTTATCCCCAAAACTCGTGCATTTTCTCCCCAAAATACTCTTTTTCTCTCCAAAATATAACCATTTCTGCCCTGCATATCAATGTCTGCCAACAATTAGACATTTTCTCCCTGAATAACACTCTTCATCCCAGAAACCAAACAGGTTCTCTATTAAGTGCCACTCTTTATCTACCCTAAAAGGCATTTTCTCCCCAGAATACTGCCTTTCATCTTCAGATGTCTCATTTTTGGGAAAGGCGACGAAAGCGCGACTTTGGGGAGAGTATATCTTATTTTGGGGATCAAAAGGGGTGTTTTGGGGAGGAAAAGTCTTCTTTAGGGGATAAGAAGCGGTATTTTCGGGAGCGAATGTCTTCTTTTGTTACACAAAGCCATATTTGAAGGGGAGAATTTCATATTGGAGGGATACAAATTGGCATTTGGGGGAGACAATGTCTATTGTTGGGAATCAAAAGGTGTGTTTTGGGTAAGAAATGTTTTGTTTAGGTAATAAAATCAGTCTTGTGCGGAGAAAACGCCTGATTCTTGGGATCACAAGCATTATTTGAGGGAGAACGCCTCATTTTGGGAATCAAAGGAGCAATTTGGGGGAGAAAATGTGTAATTTTGGGAACCCGAAGTCGTATTTAATGGAGGAAAAGTCTTCTATTTGGAACCAAGAGTGATATTTTGGGGAGAATATTTCTCATTTTGAGGACAGAAATAGGTCTTTTTTGGAGAGGATTACTTGTTTTCAGTCTAAAAAGCGGTATTCTGGGAAGGAAATGCCTTCTTTTGGGGATCAAAGGCGGTATTCTGGGAAGAAAATGTGTTATTTTTGGAATAAAACGTTATGTCCAATAAAAGACGCTGTCTTCCCCAAATGCGTCTTTTTATGCTGCAAAGAAGACATTATCTCCCTGAAAGATCACCTTTATCCTCAAAAGAAGACATTTTCTCCACAAAATGCCGCTTCTTAGCTCAATACCATGCTTTCACGCCAAAATAATGCAGTTTATCCCCAAAACTCATGCATTTTCTCCCCAAAATACTCTTTTTCTCTCCAATATACAACCATTTCTCCCCTGCATATCAATGTCTGCCAACAATTAGACATTTTCTCCCCGAATATCACTCTTCATCCCAGAAACCAAACAGGTTCTCTCTTAAGAGCCACTCTTTATCTACCCTAAAAGGCATTTCCAGCCCAGAATACTGCCTTTCATTTTCAGTTGTCTCATTTTTGGGAAAGGCGACGAAAGCGCTACTTTGGGGAGAGTATATCTTATTTTGGGGATCAAAAGGGGTGTTTTGGGGAGGAAAAGTCTTCCTTAGGAAATAAGAAGCGGTATTTTTGGGAGCGAATGTCTTCTTTTGTTACACAAAGCCATATTTGAAGGGGAGAATTTCATATTGGAGGGATACAAATTGGCATTTGGGGGAGACAATGTCTATTGTTGGGAATAAAAAGGTGTGTTTTGGGTAAGAAATGTTTTGTTTAGGTAATAAAATCAGTCTTGTGCGGAGAAAACGCCTGATTCTTGGGATCACAAGCATTATTTGAGGGAGAACGCCTCATTTTGGGAATCAAAGGAGCAATTTGGGGGAGAAACTGTGTAATTCTGGGAACCCGAAGTCGTATTTAATGGAGGAAAAGTCTTCTATTTGGAACCAAGAGTGATATTTTTGGGAGAATATTTCTCATTTTGAGGACAGATAGGTCTTTTTTGGAGAGGATGACTTGTTTTCAGTCTAAAAAGCGGTATTCTGGGAAGAAAATGCCTTATTTTGGGGATCAAAGGCAGTATTCTGGTATGAAAATGTGTTATTTTTGGAATAAAACGTTATGTCCAATAAAAGACGCTGTCTTCCCCAAATGCGTCTTTTTATGCTGCAAAGAAGACATTATCTCCCTGAAAGATCACCTTTATCCTCAAAAGAAGACATTTTCTCCACAAAATGCCGCTTCTTAGCTCAATACCATGCTTTCACGCCAAAATAATGCAGTTTATCCCCAAAACTCGTGCATTTTCTCCCCAAAATACTCTTTTTCTCTCCAAAATATAACCATTTCTGCCCTGCATATCAATGTCTGCCAACAATTAGACATTTTCTCCCCGAATAACACTCTTCATCCCAGAAACCAAACAGGTTCTCTATTAAGAGCCACTCTTTATCTACCCTAAAAGGCATTTTCTCCCCAGAATACTGCCTTTCATCTTCAGATGTCTCATTTTTGGGAAAGGCAACGAAAGCGCGACTTTGGGGAGAGTATATCTTGTTTTGGGGATCAAAAGGGGTGTTTTGGGGAGGAAAAGTCTTCCTTAGGGGAAAAGAAGCAGTATTTTCGGGAGCGAATGTCTTCTTTTGTTACACAAAGCCATATTTGAAGGGGAGAATTTCATATTGGAGGGATACAAATTGGCATTTGGGGGAGACAATGTCTATTGTTGGGAATCAAAAGGTGTGTTTTGGGTAAGAAATGTTTTGTTTAGGTAATAAAATCAGTCTTGTGCGGAGAAAACGCCTGATTCTTGGGATCACAAGCATTATTTGAGGGAGAACGCCTCATTTTGGGAATCAAAGGAGCAATTTGGGGGAGAAAATGTGTAATTTTGGGAACCCGAAGTCGTATTTAATGGAGGAAAATTCTTCCATTTGGAACCAAGAATGATACCTTGGGGAGAATATTTCTCATTTCGAGGAGAGAAAAAGGTCTTTTTTGGAGAGGATGACTTATTTTCAGTCTAAAAAGTGGTATTCTGGGAAGAAAATGCCTTATTTTGGGGATCAAAGGCGGTATTCTGGTATGAAAATGTGTTATTTTTGGAATAAAACGTTATGTCCAATAAAAGACGCTGTCTTCCCCAAATGCGTCTTTTTATGCTGCAAAGAAGACATTATCTCCCTGAAAGATCACCTTTATCCTCAAAAGAAGACATTTTCTCCACAAAATGCCGCTTCTTAGCTCAATACCATGCTTTCACGCCAAAATAATGCAGTTTATCCCCAAAACTCGTGCATTTTCTCCCCAAAATACTCTTTTTCTCTCCAAAATATAACCATTTCTGCCCTGCATATCAATGTCTGCCAACAATTAGACATTTTCTCCCCGAATAACACTCTTCATCCCAGAAACCAAACAGGTTCTCTATTAAGAGCCACTCTTTATCTACCCTAAAAGGCATTTTCTCCCCAGAATACTGCCTTTCATCTTCAGATGTCTCATTTTTGGGAAAGGCAACGAAAGCGCGACTTTGGGGAGAGTATATCTTGTTTTGGGGATCAAAAGGGGTGTTTTGGGGAGGAAAAGTCTTCCTTAGGGGAAAAGAAGCGGTATTTTCGGGAGCGAATGTCTTCTTTTGTTACACAAAGCCATATTTGAAGGGGAGAATTTCATATTGGAGGGATACAAATTGGCATTTGGGGGAGACAATGTCTATTGTTGGGAATCAAAAGGTGTGTTTTGGGTAAGAAATGTTTTGTTTAGGTAATAAAATCAGTCTTGTGCGGAGAAAACGCCTGATTCTTGGGATCACAAGCATTATTTGAGGGAGAACGCCTCATTTTGGGAATCAAAGGAGCAATTTGGGGGAGAAAATGTGTAATTTTGGGAACCCGAAGTCGTATTTAATGGAGGAAAATTCTTCCATTTGGAACCAAGAATGATACCTTGGGGAGAATATTTCTCATTTCGAGGAGAGAAAAAGGTCTTTTTTGGAGAGGATGACTTATTTTCAGTCTAAAAAGTGGTATTCTGGGAAGAAAATGCCTTATTTTGGGGATCAAAGGCGGTATTCTGGTATGAAAATGTGTTATTTTTGGAATAAAACGTTATGTCCAATAAAAGACGCTGTCTTCCCCAAATGCGTCTTTTTATGCTGCAAAGAAGACATTATCTCCCTGAAAGATCACCTTTATCCTCAAAAGAAGACATTTTCTCCACAAAATGCCGCTTCTTAGCTCAATACCATGCTTTCACGCCAAAATAATGCAGTTTATCCCCAAAACTCGTGCATTTTCTCCCCAAAATACTCTTTTTCTCTCCAAAATATAACCATTTCTGCCCTGCATATCAATGTCTGCCAACAATTAGACATTTTCTCCCCGAATAACACTCTTCATCCCAGAAACCAAACAGGTTCTCTATTAAGAGCCACTCTTTATCTACCCTAAAAGGCATTTTCTCCCCAGAATACTGCCTTTCATCTTCAGATGTCTCATTTTTGGGAAAGGCAACGAAAGCGCGACTTTGGGGAGAGTATATCTTGTTTTGGGGATCAAAAGGGGTGTTTTGGGGAGGAAAAGTCTTCCTTAGGGGAAAAGAAGCGGTATTTTCGGGAGCGAATGTCTTCTTTTGTTACACAAAGCCATATTTGAAGGGGAGAATTTCATATTGGAGGGATACAAATTGGCATTTGGGGGAGACAATGTCTATTGTTGGGAATCAAAAGGTGTGTTTTGGGTAAGAAATGTTTTGTTTAGGTAATAAAATCAGTCTTGTGCGGAGAAAACGCCTGATTCTTGGGATCACAAGCATTATTTGAGGGAGAACGCCTCATTTTGGGAATCAAAGGAGCAATTTGGGGGAGAAAATGTGTAATTTTGGGAACCCGAAGTCGTATTTAATGGAGGAAAATTCTTCCATTTGGAACCAAGAATGATACCTTGGGGAGAATATTTCTCATTTCGAGGAGAGAAAAAGGTCTTTTTTGGAGAGGATGACTTATTTTCGGTCTAAAAAGTGGTATTCTGGGAAGAAAATGCCTTATTTTGGGGATCAAAGGCGGTATTCTGGAAGAAAATGTGTTATTTTTGGAATAAAACGTTATGTCCAATAAAAGACGCTGTCTTCCCCAAATGCGTCTTTTTATGCTGCAAAGAAGACATTATCTCCCTGAAAGATCACCTTTATCCTCAAAAGAAGACATTTTCTCCACAAAATGCCGCTTCTTAGCTCAATACGAATGCTTTAACTCCAAAAGAATGCAGTTTATCCCCAAAACTCGTGCATTTTCTCCCCAAAACACTCTTTTTCTCTCCAAAATACAACCATTTCTCCCCTGCATATCAATGTCTGCCAACAATTAGACATTTTCTCCCCGAATAACACTCTTCATCCCAGAAACCAAACCAGTTCTCTCTTAAGTGCCACTCTTTATCTACCCAAAAAGGCATTTTCTCCCCAGAATACTGCCTTTCATCTTCAGATGTCTCATTTTTGGGAAAGGCAACGAAAGCGCTACTTTGGGGAGAGTATATCTTATTTTGAGGATCAAAAGAGCAATTTGGGGGAGAAAATGTGTAATTTTGGGAACCCGAAGTCGTATTTAATGGAGGAAAAGTCTTCTATTTGGAACCAAGAGTGATATTTTGGGGAGAATATTTCTCATTTTGAGGAGAGAAATAGGTCTTTTTTGGAGAGGATGACTTGTTTTCAGTCTAAAAAGCGGTATTCTGGGAAGAAAATGCCTTCTTTTGGGGATCAAAGGCGGTATTCTGGGAAGAAAATGTGTTATTTTTGGAATAAAACGTTATGTCCAATAAAAGACGCTGTCTTCCCCAAATGCGTCTTTTTATGCTGCAAAGAAGATATTATCTTCCTGAAAGATCACCTTTATCCTCAAAAGAAGACATTTTCTCCACAAAATGCCGCTTCTTAGCTCAATACCATGCTTTCACTCCAAAAGAATGCAGTTTATCCCCAAAACTCATGCATTTTCTCCCCAAAACACTCTTTTTCACTCCAAAATATAACCATTTCTGCCCTGCATATCAATGTCTGCCAACAATTAGACATTTTCTCCCCGAATATCACTCTTCATCCCAGAAACCAAACCGGTTCTCTCTTAAGAGCCACTCTTTATCTACCCTAAAAGGCATTTTCTCCCCAGAATACTGCCTTTCATCTTCAGATGTCTCATTTTTGGGAAAGGAAATGAAAGCGCTACTTTGGGGTGAGTATATCTTATTTTGGGGATCAAAAGAGCAATTTGGGGGAGAATATGTGTAATATTTGGAACCCGAAGTCGTATTTAATGGAGGAAAAGTCTTCTATTTGGAACCAAGAGTGATATTTTTGGGAGAATATTTCTCATTTTGAGGAGAGAAATAGATCTTTTTTGAAGAGGATGACTTGTTTTCAGTCTAAAAAGCGGTATTCTGGGAAGAAAATGCCTTCTTTTGGGGATCAAAGGCAGTATTCTGGTATGAAAATGTGTTATTTTTGGAATAAAACGTTATGTCCAATAAAAGACGCTGTCTTCCCCAAATGCATCTTTTTATGCTGCAAAGAAGACATTATCTCCCTGAAAGATCACCTTTATCCTCAAAAGAAGACATTTTCTCCACAAAATTCCGCTTCTTAGCTCAATACCATGCTTTCACGCCAAAATAATGCAGTTTATCCCCAAAACTCGTGCATTTTCTCCCCAAAATACTCTTTTTCTCTCCAAAATATAACCATTTCTGCCCTGCATATCAATGTCTGCCAACAATTAGACATTTTCTCCCTGAATAACACTCTTCATCCCAGAAACCAAACAGGTTCTCTATTAAGTGCCACTCTTTATCTACCCTAAAAGGCATTTTCTCCCCAGAATACTGCCTTTCATCTTCAGATGTCTCATTTTTGGGAAAGGCGACGAAAGCGCGACTTTGGGGAGAGTATATCTTATTTTGGGGATCAAAAGGGGTGTTTTGGGGAGGAAAAGTCTTCTTTAGGGGATAAGAAGCGGTATTTTCGGGAGCGAATGTCTTCTTTTGTTACACAAAGCCATATTTGAAGGGGAGAATTTCATATTGGAGGGATACAAATTGGCATTTGGGGGAGACAATGTCTATTGTTGGGAATCAAAAGGTGTGTTTTGGGTAAGAAATGTTTTGTTTAGGTAATAAAATCAGTCTTGTGCGGAGAAAACGCCTGATTCTTGGGATCACAAGCATTATTTGAGGGAGAACGCCTCATTTTGGGAATCAAAGGAGCAATTTGGGGGAGAAAATGTGTAATTTTGGGAACCCGAAGTCGTATTTAATGGAGGAAAAGTCTTCTATTTGGAACCAAGAGTGATATTTTGGGGAGAATATTTCTCATTTTGAGGACAGAAATAGGTCTTTTTTGGAGAGGATTACTTGTTTTCAGTCTAAAAAGCGGTATTCTGGGAAGGAAATGCCTTCTTTTGGGGATCAAAGGCGGTATTCTGGGAAGAAAATGTGTTATTTTTGGAATAAAACGTTATGTCCAATAAAAGACGCTGTCTTCCCCAAATGCGTCTTTTTATGCTGCAAAGAAGACATTATCTCCCTGAAAGATCACCTTTATCCTCAAAAGAAGACATTTTCTCCACAAAATGCCGCTTCTTAGCTCAATACCATGCTTTCACGCCAAAATAATGCAGTTTATCCCCAAAACTCATGCATTTTCTCCCCAAAATACTCTTTTTCTCTCCAATATACAACCATTTCTCCCCTGCATATCAATGTCTGCCAACAATTAGACATTTTCTCCCCGAATATCACTCTTCATCCCAGAAACCAAACAGGTTCTCTCTTAAGAGCCACTCTTTATCTACCCTAAAAGGCATTTCCAGCCCAGAATACTGCCTTTCATTTTCAGTTGTCTCATTTTTGGGAAAGGCGACGAAAGCGCTACTTTGGGGAGAGTATATCTTATTTTGGGGATCAAAAGGGGTGTTTTGGGGAGGAAAAGTCTTCCTTAGGAAATAAGAAGCGGTATTTTTGGGAGCGAATGTCTTCTTTTGTTACACAAAGCCATATTTGAAGGGGAGAATTTCATATTGGAGGGATACAAATTGGCATTTGGGGGAGACAATGTCTATTGTTGGGAATAAAAAGGTGTGTTTTGGGTAAGAAATGTTTTGTTTAGGTAATAAAATCAGTCTTGTGCGGAGAAAACGCCTGATTCTTGGGATCACAAGCATTATTTGAGGGAGAACGCCTCATTTTGGGAATCAAAGGAGCAATTTGGGGGAGAAACTGTGTAATTCTGGGAACCCGAAGTCGTATTTAATGGAGGAAAAGTCTTCTATTTGGAACCAAGAGTGATATTTTTGGGAGAATATTTCTCATTTTGAGGACAGATAGGTCTTTTTTGGAGAGGATGACTTGTTTTCAGTCTAAAAAGCGGTATTCTGGGAAGAAAATGCCTTATTTTGGGGATCAAAGGCAGTATTCTGGTATGAAAATGTGTTATTTTTGGAATAAAACGTTATGTCCAATAAAAGACGCTGTCTTCCCCAAATGCGTCTTTTTATGCTGCAAAGAAGACATTATCTCCCTGAAAGATCACCTTTATCCTCAAAAGAAGACATTTTCTCCACAAAATGCCGCTTCTTAGCTCAATACCATGCTTTCACGCCAAAATAATGCAGTTTATCCCCAAAACTCGTGCATTTTCTCCCCAAAATACTCTTTTTCTCTCCAAAATACAACCATTTCTGACCTGCATATCAATGTCTGCCAACAATTAGACATTTTCTCCCCGAATAACACTCTTCATCCCAGAAACCAAACAGGTTCTCTATTAAGTGCCACTCTTTATCTACCCAAAAAGGCATTTTCTCCCCAGAATACTGCCTTTCATCTTCAGATGTCTCAATTTTGGGAAAGGCGACGAAAGCGCGACTTTGGGGAGAGTATATCTTATTTTGGGGATCAAAAGAGCAATTTGGGGGAGAAAATGTGTAATTTTGGGAACCCGAAGTCGTATTTAATGGAGGAAAAGTCTTCTATTTGGAACCAAGAGTGATATTTTGGGGAGAATATTTCTCATTTTGAGGAGAGAAATAGGTCTTTTTTGGAGAGGATTACTTGTTTTCAGTCTAAAAAGTGGTATTCTGGGAAGAAAATGCCTTATTTGGGGATCAAAAGAGCAATTTATGGGAGAAAATGTGTAATTTTGGGAACCCGAAGTCGTATTTAATGGAGGAAAAGTCTTCTATTTGGAAACTAGAGTGACATTTTGGGGAGAATATTTCTCATTTTGAGGAGAGAAATAGGTCTTTTTTGGAGAGGATGACTTGTTTTCAGTCTAAAAAGCGGTATTCTGGGAAGAAAATGCCTTATTTGGCGGAGAAAATGTGTAATTTTGGGAACCCGAAGTCGTATTTAATGGAGGAAAAGTCTTCTATTTGGAACCTAGAGTGATATTTTGGGGAGAATATTTCTCATTTTGAGGAGAGAAATAGGTCTTTTTTGGAGAGGATTACTTGTTTTCAGTCTAAAAAGCGGTATTCTGGGAAGAAAATGCCTTCTTTTGGGGATCAAAGGCGGTATTCTGGGAAGAAAATGTGTTATTTTTGGAATAAAACGTTATGTCCAATAAAAGACGCTGTCTTCCCCAAATGCGTCTTTTTATGCTGCAAAGAAGACATTATCTCCCTGAAAGATCACCTTTATCCTCAAAAGAAGACATTTTCTCCACAAAATGCCGCTTCTTAGCTCAATACCATGCTTTCACGCCAAAATAATGACGTTTATCCCCAAAACTCATGCATTTTCTCCACAAAATACTCTTTTTCTCTCCAATATACAACCATTTCTCCCCTGCATATCAATGTCTGCCAACAATTAGACATTTCCTCCCCGAATATCACTCTTCATCCCAGAAACCAAACAGGTTCTCTCTTATGAGCCACTCTTTATCTACCCTAAAAGGCATTTCCAGCCCAGAATACTGCCTTTCATTTTCAGATGTCTCATTTTTGGGAAAGGCAACGAAAGCGCTACTTTGGGGAGAGTATATCTTATTTTGGGGATCAAAAGGGGTGTTTTGGGGAGGAAAAGTCTTCCTTAGGGGATAAGAAGCGGTATTTTCGGGAGCGAATGTCTTCTTTTGTTACACAAAGCCATATTTGAAGGGGAGAATTTCATATTGGAGGGATACAAATTGGCATTTGGGGGAGACAATGTCTATTGTTGGGAATCAAAAGGTGTGTTTTGGGTAAGAAATGTTTTGTTTTGGTAATAAAATCAGTCTTGTGCGGAGAAAACGCCTGATTCTTGGGATCACAAGCATTATTTGAGGGAGAACGCCTCATTTTGGGAATCAAAGGAGCAATTTGGGGGAGAAACTGTGTAATTCTGGGAACCCGAAGTCGTATTTAATGGAGGAAAAGTCTTCTATTTGGAACCAAGAGTGATATTTTGGGGAGAATATTTCTCATTTTGAGGACAGAAATAGTTCTTTTTTGGAGAGGATGACTTGTTTTCAGTCTAAAAAGCGGTATTCTGGGAAGAAAATGCCTTCTTTTGGGGATCAAAGGCGGTATTCTGGGAAGAAAATGTGTTATTTTTGGAATAAAACGTTATGTCCAATAAAAGACGCTGTCTTCCCCAAATGCGTCTTTTTATGCTGCAAAGAAGACATTATCTCCCTGAAAGACCACCTTTATCCTCAAAAGAAGACATTTTCTCCACAAAATGCCGCTTCTTAGCTCAATACCATGCTTTCACTCCAAAAGAATGCAGTTTATCCCCAAAACTCATGCATTTTCTCCCCAAAACACTCTTTTTCTCTCCAAAATATAACCATTTCTGCCCTGCATATCAATGTCTGCCAACAATTAGACATTTTCTCCCCGAATATCACTCTTCATCCCAGAAACCAAACCGGTTCTCACTTAAGCGCCACTCTTTATCTACCCTAAAAGGCATTTTCTCCCCAGAATACTGCCTTTCATCTTCAGATGTCTCATTTTTGGGAAAGGAAACGAAAGCGCTACTTTGGGGAGAGTATATCTTATTTTGGGGATCAAAAGAGCAATTTGTGGGAGAATATGTGTAATATTTGGAACCCGAAGTCGTATTTAATGGAGGAAAAGTCTTCTATTTGGAACCAAGTATGATACCTTGGGGAGAATATTTCTCATTTTGAGGAGTGAAATAGGTCTTTTTTGGAGAGGATGACTTGTTTTCAGTCTAAAAAGCGGTCTTCTGGGAAGAAAATGCCTTCTTTTGGGGATCAAAGGCGGTATTCTGGTATGAAAATGTGTTATTTTTGGAATAAAACGTTATGTCCAATAAAAGACGCTGTCTTCCCCAAATGCGTCTTTTTATGCTGCAAAGAAGACATTTTCTCCCTGAAAGATCACCTTTATCCTCAAAAGAAGACATTTTCTCCACAAAATGCCGCTTCTTAGCTCAATACCATGCTTTCACTCCAAAAGAATGCAGTTTATCCCCAAAACTCATGCATTTTCTCCCCAAAAGACTCTTTTTCGCTCCAAAATATAACCATTTCTGCCCTGCATATCAATGTCTGCCAACAATTAGACATTTTCTCCCCGAATAACACTCTTCATCCCAGAAGCCAAACAGGTTCTCTCTTAAGAGCCACTCTTTATCTACCCTAAAAGGCATTTCCTGCCCAGAATACTGCCTTTCATCTTCAGATGTCTCATTTTTGGGAAAGGAAACGAAAGCGCTACTTTGGGGAGAGTATATCTTATTTTGGGGATCAAAAGGGGTGTTTTGGGGAGGAAAAGTCTTCCTTAGGGGATAAGAAGCGGTATTTTCGGGAGCGAATGTCTTCTTTTGTTACACAAAGCCATATTTGAAGGGGAGAATTTCATATTGGCGGGATACAAATTGGCATTTGGGGGAGACAATGTCTAATGTTGGGAATCAAAAGGTGTGTTTTTGGTAAGAAATGTTTTGTTTTGGTAATAAAATCAGACTTGTGCGGAGAAAACGCCTGATTCTTGGGATCACAAGAATTATTTGAGGGAGAACGCCTCATTTTGGGGATCAAAAGAGCAATTTGGGGGAGAAAATGTGTAATTTTGTGAACCCGAAGTCGTATTTAATGGAGGAAAAGTCTTCTATTTGGAACCAAGAATGATACCTTGGGGAGAATATTTCTCATTTTGAGGACAGAAATAGATCTTTTTTGGAGACGATGACTTATTTTCTGTCTAAGAAGCGGTCTTCTGGGAAGAAAATGCCTTATTTTGGGGATCAAAGGCGGTATTCTGGGAAGAAAATGTGTTATTTTTGGAATAAAACGTTATGTCCAATAAAAGACGCAGTCTTCCCCAAATGAACAACCTCTCCAAAAAAGACATAATTCTGTCCTCAAAATGAGAAATATTGTCCCCAAAATATCATTCTTCGTTCCAAATAGAAGACTTTTTCTCCATTAAATACCACGTAGGGTTCCCTATATTACACATTTTCTCCCCCAAATTGCTCTTTGATTCCCAAAATGAGGCGTTCTCCCTCAAATAGTGCTTGTGATCCCAAGAATCAGGCATTTTCTCCGCACAAGACTGATTTTATTACAAAAAAAAAACATTTCTTACCCAAAACACACCTTTTTATTCCCAACATTAGACATTGTCTCCCCCAAATGCCAATTTGTATCCCTCCAATACGAAATTCTCCCCTTCAAATATGGCTTTGTGTGACAAAAGAAGACACTCACTCCCAAAAATACCGCTTCTTACTCCCTAAGGAAGACTTTTCCTCCCCAAAACACCCCTTTTGATCCCCAAAATAAGATATACTCTCCCCAAAGTAGCGCTTTCGTTGCCTTTCCCAAAAATGAGACATCTGAAGATGAAAGGCAGTATTCTGGGCAGAAAATGCCTTTCAGGGTAGATAAAGAGTGGCTCATAAGAGAGAACCTGTTTGGTTTCTGGGATGAAGAGTGATATTCGGGGAGAAAATGTCTAATTGTTGGCAGAAATTGATACGCAGGGGAGAAATGGTTGTATTTGGGAGAGAAAAAGAGTGTTTTGGGGAGAAAATGCATGAGTTTTGGGGATAAACGGCATTATTTTGGCGTGAAAGCATGGTATTGAGAAAATAAGCAGCATTTTGTGGAGAAAATGCCTTCTTTTGAGGATAAAGGTGATCTTTCAGGGAGAAAATGTCTTCTTTGCAGCAGAAAAAGACGCATTTGGGGAAGACAGCGTCTTTTATTGGGACATCACGTTTTATTCCAAAAGTAACACATTTCCATACCAGAATACCGCCTTTGATCCCCAAAATAAGGCATTTTCTTCCCAGAATACCGCTATTTAGACCGAAAATAAGTCATCCTCTCCAAAAAAGACATAATTCTGTCCTCAAAATGAGAAATATTGTCCCCAAAATATCATTCTTGGTTCCAAATAGAAGACTTTTTCTCCATTAAATACCACATCGGGTTCCCAATATTACACATTTTCTCCCCCAAATTGCTCTTTGGATCCCCAAAATGAGGCGTTCTCCCTCAAATGCCTCTTTTCATCCCAAGAATCAGGCATTTTCTCCGCACAAGACTGATTTTATTACCAAAACAAAACATTTCTTACCCAAAACACACCTTTTTATTCCCAACATTAGACATTGTCTCCCCCAAATGCCAATTTGTATCCCTCCAATACGAAATTCTCCCCTTCAAATATGGCTTTGTGTAACAAAAGAAGACATTCGCTCCCAAAAATACTGCTTCTTATTTCCTAAGGAAGACTTTTCCTCCCCAAAACACCCTTTTTGATCCCCAAAATAAGAAATACTCTCCCTAAAGTAGTGCTTTCGTTTCCTTTCCCAAAAATGAGACATCTGAAGATGAAAGGCAGTATTCTGGGCAGAAAATGCCTTTCAGGGTAGATAAAGAGTGGCTCTTAAGAGAGAACCTGTTTGGTTTCTGGGATGAAGAGTGATATTCGGGGAGAAAATGTCTAATTGTTGGCAGAAATTGATACGCAGGGGAGAAATGGTTGTATTTGGGAGAGAAAAAGAGTGTTTTGTGGAGAAAATGCATGAGTTTTGGGGATAAACGTCATTATTTTGGCGTGAAAGCATGGTATTGAGCTAAGAAGCGGCATTTTGTGGAGAAAATGTCTTCTTTTGAGGATAAAGGTGATCTTTCGGGGAGAAAATGTCTGATTTGCAGCATAAAAGGACGCATTTGGGGAAGACAGCGTCTTTTATTGGGACATCACGTTTTATTCCAAAAATAACACATTTTCATACCAGAATACCGCCTTTGATCCCAAAATTAAGGCATTTTCTTCCCAGAATACCGCATTTTAGACCGAAAATAAGTCATCCTCTCCAAAAAAGACGTAATTCTGTCCTCAAAATGAGAAATATTGTCCCCAAAATATCATTCTTGGTTCCAAATAGAAGACTTTTTCTCCATTAAATACCACATCAGGTTCCCAATATTACACATTTTCTCCCCCAAATTGCTCTTTGGATCCCCAAAATGAGGCGTTCTCCCTCAAATGCCTCTTTTGATCCCAAGAATCAGGCATTTTCTCCGCACAAGACTGATTTTATTACCAAAACAAAACATTTCTTACCCAAAACACACCTTTTTATTCCCAACATTAGACATTGTCTCCCCCAAATGCCAATTTGTATCCCTCCAATACGAAATTCTCCACTTCAAATATGGCTTTGTGTGACAAAAGAAGACACTCACTCCCAAAAATACCGCTTCTTACTCCCTAAGGAAGACTTTTCCTCCCCAAAACACCCCTTTTGATCCCCAAAATAAGATATACTCTCCCCAAAGTAGCGCTTTCGTTGCCTTTCCCAAAAATGAGACATCTGAAGATGAAAGGCAGTATTCTGGGCAGAAAATGCCTTTCAGGGTAGATAAAGAGTGGCTCTTAAGAGAGAACCTGTTTGGTTTCTGGGATGAAGAGTGATATTCGGGGAGAAAATGTCTAATTGTTGGCAGAAATTGATACGCAGGGGAGAAATGGTTGTATTTGGGAGAGAAAAAGAGTGTTTTGGGGAGAAAATGCATGAGTTTTGGGGATAAACGGCATTATTTTGGCGTGAAAGCATGGTATTGAGAAAATAAGCAGCATTTTGTGGAGAAAATGCCTTCTTTTGATGACAAAGGTGATCTTTCAGGGAGAAAATGTCTTCTTTGCAGCAGAAAAAGACGCATTTGGGGAAGACAGCGTCTTTTATTGGGACATCACTTTTTATTCCAAAAATAACACATTTTCTTCCCGAATACCGCACTTAATCCCTAAAATAAGGCATTTTCCTCCCAGAATACCGCTATTTAGACCGAAAATAAGTCATCCTCTCCAAAAAAGACATAATTCTGTCCTCAAAATGAGAAATATTGTCCCCAAAATATCATTCTTGGTTCCAAATAGACGACTTTTTCTCCATTAAATACCACATCGGGTTCCCAATATTACACATTTTCTCCCCCAAATTGCTCTTTGGATCCCCAAAATGAGGCGTTCTCCCTTAATGCCTCTTTTCATCCCAAGAATCAGGCATTTTCTCCGCACAAGACTGATTTTATTACCAAAACAACACATTTCTTACCCAAAACACACCTTTTTATTCCCAACATTAGACATTGTCTCCCAAAATTCCAATTTGTATCCCTCCAATACGAAATTCTCCCCTTCAAATATGGCTTTGTGTAACAAAAGAAGACATTCGCTCCCAAAAATACCGCTTCTTATTTCCTAAGGAAGACTTTTCCTCCCCAAAACACCCTTTTTGATCCCCAAAATAAGAAATACTCTCCCTAAAGTAGCGCTTTCGTTGCCTTTCCCAAAAATGAGACATCTGAAGATGAAAGGCAGTATTCTGGGGAGAAAATGCCTTTTTGGGGGGCTAAAGAGTGGCACTTAAGAGAGAACCTGTTTGGTTTCTGGAATGAAGAGTGATATTCGGGGAGAAAATGTCTAATTGTTGGCAGAAATTGATACGCAGGGGAGAAATGGTTGTATTTGGGAGAGAAAAAGAGTGTTTTGTGGAGAAAATGCATGAGTTTTGGGGATAAACGTCATTATTTTGTCGTGAAAGCATGGTATTGAGCTAAGAAGCGGCATTTGGTGGAGAAAATGTCTTCTTTTGAGGATAAAGGTGATCTTTCGGGGAGAAAATGTCTGATTTGCAGCATAAAAGGACGCATTTGGGGAAGACAGCGTCTTTTATTGGGACATCACGTTTTATTCCAAAAATAACACATTTTCATACCAGAATACCGCCTTTGATCCCAAAATTAAGGCATTTTCTTCCCAGAATACAGCATTTTAGACCGAAAATAAGTCATCCTCTCCAAAAAAGACGTAATTCTGTCCTCAAAATGAGAAATATTCTCCCCAAAATATCATTCTTGGTTCCAAATAGAAGACTTTTTCTCCATTAAATACCACATCAGGTTCCCAATATTACACATTTTCTCCCCCAAATTGCTCTTTGGATCCCCAAAATGAGGCGTTCTCCCTCAAATGCCTCTTTTCATCCCAAGAATCAGGCATTTTCTCCGCACAAGACTGATTTTATTACCAAAACAACACATTTCTTACCCAAAACACACCTTTTGATTCCCAACATTAGACATTGTCTCCCCCAAATGCCAATTTGTATCCCTCCAATACGAAATTCTCCACTTCAAATATGGCTTTGTGTGACAAAAGAAGACACTCACTCCCAAAAATACCGCTTCTTACTCCCTAAGGAAGACTTTTCCTCCCCAAAACACCCCTTTTGATCCCCAAAATAAGATATACTCTCCCCAAAGTAGCGCTTTCGTTGCCTTTCCCAAAAATGAGACATCTGAAGATGAAAGGCAGTATTCTGGGCAGAAAATGCCTTTCAGGGTAGATAAAGAGTGGCTCTTAAGAGAGAACCTGTTTGGTTTCTGGGATGAAGAGTGATATTCGGGGAGAAAATGTCTAATTGTTGGCAGAAATTGATACGCAGGGGAGAAATGGTTGTATTTGGGAGAGAAAAAGAGTGTTTTGGGGAGAAAATGCATGAGTTTTGGGGATAAACGGCATTATTTTGGCGTGAAAGCATGGTATTGAGAAAATAAGCAGCATTTTGTGGAGAAAATGCCTTCTTTTGATGATAAAGGTGATCTTTCAGGGAGAAAATGTCTGATTTGCAGCATAAAAGGACGCATTTGGGGAAGACAGCGTCTTTTATTGGGACATCACGTTTTATTCCAAAAATAACACATTTTCTTCCCGAATACCGCACTTAATCCCTAAAATAAGGCATTTTCCTCCCAGAATACCGCTATTTAGACCGAAAATAAGTCATCCTCTCCAAAAAAGACGTAATTCTGTCCTCAAAATGAGAAATATTGTCCCCAAAATATCATTCTTGGTTCCAAATAGACGACTTTTTCTCCATTAAATACCACATCGGGTTCCCAATATTACACATTTTCTCCCCCAAATTGCTCTTTGGATCCCCAAAATGAGGCGTTCTCCCTTAATGCCTCTTTTCATCCCAAGAATCAGGCATTTTCTCCGCACAAGACTGATTTTATTACCAAAACAACACATTTCTTACCCAAAACACACCTTTTTATTCCCAACATTAGACATTGTCTCCCAAAATTCCAATTTGTATCCCTCCAATACGAAATTCTCCCCTTCAAATATGGCTTTGTGTAACAAAAGAAGACATTCGCTCCCAAAAATACCGCTTCTTATTTCCTAAGGAAGACTTTTCCTCCCCAAAACACCCTTTTTGATCCCCAAAATAAGAAATACTCTCCCTAAAGTAGCGCTTTCGTTGCCTTTCCCAAAAATGAGACATCTGAAGATGAAAGGCAGTATTCTGGGGAGAAAATGCCTTTTTGGGGGGCTAAAGAGTGGCACTTAAGAGAGAACCTGTTTGGTTTCTGGAATGAAGAGTGATATTCGGGGAGAAAATGTCTAATTGTTGGCAGAAATTGATACGCAGGGGAGAAATGGTTGTATTTGGGAGAGAAAAAGAGTGTTTTGTGGAGAAAATGCATGAGTTTTGGGGATAAACGTCATTATTTTGGCGTGAAAGCATGGTATTGAGCTAAGAAGCGGCATTTGGTGGAGAAAATGTCTTCTTTTGAGGATAAAGGTGATCTTTCGGGGAGAAAATGTCTGATTTGCAGCATAAAAGGACGCATTTGGGGAAGACAGCGTCTTTTATTGGGACATCACGTTTTATTCCAAAAATAACACATTTTCATACCAGAATACCGCCTTTGATCCCAAAATTAAGGCATTTTCTTCCCAGAATACCGCATTTTAGACCGAAAATAAGTCATCCTCTCCAAAAAAGACGTAATTCTGTCCTCAAAATGAGAAATATTCTCCCCAAAATATCATTCTTGGTTCCAAATAGAAGACTTTTTCTCCATTAAATACCACATCAGGTTCCCAATATTACACATTTTCTCCCCCAAATTGCTCTTTGGATCCCCAAAATGAGGCGTTCTCCCTCAAATGCCTCTTTTCATCCCAAGAATCAGGCATTTTCTCCGCACAAGACTGATTTTATTACCAAAACAAAACATTTCTTACCCAAAACACACCTTTTTATTCCCAACATTAGACATTGTCTCCCCCAAATGCCAATTTGTATCCCTCCAATACGAAATTCTCCACTTCAAATATGGCTTTGTGTGACAAAAGAAGACACTCACTCCCAAAAATACCGCTTCTTACTCCCTAAGGAAGACTTTTCCTCCCCAAAACACCCCTTTTGATCCCCAAAATAAGATATACTCTCCCCAAAGTAGCGCTTTCGTTGCCTTTCCCAAAAATGAGACATCTGAAGATGAAAGGCAGTATTCTAGGCAGAAAATGCCTTTCAGGGTAGATAAAGAGTGGCTCTTAAGAGAGAACCTGTTTGGTTTCTGGGATGAAGAGTGATATTCGGGGAGAAAATGTCTAATTGTTGGCAGAAATTGATACGCAGGGGAGAAATGGTTGTATTTGGGAGAGAAAAAGAGTGTTTTGTGGAGAAAATGCATGAGTTTTGGGGATAAACGGCATTATTTTGGCGTGAAAGCATGGTATTGAGAAAATAAGCAGCATTTTGTGGAGAAAATGCCTTCTTTTGATGACAAAGGTGATCTTTCAGGGAGAAAATGTCTTCTTTGCAGCAGAAAAAGACGCATTTGGGGAAGACAGCGTCTTTTATTGGGACATCACGTTTTATTCCAAAAATAACACATTTTCTTCCCGAATACCGCACTTAATCCCTAAAATAAGGCATTTTCCTCCCAGAATACCGCTATTTAGACCGAAAATAAGTCATCCTCTCCAAAAAAGACATAATTCTGTCCTCAAAATGAGAAATATTGTCCCCAAAATATCATTCTTGGTTCCAAATAGACGACTTTTTCTCCATTAAATACCACATCGGGTTCCCAATATTACACATTTTCTCCCCCAAATTGCTCTTTGGATCCCCAAAATGAGGCGTTCTCCCTTAATGCCTCTTTTCATCCCAAGAATCAGGCATTTTCTCCGCACAAGACTGATTTTATTACCAAAACAAAACATTTCTTACCCAAAACACACCTTTTTATTCCCAACATTAGACATTGTCTCCCAAAATTCCAATTTGTATCCCTCCAATACGAAATTCTCCCCTTCAAATATGGCTTTGTGTAACAAAAGAAGACATTCGCTCCCAAAAATACCGCTTCTTATTTCCTAAGGAAGACTTTTCCTCCCCAAAACACCCCTTTTGATCCCCAAAATAAGAAATACTCTCCCTAAAGTAGCGCTTTCGTTGCCTTTCCCAAAAATGAGACATCTGAAGATGAAAGGCAGTATTCTGGGCAGAAAATGCCTTTTTGGGGGGCTAAAGAGTGGCACTTAAGAGAGAACCTGTTTGGTTTCTGGAATGAAGAGTGATATTCGGGGAGAAAATGTCTAATTGTTGGCAGAAATTGATACGCAGGGGAGAAATGGTTGTATTTGGGAGAGAAAAAGAGTGTTTTGTGGAGAAAATGCATGAGTTTTGGGGATAAACGTCATTATTTTGTCGTGAAAGCATGGTATTGAGCTAAGAAGCGGCATTTGGTGGAGAAAATGTCTTCTTTTGAGGATAAAGGTGATCTTTCGGGGAGAAAATGTCTGATTTGCAGCATAAAAGGACGCATTTGGGGAAGACAGCGTCTTTTATTGGGACATCACGTTTTATTCCAAAAATAACACATTTTCATACCAGAATACCGCCTTTGATCCCAAAATTAAGGCATTTTCTTCCCAGAATACCGCATTTTAGACCGAAAATAAGTCATCCTCTCCAAAAAAGACGTAATTCTGTCCTCAAAATGAGAAATATTCTCCCCAAAATATCATTCTTGGTTCCAAATAGAAGACTTTTTCTCCATTAAATACCACGTAGGGTTCCCAATATTACACATTTTCTCCCCCAAATTGCTCTTTGGATCCCCAAAATGAGGCGTTCTCCCTCAAATGCCTCTTTTGATCCCAAGAATCAGGCATTTTCTCCGCACAAGACTGATTTTATTACCAAAACAACACATTTCTTACCCAAAACACACCTTTTTATTCCCAACATTAGACACCGTCTCCCAAAATTCCAATTTGTATCCCTCCAATACGAAATTCTCCCCTTCAAATATGGCTTTGTGTAACAAAAGAAGACATTCGCTCCCAAAAATACCGCTTCTTATTTCCTAAGGAAGACTTTTCCTCCCCAAAACACCCTTTTTGATCCCCAAAATAAGAAATACTCTCCCTAAAGTAGCGCTTTCGTTGCCTTTCCCAAAAATGAGACATCTGAAGATGAAAGGCAGTATTCTGGGCAGAAAATGCCTTTCAGGGTAGATAAAGAGTGGCTCTTAAGAGAGAACCTGTTTGGTTTCTGGGATGAAGAGTGATATTCGGGGAGAAAATGTCTAATTGTTGGCAGAAATTGATACGCAGGGGAGAAATGGTTGTATTTGGGAGAGAAAAAGAGTATTTTGGGGAGAAAATGCATGAGTTTTGGGGATAAACAGCATTATTTTGGCGTGAAAGCATGGTATTGAGAAAATAAGCAGCATTTTGTGGAGAAAATGCCTTCTTTTGATGATAAAGGTGATCTTTCAGGGAGAAAATGTCTGATTTGCAGCATAAAAGGACGCATTTGGGGAAGACAGCGTCTTTTATTGGGACATCACGTTTTATTCCAAAAATAACACATTTTCTTCCCAGAATACCTCCTTTGATCCCAAAATTAAGGAATTTTCTTCCCAGAATACCGCTATTTAGACCGAAAATAAGTCATCCTCTCCAAAAAAGACATAATTCTGTCCTCAAAATGAGAAATATTGTCCCCAAAATATCACTCTTCGTTCCAAATAGAAGACTTTTTCTCCATTAAATACCACGTAGGGATCCCTATATTACACATTTTCTCCCCCATGTTGCACCTTTGATTCCCAAAATGAGGCGTTCTCCCTCAAATAATGCTTGTGATCCCAAGAATCAGGCGTTTTCTCCGCACAAGACTGATTTTATTACCAAAACAAAACATTTCTTACCCAAAACACACCTTTTGATTCCCAACATTAGACATTGTCTCCCCCAAATGCCAATTTGTATCCCTCCAATATGAAATTCTCCCCTTCAAATATGGCTTTGTGTAACAAAAGAAGACATTCGCTCCCGAAAATACCGCTTCTTATCCCCTAAGGAAGACTTTTCCTCCCCAAAACACCCCTTTTGATCCCCAAAATAAGATATACTCTCCCCAAAGTAGCGCTTTCGTTGCCTTTCCCAAAAATGAGACATCTGAAGATGAAAGGCAGTATTCTGGGCAGAAAATGCCTTTTTGGGGGGCTAAAGAGTGGCTCTTAAGAGAGAACCTGTTTGGTTTCTGGGATGAAGAGTGATATTCGGGGAGAAAATGTCTAATTGTTGGCAGAAATTGATACGCAGGGGAGAAATGGTTGTATTTGGGAGAGAAAAAGAGTGTTTTGTGGAGAAAATGCATGAGTTTTGGGGATAAACGGCATTATTTTGGCGTGAAAGCATGGTATTGAGAAAATAAGCAGCATTTTGTGGAGAAAATGCCTTCTTTTGAGGATAAAGGTGATCTTTCGGGGAGAAAATGTCTGATTTGCAGCATAAAAGGACGCATTTGGGGAAGACAGCGTCTTTTATTGGGACATCACGTTTTATTCCAAAAATAACACATTTTCATACCAGAATACCGCCTTTGATCCCAAAATTAAGGCATTCTCTTCCCAGAATACCGCATTTTAGACCGAAAATAAGTCATCCTCTCCAAAAAAGACGTAATTCTGTCCTCAAAATGAGAAATATTGTCCCCAAAATATCATTCTTCGTTCCAAATAGAAGACTTTTTCTCCATTAAATACCACGTAGGGATCCCTATATTACACATTTTCTCCCCCAAATTGCTCTTTGTATCCCCAAAATGAGGCTTTCTCCCTCAAATGCCTCTTTTGATCCCAAGAATCAGGCATTTTCTCCGCACAAGACTGATTTTATTACCAAAAAAAACATTTCTTACCCAAAACACACCTTTTGATTCCCAACATTAGACATTGTCTCCCCCAAATGCCAATTTGTATCCCTCCAATACGAAATTCTCCACTTCAAATATGGCTTTGTTTGACAAAAGAAGACACTCACTCCCAAAAATACCGCTTCTTACTCCCTAAGGAAGACTTTTCCTCCCCAAAACACCCCTTTTGATCCCCAAAATAAGATATACTCTCCCCAAAGTAGCGCTTTCGTTGCCTTTCCCAAAAATGAGACATCTGAAGATGAAAGGCAGTATTCTGGGCAGAAAATGCCTTTCAGGGTAGATAAAGAGTGGCTCTTAAGAGAGAACCTGTTTGGTTTCTGGGATGAAGAGTGATATTCGGGGAGAAAATGTCTAATTGTTGGCAGAAATTGATACGCAGGGGAGAAATGGTTGTATTTGGGAGAGAAAAAGAGTGTTTTGGGGAGAAAATGCATGAGTTTTGGGGATAAACGGCATTATTTTGGCGTGAAAGCATGGTATTGAGCTAAGAAGCGGCATTTGGTGGAGAAAATGTCTTCTTTTGAGGATAAAGGTGATCTTTCGGGGAGAAAATGTCTGATTTGCAGCATAAAAGGACGCATTTGGGGAAGACAGCGTCTTTTATTGGGACATCACGTTTTATTCCAAAAATAACACATTTTCATACCAGAATACCGCCTTTGATCCCAAAATTAAGGCATTTTCTTCCCAGAATACCGCATTTTAGACCGAAAATAAGTCATCCTCTCCAAAAAAGACGTAATTCTGTCCTCAAAATGAGAAATATTGTCCCCAAAATATCATTCTTGGTTCCAAATAGAAGACTTTTTCTCCATTAAATACCACATCAGGTTCCCAATATTACACATTTTCTCCCCCAAATTGCTCTTTGGATCCCCAAAATGAGGCGTTCTCCCTTAATGCCTCTTTTCATCCCAAGAATCAGGCATTTTCTCCGCACAAGACTGATTTTATTACCAAAACAAAACATTTCTTACCCAAAACACACCTTTTTATTCCCAACATTAGACATTGTCTCCCCCAAATGCCAATTTGTATCCCTCCAATACGAAATTCTCCACTTCAAATATGGCTTTGTGTGACAAAAGAAGACACTCACTCCCAAAAATACCGCTTCTTACTCCCTAAGGAAGACTTTTCCTCCCCAAAACACCCCTTTTGATCCCCAAAATAAGATATACTCTCCCCAAAGTAGCGCTTTCGTTGCCTTTCCCAAAAATGAGACATCTGAAGATGAAAGGCAGTATTCTGGGCAGAAAATGCCTTTCAGGGTAGATAAAGAGTGGCTCTTAAGAGAGAACCTGTTTGGTTTCTGGGATGAAGAGTGATATTCGGGGAGAAAATGTCTAATTGTTGGCAGAAATTGATACGCAGGGGAGAAATGGTTGTATTTGGGAGAGAAAAAGAGTGTTTTGTGGAGAAAATGCATGAGTTTTGGGGATAAACGGCATTATTTTGGCGTGAAAGCATGGTATTGAGAAAATAAGCAGCATTTTGTGGAGAAAATGCCTTCTTTTGATGACAAAGGTGATCTTTCAGGGAGAAAATGTCTTCTTTGCAGCAGAAAAAGACGCATTTGGGGAAGACAGCGTCTTTTATTGGGACATCACTTTTTATTCCAAAAATAACACATTTTCTTCCCGAATACCGCACTTAATCCCTAAAATAAGGCATTTTCCTCCCAGAATACCGCTATTTAGACCGAAAATAAGTCATCCTCTCCAAAAAAGACATAATTCTGTCCTCAAAATGAGAAATATTGTCCCCAAAATATCATTCTTGGTTCCAAATAGACGACTTTTTCTCCATTAAATACCACATCGGGTTCCCAATATTACACATTTTCTCCCCCAAATTGCTCTTTGGATCCCCAAAATGAGGCGTTCTCCCTTAATGCCTCTTTTCATCCCAAGAATCAGGCATTTTCTCCGCACAAGACTGATTTTATTACCAAAACAACACATTTCTTACCCAAAACACACCTTTTTATTCCCAACATTAGACATTGTCTCCCAAAATTCCAATTTGTATCCCTCCAATACGAAATTCTCCCCTTCAAATATGGCTTTGTGTAACAAAAGAAGACATTCGCTCCCAAAAATACCGCTTCTTATTTCCTAAGGAAGACTTTTCCTCCCCAAAACACCCTTTTTGATCCCCAAAATAAGAAATACTCTCCCTAAAGTAGCGCTTTCGTTGCCTTTCCCAAAAATGAGACATCTGAAGATGAAAGGCAGTATTCTGGGCAGAAAATGCCTTTTTGGGGGGCTAAAGAGTGGCACTTAAGAGAGAACCTGTTTGGTTTCTGGAATGAAGAGTGATATTCGGGGAGAAAATGTCTAATTGTTGGCAGAAATTGATACGCAGGGGAGAAATGGTTGTATTTGGGAGAGAAAAAGAGTGTTTTGTGGAGAAAATGCATGAGTTTTGGGGATAAACGTCATTATTTTGGCGTGAAAGCATGGTATTGAGCTAAGAAGCGGCATTTTGTGGAGAAAATGTCTTCTTTTGAGGATAAAGGTGATCTTTCGGGGAGAAAATGTCTGATTTGCAGCATAAAAGGACGCATTTGGGGAAGACAGCGTCTTTTATTGGGACATCACGTTTTATTCCAAAAATAACACATTTTCATACCAGAATACCGCCTTTGATCCCAAAATTAAGGCATTTTCTTCCCAGAATACCGCATTTTAGACCGAAAATAAGTCATCCTCTCCAAAAAAGACGTAATTCTGTCCTCAAAATGAGAAATATTGTCCCCAAAATATCATTCTTCGTTCCAAATAGAAGACTTTTTCTCCATTAAATACCACATCAGGTTCCCAATATTACACATTTTCTCCCCCAAATTGCTCTTTGGATCCCCAAAATGAGGCGTTCTCCCTCAAATGCCTCTTTTCATCCCAAGAATCAGGCATTTTCTCCGCACAAGACTGATTTTATTACCAAAACAAAACATTTCTTACCCAAAACACACCTTTTTATTCCCAACATTAGACATTGTCTCCCCCAAATGCCAATTTGTATCCCTCCAATACGAAATTCTCCACTTCAAATATGGCTTTGTGTGACAAAAGAAGACACTCACTCCCAAAAATACCGCTTCTTACTCCCTAAGGAAGACTTTTCCTCCCCAAAACACCCCTTTTGATCCCCAAAATAAGATATACTCTCCCCAAAGTAGCGCTTTCGTTGCCTTTCCCAAAAATGAGACATCTGAAGATGAAAGGCAGTATTCTAGGCAGAAAATGCCTTTCAGGGTAGATAAAGAGTGGCTCTTAAGAGAGAACCTGTTTGGTTTCTGGGATGAAGAGTGATATTCGGGGAGAAAATGTCTAATTGTTGGCAGAAATTGATACGCAGGGGAGAAATGGTTGTATTTGGGAGAGAAAAAGAGTGTTTTGTGGAGAAAATGCATGAGTTTTGGGGATAAACGGCATTATTTTGGCGTGAAAGCATGGTATTGAGAAAATAAGCAGCATTTTGTGGAGAAAATGCCTTCTTTTGATGACAAAGGTGATCTTTCAGGGAGAAAATGTCTTCTTTGCAGCAGAAAAAGACGCATTTGGGGAAGACAGCGTCTTTTATTGGGACATCACGTTTTATTCCAAAAATAACACATTTTCTTCCCGAATACCGCACTTAATCCCTAAAATAAGGCATTTTCCTCCCAGAATACCGCTATTTAGACCGAAAATAAGTCATCCTCTCCAAAAAAGACATAATTCTGTCCTCAAAATGAGAAATATTGTCCCCAAAATATCATTCTTGGTTCCAAATAGACGACTTTTTCTCCATTAAATACCACATCGGGTTCCCAATATTACACATTTTCTCCCCCAAATTGCTCTTTGGATCCCCAAAATGAGGCGTTCTCCCTTAATGCCTCTTTTCATCCCAAGAATCAGGCATTTTCTCCGCACAAGACTGATTTTATTACCAAAACAACACATTTCTTACCCAAAACACACCTTTTTATTCCCAACATTAGACATTGTCTCCCAAAATTCCAATTTGTATCCCTCCAATACGAAATTCTCCCCTTCAAATATGGCTTTGTGTAACAAAAGAAGACATTCGCTCCCAAAAATACCGCTTCTTATTTCCTAAGGAAGACTTTTCCTCCCCAAAACACCCTTTTTGATCCCCAAAATAAGAAATACTCTCCCTAAAGTAGCGCTTTCGTTGCCTTTCCCAAAAATGAGACATCTGAAGATGAAAGGCAGTATTCTGGGGAGAAAATGCCTTTTTGGGGGGCTAAAGAGTGGCACTTAAGAGAGAACCTGTTTGGTTTCTGGAATGAAGAGTGATATTCGGGGAGAAAATGTCTAATTGTTGGCAGAAATTGATACGCAGGGGAGAAATGGTTGTATTTGGGAGAGAAAAAGAGTGTTTTGTGGAGAAAATGCATGAGTTTTGGGGATAAACGTCATTATTTTGGCGTGAAAGCATGGTATTGAGCTAAGAAGCGGCATTTGGTGGAGAAAATGTCTTCTTTTGAGGATAAAGGTGATCTTTCGGGGAGAAAATGTCTGATTTGCAGCATAAAAGGACGCATTTGGGGAAGACAGCGTCTTTTATTGGGACATCACGTTTTATTCCAAAAATAACACATTTTCTTCCCAGAATACCGCCTTTGATCCCAAAATTAAGGCATTCTCTTCCCAGAATACCGCATTTTAGACCGAAAATAAGTCATCCTCTCCAAAAAAGACGTAATTCTGTCCTCAAAATGAGAAATATTGTCCCCAAAATATCATTCTTCGTTCCAAATAGAAGACTTTTTCTCCATTAAATACCACATCAGGTTCCCAATATTACACATTTTCTCCCCCAAATTGCTCTTTGGATCCCCAAAATGAGGCGTTCTCCCTCAAATGCCTCTTTTCATCCCAAGAATCAGGCATTTTCTCCGCACAAGACTGATTTTATTACCAAAACAAAACATTTCTTACCCAAAACACACCTTTTTATTCCCAACATTAGACATTGTCTCCCCCAAATGCCAATTTGTATCCCTCCAATACGAAATTCTCCACTTCAAATATGGCTTTGTGTGACAAAAGAAGACACTCACTCCCAAAAATACCGCTTCTTACTCCCTAAGGAAGACTTTTCCTCCCCAAAACACCCCTTTTGATCCCCAAAATAAGATATACTCTCCCCAAAGTAGCGCTTTCGTTGCCTTTCCCAAAAATGAGACATCTGAAGATGAAAGGCAGTATTCTAGGCAGAAAATGCCTTTCAGGGTAGATAAAGAGTGGCTCTTAAGAGAGAACCTGTTTCGTTTCTGGGATGAAGAGTGATATTCGGGGAGAAAATGTCTAATTGTTGGCAGAAATTGATACGCAGGGGAGAAATGGTTGTATTTGGGAGAGAAAAAGAGTGTTTTGTGGAGAAAATGCATGAGTTTTGGGGATAAACGGCATTATTTTGGCGTGAAAGCATGGTATTGAGAAAATAAGCAGCATTTTGTGGAGAAAATGCCTTCTTTTGATGACAAAGGTGATCTTTCAGGGAGAAAATGTCTGATTTGCAGCAGAAAAAGACGCATTTGGGGAAGACAGCGTCTTTTATTGGGACATCACGTTTTATTCCAAAAATAACACATTTTCTTCCCGAATACCGCACTTAATCCCTAAAATAAGGCATTTTCCTCCCAGAATACCGCTATTTAGACCGAAAATAAGTCATCCTCTCCAAAAAAGACATAATTCTGTCCTCAAAATGAGAAATATTGTCCCCAAAATATCATTCTTCGTTCCAAATAGACGACTTTTTCTCCATTAAATACCACATCGGGTTCCCAATATTACACATTTTCTCCCCCAAATTGCTCTTTGGATCCCCAAAATGAGGCGTTCTCCCTTAATGCCTCTTTTCATCCCAAGAATCAGGCATTTTCTCCGCACAAGACTGATTTTATTACCAAAACAACACATTTCTTACCCAAAACACACCTTTTTATTCCCAACATTAGACATTGTCTCCCAAAATTCCAATTTGTATCCCTCCAATACGAAATTCTCCCCTTCAAATATGGCTTTGTGTAACAAAAGAAGACATTCGCTCCCAAAAATACCGCTTCTTATTTCCTAAGGAAGACTTTTCCTCCCCAAAACACCCTTTTTGATCCCCAAAATAAGAAATACTCTCCCTAAAGTAGCGCTTTCGTTGCCTTTCCCAAAAATGAGACATCTGAAGATGAAAGGCAGTATTCTGGGGAGAAAATGCCTTTTTGGGGGGCTAAAGAGTGGCACTTAAGAGAGAACCTGTTTGGTTTCTGGGATGAAGAGTGATATTCGGGGAGAAAATGTCTAATTGTTGGCAGAAATTGATACGCAGGGGAGAAATGGTTGTATTTGGGAGAGAAAAAGAGTGTTTTGTGGAGAAAATGCATGAGTTTTGGGGATAAACGTCATTATTTTGTCGTGAAAGCATGGTATTGAGCTAAGAAGCGGCATTTTGTGGAGAAAATGTCTTCTTTTGAGGATAAAGGTGATCTTTCGGGGAGAAAATGTCTGATTTGCAGCATAAAAGGACGCATTTGGGGAAGACAGCGTCTTTTATTGGGACATCACGTTTTATTCCAAAAATAACACATTTTCATACCAGAATACCGCCTTTGATCCCAAAATTAAGGCATTTTCTTCCCAGAATACCGCATTTTAGACCGAAAATAAGTCATCCTCTCCAAAAAAGACGTAATTCTGTCCTCAAAATGAGAAATATTGTCCCCAAAATATCATTCTTGGTTCCAAATAGAAGACTTTTTCTCCATTAAATACCACATCAGGTTCCCAATATTACACATTTTCTCCCCCAAATTGCTCTTTGGATCCCCAAAATGAGGCGTTCTCCCTCAAATGCCTCTTTTCATCCCAAGAATCAGGCATTTTCTCCGCACAAGACTGATTTTATTACCAAAACAAAACATTTCTTACCCAAAACACACCTTTTTATTCCCAACATTAGACATTGTCTCCCCCAAATGCCAATTTGTATCCCTCCAATACGAAATTCTCCACTTCAAATATGGCTTTGTTTGACAAAAGAAGACACTCACTCCCAAAAATACCGCTTCTTACTCCCTAAGGAAGACTTTTCCTCCCCAAAACACCCCTTTTGATCCCCAAAATAAGATATACTCTCCCCAAAGTAGCGCTTTCGTTGCCTTTCCCAAAAATGAGACATCTGAAGATGAAAGGCAGTATTCTAGGCAGAAAATGCCTTTCAGGGTAGATAAAGAGTGGCTCTTAAGAGAGAACCTGTTTGGTTTCTGGGATGAAGAGTGATATTCGGGGAGAAAATGTCTAATTGTTGGCAGAAATTGATACGCAGGGGAGAAATGGTTGTATTTGGGAGAGAAAAAGAGTGTTTTGGGGAGAAAATGCATGAGTTTTGGGGATAAACGGCATTATTTTGGCGTGAAAGCATGGTATTGAGAAAATAAGCAGCATTTTGTGGAGAAAATGCCTTCTTTTGATGACAAAGGTGATCTTTCAGGGAGAAAATGTCTGATTTGCAGCAGAAAAAGACGCATTTGGGGAAGACAGCGTCTTTTATTGGGACATCACTTTTTATTCCAAAAATAACACATTTTCTTCCCGAATACCGCACTTAATCCCTAAAATAAGGCATTTTCCTCCCAGAATACCGCTATTTAGACCGAAAATAAGTCATCCTCTCCAAAAAAGACATAATTCTGTCCTCAAAAAGAGAAATATTGTCCCCAAAATATCATTCTTGGTTCCAAATAGACGACTTTTTCTCCATTAAATACCACATCGGGTTCCCAATATTACACATTTTCTCCCCCAAATTGCTCTTTGGATCCCCAAAATGAGGCGTTCTCCCTTAATGCCTCTTTTCATCCCAAGAATCAGGCATTTTCTCCGCACAAGACTGATTTTATTACCAAAACAACACATTTCTTACCCAAAACACACCTTTTTATTCCCAACATTAGACATTGTCTCCCAAAATTCCAATTTGTATCCCTCCAATACGAAATTCTCCCCTTCAAATATGGCTTTGTGTAACAAAAGAAGACATTCGCTCCCAAAAATACCGCTTCTTATTTCCTAAGGAAGACTTTTCCTCCCCAAAACACCCTTTTTGATCCCCAAAATAAGAAATACTCTCCCTAAAGTAGCGCTTTCGTTGCCTTTCCCAAAAATGAGACATCTGAAGATGAAAGGCAGTATTCTGGGGAGAAAATGCCTTTTTGGGGGGCTAAAGAGTGGCACTTAAGAGAGAACCTGTTTGGTTTCTGGGATGAAGAGTGATATTCGGGGAGAAAATGTCTAATTGTTGGCAGAAATTGATACGCAGGGGAGAAATGGTTGTATTTGGGAGAGAAAAAGAGTGTTTTGTGGAGAAAATGCATGAGTTTTGGGGATAAACGTCATTATTTTGTCGTGAAAGCATGGTATTGAGCTAAGAAGCGGCATTTTGTGGAGAAAATGTCTTCTTTTGAGGATAAAGGTGATCTTTCGGGGAGAAAATGTCTGATTTGCAGCATAAAAGGACGCATTTGGGGAAGACAGCGTCTTTTATTGGGACATCACGTTTTATTCCAAAAATAACACATTTTCATACCAGAATACCGCCTTTGATCCCAAAATTAAGGCATTTTCTTCCCAGAATACCGCATTTTAGACCGAAAATAAGTCATCCTCTCCAAAAAAGACGTAATTCTGTCCTCAAAATGAGAAATATTGTCCCCAAAATATCATTCTTGGTTCCAAATAGACGACTTTTTCTCCATTAAATACCACATCACGTTCCCAATATTACACATTTTCTCCCCCAAATTGCTCTTTGGATCCCCAAAATGAGGCGTTCTCCCTCAAATGCCTCTTTTCATCCCAAGAATCAGGCATTTTCTCCGCACAAGACTGATTTTATTACCAAAACAAAACATTTCTTACCCAAAACACACCTTTTTATTCCCAACATTAGACACCGTCTCCCAAAATTCCAATTTGTATCCCTCCAATACGAAATTCTCCCCTTCAAATATGGCTTTGTGTAACAAAAGAAGACATTCGCTCCCAAAAATACCGCTTCTTATTTCCTAAGGAAGACTTTTCCTCCCCAAAACACCCCTTTTGATCCCCAAAATAAGAAATACTCTCCCTAAAGTAGCGCTTTCGTTGCCTTTCCCAAAAATGAGACATCTGAAGATGAAAGGCAGTATTCTGGGCAGAAAATGCCTTTCAGGGTAGATAAAGAGTGGCTCTTAAGAGAGAACCTGTTTGGTTTCTGGGATGAAGAGTGATATTCGGGGAGAAAATGTCTAATTGTTGGCAGACATTGATATGCAGGGCAGAAATGGTTGTATTTGGGAGAGAAAAAGAGTATTTTGTGGAGAAAATGCATGAGTTTTGGGGATAAACGGCATTATTTTGGCGTGAAAGCATGGTATTGAGCTAAGAAGCAGCATTTTGTGGAGAAAATGCCTTCTTTTGATGATAAAGGTGATCTTTCAGGGAGAAAATGTCTTCTTTGCAGCAGAAAAAGACGCATTTGGGGAAGACAGCGTCTTTTATTGGGACATCACGTTTTATTCCAAAAATAACACATTTTCTTCCCAGAATACCTCCTTTGATCCCAAAATTAAGGAATTTTCTTCCCAGAATACCGCTATTTAGACCGAAAATAAGTCATCCTCTCCAAAAAAGACGTAATTCTGTCCTCAAAATGAGAAATATTGTCCCCAAAATATCATTCTTGGTTCCAAATAGAAGACTTTTTCTCCATTAAATACGACGTAGGGATCCCTATATTACACATTTTCTCCCCCATATTGCACCTTTGATTCCCAAAATGAGGCGTTCTCCCTCAAATAATGCTGGTGATCCCAAGAATCAGGCGTTTTCTCCGCACAAGACTGATTTTATTACCAAAACAACACATTTCTTACCCAAAACACACCTTTTGATTCCCAACATTAGACATTGTCTCCCCAAAATGCCAATTTGTATCCCTCCAATATGAAATTCTCCCCTTCAAATATGGCTTTGTGTAACAAAAGAAGACATTCGCTCCCAAAAATACCGCTTCTTATCCCCTAAGGAAGACTTTTCCTCCCCAAAACACCCCTTTTGATCCCCAAAATAAGATATACTCTCCCCAAAGTAGCGCTTTCGTTGCCTTTCCCAAAAATGAGACATCTGAAGATGAAAGGCAGTATTCTGGGCAGAAAATGCCTTTTTGGGGGGCTAAAGAGTGGCTCTTAAGAGAGAACCTGTTTGGTTTCTGGGATGAAGAGTGATATTCGGGGAGAAAATGTCTAATTGTTGGCAGAAATTGATACGCAGGGGAGAAATGGTTGTATTTGGGAGAGAAAAAGAGTGTTTTGTGGAGAAAATGCATGAGTTTTGGGGATAAACGGCATTATTTTGGCGTGAAAGCATGGTATTGAGAAAATAAGCAGCATTTTGTGGAGAAAATGCCTTCTTTTGATGATAAAGGTGATCTTTCAGGGAGAAAATGTCTTCTTTGCAGCAGAAAAAGACGCATTTGGGGAAGACAGCGTCTTTTATTGGGACATCACGTTTTATTCCAAAAATAACACATTTTCATACCAGAATACCGCCTTTGATCCCAAAATTAAGGCATTTTCTTCCCAGAATACCGCATTTTAGACCGAAAATAAGTCATCCTCTCCAAAAAAGACGTAATTCTGTCCTCAAAATGAGAAATATTCTCCCCAAAATATCATTCTTGGTTCCAAATAGAAGACTTTTTCTCCATTAAATACCACATCGGGTTCCCAATATTACACATTTTCTCCCCCAAATTGCTCTTTGGATCCCCAAAATGAGGCGTTCTCCCTCAAATGCCTCTTTTCATCCCAAGAATCAGGCATTTTCTCCGCACAAGACTGATTTTATTACCAAAACAACACATTTCTTACCCAAAACACACCTTTTTATTCCCAACATTAGACACCGTCTCCCAAAATTCCAATTTGTATCCCTCCAATACGAAATTCTCCCCTTCAAATATGGCTTTGTGTAACAAAAGAAGACATTCGCTCCCAAAAATACCGCTTCTTATTTCCTAAGGAAGACTTTTCCTCCCCAAAACACCCTTTTTGATCCCCAAAATAAGAAATACTCTCCCTAAAGTAGCGCTTTCGTTGCCTTTCCCAAAAATGAGACATCTGAAGATGAAAGGCAGTATTCTGGGCAGAAAATGCCTTTTTGGGGGGATAAAGAGTGGCACTTAAGAGAGAACCTGTTTGGTTTCTGGAATGAAGAGTGATATTCGGGGAGAAAATGTCTAATTGTTGGCAGAAATTGATACGCAGGGGAGAAATGGTTGTATTTGGGAGAGAAAAAGAGTGTTTTGTGGAGAAAATGCATGAGTTTTGGGGATAAACGTCATTATTTTGTCGTGAAAGCATGGTATTGAGCTAAGAAGCGGCATTTTGTGGAGAAAATGTCTTCTTTTGAGGATAAAGGTGATCTTTCGGGGAGAAAATGTCTGATTTGCAGCATAAAAGGACGCATTTGGGGAAGACAGCGTCTTTTATTGGGACATCACGTTTTATTCCAAAAATAACACATTTTCATACCAGAATACCGCCTTTGATCCCAAAATTAAGGAATTTTCTTCCCAGAATACCGCATTTTAGACCGAAAATAAGTCATCCTCTCCAAAAAAGACATAATTCTGTCCTCAAAATGAGAAATATTGTCCCCAAAATATCATTCTTGGTTCCAAATAGAAGACTTTTTCTCCATTAAATACCACGTAGGGATCCCTATATTACACATTTTCTCCCCCAAATTGCTCTTTGGATCCCCAAAATGAGGCATTCTCCCTCAAATGCCTCTTTTGATCCCAAGAATCAGGCATTTTCTCCGCACAAGACTGATTTTATTACCAAAACAAAACATTTCTTACCCAAAACACACCTTTTTATTCCCAACATTAGACATTTGTCTCCCCCAAATGCCAATTTGTATCCCTCCAATACGAAATTCTCCACTTCAAATATGGCTTTGTGTGACAAAAGAAGACACTCACTCCCAAAAATACCGCTTCTTACTCCCTAAGGAAGACTTTTCCTCCCCAAAACACCCCTTTTGATCCCCAAAATAAGATATACTCTCCCCAAAGTAGCGCTTTCGTTGCCTTTCCCAAAAATGAGACATCTGAAGATGAAAGGCAGTATTCTGGGCAGAAAATGCCTTTCAGGGTAGATAAAGAGTGGCTCTTAAGAGAGAACCTGTTTGGTTTCTGGGATGAAGAGTGATATTCGGGGAGAAAATGTCTAATTGTTGGCAGAAATTGATACGCAGGGGAGAAATGGTTGTATTTGGGAGAGAAAAAGAGTGTTTTGTGGAGAAAATGCATGAGTTTTGGGGATAAACGGCATTATTTTGGCGTGAAAGCATGGTATTGAGAAAATAAGCAGCATTTTGTGGAGAAAATGCCTTCTTTTGATGATAAAGGTGATCTTTCAGGGAGAAAATGTCTTCTTTGCAGCAGAAAAAGACGCATTTGGGGAAGACAGCGTCTTTTATTGGGACATCACGTTTTATTCCAAAAATAACACATTTTCTTCCCGAATACCGCACTTAATCCCCAAAATAAGGCATTTTGTTCCAAGAATACCGCTATTTAGACCGAAAATAAGTCATCCTCTCCAAAAAAGACGTAATTCTGTCCTCAAAATGAGAAATATTGTCCCCAAAATATCATTCTTGGTTCCAAATAGAAGACTTTTTCTCCATTAAATACCACATCGGGTTCCCAATATTACACATTTTCTCCCCCAAATTGCTCTTTGGATCCCCAAAATGAGGCGTTCTCCCTCAAATGCCTCTTTTGATCCCAAGAATCAGGCATTTTCTACGCACAAGACTGATTTTATTACCAAAACAACACATTTCTTACCCAAAACACACCTTTTTATTCCCAACATTAGACACCGTCTCCCAAAATTCCAATTTGTATCCCTCCAATACGAAATTCTCCCCTTCAAATATGGCTTTGTGTAACAAAAGAAGACAGTCGCTCCCCAAAATACCGCTTCTTATTTCCTAAGGAAGACTTTTCCTCCCCAAAACACCCTTTTTGATCCCCAAAATAAGAAATACTCTCCCTAAAGTAGCGCTTTCATTGCCTTTCCCAAAAATGAGACATCTGAAGATGAAAGGCAGTATTCTGGGGAGAAAATGCCTTTTTGGGGGGCTAAAGAGTGGCACTTAAGAGAGAACCTGTTTGGTTTCTGGAATGAAGAGTGATATTCGGGGAGAAAATGTCTAATTGTTGGCAGAAATTGATACGCAGGGGAGAAATGGTTGTATTTGGGAGAGAAAAAGAGTGTTTTGTGGAGAAAATGCATGAGTTTTGGGGATAAACGTCATTATTTTGTCGTGAAAGCATGGTATTGAGCTAAGAAGCAGCATTTTGTGGAGAAAATGTCTTCTTTTGAGGATAAAGGTGATCTTTCAGGGAGAAAATGTCTTCTTTGCAGCAGAAAAGAACGCATTTGGGGAAGACAGCGTCTTTTATTGGGACATCACGTTTTATTCCAAAAATAACACATTTTCTTCCCGAATACCGCACTTAATCCCTAAAATAAGGCATTTTCTTCCCAGAATACCGCTATTTAGACCGAAAATAAGTCATCCTCTCCAAAAAAGACATAATTCTGTCCTCAAAATGAGAAATATTGTCCCCAAAATATCATTCTTGGTTCCAAATAGAAGACTTTTTCTCCATTAAATGCCACGTTGGGTTCCCAATATTACACATTTTCTCCCCCAAATTGCTCTTTGGATCCCCAAAATGATGCGTTCTCCCTCAAATGCCTCTTTTGATCCCAAGAATCAGGCATTTTCTCCGCACAAGACTGATTTTATTACCAAAACAACACATTTCTTACCCAAAACACACCTTTTTATTCCCAACATTAGACACCGTCTCCCAAAATTCCAATTTGTATCCCTCCAATACGAAATTCTCCCCTTCAAATATGGCTTTGTGTAACAAAAGAAGACAGTCGCTCCCAAAAATACCGCTTCTTATTTCCTAAGGAAGACTTTTCCTCCCCAAAACACCCTTTTTGATCCCCAAAATAAGAAATACTCTCCCTAAAGTAGCGCTTTCGTTGCCTTTCCCAAAAATGAGACATCTGAAGATGAAAGGCAGTATTCTGGGCAGAAAATGCCTTTTTGGGGGGCTAAAGAGTGGCACTTAAGAGAGAACCTGTTTGGTTTCTGGAATGAAGAGTGATATTCGGGGAGAAAATGTCTAATTGTTGGCAGAAATTGATACGCAGGGGAGAAATGGTTGTATTTGAGAGAGAAAAAGAGTGTTTTGTGGAGAAAATGCTTGAGTTTTGGGGATAAACGTCATTATTTTGGCGTGAAAGCATGGTATTGAGCTAAGAAGCGGCATTTTGTGGAGAAAATGTCTTCTTTTGAGGATAAAGGTGATCTTTCGGGGAGAAAATGTCTGATTTGCAGCATAAAAGGACGCATTTGGGGAAGACAGCGTCTTTTATTGGGACATCACGTTTTATTCCAAAAATAACACATTTTCTTCCCAGAATACCGCCTTTGATCCCAAAATTAAGGCATTTTCTTCCCAGAATACCGCATTTTAGACCGAAAATAAGTCATCCTCTCCAAAAAAGACGTAATTCTGTCCTCAAAATGAGAAATATTGTCCCCAAAATATCATTCTTCGTTCCAAATAGAAGACTTTTTCTCCATTAAATACCACATCAGGTTCCCAATATTACACATTTTCTCCCCCAAATTGCTCTTTGGATCCCCAAAATGAGGCGTTCTCCCTCAAATGCCTCTTTTCATCCCAAGAATCAGGCATTTTCTCCGCACAAGACTGATTTTATTACCAAAACAAAACATTTCTTACCCAAAACACACCTTTTTATTCCCAACATTAGACATTGTCTCCCCCAAATGCCAATTTGTATCCCTCCAATACGAAATTCTCCACTTCAAATATGGCTTTGTGTGACAAAAGAAGACACTCACTCCCAAAAATACCGCTTCTTACTCCCTAAGGAAGACTTTTCCTCCCCAAAACACCCCTTTTGATCCCCAAAATAAGATATACTCTCCCCAAAGTCGCGCTTTCGTTGCCTTTCCCAAAAATGAGACATCTGAAGATGAAAGGCAGTATTCTGGGCAGAAAATGCCTTTCAGGGTAGATAAAGAGTGGCTCTTAAGAGAGAACCTGTTTGGTTTCTGGGATGAAGAGTGATATTCGGGGAGAAAATGTCTAATTGTTGGCAGAAATTGATACGCAGGGGAGAAATGGTTGTATTTGGGAGAGAAAAAGAGTGTTTTGGGGAGAAAATGCATGAGTTTTGGGGATAAACGGCATTATTTTGGCGTGAAAGCATGGTATTGAGAAAATAAGCAGCATTTTGTGGAGAAAATGCCTTCTTTTGAGGATAAAGGTGATCTTTCAGGGAGAAAATGTCTTCTTTGCAGCAGAAAAAGACGCATTTGGGGAAGACAGCGTCTTTTATTGGGACATCACGTTTTATTCCAAAAATAACACATTTTCATACCAGAATACCGCACTTAATCCCCAAAATAAGGCATTTTGTTCCAAGAATACCGCTATTTAGACCGAAAATAAGTCATCCTCTCCAAAAAAGACGTAATTCTGTCCTCAAAATGAGAAATATTGTCCCCAAAATATCATTCTTGGTTCCAAATAGAAGACTTTTTCTCCATTAAATACCACATCGGGTTCCCAATATTACACATTTTCTCCCCCAAATTGCTCTTTGGATCCCCAAAATGAGGCGTTCTCCCTCAAATGCCTCTTTTCATCCCAAGAATCAGGCATTTTCTCCGCACAAGACTGATTTTATTACCAAAACAACACATTTCTTACCCAAAACACACCTTTTTATTCCCAACATTAGACACCGTCTCCCAAAATTCCAATTTGTATCCCTCCAATACGAAATTCTCCCCTTCAAATATGGCTTTGTGTAACAAAAGAAGACAGTCGCTCCCCAAAATACCGCTTCTTATTTCCTAAGGAAGACTTTTCCTCCCCAAAACACCCTTTTTGATCCCCAAAATAAGAAATACTCTCCCTAAAGTAGCGCTTTCATTGCCTTTCCCAAAAATGAGACATCTGAAGATGAAAGGCAGTATTCTGGGGAGAAAATGCCTTTTTGGGGGGCTAAAGAGTGGCACTTAAGAGAGAACCTGTTTGGTTTCTGGAATGAAGAGTGATATTCGGGGAGAAAATGTCTAATTGTTGGCAGAAATTGATACGCAGGGGAGAAATGGTTGTATTTGGGAGAGAAAAAGAGTGTTTTGTGGAGAAAATGCATGAGTTTTGGGGATAAACGTCATTATTTTGTCGTGAAAGCATGGTATTGAGCTAAGAAGCAGCATTTTGTGGAGAAAATGTCTTCTTTTGAGGATAAAGGTGATCTTTCAGGGAGAAAATGTCTTCTTTGCAGCAGAAAAGAACGCATTTGGGGAAGACAGCGTCTTTTATTGGGACATCACGTTTTATTCCAAAAATAACACATTTTCTTCCCGAATACCGCACTTAATCCCTAAAATAAGGCATTTTCTTCCCAGAATACCGCTATTTAGACCGAAAATAAGTCATCCTCTCCAAAAAAGACATAATTCTGTCCTCAAAATGAGAAATATTGTCCCCAAAATATCATTCTTGGTTCCAAATAGAAGACTTTTTCTCCATTAAATGCCACGTTGGGTTCCCAATATTACACATTTTCTCCCCCAAATTGCTCTTTGGATCCCCAAAATGATGCGTTCTCCCTCAAATGCCTCTTTTGATCCCAAGAATCAGGCATTTTCTCCGCACAAGACTGATTTTATTACCAAAACAACACATTTCTTACCCAAAACACACCTTTTTATTCCCAACATTAGACACCGTCTCCCAAAATTCCAATTTGTATCCCTCCAATACGAAATTCTCCCCTTCAAATATGGCTTTGTGTAACAAAAGAAGACAGTCGCTCCCAAAAATACCGCTTCTTATTTCCTAAGGAAGACTTTTCCTCCCCAAAACACCCTTTTTGATCCCCAAAATAAGAAATACTCTCCCTAAAGTAGCGCTTTCGTTGCCTTTCCCAAAAATGAGACATCTGAAGATGAAAGGCAGTATTCTGGGCAGAAAATGCCTTTTTGGGGGGCTAAAGAGTGGCACTTAAGAGAGAACCTGTTTGGTTTCTGGAATGAAGAGTGATATTCGGGGAGAAAATGTCTAATTGTTGGCAGAAATTGATACGCAGGGGAGAAATGGTTGTATTTGAGAGAGAAAAAGAGTGTTTTGTGGAGAAAATGCTTGAGTTTTGGGGATAAACGTCATTATTTTGTCGTGAAAGCATGGTATTGAGCTAAGAAGCGGCATTTTGTGGAGAAAATGTCTTCTTTTGAGGATAAAGGTGATCTTTCGGGGAGAAAATGTCTGATTTGCAGCATAAAAGGACGCATTTGGGGAAGACAGCGTCTTTTATTGGGACATCACGTTTTATTCCAAAAATAACACATTTTCATATCAGAATACCGCCTTTGATCCCAAAATTAAGGCATTTTCTTCCCAGAATACCGCATTTTAGACCGAAATTAAGTCGTCCTCTCCAAAAAAGACGTAATTCTGTCCTCAAAATGAGAAATATTGTCCCCAAACTATCATTCTTGGTTCCATATAGAAGACTTTTTCTCCATTAAATACCACATAGGGATCCCTATATTACACATTTTCTCCCCCAAATTGCTCTTTGTATCCCCAAAATGAGGCGTTCTCCCTCAAATGCCTCTTTTCATCCCAAGAATCAGGCATTTTCTCCGCACAAGACTGATTTTATTACCAAAACAACACATTTCTTACCCAAAACACACCTTTTTATTCCCAACATTAGACATTGTCTCCCCCAAATGCCAATTTGTATCCCTCCAATACGAAATTCTCCCCTTCAAATATGGCTTTGTGTGACAAAAGAAGACACTCACTCCCAAAAATACCGCTTCTTACTCCCTAAGGAAGACTTTTCCTCCCCAAAACACCCCTTTTGATCCCCAAAATAAGATATACTCTCCCCAAAGTCGCGCTTTCGTTGCCTTTCCCAAAAATGAGACATCTGAAGATGAAAGGCAGTATTCTGGGCAGAAAATGCCTTTCAGGGTAGATAAAGAGTGGCTCTTAAGAGAGAACCTGTTTGGTTTCTGGGATGAAGAGTGATATTCGGGGAGAAAATGTCTAATTGTTGGCAGAAATTGATACGCAGGGGAGAAATGGTTGTATTTGGGAGAGAAAAAGAGTGTTTTGTGGAGAAAATGCACGAGTTTTGGGGATAAACTGCATTATTTTGGCGTGAAAGCATGGTATTGAGAAAATAAGCAGCATTTTGTGGAGAAAATGCCTTCTTTTGAGGATAAAGGTGATCTTTCAGGGAGAAAATGTCTGATTTGCAGCATAAAAGGACGCATTTGAGGAAGACAGCGTCTTTTATTGGACATCACGTTTTATTCCAAAAATAACACATTTTCATACCAGAATACCGCCTTTGATCCCAAAATTAAGGCATTTTCTTCCCAGAATACCGCATTTTAGACCGAAAATAAGTCATCCTCTCCAAAAAAGACGTAATTCTGTCCTCAAAATGAGAAATATTGTCCCCAAAATATCATTCTTGGTTCCAAATAGAAGACTTTTTCTCCATTAAATACCACATCGGGTTCCCAATATTACACATTTTCTCCCCCAAATTGCTCTTTGGATCCCCAAAATGAGGCGTTCTCCCTCAAATGCCTCTTTTGATCCCAAGAATCAGGCATTTTCTCCGCACAAGACTGATTTTATTACCAAAACAAAACATTTCTTACCCAAAACACACCTTTTTATTCCCAACATTAGACACCGTCTCCCAAAATTCCAATTTGTATCCCTCCAATACGAAATTCTCCCCTTCAAATATGGCTTTGTGTAACAAAAGAAGACAGTCGCTCCCAAAAATACCGCTTCTTATTTCCTAAGGAAGACTTTTCCTCCCCAAAACACCCCTTTTGATCCCCAAAATAAGAAATACTCTCCCTAAAGTAGCGCTTTCGTTGCCTTTCCCAAAAATGAGACATCTGAAGATGAAAGGCAGTATTCTGGGCAGAAAATGCCTTTTTGGGGGGCTAAAGAGTGGCACTTAAGAGAGAACCTGTTTGGTTTCTGGAATGAAGAGTGATATTCGGGGAGAAAATGTCTAATTGTTGGCAGACATTGATACGCAGGGGAGAAATGGTTGTATTTGGGAGAGAAAAAGAGTGTTTTGTGGAGAAAATGCATGAGTTTTGGGGATAAACGTCATTATTTTGTCGTGAAAGCATGGTATTGAGCTAAGAAGCGGCATTTTGTGGAGAAAATGTCTTCTTTTGAGGATAAAGGTGATCTTTCGGGGAGAAAATGTCTGATTTGCAGCATAAAAGGACGCATTTGGGGAAGACAGCGTCTTTTATTGGGACATCACGTTTTATTCCAAAAATAACACATTTTCATACCAGAATACCGCCTTTGATCCCAAAATTAAGGCATTTTCTTCCCAGAATACCGCATTTTAGACCGAAAATAAGTCATCCTCTCCAAAAAAGACGTAATTCTGTCCTCAAAATGAGAAATATTGTCCCCAAAATATCATTCTTCGTTCCAAATAGAAGACTTTTTCTCCATTAAATACCACATCAGGTTCCCAATATTACACATTTTCTCCCCCAAATTGCTCTTTGTATCCCCAAAATGAGGCGTTCTCCCTCAAATGCCTCTTTTCATCCCAAGAATCAGGCATTTTCTCCGCACAAGACTGATTTTATTACCAAAACAAAACATTTCTTACCCAAAACACACCTTTTTATTCCCAACATTAGACACCGTCTCCCAAAATTCCAATTTGTATCCCTCCAATACGAAATTCTCCCCTTCAAATATGGCTTTGTGTAACAAAAGAAGACATTCGCTCCCAAAAATACCGCTTCTTATTTCCTAAGGAAGACTTTTCCTCCCCAAAACACCCCTTTTGATCCCCAAAATAAGAAATACTCTCCCTAAAGTAGCGCTTTCGTTGCCTTTCCCAAAAATGAGACATCTGAAGATGAAAGGCAGTATTCTGGGCAGAAAATGCCTTTCAGGGTAGATAAAGAGTGGCTCTTAAGAGAGAACCTGTTTGGTTTCTGGGATGAAGAGTGATATTCGGGGAGAAAATGTCTAATTGTTGGCAGAAATTGATACGCAGGGGAGAAATGGTTGTATTTGGGAGAGAAAAAGAGTATTTTGGGGAGAAAATGCATGAGTTTTGGGGATAAACGGCATTATTTTGGCGTGAAAGCATGGTATTGAGAAAATAAGCAGCATTTTGTGGAGAAAATGCCTTCTTTTGATGATAAAGGTGATCTTTCAGGGAGAAAATGTCTTCTTTGCAGCAGAAAAAGACGCATTTGGGGAAGACAGCGTCTTTTATTGGGACATCACGTTTTATTCCAAAAATAACACATTTTCTTCCCAGAATACCTCCTTTGATCCCAAAATTAAGGAATTTTCTTCCCAGAATACCGCATTTTAGACCGAAAATAAGTCATCCTCTCCAAAAAAGACGTAATTCTGTCCTCAAAATGAGAAATATTCTCCCCAAAATATCATTCTTGGTTCCAAATAGAAGACTTTTTCTCCATTAAATACCACGTAGGGATCCCTATATTACACATTTTCTCCCCCATATTGCACCTTTGATTCCCAAAATGAGGCGTTCTCCCTCAAATAATGCTTGTGATCCCAAGAATCAGGCGTTTTCTCCGCACAAGACTGATTTTATTACCAAAACAAAACATTTCTTACCCAAAACACACCTTTTTATTCCCAACATTAGACATTGTCTCCCCCAAATGCCAATTTGTATCCCTCCAATATGAAATTCTCCCCTTCAAATATGGCTTTGTGTAACAAAAGAAGACATTCGCTCCCGAAAATACCGCTTCTTATCCCCTAAGGAAGACTTTTCCTCCCCAAAACACCCCTTTTGATCCCCAAAATAAGATATACTCTCCCCAAAGTAGCGCTTTCGTTGCCTTTCCCAAAAATGAGACATCTGAAGATGAAAGGCAGTATTCTGGGCAGAAAATGCCTTTTTGGGGGGCTAAAGAGTGGCTCTTAAGAGAGAACCTGTTTGGTTTCTGGGATGAAGAGTGATATTCGGGGAGAAAATGTCTAATTGTTGGCAGAAATTGATACGCAGGGGAGAAATGGTTGTATTTGGGAGAGAAAAAGAGTGTTTTGTGGAGAAAATGCATGAGTTTTGGGGATAAACGGCATTATTTTGGCGTGAAAGCATGGTATTGAGAAAATAAGCAGCATTTTGTGGAGAAAATGCCTTCTTTTGAGGATAAAGGTGATCTTTCGGGGAGAAAATGTCTGATTTGCAGCATAAAAGGACGCATTTGGGGAAGACAGCGTCTTTTATTGCGACATCACGTTTTATTCCAAAAATAACACATTTTCATACAAGAATACCGCCTTTGATCCCAAAATTAAGGCATTCTCTTCCCAGAATACCGCATTTTAGACCGAAAATAAGTCATCCTCTCCAAAAAAGACGTAATTCTGTCCTCAAAATGAGAAATATTGTCCCCAAACTATCATTCTTCGTTCCAAATAGAAGACTTTTTCTCCATTAAATACCACGTAGGGATCCCTATATTACACATTTTCTCCCCCAAATTGCTCTTTGGATCCCCAAAATGAGGCGTTCTCCCTCAAATGCCTCTTTTCATCCCAAGAATCAGGCATTTTCTCCGCACAAGACTGATTTTATTACCAAAACAAAACATTTCTTACCCAAAACACACCTTTTTATTCCCAACATTAGACACCGTCTCCCAAAATTCCAATTTGTATCCCTCCAATACGAAATTCTCCCCTTCAAATATGGCTTTGTGTAACAAAAGAAGACATTCGCTCCCAAAAATACCGCTTCTTATTTCCTAAGGAAGACTTTTCCTCCCCAAAACACCCCTTTTGATCCCCAAAATAAGATATACTCTCCCCAAAGTAGCGCTTTCGTTGCCTTTCCCAAAAATGAGACATCTGAAGATGAAAGGCAGTATTCTGGGCAGAAAATGCCTTTCAGGGTAGATAAAGAGTGGCTCTTAAGAGAGAACCTGTTTGGTTTCTGGGATGAAGAGTGATATTCGGGGAGAAAATGTCTAATTGTTGGCAGAAATTGATACGCAGGGGAGAAATGGTTGTATTTGGGAGAGAAAAAGAGTATTTTGGGGAGAAAATGCATGAGTTTTGGGGATAAACGGCATTATTTTGGCGTGAAAGCATGGTATTGAGAAAATAAGCAGCATTTTGTGGAGAAAATGCCTTCTTTTGATGATAAAGGTGATCTTTCAGGGAGAAAATGTCTTCTTTGCAGCAGAAAAAGACGCATTTGGGGAAGACAGCGTCTTTTATTGGGACATCACGTTTTATTCCAAAAATAACACATTTTCTTCCCAGAATACCTCCTTTGATCCCAAAATTAAGGAATTTTCTTCCCAGAATACCGCTATTTAGACCGAAAATAAGTCATCCTCTCCAAAAAAGACATAATTCTGTCCTCAAAATGAGAAATATTGTCCCCAAAATATCATTCTTGGTTCCAAATAGAAGACTTTTTCTCCATTAAATACCACGTAGGGATCCCTATATTACACATTTTCTCCCCCATATTGCACCTTTGATTCCCAAAATGAGGCGTTCTCCCTCAAATAATGCTTGTGATCCCAAGAATCAGGCGTTTTCTCCGCACAAGACTGATTTTATTACCAAAACAAAACATTTCTTACCCAAAACACACCTTTTTATTCCCAACATTAGACATTGTCTCCCCCAAATGCCAATTTGTATCCCTCCAATATGAAATTCTCCCCTTCAAATATGGCTTTGTGTAACAAAAGAAGACATTCGCTCCCGAAAATACCGCTTCTTATCCCCTAAGGAAGACTTTTCCTCCCCAAAACACCCCTTTTGATCCCCAAAATAAGATATACTCTCCCCAAAGTAGCGCTTTCGTTGCCTTTCCCAAAAATGAGACATCTGAAGATGAAAGGCAGTATTCTGGGCAGAAAATGCCTTTCAGGGTAGATAAAGAGTGGCTCTTAAGAGAGAACCTGTTTGGTTTCTGGGATGAAGAGTGATATTCGGGGAGAAAATGTCTAATTGTTGGCAGAAATTGATACGCAGGGGAGAAATGGTTGTATTTGGGAGAGAAAAAGAGTATTTTGGGGAGAAAATGCATGAGTTTTGGGGATAAACGGCATTATTTTGGCGTGAAAGCATGGTATTGAGAAAATAAGCAGCATTTTGTGGAGAAAATGCCTTCTTTTGAGGATAAAGGTGATCTTTCGGGGAGAAAATGTCTGATTTGCAGCATAAAAGGACGCATTTGGGGAAGACAGCGTCTTTTATTGGGACATCACGTTTTATTCCAAAAATAACACATTTTCATACCAGAATACCGCCTTTGATCCCAAAATTAAGGCATTCTCTTCCCAGAATACCGCATTTTAGACCGAAAATAAGTCATCCTCTCCAAAAAAGACGTAATTCTGTCCTCAAAATGAGAAATATTGTCCCCAAAATATCATTCTTCGTTCCAAATAGAAGACTTTTTCTCCATTAAATACCACGTAGGGATCCCTATATTACACATTTTCTCCCCCAAATTGCTCTTTGTATCCCCAAAATGAGGCGTTCTCCCTCAAATGCCTCTTTTGATCCCAAGAATCAGGCATTTTCTCCGCACAAGACTGATTTTATTACCAAAACAACACATTTCTTACCCAAAACACACCTTTTTATTCCCAACATTAGACACTGTCTCCCAAAATTCCAATTTGTATCCCTCCAATACGAAATTCTCCCCTTCAAATATGGCTTTGTGTAACAAAAGAAGACATTCGCTCCCAAAAATACCGCTTCTTATTTCCTAAGGAAGACTTTTCCTCCCCAAAACACCCCTTTTGATCCCCAAAATAAGAAATACTCTCCCTAAAGTAGCGCTTTCGTTGCCTTTCCCAAAAATGAGACATCTGAAGATGAAAGGCAGTATTCTGGGCAGAAAATGCCTTTTTGGGGGGCTAAAGAGTGGCACTTAAGAGAGAACCTGTTTGGTTTCTGGAATGAAGAGTGATATTCGGGGAGAAAATGTCTAATTGTTGGCAGACATTGATACGCAGGGGAGAAATGGTTGTATTTGGGAGAGAAAAAGAGTGTTTTGTGGAGAAAATGCATGAGTTTTGGGGATAAACGTCATTATTTTGTCGTGAAAGCATGGTATTGAGCTAAGAAGCGGCATTTTGTGGAGAAAATGTCTTCTTTTGAGGATAAAGGTGATCTTTCGGGGAGAAAATGTCTGATTTGCAGCATAAAAGGACGCATTTGGGGAAGACAGCGTCTTTTATTGGGACATCACGTTTTATTCCAAAAATAACACATTTTCATACCAGAATACCGCCTTTGATCCCAAAATTAAGGCATTTTCTTCCCAGAATACCGCATTTTAGACCGAAAATAAGTCATCCTCTCCAAAAAAGACGTAATTCTGTCCTCAAAATGAGAAATATTGTCCCCAAACTATCATTCTTGGTTCCAAATAGAAGACTTTTTCTCCATTAAATACCACGTAGGGATCCCTATATTACACATTTTCTCCCCCATATTACTCTTTGTATCCCCAAAATGAGGCGTTCTCCCTCAAATGCCTCTTTTGATCCCAAGAATCAGGCATTTTCTCCGCACAAGACTGATTTTATTACCAAAACAAAACATATCTTACCCAAAACACACCTTTTTATTCCCAACAATAGACATTGTCTCCCCCAAATGCCAATTTGTATCCCTCCAATACGAAATTCTCCACTTCAAATATGGCTTTGTGTGACAAAAGAAGACACTCACTCCCAAAAATACCGCTTCTTACTCCCTAAGGAAGACTTTTCCTCCCCAAAACACCCTTTTTGATCCCCAAAATAAGATATACTCTCCCCAAAGTAGCGCTTTCGTTGCCTTTCCCAAAAATGAGACATCTGAAGATGAAAGGCAGTATTCTGGGCAGAAAATGCCTTTCAGGGTAGATAAAGAGTGGCTCTTAAGAGAGAACCTGTTTGGTTTCTGGGATGAAGAGTGATATTCGGGGAGAAAATGTCTAATTGTTGGCAGAAATTGATACGCAGGGGAGAAATGGTTGTATTTGGGAGAGAAAAAGAGTATTTTGGGGAGAAAATGCATGAGTTTTGGGGATAAACGGCATTATTTTGGCGTGAAAGCATGGTATTGAGAAAATAAGCAGCATTTTGTGGAGAAAATGCCTTCTTTTGATGATAAAGGTGATCTTTCAGGGAGAAAATGTCTTCTTTGCAGCAGAAAAAGACGCATTTGGGGAAGACAGCGTCTTTTATTGGGACATCACGTTTTATTCCAAAAATAACACATTTTCATACCAGAATACCGCCTTTGATCCCAAAATTAAGGCATTTTCTTCCCAGAATACCGCTATTTAGACCGAAAATAAGTCATCCTCTCCAAAAAAGACGTAATTCTGTCCTCAAAATGAGAAATATTGTCCCCAAAATATCATTCTTGGTTCCAAATAGAAGACTTTTTCTCCATTAAATACCACATCGGGATCCCTATATTACACATTTTCTCCCCCATATTGCTCTTTGGATCCCCAAAATGAGGCGTTCTCCCTCAAATGCCTCTTTTCATCCCAAGAATCAGGCATTTTCTCCGCACAAGACTGATTTTATTACCAAAACAACACATTTCTTACCCAAAACACACCTTTTTATTCCCAACATTAGACACCGTCTCCCAAAATTCCAATTTGTATCCCTCCAATACGAAATTCTCCCCTTCAAATATGGCTTTGTGTAACAAAAGAAGACAGTCGCTCCCAAAAATACCGCTTCTTATTTCCTAAGGAAGACTTTTCCTCCCCAAAACACCCTTTTTGATCCCCAAAATAAGAAATACTCTCCCTAAAGTAGCGCTTTCATTGCCTTTCCCAAAAATGAGACATCTGAAGATGAAAGGCAGTATTCTGGGCAGAAAATGCCTTTTTGGGGGGCTAAAGAGTGGCACTTAAGAGAGAACCTGTTTGGTTTCTGGAATGAAGAGTGATATTCGGGGAGAAAATGTCTAATTGTTGGCAGAAATTGATACGCAGGGGAGAAATGGTTGTATTTGGGAGAGAAAAAGAGTGTTTTGTGGAGAAAATGCATGAGTTTTGGGGATAAACGGCATTATTTTGGCGTGAAAGCAAGGTATTGAGCTAAGAAGCGGCATTTTGTGGAGAAAATGTCTTCTTTTGAGGATAAAGGTGATCTTTCGGGGAGAAAATGTCTGATTTGCAGCATAAAAGGACGCATTTGGGGAAGACAGCGTCTTTTATTGGGACATCACGTTTTATTCCAAAAATAACACATTTTCATACCAGAATACCGCCTTTGATCCCAAAATTAAGGCATTTTCTTCCCAGAATACCGCATTTTAGACCGAAAATAAGTCATCCTCTCCAAAAAAGACGTAATTCTGTCCTCAAAATGAGAAATATTGTCCCCAAAATATCATTCTTGGTTCCAAATAGAAGACTTTTTCTCCATTAAATACCACGTAGGGATCCCTATATTACACATTTTCTCCCCCAAATTGCTCTTTGTATCCCCAAAATGAGGCGTTCTCCCTCAAATGCCTCTTTTGATCCCAAGAATCAGGCATTTTCTCCGCACAAGACTGATTTTATTACCAAAAAAAACATTTCTTACCCAAAACACACCTTTTTATTCCCAACAATAGACATTGTCTCCCCCAAATGCCAATTTGTATCCCTCCAATATGAAATTCTCCCCTTCAAATATGGCTTTGTGTAACAAAAGAAGACATTCGCTCCCGAAAATACCGCTTCTTATCCCCTAAGGAAGACTTTTCCTCCCCAAAACACCCCTTTTGATCCCCAAAATAAGATATACTCTCCCCAAAGTAGCGCTTTCGTTGCCTTTCCCAAAAATGAGACATCTGAAGATGAAAGGCAGTATTCTGGGCTGGAAATGCCTTTCAGGGTAGATAAAGAGTGGCTCTTAAGAGAGAACCTGTTTGGTTTCTGGGATGAAGAGTGATATTCGGGGAGAAAATGTCTAATTGTTGGCAGACATTGATATGCAGGGGAGAAATGGTTGTATTTTGGAGAGAAAAAGAGTGTTTTGGGGAGAAAATGCATGAGTTTTGGGGATAAACGGCATTATTTTGGCGTGAAAGCATGGTATTGAGAAAATAAGCAGCATTTTGTGGAGAAAATGCCTTCTTTTGATGATAAAGGTGATCTTTCAGGGAGAAAATGTCTGATTTGCAGCAGAAAAAGACGCATTTGGGGAAGACAGCATCTTTTATTGGGACATCACGTTTTATTCCAAAAATAACACATTTTCTTCCCGAATACCGCACTTAATCCCCAAAATAAGGCATTTTCTTCCAAGAATACCGCTATTTAGACCGAAAATAAGTCATCCTCTCCAAAAAAGACGTAATTCTGTCCTCAAAATGAGAAATATTGTCCCCAAAATATCATTCTTGGTTCCAAATAGAAGACTTTTTCTCCATTAAATACCACATCGGGTTCCCAATATTACACATTTTCTCCCCCAAATTGCTCTTTGGATCCCCAAAATGAGGCGTTCTCCCTCAAATGCCTCTTTTCATCCCAAGAATCAGGCATTTTCTCCGCACAAGACTGATTTTATTACCAAAACAACACATTTCTTACCCAAAACACACCTTTTTATTCCCAACATTAGACACCGTCTCCCAAAATTCCAATTTGTATCCCTCCAATACGAAATTCTCCCCTTCAAATATGGCTTTGTGTAACAAAAGAAGACAGTCGCTCCCAAAAATACCGCTTCTTATTTCCTAAGGAAGACTTTTCCTCCCCAAAACACCCTTTTTGATCCCCAAAATAAGAAATACTCTCCCTAAAGTAGCGCTTTCGTTGCCTTTCCCAAAAATGAGACATCTGAAGATGAAAGGCAGTATTCTGGGCAGAAAATGCCTTTTTGGGGGGCTAAAGAGTGGCACTTAAGAGAGAACCTGTTTGGTTTCTGGAATGAAGAGTGATATTCGGGGAGAAAATGTCTAATTGTTGGCAGAAATTGATACGCAGGGGAGAAATGGTTGTATTTGGGAGAGAAAAAGAGTGTTTTGTGGAGAAAATGCATGAGTTTTGGGGATAAACGGCATTATTTTGGCGTGAAAGCATGGTATTGAGCTAAGAAGCGGCATTTGGTGGAGAAAATGTCTTCTTTTGAGGATAAAGGTGATCTTTCGGGGAGAAAATGTCTGATTTGCAGCATAAAAGGACGCATTTGGGGAAGACAGCGTCTTTTATTGGGACATCACGTTTTATTCCAAAAATAACACATTTTCATACCAGAATACCGCCTTTGATCCCAAAATTAAGGCATTTTCTTCCCAGAATACCGCATTTTAGACCGAAAATAAGTCATCCTCTCCAAAAAAGACGTAATTCTGTCCTCAAAATGAGAAATATTGTCCCCAAAATATCATTCTTCGTTCCAAATAGAAGACTTTTTCTCCATTAAATACCACGTAGGGATCCCTATATTACACATTTTCTCCCCCAAATTGCTCTTTGGATCCCCAAAATGAGGCGTTCTCCCTCAAATGCCTCTTTTCATCCCAAGAATCAGGCATTTTCTCCGCACAAGACTGATTTTATTACCAAAAAAAACATTTCTTACCCAAAACACACCTTTTTATTCCCAACAATAGACATTGTCTCCCCCAAATGCCAATTTGTATCCCTCCAATATGAAATTCTCCCCTTCAAATATGGCTTTGTGTAACAAAAGAAGACATTCGCTCCCGAAAATACCGCTTCTTATCCCCTAAGGAAGACTTTTCCTCCCCAAAACACCCCTTTTGATCCCCAAAATAAGATATACTCTCCCCAAAGTAGCGCTTTCGTTGCCTTTCCCAAAAATGAGACATCTGAAGATGAAAGGCAGTATTCTGGGCAGAAAATGCCTTTCAGGGTAGATAAAGAGTGGCTCTTAAGAGAGAACCTGTTTGGTTTCTGGGATGAAGAGTGATATTCGGGGAGAAAATGTCTAATTGTTGGCAGAAATTGATACGCAGGGGAGAAATGGTTGTATTTGGGAGAGAAAAAGAGTGTTTTGTGGAGAAAATGCATGAGTTTTGGGGATAAACGGCATTATTTTGGCGTGAAAGCATGGTATTGAGAAAATAAGCAGCATTTTGTGGAGAAAATGCCTTCTTTTGATGATAAAGGTGATCTTTCAGGGAGAAAATGTCTGATTTGCAGCAGAAAAAGACGCATTTGGGGAAGACAGCATCTTTTATTGGGACATCACGTTTTATTCCAAAAATAACACATTTTCTTCCCGAATACCGCACTTAATCCCCAAAATAAGGCATTTTCTTCCAAGAATACCGCTATTTAGACCGAAAATAAGTCATCCTCTCCAAAAAAGACGTAATTCTGTCCTCAAAATGAGAAATATTGTCCCCAAAATATCATTCTTGGTTCCAAATAGAAGACTTTTTCTCCATTAAATACCACATCGGGTTCCCAATATTACACATTTTCTCCCCCAAATTGCTCTTTGGATCCCCAAAATGAGGCGTTCTCCCTCAAATGCCTCTTTTCATCCCAAGAATCAGGCATTTTCTCCGCACAAGACTGATTTTATTACCAAAACAACACATTTCTTACCCAAAACACACCTTTTTATTCCCAACATTAGACACCGTCTCCCAAAATTCCAATTTGTATCCCTCCAATACGAAATTCTCCCCTTCAAATATGGCTTTGTGTAACAAAAGAAGACAGTCGCTCCCAAAAATACCGCTTCTTATTTCCTAAGGAAGACTTTTCCTCCCCAAAACACCCTTTTTGATCCCCAAAATAAGAAATACTCTCCCTAAAGTAGCGCTTTCGTTGCCTTTCCCAAAAATGAGACATCTGAAGATGAAAGGCAGTATTCTGGGCAGAAAATGCCTTTTTGGGGGGCTAAAGAGTGGCACTTAAGAGAGAACCTGTTTGGTTTCTGGAATGAAGAGTGATATTCGGGGAGAAAATGTCTAATTGTTGGCAGAAATTGATACGCAGGGGAGAAATGGTTGTATTTGGGAGAGAAAAAGAGTGTTTTGTGGAGAAAATGCATGAGTTTTGGGGATAAACGGCATTATTTTGGCGTGAAAGCATGGTATTGAGCTAAGAAGCGGCATTTGGTGGAGAAAATGTCTTCTTTTGAGGATAAAGGTGATCTTTCGGGGAGAAAATGTCTGATTTGCAGCATAAAAGGACGCATTTGGGGAAGACAGCGTCTTTTATTGGGACATCACGTTTTATTCCAAAAATAACACATTTTCATACCAGAATACCGCCTTTGATCCCAAAATTAAGGCATTTTCTTCCCAGAATACCGCATTTTAGACCGAAAATAAGTCATCCTCTCCAAAAAAGACGTAATTCTGTCCTCAAAATGAGAAATATTGTCCCCAAAATATCATTCTTCGTTCCAAATAGAAGACTTTTTCTCCATTAAATACCACGTAGGGATCCCTATATTACACATTTTCTCCCCCAAATTGCTCTTTGGATCCCCAAAATGAGGCGTTCTCCCTCAAATGCCTCTTTTCATCCCAAGAATCAGGCATTTTCTCCGCACAAGACTGATTTTATTACCAAAACAACACATTTCTTACCCAAAACACACCTTTTTATTCCCAACAATAGACATTGTCTCCCCCAAATGCCAATTTGTATCCCTCCAATATGAAATTCTCCCCTTCAAATATGGCTTTGTGTAACAAAAGAAGACATTCGCTCCCGAAAATACCGCTTCTTATCCCCTAAGGAAGACTTTTCCTCCCCAAAACACCCCTTTTGATCCCCAAAATAAGATATACTCTCCCCAAAGTAGCGCTTTCGTTGCCTTTCCCAAAAATGAGACATCTGAAGATGAAAGGCAGTATTCTGGGCAGAAAATGCCTTTTAGGGTAGATAAAGAGTGGCTCTTAAGAGAGAACCTGTTTGGTTTCTGGGATGAAGAGTGATATTCGGGGAGAAAATGTCTAATTGTTGGCAGAAATTGATACGCAGGGGAGAAATGGTTGTATTTGGGAGAGAAAAAGAGTGTTTTGTGGAGAAAATGCATGAGTTTTGGGGATAAACGGCATTATTTTGGCGTGAAAGCATGGTATTGAGAAAATAAGCAGCATTTTGTGGAGAAAATGCCTTCTTTTGATGATAAAGGTGATCTTTCAGGGAGAAAATGTCTGATTTGCAGCAGAAAAAGACGCATTTGGGGAAGACAGCATCTTTTATTGGGACATCACGTTTTATTCCAAAAATAACACATTTTCTTCCCGAATACCGCACTTAATCCCCAAAATAAGGCATTTTCTTCCAAGAATACCGCTATTTAGACCGAAAATAAGTCATCCTCTCCAAAAAAGACGTAATTCTGTCCTCAAAATGAGAAATATTGTCCCCAAAATATCATTCTTGGTTCCAAATAGAAGACTTTTTCTCCATTAAATACCACATCGGGTTCCCAATATTACACATTTTCTCCCCCAAATTGCTCTTTGGATCCCCAAAATGAGGCGTTCTCCCTCAAATGCCTCTTTTCATCCCAAGAATCAGGCATTTTCTCCGCACAAGACTGATTTTATTACCAAAACAAAACATTTCTTACCCAAAACACACCTTTTTATTCCCAACATTAGACACCGTCTCCCAAAATTCCAATTTGTATCCCTCCAATACGAAATTCTCCCCTTCAAATATGGCTTTGTGTAACAAAAGAAGACAGTCGCTCCCAAAAATACCGCTTCTTATTTCCTAAGGAAGACTTTTCCTCCCCAAAACACCCTTTTTGATCCCCAAAATAAGAAATACTCTCCCTAAAGTAGCGCTTTCATTGCCTTTCCCAAAAATGAGACATCTGAAGATGAAAGGCAGTATTCTGGGCAGAAAATGCCTTTTTGGGGGGCTAAAGAGTGGCACTTAAGAGAGAACCTGTTTGGTTTCTGGAATGAAGAGTGATATTCGGGGAGAAAATGTCTAATTGTTGGCAGAAATTGATACGCAGGGGAGAAATGGTTGTATTTGGGAGAGAAAAAGAGTGTTTTGTGGAGAAAATGCATGAGTTTTGGGGATAAACGGCATTATTTTGGCGTGAAAGCATGGTATTGAGCTAAGAAGCGGCATTTGGTGGAGAAAATGTCTTCTTTTGAGGATAAAGGTGATCTTTCGGGGAGAAAATGTCTGATTTGCAGCATAAAAGGACGCATTTGGGGAAGACAGCGTCTTTTATTGCGACATCACGTTTTATTCCAAAAATAACACATTTTCATACCAGAATACCGCCTTTGATCCCAAAATTAAGGCATTTTCTTCCCAGAATACCGCATTTTAGACCGAAAATAAGTCATCCTCTCCAAAAAAGACGTAATTCTGTCCTCAAAATGAGAAATATTGTCCCCAAAATATCATTCTTGGTTCCAAATAGAAGACTTTTTCTCCATTAAATACCACATCGGGTTCCCAATATTACACATTTTCTCCCCCAAATTGCTCTTTGGATCCCCAAAATGAGGCGTTCTCCCTCAAATGCCTCTTTTCATCCCAAGAATCAGGCATTTTCTCCGCACAAGACTGATTTTATTACCAAAACAACACATTTCTTACCCAAAACACACCTTTTTATTCCCAACATTAGACACCGTCTCCCAAAATTCCAATTTGTATCCCTCCAATACGAAATTCTCCCCTTCAAATATGGCTTTGTGTAACAAAAGAAGACATTCGCTCCCAAAAATACCGCTTCTTATTTCCTAAGGAAGACTTTTCCTCCCCAAAACACCCTTTTTGATCCCCAAAATAAGAAATACTCTCCCTAAAGTAGCGCTTTCGTTGCCTTTCCCAAAAATGAGACATCTGAAGATGAAAGGCAGTATTCTGGGCAGAAAATGCCTTTTTGGGGGGCTAAAGAGTGGCACTTAAGAGAGAACCTGTTTGGTTTCTGGAATGAAGAGTGATATTCGGGGAGAAAATGTCTAATTGTTGGCAGAAATTGATACGCAGGGGAGAAATGGTTGTATTTGGGAGAGAAAAAGAGTGTTTTGGGGAGAAAATGCATGAGTTTTGGGGATAAACGTCATTATTTTGGCGTGAAAGCATGGTATTGAGAAAATAAGCAGCATTTTGTGGAGAAAATGCCTTCTTTTGATGATAAAGGTGATCTTTCAGGGAGAAAATGTCTGATTTGCAGCATAAAAGGACGCATTTGGGGAAGACAGCGTCTTTTATTGGGACATCACGTTTTATTCCAAAAATAACACATTTTCTTCCCAGAATACCTCCTTTGATCCCAAAATTAAGGAATTTTCTTCCCAGAATACCGCTATTTAGACCGAAAATAAGTCATCCTCTCCAAAAAAGACATAATTCTGTCCTCAAAATGAGAAATATTGTCCCCAAAATATCATTCTTGGTTCCAAATAGAAGACTTTTTCTCCATTAAATACCACGTAGGGATCCCTATATTACACATTTTCTCCCCCATATTGCACCTTTGATTCCCAAAATGAGGCGTTCTCCCTCAAATGCCTCTTTTCATCCCAAGAATCAGGCGTTTTCTCCGCACAAGACTGATTTTATTACCAAAACAAAACATTTCTTACCCAAAACACACCTTTTGATTCCCAACATTAGACTCTGTCTCCCCCAAATGCCAATTTGTATCCCTCCAATATGAAATTCTCCCCTTCAAATATGGCTTTGTGTAACAAAAGAAGACATTCGCTCCCGAAAATACCGCTTCTTATCCCCTAAGGAAGACTTTTCCTCCCCAAAACACCCCTTTTGATCCCCAAAATAAGATATACTCTCCCCAAAGTAGCGCTTTCGTTGCCTTTCCCAAAAATGAGACATCTGAAGATGAAAGGCAGTATTCTGGGCAGAAAATGCCTTTTTGGGGGGCTAAAGAGTGGCTCTTAAGAGAGAACCTGTTTGGTTTCTGGAATGAAGAGTGATATTCGGGGAGAAAATGTCTAATTGTTGGCAGAAATTGATACGCAGGGGAGAAATGGTTGTATTTGGGAGAGAAAAAGAGTGTTTTGGGGAGAAAATGCATGAGTTTTGGGGATAAACGTCATTATTTTGGCGTGAAAGCATGGTATTGAGAAAATAAGCAGCATTTTGTGGAGAAAATGCCTTCTTTTGATGATAAAGGTGATCTTTCAGGGAGAAAATGTCTTCTTTGCAGCAGAAAAAGACGCATTTGGGGAAGACAGCGTCTTTTATTGGGACATCACGTTTTATTCCAAAAATAACACATTTTCTTCCCGAGTACCGCACTTAATCCCCAAAATAAGGCATTTTCTTCCAAGAATACCGCTATTTAGACCGAAAATAAGTCATCCTCTCCAAAAAAGACGTAATTCTGTCCTCAAAATGAGAAATATTGTCCCCAAACTATCATTCTTGGTTCCAAATAGAAGACTTTTTCTCCATTAAATACCACATCGGGTTCCCAATATTACACATTTTCTCCCCCAAATTGCTCTTTGGATCCCCAAAATGAGGCGTTCTCCCTCAAATGCCTCTTTTCATCCCAAGAATCAGGCATTTTCTCCGCACAAGACTGATTTTATTACCAAAACAACACATTTCTTACCCAAAACACACCTTTTTATTCCCAACATTAGACACCGTCTCCCAAAATTCCAATTTGTATCCCTCCAATACGAAATTCTCCCCTTCAAATATGGCTTTGTGTAACAAAAGAAGACATTCGCTCCCAAAAATACCGCTTCTTATTTCCTAAGGAAGACTTTTCCTCCCCAAAACACCCCTTTTGATCCCCAAAATAAGAAATACTCTCCCTAAAGTAGCGCTTTCATTGCCTTTCCCAAAAATGAGACATCTGAAGATGAAAGGCAGTATTCTGGGCAGAAAATGCCTTTTTGGGGGGCTAAAGAGTGGCACTTAAGAGAGAACCTGTTTGGTTTCTGGAATGAAGAGTGATATTCGGGGAGAAAATGTCTAATTGTTGGCAGAAATTGATACGCAGGGGAGAAATGGTTGTATTTGGGAGAGAAAAAGAGTGTTTTGTGGAGAAAATGCATGAGTTTTGGGGATAAACGTCATTATTTTGGCGTGAAAGCATGGTATTGAGCTAAGAAGCGGCATTTGGTGGAGAAAATGTCTTCTTTTGAGGATAAAGGTGATCTTTCGGGGAGAAAATGTCTGATTTGCAGAATAAAAGGACGCATTTGGGGAAGACAGCGTCTTTTATTGGGACATCACGTTTTATTCCAAAAATAACACATTTTCTTCCCAGAATACCGCCTTTGATCCCAAAATTAAGGAATTTTCTTCCCAGAATACCGCATTTTAGACCGAAAATAAGTCATCCTCTCCAAAAAAGACGTAATTCTGTCCTCAAAATGAGAAATATTGTCCCCAAAATATCATTCTTGGTTCCAAATAGAAGACTTTTTCTCCATTAAATACCACGTAGGGATCCCAATATTACACATTTTCTCCCCCAAATTGCTCTTTGGATCCCCAAAATGAGGCGTTCTCCCTCAAATGCCTCTTTTGATCCCAAGAATCAGGCATTTTCTCCGCACAAGACTGATTTTATTACCAAAACAACACATTTCTTACCCAAAACACACCTTTTTATTCCCAACATTAGACATTGTCTCCCCCAAATGCCAATTTGTATCCCTCCAATACGAAATTCTCCACTTCAAATATGGCTTTGTTTGACAAAAGAAGACACTCACTCCCAAAAATACCGCTTCTTACTCCCTAAGGAAGACTTTTCCTCCCCAAAACACCCCTTTTGATCCCCAAAATAAGATATACTCTCCCCAAAGTAGCGCTTTCGTTGCCTTTCCCAAAAATGAGACATCTGAAGATGAAAGGCAGTATTCTGGGCAGAAAATGCCTTTCAGGGTAGATAAAGAGTGGCTCTTAAGAGAGAACCTGTTTGGTTTCTGGGATGAAGAGTGATATTCGGGGAGAAAATGTCTAATTGTTGGCAGAAATTGATACGCAGGGGAGAAATGGTTGTATTTGGGAGAGAAAAAGAGTGTTTTGTGGAGAAAATGCATGAGTTTTGGGGATAAACGGCATTATTTTGGCGTGAAAGCATGGTATTGAGAAAATAAGCAGCATTTTGTGGAGAAAATGCCTTCTTTTGATGATAAAGGTGATCTTTCAGGGAGAAAATGTCTTCTTTGCAGCAGAAAAAGACGCATTTGGGGAAGACAGCGTCTTTTATTGGGACATCACGTTTTATTCCAAAAATAACACATTTTCTTCCCAGAATACCTCCTTTGATCCCAAAATTAAGGAATTTTCTTCCCAGAATACCGCTATTTAGACCGAAAATAAGTCATCCTCTCCAAAAAAGACATAATTCTGTCCTCAAAATGAGAAATATTGTCCCCAAAATATCATTCTTCGTTCCAAATAGAAGACTTTTTCTCCATTAAATACCACGTAGGGATCCCTATATTACACATTTTCTCCCCCATATTGCACCTTTGATTCCCAAAATGAGGCGTTCTCCCTCAAATGCCTCTTTTCATCCCAAGAATCAGGCGTTTTCTCCGCACAAGACTGATTTTATTACCAAAACAAAACATTTCTTACCCAAAACACACCTTTTGATTCCCAACATTAGACATTGTCTCCCCCAAATGCCAATTTGTATCCCTCCAATATGAAATTCTCCCCTTCAAATATGGCTTTGTGTAACAAAAGAAGACATTCGCTCCCGAAAATACCGCTTCTTATCCCCTAAGGAAGACTTTTCCTCCCCAAAACACCCCTTTTGATCCCCAAAATAAGATATACTCTCCCCAAAGTAGCGCTTTCGTTGCCTTTCCCAAAAATGAGACATCTGAAGATGAAAGGCAGTATTCTGGGCAGAAAATGCCTTTTTGGGGGGCTAAAGAGTGGCTCTTAAGAGAGAACCTGTTTGGTTTCTGGGATGAAGAGTGATATTCGGGGAGAAAATGTCTAATTGTTGGCAGAAATTGATACGCAGGGGAGAAATGGTTGTATTTGGGAGAGAAAAAGAGTGTTTTGGGGAGAAAATGCATGAGTTTTGGGGATAAACGTCATTATTTTGGCGTGAAAGCATGGTATTGAGCTAAGAAGCGGCATTTTGTGGAGAAAATGTCTTCTTTTGAGGATAAAGGTGATCTTTCGGGGAGAAAATGTCTGATTTGCAGCATAAAAGGACGCATTTGGGGAAGACAGCGTCTTTTATTGGGACATCACGTTTTATTCCAAAAATAACACATTTTCATATCAGAATACCGCCTTTGATCCCAAAATTAAGGCATTTTCTTCCCAGAATACCGCATTTTAGACCGAAATTAAGTCGTCCTCTCCAAAAAAGACGTAATTCTGTCCTCAAAATGAGAAATATTGTCCCCAAACTATCATTCTTGGTTCCATATAGAAGACTTTTTCTCCATTAAATACCACGTAGGGATCCCTATATTACACATTTTCTCCCCCAAATTGCTCTTTGGATCCCCAAAATGAGGCGTTCTCCCTCAAATGCCTCTTTTCATCCCAAGAATCAGGCATTTTCTCCGCACAAGACTGATTTTATTACCAAAACAACACATTTCTTACCCAAAACACACCTTTTTATTCCCAACATTAGACATTGTCTCCCCCAAATGCCAATTTGTATCCCTCCAATACGAAATTCTCCCCTTCAAATATGGCTTTGTGTGACAAAAGAAGACACTCACTCCCAAAAATACCGCTTCTTACTCCCTAAGGAAGACTTTTCCTCCCCAAAACACCCCTTTTGATCCCCAAAATAAGATATACTCTCCCCAAAGTAGCGCTTTCGTTGCCTTTCCCAAAAATGAGACATCTGAAGATGAAAGGCAGTATTCTGGGCAGAAAATGCCTTTCAGGGTAGATAAAGAGTGGCTCTTAAGAGAGAACCTGTTTGGTTTCTGGGATGAAGAGTGATATTCGGGGAGAAAATGTCTAATTGTTGGCAGAAATTGATACGCAGGGGAGAAATGGTTGTATTTGGGAGAGAAAAAGAGTGTTTTGTGGAGAAAATGCATGAGTTTTGGGGATAAACGGCATTATTTTGGCGTGAAAGCATGGTATTGAGAAAATAAGCAGCATTTTGTGGAGAAAATGCCTTCTTTTGATGATAAAGGTGATCTTTCAGGGAGAAAATGTCTGATTTGCAGCATAAAAGGACGCATTTGGGGAAGACAGCGTCTTTTATTGGACATCAAGTTTTATTCCAAAAATAACACATTTTCATACCAGAATACCGCCTTTGATCCCAAAATTAAGGCATTTTCTTCCCAGAATACCGCATTTTAGACCGAAAATAAGTCATCCTCTCCAAAAAAGACGTAATTCTGTCCTCAAAATGAGAAATATTGTCCCCAAAATATCATTCTTCGTTCCAAATAGAAGACTTTTTCTCCATTAAATACCACATCGGGTTCCCAATATTAGACATTTTCTCCCCCAAATTGCTCTTTGTATCCCCAAAATGAGGCGTTCTCCCTCAAATGCCTCTTTTGATCCCAAGAATCAGGCATTTTCTCCGCACAAGACTGATTTTATTACCAAAACAACACATTTCTTACCCAAAACACACCTTTTTATTCCCAACATTAGACACTGTCTCCCGAAATTCCAATTTGTATCCCTCCAATACGAAATTCTCCCCTTCAAATATGGCTTTGTGTAACAAAAGAAGACATTCGCTCCCAAAAATACCGCTTCTTATTTCCTAAGGAAGACTTTTCCTCCCCAAAACACCCTTTTTGATCCCCAAAATAAGAAATACTCTCCCTAAAGTAGCGCTTTCGTTGCCTTTCCCAAAAATGAGACATCTGAAGATGAAAGGCAGTATTCTGGGCAGAAAATGCCTTTTTGGGGGGCTAAAGAGTGGCACTTAAGAGAGAACCTGTTTGGTTTCTGGAATGAAGAGTGATATTCGGGGAGAAAATGTCTAATTGTTGGCAGAAATTGATACGCAGGGGAGAAATGATTGTATTTGGGAGAGAAAAAGAGTGTTTTGTGGAGAAAATGCATGAGTTTTGGGGATAAATGGCATTATTTTGGCGTGAAAGCATGGTATTGAGCTAAGAAGCGGCATTTTGTGGAGAAAATGTCTTCTTTTGAGGATAAAGGTGATCTTTCGGGGAGAAAATGTCTGATTTGCAGCATAAAAGGACGCATTTGGGGAAGACAGCGTCTTTTATTGGTACATCACGTTTTATTCCAAAAATAACACATTTTCATACCAGAATACCGCCTTTGATCCCAAAATTAAGGCATTTTCTTCCCAGAATACCGCATTTTAGACCGAAAATAAGTCATCCTCTCCAAAAAAGACATAATTCTGTCCTCAAAATGAGAAATATTGTCCCCAAACTATCATTCTTTTTCTCCATTAAATACCACGTAGGGATCCCTATATTACACATTTTCTCCCCCAAATTGCTCTTTGTATCCCCAAAATGAGGCGTTCTCCCTCAAATGCCTCTTTTGATCCCAAGAATCAGGCATTTTCTCCGCACAAGACTGATTTTATTACCAAAAAAAACATTTCTTACCCAAAACACACCTTTTTATTCCCAACATTAGACACCGTCTCCCGAAATTCCAATTTGTATCCCTCCAATACGAAATTCTCCCCTTCAAATATGGCTTTGTGTAACAAAAGAAGACATTCGCTCCCAAAAATACCGCTTCTTATTTCCTAAGGAAGACTTTTCCTCCCCAAAACACCCCTTTTGATCCCCAAAATAAGATATACTCTCCCCAAAGTAGCGCTTTCGTTGCCTTTCCCAAAAATGAGACATCTGAAGATGAAAGGCAGTATTCTGGGCAGAAAATGCCTTTTTGGGGGGCTAAAGAGTGGCTCTTAAGAGAGAACCTGTTTGGTTTCTGGGATGAAGAGTGATATTCGGGGAGAAAATGTCTAATTGTTGGCAGAAATTGATACGCAGGGGAGAAATGGTTGTATTTGGGAGAGAAAAAGAGTGTTTTGGGGAGAAAATGCATGAGTTTTGGGGATAAACGGCATTATTTTGGCGTGAAAGCATGGTATTGAGAAAATAAGCAGCATTTTGTGGAGAAAATGCCTTCTTTTGAGGATAAAGGTGATCTTTCAGGGAGAAAATGTCTTCTTTGCAGCAGAAAAAGACGCATTTGGGGAAGACAGCGTCTTTTATTGGGACATCACGTTTTATTCCAAAAATAACACATTTTCATACCAGAATACCGCCTTTGATCCCAAAAATAAGGAATTTTCTTCCCAGAATACCGCTATTTAGACCGAAAATAAGTCATCCTCTCCAAAAAAGACATAATTCTGTCCTCAAAATGAGAAATATTGTCCCCAAAATATCATTCTTCGTTCCAAATAGAAGACTTTTTCTCCATTAAATACCACATCGGGTTCCCAATATTACACATTTTCTCCCCCAAATTGCTCTTTGGATCCCCAAAATGAGGCGTTCTCCCTCAAATGCCTCTTTTGATCCCAAGAATCAGGCATTTTCTCCGCACAAGACTGATTTTATTACCAAAACAACACATTTCTTACCCAAAACACACCTTTTTATTCCCAACATTAGACACCGTCTCCCAAAATTCCAATTTGTATCCCTCCAATACGAAATTCTCCCCTTCAAATATGGCTTTGTGTAACAAAAGAAGACATTCGCTCCCAAAAATACCGCTTCTTATTTCCTAAGGAAGACTTTTCCTCCCCAAAACACCCTTTTTGATCCCCAAAATAAGAAATACTCTCCCTAAAGTAGCGCTTTCATTGCCTTTCCCAAAAATGAGACATCTGAAGATGAAAGGCAGTATTCTGGGCAGAAAATGCCTTTTTGGGGGGATAAAGAGTGGCACTTAAGAGAGAACCTGTTTGGTTTCTGGAATGAAGAGTGATATTCGGGGAGAAAATGTCTAATTGTTGGCAGAAATTGATACGCAGGGGAGAAATGGTTGTATTTGGGAGAGAAAAAGAGTGTTTTGTGGAGAAAATGCATGAGTTTTGGGGATAAACGTCATTATTTTGGCGTGAAAGCATGGTATTGAGCTAAGAAGCGGCATTTTGTGGAGAAAATGTCTTCTTTTGAGGATAAAGGTGATCTTTCGGGGAGAAAATGTCTGATTTGCAGCAGAAAAGGACGCATTTGGGGAAGACAGCGTCTTTTATTGGGACATCACGTTTTATTCCAAAAATAACACATTTTCATACCAGAATACCGCCTTTGATCCCAACATTAAGGCATTTTCTTCCCAGAATACCGCATTTTAGACCAAAAATAAGTCATCCTCTCCAAAAAAGACATAATTCTGTCCTCAAAATGAGAAATATTGTCCCCAAACTATCATTCTTGGTTCAAAATAGAAGACTTTTTCTCCATTAAATACCACGTAGGGATCCCAATATTACACATTTTCTCCCCCAAATTGCTCTTTGGATCCCCAAAATGAGGCGTTCTCCCTCAAATGCCTCTTTTGATCCCAAGAATCAGGCATTTTCTCCGCACAAGACTGATTTTATTACCAAAACAACACATTTCTTACCCAAAACACACCTTTTTATTCCCAACATTAGACATTGTCTCCCCCAAATGCCAATTTGTATCCCTCCAATACGAAATTCTCCCCTTCAAATATGGCTTTGTGTGACAAAAGAAGACACTCACTCCCAAAAATACCGCTTCTTACTCCCTAAGGAAGACTTTTCCTCCCCAAAACACCCCTTTTGATCCCCAAAATAAGATATACTCTCCCCAAAGTAGCGCTTTCGTTGCCTTTCCCAAAAATGAGACATCTGAAGATGAAAGGCAGTATTCTGGGGAGAAAATGCCTTTTTGGGGGGCTAAAGAGTGGCTCTTAAGAGAGAACCTGTTTGGTTTCTGGGATGAAGAGTGATATTCGGGGAGAAAATGTCTAATTGTTGGCAGAAATTGATACGCAGGGGAGAAATGGTTGTATTTGGGAGAGAAAAAGAGTGTTTTGTGGAGAAAATGCATGAGTTTTGGGGATAAACGGCATTATTTTGGCGTGAAAGCATGGTATTGAGAAAATAAGCAGCATTTTGTGGAGAAAATGCCTTCTTTTGAGGATAAAGGTGATCTTTCAGGGAGAAAATGTCTTCTTTGCAGCAGAAAAAGACGCATTTGGGGAAGACAGCGTCTTTTATTGGGACATCACGTTTTATTCCAAAAATAACACATTTTCATACCAGAATACCGCCTTTGATCCCAAAAATAAGGAATTTTCTTCCCAGAATACCGCTATTTAGACCGAAAATAAGTCATCCTCTCCAAAAAAGACATAATTCTGTCCTCAAAATGAGAAATATTGTCCCCAAAATATCATTCTTCGTTCCAAATAGAAGACTTTTTCTCCATTAAATACCACATCGGGTTCCCAATATTACACATTTTCTCCCCCAAATTGCTCTTTGGATCCCCAAAATGAGGCGTTCTCCCTCAAATGCCTCTTTTCATCCCAAGAATCAGGCATTTTCTCCGCACAAGACTGATTTTATTACCAAAACAACACATTTCTTACCCAAAACACACCTTTTTATTCCCAACATTAGACACCGTCTCCCAAAATTCCAATTTGTATCCCTCCAATACGAAATTCTCCCCTTCAAATATGGCTTTGTGTAACAAAAGAAGACATTCGCTCCCAAAAATACCGCTTCTTATTTCCTAAGGAAGACTTTTCCTCCCCAAAACACCCTTTTTGATCCCCAAAATAAGAAATACTCTCCCTAAAGTAGCGCTTTCGTTGCCTTTCCCAAAAATGAGACATCTGAAGATGAAAGGCAGTATTCTGGGCAGAAAATGCCTTTTTGGGGGGATAAAGAGTGGCACTTAAGAGAGAACCTGTTTGGTTTCTGGAATGAAGAGTGATATTCGGGGAGAAAATGTCTAATTGTTGGCAGAAATTGATACGCAGGGGAGAAATGGTTGTATTTGGGAGAGAAAAAGAGTGTTTTGTGGAGAAAATGCATGAGTTTTGGGGATAAACGTCATTATTTTGTCGTGAAAGCATGGTATTGAGCTAAGAAGCGGCATTTTGTGGAGAAAATGTCTTCTTTTGAGGATAAAGGTGATCTTTCGGGGAGAAAATGTCTGATTTGCAGCATAAAAGGACGCATTTGGGGAAGACAGCGTCTTTTATTGGGACATCACGTTTTATTCCAAAAATAACACATTTTCATACCAGAATACCGCCTTTGATCCCAACATTAAGGCATTTTCTTCCCAGAATACCGCATTTTAGACCAAAAATAAGTCATCCTCTCCAAAAAAGACATAATTCTGTCCTCAAAATGAGAAATATTGTCCCCAAACTATCATTCTTGGTTCAAAATAGAAGACTTTTTCTCCATTAAATACCACGTAGGGATCCCAATATTACACATTTTCTCCCCCAAATTGCTCTTTGGATCCCCAAAATGAGGCGTTCTCCCTCAAATGCCTCTTTTGATCCCAAGAATCAGGCATTTTCTCCGCACAAGACTGATTTTATTACCAAAACAACACATTTCTTACCCAAAACACACCTTTTTATTCCCAACATTAGACACCGTCTCCCAAAATTCCAATTTGTATCCCTCCAATACGAAATTCTCCCCTTCAAATATGGCTTTGTGTAACAAAAGAAGACATTTGCTCCCAAAAATACCGCTTCTTATTTCCTAAGGAAGACTTTTCCTCCCCAAAACACCCTTTTTGATCCCCAAAATAAGAAATACTCTCCCTAAAGTAGCGCTTTCGTTGCCTTTCCCAAAAATGAGACATCTGAAGATGAAAGGCAGTATTCTGGGCAGAAAATGCCTTTTTGTGGGGCTAAAGAGTGGCACTTAAGAGAGAACCTGTTTGGTTTCTGGAATGAAGAGTGATATTCGGGGAGAAAATGTCTAATTGTTGGCAGAAATTGATACGCAGGGGAGAAATGGTTGTATTTGGGAGAGAAAAAGAGTGTTTTGTGGAGAAAATGCATGAGTTTTGGGGATAAACGGCATTATTTTGGCGTGAAAGCATGGTATTGAGAAAATAAGCAGCATTTTGTGGAGAAAATGCCTTCTTTTGAGGATAAAGGTGATCTTTCAGGGAGAAAATGTCTTCTTTGCAGCAGAAAAAGACGCATTTGGGGAAGACAGCGTCTTTTATTGGGACATCACGTTTTATTCCAAAAATAACACATTTTCATACCAGAATACCGCCTTTGATCCCAAAAATAAGGAATTTTCTTCCCAGAATACCGCTATTTAGACCGAAAATAAGTCATCCTCTCCAAAAAAGACATAATTCTGTCCTCAAAATGAGAAATATTGTCCCCAAAATATCATTCTTCGTTCCAAATAGAAGACTTTTTCTCCATTAAATACCACATCGGGTTCCCAATATTACACATTTTCTCCCCCAAATTGCTCTTTGGATCCCCAAAATGAGGCGTTCTCCCTCAAATGCCTCTTTTCATCCCAAGAATCAGGCATTTTCTCCGCACAAGACTGATTTTATTACCAAAACAACACATTTCTTACCCAAAACACACCTTTTTATTCCCAACATTAGACACCGTCTCCCAAAATTCCAATTTGTATCCCTCCAATACGAAATTCTCCCCTTCAAATATGGCTTTGTGTAACAAAAGAAGACATTCGCTCCCAAAAATACCGCTTCTTATTTCCTAAGGAAGACTTTTCCTCCCCAAAACACCCTTTTTGATCCCCAAAATAAGAAATACTCTCCCTAAAGTAGCGCTTTCGTTGCCTTTCCCAAAAATGAGACATCTGAAGATGAAAGGCAGTATTCTGGGCAGAAAATGCCTTTTTGGGGGGATAAAGAGTGGCACTTAAGAGAGAACCTGTTTGGTTTCTGGAATGAAGAGTGATATTCGGGGAGAAAATGTCTAATTGTTGGCAGAAATTGATACGCAGGGGAGAAATGGTTGTATTTGGGAGAGAAAAAGAGTGTTTTGTGGAGAAAATGCATGAGTTTTGGGGATAAACGGCATTATTTTGTCGTGAAAGCATGGTATTGAGCTAAGAAGCGGCATTTTGTGGAGAAAATGTCTTCTTTTGAGGATAAAGGTGATCTTTCGGGGAGAAAATGTCTGATTTGCAGCATAAAAGGACGCATTTGGGGAAGACAGCGTCTTTTATTGGGACATCACGTTTTATTCCAAAAATAACACATTTTCATACCAGAATACCGCCTTTGATCCCAACATTAAGGCATTTTCTTCCCAGAATACCGCATTTTAGACCAAAAATAAGTCATCCTCTCCAAAAAAGACATAATTCTGTCCTCAAAATGAGAAATATTGTCCCCAAACTATCATTCTTGGTTCAAAATAGAAGACTTTTTCTCCATTAAATACCACGTAGGGATCCCTATATTACACATTTTCTCCCCCAAATTGCTCTTTGGATCCCCAAAATGAGGCGTTCTCCCTCAAATGCCTCTTTTGATCCCAAGAATCAGGCATTTTCTCCGCACAAGACTGATTTTATTACCAAAACAACACATTTCTTACCCAAAACACACCTTTTTATTCCCAACATTAGACATTGTCTCCCCCAAATGCCAATTTGTATCCCTCCAATACGAAATTCTCCCCTTCAAATATGGCTTTGTGTGACAAAAGAAGACACTCACTCCCAAAAATACCGCTTCTTACTCCCTAAGGAAGACTTTTCCTCCCCAAAACACCCCTTTTGATCCCCAAAATAAGATATACTCTCCCCAAAGTAGCGCTTTCGTTGCCTTTCCCAAAAATGAGACATCTGAAGATGAAAGGCAGTATTCTGGGGAGAAAATGCCTTTTTGGGGGGCTAAAGAGTGGCTCTTAAGAGAGAACCTGTTTGGTTTCTGGGATGAAGAGTGATATTCGGGGAGAAAATGTCTAATTGTTGGCAGAAATTGATACGCAGGGGAGAAATGGTTGTATTTGGGAGAGAAAAAGAGTGTTTTGTGGAGAAAATGCATGAGTTTTGGGGATAAACGGCATTATTTTGGCGTGAAAGCATGGTATTGAGCTAAGAAGCGGCATTTTGTGGAGAAAATGTCTTCTTTTGAGGATAAAGGTGATCTTTCGGGGAGAAAATGTCTGATTTGCAGCATAAAAGGACGCATTTGGGGAAGACAGCGTCTTTTATTGGGACATCACGTTTTATTCCAAAAATAACACATTTTCATACCAGAATACCGCCTTTGATCCCAAAATTAAGGCATTTTCTTCCCAGAATACCGCATTTTAGACCGAAAATAAGTCATCCTCTCCAAAAAAGACATAATTCTGTCCTCAAAATGAGAAATATTGTCCCCAAACTATCATTCTTTTTCTCCATTAAATACCACGTAGGGATCCCTATATTACACATTTTCTCCCCCAAATTGCTCTTTGGATCCCCAAAATGAGGCGTTCTCCCTCAAATGCCTCTTTTGATCCCAAGAATCAGGCATTTTCTCCGCACAAGACTGATTTTATTACCAAAAAAAACATTTCTTACCCAAAACACACCTTTTTATTCCCAACATTAGACACCGTCTCCCGAAATTCCAATTTGTATCCCTCCAATACGAAATTCTCCCCTTCAAATATGGCTTTGTGTAACAAAAGAAGACATTCGCTCCCAAAAATACCGCTTCTTATTTCCTAAGGAAGACTTTTCCTCCCCAAAACACCCCTTTTGATCCCCAAAATAAGATATACTCTCCCCAAAGTAGCGCTTTCGTTGCCTTTCCCAAAAATGAGACATCTGAAGATGAAAGGCAGTATTCTGGGCAGAAAATGCCTTTTTGGGGGGCTAAAGAGTGGCTCTTAAGAGAGAACCTGTTTGGTTTCTGGGATGAAGAGTGATATTCGGGGAGAAAATGTCTAATTGTTGGCAGAAATTGATACGCAGGGGAGAAATGGTTGTATTTGGGAGAGAAAAAGAGTGTTTTGTGGAGAAAATGCATGAGTTTTGGGGATAAACGGCATTATTTTGGCGTGAAAGCATGGTATTGAGAAAATAAGCAGCATTTTGTGGAGAAAATGCCTTCTTTTGAGGATAAAGGTGATCTTTCAGGGAGAAAATGTCTTCTTTGCAGCAGAAAAAGACGCATTTGGGGAAGACAGCGTCTTTTATTGGGACATCACGTTTTATTCCAAAAATAACACATTTTCATACCAGAATACCGCCTTTGATCCCAAAAATAAGGAATTTTCTTCCCAGAATACCGCTATTTAGACCGAAAATAAGTCATCCTCTCCAAAAAAGACATAATTCTGTCCTCAAAATGAGAAATATTGTCCCCAAACTATCATTCTTGGTTCAAAATAGAAGACTTTTTCTCCATTAAATACCACGTAGGGATCCCAATATTACACATTTTCTCCCCCAAATTGCTCTTTGGATCCCCAAAATGAGGCGTTCTCCCTCAAATGCCTCTTTTGATCCCAAGAATCAGGCATTTTCTCCGCACAAGACTGATTTTATTACCAAAACAACACATTTCTTACCCAAAACACACCTTTTTATTCCCAACATTAGACATTGTCTCCCCCAAATGCCAATTTGTATCCCTCCAATACGAAATTCTCCCCTTCAAATATGGCTTTGTGTGACAAAAGAAGACACTCACTCCCAAAAATACCGCTTCTTACTCCCTAAGGAAGACTTTTCCTCCCCAAAACACCCCTTTTGATCCCCAAAATAAGATATACTCTCCCCAAAGTAGCGCTTTCGTTGCCTTTCCCAAAAATGAGACATCTGAAGATGAAAGGCAGTATTCTGGGGAGAAAATGCCTTTTTGGGGGGCTAAAGAGTGGCTCTTAAGAGAGAACCTGTTTGGTTTCTGGGATGAAGAGTGATATTCGGGGAGAAAATGTCTAATTGTTGGCAGAAATTGATACGCAGGGGAGAAATGGTTGTATTTGGGAGAGAAAAAGAGTGTTTTGTGGAGAAAATGCATGAGTTTTGGGGATAAACGGCATTATTTTGGCGTGAAAGCATGGTATTGAGCTAAGAAGCGGCATTTTGTGGAGAAAATGTCTTCTTTTGAGGATAAAGGTGATCTTTCGGGGAGAAAATGTCTGATTTGCAGCATAAAAGGACGCATTTGGGGAAGACAGCGTCTTTTATTGGGACATCACGTTTTATTCCAAAAATAACACATTTTCATACCAGAATACCGCCTTTGATCCCAAAATTAAGGCATTTTCTTCCCAGAATACCGCATTTTAGACCGAAAATAAGTCATCCTCTCCAAAAAAGACATAATTCTGTCCTCAAAATGAGAAATATTGTCCCCAAACTATCATTCTTTTTCTCCATTAAATACCACGTAGGGATCCCTATATTACACATTTTCTCCCCCAAATTGCTCTTTGGATCCCCAAAATGAGGCGTTCTCCCTCAAATGCCTCTTTTGATCCCAAGAATCAGGCATTTTCTCCGCACAAGACTGATTTTATTACCAAAAAAAACATTTCTTACCCAAAACACACCTTTTTATTCCCAACATTAGACACCGTCTCCCGAAATTCCAATTTGTATCCCTCCAATACGAAATTCTCCCCTTCAAATATGGCTTTGTGTAACAAAAGAAGACATTCGCTCCCAAAAATACCGCTTCTTATTTCCTAAGGAAGACTTTTCCTCCCCAAAACACCCCTTTTGATCCCCAAAATAAGATATACTCTCCCCAAAGTAGCGCTTTCGTTGCCTTTCCCAAAAATGAGACATCTGAAGATGAAAGGCAGTATTCTGGGCAGAAAATGCCTTTTTGGGGGGCTAAAGAGTGGCTCTTAAGAGAGAACCTGTTTGGTTTCTGGGATGAAGAGTGATATTCGGGGAGAAAATGTCTAATTGTTGGCAGAAATTGATACGCAGGGGAGAAATGGTTGTATTTGGGAGAGAAAAAGAGTGTTTTGTGGAGAAAATGCATGAGTTTTGGGGATAAACGGCATTATTTTGGCGTGAAAGCATGGTATTGAGAAAATAAGCAGCATTTTGTGGAGAAAATGCCTTCTTTTGAGGATAAAGGTGATCTTTCAGGGAGAAAATGTCTTCTTTGCAGCAGAAAAAGACGCATTTGGGGAAGACAGCGTCTTTTATTGGGACATCACGTTTTATTCCAAAAATAACACATTTTCATACCAGAATACCGCCTTTGATCCCAAAAATAAGGAATTTTCTTCCCAGAATACCGCTATTTAGACCGAAAATAAGTCATCCTCTCCAAAAAAGACATAATTCTGTCCTCAAAATGAGAAATATTGTCCCCAAAATATCATTCTTCGTTCCAAATAGAAGACTTTTTCTCCATTAAATACCACATCGGGTTCCCAATATTACACATTTTCTCCCCCAAATTGCTCTTTGGATCCCCAAAATGAGGCGTTCTCCCTCAAATGCCTCTTTTGATCCCAAGAATCAGGCATTTTCTCCGCACAAGACTGATTTTATTACCAAAACAACACATTTCTTACCCAAAACACACCTTTTTATTCCCAACATTAGACACCGTCTCCCAAAATTCCAATTTGTATCCCTCCAATACGAAATTCTCCCCTTCAAATATGGCTTTGTGTAACAAAAGAAGACATTTGCTCCCAAAAATACCGCTTCTTATTTCCTAAGGAAGACTTTTCCTCCCCAAAACACCCTTTTTGATCCCCAAAATAAGAAATACTCTCCCTAAAGTAGCGCTTTCGTTGCCTTTCCCAAAAATGAGACATCTGAAGATGAAAGGCAGTATTCTGGGCAGAAAATGCCTTTTTGTGGGGCTAAAGAGTGGCACTTAAGAGAGAACCTGTTTGGTTTCTGGAATGAAGAGTGATATTCGGGGAGAAAATGTCTAATTGTTGGCAGAAATTGATACGCAGGGGAGAAATGGTTGTATTTTGGAGAGAAAAAGAGTGTTTTGTGGAGAAAATGCATGAGTTTTGGGGATAAACGGTATTATTTTGGCGTGAAAGCATGGTATTGAGCTAAGAAGCGGCATTTTGTGGAGAAAATGTCTTCTTTTGAGGATAAAGGTGATCTTTCGGGGAGAAAATGTCTGATTTGCAGCATAAAAGGACGCATTTGGGGAAGACAGCGTCTTTTATTGGGACATCACGTTTTATTCCAAAAATAACACATTTTCATACCAGAATACCGCCTTTGATCCCAACATTAAGGCATTTTCTTCCCAGAATACCGCATTTTAGACCAAAAATAAGTCATCCTCTCCAAAAAAGACATAATTCTGTCCTCAAAATGAGAAATATTGTCCCCAAACTATCATTCTTGGTTCAAAATAGAAGACTTTTTCTCCATTAAATACCACGTAGGGATCCCAATATTACACATTTTCTCCCCCAAATTGCTCTTTGGATCCCCAAAATGAGGCGTTCTCCCTCAAATGCCTCTTTTGATCCCAAGAATCAGGCATTTTCTCCGCACAAGACTGATTTTATTACCAAAACAACACATTTCTTACCCAAAACACACCTTTTTATTCCCAACATTAGACATTGTCTCCCCCAAATGCCAATTTGTATCCCTCCAATACGAAATTCTCCCCTTCAAATATGGCTTTGTGTGACAAAAGAAGACACTCACTCCCAAAAATACCGCTTCTTACTCCCTAAGGAAGACTTTTCCTCCCCAAAACACCCCTTTTGATCCCCAAAATAAGATATACTCTCCCCAAAGTAGCGCTTTCGTTGCCTTTCCCAAAAATGAGACATCTGAAGATGAAAGGCAGTATTCTGGGGAGAAAATGCCTTTTTGGGGGGCTAAAGAGTGGCTCTTAAGAGAGAACCTGTTTGGTTTCTGGGATGAAGAGTGATATTCGGGGAGAAAATGTCTAATTGTTGGCAGAAATTGATACGCAGGGGAGAAATGGTTGTATTTGGGAGAGAAAAAGAGTGTTTTGTGGAGAAAATGCATGAGTTTTGGGGATAAACGGCATTATTTTGGCGTGAAAGCATGGTATTGAGAAAATAAGCAGCATTTTGTGGAGAAAATGCCTTCTTTTGAGGATAAAGGTGATCTTTCAGGGAGAAAATGTCTTCTTTGCAGCAGAAAAAGACGCATTTGGGGAAGACAGCGTCTTTTATTGGGACATCACGTTTTATTCCAAAAATAACACATTTTCATACCAGAATACCGCCTTTGATCCCAAAAATAAGGAATTTTCTTCCCAGAATACCGCTATTTAGACCGAAAATAAGTCATCCTCTCCAAAAAAGACATAATTCTGTCCTCAAAATGAGAAATATTGTCCCCAAAATATCATTCTTCGTTCCAAATAGAAGACTTTTTCTCCATTAAATACCACATCGGGTTCCCAATATTACACATTTTCTCCCCCAAATTGCTCTTTGGATCCCCAAAATGAGGCGTTCTCCCTTAATGCCTCTTTTCATCCCAAGAATCAGGCATTTTCTCCGCACAAGACTGATTTTATTACCAAAACAACACATTTCTTACCCAAAACACACCTTTTTATTCCCAACATTAGACACCGTCTCCCAAAATTCCAATTTGTATCCCTCCAATACGAAATTCTCCCCTTCAAATATGGCTTTGTGTAACAAAAGAAGACATTCGCTCCCAAAAATACCGCTTCTTATTTCCTAAGGAAGACTTTTCCTCCCCAAAACACCCTTTTTGATCCCCAAAATAAGAAATACTCTCCCTAAAGTAGCGCTTTCGTTGCCTTTCCCAAAAATGAGACATCTGAAGATGAAAGGCAGTATTCTGGGCAGAAAATGCCTTTTTGGGGGGATAAAGAGTGGCACTTAAGAGAGAACCTGTTTGGTTTCTGGAATGAAGAGTGATATTCGGGGAGAAAATGTCTAATTGTTGGCAGAAATTGATACGCAGGGGAGAAATGGTTGTATTTGGGAGAGAAAAAGAGTGTTTTGTGGAGAAAATGCATGAGTTTTGGGGATAAACGTCATTATTTTGTCGTGAAAGCATGGTATTGAGCTAAGAAGCGGCATTTTGTGGAGAAAATGTCTTCTTTTGAGGATAAAGGTGATCTTTCGGGGAGAAAATGTCTGATTTGCAGCATAAAAGGACGCATTTGGGGAAGACAGCGTCTTTTATTGGGACATCACGTTTTATTCCAAAAATAACACATTTTCATACCAGAATACCGCCTTTGATCCCAACATTAAGGCATTTTCTTCCCAGAATACCGCATTTTAGACCAAAAATAAGTCATCCTCTCCAAAAAAGACATAATTCTGTCCTCAAAATGAGAAATATTGTCCCCAAACTATCATTCTTGGTTCAAAATAGAAGACTTTTTCTCCATTAAATACCACGTAGGGATCCCAATATTACACATTTTCTCCCCCAAATTGCTCTTTGGATCCCCAAAATGAGGCGTTCTCCCTCAAATGCCTCTTTTGATCCCAAGAATCAGGCATTTTCTCCGCACAAGACTGATTTTATTACCAAAACAAAACATTTCTTACCCAAAACACACCTTTTTATTCCCAACATTAGACATTGTCTCCCCCAAATGCCAATTTGTATCCCTCCAATACGAAATTCTCCCCTTCAAATATGGCTTTGTGTGACAAAAGAAGACACTCACTCCCAAAAATACCGCTTCTTACTCCCTAAGGAAGACTTTTCCTCCCCAAAACACCCCTTTTGATCCCCAAAATAAGATATACTCTCCCCAAAGTAGCGCTTTCGTTGCCTTTCCCAAAAATGAGACATCTGAAGATGAAAGGCAGTATTCTGGGCAGAAAATGCCTTTTTGGGGGGCTAAAGAGTGGCTCTTAAGAGAGAACCTGTTTGGTTTCTGGGATGAAGAGTGATATTCGGGGAGAAAATGTCTAATTGTTGGCAGAAATTGATACGCAGGGGAGAAATGGTTGTATTTGGGAGAGAAAAAGAGTGTTTTGTGGAGAAAATGCATGAGTTTTGGGGATAAACGTCATTATTTTGGCGTGAAAGCATGGTATTGAGCTAAGAAGCGGCATTTTGTGGAGAAAATGTCTTCTTTTGAGGATAAAGGTGATCTTTCGGGGAGAAAATGTCTGATTTGCAGCATAAAAGGACGCATTTGGGGAAGACAGCGTCTTTTATTGGGACATCACGTTTTATTCCAAAAATAACACATTTTCATACCAGAATACCGCCTTTGATCCCAAAATTAAGGCATTTTCTTCCCAGAATACCGCATTTTAGACCGAAAATAAGTCATCCTCTCCAAAAAAGACATAATTCTGTCCTCAAAATGAGAAATATTGTCCCCAAAATATCATTCTTCGTTCCAAATAGAAGACTTTTTCTCCATTAAATACCACGTAGGGATCCCAATATTACACATTTTCTCCCCCAAATTGCTCTTTGTATCCCCAAAATGAGGCGTTCTCCCTCAAATGCCTCTTTTGATCCCAAGAATCAGGCATTTTCTCCGCACAAGACTGATTTTATTACCAAAACAACACATTTCTTACCCAAAACACACCTTTTTATTCCCAACATTAGACACCGTCTCCCAAAATTCCAATTTGTATCCCTCCAATACGAAATTCTCCCCTTCAAATATGGCTTTGTGTAACAAAAGAAGACATTCGCTCCCAAAAATACCGCTTCTTACTCCCTAAGGAAGACTTTTCCTCCCCAAAACACCCTTTTTGATCCCCAAAATAAGAAATACTCTCCCTAAAGTAGCGCTTTCGTTGCCTTTCCCAAAAATGAGACATCTGAAGATGAAAGGCAGTATTCTGGGCAGAAAATGCCTTTTTGTGGGGCTAAAGAGTGGCACTTAAGAGAGAACCTGTTTGGTTTCTGGAATGAAGAGTGATATTCGGGGAGAAAATGTCTAATTGTTGGCAGAAATTGATACGCAGGGGAGAAATGGTTGTATTTGGGAGAGAAAAAGAGTGTTTTGTGGAGAAAATGCATGAGTTTTGGGGATAAACGGCATTATTTTGGCGTGAAAGCATGGTATTGAGCTAAGAAGCGGCATTTTGTGGAGAAAATGTCTTCTTTTGAGGATAAAGGTGATCTTTCGGGGAGAAAATGTCTGATTTGCAGCATAAAAGGACGCATTTGGGGAAGACAGCGTCTTTTATTGGGACATCACGTTTTATTCCAAAAATAACACATTTTCATACCAGAATACCGCCTTTGATCCCAACATTAAGGCATTTTCTTCCCAGAATACCGCTATTTAGACCGAAAATAAGTCATCCTCTCCAAAAAAGACATAATTCTGTCCTCAAAATGAGAAATATTGTCCCCAAAATATCATTCTTCGTTCCAAATAGAAGACTTTTTCTCCATTAAATACCACATCGGGTTCCCAATATTACACATTTTCTCCCCCAAATTGCTCTTTGGATCCCCAAAATGAGGCGTTCTCCCTCAAATGCCTCTTTTGATCCCAAGAATCAGGCATTTTCTCCGCACAAGACTGATTTTATTACCAAAACAACACATTTCTTACCCAAAACACACCTTTTTATTCCCAACATTAGACACCGTCTCCCAAAATTCCAATTTGTATCCCTCCAATACGAAATTCTCCCCTTCAAATATGGCTTTGTGTAACAAAAGAAGACATTCGCTCCCAAAAATACCGCTTCTTATTTCCTAAGGAAGACTTTTCCTCCCCAAAACACCCTTTTTGATCCCCAAAATAAGAAATACTCTCCCTAAAGTAGCGCTTTCGTTGCCTTTCCCAAAAATGAGACATCTGAAGATGAAAGGCAGTATTCTGGGCAGAAAATGCCTTTTTGGGGGGATAAAGAGTGGCACTTAAGAGAGAACCTGTTTGGTTTCTGGAATGAAGAGTGATATTCGGGGAGAAAATGTCTAATTGTTGGCAGAAATTGATACGCAGGGGAGAAATGGTTGTATTTGGGAGAGAAAAAGAGTGTTTTGTGGAGAAAATGCATGAGTTTTGGGGATAAACGTCATTATTTTGTCGTGAAAGCATGGTATTGAGCTAAGAAGCGGCATTTTGTGGAGAAAATGTCTTCTTTTGAGGATAAAGGTGATCTTTCGGGGAGAAAATGTCTGATTTGCAGCATAAAAGGACGCATTTGGGGAAGACAGCGTCTTTTATTGGGACATCACGTTTTATTCCAAAAATAACACATTTTCATACCAGAATACCGCCTTTGATCCCAACATTAAGGCATTTTCTTCCCAGAATACCGCATTTTAGACCAAAAATAAGTCATCCTCTCCAAAAAAGACATAATTCTGTCCTCAAAATGAGAAATATTGTCCCCAAACTATCATTCTTGGTTCAAAATAGAAGACTTTTTCTCCATTAAATACCACGTAGGGATCCCAATATTACACATTTTCTCCCCCAAATTGCTCTTTGGATCCCCAAAATGAGGCGTTCTCCCTCAAATGCCTCTTTTGATCCCAAGAATCAGGCATTTTCTCCGCACAAGACTGATTTTATTACCAAAACAAAACATTTCTTACCCAAAACACACCTTTTTATTCCCAACATTAGACATTGTCTCCCCCAAATGCCAATTTGTATCCCTCCAATACGAAATTCTCCCCTTCAAATATGGCTTTGTGTGACAAAAGAAGACACTCACTCCCAAAAATACCGCTTCTTACTCCCTAAGGAAGACTTTTCCTCCCCAAAACACCCCTTTTGATCCCCAAAATAAGATATACTCTCCCCAAAGTAGCGCTTTCGTTGCCTTTCCCAAAAATGAGACATCTGAAGATGAAAGGCAGTATTCTGGGGAGAAAATGCCTTTTTGGGGGGCTAAAGAGTGGCTCTTAAGAGAGAACCTGTTTGGTTTCTGGGATGAAGAGTGATATTCGGGGAGAAAATGTCTAATTGTTGGCAGAAATTGATACGCAGGGGAGAAATGGTTGTATTTGGGAGAGAAAAAGAGTGTTTTGTGGAGAAAATGCATGAGTTTTGGGGATAAACGGCATTATTTTGGCGTGAAAGCATGGTATTGAGCTAAGAAGCGGCATTTTGTGGAGAAAATGTCTTCTTTTGAGGATAAAGGTGATCTTTCGGGGAGAAAATGTCTGATTTGCAGCATAAAAGGACGCATTTGGGGAAGACAGCGTCTTTTATTGGGACATCACGTTTTATTCCAAAAATAACACATTTTCATACCAGAATACCGCCTTTGATCCCAAAATTAAGGCATTTTCTTCCCAGAATACCGCTATTTAGACCGAAAATAAGTCATCCTCTCCAAAAAAGACATAATTCTGTCCTCAAAATGAGAAATATTGTCCCCAAAATATCATTCTTCGTTCCAAATAGAAGACTTTTTCTCCATTAAATACCACGTAGGGATCCCAATATTACACATTTTCTCCCCCAAATTGCTCTTTGTATCCCCAAAATGAGGCGTTCTCCCTCAAATGCCTCTTTTGATCCCAAGAATCAGGCATTTTCTCCGCACAAGACTGATTTTATTACCAAAACAACACATTTCTTACCCAAAACACACCTTTTTATTCCCAACATTAGACACCGTCTCCCAAAATTCCAATTTGTATCCCTCCAATACGAAATTCTCCCCTTCAAATATGGCTTTGTGTAACAAAAGAAGACATTCGCTCCCAAAAATACCGCTTCTTATTTCCTAAGGAAGACTTTTCCTCCCCAAAACACCCTTTTTGATCCCCAAAATAAGAAATACTCTCCCTAAAGTAGCGCTTTCGTTGCCTTTCCCAAAAATGAGACATCTGAAGATGAAAGGCAGTATTCTGGGCAGAAAATGCCTTTTTGGGGGGCTAAAGAGTGGCACTTAAGAGAGAACCTGTTTGGTTTCTGGAATGAAGAGTGATATTCGGGGAGAAAATGTCTAATTGTTGGCAGAAATTGATACGCAGGGGAGAAATGGTTGTATTTGGGAGAGAAAAAGAGTGTTTTGTGGAGAAAATGCATGAGTTTTGGGGATAAACGGCATTATTTTGGCGTGAAAGCATGGTATTGAGAAAATAAGCAGCATTTTGTGGAGAAAATGCCTTCTTTTGAGGATAAAGGTGATCTTTCAGGGAGAAAATGTCTTCTTTGCAGCAGAAAAAGACGCATTTGGGGAAGACAGCGTCTTTTATTGGGACATCACGTTTTATTCCAAAAATAACACATTTTCATACCAGAATACCGCCTTTGATCCCAAAAATAAGGAATTTTCTTCCCAGAATACCGCTATTTAGACCGAAAATAAGTCATCCTCTCCAAAAAAGACATAATTCTGTCCTCAAAATGAGAAATATTGTCCCCAAAATATCATTCTTGGTTCCAAATAGAAGACTTTTTCTCCATTAAATACCACATCGGGTTCCCAATATTACACATTTTCTCCCCCAAATTGCTCTTTGGATCCCCAAAATGAGGCGTTCTCCCTCAAATGCCTCTTTTGATCCCAAGAATCAGGCATTTTCTCCGCACAAGACTGATTTTATTACCAAAACAACACATTTCTTACCCAAAACACACCTTTTTATTCCCAACATTAGACACCGTCTCCCAAAATTCCAATTTGTATCCCTCCAATACGAAATTCTCCCCTTCAAATATGGCTTTGTGTAACAAAAGAAGACAGTCGCTCCCAAAAATACCGCTTCTTATTTCCTAAGGAAGACTTTTCCTCCCCAAAACACCCTTTTTGATCCCCAAAATAAGAAATACTCTCCCTAAAGTAGCGCTTTCGTTGCCTTTCCCAAAAATGAGACATCTGAAGATGAAAGGCAGTATTCTGGGCAGAAAATGCCTTTTTGTGGGGCTAAAGAGTGGCACTTAAGAGAGAACCTGTTTGGTTTCTGGAATGAAGAGTGATATTCGGGGAGAAAATGTCTAATTGTTGGCAGAAATTGATACACAGGGGAGAAATGGTTGTATTTGGGAGAGAAAAAGAGTGTTTTGTGGAGAAAATGCATGAGTTTTGGGGATAAACGTCATTATTTTGGCGTGAAAGCATGGTATTGAGCTAAGAAGCGGCATTTTGTGGAGAAAATGTCTTCTTTTGAGGATAAAGGTGATCTTTCGGGGAGAAAATGTCTGATTTGCAGCATAAAAGGACGCATTTGGGGAAGACAGCGTCTTTTATTGGGACATCACGTTTTATTCCAAAAATAACACATTTTCATACCAGAATACCGCCTTTGATCCCAACATTAAGGCATTTTCTTCCCAGAATACCGCATTTTAGACCAAAAATAAGTCATCCTCTCCAAAAAAGACATAATTCTGTCCTCAAAATGAGAAATATTGTCCCCAAACTATCATTCTTGGTTCAAAATAGAAGACTTTTTCTCCATTAAATACCACGTAGGGATCCCAATATTACACATTTTCTCCCCCAAATTGCTCTTTGGATCCCCAAAATGAGGCGTTCTCCCTCAAATGCCTCTTTTGATCCCAAGAATCAGGCATTTTCTCCGCACAAGACTGATTTTATTACCAAAACAACACATTTCTTACCCAAAACACACCTTTTTATTCCCAACATTAGACATTGTCTCCCCCAAATGCCAATTTGTATCCCTCCAATACGAAATTCTCCCCTTCAAATATGGCTTTGTGTGACAAAAGAAGACACTCACTCCCAAAAATACCGCTTCTTACTCCCTAAGGAAGACTTTTCCTCCCCAAAACACCCCTTTTGATCCCCAAAATAAGAAATACTCTCCCCAAAGTAGCGCTTTCGTTGCCTTTCCCAAAAATGAGACATCTGAAGATGAAAGGCAGTATTCTGGGGAGAAAATGCCTTTTTGGGGGGCTAAAGAGTGGCTCTTAAGAGAGAACCTGTTTGGTTTCTGGGATGAAGAGTGATATTCGGGGAGAAAATGTCTAATTGTTGGCAGAAATTGATACGCAGGGGAGAAATGGTTGTATTTGGGAGAGAAAAAGAGTGTTTTGTGGAGAAAATGCATGAGTTTTGGGGATAAACGGCATTATTTTGGCGTGAAAGCATGGTATTGAGCTAAGAAGCGGCATTTTGTGGAGAAAATGTCTTCTTTTGAGGATAAAGGTGATCTTTCGGGGAGAAAATGTCTGATTTGCAGCATAAAAGGACGCATTTGGGGAAGACAGCGTCTTTTATTGGGACATCACGTTTTATTCCAAAAATAACACATTTTCATACCAGAATACCGCCTTTGATCCCAAAATTAAGGCATTTTCTTCCCAGAATACCGCTATTTAGACCGAAAATAAGTCATCCTCTCCAAAAAAGACATAATTCTGTCCTCAAAATGAGAAATATTGTCCCCAAAATATCATTCTTCGTTCCAAATAGAAGACTTTTTCTCCATTAAATACCACGTAGGGATCCCAATATTACACATTTTCTCCCCCAAATTGCTCTTTGTATCCCCAAAATGAGGCGTTCTCCCTCAAATGCCTCTTTTGATCCCAAGAATCAGGCATTTTCTCCGCACAAGACTGATTTTATTACCAAAACAACACATTTCTTACCCAAAACACACCTTTTTATTCCCAACATTAGACACCGTCTCCCAAAATTCCAATTTGTATCCCTCCAATACGAAATTCTCCCCTTCAAATATGGCTTTGTGTAACAAAAGAAGACATTCGCTCCCAAAAATACCGCTTCTTATTTCCTAAGGAAGACTTTTCCTCCCCAAAACACCCTTTTTGATCCCCAAAATAAGAAATACTCTCCCTAAAGTAGCGCTTTCGTTGCCTTTCCCAAAAATGAGACATCTGAAGATGAAAGGCAGTATTCTGGGCAGAAAATGCCTTTTTGGGGGGCTAAAGAGTGGCACTTAAGAGAGAACCTGTTTGGTTTCTGGAATGAAGAGTGATATTCGGGGAGAAAATGTCTAATTGTTGGCAGAAATTGATACGCAGGGGAGAAATGGTTGTATTTGGGAGAGAAAAAGAGTGTTTTGTGGAGAAAATGCATGAGTTTTGGGGATAAACGGCATTATTTTGGCGTGAAAGCATGGTATTGAGAAAATAAGCAGCATTTTGTGGAGAAAATGCCTTCTTTTGAGGATAAAGGTGATCTTTCAGGGAGAAAATGTCTTCTTTGCAGCAGAAAAAGACGCATTTGGGGAAGACAGCGTCTTTTATTGGGACATCACGTTTTATTCCAAAAATAACACATTTTCATACCAGAATACCGCCTTTGATCCCAAAAATAAGGAATTTTCTTCCCAGAATACCGCTATTTAGACCGAAAATAAGTCATCCTCTCCAAAAAAGACATAATTCTGTCCTCAAAATGAGAAATATTGTCCCCAAAATATCATTCTTGGTTCCAAATAGAAGACTTTTTCTCCATTAAATACCACATCGGGTTCCCAATATTACACATTTTCTCCCCCAAATTGCTCTTTGGATCCCCAAAATGAGGCGTTCTCCCTCAAATGCCTCTTTTGATCCCAAGAATCAGGCATTTTCTCCGCACAAGACTGATTTTATTACCAAAACAACACATTTCTTACCCAAAACACACCTTTTTATTCCCAACATTAGACACCGTCTCCCAAAATTCCAATTTGTATCCCTCCAATACGAAATTCTCCCCTTCAAATATGGCTTTGTGTAACAAAAGAAGACAGTCGCTCCCAAAAATACCGCTTCTTATTTCCTAAGGAAGACTTTTCCTCCCCAAAACACCCTTTTTGATCCCCAAAATAAGAAATACTCTCCCTAAAGTAGCGCTTTCGTTGCCTTTCCCAAAAATGAGACATCTGAAGATGAAAGGCAGTATTCTGGGCAGAAAATGCCTTTTTGTGGGGCTAAAGAGTGGCACTTAAGAGAGAACCTGTTTGGTTTCTGGAATGAAGAGTGATATTCGGGGAGAAAATGTCTAATTGTTGGCAGAAATTGATACACAGGGGAGAAATGGTTGTATTTGGGAGAGAAAAAGAGTGTTTTGTGGAGAAAATGCATGAGTTTTGGGGATAAACGTCATTATTTTGGCGTGAAAGCATGGTATTGAGCTAAGAAGCGGCATTTGGTGGAGAAAATGTCTTCTTTTGAGGATAAAGGTGATCTTTCGGGGAGAAAATGTCTGATTTGCAGCATAAAAGGACGCATTTGGGGAAGACAGCGTCTTTTATTGGGACATCACGTTTTATTCCAAAAATAACACATTTTCATACCAGAATACCGCCTTTGATCCCAAAATTAAGGCATTTTCTTCCCAGAATACCGCATTTTAGACCAAAAATAAGTCATCCTCTCCAAAAAAGACATAATTCTGTCCTCAAAATGAGAAATATTGTCCCCAAACTATCATTCTTGGTTCAAAATAGAAGACTTTTTCTCCATTAAATACCACGTAGGGATCCCAATATTACACATTTTCTCCCCCAAATTGCTCTTTGGATCCCCAAAATGAGGCGTTCTCCCTCAAATGCCTCTTTTCATCCCAAGAATCAGGCATTTTCTCCGCACAAGACTGATTTTATTACCAAAACAACACATTTCTTACCCAAAACACACCTTTTTATTCCCAACATTAGACATTGTCTCCCCCAAATGCCAATTTGTATCCCTCCAATACGAAATTCTCCCCTTCAAATATGGCTTTGTGTGACAAAAGAAGACACTCACTCCCAAAAATACCGCTTCTTACTCCCTAAGGAAGACTTTTCCTCCCCAAAACACCCCTTTTGATCCCCAAAATAAGATATACTCTCCCCAAAGTAGCGCTTTCGTTGCCTTTCCCAAAAATGAGACATCTGAAGATGAAAGGCAGTATTCTGGGCAGAAAATGCCTTTTTGGGGGGCTAAAGAGTGGCTCTTAAGAGAGAACCTGTTTGGTTTCTGGGATGAAGAGTGATATTCGGGGAGAAAATGTCTAATTGTTGGCAGACATTGATACGCAGGGGAGAAATGGTTGTATTTGGGAGAGAAAAAGAGTGTTTTGGGGAGAAAATGCATGAGTTTTGGGGATAAACGGCATTATTTTGGCGTGAAAGCATGGTATTGAGCTAAGAAGCGGCATTTGGTGGAGAAAATGTCTTCTTTTGAGGATAAAGGTGATCTTTCGGGGAGAAAATGTCTGATTTGCAGCATAAAAGGACGCATTTGGGGAAGACAGCGTCTTTTATTGGGACATCACGTTTTATTCCAAAAATAACACATTTTCATACCAGAATACCGCCTTTGATCCCAAAAATAAGGCATTTTCTTCCCAGAAGACCGCATTTTAGACCGAAAATAAGTCATCCTCTCCAAAAAAGACATAATTCTGTCCTCAAAATGAGAAATATTGTCCCCAAACTATCATTCTTGGTTCCAAATAGAAGACTTTTTCTCCATTAAATACCACGTAGGGATCCCAATATTACACATTTTCTCCCCCAAATTGCTCTTTGGATCCCCAAAATGAGGCGTTCTCCCTCAAATGCCTCTTTTCATCCCAAGAATCAGGCATTTTCTCCGCACAAGACTGATTTTATTACCAAAACAACACATTTCTTACCCAAAACACACCTTTTTATTCCCAACATTAGACACCGTCTCCCGAAATTCCAATTTGTATCCCTCCAATACGAAATTCTCCCCTTCAAATATGGCTTTGTGTAACAAAAGAAGACATTCGCTCCCCAAAATACCGCTTCTTATTTCCTAAGGAAGACTTTTCCTCCCCAAAACACCCTTTTTGATCCCCAAAATAAGAAATACTCTCCCTAAAGTAGCGCTTTCGTTGCCTTTCCCAAAAATGAGACATCTGAAGATGAAAGGCAGTATTCTGGGCAGAAAATGCCTTTTTGTGGGGCTAAAGAGTGGCACTTAAGAGAGAACCTGTTTGGTTTCTGGAATGAAGAGTGATATTCGGGGAGAAAATGTCTAATTGTTGGCAGAAATTGATACGCAGGGGAGAAATGGTTGTATTTGGGAGAGAAAAAGAGTGTTTTGGGGAGAAAATGCATGAGTTTTGGGGATAAACGTCATTATTTTGGCGTGAAAGCATGGTATTGAGCTAAGAAGCGGCATTTGGTGGAGAAAATGTCTTCTTTTGAGGATAAAGGTGATCTTTCGGGGAGAAAATGTCTGATTTGCAGAATAAAAGGACGCATTTGGGGAAGACAGCGTCTTTTATTGGGACATCACGTTTTATTCCAAAAATAACACATTTTCATACCAGAATACCGCCTTTGATCCCAAAATTAAGGCATTTTCTTCCCAGAATACCGCATTTTAGACCAAAAATAAGTCATCCTCTCCAAAAAAGACATAATTCTGTCCTCAAAATGAGAAATATTGTCCCCAAAATATCATTCTTCGTTCCAAATAGAAGACTTTTTCTCCATTAAATACCACATCGGGTTCCCAATATTACACATTTTCTCCCCCAAATTGCTCTTTGGATCCCCAAAATGAGGCGTTCTCCCTCAAATGCCTCTTTTGATCCCAAGAATCAGGCATTTTCTCCGCACAAGACTGATTTTATTACCAAAACAACACATTTCTTACCCAAAACACACCTTTTTATTCCCAACATTAGACATTGTCTCCCCCAAATGCCAATTTGTATCCCTCCAATACGAAATTCTCCCCTTCAAATATGGCTTTGTGTGACAAAAGAAGACACTCACTCCCAAAAATACCGCTTCTTACTCCCTAAGGAAGACTTTTCCTTCCCAAAACACCCCTTTTGATCCCCAAAATAAGATATACTCTCCCCAAAGTAGCGCTTTCGTTGCCTTTCCCAAAAATGAGACATCTGAAGATGAAAGGCAGTATTCTGGGCAGAAAATGCCTTTTTGTGGGGCTAAAGAGTGGCACTTAAGAGAGAACCTGTTTGGTTTCTGGAATGAAGAGTGATATTCGGGGAGAAAATGTCTAATTGTTGGCAGAAATTGATACGCAGGGGAGAAATGGTTGTATTTGGGAGAGAAAAAGAGTGTTTTGTGGAGAAAATGCATGAGTTTTGGGGATAAACGTCATTATTTTGGCGTGAAAGCATGGTATTGAGAAAATAAGCAGCATTTTGTGGAGAAAATGCCTTCTTTTGAGGATAAAGGTGATCTTTCAGGGAGAAAATGTCTTCTTTGCAGCATAAAAGGACGCATTTGGGGAAGACAGCGTCTTTTATTGGGACATCACGTTTTATTCCAAAAGTAACACATTTCCATACCAGAATTCCGCCTTTGATCCCCAAAATAATGCATTTTCTTCCCAGAATACCGCATTTTTGACCGAAAATAAGTCATCCTCTCCAAAAAAGACGTAATTCTGTCCTCAAAATGAGAAATATTGTCCCCAAAATATCATTCTTCGTTCCAAATAGAAGACTTTTTCTCCATTAAATACCACATCGGGTTCCCAATATTACACATTTTCTCCCCCAAATTGCTCTTTGTATCCCCAAAATGAGGCGTTCTCCCTCAAATGCCTCTTTTCATCCCAAGAATCAGGCATTTTCTCCGCACAAGACTGATTTTATTACCAAAACAACACATTTCTTACCCAAAACACACCTTTTTATTCCCAACATTAGACACCGTCTCCCAAAATTCCAATTTGTATCCCTCCAATACGAAATTCTCCCCTTCAAATATGGCTTTGTGTAACAAAAGAAGACATTCGCTCCCAAAAATACCGCTTCTTATTTCCTAAGGAAGACTTTTCCTCCCCAAAACACCCTTTTTGATCCCCAAAATAAGAAATACTCTCCCTAAAGTAGCGCTTTCGTTGCCTTTCCCAAAAATGAGACATCTGAAGATGAAAGGCAGTATTCTGGGCAGAAAATGCCTTTTTGTGGGGCTAAAGAGTGGCACTTAAGAGAGAACCTGTTTGGTTTCTGGAATGAAGAGTGATATTCGGGGAGAAAATGTCTAATTGTTGGCAGAAATTGATACGCAGGGGAGAAATGGTTGTATTTGGGAGAGAAAAAGAGTGTTTTGTGGAGAAAATGCATGAGTTTTGGGGATAAACGTCATTATTTTGGCGTGAAAGCATGGTATTGAGAAAATAAGCAGCATTTTGTGGAGAAAATGCCTTCTTTTGAGGATAAAGGTGATCTTTCAGGGAGAAAATGTCTTCTTTGCAGCATAAAAGGACGCATTTGGGGAAGACAGCGTCTTTTATTGGGACATCACGTTTTATTCCAAAAGTAACACATTTCCATACCAGAATTCCGCCTTTGATCCCCAAAATAATGCATTTTCTTCCCAGAATACCGCATTTTTGACCGAAAATAAGTCATCCTCTCCAAAAAAGACGTAATTCTGTCCTCAAAATGAGAAATATTGTCCCCAAACTATCATTCTTGGTTCCAAATAGAAGACTTTTTCTCCATTAAATACCACATCGGGTTCCCAATATTACACATTTTCTCCCCCAAATTGCTCTTTGGATCCCCAAAATGAGGCGTTCTCCCTCAAATGCCTCTTTTCATCCCAAGAATCAGGCATTTTCTCCGCACAAGACTGATTTTATTACCAAAACAACACATTTCTTACCCAAAACACACCTTTTTATTCCCAACATTAGACACCGTCTCCCGAAATTCCAATTTGTATCCCTCCAATACGAAATTCTCCCCTTCAAATATGGCTTTGTGTAACAAAAGAAGACATTCGCTCCCAAAAATACTGCTTCTTATTTCCTAAGGAAGACTTTTCCTCCCCAAAACACCCCTTTTGATCCCCAAAATAAGAAATACTCTCCCTAAAGTAGCGCTTTCGTTGCCTTTCCCAAAAATGAGACATCTGAAGATGAAAGGCAGTATTCTGGGCAGAAAATGCCTTTTTGGGGGGCTAAAGAGTGGCACTTAAGAGAGAACCTGTTTGGTTTCTGGAATGAAGAGTGATATTCGGGGAGAAAATGTCTAATTGTTGGCAGAAATTGATACGCAGGGGAGAAATGGTTGTATTTGGGAGAGAAAAAGAGTGTTTTGGGGAGAAAATGCATGAGTTTTGGGGATAAACGTCATTATTTTGGCGTGAAAGCATGGTATTGAGCTAAGAAGCGGCATTTTGTGGAGAAAATGTCTTCTTTTGAGGATAAAGGTGATCTTTCAGGGAGAAAATGTCTTCTTTGCAGCAGAAAAAGACGCATTTGGGGAAGACAGCGTCTTTTATTGGGACATCACGTTTTATTCCAAAAGTAACACATTTCCATACCAGAATACCGCCTTTGATCTCAAAATTTAGGCATTTTCTTCCCAGAATACCGCATTTTAGACAGAAAATAAGTCATCCTCTCCAAAAAAGACGTAATTCTGTCCTCAAAATGAGAAATATTGTCCCCAAAATATCATTCTTCGTTCCAAATAGAAGACTTTTTCTCCATTAAATACCACATCGGGTTCCCAATATTACACATTTTCTCCCCCAAATTGCTCTTTGGATCCCCAAAATGAGGCGTTCTCCCTCAAATGCCTCTTTTCATCCCAAGAATCAGGCATTTTCTCCGCACAAGACTGATTTTATTACCAAAACAACACATTTCTTACCCAAAACACACCTTTTTATTCCCAACATTAGACACCGTCTCCCGAAATTCCAATTTGTATCCCTCCAATACGAAATTCTCCACTTCAAATATGGCTTTGTGTAACAAAAGAAGACACTCACTCCCAAAAATACCGCTTCTTATTTCCTAAGGAAGACTTTTCCTCCCCAAAACACCCCTTTTGATCCCCAAAATAAGATATACTCTCCCTAAAGTAGCGCTTTCGTTGCCTTTCCCAAAAATGAGACATCTGAAGATGAAAGGCAGTATTCTGGGCAGAAAATGCCTTTTTGGGGGGCTAAAGAGTGGCACTTAAGAGAGAACCTGTTTGGTTTCTGGAATGAAGAGTGATATTCGGGGAGAAAATGTCTAATTGTTGGCAGAAATTGATACGCAGGGGAGAAATGGTTGTATTTGGGAGAGAAAAAGAGTGTTTTGTGGAGAAAATGCATGAGTTTTGGGGATAAACGTCATTATTTTGGCGTGAAAGCATGGTATTGAGCTAAGAAGCGGCATTTTGTGGAGAAAATGTCTTCTTTTGAGGATAAAGGTGATCTTTCGGGGAGAAAATGTCTGATTTGCAGCATAAAAGGACGCATTTGGGGAAGACAGCGTCTTTTATTGGGACATCACGTTTTATTCCAAAAATAACACATTTTCTTCCCGAATACCGCACTTAATCCCCAAAATAAGGCATTTTCTTCCCAGAATACCGCATTTTAGACCGAAAATAAGTCATCCTCTCCAAAAAAGACGTAATTCTGTCCTCAAAATGAGAAATATTGTCCCCAAAATATCATTCTTGGTTCCAAATAGAAGACTTTTTCTCCATTAAATACCACATCGGGTTCCCAATATTACACATTTTCTCCCCCAAATTGCTCCTTTGATTCCCAAAATGAGGCGTTCTCCCTCAAATAATGCTTGTGATCCCAAGAATCAGGCGTTTTCTCCGCACAAGACTGATTTTATTACCAAAACAAAACATTTCTTACCCAAAACACACCTTTTTATTCCCAACATTAGACACTGTCTCCCCCAAATGCCAATTTGTATCCCTCCAATACGAAATTCTCCCCTTCAAATACGGCTTTGTGTGACAAAAGAAGACACTCACTCCCAAAAATACCGCTTCTTACTCCCTAAGGAAGACTTTTCCTCCCCAAAACACCCCTTTTGATCCCCAAAATAAGAAATACTCTCCCCAAAGTAGCGCTTTCGTTGCCTTTCCCAAAAATGAGACATTTGAAGATGAAAGGCAGTATTCTGGGCAGAAAATGCCTTTTTGGGGGGCTAAAGAGTGGCACTTAAGAGAGAACCTGTTTGGTTTCTGGAATGAAGAGTGATATTCGGGGAGAAAATGTCTAATTGTTGGCAGAAATTGATACGCAGGGGAGAAATGGTTGTATTTGGGAGAGAAAAAGAGTGTTTTGTGGAGAAAATGCATGAGTTTTGGGGATAAACGTCATTATTTTGGCGTGAAAGCATGGTATTGAGAAAATAAGCAGCATTTTGTGGAGAAAATGCCTTCTTTTGATGATAAAGGTGATCTTTCAGGGAGAAAATGTCTGATTTGCAGCATAAAAGGACGCATTTGGGGAAGACAGCGTCTTTTATTGGGACATCACGTTTTATTCCAAAAATAACACATTTCCATACCAGAATACCGCCTTTGATCCCAAAAATAAGGAATTTTCTTCCCAGAATACCGCATTTTAGACCGAAAATAAGTCATCCTCTCCAAAAAAGACATAATTCTGTCCTCAAAATGAGAAATATTGTCCCCAAAATATCATTCTTGGTTCCAAATAGAAGACTTTTTCTCCATTAAATACCACATCGGGTTCCCAATATTACACATTTTCTCCCCCAAATTGCTCTTTGGATCCCCAAAATGAGGCGTTCTCCCTCAAATGCCTCTTTTGATCCCAAGAATCAGGCATTTTCTCCGCACAAGACTGATTTTATTACCAAAACAACACATTTCTTACCCAAAACACACCTTTTTATTCCCAACATTAGACATTGTCTCCCCCAAATGCCAATTTGTATCCCTCCAATACGAAATTCTCCACTTCAAATATGGCTTTGTGTGACAAAAGAAGACACTCACTCCCAAAAATACCGCTTCTTACTCCCTAAGGAAGACTTTTCCTCCCCAAAACACCCCTTTTGATCCCCAAAATAAGATATACTCTCCCCAAAGTAGCGCTTTCGTTGCCTTTCCCAAAAATGAGACATCTGAAGATGAAAGGCAGTATTCTGGGCAGAAAATGCCTTTTTGGGGGGCTAAAGAGTGGCTCTTAAGAGAGAACCTGTTTGGTTTCTGGGATGAAGAGTGATATTCGGGGAGAAAATGTCTAATTGTTGGCAGACATTGATACGCAGGGGAGAAATGGTTGTATTTGGGAGAGAAAAAGAGTGTTTTGTGGAGAAAATGCATGAGTTTTGGGGATAAACGTCATTATTTTGGCGTGAAAGCATGGTATTGAGCTAAGAAGCGGCATTTTGTGGAGAAAATGTCTTCTTTTGAGGATAAAGGTGATCTTTCGGGGAGAAAATGTCTGATTTGCAGCATAAAAGGACGCATTTGGGGAAGACAGCGTCTTTTATTGGGACATCACGTTTTATTCCAAAAGTAACACATTTCCATACCAGAATTCCGCCTTTGATCCCCAAAATAAGGCATTTTCTTCCCAGAATACCGCATTTTAGACCAAAAATAAGTCATCCTCTCCAAAAAAGACGTAATTCTGTCCTCAAAATGAGAAATATTGTCCCCAAACTATCATTCTTGGTTCCAAATAGAAGACTTTTTCTCCATTAAATACCACATCGGGTTCCCAATATTACACATTTTCTCCCCCAAATTGCTCTTTGGATCCCCAAAATGAGGCGTTCTCCCTCAAATGCCTCTTTTCATCCCAAGAATCAGGCATTTTCTCCGCACAAGACTGATTTTATTACCAAAACAACACATTTCTTACCCAAAACACACCTTTTTATTCCCAACATTAGACACCGTCTCCCGAAATTCCAATTTGTATCCCTCCAATACGAAATTCTCCCCTTCAAATATGGCTTTGTGTAACAAAAGAAGACATTCGCTCCCAAAAATACCGCTTCTTATTTCCTAAGGAAGACTTTTCCTCCCCAAAACACCCTTTTTGATCCCCAAAATAAGAAATACTCTCCCTAAAGTAGCGCTTTCGTTGCCTTTCCCAAAAATGAGACATCTGAAGATGAAAGGCAGTATTCTGGGCAGAAAATGCCTTTTTGGGGGGATAAAGAGTGGCACTTAAGAGAGAACCTGTTTGGTTTCTGGAATGAAGAGTGATATTCGGGGAGAAAATGTCTAATTGTTGGCAGAAATTGATACGCAGGGGAGAAATGGTTGTATTTGGGAGAGAAAAAGAGTGTTTTGTGGAGAAAATGCATGAGTTTTGGGGATAAACGGCATTATTTTGGCGTGAAAGCATGGTATTGAGAAAATAAGCAGCATTTTGTGGAGAAAATGCCTTCTTTTGATGATAAAGGTGATCTTTCAGGGAGAAAATGTCTGATTTGCAGCAGAAAAAGACGCATTTGGGGAAGACAGCGTCTTTTATTGGGACATCACGTTTTATTCCAAAAGTAACACATTTCCATACCAGAATACCGCCTTTGATCCCCAAAATAAGGCATTTTCTTCCCAGAATACCGCATTTTTGACCGAAAATAAGTCATCCTCTCCAAAAAAGACGTAATTCTGTCCTCAAAATGAGAAATATTGTCCCCAAAATATCATTCTTGGTTCCAAATAGAAGACTTTTTCTCCATTAAATACCACATCGGGTTCCCAATATTACACATTTTCTCCCCCAAATTGCTCTTTGTATCCCCAAAATGAGGCGTTCTCCCTCAAATGCCTCTTTTCATCCCAAGAATCAGGCATTTTCTCCGCACAAGACTGATTTTATTACCAAAACAAAACATTTCTTACCCAAAACACACCTTTTTATTCCCAACATTAGACACCGTCTCCCGAAATTCCAATTTGTATCCCTCCAATACGAAATTCTCCCCTTCAAATATGGCTTTGTGTAACAAAAGAAGACATTCGCTCCCAAAAATACTGCTTCTTATTTCCTAAGGAAGACTTTTCCTCCCCAAAACACCCCTTTTGATCCCCAAAATAAGAAATACTCTCCCTAAAGTAGCGCTTTCGTTGCCTTTCCCAAAAATGAGACATCTGAAGATGAAAGGCAGTATTCTGGGCAGTAAATGCCTTTTTGGGGGGCTAAAGAGTGGCACTTAAGAGAGAACCTGTTTGGTTTCTGGAATGAAGAGTGATATTCGGGGAGAAAATGTCTAATTGTTGGCAGAAATTGATACGCAGGGGAGAAATGGTTGTATTTGGGAGAGAAAAAGAGTGTTTTGTGGAGAAAATGCATGAGTTTTGGGGATAAACGTCATTATTTTGGCGTGAAAGCATGGTATTGAGCTAAGAAGCGGCATTTTGTGGAGAAAATGTCTTCTTTTGAGGATAAAGGTGATCTTTCAGGGAGAAAATGTCTTCTTTGCAGCATAAAAGGACGCATTTGGGGAAGACAGCGTCTTTTATTGGGACATCACGTTTTATTCCAAAAGTAACACATTTCCATACCAGAATACCGCCTTTGATCCCAAAATTTAGGCATTTTCTTCCCAGAATACCGCATTTTAGACAGAAAATAAGTCATCCTCTCCAAAAAAGACGTAATTCTGTCCTCAAAATGAGAAATATTGTCCCCAAAATATCATTCTTCGTTCCAAATAGAAGACTTTTTCTCCATTAAATACCACATCGGGTTCCCAATATTACACATTTTCTCCCCCAAATTGCTCTTTGGATCCCCAAAATGAGGCGTTCTCCCTCAAATGCCTCTTTTGATCCCAAGAATCAGGCATTTTCTCCGCACAAGACTGATTTTATTACCAAAACAACACATTTCTTACCCAAAACACACCTTTTTATTCCCAACATTAGACACCGTCTCCCAAAATTCCAATTTGTATCCCTCCAATACGAAATTCTCCCCTTCAAATATGGCTTTGTGTAACAAAAGAAGACATTCGCTCCCAAAAATACCGCTTCTTATTTCCTAAGGAAGACTTTTCCTCCCCAAAACACCCTTTTTGATCCCCAAAATAAGAAATACTCTCCCTAAAGTAGCGCTTTCGTTGCCTTTCCCAAAAATGAGACATCTGAAGATGAAAGGCAGTATTCTGGGCAGAAAATGCCTTTTTGGGGGGATAAAGAGTGGCACTTAAGAGAGAACCTGTTTGGTTTCTGGAATGAAGAGTGATATTCGGGGAGAAAATGTCTAATTGTTGGCAGAAATTGATACGCAGGGGAGAAATGGTTGTATTTGGGAGAGAAAAAGAGTGTTTTGTGGAGAAAATGCATGAGTTTTGGGGATAAACGGCATTATTTTGGCGTGAAAGCATGGTATTGAGAAAATAAGCAGCATTTTGTGGAGAAAATGCCTTCTTTTGATGATAAAGGTGATCTTTCAGGGAGAAAATGTCTGATTTGCAGCAGAAAAAGACGCATTTGGGGAAGACAGCGTCTTTTATTGGGACATCACGTTTTATTCCAAAAGTAACACATTTCCATACCAGAATACCGCCTTTGATCCCCAAAATAAGGCATTTTCTTCCCAGAATACCGCATTTTAGACCGAAAATAAGTCATCCTCTCCAAAAAAGACGTAATTCTGTCCTCAAAATGAGAAATATTGTCCCCAAAATATCATTCTTGGTTCCAAATAGAAGACTTTTTCTCCATTAAATACCACATCGGGTTCCCAATATTACACATTTTCTCCCCCAAATTGCTCTTTGGATCCCCAAAATGAGGCGTTCTCCCTCAAATGCCTCTTTTCATCCCAAGAATCAGGCATTTTCTCCGCACAAGACTGATTTTATTACCAAAACAACACATTTCTTACCCAAAACACACCTTTTTATTCCCAACATTAGACACCGTCTCCCGAAATTCCAATTTGTATCCCTCCAATACGAAATTCTCCCCTTCAAATATGGCTTTGTGTAACAAAAGAAGACATTCGCTCCCAAAAATACTGCTTCTTATTTCCTAAGGAAGACTTTTCCTCCCCAAAACACCCCTTTTGATCCCCAAAATAAGAAATACTCTCCCTAAAGTAGCGCTTTCGTTGCCTTTCCCAAAAATGAGACATCTGAAGATGAAAGGCAGTATTCTGGGCAGAAAATGCCTTTTTGGGGGGCTAAAGAGTGGCACTTAAGAGAGAACCTGTTTGGTTTCTGGAATGAAGAGTGATATTCGGGGAGAAAATGTCTAATTGTTGGCAGAAATTGATACGCAGGGGAGAAATGGTTGTATTTGGGAGAGAAAAAGAGTGTTTTGTGGAGAAAATGCATGAGTTTTGGGGATAAACGTCATTATTTTGGCGTGAAAGCATGGTATTGAGCTAAGAAGCGGCATTTTGTGGAGAAAATGTCTTCTTTTGAGGATAAAGGTGATCTTTCAGGGAGAAAATGTCTTCTTTGCAGCATAAAAGGACGCATTTGGGGAAGACAGCGTCTTTTATTGGGACATCACGTTTTATTCCAAAAGTAACACATTTCCATACCAGAATACCGCCTTTGATCCCAAAATTTAGGCATTTTCTTCCCAGAATACCGCATTTTAGACAGAAAATAAGTCATCCTCTCCAAAAAAGACGTAATTCTGTCCTCAAAATGAGAAATATTGTCCCCAAAATATCATTCTTCGTTCCAAATAGAAGACTTTTTCTCCATTAAATACCACATCGGGTTCCCAATATTACACATTTTCTCCCCCAAATTGCTCTTTGGATCCCCAAAATGAGGCGTTCTCCCTCAAATGCCTCTTTTCATCCCAAGAATCAGGCATTTTCTCCGCACAAGACTGATTTTATTACCAAAACAACACATTTCTTACCCAAAACACACCTTTTTATTCCCAACATTAGACACCGTCTCCCGAAATTCCAATTTGTATCCCTCCAATACGAAATTCTCCACTTCAAATATGGCTTTGTGTAACAAAAGAAGACACTCACTCCCAAAAATACCGCTTCTTATTTCCTAAGGAAGACTTTTCCTCCCCAAAACACCCCTTTTGATCCCCAAAATAAGATATACTCTCCCTAAAGTAGCGCTTTCGTTGCCTTTCCCAAAAATGAGACATCTGAAGATGAAAGGCAGTATTCTGGGCAGAAAATGCCTTTTTGGGGGGATAAAGAGTGGCACTTAAGAGAGAACCTGTTGGGTTTCTGGAATGAAGAGTGATATTCGGGGAGAAAATGTCTAATTGTTGGCAGAAATTGATACGCAGGGGAGAAATGGTTGTATTTGGGAGAGAAAAAGAGTGTTTTGTGGAGAAAATGCATGAGTTTTGGGGATAAACGTCATTATTTTGGCGTGAAAGCATGGTATTGAGCTAAGAAGCGGCATTTGGTGGAGAAAATGTCTTCTTTTGAGGATAAAGGTGATCTTTCGGGGAGAAAATGTCTGATTTGCAGCATAAAAGGACGCATTTGGGGATGACAGCGTCTTTTATTGGGACATCACGTTTTATTCCAAAAATAACACATTTTCTTCCCGAATACCGCACTTAATCCCCAAAATAAGGCATTTTCTTCCCAGAATACCGCATTTTAGACCGAAAATATGTCATCCTCTCCAAAAAAGACGTAATTCTGTCCTCAAAATGAGAAATATTGTCCCCAAAATATCATTCTTGGTTCCAAATAGAAGACTTTTTCTCCATTAAATACCACATCGGGTTCCCAATATTACACATTTTCTCCCCCAAATTGCTCCTTTGATTCCCAAAATGAGGCGTTCTCCCTCAAATAATGCTTGTGATCCCAAGAATCAGGCGTTTTCTCCGCACAAGACTGATTTTATTACCAAAACAAAACATTTCTTACCCAAAACACACCTTTTTATTCCCAACATTAGACATTGTCTCCCCCAAATGCCAATTTGTATCCCTCCAATACGAAATTCTCCCCTTCAAATATGGCTTTGTGTGACAAAAGAAGACACTCACTCCCAAAAATACCGCTTCTTACTCCCTAAGGAAGACTTTTCCTCCCCAAAACACCCCTTTTGATCCCCAAAATAAGAAATACTCTCCCCAAAGTAGCGCTTTCGTTGCCTTTCCCAAAAATGAGACATCTGAAGATGAAAGGCAGTATTCTGGGGAGAAAATGCCTTTTTGGGGGGCTAAAGAGTGGCTCTTAAGAGAGAACCTGTTTGGTTTCTGGGATGAAGAGTGATATTCGGGGAGAAAATGTCTAATTGTTGGCAGACATTGATACGCAGGGGAGAAATGGTTGTATTTGGGAGAGAAAAAGAGTGTTTTGGGGAGAAAATGCATGAGTTTTGGGGATAAACGGCATTATTTTGGCGTGAAAGCATGGTATTGAGAAAATAAGCAGCATTTTGTGGAGAAAATGCCTTCTTTTGATGATAAAGGTGATCTTTCAGGGAGAAAATGTCTGATTTGCAGCATAAAAGGACGCATTTGGGGAAGACAGCGTCTTTTATTGGGACATCACGTTTTATTCCAAAAATAACACATTTTCATACCAGAATACCGCCTTTGATCCCAAAAATAAGGAATTTTCTTCCCAGAATACCGCATTTTAGACCGAAAATAAGTCATCCTCTCCAAAAAAGACGTAATTCTGTCCTCAAAATGAGAAATATTGTCCCCAAAATATCATTCTTGGTTCCAAATAGAAGACTTTTTCTCCATTAAATACCACATCGGGTTCCCAATATTACACATTTTCTCCCCCAAATTGCTCTTTGGATCCCCAAAATGAGGCGTTCTCCCTCAAATGCCTCTTTTGATCCCAAGAATCAGGCATTTTCTCCGCACAAGACTGATTTTATTACCAAAAAAAACATTTCTTACCCAAAACACACCTTTTTATTCCCAACATTAGTCATTGTCTCCCCCAAATGCCAATTTGTATCCCTCCAATACGAAATTCTCCACTTCAAATATGGCTTTGTGTGACAAAAGAAGACACTCTGTTGTAGTAGGCGACAGCGGGGATTCGGGATGTGACGTGGCAGGACCCCCTCTCTTAATGACGAAGGATTAATATATGCATAAGGGGGGCGTAGACGAAGGGGCATAGGTATATAGGTAAATCGCACGACGCAATAAACGCCATTTTACTGCTTGCCAAATTGGTATGCACGTGCAGTTCTTTGGCCCGGGTGGGCTTCACCCGATATTCAGCACAGGAGCAGAGCTAAAAGAACATGGGTTGCCAGGTTCACGGCAACAAGTGGTGCCCCGTGTGAGGCGCTCTGTGTATTATTCCTGTGCTGGGGGGCGATACCGAGGTGACGGCGGTGCCCCCGCATCCTGCAGACGCAGTAACCCGAGGTGATGGCGGGGCTCTGCAGAAGTCCGTGGTGACGACGGAATTTTCGCGCGCATATTTGAGACGGCGGTGAGACGCTAATTATGGATCCAGTTATTAAGGTACTGCTTCAGTTTTGTGAGCTTTATTTCGGCAAAGATATTCCTTCTAAGAAGGACGTTGCTGCAGTTATTTCCCGATTGGAACGGGAGGGGGAGGTTAAAACTCCCGATGAAATTCTTGACCATCAGAAATGGGATAGTATCACTTCTGCGCTGGCGCAGCATGTGATGAGCGCTCAGAAAGGCGCCGAACTTAAAACTTGGGGATTGCTGCTGGGAGCCCTTAAGGCAGCTAGAATAGAAGGGAAGTCATCTGAGAGAACACGGGCACTCCTAGGTCTAACTACGGGGGAAAATGTGGATGTTAAAGACTCTGGGGAGCCAGGCTTGTCGGGGTCGGGGGTGATTACCGCTTGTAGGAGTCCGGAGGAGATCAAGGCGCCAGCCGCGAGTACCGAAAAGATGGCGCCGACCACGCGGGCTCCGACCGTAGTAAAGATGGCGCCGGCCACGCGGGCTCCGACCCTGACCACAAAGCCGGAAGAAGACAAACAACAAAATGGCGGCTCCCATCCGTCGGCAGCCAGTACCAACAGCCGACAAGATCTCGAGGGAGGGACATCGGCAGAGTTTCCACCCTCATATCCGTCTCAGAAGCCGCTGTATCCTTCTTTACGTAATCTTCCTGCGCCGGCAGGGGGGGAGGGCGCAACCGCCCCTGCGGTTAAGGGGGAGCGTAGGCGGGGCCAGCTCGCTGATTGGTTCAAAGTTAAAGAGGCGGTTGAAGATAAGGGCTTATCAGCTATGTTTACATTTCCAGTAACGGCAGGGGAGGAGGGTCCTCCGTGGGTCCCTCTGGACCCGAAAGGGGTGGCGCGCCTGATAGAAGTAATTGAGAAAAAGGGATTAAGATCGCCCCTGACTTTAAATACATTGGAGGGTCTTGCAGCACCGGGACCCTTACTTCCTTATGATATCGAGAATCTCATGCGTATGATACTTAAGCCAGTACAATACACGATCTGGAAAGAGGAGTGGATGACTCAACTTAGGCAGATAGTGGCCGCTGCACAGACTGATCCAGGTCATCCTGTGCACGGTACAGATATACAAAGGCTTTCTGGTTCTGCAGGCGGAATGGCCACTCCTCACGGCCAAGTCGCTCTTCTACTCCCGGGTGAGTTAATAGCAACTACAGATGCAGCCATGCAGGCATTCAGAAGATTTGTTCAAGGCACGGAACTTTTCACCCCCTGGACAGATGTGACTCAAGGTCCAACTGAGTCATTTCAGGAGTTTGCAAATAGATTGATTAAGGCAGTTGAAGGGTCAGACTTGCCCAGGGCAGTCCACAATCCAGTAATTTTAGATTGCTTGTACCAAAAGTCCCTTGAGGACGTTAAGAACTTGCTCCGCTCTGCTCCAAGGAGGTTCGCCACACCTGGAGAGGCCATCAAGTACGTGCTAGACAAGCAGAAGGTGGCTCCTCTGATAAATGAGGGGCTTGCAACTACTATTCAGGTAATGCAAGTGACTCCTGCACCAGCGATTGACATGAGTTTGCCGCAGTGGCTCCTGATAAAATCAAGATCTGACCTCACTTTGAGATCTGCGCAGCTTGGGGAAAGCCCTGAGGACCTACTGATTGCCTCGAGAAGGTTATACGTTACTCAAATCTTGACACTTTTGTTATTATTTGTGTTTTTTACTCTCGGAGGGAGCACCCACCCTACACAACAACTATTCCACATACATCAATTCCTTCTGAAGGCTCTACTTTTACAGAGGAAATAGAAAAGATCTTATCTCCACAGATTTATGAAATTGGGCCATATGCCATTAAGAGTACAGGTCAACAACAGGTGATGTTCAACCCAGTATGGTCTCTTAAGCGTGTGAAATTATCAATGCAAACTAATATCTCAGTGATTAGACCGGCTTGCGCAGCATTTTTAAATACATCTTTTGCAGGATGGTTGTCATGGTTACACTGGCGTACCTTTGCTCAAACTAAAAGAACACAAAGGGATATTACGGGTATGTTAGGAACAGGTCTAGGGGTTCTAAATAGTATGGATGCTGAAATGCTTATGAATAAGTTAAGTGCAACAGCAAGTGACTTATTAGTGCTTCAATATCCTCTGCAGTCATCTTTATCAGCATTAGGTTCTTATCTGACAGTTTACCTCAGTGGGAAAGGACCAACACAAGGGATCATCAGTTATTATTAGACACACTTGCCGTAACTCAAAACGATACCTCATTATCTCTCAGCTGTATTCAGGCTCAACTATGGGTACAATCTATGTCAGCAGCAATAATTAGGGAAGGCGAAGGTGGTATCCTGCCCACTGAAGTTCGAAAGGTAATTTGGGATAATGCTAATGAGTTTGAAAGAAAGTTTCAATCTTGGTGGCAACTGATAAATTTTACCTATGATCCTGTTACTAACGACATCACATCTTATATCTTAACGATTAGTAATGCTTCAGTATTCACGATATACTCAATTGTAGCATTGGGGTTAATTTGCAATGGAGCGGTATTTTATCCAACAGAACATAGTATGTGGGCTCGTAAGAATGGGCAAAGATGGCAGACAATTGATAGTAGTTCTTGCGCTATGAAAGATCAACGAGGGTTTATATGTGAAAGTAATACTCTTGGAACTCAAGACGTATGCCTAGACACTGAGCAGAACATCTGTCATTTTGAGGTCCACCCTAATGCAGTACATGAGACTATGCTTATATATGTTGGTAAGGGATGTGCGTGTGTAAGAACTTTCTGTGATTCTCTGCTTGTTGACCATATTGCTGTTAACATTAGTACTCGCTTAAACTTCTGTGTGTGTAACTTTACTAGCATTGTAGGCTGTGATTTCAATTATTCAGTTCCGGTTACTTCGCACCAGCTATTGGAGTCTAAATACGCGTTAATTCAGGATTTGTCACCTATCTCCATCGGGATGAACCTTCTGCTGGTGAAGAAATTATTACAGCGTGATGATCTACATCAACTGCTGATACGCATTCGGGACAATGGACAGAAGTCTTTAGTTACTGTTCACCATGATTCAACAGAGATACATCACATCCTGGAACGAGTGAAGAGGGACGGAGAACACCACTGGTGGGAGTTACTTCTCAGATGGTCTCCAACTGCAACGGGAACTTTTAACACTATATTCCATCCAGCTTTGATCATGTTAGCATTAATAATGATGTGTTCACTACTGATAATTATACTATACATTAAGGTTAAGCATATACTAGCACGCGTGTCTAGACTTGAGAGTAAGATATACAATCCTTTACATCCTTTTTGATAAGATAAGATGAGATAAGATAATAAGATGATAAGATAGTAGATAAGGTAATAAGTAATAAGGTAATAAATAATAAGGTTATAAGTAATAGGGTACCCTAAAATCCTAGATAAAGTTTACAAATGGCCATAAGTAAAATCTTAGATGATAAGACTATAAGCGATAGGATAAGATAAGATGTAAGATTATAAGTTGTAAGATCATAGATAGTAAGATGGTAAGAACATAGACGATAAGACTGTAGATGATAAGATTTTAAGCGATAAGATTGTAAGCAGTAAGATTGTAGGCGATAAGCGATACTCACGCTGTACGGGATAGGTTTCCTTTAGCCTAAGGGAGGGGGAGATGTTGTAGTAGGCGACAGCGAGGATTCGGGATGTGACGTGGCAGGACCCCCTCTCTTAATGACGAAGGATTAATATATGCATAAGGGGGGCGTAGACGAAGGGGCATAGGTATATAGGTAAATCGCACGACGCAATAAACGCCATTTTACTGCTTGCCAAATTGGTATGCACGTGCAGTTCTTTGGCCCGGGTGGGCTTCACCCGATATTCAGCACAGGAGCAGAGCTAAAAGAACATGGGTTGCCAGGTGCACGGCAACACACTCACTCCCAAAAATACCGCTTCTTACTCCCTAAGGAAGACTTTTCCTCCCCAAAACACCCCTTTTGATCCCCAAAATAAGATATACTCTCCCCAAAGTAGCGCTTTCGTTGCCTTTCCCAAAAATGAGACATCTGAAGATGAAAGGCAGTATTCTGGGCAGAAAATGCCTTTTTGGGGGGCTAAAGAGTGGCTCTTAAGAGAGAACCTGTTTGGTTTCTGGGATGAAGAGTGATATTCGGGGAGAAAATGTCTAATTGTTGGCAGACATTGATACGCAGGGGAGAAATGGTTGTATTTGGGAGAGAAAAAGAGTGTTTTGGGGAGAAAATGCATGAGTTTTGGGGATAAACGGCATTATTTTGGCGTGAAAGCATGGTATTGAGAAAATAAGCAGCATTTTGTGGAGAAAATGCCTTCTTTTGATGATAAAGGTGATCTTTCAGGGAGAAAATGTCTGATTTGCAGCATAAAAGGACGCATTTGGGGAAGACAGCGTCTTTTATTGGGACATCACGTTTTATTCCAAAAGTAACACATTTCCATACCAGAATACCGCCTTTGATCCCCAAAATAAGGCATTTTCTTCCCAGAATACCGCATTTTAGACCGAAAATAAGTCATCCTCTCCAAAAAAGACGTAATTCTGTCCTCAAAATGAGAAATATTGTCCCCAAAATATCATTCTTGGTTCCAAATAGAAGACTTTTTCTCCATTAAATACCACATCGGGTTCCCAATATTACACATTTTCTCCCCCAAATTGCTCTTTGGATCCCCAAAATGAGGCGTTCTCCCTCAAATGCCTCTTTTGATCCCAAGAATCAGGCATTTTCTCCGCACAAGACTGATTTTATTACCAAAACAACACATTTCTTACCCAAAACACACCTTTTTATTCCCAACATTAGACACCGTCTCCCAAAATTCCAATTTGTATCCCTCCAATACGAAATTCTCCCCTTCAAATATGGCTTTGTGTAACAAAAGAAGACATTCGCTCCCAAAAATACCGCTTCTTATTTCCTAAGGAAGACTTTTCCTCCCCAAAACACCCTTTTTGATCCCCAAAATAAGAAATACTCTCCCTAAAGTAGCGCTTTCGTTGCCTTTCCCAAAAATGAGACATCTGAAGATGAAAGGCAGTATTCTGGGCAGAAAATGCCTTTTTGGGGGGATAAAGAGTGGCACTTAAGAGAGAACCTGTTTGGTTTCTGGAATGAAGAGTGATATTCGGGGAGAAAATGTCTAATTGTTGGCAGAAATTGATACGCAGGGGAGAAATGGTTGTATTTGGGAGAGAAAAAGAGTGTTTTGTGGAGAAAATGCATGAGTTTTGGGGATAAACGGCATTATTTTGGCGTGAAAGCATGGTATTGAGAAAATAAGCAGCATTTTGTGGAGAAAATGCCTTCTTTTGATGATAAAGGTGATCTTTCAGGGAGAAAATGTCTTCTTTGCAGCAGAAAAAGACGCATTTGGGGAAGACAGCGTCTTTTATTGGGACATCACGTTTTATTCCAAAAGTAACACATTTCCATACCAGAATACCGCCTTTGATCCCCAAAATAAGGCATTTTCTTCCCAGAATACCGCATTTTAGACCGAAAATAAGTCATCCTCTCCAAAAAAGACGTAATTCTGTCCTCAAAATGAGAAATATTGTCCCCAAACTATCATTCTTGGTTCCAAATAGAAGACTTTTTCTCCATTAAATACCACATCGGGTTCCCAATATTACACATTTTCTCCCCCAAATTGCTCTTTGGATCCCCAAAATGAGGCGTTCTCCCTCAAATGCCTCTTTTGATCCCAAGAATCAGGCATTTTCTCCGCACAAGACTGATTTTATTACCAAAACAACACATTTCTTACCCAAAACACACCTTTTTATTCCCAACATTAGACACCGTCTCCCAAAATTCCAATTTGTATCCCTCCAATACGAAATTCTCCACTTCAAATATGGCTTTGTGTGACAAAAGAAGACACTCACTCCCAAAAATACCGCTTCTTACTCCCTAAGGAAGACTTTTCCTCCCCAAAACACCCCTTTTGATCCCCAAAATAAGATATACTCTCCCCAAAGTAGCGCTTTCGTTGCCTTTCCCAAAAATGAGACATCTGAAGATGAAAGGCAGTATTCTGGGCAGAAAATGCCTTTTTGGGGGGCTAAAGAGTGGCTCTTAAGAGAGAACCTGTTTGGTTTCTGGGATGAAGAGTGATATTCGGGGAGAAAATGTCTAATTGTTGGCAGAAATTGATACGCAGGGGAGAAATGGTTGTATTTGGGAGAGAAAAAGAGTGTTTTGTGGAGAAAATGCATGAGTTTTGGGGATAAACGTCATTATTTTGGCGTGAAAGCATGGTATTGAGAAAATAAGCAGCATTTTGTGGAGAAAATGCCTTCTTTTGATGATAAAGGTGATCTTTCAGGGAGAAAATGTCTGATTTGCAGCATAAAAGGACGCATTTGGGGAAGACAGCGTCTTTTATTGGGACATCACGTTTTATTCCAAAAATAACACATTTCCATACCAGAATACTGCCTTTGATCCCAAAAATAAGGAATTTTCTTCCCAGAATACCGCATTTTAGACCGAAAATAAGTCATCCTCTCCAAAAAAGACATAATTCTGTCCTCAAAATGAGAAATATTGTCCCCAAAATATCATTCTTGGTTCCAAATAGAAGACTTTTTCTCCATTAAATACCACGTCGGGTTCCCAATATTACACATTTTCTCCCCCAAATTGCTCTTTGGATCCCCAAAATGAGGCGTTCTCCCTCAAATGCCTCTTTTGATCCCAAGAATCAGGCATTTTCTCCGCACAAGACTGATTTTATTACCAAAACAACACATTTCTTACCCAAAACACACCTTTTTATTCCCAACATTAGACATTGTCTCCCCCAAATGCCAATTTGTATCCCTCCAATACGAAATTCTCCACTTCAAATATGGCTTTGTGTGACAAAAGAAGACACTCACTCCCAAAAATACCGCTTCTTACTCCCTAAGGAAGACTTTTCCTCCCCAAAACACCCCTTTTGATCCCCAAAATAAGATATACTCTCCCCAAAGTAGCGCTTTCGTTGCCTTTCCCAAAAATGAGACATCTGAAGATGAAAGGCAGTATTCTGGGCAGAAAATGCCTTTTTGGGGGGCTAAAGAGTGGCTCTTAAGAGAGAACCTGTTTGGTTTCTGGGATGAAGAGTGATATTCGGGGAGAAAATGTCTAATTGTTGGCAGACATTGATACGCAGGGGAGAAATGGTTGTATTTGGGAGAGAAAAAGAGTGTTTTGTGGAGAAAATGCATGAGTTTTGGGGATAAACGGCATTATTTTGGCGTGAAAGCATGGTATTGAGCTAAGAAGCGGCATTTTGTGGAGAAAATGTCTTCTTTTGAGGATAAAGGTGATCTTTCGGGGAGAAAATGTCTGATTTGCAGCATAAAAGGACGCATTTGGGGAAGACAGCGTCTTTTATTGGGACATCACGTTTTATTCCAAAAATAACACATTTTCATACCAGAATACCGCCTTTGATCCCAAAATTAAGGCATTTTCTTCCCAGAATACCGCATTTTAGACCGAAAATAAGTCATCCTCTCCAAAAAAGACGTAATTCTGTCCTCAAAATGAGAAATATTGTCCCCAAAATATCATTCTTGGTTCCAAATAGAAGACTTTTTCTCCATTAAATACCACATCGGGTTCCCAATATTACACATTTTCTCCCCCAAATTGCTCTTTGGATCCCCAAAATGAGGCGTTCTCCCTCAAATGCCTCTTTTGATCCCAAGAATCAGGCATTTTCTCCGCACAAGACTGATTTTATTACCAAAACAACACATTTCTTACCCAAAACACACCTTTTTATTCCCAACATTAGACACCGTCTCCCAAAATTCCAATTTGTATCCCTCCAATACGAAATTCTCCCCTTCAAATATGGCTTTGTGTAACAAAAGAAGACATTCGCTCCCAAAAATACCGCTTCTTATTTCCTAAGGAAGACTTTTCCTCCCCAAAACACCCTTTTTGATCCCCAAAATAAGAAATACTCTCCCTAAAGTAGCGCTTTCGTTGCCTTTCCCAAAAATGAGACATCTGAAGATGAAAGGCAGTATTCTGGGCAGAAAATGCCTTTTTGTGGGGCTAAAGAGTGGCACTTAAGAGAGAACCTGTTTGGTTTCTGGAATGAAGAGTGATATTCGGGGAGAAAATGTCTAATTGTTGGCAGAAATTGATACGCAGGGGAGAAATGGTTGTATTTGGGAGAGAAAAAGAGTGTTTTGTGGAGAAAATGCATGAGTTTTGGGGATAAACGTCATTATTTTGGCGTGATAGCATGGTATTGAGCTAAGAAGCGGCATTTTGTGGAGAAAATGTCTTCTTTTGAGGATAAAGGTGATCTTTTGGGGAGAAAATGTCTGATTTGCAGCAGAAAAAGACGCATTTGGGGAAGACAGCGTCTTTTATTGGGACATCACGTTTTATTCCAAAAGTAACACATTTCCATACCAGAATACCGCCTTTGATCCCAAAATTTAGGCATTTTCTTCCCAGAATACCGCATTTTAGACCGAAAATAAGTCATCCTCTCCAAAAAAGACGTAATTCTGTCCTCAAAATGAGAAATATTGTCCCCAAACTATCATTCTTGGTTCCAAATAGAAGACTTTTTCTCCATTAAATACCACATCGGGTTCCCAATATTACACATTTTCTCCCCCAAATTGCTCTTTGGATCCCCAAAATGAGGCGTTCTCCCTCAAATGCCTCTTTTCATCCCAAGAATCAGGCATTTTCTCCGCACAAGACTGATTTTATTACCAAAACAACACATTTCTTACCCAAAACACACCTTTTTATTCCCAACATTAGACACCGTCTCCCAAAATTCCAATTTGTATCCCTCCAATACGAAATTCTCCACTTCAAATATGGCTTTGTGTAACAAAAGAAGACATTCGCTCCCAAAAATACCGCTTCTTATTTCCTAAGGAAGACTTTTCCTCCCCAAAACACCCTTTTTGATCCCCAAAATAAGAAATACTCTCCCTAAAGTAGCGCTTTCGTTGCCTTTCCTAAAAATGAGACATCTGAAGATGAAAGGCAGTATTCTGGGCAGAAAATGCCTTTTTGTGGGGCTAAAGAGTGGCACTTAAGAGAGAACCTGTTTGGTTTCTGCGATGAAGAGTGATATTCGGGGAGAAAATGTCTAATTGTTGGCAGAAATTGATACGCAGGGGAGAAATGGTTGTATTTGGGAGAGAAAAAGAGTGTTTTGTGGAGAAAATGCATGAGTTTTGGGGATAAACGGCATTATTTTGGCGTGAAAGCATGGTATTGAGCTAAGAAGCGGCATTTTGTGGAGAAAATGTCTTCTTTTGAGGATAAAGGTGATCTTTCGGGGAGAAAATGTCTGATTTGCAGCATAAAAGGACGCATTTGGGGAAGACAGCGTCTTTTATTGGGACATCACGTTTTATTCCAAAAATAACACATTTTCATACCAGAATACCGCCTTTGATCCCAAAATTAAGGCATTTTCTTCCCAGAATACCGCATTTTAGACCGAAAATAAGTCATCCTCTCCAAAAAAGACGTAATTCTGTCCTCAAAATGAGAAATATTGTCCCCAAAATATCATTCTTGGTTCCAAATAGAAGACTTTTTCTCCATTAAATACCACATCGGGTTCCCAATATTACACATTTTCTCCCCCAAATTGCTCTTTGTATCCCCAAAATGAGGCGTTCTCCCTCAAATGCCTCTTTTGATCCCAAGAATCAGGCATTTTCTCCGCACAAGACTGATTTTATTACCAAAACAACACATTTCTTACCCAAAACACACCTTTTGATTCCCAACATTAGACACCGTCTCCCAAAATTCCAATTTGTATCCCTCCAATACGAAATTCTCCCCTTCAAATATGGCTTTGTGTAACAAAAGAAGACATTCGCTCCCAAAAATACCGCTTCTTATTTCCTAAGGAAGACTTTTCCTCCCCAAAACACCCTTTTTGATCCCCAAAATAAGAAATACTCTCCCTAAAGTAGCGCTTTCGTTGCCTTTCCCAAAAATGAGACATCTGAAGATGAAAGGCAGTATTCTGGGCAGAAAATGCCTTTTTGGGGGGCTAAAGAGTGGCACTTAAGAGAGAACCTGTTTGGTTTCTGGGATGAAGAGTGATATTCGGGGAGAAAATGTCTAATTGTTGGCAGACATTGATACGCAGGGGAGAAATGGTTGTATTTGGGAGAGAAAAAGAGTGTTTTGTGGAGAAAATGCATGAGTTTTGGGGATAAACGGCATTATTTTGGCGTGAAAGCATGGTATTGAGCTAAGAAGCGGCATTTTGTGGAGAAAATGTCTTCTTTTGAGGATAAAGGTGATCTTTTGGGGAGAAAATGTCTGATTTGCAGCATAAAAGGACGCATTTGGGGAAGACAGCGTCTTTTATTGCGACATCACGTTTTATTCCAAAAATAACACATTTTCATACCAGAATACCGCCTTTGATCCCAAAATTAAGGCATTTTCTTCCCAGAATACCGCATTTTAGACCGAAAATAAGTCATCCTCTCCAAAAAAGACGTAATTCTGTCCTCAAAATGAGAAATATTGTCCCCAAAATATCATTCTTGGTTCCAAATAGAAGACTTTTTCTCCATTAAATACCACATCGGGTTCCCAATATTACACATTTTCTCCCCCAAATTGCTCTTTGGATCCCCAAAATGAGGCGTTCTCCCTCAAATGCCTCTTTTGATCCCAAGAATCAGGCATTTTCTCCGCACAAGACTGATTTTATTACCAAAACAACACATTTCTTACCCAAAACACACCTTTTGATTCCCAACATTAGACATTGTCTCCCCCAAATGCCAATTTGTATCCCTCCAATACGAAATTCTCCCCTTCAAATATGGCTTTGTGTGACAAAAGAAGACACTCACTCCCAAAAATACCGCTTCTTACTCCCTAAGGAAGACTTTTCCTCCCCAAAACACCCCTTTTGATCCCCAAAATAAGATATACTCTCCCCAAAGTAGCGCTTTCGTTGCCTTTCCCAAAAATGAGACATCTGAAGATGAAAGGCAGTATTCTGGGCAGAAAATGCCTTTCAGGGTAGATAAAGAGTGGCTCTTAAGAGAGAACCTGTTTGGTTTCTGGGATGAAGAGTGATATTCGGGGAGAAAATGTCTAATTGTTGGCAGAAATTGATACGCAGGGGAGAAATGGTTGTATTTGGGAGAGAAAAAGAGTGTTTTGGGGAGAAAATGCATGAGTTTTGGGGATAAACGGCATTATTTTGGCGTGAAAGCATGGTATTGAGAAAATAAGCAGCATTTTGTGGAGAAAATGCCTTCTTTTGATGATAAAGGTGATCTTTCAGGGAGAAAATGTCTTCTTTGCAGCAGAAAAAGACGCATTTGGGGAAGACAGCGTCTTTTATTGGGACATCACGTTTTATTCCAAAAATAACACATTTTCTTCCCAGAATACCGCACTTAATCCCCAAAACTAAGGCATTTTCATCCCAGAATACCGCATTTTAGACCGAAAATAATTCATCCTCTCCAAAAAAGACGTAATTCTGTCCTCAAAATGAGAAATATTGTCCCCAAAATATCATTCTTGGTTCCAAATAGAAGACTTTTTCTCCATTAAATACCACATCGGGTTCCCAATATTACACATTTTCTCCCCCAAATTGCTCTTTGGATCCCCAAAATGAGGCGTTCTCCCTCAAATGCCTCTTTTCATCCCAAGAATCAGGCATTTTCTCCGCACAAGACTGATTTTATTACCAAAACAACACATTTCTTACCCAAAACACACCTTTTTATTCCCAACATTAGACACCGTCTCCCAAAATTCCAATTTGTATCCCTCCAATACGAAATTCTCCCCTTCAAATATGGCTTTGTGTGACAAAAGAAGACACTCACTCCCAAAAATACCGCTTCTTATTTCCTAAGGAAGACTTTTCCTCCCCAAAACACCCTTTTTGATCCCCAAAATAAGAAATACTCTCCCTAAAGTAGCGCTTTCGTTGCCTTTCCCAAAAATGAGACATCTGAAGATGAAAGGCAGTATTCTGGGCAGAAAATGCCTTTTTGGGGGGCTAAAGAGTGGCACTTAAGAGAGAACCTGTTTGGTTTCTGGAATGAAGAGTGATATTCGGGGAGAAAATGTCTAATTGTTGGCAGAAATTGATACGCAGGGGAGAAATGGTTGTATTTGGGAGAGAAAAAGAGTGTTTTGTGGAGAAAATGCATGAGTTTTGGGGATAAACGGCATTATTTTGGCGTGAAAGCATGGTATTGAGCTAAGAAGCGGCATTTTGTGGAGAAAATGTCTTCTTTTGAGGATAAAGGTGATCTTTCGGGGAGAAAAAATCTGATTTGCAGCATAAAAGGACGCATTTGGGGAAGACAGCGTCTTTTATTGGGACATCACGTTTTATTCCAAAAATAACACATTTTCTTCCCGAATACCGCACTTATTCCCCAAAATAAGGCATTTTCTTCCCAGAATACCGCATTTTAGACCGAAAATATGTCATCCTCTCCAAAAAAGACGTAATTCTGTCCTCAAAATGAGAAATATTGTCCCCAAAATATCATTCTTGGTTCCAAATAGAAGACTTTTTCTCCATTAAATACCACATCGGGTTCCCAATATTACACATTTTCTCCCCCAAATTGCTCTTTGGATCCCCAAAATGAGGCGTTCTCCCTCAAATGCCTCTTTTCATCCCAAGAATCAGGCATTTTCTCCGCACAAGACTGATTTTATTACCAAAACAACACATTTCTTACCCAAAACACACCTTTTTATTCCCAACATTAGACACCGTCTCCCGAAATTCCAATTTGTATCCCTCCAATACGAAATTCTCCCCTTCAAATATGGCTTTGTGTAACAAAAGAAGACATTCGCTCCCAAAAATACCGCTTCTTATTTCCTAAGGAAGACTTTTCCTCCCCAAAACACCCTTTTTGATCCCCAAAATAAGAAATACTCTCCCTAAAGTAGCGCTATCGTTGCCTTTCCCAAAAATGAGACATCTGAAGATGAAAGGCAGTATTCTGGGCAGAAAATGCCTTTTTGGGGGGCTAAAGAGTGGCACTTAAGAGAGAACCTGTTTGGTTTCTGGAATGAAGAGTGATATTCGGGGAGAAAATGTCTAATTGTTGGCAGAAATTGATACGCAGGGGAGAAATGGTTGTATTTGGGAGAGAAAAAGAGTGTTTTGTGGAGAAAATGCATGAGTTTTGGGGATAAACGGCATTATTTTGGCGTGAAAGCATGGTATTGAGCTAAGAAGCGGCATTTTGTGGAGAAAATGTCTTCTTTTGAGGATAAAGGTGATCTTTCGGGGAGAAAAAATCTGATTTGCAGCATAAAAGGACGCATTTGGGGAAGACAGCGTCTTTTATTGGGACATCACGTTTTATTCCAAAAATAACACATTTTCTTCCCGAATACCGCACTTATTCCCCAAAATAAGGCATTTTCTTCCCAGAATACCGCATTTTAGACCGAAAATATGTCATCCTCTCCAAAAAAGACGTAATTCTGTCCTCAAAATGAGAAATATTGTCCCCAAAATATCATTCTTGGTTCCAAATAGAAGACTTTTTCTCCATTAAATACCACATCGGGTTCCCAATATTACACATTTTCTCCCCCAAATTGCTCTTTGGATCCCCAAAATGAGGCGTTCTCCCTCAAATGCCTCTTTTCATCCCAAGAATCAGGCATTTTCTCCGCACAAGACTGATTTTATTACCAAAACAACACATTTCTTACCCAAAACACACCTTTTTATTCCCAACATTAGACACCGTCTCCCGAAATTCCAATTTGTATCCCTCCAATACGAAATTCTCCCCTTCAAATATGGCTTTGTGTAACAAAAGAAGACATTCGCTCCCAAAAATACCGCTTCTTATTTCCTAAGGAAGACTTTTCCTCCCCAAAACACCCTTTTTGATCCCCAAAATAAGAAATACTCTCCCTAAAGTAGCGCTATCGTTGCCTTTCCCAAAAATGAGACATCTGAAGATGAAAGGCAGTATTCTGGGCAGAAAATGCCTTTTTGGGGGGCTAAAGAGTGGCACTTAAGAGAGAACCTGTTTGGTTTCTGGAATGAAGAGTGATATTCGGGGAGAAAATGTCTAATTGTTGGCAGACATTGATACGCAGGGGAGAAATGGTTGTATTTGGGAGAGAAAAAGAGTGTTTTGTGGAGAAAATGCATGAGTTTTGGGGATAAACGTCATTATTTTGGCGTGAAAGCATGGTATTGAGCTAAGAAGCGGCATTTTGTGGAGAAAATGTCTTCTTTTGAGGATAAAGGTGATCTTTCAGGGAGAAAATGTCTGATTTGCAGCATAAAAGGACGCATTTGGGGAAGACAGCGTCTTTTATTGGGACATCACGTTTTATTCCAAAAGTAACACATTTCCATACCAGAATACCGCCTTTGATCCCCAAAATTAAGGCATTTTCTTCCCAGAATACCGCATTTTAGACCGAAAATAAGTCATCCTCTCCAAAAAAGACATAATTCTGTCCTCAAAATGAGAAATATTGTCCCCAAAATATCATTCTTGGTTCCAAATAGAAGACTTTTTCTCCATTAAATACCACGTAGGGATCCCTATATTACACATTTTCTCCCCCAAATTGCTCTTTGGATCCCCAAAATGAGGCGTTCTCCCTCAAATGCCTCTTTTGATCCCAAGAATCAGGCATTTTCTCCGCACAAGACTGATTTTATTACCAAAACAACACATTTCTTACCCAAAACACACCTTTTTATTCCCAACATTAGACATTGTCTCCCCCAAATGCCAATTTGTATCCCTCCAATACGAAATTCTCCACTTCAAATATGGCTTTGTGTGACAAAAGAAGACACTCACTCCCGAAAATACCGCTTCTTACTCCCTAAGGAAGACCTTTCCTCCCCAAAACACCCCTTTTGATCCCCAAAATAAGAAATACTCTCCCTAAAGTAGCGCTTTCGTTGCCTTTCCCAAAAATGAGACATCTGAAGATGAAAGGCAGTATTCTGGGGAGAAAATGCCTTTTTGGGGGGCTAAAGAGTGGCTCTTAAGAGAGAACCTGTTTGGTTTCTGGGATGAAGAGTGATATTCGGGGAGAAAATGTCTAATTGTTGGCAGAAATTGATACGCAGGGGAGAAATGGTTGTATTTGGGAGAGAAAAAGAGTGTTTTGGGGAGAAAATGCATGAGTTTTGGGGATAAACGGCATTATTTTGGCGTGAAAGCATGGTATTGAGAAAATAAGCAGCATTTTGTGGAGAAAATGCCTTCTTTTGATGATAAAGGTGATCTTTCAGGGAGAAAATGTCTTCTTTGCAGCAGAAAAAGACGCATTTGGGGAAGACAGCGTCTTTTATTGGGACATCACGTTTTATTCCAAAAGTAACACATTTCCATACCAGAATACCGCCTTTGATCCCCAAAAGAAGGCATTTTCTTCCCAGAATACCGCTATTTAGACCGAAAATAAGTCATCCTCTCCAAAAAAGACGTAATTCTGTCCTCAAAATGAGAAATATTGTCCCCAAAATATCATTCTTGGTTCCAAATAGAAGACTTTTTCTCCATTAAATACCACGTAGGGATCCCTATATTACACATTTTCTCCCCCTTATTGCACCTTTGATTCCCAAAATGAGGCGTTCTCCCTCAAATGCCTCTTTTCATCCCAAGAATCAGGCGTTTTTTCCGCACAGGACTGATTTTATTACCAAAACAAAACATTTCTTACCCAAAACACACCTTTTGATTCCCAACATTAGACATTGTCTCCCCCAAATGCCAATTTGTATCCCTCCAATATGAAATTCTCCCCTTCAAATATGGCTTTGTGTAACAAAAGAAGACATTCGCTCCCGAAAATACCGCTTCTTATCCCCTAAGGAAGACTTTTCCTCCCCAAAACACTCCTTTTGATCCCCAAAATAAGATATACTCTCCCCAAAGTAGCGCTTTCGTTGCCTTTCCCAAAAATGAGACATCTGAAGATGAAAGGCAGTATTCTGGGCAGAAAATGCCTTTTAGGGTAGATAAAGAGTGGCTCTTAAGAGAGAACCTGTTTGGTTTCTGCGATGAAGAGTGATATTCGGGGAGAAAATGTCTAATTGTTGGCAGAAATTGATACGCAGGGGAGAAATGGTTGTATTTGGGAGAGAAAAAGAGTGTTTTGTGGAGAAAATGCATGAGTTTTGGGGATAAACGTCATTATTTTGGCGTGAAAGCATGGTATTGAGCTAAGAAGCGGCATTTTGTGGAGAAAATGCCTTCTTTTGAGGATAAAGGTGATCTTTCGGGGAGAAAATGTCTGATTTGCAGCAGAAAAGGACGCATTTGGGGAAGACAGCGTCTTTTATTGGGACATCACGTTTTATTCCAAAAATAACACATTTTCATACCAGAATACCGCCTTTGATCCCAAAATTAAGGCATTTTCTTCCCAGAATACCGCATTTTAGACCGAAAATAAGTCATCCTCTCCAAAAAAGACATAATTCTGTCCTCAAAATGAGAAATATTGTCCCCAAAATATCATTCTTCGTTCCAAATAGAAGACTTTTTCTCCATTAAATACCACGTAGGGATCCCAATATTACACATTTTCTCCCCCAAATTGCTCTTTGGATCCCCAAAATGAGGCGTTCTCCCTCAAATGCCTCTTTTGATCCCAAGAATCAGGCATTTTCTCCGCACAAGACTGATTTTATTACCAAAAAAAACATTTCTTACCCAAAACACACCTTTTTATTCCCAACATTAGACATTGTCTCCCCCAAATGCCAATTTGTATCCCTCCAATACGAAATTCTCCCCTTCAAATATGGCTTTGTGTGACAAAAGAAGACACTCACTCCCAAAAATACCGCTTCTTACTCCCTAAGGAAGACTTTTCCTCCCCAAAACACCCCTTTTGATCCCCAAAATAAGATATACTCTCCCCAAAGTAGCACTTTCGTTGCCTTTCCCAAAAATGAGACATCTGAAGATGAAAGGCAGTATTCTGGGCAGAAAATGCCTTTTTGGGGGGCTAAAGAGTGGCTCTTAAAAGAGAACCTGTTTGGTTTCTGGGATGAAGAGTGATATTCGGGGAGAAAATGTCTAATTGTTGGCAGAAATTGATACGCAGGGGAGAAATGGTTGTATTTGGGAGAGAAAAAGAGTGTTTTGTGGAGAAAATGTATGAGTTTTGGGGATAAACGTCATTATTTTGGCGTGAAAGCATGGTATTGAGAAAATAAGCAGCATTTTGTGGAGAAAATGCCTTCTTTTGATGATAAAGGTGATCTTTCAGGGAGAAAATGTCTGATTTGCAGCATAAAAGGACGCATTTGGGGAAGACAGCGTCTTTTATTGCGACATCACGTTTTATTCCAAAAATAACACATTTTCATACCAGAATACCGCCTTTGATCCCAAAATTAAGGCATTTTCTTCCCAGAATACCGCATTTTAGACCGAAAATAAGTCATCCTCTCCAAAAAAGACATAATTCTGTCCTCAAAATGAGAAATATTGTCCCCAAAATATCATTCTTGGTTCCAAATAGAAGACTTTTTCTCCATTAAATACCACGTAGGGATCCCAATATTACACATTTTCTCCCCCAAATTGCTCTTTGGATCCCCAAAATGAGGCGTTCTCCCTCAAATGCCTCTTTTGATCCCAAGAATCAGGCATTTTCTCCGCACAAGACTGATTTTATTACCAAAAAAAACATTTCTTACCCAAAACACACCTTTTTATTCCCAACATTAGACATTGTCTCCCCCAAATGCCAATTTGTATCCCTCCAATATGAAATTCTCCCCTTCAAATATGGCTTTGTGTGACAAAAGAAGACACTCACTCCCAAAAATACCGCTTCTTACTCCCTAAGGAAGACTTTTCCTCCCCAAAACACCCCTTTTGATCCCCAAAATAAGATATACTCTCCCCAAAGTAGCGCTTACGTTGCCTTTCCCAAAAATGAGACATCTGAAGATGAAAGGCAGTATTCTGGGGAGAAAATGCCTTTTAGGGTAGATAAAGAGTGGCTCTTAAGAGAGAACCTGTTTGGTTTCTGCGATGAAGAGTGATATTCGGGGAGAAAATGTCTAATTGTTGGCAGAAATTGATACGCAGGGGAGAAATGGTTGTATTTGGGAGAGAACAAGAGTGTTTTGTGGAGAAAATGCATGAGTTTTGGGGATAAACGGCATTATTTTGGCGTGAAAGCATGGTATTGAGAAAATAAGCAGCATTTTGTGGAGAAAATGCCTTCTTTTGATGATAAAGGTGATCTTTCAGGGAGAAAATGTCTGATTTGCAGCAGAAAAAGACGCATTTGGGGAAGACAGCGTCTTTTATTGGGACATCACGTTTTATTCCAAAAGTAACACATTTCCATACCAGAATACCGCCTTTGATCCCCAAAAGAAGGCATTTTCTTCCCAGAATACCGCTATTTAGACCGAAAATAAGTCATCCTCTCCAAAAAAGACATAATTCTGTCCTCAAAATGAGAAATATTGTCCCCAAAATATCATTCTTGGTTCCAAATAGAAGACTTTTTCTCCATTAAATACCACGTAGGGATCCCTATATTACACATTTTCTCCCCCATATTGCACCTTTGATTCCCAAAATGAGGCGTTCTCCCTCAAATGCCTCTTTTCATCCCAAGAATCAGGCGTTTTTTCCGCACAGGACTGATTTTATTACCAAAACAAAACATTTCTTACCCAAAACACACCTTTTGATTCCCAACATTAGACATTGTCTCCCCCAAATGCCAATTTGTATCCCTCCAATATGAAATTCTCCCCTTCAAATATGGCTTTGTGTAACAAAAGAAGACATTCGCTCCCGAAAATACCGCTTCTTATCCCCTAAGGAAGACTTTTCCTCCCCAAAACACTCCTTTTGATCCCCAAAATAAGATATACTCTCCCCAAAGTAGCGCTTTCGTTGCCTTTCCCAAAAATGAGACATCTGAAGATGAAAGGCAGTATTCTGGGCAGAAAATGCCTTTCAGGGTAGATAAAGAGTGGCTCTTAAGAGAGAACCTGTTTGGTTTCTGCGATGAAGAGTGATATTCGGGGAGAAAATGTCTAATTGTTGGCAGAAATTGATACGCAGGGGAGAAATGGTTGTATTTGGGAGAGAAAAAGAGTGTTTTGTGGAGAAAATGCATGAGTTTTGGGGATAAACGTCATTATTTTGGCGTGAAAGCATGGTATTGAGCTAAGAAGCGGCATTTTGTGGAGAAAATGCCTTCTTTTGAGGATAAAGGTGATCTTTCGGGGAGAAAATGTCTGATTTGCAGCATAAAAGGACGCATTTGGGGAAGACAGCGTCTTTTATTGGGACATCACGTTTTATTCCAAAAATAACACATTTTCATACCAGAATACCGCCTTTGATCCCAAAATTAAGGCATTTTCTTCCCAGAATACCGCATTTTAGACCGAAAATAAGTCATCCTCTCCAAAAAAGACATAATTCTGTCCTCAAAATGAGAAATATTGTCCCCAAAATATCATTCTTCGTTCCAAATAGAAGACTTTTTCTCCATTAAATACCACGTAGGGATCCCAATATTACACATTTTCTCCCCCAAATTGCTCTTTGGATCCCCAAAATGAGGCGTTCTCCCTCAAATGCCTCTTTTGATCCCAAGAATCAGGCATTTTCTCCGCACAAGACTGATTTTATTACCAAAAAAAAACATTTCTTACCCAAAACACACCTTTTTATTCCCAACATTAGACATTGTCTCCCCCAAATGCCAATTTGTATCCCTCCAATACGAAATTCTCCCCTTCAAATATGGCTTTGTGTGACAAAAGAAGACACTCACTCCCAAAAATACCGCTTCTTACTCCCTAAGGAAGACTTTTCCTCCCCAAAACACCCCTTTTGATCCCCAAAATAAGATATACTCTCCCCAAAGTAGCACTTTCGTTGCCTTTCCCAAAAATGAGACATCTGAAGATGAAAGGCAGTATTCTGGGCAGAAAATGCCTTTTTGGGGGGCTAAAGAGTGGCTCTTAAAAGAGAACCTGTTTGGTTTCTGGGATGAAGAGTGATATTCGGGGAGAAAATGTCTAATTGTTGGCAGAAATTGATACGCAGGGGAGAAATGGTTGTATTTGGGAGAGAAAAAGAGTGTTTTGTGGAGAAAATGTATGAGTTTTGGGGATAAACGTCATTATTTTGGCGTGAAAGCATGGTATTGAGAAAATAAGCAGCATTTTGTGGAGAAAATGCCTTCTTTTGATGATAAAGGTGATCTTTCAGGGAGAAAATGTCTGATTTGCAGCATAAAAGGACGCATTTGGGGAAGACAGCGTCTTTTATTGCGACATCACGTTTTATTCCAAAAATAACACATTTTCATACCAGAATACCGCCTTTGATCCCAAAATTAAGGCATTTTCTTCCCAGAATACCGCATTTTAGACCGAAAATAAGTCATCCTCTCCAAAAAAGACATAATTCTGTCCTCAAAATGAGAAATATTGTCCCCAAAATATCATTCTTGGTTCCAAATAGAAGACTTTTTCTCCATTAAATACCACGTAGGGATCCCTATATTAGACATTTTCTCCCCCAAATTGCTCTTTGGATCCCCAAAATGAGGCGTTCTCCCTCAAATGCCTCTTTTGATCCCAAGAATCAGGCATTTTCTCCGCACAAGACTGATTTTATTACCAAAACAACACATTTCTTACCCAAAACACACCTTTTTATTCCCAACATTAGACATTGTCTCCCCCAAATGCCAATTTGTATCCCTCCAATACGAAATTCTCCACTTCAAATATGGCTTTGTGTGACAAAAGAAGACACTCACTCCCAAAAATACCGCTTCTTACTCCCTAAGGAAGACTTTTCCTCCCCAAAACACCCCTTTTGATCCCCAAAATAAGATATACTCTCCCCAAAGTAGCGCTTTCGTTGCCTTTCCCAAAAATGAGACATCTGAAGATGAAAGGCAGTATTCTGGGGAGAAAATGCCTTTTAGGGTAGATAAAGAGTGGCTCTTAAGAGAGAACCTGTTTGGTTTCTGGGATGAAGAGTGATATTCGGGGAGAAAATGTCTAATTGTTGGCAGAAATTGATACGCAGGGGAGAAATGGTTGTATTTGGGAGAGAACAAGAGTGTTTTGTGGAGAAAATGCATGAGTTTTGGGGATAAACGTCATTATTTTGGCGTGAAAGCATGGTATTGAGCTAAGAAGCGGCATTTTGTGGAGAAAATGCCTTCTTTTGAGGATAAAGGTGATCTTTCGGGGAGAAAATGTCTGATTTGCAGCATAAAAGGACGCATTTGGGGAAGACAGCGTCTTTTATTGGGACATCACGTTTTATTCCAAAAATAACACATTTTCATACCAGAATACCGCCTTTGATCCCAAAATTAAGGCATTTTCTTCCCAGAATACCGCATTTTAGACCGAAAATAAGTCATCCTCTCCAAAAAAGACATAATTCTGTCCTCAAAATGAGAAATATTGTCCCCAAAATATCATTCTTCGTTCCAAATAGAAGACTTTTTCTCCATTAAATACCACGTAGGGATCCCAATATTACACATTTTCTCCCCCAAATTGCTCTTTGGATCCCCAAAATGAGGCGTTCTCCCTCAAATGCCTCTTTTGATCCCAAGAATCAGGCATTTTCTCCGCACAAGACTGATTTTATTACCAAAAAAAACATTTCTTACCCAAAACACACCTTTTTATTCCCAACATTAGACATTGTCTCCCCCAAATGCCAATTTGTATCCCTCCAATACGAAATTCTCCCCTTCAAATATGGCTTTGTGTGACAAAAGAAGACACTCACTCCCAAAAATACCGCTTCTTACTCCCTAAGGAAGACTTTTCCTCCCCAAAACACCCCTTTTGATCCCCAAAATAAGATATACTCTCCCCAAAGTAGCACTTTCGTTGCCTTTCCCAAAAATGAGACATCTGAAGATGAAAGGCAGTATTCTGGGCAGAAAATGCCTTTTTGGGGGGCTAAAGAGTGGCTCTTAAAAGAGAACCTGTTTGGTTTCTGGGATGAAGAGTGATATTCGGGGAGAAAATGTCTAATTGTTGGCAGAAATTGATACGCAGGGGAGAAATGGTTGTATTTGGGAGAGAAAAAGAGTGTTTTGTGGAGAAAATGTATGAGTTTTGGGGATAAACGTCATTATTTTGGCGTGAAAGCATGGTATTGAGAAAATAAGCAGCATTTTGTGGAGAAAATGCCTTCTTTTGATGATAAAGGTGATCTTTCAGGGAGAAAATGTCTGATTTGCAGCATAAAAGGACGCATTTGGGGAAGACAGCGTCTTTTATTGCGACATCACGTTTTATTCCAAAAATAACACATTTTCATACCAGAATACCGCCTTTGATCCCAAAATTAAGGCATTTTCTTCCCAGAATACCGCATTTTAGACCGAAAATAAGTCATCCTCTCCAAAAAAGACATAATTCTGTCCTCAAAATGAGAAATATTGTCCCCAAAATATCATTCTTCGTTCCAAATAGAAGACTTTTTCTCCATTAAATACCACGTAGGGATCCCAATATTACACATTTTCTCCCCCAAATTGCTCTTTGGATCCCCAAAATGAGGCGTTCTCCCTCAAATGCCTCTTTTGATCCCAAGAATCAGGCATTTTCTCCGCACAAGACTGATTTTATTACCAAAAAAAACATTTCTTACCCAAAACACACCTTTTTATTCCCAACATTAGACATTGTCTCCCCCAAATGCCAATTTGTATCCCTCCAATATGAAATTCTCCCCTTCAAATATGGCTTTGTGTGACAAAAGAAGACACTCACTCCCAAAAATACCGCTTCTTACTCCCTAAGGAAGACTTTTCCTCCCCAAAACACCCCTTTTGATCCCCAAAATAAGATATACTCTCCCCAAAGTAGCGCTTACGTTGCCTTTCCCAAAAATGAGACATCTGAAGATGAAAGGCAGTATTCTGGGGAGAAAATGCCTTTTAGGGTAGATAAAGAGTGGCTCTTAAGAGAGAACCTGTTTGGTTTCTGCGATGAAGAGTGATATTCGGGGAGAAAATGTCTAATTGTTGGCAGAAATTGATACGCAGGGGAGAAATGGTTGTATTTGGGAGAGAACAAGAGTGTTTTGTGGAGAAAATGCATGAGTTTTGGGGATAAACGGCATTATTTTGGCGTGAAAGCATGGTATTGAGAAAATAAGCAGCATTTTGTGGAGAAAATGCCTTCTTTTGATGATAAAGGTGATCTTTCAGGGAGAAAATGTCTGATTTGCAGCAGAAAAAGACGCATTTGGGGAAGACAGCGTCTTTTATTGGGACATCACGTTTTATTCCAAAAGTAACACATTTTCATACCAGAATACCGCCTTTGATCCCCAAAAGAAGGCATTTTCTTCCCAGAATACCGCTATTTAGACCGAAAATAAGTCATCCTCTCCAAAAAAGACGTAATTCTGTCCTCAAAATGAGAAATATTGTCCCCAAAATATCATTCTTGGTTCCAAATAGAAGACTTTTTCTCCATTAAATACCACGTAGGGATCCCTATATTACACATTTTCTCCCCCATATTGCACCTTTGATTCCCAAAATGAGGCGTTCTCCCTCAAATGCCTCTTTTCATCCCAAGAATCAGGCGTTTTTTCCGCACAAGACTGATTTTATTACCAAAACAAAACATTTCTTACCCAAAACACACCTTTTGATTCCCAACATTAGACATTGTCTCCCCCAAATGCCAATTTGTATCCCTCCAATATGAAATTCTCCCCTTCAAATATGGCTTTGTGTAACAAAAGAAGACATTCGCTCCCGAAAATACCGCTTCTTATCCCCTAAGGAAGACTTTTCCTCCCCAAAACACCCCTTTTGATCCCCAAAATAAGATATACTCTCCCCAAAGTAGCGCTTTCGTTGCCTTTCCCAAAAATGAGACATCTGAAGATGAAAGGCAGTATTCTGGGGGGAAAATGCCTTTTTGGGGGGCTAAAGAGTGGCTCTTAAGAGAGAACCTGTTTGGTTTCTGCGATGAAGAGTGATATTCGGGGAGAAAATGTCTAATTGTTGGCAGAAATTGATACGCAGGGGAGAAATGGTTGTATTTGGGAGAGAAAAAGAGTGTTTTGTGGAGAAAATGCATGAGTTTTGGGGATAAACGTCATTATTTTGGCGTGAAAGCATGGTATTGAGCTAAGAAGCGGCATTTTGTGGAGAAAATGCCTTCTTTTGAGGATAAAGGTGATCTTTCGGGGAGAAAATGTCTGATTTGCAGCAGAAAAGGACGCATTTGGGGAAGACAGCGTCTTTTATTGGGACATCACGTTTTATTCCAAAAATAACACATTTTCATACCAGAATACCGCCTTTGATCCCAAAATTAAGGCATTTTCTTCCCAGAATACCGCATTTTAGACCGAAAATAAGTCATCCTCTCCAAAAAAGACATAATTCTGTCCTCAAAATGAGAAATATTGTCCCCAAAATATCATTCTTCGTTCCAAATAGAAGACTTTTTCTCCATTAAATACCACGTAGGGATCCCAATATTACACATTTTCTCCCCCAAATTGCTCTTTGGATCCCCAAAATGAGGCGTTCTCCCTCAAATGCCTCTTTTGATCCCAAGAATCAGGCATTTTCTCCGCACAAGACTGATTTTATTACCAAAAAAAACATTTCTTACCCAAAACACACCTTTTTATTCCCAACATTAGACATTGTCTCCCCCAAATGCCAATTTGTATCCCTCCAATACGAAATTCTCCCCTTCAAATATGGCTTTGTGTGACAAAAGAAGACACTCACTCCCAAAAATACCGCTTCTTACTCCCTAAGGAAGACTTTTCCTCCCCAAAACACCCCTTTTGATCCCCAAAATAAGATATACTCTCCCCAAAGTAGCACTTTCGTTGCCTTTCCCAAAAATGAGACATCTGAAGATGAAAGGCAGTATTCTGGGCAGAAAATGCCTTTTTGGGGGGCTAAAGAGTGGCTCTTAAAAGAGAACCTGTTTGGTTTCTGGGATGAAGAGTGATATTCGGGGAGAAAATGTCTAATTGTTGGCAGAAATTGATACGCAGGGGAGAAATGGTTGTATTTGGGAGAGAAAAAGAGTGTTTTGTGGAGAAAATGTATGAGTTTTGGGGATAAACGTCATTATTTTGGCGTGAAAGCATGGTATTGAGAAAATAAGCAGCATTTTGTGGAGAAAATGCCTTCTTTTGAGGATAAAGGTGATCTTTCAGGGAGAAAATGTCTGATTTGCAGCATAAAAGGACGCATTTGGGGAAGACAGCGTCTTTTATTGCGACATCACGTTTTATTCCAAAAATAACACATTTTCATACCAGAATACCGCCTTTGATCCCAAAATTAAGGCATTTTCTTCCCAGAATACCGCATTTTAGACCGAAAATAAGTCATCCTCTCCAAAAAAGACATAATTCTGTCCTCAAAATGAGAAATATTGTCCCCAAAATATCATTCTTCGTTCCAAATAGAAGACTTTTTCTCCATTAAATACCACGTAGGGATCCCTATATTAGACATTTTCTCCCCCAAATTGCTCTTTGGATCCCCAAAATGAGGCGTTCTCCCTCAAATGCCTCTTTTGATCCCAAGAATCAGGCATTTTCTCCGCACAAGACTGATTTTATTACCAAAACAACACATTTCTTACCCAAAACACACCTTTTTATTCCCAACATTAGACATTGTCTCCCCCAAATGCCAATTTGTATCCCTCCAATACGAAATTCTCCACTTCAAATATGGCTTTGTGTGACAAAAGAAGACACTCACTCCCAAAAATACCGCTTCTTACTCCCTAAGGAAGACTTTTCCTCCCCAAAACACCCCTTTTGATCCCCAAAATAAGATATACTCTCCCCAAAGTAGCGCTTTCGTTGCCTTTCCCAAAAATGAGACATCTGAAGATGAAAGGCAGTATTCTGGGGAGAAAATGCCTTTTAGGGTAGATAAAGAGTGGCTCTTAAGAGAGAACCTGTTTGGTTTCTGCGATGAAGAGTGATATTCGGGGAGAAAATGTCTAATTGTTGGCAGAAATTGATACGCAGGGGAGAAATGGTTGTATTTGGGAGAGAACAAGAGTGTTTTGTGGAGAAAATGCATGAGTTTTGGGGATAAACGTCATTATTTTGGCGTGAAAGCATGGTATTGAGCTAAGAAGCGGCATTTTGTGGAGAAAATGTCTTCTTTTGATGATAAAGGTGATCTTTTGGGGAGAAAATGTCTTCTTTGCAGCATAAAAAGACGCATTTGGGGAAGACAGCGTCTTTTATTGGGACATCACGTTTTATTCCAAAAGTAACACATTTCCATACCAGAATACCGCCTTTGATCCTTAAAAGAAGGCATTTTCTTCCCAGAATACCGCTATTTAGACCGAAAATAAGTCATCCTCTCCAAAAAAGACGTAATTCTGTCCTCAAAATGAGAAATATTGTCCCCAAAATATCATTCTTGGTTCCAAATAGAAGACTTTTTCTCCATTAAATACCACGTAGGGATCCCTATATTACACATTTTCTCCCCCATATTGCACCTTTGATTCCCAAAATGAGGCGTTCTCCCTCAAATGCCTCTTTTCATCCCAAGAATCAGGCGTTTTTTCCGCACAAGACTGATTTTATTACCAAAACAAAACATTTCTTACCCAAAACACACCTTTTGATTCCCAACATTAGACATTGTCTCCCCCAAATGCCAATTTGTATCCCTCCAATATGAAATTCTCCCCTTCAAATATGGCTTTGTGTAACAAAAGAAGACATTCGCTCCCAAAAATACCGCTTCTTATCCCCTAAGGAAGACTTTTCCTCCCCAAAACACCCCTTTTGATCCCCAAAATAAGATATACTCTCCCCAAAGTAGCGCTTTCGTTGCCTTTCCCAAAAATGAGACATCTGAAGATGAAAGGCAGTATTCTGGGCAGAAAATGCCTTTTAGGGTAGATAAAGAGTGGCTCTTAAGAGAGAACCTGTTTGGTTTCTAGGATGAAGAGTGATATTCGGGGAGAAAATGTCTAATTGTTGGCAGAAATTGATACGCAGGGGAGAAATGGTTGTATTTGGGAGAGAAAAAAGAGTGTTTTGGGGAGAAAATGCATGAGTTTTGGGGATAAACGGCATTATTTTGGCGTGAAAGCACGGTATTGAGAAAATAAGCAGCATTTTGTGGAGAAAATGCCTTCTTTTGAGGATAAAGGTGATCTTTCAGGGAGAAAATGTCTTCTTTGCAGCATGAAAAGACGCATTTGGGGAAGACAGCGTCTTTTATTGGGACATCACGTTTTATTCCAAAAGTAACACATTTCCATACCAGAATACCGCCTTTGATCCCCAAAAGAAGGCATTTTCTTCCCAGAATACCGCTATTTAGACCGAAAATAAGTCATCCTCTCCAAAAAAGACGTAATTCTGTCCTCAAAATGAGAAATATTGTCCCCAAAATATCATTCTTGGTTCCAAATAGAAGACTTTTTCTCCATTAAATACCACATCGGGTTCCCAATATTACACATTTTCTCCCCCAAATTGCTCTTTGGATCCCCAAAATGAGGCGTTCTCCCTCAAATGCCTCTTTTCATCCCAAGAATCAGGCATTTTCTCCGCACAAGACTGATTTTATTACCAAAACAACACATTTCTTACCCAAAACACACCTTTTTATTCCCAACATTAGACACCGTCTCCCAAAATTCCAATTTGTATCCCTCCAATACGAAATTCTCCCCTTCAAATATGGCTTTGTGTAACAAAAGAAGACATTCGCTCCCAAAAATACCGCTTCTTATTTCCTAAGGAAGACTTTTCCTCCCCAAAACACCCTTTTTGATCCCCAAAATAAGAAATACTCTCCCTAAAGTAGCGCTATCGTTGCCTTTCCCAAAAATGAGACATCTGAAGATGAAAGGCAGTATTCTGGGCAGAAAATGCCTTTTTGTGGGGCTAAAGAGTGGCTCTTAAGAGAGAACCTGTTTGGTTTCTGGGATGAAGAGTGATATTCGGGGAGAAAATGTCTAATTGTTGGCAGAAATTGATACGCAGGGGAGAAATGGTTGTATTTGGGAGAGAAAAAGAGTGTTTTGTGGAGAAAATGCATGAGTTTTGGGGATAAACGTCATTATTTTGGCGTGAAAGCATGGTATTGAGCTAAGAAGCGGCATTTTGTGGAGAAAATGTCTTCTTTTGAGGATAAAGGTGATCTTTCGGGGAGAAAATGTCTTCTTTGCAGCAGAAAAGGACGCATTTGGGGAAGACAGCGTCTTTTATTGGGACATCACGTTTTATTCCAAAAATAACACATTTTCATACCAGAATACCGCCTTTGATCCCAAAATTAAGGCATTTTCTTCCCAGAATACCGCATTTTAGACCAAAAATAAGTCATCCTCTCCAAAAAAGACGTAATTCTGTCCTCAAAATGTGAAATATTGTCCCCAAAATATCATTCTTGGTTCCAAATAGAAGACTTTTTCTCCATTAAATACCACATCGGGTTCCCAATATTACACATTTTCTCCCCCAAATTGCTCTTTGGATCCCCAAAATGAGGCGTTCTCCCTCAAATGCCTCTTTTCATCCCAAGAATCAGGCATTTTCTCCGCACAAGACTGATTTTATTACCAAAACAACACATTTCTTACCCAAAACACACCTTTTTATTCCCAACATTAGACACCGTCTCCCAAAATTCCAATTTGTATCCCTCCAATACGAAATTCTCCACTTCAAATATGGCTTTGTGTAACAAAAGAAGACACTCACTCCCAAAAATACCGCTTCTTATTTCCTAAGGAAGACTTTTCCTCCCCAAAACACCCCTTTTGATCCCCAAAATAAGAAATACTCTCCCTAAAGTAGCGCTATCGTTGCCTTTCCCAAAAATGAGACATCTGAAGATGAAAGGCAGTATTCTGGGGAGAAAATGCCTTTTAGGGTAGATAAAGAGTGGCTCTTAAGAGAGAACCTGTTTGGTTTCTGGGATGAAGAGTGATATTCGGGGAGAAAATGTCTAATTGTTGGCAGAAATTGATACGCAGGGGAGAAATGGTTGTATTTGGGAGAGAAAAAAGAGTGTTTTGGGGAGAAAATGCATGAGTTTTGGGGATAAACGGCATTATTTTGGCGTGAAAGCACGGTATTGAGAAAATAAGCAGCATTTTGTGGAGAAAATGCCTTCTTTTGAGGATAAAGGTGATCTTTCAGGGAGAAAATGTCTTCTTTGCAGCATGAAAAGACGCATTTGGGGAAGACAGCGTCTTTTATTGGGACATCACGTTTTATTCCAAAAGTAACACATTTCCATACCAGAATACCGCCTTTGATCCCCAAAAGAAGGCATTTTCTTCCCAGAATACCGCTATTTAGACCGAAAATAAGTCATCCTCTCCAAAAAAGACGTAATTCTGTCCTCAAAATGAGAAATATTGTCCCCAAAATATCATTCTTGGTTCCAAATAGAAGACTTTTTCTCCATTAAATACCACGTAGGGATCCCTATATTACACATTTTCTCCCCCATATTGCACCTTTGATTCCCAAAATGAGGCGTTCTCCCTCAAATGCCTCTTTTCATCCCAAGAATCAGGCGTTTTTTCCGCACAAGACTGATTTTATTACCAAAACAAAACATTTCTTACCCAAAACACACCTTTTGATTCCCAACATTAGACATTGTCTCCCCCAAATGCCAATTTGTATCCCTCCAATATGAAATTCTCCCCTTCAAATATGGCTTTGTGTAACAAAAGAAGACATTCGCTCCCAAAAATACCGCTTCTTATCCCCTAAGGAAGACTTTTCCTCCCCAAAACACCCCTTTTGATCCCCAAAATAAGATATACTCTCCCCAAAGTAGCGCTTTCGTTGCCTTTCCCAAAAATGAGACATCTGAAGATGAAAGGCAGTATTCTGGGCAGAAAATGCCTTTTAGGGTAGATAAAGAGTGGCTCTTAATAGAGAACCTGTTTGGTTTCTAGGATGAAGAGTGATATTCGGGGAGAAAATGTCTAATTGTTGGCAGAAATTGATACGCAGGGGAGAAATGGTTGTATTTGGGAGAGAAAAAGAGTGTTTTGTGGAGAAAATGCATGAGTTTTGGGGATAAACGTCATTATTTTGGCGTGAAAGCATGGTATTGAGAAAATAAGCAGCATTTTGTGGAGAAAATGCCTTCTTTTGAGGATAAAGGTGATCTTTCAGGGAGAAAATGTCTTCTTTGCAGCAGAAAAAGATGCATTTGGGGAAGACAGCGTCTTTTATTGGGACATCACGTTTTATTCCAAAAATAACACATTTTCATACCAGAATACCGCCTTTGATCCCAAAAATAAGGAATTTTCTTCCCAGAATACCGCTATTTAGACCGAAAATAAGTCATCCTCTCCAAAAAAGACATAATTCTGTCCTCAAAATGAGAAATATTCTCCCCAAAATATCATTCTTGGTTCCAAATAGAAGACTTTTTCTCCATTAAATACCACATCGGGTTCCCAATATTACACATTTTCTCCCCCAAATTGCTCTTTGGATCCCCAAAATGAGGCGTTCTCCCTCAAATGCCTCTTTTCATCCCAAGAATCAGGCATTTTCTCCGCACAAGACTGATTTTATTACCAAAACAACACATTTCTTACCCAAAACACACCTTTTTATTCCCAACATTAGACACCGTCTCCCAAAATTCCAATTTGTATCCCTCCAATACGAAATTCTCCCCTTCAAATATGGCTTTGTGTAACAAAAGAAGACATTCGCTCCCAAAAATACCGCTTCTTATTTCCTAAGGAAGACTTTTCCTCCCCAAAACACCCCTTTTGATCCCCAAAATAAGATATACTCTCCCCAAAGTAGCGCTTTCGTTGCCTTTCCCAAAAATGAGACATCTGAAGATGAAAGGCAGTATTCTGGGGAGAAAATGCCTTTTTGGGGGGCTAAAGAGTGGCACTTAAGAGAGAACCTGTTTGGTTTCTGGGATGAAGAGTGATATTCGGGGAGAAAATGTCTAATTGTTGGCAGACATTGATACGCAGGGGAGAAATGGTTGTATTTGGGAGAGAAAAAGAGTGTTTTGTGGAGAAAATGCATGAGTTTTGGGGATAAACGGCATTATTTTGGCGTGAAAGCATGGTATTGAGCTAAGAAGCGGCATTTTGTGGAGAAAATGTCTTCTTTTGAGGATAAAGGTGATCTTTTGGGGAGAAAATGTCTGATTTGCAGCATAAAAGGACGCATTTGGGGAAGACAGCGTCTTTTATTGGGACATCACGTTTTATTCCAAAAATAACACATTTTCTTCCCGAATACCGCACTTAATCCCCAAAATAAGGCATTTTCTTCCCAGAATACAGCTATTTAGACCGAAAATAAGTCATCCTCTCCAAAAAAGACGTAATTCTGTCCTCAAAATGAGAAATATTGTCCCCAAAATATCATTCTTGGTTCCAAATAGAAGACTTTTTCTCCATTAAATACCACGTAGGGATCCCTATATTACACATTTTCTCCCCCATATTGCACCTTTGATTCCCAAAATGAGGCGTTCTCCCTCAAATGCCTCTTTTCATCCCAAGAATCAGGCGTTTTTTCCGCACAAGACTGATTTTATTACCAAAACAAAACATTTCTTACCCAAAACACACCTTTTGATTCCCAACATTAGACATTGTCTCCCCCAAATGCCAATTTGTATCCCTCCAATATGAAATTCTCCCCTTCAAATATGGCTTTGTGTAACAAAAGAAGACATTCGCTCCCAAAAATACCGCTTCTTATTTCCTAAGGAAGACTTTTCCTCCCCAAAACACCCCTTTTGATCCCCAAAATAAGATATACTCTCCCCAAAGTAGCGCTTTCGTTGCCTTTCCCAAAAATGAGACATCTGAAGATGAAAGGCAGTATTCTGGGCAGAAAATGCCTTTTTGGGTAGATAAAGAGTGGCTCTTAAGAGAGAACCTGTTTGGTTTCTAGGATGAAGAGTGATATTCGGGGAGAAAATGTCTAATTGTTGGCAGAAATTGATACGCAGGGGAGAAATGGTTGTATTTGGGAGAGAAAAAGAGTGTTTTGTGGAGAAAACGCATGAGTTTTGGGGATAAACGTCATTATTTTGGCGTGAAAGCATGGTATTGAGAAAATAAGCAGCATTTTGTGGAGAAAATGCCTTCTTTTGATGATAAAGGTGATCTTTCGGGGAGAAAATGTCTGATTTGCAGCAGAAAAAGACGCATTTGGGGAAGACAGCGTCTTTTATTGGGACATCACGTTTTATTCCAAAAATAACACATTTTCATACCAGAATACCGCCTTTGATCCCAAAATTAAGGCATTTTCTTCCCAGAATACCGCATTTTAGACCGAAAATAAGTCATCCTCTCCAAAAAAGACATAATTCTGTCCTCAAAATGAGAAATATTGTCCCCAAAATATCATTCTTGGTTCCAAATAGAAGACTTTTTCTCCATTAAATACCACATCGGGTTCCCAATATTACACATTTTCTCCCCCAAATTGCTCTTTGGATCCCCAAAATGAGGCGTTCTCCCTCAAATGCCTCTTTTCATCCCAAGAATCAGGCATTTTCTCCGCACAAGACTGATTTTATTACCAAAACAACACATTTCTTACCCAAAACACACCTTTTTATTCCCAACATTAGACACTGTCTCCCAAAATTCCAATTTGTATCCCTCCAATACGAAATTCTCCCCTTCAAATATGGCTTTGTGTAACAAAAGAAGACATTCGCTCCCAAAAATACCGCTTCTTATTTCCTAAGGAAGACTTTTCCTCCCCAAAACACCCCTTTTGATCCCCAAAATAAGATATACTCTCCCCAAAGTAGCGCTTTCGTTGCCTTTCCCAAAAATGAGACATCTGAAGATGAAAGGCAGTATTCTGGGGAGAAAATGCCTTTTTGGGGGGCTAAAGAGTGGCACTTAAGAGAGAACCTGTTTGGTTTCTGGGATGAAGAGTGATATTCGGGGAGAAAATGTCTAATTGTTGGCAGACATTGATACGCAGGGGAGAAATGGTTGTATTTGGGAGAGAAAAAGAGTGTTTTGTGGAGAAAATGCATGAGTTTTGGGGATAAACGGCATTATTTTGGCGTGAAAGCATGGTATTGAGCTAAGAAGCGGCATTTTGTGGAGAAAATGTCTTCTTTTGAGGATAAAGGTGATCTTTTGGGGAGAAAATGTCTGATTTGCAGCATAAAAGGACGCATTTGGGGAAGACAGCGTCTTTTATTGGGACATCACGTTTTATTCCAAATATAACAAATTTTCTTCCCGAATACCGCACCTAATCCCCAAAATAAGGCATTTTCTTCCCAGAATACAGCTATTTAGACCGAAAATAAGTCATCCTCTCCAAAAAAGACGTAATTCTGTCCTCAAAATGAGAAATATTCTCCCCAAAATATCATTCTTGGTTCCAAATAGAAGACTTTTTCTCCATTAAATACCACATCGGGTTCCCAATATTACACATTTTCTCCCCCAAATTGCTCTTTGGATCCCCAAAATGAGGCGTTCTCCCTCAAATGCCTCTTTTCATCCCAAGAATCAGGCATTTTCTCCGCACAAGACTGATTTTATTACCAAAACAACACATTTCTTACCCAAAACACACCTTTTTATTCCCAACATTAGACACCGTCTCCCAAAATTCCAATTTGTATCCCTCCAATACGAAATTCTCCACTTCAAATATGGCTTTGTGTAACAAAAGAAGACATTCGCTCCCAAAAATACCGCTTCTTATTTCCTAAGGAAGACTTTTCCTCCCCAAAACACCCCTTTTGATCCCCAAAATAAGATATACTCTCCCCAAAGTAGCGCTTTCGTTGCCTTTCCCAAAAATGAGACATCTGAAGATGAAAGGCAGTATTCTGGGGAGAAAATGCCTTTTTGGGGGGCTAAAGAGTGGCACTTAAGAGAGAACCTGTTTGGTTTCTGGAATGAAGAGTGATATTCGGGGAGAAAATGTCTAATTGTTGGCAGAAATTGATACGCAGGGGAGAAATGGTTGTATTTGGGAGAGAAAAAGAGTGTTTTGTGGAGAAAATGCATGAGTTTTGGGGATAAACGTCATTATTTTGGCGTGAAAGCATGGTATTGAGCTAAGAAGCGGCATTTTGTGGAGAAAATGTCTTCTTTTGAGGATAAAGGTGATCTTTTGGGGAGAAAATGTCTGATTTGCAGCATAAAAGGACGCATTTGGGGAAGACAGCGTCTTTTATTGGGACATCACGTTTTATTCCAAAAATAACACATTTTCTTCCCGAATACCGCACTTAATCCCCAAAATAAGGCATTTTCTTCCCAGAATACCGCATTTTAGACCGAAAATAAGTCATCCTCTCCAAAAAAGACGTAATTCTGTCCTCAAAATGAGAAATATTGTCCCCAAAATATCATTCTTGGTTCCAAATAGAAGACTTTTTCTCCATTAAATACCACATCGGGTTCCCAATATTACACATTTTCTCCCCCAAATTGCTCTTTGTATCCCCAAAATGAGGCGTTCTCCCTCAAATGCCTCTTTTCATCCCAAGAATCAGGCATTTTCTCCGCACAAGACTGATTTTATTACCAAAACAACACATTTCTTACCCAAAACACACCTTTTTATTCCCAACATTAGACACCGTCTCCCCCAAATGCCAATTTGTATCCCTCCAATATGAAATTATCCCCTTCAAATATGGCTTTGTGTAACAAAAGAAGACATTCGCTCCCAAAAATACCGCTTCTTATCCCCTAAGGAAGACTTTTCCTCCCCAAAACACCCCTTTTGATCCCCAAAATAAGATATACTCTCCCCAAAGTAGCGCTTTCGTTGCCTTTCCCAAAAATGAGACATCTGAAGATGAAAGGCAGTATTCTGGGGAGAAAATGCCTTTTTGGGGGGCTAAAGAGTGGCACTTAAGAGAGAACCTGTTTGGTTTCTGGGATGAAGAGTGATATTCGGGGAGAAAATGTCTAATTGTTGGCAGAAATTGATACGCAGGGGAGAAATGGTTGTATTTGGGAGAGAAAAAGAGTGTTTTGTGGAGAAAATGCATGAGTTTTGGGGATAAACGGCATTATTTTGGCGTGAAAGCATGGTATTGAGCTAAGAAGCGGCATTTTGTGGAGAAAATGTCTTCTTTTGAGGATAAAGGTGATCTTTTGGGGAGAAAATGTCTGATTTGCAGCATAAAAGGACGCATTTGGGGAAGACAGCGTCTTTTATTGGGACATCACGTTTTATTCCAAAAATAACAAATTTTCTTCCCGAATACCGCACCTAATCCCCAAAATAAGGCATTTTCTTCCCAGAATACAGCTATTTAGACCGAAAATAAGTCATCCTCTCCAAAAAAGACGTAATTCTGTCCTCAAAATGAGAAATATTCTCCCCAAAATATCATTCTTGGTTCCAAATAGAAGACTTTTTCTCCATTAAATACCACATCGGGTTCCCAATATTACACATTTTCTCCCCCAAATTGCTCTTTGGATCCCCAAAATGAGGCGTTCTCCCTCAAATGCCTCTTTTCATCCCAAGAATCAGGCATTTTCTCCGCACAAGACTGATTTTATTACCAAAACAACACATTTCTTACCCAAAACACACCTTTTTATTCCCAACATTAGACACCGTCTCCCAAAATTCCAATTTGTATCCCTCCAATACGAAATTCTCCCCTTCAAATATGGCTTTGTGTAACAAAAGAAGACATTCGCTCCCAAAAATACCGCTTCTTATTTCCTAAGGAAGACTTTTCCTCCCCAAAACACCCCTTTTGATCCCCAAAATAAGATATACTCTCCCCAAAGTAGCGCTTTCGTTGCCTTTCCCAAAAATGAGACATCTGAAGATGAAAGGCAGTATTCTGGGGAGAAAATGCCTTTTTGGGGGGCTAAAGAGTGGCACTTAAGAGAGAACCTGTTTGGTTTCTGGAATGAAGAGTGATATTCGGGGAGAAAATGTCTAATTGTTGGCAGAAATTGATACGCAGGGGAGAAATGGTTGTATTTGGGAGAGAAAAAGAGTGTTTTGTGGAGAAAATGCATGAGTTTTGGGGATAAACGTCATTATTTTGGCGTGAAAGCATGGTATTGAGCTAAGAAGCGGCATTTTGTGGAGAAAATGTCTTCTTTTGAGGATAAAGGTGATCTTTTGGGGAGAAAATGTCTGATTTGCAGCATAAAAGGACGCATTTGGGGAAGACAGCGTCTTTTATTGGGACATCACGTTTTATTCCAAAAATAACACATTTTCTTCCCGAATACCGCACTTAATCCCCAAAATAAGGCATTTTCTTCCCAGAATACCGCATTTTAGACCGAAAATAAGTCATCCTCTCCAAAAAAGACGTAATTCTGTCCTCAAAATGAGAAATATTGTCCCCAAAATATCATTCTTGGTTCCAAATAGAAGACTTTTTCTCCATTAAATACCACATCGGGTTCCCAATATTACACATTTTCTCCCCCAAATTGCTCTTTGTATCCCCAAAATGAGGCGTTCTCCCTCAAATGCCTCTTTTCATCCCAAGAATCAGGCATTTTCTCCGCACAAGACTGATTTTATTACCAAAACAACACATTTCTTACCCAAAACACACCTTTTTATTCCCAACATTAGACACCGTCTCCCAAAATTCCAATTTGTATCCCTCCAATACGAAATTCTCCCCTTCAAATATGGCTTTGTGTAACAAAAGAAGACATTCGCTCCCAAAAATACCGCTTCTTATTTCCTAAGGAAGACTTTTCCTCCCCAAAACACCCCTTTTGATCCCCAAAATAAGAAATACTCTCCCTAAAGTAGCGCTTTCGTTGCCTTTCCCAAAAATGAGACATCTGAAGATGAAAGGCAGTATTCTGGGCAGAAAATGCCTTTTTGTGGGGCTAAAGAGTGGCTCTTAAGAGAGAACCTGTTTGGTTTCTGGGATGAAGAGTGATATTCGGGGAGAAAATGTCTAATTGTTGGCAGAAATTGATACGCAGGGGAGAAATGGTTGTATTTGGGAGAGAAAAAGAGTGTTTTGTGGAGAAAATGCATGAGTTTTGGGGATAAACGTCATTATTTTGGCGTGAAAGCATGGTATTGAGCTAAGAAGCGGCATTTTGTGGAGAAAATGTCTTCTTTTGAGGATAAAGGTGATCTTTTGGGGAGAAAATGTCTGATTTGCAGCATAAAAGGACGCATTTGGGGAAGACAGCGTCTTTTATTGGGACATCACGTTTTATTCCAAAAATAACACATTTTCTTCCCGAATACCGCACTTAATCCCCAAAATAAGGCATTTTCTTCCCAGAATACCGCTATTTAGACCGAAAATAAGTCATCCTCTCCAAAAAAGACGTAATTCTGTCCTCAAAATGAGAAATATTGTCCCCAAAATATCATTCTTGGTTCCAAATAGAAGACTTTTTCTCCATTAAATACCACATCGGGTTCCCAATATTACACATTTTCTCCCCCAAATTGCTCTTTGGATCCCCAAAATGAGGCGTTCTCCCTCAAATGCCTCTTTTGATCCCAAGAATCAGGCATTTTCTCCGCACAAGACTGATTTTATTACCAAAACAAAACATTTCTTACCCAAAACACACCTTTTTATTCCCAACATTAGACATTGTCTCCCCCAAATGCCAATTTGTATCCCTCCAATACGAAATTCTCCCCTTCAAATATGGCTTTGTGTGACAAAAGAAGACACTCACTCCCAAAAATACCGCTTCTTACTCCCTAAGGAAGACTTTTCCTCCCCAAAACACCCCTTTTGATCCCCAAAATAAGATATACTCTCCCCAAAGTAGCGCTTTCGTTGCCTTTCCCAAAAATGAGACATCTGAAGATGAAAGGCAGTATTCTGGGCAGAAAATGCCTTTTTGGGGGGCTAAAGAGTGGCTCTTAAGAGAGAACCTGTTTGGTTTCTGGGATGAAGAGTGATATTCGGGGAGAAAATGTCTAATTGTTGGCAGAAATTGATACGCAGGGGAGAAATGGTTGTATTTTGGAGAGAAAAAGAGTGTTTTGTGGAGAAAACGCATGAGTTTTGGGGATAAACGTCATTATTTTGGCGTGAAAGCATGGTATTGAGAAAATAAGCAGCATTTTGTGGAGAAAATGCCTTCTTTTGATGATAAAGGTGATCTTTCAGGGAGAAAATGTCTGATTTGCAGCAGAAAAGGACGCATTTGGGGAAGACAGCGTCTTTTATTGGGACATCACGTTTTATTCCAAAAATAACACATTTCCATACCAGAATACCGCCTTTGATCCCAAATATAAGGAATTTTCTTCCCAGAATACCGCATTTTAGACCGAAAATAAGTCATCCTCTCCAAAAAAGACGTAATTCTGTCCTCAAAATGAGAAATATTGTCCCCAAAATATCATTCTTGGTTCCAAATAGAAGACTTTTTCTCCATTAAATACCACATCGGGTTCCCAATATTACACATTTTCTCCCCCAAATTGCTCTTTGGATCCCCAAAATGAGGCGTTCTCCCTCAAATGCCTCTTTTGATCCCAAGAATCAGGCATTTTCTCCGCACAAGACTGATTTTATTACCAAAAAAAACATTTCTTACCCAAAACACACCTTTTTATTCCCAACATTAGACATTGTCTCCCCCAAATGCCAATTTGTATCCCTCCAATACGAAATTCTCCCCTTCAAATATGGCTTTGTGTGACAAAAGAAGACACTCACTCCCAAAAATACCGCTTCTTACTCCCTAAGGAAGACTTTTCCTCCCCAAAACACCCCTTTTGATCCCCAAAATAAGAAATACTCTCCCCAAAGTAGCGCTTTCGTTGCCTTTCCCAAAAATGAGACATCTGAAGATGAAAGGCAGTATTCTGGGCAGAAAATGCCTTTTTGGGGGGCTAAAGAGTGGCTCTTAAGAGAGAACCTGTTTGGTTTCTGGGATGAAGAGTGATATTCGGGGAGAAAATGTCTAATTGTTGGCAGAAATTGATACGCAGGGGAGAAATGGTTGTATTTGGGAGAGAAAAAGAGTGTTTTGTGGAGAAAATGCATGAGTTTTGGGGATAAACGGCATTATTTTGGCATGAAAGCATGGTATTGAGAAAATAAGCAGCATTTTGTGGAGAAAATGCCTTCTTTTGATGATAAAGGTGATCTTTCAGGGAGAAAATGTCTTCTTTGCAGCAGAAAAAGACGCATTTGGGGAAGACAGCGTCTTTTATTGGGACATCACGTTTTATTCCAAAAGTAACACCTTTCCATACCAGAATACCGCCTTTGATCCCAAAAATAAGGCATTTTCTTCCCAGAATACCGCATTTTAGACCGAAAATAAGTCATCCTCTCCAAAAAAGACGTAATTCTGTCCTCAAAATGAGAAATATTGTCCCCAAAATATCATTCTTGGTTCCAAATAGAAGACTTTTTCTCCATTAAATACCACGTAGGGATCCCTATATTACACATTTTCTCCCCCATATTGCACCTTTGATTCCCAAAATGAGGCGTTCTCCCTCAAATGCCTCTTTTCATCCCAAGAATCAGGCGTTTTCTCCGCACAAGACTGATTTTATTACCAAAACAAAACATTTCTTACCCAAAACACACCTTTTGATTCCCAACATTAGACATTGTCTCCCCCAAATGCCAATTTGTATCCCTCCAATATGAAATTCTCCCCTTCAAATATGGCTTTGTGTAACAAAAGAAGACATTCGCTCCCAAAAATACCGCTTCTTATTTCCTAAGGAAGACTTTTCCTCCCCAAAACACCCCTTTTGATCCCCAAAATAAGATATACTCTCCCCAAAGTAGCGCTTTCGTTGCCTTTCCCAAAAATGAGACATCTGAAGATGAAAGGCAGTATTCTGGGGAGAAAATGCCTTTTAGGGTAGATAAAGAGTGGCTCTTAAGAGAGAACCTGTTTGGTTTCTGGGATGAAGAGTGATATTCGGGGAGAAAATGTCTAATTGTTGGCAGAAATTGATACGCAGGGGAGAAATGGTTGTATTTGGGAGAGAAAAAGAGTGTTTTGGGGAGAAAATGCATGAGTTTTGGGGATAAACGGCATTATTTTGGCGTGAAAGCATGGTATTGAGAAAATAAGCAGCATTTTGTGGAGAAAATGCCTTCTTTTGATGATAAAGGTGATCTTTCAGGGAGAAAATGTCTTCTTTGCAGCAGAAAAAGACGCATTTGGGGAAGACAGCGTCTTTTATTGGGACATCACGTTTTATTCCAAAAATAACACATTTTCATACCAGAATAACGCCTTTGATCCCAAAATTAAGGCATTTTCTTCCCAGAATACCGCATTTTAGACCGAAAATAAGTCATCCTCTCCAAAAAAGACATAATTCTGTCCTCAAAATGAGAAATATTCTCCCCAAAATATCATTCTTGGTTCCAAATAGAAGACTTTTTCTCCATTAAATACCACATCGGGTTCCCAATATTACACATTTTCTCCCCCAAATTGCTCTTTGGATCCCCAAAATGAGGCGTTCTCCCTCAAATGCCTCTTTTGATCCCAAGAATCAGGCATTTTCTCCGCACAAGACTGATTTTATTACCAAAACAACACATTTCTTACCCAAAACACACCTTTTTATTCCCAACATTAGACACCGTCTCCCAAAATTCCAATTTGTATCCCTCCAATACGAAATTCTCCCCTTCAAATATGGCTTTGTGTAACAAAAGAAGACATTCGCTCCCAAAAATACCGCTTCTTATTTCCTAAGGAAGACTTTTCCTCCCCAAAACACCCTTTTTGATCCCCAAAATAAGAAATACTCTCCCTGAAGTAGCGCTATCGTTGCCTTTCCCAAAAATGAGACATCTGAAGATGAAAGGCAGTATTCTGGGCAGAAAATGCCTTTTTGGGGGGCTAAAGAGTGGCTCTTAAGAGAGAACCTGTTTGGTTTCTGGGATGAAGAGTGATATTCGGGGAGAAAATGTCTAATTGTTGGCAGAAATTGATACGCAGGGGAGAAATGGTTGTATTTGGGAGAGAAAAAGAGTGTTTTGTGGAGAAAATGCATGAGTTTTGGGGATAAACGTCATTATTTTGTCGTGAAAGCATGGTATTGAGCTAATAAGCGGCATTTTGTGGAGAAAATGTCTTCTTTTGAGGATAAAGGTGATCTTTTGGGGAGAAAATGTCTGATTTGCAGCATAAAAGGACGCATTTGGGGAAGACAGCGTCTTTTATTGGACATCACGTTTTATTCCAAAAATAACACATTTTCATACCAGAATACCGCCTTTGATCCCAAAATTAAGGCATTTTCTTCCCAGAATACCGCATTTTAGACCGAAAATAAGTCATCCTCTCCAAAAAAGACGTAATTCTGTCCTCAAAATGTGAAATATTGTCCCCAAAGTATCATTCTTGGTTCCAAATAGAAGACTTTTTCTCCATTAAATACCACATCGGGTTCCCAATATTACACATTTTCTCCCCCAAATTGCTCTTTGTATCCCCAAAATGAGGCGTTCTCCCTCAAATGCCTCTTTTGATCCCAATAATCAGGCATTTTCTCCGCACAAGACTGATTTTATTACCAAAACAACATATTTCTTACCCAAAACACACCTTTTTATTCCCAACATTAGACACCGTCTCCCAAAATTCCAATTTGTATCCCTCCAATACGAAATTCTCCCCTTCAAATATGGCTTTGTGTAACAAAAGAAGACATTCGCTCCCAAAAATACCGCTTCTTATTTCCTAAGGAAGACTTTTCCTCCCCAAAACACCCCTTTTGATCCCCAAAATAAGAAATACTCTCCCCAAAGTAGCGCTTTCGTTGCCTTTCCCAAAAATGAGACATCTGAAGATGAAAGGCAGTATTCTGGGGAGAAAATGCCTTTTTGGGGGGCTAAAGAGTGGCACTTAAGAGAGAACCTGTTTGGTTTCTGGGATGAAGAGTGATATTCGGGGAGAAAATGTCTAATTGTTGGCAGAAATTGATACGCAGGGGAGAAATGGTTGTATTTGGGAGAGAAAAAGAGTGTTTTGTGGAGAAAATGCATGAGTTTTGGGGATAAACGTCATTATTTTGGCGTGAAAGCATGGTATTGAGCTAAGAAGCGGCATTTTGTGGAGAAAATGTCTTCTTTTGAGGATAAAGGTGATCTTTTGGGGAGAAAATGTCTGATTTGCAGCATAAAAGGACGCATTTGGGGAAGACAGCGTCTTTTATTGGGACATCACGTTTTATTCCAAAAATAACACATTTTCTTCCCGAATACCGCACTTAATCCCCAAAATAAGGCATTTTCTTCCCAGAATACTGCTATTTAGACCGAAAATAAGTCATCCTCTCCAAAAAAGACCTTTTTCTCTCCTCAAAATGAGAAATATTGTCCCCAAAATATCATTCTTGGTTCCAAATAGAAGACATTTTCTCCATTAAATACCACATCGGGTTCCCAATATTACACATTTTCTCCCCCAAATTGCTCTTTGGATCCCCAAAATGAGGCGTTCTCCCTCAAATGCCTCTTTTCATCCCAAGAATCAGGCATTTTCTCCGCACAAGACTGATTTTATTACCAAAACAACACATTTCTTACCCAAAACACACCTTTTTATTCCCAACATTAGACACCGTCTCCCAAAATTCCAATTTGTATCCCTCCAATACGAAATTCTCCCCTTCAAATATGGCTTTGTGTAACAAAAGAAGACATTCGCTCCCAAAAATACCGCTTCTTATTTCCTAAGGAAGACTTTTCCTCCCCAAAACACCCTTTTTGATCCCCAAAATAAGAAATACTCTCCCTAAAGTAGCGCTTTCGTTTCCTTTCCCAAAAATGAGACATCTGAAGATGAAAGGCAGTATTCTGGGGAGAAAATGCCTTTTTGGGGGGCTAAAGAGTGGCACTTAAGAGAGAACCTGTTTGGTTTCTGGGATGAAGAGTGATATTCGGGGAGAAAATGTCTAATTGTTGGCAGAAATTGATACGCAGGGGAGAAATGGTTGTATTTGGGAGAGAAAAAGAGTGTTTTGTGGAGAAAATGCATGAGTTTTGGGGATAAACGGCATTATTTTGGCGTGAAAGCATGGTATTGAGAAAATAAGCAGCATTTTGTGGAGAAAATGCCTTCTTTTGATGATAAAGGTGATCTTTCAGGGAGAAAATGTCTTCTTTGCAGCAGAAAAAGACGCATTTGGGGAAGACAGCGTCTTTTATTGGGACATCACGTTTTATTCCAAAAATAACACATTTTCATACCAGAATACCGCCTTTGATCCCAAAATTAAGGCATTTTCTTCCCAGAATACCGCTATTTAGACCGAAAATAAGTCATCCTCTCCAAAAAAGACGTAATTCTGTCCTCAAAATGAGAAATATTGTCCCCAAAATACCATTCTTGGTTCCAAATAGAAGACTTTTTCTCCATTAAATACCACGTCGGGTTCCCAATATTACACATTTTCTCCCCCAAATTGCTCTTTGGATCCCCAAAATGAGGCGTTCTCCCTCAAATGCCTCTTTTCATCCCAAGAATCAGGCATTTTCTCTGCACAAGACTGATTTTATTACCAAAAAAAACATTTCTTACCCAAAACACACCTTTTTATTCCCAACATTAGACATTGTCTCCCCCAAATGCCAATTTGTATCCCTCCAACACGAAATTCTCCCCTTCAAATATGGCTTTGTGTGACAAAAGAAGACACTCACTCCCAAAAATACCGCTTCTTACTCCCTAAGGAAGACTTTTCCTCCCCAAAACACCCTTTTTGATCCCCAAAATAAGAAATCCTCTCCCCAAAGTATCGCTTTCGTTGCCTTTCCCAAAAATGAGACATCTGAAGATGAAAGGCAGGATTTTGGGGAGAAAATGCCTTTTTGGGGGGCTAAAGAGTGGCACTTAAGAGAGAACCTGTTTGGTTTCTGGAATGAAGAGTGATATTCGGGGAGAAAATGTCTAATTGTTGGCAGAAATTGATACGCAGGGGAGAAATGGTTGTATTTGGGAGAGAAAAAGAGTGTTTTGGGGAGAAAATGCATGAGTTTTGGGGATAAACGTCATTATTTTTGCGTGAAAGCATGGTATTGAGAAAATAAGCAGCATTTTGTGGAGAAAATGCCTTCTTTTGATGATAAAGGTGATCTTTCAGGGAGAAAATGTCTTCTTTGCAGCAGAAAAAGACGCATTTGGGGAAGACAGCGTCTTTTATTGGGACATCACGTTTTATTCCAAAAATAACACATTTTCTTCCCAGAATACCGCCTTTGATCCCAAAATTAAGGAATTTTCTTCCCAGAATACCGCATTTTAGACCGAAAATAAGTCATCCTCTCCAAAAAAGACGTAATTCTGTCCTCAAAATGAGAAATATTGTCCCCAAAATATCATTCTTGGTTCCAAATAGAAGACTTTTTCTCCATTAAATACCACATCGGGTTCCCAATATTACACATTTTCTCCCCCAAATTGCTCTTTGGATCCCCAAAATGAGGCGTTCTCCCTCAAATGCCTCTTTTCATCCCAAGAATCAGGCATTTTCTCCGCACAAGACTGATTTTATTACCAAAACAACACATTTCTTACCCAAAACACACCTTTTTATTCCCAACATTAGACACCGTCTCCCAAAATTCCAATTTGTATCCCTCCAATACGAAATTCTCCCCTTCAAATATGGCTTTGTGTAACAAAAGAAGACATTCGCTCCCAAAAATATCGCTTCTTATTTCCTAAGGAAGACTTTTCCTCCCCAAAACACCCCTTTTGATCCCCAAAATAAGAAATACTCTCCCTAAAGTAGCGCTTTCGTTTCCTTTCCCAAAAAGAAGACATTTGAAGATGAAAGGCAGTATTCTGGGCAGAAAATGCCTTTTTGGGGGGCTAAAGAGTGGCTCTTAAGAGAGAACCTGTTTGGTTTCTGGGATGAAGAGTGATATTCGGGGAGAAAATGTCTAATTGTTGGCAGAAATTGATACGCAGGGGAGAAATGGTTGTATTTGGGAGAGAAAAAGAGTGTTTTGTGGAGAAAATGCATGAGTTTTGGGGATAAAACACGTAACATTACGTGTGATTTCTTTTGGCAAATGTTGTCTTTGAAATAAAAAGCTTTATTTTTTAGGCGAGAGCCTTTCCTTGGTGGGAAACATTGATATTTAAGGGAGAAATTTTTTATTTTTCCGGTTTGAATTTAATATTTCAGTGAGAAAATACTTTTTGGATAAATGATGTGGAAGTGTCGAGAATTTTCTTACAATTATCGCATTAATTTTAATGTAAGAAAGAGAATACCTTATTTGTATACAAGAGAGCTATTTTGAGGAGAAAATGTCATAATTTGGAGTAGATAGCTGTATTTGGGAAATTGAATGCGTTATTTGAGGAAGTCGGTGTAATGGAGTGAAGATGACTAATTATTGGAGGAATAGATGACTTTTTGGAATAAAATCAATTGTTTTTTGGCTACAGAAATCTATACATTTGCCAAGAAACGAAGAAGTCAAAACCTCTCCGTCCCGGGATTCGGAAAGAAATCCCCCACCTCGGAAGAAAGCAGCGGCTGAAAACGCGGGTCCTAGGCTGCAACCGAGCCGCTGGAGTCGTGCTTCTTGGCGATTGCCGTTTTTCCGAGAAGAGGGGTCTCGGCTAATTCCGTAGTCGAGAAAGAGCGGCTTCAGCCGGCTGCTATTGTCCCTGGAGGGGTGGTTGTTCTGCGCAGCCCGGAAGAGATCAGATTGGACCTCATCATCTTTTCTGGACGGAATCACGACTCCAGGCACTGTTCCAATTGTTTTCCTTTCCATTTCGAAGGACTTCGTTTCTTATCCCCTTTTCCATTGCATGAATCTTAGTTTCTCGGACGGCAGAGGAAAGAAACGAAATCCCGTTTAAAAGTAGGTGACGAGCGAGCTGAGAAACGCTGGGAGATGCGGTCGACGGGAGAACTCGACTTGAAGAACGCAATCGCTCTTTTCCTGGCTACGGGCGAAAGCCCCCTCTTCGGAAGAAAGCAGCCTCGGCTGCAACGGAGCCGCTGGAGCCGCGCTTCTGGGCGATTGCCCGTTCTCCGAGAAGAGCGGACACGGCTGATTCCGCAGCCTAGAAAGGGCGACTTCAGCCCGCTGCTTTCGTCCCTGGAGGGGTGGTTGCTTTGCGCAGCCCGGAGCGGAGCACTTTGCATCTTAGTTTCTGTTCTGGCCGGAAGCACGACTCCAATAGCTTTATCAAATCAGGCTTTTATTCCAGAAGTAAGACTACTGTTTCATTCGAAATCGAAGGGTAAACACTTGCAATAGAGCCAGCAGTCGTGCTTTCGGCCAGAAAAGAAGCTGAGGACAAAGTGCTCCTTTCCGGGCTGCGGACAACAACCACCCCTCCTGGGACGAAAGCAGCCGGCTGAAGTCGCTCTTTCTCGGCTACGGAATTGGCCGAGTCCGCTATTCTCGGAGATCTGGCATTCTCCGAGAAGCGCGATAAGGGCGGCTCTATTGCAGCCGAGGACGCGCGGCTTCAGCCGGCTGCTTTCTGCCGAGGAGGGGGCTTTCGCCCGTAGGCAGGAAAAATGGGATTTTGAACTTCAAGTCGTGTTCTCTCGGCGACAGCATCTCCCAGCGTTTCTCAGCTCGCCCGTCACTTGCTTTGGACTGTGATTTCGTTTCTTTTCTCCGTCGCCTGAGAAACTATGAGTCAAGCAATGGAAAAGGAGATAAGAAACGTAATCTTTAGAAATGGAAGGGAAAACACTTGGAATAGCGCCAGCAGTCGTGCTTTCGGCCAGAGAAGAAGCTGAGGTCCAAAGTGCTCCTTTCCGGGCTGCCGACAACAACCACCCCTCCTGGGACGAAAGCAGCCGGCTGAAGTCGCTCTTTCTCGGCTACGGAATTAGCCGAGTCCGCTCTTCTCGGAGAACCGGCAATCGCCGAGAAGCGCGGTTCGAGCGGCTGCTTTGCAGCCGTGGACGCGCGACTTCAAGTCGCTGCTTTCTTCCGAGGTGGGGGATTTCTTTCTGCATCCCGGAACGGAGAAGTTTTGACCTCTCCTTCGGTTCATGGCTACTGTATCGATTTCTATAGCCAGACTTTTTTTCCCAAAAAGTCAGTTATTCGTCCCTATATTTAGACATTTTCTCTCCATAAACTGCCTTTAATTCCACAAATAAGGCATTTTCTTTACCAAATACCCCAAATTATGACGTTTTCTTCTCGTAAAATCTCTTTTGTTGACAATTAATGTATTTTCTGCCTTACATTTCAAATTATGCTTGACTCCTACTTTCTCAGACGACGGAGAAAAGAATACGAAATCACCTTCAAAAGTAGGTGAGGGGCGATCTGAGAAGCGCGGCGAGATGCGCTGCCGAGAGAACTCGAAGTTCGGAATCGCTCTTTTCCTGGTTACGGGCGAAAGCCCCCTCCTCGGCAGAAAGCAGCCGGCTGAAGCCGCGCGTCCTAGGCTGCAATAGAGCCGCTCGAATCGCGCTCCTCCGCTATTGCCTGTTCTCCGAGGGGACTCGGCTGATTCCGTAGCCGAGAAAGAGCGACTTCAGCCGTCATCTTTCGTCCCTGGAGGGGTGGTTGCTCTGCGCAGCCCGAAAAGGAGCACTTTGCATCTCAGCTTCTGTTCTGGCCGGAAGCACCACTCCACGCAGTATTCCAAGTGCTTTCCCTTCTATTTCTCATGATTTCCCTTCTTTTCTGCTTTTCTCTCCTCATCCCGGAACGGATAGTTTTTGAAGTCTCTTTCTGTTCTTGCCGATTGTATTGATTTCTATGCCCCAAAACCGCGTTTTCTTCCCTATTAACAGCTATTCAACCTTAGAAGTAGAATGTTTCTCTCCGATACACCTCTTGTAATTCCACAAATTAGATTTTTCTTTCCTCAAATTTCTATCCCATAAATATAGAGTTTTCTCCCCGAAATGTTTCTATTTATTTTCAAATCAGGGATTTTCTTCCTTACATATCAAATTATACACTAAATACACACGTTTTCTCTCGTCTTTCTAATTTTTAATTCAAAACACAAGACCTTTTCGTCGTTGAATAGCAAATTCTAACCGAACAAAAAAGCAATGTTTCCCCTCTCCAAAACAATACAGCTGTTCGTTCAAAAGGATGACATTTTCCTCCTGAAATCCCCAACAGTATCCAATGGATTCCAATAGCAAGACGCGCTCTCCCTTAAAAAACAATCATTATCACAAAAAGAAGATATTAGCTTTATCAATTCAGGCTTTTATTCCAGAAGTAAGACTACTGTTTCATTCGAAATCGAAGGGTAAACACTTGCAATAGTGCCAGCAGTCGTGCTTTCGGCCAGAAAAGAAGCTGACGACAAAGTGCTCCTTTCCGGGCTGCGGACAACAACCACCCCTCCTGGGACGAAAGCAGCCGGCTGAAGTCGCACTCTCTCGTCTACGGAATTGGCCGAGTCCGCCCTTCTCAGAGATCCGGCAGTTGCCGTGAAGCGCGATTCGAGCGGCTCGGTTGCAGACGAAGACGTTCGGCTTCAGCCGGCTGCTTTCTGCCGAGGAGGGGGCTTTCGCCCGTAGGCAGGAAAAATGGGATTTTGAACTTCAAGTCGTGTTCTCTCGGCGACAGCATCTCCCAGCGTTTCTCAGCTCGCCCGTCACTTGCTTTGGACTGTGATTTCGTTTCTTTTCTCCGTCGCCTGAGAAACTATGAGTCAAGCAATGGAAAAGGGGATAAGAAACGAAATCTTTAGAAATGGAAGGGAAAACACTTGGAATAGTGCCAGCAGTCGTGCTTTCGGCCAGAGAAGAAGCTGAGGTCCAAAGTGCTCCTTTCCGGGCTGCCGACAACAACCACCCCTCCTGGGACGAAAGCAGCCGGCTGAAGTCGCTCTTTCTCGGCTACGGAATTAGCCGAGTCCGCTCTTCTCGGAGAACCGGCAATCGCCGAGAAGCGCGGTTCGAGCGGCTGCTTTGCAGCCGTGGACTCTCGGCTTCAAGTCGCTGCTTTCTTCCGAGGTGGGGGATTTCTTTCTGCATCCCGGAACGGAGAAGTTTTGACCTCTCCTTCGGTTCATGGCTACTGTATCGATTTCTGTAGCCAGACTTTTTTTCCCAAAAAGTCAGTTATTCGTCCCTATATTTAGACATTTTCTCTCCATAAACTGCCTTTAATTCCACAAATAAGGCATTTTCTTTACCAAATACCCCAAATTATGACGCTTTCTTCTCGTAAAATCTCTTTTGTATACAATCAATGTATTTTCTGCCTTACATTTCAAATTATGCTTGACTCCTACTTTCTCAGACGACGGAGAAAAGAATACGAAATCCCCTTCAAAAGTAGGTGAGGGGCGATCTGAGAAGCGCGGCGAGATGCGCTGCCGAGAGAACTCGAAGTTCGGAATCGCTCTTTTCCTGGTTACGGGCGAAAGCCCCCTCCTCGGCAGAAAGCAGCCGGCTGAAGCCGCGCGTCCTAGGCTGCAATAGAGCCGCTCGAATCGCGCTCCTCCGCTATTGCCTGTTCTCCGAGGGGACTCGGCTGATTCCGTAGCCGAGAAAGAGCGACTTCAGCCGTCATCTTTCGTCCCTGGAGGGGTGGTTGCTCTGCGCAGCCCGAAAAGGAGCACTTTGCATCTCAGCTTCTGTTCTGGCCAGAAGCACCACTCCACGCAGTATTCCAAGTGCTTTCCCTTCTATTTCTCATGATTTCCCTTCTTTTCTGCTTTTCTCTCCTCATCCCGGAACGGATAGTTTTTGAAGTCTCTTTCTGTTCTTGCCGATTGTATTGATTTCTATGCCCCAAAACCGCGTTTTCTTCCCTATTAACAGCTATTCAACCTTAGAAGTAGAATGTTTCTCTCCGATACACCTCTTGTAATTCCACAAATTAGATTTTTCTTTCCTCAAATTTCTATCCCATAAATATAGAGTTTTCTCCCCGAAATGTTTCTATTTATTTTCAAATCAGGGATTTTCTTCCTTACATATCAAATTATACACTAAATACACACGTTTTCTCTCGTCTTTCTAATTTTTAATTCAAAACACAAGACCTTTTCGTCGTTGAATAGCAAATTCTAACCGAACAAAAAAGCAATGTTTCCCCTCTCCAAAACAATACAGCTGTTCGTTCAAAAGGATGACATTTTCCTCCTGAAATCCCCAACAGTATCCAATGGATTCCAATAGCAAGACGCGCTCTCCCTTAAAAAACAATCATTATCACAAAAAGAAGATATTAGCTTTATCAAATCAGGCTTTTATTCCAGAAGTAAGACTACTGTTTCATTCGAAATCGAAGGGTAAACACTTGCAATAGTGCCAGCAGTCGTGCTTTCGGCCAGAAAAGAAGCTGACGACAAAGTGCTCCTTTCCGGGCTGCGGACAACAACCACCCCTCCAGGGACGAAAGCAGCCGGCTGAAGTCGCACTCTCTCGTCTACGGAATTGGCCGAGTCCGCCCTTCTCAGAGATCCGGCAGTTGCCGTGAAGCGCGATTCGAGCGGCTCGGTTGCAGACGAAGACGTTCGGCTTCAGCCGGCTGCTTTCTGCCGAGGAGGGGGCTTTCGCCCGTAGGCAGGAAAAATGGGATTTTGAACTTCAAGTCGTGTTCTCTCGGCGACAGCATCTCCCAGCGTTTCTCAGCTCGCCCGTCACTTGCTTTGGACTGTGATTTCGTTTCTTTTCTCCGTCGCCTGAGAAACTATGAGTCAAGCAATGGAAAAGGGGATAAGAAACGAAATCTTTAGAAATGGAAGGGAAAACACTTGGAATAGTGCCAGCAGTCGTGCTTTCGGCCAGAGAAGAAGCTGAGGTCCAAAGTGCTCCTTTCCGGGCTGCCGACAACAACCACCCCTCCTGGGACGAAAGCAGCCGGCTGAAGTCGCTCTTTCTCGGCTACGGAATTAGCCGAGTCCGCTCTTCTCGGAGAACCGGCAATCGCCGAGAAGCGCGGTTCGAGCGGCTGCTTTGCAGCCGTGGACTCTCGGCTTCAAGTCGCTGCTTTCTTCCGAGTTGGGGGATTTCCTTCCGCATCCCGGAACGGAGAAGTTGTGACTTCTCCTTCCGTTCTTGGCTAATGTATCGATTTCTATTGCCAGAAAACAACTTTTTTTTCCCAAAAAGTCAGTTATTCCTCCCTATATTTAGACATTTTCTCTCCAATACACTGCCACGTATAAGGCATTTACTTTCCCAAATACTGCTATCCACCCCAGAATTATGACATTTTCTCCTCAAAATACCTCTTTTGTATACAATCAATGTATTTTCTGCCTTACATTTCAAATTATGTCCCAATTGTAAGACGTTTTCTTTTTCTGATTTTTTATCCAAAAAATAAGACCTTTTCTCCCTGAAATACCAAATTCTAACCCCCAAATAAATCAATTTCTCCGGTAAATATCCATGTTTTCCCTCAGAAAATGGCTTTCTCCCCAAAAATACAGCTTTTTGTTCCAAATAGTACTTTTTCCCAAAGAAATCACACTTTTTTCTCAAAAACAATACTTCTAATCCTCAAAGAATCGTATTTGATTCAAAAATTATGACATTTTCCACTCTACATTTCAATTGTTGCGCCAAAGATGATCTCTTTCCTGCTTAAAATATCATTTCTTAGAAGAAAAAGAGGACAGTTTCTTCCTTAAATGCCACATTTTTTTCCAGAGACATTTTCTACCCAAAATTGCCTACATTTTTCTCAAGAAGAAGACGTTTTCTCCCTTAAATATCGCGTTTGATACAAAACGTTTTTGTCTCTTACTCTTACACTCTTTATCTCCAAAACTAGACATTTCCTCCCCAGTTCAATAATATTCAATTGATTTTAGCAGAATGACACACTCTCCCTTAAAAATCAGTCATTATCTCAAAAACAAGACATTAGCTATATCAAAACCATGCTTTTAAGTCAAAAGTAAGACATTTTCCATGTTTAGTCCCAAAATAAGACACTTATTCCTCATAATACTGCATTTTATCCCCCCCAAATGATATTTTGTCCCCTAAGCACCTTTTTTCCCCCCAAAATCTGACATGATCTCCCCAAAATACCCCTTTCTACCCCAAAAGAAGAGGTTTTCTCAAAAAAGAACGCATTTTATAGATATATTAGAGATTTAGAGATCTATTCTCCCTACGTGCCTCTTTTGACCCTGAAAATAAGACATGTTCTCCCTTAAATATCGTTTTTCAAACCAAGATAAAGACATTTTCTAGTCCATTTAGGAAGTTTGGTCCCTAAAGTAAGACATTTCCTCCCTTAGATATCATATTTGATCCCCCAATTAAGACGATTTCTCCCCCAAAGAACTCATAATAAAAAATTAGACGTCATCTTCTTCACATTTCATCACAAATATCAGATCTTTTCCCTTCAAAGGATGGCTGTATACAAAATAAAATGACATATTCTCCTTTAAATATCACCTTTTCCCCAATATAATACATATAGATACAAAATACCACTTTGTATCCCTAAATATGTCATTTTCTCCGAATGATTCCATTATTATGGAATTTAAAATATGACCTTTTGTCCCAAAATACAGTTTTCTATTCCTAAAATAGAACATTTCCTTCCCAAAGTACCCCAATATATCCCCCAACCAAGCCATTTACCAAACAACTAACAGCTTTTTATCTCAAACGATAGATATTTTCTTCCGGAAACACCGTTTACTATCCCCCAACTTAAATATTTTCCCTACAAAACACTGCATTTCATCCCCCAGAGAAGACATTTTCTCCACAAAATGCCGCTTAATAGCTCAATACCATGCTTTCACTCCAAAATAATGTGGTACGTCCCCAAAACTCATGCATTTTCTCCCCAAAACACTCTTTTTCTCTCCAAAATACAAACATTTCTCCCCTGCATATCAATGTCTGCCAACAATTGGACATTTTCTCCCCGAATATCACTCTTTATCCCAGAAACCAAACAGGTTCTCTCTTAAGTGCCACTCTTTATCCCCCAAAAAGGCATTTTCTCCCCAGAATACTGCCTTTAATCTTCTGAAGTCTTCTTTTTGGGATCAGTCTTTGAGGAGAAAATGCCTAATTCTAAGGATTAAAAGCGGTATTCTGGGGAGAAAATGTCTTATTTAGGGGTGGAAATGTGTAATCTTGGGAATAAAGCTGTGCTTTGGGGAAAAAATGTCTACTTCATTGATAAAACTCGGTATTTTTGGGAGTGAACGTCCTGATCTTGTAACACACAGTCACATTTCGGGAGGAAAATTTCTTATTTGAGGGATACAAATTGGCATATGGGGGAGAAAATGTCTAATTTGGGGGACGAAAAGGTGTTTTTTGGGTAAGAAAAGTCCTATTTTGGTAATAAAATGAGTATTCTGGGGAGAAAATGCCTTCCTTTGGGGATCAAAGGCGGTATTCTGGGAAGAAAATGTGTTATTTTTGGAATAAAACGTGATGTCCCAATAAAAGACACTATCGTCCCCAAATGCGTCTTTTTATGCTGCAAAGAAGACATTATCTCCTTGAAAGATCACCTTTATCCTCAAAAGAAGACATTTTCTCCACAAAATGCCGCTTCTTAGCTCCATACCAATGTTTTCACTCCAAAAGAATGCAGTTTATACCCAAAACTCATGCTTTTTCTCCCCAAAACACGCTTTTTCTCTCCAATATACAACCATTTCTCCCCTGCATATCAATGTCTGCCAACAATTAGACATTTTCTCCCCGAATAACACTCTTCATCCCAGAAACCAAACAGGTTCTCTCTTAAGTGCCACTCTTTATCTACCCTAAAAGGCATATTCACCCCAGAATACTGCCTTTCATCTTCAGATGTCTCATTTTTGGGATAGGCGACGAAAGCGCTACTTTGGGGAGAGTATTTCTTATTTCGAGGAATCAAAAGAGCAATTTGGGGGAGAAAATGTGTAATTTTGGGAACCCGAAGTCGTATTTAATGGAGGGAAAGTCTTCTATTTGGAACCAAGAATGATACCTTGGGGAGAATATTTCTCATTTTGAGGAGAGAAAAAGGTCTTTTTTGGAGAGGATGACTTATTTTCGGTCTAAGAAGCGGTCTTCTGGGAAGAAAATGCCTTATTTTGGGGATCAAAGGCGGTATTCTGGGAAGAAAATGTGTTATTTTTGGAATAAAACGTGATGTCCAATAAAAGACGCTGTCTTCCCCAAATGCGTCTTTTCATGCTGCAAATCAGACATTTTCTCCCTGAAAGATCACCTTTATCCTCAAAAGAAGACATTTTCTCCACAAAACGCTGCTTCTTAGCTCCATACCAATGTTTTCACTCCAAAAGAATGCAGTTTATCCCCAAAACTCATGCATTTTCTCCCCAAAATACTCTTTTTCTCTCCAATATACAACCATTTCTCCCCTGCATATCAATGTCTGCCAACAATTAGACATTTTCTCCCCGAATATCACTCTTCATCCCAGAAACCAAACAGGTTCTCTCTTAAGAGCCACTCTTTATCTACCCTAAAAGGCATTTTCTCCCCAGAATACTGCCTTTCATCTTCAGATGTCTCATTTTTGGGAAAGGCAACGAAAGCGCTACTTTGGGGAGAGTATATCTTATTTTGGGGATCAAAAGGGGTGTTTTGGGGAGGAAAAGTCTTCCTTAGGGGATAAGCAGTGGTATTTTCGGGAGCGAATGTATTCTTTTGTTACACAAAGCCATATTTGAAGGGGAGAATTTCATATTGGCGGGATCCAAATTGGCATTTGGGGGAGACAATGTCTATTGTTGGGAATAAAAAGGTGTGTTTTGGGTAAGAAATATTTTGTTTTGGTAATAAAATCAGTCTTGTGTGGAGAAAACGCCTGATTCTTGGGATCACAAGCATTATTTGAGGGAGAACGCCTCATTTTGGGAATCAAAGGAGCAATTTGGGGGAGAAAATGTGTAATTTTGGGAACCCGAAGTCGTATTTAATGGAGGAAAAGTCTTCTATTTGGAACCAAGAATGATACCTTGGGGAGAATATTTCTCATTTTGAGGAGAGAAAAAGGTCTTTTTTGGAGAGGATGACTTATTTTCGGTCTAAGAAGCGGTCTTCTGGGAAGAAAATGCCTTCTTTTGTGGATCAAGGGCGGTATTCTGGGAAGAAAATGTGTTATTTTTGGAATAAAACGTGATGTCCAATAAAAGACGCTGTCTTCCCCAAATGCGTCTTTTCATGCTGCAAATCAGACATTTTCTCCCTGAAAGATCACCTTTATCCTCAAAAGAAGACATTTTCTCCACAAACTGCTGCTTCTTAGCTCAATACCAATGCTTTCACGCCAAAATAATGCAGTTTATCCCCAAAACTCGTGCATTTCCTCCCCAAAACACTCTTTTTCTCTCCAAAATACAACCATTTCTCCCCTGCATATCAATGTCTGCCAACAATTAGACATTTTCTCCCCGAATATCACTCTTCATCCCAGAATCCAAACCGGTTCTCTCTTAAGAGCCACTCTTTATCTACCCTAAAAGGCATTTTCTCCCCAGAATACTGCCTTTCATCTTCAGATGTCTCATTTTTGGGAAAGGCAACGAAAGCGCTACTTTGGGGAGAGTATATCTTATTTTGGGGATCAAAAGGGGTGTTTTGGGGAGGAAAAGTCTTCCTTAGGGGATAAGAAGCGGTATTTTCGGGAGCGAATGTCTTCTTTTGTTACACAAAGCCATATTTGAAGGGGAGAATTTCATATTGGAGGGATACAAATTGGCATTTGGGGGAGACAATGTCTAATGTTGGGAATCAAAAGGTGTGTTTTGGGTAAGAAATGTTTTGTTTTGGTAATAAAATCAGTCTTGTGCGGAGAAAACGCCTGATTCTTGGGATCACAAGCATTATTTGAGGGAGAACGCCTCATTTTGGGAATCAAAGGAGCAATTTGGGGGAGAAAATGTGTAATTTTGGGAACCCGAAGTCGTATTTAATGGAGGGAAAGTCTTCTATTTGGAACCAAGAATGATACCTTGGGGAGAATATTTCTCATTTTGAGGAGAGAAAAAGGTCTTTTTTGGAAAGGATGACTTATTTTCTGTCTAAAAAGCGGTCTTCTGGGAAGAAAATGCCTTCTTTTGTGGATCAAGGGCGGTATTCTGGGAAGAAAATGTGTTATTTTTGGAATAAAACGTTATGTCCAATAAAAGACGCTGTCTTCCCCAAATGCGTCTTTTTATGCTGCAAAGAAGACATTATCTCCCTGAAAGATCACCTTTATCCTCAAAGGAAGACATTTTCTCCACAAAATGCCGCTTCTTAGCTCAATACCATGCTTTCACGGCAAAATAATGCAGTTTATCCCCAAAACTCATGCATTTTCTCCCCAAAATACTCTTTTTCTCTCCAAAATACAACCATTTCTCCCATGCATATCAATGTCTGCCAACAATTAGACATTTTCTCCCCGAATATCACTCTTCATCCCAGAAACCAAACAGGTTCTCTCTTAAGAGCCACTTTTTATCTACCCTAAAAGGCATTTTCTCCCCAGAATACTGCCTTTCATCTTCAGATGTCTCATTTTTGGGAAAGGCAACGAAAGCGCTACTTTGGGGAGAGTATATCTTATTTTGGGGATCAAAAGGGGTGTTTTGGGGAGGAAAAGTCTTCCTTAGGGGATAAGAAGCGGTATTTTCGGGAGCGAATGTCTTCTTTTGTTACACAAAGCCATATTTGAAGGGGAGAATTTCATATTGGAGGGATACAAATTGGCATTTGGGGGAGACAATGTCTAATGTTGGGAATCAAAAGGTGTGTTTTGGGTAAGAAATGTTTTGTTTTGGTAATAAAATCAGTCTTGTGCGGAGAAAACGCCTGATTCTTGGGATCACAAGCATTATTTGAGGGAGAACGCCTCATTTTGGGAATCAAAAGAGCAATTTGGGGGAGAAAATGTGTAATATTGGGAACCCGAAGTCGTATTTAATGGAGGAAAAGTCTTCTATTTGGAACCAAGAATGATACCTTGGGGAGAATATTTCTCATTTTGAGGAGAGAAAAAGGTCTTTTTTGGAGAGGATGACTTATTTTCGGTTTAAGAAGCGGTCTTCTGGGAAGAAAATGCCTTATTTTGGGGATCAAAGGCGGTATTCTGGGAAGAAAATGTGTTATTTTTGGAATAAAACGTTATGTCCAATAAAAGACGCTGTCTTCCCCAAATGCGTCTTTTCATGCTGCAAATCAGACATTTTCTCCCTGAAAGATCACCTTTATCCTCAAAAGAAGACATTTTCTCCACAAAACGCTGCTTCTTAGCTCAATACCAATGCTTTCACGCCAAAATAATGCAGTTTATCCCCAAAACTCGTGCATTTCCTCCCCAAAATACTCTTTTTCTCTCCAAAATACAACCATTTCTCCCCTGCATATCAATGTCTGCCAACAATTAGACATTTTCTCCCCGAATATCACTCTTCATCCCAGAAACCAAACAGGTTCTCTATTAAGTGCCACTCTTTATCTACCCTAAAAGGCATTTTCTCCCCAGAATACTGCCTTTCATCTTCAGATGTCTCATTTTTGGGAAAGGCAATGAAAGCGCTACTTTGGGGAGAGTATATCTTATTTTGGGGATCAAAAGAGCAATTTGGGGGAGAAAATGTGTAATTTTGGGAACCCGAAGTCGTATTTAATGGAGGGAAAGTCTTCTATTTGGAACCAAGAATGATACCTTGGGGAGAATATTTCTCATTTTGAGGAGAGAAAAAGGTCTTTTTTGGAAATGATGACTTATTTTCTGTATAAAAAGCGGTCTTCTGGGAAGAAAATGCCTTATTTTGGGGATCAAAGGCGGTATTCTGGGAAGAAAATGTGTTATTTTTGGAATAAAACATTATGTCCAATAAAAGACGCTGTCTTCCCCAAATGCGTCTTTTTATGCTGCAAAGAAGACATTATCTCCCTGAAAGATCACCTTTATCCTCTAAAGAAGACATTTTCTCCACAAAATGCTGCTTATTAGCTCAATACCATGATTTCACACCAAAATAATGCAGTTTATCCCCAAAACTCATGCATTTTCTCCCCAAAATACTCTTTTTCTCTCCAATATACAACCATTTCTCCCCTGCATATCAATGTCTGCCAACAATTAGACATTTTCTCCCCGAATAACACTCTTCATCCCAGAAACCAAACAGGTTCTCTCTTAAGTGCCACTCTTTATCTACCCTAAAAGGCATTTTCTCCCCAGAATACTGCCTTTCATCTTCAGATGTCTCATTTTTGGGATAGGCGATGAAAGCGCTACTTTGGGGAGAGTATTTCTTATTTCGAGGAATCAAAAGAGCAATTTTGGGGAGAAAATGTGTAATTTTGGGAACCCGAAGTCGTATTTAATGGAGGGAAAGTCTTCTATTTGGAACCAAGAATGATACCTTGGGGAGAATATTTCTCATTTTGAGGAGAGAAAAAGGTCTTTTTTGGAGAGGATGACTTATTTTCGGTCTAAGAAGCGGTCTTCTGGGAAGAAAATGCCTTATTTTGGGGATCAAAGGCGGTATTCTGGGAAGAAAATGTGTTATTTTTGGAATAAAACGTTATGTCCAATAAAAGACGCTGTCTTCCCCAAATGCGTCTTTTCATGCTGCAAATCAGACATTTTCTCCCTGAAAGATCACCTTTATCCTCAAAAGAAGACATTTTCTCCACAAAACGCTGCTTCTTAGCTCCATACCAATGTTTTCACTCCAAAAGAATGCAGTTTATCCCCAAAACTCATGCATTTTCTCCCCAAAATACTCTTTTTCTCTCCAAAATACAACCATTTCTCCCGTGCATATCAATGTCTGCCAACAATTAGACATTTTCTCCCCGAATATCACTCTTCATCCCAGAAACCAAACAGGTTCTCTCTTAAGAGCCACTCTTTATCTACCCTAAAAGGCATTTTCTCCCCAGAATACTGCCTTTCATCTTCAGATGTCTCATTTTTGGGAAAGGCAACGAAAGCGCTACTTTGGGGAGAGTATATCTTATTTTGGGGATCAAAAGAGCAATTTGGGGGAGAAAATGTGTAATTTTGGGAACCCGAAGTCGTATTTAATGGAGGGAAAGTCTTCTATTTGGAACCAAGATTGATACCTTGGGGAGAATATTTCTCATTTTGAGGAGAGAAAAAGGTCTTTTTTGGAAATGATGACTTATTTTCTGTATAAAAAGCGGTCTTCTGGGAAGAAAATGCCTTATTTTGGGGATCAAAGGCGGTATTCTGGGAAGAAAATGTGTTATTTTTGGAATAAAACATTATGTCCAATAAAAGACGCTGTCTTCCCCAAATGCGTCTTTTTATGCTGCAAAGAAGACATTATCTCCCTGAAAGATCACCTTTATCCTCTAAAGAAGACATTTTCTCCACAAAATGCTGCTTATTAGCTCAATACCATGATTTCACACCAAAATAATGCAGTTTATCCCCAAAACTCATGCATTTTCTCCCCAAAATACTCTTTTTCTCTCCAATATACAACCATTTCTCCCCTGCATATCAATGTCTGCCAACAATTAGACATTTTCTCCCCGAATAACACTCTTCATCCCAGAAACCAAACAGGTTCTCTCTTAAGTGCCACTCTTTATCTACCCTAAAAGGCATTTTCTCCCCAGAATACTGCCTTTCATCTTCAGATGTCTCATTTTTGGGATAGGCGACGAAAGCGCTACTTTGGGGAGAGTATTTCTTATTTCGAGGAATCAAAAGAGCAATTTGGGGGAGAAAATGTGTAATTTTGGGAACCCGAAGTCGTATTTAATGGAGGGAAAGTCTTCTATTTGGAACCAAGAATGATACCTTGGGGAGAATATTTCTCATTTTGAGGAGAGAAAAAGGTCTTTTTTGGAGAGGATGACTTATTTTCGGTCTAAGAAGCGGTCTTCTGGGAAGAAAATGCCTTATTTTGGGGATCAAAGGCGGTATTCTGGGAAGAAAATGTGTTATTTTTGGAATAAAACATTATGTCCAATAAAAGACGCTGTCTTCCCCAAATGCGTCTTTTTATGCTGCAAAGAAGACATTATCTCCCTGAAAGATCACCTTTATCCTCTAAAGAAGACATTTTCTCCACAAAATGCTGCTTATTAGCTCAATACCATGATTTCACACCAAAATAATGCAGTTTATCCCCAAAACTCATGCATTTTCTCCCCAAAATACTCTTTTTCTCTCCAATATACAACCATTTCTCCCCTGCATATCAATGTCTGCCAACAATTAGACATTTTCTCCCCGAATAACACTCTTCATCCCAGAAACCAAACAGGTTCTCTCTTAAGTGCCACTCTTTATCTACCCTAAAAGGCATTTTCTCCCCAGAATACTGCCTTTCATCTTCAGATGTCTCATTTTTGGGATAGGCGATGAAAGCGCTACTTTGGGGAGAGTATTTCTTATTTCGAGGAATCAAAAGAGCAATTTTGGGGAGAAAATGTGTAATTTTGGGAACCCGAAGTCGTATTTAATGGAGGGAAAGTCTTCTATTTGGAACCAAGAATGATACCTTGGGGAGAATATTTCTCATTTTGAGGAGAGAAAAAGGTCTTTTTTGGAGAGGATGACTTATTTTCGGTCTAAGAAGCGGTCTTCTGTGAAGAAAATGCCTTATTTTGGGGATCAAAGGCGGTATTCTGGGAAGAAAATGTGTTATTTTTGGAATAAAACGTTATGTCCAATAAAAGACGCTGTCTTCCCCAAATGCGTCTTTTCATGCTGCAAATCAGACATTTTCTCCCTGAAAGATCACCTTTATCCTCAAAAGAAGACATTTTCTCCACAAAACGCTGCTTCTTAGCTCCATACCAATGTTTTCACTCCAAAAGAATGCAGTTTATCCCCAAAACTCATGCATTTTCTCCCCAAAATACTCTTTTTCTCTCCAAAATACAACCATTTCTCCCGTGCATATCAATGTCTGCCAACAATTAGACATTTTCTCCCCGAATATCACTCTTCATCCCAGAAACCAAACAGGTTCTCTCTTAAGAGCCACTCTTTATCTACCCTAAAAGGCATTTTCTCCCCAGAATACTGCCTTTCATCTTCAGATGTCTCATTTTTGGGAAAGGCAACGAAAGCGCTACTTTGGGGAGAGTATATCTTATTTTGGGGATCAAAAGAGCAATTTGGGGGAGAAAATGTGTAATTTTGGGAACCCGAAGTCGTATTTAATGGAGGGAAAGTCTTCTATTTGGAACCAAGATTGATACCTTGGGGAGAATATTTCTCATTTTGAGGAGAGAAAAAGGTCTTTTTTGGAAATGATGACTTATTTTCTGTATAAAAAGCGGTCTTCTGGGAAGAAAATGCCTTATTTTGGGGATCAAAGGCGGTATTCTGGGAAGAAAATGTGTTATTTTTGGAATAAAACATTATGTCCAATAAAAGACGCTGTCTTCCCCAAATGCGTCTTTTTATGCTGCAAAGAAGACATTATCTCCCTGAAAGATCACCTTTATCCTCTAAAGAAGACATTTTCTCCACAAAATGCTGCTTATTAGCTCAATACCATGATTTCACACCAAAATAATGCAGTTTATCCCCAAAACTCATGCATTTTCTCCCCAAAATACTCTTTTTCTCTCCAATATACAACCATTTCTCCCCTGCATATCAATGTCTGCCAACAATTAGACATTTTCTCCCCGAATAACACTCTTCATCCCAGAAACCAAACAGGTTCTCTCTTAAGTGCCACTCTTTATCTACCCTAAAAGGCATTTTCTCCCCAGAATACTGCCTTTCATCTTCAGATGTCTCATTTTTGGGATAGGCGACGAAAGCGCTACTTTGGGGAGAGTATTTCTTATTTCGAGGAATCAAAAGAGCAATTTGGGGGAGAAAATGTGTAATTTTGGGAACCCGAAGTCGTATTTAATGGAGGGAAAGTCTTCTATTTGGAACCAAGAATGATACCTTGGGGAGAATATTTCTCATTTTGAGGAGAGAAAAAGGTCTTTTTTGGAGAGGATGACTTATTTTCGGTCTAAGAAGCGGTCTTCTGGGAAGAAAATGCCTTATTTTGGGGATCAAAGGCGGTATTCTGGGAAGAAAATGTGTTATTTTTGGAATAAAACGTTATGTCCAATAAAAGACGCTGTCTTCCCCAAATGCGTCTTTTCATGCTGCAAATCAGACATTTTCTCCCTGAAAGATCACCTTTATCCTCAAAAGAAGACATTTTCTCCACAAAACGCTGCTTCTTAGCTCCATACCAATGTTTTCACTCCAAAAGAATGCAGTTTATCCCCAAAACTCATGCATTTTCTCCCCAAAATACTCTTTTTCTCTCCAAAATACAACCATTTCTCCCCTGCATATCAATGTCTGCCAACAATTAGACATTTTCTCCCCGAATATCACTCTTCATCCCAGAAACCAAACAGGTTCTCTCTTAAGAGCCACTCTTTATCTACCCTAAAAGGCATTTTCTCCCCAGAATACTGCCTTTCATCTTCAGATGTCTCATTTTTGGGAAAGGCAACGAAAGCGCTACTTTGGGGAGAGTATATCTTATTTTGGGGATCAAAAGAGCAATTTGGGGGAGAAAATGTGTAATTTTGGGAACCCGAAGTCGTATTTAATGGAGGGAAAGTCTTCTATTTGGAACCAAGATTGATACCTTGGGGAGAATATTTCTCATTTTGAGGAGAGAAAAAGGTCTTTTTTGGAAATGATGACTTATTTTCTGTATAAAAAGCGGTCTTCTGGGAAGAAAATGCCTTATTTTGGGGATCAAAGGCGGTATTCTGGGAAGAAAATGTGTTATTTTTGGAATAAAACATTATGTCCAATAAAAGACGCTGTCTTCCCCAAATGCGTCTTTTTATGCTGCAAAGAAGACATTATCTCCCTGAAAGATCACCTTTATCCTCAAAAGAAGACATTTTCTCCACAAAATGCTGCTTATTAGCTCAATACCATGATTTCACACCAAAATAATGCAGTTTATCCCCAAAACTCATGCATTTTCTCCCCAAAATACTCTTTTTCTCTCCAATATACAACCATTTCTCCCCTGCATATCAATGTCTGCCAACAATTAGACATTTTCTCCCCGAATAACACTCTTCATCCCAGAAACCAAACAGGTTCTCTCTTAAGTGCCACTCTTTATCTACCCTAAAAGGCATTTTCTCCCCAGAATACTGCCTTTCATCTTCAGATGTCTCATTTTTGGGATAGGCGACGAAAGCGCTACTTTGGGGAGAGTATTTCTTATTTCGAGGAATCAAAAGAGCAATTTGGGGGAGAAAATGTGTAATTTTGGGAACCCGAAGTCGTATTTAATGGAGGGAAAGTCTTCTATTTGGAACCAAGAATGATACCTTGGGGAGAATATTTCTCATTTTGAGGAGAGAAAAAGGTCTTTTTTGGAGAGGATGACTTATTTTCGGTCTAAGAAGCGGTCTTCTGGGAAGAAAATGCCTTATTTTGGGGATCAAAGGCGGTATTCTGGGAAGAAAATGTGTTATTTTTGGAATAAAACGTTATGTCCAATAAAAGACGCTGTCTTCCCCAAATGCGTCTTTTCATGCTGCAAATCAGACATTTTCTCCCTGAAAGATCACCTTTATCCTCAAAAGAAGACATTTTCTCCACAAAACGCTGCTTCTTAGCTCCATACCAATGTTTTCACTCCAAAAGAATGCAGTTTATCCCCAAAACTCATGCATTTTCTCCCCAAAATACTCTTTTTCTCTCCAAAATACAACCATTTCTCCCCTGCATATCAATGTCTGCCAACAATTAGACATTTTCTCCCCGAATATCACTCTTCATCCCAGAAACCAAACAGGTTCTCTCTTAAGAGCCACTCTTTATCTACCCTAAAAGGCATTTTCTCCCCAGAATACTGCCTTTCATCTTCAGATGTCTCATTTTTGGGAAAGGCAACGAAAGCGCTACTTTGGGGAGAGTATATCTTATTTTGGGGATCAAAAGGGGTGTTTTGGGGAGGAAAAGTCTTCCTTAGGGGATAAGAAGCGGTATTTTCGGGAGCGAATGTCTTCTTTTGTTACACAAAGCCATATTTGAAGGGGAGAATTTCATATTGGAGGGATACAAATTGGCATTTGGGGGAGACAGAGTCTAATGTTGGGAATCAAAAGGTGTGTTTTGGGTAAGAAATGTTTTGTTTTGGTAATAAAATCAGTCTTGTGCAGAGAAAACGCCTGATTCTTGGGATCACAAGCATTATTTGAGGGAGAACGCCTCATTTTGGGAATCAAAGGAGCAATTTGGGGGAGAAAATGTGTAATATTGGGAACCCGAAGTCGTATTTAATGGAGGAAAATTCTTCTATTTGGAACCAAGAATGATACCTTGGGGAGAATATTTCCCATTTTGAGGAGAGAAAAAGGTCTTTTTTGGAGAGGATGACTTATTTTCGGTCTAAAAAGCGGTATTCTGGGAAGAAAATGCCTTATTTTGGGGATCGAAGGCGGTATTCTGGGAAGAAAATGTGTTATTTTTGAAATAAAACGTTATGTCCAATAAAAGACGCTGTCTTCCCCAAATGCGTCTTTTTATGCTGCAAAGAAGACATTATCTCCCTGAAAGATCACCTTTATCCTCAAAAGAAGACATTTTCTCCACAAAACGCTGCTTATTAGCTTAATACCATGCTTTCACGGCAAAATAATGCAGTTTATCCCCAAAACTCATGCATTTTCTCCCCAAAATACTCTTTTTCTCTCCAAAATACAACCATTTCTCCCCTGCATATCAATGTCTGCCAACAATTAGACATTTTCTCCCCGAATATCACTCTTCATCCCAGAAACCAAACAGGTTCTCTATTAAGTGCCACTCTTTATCTACCCTAAAAGGCATTTTCTCCCCAGAATACTGCCTTTCATCTTCAGATGTCTCATTTTTGGGAAAGGCAACGAAAGCGCTACTTTGGGGAGAGTATATCTTATTTTGGGGATCAAAAGGGGTGTTTTGGGGAGGAAAAGTCTTCCTTAGGGGATAAGAAGCGGTATTTTCGGGAGCGAATGTCTTCTTTTGTTACACAAAGCCATATTTGAAGGGGAGAATTTCATATTGGAGGGATACAAATTGGCATTTGGGGGAGACAATGTCTAATGTTGGGAATCAAAAGGTGTGTTTTGGGTTAGAAATGTTTTGTTTTGGTAATAAAATCAGTCTTGTGCGGAGAAAACGCCTGATTCTTGGGATCACAAGCATTATTTGAGGGAGAACGCCTCATTTTGGGAATCAAATGAGCAATTTGGGGGAGAAAATGTGTAATATTGGGAACCCGAAGTCGTATTTAATGGAGGAAAAGTCTTCTATTTGGAACCAAGAATGATACCTTGGGGAGAATATTTCTCATTTTGAGGAGAGAAAAAGGTCTTTTTTGGAGAGGATGACTTATTTTCGGTTTAAGAAGCGGTCTTCTGGGAAGAAAATGCCTTATTTTGGGGATCAAAGGCGGTTTTCTGGGAAGAAAATGCTTTATTTTTGGAATAAAACGTTATGTCCAATAAAAGACGCTGTCTTCCCCAAATGCGTCTTTTCATGCTGCAAATCAGATATTATCTCCCTGAAAGATCACCTTTATCCTCAAAAGAAGACATTTTTTCCACAAAACGCTGATTCTTAGCTCAATACCAATGCTTTCACGCCAAAATAATGCAGTTTATCCCCAAAACTCGTGCATTTCCTCCCCAAAATACTCTTTTTCTCTCCAAAATACAACCATTTCTCCCCTGCGTATCAATGTCTGCCAACAATTAGACATTTTCTCCCCGAATATCACTCTTCATCCCAGAAACCAAACAGGTTCTCTCTTAAGAGCCACTCTTTATCTACCCTAAAAGGCATTTTCTCCCCAGAATACTGCCTTTCATCTTCAGATGTCTCATTTTTGGGAAAGGCAACGAAAGCGCTACTTTGGGGAGAGTATATCTTATTTTGGGGATCAAAAGAGCAATTTGGGGGAGAAAATGTGTAATTTTGGGAACCCGAAGTCGTATTTAATGGAGGGAAAGTCTTCTATTTGGAACCAAGAATGATACCTTGGGGAGAATATTTCTCATTTTGAGGAGAGGAAAAGGTCTTTTTTGGAAATGATGACTTATTTTCTGTATAAAAAGCGGTCTTCTGGGAAGAAAATGCCTTATTTTGGGGATCAAAGGCGGTATTCTGGGAAGAAAATGTGTTATTTTTGGAATAAAACATTATGTCCAATAAAAGACGCTGTCTTCCCCAAATGCGTCTTTTTATGCTGCAAAGAAGACATTATCTCCCTGAAAAATCACCTTTATCCTCAAAAGAAGACATTTTCTCCACAAAACGCTGCTTCTTAGCTCCATACCAATGTTTTCACTCCAAAAGAATGCAGTTTATCCCCAAAACTCATGCATTTTCTCCCCAAAATACTCTTTTTCTCTCCAAAATACAACCATTTCTCCCCTGCATATCAATGTCTGCCAACAATTAGACATTTTCTCCCCGAATATCACTCTTCATCCCAGAATCCAAACCGGTTCTCTCTTAAGAGCCACTCTTTATCTACCCTAAAAGGCATTTTCTCCCCAGAATACTGCCTTTCATCTTCAGATGTCTCATTTTTGGGAAAGGCAACGAAAGCGCTACTTTGGGGAGAGTATATATTATTTTGGGGATAAAAAGAGCAATTTGGGGGAGAAAATGTGTAATTTTGGGAACCCGAAGTCGTATTTAATGGAGGAAAATTCTTCTATTTGGAACCAAGAATGATACCTTGGGGAGAATATTTCTCATTTTGAGGAGAGAAAAAGGTCTTTTTTGGAAAGGATGACTTATTTTCGGTCTAAGAAGCGGTCTTCTGTGAAGAAAATGCCTTATTTTGGGGATCAAAGGCGGTATTCTGGGAAGAAAATGTGTTATTTTTGGAATAAAACGTTATGTCCAATAAAAGACGCTGTCTTCCCCAAATGCGTCTTTTTATGCTGCAAATCAGATATTATCTCCCTGAAAGATCACCTTTATCCTCAAAAGAAGACATTTTTTCCACAAAACGCTGATTCTTAGCTCAATACCAATGCTTTCACGCCAAAATAATGCAGTTTATCCCCAAAACTCGTGCATTTCCTCCCCAAAATACTCTTTTTCTCTCCAAAATACAACCATTTCTCCCCTGCGTATCAATCTCTGCCAACAATTAGACATTTTCTCCCCGAATATCACTCTTCATCCCAGAAACCAAACAGGTTCTCTCTTAAGAGCCACTCTTTATCTACCCTAAAAGGCATTTTCTCCCCAGAATACTGCCTTTCATCTTCAAATGTCTCATTTTTGGGAAAGGCAACGAAAGCGCTACTTTGGGGAGAGTATATATTATTTTGGGGATCAAAAGAGCAATTTGGGGGAGAAAATGTGTAATTTTGGGAACCCGAAGTCGTATTTAATGGAGGGAAAGTCTTCTATTTGGAACCAAGAATGATACCTTGGGGAGAATATTTCTCATTTTGAGGAGAGGAAAAGGTCTTTTTTGGAAATGATGACTTATTTTCTGTATAAAAAGCGGTCTTCTGGGAAGAAAATGCCTTATTTTGGGGATCAAAGGCGGTATTCTGGGAAGAAAATGTGTTATTTTTGGAATAAAACATTATGTCCAATAAAAGACGCTGTCTTCCCCAAATGCGTCTTTTTATGCTGCAAAGAAGACATTATCTCCCTGAAAGATCACCTTTATCCTCTAAAGAAGACATTTTCTCCACAAAATGCTGCTTATTAGCTCAATACCATGATTTCACACCAAAATAATGCAGTTTATCCCCAAAACTCATGCATTTTCTCCCCAAAATACTCTTTTTCTCTCCAATATACAACCATTTCTCCCCTGCATATCAATGTCTGCCAACAATTAGACATTTTCTCCCCGAATAACACTCTTCATCCCAGAAACCAAACAGGTTCTCTCTTAAGTGCCACTCTTTATCTACCCTAAAAGGCATTTTCTCCCCAGAATACTGCCTTTCATCTTCAGATGTCTCATTTTTGGGATAGGCGACGAAAGCGCTACTTTGGGGAGAGTATTTCTTATTTCGAGGAATCAAAAGAGCAATTGGGGGAGAAAATGTGTAATTTTGGGAACCCGAAGTCGTATTTAATGGAGGGAAAGTCTTCTATTTGGAACCAAGAATGATACCTTGGGGAGAATATTTCTCATTTTGAGGAGAGAAAAAGGTCTTTTTTGGAGAGGATGACTTATTTTCGGTCTAAGAAGCGGTCTTCTGGGAAGAAAATGCCTTCTTTTGGGGATCAAAGGCGGTATTCTGGGAAGAAAATGTGTTATTTTTGGAATAAAACGTTATGTCCAATAAAAGACGCTGTCTTCCCCAAATGCGTCTTTTTATGCTGCAAATCAGACATTTTCTCCCTGAAAGATCACCTTTATCCTCAAAAGAAGACATTTTCTCCACAAAACGCTGCTTCTTAGCTCCATACCAATGTTTTCACTCCAAAAGAATGCAGTTTATCCCCAAAACTCATGCATTTTCTCCCCAAAATACTCTTTTTCTCTCCAAAATACAACCATTTCTCCCCTGCATATCAATGTCTGCCAACAATTAGACATTTTCTCCCCGAATATCACTCTTCATCCCAGAATCCAAACCGGTTCTCTCTTAAGAGCCACTCTTTATCTACCCTAAAAGGCATTTTCTCCCCAGAATACTGCCTTTCATCTTCAGATGTCTCATTTTTGGGAAAGGCAACGAAAGCGCTACTTTGGGGAGAGTATATCTTATTTTGAGGATCAAAAGAGCAATTTGGGGGAGAAAATGTGTAATTTTGGGAACCCGAAGTCGTATTTAATGGAGGAAAATTCTTCTATTTGGAACCAAGAATGATACCTTGGGGAGAATATTTCTCATTTTGAGGAGAGAAAAAGGTCTTTTTTGGAAAGGATGACTTATTTTCGGTCTAAGAAGCGGTCTTCTGTGAAGAAAATGCCTTCTTTTGGGGATCAAAGGCGGTATTCTGGGAAGAAAATGTGTTATTTTTGGAATAAAACGTTATGTCCAATAAAAGACGCTGTCTTCCCCAAATGCGTCTTTTCATGCTGCAAAGAAGACATTATCTCCCTGAAAGATCACCTTTATCCTCTAAAGAAGACATTTTCTCCACAAAACGCTGCTTATTAGCTCAATACCATGCTTTCACGGCAAAATAATGCAGTTTATCCCCAAAACTCATGCATTTTCTCCCCAAAATACTCTTTTTCTCTCCAAAATACAACCATTTCTCCCCTGCATATCAATGTCTGCCAACAATTAGACATTTTCTCCCCGAATATCACTCTTCATCCCAGAAACCAAACAGGTTCTCTATTAAGTGCCACTCTTTATCTACCCTAAAAGGCATTTTCTCCCCAGAATACTGCCTTTCATCTTCAGATGTCTCATTTTTGGGAAAGGCAACGAAAGCGCTACTTTGGGGAGAGTATATCTTATTTTGGGGATCAAAAGAGCAATTTGGGGGAGAAAATGTGTAATTTTGGGAACCCGAAGTCGTATTTAATGGAGAAAAAGTCTTCTATTTGGAACCAAGAATGATACCTTGGGGAGAATATTTCTCATTTTGAGGAGAGAAAAAGGTCTTTTTTGGAGAGGATGACTTATTTTCGGTCTAAGAAGCGGTCTTCTGGGAAGAAAATGCCTTATTTTGGGGATCAAAGGCGGTATTCTGGGAAGAAAATGTGTTATTTTTGGAATAAAACGTTATGTCCAATAAAAGACGCTGTCTTCCCCAAATGCGTCTTTTCATGCTGCAAATCAGACATTTTCTCCCTGAAAGATCACCTTTATCCTCAAAAGAAGACATTTTCTCCACAAAACGCTGCTTCTTAGCTCCATACCAATGTTTTCACTCCAAAAGAATGCAGTTTATCCCCAAAACTCATGCATTTTCTCCCCAAAATACTCTTTTTCTCTCCAAAATACAACCATTTCTCCCCTGCATATCAATGTCTGCCAACAATTAGACATTTTCTCCCCGAATATCACTCTTCATCCCAGAAACCAAACAGGTTCTCTCTTAAGAGCCACTCTTTATCTACCCTAAAAGGCATTTTCTCCCCAGAATACTGCCTTTCATCTTCAGATGTCTCATTTTTGGGAAAGGCAACGAAAGCGCTACTTTGGGGAGAGTATATCTTATTTTGGGGATCAAAAGGGGTGTTTTGGGGAGGAAAAGTCTTCCTTAGGGGATAAGAAGCGGTATTTTCGGGAGCGAATGTCTTCTTTTGTTACACAAAGCCATATTTGAAGGGGAGAATTTCATATTGGAGGGATACAAATTGGCATTTGGGGGAGACAGAGTCTAATGTTGGGAATCAAAAGGTGTGTTTTGGGTAAGAAATGTTTTGTTTTGGTAATAAAATCAGTCTTGTGCAGAGAAAACGCCTGATTCTTGGGATCACAAGCATTATTTGAGGGAGAACGCCTCATTTTGGGAATCAAAGGAGCAATTTGGGGGAGAAAATGTGTAATATTGGGAACCCGAAGTCGTATTTAATGGAGGAAAATTCTTCTATTTGGAACCAAGAATGATACCTTGGGGAGAATATTTCCCATTTTGAGGAGAGAAAAAGGTCTTTTTTGGAGAGGATGACTTATTTTCGGTCTAAAAAGCGGTATTCTGGGAAGAAAATGCCTTATTTTGGGGATCAAAGGCGGTATTCTGGGAAGAAAATGTGTTATTTTTGAAATAAAACGTTATGTCCAATAAAAGACGCTGTCTTCCCCAAATGCGTCTTTTTATGCTGCAAAGAAGACATTATCTCCCTGAAAGATCACCTTTATCCTCAAAAGAGGACATTTTCTCCACAAAACGCTGCTTATTAGCTTAATACCATGCTTTCACGGCAAAATAATGCAGTTTATCCCCAAAACTCATGCATTTTCTCCCCAAAATACTCTTTTTCTCTCCAAAATACAACCATTTCTCCCCTGCATATCAATGTCTGCCAACAATTAGACATTTTCTCCCCGAATATCACTCTTCATCCCAGAAACCAAACAGGTTCTCTATTAAGTGCCACTCTTTATCTACCCTAAAAGGCATTTTCTCCCCAGAATACTGCCTTTCATCTTCAGATGTCTCATTTTTGGGAAAGGCAACGAAAGCGCTACTTTGGGGAGAGTATATCTTATTTTGGGGATCAAAAGGGGTGTTTTGGGGAGGAAAAGTCTTCCTTAGGGGATAAGAAGCGGTATTTTCGGGAGCGAATGTCTTCTTTTGTTACACAAAGCCATATTTGAAGGGGAGAATTTCATATTGGAGGGATACAAATTGGCATTTGGGGGAGACAGAGTCTAATGTTGGGAATCAAAAGGTGTGTTTTGGGTAAGAAATGTTTTGTTTTGGTAATAAAATCAGTCTTGTGCGGAGAGAACGCCTGATTCTTGGGATCACAAGCATTATTTGAGGGAGAACGCCTCATTTTGGGAATCAAAGGAGCAATTTGGGGGAGAAAATGTGTAATATTGGGAACCCGAAGTCGTATTTAATGGAGGAAAATTCTTCTATTTGGAACCAAGAATGATACCTTGGGGAGAATATTTCCCATTTTGAGGAGAGAAAAAGGTCTTTTTTGGAGAGGATGACTTATTTTCGGTCTAAGAAGCGGTCTTCTGGGAAGAAAATGCCTTATTTTGGGGATCAAAGGCGGTATTCTGGGAAGAAAATGTGTTATTTTTGAAATAAAACGTTATGTCCAATAAAAGACGCTGTCTTCCCCAAATGCGTCTTTTTATGCTGCAAAGAAGACATTATCTCCCTGAAAGATCACCTTTATCCTCAAAAGAAGACATTTTCTCCACAAAACGCTGCTTATTAGCTTAATACCATGCTTTCACGGCAAAATAATGCAGTTTATCCCCAAAACTCATGCATTTTCTCCCCAAAATACTCTTTTTCTCTCCAAAATACAACCATTTCTCCCCTGCATATCAATGTCTGCCAACAATTAGACATTTTCTCCCCGAATATCACTCTTCATCCCAGAAACCAAACAGGTTCTCTATTAAGTGCCACTCTTTATCTACCCTAAAAGGCATTTTCTCCCCAGAATACTGCCTTTCATCTTCAGATGTCTCATTTTTGGGAAAGGCAACGAAAGCGCTACTTTGGGGAGAGTATATCTTATTTTGGGGATCAAAAGGGGTGTTTTGGGGAGGAAAAGTCTTCCTTAGGGGATAAGAAGCGGTATTTTCGGGAGCGAATGTCTTCTTTTGTTACACAAAGCCATATTTGAAGGGGAGAATTTCATATTGGAGGGATACAAATTGGCATTTGGGGGGAGACAATGTCTAATGTTGGGAATCAAAAGGTGTGTTTTGGGTTAGAAATGTTTTGTTTTGGTAATAAAATCAGTCTTGTGCGGAGAAAACGCCTGATTCTTGGGATCACAAGCATTATTTGAGGGAGAACGCCTCATTTTGGGAATCAAATGAGCAATTTGGGGGAGAAAATGTGTAATATTGGGAACCCGAAGTCGTATTTAATGGAGGAAAAGTCTTCTATTTGGAACCAAGAATGATACCTTGGGGAGAATATTTCTCATTTTGAGGAGAGGAAAAGGTCTTTTTTGGAGAGGATGACTTATTTTCGGTTTAAGAAGCGGTCTTCTGGGAAGAAAATGCCTTATTTTGGGGATCAAAGGCGGTATTCTGGGAAGAAAATGTGTTATTTTTGGAATAAAACGTTATGTCCAATAAAAGACGCTGTCTTCCCCAAATGCGTCTTTTCATGCTGCAAATCAGATATTATCTCCCTGAAAGATCACCTTTATCCTCAAAAGAAGACATTTTTTCCACAAAACGCTGATTCTTAGCTCAATACCAATGCTTTCACGCCAAAATAATGCAGTTTATCCCCAAAACTCGTGCATTTCCTCCCCAAAATACTCTTTTTCTCTCCAAAATACAACCATTTCTCCCCTGCGTATCAATCTCTGCCAACAATTAGACATTTTCTCCCCGAATATCACTCTTCATCCCAGAAACCAAACAGGTTCTCTCTTAAGAGCCACTCTTTATCTACCCTAAAAGGCATTTTCTCCCCAGAATACTGCCTTTCATCTTCAGATGTCTCATTTTTGGGAAAGGCAACGAAAGCGCTACTTTGGGGAGAGTATATCTTATTTTGGGGATCAAAAGAGCAATTTGGGGGAGAAAATGTGTAATTTTGGGAACCCGAAGTCGTATTTAATGGAGGGAAAGTCTTCTATTTGGAACCAAGAATGATACCTTGGGGAGAATATTTCTCATTTTGAGGAGAGGAAAAGGTCTTTTTTGGAAATGATGACTTATTTTCTGTATAAAAAGCGGTCTTCTGGGAAGAAAATGCCTTATTTTGGGGATCAAAGGCGGTATTCTGGGAAGAAAATGTGTTATTTTTGGAATAAAACATTATGTCCAATAAAAGACGCTGTCTTCCCCAAATGCGTCTTTTTATGCTGCAAAGAAGACATTATCTCCCTGAAAGATCACCTTTATCCTCTAAAGAAGACATTTTCTCCACAAAATGCTGCTTATTAGCTCAATACCATGATTTCACACCAAAATAATGCAGTTTATCCCCAAAACTCATGCATTTTCTCCCCAAAATACTCTTTTTCTCTCCAATATACAACCATTTCTCCCCTGCATATCAATGTCTGCCAACAATTAGACATTTTCTCCCCGAATAACACTCTTCATCCCAGAAACCAAACAGGTTCTCTCTTAAGTGCCACTCTTTATCTACCCTAAAAGGCATTTTCTCCCCAGAATACTGCCTTTCATCTTCAGATGTCTCATTTTTGGGATAGGCGACGAAAGCGCTACTTTGGGGAGAGTATTTCTTATTTCGAGGAATCAAAAGAGCAATTTGGGGGAGAAAATGTGTAATTTTGGGAACCCGAAGTCGTATTTAATGGAGGGAAAGTCTTCTATTTGGAACCAAGAATGATACCTTGGGGAGAATATTTCTCATTTTGAGGAGAGAAAAAGGTCTTTTTTGGAGAGGATGACTTATTTTCGGTCTAAGAAGCGGTCTTCTGGGAAGAAAATGCCTTCTTTTGGGGATCAAAGGCGGTATTCTGGGAAGAAAATGTGTTATTTTTGTAATAAAACGTTATGTCCAATAAAAGACGCTGTCTTCCCCAAATGCGTCTTTTTATGCTGCAAAGAAGATATTATCTCCCTGAAAGATCACCTTTATCCTCAAAAGAAGACATTTTCTCCACAAAATGCCACTTCTTAGCTCAATACCATGATTTCACCCAAAAGAATGCAGTTTATCCCCAAAACTCATGCATTTTCTCCCCAAAATACTCTTTTTCTCTCCAAAATACAAACATTTCTCCCCTGCATATCAATGTCTGCCAACAATTAGACATTTTCTCCCCGAATATCACTCTTCATCCCAGAATCCAAACCGGTTCTCTCTTAAGAGCCACTCTTTATCTACCCTAAAAGGCATTTTCTCCCCAGAATACTGCCTTTCATCTTCAGATGTCTCATTTTTGGGAAAGGCAACGAAAGCGCTACTTTGGGGAGAGTATATATTATTTTGGGGATCAAAAGAGCAATTTGGGGGAGAAAATGTGTAATTTTGGGAACCCGAAGTCGTATTTAATGGAGGAAAATTCTTCTATTTGGAACCAAGAATGATACCTTGGGGAGAATATTTCTCATTTTGAGGAGAGAAAAAGGTCTTTTTTGGAAAGGATGACTTATTTTCGGTCTAAGAAGCGGTCTTCTGGGAAGAAAATGCCTTATTTTGGGGATCAAAGGCGGTATTCTGGGAAGAAAATGTGTTATTTTTGGAATAAAACGTTATGTCCAATAAAAGACGCTGTCTTCCCCAAATGCGTCTTTTCATGCTGCAAATCAGATATTATCTCCCTGAAAGATCACCTTTATCCTCAAAAGAAGACATTTTTTCCACAAAACGCTGATTCTTAGCTCAATACCAATGCTTTCACGCCAAAATAATGCAGTTTATCCCCAAAACTCGTGCATTTCCTCCCCAAAATACTCTTTTTCTCTCCAAAATACAACCATTTCTCCCCTGCGTATCAATCTCTGCCAACAATTAGACATTTTCTCCCCGAATATCACTCTTCATCCCAGAAACCAAACAGGTTCTCTCTTAAGAGCCACTCTTTATCTACCCTAAAAGGCATTTTCTCCCCAGAATACTGCCTTTCATCTTCAGATGTCTCATTTTTGGGAAAGGCAACGAAAGCGCTACTTTGGGGAGAGTATATATTATTTTGGGGATCAAAAGAGCAATTTGGGGGAGAAAATGTGTAATTTTGGGAACCCGAAGTCGTATTTAATGGAGGGAAAGTCTTCTATTTGGAACCAAGAATGATACCTTGGGGAGAATATTTCTCATTTTGAGGAGAGGAAAAGGTCTTTTTTGGAAATGATGACTTATTTTCTGTATAAAAAGCGGTCTTCTGGGAAGAAAATGCCTTATTTTGGGGATCAAAGGCGGTATTCTGGGAAGAAAATGTGTTATTTTTGGAATAAAACATTATGTCCAATAAAAGACGCTGTCTTCCCCAAATGCGTCTTTTTATGCTGCAAAGAAGACATTATCTCCCTGAAAGATCACCTTTATCCTCTAAAGAAGACATTTTCTCCACAAAACGCTGCTTATTAGCTCAATACCATGCTTTCACGGCAAAATAATGCAGTTTATCCCCAAAACTCATGCATTTTCTCCCCAAAATACTCTTTTTCTCTCCAAAATACAACCATTTCTCCCCTGCATATCAATGTCTGCCAACAATTAGACATTTTCTCCCCGAATATCACTCTTCATCCCAGAAACCAAACAGGTTCTCTATTAAGTGCCACTCTTTATCTACCCTAAAAGGCATTTTCTCCCCAGAATACTGCCTTTCATCTTCAGATGTCTCATTTTTGGGAAAGGCAACGAAAGCGCTACTTTGGGGAGAGTATATCTTATTTTGGGGATCAAAAGAGCAATTTGGGGGAGAAAATGTGTAATTTTGGGAACCCGAAGTCGTATTTAATGGAGAAAAAGTCTTCTATTTGGAACCAAGAATGATACCTTGGGGAGAATATTTCTCATTTTGAGGAGAGAAAAAGGTCTTTTTTGGAGAGGATGACTTATTTTCGGTCTAAGAAGCGGTCTTCTGGGAAGAAAATGCCTTATTTTGGGGATCAAAGGCGGTATTCTGGGAAGAAAATGTGTTATTTTTGGAATAAAACGTTATGTCCAATAAAAGACGCTGTCTTCCCCAAATGCGTCTTTTCATGCTGCAAATCAGACATTTTCTCCCTGAAAGATCACCTTTATCCTCAAAAGAAGACATTTTCTCCACAAAACGCTGCTTCTTAGCTCCATACCAATGTTTTCACTCCAAAAGAATGCAGTTTATCCCCAAAACTCATGCATTTTCTCCCCAAAATACTCTTTTTCTCTCCAAAATACAACCATTTCTCCCCTGCATATCAATGTCTGCCAACAATTAGACATTTTCTCCCCGAATATCACTCTTCATCCCAGAAACCAAACAGGTTCTCTCTTAAGAGCCACTCTTTATCTACCCTAAAAGGCATTTTCTCCCCAGAATACTGCCTTTCATCTTCAGATGTCTCATTTTTGGGAAAGGCAACGAAAGCGCTACTTTGGGGAGAGTATATCTTATTTTGGGGATCAAAAGGGGTGTTTTGGGGAGGAAAAGTCTTCCTTAGGGGATAAGAAGCGGTATTTTCGGGAGCGAATGTCTTCTTTTGTTACACAAAGCCATATTTGAAGGGGAGAATTTCATATTGGAGGGATACAAATTGGCATTTGGGGGAGACAGAGTCTAATGTTGGGAATCAAAAGGTGTGTTTTGGGTAAGAAATGTTTTGTTTTGGTAATAAAATCAGTCTTGTGCAGAGAAAACGCCTGATTCTTGGGATCACAAGCATTATTTGAGGGAGAACGCCTCATTTTGGGAATCAAAGGAGCAATTTGGGGGAGAAAATGTGTAATATTGGGAACCCGAAGTCGTATTTAATGGAGGAAAATTCTTCTATTTGGAACCAAGAATGATACCTTGGGGAGAATATTTCCCATTTTGAGGAGAGAAAAAGGTCTTTTTTGGAGAGGATGACTTATTTTCGGTCTAAGAAGCGGTCTTCTGGGAAGAAAATGCCTTATTTTGGGGATCAAAGGCGGTATTCTGGGAAGAAAATGTGTTATTTTTGAAATAAAACGTTATGTCCAATAAAAGACGCTGTCTTCCCCAAATGCGTCTTTTTATGCTGCAAAGAAGACATTATCTCCCTGAAAGATCACCTTTATCCTCAAAAGAAGACATTTTCTCCACAAAACGCTGCTTATTAGCTTAATACCATGCTTTCACGGCAAAATAATGCAGTTTATCCCCAAAACTCATGCATTTTCTCCCCAAAATACTCTTTTTCTCTCCAAAATACAACCATTTCTCCCCTGCATATCAATGTCTGCCAACAATTAGACATTTTCTCCCCGAATATCACTCTTCATCCCAGAAACCAAACAGGTTCTCTATTAAGTGCCACTCTTTATCTACCCTAAAAGGCATTTTCTCCCCAGAATACTGCCTTTCATCTTCAGATGTCTCATTTTTGGGAAAGGCAACGAAAGCGCTACTTTGGGGAGAGTATATCTTATTTTGGGGATCAAAAGGGGTGTTTTGGGGAGGAAAAGTCTTCCTTAGGGGATAAGAAGCGGTATTTTCGGGAGCGAATGTCTTCTTTTGTTACACAAAGCCATATTTGAAGGGGAGAATTTCATATTGGAGGGATACAAATTGGCATTTGGGGGGAGACAATGTCTAATGTTGGAAATCAAAAGGTGTGTTTTGGGTTAGAAATGTTTTGTTTTGGTAATAAAATCAGTCTTGTGCGGAGAAAACGCCTGATTCTTGGGATCACAAGCATTATTTGAGGGAGAACGCCTCATTTTGGGAATCAAATGAGCAATTTGGGGGAGAAAATGTGTAATATTGGGAACCCGAAGTCGTATTTAATGGAGGAAAAGTCTTCTATTTGGAACCAAGAATGATACCTTGGGGAGAATATTTCTCATTTTGAGGAGAGGAAAAGGTCTTTTTTGGAGAGGATGACTTATTTTCGGTTTAAGAAGCGGTCTTCTGGGAAGAAAATGCCTTATTTTGGGGATCAAAGGCGGTATTCTGGGAAGAAAATGTGTTATTTTTGGAATAAAACGTTATGTCCAATAAAAGACGCTGTCTTCCCCAAATGCGTCTTTTCATGCTGCAAATCAGATATTATCTCCCTGAAAGATCACCTTTATCCTCAAAAGAAGACATTTTTTCCACAAAACGCTGATTCTTAGCTCAATACCAATGCTTTCACGCCAAAATAATGCAGTTTATCCCCAAAACTCGTGCATTTCCTCCCCAAAATACTCTTTTTCTCTCCAAAATACAACCATTTCTCCCCTGCGTATCAATCTCTGCCAACAATTAGACATTTTCTCCCCGAATATCACTCTTCATCCCAGAAACCAAACAGGTTCTCTCTTAAGAGCCACTCTTTATCTACCCTAAAAGGCATTTTCTCCCCAGAATACTGCCTTTCATCTTCAGATGTCTCATTTTTGGGAAAGGCAACGAAAGCGCTACTTTGGGGAGAGTATATCTTATTTTGGGGATCAAAAGAGCAATTTGGGGGAGAAAATGTGTAATTTTGGGAACCCGAAGTCGTATTTAATGGAGGGAAAGTCTTCTATTTGGAACCAAGAATGATACCTTGGGGAGAATATTTCTCATTTTGAGGAGAGGAAAAGGTCTTTTTTGGAAATGATGACTTATTTTCTGTATAAAAAGCGGTCTTCTGGGAAGAAAATGCCTTATTTTGGGGATCAAAGGCGGTATTCTGGGAAGAAAATGTGTTATTTTTGGAATAAAACATTATGTCCAATAAAAGACGCTGTCTTCCCCAAATGCGTCTTTTTATGCTGCAAAGAAGACATTATCTCCCTGAAAGATCACCTTTATCCTCAAAAGAAGACATTTTCTCCACAAAATGCTGCTTATTAGCTCAATACCATGATTTCACACCAAAATAATGCAGTTTATCCCCAAAACTCATGCATTTTCTCCCCAAAATACTCTTTTTCTCTCCAATATACAACCATTTCTCCCCTGCATATCAATGTCTGCCAACAATTAGACATTTTCTCCCCGAATAACACTCTTCATCCCAGAAACCAAACAGGTTCTCTCTTAAGTGCCACTCTTTATCTACCCTAAAAGGCATTTTCTCCCCAGAATACTGCCTTTCATCTTCAGATGTCTCATTTTTGGGATAGGCGACGAAAGCGCTACTTTGGGGAGAGTATTTCTTATTTCGAGGAATCAAAAGAGCAATTTGGGGGAGAAAATGTGTAATTTTGGGAACCCGAAGTCGTATTTAATGGAGGGAAAGTCTTCTATTTGGAACCAAGAATGATACCTTGGGGAGAATATTTCTCATTTTGAGGAGAGAAAAAGGTCTTTTTTGGAGAGGATGACTTATTTTCGGTCTAAGAAGCGGTCTTCTGGGAAGAAAATGCCTTATTTTGGGGATCAAAGGCGGTATTCTGGTATGAAAATGTGTTATTTTTGTAATAAAACGTTATGTCCCAATAAAAGACGCTGTCTTCCCCAAATGCGTCTTTTTATGCTGCAAAGAAGATATTATCTCCCTGAAAGATCACCTTTATCCTCAAAAGAAGACATTTTCTCCACAAAATGCCACTTCTTAGCTCAATACCATGATTTCACCCAAAAGAATGCAGTTTATCCCCAAAACTCATGCATTTTCTCCCCAAAATACTCTTTTTCTCTCCAAAATACAAACATTTCTCCCCTGCATATCAATGTCTGCCAACAATTAGACATTTTCTCCCCGAATATCACTCTTCATCCCAGAATCCAAACCGGTTCTCTCTTAAGAGCCACTCTTTATCTACCCTAAAAGGCATTTTCTCCCCAGAATACTGCCTTTCATCTTCAGATGTCTCATTTTTGGGAAAGGCAACGAAAGCGCTACTTTGGGGAGAGTATATATTATTTTGGGGATCAAAAGAGCAATTTGGGGGAGAAAATGTGTAATTTTGGGAACCCGAAGTCGTATTTAATGGAGGAAAATTCTTCTATTTGGAACCAAGAATGATACCTTGGGGAGAATATTTCTCATTTTGAGGAGAGAAAAAGGTCTTTTTTGGAAAGGATGACTTATTTTCGGTCTAAGAAGCGGTCTTCTGGGAAGAAAATGCCTTATTTTGGGGATCAAAGGCGGTATTCTGGGAAGAAAATGTGTTATTTTTGGAATAAAACGTTATGTCCAATAAAAGACGCTGTCTTCCCCAAATGCGTCTTTTCATGCTGCAAATCAGATATTATCTCCCTGAAAGATCACCTTTATCCTCAAAAGAAGACATTTTTTCCACAAAACGCTGATTCTTAGCTCAATACCAATGCTTTCACGCCAAAATAATGCAGTTTATCCCCAAAACTCGTGCATTTCCTCCCCAAAATACTCTTTTTCTCTCCAAAATACAACCATTTCTCCCCTGCGTATCAATCTCTGCCAACAATTAGACATTTTCTCCCCGAATATCACTCTTCATCCCAGAAACCAAACAGGTTCTCTCTTAAGAGCCACTCTTTATCTACCCTAAAAGGCATTTTCTCCCCAGAATACTGCCTTTCATCTTCAGATGTCTCATTTTTGGGAAAGGCAACGAAAGCGCTACTTTGGGGAGAGTATATCTTATTTTGGGGATCAAAAGAGCAATTTGGGGGAGAAAATGTGTAATTTTGGGAACCCGAAGTCGTATTTAATGGAGGGAAAGTCTTCTATTTGGAACCAAGAATGATACCTTGGGGAGAATATTTCTCATTTTGAGGAGAGAAAAAGGTCTTTTTTGGAAATGATGACTTATTTTCTGTATAAAAAGCGGTCTTCTGGGAAGAAAATGCCTTATTTTGGGGATCAAAGGCGGTATTCTGGGAAGAAAATGTGTTATTTTTGGAATAAAACATTATGTCCAATAAAAGACGCTGTCTTCCCCAAATGCGTCTTTTTATGCTGCAAAGAAGACATTATCTCCCTGAAAGATCACCTTTATCCTCTAAAGAAGACATTTTCTCCACAAAACGCTGCTTATTAGCTCAATACCATGCTTTCACGGCAAAATAATGCAGTTTATCCCCAAAACTCATGCATTTTCTCCCCAAAATACTCTTTTTCTCTCCAAAATACAACCATTTCTCCCCTGCATATCAATGTCTGCCAACAATTAGACATTTTCTCCCCGAATATCACTCTTCATCCCAGAAACCAAACAGGTTCTCTATTAAGTGCCACTCTTTATCTACCCTAAAAGGCATTTTCTCCCCAGAATACTGCCTTTCATCTTCAGATGTCTCATTTTTGGGAAAGGCAACGAAAGCGCTACTTTGGGGAGAGTATATCTTATTTTGGGGATCAAAAGAGCAATTTGGGGGAGAAAATGTGTAATTTTGGGAACCCGAAGTCGTATTTAATGGAGGGAAAGTCTTCTATTTGGAACCAAGAATGATACCTTGGGGAGAATATTTCTCATTTTGAGGAGAGAAAAAGGTCTTTTTTGGAGAGGATTACTTATTTTCGGTCTAAGAAGCGGTCTTCTGGGAAGAAAATGCCTTATTTTGGGGATCAAAGGCGGTATTCTGGGAAGAAAATGTGTTATTTTTGTAATAAAACGTTATGTCCCAATAAAAGACGCTGTCTTCCCCAAATGCGTCTTTTTATGCTGCAAAGAAGATATTATCTCCCTGAAAGATCACCTTTATCCTCAAAAGAAGACATTTTCTCCACAAAATGCCACTTCTTAGCTCAATACCATGATTTCACCCAAAAGAATGCAGTTTATCCCCAAAACTCATGCATTTTCTCCCCAAAATACTCTTTTTCTCTCCAAAATACAAACATTTCTCCCCTGCATATCAATGTCTGCCAACAATTAGACATTTTCTCCCCGAATATCACTCTTCATCCCAGAATCCAAACCGGTTCTCTCTTAAGAGCCACTCTTTATCTACCCTAAAAGGCATTTTCTCCCCAGAATACTGCCTTTCATCTTCAGATGTCTCATTTTTGGGAAAGGCAACGAAAGCGCTACTTTGGGGAGAGTATATATTATTTTGGGGATCAAAAGAGCAATTTGGGGGAGAAAATGTGTAATTTTGGGAACCCGAAGTCGTATTTAATGGAGGAAAATTCTTCTATTTGGAACCAAGAATGATACCTTGGGGAGAATATTTCTCATTTTGAGGAGAGAAAAAGGTCTTTTTTGGAAAGGATGACTTATTTTCGGTCTAAGAAGCGGTCTTCTGGGAAGAAAATGCCTTATTTTGGGGATCAAAGGCGGTATTCTGGGAAGAAAATGTGTTATTTTTGGAATAAAACGTTATGTCCAATAAAAGACGCTGTCTTCCCCAAATGCGTCTTTTCATGCTGCAAATCAGATATTATCTCCCTGAAAGATCACCTTTATCCTCAAAAGAAGACATTTTTTCCACAAAACGCTGATTCTTAGCTCAATACCAATGCTTTCACGCCAAAATAATGCAGTTTATCCCCAAAACTCGTGCATTTCCTCCCCAAAATACTCTTTTTCTCTCCAAAATACAACCATTTCTCCCCTGCGTATCAATCTCTGCCAACAATTAGACATTTTCTCCCCGAATATCACTCTTCATCCCAGAAACCAAACAGGTTCTCTCTTAAGAGCCACTCTTTATCTACCCTAAAAGGCATTTTCTCCCCAGAATACTGCCTTTCATCTTCAGATGTCTCATTTTTGGGAAAGGCAACGAAAGCGCTACTTTGGGGAGAGTATATCTTATTTTGGGGATCAAAAGAGCAATTTGGGGGAGAAAATGTGTAATTTTGGGAACCCGAAGTCGTATTTAATGGAGGGAAAGTCTTCTATTTGGAACCAAGAATGATACCTTGGGGAGAATATTTCTCATTTTGAGGAGAGGAAAAGGTCTTTTTTGGAAATGATGACTTATTTTCTGTATAAAAAGCGGTCTTCTGGGAAGAAAATGCCTTATTTTGGGGATCAAAGGCGGTATTCTGGGAAGAAAATGTGTTATTTTTGGAATAAAACATTATGTCCAATAAAAGACGCTGTCTTCCCCAAATGCGTCTTTTTATGCTGCAAAGAAGACATTATCTCCCTGAAAGATCACCTTTATCCTCTAAAGAAGACATTTTCTCCACAAAACGCTGCTTATTAGCTCAATACCATGCTTTCACGGCAAAATAATGCAGTTTATCCCCAAAACTCATGCATTTTCTCCCCAAAATACTCTTTTTCTCTCCAAAATACAACCATTTCTCCCCTGCATATCAATGTCTGCCAACAATTAGACATTTTCTCCCCGAATATCACTCTTCATCCCAGAAACCAAACAGGTTCTCTATTAAGTGCCACTCTTTATCTACCCTAAAAGGCATTTTCTCCCCAGAATACTGCCTTTCATCTTCAGATGTCTCATTTTTGGGAAAGGCAACGAAAGCGCTACTTTGGGGAGAGTATATCTTATTTTGGGGATCAAAAGAGCAATTTGGGGGAGAAAATGTGTAATTTTGGGAACCCGAAGTCGTATTTAATGGAGGGAAAGTCTTCTATTTGGAACCAAGAATGATACCTTGGGGAGAATATTTCTCATTTTGAGGAGAGAAAAAGGTCTTTTTTGGAGAGGATGACTTATTTTCGGTCTAAGAAGCGGTCTTCTGGGAAGAAAATGCCTTATTTTGGGGATCAAAGGCGGTATTCTGGGAAGAAAATGTGTTATTTTTGTAATAAAACGTTATGTCCCAATAAAAGACGCTGTCTTCCCCAAATGCGTCTTTTTATGCTGCAAAGAAGATATTATCTCCCTGAAAGATCACCTTTATCCTCAAAAGAAGACATTTTCTCCACAAAATGCCACTTCTTAGCTCAATACCATGATTTCACCCAAAAGAATGCAGTTTATCCCCAAAACTCATGCATTTTCTCCCCAAAATACTCTTTTTCTCTCCAAAATACAAACATTTCTCCCCTGCATATCAATGTCTGCCAACAATTAGACATTTTCTCCCCGAATATCACTCTTCATCCCAGAATCCAAACCGGTTCTCTCTTAAGAGCCACTCTTTATCTACCCTAAAAGGCATTTTCTCCCCAGAATACTGCCTTTCATCTTCAGATGTCTCATTTTTGGGAAAGGCAACGAAAGCGCTACTTTGGGGAGAGTATATATTATTTTGGGGATCAAAAGAGCAATTTGGGGGAGAAAATGTGTAATTTTGGGAACCCAAAGTCGTATTTAATGGAGGAAAATTCTTCTATTTGGAACCAAGAATGATACCTTGGGGAGAATATTTCTCATTTTGAGGAGAGAAAAAGGTCTTTTTTGGAAAGGATGACTTATTTTCGGTCTAAGAAGCGGTCTTCTGTGAAGAAAATGCCTTATTTTGGGGATCAAAGGCGGTATTCTGGGAAGAAAATGTGTTATTTTTGGAATAAAACGTTATGTCCAATAAAAGACGCTGTCTTCCCCAAATGCGTCTTTTCATGCTGCAAAGAAGACATTATCTCCCTGAAAGATCACCTTTATCCTCTAAAGAAGACATTTTCTCCACAAAACGCTGCTTATTAGCTCAATACCATGCTTTCACGGCAAAATAATGCAGTTTATCCCCAAAACTCATGCATTTTCTCCCCAAAATACTCTTTTTCTCTCCAAAATACAACCATTTCTCCCCTGCATATCAATGTCTGCCAACAATTAGACATTTTCTCCCCGAATAACACTCTTCATCCCAGAAACCAAACAGGTTCTCTATTAAGTGCCACTCTTTATCTACCCTAAAAGGCATTTTCTCCCCAGAATACTGCCTTTCATCTTCAGATGTCTCATTTTTGGGAAAGGCAACGAAAGCGCTACTTTGGGGAGAGTATATCTTATTTTGGGGATCAAAAGAGCAATTTGGGGGAGAAAATGTGTAATTTTGGGAACCCGAAGTCGTATTTAATGGAGGAAAAGTCTTCTATTTGGAACCAAGAATGATACCTTGGGGAGAATATTTCTCATTTTGAGGAGAGAAAAAGGTCTTTTTTGGAGAGGATGACTTATTTTCGGTCTAAGAAGCGGTCTTCTGTGAAGAAAATGCCTTATTTTGGGGATCAAAGGCGGTATTCTGGGAAGAAAATGTGTTATTTTTGAAATAAAACGTTATGTCCAATAAAAGACGCTGTCTTCCCCAAATGCGTCTTTTCATGCTGCAAATCAGACATTTTCTCCCTGAAAGATCACCTTTATCCTCAAAAGAAGACATTTTCTCCACAAAACGCTGCTTCTTAGCTCCATACCAATGTTTTCACTCCAAAAGAATGCAGTTTATCCCCAAAACTCATGCATTTTCTCCCCAAAATACTCTTTTTCTCTCCAAAATACAACCATTTCTCCCCTGCATATCAATGTCTGCCAACAATTAGACATTTTCTCCCCGAATATCACTCTTCATCCCAGAAACCAAACAGGTTCTCTTTAAGAGCCACTCTTTTTCTACCCTAAAAGGCATTTTCTCCCCAGAATACTGCCTTTCATCTTCAGATGTCTCATTTTTGGGAAAGGCAACGAAAGCGCTACTTTGGGGAGAGTATATCTTATTTTGGGGATCAAAAGGGGTGTTTTGGGGAGGAAAAGTCTTCCTTAGGGGATAAGAAGCGGTATTTTCGGGAGCGAATGTCTTCTTTTGTTACACAAAGCCATATTTGAAGGGGAGAATTTCATATTGGAGGGATACAAATTGGCATTTGGGGGAGACAATGTCTAATGTTGGGAATCAAAAGGTGTGTTTTGGGTAAGAAATGTTTTGTTTTGGTAATAAAATCAGTCTTGTGCGGAGAAAACGCCTGATTCTTGGGATCACAAGCATTATTTGAGGGAGAACGCCTCATTTTGGGAATCAAAGGAGCAATTTGGGGGAGAAAATGTGTAATATTGGGAACCCGAAGTCGTATTTAATGGAGGGAAAGTCTTCTATTTGGAACCAAGAATGATACCTTGGGGAGAATATTTCTCATTTTGAGGAGAGAAAAAGGTCTTTTTTGGAGAGGATGACTTATTTTCGGTTTAAGAAGCGGTCTTCTGGGAAGAAAATGCCTTATTTTGGGGATCAAAGGCGGTATTCTGGGAAGAAAATGTGTTATTTTTGGAATAAAACGTTATGTCCAATAAAAGACGCTGTCTTCCCCAAATGCGTCTTTTTATGCTGCAAAGAAGACATTATCTCCCTGAAAGATCACCTTTATCCTCAAAAGAAGACATTTTCTCCACAAAATGCTGCTTATTAGCTCAATACCATGATTTCACACCAAAATAATGCAGTTTATCCCCAAAACTCATGCATTTTCTCCCCAAAATACTCTTTTTCTCTCCAATATACAACCATTTCTCCCCTGCATATCAATGTCTGCCAACAATTAGACATTTTCTCCCCGAATAACACTCTTCATCCCAGAAACCAAACAGGTTCTCTCTTAAGTGCCACTCTTTATCTACCCTAAAAGGCATTTTCTCCCCAGAATACTGCCTTTCATCTTCAGATGTCTCATTTTTGGGATAGGCGACGAAAGCGCTACTTTGGGGAGAGTATTTCTTATTTCGAGGAATCAAAAGAGCAATTTGGGGGAGAAAATGTGTAATTTTGGGAACCCGAAGTCGTATTTAATGGAGGGAAAGTCTTCTATTTGGAACCAAGAATGATACCTTGGGGAGAATATTTCTCATTTTGAGGAGAGAAAAAGGTCTTTTTTGGAGAGGATGACTTATTTTCGGTCTAAGAAGCGGTCTTCTGGGAAGAAAATGCCTTCTTTTGGGGATCAAAGGCGGTATTCTGGGAAGAAAATGTGTTATTTTTGGAATAAAACGTTATGTCCAATAAAAGACGCTGTCTTCCCCAAATGCGTCTTTTTATGCTGCAAATCAGACATTTTCTCCCTGAAAGATCACCTTTATCCTCAAAAGAAGACATTTTCTCCACAAAACGCTGCTTCTTAGCTCCATACCAATGTTTTCACTCCAAAAGAATGCAGTTTATCCCCAAAACTCATGCATTTTCTCCCCAAAATACTCTTTTTCTCTCCAAAATACAACCATTTCTCCCCTGCATATCAATGTCTGCCAACAATTAGACATTTTCTCCCCGAATATCACTCTTCATCCCAGAATCCAAACCGGTTCTCTCTTAAGAGCCACTCTTTATCTACCCTAAAAGGCATTTTCTCCCCAGAATACTGCCTTTCATCTTCAGATGTCTCATTTTTGGGAAAGGCAACGAAAGCGCTACTTTGGGGAGAGTATATCTTATTTTGAGGATCAAAAGATCAATTTGGGGGAGAAAATGTGTAATTTTGGGAACCCGAAGTCGTATTTAATGGAGGAAAATTCTTCTATTTGGAACCAAGAATGATACCTTGGGGAGAATATTTCTCATTTTGAGGAGAGAAAAAGGTCTTTTTTGGAAAGGATGACTTATTTTCGGTCTAAGAAGCGGTCTTCTGTGAAGAAAATGCCTTATTTTGGGGATCAAAGGCGGTATTCTGGGAAGAAAATGTGTTATTTTTGGAATAAAACGTTATGTCCAATAAAAGACGCTGTCTTCCCCAAATGCGTCTTTTCATGCTGCAAAGAAGACATTATCTCCCTGAAAGATCACCTTTATCCTCTAAAGAAGACATTTTCTCCACAAAACGCTGCTTATTAGCTCAATACCATGCTTTCACGGCAAAAGAATGCAGTTTATCCCCAAAACTCATGCATTTTCTCCCCAAAATACTCTTTTTCTCTCCCAAATACAACCATTTCTCCCCTGCATATCAATGTCTGCCAACAATTAGACATTTTCTCCCCGAATATCACTCTTCATCCCAGAAACCAAACAGGTTCTCTATTAAGTGCCACTCTTTATCTACCCTAAAAGGCATTTTCTCCCCAGAATACTGCCTTTCATCTTCAGATGTCTCATTTTTGGGAAAGGCAACGAAAGCGCTACTTTGGGGAGAGTATATCTTATTTTGGGGATCAAAAGAGCAATTTGGGGGAGAAAATGTGTAATTTTGGGAACCCGAAGTCGTATTTAATGGAGGAAAAGTCTTCTATTTGGAACCAAGAATGATACCTTGGGGAGAATATTTCTCATTTTGAGGAGAGAAAAAGGTCTTTTTTGGAGAGGATGACTTATTTTCGGTCTAAGAAGCGGTCTTCTGGGAAGAAAATGCCTTATTTTGGGGATCAAAGGCGGTATTCTGGGAAGAAAATGTGTTATTTTTGGAATAAAACGTTATGTCCAATAAAAGACGCTGTCTTCCCCAAATGCGTCTTTTCATGCTGCAAATCAGACATTTTCTCCCTGAAAGATCACCTTTATCCTCAAAAGAAGACATTTTCTCCACAAAACGCTGCTTCTTAGCTCCATACCAATGTTTTCACTCCAAAAGAATGCAGTTTATCCCCAAAACTCATGCATTTTCTCCCCAAAATACTCTTTTTCTCTCCAAAATACAACCATTTCTCCCCTGCATATCAATGTCTGCCAACAATTAGACATTTTCTCCCCGAATATCACTCTTCATCCCAGAAACCAAACAGGTTCTCTTTAAGAGCCACTCTTTTTCTACCCTAAAAGGCATTTTCTCCCCAGAATACTGCCTTTCATCTTCAGATGTCTCATTTTTGGGAAAGGCAACGAAAGCGCTACTTTGGGGAGAGTATATCTTATTTTGGGGATCAAAAGGGGTGTTTTGGGGAGGAAAAGTCTTCCTTAGGGGATAAGAAGCGGTATTTTCGGGAGCGAATGTCTTCTTTTGTTACACAAAGCCATATTTGAAGGGGAGAATTTCATATTGGAGGGATACAAATTGGCATTTGGGGGAGACAATGTCTAATGTTGGGAATTAAAAGGTGTGTTTTGGGTAAGAAATGTTTTGTTTTGGTAATAAAATCAGTCTTGTGCGGAGAAAACGCCTGATTCTTGGGATCACAAGCATTATTTGAGGGAGAACGCCTCATTTTGGGAATCAAAGGAGCAATTTGGGGGAGAAAATGTGTAATATTGGGAACCCGAAGTCGTATTTAATGGAGGGAAAGTCTTCTATTTGGAACCAAGAATGATACCTTGGGGAGAATATTTCTCATTTTGAGGAGAGAAAAAGGTCTTTTTTGGAGAGGATGACTTATTTTCGGTTTAAGAAGCGGTCTTCTGGGAAGAAAATGCCTTCTTTTGGGGATCAAAGGCGGTATTCTGGGAAGAAAATGTGTTATTTTTGGAATAAAACGTTATGTCCAATAAAAGACGCTGTCTTCCCCAAATGCGTCTTTTTATGCTGCAAAGAAGACATTATCTCCCTGAAAGATCACCTTTATCCTCAAAAGAAGACATTTTCTCCACAAAATGCTGCTTATTAGCTCAATACCATGATTTCACACCAAAATAATGCAGTTTATCCCCAAAACTCATGCATTTTCTCCCCAAAATACTCTTTTTCTCTCCAATATACAACCATTTCTCCCCTGCATATCAATGTCTGCCAACAATTAGACATTTTCTCCCCGAATATCACTCTTCATCCCAGAATCCAAACCGGTTCTCTCTTAAGTGCCACTCTTTATCTACCCTAAAAGGCATTTTCTCCCCAGAATACTGCCTTTCATCTTCAGATGTCTCATTTTTGGGATAGGCGACGAAAGCGCTACTTTGGGGAGAGTATTTCTTATTTCGAGGAATCAAAAGAGCAATTTGGGGGAGAAAATGTGTAATTTTGGGAACCCGAAGTCGTATTTAATGGAGGGAAAGTCTTCTATTTGGAACCAAGAATGATACCTTGGGGAGAATATTTCTCATTTTGAGGAGAGAAAAAGGTCTTTTTTGGAGAGGATGACTTATTTTCGGTCTAAGAAGCGGTCTTCTGGGAAGAAAATGCCTTCTTTTGGGGATCAAAGGCGGTCTTCTGGGAAGAAAATGTGTTATTTTTGGAATAAAACGTTATGTCCAATAAAAGACGCTGTCTTCCCCAAATGCGTCTTTTCATGCTGCAAATCAGACATTTTCTCCCTGAAAGATCACCTTTATCCTCAAAAGAAGACATTTTCTCCACAAAACGCTGCTTCTTAGCTCCATACCAATGTTTTCACTCCAAAAGAATGCAGTTTATCCCCAAAACTCATGCATTTTCTCCCCAAAATACTCTTTTTCTCTCCAAAATACAACCATTTCTCCCCTGCATATCAATGTCTGCCAACAATTAGACATTTTCTCCCCGAATATCACTCTTCATCCCAGAAACCAAACAGGTTCTCTCTTAAGAGCCACTCTTTATCTACCCTAAAAGGCATTTTCTCCCCAGAATACTGCCTTTCATCTTCAGATGTCTCATTTTTGGGAAAGGCAACGAAAGCGCTACTTTGGGGAGAGTATATCTTATTTTGGGGATCAAAAGGGGTGTTTTGGGGAGGAAAAGTCTTCCTTAGGGGATAAGAAGCGGTATTTTCGGGAGCGAATGTCTTCTTTTGTTACACAAAGCCATATTTGAAGGGGAGAATTTCATATTGGAGGGATACAAATTGGCATTTGGGGGAGACAGAGTCTAATGTTGGGAATCAAAAGGTGTGTTTTGGGTAAGAAATGTTTTGTTTTGGTAATAAAATCAGTCTTGTGCGGAGAAAACGCCTGATTCTTGGGATCACAAGCATTATTTGAGGGAGAACGCCTCATTTTGGGAATCAAAGGAGCAATTTGGGGGAGAAAATGTGTAATATTGGGAACCCGAAGTCGTATTTAATGGAGGAAAATTCTTCTATTTGGAACCAAGAATGATACCTTGGGGAGAATATTTCCCATTTTGAGGAGAGAAAAAGGTCTTTTTTGGAGAGGATGACTTATTTTCGGTCTAAAAAGCGGTATTCTGGGAAGAAAATGCCTTATTTTGGGGATCAAAGGCGGTATTCTGGGAAGAAAATGTGTTATTTTTGAAATAAAACGTTATGTCCAATAAAAGACGCTGTCTTCCCCAAATGCGTCTTTTTATGCTGCAAAGAAGACATTATCTCCCTGAAAGATCACCTTTATCCTCAAAAGAAGACATTTTCTCCACAAAACGCTGCTTATTAGCTTAATACCATGCTTTCACGGCAAAATAATGCAGTTTATCCCCAAAACTCATGCATTTTCTCCCCAAAATACTCTTTTTCTCTCCAAAATACAACCATTTCTCCCCTGCATATCAATGTCTGCCAACAATTAGACATTTTCTCCCCGAATATCACTCTTCATCCCAGAAACCAAACAGGTTCTCTATTAAGTGCCACTCTTTATCTACCCTAAAAGGCATTTTCTCCCCAGAATACTGCCTTTCATCTTCAGATGTCTCATTTTTGGGAAAGGCAACGAAAGCGCTACTTTGGGGAGAGTATATCTTATTTTGGGGATCAAAAGGGGTGTTTTGGGGAGGAAAAGTCTTCCTTAGGGGATAAGAAGCGGTATTTTCGGGAGCGAATGTCTTCTTTTGTTACACAAAGCCATATTTGAAGGGGAGAATTTCATATTGGAGGGATACAAATTGGCATTTGGGGGAGACAATGTCTAATGTTGGGAATTAAAAGGTGTGTTTTGGGTAAGAAATGTTTTGTTTTGGTAATAAAATCAGTCTTGTGCGGAGAAAACGCCTGATTCTTGGGATCACAAGCATTATTTGAGGGAGAACGCCTCATTTTGGGAATCAAATGAGCAATTTGGGGGAGAAAATGTGTAATTTTGGGAACCCGAAGTCGTATTTAATGGAGGAAAATTCTTCTATTTGGAACCAAGAATGATACCTTGGGGAGAATATTTCTCATTTTGAGGAGAGAAAAAGGTCTTTTTTGGAAAGGATGACTTATTTTCGGTCTAAGAAGCGGTCTTCTGGGAAGAAAATGCCTTATTTTGGGGATCAAAGGCGGTATTCTGGGAAGAAAATGTGTTATTTTTGGAATAAAACGTTATGTCCAATAAAAGACGCTGTCTTCCCCAAATGCGTCTTTTCATGCTGCAAATCAGATATTATCTCCCTGAAAGATCACCTTTATCCTCAAAAGAAGACATTTTTTCCACAAAACGCTGATTCTTAGCTCAATACCAATGCTTTCACGCCAAAATAATGCAGTTTATCCCCAAAACTCGTGCATTTCCTCCCCAAAATACTCTTTTTCTCTCCAAAATACAACCATTTCTCCCCTGCGTATCAATCTCTGCCAACAATTAGACATTTTCTCCCCGAATATCACTCTTCATCCCAGAAACCAAACAGGTTCTCTCTTAAGAGCCACTCTTTATCTACCCTAAAAGGCATTTTCTCCCCAGAATACTGCCTTTCATCTTCAGATGTCTCATTTTTGGGAAAGGCAACGAAAGCGCTACTTTGGGGAGAGTATATCTTATTTTGGGGATCAAAAGAGCAATTTGGGGGAGAAAATGTGTAATTTTGGGAACCCGAAGTCGTATTTAATGGAGGGAAAGTCTTCTATTTGGAACCAAGAATGATACCTTGGGGAGAATATTTCTCATTTTGAGGAGAGGAAAAGGTCTTTTTTGGAAATGATGACTTATTTTCTGTATAAAAAGCGGTCTTCTGGGAAGAAAATGCCTTCTTTTGGGGATCAAAGGCGGTATTCTGGGAAGAAAATGTGTTATTTTTGGAATAAAACATTATGTCCAATAAAAGACGCTGTCTTCCCCAAATGCGTCTTTTTATGCTGCAAAGAAGACATTATCTCCCTGAAAGATCACCTTTATCCTCTAAAGAAGACATTTTCTCCACAAAATGCTGCTTATTAGCTCAATACCATGATTTCACACCAAAATAATGCAGTTTATCCCCAAAACTCATGCATTTTCTCCCCAAAATACTCTTTTTCTCTCCAATATACAACCATTTCTCCCCTGCATATCAATGTCTGCCAACAATTAGACATTTTCTCCCCGAATAACACTCTTCATCCCAGAAACCAAACAGGTTCTCTCTTAAGTGCCACTCTTTATCTACCCTAAAAGGCATTTTCTCCCCAGAATACTGCCTTTCATCTTCAGATGTCTCATTTTTGGGATAGGCGACGAAAGCGCTACTTTGGGGAGAGTATTTCTTATTTCGAGGAATCAAAAGAGCAATTTGGGGGAGAAAATGTGTAATTTTGGGAACCCGAAGTCGTATTTAATGGAGGGAAAGTCTTCTATTTGGAACCAAGAATGATACCTTGGGGAGAATATTTCTCATTTTGAGGAGAGAAAAAGGTCTTTTTTGGAGAGGATGACTTATTTTCGGTCTAAGAAGCGGTCTTCTGGGAAGAAAATGCCTTCTTTTGGGGATCAAAGGCGGTCTTCTGGGAAGAAAATGTGTTATTTTTGGAATAAAACGTTATGTCCAATAAAAGACGCTGTCTTCCCCAAATGCGTCTTTTCATGCTGCAAATCAGACATTTTCTCCCTGAAAGATCACCTTTATCCTCAAAAGAAGACATTTTCTCCACAAAACGCTGCTTCTTAGCTCCATACCAATGTTTTCACTCCAAAAGAATGCAGTTTATCCCCAAAACTCATGCATTTTCTCCCCAAAATACTCTTTTTCTCTCCAAAATACAACCATTTCTCCCCTGCATATCAATGTCTGCCAACAATTAGACATTTTCTCCCCGAATATCACTCTTCATCCCAGAATCCAAACCGGTTCTCTCTTAAGAGCCACTCTTTATCTACCCTAAAAGGCATTTTCTCCCCAGAATACTGCCTTTCATCTTCAGATGTCTCATTTTTGGGAAAGGCAACGAAAGCGCTACTTTGGGGAGAGTATATCTTATTTTGAGGATCAAAAGAGCAATTTGGGGGAGAAAATGTGTAATTTTGGGAACCCGAAGTCGTATTTAATGGAGGAAAAGTGTTCTATTTGGAACCAAGAATGATACCTTGGGGAGAATATTTCTCATTTTGAGGAGAGAAAAAGGTCTTTTTCGGAAAGGATGACTTATTTTCGGTCTAAGAAGCGGTCTTCTGTGAAGAAAATGCCTTATTTTGGGGATCAAAGGCGGTATTCTGGGAAGAAAATGTGTTATTTTTGGAATAAAACGTTATGTCCAATAAAAGACGCTGTCTTCCCCAAATGCGTCTTTTCATGCTGCAAAGAAGACATTATCTCCCTGAAAGATCACCTTTATCCTCTAAAGAAGACATTTTCTCCACAAAACGCTGCTTATTAGCTCAATACCATGCTTTCACGGCAAAAGAATGCAGTTTATCCCCAAAACTCATGCATTTTCTCCCCAAAATACTCTTTTTCTCTCCAAAATACAACCATTTCTCCCCTGCATATCAATGTCTGCCAACAATTAGACATTTTCTCCCCGAATATCACTCTTCATCCCAGAAACCAAACAGGTTCTCTATTAAGTGCCACTCTTTATCTACCCTAAAAGGCATTTTCTCCCCAGAATACTGCCTTTCATCTTCAGATGTCTCATTTTTGGGAAAGGCAACGAAAGCGCTACTTTGGGGAGAGTATATCTTATTTTGGGGATCAAAAGAGCAATTTGGGGGAGAAAATGTGTAATTTTGGGAACCCGAAGTCGTATTTAATGGAGGAAAAGTCTTCTATTTGGAACCAAGAATGATACCTTGGGGAGAATATTTCTCATTTTGAGGAGAGAAAAAGGTCTTTTTTGGAGAGGATGACTTATTTTCGGTCTAAGAAGCGGTCTTCTGTGAAGAAAATGCCTTATTTTGGGGATCAAAGGCGGTATTCTGGGAAGAAAATGTGTTATTTTTGGAATAAAACGTTATGTCCAATAAAAGACGCTGTCTTCCCCAAATGCGTCTTTTCATGCTGCAAATCAGACATTTTCTCCCTGAAAGATCACCTTTATCCTCAAAAGAAGACATTTTCTCCACAAAACGCTGCTTCTTAGCTCCATACCAATGTTTTCACTCCAAAAGAATGCAGTTTATCCCCAAAACTCATGCATTTTCTCCCCAAAATACTCTTTTTCTCTCCAAAATACAACCATTTCTCCCCTGCATATCAATGTCTGCCAACAATTAGACATTTTCTCCCCGAATATCACTCTTCATCCCAGAAACCAAACAGGTTCTCTTTAAGAGCCACTCTTTTTCTACCCTAAAAGGCATTTTCTCCCCAGAATACTGCCTTTCATCTTCAGATGTCTCATTTTTGGGAAAGGCAACGAAAGCGCTACTTTGGGGAGAGTATATCTTATTTTGGGGATCAAAAGGGGTGTTTTGGGGAGGAAAAGTCTTCCTTAGGGGATAAGAAGCGGTATTTTCGGGAGCGAATGTCTTCTTTTGTTACACAAAGCCATATTTGAAGGGGAGAATTTCATATTGGAGGGATACAAATTGGCATTTGGGGGAGACAATGTCTAATGTTGGGAATCAAAAGGTGTGTTTTGGGTAAGAAATGTTTTGTTTTGGTAATAAAATCAGTCTTGTGCGGAGAAAACGCCTGATTCTTGGGATCACAAGCATTATTTGAGGGAGAACGCCTCATTTTGGGAATCAAAGGAGCAATTTGGGGGAGAAAATGTGTAATATTGGGAACCCGAAGTCGTATTTAATGGAGGGAAAGTCTTCTATTTGGAACCAAGAATGATACCTTGGGGAGAATATTTCTCATTTTGAGGAGAGAAAAAGGTCTTTTTTGGAGAGGATGACTTATTTTCGGTTTAAGAAGCGGTCTTCTGGGAAGAAAATGCCTTCTTTTGGGGATCAAAGGCGGTATTCTGGGAAGAAAATGTGTTATTTTTGGAATAAAACGTTATGTCCAATAAAAGACGCTGTCTTCCCCAAATGCGTCTTTTTATGCTGCAAAGAAGACATTATCTCCCTGAAAGATCACCTTTATCCTCAAAAGAAGACATTTTCTCCACAAAATGCTGCTTATTAGCTCAATACCATGATTTCACACCAAAATAATGCAGTTTATCCCCAAAACTCATGCATTTTCTCCCCAAAATACTCTTTTTCTCTCCAATATACAACCATTTCTCCCCTGCATATCAATGTCTGCCAACAATTAGACATTTTCTCCCCGAATAACACTCTTCATCCCAGAAACCAAACAGGTTCTCTCTTAAGTGCCACTCTTTATCTACCCTAAAAGGCATTTTCTCCCCAGAATACTGCCTTTCATCTTCAGATGTCTCATTTTTGGGATAGGCGACGAAAGCGCTACTTTGGGGAGAGTATTTCTTATTTCGAGGAATCAAAAGAGCAATTTGGGGGAGAAAATGTGTAATTTTGGGAACCCGAAGTCGTATTTAATGGAGGGAAAGTCTTCTATTTGGAACCAAGAATGATACCTTGGGGAGAATATTTCTCATTTTGAGGAGAGAAAAAGGTCTTTTTTGGAGAGGATGACTTATTTTCGGTCTAAATAGCGGTATTCTGGGAAGAAAATGCCTTCTTTTGGGGATCAAAGGCGGTCTTCTGGGAAGAAAATGTGTTATTTTTGGAATAAAACGTTATGTCCAATAAAAGACGCTGTCTTCCCCAAATGCGTCTTTTTATGCTGCAAATCAGACATTTTCTCCCTGAAAGATCACCTTTATCCTCAAAAGAAGACATTTTCTCCACAAAACGCTGCTTCTTAGCTCCATACCAATGTTTTCACTCCAAAATAATGCAGTTTATCCCCAAAACTCATGCATTTTCTCCCCAAAATACTCTTTTTCTCTCCAAAATACAACCATTTCTCCCCTGCATATCAATGTCTGCCAACAATTAGACATTTTCTCCCCGAATATCACTCTTCATCCCAGAAACCAAACAGGTTCTCTCTTAAGAGCCACTCTTTATCTACCCTAAAAGGCATTTTCTCCCCAGAATACTGCCTTTCATCTTCAGATGTCTCATTTTTGGGAAAGGCAACGAAAGCGCTACTTTGGGGAGAGTATATCTTATTTTGGGGATCAAAAGGGGTGTTTTGGGGAGGAAAAGTCTTCCTTAGGGGATAAGAAGCGGTATTTTCGGGAGCGAATGTCTTCTTTTGTTACACAAAGCCATATTTGAAGGGGAGAATTTCATATTGGAGGGATACAAATTGGCATTTGGGGGAGACAATGTCTAATGTTGGGAATCAAAAGGTGTGTTTTGGGTAAGAAATGTTTTGTTTTGGTAATAAAATCAGTCTTGTGCGGAGAAAACGCCTGATTCTTGGGATCACAAGCATTATTTGAGGGAGAACGCCTCATTTTGGGAATCAAAGGAGCAATTTGGGGGAGAAAATGTGTAATATTGGGAACCCGAAGTCGTATTTAATGGAGGAAAATTCTTCTATTTGGAACCTACAGTGATACCTTGGGGAGAATATTTCTCATTTTGAGGAGAGAAAAAGGTCTTTTTTGGAAAGGATGACTTGTTTTCAGTCTAAAAAGTGGTATTCTGGGAAGAAAATGCCTTATTTTGGGGATCAAAGGCGGTATTCTGGGAAGAAAATGTGTTATTTTTGGAATAAAACGTTATGTCCAATAAAAGACGCTGTCTTCCCCAAATGCGTCTTTTTATGCTGCAAAGAAGACATTATCTCCCTGAAAGATCACCTTTATCCTCTAAAGAAGACATTTTCTCCACAAAATGCTGCTTATTAGCTCAATACCATGATTTCACACCAAAATAATGCAGTTTATCCCCAAAACTCATGCATTTTCTCCCCAAAATACTCTTTTTCTCTCCAAAATACAAACATTTCTCCCCTGCATATCAATGTCTGCCAACAATTAGACATTTTCTCCCCGAATAACACTCTTCATCCCAGAAACCAAACAGGTTCTCTCTTAAGTGCCACTCTTTATCTACCCTAAAAGGCATTTTCTCCCCAGAATACTGCCTTTCATCTTCAGATGTCTCATTTTTGGGATAGGCGACGAAAGCGCTACTTTGGGGAGAGTATTTCTTATTTCGAGGAATCAAAAGAGCAATTTGGGGGAGAAAATGTGTAATTTTGGGAACCCGAAGTCGTATTTAATGGAGGGAAAGTCTTCTATTTGGAACCAAGAATGATACCTTGGGGAGAATATTTCTCATTTTGAGGAGAGAAAAAGGTCTTTTTTGGAGAGGATGACTTATTTTCGGTCTAAGAAGCGGTCTTCTGGGAAGAAAATGCCTTCTTTTGGGGATCAAAGGCGGTCTTCTGGGAAGAAAATGTGTTATTTTTGGAATAAAACGTTATGTCCAATAAAAGACGCTGTCTTCCCCAAATGCGTCTTTTCATGCTGCAAAGAAGACATTATCTCCCTGAAAGATCACCTTTATCCTCAAAAGAAGACATTTTCTCCACAAAACGCTGCTTCTTAGCTCCATACCAATGTTTTCACTCCAAAAGAATGCAGTTTATCCCCAAAACTCATGCATTTTCTCCCCAAAATACTCTTTTTCTCTCCAATATACAACCATTTCTCCCCTGCATATCAATGTCTGCCAACAATTAGACATTTTCTCCCCGAATATCACTCTTCATCCCAGAAACCAAACAGGTTCTCTCTTAAGAGCCACTCTTTATCTACCCTAAAAGGCATTTTCTCCCCAGAATACTGCCTTTCATCTTCAGATGTCTCATTTTTGGGAAAGGCAACGAAAGCGCTACTTTGGGGAGAGTATATCTTATTTTGAGGATCAAAAGAGCAATTTGGGGGAGAAAATGTGTAATTTTGGGAACCCGAAGTCGTATTTAATGGAGGAAAATTCTTCTATTTGGAACCAAGAATGATACCTTGGGGAGAATATTTCTCATTTTGAGGAGAGAAAAAGGTCTTTTTCGGAAAGGATGACTTATTTTCGGTCTAAGAAGCGGTCTTCTGGGAAGAAAATGCCTTATTTTGGGGATCAAAGGCGGTCTTCTGGGAAGAAAATGTGTTATTTTTGGAATAAAACGTTATGTCCAATAAAAGACGCTGTCTTCCCCAAATGCGTCTTTTCATGCTGCAAAGAAGACATTATCTCCCTGAAAGATCACCTTTATCCTCAAAAGAAGACATTTTCTCCACAAAATGCCGCTTCTTAGCTCCATACCAATGTTTTCACTCCAAAAGAATGCAGTTTATACCCAAAACTCATGCTTTTTCTCCCCAAAACACGCTTTTTCTCTCCAATATACAACCATTTCTCCCCTGCATATCAATGTCTGCCAACAATTAGACATTTTCTCCCCGAATAACACTCTTCATCCCAGAAACCAAACAGGTTCTCTCTTAAGTGCCACTCTTTATCTACCCAAAAAGGCATTTTCTCCCCAGAATACTGCCTTTCATCTTCAGATGTCTCATTTTTGGGATAGGCGACGAAAGCACTACTTTGGGGAGAGTATATCTTATTTTGGGGATCAAAAGAGCAATTTGGGGGAGAAAATGTGTAATTTTGGGAACCCGAAGTCGTATTTAATGGAGGAAAAGTGTTCTATTTGGAACCAAGAATGATACCTTGGGGAGAATATTTCTCATTTTGAGGAGAGAAAAAGGTCTTTTTTGGAGAGGATTACTTATTTTCGGTCTAAGAAGCGGTCTTCTGGGAAGAAAATGCCTTATTTTGGGGATCAAAGGCGGTATTCTGGGAAGAAAATGTGTTATTTTTGTAATAAAACGTTATGTCCCAATAAAAGATGCTGTCTTCCCCAAATGCGTCTTTTTATGCTGCAAAGAAGATATTATCTCCCTGAAAGATCACCTTTATCCTCAAAAGAAGACATTTTCTCCACAAAATGCCACTTCTTAGCTCAATAACATGATTTCACCCAAAAGAATGCAGTTTATCCCCAAAACTCATGCATTTTCTCCCCAAAATACTCTTTTTCTCTCCAAAATACAAACATTTCTCCCCTGCATATCAATGTCTGCCAACAATTAGACATTTTCTCCCCGAATATCACTCTTCATCCCAGAAACCAAACCGGTTCTCTCTTAAGAGCCACTCTTTATCTACCCTAAAAGGCATTTCCAGCCCAGAATACTGCCTTTCATCTTCAGATGTCTCATTTTTGGGAAAGGCCACGAAAGCGCTACTTTGGGGAGAGTATGTCTTATTTTGGGGATCAAAAGGGGTGTTTTGGGGAGGAAAAGTCTTCCTTAGGGGATAAGAAGCGGTATTTTCGGGAGCGAATGTCTTCTTTTGTTACACAAAGCCATATTTGAAGGGGAGAATTTCATATTGGAGGGATACAAATTGGCATTTGGGGGAGACAATGTCTAATGTTGGGAATCAAAAGGTGAGTTTTGGGTAAGAAATGTGTTGTTTTGGTAATAAAATCAGTCTTGTGCGGAGAAAACGCCTGATTCTTGGGATCACAAGCATTATTTGAGGGAGAACGCCTCATTTTGGGAATCAAAGGAGCAATTTTTGGAGAAAATGTGTAATTTTGGGAACCCGAAGTCGTATTTAATGGAGGAAAATTCTTCTATTTGGAACCAAGAGTGATATTTTGGGGAGAATATTCCTCTTTTTGAGGAAAGAAAAAGGTCTTTTTTGGGGGAGGATGACTTATTTTCGGTCTAAAAAGTGGTATTCTGGGAAGAAAATTCCTCATTTTGGGGATCAAAGGCGGTATTCTGGGAAGAAAATGTGTTATTTTTGGAATAAAACGTTATGTCCAATAAAAGACGCTGTCTTCCCCAAATGCGTCTTTTTATGCTGCAAAGAAGATATTATCTCCCTGAAAGATCACCTTTATCCTCAAAAGAAGACATTTTCTCCACAAAATGCCGCTTCTTAGCTCCATACCAATGTTTTCACGACAAAAAAATGCAGTTTATCCCCAAAACTCATGCATTTTCTCCCCAAAATACTCTTTTTCTCTCCAATATACAACCATTTCTCCCCTGCATATCAATGTCTGCCAACAATTAGACATTTTCTCCCCGAATAACACTCTTCATCCCAGAAACCAAACAGGTTCTCTCTTAAGAGCCACTCTTTATCTACCCTAAAAGGCATTTCCAGCCCAGAATACTGCCTTTCATCTTCAAATGTCTCATTTTTGGGATAGGCGACGAAAGCGCTACTTTGGGGAGAGTATATCTTATTTTGGGGATCCAAAGAGCAATTTGGGGGAGAAAATGTGTAATTTTGGGAACCCGAAGTCGTATTTAATGGAGGAAAAATCTTCTATTTGGAACCAAGAATGATACCTTGGGGAGAATATTTCTCATTTTGAGGAGAGAAATAGGTCTTTTTTGGAGAGGATGACTTGTTTTCAGTCTAAAAAGCGGTCTTCTGGGAAGAAAATGCCTTCTTTTGGGGATCAAAGGCGGTATTCTGGGAAGAAAATGTGTTATTTTTGGAATAAAACGTTATGTCCAATAAAAGACGCTGTCTTCCCCAAATGCGTCTTTTTATGCTGCAAAGACATTATCTCCCTGAAAGATCACCTTTATCCTCAAAAGAAGACATTTTCTCCACAAAATGCCGCTTCTTAGCTCAATACCATGCTTTCACGCCAAAAGAATGCAGTTTATCCCCAAAACTCATGCATTTTCTCCCCAAAATACTCTTTTTCTCTCCCAAATACAACCATTTCTCCCCTGCATATCAATGTCTGCCAACAATTAGACATTTTCTCCCCGAATATCACTCTTCATCCCAGAAACCAAACAGGTTCTCTCTTAAGAGCCACTCTTTATCTACCCTAAAAGGCATTTCCAGCCCAGAATACTGCCTTTCATCTTCAAATGTCTCATTTTTGGGATAGGCGACGAAAGCGCTACTTTGGGGAGAGTATATCTTATTTTGGGGATCAAAAGGGGTGTTTTGGGGAGGAAAAGTCTTCCTGAGGAAATAAGAAGCGGTATTTTCGGGAGCGAAGGTCTTCTTTTGTTACACAAAGCCATATTTGAAGGGGAGAATTTTGTATTGGAGGAATACAAATTGGCATTTGGGGGAGACAATGTCTATTGTTGGGAATAAAAAGGTGTGTTTTGGGTAAGAAATGGGTTGTTTTGGTAATAAAATCAGTCTTGTGCGGAGAGAACGCCTGATTCTTGTGATCACAAGCGTTATTTGAGGGAGAACGCCTCATTTTGGGGATCAAAAGAGCAATTTGGGGGAGAAAATGTGTAATATTGGAAACCCGACGTGGTATTTAATGGAGAAAATGTCTTCTATTTGGAACCAAGAATGATATTTTGGGGAGAATATTTCTCATTCTGAGGACAGAAATATGTCTTTTTTGGAGAGGATGACTTATTTTCGGTCTAAGAAGCGGTCTTCTGGGAAGAAAATGCCTTATTTTGGGGATCAAAGGCGGTATTCTGGTATGAAAATGTGTTATTTTTGGAATAAAACGTGATGTCCCAATAAAAGACGCTGTCTTCCCCAAATGCATCCTTTTATGCTGCAAATCAGACATTTTCTCCCCGAAAGATCACCTTTATCCTCAAAAGAAGACATTTTCTCCACAAAATGCCGCTTCTTAGCTCAATACCATGCTTTCACGCCAAAATAATGACGTTTATCCCCAAAACTCATGCATTTTCTCCACAAAACACTCTTTTTCTCTCCCAAATACAACCATTTCTCCCCTGCGTATCAATTTCTGCCAACAATTAGACATTTTCTCCCCGAATATCACTCTTCATCCCAGAAACCAAACAGGTTCTCTCTTAAGTGCCACTCTTTAGCCCCCCAAAAAGGCATTTTCTCCCCAGAATACTGCCTTTCATCTTCAGATGTCTCATTTTTGGGAAAGGCAACGAAAGCTCTACTTTGGGGAGAGTATTTCTTATTTTGGGGATCAAAAAGGGTGTTTTGGGAAGGAAAAGTCTTCCTTAGGGAGTAAGAAGCGGTATTTTTGGGAGCGAATGTCTTCTTTTGTTTCAAAAAGCCATATTTGAAGAGGAGAATTTCATTTTTGTAACCGTTCTCACTCAAATAATAATTTTTATCCCACGAATCAGGCGTTTTCTCCTCACAAGTTTCTCCTCACAAGACTGACAGAATACCGCTATTTAGACCGAAAATAAGTCATCCTCTCCAAAAAAGACGTAATTCTGTCCTCAAAATGAGAAATATTCTCCCCAAAATATCATTCTTGGTTCCAAATAGAAGACTTTTTCTCCATTAAATACCACATCGGGTTCCCAATATTACACATTTTCTCCCCCAAATTGCTCTTTGGATCCCCAAAATGAGGCGTTCTCCCTCAAATGCCTCTTTTCATCCCAAGAATCAGGCATTTTCTCCGCACAAGACTGATTTTATTACCAAAACAACACATTTCTTACCCAAAACACACCGTTTTATTCCAAACATTAGACACCGTCTCCCAAAATTCCAATTTGTATCCCTCCAATACGAAATTCTCCCCTTCAAATATGGCTTTGTGTAACAAAAGAAGACATTCGCTCCCAAAAATACCGCTTCTTATTTCCTAAGGAAGACTTCTCCACCCCAAAACACCCTTTTTGATCCCCAAAATAAGAAATACTCTCCCTAAAGTAGCGCTTTCGTTTCCTTTCCCAAAAATGAGACATCTGAAGATGAAAGGCAGTATTCTGGGGGGAAAATGCCTTTTTGGGGGGCTAAAGAGTGGCACTTATGAGAGAACCTGTTTGGTTTCTGGGATAAAGAGTGATATTCGGGGAGAAAATGTCTAATTGTTGGCAGAAATTGATACGCAGGGGAGAAATGGTTGTATTTGGGAGAGAAAAAGAGTGTTTTGTGGAGAAAATGCATGAGTTTTGGGGATAAACGGCATTATTTTGGCGTGAAAGCATGGTATTGAGCTAAGAAGCGGCATTTTGTGGAGAAAATGTCTTCTTTTGAGGATAAAGGTGATCTTTCGGGGAGAAAATGTCTGATTTGCAGCATAAAAGGACGCATTTGGGGAAGACAGCGTCTTTTATTGGGACATCACGTTTTATTCCAAAAATAACACATTTTCATACCAGAATACCGCCTTTGATCCCAAAATTAAGGCATTTTCTTCCCAGAATACCGCATTTTAGACCGAAAATAAGTCATCCTCTCCAAAAAAGACGTAATTCTGTCCTCAAAATGAGAAATATTGTCCCCAAAATATCATTCTTGGTTCCAAATAGAAGACTTTTTCTCCATTAAATACCACATCGGGTTCCCAATATTACACATTTTCTCCCCCAAATTGCTCTTTGGATCCCCAAAATGAGGCGTTCTCCCTCAAATGCCTCTTTTCATCCCAAGAATCAGGCATTTTCTCCGCACAAGACTGATTTTATTACCAAAACAACACATTTCTTACCCAAAACACACCTTTTTATTCCCAACATTAGACATTGTCTCCCAAAATTCCAATTTGTATCCCTCCAATACAAAATTCTCCCCTTCAAATATGGCTTTGTGTAACAAAAGAAGACATTCGCTCCCAAAAATACCGCTTCTTATTTCCTAAGGAAGACTTCTCCTCCCCAAAACACCCTTTTTGATCCCCAAAATAAGATATACTCTCCCCAAAGTAGCGCTTTCGTTGCCTTTCCCAAAAATGAGACATCTGAAGATGAAAGGCAGTATTCTGGGGAGAAAATGCCTTTTAGGGTAGATAAAGAGTGGCTCTTAAGAGAGAACCTGTTTGGTTTCTGGGATGAAGAGTGATATTCGGGGAGAAAATGTCTAATTGTTGGCAGAAATTGATACGCAGGGGAGAAATGGTTGTATTTGGGAGAGAAAAAGAGTGTTTTGGGGAGAAAATGCATGAGTTTTGGGGATAAACGGCATTATTTTGGCGTGAAAGCATGGTATTGAGAAAATAAGCAGCATTTTGTGGAGAAAATGCCTTCTTTTGATGATAAAGGTGATCTTTCGGGGAGAAAATGTCTTCTTTGCAGCAGAAAAAGACGCATTTGGGGAAGACAGCGTCTTTTATTGGGACATCACGTTTTATTCCAAAAATAACACATTTTCTTCCCAGAATACCGCCTTTGATCCCAAAAATAAGGCATTTTCTTCCCAGAATACCGCATTTTAGACCGAAAATAAGTCATCCTCTCCAAAAAAGACATAATTCTGTCCTCAAAATGAGAAATATTCTCCCCAAAATATCATTCTTGGTTCCAAATAGAAGACTTTTTCTCCATTAAATACCACGTAGGGATCCCTATATTACACATTTTCTCCCCCAAATTGCTCTTTGGATCCCCAAAATGAGGCGTTCTCCCTCAAATGCCTCTTTTGATCCCAAGAATCAGGCATTTTCTCCGCACAAGACTGATTTTATTACCAAAACAACACATTTCTTACCCAAAACACACCTTTTTATTCCCAACATTAGACTCTGTCTCCCCCAAATGCCAATTTGTATCCCTCCAATACGAAATTCTCCCCTTCAAATATGGCTTTGTGTGACAAAAGAAGACACTCACTCCCAAAAATACCGCTTCTTACTCCCTAAGGAAGACTTTTCCTCCCCAAAACACCCCTTTTGATCCCCAAAATAAGATATACTCTCCCCAAAGTAGCGCTTTCGTTGCCTTTCCCAAAAATGAGACATCTGAAGATGAAAGGCAGTGTTCTGGGCAGAAAATGCCTTTCAGGGTAGATAAAGAGTGGCTCTTAAGAGAGAACCTGTTTGGTTTCTGGGATGAAGAGTGTTATTCGGGGAGAAAATGTCTAATTGTTGGCAGAAATTGATACGCAGGGGAGAAATGGTTGTATTTGGGAGAGAAAAAGAGTGTTTTGTGGAGAAAATGCATGAGTTTTGGGGATAAACGGCATTATTTTGGCGTGAAAGCATGGTATTGAGAAAATAAGCAGCATTTTGTGGAGAAAATGCCTTCTTTTGATGATAAAGGTGATCTTTCAGGGAGAAAATGTCTGATTTGCAGCATAAAAGGACGCATTTGGGGAAGACAGCGTCTTTTATTGGGACATCACGTTTTATTCCAAAAATAACACATTTTCTTCCCGAATACCGCGCTTAATCCCCAAACTAAGGCATTTTCTTCCCAGAATACCGCTATTTAGACCGAAAATAAGTCATCCTCTCCAAAAAAGACATAATTCTGTCCTCAAAATGAGAAATATTGTCCCCAAAATATCATTCTTGGTTCCAAATAAAAGACTTTTTCTCCATTAAATACCACATCGGGTTCCCAATATTACACATTTTCTCCCCCAAATTGCTCTTTGGATCCCCAAAATGAGGCGTTCTCCCTCAAATGCCTCTTTTCATCCCAAGAATCAGGCATTTTCTACGCATAAGACTGATTTTATTACCAAAACAACACATTTCTTACCCAAAACACACCTTTTTATTCCCAACATTAGACTCTGTCTCCCCCAAATGCCAATTTGTATCCCTCCAATACGAAATTCTCCCCTTCAAATATGGCTTTGTGTAACAAAAGAAGACATTCGCTCCCAAAAATACCGCTTCTTATCCCCTAAGGAAGACTTCTCCTCCCCAAAACACTCTTTTTGATCCCCCAAATAAGAAATACTCTCCCCAAAGTAGAGCTTTCGTTGCCTTTCCCAAAAATGAGACATCTGAAGATGAAAGGCAGTATTCTGGGGAGAAAATGCCTTTTTGGGGGGCTAAAGAGTGGCACTTAAGAGAGAACCTGTTTGGTTTCTGGGATGAAGAGTGATATTCGGGGAGAAAATGTCTAATTGTTGGCAGAGATTGATACGCAGGTGAGAAATGGTTGAATTTGGGAGAGAAAAAGAGTGTTTTGGGGAGAAAATGCCTGAGTTTTGGGGATAAACAGCATTATTTTGGCGTGAAAGCATGGTATTGAGCTAAGAAGCGGCATTTTGTGGAGAAAATGTCTTCTTTTGAGGATAAAGGTGATCTTTCGGGGAGAAAATGTCTGATTTGCAGCATAAAAGGACGCATTTGGGGAAGACAGCGTCTTTTATTGGGACATCACGTTTTATTCCAAAAATAACACATTTTCTTCCCAGAATACCGCCTTTGATCCCAAAAATAAGGCATTTTCTTCCCAGAATACCGCTATTTAGACCGAAAATAAGTCATCCTCTCCAAAAAAGACATAATTCTGTCCTCAAAATGAGAAATATTGTCCCCAAAATATCATTCTTGGTTCCAAATAAAAGACTTTTTCTCCATTAAATACCACATCGGGTTCCCTATATTACACATTTTCTCCCCCAAATTGCTCTTTGGATCCCCAAAATGAGGCGTTCTCCCTCAAATGCCTCTTTTGATCCCAAGAATCAGGCATTTTCTCCGCACAAGACTGATTTTATTACCAAAACAACACATTTCTTACCCAAAACACACCTTTTTATTCCCAACATTAGACATTGTCTCCCCCAAATGCCAATTTGTATCCCTCCAATACGAAATTCTCCACTTCAAATATGGCTTTGTGTGACAAAAGAAGACACACACTCCCAAAAATACCGCTTCTTACTCCCTAAGGAAGACTTTTCCTCCCCAAAACACCCCTTTTGATCCCCAAAATAAGATATACTCTCCCCAAAGTAGCGCTTTCGTTGCCTTTCCCAAAAATGAGACATCTGAAGATGAAAGGCAGTATTCTGGGGAGAAAATGCCTTTTTGGGTAGATAAAGAGTGGCTCTTAAGAGAGAACCTGTTTGGTTTCTGGGATGAAGAGTGATATTCGGGGAGAAAATGTCTAATTGTTGGCAGAAATTGATACGCAGGGGAGAAATGGTTGTATTTTGGAGAGAAAAAGAGTGTTTTGGGGAGAAAATGCATGAGTTTTGGGGATAAACGGCATTATTTTGGCGTGAAAGCATGGTATTGAGAAAATAAGCAGCATTTTGTGGAGAAAATGCCTTCTTTTGATGATAAAGGTGATCTTTCAGGGAGAAAATGTCTTCTTTGCAGCATAAAAGGACACATTTGGGGAAGACAGCGTCTTTTATTGGGACATCACGTTTTATTCTAAAAATAACACATTTTCTTCCCGAATACCGCGCTTAATCCCCAAAATAAGGCATTTTCTTCCCAGAATACCGCTATTTAGACCGAAAATAAGTCATCCTCTCCAAAAAAGACGTAATTCTGTCCTCAAAATGAGAAATATTGTCCCCAAAATATCATTCTTGGTTCCAAATAGAAGACTTTTTCTCCATTAAATACCACATCGGGTTCCCAATATTACACATTTTCTCCCCCAAATTGCTCTTTGGATCCCCAAAATGAGGCGTTCTCCCTCAAATGCCTCTTTTCATCCCAAGAATCAGGCATTTTCTACGCACAAGACTGATTTTATTACCAAAACAACACATTTCTTACCCAAAACACACCTTTTTATTCCCAACATTAGACTCTGTCTCCCCCAAATGCCAATTTGTATCCCTCCAATACGAAATTCTCCCCTTCAAATATGGCTTTGTGTGACAAAAGAAGACACTCACTCCCAAAAATACCGCTTCTTACTCCCTAAGGAAGACTTTTCCTCCCCAAAACACCCCTTTTGATCCCCAAAATAAGATATACTCTCCCCAAAGTAGCGCTTTCGTTGCCTTTCCCAAAAATGAGACATCTGAAGATGAAAGGCAGTGTTCTGGGCAGAAAATGCCTTTTTGGGGGGCTAAAGTGTGGCACTTAATAGAGAACCTGTTTGGTTTCTGGAATGAAGAGTGATATTCGGGGAGAAAATGTCTAATTGTTGGCAGAAATTGATACGCAGGGGAGAAATGGTTGTATTTGGGAGAGAAAAAGAGTGTTTTGTGGAGAAAATGCATGAGTTTTGGGGATAAACGGCATTATTTTGGCGTGAAAGCATGGTATTGAGCTAAGAAGCGGCATTTTGTGGAGAAAATGTCTTCTTTTGAGGATAAAGGTGATCTTTCGGGGAGAAAATGTCTGATTTGCAGCATAAAAGGACGCATTTGGGGACGACAGCGTCTTTTATTGGGACATCACGTTTTATTCCAAAAATAACACATTTTCTTCCCAGAATACCGCCTTTGATCCCAAAAATAAGGCATTTTCTTCCCAGAATACCGCATTTTAGACCGAAAATAAGTCATCCTCTCCAAAAAAGACATAATTCTGTCCTCAAAATGAGAAATATTCTCCCCAAAATATCATTCTTGGTTCCAAATAGAAGACTTTTTCTCCATTAAATACCACGTAGGGATCCCAATATTACACATTTTCTCCCCCAAATTGCTCTTTGGATCCCCAAAATGAGGCGTTCTCCCTCAAATGCCTCTTTTGATCCCAAGAATCAGGCATTTTCTCCGCACAAGACTGATTTTATTACCAAAAGAACACATTTCTTACCCAAAACACACCTTTTTATTCCCAACATTAGACATTGTCTCCCCCAAATGCCAATTTGTATCCCTCCAATACGAAATTCTCCCCTTCAAATATGGCTTTGTGTGACAAAAGAAGACACTCACTCCCAAAAATACCGCTTCTTACTCCCTAAGGAAGACTTTTCCTCCCCAAAACACCCCTTTTGATCCCCAAACTAAGATATACTCTCCCCAAAGTAGCGCTTTCGTTGCCTTTCCCAAAAATGAGACATCTGAAGATGAAAGGCAGTGTTCTGGGCAGAAAATGCCTTTCAGGGTAGATAAAGAGTGGCTCTTAAGAGAGAACCTGTTTGGTTTCTGGGATGAAGAGTGATATTCGGGGAGAAAATGTCTAACTGTTGGCAGAAATTGATACGCAGGGGAGAAATGGTTGTATTTTGGAGAGAAAAAGAGTGTTTTGTGGAGAAAATGCATGAGTTTTGGGGATAAACGGCATTATTTTGGCGTGAAAGCATGGTATTGAGCTAAGAAGCGGCATTTTGTGGAGAAAATGTCTTCTTTTGAGGATAAAGGTGATCTTTCAGGGAGAAAATGTCTTCTTTGCAGCAGAAAAAGACGCATTTGGGGAAGACAGCGTCTTTTATTGGGACATCACGTTTTATTCCAAAAATAACACATTTTCTTCCCGAATACCGCACTTAATCCCTAAAATAAGGCATTTTCTTCCCAGAATACCGCTATTTAGACCGAAAATAAGTCATCCTCTCCAAAAAAGACGTAATTCTGTCCTCAAAATGAGAAATATTGTCCCCAAAATATCATTCTTGGTTCCAAATAGAAGACTTTTTCTCCATTAAATACCACGTAGGGATCCCAATATTACACATTTTCTCCCCCAAATTGCTCTTTGGATCCCCAAAATGAGGCGTTCTCCCTCAAATGCCTCTTTTGATCCCAAGAATCAGGCATTTTCTCCGCACAAGACTGATTTTATTACCAAAAGAACACATTTCTTACCCAAAACACACCTTTTTATTCCCAACATTAGACATTGTCTCCCCCAAATGCCAATTTGTATCCCTCCAATACGAAATTCTCCACTTCAAATATGGCTTTGTGTGACAAAAGAAGACACTCACTCCCAAAAATACCGCTTCTTACTCCCTAAGGAAGACTTTTCCTCCCCAAAACACCCCTTTTGATCCCCAAAATAAGATATACTCTCCCCAAAGTAGCGCTTTCGTTGCCTTTCCCAAAAATGAGACATCTGAAGATGAAATGCAGTGTTCTGGGCAGAAAATGCCTTTCAGGGTAGATAAAGAGTGGCTCTTAAGAGAGAACCTGTTTGGTTTCTGGGATGAAGAGTGATATTCGGGGAGAAAATGTCTAACTGTTGGCAGAAATTGATACGCAGGGGAGAAATGGTTGTATTTTGGAGAGAAAAAGAGTGTTTTGTGGAGAAAATGCATGAGTTTTGGGGATAAACGGCATTATTTTGGCGTGAAAGCATGGTATTGATCTAAGAAGCGGCATTTTGTGGAGAAAATGTCTTCTTTTGAGGATAAAGGTGATCTTTCGGGGAGAAAATGTCTGATTTGCAGCATAAAAGGACGCATTTGGGGAAGACAGCGTCTTTTATTGGGACATCACGTTTTATTCCAAAAATAACACATTTTCATACCAGAATACCGCACTTAATCCCTAAAGTAAGGCATTTTCTTCCCAGAATACCGCTATTTAGACCGAAAATAAGTCATCCTCTCCAAAAAAGACGTAATTCTGTCCTCGAAATGAGAAATATTGTCCCCAAAATATCATTCTTGGTTCCAAATAAAAGACTTTTTCTCCATTAAATACCACATCAGGCTCCCAATATTACACATTTTCTCCCCCAAATTGCTCTTTGGATCCCCAAAATGAGGCGTTCTCCCTCAAATGCCTCTTTTCATCCCAAGAATCAGGCATTTTCTCCGCACAAGACTGATTTTATTACCAAAAGAACACATTTCTTACCCAAAACACACCTTTTTATTCCCAACATTAGACATTGTCTCCCCCAAATGCCAATTTGTATCCCTCCAATACGAAATTCTCCACTTCAAATATGGCTTTGTGTGACAAAAGAAGACACTCACTCCCAAAAATACCGCTTCTTACTCCCTAAGGAAGACTTTTCCTCCCCAAAACACCCCTTTTGATCCCCAAAATAAGATATACTCTCCCCAAAGTAGCGCTTTCGTTGCCTTTCCCAAAAATGAGACATCTGAAGATGAAAGGCAGTATTCTGGGGAGAAAATGCCTTTTTGGGGGGCTAAAGAGTGGCACTTATGAGAGAACCTGTTTAGTTTCTGGAATGAAGAGTGATATTCGGGGAGAAAATGTCTAATTGTTGGCAGAAATTGATACGCAGGGGAGAAATGGTTGTATTTGGGAGAGAAAAAGAGTGTTTTGTGGAGAAAATGCATGAGTTTTGGGGATAAACGGCATTGTTTTGGCGTGAAAGCATGGTATTGAGCTAAGAAGCGGCATTTTGTGGAGAAAATGTCTTCTTTTGAGGATAAAGGTGATCTTTCGGGGAGAAAATGTCTGATTTGCAGCATAAAAGGACGCATTTGGGGAAGACAGCGTCTTTTATTGGGACATCACGTTTTATTCCAAAAATAACACATTTTCTTCCCAGAATACCGCCTTTGATCCCAAAAATAATGCATTTTCTTCCCAGAATACCGCATTTTAGACCGAAAATAAGTCATCCTCTCCAAAAAAGACATAATTCTGTCCTCAAAATGAGAAATATTGTCCCCAAAATATCATTCTTGGTTCCAAATAGAAGACTTTTTCTCCATTAAATACCACGTAGGGATCCCTATATTACACATTTTCTCCCCCAAATTGCTCTTTGGATCCCCAAAATGAGGCGTTCTCCCTCAAATGCCTCTTTTCATCCCAAGAATCAGGCATTTTCTCCGCACAAGACTGATTTTATTACCAAAAGAACACATTTCTTACCCAAAACACACCTTTTTATTCCCAACATTAGACATTGTCTCCCCCAAATGCCAATTTGTATCCCTCCAATACGAAATTCTCCACTTCAAATATGGCTTTGTGTGACAAAAGAAGACACTCACTCCCAAAAATACCGCTTCTTACTCCCTAAGGAAGACTTTTCCTCCCCAAAACACACCTTTTGATCCCCAAAATAAGATATACTCTCCCCAAAGTAGCGCTTTCGTTGCCTTTCCCAAAAATGAGACATCTGAAGATGAAATGCAGTATTCTGGGGAGAAAACGCCTTTTTGGGGGGGTAAGAGTGGCACTTAAGAGAGAACCTGTTTGGTTTCTGGGATGAAGAGTGGTATTCGGGGAGAAAATGTCTAATTGTTGGCAGACATTGATACGCAGGGGAGAAATGGTTGTATTTGGGAGAGAAAAAGAGTGTTTTGGGGAGAAAATGCATGAGTTTTGGGGATAAACGGCATTATTTTGGCGTGAAAGCATGGTATTGAGAAAATAAGCAGCATTTTGTGGAGAAAATGCCTTCTTTTGATGATAAAGGTGATCTTTCAGGGAGAAAATGTCTGATTTGCAGCATAAAAGGACGCATTTTTGGAAGACAGCGTCTTTTATTGGGACATCACGTTTTATTCCAAAAATAACACATTTTCTTCCCGAATACCGCACTTAATCCCTAAAATAAGGCATTTTCTTCCCAGAATACCGCTATTTAGACCGAAAATAAGTCATCCTCTCCAAAAAAGACGTAATTCTGTCCTCAAAATGAGAAATATTGTCCCCAAAATATCATTCTTGGTTCCAAATAGAAGACTTTTTCTCCATTAAATACCACATCGGGTTCCCAATATTACACATTTTCTCCCCCAAATTGCTCTTTGGATCCCCAAAATGAGGCGTTCTCCCTCAAATGCCTCTTTTCATCCCAAGAATCAGGCATTTTCTACGCACAAGACTGATTTTATTACCAAAACAACACATTTCTTACCCAAAACACACCTTTTTATTCCCAACATTAGACACCGTCTCCCAAAATTCCAATTTGTATCCCTCCAATACGAAATTCTCCCCTTCAAATATGGCTTTGTGTAACAAAAGAAGACATTCGCTCCCAAAAATACCGCTTCTTATTTCCTAAGGAAGACTTTTCCTCCCCAAAACACCCTTTTTGATCCCCAAAATAAGAAATACTCTCCCTAAAGTAGCGCTTTCGTTTCCTTTCCCAAAAATGAGACATCTGAAGATGAAAGGCAGTATTCTGGGGAGAAAATGCCTTTTTGGGGGGCTAAAGAGTGGCACTTAAGAGAGAACCTGTTTGGTTTCTGGAATGAAGAGTGATATTCGGGGAGAAAATGTCTAATTGTTGGCAGAGATTGATACGCAGGGGAGAAATGGTTGCATTTTGGAGAGAAAAAGAGTGTTTTGTGGAGAAAATGCATGAGTTTTGGGGATAAACGGCATTATTTTGGCGTGAAAGCATGGTATTGAGCTAAGAAGCGGCATTTTGTGGAGAAAATGTCTTCTTTTGAGGATAAAGGTGATCTTTCGGGGAGAAAATGTCTGATTTGCAGCATAAAAGGACGCATTTGGGGAAGACAGCGTCTTTTATTGGGACATCACGTTTTATTCCAAAAATAACACATTTTCTTCCCAGAATACCGCCTTTGATCCCAAAATTAAGGCATTTTCTTCCCAGAATACCGCATTTTAGACCGAAAATAAGTCATCCTCTCCAAAAAAGACATAATTCTGTCCTCAAAATGAGAAATATTCTCCCCAAAATATCATTCTTGGTTCCAAATAGAAGACTTTTTCTCCATTAAATACCACGTAGGGATCCCTATATTACACATTTTCTCCCCCAAATTGCTCTTTGGATCCCCAAAATGAGGCGTTCTCCCTCAAATGCCTCTTTTCATCCCAAGAATCAGGCATTTTCTCCTCACAAGACTGATTTTATTACCAAAAGAACACATTTCTTACCCAAAACACACCTTTTTATTCCCAACATTAGACTCTGTCTCCCCCAAATGCCAATATGTATCCCTCCAATACGAAATTCTCCACTTCAAATATGGCTTTGTGTGACAAAAGAAGACACTCACTCCCAAAAATACCGCTTCTTACTCCCTAAGGAAGACTTTTCCTCCCCAAAACACCCCTTTTGATCCCCCAAATAAGATATACTCTCCCCAAAGTAGCGCTTTCGTTGCCTTTCCCAAAAATGAGACATCTGAAGATGAAAGGCAGTGTTCTGGGCAGAAAATGCCTTTCAGGGTAGATAAAGAGTGGCACTTAAGAGAGAACCTGTTTGGTTTCTGGAATGAAGAGTGATATTCGGGGAGAAAATGTCTAATTGTTGGCAGAAATTGATACGCAGGGGAGAAATGGTTGTATTTGGGAGAGAAAAAGAGTGTTTTGGGGAGAAAATGCATGAGTTTTGGGGATAAACGGCATTATTTTGGCGTGAAAGCATGGTATTGAGCTAAGAAGCGGCATTTTGTGGAGAAAATGTCTTCTTTTGAGGATAAAGGTGATCTTTCGGGGAGAAAATGTCTTCTTTGCAGCATAAAAGGACGCATTTGGGGAAGACAGCGTCTTTTATTGGGACATCACGTTTTATTCCAAAAATAACACATTTTCTTCCCAGAATACCGCCTTTGATCCCAAAAATAAGGCATTTTCTTCCCAGAATACCGCATTTTAGACCGAAAATAAGTCATCCTCTCCAAAAAAGACATAATTCTGTCCTCAAAATGAGAAATATTCTCCCCAAAATATCATTCTTGGTTCCAAATAGAAGACTTTTTCTCCATTAAATACCACGTAGGGATCCCTATATTACACATTTTCTCCCCCAAATTGCTCTTTGGATCCCCAAAATGAGGCGTTCTCCCTCAAATGCCTCTTTTCATCCCAAGAATCAGGCATTTTCTCCGCACAAGACTGATTTTATTACCAAAAGAACACATTTCTTACCCAAAACACACCTTTTTATTCCCAACATTAGACATTGTCTCCCCCAAATGCCAATTTGTATCCCTCCAATACGAAATTCTCCACTTCAAATATGGCTTTGTGTGACAAAAGAAGACACTCACTCCCAAAAATACCGCTTCTTACTCCCTAAGGAAGACTTTTCCTCCCCAAAACACCCCTTTTGATCCCCAAAATAAGATATACTCTCCCCAAAGTAGCGCTTTCGTTGCCTTTCCCAAAAATGAGACATCTGAAGATGAAAGGCAGTGTTCTGGGCAGAAAATGCCTTTCAGTGTAGATAAAGAGTGGCACTTAAGAGAGAACCTGTTTGGTTTCTGGGATGAAGAGTGATATTCGGGGAGAAAATGTCTAATTGTTGGCAGAAATTGATACGCAGGGGAGAAATGGTTGTATTTGGGAGAGAAAAAGAGTGTTTTGGGGAGAAAATGCATGAGTTTTGGGGATAAACGGCATTATTTTGGCGTGAAAGCATGGTATTGAGAAAATAAGCAGCATTTTGTGGAGAAAATGCCTTCTTTTGATGATAAAGGTGATCTTTCAGGGAGAAAATGTCTGATTTGCAGCATAAAAGGACGCATTTGGGGAAGACAGCGTCTTTTATTGGGACATCACGTTTTATTCCAAAAATAACACATTTTCATACCAGAATACCGCACTTAATCCCGAAAATAAGGCATTTTCTTCCCAGAATACCGCTATTTAGACCGAAAATAAGTCATCCTCTCCAAAAAAGACGTAATTCTGTCCTCAAAATGAGAAATATTGTCCCCAAAATATCATTCTTGGTTCCAAATAAAAGACTTTTTCTCCATTAAATACCACATCGGGTTCCCAATATTACACATTTTCTCCCCCAAATTGCTCTTTGGATCCCCAAAATGAGGCGTTCTCCCTCAAATGCCTCTTTTCATCCCAAGAATCAGGCATTTTCTCCGCACAAGACTGATTTTATTACCAAAAGAACACATTTCTTACCCAAAACACACCTTTTTATTCCCAACATTAGACACCGTCTCCCAAAATTCCAATTTGTATCCCTCCAATACGAAATTCTCCACTTCAAATATGGCTTTGTGTAACAAAAGAAGACATTCGCTCCCAAAAATACCGCTTCTTATTTCCTAAGGAAGACTTTTCCTCCCCAAAACACCCTTTTTGATCCCCCAAATAAGAAATACTCTCCCTAAAGTAGCGCTTTCGTTTCCTTTCCCAAAAATGAGACATTTGAAGATGAAAGGCAGTATTCAGGGGAGAAAATGCCTTTTTGGGGGGCTAAAGAGTGGCACTTAAGAGAGAACCTGTTTGGTTTCTGGGATGAAGAGTGATATTCGGGGAGAAAATGTCTAATTGTTGGCAGAAATTGATACGCAGGGGAGAAATGGTTGTATTTTGGAGAGAAAAAGAGTGTTTTGTGGAGAAAATGCATGAGTTTTGGGGATAAACGGCATTATTTTGGCGTGAAAGCATGGTATTGAGCTAATAAGCAGCGTTTTGTGGAGAAAATGTCTTCTTTTGAGGATAAAGGTGATCTTTCAGGGAGAAAATGTCTGATTTGCAGCATAAAAGGACGCATTTGGGGAAGACAGCGTCTTTTATTGGGACATCACGTTTTATTCCAAAAATAACACATTTTCTTCCCAGAATACCGCCTTTGATCCCAAAATTAAGGCATTTTCTTCCCAGAATACCACATTTTAGACAGAAAATAAGTCATCCTCTCCAAAAAAGACATAATTCTGTCCTCAAAATGAGAAATATTCTCCCCAAAATATCATTCTTGGTTCCAAATAGAAGACTTTTTCTCCATTAAATACCACGTAGGGATCCGTTATATTACACATTTTCTCCCCCAAATTGCTCTTTGGATCCCCAAAATGAGGCGTTCTCCCTCAAATGCCTCTTTTGATCCCAAGAATCAGGCATTTTCTCCGCACAAGACTGATTTTATTACCAAAACAACACATTTCTTACCCAAAACACACCTTTTTATTCCCAACATTAGACTCTGTCTCCCCCAAATGCCAATTTGTATCCCTCCAATACGAAATTCTCCCCTTCAAATATGGCTTTGTGTGACAAAAGAAGACACTCACTCCCAAAAATACCGCTTCTTACTCCCTAAGGAAGACTTTTCCTCCCCAAAACACCCCTTTTGATCCCCAAAATAAGATATACTCTCCCCAAAGTAGCGCTTTCGTTGCCTTTCCCAAAAATGAGACATCTGAAGATGAAAGGCAGTATTCTGGGCAGAAAACGCCTTTTTGGGGGGGTAAGAGTGGCACTTAAGAGAGAACCTGTTTGGTTTCTGGGATGAAGAGTGATATTCGGGGAGAAAATGTCTAATTGTTGGCAGACATTGATACGCAGGGGAGAAATGGTTGTATTTGGGAGAGAAAAAGAGTGTTTTGGGGAGAAAATGCATGAGTTTTGGGGATAAACGGCATTATTTTGGCGTGAAAGCATGGTATTGAGAAAATAAGCAGCATTTTGTGGAGAAAATGCCTTCTTTTGATGATAAAGGTGATCTTTCAGGGAGAAAATGTCTGATTTGCAGCATAAAAGGACGCATTTGGGGAAGACAGCGTCTTTTATTGGGACATCACGTTTTATTCCAAAAATAACACATTTTCTTCCCGAATACCGCACTTAATCCCTAAAATAAGGCATTTTCTTCCCAGAATACCGCTATTTAGACCGAAAATAAGTCATCCTCTCCAAAAAAGACGTAATTCTGTCCTCAAAATGAGAAATATTCTCCCCAAAATATCATTCTTGGTTCCAAATAGAAGACTTTTTCTCCATTAAATACCACATCGGGTTCCCAATATTACACATTTTCTCCCCCAAATTGCTCTTTGGATCCCCAAAATGAGGCGTTCTCCCTCAAATGCCTCTTTTCATCCCAAGAATCAGGCATTTTCTCCGCACAAGACTGATTTTATTACCAAAACAACACATTTCTTACCCAAAACACACCTTTTTATTCCCAACATTAGACACCGTCTCCCAAAATGCCAATTTGTATCCCTCCAATACGAAATTCTCCCCTTCAAATATGGCTTTGTGTAACAAAAGAAGACATTCGCTCCCAAAAATACCGCTTCTTATTTCCTAAGGAAGACTTTTCCTCCCCAAAACACCCTTTTTGATCCCCCAAATAAGAAATACTCTCCCTAAAGTAGCGCTTTCGTTTCCTTTCCCAAAAATGAGACATCTGAAGATGAAAGGCAGTATTCTGGGGAGAAAATGCCTTTTTGGGGGGCTAAAGAGTGGCACTTAAGAGAGAACCTGTTTGGTTTCTGGAATGAAGAGTGATATTCGGGGAGAAAATGTCTAATTGTTGGCAGAGATTGATACGCAGGGGAGAAATGGTTGCATTTTGGAGAGAAAAAGAGTGTTTTGTGGAGAAAATGCATGAGTTTTGGGGATAAACGGCATTATTTTGGCGTGAAAGCATGGTATTGAGCTAAGATGCGGCATTTTGTGGAGAAAATGTCTTCTTTTGAGGATAAAGGTGATCTTTCGGGGAGAAAATGTCTGATTTGCAGCATAAAAGGACGCATTTGGGGAAGACAGCGTCTTTTATTGGGACATCACGTTTTATTCCAAAAATAACACATTTTCTTCCCAGAATACCGCCTTTGATCCCAAAATTAAGGCATTTTCTTCCCAGAATACCGCATTTTAGACCGAAAATAAGTCATCCTCTCCAAAAAAGACATAATTCTGTCCTCAAAATGAGAAATATTCTCCCCAAAATATCATTCTTGGTTCCAAATAGAAGACTTTTTCTCCATTAAATACCACGTAGGGATCCCTATATTACACATTTTCTCCCCCAAATTGCTCTTTGGATCCCCAAAATGAGGCGTTCTCCCTCAAATGCCTCTTTTGATCCCAAGAATCAGGCATTTTCTCCGCACAAGACTGATTTTATTACCAAAACAACACATTTCTTACCCAAAACACACCTTTTTATTCCCAACATTAGACTCTGTCTCCCCCAAATGCCAATTTGTATCCCTCCAATACGAAATTCTCCCCTTCAAATATGGCTTTGTGTAACAAAAGAAGACACTCACTCCCAAAAATACCGCTTCTTACTCCCTAAGGAAGACTTTTCCTCCCCAAAACACCCCTTTTGATCCCCAAAATAAGATATACTCTCCCCAAAGTAGCGCTTTCGTTGCCTTTCCCAAAAATGAGACATCTGAAGATGAAAGGCAGTGTTCTGGGCAGAAAATGCCTTTCAGGGTAGATAAAGAGTGGCTCTTAAGAGAGAACCTGTTTGGTTTCTGGGATGAAGAGTGATATTCGGGGAGAAAATGTCTAATTGTTGGCAGAAATTGATACGCAGGGGAGAAATGGTTGTATTTGGGAGAGAAAAAGAGTGTTTTGTGGAGAAAATGCATGAGTTTTGGGGATAAACGGCATTATTTTGGCGTGAAAGCATGGTATTGAGCTAAGAAGCGGCATTTTGTGGAGAAAATGCCTTCTTTTGATGATAAAGGTGATCTTTCAGGGAGAAAATGTCTGATTTGCAGCATAAAAGGACGCATTTGGGGAAGACAGCGTCTTTTATTGGGACATCACGTTTTATTCCAAAAATCACACATTTTCATACCAGAATACCGCCTTTGATCCCAAAAATAAGGCATTTTCTTCCCAGAATACCGCATTTTAGACCGAAAATAAGTCATCCTCTCCAAAAAAGACATAATTCTGTCCTCAAAATGAGAAATATTCTCCCCAAAATATCATTCTTGGTTCCAAATAGAAGACTTTTTCTCCATTAAATACCACGTAGGGATCCCAATATTACACATTTTCTCCCCCAAATTGCTCTTTGGATCCCCAAAATGAGGCGTTCTCCCTCAAATGCCTCTTTTGATCCCAAGAATCAGGCATTTTCTCCGCACAAGACTGATTTTATTACCAAAACAACACATTTCTTACCCAAAACACACCTTTTTATTCCCAACATTAGACTCTGTCTCCCCCAAATGCCAATTTGTATCCCTCCAATACGAAATTCTCCCCTTCAAATATGGCTTTGTGTAACAAAAGAAGACACTCACTCCCAAAAATACCGCTTCTTACTCCCTAAGGAAGACTTTTCCTCCCCAAAACACCCCTTTTGATCCCCAAAATAAGATATACTCTCCCCAAAGTAGCGCTTTCGTTGCCTTTCCCAAAAATGAGACATCTGAAGATGAAAGGCAGTGTTCTGGGCAGAAAATGCCTTTTTGGGGGGCTAAAGAGTGGCACTTATGAGAGAACCTGTTTGGTTTCTGGAATGAAGAGTGATATTCGGGGAGAAAATGTCTAATTGTTGGCAGAAATTGATACGCAGGGGAGAAATGGTTGTATTTGGGAGAGAAAAAGAGTGTTTTGTGGAGAAAATGCATGAGTTTTGGGGATAAACGGCATTATTTTGGCGTGAAAGCATGGTATTGAGCTAAGAAGCGGCATTTTGTGGAGAAAATGTATTCTTTTGAGGATAAAGGTGATCTTTCGGGGAGAAAATGTCTGATTTGCAGCATAAAAGGACGCATTTGGGGAAGACAGCGTCTTTTATTGGGACATCACGTTTTATTCCAAAAATAACACATTTTCTTCCCAGAATACCGCCTTTGATCCCAAAATTAAGGAATTTTCTTCCCAGAATACCGCATTTTAGACCGAAAATAAGTCATCCTCTCCAAAAAAGACATAATTCTGTCCTCAAAATGAGAAATATTCTCCCCAAAATATCATTCTTGGTTCCAAATAGAAGACTTTTTCTCCATTAAATACCACGTAGGGATCCCTATATTACACATTTTCTCCCCCAAATTGCTCTTTGGATCCCCAAAATGAGGCGTTCTCCCTCAAATGCCTCTTTTCATCCCAAGAATCAGGCATTTTCTCCTCACAAGACTGATTTTATTACCAAAACAACACATTTCTTACCCAAAACACACCTTTTTATTCCCAACATTAGACATTGTCTCCCCCAAATGCCAATTTGTATCCCTCCAATACGAAATTCTCCACTTCAAATATGGCTTTGTGTGACAAAAGAAGACACTCACTCCCAAAAATACCGCTTCTTACTCCCTAAGGAAGACTTTTCCTCCCCAAAACACCCCTTTTGATCCCCAAAATAAGATATACTCTCCCCAAAGTAGCGCTTTCGTTGCCTTTCCCAAAAATGAGACATCTGAAGATGAAAGGCAGTGTTCTGGGCAGAAAATGCCTTTCAGGGTAGATAAAGAGTGGCTCTTAAGAGAGAACCTGTTTGGTTTCTGGGATGAAGAGTGATATTCGGGGAGAAAATGTCTAATTGTTGGCAGAAATTGATACGCAGGGGAGAAATGGTTGTATTTGGGAGAGAAAAAGAGTGTTTTGTGGAGAAAATGCATGAGTTTTGGGGATAAACGGCATTATTTTGGCGTGAAAGCATGGTATTGAGCTAAGAAGCGGCATTTTGTGGAGAAAATGTCTTCTTTTGATGATAAAGGTGATCTTTCAGGGAGAAAATGTCTGATTTGCAGCAGAAAAAGACGCATTTGGGGAAGACAGCGTCTTTTATTGGGACATCACGTTTTATTCCAAAAATAACACATTTTCTTCCCGAATACCGCACTTAATCCCCAAAATTAAGGCATTTTCTTCCCAGAATACCGCTATTTAGACCGAAAATAAGTCATCCTCTCCAAAAAAGACGTAATTCTGTCCTCAAAATGAGAAATATTGTCCCCAAAATATCATTCTTGGTTCCAAATAGAAGACTTTTTCTCCATTAAATACCACATCGGGTTCCCAATATTACACATTTTCTCCCCCAAATTGCTCTTTGGATCCCCAAAATGAGGCGTTCTCCCTCAAATGCCTCTTTTGATCCCAAGAATCAGGCATTTTCTCCGCACAAGACTGATTTTATTACCAAAACAACACATTTCTTACCCAAAACACACCTTTTTATTCCCAACATTAGACTCTGTCTCCCCCAAATGCCAATTTGTATCCCTCCAATACGAAATTCTCCCCTTCAAATATGGCTTTGTGTGACAAAAGAAGACACTCACTCCCAAAAATACCGCTTCTTACTCCCTAAGGAAGACTTTTCCTCCCCAAAACACCCCTTTTGATCCCCAAAATAAGATATACTCTCCCCAAAGTAGCGCTTTCGTTGCCTTTCCCAAAAATGAGACATCTGAAGATGAAAGGCAGTGTTCTGGGCAGAAAATGCCTTTCAGGGTAGATAAAGAGTGGCTCTTAAGAGAGAACCTGTTTGGTTTCTGGGATGAAGAGTGATATTCGGGGAGAAAATGTCTAATTGTTGGCAGAAATTGATACGCAGGGGAGAAATGGTTGTATTTGGGAGAGAAAAAGAGTGTTTTGTGGAGAAAATGCATGAGTTTTGGGGATAAACGGCATTATTTTGGCGTGAAAGCATGGTATTGAGCTAAGAAGCGGCATTTTGTGGAGAAAATGCCTTCTTTTGATGATAAAGGTGATCTTTCAGGGAGAAAATGTCTGATTTGCAGCATAAAAGGACGCATTTGGGGAAGACAGCGTCTTTTATTGGGACATCACGTTTTATTCCAAAAATAACACATTTTCTTCCCAGAATACCGCACTTAATCCCCAAAATTAAGGCATTTTCTTCCCAGAATACCGCTATTTAGACCGAAAATAAGTCATCCTCTCCAAAAAAGACATAATTCTGTCCTCAAAATGAGAAATATTCTCCCCAAAATATCATTCTTGGTTCCAAATAGAAGACTTTTTCTCCATTAAATACCACGTAGGGATCCCAATATTACACATTTTCTCCCCCAAATTGCTCTTTGGATCCCCAAAATGAGGCGTTCTCCCTCAAATGCCTCTTTTGATCCCAAGAATCAGGCATTTTCTCCGCACAAGACTGATTTTATTACCAAAACAACACATTTCTTACCCAAAACACACCTTTTTATTCCCAACATTAGACTCTGTCTCCCCCAAATGCCAATTTGTATCCCTCCAATACGAAATTCTCCCCTTCAAATATGGCTTTGTGTAACAAAAGAAGACACTCACTCCCAAAAATACCGCTTCTTACTCCCTAAGGAAGACTTTTCCTCCCCAAAACACCCCTTTTGATCCCCAAAATAAGATATACTCTCCCCAAAGTAGCGCTTTCGTTGCCTTTCCCAAAAATGAGACATCTGAAGATGAAAGGCAGTGTTCTGGGCAGAAAATGCCTTTCAGGGTAGATAAAGAGTGGCTCTTAAGAGAGAACCTGTTTGGTTTCTGGGATGAAGAGTGATATTCGGGGAGAAAATGTCTAATTGTTGGCAGAAATTGATACGCAGGGGAGAAATGGTTGTATTTGGGAGAGAAAAAGAGTGTTTTGTGGAGAAAATGCATGAGTTTTGGGGATAAACGGCATTATTTTGGCGTGAAAGCATGGTATTGAGCTAAGAAGCGGCATTTTGTGGAGAAAATGTCTTCTTTTGATGATAAAGGTGATCTTTCAGGGAGAAAATGTCTGATTTGCAGCAGAAAAAGACGCATTTGGGGAAGACAGCGTCTTTTATTGGGACATCACGTTTTATTCCAAAAATAACACATTTTCTTCCCGAATACCGCACTTAATCCCCAAAATTAAGGCATTTTCTTCCCAGAATACCGCTATTTAGACCGAAAATAAGTCATCCTCTCCAAAAAAGACGTAATTCTGTCCTCAAAATGAGAAATATTGTCCCCAAAATATCATTCTTGGTTCCAAATAGAAGACTTTTTCTCCATTAAATACCACATCGGGTTCCCAATATTACACATTTTCTCCCCCAAATTGCTCTTTGGATCCCCAAAATGAGGCGTTCTCCCTCAAATGCCTCTTTTCATCCCAAGAATCAGGCATTTTCTCCTCACAAGACTGATTTTATTACCAAAACAACACATTTCTTACCCAAAACACACCTTTTTATTCCCAACATTAGACACCGTCTCCCAAAATTCCAATTTGTATCCCTCCAATACGAAATTCTCCCCTTCAAATATGGCTTTGTGTAACAAAAGAAGACATTCGCTCCCAAAAATACCGCTTCTTATTTCCTAAGGAAGACTTTTCCTCCCCAAAACACCCTTTTTGATCCCCAAAATAAGAAATACTCTCCCTAAAGTAGCGCTTTCGTTTCCTTTCCCAAAAATGAGACATCTGAAGATGAAAGGCAGTATTCTGGGGAGAAAATGCCTTTTTGGGGGGCTAAAGAGTGGCACTTAAGAGAGAACCTGTTTGGTTTCTGGAATGAAGAGTGATATTCGGGGAGAAAATGTCTAATTGTTGGCAGAGATTGATACGCAGGGGAGAAATGGTTGTATTTGGGAGAGAAAAAGAGTGTTTTGTGGAGAAAATGCATGAGTTTTGGGGATAAACGGCATTATTTTGGCGTGAAAGCATGGTATTGAGCTAAGAAGCGGCATTTTGTGGAGAAAATGTCTTCTTTTGAGGATAAAGGTGATCTTTCGGGGAGAAAATGTCTGATTTGCAGCATAAAAGGACGCATTTGGGGAAGACAGCGTCTTTTATTGGGACATCACGTTTTATTCCAAAAATCACACATTTTCATACCAGAATACCGCCTTTGATCCCAAAATTAAGGCATTTTCTTCCCAGAATACCGCTATTTAGACCGAAAATAAGTCATCCTCTCCAAAAAAGACATAATTCTGTCCTCAAAATGAGAAATATTGTCCCCAAAATATCATTCTTGGTTCCAAATAGAAGACTTTTTCTCCATTAAATACCACGTAGGGATCCCTATATTACACATTTTCTCCCCCAAATTGCTCTTTGGATCCCCAAAATGAGGCGTTCTCCCTCAAATGCCTCTTTTCATCCCAAGAATCAGGCATTTTCTCCGCACAAGACTGATTTTATTACCAAAACAACACATTTCTTACCCAAAACACACCTTTTTATTCCCAACATTAGACTCTGTCTCCCCCAAATGCCAATTTGTATCCCTCCAATACGAAATTCTCCCCTTCAAATATGGCTTTGTGTAACAAAAGAAGACACTCACTCCCAAAAATACCGCTTCTTACTCCCTAAGGAAGACTTTTCCTCCCCAAAACACCCCTTTTGATCCCCAAAATAAGATATACTCTCCCCAAAGTAGCGCTTTCGTTGCCTTTCCCAAAAATGAGACATCTGAAGATGAAAGGCAGTGTTCTGGGCAGAAAATGCCTTTCAGGGTAGATAAAGAGTGGCTCTTAAGAGAGAACCTGTTTGGTTTCTGGGATGAAGAGTGATATTCGGGGAGAAAATGTCTAATTGTTGGCAGAAATTGATACGCAGGGGAGAAATGGTTGTATTTGGGAGAGAAAAAGAGTGTTTTGTGGAGAAAATGCATGAGTTTTGGGGATAAACGGCATTATTTTGGCGTGAAAGCATGGTATTGAGCTAAGAAGCGGCATTTTGTGGAGAAAATGTCTTCTTTTGAGGATAAAGGTGATCTTTCGGGGAGAAAATGTCTGATTTGCAGCATAAAAGGACGCATTTGGGGAAGACAGCGTCTTTTATTGGGACATCACGTTTTATTCCAAAAATAACACATTTTCATACCAGAATACCGCCTTTGATCCCGAAAATAAGGCATTTTCTTCCCAGAATACCGCTATTTAGACCGAAAATAAGTCATCCTCTCCAAAAAAGACGTAATTCTGTCCTCAAAATGAGAAATATTGTCCCCAAAATATCATTCTTGGTTCCAAATAGAAGACTTTTTCTCCATTAAATACCACGTAGGGATCCCTATATTACACATTTTCTCCCCCAAATTGCTCTTTGGATCCCCAAAATGAGGCGTTCTCCCTCAAATGCCTCTTTTCATCCCAAGAATCAGGCATTTTCTCCGCACAAGACTGATTTTATTACCAAAACAACACATTTCTTACCCAAAACACACCTTTTTATTCCCAACATTAGACTCTGTCTCCCCCAAATGCCAATTTGTATCCCTCCAATACGAAATTCTCCACTTCAAATATGGCTTTGTGTGACAAAAGAAGACACTCGCTCCCAAAAATACCGCTTCTTGCTCCCTAAGGAAGACTTTTCCTCCCCAAAACACCCCTTTTGATCCCCAAAATAAGATATACTCTCCCCAAAGTAGCGCTTTCGTTGCCTTTCCCAAAAATGAGACATCTGAAGATGAAAGGCAGTGTTCTGGGCAGAAAATGCCTTTCAGGGTAGATAAAGAGTGGCACTTAATAGAGAACCTGTTTGGTTTCTGGGATGAAGAGTGATATTCGGGGAGAAAATGTCTAATTGTTGGCAGAAATTGATACGCAGGGGAGAAATGGTTGTATTTGGGAGAGAAAAAGAGTGTTTTGTGGAGAAAATGCATGAGTTTTGGGGATAAACGGCATTATTTTGGCGTGAAAGCATGGTATTGAGCTAAGAAGCGGCATTTTGTGGAGAAAATGTCTTCTTTTGATGATAAAGGTGATCTTTCAGGGAGAAAATGTCTGATTTGCAGCAGAAAAAGACGCATTTGGGGAAGACAGCGTCTTTTATTGGGACATCACGTTTTATTCCAAAAATAACACATTTTCTTCCCGAATACCGCACTTAATCCCCAAAATTAAGGCATTTTCTTCCCAGAATACCGCTATTTAGACCGAAAATAAGTCATCCTCTCCAAAAAAGACGTAATTCTGTCCTCAAAATGAGAAATATTGTCCCCAAAATATCATTCTTGGTTCCAAATAGAAGACTTTTTCTCCATTAAATACCACATCGGGTTCCCAATATTACACATTTTCTCCCCCAAATTGCTCTTTGGATCCCCAAAATGAGGCGTTCTCCCTCAAATGCCTCTTTTCATCCCAAGAATCAGGCATTTTCTCCGCACAAGACTGATTTTATTACCAAAACAACACATTTCTTACCCAAAACACACCTTTTTATTCCCAACATTAGGCTCTGTCTCTCCCAAAATTCCAATTTGTATCCCTCCAATACGAAATTCTCCACTTCAAATATGGCTTTGTGTAACAAAAGAAGACATTCGCTCCCAAAAATACCGCTTCTTATTTCCTAAGGAAGACTTTTCCTCCCCAAAACACCCTTTTTGATCCCCAAAATAAGAAATACTCTCCCTAAAGTAGCGCTTTCGTTTCCTTTCCCAAAAATGAGACATCTGAAGATGAAAAGCAGTATTCTGGGGAGAAAATGCTTTTTTGGGGGGCTAAAGAGTGGCACTTAATAGAGAACCTGTTTGGTTTCTGGAATGAAGAGTGATATTCGGGGAGAAAATGTCTAATTGTTGGCAGAGATTGATACGCAGGGGAGAAATGGTTGTATTTGGGAGAGAAAAAGAGTGTTTTGTGGAGAAAATGCATGAGTTTTGGGGATAAACGGCATTATTTTGGCGTGAAAGCATGGTATTGAGCTAAGAAGCGGCATTTTGTGGAGAAAATGTCTTCTTTTGAGGATAAAGGTGATCTTTCGGGGAGAAAATGTCTGATTTGCAGCAGAAAAAGACGCATTTGGGGAAGACAGCGTCTTTTATTGGGACATCACGTTTTATTCCAAAAATAACACATTTTCTTCCCAGAATACCGCCTTTGATCCCGAAAATAAGGCATTTTCTTCCCAGAATACCGCTATTTAGACCGAAAATAAGTCATCCTCTCCAAAAAAGACGTAATTCTGTCCTCAAAATGAGAAATATTGTCCCCAAAATATCATTCTTGGTTCCAAATAGAAGACTTTTTCTCCATTAAATACCACATCGGGTTCCCAATATTACACATTTTCTCCCCCAAATTGCTCTTTGGATCCCCAAAATGAGGCGTTCTCCCTCAAATGCCTCTTTTCATCCCAAGAATCAGGCATTTTCTCCGCACAAGACTGATTTTATTACCAAAACAACACATTTCTTACCCAAAACACACCTTTTTATTCCCAACATTAGACACCGTCTCCCAAAATTCCAATTTGTATCCCTCCAATACGAAATTCTCCCCTTCAAATATGGCTTTGTGTAACAAAAGAAGACATTCGCTCCCAAAAATACCGCTTCTTATTTCCTAAGGAAGACTTTTCCTCCCCAAAACACCCTTTTTGGATCCCCCAAATAAGAAATACTCTCCCTAAAGTAGCGCTTTCATTGCCTTTCCCAAAAATGAGACATCTGAAGAGGAAAGGCAGTGTTCTGGGCAGAAAATGCTTTTTTGGGGGGCTAAAGAGTGGCACTTAATAGAGAACCTGTTTGGTTTCTGGAATGAAGAGTGATATTCGGGGAGAAAATGTCTAATTGTTGGCAGAGATTGATACGCAGGGGAGAAATGGTTGTATTTTGGAGAGAAAAAGAGTGTTTTGTGGAGAAAATGCATGAGTTTTGGGGATAAACGGCATTATTTTGGCGTGAAAGCATGGTATTGAGCTAAGAAGCGGCATTTTGTGGAGAAAATGTCTTCTTTTGAGGATAAAGGTGATCTTTCGGGGAGAAAATGTCTGATTTGCAGCATAAAAGGACGCATTTGGGGATGACAGCGTCTTTTATTGGGACATCACGTTTTATTCCAAAAATAACACATTTTCATACCAGAATACCGCCTTTGATCCCAAAATTAAGGCATTTTCTTCCCAGAATACCGCATTTTAGACCGAAAATAAGTCATCCTCTCCAAAAAAGACGTAATTCTGTCCTCAAAATGAGAAATATTCTCCCCAAAATATCATTCTTGGTTCCAAATAGAAGACTTTTTCTCCATTAAATACCACATCGGGTTCCCAATATTACACATTTTCTCCCCCAAATTGCTCTTTGGATCCCCAAAATGAGGCGTTCTCCCTCAAATGCCTCTTTTCATCCCAAGAATCAGGCATTTTCTCCTCACAAGACTGATTTTATTACCAAAACAACACATTTCTTACCCAAAACACACCTTTTTATTCCCAACATTAGACACCGTCTCCCAAAATTCCAATTTGTATCCCTCCAATACGAAATTCTCCCCTTCAAATATGGCTTTGTGTAACAAAAGAAGACATTCGCTCCCAAAAATACCGCTTCTTATTTCCTAAGGAAGACTTTTCCTCCCCAAAACACCCTTTTTGATCCCCAAAATAAGAAATACTCTCCCTAAAGTAGCGCTTTCGTTGCCTTTCCCAAAAAGAAGACATTTGAAGATGAAAGGCAGTATTCTGGGGAGAAAATGCCTTTTTGGGGGGCTAAAGTGTGGCAATTAAGAGAGAACCGGTTTGGTTTCTGGGATGAAGAGTGATATTCGGGGAGAAAATGTCTAATTGTTGGCAGAGATTGATACGCAGGGGAGAAATGGTTGTATTTTGGAGAGAAAAAGAGTGTTTTGTGGAGAAAATGCATGAGTTTTGGGGATAAACGGCATTATTTTGGCGTGAAAGCATGGTATTGAGCTAAGAAGCGGCATTTTGTGGAGAAAATGTCTTCTTTTGAGGATAAAGGTGATCTTTCGGGGAGAAAATGTCTTCTTTGCAGCAGAAAAAGACGCATTTGGGGAAGACAGCGTCTTTTATTGGGACATCACGTTTTATTCCAAAAATAACACATTTTCTTCCCAGAATACCGCCTTTGATCCCGAAAATAAGGCATTTTCTTCCCAGAATACCGCTATTTAGACCGAAAATAAGTCATCCTCTCCAAAAAAGACGTAATTCTGTCCTCAAAATGAGAAATATTGTCCCCAAAATATCATTCTTGGTTCCAAATAGAAGACTTTTTCTCCATTAAATACCACATCGGGTTCCCAATATTACACATTTTCTCCCCCAAATTGCTCTTTGGATCCCCAAAATGAGGCGTTCTCCCTCAAATGCCTCTTTTCATCCCAAGAATCAGGCATTTTCTCCGCACAAGACGGATTTTATTACCAAAACAACACATTTCTTACCCAAAACACACCTTTTTATTCCCAACATTAGACACCGTCTCCCAAAATTCCAATTTGTATCCCTCCAATACGAAATTCTCCCCTTCAAATATGGCTTTGTGTAACAAAAGAAGACATTCGCTCCCAAAAATACCGCTTCTTATTTCCTAAGGAAGACTTTTCCTCCCCAAAACACCCTTTTTGGATCCCCCAAATAAGAAATACTCTCCCTAAAGTAGCGCTTTCATTTCCTTTCCCAAAAAGAAGACATTTGAAGATGAAAGGCAGTATTCTGGGGAGAAAATGCCTTTTTGGGGGGCTAAAGTGTGGCAATTAAGAGAGAACCTGTTTGGTTTCTGGGATGAAGAGTGATATTCGGGGAGAAAATGTCTAATTGTTGGCAGAAATTGATACGCAGGGGAGAAATGGTTGTATTTGGGAGAGAAAAAGAGTGTTTTGTGGAGAAAATGCATGAGTTTTGGGGATAAACGGCATTATTTTGGCGTGAAAGCATGGTATTGAGCTAAGAAGCGGCATTTTGTGGAGAAAATGTCTTCTTTTGAGGATAAAGGTGATCTTTCGGGGAGAAAATGTCTGATTTGCAGCATAAAAGGACGCATTTGGGGAAGACAGCGTCTTTTATTGGGACATCACGTTTTATTCCAAAAATAACACATTTTCTTCCCAGAATACCGCCTTTGATCCCAAAAATTAAGGCATTTTCTTCCCAGAATACCGCTATTTAGACCGAAAATAAGTCATCCTCTCCAAAAAAGACATAATTCTGTCCTCAAAATGAGAAATATTGTCCCCAAAATATCATTCTTGGTTCCAAATAGAAGACTTTTTCTCCATTAAATACCACGTAGGGATCCCTATATTACACATTTTCTCCCCCAAATTGCTCTTTGGATCCCCAAAATGAGGCGTTCTCCCTCAAATGCCTCTTTTCATCCCAAGAATCAGGCATTTTCTCCGCACAAGACTGATTTTATTACCAAAACAACACATTTCTTACCCAAAACACACCTTTTTATTCCCAACATTAGACACCGTCTCCCAAAATTCCAATTTGTATCCCTCCAATACGAAATTCTCCCCTTCAAATATGGCTTTGTGTAACAAAAGAAGACATTCGCTCCCAAAAATACCGCTTCTTATTTCCTAAGGAAGACTTTTCCTCCCCAAAACACCCTTTTTGATCCCCAAAATAAGAAATACTCTCCCTAAAGTAGCGCTTTCGTTTCCTTTCCAAAAAATGAGACATCTGAAGATGAAAGGCAGTATTCTGGGGAGAAAATGCTTTTTTGGGGGGCTAAAGAGTGGCACTTAAGAGAGAACCTGTTTGGTTTCTGGAATGAAGAGTGATATTCGGGGAGAAAATGTCTAATTGTTGGCAGAGATTGATACGCAGGGGAGAAATGGTTGTATTTTGGAGAGAAAAAGAGTGTTTTGTGGAGAAAATGCATGAGTTTTGGGGATAAACGGCATTATTTTGGCGTGAAAGCATGGTATTGAGCTAAGAAGCGGCATTTTGTGGAGAAAATGTCTTCTTTTGAGGATAAAGGTGAACTTTCGGGGAGAAAATGTCTGATTTGCAGCATAAAAGGACGCATTTGGGGAAGACAGCGTCTTTTATTGGGACATCACGTTTTATTCCAAAAATAACACATTTTCTTCCCAGAATACCGCACTTAATCCCGAAAATAAGGCATTTTCTTCCCAGAATACCGCTATTTAGACCGAAAATAAGTCATCCTCTCCAAAAAAGACGTAATTCTGTCCTCAAAATGAGAAATATTGTCCCCAAAATATCATTCTTGGTTCCAAATAGAAGACTTTTTCTCCATTAAATACCACATCGGGTTCCCAATATTACACATTTTCTCCCCCAAATTGCTCTTTGGATCCCCAAAATGAGGCGTTCTCCCTCAAATGCCTCTTTTGATCCCAAGAATCAGGCATTTTCTCCGCACAAGACTGATTTTATTACCAAAACAACACATTTCTTACCCAAAACACACCTTTTTATTCCGAACATTAGACTCTGTCTCCCCCAAATGCCAATTTGTATCCCTCCAATACGAAATTCTCCCCTTCAAATATGGCTTTGTGTGACAAAAGAAGACACTCACTCCCAAAAATACCGCTTCTTGCTCCCTAAGGAAGACTTTTCCTCCCCAAAACACCCTTTTTGATCCCCAAAATAAGATATACTCTCCCCAAAGTAGCGCTTTCGTTGCCTTTCCCAAAAATGAGACATCTGAAGATGAAAGGCAGTGTTCTGGGCAGAAAATGCCTTTCAGGGTAGATAAAGAGTGGCTCTTAAGAGAGAACCTGTTTGGTTTCTGGGATGAAGAGTGATATTCGGGGAGAAAATGTCTAATTGTTGGCAGAAATTGATACGCAGGGGAGAAATGGTTGTATTTGGGAGAGAAAAAGAGTGTTTTGTGGAGAAAATGCATGAGTTTTGGGGATAAACGGCATTATTTTGGCGTGAAAGCATGGTATTGAGCTAAGAAGCGGCATTTTGTGGAGAAAATGTCTTCTTTTGATGATAAAGGTGATCTTTCAGGGAGAAAATGTCTTCTTTGCAGCAGAAAAAGACGCATTTGGGGAAGACAGCGTCTTTTATTGGGACATCACGTTTTATTCCAAAAATAACACATTTTCTTCCCGAATACCGCACTTAATCCCCAAAATTAAGGCATTTTCTTCCCAGAATACCGCATTTTAGACCGAAAATAAGTCATCCTCTCCAAAAAAGACATAATTCTGTCCTCAAAATGAGAAATATTGTCCCCAAAATATCATTCTTGGTTCCAAATAGAAGACTTTTTCTCCATTAAATACCACATCGGGTTCCCAATATTACACATTTTCTCCCCCAAATTGCTCTTTGGATCCCCAAAATGAGGCGTTCTCCCTCAAATGCCTCTTTTCATCCCAAGAATCAGGCATTTTCTCCTCACAAGACTGATTTTATTACCAAAACAACACATTTCTTACCCAAAACACACCTTTTTATTCCCAACATTAGACTCTGTCTCCCCCAAATGCCAATTTGTATCCCTCCAATACGAAATTCTCCCCTTCAAATATGGCTTTGTGTAACAAAAGAAGACATTCGCTCCCAAAAATACCGCTTCTTATTTCCTAAGGAAGACTTTTCCTCCCCAAAACACCCCTTTTTGATCCCCCAAATAAGAAATACTCTCCCTAAAGTAGCGCTTTCATTTCCTTTCCCAAAAAGAAGACATTTGAAGATGAAAGGCAGTATTCTGGGGAGAAAATGCCTTTTTGGGGGGCTAAAGTGTGGCAATTAAGAGAGAACCTGTTTGGTTTCTGGGATGAAGAGTGATATTCGGGGAGAAAATGTCTAATTGTTGGCAGAAATTGATACGCAGGGGAGAAATGGTTGTATTTGGGAGAGAAAAAGAGTGTTTTGTGGAGAAAATGCATGAGTTTTGGGGATAAACGGCATTATTTTGGCGTGAAAGCATGGTATTGAGCTAAGAAGCGGCATTTTGTGGAGAAAATGTCTTCTTTTGAGGATAAAGGTGATCTTTCGGGGAGAAAATGTCTGATTTGCAGCATAAAAGGACGCATTTGGGGAAGACAGCGTCTTTTATTGGGACATCACGTTTTATTCCAAAAATAACACATTTTCTTCCCAGAATACCGCCTTTGATCCCAAAAATTAAGGCATTTTCTTCCCAGAATACCGCTATTTAGACCGAAAATAAGTCATCCTCTCCAAAAAAGACATAATTCTGTCCTCAAAATGAGAAATATTCTCCCCAAAATATCATTCTTGGTTCCAAATAGAAGACTTTTTCTCCATTAAATACCACGTAGGGATCCCTATATTACACATTTTCTCCCCCAAATTGCTCTTTGGATCCCCAAAATGAGGCGTTCTCCCTCAAATGCCTCTTTTCATCCCAAGAATCAGGCATTTTCTCCGCACAAGACTGATTTTATTACCAAAACAACACATTTCTTACCCAAAACACACCTTTTTATTCCCAACATTAGACTCTGTCTCCCCCAAATGCCAATTTGTATCCCTCCAATACGAAATTCTCCCCTTCAAATATGGCTTTGTGTAACAAAAGAAGACATTCGCTCCCAAAAATACCGCTTCTTATTTCCTAAGGAAGACTTTTCCTCCCCAAAACACCCTTTTTGATCCCCAAAATAAGAAATACTCTCCCTAAAGTAGCGCTTTCGTTTCCTTTCCCAAAAATGAGACATCTGAAGATGAAAAGCAGTATTCTGGGGAGAAAATGCTTTTTTGGGGGGCTAAAGAGTGGCACTTAAGAGAGAACCTGTTTGGTTTCTGGAATGAAGAGTGATATTCGGGGAGAAAATGTCTAATTGTTGGCAGAAATTGATACGCAGGGGAGAAATGGTTGTATTTTGGAGAGAAAAAGAGTGTTTTGTGGAGAAAATGCATGAGTTTTGGGGATAAACGGCATTATTTTGGCGTGAAAGCATGGTATTGAGCTAAGAAGCGGCATTTTGTGGAGAAAATGTCTTCTTTTGAGGATAAAGGTGATCTTTCGGGGAGAAAATGTCTGATTTGCAGCATAAAAGGACGCATTTGGGGAAGACAGCGTCTTTTATTGGGACATCACGTTTTATTCCAAAAATAACACATTTTCTTCCCGAATACCGCACTTAATCCCCAAAATTAAGGCATTTTCTTCCCAGAATACCGCTATTTAGACCGAAAATAAGTCATCCTCTCCAAAAAAGACGTAATTCTGTCCTCAAAATGAGAAATATTGTCCCCAAAATATCATTCTTGGTTCCAAATAGAAGACTTTTTCTCCATTAAATACCACATCGGGTTCCCAATATTACACATTTTCTCCCCCAAATTGCTCTTTGGATCCCCAAAATGAGGCGTTCTCCCTCAAATGCCTCTTTTCATCCCAAGAATCAGGCATTTTCTCCGCACAAGACTGATTTTATTACCAAAAGAAAACATTTCTTACCCAAAACACACCTTTTTATTCCCAACATTAGACACCGTCTCCCAAAATTCCAATTTGTATCCCTCCAATACGAAATTCTCCCCTTCAAATATGGCTTTGTGTAACAAAAGAAGACATTCGCTCCCAAAAATACCGCTTCTTATTTCCTAAGGAAGACTTTTCCTCCCCAAAACACCCTTTTTGATCCCCAAAACAAGAAATACTCTCCCTAAAGTAGCGCTTTCGTTTCCTTTCCCAAAAATGAGACATTTGAAGATGAAAGGCTGTATTCTGGGGAGAAAATGCTTTTTTGGGGGGCTAAAGAGTGGCACTTATGAGAGAACCTGTTTGGTTTCTGGAATGAAGAGTGATATTCGGGGAGAAAATTTCTAATTGTTGGCAGAAATTGATACGCAGGGGAGAAATGGTTGTATTTGGGAGAGAAAAAGAGTGTTTTGTGGAGAAAATGCATGAGTTTTGGGGATAAACGGCATTATTTTGGCGTGAAAGCATGGTATTGAGCTAAGAAGCGGCATTTTGTGGAGAAAATGTCTTCTTTTGAGGATAAAGGTGATCTTTCGGGGAGAAAATGTCTGATTTGCAGCATAAAAGGACGCATTTGGGGAAGACAGCGTCTTTTATTGGGACATCACGTTTTATTCCAAAAATAACACATTTTCTTCCCAGAATACCGCCTTTGATCCCCAAAATTAAGGCATTTTCTTCCCAGAATACCGCATTTTAGACCGAAAATAAGTCATCCTCTCCAAAAAAGACATAATTCTGTCCTCAAAATGAGAAATATTCTCCCCAAAATATCATTCTTGGTTCCAAATAGAAGACTTTTTCTCCATTAAATACCACATCGGGTTCCCAATATTACACATTTTCTCCCCCAAATTGCTCTTTGGATCCCCAAAATGAGGCGTTCTCCCTCAAATGCCTCTTTTCATCCCAAGAATCAGGCATTTTCTCCGCACAAGACTGATTTTATTACCAAAACAACACATTTCTTACCCAAAACACACCTTTTTATTCCCAACATTAGACACCGTCTCCCAAAATTCCAATTTGTATCCCTCCAATACGAAATTCTCCCCTTCAAATATGGCTTTGTGTAACAAAAGAAGACATTCGCTCCCAAAAATACCGCTTCTTATTTCCTAAGGAAGACTTTTCCTCCCCAAAACACCCTTTTTGATCCCCAAAATAAGAAATACTCTCCCTAAAGTAGCGCTTTCGTTTCCTTTCCAAAAAATGAGACATCTGAAGATGAAAGGCAGTATTCTGGGGAGAAAATGCTTTTTTGGGGGGCTAAAGAGTGGCACTTAAGAGAGAACCTGTTTGGTTTCTGGAATGAAGAGTGATATTCGGGGAGAAAATGTCTAATTGTTGGCAGAGATTGATACGCAGGGGAGAAATGGTTGTATTTTGGAGAGAAAAAGAGTGTTTTGTGGAGAAAATGCATGAGTTTTGGGGATAAACGGCATTATTTTGGCGTGAAAGCATGGTATTGAGCTAAGAAGCGGCATTTTGTGGAGAAAATGTCTTCTTTTGAGGATAAAGGTGAACTTTCGGGGAGAAAATGTCTGATTTGCAGCATAAAAGGACGCATTTGGGGAAGACAGCGTCTTTTATTGGGACATCACGTTTTATTCCAAAAATAACACATTTTCTTCCCAGAATACCGCACTTAATCCCGAAAATAAGGCATTTTCTTCCCAGAATACCGCTATTTAGACCGAAAATAAGTCATCCTCTCCAAAAAAGACGTAATTCTGTCCTCAAAATGAGAAATATTGTCCCCAAAATATCATTCTTGGTTCCAAATAGAAGACTTTTTCTCCATTAAATACCACATCGGGTTCCCAATATTACACATTTTCTCCCCCAAATTGCTCTTTGGATCCCCAAAATGAGGCGTTCTCCCTCAAATGCCTCTTTTGATCCCAAGAATCAGGTATTTTCTCCGCACAGGACTGATTTTATTACCAAAACAACACATTTCTTACCCAAAACACACCTTTTTATTCCGAACATTAGACTCTGTCTCCCCCAAATGCCAATTTGTATCCCTCCAATACGAAATTCTCCCCTTCAAATATGGCTTTGTGTGACAAAAGAAGACACTCACTCCCAAAAATACCGCTTCTTGCTCCCTAAGGAAGACTTTTCCTCCCCAAAACACCCTTTTTGATCCCCAAAATAAGATATACTCTCCCCAAAGTAGCGCTTTCGTTGCCTTTCCCAAAAATGAGACATCTGAAGATGAAAGGCAGTGTTCTGGGCAGAAAATGCCTTTCAGGGTAGATAAAGAGTGGCTCTTAAGAGAGAACCTGTTTGGTTTCTGGGATGAAGAGTGATATTCGGGGAGAAAATGTCTAATTGTTGGCAGAAATTGATACGCAGGGGAGAAATGGTTGTATTTGGGAGAGAAAAAGAGTGTTTTGTGGAGAAAATGCATGAGTTTTGGGGATAAACGGCATTATTTTGGCGTGAAAGCATGGTATTGAGCTAAGAAGCGGCATTTTGTGGAGAAAATGTCTTCTTTTGATGATAAAGGTGATCTTTCAGGGAGAAAATGTCTTCTTTGCAGCAGAAAAAGACGCATTTGGGGAAGACAGCGTCTTTTATTGGGACATCACGTTTTATTCCAAAAATAACACATTTTCTTCCCAGAATACCGCACTTAATCCCGAAAATAAGGCATTTTCTTCCCAGAATACCGCTATTTAGACCGAAAATAAGTCATCCTCTCCAAAAAAGACGTAATTCTGTCCTCAAAATGAGAAATATTGTCCCCAAAATATCATTCTTGGTTCCAAATAGAAGACTTTTTCTCCATTAAATACCACATCGGGTTCCCAATATTACACATTTTCTCCCCCAAATTGCTCTTTGGATCCCCAAAATGAGGCGTTCTCCCTCAAATGCCTCTTTTGATCCCAAGAATCAGGCATTTTCTCCGCACAAGACTGATTTTATTACCAAAACAACACATTTCTTACCCAAAACACACCTTTTTATTCCGAACATTAGACTCTGTCTCCCCCAAATGCCAATTTGTATCCCTCCAATACGAAATTCTCCCCTTCAAATATGGCTTTGTGTGACAAAAGAAGACACTCACTCCCAAAAATACCGCTTCTTGCTCCCTAAGGAAGACTTTTCCTCCCCAAAACACCCTTTTTGATCCCCAAAATAAGATATACTCTCCCCAAAGTAGCGCTTTCGTTGCCTTTCCCAAAAATGAGACATCTGAAGATGAAAGGCAGTGTTCTGGGCAGAAAATGCCTTTCAGGGTAGATAAAGAGTGGCTCTTAAGAGAGAACCTGTTTGGTTTCTGGGATGAAGAGTGATATTCGGGGAGAAAATGTCTAATTGTTGGCAGAAATTGATACGCAGGGGAGAAATGGTTGTATTTGGGAGAGAAAAAGAGTGTTTTGTGGAGAAAATGCATGAGTTTTGGGGATAAACGGCATTATTTTGGCGTGAAAGCATGGTATTGAGCTAAGAAGCGGCATTTTGTGGAGAAAATGTCTTCTTTTGATGATAAAGGTGATCTTTCAGGGAGAAAATGTCTTCTTTGCAGCAGAAAAAGACGCATTTGGGGAAGACAGCGTCTTTTATTGGGACATCACGTTTTATTCCAAAAATAACACATTTTCTTCCCAGAATACCGCACTTAATCCCCAAAATTAAGGCATTTTCTTCCCAGAATACCGCTATTTAGACCGAAAATAAGTCATCCTCTCCAAAAAAGACGTAATTCTGTCCTCAAAATGAGAAATATTGTCCCCAAAATATCATTCTTGGTTCCAAATAGAAGACTTTTTCTCCATTAAATACCACATCGGGTTCCCAATATTACACATTTTCTCCCCCAAATTGCTCTTTGGATCCCCAAAATGAGGCGTTCTCCCTCAAATGCCTCTTTTCATCCCAAGAATCAGGCATTTTCTCCGCACAAGACTGATTTTATTACCAAAAGAAAACATTTCTTACCCAAAACACACCTTTTTATTCCCAACATTAGACACCGTCTCCCAAAATTCCAATTTGTATCCCTCCAATACGAAATTCTCCACTTCAAATATGGCTTTGTGTAACAAAAGAAGACATTCGCTCCCAAAAATACCGCTTCTTATTTCCTAAGGAAGACTTTTCCTCCCCAAAACACCCTTTTTGATCCCCAAAATAAGAAATACTCTCCCTAAAGTAGCGCTTTCGTTTCCTTTCCCAAAAAGAAGACATTTGAAGATGAAAGGCAGTATTCTGGGGAGAAAATGCCTTTTTGGGGGGCTAAAGAGTGGCACTTAAGAGAGAACCTGTTTGGTTTCTGGAATGAAGAGTGATATTCGGGGAGAAAATGTCTAATTGTTGGCAGAGATTGATACGCAGGGGAGAAATGGTTGCATTTTGGAGAGAAAAAGAGTGTTTTGTGGAGAAAATGCATGAGTTTTGGGGATAAACGGCATTATTTTGGCGTGAAAGCATGGTATTGAGCTAAGAAGCGGCATTTTGTGGAGAAAATGTCTTCTTTTGAGGATAAAGGTGATCTTTCGGGGAGAAAATGTCTGATTTGCAGCATAAAAGGACGCATTTGGGGAAGACAGCGTCTTTTGTTGGGACATCACGTTTTATTCCAAAAATAACACATTTTCTTCCCGAATACCGCACTTAATCCCCAAAATTAAGGCATTTTCTTCCCAGAATACCGCTATTTAGACCGAAAATAAGTCATCCTCTCCAAAAAAGACGTAATTCTGTCCTCAAAATGAGAAATATTGTCCCCAAAATATCATTCTTGGTTCCAAATAGAAGACTTTTTCTCCATTAAATACCACATCGGGTTCCCAATATTACACATTTTCTCCCCCAAATTGCTCTTTGGATCCCCAAAATGAGGCGTTCTCCCTCAAATGCCTCTTTTGATCCCAAGAATCAGGCATTTTCTCCGCACAAGACTGATTTTATTACCAAAAGAAAACATTTCTTACCCAAAACACACCTTTTTATTCCCAACATTAGACACCGTCTCCCAAAATTCCAATTTGTATCCCTCCAATACGAAATTCTCCCCTTCAAATATGGCTTTGTGTAACAAAAGAAGACATTCGCTCCCAAAAATACCGCTTCTTATTTCCTAAGGAAGACTTTTACTCCCCAAAACACCCTTTTTGATCCCCAAAATAAGAAATACTCTCCCTAAAGTAGCGCTTTCGTTTCCTTTCCCAAAAATGAGACATCTGATGATGAAAGGCAGTATTCTGGGGAGAAAATGCTTTTTTGGGGGGCTAAAGAGTGGCACTTAAGAGAGAACCTGTTTGGTTTCTGGAATGAAGAGTGATATTCGGGGAGAAAATGTCTAATTGTTGGCAGAGATTGATACGCAGGGGAGAAATGGTTGTATTTTGGAGAGAAAAAGAGAGTTTTGTGGAGAAAATGCATGAGTTTTGGGGATAAACGGCATTATTTTGGCGTGAAAGCATGGTATTGAGCTAAGAAGCGGCATTTTGTGGAGAAAATGTCTTCTTTTGAGGATAAAGGTGATCTTTCGGGGAGAAAATGTCTGATTTGCAGCAGAAAAAGACGCATTTGGGGAAGACAGCGTCTTTTATTGGGACATCACGTTTTATTCCAAAAATAACACATTTTCTTCCCAGAATACCGCACTTAATCCCCAAAATTAAGGCATTTTCTTCCCAGAATACCGCTATTTAGACCGAAAATAAGTCATCCTCTCCAAAAAAGACGTAATTCTGTCCTCAAAATGAGAAATCTTCTCCCCAAAATATCATTCTTGGTTCCAAATAGAAGACTTTTTCTCCATTAAATACCACGTAGGGATCCCTATATTACACATTTTCTCCCCCAAATTGCTCTTTGGATCCCCAAAATGAGGCGTTCTCCCTCAAATGCCTCTTTTCATCCCAAGAATCAGGCATTTTCTCCGCACAAGACTGATTTTATTACCAAAACAACACATTTCTTACCCAAAACACACCTTTTTATTCCCAACATTAGACATTGTCTCCCCCAAATGCCAATTTGTATCCCTCCAATACGAAATTCTCCCCTTCAAATATGGCTTTGTGTAACAAAAGAAGACACTCACTCCCAAAAATACCGCTTCTTACTCCCTAAGGAAGACTTTTCCTCCCCAAAACACCCCTTTTGATCCCCAAAATAAGATATACTCCCCCAAAGTAGCGCTTTCGTTGCCTTTCCCAAAAATGAGACATCTGAAGATGAAAGGCAGTGTTCTGGGCAGAAAATGCCTTTCAGGGTAGATAAAGAGTGGCTCTTAAGAGAGAACCTGTTTGGTTTCTGGGATGAAGAGTGATATTCGGGGAGAAAATGTCTAATTGTTGGCAGAAATTGATACGCAGGGGAGAAATGGTTGTATTTGGGAGAGAAAAAGAGTGTTTTGTGGAGAAAATGCATGAGTTTTGGGGATAAACGGCATTATTTTGGCGTGAAAGCATGGTATTGAGCTAAGAAGCGGCATTTTGTGGAGAAAATGTCTTCTTTTGAGGATAAAGGTGATCTTTCGGGGAGAAAATGTCTGATTTGCAGCATAAAAGGACGCATTTGGGGAAGACAGCGTCTTTTATTGGGACATCACGTTTTATTCCAAAAATAACACATTTTCATACCAGAATACCGCCTTTGATCCCAAAATTAAGGCATTTTCTTCCCAGAATACCGCATTTTAGACCGAAAATAAGTCATCCTCTCCAAAAAAGACATAATTCTGTCCTCAAAATGAGAAATATTCTCCCCAAACTATCATTCTTGGTTCCAAATAGAAGACTTTTTCTCCATTAAATACCACGTAGGGATCCCTATATTACACATTTTCTCCCCCAAATTGCTCTTTGGATCCCCAAAATGAGGCGTTCTCCCTCAAATGCCTCTTTTCATCCCAAGAATCAGGCATTTTCTCCTCACAAGACTGATTTTATTACCAAAAGAAAACATTTCTTACCCAAAACACACCTTTTTATTCCCAACATTAGACACCGTCTCCCAAAATTCCAATTTGTATCCCTCCAATACGAAATTCTCCCCTTCAAATATGGCTTTGTGTAACAAAAGAAGACATTCGCTCCCAAAAATACCGCTTCTTATTTCCTAAGGAAGACTTTTACTCCCCAAAACACCCTTTTTGATCCCCAAAATAAGAAATACCCTCCCTAAAGTAGCGCTTTCGTTTCCTTTCCCAAAAATGAGACATCTGAAGATGAAAAGCAGTATTCTGGGGAGAAAATGCTTTTTTGGGGGGCTAAAGAGTGGCACTTAAGAGAGAACCTGTTTGGTTTCTGGAATGAAGAGTGATATTCGGGGAGAAAATGTCTAATTGTTGGCAGAGATTGATACGCAGGGGAGAAATGGTTGTATTTGGGAGAGAAAAAGAGTGTTTTGTGGAGAAAATGCATGAGTTTTGGGGATAAACGGCATTATTTTGGCGTGAAAGCATGGTATTGAGCTAAGAAGCGGCATTTTGTGGAGAAAATGTCTTCTTTTGAGGATAAAGGTGATCTTTCGGGGAGAAAATGTCTGATTTGCAGCATAAAAGGACGCATTTGGGGAAGACAGCGTCTTTTATTGGGACATCACGTTTTATTCCAAAAATAACACATTTTCTTCCCAGAATTCCGCCTTTGATCCCGAAAATAAGGCATTTTCTTCCCAGAATACCGCTATTTAGACCGAAAATAAGTCATCCTCTCCAAAAAAGACGTAATTCTGTCCTCAAAATGAGAAATATTGTCCCCAAAATATCATTCTTGGTTCCAAATAGAAGACTTTTTCTCCATTAAATACCACGTAGGGATCCCTATATTACACATTTTCTCCCCCAAATTGCTCTTTGGATCCCCAAAATGAGGCGTTCTCCCTCAAATGCCTCTTTTCATCCCAAGAATCAGGCATTTTCTCCGCACAAGACTGATTTTATTACCAAAACAACACATTTCTTACCCAAAACACACCTTTTTATTCCCAACATTAGACATTGTCTCCCCCAAATGCCAATTTGTATCCCTCCAATACGAAATTCTCCCCTTCAAATATGGCTTTGTGTAACAAAAGAAGACATTCGCTCCCAAAAATACCGCTTCTTATTTCCTAAGGAAGACTTTTACTCCCCAAAACACCCTTTTTGATCCCCAAAATAAGAAATACTCTCCCTAAAGTAGCGCTTTCGTTTCCTTTCCCAAAAATGAGACATCTGAAGATGAAAAGCAGTATTCTGGGGAGAAAATGCTTTTTTGGGGGGCTAAAGAGTGGCACTTAAGAGAGAACCTGTTTGGTTTCTGGAATGAAGAGTGATATTCGGGGAGAAAATGTCTAATTGTTGGCAGAGATTGATACGCAGGGGAGAAATGGTTGTATTTTGGAGAGAAAAAGAGTGTTTTGTGGAGAAAATGCATGAGTTTTGGGGATAAACGGCATTATTTTGGCGTGAAAGCATGGTATTGAGCTAAGAAGCGGCATTTTGTGGAGAAAATGTCTTCTTTTGAGGATAAAGGTGATCTTTCGGGGAGAAAATGTCTGATTTGCAGCATAAAAGGACGCATTTGGGGAAGACAGCGTCTTTTATTGGGACATCACGTTTTATTCCAAAAATAACACATTTTCTTCCCAGAATACCGCCTTTGATCCCGAAAATAAGGCATTTTCTTCCCAGAATACCGCTATTTAGACCGAAAATAAGTCATCCTCTCCAAAAAAGACGTAATTCTGTCCTCAAAATGAGAAATATTGTCCCCAAAATATCATTCTTGGTTCCAAATAGAAGACTTTTTCTCCATTAAATACCACGTAGGGATCCCTATATTACACATTTTCTCCCCCAAATTGCTCTTTGGATCCCCAAAATGAGGCGTTCTCCCTCAAATGCCTCTTTTGATCCCAAGAATCAGGCATTTTCTCCGCACAAGACTGATTTTATTACCAAAACAACACATTTCTTACCCAAAACACACCTTTTTATTCCCAACATTAGACATTGTCTCCCCCAAATGCCAATTTGTATCCCTCCAATACGAAATTCTCCCCTTCAAATATGGCTTTGTGTAACAAAAGAAGACATTCGCTCCCAAAAATACCGCTTCTTATTTCCTAAGGAAGACTTTTCCTCCCCAAAACACCCTTTTTGATCCCCAAAATAAGAAATACTCTCCCTAAAGTAGCGCTTTCGTTTCCTTTCCCAAAAATGAGACATCTGAAGATGAAAAGCAGTATTCTGGGGAGAAAATGCTTTTTTGGGGGGCTAAAGTGTGGCAATTAAGAGAGAACCTGTTTGGTTTCTGGGATGAAGAGTGATATTCGGGGAGAAAATGTCTAATTGTTGGCAGAGATTGATACGCAGGGGAGAAATGGTTGTATTTTGGAGAGAAAAAGAGTGTTTTGGGGAGAAAATGCATGAGTTTTGGGGATAAACGGCATTATTTTGGCGTGAAAGCATGGTATTGAGCTAAGAAGCGGCATTTTGTGGAGAAAATGTCTTCTTTTGAGGATAAAGGTGATCTTTCGGGGAGAAAATGTCTGATTTGCAGCATAAAAGGACGCATTTGGGGAAGACAGCGTCTTTTATTGGGACATCACGTTTTATTCCAAAAATAACACATTTTCTTCCCAGAATACCGCACTTAATCCCCAAAATTAAGGCATTTTCTTCCCAGAATACCGCTATTTAGACCGAAAATAAGTCATCCTCTCCAAAAAAGACGTAATTCTGTCCTCAAAATGAGAAATATTGTCCCCAAAATATCATTCTTGGTTCCAAATAGAAGACTTTTTCTCCATTAAATACCACATCGGGTTCCCAATATTACACATTTTCTCCCCCAAATTGCTCTTTGGATCCCCAAAATGAGGCGTTCTCCCTCAAATGCCTCTTTTCATCCCAAGAATCAGGCATTTTCTCCTCACAAGACTGATTTTATTACCAAAACAACACATTTCTTACCCAAAACACACCTTTTTATTCCCAACATTAGACACCGTCTCCCAAAATTCCAATTTGTATCCCTCCAATACGAAATTCTCCCCTTCAAATATGGCTTTGTGTAACAAAAGAAGACATTCGCTCCCAAAAATACCGCTTCTTATTTCCTAAGGAAGACTTTTACTCCCCAAAACACCCTTTTTGATCCCCAAAATAAGAAATACTCTCCCTAAAGTAGCGCTTTCGTTTCCTTTCCCAAAAATGAGACATCTGAAGATGAAAAGCAGTATTCTGGGGAGAAAATGCTTTTTTGGGGGGCTAAAGAGTGGCACTTAAGAGAGAACCGGTTTGGTTTCTGGGATGAAGAGTGATATTCGGGGAGAAAATGTCTAATTGTTGGCAGACATTGATACGCAGGGGAGAAATGGTTGTATTTTGGAGAGAAAAAGAGTGTTTTGTGGAGAAAATGCATGAGTTTTGGGGATAAACGGCATTATTTTGGCGTGAAAGCATGGTATTGAGCTAAGAAGCGGCATTTTGTGGAGAAAATGTCTTCTTTTGAGGATAAAGGTGATCTTTCGGGGAGAAAATGTCTGATTTGCAGCATAAAAGGACGCATTTGGGGAAGACAGCGTCTTTTATTGGGACATCACGTTTTATTCCAAAAATAACACATTTTCATACCAGAATACCGCCTTTGATCCCAAAATTAAGGCATTTTCTTCCCAGAATACCGCATTTTAGACCGAAAATAAGTCATCCTCTCCAAAAAAGACGTAATTCTGTCCTCAAAATGAGAAATATTCTCCCCAAAATATCATTCTTGGTTCCAAATAGAAGACTTTTTCTCCATTAAATACCACATCGGGTTCCCAATATTACACATTTTCTCCCCCAAATTGCTCTTTGGATCCCCAAAATGAGGCGTTCTCCCTCAAATGCCTCTTTTCATCCCAAGAATCAGGCATTTTCTCCGCACAAGACTGATTTTATTACCAAAACAACACATTTCTTACCCAAAACACACCTTTTTATTCCCAACATTAGACACCGTCTCCCAAAATTCCAATTTGTATCCCTCCAATACGAAATTCTCCCCTTCAAATATGGCTTTGTGTAACAAAAGAAGACATTCGCTCCCAAAAATACCGCTTCTTATTTCCTAAGGAAGACTTTTACTCCCCAAAACACCCTTTTTGATCCCCAAAATAAGAAATACTCTCCCTAAAGTAGCGCTTTCGTTTCCTTTCCCAAAAATGAGACATCTGAAGATGAAAAGCAGTATTCTGGGGAGAAAATGCTTTTTTGGGGGGCTAAAGAGTGGCACTTAAGAGAGAACCTGTTTGGTTTCTGGAATGAAGAGTGATATTCGGGGAGAAAATGTCTAATTGTTGGCAGAGATTGATACGCAGGGGAGAAATGGTTGTATTTTGGAGAGAAAAAGAGTGTTTTGTGGAGAAAATGCATGAGTTTTGGGGATAAACGGCATTATTTTGGCGTGAAAGCATGGTATTGAGCTAAGAAGCGGCATTTTGTGGAGAAAATGTCTTCTTTTGAGGATAAAGGTGATCTTTCGGGGAGAAAATGTCTGATTTGCAGCATAAAAGGACGCATTTGGGGAAGACAGCGTCTTTTATTGGGACATCACGTTTTATTCCAAAAATAACACATTTTCTTCCCAGAATACCGCCTTTGATCCCGAAAATAAGGCATTTTCTTCCCAGAATACCGCTATTTAGACCGAAAATAAGTCATCCTCTCCAAAAAAGACGTAATTCTGTCCTCAAAATGAGAAATATTGTCCCCAAAATATCATTCTTGGTTCCAAATAGAAGACTTTTTCTCCATTAAATACCACATCGGGTTCCCAATATTACACATTTTCTCCCCCAAATTGCTCTTTGGATCCCCAAAATGAGGCGTTCTCCCTCAAATGCCTCTTTTGATCCCAAGAATCAGGCATTTTCTCCGCACAAGACTGATTTTATTACCAAAACAACACATTTCTTACCCAAAACACACCTTTTTATTCCCAACATTAGACACCGTCTCCCAAAATTCCAATTTGTATCCCTCCAATACGAAATTCTCCCCTTCAAATATGGCTTTGTGTAACAAAAGAAGACATTCGCTCCCAAAAATACCGCTTCTTATTTCCTAAGGAAGACTTTTCCTCCCCAAAACACCCTTTTTGATCCCCAAAATAAGAAATACTCTCCCTAAAGTAGCGCTTTCGTTGCCTTTCCCAAAAAGAAGACATTTGAAGATGAAAGGCAGTATTCTGGGGAGAAAATGCCTTTTTGGGGGGCTAAAGTGTGGCAATTAAGAGAGAACCGGTTTGGTTTCTGGGATGAAGAGTGATATTCGGGGAGAAAATGTCTAATTGTTGGCAGAGATTGATACGCAGGGGAGAAATGGTTGTATTTTGGAGAGAAAAAGAGTGTTTTGTGGAGAAAATGCATGAGTTTTGGGGATAAACGGCATTATTTTGGCGTGAAAGCATGGTATTGAGCTAAGAAGCGGCATTTTGTGGAGAAAATGTCTTCTTTTGAGGATAAAGGTGATCTTTCGGGGAGAAAATGTCTGATTTGCAGCATAAAAGGACGCATTTGGGGAAGACAGCGTCTTTTATTGGGACATCACGTTTTATTCCAAAAATAACACATTTTCATACCAGAATACCGCCTTTGATCCCAAAATTAAGGCATTTTCTTCCCAGAATACCGCATTTTAGACCGAAAATAAGTCATCCTCTCCAAAAAAGACGTAATTCTGTCCTCAAAATGAGAAATATTGTCCCCAAAATATCATTCTTGGTTCCAAATAGAAGACTTTTTCTCCATTAAATACCACATCGGGTTCCCAATATTACACATTTTCTCCCCCAAATTGCTCTTTGGATCCCCAAAATGAGGCGTTCTCCCTCAAATGCCTCTTTTCATCCCAAGAATCAGGCATTTTCTCCGCACAAGACTGATTTTATTACCAAAACAACACATTTCTTACCCAAAACACACCTTTTTATTCCCAACATTAGACATTGTCTCCCCCAAATGCCAATTTGTATCCCTCCAATACGAAATTCTCCCCTTCAAATATGGCTTTGTGTAACAAAAGAAGACATTCGCTCCCAAAAATACCGCTTCTTATTTCCTAAGGAAGACTTTTCCTCCCCAAAACACCCTTTTTGATCCCCAAAATAAGAAATACTCTCCCTAAAGTAGCGCTTTCGTTTCCTTTCCCAAAAAGAAGACATTTGAAGATGAAAGGCAGTATTCTGGGGAGAAAATGCCTTTTTGGGGGGCTAAAGTGTGGCAATTAAGAGAGAACCTGTTTGGTTTCTGGGATGAAGAGTGATATTCGGGGAGAAAATGTCTAATTGTTGGCAGAAATTGATACGCAGGGGAGAAATGGTTGTATTTGGGAGAGAAAAAGAGTGTTTTGTGGAGAAAATGCATGAGTTTTGGGGATAAACGGCATTATTTTGGCGTGAAAGCATGGTATTGAGCTAAGAAGCGGCATTTTGTGGAGAAAATGTCTTCTTTTGAGGATAAAGGTGATCTTTCGGGGAGAAAATGTCTGATTTGCAGCATAAAAGGACGCATTTGGGGAAGACAGCGTCTTTTATTGGGACATCACGTTTTATTCCAAAAATAACACATTTTCATACCAGAATACCGCCTTTGATCCCAAAATTAAGGCATTTTCTTCCCAGAATACCGCATTTTAGACCGAAAATAAGTCATCCTCTCCAAAAAAGACGTAATTCTGTCCTCAAAATGAGAAATATTCTCCCCAAAATATCATTCTTGGTTCCAAATAGAAGACTTTTTCTCCATTAAATACCACATCGGGTTCCCAATATTACACATTTTCTCCCCCAAATTGCTCTTTGGATCCCCAAAATGAGGCGTTCTCCCTCAAATGCCTCTTTTCATCCCAAGAATCAGGCATTTTCTCCGCACAAGACTGATTTTATTACCAAAACAACACATTTCTTACCCAAAACACACCTTTTTATTCCCAACATTAGACATTGTCTCCCCCAAATGCCAATTTGTATCCCTCCAATACGAAATTCTCCCCTTCAAATATGGCTTTGTGTAACAAAAGAAGACATTCGCTCCCAAAAATACCGCTTCTTATTTCCTAAGGAAGACTTTTCCTCCCCAAAACACCCTTTTTGATCCCCAAAATAAGAAATACTCTCCCTAAAGTAGCGCTTTCGTTTCCTTTCCCAAAAATGAGACATCTGAAGATGAAAAGCAGTATTCTGGGGAGAAAATGCTTTTTTGGGGGGCTAAAGAGTGGCACTTAAGAGAGAACCTGTTTGGTTTCTGGAATGAAGAGTGATATTCGGGGAGAAAATGTCTAATTGTTGGCAGACATTGATACGCAGGGGAGAAATGGTTGTATTTGGGAGAGAAAAAGAGTGTTTTGTGGAGAAAATGCATGAGTTTTGGGGATAAACGGCATTATTTTGGCGTGAAAGCATGGTATTGAGCTAAGAAGCGGCATTTTGTGGAGAAAATGTCTTCTTTTGAGGATAAAGGTGATCTTTCGGGGAGAAAATGTCTGATTTGCAGCATAAAAGGACGCATTTGGGAAAGACAGCGTCTTTTATTGGGACATCACGTTTTATTCCAAAAATAACACATTTTCTTCCCAGAATACCGCCTTTGATCCCGAAAATAAGGCATTTTCTTCCCAGAATACCGCTATTTAGACCGAAAATAAGTCATCCTCTCCAAAAAAGACGTAATTCTGTCCTCAAAATGAGAAATATTGTCCCCAAAATATCATTCTTGGTTCCAAATAGAAGACTTTTTCTCCATTAAATACCACGTAGGGATCCCTATATTACACATTTTCTCCCCCAAATTGCTCTTTTGATCCCCAAAATGAGGCGTTCTCCCTCAAATGCCTCTTTTGATCCCAAGAATCAGGCATTTTCTCCGCACAAGACTGATTTTATTACCAAAACAACACATTTCTTACCCAAAACACACCTTTTTATTCCCAACATTAGACATTGTCTCCCCCAAATGCCAATTTGTATCCCTCCAATACGAAATTCTCCCCTTCAAATATGGCTTTGTGTAACAAAAGAAGACATTCGCTCCCAAAAATACCGCTTCTTATTTCCTAAGGAAGACTTTTACTCCCCAAAACACCCTTTTTGATCCCCAAAATAAGAAATACTCTCCCTAAAGTAGCGCTTTCGTTTCCTTTCCCAAAAATGAGACATCTGAAGATGAAAAGCAGTATTCTGGGGAGAAAATGCTTTTTTGGGGGGCTAAAGAGTGGCACTTAAGAGAGAACCTGTTTGGTTTCTGGAATGAAGAGTGATATTCGGGGAGAAAATGTCTAATTGTTGGCAGAGATTGATACGCAGGGGAGAAATGGTTGTATTTGGGAGAGAAAAAGAGTGTTTTGTGGAGAAAATGCATGAGTTTTGGGGATAAACGGCATTATTTTGGCGTGAAAGCATGGTATTGAGCTAAGAAGCGGCATTTTGTGGAGAAAATGTCTTCTTTTGAGGATAAAGGTGATCTTTCGGGGAGAAAATGTCTGATTTGCAGCATAAAAGGACGCATTTGGGGAAGACAGCGTCTTTTATTGGGACATCACGTTTTATTCCAAAAATAACACATTTTCTTCCCAGAATACCGCACTTAATCCCCAAAATTAAGGCATTTTCTTCCCAGAATACCGCTATTTAGACCGAAAATAAGTCATCCTCTCCAAAAAAGACGTAATTCTGTCCTCAAAATGAGAAATATTGTCCCCAAAATATCATTCTTGGTTCCAAATAGAAGACTTTTTCTCCATTAAATACCACATCGGGTTCCCAATATTACACATTTTCTCCCCCAAATTGCTCTTTGGATCCCCAAAATGAGGCGTTCTCCCTCAAATGCCTCTTTTCATCCCAAGAATCAGGCATTTTCTCCTCACAAGACTGATTTTATTACCAAAACAACACATTTCTTACCCAAAACACACCTTTTTATTCCCAACATTAGACACCGTCTCCCAAAATGCCAATTTGTATCCCTCCAATACGAAATTCTCCCCTTCAAATATGGCTTTGTGTAACAAAAGAAGACATTCGCTCCCAAAAATACCGCTTCTTATTTCCTAAGGAAGACTTTTCCTCCCCAAAACACCCTTTTTGATCCCCAAAATAAGAAATACTCTCCCTAAAGTAGCGCTTTCGTTGCCTTTCCCAAAAAGAAGACATTTGAAGATGAAAGGCAGTATTCTGGGGAGAAAATGCTTTTTTGGGGGGCTAAAGTGTGGCACTTATGAGAGAACCTGTTTGGTTTCTGGGATGAAGAGTGATATTCGGGGAGAAAATGTCTAATTGTTGGCAGAAATTGATACGCAGGGGAGAAATGGTTGTATTTGGGAGAGAAAAAGAGTGTTTTGTGGAGAAAATGCATGAGTTTTGGGGATAAACGGCATTATTTTGGCGTGAAAGCATGGTATTGAGCTAAGAAGCGGCATTTTGTGGAGAAAATGTCTTCTTTTGAGGATAAAGGTGATCTTTCGGGGAGAAAATGTCTGATTTGCAGCATAAAAGGACGCATTTGGGGAAGACAGCGTCTTTTATTGGGACATCACGTTTTATTCCAAAAATAACACATTTTCATACCAGAATACCGCCTTTGATCCCAAAATTAAGGCATTTTCTTCCCAGAATACCGCATTTTAGACCGAAAATAAGTCATCCTCTCCAAAAAAGACGTAATTCTGTCCTCAAAATGAGAAATATTGTCCCCAAAATATCATTCTTGGTTCCAAATAGAAGACTTTTTCTCCATTAAATACCACATCGGGTTCCCAATATTACACATTTTCTCCCCCAAATTGCTCTTTGGATCCCCAAAATGAGGCGTTCTCCCTCAAATGCCTCTTTTCATCCCAAGAATCAGGCATTTTCTCCGCACAAGACTGATTTTATTACCAAAACAACACATTTCTTACCCAAAACACACCTTTTTATTCCCAACATTAGACATTGTCTCCCCCAAATGCCAATTTGTATCCCTCCAATACGAAATTCTCCCCTTCAAATATGGCTTTGTGTAACAAAAGAAGACATTCGCTCCCAAAAATACCGCTTCTTATTTCCTAAGGAAGACTTTTCCTCCCCAAAACACCCTTTTTGATCCCCAAAATAAGAAATACTCTCCCTAAAGTAGCGCTTTCGTTTCCTTTCCCAAAAATGAGACATCTGAAGATGAAAAGCAGTATTCTGGGGAGAAAATGCTTTTTTGGGGGGCTAAAGAGTGGCACTTAAGAGAGAACCTGTTTGGTTTCTGGAATGAAGAGTGATATTCGGGGAGAAAATGTCTAATTGTTGGCAGACATTGATACGCAGGGGAGAAATGGTTGTATTTGGGAGAGAAAAAGAGTGTTTTGTGGAGAAAATGCATGAGTTTTGGGGATAAACGGCATTATTTTGGCGTGAAAGCATGGTATTGAGCTAAGAAGCGGCATTTTGTGGAGAAAATGTCTTCTTTTGAGGATAAAGGTGATCTTTCGGGGAGAAAATGTCTGATTTGCAGCATAAAAGGACGCATTTGGGAAAGACAGCGTCTTTTATTGGGACATCACGTTTTATTCCAAAAATAACACATTTTCTTCCCAGAATACCGCCTTTGATCCCGAAAATAAGGCATTTTCTTCCCAGAATACCGCTATTTAGACCGAAAATAAGTCATCCTCTCCAAAAAAGACGTAATTCTGTCCTCAAAATGAGAAATATTGTCCCCAAAATATCATTCTTGGTTCCAAATAGAAGACTTTTTCTCCATTAAATACCACGTAGGGATCCCTATATTACACATTTTCTCCCCCAAATTGCTCTTTGGATCCCCAAAATGAGGCGTTCTCCCTCAAATGCCTCTTTTCATCCCAAGAATCAGGCATTTTCTCCGCACAAGACTGATTTTATTACCAAAACAACACATTTCTTACCCAAAACACACCTTTTTATTCCCAACATTAGACATTGTCTCCCCCAAATGCCAATTTGTATCCCTCCAATACGAAATTCTCCCCTTCAAATATGGCTTTGTGTAACAAAAGAAGACATTCGCTCCCAAAAATACCGCTTCTTATTTCCTAAGGAAGACTTTTCCTCCCCAAAACACCCTTTTTGATCCCCAAAATAAGAAATACTCTCCCTAAAGTAGCGCTTTCGTTTCCTTTCCCAAAAATGAGACATCTGAAGATGAAAAGCAGTATTCTGGGGAGAAAATGCTTTTTTGGGGGGCTAAAGAGTGGCACTTAAGAGAGAACCTGTTTGGTTTCTGGAATGAAGAGTGATATTCGGGGAGAAAATGTCTAATTGTTGGCAGAGATTGATACGCAGGGGAGAAATGGTTGTATTTGGGAGAGAAAAAGAGTGTTTTGTGGAGAAAATGCATGAGTTTTGGGGATAAACGGCATTATTTTGGCGTGAAAGCATGGTATTGAGCTAAGAAGCGGCATTTTGTGGAGAAAATGTCTTCTTTTGAGGATAAAGGTGATCTTTCGGGGAGAAAATGTCTGATTTGCAGCATAAAAGGACGCATTTGGGGAAGACAGCGTCTTTTATTGGGACATCACGTTTTATTCCAAAAATAACACATTTTCTTCCCAGAATACCGCACTTAATCCCCAAAATTAAGGCATTTTCTTCCCAGAATACCGCTATTTAGACCGAAAATAAGTCATCCTCTCCAAAAAAGACGTAATTCTGTCCTCAAAATGAGAAATATTGTCCCCAAAATATCATTCTTGGTTCCAAATAGAAGACTTTTTCTCCATTAAATACCACATCGGGTTCCCAATATTACACATTTTCTCCCCCAAATTGCTCTTTGGATCCCCAAAATGAGGCGTTCTCCCTCAAATGCCTCTTTTCATCCCAAGAATCAGGCATTTTCTCCTCACAAGACTGATTTTATTACCAAAACAACACATTTCTTACCCAAAACACACCTTTTTATTCCCAACATTAGACACCGTCTCCCAAAATTCCAATTTGTATCCCTCCAATACGAAATTCTCCCCTTCAAATATGGCTTTGTGTAACAAAAGAAGACATTCGCTCCCAAAAATACCGCTTCTTATTTCCTAAGGAAGACTTTTCCTCCCCAAAACACCCTTTTTGATCCCCAAAATAAGAAATACTCTCCCTAAAGTAGCGCTTTCGTTGCCTTTCCCAAAAAGAAGACATTTGAAGATGAAAGGCAGTATTCTGGGGAGAAAATGCTTTTTTGGGGGGCTAAAGTGTGGCACTTATGAGAGAACCTGTTTGGTTTCTGGGATGAAGAGTGATATTCGGGGAGAAAATGTCTAATTGTTGGCAGAAATTGATACGCAGGGGAGAAATGGTTGTATTTTGGAGAGAAAAAGAGTGTTTTGTGGAGAAAATGCATGAGTTTTGGGGATAAACTGCATTATTTTGGCGTGAAAGCATGGTATTGAGCTAAGAAGCGGCATTTTGTGGAGAAAATGTCTTCTTTTGAGGATAAAGGTGATCTTTCGGGGAGAAAATGTCTGATTTGCAGCATAAAAGGACGCATTTGGGGAAGACAGCGTCTTTTATTGGGACATCACGTTTTATTCCAAAAATAACACATTTTCATACCAGAATACCGCCTTTGATCCCAAAATTAAGGCATTTTCTTCCCAGAATACCGCATTTTAGACCGAAAATAAGTCATCCTCTCCAAAAAAGACGTAATTCTGTCCTCAAAATGAGAAATATTGTCCCCAAAATATCATTCTTGGTTCCAAATAGAAGACTTTTTCTCCATTAAATACCACATCGGGTTCCCAATATTACACATTTTCTCCCCCAAATTGCTCTTTGGATCCCCAAAATGAGGCGTTCTCCCTCAAATGCCTCTTTTCATCCCAAGAATCAGGCATTTTCTCCGCACAAGACTGATTTTATTACCAAAACAACACATTTCTTACCCAAAACACACCTTTTTATTCCCAACATTAGACACCGTCTCCCAAAATGCCAATTTGTATCCCTCCAATACGAAATTCTCCCCTTCAAATATGGCTTTGTGTAACAAAAGAAGACATTCGCTCCCAAAAATACCGCTTCTTATTTCCTAAGGAAGACTTTTCCTCCCCAAAACACCCTTTTTGATCCCCAAAATAAGAAATACTCTCCCTAAAGTAGCGCTTTCGTTGCCTTTCCCAAAAAGAAGACATTTGAAGATGAAAGGCAGTATTCTGGGGAGAAAATGCCTTTTTGGGGGGCTAAAGTGTGGCAATTAAGAGAGAACCGGTTTGGTTTCTGGGATGAAGAGTGATATTCGGGGAGAAAATGTCTAATTGTTGGCAGAAATTGATACGCAGGGGAGAAATGGTTGTATTTGGGAGAGAAAAAGAGTGTTTTGTGGAGAAAATGCATGAGTTTTGGGGATAAACGGCATTATTTTGGCGTGAAAGCATGGTATTGAGCTAAGAAGCGGCATTTTGTGGAGAAAATGTCTTCTTTTGAGGATAAAGGTGATCTTTCGGGGAGAAAATGTCTGATTTGCAGCATAAAAGGACGCATTTGGGGAAGACAGCGTCTTTTATTGGGACATCACGTTTTATTCCAAAAATAACACATTTTCTTCCCAGAATACCGCCTTTGATCCCAAAATTAAGGCATTTTCTTCCCAGAATACCGCATTTTAGACCGAAAATAAGTCATCCTCTCCAAAAAAGACGTAATTCTGTCCTCAAAATGAGAAATATTGTCCCCAAAATATCATTCTTGGTTCCAAATAGAAGACTTTTTCTCCATTAAATACCACATCGGGTTCCCAATATTACACATTTTCTCCCCCAAATTGCTCTTTGGATCCCCAAAATGAGGCGTTCTCCCTCAAATGCCTCTTTTGATCCCAAGAATCAGGCATTTTCTCCGCACAAGACTGATTTTATTACCAAAACAACACATTTCTTACCCAAAACACACCTTTTTATTCCCAACATTAGACATTGTCTCCCCCAAATGCCAATTTGTATCCCTCCAATACGAAATTCTCCCCTTCAAATATGGCTTTGTGTAACAAAAGAAGACATTCGCTCCCAAAAATACCGCTTCTTATTTCCTAAGGAAGACTTTTCCTCCCCAAAACACCCTTTTTGATCCCCAAAATAAGAAATACTCTCCCTAAAGTAGCGCTTTCGTTTCCTTTCCCAAAAATGAGACATCTGAAGATGAAAAGCAGTATTCTGGGGAGAAAATGCTTTTTTGGGGGGCTAAAGAGTGGCACTTAATAGAGAACCTGTTTGGTTTCTGGAATGAAGAGAGATATTCGGGGAGAAAATGTCTAATTGTTGGCAGACATTGATACGCAGGGGAGAAATGGTTGTATTTGGGAGAGAAAAAGAGTGTTTTGTGGAGAAAATGCATGAGTTTTGGGGATAAACGGCATTATTTTGGCGTGAAAGCATGGTATTGAGCTAAGAAGCGGCATTTTGTGGAGAAAATGTCTTCTTTTGAGGATAAAGGTGATCTTTCGGGGAGAAAATGTCTGATTTGCAGCATAAAAGGACGCATTTGGGAAAGACAGCGTCTTTTATTGGGACATCACGTTTTATTCCAAAAGTAACACATTTCCATACCAGAATACCGCCTTTGATCCCCAAAATTAAGGCATTTTCTTCCCAGAATACCGCTATTTAGACCGAAAATAAGTCATCCTCTCCAAAAAAGACGTAATTCTGTCCTCAAAATGAGAAATATTGTCCCCAAAATATCATTCTTGGTTCCAAATAGAAGACTTTTTCTCCATTAAATACCACGTAGGGATCCCTATATTGCACATTTTCTCCCCCAAATTGCTCTTTGGATCCCCAAAATGAGGCGTTCTCCCTCAAATGCCTCTTTTCATCCCAAGAATCAGGCATTTTCTCCGCACAAGACTGATTTTATTACCAAAACAACACATTTCTTACCCAAAACACACCTTTTTATTCCCAACATTAGACATTGTCTCCCCCAAATGCCAATTTGTATCCCTCCAATACGAAATTCTCCCCTTCAAATATGGCTTTGTGTAACAAAAGAAGACATTCGCTCCCAAAAATACCGCTTCTTATTTCCTAAGGAAGACTTTTCCTCCCCAAAACACCCTTTTTGATCCCCAAAATAAGAAATACTCTCCCTAAAGTAGCGCTTTCGTTTCCTTTCCCAAAAATGAGACATCTGAAGATGAAAAGCAGTATTCTGGGGAGAAAATGCTTTTTTGGGGGGCTAAAGAGTGGCACTTAAGAGAGAACCTGTTTGGTTTCTGGAATGAAGAGTGATATTCGGGGAGAAAATGTCTAATTGTTGGCAGAGATTGATACGCAGGGGAGAAATGGTTGTATTTTGGAGAGAAAAAGAGTGTTTTGTGGAGAAAATGCATGAGTTTTGGGGATAAACTGCATTATTTTGGCGTGAAAGCATGGTATTGAGCTAAGAAGCGGCATTTTGTGGAGAAAATGTCTTCTTTTGAGGATAAAGGTGATCTTTCGGGGAGAAAATGTCTGATTTGCAGCATAAAAGGACGCATTTGGGAAAGACAGCGTCTTTTATTGGGACATCACGTTTTATTCCAAAAATAACACATTTTCTTCCCAGAATACCGCCTTTGATCCCAAAAATAAGGCATTTTCTTCCCAGAATACCGCATTTTAGACCGAAAATAAGTCATCCTCTCCAAAAAAGACGTAATTCTGTCCTCAAAATGAGAAATATTGTCCCCAAAATATCATTCTTGGTTCCAAATAGAAGACTTTTTCTCCATTAAATACCACGTAGGGATCCCTATATTACACATTTTCTCCCCCAAATTGCTCTTTTGATCCCCAAAATGAGGCGTTCTCCCTCAAATGCCTCTTTTGATCCCAAGAATCAGGCATTTTCTCCGCACAAGACTGATTTTATTACCAAAACAACACATTTCTTACCCAAAACACACCTTTTTATTCCCAACATTAGACATTGTCTCCCCCAAATGCCAATTTGTATCCCTCCAATACGAAATTCTCCCCTTCAAATATGGCTTTGTGTAACAAAAGAAGACATTCGCTCCCAAAAATACCGCTTCTTATTTCCTAAGGAAGACTTTTACTCCCCAAAACACCCTTTTTGATCCCCAAAATAAGAAATACTCTCCCTAAAGTAGCGCTTTCGTTTCCTTTCCCAAAAATGAGACATCTGAAGATGAAAAGCAGTATTCTGGGGAGAAAATGCTTTTTTGGGGGGCTAAAGAGTGGCACTTAAGAGAGAACCTGTTTGGTTTCTGGAATGAAGAGTGATATTCGGGGAGAAAATGTCTAATTGTTGGCAGAGATTGATACGCAGGGGAGAAATGGTTGTATTTGGGAGAGAAAAAGAGTGTTTTGTGGAGAAAATGCATGAGTTTTGGGGATAAACGGCATTATTTTGGCGTGAAAGCATGGTATTGAGCTAAGAAGCGGCATTTTGTGGAGAAAATGTCTTCTTTTGAGGATAAAGGTGATCTTTCGGGGAGAAAATGTCTGATTTGCAGCATAAAAGGACGCATTTGGGAAAGACAGCGTCTTTTATTGGGACATCACGTTTTATTCCAAAAATAACACATTTTCTTCCCAGAATACCGCCTTTGATCCCGAAAATAAGGCATTTTCTTCCCAGAATACCGCTATTTAGACCGAAAATAAGTCATCCTCTCCAAAAAAGACGTAATTCTGTCCTCAAAATGAGAAATATTGTCCCCAAAATATCATTCTTGGTTCCAAATAGAAGACTTTTTCTCCATTAAATACCACGTAGGGATCCCTATATTACACATTTTCTCCCCCAAATTGCTCTTTTGATCCCCAAAATGAGGCGTTCTCCCTCAAATGCCTCTTTTGATCCCAAGAATCAGGCATTTTCTCCGCACAAGACTGATTTTATTACCAAAACAACACATTTCTTACCCAAAACACACCTTTTTATTCCCAACATTAGACATTGTCTCCCCCAAATGCCAATTTGTATCCCTCCAATACGAAATTCTCCCCTTCAAATATGGCTTTGTGTAACAAAAGAAGACATTCGCTCCCAAAAATACCGCTTCTTATTTCCTAAGGAAGACTTTTACTCCCCAAAACACCCTTTTTGATCCCCAAAATAAGAAATACTCTCCCTAAAGTAGCGCTTTCGTTTCCTTTCCCAAAAATGAGACATCTGAAGATGAAAAGCAGTATTCTGGGGAGAAAATGCTTTTTTGGGGGGCTAAAGAGTGGCACTTAAGAGAGAACCTGTTTGGTTTCTGGGATGAAGAGTGATATTCGGGGAGAAAATGTCTGATTTGCAGCATAAAAGGACGCATTTGGGGAAGACAGCGTCTTTTATTGGGACATCACGTTTTATTCCAAAAATAACACATTTTCTTCCCAGAATACCGCCTTTGATCCCGAAAATAAGGCATTTTCTTCCCAGAATACCGCTATTTAGACCGAAAATAAGTCATCCTCTCCAAAAAAGACGTAATTCTGTCCTCAAAATGAGAAATATTCTCCCCAAAATATCATTCTTGGTTCCAAATAGAAGACTTTTTCTCCATTAAATACCACGTAGGGATCCCTATATTACACATTTTCTCCCCCAAATTGCTCTTTGGATCCCCAAAATGAGGCGTTCTCCCTCAAATGCCTCTTTTCATCCCAAGAATCAGGCATTTTCTCCTCACAAGACTGATTTTATTACCAAAACAACACATTTCTTACCCAAAACACACCTTTTTATTCCCAACATTAGACACCGTCTTCCAAAATTCCAATTTGTATCCCTCCAATACGAAATTCTCCCCTTCAAATATGGCTTTGTGTAACAAAAGAAGACATTCGCTCCCAAAAATACCGCTTCTTATTTCCTAAGGAAGACTTTTACTCCCCAAAACACCCTTTTTGATCCCCAAAATAAGAAATACTCTCCCTAAAGTAGCGCTTTCGTTTCCTTTCCCAAAAAGAAGACATTTGAAGATGAAAGGCAGTATTCTGGGGAGAAAATGCTTTTTTGGGGGGCTAAAGTGTGGCAATTAAGAGAGAACCTGTTTGGTTTCTGGGATGAAGAGTGATATTCGGGGAGAAAATGTCTAATTGTTGGCAGAAATTGATACGCAGGGGAGAAATGGTTGTATTTTGGAGAGAAAAAGAGTGTTTTGTGGAGAAAATGCATGAGTTTTGGGGATAAACGGCATTATTTTGGCGTGAAAGCATGGTATTGAGCTAAGAAGCGGCATTTTGTGGAGAAAATGTCTTCTTTTGAGGATAAAGGTGATCTTTCGGGGAGAAAATGTCTGATTTGCAGCATAAAAGGACGCATTTGGGGAAGACAGCGTCTTTTATTGGGACATCACGTTTTATTCCAAAAATAACACATTTTCATACCAGAATACCGCCTTTGATCCCAAAATTAAGGCATTTTCTTCCCAGAATACCGCATTTTAGACCGAAAATAAGTCATCCTCTCCAAAAAAGACGTAATTCTGTCCTCAAAATGAGAAATATTGTCCCCAAAATATCATTCTTGGTTCCAAATAGAAGACTTTTTCTCCATTAAATACCACATCGGGTTCCCAATATTACACATTTTCTCCCCCAAATTGCTCTTTGGATCCCCAAAATGAGGCGTTCTCCCTCAAATGCCTCTTTTCATCCCAAGAATCAGGCATTTTCTACGCACAAGACTGATTTTATTACCAAAACAACACATTTCTTACCCAAAACACACCTTTTTATTCCCAACATTAGACACCGTCTCCCAAAATGCCAATTTGTATCCCTCCAATACGAAATTCTCCCCTTCAAATATGGCTTTGTGTAACAAAAGAAGACATTCGCTCCCAAAAATACCGCTTCTTATTTCCTAAGGAAGACTTTTCCTCCCCAAAACACCCTTTTTGATCCCCAAAATAAGAAATACTCTCCCTAAAGTAGCGCTTTCGTTTCCTTTCCCAAAAAGAAGACATTTGAAGATGAAAGGCAGTATTCTGGGGAGAAAATGCTTTTTTGGGGGGCTAAAGAGTGGCACTTAAGAGAGAACCTGTTTGGTTTCTGGAATGAAGAGTGATATTCGGGGAGAAAATGCCTAATTGTTGGCAGACATTGATACGCAGGGGAGAAATGGTTGTATTTGGGAGAGAAAAAGAGTGTTTTGTGGAGAAAATGCATGAGTTTTGGGGATAAACGGCATTATTTTGGCGTGAAAGCATGGTATTGAGCTAAGAAGCGGCATTTTGTGGAGAAAATGTCTTCTTTTGAGGATAAAGGTGATCTTTCGGGGAGAAAATGTCTGATTTGCAGCATAAAAGGACGCATTTGGGAAAGACAGCGTCTTTTATTGGGACATCACGTTTTATTCCAAAAATAACACATTTTCATACCAGAATACCGCCTTTGATCCCGAAAATAAGGCATTTTCTTCCCAGAATACCGCTATTTAGACCGAAAATAAGTCATCCTCTCCAAAAAAGACGTAATTCTGTCCTCAAAATGAGAAATATTGTCCCCAAAATATCATTCTTGGTTCCAAATAGAAGACTTTTTCTCCATTAAATACCACGTAGGGATCCCTATATTACACATTTTCTCCCCCAAATTGCTCTTTTGATCCCCAAAATGAGGCGTTCTCCCTCAAATGCCTCTTTTGATCCCAAGAATCAGGCATTTTCTCCGCACAAGACTGATTTTATTACCAAAACAACACATTTCTTACCCAAAACACACCTTTTTATTCCCAACATTAGACATTGTCTCCCCCAAATGCCAATTTGTATCCCTCCAATACGAAATTCTCCCCTTCAAATATGGCTTTGTGTAACAAAAGAAGACATTCGCTCCCAAAAATACCGCTTCTTATTTCCTAAGGAAGACTTTTACTCCCCAAAACACCCTTTTTGATCCCCAAAATAAGAAATACTCTCCCTAAAGTAGCGCTTTCGTTTCCTTTCCCAAAAATGAGACATCTGAAGATGAAAAGCAGTATTCTGGGGAGAAAATGCTTTTTTGGGGGGCTAAAGAGTGGCACTTAAGAGAGAACCTGTTTGGTTTCTGGAATGAAGAGTGATATTCGGGGAGAAAATGTCTAATTGTTGGCAGAGATTGATACGCAGGGGAGAAATGGTTGTATTTGGGAGAGAAAAAGAGTGTTTTGTGGAGAAAATGCATGAGTTTTGGGGATAAACGGCATTATTTTGGCGTGAAAGCATGGTATTGAGCTAAGAAGCGGCATTTTGTGGAGAAAATGTCTTCTTTTGAGGATAAAGGTGATCTTTCGGGGAGAAAATGTCTGATTTGCAGCATAAAAGGACGCATTTGGGGAAGACAGCGTCTTTTATTGGGACATCACGTTTTATTCCAAAAATAACACATTTTCTTCCCAGAATACCGCCTTTGATCCCGAAAATAAGGCATTTTCTTCCCAGAATACCGCATTTTAGACCGAAAATAAGTCATCCTCTCCAAAAAAGACGTAATTCTGTCCTCAAAATGAGAAATATTGTCCCCAAAATATCATTCTTGGTTCCAAATAGAAGACTTTTTCTCCATTAAATACCACGTAGGGATCCCTATATTACACATTTTCTCCCCCAAATTGCTCTTTTGATCCCCAAAATGAGGCGTTCTCCCTCAAATGCCTCTTTTGATCCCAAGAATCAGGCATTTTCTCCGCACAAGACTGATTTTATTACCAAAACAACACATTTCTTACCCAAAACACACCTTTTTATTCCCAACATTAGACATTGTCTCCCCCAAATGCCAATTTGTATCCCTCCAATACGAAATTCTCCCCTTCAAATATGGCTTTGTGTAACAAAAGAAGACATTCGCTCCCAAAAATACCGCTTCTTATTTCCTAAGGAAGACTTTTACTCCCCAAAACACCCTTTTTGATCCCCAAAATAAGAAATACTCTCCCTAAAGTAGCGCTTTCGTTTCCTTTCCCAAAAATGAGACATCTGAAGATGAAAAGCAGTATTCTGGGGAGAAAATGCTTTTTTGGGGGGCTAAAGAGTGGCACTTAAGAGAGAACCTGTTTGGTTTCTGGAATGAAGAGTGATATTCGGGGAGAAAATGTCTAATTGTTGGCAGAGATTGATACGCAGGGGAGAAATGGTTGTATTTCGGAGAGAAAAAGAGTGTTTTGTGGAGAAAATGCATGAGTTTTGGGGATAAACGGCATTATTTTGGCGTGAAAGCATGGTATTGAGCTAAGAAGCGGCATTTTGTGGAGAAAATGTCTTCTTTTGAGGATAAAGGTGATCTTTCGGGGAGAAAATGTCTGATTTGCAGCATAAAAGGACGCATTTGGGGAAGACAGCGTCTTTTATTGGGACATCACGTTTTATTCCAAAAATAACACATTTTCTTCCCAGAATACCGCCTTTGATCCCAAAATTAAGGCATTTTCTTCCCAGAATACCGCATTTTAGACCGAAAATAAGTCATCCTCTCCAAAAAAGACGTAATTCTGTCCTCAAAATGAGAAATATTCTCCCCAAAATATCATTCTTGGTTCCAAATAGAAGACTTTTTCTCCATTAAATACCACGTAGGGATCCCTATATTACACATTTTCTCCCCCAAATTGCTCTTTGGATCCCCAAAATGAGGCGTTCTCCCTCAAATGCCTCTTTTCATCCCAAGAATCAGGCATTTTCTCCTCACAAGACTGATTTTATTACCAAAACAACACATTTCTTACCCAAAACACACCTTTTTATTCCCAACATTAGACACCGTCTTCCAAAATTCCAATTTGTATCCCTCCAATACGAAATTCTCCCCTTCAAATATGGCTTTGTGTAACAAAAGAAGACATTCGCTCCCAAAAATACCGCTTCTTATTTCCTAAGGAAGACTTTTACTCCCCAAAACACCCTTTTTGATCCCCAAAATAAGAAATACTCTCCCTAAAGTAGCGCTTTCGTTTCCTTTCCCAAAAAGAAGACATTTGAAGATGAAAGGCAGTATTCTGGGGAGAAAATGCTTTTTTGGGGGGCTAAAGTGTGGCAATTAAGAGAGAACCTGTTTGGTTTCTGGGATGAAGAGTGATATTCGGGGAGAAAATGTCTAATTGTTGGCAGAAATTGATACGCAGGGGAGAAATGGTTGTATTTTGGAGAGAAAAAGAGTGTTTTGTGGAGAAAATGCATGAGTTTTGGGGATAAACGGCATTATTTTGGCGTGAAAGCATGGTATTGAGCTAAGAAGCGGCATTTTGTGGAGAAAATGTCTTCTTTTGAGGATAAAGGTGATCTTTCGGGGAGAAAATGTCTGATTTGCAGCATAAAAGGACGCATTTGGGGAAGACAGCGTCTTTTATTGGGACATCACGTTTTATTCCAAAAATAACACATTTTCATACCAGAATACCGCCTTTGATCCCAAAATTAAGGCATTTTCTTCCCAGAATACCGCATTTTAGACCGAAAATAAGTCATCCTCTCCAAAAAAGACGTAATTCTGTCCTCAAAATGAGAAATATTGTCCCCAAAATATCATTCTTGGTTCCAAATAGAAGACTTTTTCTCCATTAAATACCACATCGGGTTCCCAATATTACACATTTTCTCCCCCAAATTGCTCTTTGGATCCCCAAAATGAGGCGTTCTCCCTCAAATGCCTCTTTTCATCCCAAGAATCAGGCATTTTCTCTGCACAAGACTGATTTTATTACCAAAACAACACATTTCTTACCCAAAACACACCTTTTTATTCCCAACATTAGACACCGTCTCCCAAAATGCCAATTTGTATCCCTCCAATACGAAATTCTCCCCTTCAAATATGGCTTTGTGTAACAAAAGAAGACATTCGCTCCCAAAAATACCGCTTCTTATTTCCTAAGGAAGACTTTTCCTCCCCAAAACACCCTTTTTGATCCCCAAAATAAGAAATACTCTCCCTAAAGTAGCGCTTTCGTTTCCTTTCCCAAAAAGAAGACATTTGAAGATGAAAGGCAGTATTCTGGGGAGAAAATGCTTTTTTGGGGAGCTAAAGAGTGGCACTTAAGAGAGAACCTGTTTGGTTTCTGGAATGAAGAGTGATATTCGGGGAGAAAATGTCTAATTGTTGGCAGACATTGATACGCAGGGGAGAAATGGTTGTATTTGGGAGAGAAAAAGAGTGTTTTGTGGAGAAAATGCATGAGTTTTGGGGATAAACGGCATTATTTTGGCGTGAAAGCATGGTATTGAGAAAATAAGCAGCATTTTGTGGAGAAAATGCCTTCTTTTGATGATAAAGGTGATCTTTCGGGGAGAAAATGTCTTCTTTGCAGCATAAAAGGACGCATTTGGGGAAGACAGCGTCTTTTATTGGGACATCACGTTTTATTCCAAAAATAACACATTTTCTTCCCAGAATACCGCCTTTGATCCCGAAAATAAGGCATTTTCTTCCCAGAATACCGCTATTTAGACCGAAAATAAGTCATCCTCTCCAAAAAAGACGTAATTCTGTCCTCAAAATGAGAAATATTGTCCCCAAAATATCATTCTTGGTTCCAAATAGAAGACTTTTTCTCCATTAAATACCACATCGGGTTCCCAATATTACACATTTTCTCCCCCAAATTGCTCTTTGGATCCCCAAAATGAGGCGTTCTCCCTCAAATGCCTCTTTTCATCCCAAGAATCAGGCATTTTCTCCGCACAAGACTGATTTTATTACCAAAACAACACATTTCTTACCCAAAACACACCTTTTTATTCCCAACATTAGACATTGTCTCCCCCAAATGCCAATTTGTATCCCTCCAATACGAAATTCTCCCCTTCAAATATGGCTTTGTGTAACAAAAGAAGACATTCGCTCCCAAAAATACCGCTTCTTATTTCCTAAGGAAGACTTTTCCTCCCCAAAACACCCTTTTTGATCCCCCAAATAAGAAATACTCTCCCTAAAGTAGCGCTTTCGTTTCCTTTCCCAAAAATGAGACATCTGAAGATGAAAAGCAGTATTCTGGGGAGAAAATGCTTTTTTGGGGGGCTAAAGAGTGGCACTTAATAGAGAACCTGTTTGGTTTCTGGGATGAAGAGTGATATTCGGGGAGAAAATGTCTAATTGTTGGCAGAGATTGATACGCAGGGGAGAAATGGTTGTATTTTGGAGAGAAAAAGAGTGTTTTGTGGAGAAAATGCATGAGTTTTGGGGATAAACGGCATTATTTTGGCGTGAAAGCATGGTATTGAGAAAATAAGCAGCATTTTGTGGAGAAAATGCCTTCTTTTGATGATAAAGGTGATCTTTCGGGGAGAAAATGTCTTCTTTGCAGCATAAAAGGACGCATTTGGGGAAGACAGCGTCTTTTATTGGGACATCACGTTTTATTCCAAAAATAACACATTTTCTTCCCGAATACCGCACTTAATCCCTAAAATAAGGCATTTTCTTCCCAGAATACCGCTATTTAGACCGAAAATAAGTCATCCTCTCCAAAAAAGACATAATTCTGTCCTCAAAATGAGAAATATTGTCCCCAAAATATCATTCTTGGTTCCAAATAGAAGACTTTTTCTCCATTAAATACCACGTAGGGATCCCTATATTACACATTTTCTCCCCCAAATTGCTCTTTGGATCCCCAAAATGAGGCGTTCTCCCTCAAATGCCTCTTTTCATCCCAAGAATCAGGCATTTTCTCCGCACAAGACTGATTTTATTACCAAAACAACACATTTCTTACCCAAAACACACCTTTTTATTCCCAACATTAGACATTGTCTCCCCCAAATGCCAATTTGTATCCCTCCAATACGAAATTCTCCCCTTCAAATATGGCTTTGTGTAACAAAAGAAGACATTCGCTCCCAAAAATACCGCTTCTTATTTCCTAAGGAAGACTTTTCCTCCCCAAAACACCCTTTTTGATCCCCCAAATAAGAAATACTCTCCCTAAAGTAGCGCTTTCGTTTCCTTTCCCAAAAATGAGACATCTGAAGATGAAAAGCAGTATTCTGGGGAGAAAATGCTTTTTTGGGGGGCTAAAGAGTGGCACTTAATAGAGAACCTGTTTGGTTTCTGGGATGAAGAGTGATATTCGGGGAGAAAATGTCTAATTGTTGGCAGAGATTGATACGCAGGGGAGAAATGGTTGTATTTTGGAGAGAAAAAGAGTGTTTTGTGGAGAAAATGCATGAGTTTTGGGGATAAACGGCATTATTTTGGCGTGAAAGCATGGTATTGAGCTAAGAAGCGGCATTTTGTGGAGAAAATGTCTTCTTTTGAGGATAAAGGTGATCTTTCGGGGAGAAAATGTCTTCTTTGCAGCATAAAAGGACGCATTTGGGAAAGACAGCGTCTTTTATTGGGACATCACGTTTTATTCCAAAAATAACACATTTTCTTCCCAGAATACCGCCTTTGATCCCGAAAATAAGGCATTTTCTTCCCAGAATACCGCTATTTAGACCGAAAATAAGTCATCCTCTCCAAAAAAGACGTAATTCTGTTCTCAAATTGAGAAATATTGTCCCCAAAATATCATTCTTGGTTCCAAATAGAAGACTTTTTCTCCATTAAATACCACGTAGGGATCCCTATATTACACATTTTCTCCCCCAAATTGCTCTTTGGATCCCCAAAATGAGGCGTTCTCCCTCAAATGCCTCTTTTCATCCCAAGAATCAGGCATTTTCTCCGCACAAGACTGATTTTATTACCAAAACAACACATTTCTTACCCAAAACACACCTTTTTATTCCCAACATTAGACATTGTCTCCCCCAAATGCCAATTTGTATCCCTCCAATACGAAATTCTCCCCTTCAAATATGGCTTTGTGTAACAAAAGAAGACATTCGCTCCCAAAAATACCGCTTCTTATTTCCTAAGGAAGACTTTTCCTCCCCAAAACACCCTTTTTGATCCCCCAAATAAGAAATACTCTCCCTAAAGTAGCGCTTTCGTTTCCTTTCCCAAAAATGAGACATCTGAAGATGAAAAGCAGTATTCTGGGGAGAAAATGCTTTTTTGGGGGGCTAAAGAGTGGCACTTAATAGAGAACCTGTTTGGTTTCTGGGATGAAGAGTGATATTCGGGGAGAAAATGTCTAATTGTTGGCAGAGATTGATACGCAGGGGAGAAATGGTTGTATTTTGGAGAGAAAAAGAGTGTTTTGTGGAGAAAATGCATGAGTTTTGGGGATAAACGGCATTATTTTGGCGTGAAAGCATGGTATTGAGAAAATAAGCAGCATTTTGTGGAGAAAATGCCTTCTTTTGATGATAAAGGTGATCTTTCGGGGAGAAAATGTCTTCTTTGCAGCAGAAAAAGACGCATTTGGGGAAGACAGCGTCTTTTATTGGGACATCACGTTTTATTCCAAAAATAACACATTTTCTTCCCGAATACCGCACTTAATCCCTAAAATAAGGCATTTTCTTCCCAGAATACCGCATTTTAGACCGAAAATAAGTCATCCTCTCCAAAAAAGACGTAATTCTGTCCTCAAAATGAGAAATATTGTCCCCAAAATATCATTCTTGGTTCCAAATAGAAGACTTTTTCTCCATTAAATACCACGTAGGGATCCCTATATTACACATTTTCTCCCCCAAATTGCTCTTTGGATCCCCAAAATGAGGCGTTCTCCCTCAAATGCCTCTTTTGATCCCAAGAATCAGGCATTTTCTCCGCACAAGACTGATTTTATTACCAAAACAACACATTTCTTACCCAAAACACACCTTTTTATTCCCAACATTAGACATTGTCTCCCCCAAATGCCAATTTGTATCCCTCCAATACGAAATTCTCCCCTTCAAATATGGCTTTGTGTAACAAAAGAAGACATTCGCTCCCAAAAATACCGCTTCTTATTTCCTAAGGAAGACTTTTCCTCCCCAAAACACCCTTTTTGATCCCCCAAATAAGAAATACTCTCCCTAAAGTAGCGCTTTCGTTTCCTTTCCCAAAAATGAGACATCTGAAGATGAAAAGCAGTATTCTGGGGAGAAAATGCTTTTTTGGGGGGCTAAAGAGTGGCACTTAATAGAGAACCTGTTTGGTTTCTGGGATGAAGAGTGATATTCGGGGAGAAAATGTCTAATTGTTGGCAGAGATTGATACGCAGGGGAGAAATGGTTGTATTTTGGAGAGAAAAAGAGTGTTTTGTGGAGAAAATGCATGAGTTTTGGGGATAAACGGCATTATTTTGGCGTGAAAGCATGGTATTGAGCTAAGAAGCGGCATTTTGTGGAGAAAATGTCTTCTTTTGAGGATAAAGGTGATCTTTCGGGGAGAAAATGTCTGATTTGCAGCATAAAAGGACGCATTTGGGAAAGACAGCGTCTTTTATTGGGACATCACGTTTTATTCCAAAAATAACACATTTTCTTCCCAGAATACCGCCTTTGATCCCGAAAATAAGGCATTTTCTTCCCAGAATACCGCTATTTAGACCGAAAATAAGTCATCCTCTCCAAAAAAGACGTAATTCTGTTCTCAAATTGAGAAATATTGTCCCCAAAATATCATTCTTGGTTCCAAATAGAAGACTTTTTCTCCATTAAATACCACGTAGGGATCCCTATATTACACATTTTCTCCCCCAAATTGCTCTTTGGATCCCCAAAATGAGGCGTTCTCCCTCAAATGCCTCTTTTCATCCCAAGAATCAGGCATTTTCTCCGCACAAGACTGATTTTATTACCAAAACAACACATTTCTTACCCAAAACACACCTTTTTATTCCCAACATTAGACATTGTCTCCCCCAAATGCCAATTTGTATCCCTCCAATACGAAATTCTCCCCTTCAAATATGGCTTTGTGTAACAAAAGAAGACATTCGCTCCCAAAAATACCGCTTCTTATTTCCTAAGGAAGACTTTTCCTCCCCAAAACACCCTTTTTGATCCCCAAAATAAGAAATACTCTCCCTAAAGTAGCGCTTTCGTTTCCTTTCCCAAAAATGAGACATCTGAAGATGAAAAGCAGTATTCTGGGGAGAAAATGCTTTTTTGGGGGGCTAAAGAGTGGCACTTAATAGAGAACCTGTTTGGTTTCTGGGATGAAGAGTGATATTCGGGGAGAAAATGTCTAATTGTTGGCAGAGATTGATACGCAGGGGAGAAATGGTTGTATTTTGGAGAGAAAAAGAGTGTTTTGTGGAGAAAATGCATGAGTTTTGGGGATAAACGGCATTATTTTGGCGTGAAAGCATGGTATTGAGCTAAGAAGCGGCATTTTCTGGAGAAAATGTCTTCTTTTGAGGATAAAGGTGATCTTTCGGGGAGAAAATGTCTGATTTGCAGCATAAAAGGACGCATTTGGGGAAGACAGCGTCTTTTATTGGGACATCACGTTTTATTCCAAAAATAACACATTTTCATACCAGAATACCGCCTTTGATCCCAAAATTAAGGCATTTTCTTCCCAGAATACCGCATTTTAGACCGAAAATAAGTCATCCTCTCCAAAAAAGACGTAATTCTGTCCTCAAAATGAGAAATATTGTCCCCAAAATATCATTCTTGGTTCCAAATAGAAGACTTTTTCTCCATTAAATACCACATCGGGTTCCCAATATTACACATTTTCTCCCCCAAATTGCTCTTTGGATCCCCAAAATGAGGCGTTCTCCATCAAATGCCTCTTTTCATCCCAAGAATCAGGCATTTTCTCCTCACAAGACTGATTTTATTACCAAAACAACACATTTCTTACCCAAAACACACCTTTTTATTCCCAACATTAGACACCGTCTCCCAAAATGCCAATTTGTATCCCTCCAATACGAAATTCTCCCCTTCAAATATGGCTTTGTGTAACAAAAGAAGACATTCGCTCCCAAAAATACCGCTTCTTATTTCCTAAGGAAGACTTTTCCTCCCCAAAACACCCTTTTTGATCCCCAAAATAAGAAATACTCTCCCTAAAGTAGCGCTTTCGTTTCCTTTCCCAAAAAGAAGACATTTGAAGATGAAAGGCAGTATTCTGGGGAGAAAATGCCTTTTTGGGGGGCTAAAGTGTGGCAATTAAGAGAGAACCGGTTTGGTTTCTGGGATGAAGAGTGATATTCGGGGAGAAAATGTCTAATTGTTGGCAGAGATTGATACGCAGGGGAGAAATGGTTGTATTTTGGAGAGAAAAAGAGTGTTTTGTGGAGAAAATGCATGAGTTTTGGGGATAAACGGCATTATTTTGGCGTGAAAGCATGGTATTGAGCTAAGAAGCGGCATTTTGTGGAGAAAATGTCTTCTTTTGAGGATAAAGGTGATCTTTCGGGGAGAAAATGTCTTCTTTGCAGCATAAAAGGACGCATTTGGGGAAGACAGCGTCTTTTATTGGGACATCACGTTTTATTCCAAAAATAACACATTTTCATACCAGAATACCGCCTTTGATCCCAAAATTAAGGCATTTTCTTCCCAGAATACCGCATTTTAGACCGAAAATAAGTCATCCTCTCCAAAAAAGACGTAATTCTGTCCTCAAAATGAGAAATATTCTCCCCAAAATATCATTCTTGGTTCCAAATAGAAGAATTTTTCTCCATTAAATACCATGTACGGATCCCTATATTACACATTTTCTCCACCAATTTCCTCTTTGGATCCCCAAAATGAGGCGTTCTCCCTCAAATGCCTCTTTTCATCCCAAGAATCAGGCATTTTCTCCTCACAAGACTGATTTTATTACCAAAACAACACATTTCTTACCCAAAACACACCTTTTTATTCCCAACATTAGACACCGTCTCCCAAAATTCCAATTTGTATCCCTCCAATACGAAATTCTCCCCTTCAAATATGGCTTTGTGTAACAAAAGAAGACATTCGCTCCCAAAAATACCGCTTCTTATTTCCTAAGGAAGACTTTTACTCCCCAAAACACCCTTTTTGATCCCCAAAATAAGAAATACTCTCCCTAAAGTAGCGCTTTCGTTGCCTTTCCCAAAAAGAAGACATTTGAAGATGAAAGGCAGTATTCTGGGGAGAAAATGCCTTTTTGGGGGGCTAAAGTGTGGCAATTAAGAGAGAACCGGTTTGGTTTCTGGGATGAAGAGTGATATTCGGGGAGAAAATGTCTAATTGTTGGCAGAAATTGATACGCAGGGGAGAAATGGTTGTATTTGGGAGAGAAAAAGAGTGTTTTGTGGAGAAAATGCATGAGTTTTGGGGATAAACGGCATTATTTTGGCGTGAAAGCATGGTATTGAGCTAAGAAGCGGCATTTTGTGGAGAAAATGTCTTCTTTTGAGGATAAAGGTGATCTTTCGGGGAGAAAATGTCTGATTTGCAGCATAAAAGGACGCATTTGGGGAAGACAGCGTCTTTTATTGGGACATCACGTTTTATTCCAAAAATAACACATTTTCTTCCCAGAATACCGCCTTTGATCCCAAAATTAAGGCATTTTCTTCCCAGAATACCGCATTTTAGACCGAAAATAAGTCATCCTCTCCAAAAAAGACGTAATTCTGTCCTCAAAATGAGAAATATTCTCCCCAAAATATCATTCTTGGTTCCAAATAGAAGACTTTTTCTCCATTAAATACCACATCGGGTTCCCAATATTACACATTTTCTCCCCCAAATTGCTCTTTGGATCCCCAAAATGAGGCGTTCTCCCTCAAATGCCTCTTCTCATCCCAAGAATCAGGCATTTTCTCCGCACAAGACTGATTTTATTACCAAAACAACACATTTCTTACCCAAAACACACCTTTTTATTCCCAACATTAGACACCGTCTCCCAAAATTCCAATTTGTATCCCTCCAATACGAAATTCTCCCCTTCAAATATGGCTTTGTGTAACAAAAGAAGACATTCGCTCCCAAAAATACCGCTTCTTATTTCCTAAGGAAGACTTTTCCTCCCCAAAACACCCTTTTTGATCCCCAAAATAAGAAATACTCTCCCTAAAGTAGCGCTTTCGTTTCCTTTCCCAAAAATGAGACATCTGAAGATGAAAAGCAGTATTCTGGGGAGAAAATGCTTTTTTGGGGGGCTAAAGAGTGGCACTTAAGAGAGAACCTGTTTGGTTTCTGGAATGAAGAGTGATATTCGGGGAGAAAATGTCTAATTGTTGGCAGAGATTGATACGCAGGGGAGAAATGGTTGTATTTTGGAGAGAAAAAGAGTGTTTTGTGGAGAAAATGCATGAGTTTTGGGGATAAACGGCATTATTTTGGCGTGAAAGCATGGTATTGAGCTAAGAAGCGGCATTTTGTGGAGAAAATGTCTTCTTTTGAGGATAAAGGTGATCTTTCGGGGAGAAAATGTCTGATTTGCAGCATAAAAGGACGCATTTGGGGAAGACAGCGTCTTTTATTGGGACATCACGTTTTATTCCAAAAATAACACATTTTCTTCCCAGAATACCGCCTTTGATCCCGAAAATAAGGCATTTTCTTCCCAGAATACCGCTATTTAGACCGAAAATAAGTCATCCTCTCCAAAAAAGACGTAATTCTGTCCTCAAAATGAGAAATATTGTCCCCAAAATATCATTCTTGGTTCCAAATAGAAGACTTTTTCTCCATTAAATACCACATCGGGTTCCCAATATTACACATTTTCTCCCCCAAATTGCTCTTTGGATCCCCAAAATGAGGCGTTCTCCCTCAAATGCCTCTTTTGATCCCAAGAATCAGGCATTTTCTCCGCACAAGACTGATTTTATTACCAAAACAACACATTTCTTACCCAAAACACACCTTTTTATTCCCAACATTAGACACCGTCTCCCAAAATTCCAATTTGTATCCCTCCAATACGAAATTCTCCCCTTCAAATATGGCTTTGTGTAACAAAAGAAGACATTCGCTCCCAAAAATACCGCTTCTTATTTCCTAAGGAAGACTTTTCCTCCCCAAAACACCCTTTTTGATCCCCAAAATAAGAAATACTCTCCCTAAAGTAGCGCTTTCGTTGCCTTTCCCAAAAAGAAGACATTTGAAGATGAAAGGCAGTATTCTGGGGAGAAAATGCCTTTTTGGGGGGCTAAAGTGTGGCAATTAAGAGAGAACCGGTTTGGTTTCTGGGATGAAGAGTGATATTCGGGGAGAAAATGTCTAATTGTTGGCAGAGATTGATACGCAGGGGAGAAATGGTTGTATTTTGGAGAGAAAAAGAGTGTTTTGTGGAGAAAATGCATGAGTTTTGGGGATAAACGGCATTATTTTGGCGTGAAAGCATGGTATTGAGCTAAGAAGCGGCATTTTGTGGAGAAAATGTCTTCTTTTGAGGATAAAGGTGATCTTTCGGGGAGAAAATGTCTGATTTGCAGCATAAAAGGACGCATTTGGGGAAGACAGCGTCTTTTATTGGGACATCACGTTTTATTCCAAAAATAACACATTTTCTTCCCAGAATACCGCCTTTGATCCCAAAATTAAGGCATTTTCTTCCCAGAATACCGCATTTTAGACCGAAAATAAGTCATCCTCTCCAAAAAAGACGTAATTCTGTCCTCAAAATGAGAAATATTGTCCCCAAAATATCATTCTTGGTTCCAAATAGAAGACTTTTTCTCCATTAAATACCACATCGGGTTCCCAATATTACACATTTTCTCCCCCAAATTGCTCTTTGGATCCCCAAAATGAGGCGTTCTCCCTCAAATGCCTCTTTTCATCCCAAGAATCAGGCATTTTCTCCGCACAAGACTGATTTTATTACCAAAACAACACATTTCTTACCCAAAACACACCTTTTTATTCCCAACATTAGACATTGTCTCCCCCAAATGCCAATTTGTATCCCTCCAATACAAAATTCTCCCCTTCAAATATGGCTTTGTGTAACAAAAGAAGACATTCGCTCCCAAAAATACCGCTTCTTATTTCCTAAGGAAGACTTTTCCTCCCCAAAACACCCTTTTTGATCCCCAAAATAAGAAATACTCTCCCTAAAGTAGCGCTTTCGTTTCCTTTCCCAAAAAGAAGACATTTGAAGATGAAAGGCAGTATTCTGGGGAGAAAATGCCTTTTTGGGGGGCTAAAGTGTGGCAATTAAGAGAGAACCTGTTTGGTTTCTGGGATGAAGAGTGATATTCGGGGAGAAAATGTCTAATTGTTGGCAGAAATTGATACGCAGGGGAGAAATGGTTGTATTTGGGAGAGAAAAAGAGTGTTTTGTGGAGAAAATGCATGAGTTTTGGGGATAAACGGCATTATTTTGGCGTGAAAGCATGGTATTGAGCTAAGAAGCGGCATTTTGTGGAGAAAATGTCTTCTTTTGAGGATAAAGGTGATCTTTCGGGGAGAAAATGTCTGATTTGCAGCATAAAAGGACGCATTTGGGGAAGACAGCGTCTTTTATTGGGACATCACGTTTTATTCCAAAAATAACACATTTTCATACCAGAATACCGCCTTTGATCCCAAAATTAAGGCATTTTCTTCCCAGAATACCGCATTTTAGACCGAAAATAAGTCATCCTCTCCAAAAAAGACGTAATTCTGTCCTCAAAATGAGAAATATTCTCCCCAAAATATCATTCTTGGTTCCAAATAGAAGACTTTTTCTCCATTAAATACCACATCGGGTTCCCAATATTACACATTTTCTCCCCCAAATTGCTCTTTGGATCCCCAAAATGAGGCGTTCTCCCTCAAATGCCTCTTTTCATCCCAAGAATCAGGCATTTTCTCCGCACAAGACTGATTTTATTACCAAAACAACACATTTCTTACCCAAAACACACCTTTTTATTCCCAACATTAGACATTGTCTCCCCCAAATGCCAATTTGTATCCCTCCAATACGAAATTCTCCCCTTCAAATATGGCTTTGTGTAACAAAAGAAGACATTCGCTCCCAAAAATACCGCTTCTTATTTCCTAAGGAAGACTTTTCCTCCCCAAAACACCCTTTTTGATCCCCAAAATAAGAAATACTCTCCCTAAAGTAGCGCTTTCGTTTCCTTTCCCAAAAATGAGACATCTGAAGATGAAAAGCAGTATTCTGGGGAGAAAATGCTTTTTTGGGGGGCTAAAGAGTGGCACTTAAGAGAGAACCTGTTTGGTTTCTGGAATGAAGAGTGATATTCGGGGAGAAAATGTCTAATTGTTGGCAGACATTGATACGCAGGGGAGAAATGGTTGTATTTGGGAGAGAAAAAGAGTGTTTTGTGGAGAAAATGCATGAGTTTTGGGGATAAACTGCATTATTTTGGCGTGAAAGCATGGTATTGAGCTAAGAAGCGGCATTTTGTGGAGAAAATGTCTTCTTTTGAGGATAAAGGTGATCTTTCGGGGAGAAAATGTCTGATTTGCAGCATAAAAGGACGCATTTGGGAAAGACAGCGTCTTTTATTGGGACATCACGTTTTATTCCAAAAATAACACATTTTCTTCCCAGAATACCGCCTTTGATCCCGAAAATAAGGCATTTTCTTCCCAGAATACCGCTATTTAGACCGAAAATAAGTCATCCTCTCCAAAAAAGACGTAATTCTGTCCTCAAAATGAGAAATATTGTCCCCAAAATATCATTCTTGGTTCCAAATAGAAGACTTTTTCTCCATTAAATACCACGTAGGGATCCCTATATTACACATTTTCTCCCCCAAATTGCTCTTTTGATCCCCAAAATGAGGCGTTCTCCCTCAAATGCCTCTTTTGATCCCAAGAATCAGGCATTTTCTCCGCACAAGACTGATTTTATTACCAAAACAACACATTTCTTACCCAAAACACACCTTTTTATTCCCAACATTAGACATTGTCTCCCCCAAATGCCAATTTGTATCCCTCCAATACGAAATTCTCCCCTTCAAATATGGCTTTGTGTAACAAAAGAAGACATTCGCTCCCAAAAATACCGCTTCTTATTTCCTAAGGAAGACTTTTACTCCCCAAAACACCCTTTTTGATCCCCAAAATAAGAAATACTCTCCCTAAAGTAGCGCTTTCGTTTCCTTTCCCAAAAATGAGACATCTGAAGATGAAAAGCAGTATTCTGGGGAGAAAATGCTTTTTTGGGGGGCTAAAGAGTGGCACTTAAGAGAGAACCTGTTTGGTTTCTGGAATGAAGAGTGATATTCGGGGAGAAAATGTCTAATCGTTGGCAGAGATTGATACGCAGGGGAGAAATGGTTGTATTTGGGAGAGAAAAAGAGTGTTTTGTGGAGAAAATGCATGAGTTTTGGGGATAAACGGCATTATTTTGGCGTGAAAGCATGGTATTGAGCTAAGAAGCGGCATTTTGTGGAGAAAATGTCTTCTTTTGAGGATAAAGGTGATCTTTCGGGGAGAAAATGTCTGATTTGCAGCATAAAAGGACGCATTTGGGGAAGACAGCGTCTTTTATTGGGACATCACGTTTTATTCCAAAAATAACACATTTTCTTCCCAGAATACCGCACTTAATCCCCAAAATTAAGGCATTTTCTTCCCAGAATACCGCTATTTAGACCGAAAATAAGTCATCCTCTCCAAAAAAGACGTAATTCTGTCCTCAAAATGAGAAATATTGTCCCCAAAATATCATTCTTGGTTCCAAATAGAAGACTTTTTCTCCATTAAATACCACATCGGGTTCCCAATATTACACATTTTCTCCCCCAAATTGCTCTTTGGATCCTCAAAATGAGGCGTTCTCCCTCAAATGCCTCTTTTCATCCCAAGAATCAGGCATTTTCTCCTCACAAGACTGATTTTATTACCAAAACAACACATTTCTTACCCAAAACACACCTTTTTATTCCCAACATTAGACACCGTCTCCCAAAATGCCAATTTGTATCCCTCCAATACGAAATTCTCCCCTTCAAATATGGCTTTGTGTAACAAAAGAAGACATTCGCTCCCAAAAATACCGCTTCTTATTTCCTAAGGAAGACTTTTCCTCCCCAAAACACCCTTTTTGATCCCCAAAATAAGAAATACTCTCCCTAAAGTAGCGCTTTCGTTGCCTTTCCCAAAAAGAAGACATTTGAAGATGAAAGGCAGTATTCTGGGGAGAAAATGCTTTTTTGGGGGGCTAAAGTGTGGCACTTATGAGAGAACCTGTTTGGTTTCTGGGATGAAGAGTGATATTCGGGGAGAAAATGTCTAATTGTTGGCAGAAATTGATACGCAGGGGAGAAATGGTTGTATTTGGGAGAGAAAAAGAGTGTTTTGTGGAGAAAATGCATGAGTTTTGGGGATAAACGGCATTATTTTGGCGTGAAAGCATGGTATTGAGCTAAGAAGCGGCATTTTGTGGAGAAAATGTCTTCTTTTGAGGATAAAGGTGATCTTTCGGGGAGAAAATGTCTGATTTGCAGCATAAAAGGACGCATTTGGGGAAGACAGCGTCTTTTATTGGGACATCACGTTTTATTCCAAAAATAACACATTTTCATACCAGAATACCGCCTTTGATCCCAAAATTAAGGCATTTTCTTCCCAGAATACCGCATTTTAGACCGAAAATAAGTCATCCTCTCCAAAAAAGACGTAATTCTGTCCTCAAAATGAGAAATATTGTCCCCAAAATATCATTCTTGGTTCCAAATAGAAGACTTTTTCTCCATTAAATACCACATCGGGTTCCCAATATTACACATTTTCTCCCCCAAATTGCTCTTTGGATCCCCAAAATGAGGCGTTCTCCCTCAAATGCCTCTTTTCATCCCAAGAATCAGGCATTTTCTCCGCACAAGACTGATTTTATTACCAAAACAACACATTTCTTACCCAAAACACACCTTTTTATTCCCAACATTAGACATTGTCTCCCCCAAATGCCAATTTGTATCCCTCCAATACGAAATTCTCCCCTTCAAATATGGCTTTGTGTAACAAAAGAAGACATTCGCTCCCAAAAATACCGCTTCTTATTTCCTAAGGAAGACTTTTCCTCCCCAAAACACCCTTTTTGATCCCCAAAATAAGAAATACTCTCCCTAAAGTAGCGCTTTCGTTTCCTTTCCCAAAAATGAGACATCTGAAGATGAAAAGCAGTATTCTGGGGAGAAAATGCTTTTTTGGGGGGCTAAAGAGTGGCACTTAAGAGAGAACCTGTTTGGTTTCTGGAATGAAGAGTGATATTCGGGGAGAAAATGTCTAATTGTTGGCAGACATTGATACGCAGGGGAGAAATGGTTGTATTTGGGAGAGAAAAAGAGTGTTTTGTGGAGAAAATGCATGAGTTTTGGGGATAAACGGCATTATTTTGGCGTGAAAGCATGGTATTGAGCTAAGAAGCGGCATTTTGTGGAGAAAATGTCTTCTTTTGAGGATAAAGGTGATCTTTCGGGGAGAAAATGTCTGATTTGCAGCATAAAAGGACGCATTTGGGAAAGACAGCGTCTTTTATTGGGACATCACGTTTTATTCCAAAAATAACACATTTTCTTCCCAGAATACCGCCTTTGATCCCGAAAATAAGGCATTTTCTTCCCAGAATACCGCTATTTAGACCGAAAATAAGTCATCCTCTCCAAAAAAGACGTAATTCTGTCCTCAAAATGAGAAATATTGTCCCCAAAATATCATTCTTGGTTCCAAATAGAAGACTTTTTCTCCATTAAATACCACATCGGGTTCCCTATATTACACATTTTCTCCCCCAAATTGCTCTTTTGATCCCCAAAATGAGGCGTTCTCCCTCAAATGCCTCTTTTGATCCCAAGAATCAGGCATTTTCTCCGCACAAGACTGATTTTATTACCAAAACAACACATTTCTTACCCAAAACACACCTTTTTATTCCCAACATTAGACATTGTCTCCCCCAAATGCCAATTTGTATCCCTCCAATACGAAATTCTCCCCTTCAAATATGGCTTTGTGTAACAAAAGAAGACATTCGCTCCCAAAAATACCGCTTCTTATTTCCTAAGGAAGACTTTTCCTCCCCAAAACACCCTTTTTGATCCCCAAAATAAGAAATACTCTCCCTAAAGTAGCGCTTTCGTTTCCTTTCCCAAAAATGAGACATCTGAAGATGAAAAGCAGTATTCTGGGGAGAAAATGCTTTTTTGGGGGGCTAAAGAGTGGCACTTAAGAGAGAACCTGTTTGGTTTCTGGAATGAAGAGTGATATTCGGGGAGAAAATGTCTAATTGTTGGCAGAGATTGATACGCAGGGGAGAAATGGTTGTATTTTGGAGAGAAAAAGAGTGTTTTGTGGAGAAAATGCATGAGTTTTGGGGATAAACGGCATTATTTTGGCGTGAAAGCATGGTATTGAGCTAAGAAGCGGCATTTTGTGGAGAAAATGTCTTCTTTTGAGGATAAAGGTGATCTTTCGGGGAGAAAATGTCTGATTTGCAGCATAAAAGGACGCATTTGGGGAAGACAGCGTCTTTTATTGGGACATCACGTTTTATTCCAAAAATAACACATTTTCTTCCCAGAATACCGCACTTAATCCCCAAAATTAAGGCATTTTCTTCCCAGAATACCGCTATTTAGACCGAAAATAAGTCATCCTCTCCAAAAAAGACGTAATTCTGTCCTCAAAATGAGAAATATTGTCCCCAAAATATCATTCTTGGTTCCAAATAGAAGACTTTTTCTCCATTAAATACCACATCGGGTTCCCAATATTACACATTTTCTCCCCCAAATTGCTCTTTGGATCCCCAAAATGAGGCGTTCTCCCTCAAATGCCTCTTTTCATCCCAAGAATCAGGCATTTTCTCCTCACAAGACTGATTTTATTACCAAAACAACACATTTCTTACCCAAAACACACCTTTTTATTCCCAACATTAGACACCGTCTCCCAAAATTCCAATTTGTATCCCTCCAATACGAAATTCTCCCCTTCAAATATGGCTTTGTGTAACAAAAGAAGACATTCGCTCCCAAAAATACCGCTTCTTATTTCCTAAGGAAGACTTTTCCTCCCCAAAACACCCTTTTTGATCCCCAAAATAAGAAATACTCTCCCTAAAGTAGCGCTTTCGTTGCCTTTCCCAAAAAGAAGACATTTGAAGATGAAAGGCAGTATTCTGGGGAGAAAATGCTTTTTTGGGGGGCTAAAGTGTGGCACTTATGAGAGAACCTGTTTGGTTTCTGGGATGAAGAGTGATATTCGGGGAGAAAATGTCTAATTGTTGGCAGAAATTGATACGCAGGGGAGAAATGGTTGTATTTTGGAGAGAAAAAGAGTGTTTTGTGGAGAAAATGCATGAGTTTTGGGGATAAACGGCATTATTTTGGCGTGAAAGCATGGTATTGAGCTAAGAAGCGGCATTTTGTGGAGAAAATGTCTTCTTTTGAGGATAAAGGTGATCTTTCGGGGAGAAAATGTCTGATTTGCAGCATAAAAGGACGCATTTGGGGAAGACAGCGTCTTTTATTGGGACATCACGTTTTATTCCAAAAATAACACATTTTCATACCAGAATACCGCCTTTGATCCCAAAATTAAGGCATTTTCTTCCCAGAATACCGCATTTTAGACCGAAAATAAGTCATCCTCTCCAAAAAAGACGTAATTCTGTCCTCAAAATGAGAAATATTGTCCCCAAAATATCATTCTTGGTTCCAAATAGAAGACTTTTTCTCCATTAAATACCACATCGGGTTCCCAATATTACACATTTTCTCCCCCAAATTGCTCTTTGGATCCCCAAAATGAGGCGTTCTCCCTCAAATGCCTCTTTTCATCCCAAGAATCAGGCATTTTCTCCGCACAAGACTGATTTTATTACCAAAACAACACATTTCTTACCCAAAACACACCTTTTTATTCCCAACATTAGACACCGTCTCCCAAAATGCCAATTTGTATCCCTCCAATACGAAATTCTCCCCTTCAAATATGGCTTTGTGTAACAAAAGAAGACATTCGCTCCCAAAAATACCGCTTCTTATTTCCTAAGGAAGACTTTTCCTCCCCAAAACACCCTTTTTGATCCCCAAAATAAGAAATACTCTCCCTAAAGTAGCGCTTTCGTTGCCTTTCCCAAAAAGAAGACATTTGAAGATGAAAGGCAGTATTCTGGGGAGAAAATGCCTTTTTGGGGGGCTAAAGTGTGGCAATTAAGAGAGAACCGGTTTGGTTTCTGGGATGAAGAGTGATATTCGGGGAGAAAATGTCTAATTGTTGGCAGAAATTGATACGCAGGGGAGAAATGGTTGTATTTGGGAGAGAAAAAGAGTGTTTTGTGGAGAAAATGCATGAGTTTTGGGGATAAACGGCATTATTTTGGCGTGAAAGCATGGTATTGAGCTAAGAAGCGGCATTTTGTGGAGAAAATGTCTTCTTTTGAGGATAAAGGTGATCTTTCGGGGAGAAAATGTCTGATTTGCAGCATAAAAGGACGCATTTGGGGAAGACAGCGTCTTTTATTGGGACATCACGTTTTATTCCAAAAATAACACATTTTCTTCCCAGAATACCGCCTTTGATCCCAAAATTAAGGCATTTTCTTCCCAGAATACCGCATTTTAGACCGAAAATAAGTCATCCTCTCCAAAAAAGACGTAATTCTGTCCTCAAAATGAGAAATATTGTCCCCAAAATATCATTCTTGGTTCCAAATAGAAGACTTTTTCTCCATTAAATACCACATCGGGTTCCCAATATTACACATTTTCTCCCCCAAATTGCTCTTTTGATCCCCAAAATGAGGCGTTCTCCCTCAAATGCCTCTTTTGATCCCAAGAATCAGGCATTTTCTCCGCACAAGACTGATTTTATTACCAAAACAACACATTTCTTACCCAAAACACACCTTTTTATTCCCAACATTAGACATTGTCTCCCCCAAATGCCAATTTGTATCCCTCCAATACGAAATTCTCCCCTTCAAATATGGCTTTGTGTAACAAAAGAAGACATTCGCTCCCAAAAATACCGCTTCTTATTTCCTAAGGAAGACTTTTCCTCCCCAAAACACCCTTTTTGATCCCCAAAATAAGAAATACTCTCCCTAAAGTAGCGCTTTCGTTTCCTTTCCCAAAAATGAGACATCTGAAGATGAAAAGCAGTATTCTGGGGAGAAAATGCTTTTTTGGGGGGCTAAAGAGTGGCACTTAATAGAGAACCTGTTTGGTTTCTGGAATGAAGAGAGATATTCGGGGAGAAAATGTCTAATTGTTGGCAGACATTGATACGCAGGGGAGAAATGGTTGTATTTGGGAGAGAAAAAGAGTGTTTTGTGGAGAAAATGCATGAGTTTTGGGGATAAACGGCATTATTTTGGCGTGAAAGCATGGTATTGAGCTAAGAAGCGGCATTTTGTGGAGAAAATGTCTTCTTTTGAGGATAAAGGTGATCTTTCGGGGAGAAAATGTCTGATTTGCAGCATAAAAGGACGCATTTGGGGAAGACAGCGTCTTTTATTGGGACATCACGTTTTATTCCAAAAATAACACATTTTCATACCAGAATACCGCCTTTGATCCCAAAATTAAGGCATTTTCTTCCCAGAATACCGCATTTTAGACCGAAAATAAGTCATCCTCTCCAAAAAAGACGTAATTCTGTCCTCAAAATGAGAAATATTGTCCCCAAAATATCATTCTTGGTTCCAAATAGAAGACTTTTTCTCCATTAAATACCACATCGGGTTCCCAATATTACACATTTTCTCCCCCAAATTGCTCTTTGGATCCCCAAAATGAGGCGTTCTCCCTCAAATGCCTCTTTTCATCCCAAGAATCAGGCATTTTCTCTGCACAAGACTGATTTTATTACCAAAACAACACATTTCTTACCCAAAACACACCTTTTTATTCCCAACATTAGACACCGTCTCCCAAAATGCCAATTTGTATCCCTCCAATACGAAATTCTCCCCTTCAAATATGGCTTTGTGTAACAAAAGAAGACATTCGCTCCCAAAAATACCGCTTCTTATTTCCTAAGGAAGACTTTTCCTCCCCAAAACACCCTTTTTGATCCCCAAAATAAGAAATACTCTCCCTAAAGTAGCGCTTTCGTTTCCTTTCCCAAAAAGAAGACATTTGAAGATGAAAGGCAGTATTCTGGGGAGAAAATGCTTTTTTGGGGGGCTAAAGAGTGGCACTTAAGAGAGAACCTGTTTGGTTTCTGGAATGAAGAGTGATATTCGGGGAGAAAATGCCTAATTGTTGGCAGACATTGATACGCAGGGGAGAAATGGTTGTATTTGGGAGAGAAAAAGAGTGTTTTGTGGAGAAAATGCATGAGTTTTGGGGATAAACGGCATTATTTTGGCGTGAAAGCATGGTATTGAGCTAAGAAGCGGCATTTTGTGGAGAAAATGTCTTCTTTTGAGGATAAAGGTGATCTTTCGGGGAGAAAATGTCTGATTTGCAGCATAAAAGGACGCATTTGGGAAAGACAGCGTCTTTTATTGGGACATCACGTTTTATTCCAAAAATAACACATTTTCTTCCCAGAATACCGCCTTTGATCCCGAAAATAAGGCATTTTCTTCCCAGAATACCGCTATTTAGACCGAAAATAAGTCATCCTCTCCAAAAAAGACGTAATTCTGTCCTCAAAATGAGAAATATTGTCCCCAAAATATCATTCTTGGTTCCAAATAGAAGACTTTTTCTCCATTAAATACCACATCGGGTTCCCAATATTACACATTTTCTCCCCCAAATTGCTCTTTGGATCCCCAAAATGAGGCGTTCTCCCTCAAATGCCTCTTTTGATCCCAAGAATCAGGCATTTTCTCCGCACAAGACTGATTTTATTACCAAAACAACACATTTCTTACCCAAAACACACCTTTTTATTCCCAACATTAGACATTGTCTCCCCCAAATGCCAATTTGTATCCCTCCAATACGAAATTCTCCCCTTCAAATATGGCTTTGTGTAACAAAAGAAGACATTCGCTCCCAAAAATACCGCTTCTTATTTCCTAAGGAAGACTTTTCCTCCCCAAAACACCCTTTTTGATCCCCAAAATAAGAAATACTCTCCCTAAAGTAGCGCTTTCGTTTCCTTTCCCAAAAATGAGACATCTGAAGATGAAAAGCAGTATTCTGGGGAGAAAATGCTTTTTTGGGGGGCTAAAGAGTGGCACTTAATAGAGAACCTGTTTGGTTTCTGGAATGAAGAGAGATATTCGGGGAGAAAATATCTAATTGTTGGCAGACATTGATACGCAGGGGAGAAATGGTTGTATTTGGGAGAGAAAAAGAGTGTTTTGTGGAGAAAATGCATGAGTTTTGGGGATAAACGGCATTATTTTGGCGTGAAAGCATGGTATTGAGCTAAGAAGCGGCATTTTGTGGAGAAAATGTCTTCTTTTGAGGATAAAGGTGATCTTTCGGGGAGAAAATGTCTGATTTGCAGCATAAAAGGACGCATTTGGGAAAGACAGCGTCTTTTATTGGGACATCACGTTTTATTCCAAAAGTAACACATTTCCATACCAGAATACCGCCTTTGATCCCCAAAATTAAGGCATTTTCTTCCCAGAATACCGCTATTTAGACCGAAAATAAGTCATCCTCTCCAAAAAAGACGTAATTCTGTCCTCAAAATGAGAAATATTGTCCCCAAAATATCATTCTTGGTTCCAAATAGAAGACTTTTTCTCCATTAAATACCACGTAGGGATCCCTATATTGCACATTTTCTCCCCCAAATTGCTCTTTGGATCCCCAAAATGAGGCGTTCTCCCTCAAATGCCTCTTTTCATCCCAAGAATCAGGCATTTTCTCCGCACAAGACTGATTTTATTACCAAAACAACACATTTCTTACCCAAAACACACCTTTTTATTCCCAACATTAGACATTGTCTCCCCCAAATGCCAATTTGTATCCCTCCAATACGAAATTCTCCCCTTCAAATATGGCTTTGTGTAACAAAAGAAGACATTCGCTCCCAAAAATACCGCTTCTTATTTCCTAAGGAAGACTTTTCCTCCCCAAAACACCCTTTTTGATCCCCAAAATAAGAAATACTCTCCCTAAAGTAGCGCTTTCGTTTCCTTTCCCAAAAATGAGACATCTGAAGATGAAAAGCAGTATTCTGGGGAGAAAATGCTTTTTTGGGGGGCTAAAGAGTGGCACTTAAGAGAGAACCTGTTTGGTTTCTGGAATGAAGAGTGATATTCGGGGAGAAAATGTCTAATTGTTGGCAGAGATTGATACGCAGGGGAGAAATGGTTGTATTTTGGAGAGAAAAAGAGTGTTTTGTGGAGAAAATGCATGAGTTTTGGGGATAAACTGCATTATTTTGGCGTGAAAGCATGGTATTGAGCTAAGAAGCGGCATTTTGTGGAGAAAATGTCTTCTTTTGAGGATAAAGGTGATCTTTCGGGGAGAAAATGTCTGATTTGCAGCATAAAAGGACGCATTTGGGAAAGACAGCGTCTTTTATTGGGACATCACGTTTTATTCCAAAAATAACACATTTTCTTCCCAGAATACCGCCTTTGATCCCGAAAATAAGGCATTTTCTTCCCAGAATACCGCATTTTAGACCGAAAATAAGTCATCCTCTCCAAAAAAGACGTAATTCTGTCCTCAAAATGAGAAATATTGTCCCCAAAATATCATTCTTGGTTCCAAATAGAAGACTTTTTCTCCATTAAATACCACGTAGGGATCCCTATATTACACATTTTCTCCCCCAAATTGCTCTTTGGATCCCCAAAATGAGGCGTTCTCCCTCAAATGCCTCTTTTGATCCCAAGAATCAGGCATTTTCTCCGCACAAGACTGATTTTATTACCAAAACAACACATTTCTTACCCAAAACACACCTTTTTATTCCCAACATTAGACATTGTCTCCCCCAAATGCCAATTTGTATCCCTCCAATACGAAATTCTCCCCTTCAAATATGGCTTTGTGTAACAAAAGAAGACATTCGCTCCCAAAAATACCGCTTCTTATTTCCTAAGGAAGACTTTTACTCCCCAAAACACCCTTTTTGATCCCCAAAATAAGAAATACTCTCCCTAAAGTAGCGCTTTCGTTTCCTTTCCCAAAAATGAGACATCTGAAGATGAAAAGCAGTATTCTGGGGAGAAAATGCTTTTTTGGGGGGCTAAAGAGTGGCACTTAAGAGAGAACCTGTTTGGTTTCTGGAATGAAGAGTGATATTCGGGGAGAAAATGTCTAATTGTTGGCAGAGATTGATACGCAGGGGAGAAATGGTTGTATTTGGGAGAGAAAAAGAGTGTTTTGTGGAGAAAATGCATGAGTTTTGGGGATAAACGGCATTATTTTGGCGTGAAAGCATGGTATTGAGCTAAGAAGCGGCATTTTGTGGAGAAAATGTCTTCTTTTGAGGATAAAGGTGATCTTTCGGGGAGAAAATGTCTGATTTGCAGCATAAAAGGACGCATTTGGGGAAGACAGCGTCTTTTATTGGGACATCACGTTTTATTCCAAAAATAACACATTTTCTTCCCAGAATACCGCCTTTGATCCCGAAAATAAGGCATTTTCTTCCCAGAATACCGCATTTTAGACCGAAAATAAGTCATCCTCTCCAAAAAAGACGTAATTCTGTCCTCAAAATGAGAAATATTGTCCCCAAAATATCATTCTTGGTTCCAAATAGAAGACTTTTTCTCCATTAAATACCACGTAGGGATCCCTATATTACACATTTTCTCCCCCAAATTGCTCTTTTGATCCCCAAAATGAGGCGTTCTCCCTCAAATGCCTCTTTTGATCCCAAGAATCAGGCATTTTCTCCGCACAAGACTGATTTTATTACCAAAACAACACATTTCTTACCCAAAACACACCTTTTTATTCCCAACATTAGACATTGTCTCCCCCAAATGCCAATTTGTATCCCTCCAATACGAAATTCTCCCCTTCAAATATGGCTTTGTGTAACAAAAGAAGACATTCGCTCCCAAAAATACCGCTTCTTATTTCCTAAGGAAGACTTTTACTCCCCAAAACACCCTTTTTGATCCCCAAAATAAGAAATACTCTCCCTAAAGTAGCGCTTTCGTTTCCTTTCCCAAAAATGAGACATCTGAAGATGAAAAGCAGTATTCTGGGGAGAAAATGCTTTTTTGGGGGGCTAAAGAGTGGCACTTAAGAGAGAACCTGTTTGGTTTCTGGGATGAAGAGTGATATTCGGGGAGAAAATGTCTGATTTGCAGCATAAAAGGACGCATTTGGGGAAGACAGCGTCTTTTATTGGGACATCACGTTTTATTCCAAAAATAACACATTTTCTTCCCAGAATACCGCCTTTGATCCCGAAAATAAGGCATTTTCTTCCCAGAATACCGCTATTTAGACCGAAAATAAGTCATCCTCTCCAAAAAAGACGTAATTCTGTCCTCAAAATGAGAAATATTCTCCCCAAAATATCATTCTTGGTTCCAAATAGAAGACTTTTTCTCCATTAAATACCACGTAGGGATCCCTATATTACACATTTTCTCCCCCAAATTGCTCTTTGGATCCCCAAAATGAGGCGTTCTCCCTCAAATGCCTCTTTTGATCCCAAGAATCAGGCATTTTCTCCTCACAAGACTGATTTTATTACCAAAACAACACATTTCTTACCCAAAACACACCTTTTTATTCCCAACATTAGACACCGTCTTCCAAAATTCCAATTTGTATCCCTCCAATACGAAATTCTCCCCTTCAAATATGGCTTTGTGTAACAAAAGAAGACATTCGCTCCCAAAAATACCGCTTCTTATTTCCTAAGGAAGACTTTTACTCCCCAAAACACCCTTTTTGATCCCCAAAATAAGAAATACTCTCCCTAAAGTAGCGCTTTCGTTTCCTTTCCCAAAAAGAAGACATTTGAAGATGAAAGGCAGTATTCTGGGGAGAAAATGCTTTTTTGGGGGGCTAAAGTGTGGCAATTAAGAGAGAACCTGTTTGGTTTCTGGGATGAAGAGTGATATTCGGGGAGAAAATGTCTAATTGTTGGCAGAAATTGATACGCAGGGGAGAAATGGTTGTATTTTGGAGAGAAAAAGAGTGTTTTGTGGAGAAAATGCATGAGTTTTGGGGATAAACGGCATTATTTTGGCGTGAAAGCATGGTATTGAGCTAAGAAGCGGCATTTTGTGGAGAAAATGTCTTCTTTTGAGGATAAAGGTGATCTTTCGGGGAGAAAATGTCTGATTTGCAGCATAAAAGGACGCATTTGGGGAAGACAGCGTCTTTTATTGGGACATCACGTTTTATTCCAAAAATAACACATTTTCATACCAGAATACCGCCTTTGATCCCAAAATTAAGGCATTTTCTTCCCAGAATACCGCATTTTAGACCGAAAATAAGTCATCCTCTCCAAAAAAGACGTAATTCTGTCCTCAAAATGAGAAATATTGTCCCCAAAATATCATTCTTGGTTCCAAATAGAAGACTTTTTCTCCATTAAATACCACATCGGGTTCCCAATATTACACATTTTCTCCCCCAAATTGCTCTTTGGATCCCCAAAATGAGGCGTTCTCCCTCAAATGCCTCTTTTCATCCCAAGAATCAGGCATTTTCTCTGCACAAGACTGATTTTATTACCAAAACAACACATTTCTTACCCAAAACACACCTTTTTATTCCCAACATTAGACACCGTCTCCCAAAATGCCAATTTGTATCCCTCCAATACGAAATTCTCCCCTTCAAATATGGCTTTGTGTAACAAAAGAAGACATTCGCTCCCAAAAATACCGCTTCTTATTTCCTAAGGAAGACTTTTCCTCCCCAAAACACCCTTTTTGATCCCCCAAATAAGAAATACTCTCCCTAAAGTAGCGCTTTCGTTTCCTTTCCCAAAAAGAAGACATTTGAAGATGAAAGGCAGTATTCTGGGGAGAAAATGCTTTTTTGGGGGGCTAAAGAGTGGCACTTAAGAGAGAACCTGTTTGGTTTCTGGAATGAAGAGTGATATTCGGGGAGAAAATGCCTAATTGTTGGCAGACATTGATACGCAGGGGAGAAATGGTTGTATTTGGGAGAGAAAAAGAGTGTTTTGTGGAGAAAATGCATGAGTTTTGGGGATAAACGGCATTATTTTGGCGTGAAAGCATGGTATTGAGCTAAGAAGCGGCATTTTGTGGAGAAAATGTCTTCTTTTGAGGATAAAGGTGATCTTTCGGGGAGAAAATGTCTGATTTGCAGCATAAAAGGACGCATTTGGGAAAGACAGCGTCTTTTATTGGGACATCACGTTTTATTCCAAAAATAACACATTTTCATACCAGAATACCGCCTTTGATCCCGAAAATAAGGCATTTTCTTCCCAGAATACCGCTATTTAGACCGAAAATAAGTCATCCTCTCCAAAAAAGACGTAATTCTGTCCTCAAAATGAGAAATATTGTCCCCAAAATATCATTCTTGGTTCCAAATAGAAGACTTTTTCTCCATTAAATACCACGTAGGGATCCCTATATTACACATTTTCTCCCCCAAATTGCTCTTTTGATCCCCAAAATGAGGCGTTCTCCCTCAAATGCCTCTTTTGATCCCAAGAATCAGGCATTTTCTCCGCACAAGACTGATTTTATTACCAAAACAACACATTTCTTACCCAAAACACACCTTTTTATTCCCAACATTAGACATTGTCTCCCCCAAATGCCAATTTGTATCCCTCCAATACGAAATTCTCCCCTTCAAATATGGCTTTGTGTAACAAAAGAAGACATTCGCTCCCAAAAATACCGCTTCTTATTTCCTAAGGAAGACTTTTACTCCCCAAAACACCCTTTTTGATCCCCAAAATAAGAAATACTCTCCCTAAAGTAGCGCTTTCGTTTCCTTTCCCAAAAATGAGACATCTGAAGATGAAAAGCAGTATTCTGGGGAGAAAATGCTTTTTTGGGGGGCTAAAGAGTGGCACTTAAGAGAGAACCTGTTTGGTTTCTGGAATGAAGAGTGATATTCGGGGAGAAAATGTCTAATTGTTGGCAGAGATTGATACGCAGGGGAGAAATGGTTGTATTTGGGAGAGAAAAAGAGTGTTTTGTGGAGAAAATGCATGAGTTTTGGGGATAAACGGCATTATTTTGGCGTGAAAGCATGGTATTGAGCTAAGAAGCGGCATTTTGTTGAGAAAATGTCTTCTTTTGAGGATAAAGGTGATCTTTCGGGGAGAAAATGTCTGATTTGCAGCATAAAAGGACGCATTTGGGGAAGACAGCGTCTTTTATTGGGACATCACGTTTTATTCCAAAAATAACACATTTTCTTCCCAGAATACCGCCTTTGATCCCGAAAATAAGGCATTTTCTTCCCAGAATACCGCATTTTAGACCGAAAATAAGTCATCCTCTCCAAAAAAGACGTAATTCTGTCCTCAAAATGAGAAATATTGTCCCCAAAATATCATTCTTGGTTCCAAATAGAAGACTTTTTCTCCATTAAATACCACGTAGGGATCCCTATATTACACATTTTCTCCCCCAAATTGCTCTTTTGATCCCCAAAATGAGGCGTTCTCCCTCAAATGCCTCTTTTGATCCCAAGAATCAGGCATTTTCTCCGCACAAGACTGATTTTATTACCAAAACAACACATTTCTTACCCAAAACACACCTTTTTATTCCCAACATTAGACATTGTCTCCCCCAAATGCCAATTTGTATCCCTCCAATACGAAATTCTCCCCTTCAAATATGGCTTTGTGTAACAAAAGAAGACATTCGCTCCCAAAAATACCGCTTCTTATTTCCTAAGGAAGACTTTTACTCCCCAAAACACCCTTTTTGATCCCCAAAATAAGAAATACTCTCCCTAAAGTAGCGCTTTCGTTTCCTTTCCCAAAAATGAGACATCTGAAGATGAAAAGCAGTATTCTGGGGAGAAAATGCTTTTTTGGGGGGCTAAAGAGTGGCACTTAAGAGAGAACCTGTTTGGTTTCTGGAATGAAGAGTGATATTCGGGGAGAAAATGTCTAATTGTTGGCAGAGATTGATACGCAGGGGAGAAATGGTTGTATTTCGGAGAGAAAAAGAGTGTTTTGTGGAGAAAATGCATGAGTTTTGGGGATAAACGGCATTATTTTGGCGTGAAAGCATGGTATTGAGCTAAGAAGCGGCATTTTGTGGAGAAAATGTCTTCTTTTGAGGATAAAGGTGATCTTTCGGGGAGAAAATGTCTGATTTGCAGCATAAAAGGACGCATTTGGGGAAGACAGCGTCTTTTATTGGGACATCACGTTTTATTCCAAAAATAACACATTTTCTTCCCAGAATACCGCCTTTGATCCCAAAATTAAGGCATTTTCTTCCCAGAATACCGCATTTTAGACCGAAAATAAGTCATCCTCTCCAAAAAAGACGTAATTCTGTCCTCAAAATGAGAAATATTCTCCCCAAAATATCATTCTTGGTTCCAAATAGAAGACTTTTTCTCCATTAAATACCACGTAGGGATCCCTATATTACACATTTTCTCCCCCAAATTGCTCTTTGGATCCCCAAAATGAGGCGTTCTCCCTCAAATGCCTCTTTTCATCCCAAGAATCAGGCATTTTCTCCTCACAAGACTGATTTTATTACCAAAACAACACATTTCTTACCCAAAACACACCTTTTTATTCCCAACATTAGACATTGTCTCCCCCAAATGCCAATTTGTATCCCTCCAATACGAAATTCTCCCCTTCAAATATGGCTTTGTGTAACAAAAGAAGACATTCGCTCCCAAAAATACCGCTTCTTATTTCCTAAGGAAGACTTTTACTCCCCAAAACACCCTTTTTGATCCCCAAAATAAGAAATACTCTCCCTAAAGTAGCGCTTTCGTTTCCTTTCCCAAAAAGAAGACATTTGAAGATGAAAGGCAGTATTCTGGGGAGAAAATGCTTTTTTGGGGGGCTAAAGTGTGGCAATTAAGAGAGAACCTGTTTGGTTTCTGGGATGAAGAGTGATATTCGGGGAGAAAATGTCTAATTGTTGGCAGAAATTGATACGCAGGGGAGAAATGGTTGTATTTTGGAGAGAAAAAGAGTGTTTTGTGGAGAAAATGCATGAGTTTTGGGGATAAACGGCATTATTTTGGCGTGAAAGCATGGTATTGAGCTAAGAAGCGGCATTTTGTGGAGAAAATGTCTTCTTTTGAGGATAAAGGTGATCTTTCGGGGAGAAAATGTCTGATTTGCAGCATAAAAGGACGCATTTGGGGAAGACAGCGTCTTTTATTGGGACATCACGTTTTATTCCAAAAATAACACATTTTCATACCAGAATACCGCCTTTGATCCCAAAATTAAGGCATTTTCTTCCCAGAATACCGCATTTTAGACCGAAAATAAGTCATCCTCTCCAAAAAAGACGTAATTCTGTCCTCAAAATGAGAAATATTGTCCCCAAAATATCATTCTTGGTTCCAAATAGAAGACTTTTTCTCCATTAAATACCACATCGGGTTCCCAATATTACACATTTTCTCCCCCAAATTGCTCTTTGGATCCCCAAAATGAGGCGTTCTCCCTCAAATGCCTCTTTTCATCCCAAGAATCAGGCATTTTCTCTGCACAAGACTGATTTTATTACCAAAACAACACATTTCTTACCCAAAACACACCTTTTTATTCCCAACATTAGACACCGTCTCCCAAAATGCCAATTTGTATCCCTCCAATACGAAATTCTCCCCTTCAAATATGGCTTTGTGTAACAAAAGAAGACATTCGCTCCCAAAAATACCGCTTCTTATTTCCTAAGGAAGACTTTTCCTCCCCAAAACACCCTTTTTGATCCCCAAAATAAGAAATACTCTCCCTAAAGTAGCGCTTTCGTTTCCTTTCCCAAAAAGAAGACATTTGAAGATGAAAGGCAGTATTCTGGGGAGAAAATGCTTTTTTGGGGGGCTAAAGAGTGGCACTTAAGAGAGAACCTGTTTGGTTTCTGGAATGAAGAGTGATATTCGGGGAGAAAATGTCTAATTGTTGGCAGACATTGATACGCAGGGGAGAAATGGTTGTATTTGGGAGAGAAAAAGAGTGTTTTGTGGAGAAAATGCATGAGTTTTGGGGATAAACGGCATTATTTTGGCGTGAAAGCATGGTATTGAGCTAAGAAGCGGCATTTTGTGGAGAAAATGTCTTCTTTTGAGGATAAAGGTGATCTTTCGGGGAGAAAATGTCTGATTTGCAGCATAAAAGGACGCATTTGGGAAAGACAGCGTCTTTTATTGGGACATCACGTTTTATTCCAAAAATAACACATTTTCTTCCCAGAATACCGCCTTTGATCCCGAAAATAAGGCATTTTCTTCCCAGAATACCGCTATTTAGACCGAAAATAAGTCATCCTCTCCAAAAAAGACGTAATTCTGTCCTCAAAATGAGAAATATTGTCCCCAAAATATCATTCTTGGTTCCAAATAGAAGACTTTTTCTCCATTAAATACCACGTAGGGATCCCTATATTACACATTTTCTCCCCCAAATTGCTCTTTGGATCCCCAAAATGAGGCGTTCTCCCTCAAATGCCTCTTTTCATCCCAAGAATCAGGCATTTTCTCCGCACAAGACTGATTTTATTACCAAAACAACACATTTCTTACCCAAAACACACCTTTTTATTCCCAACATTAGACATTGTCTCCCCCAAATGCCAATTTGTATCCCTCCAATACGAAATTCTCCCCTTCAAATATGGCTTTGTGTAACAAAAGAAGACATTCGCTCCCAAAAATACCGCTTCTTATTTCCTAAGGAAGACTTTTCCTCCCCAAAACACCCTTTTTGATCCCCCAAATAAGAAATACTCTCCCTAAAGTAGCGCTTTCGTTTCCTTTCCCAAAAATGAGACATCTGAAGATGAAAAGCAGTATTCTGGGGAGAAAATGCTTTTTTGGGGGGCTAAAGAGTGGCACTTAATAGAGAACCTGTTTGGTTTCTGGGATGAAGAGTGATATTCGGGGAGAAAATGTCTAATTGTTGGCAGAGATTGATACGCAGGGGAGAAATGGTTGTATTTTGGAGAGAAAAAGAGTGTTTTGTGGAGAAAATGCATGAGTTTTGGGGATAAACGGCATTATTTTGGCGTGAAAGCATGGTATTGAGAAAATAAGCAGCATTTTGTGGAGAAAATGCCTTCTTTTGATGATAAAGGTGATCTTTCGGGGAGAAAATGTCTTCTTTGCAGCATAAAAGGACGCATTTGGGGAAGACAGCGTCTTTTATTGGGACATCACGTTTTATTCCAAAAATAACACATTTTCTTCCCGAATACCGCACTTAATCCCTAAAATAAGGCATTTTCTTCCCAGAATACCGCTATTTAGACCGAAAATAAGTCATCCTCTCCAAAAAAGACATAATTCTGTCCTCAAAATGAGAAATATTGTCCCCAAAATATCATTCTTGGTTCCAAATAGAAGACTTTTTCTCCATTAAATACCACGTAGGGATCCCTATATTACACATTTTCTCCCCCAAATTGCTCTTTGGATCCCCAAAATGAGGCGTTCTCCCTCAAATGCCTCTTTTGATCCCAAGAATCAGGCATTTTCTCCGCACAAGACTGATTTTATTACCAAAACAACACATTTCTTACCCAAAACACACCTTTTTATTCCCAACATTAGACATTGTCTCCCCCAAATGCCAATTTGTATCCCTCCAATACGAAATTCTCCCCTTCAAATATGGCTTTGTGTAACAAAAGAAGACATTCGCTCCCAAAAATACCGCTTCTTATTTCCTAAGGAAGACTTTTCCTCCCCAAAACACCCTTTTTGATCCCCCAAATAAGAAATACTCTCCCTAAAGTAGCGCTTTCGTTTCCTTTCCCAAAAATGAGACATCTGAAGATGAAAAGCAGTATTCTGGGGAGAAAATGCTTTTTTGGGGGGCTAAAGAGTGGCACTTAATAGAGAACCTGTTTGGTTTCTGGGATGAAGAGTGATATTCGGGGAGAAAATGTCTAATTGTTGGCAGAGATTGATACGCAGGGGAGAAATGGTTGTATTTTGGAGAGAAAAAGAGTGTTTTGTGGAGAAAATGCATGAGTTTTGGGGATAAACGGCATTATTTTGGCGTGAAAGCATGGTATTGAGCTAAGAAGCGGCATTTTGTGGAGAAAATGTCTTCTTTTGAGGATAAAGGTGATCTTTCGGGGAGAAAATGTCTTCTTTGCAGCATAAAAGGACGCATTTGGGAAAGACAGCGTCTTTTATTGGGACATCACGTTTTATTCCAAAAATAACACATTTTCTTCCCAGAATACCGCCTTTGATCCCGAAAATAAGGCATTTTCTTCCCAGAATACCGCTATTTAGACCGAAAATAAGTCATCCTCTCCAAAAAAGACGTAATTCTGTTCTCAAATTGAGAAATATTGTCCCCAAAATATCATTCTTGGTTCCAAATAGAAGACTTTTTCTCCATTAAATACCACGTAGGGATCCCTATATTACACATTTTCTCCCCCAAATTGCTCTTTGGATCCCCAAAATGAGGCGTTCTCCCTCAAATGCCTCTTTTCATCCCAAGAATCAGGCATTTTCTCCGCACAAGACTGATTTTATTACCAAAACAACACATTTCTTACCCAAAACACACCTTTTTATTCCCAACATTAGACATTGTCTCCCCCAAATGCCAATTTGTATCCCTCCAATACGAAATTCTCCCCTTCAAATATGGCTTTGTGTAACAAAAGAAGACATTCGCTCCCAAAAATACCGCTTCTTATTTCCTAAGGAAGACTTTTCCTCCCCAAAACACCCTTTTTGATCCCCCAAATAAGAAATACTCTCCCTAAAGTAGCGCTTTCGTTTCCTTTCCCAAAAATGAGACATCTGAAGATGAAAAGCAGTATTCTGGGGAGAAAATGCTTTTTTGGGGGGCTAAAGAGTGGCACTTAATAGAGAACCTGTTTGGTTTCTGGGATGAAGAGTGATATTCGGGGAGAAAATGTCTAATTGTTGGCAGAGATTGATACGCAGGGGAGAAATGGTTGTATTTTGGAGAGAAAAAGAGTGTTTTGTGGAGAAAATGCATGAGTTTTGGGGATAAACGGCATTATTTTGGCGTGAAAGCATGGTATTGAGAAAATAAGCAGCATTTTGTGGAGAAAATGCCTTCTTTTGATGATAAAGGTGATCTTTCGGGGAGAAAATGTCTTCTTTGCAGCAGAAAAAGACGCATTTGGGGAAGACAGCGTCTTTTATTGGGACATCACGTTTTATTCCAAAAATAACACATTTTCTTCCCGAATACCGCACTTAATCCCTAAAATAAGGCATTTTCTTCCCAGAATACCGCATTTTAGACCGAAAATAAGTCATCCTCTCCAAAAAAGACGTAATTCTGTCCTCAAAATGAGAAATATTGTCCCCAAAATATCATTCTTGGTTCCAAATAGAAGACTTTTTCTCCATTAAATACCACGTAGGGATCCCTATATTACACATTTTCTCCCCCAAATTGCTCTTTGGATCCCCAAAATGAGGCGTTCTCCCTCAAATGCCTCTTTTGATCCCAAGAATCAGGCATTTTCTCCGCACAAGACTGATTTTATTACCAAAACAACACATTTCTTACCCAAAACACACCTTTTTATTCCCAACATTAGACATTGTCTCCCCCAAATGCCAATTTGTATCCCTCCAATACGAAATTCTCCCCTTCAAATATGGCTTTGTGTAACAAAAGAAGACATTCGCTCCCAAAAATACCGCTTCTTATTTCCTAAGGAAGACTTTTCCTCCCCAAAACACCCTTTTTGATCCCCCAAATAAGAAATACTCTCCCTAAAGTAGCGCTTTCGTTTCCTTTCCCAAAAATGAGACATCTGAAGATGAAAAGCAGTATTCTGGGGAGAAAATGCTTTTTTGGGGGGCTAAAGAGTGGCACTTAATAGAGAACCTGTTTGGTTTCTGGGATGAAGAGTGATATTCGGGGAGAAAATGTCTAATTGTTGGCAGAGATTGATACGCAGGGGAGAAATGGTTGTATTTTGGAGAGAAAAAGAGTGTTTTGTGGAGAAAATGCATGAGTTTTGGGGATAAACGGCATTATTTTGGCGTGAAAGCATGGTATTGAGCTAAGAAGCGGCATTTTGTGGAGAAAATGTCTTCTTTTGAGGATAAAGGTGATCTTTCGGGGAGAAAATGTCTGATTTGCAGCATAAAAGGACGCATTTGGGAAAGACAGCGTCTTTTATTGGGACATCACGTTTTATTCCAAAAATAACACATTTTCTTCCCAGAATACCGCCTTTGATCCCGAAAATAAGGCATTTTCTTCCCAGAATACCGCTATTTAGACCGAAAATAAGTCATCCTCTCCAAAAAAGACGTAATTCTGTTCTCAAATTGAGAAATATTGTCCCCAAAATATCATTCTTGGTTCCAAATAGAAGACTTTTTCTCCATTAAATACCACGTAGGGATCCCTATATTACACATTTTCTCCCCCAAATTGCTCTTTGGATCCCCAAAATGAGGCGTTCTCCCTCAAATGCCTCTTTTCATCCCAAGAATCAGGCATTTTCTCCGCACAAGACTGATTTTATTACCAAAACAACACATTTCTTACCCAAAACACACCTTTTTATTCCCAACATTAGACATTGTCTCCCCCAAATGCCAATTTGTATCCCTCCAATACGAAATTCTCCCCTTCAAATATGGCTTTGTGTAACAAAAGAAGACATTCGCTCCCAAAAATACCGCTTCTTATTTCCTAAGGAAGACTTTTCCTCCCCAAAACACCCTTTTTGATCCCCCAAATAAGAAATACTCTCCCTAAAGTAGCGCTTTCGTTTCCTTTCCCAAAAATGAGACATCTGAAGATGAAAAGCAGTATTCTGGGGAGAAAATGCTTTTTTGGGGGGCTAAAGAGTGGCACTTAATAGAGAACCTGTTTGGTTTCTGGGATGAAGAGTGATATTCGGGGAGAAAATGTCTAATTGTTGGCAGAGATTGATACGCAGGGGAGAAATGGTTGTATTTTGGAGAGAAAAAGAGTGTTTTGTGGAGAAAATGCATGAGTTTTGGGGATAAACGGCATTATTTTGGCGTGAAAGCATGGTATTGAGCTAAGAAGCGGCATTTTGTGGAGAAAATGTCTTCTTTTGAGGATAAAGGTGATCTTTCGGGGAGAAAATGTCTGATTTGCAGCATAAAAGGACGCATTTGGGGAAGACAGCGTCTTTTATTGGGACATCACGTTTTATTCCAAAAATAACACATTTTCTTCCCAGAATACCGCCTTTGATCCCGAAAATAAGGCATTTTCTTCCCAGAATACCGCATTTTAGACCGAAAATAAGTCATCCTCTCCAAAAAAGACATAATTCTGTCCTCAAAATGAGAAATATTCTCCCCAAACTATCATTCTTGGTTCCAAATAGAAGACTTTTTCTCCATTAAATACCACGTCGGGTTCCCAATATTACACATTTTCTCCCCCAAATTGCTCTTTGGATCCCCAAAATGAGGCGTTCTCCCTCAAATGCCTCTTTTCATCCCAAGAATCAGGCATTTTCTCCGCACAAGACTGATTTTATTACCAAAACAACACATTTCTTACCCAAAACACACCTTTTTATTCCCAACATTAGACATTGTCTCCCCCAAATGCCAATTTGTATCCCTCCAATACGAAATTCTCCCCTTCAAATATGGCTTTGTGTAACAAAAGAAGACATTCGCTCCCAAAAATACCGCTTCTTATTTCCTAAGGAAGACTTTTCCTCCCCAAAACACCCTTTTTGATCCCCAAAATAAGAAATACTCTCCCTAAAGTAGCGCTTTCGTTTCCTTTCCCAAAAAGAAGACATTTGAAGATGAAAGGCAGTATTCTGGGGAGAAAATGCCTTTTTGGGGGGCTAAAGTGTGGCAATTAAGAGAGAACCGGTTTGGTTTCTGGGATGAAGAGTGATATTCGGGGAGAAAATGTCTAATTGTTGGCAGAGATTGATACGCAGGGGAGAAATGGTTGTATTTTGGAGAGAAAAAGAGTGTTTTGAAGAGAAAATGCATGAGTTTTGGGGATAAACAGCATTATTTTGGCGTGAAAGCATGGTATTGAGCTAAGAAGCGGCATTTTGTGGAGAAAATGTCTTCTTTTGAGGATAAAGGTGATCTTTCGGGGAGAAAATGTCTTCTTTGCAGCATAAAAGGACGCATTTGGGGAAGACAGCGTCTTTTATTGGGACATCACGTTTTATTCCAAAAATAACACATTTTCATACCAGAATACCGCCTTTGATCCCAAAATTAAGGCATTTTCTTCCCAGAATACCGCATTTTAGACCGAAAATAAGTCATCCTCTCCAAAAAAGACGTAATTCTGTCCTCAAAATGAGAAATATTCTCCCCAAAATATCATTCTTGGTTCCAAATAGAAGAATTTTTCTCCATTAAATACCATGTACGGATCCCTATATTACACATTTTCTCCACCAATTTGCTCTTTGGATCCCCAAAATGAGGCGTTCTCCCTCAAATGCCTCTTTTCATCCCAAGAATCAGGCATTTTCTCCTCACAAGACTGATTTTATTACCAAAACAACACATTTCTTACCCAAAACACACCTTTTTATTCCCAACATTAGACACCGTCTCCCAAAATTCCAATTTGTATCCCTCCAATACGAAATTCTCCCCTTCAAATATGGCTTTGTGTAACAAAAGAAGACATTCGCTCCCAAAAATACCGCTTCTTATTTCCTAAGGAAGACTTTTACTCCCCAAAACACCCTTTTTGATCCCCAAAATAAGAAATACTCTCCCTAAAGTAGCGCTTTCGTTGCCTTTCCCAAAAAGAAGACATTTGAAGATGAAAGGCAGTATTCTGGGGAGAAAATGCCTTTTTGGGGGGCTAAAGTGTGGCAATTAAGAGAGAACCGGTTTGGTTTCTGGGATGAAGAGTGATATTCGGGGAGAAAATGTCTAATTGTTGGCAGAGATTGATACGCAGGGGAGAAATGGTTGTATTTTGGAGAGAAAAAGAGTGTTTTGTGGAGAAAATGCATGAGTTTTGGGGATAAACGGCATTATTTTGGCGTGAAAGCATGGTATTGAGCTAAGAAGCGGCATTTTGTGGAGAAAATGTCTTCTTTTGAGGATAAAGGTGATCTTTCGGGGAGAAAATGTCTGATTTGCAGCATAAAAGGACGCATTTGGGGAAGACAGCGTCTTTTATTGGGACATCACGTTTTATTCCAAAAATAACACATTTTCTTCCCAGAATACCGCCTTTGATCCCGAAAATAAGGCATTTTCTTCCCAGAATACCGCATTTTAGACCGAAAATAAGTCATCCTCTCCAAAAAAGACATAATTCTGTCCTCAAAATGAGAAATATTCTCCCCAAACTATCATTCTTGGTTCCAAATAGAAGACTTTTTCTCCATTAAATACCACGTCGGGTTCCCAATATTACACATTTTCTCCCCCAAATTGCTCTTTGGATCCCCAAAATGAGGCGTTCTCCCTCAAATGCCTCTTTTCATCCCAAGAATCAGGCATTTTCTCTGCACAAGACTGATTTTATTACCAAAACAACACATTTCTTACCCAAAACACACCTTTTTATTCCCAACATTAGACACCGTCTCCCAAAATTCCAATTTGTATCCCTCCAATACGAAATTCTCCCCTTCAAATATGGCTTTGTGTAACAAAAGAAGACATTCGCTCCCAAAAATACCGCTTCTTATTTCCTAAGGAAGACTTTTCCTCCCCAAAACACCCTTTTTGATCCCCCAAATAAGAAATACTCTCCCTAAAGTAGCGCTTTCGTTTCCTTTCCCAAAAATGAGACATCTGAAGATGAAAGGCAGTATTCTGGGGAGAAAATGCCTTTTTGGGGGGCTAAAGTGTGGCACTTAATAGAGAACCTGTTTGGTTTCTGGAATGAAGAGTGATATTCGGGGAGAAAATGTCTAATTGTTGGCAGAGATTGATACGCAGGGGAGAAATGGTTGCATTTTGGAGAGAAAAAGAGTGTTTTGTGGAGAAAATGCATGAGTTTTGGGGATAAACGGCATTATTTTGGCGTGAAAGCATGGTATTGAGCTAAGAAGCGGCATTTTGTGGAGAAAATGTCTTCTTTTGAGGATAAAGGTGATCTTTCGGGGAGAAAATATCTGATTTGCAGCATAAAAGGACGCATTTGGGAAAGACAGCGTCTTTTATTGGGACATCACGTTTTATTCCAAAAATAACACATTTTCTTCCCAGAATACCGCCTTTGATCCCGAAAATAAGGCATTTTCTTCCCAGAATACCGCATTTTAGACCGAAAATAAGTCATCCTCTCCAAAAAAGACATAATTCTGTCCTCAAAATGAGAAATATTCTCCCCAAACTATCATTCTTGGTTCCAAATAGAAGACTTTTTCTCCATTAAATACCACGTCGGGTTCCCAATATTACACATTTTCTCCCCCAAATTGCTCTTTGGATCCCCAAAATGAGGCGTTCTCCCTCAAATGCCTCTTTTCATCCCAAGAATCAGGCATTTTCTCTGCACAAGACTGATTTTATTACCAAAACAACACATTTCTTACCCAAAACACACCTTTTTATTCCCAACATTAGACACCGTCTCCCAAAATTCCAATTTGTATCCCTCCAATACGAAATTCTCCCCTTCAAATATGGCTTTGTGTAACAAAAGAAGACATTCGCTCCCAAAAATACCGCTTCTTATTTCCTAAGGAAGACTTTTCCTCCCCAAAACACCCTTTTTGATCCCCCAAATAAGAAATACTCTCCCTAAAGTAGCGCTTTCGTTTCCTTTCCCAAAAATGAGACATCTGAAGATGAAAGGCAGTATTCTGGGGAGAAAATGCCTTTTTGGGGGGCTAAAGTGTGGCACTTAATAGAGAACCTGTTTGGTTTCTGGAATGAAGAGTGATATTCGGGGAGAAAATGTCTAATTGTTGGCAGAGATTGATACGCAGGGGAGAAATGGTTGTATTTTGGAGAGAAAAAGAGTGTTTTGTGGAGAAAATGCATGAGTTTTGGGGATAAACGGCATTATTTTGGCGTGAAAGCATGGTATTGAGAAAATAAGCAGCATTTTGTGGAGAAAATGTCTTCTTTTGAGGATAAAGGTGATCTTTTGGGGAGAAAATGTCTGATTTGCAGCATAAAAGGACGCATTTGGGGAAGACAGCGTCTTTTATTGGGACATCACGTTTTATTCCAAAAATAACACATTTTCTTCCCGAATACCGCACTTAATCCCCAAAATAAGGCATTTTCTTCCCAGAATACAGCTATTTAGACCGAAAATAAGTCATCCTCTCCAAAAAAGACGTAATTCTGTCCTCAAAATGAGAAATATTCTCCCCAAAATATCATTCTTGGTTCCAAATAGAAGACTTTTTCTCCATTAAATACCACGTAGGGATCCCTATATTACACATTTTCTCCCCCAAATTGCTCTTTGGATCCCCAAAATGAGGCGTTCTCCCTCAAATGCCTCTTTTCATCCCAAGAATCAGGCATTTTCTCCTCACAAGACTGATTTTATTACCAAAACAACACATTTCTTACCCAAAACACACCTTTTTATTCCCAACATCAGACATTGTCTCCCCCAAATGCCAATTTGTATCCCTCCAATACGAAATTCTCCCCTTCAAATATGGCTTTGTGTAACAAAAGAAGACATTCGCTCCCAAAAATACCGCTTCTTATTTCCTAAGGAAGACTTTTCCTCCCCAAAACACCCTTTTTGATCCCCAAAATAAGAAATACTCTCCCTAAAGTAGCGCTTTCGTTTCCTTTCCCAAAAATGAGACATCTGAAGATGAAAAGCAGTATTCTGGGGAGAAAATGCTTTTTTGGGGGGCTAAAGAGTGGCACTTAATAGAGAACCTGTTTGGTTTCTGGGATGAAGAGTGATATTCTGGGAGAAAATGTCTAATTGTTGGCAGAGATTGATACGCAGGGGAGAAATGGTTGTATTTTGGAGAGAAAAAGAGTGTTTTGTGGAGAAAATGCATGAGTTTTGGGGATAAACGGCATTATTTTGGCGTGAAAGCATGGTATTGAGCTAAGAAGCGGCATTTTGTGGAGAAAATGTCTTCTTTTGAGGATAAAGGTGATCTTTCGGGGAGAAAATGTCTGATTTGCAGCATAAAAGGACGCATTTGGGGAAGACAGCGTCTTTTATTGGGACATCACGTTTTATTCCAAAAATAACACATTTTCTTCCCAGAATACCGCCTTTGATCCCGAAAATAAGGCATTTTCTTCCCAGAATACCGCATTTTAGACCGAAAATAAGTCATCCTCTCCAAAAAAGACATAATTCTGTCCTCAAAATGAGAAATATTCTCCCCAAACTATCATTCTTGGTTCCAAATAGAAGACTTTTTCTCCATTAAATACCACGTCGGGTTCCCAATATTACACATTTTCTCCCCCAAATTGCTCTTTGGATCCCCAAAATGAGGCGTTCTCCCTCAAATGCCTCTTTTCATCCCAAGAATCAGGCATTTTCTCCGCACAAGACTGATTTTATTACCAAAACAACACATTTCTTACCCAAAACACACCTTTTTATTCCCAACATTAGACACCGTCTCCCAAAATTCCAATTTGTATCCCTCCAATACGAAATTCTCCCCTTCAAATATGGCTTTGTGTAACAAAAGAAGACATTCGCTCCCAAAAATACCGCTTCTTATTTCCTAAGGAAGACTTTTCCTCCCCAAAACACCCTTTTTGATCCCCCAAATAAGAAATACTCTCCCTAAAGTAGCGCTTTCGTTTCCTTTCCCAAAAATGAGACATCTGAAGATGAAAGGCAGTATTCTGGGGAGAAAATGCCTTTTTGGGGGGCTAAAGTGTGGCACTTAATAGAGAACCTGTTTGGTTTCTGGAATGAAGAGTGATATTCGGGGAGAAAATGTCTAATTGTTGGCAGAGATTGATACGCAGGGGAGAAATGGTTGCATTTTGGAGAGAAAAAGAGTGTTTTGTGGAGAAAATGCATGAGTTTTGGGGATAAACGGCATTATTTTGGCGTGAAAGCATGGTATTGAGCTAAGAAGCGGCATTTTGTGGAGAAAATGTCTTCTTTTGAGGATAAAGGTGATCTTTCGGGGAGAAAATGTCTGATTTGCAGCATAAAAGGACGCATTTGGGAAAGACAGCGTCTTTTATTGGGACATCACGTTTTATTCCAAAAATAACACATTTTCTTCCCAGAATACCGCCTTTGATCCCGAAAATAAGGCATTTTCTTCCCAGAATACCGCATTTTAGACCGAAAATAAGTCATCCTCTCCAAAAAAGACGTAATTCTGTCCTCAAAATGAGAAATATTCTCCCCAAAATATCATTCTTGGTTCCAAATAGAAGACTTTTTCTCCATTAAATACCACATCGGGTTCCCAATATTACACATTTTCTCCCCCAAATTGCTCTTTGGATCCCCAAAATGAGGCGTTCTCCCTCAAATGCCTCTTTTCATCCCAAGAATCAGGCATTTTCTCCGCACAAGACTGATTTTATTACCAAAACAACACATTTCTTACCCAAAACACACCTTTTTATTCCCAACATTAGACATTGTCTCCCCCAAATGCCAATTTGTATCCCTCCAATACGAAATTCTCCCCTTCAAATATGGCTTTGTGTAACAAAAGAAGACATTCGCTCCCAAAAATACCGCTTCTTATTTCCTAAGGAAGACTTTTCCTCCCCAAAACACCCTTTTTGATCCCCAAAATAAGAAATACTCTCCCTAAAGTAGCGCTTTCGTTTCCTTTCCCAAAAATGAGACATCTGAAGATGAAAAGCAGTATTCTGGGGAGAAAATGCTTTTTTGGGGGGCTAAAGAGTGGCACTTAATAGAGAACCTGTTTGGTTTCTGGGATGAAGAGTGATATTCGGGGAGAAAATGTCTAATTGTTGGCAGAGATTGATACGCAGGGGAGAAATGGTTGTATTTTGGAGAGAAAAAGAGTGTTTTGTGGAGAAAATGCATGAGTTTTGGGGATAAACGGCATTATTTTGGCGTGAAAGCATGGTATTGAGCTAAGAAGCGGCATTTTGTGGAGAAAATGTCTTCTTTTGAGGATAAAGGTGATCTTTCGGGGAGAAAATGTCTGATTTGCAGCATAAAAGGACGCATTTGGGAAAGACAGCGTCTTTTATTGGGACATCACGTTTTATTCCAAAAATAACACATTTTCTTCCCAGAATACCGCATTTTAGACCGAAAATAAGTCATCCTCTCCAAAAAAGACATAATTCTGTCCTCAAAATGAGAAATATTCTCCCCAAACTATCATTCTTGGTTCCAAATAGAAGACTTTTTCTCCATTAAATACCACGTAGGGATCCCTATATTACACATTTTCTCCCCCAAATTGCTCTTTGGATCCCCAAAATGAGGCGTTCTCCCTCAAATGCCTCTTTTCATCCCAAGAATCAGGCATTTTCTCCGCACAAGACTGATTTTATTACCAAAACAACACATTTCTTACCCAAAACACACCTTTTTATTCCCAACATTAGACACCGTCTCCCAAAATTCCAATTTGTATCCCTCCAATACGAAATTCTCCCCTTCAAATATGGCTTTGTGTAACAAAAGAAGACATTCGCTCCCAAAAATACCGCTTCTTATTTCCTAAGGAAGACTTTTCCTCCCCAAAACACCCTTTTTGATCCCCCAAATAAGAAATACTCTCCCTAAAGTAGCGCTTTCGTTTCCTTTCCCAAAAATGAGACATCTGAAGATGAAAAGCAGTATTCTGGGGAGAAAATGCCTTTTTGGGGGGCTAAAGTGTGGCACTTAATAGAGAACCTGTTTGGTTTCTGGAATGAAGAGTGATATTCGGGGAGAAAATGTCTAATTGTTGGCAGAGATTGATACGCAGGGGAGAAATGGTTGTATTTTGGAGAGAAAAAGAGTGTTTTGTGGAGAAAATGCATGAGTTTTGGGGATAAACGGCATTATTTTGGCGTGAAAGCATGGTATTGAGCTAAGAAGCGGCATTTTGTGGAGAAAATGTCTTCTTTTGAGGATAAAGGTGATCTTTCGGGGAGAAAATGTCTGATTTGCAGCATAAAAGGACGCATTTGGGGAAGACAGCGTCTTTTATTGGGACATCACGTTTTATTCCAAAAATAACACATTTTCATACCAGAATACCGCCTTTGATCCCAAAATTAAGGCATTTTCTTCCCAGAATACCGCATTTTAGACCGAAAATAAGTCATCCTCTCCAAAAAAGACGTAATTCTGTCCTCAAAATGAGAAATATTCTCCCCAAACTATCATTCTTGGTTCCAAATAGAAGACTTTTTCTCCATTAAATACCACATCGGGTTCCCAATATTACACATTTTCTCCCCCAAATTGCTCTTTGGATCCCCAAAATGAGGCGTTCTCCCTCAAATGCCTCTTTTGATCCCAAGAATCAGGCATTTTCTCCTCACAAGACTGATTTTATTACCAAAACAACACATTTCTTACCCAAAACACACCTTTTTATTCCCAACATTAGACACCGTCTCCCAAAATTCCAATTTGTATCCCTCCAATACGAAATTCTCCCCTTCAAATATGGCTTTGTGTAACAAAAGAAGACATTCGCTCCCAAAAATACCGCTTCTTATTTCCTAAGGAAGACTTTTCCTCCCCAAAACACCCTTTTTGATCCCCAAAATAAGAAATACTCTCCCTAAAGTAGCGCTTTCGTTGCCTTTCCCAAAAAGAAGACATTTGAAGATGAAAGGCAGTATTCTGGGGAGAAAATGCCTTTTTGGGGGGCTAAAGTGTGGCAATTAAGAGAGAACCGGTTTGGTTTCTGGGATGAAGAGTGATATTCGGGGAGAAAATGTCTAATTGTTGGCAGAGATTGATACGCAGGGGAGAAATGGTTGTATTTTGGAGAGAAAAAGAGTGTTTTGTGGAGAAAATGCATGAGTTTTGGGGATAAACGGCATTATTTTGGCGTGAAAGCATGGTATTGAGCTAAGAAGCGGCATTTTGTGGAGAAAATGTCTTCTTTTGAGGATAAAGGTGATCTTTCGGGGAGAAAATGTCTGATTTGCAGCATAAAAGGACGCATTTGGGGAAGACAGCGTCTTTTATTGGGACATCACGTTTTATTCCAAAAATAACACATTTTCTTCCCAGAATACCGCCTTTGATCCCGAAAATAAGGCATTTTCTTCCCAGAATACCGCTATTTAGACCGAAAATAAGTCATCCTCTCCAAAAAAGACATAATTCTGTCCTCAAAATGAGAAATATTCTCCCCAAACTATCATTCTTGGTTCCAAATAGAAGACTTTTTCTCCATTAAATACCACGTCGGGTTCCCAATATTACACATTTTCTCCCCCAAATTGCTCTTTGGATCCCCAAAATGAGGCGTTCTCCCTCAAATGCCTCTTTTCATCCCAAGAATCAGGCATTTTCTCCGCACAAGACTGATTTTATTACCAAAACAACACATTTCTTACCCAAAACACACCTTTTTATTCCCAACATTAGACACCGTCTCCCAAAATTCCAATTTGTATCCCTCCAATACGAAATTCTCCCCTTCAAATATGGCTTTGTGTAACAAAAGAAGACATTCGCTCCCAAAAATACCGCTTCTTATTTCCTAAGGAAGACTTTTCCTCCCCAAAACACCCTTTTTGATCCCCCAAATAAGAAATACTCTCCCTAAAGTAGCGCTTTCGTTTCCTTTCCCAAAAATGAGACATCTGAAGATGAAAGGCAGTATTCTGGGGAGAAAATGCCTTTTTGGGGGGCTAAAGTGTGGCACTTAATAGAGAACCTGTTTGGTTTCTGGAATGAAGAGTGATATTCGGGGAGAAAATGTCTAATTGTTGGCAGAGATTGATACGCAGGGGAGAAATGGTTGCATTTTGGAGAGAAAAAGAGTGTTTTGTGGAGAAAATGCATGAGTTTTGGGGATAAACGGCATTATTTTGGCGTGAAAGCATGGTATTGAGCTAAGAAGCGGCATTTTGTGGAGAAAATGTCTTCTTTTGAGGATAAAGGTGATCTTTCGGGGAGAAAATGTCTGATTTGCAGCATAAAAGGACGCATTTGGGAAAGACAGCGTCTTTTATTGGGACATCACGTTTTATTCCAAAAATAACACATTTTCTTCCCAGAATACCGCCTTTGATCCCGAAAATAAGGCATTTTCTTCCCAGAATACCGCATTTTAGACCGAAAATAAGTCATCCTCTCCAAAAAAGACATCATTCTGTCCTCAAAATGAGAAATATTCTCCCCAAAATATCATTCTTGGTTCCAAATAGAAGACTTTTTCTCCATTAAATACCACGTAGGGATCCCTATATTACACATTTTCTCCCCCAAATTGCTCTTTGGATCCCCAAAATGAGGCGTTCTCCCTCAAATGCCTCTTTTGATCCCAAGAATCAGGCATTTTCTCCGCACAAGACTGATTTTATTACCAAAACAACACATTTCTTACCCAAAACACACCTTTTTATTCCCAACATTAGACTCTGTCTCCCCCAAATGCCAATTTGTATCCCTCCAATACGAAATTCTCCCCTTCAAATATGGCTTTGTGTAACAAAAGAAGACATTCGCTCCCAAAAATACCGCTTCTTATTTCCTAAGGAAGACTTTTACTCCCCAAAACACCCTTTTTGATCCCCAAAATAAGAAATACTCTCCCTAAAGTAGCGCTTTCGTTGCCTTTCCCAAAAAGAAGACATTTGAAGATGAAAGGCAGTATTCTGGGGAGAAAATGCCTTTTTGGGGGGCTAAAGTGTGGCAATTAAGAGAGAACCGGTTTGGTTTCTGGGATGAAGAGTGATATTCGGGGAGAAAATGTCTAATTGTTGGCAGAGATTGATACGCAGGGGAGAAATGGTTGTATTTTGGAGAGAAAAAGAGTGTTTTGTGGAGAAAATGCATGAGTTTTGGGGATAAACGGCATTATTTTGGCGTGAAAGCATGGTATTGAGCTAAGAAGCGGCATTTTGTGGAGAAAATGTCTTCTTTTGAGGATAAAGGTGATCTTTCGGGGAGAAAATGTCTGATTTGCAGCATAAAAGGACGCATTTGGGGAAGACAGCGTCTTTTATTGGGACATCACGTTTTATTCCAAAAATAACACATTTTCATACCAGAATACCGCCTTTGATCCCAAAATTAAGGCATTTTCTTCCCAGAATACCGCATTTTAGACCGAAAATAAGTCATCCTCTCCAAAAAAGACGTAATTCTGTCCTCAAAATGAGAAATATTGTCCCCAAAATATCATTCTTGGTTCCAAATAGAAGACTTTTTCTCCATTAAATACCACATCGGGTTCCCAATATTACACATTTTCTCCCCCAAATTGCTCTTTGGATCCCCAAAATGAGGCGTTCTCCCTCAAATGCCTCTTTTCATCCCAAGAATCAGGCATTTTCTACGCACAAGACTGATTTTATTACCAAAACAACACATTTCTTACCCAAAACACACCTTTTTATTCCCAACATTAGACACCGTCTCCCAAAATTCCCATTTGTATCCCTCCAATACGAAATTCTCCCCTTCAAATATGGCTTTGTGTAACAAAAGAAGACATTCGCTCCCAAAAATACCGCTTCTTATTTCCTAAGGAAGACTTTTCCTCCCCAAAACACCCTTTTTGATCCCCAAAATAAGAAATACTCTCCCTAAAGTAGCGCTTTCGTTGCCTTTCCCAAAAAGAAGACATTTGAAGATGAAAGGCAGTATTCTGGGGAGAAAATGCCTTTTTGGGGGGCTAAAGTGTGGCAATTAAGAGAGAACCGGTTTGGTTTCTGGGATGAAGAGTGATATTCGGGGAGAAAATGTCTAATTGTTGGCAGAGATTGATACGCAGGGGAGAAATGGTTGTATTTTGGAGAGAAAAAGAGTGTTTTGTGGAGAAAATGCATGAGTTTTGGGGATAAACGGCATTATTTTGGCGTGAAAGCATGGTATTGAGCTAAGAAGCGGCATTTTGTGGAGAAAATGTCTTCTTTTGAGGATAAAGGTGATCTTTCGGGGAGAAAATGTCTGATTTGCAGCATAAAAGGACGCATTTGGGGAAGACAGCGTCTTTTATTGGGACATCACGTTTTATTCCAAAAATAACACATTTTCTTCCCAGAATACCGCCTTTGATCCCGAAAATAAGGCATTTTCTTCCCAGAATACCGCATTTTAGACCGAAAATAAGTCATCCTCTCCAAAAAAGACATAATTCTGTCCTCAAAATGAGAAATATTCTCCCCAAACTATCATTCTTGGTTCCAAATAGAAGACTTTTTCTCCATTAAATACCACGTCGGGTTCCCAATATTACACATTTTCTCCCCCAAATTGCTCTTTGGATCCCCAAAATGAGGCGTTCTCCCTCAAATGCCTCTTTTCATCCCAAGAATCAGGCATTTTCTCTGCACAAGACTGATTTTATTACCAAAACAACACATTTCTTACCCAAAACACACCTTTTTATTCCCAACATTAGACACCGTCTCCCAAAATTCCAATTTGTATCCCTCCAATACGAAATTCTCCCCTTCAAATATGGCTTTGTGTAACAAAAGAAGACATTCGCTCCCAAAAATACCGCTTCTTATTTCCTAAGGAAGACTTTTCCTCCCCAAAACACCCTTTTTGATCCCCCAAATAAGAAATACTCTCCCTAAAGTAGCGCTTTCGTTTCCTTTCCCAAAAATGAGACATCTGAAGATGAAAGGCAGTATTCTGGGGAGAAAATGCCTTTTTGGGGGGCTAAAGTGTGGCACTTAATAGAGAACCTGTTTGGTTTCTGGAATGAAGAGTGATATTCGGGGAGAAAATGTCTAATTGTTGGCAGAGATTGATACGCAGGGGAGAAATGGTTGCATTTTGGAGAGAAAAAGAGTGTTTTGTGGAGAAAATGCATGAGTTTTGGGGATAAACGGCATTATTTTGGCGTGAAAGCATGGTATTGAGCTAAGAAGCGGCATTTTGTGGAGAAAATGTCTTCTTTTGAGGATAAAGGTGATCTTTCGGGGAGAAAATGTCTGATTTGCAGCATAAAAGGACGCATTTGGGAAAGACAGCGTCTTTTATTGGGACATCACGTTTTATTCCAAAAATAACACATTTTCTTCCCAGAATACCGCCTTTGATCCCGAAAATAAGGCATTTTCTTCCCAGAATACCGCATTTTAGACCGAAAATAAGTCATCCTCTCCAAAAAAGACGTAATTCTGTCCTCAAAATGAGAAATATTCTCCCCAAAATATCATTCTTGGTTCCAAATAGAAGACTTTTTCTCCATTAAATACCACGTAGGGATCCCTATATTACACATTTTCTCCCCCAAATTGCTCTTTGGATCCCCAAAATGAGGCGTTCTCCCTCAAATGCCTCTTTTCATCCCAAGAATCAGGCATTTTCTCCGCACAAGACTGATTTTATTACCAAAACAACACATTTCTTACCCAAAACACACCTTTTTATTCCCAACATTAGACTCTGTCTCCCCCAAATGCCAATTTGTATCCCTCCAATACGAAATTCTCCCCTTCAAATATGGCTTTGTGTAACAAAAGAAGACACTCACTCCCAAAAATACCGCTTCTTACTCCCTAAGGAAGACTTTTCCTCCCCAAAACACCCTTTTTGATCCCCAAAATAAGAAATACTCTCCCTAAAGTAGCGCTTTCGTTTCCTTTCCCAAAAATGAGACATCTGAAGATGAAAAGCAGTATTCTGGGGAGAAAATGCTTTTTTGGGGGGCTAAAGAGTGGCACTTAATAGAGAACCTGTTTGGTTTCTGGGATGAAGAGTGATATTCGGGGAGAAAATGTCTAATTGTTGGCAGAGATTGATACGCAGGGGAGAAATGGTTGTATTTTGGAGAGAAAAAGAGTGTTTTGTGGAGAAAATGCATGAGTTTTGGGGATAAACGGCATTATTTTGGCGTGAAAGCATGGTATTGAGAAAATAAGCAGCATTTTGTGGAGAAAATGTCTTCTTTTGAGGATAAAGGTGATCTTTCGGGGAGAAAATGTCTGATTTGCAGCATAAAAGGACGCATTTGGGGAAGACAGCGTCTTTTATTGGGACATCACGTTTTATTCCAAAAATCACACATTTTCATACCAGAATACCGCCTTTGATCCCAAAATTAAGGCATTTTCTTCCCAGAATACCGCATTTTAGACCGAAAATAAGTCATCCTCTCCAAAAAAGACGTAATTCTGTCCTCAAAATGAGAAATATTGTCCCCAAAATATCATTCTTGGTTCCAAATAGAAGACTTTTTCTCCATTAAATACCACATCGGGTTCCCAATATTACACATTTTCTCCCCCAAATTGCTCTTTGGATCCCCAAAATGAGGCGTTCTCCATCAAATGCCTCTTTTCATCCCAAGAATCAGGCATTTTCTCCTCACAAGACTGATTTTATTACCAAAACAACACATTTCTTACCCAAAACACACCTTTTTATTCCCAACATTAGACACCGTCTCCCAAAATTCCAATTTGTATCCCTCCAATACGAAATTCTCCCCTTCAAATATGGCTTTGTGTAACAAAAGAAGACATTCGCTCCCAAAAATACCGCTTCTTATTTCCTAAGGAAGACTTTTCCTCCCCAAAACACCCTTTTTGATACCCAAAATAAGAAATACTCTCCCTAAAGTAGCGCTTTCGTTGCCTTTCCCAAAAAGAAGACATTTGAAGATGAAAGGCAGTATTCTGGGGAGAAAATGCCTTTTTGGGGGGCTAAAGTGTGGCAATTAAGAGAGAACCGGTTTGGTTTCTGGGATGAAGAGTGATATTCGGGGAGAAAATGTCTAATTGTTGGCAGAGATTGATACGCAGGGGAGAAATGGTTGTATTTTGGAGAGAAAAAGAGTGTTTTGTGGAGAAAATGCATGAGTTTTGGGGATAAACGGCATTATTTTGGCGTGAAAGCATGGTATTGAGCTAAGAAGCGGCATTTTGTGGAGAAAATGTCTTCTTTTGAGGATAAAGGTGATCTTTCGGGGAGAAAATGTCTGATTTGCAGCATAAAAGGACGCATTTGGGAAAGACAGCGTCTTTTATTGGGACATCACGTTTTATTCCAAAAATAACACATTTTCTTCCCAGAATACCGCCTTTGATCCCAAAATTAAGGCATTTTCTTCCCAGAATACCGCATTTTAGACCGAAAATAAGTCATCCTCTCCAAAAAAGACGTAATTCTGTCCTCAAAATGAGAAATATTGTCCCCAAAATATCATTCTTGGTTCCAAATAGAAGACTTTTTCTCCATTAAATACCACGTAGGGATCCCTATATTACACATTTTCTCCCCCAAATTGCTCTTTGGATCCCCAAAATGAGGCGTTCTCCCTCAAATGCCTCTTTTCATCCCAAGAATCAGGCATTTTCTCCGCACAAGACTGATTTTATTACCAAAACAACACATTTCTTACCCAAAACACACCTTTTTATTCCCAACATTAGACACCGTCTCCCAAAATTCCAATTTGTATCCCTCCAATACGAAATTCTCCCCTTCAAATATGGCTTTGTGTAACAAAAGAAGACATTCGCTCCCGAAAATACCGCTTCTTATTTCCTAAGGAAGACTTTTCCTCCCCAAAACACCCTTTTTGATCCCCAAAATAAGAAATACTCTCCCTAAAGTAGCGCTTTCCTTTCCTTTCCCAAAAATGAGACATCTGAAGATGAAAGGCAGTATTCTGGGGAGAAAATGCCTTTTTGGGGGGCTAAAGTGTGGCAATTAAGAGAGAACCGGTTTGGTTTCTGGAATGAAGAGTGATATTCGGGGAGAAAATGTCTAATTGTTGGCAGAGATTGATACGCAGGGGAGAAATGGTTGCATTTTGGAGAGAAAAAGAGTGTTTTGTGGAGAAAATGCATGAGTTTTGGGGATAAACGGCATTATTTTGGCGTGAAAGCATGGTATTGAGCTAAGAAGCGGCATTTTGTGGAGAAAATGTCTTCTTTTGAGGATAAAGGTGATCTTTCGGGGAGAAAATGTCTGATTTGCAGCATAAAAGGACGCATTTGGGGAAGACAGCGTCTTTTATTGGGACATCACGTTTTATTCCAAAAATAACACATTTTCTTCCCAGAATACCGCCTTTGATCCCGAAAATAAGGCATTTTCTTCCCAGAATACCGCATTTTAGACCGAAAATAAGTCATCCTCTCCAAAAAAGACATAATTCTGTCCTCAAAATGAGAAATATTCTCCCCAAACTATCATTCTTGGTTCCAAATAGAAGACTTTTTCTCCATTAAATACCACGTCGGGTTCCCAATATTACACATTTTCTCCCCCAAATTGCTCTTTGGATCCCCAAAATGAGGCGTTCTCCCTCAAATGCCTCTTTTCATCCCAAGAATCAGGCATTTTCTCCGCACAAGACTGATTTTATTACCAAAACAACACATTTCTTACCCAAAACACACCTTTTTATTCCCAACATTAGACACCGTCTCCCAAAATTCCAATTTGTATCCCTCCAATACGAAATTCTCCCCTTCAAATATGGCTTTGTGTAACAAAAGAAGACATTCGCTCCCGAAAATACCGCTTCTTATTTCCTAAGGAAGACTTTTCCTCCCCAAAACACCCTTTTTGATCCCCAAAATAAGAAATACTCTCCCTAAAGTAGCGCTTTCGTTTCCTTTCCCAAAAAGAAGACATTTGAAGATGAAAGGCAGTATTCTGGGGAGAAAATGCTTTTTTGGGGGGCTAAAGTGTGGCACTTATGAGAGAACCTGTTTGGTTTCTGGGATGAAGAGTGATATTCGGGGAGAAAATGTCTAATTGTTGGCAGACATTGATATGCAGGGGAGAAATGATTGTATTTTGGAGAGAAAAAGAGTGTTTTGTGGAGAAAATGCATGAGTTTTGGGGATAAACGGCATTATTTTGGCGTGAAAGCATGGTATTGAGCTAAGAAGCGGCATTTTGTGGAGAAAATGTCTTCTTTTGAGGATAAAGGTGATCTTTCGGGGAGAAAATGTCTGATTTGCAGCATAAAAGGACGCATTTGGGGAAGACAGCGTCTTTTATTGGGACATCACGTTTTATTCCAAAAATAACACATTTTCATACCAGAATACCGCCTTTGATACCGAAAATAAGGCATTTTCTTATCAGAATAACGCATTTTAGACCGAAAATAAGTCATCCTCTCCAAAAAAGACATAATTCTGTCCTCAAAATGAGAAATATTGTTCCCAAAATATCATTCTTGGTTCCAAATAGAAGACTTTTTCTCCATTAATTACCACGTAGGGATCCCTATATTACACATTTTCTCCCCCAAATTGCTCTTTGGATCCCCTAAATGAGGCGTTCTCCCTTTATTTGGGAGAGAAAAAGAGTGTTTTGTGGAGAAAATGCATGAGTTTTTGGGATAAAACAAGGAAAATTACGTGTGATTTCTTTTGGCAAACGTTGTCTTTGAAGTAAAAAGCTTTATTTTTTAGGCGAGAGCCTTTCCTTGATGGGAAACATTGATATTTAACGGAGAAATTTTTTATTTTGATGTTTGAATTTAATATTTTAGGGAGAAAATACTTTTTGGATTAATGATCGGGAAGTGTGAAGAATTTTATTACAATTGTCGCATTAATTTTAATGTAAGAATTAATTTTAATGAAAGAAAGAAACCTTATTTCTATACATGAGAGCTATTTTGGGGAGAAAATGTCATAATTTGGAGTAGATAGCTGTATTTGGGAAAGTGAATGCGTTATTTGAGGAAGTCGGTGTAATGGAGTGAAGATGACTAATTATTGGAGGAATAGATGACTTTTTGGGAATAAAATCAATTGTTTTTTGGCTACAGAAATCTATACATTTGCCAAGAAACGAAGAAGTCAAAACCTCTCCGTCCCGGGATTCGGAAAGAAATCGCCCACCTCGGAAGAAAGCAGCGGCTGAAAACGGGGGTCCTAGGCTGCAACCGAGCCGCTGGAGTCGTGCTTCTTGGCGATTGCCGTTTTTCCGAGAAGAGGGGTCTCGGCTGATTCCGTAGCCGAGAAAGAGCGGCTTCAGCTGGCTGCTATTGTCCCTGGAGGGGTGGTTGTTCTGCGCAGCCCGGAAGAGATCAGATTGGACCTCATCATCTTTTCTGGACGGAATCACGACTCCAGGCACTGTTCCAATTGTTTTCCTTTCCATTTCGAAGGACTTCGTTTCTTATCCCCTTTTCCATTGCATGAATCTTAGTTTCTCGGACGGCAGAGGAAAGAAACGAAATCCCGTTTAGAAGTAGGTGACGGGCGAGCTGAGAAACGCTGGGAGATGCGGTCGACGGGAGAACTCGACTTGAAGTACGGAATCGCTCTTTTCCTGGCTACGGGCGAAAGCCCCCTCTTCGGAAGAAAGCAGCCTCGGCTGCAACGGAGCCGCTGGAGCCGCGCTTCTGGGCGATTGCCCGTTCTCCGAGAAGAGCGGACACGGCTGATTCCGCAGCCGAGAAAGGGCGACTTCAGCCCGCTGCTTTCGTCCCTGGAGGGGTGGTTGCTTTGCGCAGCCCGGAGCGGAGCACTTTGCATCTTAGTTTCTGTTCTGGCCGGAAGCACGACTCCATTAGCTTTATCAAATCAGGCTTTTATTCCAGAAGTAAGACTACTGTTTCATTCGAAATCGAAGGGTAAACACTTGCAATAGTGCCAGCAGTCGTGCTTTCGGCCAGAAAAGAAGCTGAGGACAAAGTGCTCCTTTCCGGGCTGCGGACAACAACCACCCCTCCAGGGACGAAAGCAGCCGGCTGAAGTCGCTCTTTCTCGGCTACGGAATTGGCCGAGTCCGCTATTCTCGGAGATCTGGCATTCTCCGAGAAGCGCGATTAGGGCGGCTCTATTGCAGCCGAGGACGCGCGGCTTCAGCCGGCTGCTTTCTGCCGAGCAGGGGGCTTTCGCCCGTAGGCAGGAAAAATGGGATTTTGAACTTCGTGTTCTCTCGGCGAGAGCATCTCCCAGCGTTTCTCAGCTCGCCCGTCACTTGCTTTGGACTGTGATTTCGTTTCTTTTCTCCGTCGTCTGAGAAACTATGAGTCAAGCAATGGAAAAGGGGATAAGAAACGTAATCTTTAGAAATGGAAGGGAAAACACTTGGAATAGTGCCAGCAGTCGTGCTTTCGGCCAAAGAAGAAGCTGAGGTCCAAAGTGCTCCTTTCCGGGCTGCCGACAACAACCACCCCTCCTGGGACGAAAGCAGCCGGCTGAAGTCGCTCTTTCTCGGCTACGGAGTTGGCCGAGTCCGCTATTCTCGGAGATATGGCATTCTCCGAGAAGCGCGATTCGAGCGGCTGCTTTGCAGCCGTGGACGCTCGGCTTCAAGTCGCTTCTTTCTTCCGAGGTGGGGGATTTCCTTCCGCATTCCGGAACGGAGAAGTTTTGACCTCTCCTTCGGTTCATGGCTACTGTATCGATATCTATAGCCAGACTTTTTTTCCCAAAAAGTCAGTTATTCCTCCCTATATTTAGACATTTTCTCTCCATACACTGCCTTTAATTCCACAAATAAGGCACTTTCTTTACCAAATACCCCAAATTATGACGTTTTCTTCTCAAAAAATCTCTTTTGTTGACAATTAATGTATTTTCTGCCTTACATTTCAAATTGTGCTTGACTCCTACTTTCTCAGACGACGGTGAAAAGAATACGAAATCCCCTTCAAAAGTAGGTGAGGGGCGAGCTGAGAAACGCTGGGAGATGCGCTGCCGAGAGAACTCGAAGTTCGGAATCGCTCTTTTCCTCGTTACGGGCGAAAGCCCCCTCCTCGGCAGAAAGCAGCCGGCTGAAGCCGCGCGTCCTAGGCTGCAATAGAGCCGCTCGAATCGCGCTCCTCCGCCATTGCCGGTTCTCCGAGGGGACTCGGCTGATTCCGTAGCCGTGAAAGAGCGACTTCAGCCGGCTGCTTTCGTCCCTGGAGGGGTGGTTGCTCTGCGCAGCCCGAAAAGGAGCACTTTGCATCTCAGCTTCTGTTCTGGCCGGAAGCACGACTCCACGCAGTATTCCAAGTGCTTTCCCTTCTATTTCGCATGATTTCCCTTCTTTTCTGCTTTTCTCTCCTCATCCCGGAACGGATAGTTTTTGAAGTCTCTTTCTGTTCTTGCCGATTGTATTGATTTCTATGCCCCAAAACCGCGTTTTCTTCCCTATTAACAGCTATTCAACCTTAGAAGTAGAATGTTTCTCTCCGATACACCTCTTGTAATTCCACAAATTAGATTTTTATTTCCTCAAACTTCTATCCCATAAATATAAAGTTTTCTCCCCGAAATGTTCCTATTTATTTTCAAATCAGGGATTTTCTTCCTTACATATCAAATTATACACTAAATACACACGTTTTCTCTCGTCTTTCTAATTTTTAATTCAAAACACAAGACCTTTTCGTCGTTGAATAGCAAATTCTAACCGAACAAAAAAGCAATGTTTCCCCTCTCCAAAACAATACGGCTGTTCGTTCAAAAGGATGACATTTTCCTCCTGAAATCCCCAACAGTATCCAATGGATTCCAATAGCAAGACGCGCTCTCCCTTAAAAAACAATCATTATCACAAAAAGAAGATATTAGCTTTATCAAATCAGGCTTTTATTCCTGAAGTAAGACTACTGTTTCATACGAAATCGAAGGGTAAACACTTGCAATAGTGCCAGCAGTCGTGCTTTCGGCCAGAAAAGAAGCTGAGGACAAAGTGCTCCTTTCCGGGCTGCGGACAACAACCACCCCTCCAGGGACGAAAGCAGCCGGCTGAAGTCGCTCTTTCTCGGCTACGGAATTAGCCGAGTCCGCTCTTCTCGGAGAACCGGCAATCGCCGAGAAGCGCGGTTCGAGCGGCTGCTTTGCAGACGTGGACTCTCGGCTTCAAGTCGCTTCTTTCTTCCGAGGTGGGGGATTTCTTTCCGCATCCCGGAACGGAGTTTTGACCTCTCCTTCGGTTCATGGCTACTGTATCGATTTCTGTAGCCAGACTTTTTTTCCCAAAAAGTCAGTTATTCCTCCCTATATTTAGACATTTTCTCTCCATACACTGCCTTTAATTCCACAAATAAGGCATTTTCTTTACCAAATACCCCAAATTATGACGTTTTCTTCTCGTAAAATCTCTTTTGTTGACAATTAATGTATTTTCTGCCTTACATTTCAAATTATGCTTGACTCCTACTTTCTCAGACGACGGAGAAAAGAATACGAAATCCCCTTCAAAAGTAGGTGAGGGGCGAGCTGAGAAACGCTGGGAGATGCGCTGCAGAATTTCGAATTTCGGAATCGCTCTTTTCCTCGTTACGGGCGAAAGCCCCCTCCTCGGCAGAAAGCAGCCGGCTGAAGCCGCGCGTCCTAGGCTGCAATAGAGCCGCTCGAATCGCGCTCCTCCGCGATTGTCGGTTTCCCGAGGGGACTCGGCTGATTCCGTAGCCGAGAAAGAGCGACTTCAGCCGGCTGCTTTCGTCCCTGGAGGGGTGGTTGCTCTGCGCAGCCCGAAAAGGAGCACTTTGCATCTCAGCTTCTGTTCTGGCCGGAAGCACGACTCCACGTAGTATTCCAAGTGCTTTCCCTTCTATTTCGCATGATTTCCCTTCTTTTCTGCTTTTCTCATCCCGGAACGGATAGTTTTTGAAGTCTCTTTCTGTTCTTGCCGATTGTATTGATTTCTATGCCCCAAAACCGCGTTTTCTTCCCTATTAACAGCTATTCAACCTTAGAAGTAGAATGTTTCTCTCCGATACACCTCTTGTAATTCCACAAATTAGATTTTTCTTTCCTCAAATTTCTATCCCATAAATATAAAGTTTTCTCCCCGAAATGTTTCTATTTATTTTCAAATCAGAGATTTTCTTCCTTACATATCAAATTATACACTAAATACACACGTTTTCTCTCGTCTTTCTAATTTTTAATTCGAAACACAAGACCTTTTCTTCCTTGAATAGCAAATTCTAACCGAACAAAAAAGCAATGTTTCCCCTCTCCAAAACAATACCGCTGTTCGTTCAAAAGGATGACATTTTCCTCCTGAAATCCCGAACAGTATCCAATGGATTCCAATAGCAAGACGCACTCTCCCTTAAAAAAAAATCATTATCACAAAAAGAAGACATTAGCTTTATCAAATCAGGCTTTTATTCCAGAAGTAAGACTACTGTTTCATTCGAAATCGAAGGGTAAACACTTGCAATAGTGCCAGCAGTCGTGCTTTCGGCCAGAAAAGAAGCTGAGGACAAAGTGCTCCTTTCCGGGCTGCCAACAACAACCACCCCTCCAGGGACGAAAGCAGCCAGCTGAAGTCGCTCTTTCTCGGCTACGGTATTGGCCGAGTCCGCTATTCTAGGAGATCTGGCATTCTTCGAGAAGCGCGATTAGGGCGGCTCTATTGCAGCCGAGGACGCGCGGCTTCAGCCGGCTGCTTTCTGCCGAGCAGGGGGCTTTCGCCCCTAGGCAGGAAAAATGGGATTTTGAACTTCAAGTCGTGTTCTCTCGGCGAGAGCATCTCCCAGCGTTTCTCAGCTCGCCCGTCACTTGCTTTGGACTGTGATTTCGTTTCTTTTCTCCGTCGCCTGAGAAACTATGAGTCAAGCAATGGAAAAGGAGATAAGAAACGAAATCTTTAGAAATGGAAGGGAAAACACTTGGAATAGTGCCAGCAGTCGTGCTTTCGGCCAGAGAAGAAGCTGAGGTCCAAAGTGCTCCTTTCCGGGCTGCCGACAACAACCACCCCTCCTGGGACGAAAGCAGCCGGCTGAAGTCGCTCTTTCTCGGCTACGGAATTGGCCGAGTCCGCTCTTCTCGGAGAACCGGCAATCGCCGAGAAGCGCGGTTCGAGCGGCTGCTTTGCAGCCGTGGACGCGCGACTTCAAGTCGCTGCTTTCTTCCGAGGTGGGGGATTTCCTTCCGCATCCCGGAACGGAGAAGTTGTGACTTCTCCTTCCGTTCTTGGCTAATGTATCGATTTCTATAGCCAGAAAACAACTTTTTTTCCCAAAAAGTCAGTTATTCCTCCCTATATTTAGACATTTTCTCTCCAATACACTGCCACGTATAAGGCATTTACTTTCCCAAATACTGCTATCCACCCCAGAATTATGACATTTTCTCCTCAAAATACCTCTTTTGTTACAATCAATGTCTTTTCTGCCTTACATTTCAAATTATGTCCCAATTGTAAGACGTTTTCTTTTCTCTTTCTGATTTTTTATCCAAAAAATAAGACCTTTTCTCCCTGAAATACCAAATTCTAACCCCCAAATAAATCAATTTCTCCGGTAAATATCCATGTTTTCCCTCAGAAAATGGCTTTCTCCCCAAAAATACAGCTTTTTATTCCAAATAGTACTTTTTCCCAAAGAAATCACACTTTTTTCTCAAAAACAATACTTCTAATCCTCAAAGAATCGTATTTGATTCAAAAATTATGACATTTTCCACTCTACATTTCAATTGTTGCGCCAAAGATGATCTCTTTCCTGCTTAAAATATCATTTCTTAGAAGAAAAAGAGGACAGTTTCTTCCTTAAATGCCACATTTTTTTCCAGAGACATTTTCTACCCAAAATTGCCTACATTTTTCTCAAGAAGAAGACGTTTTCTCCCTTAAATATCGCGTTTGATACAAAACGTTTTTGTCTCTTACTCTTACACTCTTTATCTCCAAAACTAGACATTTCCTCCCCAGTTCAATAATATTCAATTGATTTTAGCAGAATGACACACTCTCCCTTAAAAATCAGTCATTATCTCAAAAACAAGACATTAGCTATATCAAAACCATGCTTTTAAGTCAAAAGTAAGACATTTTCCATGTTTAGTCCCAAAATAAGACACTTATTCCTCATAATACTGCATTTTATCCCCCCCAAATGATATTTTGTCCCCTAAGCACCTTTTTTCCCCCCAAAATCTGACATGATCTCCCCAAAATACCCCTTTCTACCCCAAAAGAAGAGGTTTTCTCAAAAAAGAACGCATTTTATAGATATATTAGAGATTTAGAGATCTATTCTCCCTACCTGCCTCTTTTGACCCTGAAAATAAGACATGTTCTCCCTTAAATATCGTTTTTCAAACCAAGATAAAGACATTTTCTAGTCCATTTAGGAAGTTTGGTCCCTAAAGTAAGACATTTCCTCCCTTAGATATCATATTTGATCCCCAAATTAAGACGATTTCTCCCCCAAAGAACTCATAATAAAAAATTAGACGTCATCTTCTTCACATTTCATCACAAATATCAGATCTTTTCCCTTCAAAGGATGGCTGTATACAAAATAAAATGACATATTCTCCTTTAAATATCACCATTTCCCCAACATAATACATATAGATACAAAATACCAGTATGTATCCCTAAATATGTCATTTTCTCCCAATGATTCCACTTATTATGGAATTTAAAATATGACCTTTTGTCCCAAAATACAGTTTTCTATTCCTAAAATAGAACATTTCCTTCCCAAAGTACCCCAATATATCCCCCAACCAAGCCATTTACCAAACAACTAACAGCTTTTTATCTCAAACGATAGATATTTTCTCCCAGAAACACGGTTTACTATCCCCCAACTTAAATATTTTCCCTACAAAACACTGCATTTCATCCCCCAGAGAAGACATTTTCTCCACAAAATGCCGCTTAATAGCTCAATACCATGCTTTCACTCCAAAATAATGCGGTACGTAACCAAAACTCGTGCATTTTCTCCCCAAAACACTCTTTTTCTCTCCAAAATACAAACATTTCTCCCCTGCATATCAATGTCTGCCAACAATTAGACATTTTCTCCCCGAATATCACTCTTCATCCCAGAAACCAAACAGGTTCTCTCTTAAGTGCCACTCTTTATCTACCCAAAAAGGCATATTCACCCCAGAATACTGCCTTTCGTCTTCAAATGTCTCATTTTTGGGAAAGGCAACGAAAGCGCTACTTTGGGGAGAGTATATCTTATTTTGAGGATCAAAAGAGCAATTTGGGGGAGAAAATGTGTAATATTGGGAACCCGAAGTCGTATTTAATGGAGGAAAAGTCTTCTATTTGGAACCAAGAATGATACCTTGGGGAGAATATTTCTCATTTTGAGGAGAGAAAAAGGTCTTTTTTGGAGAGGATGACTTATTTTCGGTCTAAGAAGCGGTCTTCTGGGAAGAAAATGCCTTATTTTGGGGATCAAAGGCGGTCTTCTGGGAAGAAAATGTGTTATTTTTGGAATAAAACGTTATGTCCAATAAAAGACGCTGTCTTCCCCAAATGCGTCTTTTTATGCTGCAAAGAAGACATTATCTCCCTGAAAGATCACCTTTATCCTCAAAAGAAGACATTTTCTCCACAAAATGCTGCTTATTAGCTCAATACCAATGCTTTCATGGCAAAATAATGCAGTTTATCCCCAAAACTCGTGCATTTTCTCCCCAAAACACTCTTTTTCTCTCCAAAATACAACCATTTCTCCCCTGCATATCAATGTCTGCCAACAATTAGACATTTTCTCCCCGAATATCACTCTTCATCCCAGAAACCAAACAGGTTCTCTATTAAGTGCCACTCTTTATCTACCCAAAAAGGCATTTTCTCCCCAGAATACTGCCTTTCATCTTCAGATGTCTCATTTTTGGGAAAGGCAACGAAAGCGCTACTTTGGGGAGAGTATATCTTATTTTGGGGATCAAAAGGGGTGTTTTGGGGAGGAAAAGTCTTCCTTAGGGGATAAGAAGCGGTATTTTCGGGAGCGAATGTCTTCTTTTGTTACACAAAGCCATATTTGAAGGGGAGAATTTCATATTGGAGGGATACAAATTGGCATTTGGGGGAGACAATGTCTAATGTTGGGAATCAAAAGGTGTGTTTTGGGTAAGAAATGTTTTGTTTTGGTAATAAAATCAGTCTTGTGCGGAGAAAACGCCTGATTCTTGGGATCACAAGCATTATTTGAGGGAGAACGCCTCATTTTGGGAATCAAAGGAGCAATTTGGGGGAGAAAATGTGTAATATTGGGAACCCAAAGTCGTATTTAATGGAGGAAAAGTCTTCTATTTGGAACCAAGAATGATACCTTGGGGAGAATATTTCTCATTTTGAGGAGAGAAAAAGGTCTTTTTTGGAGAGGATGACTTATTTTCGGTCTAAGAAGCGGTCTTCTGGGAAGAAAATGCCTTCTTTTGGGGATCAAAGGCGGTATTCTGGGAAGAAAATGTGTTATTTTTGGAATAAAACGTTATGTCCAATAAAAGACGCTGTCTTCCCCAAATGCGTCTTTTTATGCTGCAAAGAAGACATTATCTCCCTGAAAGATCACCTTTATCCTCAAAAGAAGACATTTTCTCCACAAAATGCTGCTTATTAGCTCAATACCAATGCTTTCATAGCAAAATAATGCAGTTTATCCCCAAAACTCGTGCATTTTCTCCCCAAAACACTCTTTTTCTCTCCAAAATACAACCATTTCTCCCCTGCATATCAATGTCTGCCAACAATTAGACATTTTCTCCCCGAATATCACTCTTCATCCCAGAAACCAAACAGGTTCTCTATTAAGTGCCACTCTTTATCTACCCAAAAAGGCATTTTCTCCCCAGAATACTGCCTTTCATCTTCAGATGTTTCATTTTTGGGAAAGGCAACGAAAGCGCTACTTTGGGGAGAGTATATCTTATTTTGAGGATCAAAAGAGCAATTTGGGGGAGAAAATGTGTAATTTTGGGAACCCGAAGTCGTATTTAATGGAGGGAAAGTCTTCTATTTGGAACCAAGAATGATACCTTGGGGAGAATATTTCTCATTTTGAGGAGAGAAAAAGGTCTTTTTTGGAAAGGATGACTTATTTTTGGTCTAAGAAGCGGTCTTCTGGGAAGAAAATGCCTTCTTTTGGGGATCAAAGGCGGTCTTCTGGGAAGAAAATGTGTTATTTTTGAAATAAAACGTTATGTCCAATAAAAGACGCTGTCTTCCCCAAATGCGTCTTTTCATGCTGCAAATCAGACATTTTCTCCCTGAAAGATCACCTTTATCCTCAAAAGAAGACATTTTCTCCACAAAACGCTGCTTCTTAGCTCCATACCAATGTTTTCACTCCAAAAGAATGCAGTTTATACCCAAAACTCATGCATTTTCTCCCCAAAATACTCTTTTTCTCTCCCAAATACAACCATTTCTCCCCTGCATATCAATGTCTGCCAACAATTAGACATTTTCTCCCCGAATATCACTCTTCATCCCAGAAACCAAACAGGTTCTCTCTTAAGAGCCACTCTTTATCTACCCTAAAAGGCATTTTCTCCCCAGAATACTGCCTTTCATCTTCAGATGTCTCATTTTTGGGAAAGGCAACGAAAGCGCTACTTTGGGGAGAGTATATCTTATTTTGGGGATCAAAAGGGGTGTTTTGGGGAGGAAAAGTCTTCCTTAGGGGATAAGAAGCGGTATTTTCGGGAGCGAATGTCTTCTTTTGTTACACAAAGCCATATTTGAAGGGGAGAATTTCATATTGGAGGGATACAAATTGGCATTTGGGGGAGACAATGTCTAATGTTGGGAATCAAAAGGTGTGTTTTGGGTAAGAAATGTTTTGTTTTGGTAATAAAATCAGTCTTGTGCGGAGAAAACGCCTGATTCTTGGGATCACAAGCATTATTTGAGGGAGACCGCCTCATTTTGGGAATCAAAGGAGCAATTTGGGGGAGAAAATGTGTAATTTTGGGAACCCGAAGTCGTATTTAATGGAGGGAAAGTCTTCTATTTGGAACCAAGAATGATACCTTGGGGAGAATATTTCTCATTTTGAGGAGAGAAAAAGGTCTTTTTTGGAGAGGATGACTTATTTTCGGTTTAAGAAGCGGTCTTCTGGGAAGAAAATGCCTTCTTTTGGGGATCAAAGGCGGTATTCTGGGAAGAAAATGTGTTATTTTTGGAATAAAACGTTATGTCCAATAAAAGACGCTGTCTTCCCCAAATGCGTCTTTTTATGCTGCAAAGAAGACATTATCTCCATGAAAGATCACCTTTATCCTCAAAAGAAGACATTTTCTCCACAAAATGCTGCTTATTAGCTCAATACCAATGCTTTCATGGCAAAATAATGCAGTTTATCCCCAAAACTCGTGCATTTTCTCCCCAAAACACTCTTTTTCTCTCCAAAATACAACCATTTCTCCCCTGCATATCAATGTCTGCCAACAATTAGACATTTTCTCCCCGAATATCACTCTTCATCCCAGAAACCAAACAGGTTCTCTATTAAGTGCCACTCTTTATCTACCCAAAAAGGCATTTTCTCCCCAGAATACTGCCTTTCATCTTCAGATGTCTCATTTTTGGGAAAGGCAACGAAAGCGCTACTTTGGGGAGAGTATATCTTATTTTGAGGATCAAAAGAGCAATTTGGGGGAGAAAATGTGTAATTTTGGGAACCCGAAGTCGTATTTAATGGAGGGAAAGTCTTCTATTTGGAACCAAGAATGATACCTTGGGGAGAATATTTCTCATTTTGAGGAGAGAAAAAGGTCTTTTTTGGAAAGGATGACTTATTTTCGGTCTAAGAAGCGGTCTTCTGGGAAGAAAATGCCTTATTTTGGGGATCAAAGGCGGTCTTCTGGGAAGAAAATGTGTTATTTTTGAAATAAAACGTTATGTCCAATAAAAGACGCTGTCTTCCCCAAATGCGTCTTTTCATGCTGCAAATCAGACATTTTCTCCCTGAAAGATCACCTTTATCCTCAAAAGAAGACATTTTCTCCACAAAACGCTGCTTCTTAGCTCCATACCAATGTTTTCACTCCAAAAGAATGCAGTTTATACCCAAAACTCATGCATTTTCTCCCCAAAATACTCTTTTTCTCTCCCAAATACAACCATTTCTCCCCTGCATATCAATGTCTGCCAACAATTAGACATTTTCTCCCCGAATATCACTCTTCATCCCAGAAACCAAACAGGTTCTCTCTTAAGAGCCACTCTTTATCTACCCTAAAAGGCATTTTCTCCCCAGAATACTGCCTTTCATCTTCAGATGTCTCATTTTTGGGAAAGGAAACGAAAGCGCTACTTTGGGGAGAGTATATCTTATTTTGGGGATCAGAAGGGGTGTTTTGGGGAGGAAAAGTCTTCCTTAGGGGATAAGAAGCGGTATTTTCGGGAGCGAATGTCTTCTTTTGTTACACAAAGCCATATTTGAAGGGGAGAATTTCATATTGGAGGGATACAAATTGGCATTTGGGGGAGACAATGTCTAATGTTGGGAATCAAAAGGTGTGTTTTGGGTAAGAAATGTTTTGTTTTGGTAATAAAATCAGTCTTGTGCGGAGAAAACGCCTGATTCTTGGGATCACAAGCATTATTTGAGGGAGAACGCCTCATTTTGGGAATCAAAGGAGCAATTTGGGGGAGAAAATGTGTAATATTGGGAACCCAAAGTCGTATTTAATGGAGGAAAAGTCTTCTATTTGGAACCAAGAATGATACCTTGGGGAGAATATTTCTCATTTTGAGGAGAGAAAAAGGTCTTTTTTGGAAAGGATGACTTATTTTCGGTTTAAGAAGCGGTCTTCTGGGAAGAAAATGCCTTCTTTTGGGGATCAAAGGCGGTATTCTGGGAAGAAAATGTGTTATTTTTGGAATAAAACGTTATGTCCAATAAAAGACGCTGTCTTCCCCAAATGCGTCTTTTTATGCTGCAAAGAAGACATTATCTCCATGAAAGATCACCTTTATCCTCAAAAGAAGACATTTTCTCCACAAAATGCTGCTTATTAGCTCAATACCAATGCTTTCATGGCAAAATAATGCAGTTTATACCCAAAACTCGTGCATTTTCTCCCCAAAACACTCTTTTTCTCTCCAAAATACAACCATTTCTCCCCTGCATATCAATGTCTGCCAACAATTAGACATTTTCTCCCCAAATATCACTCTTCATCCCAGAAACCAAACAGGTTCTCTCTTAAGTGCCACTCTTTATCTACCCTAAAAGGCATTTTCTCCCCAGAATACTGCCTTTCATCTTCAGATGTCTCATTTTTGGGAAAGGCAACGAAAGCGCTACTTTGGGGAGAGTATATCTTATTTTGGGGATCAAAAGTGGTGTTTTGGGGAGGAAAAGTCTTCCTTAGGGGATAAGAAGCGGTATTTTCGGGAGCGAATGTCTTCTTTTGTTACACAAAGCCATATTTGAAGGGGAGAATTTCATATTGGAGGGATACAAATTGGCATTTGGGGGAGACAATGTCTAATGTTGGGAATCAAAAGGTGTGTTTTGGGTAAGAAATGTTTTGTGTTGGTAATAAAATCAGTCTTGTGCGGAGAAAACGCCTGATTCTTGGGATCACAAGCATTATTTGAGGGAGAACGCCTCATTTTGGGAATCAAAGGAGCAATTTGGGGGAGAAAATGTGTAATTTTGGGAACCCGAAGTCGCATTTAATGGAGGAAAAGTCTTCTATTTGGAACCAAGAATGATACCTTGGGGAGAATATTTCTCATTTTGAGGAGAGAAAAAGGTCTTTTTTGGAGAGGATGACTTATTTTCGGTCTAAGAAGCGGTCTTCTGGGAAGAAAATGCCTTCTTTTGGGGATCAAAGGCGGTCTTCTGGGAAGAAAATGTGTTATTTTTGAAATAAAACGTTATGTCCAATAAAAGACGCTGTCTTCCCCAAATGCGTCTTTTTATGCTGCAAAGAAGACATTATCTCAGTGAAAGATCACCTTTATCCTCAAAAGAAGACATTTTCTCCACAAAATGCTGCTTATTAGCTCAATACCAATGATTTCATGGCAAAATAATGCAGTTCATCCCCAAAACTCGTGCAATTTCTCCCCAAAACACTCTTTTTCTCTCCCAAATACAACCATTTCTCCCCTGCATATCAATGTCTGCCAACAATTAGACATTTTCTCCCCAGAATACTGCCTTTCATCTTCAGATGTCTCGTTTTTGGGAAAGGCAACGAAAGCGCTACTTTGGGGAGAGTATATCTTATTTTGGGGATCAAAAGGGGTGTTTTGGGGAGGAAAAGTCTTCCTTAGGGGATAAGAAGCGGTATTTTCGGGAGCGAATGTCTTCTTTTGTTACACAAAGCCATATTTGAAGGGGAGAATTTCATATTGGAGGGATACAAATTGGCATTTGGGGGAGACAATGTCTAATGTTGGGAATCAAAAGGTGTGTTTTGGGTAAGAAATGTTTTGTTTTGGTAATAAAATCAGTCTTGTGCGGAGAAAACGCCTGATTCTTGGGATCACAAGCATTATTTGAGGGAGAACGCCTCATTTTGGGAATCAAAGGAGCAATTTGGGGGAGAAAATGTGTAATATTGGGAACCCAAAGTCGTATTTAATGGAGGAAAAGTCTTCTATTTGGAACCAAGAATGATACCTTGGGGAGAATATTTCTCATTTTGAGGAGAGAAAAAGGTCTTTTTTGGAGAGGATGACTTATTTTCGGTCTAAGAAGCGGTCTTCTGGGAAGAAAATGCCTTCTTTTGGGGATCAAAGGCGATATTCTGGGAAGAAAATGTGTTATTTTTGGAATAAAACGTTATGTCCAATAAAAGACGCTGTCTTCCCCAAATGCGTCTTTTTATGCTGCAAAGAAGACATTATCTCCCTGAAAGATCACCTTTATCCTCAAAAGAAGACATTTTCTCCACAAAATGCTGCTTATTAGCTCAATACCAATGCTTTCATGGCAAAATAATGCAGTTTATCCCCAAAACTCGTGCATTTTCTCCCCAAAACACTCTTTTTCTCTCCAAAATACAACCATTTCTCCCCTGCATATCAATGTCTGCCAACAATTAGACATTTTCTCCCCGAATATCACTCTTCATCCCAGAAACCAAACAGGTTCTCTATTAAGTGCCACTCTTTATCTACCCAAAAAGGCATTTTCTCCCCAGAATACTGCCTTTCATCTTCAGATGTCTCATTTTTGGGAAAGGCAACGAAAGCGCTACTTTGGGGAGAGTATATCTTATTTTGAGGATCAAAAGAGCAATTTGGGGGAGAAAATGTGTAATTTTGGGAACCCGAAGTCGTATTTAATGGAGGAAAAGTCTTCTATTTGGAACCAAGAATGATACCTTGGGGAGAATATTTCTCATTTTGAGGAGAGAAAAAGGTCTTTTTTGGAAAGGATGACTTATTTTCGGTCTAAGAAGCGGTCTTCTGGGAAGAAAATGTGTTATTTTTGAAATAAAACGTTATGTCCAATAAAAGACGCTGTCTTCCCCAAATGCGTCTTTTCATGCTGCAAATCAGACATTTTCTCCCTGAAAGATCACCTTTATCCTCAAAAGAAGACATTTTCTCCACAAAACGCTGCTTCTTAGCTCCATACCAATGTTTTCACTCCAAAAGAATGCAGTTTATACCCAAAACTCATGCATTTTCTCCCCAAAATACTCTTTTTCTCTCCCAAATACAACCATTTCTCCCCTGCATATCAATGTCTGCCAACAATTAGACATTTTCTCCCCGAATATCACTCTTCATCCCAGAAACCAAACAGGTTCTCTCTTAAGAGCCACTCTTTATCTACCCTAAAAGGCATTTTCTCCCCAGAATACTGCCTTTCATCTTCAGATGTCTCATTTTTGGGAAAGGCAACGAAAGCGCTACTTTGGGGAGAGTATATCTTATTTTGGGGATCAGAAGGGGTGTTTTGGGGAGGAAAAGTCTTCCTTAGGGGATAAGAAGCGGTATTTTCGGGAGCGAATGTCTTCTTCTGTTACACAAAGCCATATTTGAAGGGGAGAATTTCATATTGGAGGGATACAAATTGGCATTTGGGGGAGACAATGTCTAATGTTGGGAATCAAAAGGTGTGTTTTGGGTAAGAAATGTTTTGTTTTGGTAATAAAATCAGTCTTGTGCGGAGAAAACGCCTGATTCTTGGGATCACAAGCATTATTTGAGGGAGAACGCCTCATTTTGGGAATCAAAGGAGCAATTTGGGGGAGAAAATGTGTAATTTTGGGAACCCGAAGTCGTATTTAATGGAGGGAAAGTCTTCTATTTGGAACCAAGAATGATACCTTGGGGAGAATATTTCTCATTTTGAGGAGAGAAAAAGGTCTTTTTTGGAGAGGATGACTTATTTTCGGTCTAAGAAGCGGTCTTCTGGGAAGAAAATGCCTTCTTTTGGGGATCAAAGGCGGTATTCTGGGAAGAAAATGTGTTATTTTTGGAATAAAACGTTATGTCCAATAAAAGACGCTGTCTTCCCCAAATGCGTCTTTTTATGCTGCAAAGAAGACATTATCTCCCTGAAAGATCACCTTTATCCTCAAAAGAAGACATTTTCTCCACAAAATGCTGCTTATTAGCTCAATACCAATGCTTTCATGGCAAAATAATGCAGTTTATCCCCAAAACTCGTGCATTTTCTCCCCAAAACACTCTTTTTCTCTCCAAAATACAACCATTTCTCCCCTGCATATCAATGTCTGCCAACAATTAGACATTTTCTCCCCGAATATCACTCTTCATCCCAGAAACCAAACAGGTTCTCTCTTAAGAGCCACTCTTTATCTACCCTAAAAGGCATTTTCTCCCCAGAATACTGCCTTTCATCTTCAGATGTCTCATTTTTGGGAAAGGCAACGAAAGCGCTACTTTGGGGAGAGTATATCTTATTTTGAGGATCAAAAGAGCAATTTGGGGGAGAAAATGTGTAATTTTGGGAACCCGAAGTCGTATTTAATGGAGGGAAAGTCTTCTATTTGGAACCAAGAATGATACCTTGGGGAGAATATTTCTCATTTTGAGGAGAGAAAAAGGTCTTTTTTGGAAAGGATGACTTATTTTCGGTCTAAGAAGCGGTCTTCTGGGAAGAAAATGCCTTCTTTTGGGGATCAAAGGCGGTATTCTGGGAAGAAAATGTGTTATTTTTGAAATAAAATGTTATGTCCAATAAAAGACGCTGTCTTCCCCAAATGCGTCTTTTCATGCTGCAAATCAGACATTTTCTCCCTGAAAGATCACCTTTATCCTCAAAAGAAGACATTTTCTCCACAAAACGCTGCTTCTTAGCTCCATACCAATGTTTTCACTCCAAAAGAATGCAGTTTATACCCAAAACTCGTGCATTTTCTCCCCAAAACACTCTTTTTCTCTCCAAAATACAACCATTTCTCCCCTGCATATCAATGTCTGCCAACAATTAGACATTTTCTCCCCGAATATCACTCTTCATCCCAGAAACCAAACCGGTTCTCTCTTAAGAGCCACTCTTTATCTACCCTAAAAGGCATTTTCTCCCCAGAATACTGCCTTTCATCTTCAGATGTCTCATTTTTGGGAAAGGAAACGAAAGCGCTACTTTGGGGAGAGTATATCTTATTTTGGGGATCAGAAGGGGTGTTTTGGGGAGGAAAAGTCTTCCTTAGGGGATAAGAAGCGGTATTTTTGGGAGCGAATGTCTTCTTTTGTTACACAAAGCCATATTTGAAGGGGAGAATTTCATATTGGAGGGATACAAATTGGCATTTGGGGGAGACAATGTCTAATGTTGGGAATCAAAAGGTGTGTTTTGGGTAAGAAATGTTTTGTTTTGGTAATAAAATCAGTCTTGTGCGGAGAAAACGCCTGATTCTTGGGATCACAAGCATTATTTGAGGGAGAACGCCTCATTTTGGGAATCAAAGGAGCAATTTGGGGGAGAAAATGTGTAATTTTTGGAACCCGAAGTCGTATTTAATGGAGGAAAAGTCTTCTATTTGGAACCAAGAATGATACCTTGGGGAGAATATTTCTCATTTTGAGGAGAGAAAAAGGTCTTTTTTGGAAAGGATGACTTATTTTCGGTCTAAGAAGCGGTCTTCTGGGAAGAAAATGCCTTCTTTTGGGGATCAAAGGCGGTATTCTGGGAAGAAAATGTGTTATTTTTGGAATAAAACGTTATGTCCAATAAAAGACGCTGTCTTCCCCAAATGCGTCTTTTTATGCTGCAAAGAAGACATTATCTCCATGAAAGATCACCTTTATCCTCAAAAGAAGACATTTTCTCCACAAAATGCTGCTTATTAGCTCAATACCAATGCTTTCATGGCAAAATAATGCAGTTTATCCCCAAAACTCGTGCATTTTCTCCCCAAAACACTCTTTTTCTCTCCAAAATACAACCATTTCTCCCCTGCATATCAATGTCTGCCAACAATTAGACATTTTCTCCCCGAATATCACTCTTCATCCCAGAAACCAAACAGGTTCTCTATTAAGTGCCACTCTTTATCTACCCTAAAAGGCATTTTCTCCCCAGAATACTGCCTTTCATCTTCAGATGTCTCATTTTTGGGAAAGGCAACGAAAGCGCTACTTTGGGGAGAGTATATCTTATTTTGAGGATCAAAAGAGCAATTTGGGGGAGAAAATGTGTAATTTTGGGAACCCGAAGTCGTATTTAATGGAGGGAAAGTCTTCTATTTGGAACCAAGAATGATACCTTGGGGAGAATATTTCTCATTTTGAGGAGAGAAAAAGGTCTTTTTTGGAAAGGATGACTTATTTTCGGTCTAAGAAGCGGTCTTCTGGGAAGAAAATGCCTTCTTTTGGGGATCAAAGGCGGTATTCTGGGAAGAAAATGTGTTATTTTTGAAATAAAATGTTATGTCCAATAAAAGACGCTGTCTTCCCCAAATGCGTCTTTTCATGCTGCAAATCAGACATTTTCTCCCTGAAAGATCACCTTTATCCTCAAAAGAAGACATTTTCTCCACAAAACGCTGCTTCTTAGCTCCATACCAATGTTTTCACTCCAAAAGAATGCAGTTTATACCCAAAACTCATGCATTTTCTCCCCAAAATACTCTTTTTCTCTCCCAAATACAACCATTTCTCCCCTGCATATCAATGTCTGCCAACAATTAGACATTTTCTCCCCGAATATCACTCTTCATCCCAGAAACCAAACCGGTTCTCTCTTAAGAGCCACTCTTTATCTACCCTAAAAGGCATTTTCTCCCCAGAATACTGCCTTTCATCTTCAGATGTCTCATTTTTGGGAAAGGCAACGAAAGCGCTACTTTGGGGAGAGTATATCTTATTTTGGGGATCAGAAGGGGTGTTTTGGGGAGGAAAAGTCTTCCTTAGGGGATAAGAAGCGGTATTTTTGGGAGCGAATGTCTTCTTTTGTTACACAAAGCCATATTTGAAGGGGAGAATTTCATATTGGAGGGATACAAATTGGCATTTGGGGGAGACAATGTCTAATGTTGGGAATCAAAAGGTGTGTTTTGGGTAAGAAATGTTTTGTTTTGGTAATAAAATCAGTCTTGTGCGGAGAAAACGCCTGATTCTTGGGATCACAAGCATTATTTGAGGGAGACCGCCTCATTTTGGGAATCAAAGGAGCAATTTGGGGGAGAAAATGTGTAATTTTGGGAACCCGAAGTCGTATTTAATGGAGGAAAAGTCTTCTATTTGGAACCAAGAATGATACCTTGGGGAGAATATTTCTCATTTTGAGGAGAGAAAAAGGTCTTTTTTGGAAAGGATGACTTATTTTCGGTCTAAGAAGCGGTCTTCTGGGAAGAAAATGCCTTCTTTTGGGGATCAAAGGCGGTATTCTGGGAAGAAAATGTGTTATTTTTGGAATAAAACGTTATGTCCAATAAAAGACGCTGTCTTCCCCAAATGCGTCTTTTTATGCTGCAAAGAAGACATTATCTCCCTGAAAGATCACCTTTATCCTCAAAAGAAGACATTTTCTCCACAAAATGCTGCTTATTAGCTCAATACCAATGCTTTCATGGCAAAATAATGCAGTTTATCCCCAAAACTCGTGCATTTTCTCCCCAAAACACTCTTTTTCTCTCCAAAATACAACCATTTCTCCCCTGCATATCAATGTCTGCCAACAATTAGACATTTTCTCCCCGAATATCACTCTTCATCCCAGAAACCAAACAGGTTCTCTATTAAGTGCCACTCTTTATCTACCCAAAAAGGCATTTTCTCCCCAGAATACTGCCTTTCATCTTCAGATGTCTCATTTTTGGGAAAGGCAACGAAAGCGCTACTTTGGGGAGAGTATATCTTATTTTGAGGATCAAAAGAGCAATTTGGGGGAGAAAATGTGTAATTTTGGGAACCCGAAGTCGTATTTAATGGAGGGAAAGTCTTCTATTTGGAACCAAGAATGATACCTTGGGGAGAATATTTCTCATTTTGAGGAGAGAAAAAGGTCTTTTTTGGAAAGGATGACTTATTTTTGGTCTAAGAAGCGGTCTTCTGGGAAGAAAATGCCTTCTTTTGGGGATCAAAGGCGGTCTTCTGGGAAGAAAATGTGTTATTTTTGAAATAAAACGTTATGTCCAATAAAAGACGCTGTCTTCCCCAAATGCGTCTTTTCATGCTGCAAATCAGACATTTTCTCCCTGAAAGATCACCTTTATCCTCAAAAGAAGACATTTTCTCCACAAAACGCTGCTTCTTAGCTCCATACCAATGTTTTCACTCCAAAAGAATGCAGTTTATCCCCAAAACTCATGCATTTTCTCCCCAAAATACTCTTTTTCTCTCCCAAATACAACCATTTCTCCCCTGCATATCAATGTCTGCCAACAATTAGACATTTTCTCCCCGAATATCACTCTTCATCCCAGAAACCAAACAGGTTCTCTCTTAAGAGCCACTCTTTATCTACCCTAAAAGGCATTTTCTCCCCAGAATACTGCCTTTCATCTTCAGATGTCTCATTTTTGGGAAAGGCAACGAAAGCGCTACTTTGGGGAGAGTATATCTTATTTTGGGGATCAGAAGGGGTGTTTTGGGGAGGAAAAGTCTTCCTTAGGGGATAAGAAGCGGTATTTTCGGGAGCGAATGTCTTCTTTTGTTACACAAAGCCATATTTGAAGGGGAGAATTTCATATTGGAGGGATACAAATTGGCATTTGGGGGAGACAATGTCTAATGTTGGGAATCAAAAGGTGTGTTTTGGGTAAGAAATGTTTTGTTTTGGTAATAAAATCAGTCTTGTGAGGAGAAAACGCCTGATTCTTGGGATCACAAGCATTATTTGAGGGAGAACGCCTCATTTTGGGAATCAAAGGAGCAATTTGGGGGAGAAAATGTGTAATATTGGGAACCCAAAGTCGTATTTAATGGAGGAAAAGTCTTCTATTTGGAACCAAGAATGATACCTTGGGGAGAATATTTCTCATTTTGAGGAGAGAAAAAGGTCTTTTTTGGAAAGGATGACTTATTTTCGGTTTAAGAAGCGGTCTTCTGGGAAGAAAATGCCTTCTTTTGGGGATCAAAGGCGGTATTCTGGGAAGAAAATGTGTTATTTTTGGAATAAAACGTTATGTCCAATAAAAGACGCTGTCTTCCCCAAATGCGTCTTTTTATGCTGCAAAGAAGACATTATCTCCCTGAAAGATCACCTTTATCCTCAAAAGAAGACATTTTCTCCACAAAATGCTGCTTATTAGCTCAATACCAATGCTTTCATGGCAAAATAATGCAGTTTATCCCCAAAACTCGTGCATTTTCTCCCCAAAACACTCTTTTTCTCTCCAAAATACAACCATTTCTCCCCTGCATATCAATGTCTGCCAACAATTAGACATTTTCTCCCCGAATATCACTCTTCATCCCAGAAACCAAACAGGTTCTCTATTAAGTGCCACTCTTTATCTACCCAAAAAGGCATTTTCTCCCCAGAATACTGCCTTTCATCTTCAGATGTTTCATTTTTGGGAAAGGCAACGAAAGCGCTACTTTGGGGAGAGTATATCTTATTTTGAGGATCAAAAGAGCAATTTGGGGGAGAAAATGTGTAATTTTGGGAACCCGAAGTCGTATTTAATGGAGGGAAAGTCTTCTATTTGGAACCAAGAATGATACCTTGGGGAGAATATTTCTCATTTTGAGGAGAGAAAAAGGTCTTTTTTGGAAAGGATGACTTATTTTCGGTCTAAGAAGCGGTCTTCTGGGAAGAAAATGCCTTCTTTTGGGGATCAAAGGCGGTCTTCTGGGAAGAAAATGTGTTATTTTTGAAATAAAACGTTATGTCCAATAAAAGACGCTGTCTTCCCCAAATGCGTCTTTTCATGCTGCAAATCAGACATTTTCTCCCTGAAAGATCACCTTTATCCTCAAAAGAAGACATTTTCTCCACAAAACGCTGCTTCTTAGCTCCATACCAATGTTTTCACTCCAAAAGAATGCAGTTTATACCCAAAACTCATGCATTTTCTCCCCAAAATACTCTTTTTCTCTCCCAAATACAACCATTTCTCCCCTGCATATCAATGTCTGCCAACAATTAGACATTTTCTCCCCGAATATCACTCTTCATCCCAGAAACCAAACAGGTTCTCTCTTAAGAGCCACTCTTTATCTACCCTAAAAGGCATTTTCTCCCCAGAATACTGCCTTTCATCTTCAGATGTCTCATTTTTGGGAAAGGCAACGAAAGCGCTACTTTGGGGAGAGTATATCTTATTTTGGGGATCAGAAGGGGTGTTTTGGGGAGGAAAAGTCTTCCTTAGGGGATAAGAAGCGGTATTTTCGGGAGCGAATGTCTTCTTTTGTTACACAAAGCCATATTTGAAGGGGAGAATTTCATATTGGAGGGATACAAATTGGCATTTGGGGGAGACAATGTCTAATGTTGGGAATCAAAAGGTGTGTTTTGGGTAAGAAATGTTTTGTTTTGGTAATAAAATCAGTCTTGTGCGGAGAAAACGCCTGATTCTTGGGATCACAAGCATTATTTGAGGGAGAACGCCTCATTTTGGGAATCAAAGGAGCAATTTGGGGGAGAAAATGTGTAATTTTGGGAACCCGAAGTCGTATTTAATGGAGGAAAAGTCTTCTATTTGGAACCAAGAATGATACCTTGGGGAGAATATTTCTCATTTTGAGGAGAGAAAAAGGTCTTTTTTGGAGAGGATGACTTATTTTCGGTTTAAGAAGCGGTCTTCTGGGAAGAAAATGCCTTCTTTTGGGGATCAAAGGCGGTATTCTGGGAAGAAAATGTGTTATTTTTGGAATAAAACGTTATGTCCAATAAAAGACGCTGTCTTCCCCAAATGCGTCTTTTTATGCTGCAAAGAAGACATTATCTCCCTGAAAGATCACCTTTATCCTCAAAAGAAGACATTTTCTCCACAAAATGCTGCTTATTAGCTCAATACCAATGCTTTCATGGCAAAATAATGCAGTTTATCCCCAAAACTCATGCATTTTCTCCCCAAAACACTCTTTTTCTCTCCAAAATACAACCATTTCTCCCCTGCATATCAATGTCTGCCAACAATTAGACATTTTCTCCCCGAATATCACTCTTCATCCCAGAAACCAAACAGGTTCTCTATTAAGAGCCACTCTTTATCTACCCTAAAAGGCATTTTCTCCCCAGAATACTGCCTTTCATCTTCAGATGTCTCATTTTTGGGAAAGGCAACGAAAGCGCTACTTTGGGGAGAGTATATCTTATTTTGGGGATCAGAAGGGGTGTTTTGGGGAGGAAAAGTCTTCCTTAGGGGATAAGAAGCGGTATTTTCGGGAGCGAATATCTTCTTTTGTTACACAAAGCCATATTTGAAGGGGAGAATTTCATATTGGAGGGATACAAATTGGCATTTGGGGGAGACAATGTCTAATGTTGGGAATCAAAAGGTGTGTTTTGGGTAAGAAATGTTCTGTTTTGGTAATAAAATCAGTCTTGTGCGGAGAAAACGCCTGATTCTTGGGATCACAAGCATTATTTGAGGGAGAACGCCTCATTTTGGGAATCAAAGGAGCAATTTGGGGGAGAAAATGTGTAATTTTGGGAACCCGAAGTCGTATTTAATGGAGGAAAATTCTTCTATTTGGAACCAAGAATGATACCTTGGGGAGAATATTTCTCATTTTGAGGAGAGAAAAAGGTCTTTTTTGGAGAGGATGACTTATTTTCGGTCTAAGAAGCGGTCTTCTGGGAAGAAAATGCCTTCTTTTGGGGATCAAAGGCGGTATTCTGGGAAGAAAATGTGTTATTTTTGAAATAAAACGTTATGTCCAATAAAAGACGCTGTCTTCCCCAAATGCGTCTTTTTATGCTGCAAAGAAGACATTATCTCCATGAAAGATCACCTTTATCCTCAAAAGAAGACATTTTCTCCACAAAATGCTGCTTATTAGCTCAATACCAATGCTTTCATGGCAAAATAATGCAGTTTATCCCCAAAACTCGTGCATTTTCTCCCCAAAACACTCTTTTTCTCTCCAAAATACAACCATTTCTCCCCTGCATATCAATGTCTGCCAACAATTAGACATTTTCTCCCCGAATATCACTCTTCATCCCAGAAACCAAACCGGTTCTCTCTTAAGAGCCACTCTTTATCTACCCTAAAAGGCATTTTCTCCCCAGAATACTGCCTTTCATCTTCAGATGTCTCATTTTTGGGAAAGGCAACGAAAGCGCTACTTTGGGGAGAGTATATCTTATTTTGGGGATCAAAAGGGGTGTTTTGGGGAGGAAATGTCTTCCTTAGGGGATAAGAAGCGGTATTTTCGGAATCGAATGTCTTCTTTTGTTACACAAAGCCATATTTGAAGGGGAGAATTTCATATTGGAGGGATACAAATTGGCATTTGGGGGAGACAATGTCTAATGTTGGGAATCAAAAGGTGTGTTTTGGGTAAGAAATGCTTTGTTTTGGTAATAAAATCAGTCTTGTGCGGAGAAAACGCCTGATTCTTGGGATCACAAGCATTATTTGAGGGAGAACGCCTCATTTTGGGAATCAAAGGAGCAATTTGGGGGAGAAAATGTGTAATATTGGGAACCCGAAGTCGTATTTAATGGAGGAAAAGTCTTCTATTTGGAACCAAGAATGATACCTTGGGGAGAATATTTCTCATTTTGAGGAGAGAAAAAGGTCTTTTTTGGAGTGGATGACTTATTTTCGGTCTAAGAAGCGGTCTTCTGGGAAGAAAATGCCTTCTTTTGGGGATCAAAGGCGGTCTTCTGGGAAGAAAATGTGTTATTTTTGGAATAAAACGTTATGTCCAATAAAAGACGCTGTCTTCCCCAAATGCGTCTTTTTATACTGCAAAGAAGACATTATCTCAGTGAAAGATCACCTTTATCCTCAAAAGAAGACATTTTCTCCACAAAATGCTGCTTATTAGCTCAATACCAATGCTTTCATGGCAAAATAATGCAGTTTATCCCCAAAACTCGTGCATTTTCTCCCCAAAACACTCTTTTTCTCTCCAAAATACAACCATTTCTCCCCTGCATATCAATGTCTGCCAACAATTAGACATTTTCTCCCCGAATATCACTCTTCATCCCAGAAACCAAACAGGTTCTCTCTTAAGTGCCACTCTTTATCTACCCTAAAAGGCATTTTCTCCCCAGAATACTGCCTTTCATCTTCAGATGTCTCATTTTTGGGAAAGGCAACGAAAGCGCTACTTTGGGGAGAGTATATCTTATTTTGAGGATCAAAAGAGCAATTTGGGGGAGAAAATGTGTAATTTTGGGAACCCGAAGTCGTATTTAATGGAGGAAAAGTCTTCTATTTGGAACCAAGAATGATACCTTGGGGAGAATATTTCTCATTTTGAGGAGAGAAAAAGGTCTTTTTTGGAAAGGATGACTTATTTTTGGTCTAAGAAGCGGTCTTCTGGGAAGAAAATGCCTTCTTTTGGGGATCAAAGGCGGTCTTCTGGGAAGAAAATGTGTTATTTTTGAAATAAAACGTTATGTCCAATAAAAGACGCTGTCTTCCCCAAATGCGTCTTTTCATGCTGCAAATCAGACATTTTCTCCCTGAAAGATCACCTTTATCCTCAAAAGAAGACATTTTCTCCACAAAACGCTGCTTCTTAGCTCCATACCAATGTTTTCACTCCAAAAGAATGCAGTTTATACCCAAAACTCATGCATTTTCTCCCCAAAATACTCTTTTTCTCTCCCAAATACAACCATTTCTCCCCTGCATATCAATGTCTGCCAACAATTAGACATTTTCTCCCCGAATATCACTCTTCATCCCAGAAACCAAACAGGTTCTCTCTTAAGAGCCACTCTTTATCTACCCTAAAAGGCATTTTCTCCCCAGAATACTGCCTTTCATCTTCAGATGTCTCATTTTTGGGAAAGGCAACGAAAGCGCTACTTTGGGGAGAGTATATCTTATTTTGGGGATCAGAAGGGGTGTTTTGGGGAGGAAAAGTCTTCCTTAGGGGATAAGAAGCGGTATTTTCGGGAGCGAATGTCTTCTTTTGTTACACAAAGCCATATTTGAAGGGGAGAATTTCATATTGGAGGGATACAAATTGGCATTTGGGGGAGACAATGTCTAATGTTGGGAATAAAAAGGTGTGTTTTGGGTAAGAAATGTTTTGTTTTGGTAATAAAATCAGTCTTGTGAGGAGAAAACGTCTGATTCTTGGGATCACAAGCATTATTTGAGGGAGAACGCCTCATTTTGGGAATCAAAGGAGCAATTTGGGGGAGAAAATGTGTAATATTGGGAACCCGAAGTCGTATTTAATGGAGGAAAAGTCTTCTATTTGGAACCAAGAATGATACCTTGGGGAGAATATTTCTCATTTTGAGGAGAGAAAAAGGTCTTTTTTGGAGAGGATGACTTATTTTCGGTCTAAGAAGCGGTCTTCTGGGAAGAAAATGCCTTATTTTGGGGATCAAAGGCGGTATTCTGGGAAGAAAATGTGTTATTTTTGGAATAAAACGTTATGTCCAATAAAAGACGCTGTCTTCCCCAAATGCGTCTTTTTATGCTGCAAAGAAGACATTATCTCCGTGAAAGATCACCTTTATCCTCAAAAGAAGACATTTTCTCCACAAAATGCTGCTTATTAGCTCAATACCAATGCTTTCATGGCAAAATAATGCAGTTTATCCCCAAAACTCGTGCATTTTCTCCCCAAAACACTCTTTTTCTCTCCAAAATACAACCATTTCTCCCCTGCATATCAATGTCTGCCAACAATTAGACATTTTCTCCCCGAATATCACTCTTCATCCCAGAAACCAAACAGGTTCTCTATTAAGTGCCACTCTTTATCTACCCTAAAAGGCATTTTCTCCCCAGAATACTGCCTTTCATCTTCAGATGTCTCATTTTTGGGAAAGGCAACGAAAGCGCTACTTTGGGGAGAGTATATCTTATTTTGAGGATCAAAAGAGCAATTTGGGGGAGAAAATGTGTAATTTTGGGAACCCGAAGTCGTATTTAATGGAGGGAAAGTCTTCTATTTGGAACCAAGAATGATACCTTGGGGAGAATATTTCTCATTTTGAGGAGAGAAAAAGGTCTTTTTTGGAAAGGATGACTTATTTTTGGTCTAAGAAGCGGTCTTCTGGGAAGAAAATGCCTTCTTTTGGGGATCAAAGGCGGTCTTCTGGGAAGAAATTGTGTTATTTTTGAAATAAAACGTTATGTCCAATAAAAGACGCTGTCTTCCCCAAATGCGTCTTTTCATGCTGCAAATCAGACATTTTCTCCCTGAAAGATCACCTTTATCCTCAAAAGAAGACATTTTCTCCACAAAACGCTGCTTCTTAGCTCCATACCAATGTTTTCACTCCAAAAGAATGCAGTTTATACCCAAAACTCATGCATTTTCTCCCCAAAATACTCTTTTTCTCTCCCAAATACAACCATTTCTCCCCTGCATATCAATGTCTGCCAACAATTAGACATTTTCTCCCCGAATATCACTCTTCATCCCAGAAACCAAACAGGTTCTCTCTTAAGAGCCACTCTTTATCTACCCTAAAAGGCATTTTCTCCCCAGAATACTGCCTTTCATCTTCAGATGTCTCATTTTTGGGAAAGGCAACGAAAGCGCTACTTTGGGGAGAGTATATCTTATTTTGGGGATCAAAAGGGGTGTTTTGGGGAGGAAAAGTCTTCCTTAGGGGATAAGAAGCGGTATTTTTGGGAGCGAATGTCTTCTTTTGTTACACAAAGCCATATTTGAAGGGGAGAATTTCATATTGGAGGGATACAAATTGGCATTTGGGGGAGACAATGTCTAATGTTGGGAATCAAAAGGTGTGTTTTGGGTAAGAAATGTTCTGTTTTGGTAATAAAATCAGTCTTGTGCGGAGAAAACGCCTGATTCTTGGGATCACAAGCATTATTTGAGGGAGAACGCCTCATTTTGGGAATCAAAGGAGCAATTTGGGGGAGAAAATGTGTAATTTTGGGAACCCGAAGTCGTATTTAATGGAGGAAAATTCTTCTATTTGGAACCAAGAATGATACCTTGGGGCGAATATTTCTCATTTTGAGGAGAGAAAAAGGTCTTTTTTGGAGAGGATGACTTATTTTCGGTCTAAGAAGCGGTCTTCTGGGAAGAAAATGCCTTCTTTTGGGGATCAAAGGCGGTATTCTGGGAAGAAAATGTGTTATTTTTGAAATAAAACGTTATGTCCAATAAAAGACGCTGTCTTCCCCAAATGCGTCTTTTTATGCTGCAAAGAAGACATTATCTCCATGAAAGATCACCTTTATCCTCAAAAGAAGACATTTTCTCCACAAAATGCTGCTTATTAGCTCAATACCAATGCTTTCATGGCAAAATAATGCAGTTTATCCCCAAAACTCGTGCATTTTCTCCCCAAAACACTCTTTTTCTCTCCAAAATACAACCATTTCTCCCCTGCATATCAATGTCTGCCAACAATTAGACATTTTCTCCCCGAATATCACTCTTCATCCCAGAAACCAAACCGGTTCTCTCTTAAGAGCCACTCTTTATCTACCCTAAAAGGCATTTTCTCCCCAGAATACTGCCTTTCATCTTCAGATGTCTCATTTTTGGGAAAGGCAACGAAAGCGCTACTTTGGGGAGAGTATATCTTATTTTGGGGATCAAAAGGGGTGTTTTGGGGAGGAAATGTCTTCCTTAGGGGATAAGAAGCGGTATTTTCGGAATCGAATGTCTTCTTTTGTTACACAAAGCCATATTTGAAGGGGAGAATTTCATATTGGAGGGATACAAATTGGCATTTGGGGGAGACAATGTCTAATGTTGGGAATCAAAAGGTGTGTTTTGGGTAAGAAATGCTTTGTTTTGGTAATAAAATCAGTCTTGTGCGGAGAAAACGCCTGATTCTTGGGATCACAAGCATTATTTGAGGGAGAACGCCTCATTTTGGGAATCAAAGGAGCAATTTGGGGGAGAAAATGTGTAATATTGGGAACCCGAAGTCGTATTTAATGGAGGAAAAGTCTTCTATTTGGAACCAAGAATGATACCTTGGGGAGAATATTTCTCATTTTGAGGAGAGAAAAAGGTCTTTTTTGGAGTGGATGACTTATTTTCGGTCTAAGAAGCGGTCTTCTGGGAAGAAAATGCCTTCTTTTGGGGATCAAAGGCGATATTCTGGGAAGAAAATGTGTTATTTTTGGAATAAAACGTTATGTCCAATAAAAGACGCTGTCTTCCCCAAATGCGTCTTTTTATACTGCAAAGAAGACATTATCTCAGTGAAAGATCACCTTTATCCTCAAAAGAAGACATTTTCTCCACAAAATGCTGCTTATTAGCTCAATACCAATGCTTTCATGGCAAAATAATGCAGTTTATCCCCAAAACTCGTGCATTTTCTCCCCAAAACACTCTTTTTCTCTCCAAAATACAACCATTTCTCCCCTGCATATCAATGTCTGCCAACAATTAGACATTTTCTCCCCGAATATCACTCTTCATCCCAGAAACCAAACAGGTTCTCTCTTAAGTGCCACTCTTTATCTACCCTAAAAGGCATTTTCTCCCCAGAATACTGCCTTTCATCTTCAGATGTCTCATTTTTGGGAAAGGCAACGAAAGCGCTACTTTGGGGAGAGTATATCTTATTTTGAGGATCAAAAGAGCAATTTGGGGGAGAAAATGTGTAATTTTGGGAACCCGAAGTCGTATTTAATGGAGGAAAAGTCTTCTATTTGGAACCAAGAATGATACCTTGGGGAGAATATTTCTCATTTTGAGGAGAGAAAAAGGTCTTTTTTGGAAAGGATGACTTATTTTTGGTCTAAGAAGCGGTCTTCTGGGAAGAAAATGCCTTCTTTTGGGGATCAAAGGCGGTCTTCTGGGAAGAAAATGTGTTATTTTTGAAATAAAACGTTATGTCCAATAAAAGACGCTGTCTTCCCCAAATGCGTCTTTTCATGCTGCAAATCAGACATTTTCTCCCTGAAAGATCACCTTTATCCTCAAAAGAAGACATTTTCTCCACAAAACGCTGCTTCTTAGCTCCATACCAATGTTTTCACTCCAAAAGAATGCAGTTTATACCCAAAACTCATGCATTTTCTCCCCAAAATACTCTTTTTCTCTCCCAAATACAACCATTTCTCCCCTGCATATCAATGTCTGCCAACAATTAGACATTTTCTCCCCGAATATCACTCTTCATCCCAGAAACCAAACAGGTTCTCTCTTAAGAGCCACTCTTTATCTACCCTAAAAGGCATTTTCTCCCCAGAATACTGCCTTTCATCTTCAGATGTCTCATTTTTGGGAAAGGCAACGAAAGCGCTACTTTGGGGAGAGTATATCTTATTTTGGGGATCAGAAGGGGTGTTTTGGGGAGGAAAAGTCTTCCTTAGGGGATAAGAAGCGGTATTTTCGGGAGCGAATGTCTTCTTTTGTTACACAAAGCCATATTTGAAGGGGAGAATTTCATATTGGAGGGATACAAATTGGCATTTGGGGGAGACAATGTCTAATGTTGGGAATAAAAAGGTGTGTTTTGGGTAAGAAATGTTTTGTTTTGGTAATAAAATCAGTCTTGTGAGGAGAAAACGTCTGATTCTTGGGATCACAAGCATTATTTGAGGGAGAACGCCTCATTTTGGGAATCAAAGGAGCAATTTGGGGGAGAAAATGTGTAATATTGGGAACCCGAAGTCGTATTTAATGGAGGAAAAGTCTTCTATTTGGAACCAAGAATGATACCTTGGGGAGAATATTTCTCATTTTGAGGAGAGAAAAAGGTCTTTTTTGGAGAGGATGACTTATTTTCGGTCTAAGAAGCGGTCTTCTGGGAAGAAAATGCCTTATTTTGGGGATCAAAGGCGGTATTCTGGGAAGAAAATGTGTTATTTTTGGAATAAAACGTTATGTCCAATAAAAGACGCTGTCTTCCCCAAATGCGTCTTTTTATGCTGCAAAGAAGACATTATCTCCATGAAAGATCACCTTTATCCTCAAAAGAAGACATTTTCTCCACAAAATGCTGCTTATTAGCTCAATACCAATGCTTTCATGGCAAAATAATGCAGTTTATCCCCAAAACTCGTGCATTTTCTCCCCAAAACACTCTTTTTCTCTCCAAAATACAACCATTTCTCCCCTGCATATCAATGTCTGCCAACAATTAGACATTTTCTCCCCGAATATCACTCTTCATCCCAGAAACCAAACAGGTTCTCTATTAAGTGCCACTCTTTATCTACCCTAAAAGGCATTTTCTCCCCAGAATACTGCCTTTCATCTTCAGATGTCTCATTTTTGGGAAAGGCAACGAAAGCGCTACTTTGGGGAGAGTATATCTTATTTTGAGGATCAAAAGAGCAATTTGGGGGAGAAAATGTGTAATTTTGGGAACCCGAAGTCGTATTTAATGGAGGGAAAGTCTTCTATTTGGAACCAAGAATGATACCTTGGGGAGAATATTTCTCATTTTGAGGAGAGAAAAAGGTCTTTTTTGGAAAGGATGACTTATTTTTGGTCTAAGAAGCGGTCTTCTGGGAAGAAAATGCCTTCTTTTGGGGATCAAAGGCGGTCTTCTGGGAAGAAATTGTGTTATTTTTGAAATAAAACGTTATGTCCAATAAAAGACGCTGTCTTCCCCAAATGCGTCTTTTCATGCTGCAAATCAGACATTTTCTCCCTGAAAGATCACCTTTATCCTCAAAAGAAGACATTTTCTCCACAAAACGCTGCTTCTTAGCTCCATACCAATGTTTTCACTCCAAAAGAATGCAGTTTATACCCAAAACTCATGCATTTTCTCCCCAAAATACTCTTTTTCTCTCCCAAATACAACCATTTCTCCCCTGCATATCAATGTCTGCCAACAATTAGACATTTTCTCCCCGAATATCACTCTTCATCCCAGAAACCAAACAGGTTCTCTCTTAAGAGCCACTCTTTATCTACCCTAAAAGGCATTTTCTCCCCAGAATACTGCCTTTCATCTTCAGATGTCTCATTTTTGGGAAAGGCAACGAAAGCGCTACTTTGGGGAGAGTATATCTTATTTTGGGGATCAAAAGGGGTGTTTTGGGGAGGAAAAGTCTTCCTTAGGGGATAAGAAGCGGTATTTTTGGGAGCGAATGTCTTCTTTTGTTACACAAAGCCATATTTGAAGGGGAGAATTTCATATTGGAGGGATACAAATTGGCATTTGGGGGAGACAATGTCTAATGTTGGGAATCAAAAGGTGTGTTTTGGGTAAGAAATGTTTTGTTTTGGTAATAAAATCAGTCTTGTGCGGAGAAAACGCCTGATTCTTGGGATCACAAGCATTATTTGAGGGAGAACGCCTCATTTTGGGAATCAAAGGAGCAATTTGGGGGAGAAAATGTGTAATTTTGGGAACCCGAAGTCGTATTTAATGGAGGAAAAGTCTTCTATTTGGAACCAAGAATGATACCTTGGGGAGAATATTTCTCATTTTGAGGAGAGAAAAAGGTCTTTTTTGGAGAGGATGACTTATTTTCGGTCTAAGAAGCGGTCTTCTGGGAAGAAAATGCCTTCTTTTGGGGATCAAAGGCGGTCTTCTGGGAAGAAAATGTGTTATTTTTGGAATAAAACGTTATGTCCAATAAAAGACGCTGTCTTCCCCAAATGCGTCTTTTTATGCTGCAAAGAAGACATTATCTCCCTGAAAGATCACCTTTATCCTCAAAAGAAGACATTTTCTCCACAAAATGCTGCTTATTAGCTCAATACCAATGCTTTCATGGCAAAATAATGCAGTTTATCCCCAAAACTCGTGCATTTTCTCCCCAAAACACTCTTTTTCTCTCCAAAATACAACCATTTCTCCCCTGCATATCAATGTCTGCCAACAATTAGACATTTTCTCCCCGAATATCACTCTTCATCCCAGAAACCAAACAGGTTCTCTCTTAAGTGCCACTCTTTATCTACCCTAAAAGGCATTTTCTCCCCAGAATACTGCCTTTCATCTTCAGATGTCTCATTTTTGGGAAAGGCAACGAAAGCGCTACTTTGGGGAGAGTATATCTTATTTTGAGGATCAAAAGAGCAATTTGGGGGAGAAAATGTGTAATTTTGGGAACCCGAAGTCGTATTTAATGGAGGGAAAGTCTTCTATTTGGAACCAAGAATGATACCTTGGGGAGAATATTTCTCATTTTGAGGAGAGAAAAAGGTCTTTTTTGGAAAGGATGACTTATTTTTGGTCTAAGAAGCGGTCTTCTGGGAAGAAAATGCCTTCTTTTGGGGATCAAAGGCGGTCTTCTGGGAAGAAAATGTGTTATTTTTGAAATAAAACGTTATGTCCAATAAAAGACGCTGTCTTCCCCAAATGCGTCTTTTCATGCTGCAAATCAGACATTTTCTCCCTGAAAGATCACCTTTATCCTCAAAAGAAGACATTTTCTCCACAAAACGCTGCTTATTAGCTCCATACCAATGTTTTCACTCCAAAAGAATGCAGTTTATACCCAAAACTCATGCATTTTCTCCCCAAAATACTCTTTTTCTCTCCCAAATACAACCATTTCTCCCCTGCATATCAATGTCTGCCAACAATTAGACATTTTCTCCCCGAATATCACTCTTCATCCCAGAAACCAAACAGGTTCTCTCTTAAGAGCCACTCTTTATCTACCCTAAAAGGCATTTTCTCCCCAGAATACTGCCTTTCATCTTCAGATGTCTCATTTTTGGGAAAGGCAACGAAAGCGCTACTTTGGGGAGAGTATATCTTATTTTGGGGATCAGAAGGGGTGTTTTGGGGAGGAAAAGTCTTCCTTAGGGGATAAGAAGCGGTATTTTCGGGAGCGAATGTCTTCTTTTGTTACACAAAGCCATATTTGAAGGGGAGAATTTCATATTGGAGGGATACAAATTGGCATTTGGGGGAGACAATGTCTAATGTTGGGAATCAAAAGGTGTGTTTTGGGTAAGAAATGTTTTGTTTTGGTAATAAAATCAGTCTTGTGCGGAGAAAACGCCTGATTCTTGGGATCACAAGCATTATTTGAGGGAGAACGCCTCATTTTGGGAATCAAAGGAGCAATTTGGGGGAGAAAATGTGTAATTTTGGGAACCCGAAGTCGTATTTAATGGAGGGAAAGTCTTCTATTTGGAACCAAGAATGATACCTTGGGGAGAATATTTCTCATTTTGAGGAGAGAAAAAGGTCTTTTTTGGAGAGGATGACTTATTTTCGGTCTAAGAAGCGGTCTTCTGGGAAGAAAATGCCTTCTTTTGGGGATCAAAGGCAGTCTTCTGGGAAGAAAATGTGTTATTTTTGGAATAAAACGTTATGTCCAATAAAAGACGCTGTCTTCCCCAAATGCGTCTTTTTATGCTGCAAAGAAGACATTATCTCCATGAAAGATCACCTTTATCCTCAAAAGAAGACATTTTCTCCACAAAATGCTGCTTATTAGCTCAATACCAATGCTTTCATGGCAAAATAATGCAGTTTATCCCCAAAACTCGTGCATTTTCTCCCCAAAACACTCTTTTTCTCTCCAAAATACAACCATTTCTCCCCTGCATATCAATGTCTGCCAACAATTAGACATTTTCTCCCCGAATATCACTCTTCATCCCAGAAACCAAACAGGTTCTCTCTTAAGTGCCACTCTTTATCTACCCTAAAAGGCATTTTCTCCCCAGAATACTGCCTTTCATCTTCAGATGTCTCATTTTTGGGAAAGGCAACGAAAGCGCTACTTTGGGGAGAGTATATCTTATTTTGAGGATCAAAAGAGCAATTTGGGGGAGAAAATGTGTAATTTTGGGAACCCGAAGTCGTATTTAATGGAGGGAAAGTCTTCTATTTGGAACCAAGAATGATACCTTGGGGAGAATATTTCTCATTTTGAGGAGAGAAAAAGGTCTTTTTTGGAAAGGATGACTTATTTTTGGTCTAAGAAGCGGTCTTCTGGGAAGAAAATGCCTTCTTTTGGGGATCAAAGGCGGTCTTCTGGGAAGAAAATGTGTTATTTTTGAAATAAAACGTTATGTCCAATAAAAGACGCTGTCTTCCCCAAATGCGTCTTTTCATGCTGCAAATCAGACATTTTCTCCCTGAAAGATCACCTTTATCCTCAAAAGAAGACATTTTCTCCACAAAACGCTGCTTCTTAGCTCCATACCAATGTTTTCACTCCAAAAGAATGCAGTTTATACCCAAAACTCATGCATTTTCTCCCCAAAATACTCTTTTTCTCTCCCAAATACAACCATTTCTCCCCTGCATATCAATGTCTGCCAACAATTAGACATTTTCTCCCCGAATATCACTCTTCATCCCAGAAACCAAACAGGTTCTCTCTTAAGAGCCACTCTTTATCTACCCTAAAAGGCATTTTCTCCCCAGAATACTGCCTTTCATCTTCAGATGTCTCATTTTTGGGAAAGGCAACGAAAGCGCTACTTTGGGGAGAGTGTATCTTATTTTGGGGATCAGAAGGGGTGTTTTGGGGAGGAAAAGTCTTCCTTAGGGGATAAGAAGCGGTATTTTCGGGAGCGAATGTCTTCTTTTGTTACACAAAGCCATATTTGAAGGGGAGAATTTCATATTGGAGGGATACAAATTGGCATTTGGGGGAGACAATGTCTAATGTTGGGAATAAAAAGGTGTGTTTTGGGTAAGAAATGTTTTGTTTTGGTAATAAAATCAGTCTTGTGAGGAGAAAACGCCTGATTCTTGGGATCACAAGCATTATTTGAGGGAGAACGCCTCATTTTGGGAATCAAAGGAGCAATTTGGGGGAGAAAATGTGTAATATTGGGAACCCGAAGTCGTATTTAATGGAGGAAAAGTCTTCTATTTGGAACCAAGAATGATACCTTGGGGAGAATATTTCTCATTTTGAGGAGAGAAAAAGGTCTTTTTTGGAAAGGATGACTTATTTTCGGTCTAAGAAGCGGTCTTCTGGGAAGAAAATGCCTTATTTTGGGGATCAAAGGCGGTATTCTGGGAAGAAAATGTGTTATTTTTGGAATAAAACGTTATGTCCAATAAAAGACGCTGTCTTCCCCAAATGCGTCTTTTTATGCTGCAAAGAAGACATTATCTCAGTGAAAGATCACCTTTATCCTCAAAAGAAGACATTTTCTCCACAAAATGCTGCTTATTAGCTCAATACCAATGCTTTCATGGCAAAATAATGCAGTTTATCCCCAAAACTCGTGCATTTTCTCCCCAAAACACTCTTTTTCTCTCCAAAATACAACCATTTCTCCCCTGCATATCAATGTCTGCCAACAATTAGACATTTTCTCCCCGAATATCACTCTTCATCCCAGAAACCAAACAGGTTCTCTCTTAAGTGCCACTCTTTATCTACCCTAAAAGGCATTTTCTCCCCAGAATACTGCCTTTCATCTTCAGATGTCTCATTTTTGGGAAAGGCAACGAAAGCGCTACTTTGGGGAGAGTATATCTTATTTTGAGGATCAAAAGAGCAATTTGGGGGAGAAAATGTGTAATTTTGGGAACCCGAAGTCGTATTTAATGGAGGGAAAGTCTTCTATTTGGAACCAAGAATGATACCTTGGGGAGAATATTTCTCATTTTGAGGAGAGAAAAAGGTCTTTTTTGGAAAGGATGACTTATTTTTGGTCTAAGAAGCGGTCTTCTGGGAAGAAAATGCCTTCTTTTGGGGATCAAAGGCGGTCTTCTGGGAAGAAATTGTGTTATTTTTGAAATAAAACGTTACGTCCAATAAAAGACGCTGTCTTCCCCAAATGCGTCTTTTCATGCTGCAAATCAGACATTTTCTCCCTGAAAGATCACCTTTATCCTCAAAAGAAGACATTTTCTCCACAAAACGCTGCTTCTTAGCTCCATACCAATGTTTTCACTCCAAAAGAATGCAGTTTATACCCAAAACTCATGCATTTTCTCCCCAAAATACTCTTTTTCTCTCCCAAATACAACCATTTCTCCCCTGCATATCAATGTCTGCCAACAATTAGACATTTTCTCCCCGAATATCACTCTTCATCCCAGAAACCAAACAGGTTCTCTCTTAAGAGCCACTCTTTATCTACCCTAAAAGGCATTTTCTCCCCAGAATACTGCCTTTCATCTTCAGATGTCTCATTTTTGGGAAAGGCAACGAAAGCGCTACTTTGGGGAGAGTATATCTTATTTTGGGGATCAAAAGGGGTGTTTTGGGGAGGAAAAGTCTTCCTTAGGGGATAAGAAGCGGTATTTTTGGGAGCGAATGTCTTCTTTTGTTACACAAAGCCATATTTGAAGGGGAGAATTTCATATTGGAGGGATACAAATTGGCATTTGGGGGAGACAATGTCTAATGTTGGGAATCAAAAGGTGTGTTTTGGGTAAGAAATGTTTTGTTTTGGTAATAAAATCAGTCTTGTGCGGAGAAAACGCCTGATTCTTGGGATCACAAGCATTATTTGAGGGAGAACGCCTCATTTTGGGAATCAAAGGAGCAATTTGGGGGAGAAAATGTGTAATTTTGGGAACCCGAAGTCGTATTTAATGGAGGGAAAGTCTTCTATTTGGAACCAAGAATGATACCTTGGGGAGAATATTTCTCATTTTGAGGAGAGAAAAAGGTCTTTTTTGGAGAGGATGACTTATTTTCGGTCTAAGAAGCGGTCTTCTGGGAAGAAAATGCCTTCTTTTGGGGATCAAAGGCGGTCTTCTGGGAAGAAAATGTGTTATTTTTGGAATAAAACGTTATGTCCAATAAAAGACGCTGTCTTCCCCAAATGCGTCTTTTTATGCTGCAAAGAAGACATTATCTCCCTGAAAGATCACCTTTATCCTCAAAAGAAGACATTTTCTCCACAAAATGCTGCTTATTAGCTCAATACCAATGCTTTCATGGCAAAATAATGCAGTTTATCCCCAAAACTCGTGCATTTTCTCCCCAAAACACTCTTTTTCTCTCCCAAATACAACCATTTCTCCCCTGCATATCAATGTCTGCCAACAATTAGACATTTTCTCCCCGAATATCACTCTTCATCCCAGAAACCAAACAGGTTCTCTCTTAAGTGCCACTCTTTATCTACCCAAAAAGGCATTTTCTCCCCAGAATACTGCCTTTCATCTTCAGATGTCTCATTTTTGGGAAAGGCAACGAAAGCGCTACTTTGGGGAGAGTATATCTTATTTTGAGGATCAAAAGAGCAATTTGGGGGAGAAAATGTGTAATTTTGGGAACCCGAAGTCGTATTTAATGGAGGGAAAGTCTTCTATTTGGAACCAAGAATGATACCTTGGGGAGAATATTTCTCATTTTGAGGAGAGAAAAAGGTCTTTTTTGGAAAGGATGACTTATTTTTGGTCTAAGAAGCGGTCTTCTGGGAAGAAAATGCCTTCTTTTGGGGATCAAAGGCGGTATTCTGGGAAGAAAATGTGTTATTTTTGAAATAAAACGTTATGTCCAATAAAAGACGCTGTCTTCCCCAAATGCGTCTTTTCATGCTGCAAATCAGACATTTTCTCCCTGAAAGATCACCTTTATCCTCAAAAGAAGACATTTTCTCCACAAAACGCTGCTTCTTAGCTCCATACCAATGTTTTCACTCCAAAAGAATGCAGTTTATACCCAAAACTCATGCATTTTCTCCCCAAAATACTCTTTTTCTCTCCCAAATACAACCATTTCTCCCCTGCATATCAATGTCTGCCAACAATTAGACATTTTCTCCCCGAATATCACTCTTCATCCCAGAAACCAAACAGGTTCTCTCTTAAGAGCCACTCTTTATCTACCCTAAAAGGCATTTTCTCCCCAGAATACTGCCTTTCATCTTCAGATGTCTCATTTTTGGGAAAGGAAACGAAAGCGCTACTTTGGGGAGAGTATATCTTATTTTGGGGATCAGAAGGGGTGTTTTGGGGAGGAAAAGTCTTCCTTAGGGGATAAGAAGCGGTATTTTCGGGAGCGAATGTCTTCTTTTGTTACACAAAGCCATATTTGAAGGGGAGAATTTCATATTGGAGGGATACAAATTGGCATTTGGGGGAGACAATGTCTAATGTTGGGAATCAAAAGGTGTGTTTTGGGTAAGAAATGTTTTGTTTTGGTAATAAAATCAGTCTTGTGCGGAGAAAACGCCTGATTCTTGGGATCACAAGCATTATTTGAGGGAGAACGCCTCATTTTGGGAATCAAAGGAGCAATTTGGGGGAGAAAATGTGTAATATTGGGAACCCAAAGTCGTATTTAATGGAGGAAAAGTCTTCTATTTGGAACCAAGAATGATACCTTGGGGAGAATATTTCTCATTTTGAGGAGAGAAAAAGGTCTTTTTTGGAAAGGATGACTTATTTTCGGTTTAAGAAGCGGTCTTCTGGGAAGAAAATGCCTTCTTTTGGGGATCAAAGGCGGTATTCTGGGAAGAAAATGTGTTATTTTTGGAATAAAACGTTATGTCCAATAAAAGACGCTGTCTTCCCCAAATGCGTCTTTTTATGCTGCAAAGAAGACATTATCTCCATGAAAGATCACCTTTATCCTCAAAAGAAGACATTTTCTCCACAAAATGCTGCTTATTAGCTCAATACCAATGCTTTCATGGCAAAATAATGCAGTTTATACCCAAAACTCGTGCATTTTCTCCCCAAAACACTCTTTTTCTCTCCAAAATACAACCATTTCTCCCCTGCATATCAATGTCTGCCAACAATTAGACATTTTCTCCCCAAATATCACTCTTCATCCCAGAAACCAAACAGGTTCTCTCTTAAGTGCCACTCTTTATCTACCCTAAAAGGCATTTTCTCCCCAGAATACTGCCTTTCATCTTCAGATGTCTCATTTTTGGGAAAGGCAACGAAAGCGCTACTTTGGGGAGAGTATATCTTATTTTGGGGATCAAAAGTGGTGTTTTGGGGAGGAAAAGTCTTCCTTAGGGGATAAGAAGCGGTATTTTCGGGAGCGAATGTCTTCTTTTGTTACACAAAGCCATATTTGAAGGGGAGAATTTCATATTGGAGGGATACAAATTGGCATTTGGGGGAGACAATGTCTAATGTTGGGAATCAAAAGGTGTGTTTTGGGTAAGAAATGTTTTGTGTTGGTAATAAAATCAGTCTTGTGCGGAGAAAACGCCTGATTCTTGGGATCACAAGCATTATTTGAGGGAGAACGCCTCATTTTGGGAATCAAAGGAGCAATTTGGGGGAGAAAATGTGTAATTTTGGGAACCCGAAGTCGCATTTAATGGAGGAAAAGTCTTCTATTTGGAACCAAGAATGATACCTTGGGGAGAATATTTCTCATTTTGAGGAGAGAAAAAGGTCTTTTTTGGAGAGGATGACTTATTTTCGGTCTAAGAAGCGGTCTTCTGGGAAGAAAATGCCTTCTTTTGGGGATCAAAGGCGGTCTTCTGGGAAGAAAATGTGTTATTTTTGAAATAAAACGTTATGTCCAATAAAAGACGCTGTCTTCCCCAAATGCGTCTTTTTATGCTGCAAAGAAGACATTATCTCAGTGAAAGATCACCTTTATCCTCAAAAGAAGACATTTTCTCCACAAAATGCTGCTTATTAGCTCAATACCAATGATTTCATGGCAAAATAATGCAGTTCATCCCCAAAACTCGTGCAATTTCTCCCCAAAACACTCTTTTTCTCTCCCAAATACAACCATTTCTCCCCTGCATATCAATGTCTGCCAACAATTAGACATTTTCTCCCCAGAATACTGCCTTTCATCTTCAGATGTCTCGTTTTTGGGAAAGGCAACGAAAGCGCTACTTTGGGGAGAGTATATCTTATTTTGGGGATCAAAAGGGGTGTTTTGGGGAGGAAAAGTCTTCCTTAGGGGATAAGAAGCGGTATTTTTGGGAGCGAATGTCTTCTTTTGTTACACAAAGCCATATTTGAAGGGGAGAATTTCATATTGGAGGGATACAAATTGGCATTTGGGGGAGACAATGTCTAATGTTGGGAATCAAAAGGTGTGTTTTGGGTAAGAAATGTTTTGTTTTGGTAATAAAATCAGTCTTGTGCGGAGAAAACGCCTGATTCTTGGGATCACAAGCATTATTTGAGGGAGAACGCCTCATTTTGGGAATCAAAGGAGCAATTTGGGGGAGAAAATGTGTAATTTTGGGAACCCGAAGTCGTATTTAATGGAGGGAAAGTCTTCTATTTGGAACCAAGAATGATACCTTGGGGAGAATATTTCTCATTTTGAGGAGAGAAAAAGGTCTTTTTTGGAGAGGATGACTTATTTTCGGTCTAAGAAGCGGTCTTCTGGGAAGAAAATGCCTTCTTTTGGGGATCAAAGGCGATATTCTGGGAAGAAAATGTGTTATTTTTGAAATAAAACGTTATGTCCAATAAAAGACGCTGTCTTCCCCAAATGCGTCTTTTCATGCTGCAAAGAAGACATTTTCTCACTGAAAGGTCACCTTTATCCTCAAAAGAAGACATTTTCTCCACAAAACGCTGCTTCTTAGCTCCATACCAATGTTTTCACTCCAAAAGAATGCAGTTTATACCCAAAACTCATGCATTTTCTCCCCAAAATACTCTTTTTCTCTCCCAAATACAACCATTTCTCCCCTGCATATCAATGTCTGCCAACAATTAGACATTTTCTCCCCGAATATCACTCTTCATCCCAGAAACCAAACAGGTTCTCTCTTAAGAGCCACTCTTTATCTACCCAAAAAGGCATTTTCTCCCCAGAATACTGCCTTTCATCTTCAGATGTCTCATTTTTGGGAAAGGCAACGAAAGCGCTACTTTGGGGAGAGTATATCTTATTTTGAGGATCAAAAGAGCAATTTGGGGGAGAAAATGTGTAATTTTGGGAACCCGAAGTCGTATTTAATGGAGGGAAAGTCTTCTATTTGGAACCAAGAATGATACCTTGGGGAGAATATTTCTCATTTTGAGGAGAGAAAAAGGTCTTTTTTGGAAAGGATGACTTATTTTCGGTCTAAGAAGCGGTCTTCTGGGAAGAAAATGTGTTATTTTTGAAATAAAACGTTATGTCCAATAAAAGACGCTGTCTTCCCCAAATGCGTCTTTTCATGCTGCAAATCAGACATTTTCTCCCTGAAAGATCACCTTTATCCTCAAAAGAAGACATTTTCTCCACAAAACGCTGCTTCTTAGCTCCATACCAATGTTTTCACTCCAAAAGAATGCAGTTTATACCCAAAACTCATGCATTTTCTCCCCAAAATACTCTTTTTCTCTCCCAAATACAACCATTTCTCCCCTGCATATCAATGTCTGCCAACAATTAGACATTTTCTCCCCGAATATCACTCTTCATCCCAGAAACCAAACAGGTTCTCTCTTAAGAGCCACTCTTTATCTACCCTAAAAGGCATTTTCTCCCCAGAATACTGCCTTTCATCTTCAGATGTCTCATTTTTGGGAAAGGCAACGAAAGCGCTACTTTGGGGAGAGTATATCTTATTTTGGGGATCAGAAGGGGTGTTTTGGGGAGGAAAAGTCTTCCTTAGGGGATAAGAAGCGGTATTTTCGGGAGCGAATGTCTTCTTCTGTTACACAAAGCCATATTTGAAGGGGAGAATTTCATATTGGAGGGATACAAATTGGCATTTGGGGGAGACAATGTCTAATGTTGGGAATCAAAAGGTGTGTTTTGGGTAAGAAATGTTTTGTTTTGGTAATAAAATCAGTCTTGTGCGGAGAAAACGCCTGATTCTTGGGATCACAAGCATTATTTGAGGGAGAACGCCTCATTTTGGGAATCAAAGGAGCAATTTGGGGGAGAAAATGTGTAATTTTGGGAACCCGAAGTCGTATTTAATGGAGGGAAAGTCTTCTATTTGGAACCAAGAATGATACCTTGGGGAGAATATTTCTCATTTTGAGGAGAGAAAAAGGTCTTTTTTGGAGAGGATGACTTATTTTCGGTCTAAGAAGCGGTCTTCTGGGAAGAAAATGCCTTCTTTTGGGGATCAAAGGCGGTATTCTGGGAAGAAAATGTGTTATTTTTGGAATAAAACGTTATGTCCAATAAAAGACGCTGTCTTCCCCAAATGCGTCTTTTTATGCTGCAAAGAAGACATTATCTCCCTGAAAGATCACCTTTATCCTCAAAAGAAGACATTTTCTCCACAAAACGCTGCTTATTAGCTCAATACCAATGCTTTCATGGCAAAATAATGCAGTTTATCCCCAAAACTCGTGCATTTTCTCCCCAAAACACTCTTTTTCTCTCCAAAATACAACCATTTCTCCCCTGCATATCAATGTCTGCCAACAATTAGACATTTTCTCCCCGAATATCACTCTTCATCCCAGAAACCAAACAGGTTCTCTCTTAAGAGCCACTCTTTATCTACCCTAAAAGGCATTTTCTCCCCAGAATACTGCCTTTCATCTTCAGATGTCTCATTTTTGGGAAAGGCAACGAAAGCGCTACTTTGGGGAGAGTATATCTTATTTTGAGGATCAAAAGAGCAATTTGGGGGAGAAAATGTGTAATTTTGGGAACCCGAAGTCGTATTTAATGGAGGGAAAGTCTTCTATTTGGAACCAAGAATGATACCTTGGGGAGAATATTTCTCATTTTGAGGAGAGAAAAAGGTCTTTTTTGGAAAGGATGACTTATTTTCGGTCTAAGAAGCGGTCTTCTGGGAAGAAAATGCCTTCTTTTGGGGATCAAAGGCGGTATTCTGGGAAGAAAATGTGTTATTTTTGAAATAAAATGTTATGTCCAATAAAAGACGCTGTCTTCCCCAAATGCGTCTTTTCATGCTGCAAATCAGACATTTTCTCCCTGAAAGATCACCTTTATCCTCAAAAGAAGACATTTTCTCCACAAAACGCTGCTTCTTAGCTCCATACCAATGTTTTCACTCCAAAAGAATGCAGTTTATACCCAAAACTCGTGCATTTTCTCCCCAAAACACTCTTTTTCTCTCCAAAATACAACCATTTCTCCCCTGCATATCAATGTCTGCCAACAATTAGACATTTTCTCCCCGAATATCACTCTTCATCCCAGAAACCAAACCGGTTCTCTCTTAAGAGCCACTCTTTATCTACCCTAAAAGGCATTTTCTCCCCAGAATACTGCCTTTCATCTTCAGATGTCTCATTTTTGGGAAAGGAAACGAAAGCGCTACTTTGGGGAGAGTATATCTTATTTTGGGGATCAGAAGGGGTGTTTTGGGGAGGAAAAGTCTTCCTTAGGGGATAAGAAGCGGTATTTTTGGGAGCGAATGTCTTCTTTTGTTACACAAAGCCATATTTGAAGGGGAGAATTTCATATTGGAGGGATACAAATTGGCATTTGGGGGAGACAATGTCTAATGTTGGGAATCAAAAGGTGTGTTTTGGGTAAGAAATGTTTTGTTTTGGTAATAAAATCAGTCTTGTGCGGAGAAAATGCCTGATTCTTGGGATCACAAGCATTATTTGAGGGAGAACGCCTCATTTTGGGAATCAAAGGAGCAATTTGGGGGAGAAAATGTGTAATTTTGGGAACCCGAAGTCGTATTTAATGGAGGGAAAGTCTTCTATTTGGAACCAAGAATGATACCTTGGGGAGAATATTTCTCATTTTGAGGAGAGAAAAAGGTCTTTTTTGGAGAGGATGACTTATTTTCGGTCTAAGAAGCGGTCTTCTGGGAAGAAAATGCCTTCTTTTGGGGATCAAAGGCGGTCTTCTGGGAAGAAAATGTGTTATTTTTGGAATAAAACGTTATGTCCAATAAAAGACGCTGTCTTCCCCAAATGCGTCTTTTTATGCTGCAAAGAAGACATTATCTCCCTGAAAGATCACCTTTATCCTCAAAAGAAGACATTTTCTCCACAAAATGCTGCTTATTAGCTCAATACCAATGCTTTCATGGCAAAATAATGCAGTTTATCCCCAAAACTCGTGCATTTTCTCCCCAAAACACTCTTTTTCTCTCCAAAATACAACCATTTCTCCCCTGCATATCAATGTCTGCCAACAATTAGACATTTTCTCCCCGAATATCACTCTTCATCCCAGAAACCAAACAGGTTCTCTCTTAAGAGCCACTCTTTATCTACCCTGAAAGGCATTTTCTGCCCAGAACACTGCCTTTCATCTTCAGATGTCTCATTTTTGGGAAAGGCAACGAAAGCGCTACTTTGGGGAGAGTATATCTTATTTTGAGGATCAAAAGGGGTGTTTTGGGGAGAAAAAGTCTTCCTTAGGGAGTAAGAAGCGGTATTTTCGGGAGCGAATGTCTTCTTTTGTTACACAAAGCCATATTTGAAGGGGAGAATTTCGTATTGGAGGGATACAAATTGGCATTTGGGGGAGACAGTGTCTAATGTTGGGAATAAAAAGGTGTGTTTTGGGTAAGAAATGTGTTGTTTTGGTAATAAAATCAGTCTTGTGCGGAGAAAATGCCTGATTCTTAGGATGAAAAGAGGCATTTGAGGGAGAACGCCTCATTTTGGGGATCCAAAGAGCAATTTGGGGGAGAAAATGTGTAATATAGGGATCCCTACGTGGTATTTAATGGAGAAAAAGTCTTCTATTTGGAACCAAGAATGATATTTTGGGGACAATATTTCTCATTTTGAGGACAGAATTATGTCTTTTTTGGAGAGGATGACTTATTTTCGGTCTAAAATGCGGTATTCTGGGAAGAAAATGCCTTATTTTTGGGATCAAAGGCGGTATTCTGGGAAGAAAATGTGTTATTTTTGGAATAAAACGTGATGTCCCAATAAAAGACGCTGTCTTCCCCAAATGCGTCCTTTTATGCTGCAAATCAGACATTTTCTCCCCGAAAGATCACCTTTATCCTCAAAAGAAGACATTTTCTCCACAAAATGCCGCTTCTTAGCTCAATACCATGCTTTCACGCCAAAATAATGCCGTTTATCCCCAAAACTCATGCATTTTCTCCACAAAACACTCTTTTTCTCTCCAAAATACAACCATTTCTCCCCTGCGTATCAATCTCTGCCAACAATTAGACATTTTCTCCCCGAATATCACTCTTCATTCCAGAAACCAAACAGGTTCTCTCTTAAGTGCCACTCTTTAGCCCCCCAAAAAGGCATTTTCTCCCCAGAATACTGCCTTTCATCTTCAGATGTCTCATTTTTGGGAAAGGCAACGAAAGCGCTACTTTAGGGAGAGTATTTCTTGTTTTGGGGATCAAAAAGGGTGTTTTGGGGAGGAAAAGTCTTCCTTAGGAAATAAGAAGCGGTATTTTTGGGAGCGAGTGTCTTCTTTTGTCACACAAAGCCATATTTGAAGTGGAGAATTTCATATTGGAGGGATACAAATTGGCATTTGGGGGAGACAATATCTAATGATGGGAATCAAAAGGCATGTTTTGGGTAAGAAATGTTTTGGTAATAAAATCAGTCTTGTGAGGAGAAAACGCCTGATTCGTGGGATAAAAATTGTTATTTCAGTGAGAACGGTTACAAAAATGAAATTCTCCTCTTCAAATATGGCTTTTTGAAACAAAAGAAGACATTCACTCCCAAAAATACCGCTTCTTATTTCCTAAGGAAGACTTTTCCTCCCCAAAACACCCTTTTTGATCCCCAAAACAAGAAATACTCTCCCTAAAGTAGCGCTTTCGTTGCCTTTCCCAAAAATGAGACATCTGAAGATGAAAGGCAGTATTCTGGGGAGAAAATGCCTTTTTGGGGGGCTAAAGAGTGGCACTTAAGAGAGAACCTGTTTGGTTTCTGGAATGAAGAGTGATATTCGGGGAGAAAATGTCTAATTGTTGGCAGAGATTGATACGCAGGGGAGAAATGGTTGTATTTTGGAGAGAAAAAGAGTGTTTTGTGGAGAAAATGCATGAGTTTTGGGGATAAACGGCATTATTTTGGCGTGAAAGCATGGTATTGAGCTAAGAAGCGGCATTTTGTGGAGAAAATGTCTTCTTTTGAGGATAAAGGTGATCTTTCGGGGAGAAAATGTCTGATTTGCAGCATAAAAGGACGCATTTGGGGAAGACAGCGTCTTTTATTGGGACATCACGTTTCATTCCAAAAATAACACATTTTCATACCAGAATACCGCCTTTGATCCCCAAAAGAAGGCATTTTCTTCCCAGAAGACCGCTTCTTAAACCGAAAATAAGTCATCCTCTCCAAAAAAGACATAATTCTGTCCTCAAAATGAGAAATATTGTCCCCAAAATATCATTCTTGGTTCCAAATAGAAGACTTTTTCTCCATTAAATACCACATAGGGATCCCTATATTACACATTTTCTCCCCCAAATTGCTCTTTGGATCCCCAAAATGAGGCGTTCTCCCTCAAATGCCTCTTTTGATCCCAAGAATCAGGCATTTTCTCCGCACAAGACTGATTTTATTACCAAAACAACACATTTCTTACCCAAAACACACCTTTTTATTCCCAACATTAGACACCGTCTCCCAAAATTCCAATTTGTATCCCTCCAATACGAAATTCTCCCCTTCAAATATGGCTTTGTGTGAGAAAAGAAGACACTCACTCCCAAAAATACCGCTTCTTACTCCCTAAGGAAGACTTTTCCTCCCCAAAACACCCCTTTTGATCCCCAAAATAAGATATACTCTCCCCAAAGTAGCGCTTTCGTTGCCTTTCCCAAAAATGAGACATCTGAAGATGAAAGGCAGTGTTCTGGGGAGAAAATGCCTTTCAGGGTAGATAAAGAGTGGCTCTTAAGAGAGAACCTGTTTGGTTTCTGGGATGAAGAGTGATATTCGGGGAGAAAATGTCTAATTGTTGGCAGAAATTGATACGCAGGGGAGAAATGGTTGTATTTGGGAGAGAAAAAGAGTGTTTTGTGGAGAAAATGCATGAGTTTTGGGGATAAACGGCATTATTTTGGCGTGAAAGCATGGTATTGAGAACATAAGCAGCATTTTGTGGAGAAAATGCCTTCTTTTGATGATAAAGGTGATCTTTCAGGGAGAAAATGTCTGATTTGCAGCATAAAAGGACGCATTTGGGGAAGACAGCGTCTTTTATTGGGACATCACGTTTTATTCCAAAAATAACACATTTTCTTCCCGAATACCGCACTTAATCCCTAAAATAAGGCATTTTCTTCCCAGAATACCGCTATTTAGACCGAAAATAAGTCATCCTCTCCAAAAAAGACGTAATTCTGTCCTCAAAATGAGAAATATTCTCCCCAAAATATCATTCTTGGTTCCAAATAGAAGACTTTTTCTCCATTAAATACCACATCGGGTTCCCAATATTACACATTTTCTCCCCCAAATTGCTCTTTGGATCCCCAAAATGAGGCGTTCTCCCTCAAATGCCTCTTTTGATCCCAAGAATCAGGCATTTTCTCCGCACAAGACTGATTTTATTACCAAAACAACACATTTCTTACCCAAAACACACCTTTTTATTCCCAACATTAGACACCGTCTCCCAAAATTCCAATTTGTATCCCTCCAATACGAAATTCTCCCCTTCAAATATGGCTTTGTGTAACAAAAGAAGACATTCGCTCCCAAAAATACCGCTTCTTATTTCCTAAGGAAGACTTTTCCTCCCCAAAACACCCTTTTTGATCCCCAAAATAAGAAATACTCTCCCTAAAGTAGCGCTTTCGTTTCCTTTCCCAAAAATGAGACATCTGAAGATGAAAAGCAGTATTCTGTGCTGGAAATGCCTTTTAGGGTAGATAAAGAGTGGCTCTTAAGAGAGAACCTGTTTGGTTTCTGGGATGAAGAGTGATATTCGGGGAGAAAATGTCTAATTGTTGGCAGAAATTTATACGCTGGGGAGAAATGGTTGTATTTTGGAGAGAAAAAGAGTGTTTTGGGGAGAAAATGCATGAGTTTTGGGGATAAACGGCATTATTTTGGCGTGAAAGCATGGTATTGAGCTAAGAAGCGGCATTTTGTGGAGAAAATGTCTTCTTTTGAGGATAAAGGTGATCTTTCGGGGAGAAAATGTCTGATTTGCAGCATAAAAGGACGCATTTGGGGAAGACAGCGTCTTTTATTGGGACATCACGTTTTATTCCAAAAATAACACATTTTCATACCAGAATACCGCCTTTGATCCCAAAATTAAGGCATTTTCTTCCCAGAATACCGCATTTTAGACCGAAAATAAGTCATCCTCTCCAAAAAAGACATAATTCTGTCACCAAAATGAGAAATATTGTCCCCAAAATATCATTCTTGGTTCCAAATAGAAGACTTTTTCTCCATTAAATACCACATCGGGTTCCCAATATTACACATTTTCTCCCCCAAATTGCTCTTTGGATCCCCAAAATGAGGCGTTCTCCCTCAAATGCCTCTTTTCATCCCAAGAATCAGGCATTTTCTCCGCACAAGACTGATTTTATTACCAAAACAACACATTTCTTACCCAAAACACACCTTTTTATTCCCAACATTAGACATTGTCTCCCCCAAATGCCAATTTGTATCCCTCCAATACGAAATTCTCCACTTCAAATATGGCTTTGTGTGACAAAAGAAGACACTCACTCCCAAAAATACCGCTTCTTACTCCCTAAGGAAGACTTTTCCTCCCCAAAACACCCTTTTTGATCCCCAAAACAAGAAATACTCTCCCTAAAGTAGCGCTTTCGTTGCCTTTCCCAAAAATGAGACATCTGAAGATGAAAGGCAGTATTCTGGGCAGAAAATGCCTTTTTGGGGGGCTAAAGAGTGGCACTTATGAGAGAACCTGTTTGGTTTCTGGGATGAAGAGTGATATTCGGGGAGAAAATGTCTAATTGTTGGCAGACATTGATACACAGGGGAGAAATGGTTGTATTTTGGAGAGAAAAAGAGTGTTTTGGGGAGAAAATGCATGAGTTTTGGGGATAAACGGCATTATTTTGGCGTGAAATCATGGTATTGAGAAAATAAGCAGCATTTTGTGGAGAAAATGCCTTCTTTTGAGGATAAAGGTGATCTTTCAGGGAGAAAATGTCTGATTTGCAGCATAAAAGGACGCATTTTTGGAAGACAGCGTCTTTTATTGGGACATCACGTTTTATTCCAAAAATAACACATTTTCTTCCCGAATACCGCACTTAATCCCTAAAATAAGGCATTTTCTTCCCAGAATACCGCTATTTAGACCGAAAATAAGTCATCCTCTCCAAAAAAGACGTAATTCTGTCCTCAAAATGAGAAATATTGTCCCCAAAATATCATTCTTGGTTCCAAATAGAAGACTTTTTCTCCATTAAATAACACGTAGGGATCCCTATATTACACATTTTCTCCCCCAAATTGCTCTTTGGATCCCCAAAATGAGGCGTTCTCCCTCAAATGCCTCTTTTCATCCCAAGAATCAGGCATTTTCTCCGCACAAGACTGATTTTATTACCAAAACAACACATTTCTTACCCAAAACACACCTTTTTATTCCCAACATTAGACTCTGTCTCCCCCAAATGCCAATTTGTATCCCTCCAATACGAAATTCTCCCCTTCAAATATGGCTTTGTGTGACAAAAGAAGACACTCACTCCCAAAAATACCGCTTCTTACTCCCTAAGGAAGACTTTTCCTCCCCAAAACACCCTTTTTGATCCCCAAAATAAGAAATACTCTCCCTAAAGTAGCGCTTTCGTTGCCTTTCCCAAAAATGAGACATCTGAAGATGAAAGGCAGTATTCTGGGCAGAAAATGCCTTTTTGGGGGGCTAAAGAGTGGCACTTATGAGAGAACCTGTTTGGTTTCTGGGATGAAGAGTGATATTCGGGGAGAAAATGTCTAATTGTTGGCAGAGATTGATACGCAGGGGAGAAATGGTTGTATTTTGGAGAGAAAAAGAGTGTTTTGGGGAGAAAATGCATGAGTTTTGGGGATAAACGGCATTATTTTGGCGTGAAAGCATGGTATTGAGAAAATAAGCAGCATTTTGTGGAGAAAATGCCTTCTTTTGAGGATAAAGGTGATCTTTCAGGGAGAAAATGTCTGATTTGCAGCATGAAAGGACGCATTTGGGGAAGACAGCGTCTTTTATTGGGACATCACGTTTTATTCCAAAAATAACACATTTTCTTCCCGAATACCGCGCTTAATCCCCAAACTAAGGCATTTTCTTCCCAGAATACCGCTATTTAGACCGAAAATAAGTCATCCTCTCCAAAAAAGACGTAATTCTGTCCTCAATATGAGAAATATTGTCCCCAAAATATCATTCTTGGTTCCAAATAGAAGACTTTTTCTCCATTAAATACCACATCGGGTTCCCAATATTACACATTTTCTCCCCCAAATTGCTCTTTAGATCCCCAAAATGAGGCGTTCTCCCTCAAATGCCTCTTTTCATCCCAAGAATCAGGCATTTTCTCCGCACAAGACTGATTTTATTACCAAAACAACACATTTCTTACCCAAAACACACCTTTTTATTCCCAACATTAGACACCGTCTCCCAAAATTCCAATTTGTATCCCTCCAATACGAAATTCTCCCCTTCAAATATGGCTTTGTGTAACAAAAGAAGACATTCGCTCCCAAAAATACCGCTTCTTACTCCCTAAGGAAGACTTCTCCTCCCCAAAACACCCTTTTTGATCCCCAAAATAAGAAATACTCTCCCTAAAGTAGCGCTTTCGTTTCCTTTCCCAAAAATGAGACATCTGAAGATGAAAAGCAGTATTCTGGGGAGAAAATGCTTTTTTGGGGGGCTAAAGAGTGGCACTTAATAGAGAACCTGTTTGGTTTCTGGGATGAAGAGTGATATTCGGGGAGAAAATGTCTAATTGTTGGCAGAGATTGATACGCAGGGGAGAAATGGTTGTATTTTGGAGAGAAAAAGAGTGTTTTGTGGAGAAAATGCATGAGTTTTGGGGATAAACGGCATTATTTTGGCGTGAAAGCATGGTATTGAGAAAATAAGCAGCATTTTGTGGAGAAAATGCCTTCTTTTGATGATAAAGGTGATCTTTCGGGGAGAAAATGTCTTCTTTGCAGCAGAAAAAGACGCATTTGGGGAAGACAGCGTCTTTTATTGGGACATCACGTTTTATTCCAAAAATAACACATTTTCTTCCCGAATACCGCGCTTAATCCCCAAACTAAGGCATTTTCTTCCCAGAATACCGCTATTTAGACCGAAAATTAGTCATCCTCTCCAAAAAAGACGTAATTCTGTCCTCAAAATGAGAAATATTCTCCCCAAAATATCATTCTTGGTTCCAAATAGAAGACTTTTTCTCCATTAAATACCACATCGGGTTCCCAATATTACACATTTTCTCCCCCAAATTGCTCTTTGGATCCCCAAAATGAGGCGTTCTCCCTCAAATGCCTCTTTTCATCCCAAGAATCAGGCATTTTCTCCGCACAAGACTGATTTTATTACCAAAACAACACATTTCTTACCCAAAACACACCTTTTTATTCCCAACATTAGACACCGTCTCCCAAAATTCCAATTTGTATCCCTCCAATACGAAATTCTCCCCTTCAAATATGGCTTTGTGTAACAAAAGAAGACATTCGCTCCCAAAAATACCGCTTCTTATTTCCTAAGGAAGACTTCTCCTCCCCAAAACACCCTTTTTGATCCCCAAAATAAGAAATACTCTCCCTAAAGTAGCGCTTTCGTTTCCTTTCCCAAAAATGAGACATCTGAAGATGAAAGGCAGTATTCTGGGGGGAAAATGCCTTTTTGGGGGGCTAAAGAGTGTCACTTAATAGAGAACCTGTTTGGTTTCTGGGATGAAGAGTGATATTCGGGGAGAAAATGTCTAATTGTTGGCAGACATTGATACGCAGGGGAGAAATGGTTGTATTTGGGAGAGAAAAAGAGTGTTTTGTGGAGAAAATGCATGAGTTTTGGGGATAAACGGCATTATTTTGGCGTGAAAGCATGGTATTGAGAAAATAAGCAGCATTTTGTGGAGAAAATGCCTTCTTTTGAGGATAAAGGTGATCTTTCGGGGAGATAATGTCTGATTTGCAGCATAAAAGGACGCATTTGGGGAAGACAGCGTCTTTTATTGGGACATCACGTTTTATTCCAAAAATAACACATTTTCATACCAGAATACCGCCTTTGATCCCAAAATTAAGGCATTTTCTTCCCAGAATACCGCTATTTAGACCGAAAATAAGTCATCCTCTCCAAAAAAGACATAATTCTGTCCTCAAAATGAGAAATATTCTCCCCAAAATATCATTCTTGGTTCCAAATAGAAGACTTTTTCTCCATTAAATACCACGTAGGGATCCCTATATTGCACATTTTCTCACCCAAATTGCTCTTTGGATCCCCAAAATGAGGCGTTCTCCCTCAAATGCCTCTTTTCATCCCAAGAATCAGGCATTTTCTCCGCACAAGACTGATTTTATTACCAAAACAACACATTTCTTACCCAAAACACACCTTTTGATTCCCAACATTAGACATTGTCTCCCCCAAATGCCAATTTGTATCCCTCCAATACGAAATTCTCCCCTTCAAATATGGCTTTGTGTGACAAAAGAAGACACTCACTCCCAAAAATACCGCTTCTTACTCCCTAAGGAAGACTTTTCCTCCCCAAAACACCCCTTCTGATCCCCAAAATAAGATATACTCTCCCCAAAGTAGCGCTTTCGTTGCCTTTCCCAAAAATGAGACATCTGAAGATGAAAGGCAGTGTTCTGGGCAGAAAATGCCTTTCAGGGTAGATAAAGAGTGGCTCTTAAGAGAGAACATGTTTGGTTTCTGGGATGAAGAGTGATATTTGGGGAGAAAATGTCTAATTGTTGGCAGAAATTGATACGCAGGGGAGAAATGGTTGCATTTTGGAGAGAAAAAGAGTGTTTTGTGGAGAAAATGCATGAGTTTTGGGGATAAACGGCATTATTTTGGCGTGAAAGCATGGTATTGAGAAAATAAGCAGCATTTTGTGGAGAAAATGCCTTCTTTTGATGATAAAGGTGATCTTTCAGGGAGAAAATGTCTGATTTGCAGCATAAAAGGACGCATTTGGGGAAGACAGCGTCTTTTATTGGGACATCACGTTTTATTCCAAAAATAACACATTTTCATACCAGAATACCGCACTTAATCCCTAAAATAAGGCATTTTCTTCCCAGAATACCGCTATTTAGACCGAAAATAAGTCATCCTCTCCAAAAAAGACATAATTCTGTCCTCAAAATGAGAAATATTCTCCCCAAACTATCATTCTTGGTTCCAAATAGAAGACTTTTTCTCCATTAAATACCACGTCGGGTTCCCAATATTACACATTTTCTCCCCCAAATTGCTCTTTGGATCCCCAAAATGAGGCGTTCTCCCTCAAATGCCTCTTTTCATCCCAAGAATCAGGCATTTTCTCCGCACAAGACTGATTTTATTACCAAAACAACACATTTCTTACCCAAAACACACCTTTTTATTCCCAACATTAGACATTGTCTCCCCCAAATGCCAATTTGTATCCCTCCAATACGAAATTCTCCCCTTCAAATATGGCTTTGTGTGACAAAAGAAGACACTCACTCCCAAAAATACCGCTTCTTACTCCCTAAGGAAGACTTTTCCTCCCCAAAACACCCCTTTTGATCCCCAAAATAAGATATACTCTCCCCAAAGTAGCGCTTTCGTTGCCTTTCCCAAAAATGAGACATCTGAAGATGAAAGGCAGTGTTCTGGGCAGAAAATGCCTTTCAGGGTAGATAAAGAGTGGCTCTTAAGAGAGAACCTGTTTGGTTTCTGGGATGAAGAGTGATATTCGGGGAGAAAATGTCTAATTGTTGGCAGACATTGATATGCAGGGGAGAAATGGTTGTATTTTGGAGAGAAAAAGAGTGTTTTGGGGAGAAAATGCATGAGTTTTGGGGATAAACGGCATTATTTTGGCGTGAAAGCATGGTATTGAGAAAATAAGCAACATTTTGTGGAGAAAATGCCTTCTTTTGATGATAAAGGTGATCTTTCAGGGAGAAAATGTCTGATTTGCAGCATAAAAGGACGCATTTTTGGAAGACAGCGTCTTTTATTGGGACATCACGTTTTATTCCAAAAATAACACATTTTCTTCCCGAATACCGCACTTAATCCCTAAAATAAGGCATTTTCTTCCCAGAATACCGCTATTTAGACCGAAAATAAGTCATCCTCTCCAAAAAAGACGTAATTCTGTCCTCAAAATGAGAAATATTGTCCCCAAAATATCATTCTTGGTTCCAAATAGAAGACTTTTTCTCCATTAAATACCACATCGGGTTCCCAATATTACACATTTTCTCCCCCAAATTGCTCTTTGGATCCCCAAAATGAGGCGTTCTCCCTCAAATGCCTCTTTTCATCCCAAGAATCAGGCATTTTCTCCGCACAAGACTGATTTTATTACCAAAACAACACATTTCTTACCCAAAACACACCTTTTTATTCCCAACATTAGACATTGTATCCCCCAAATGCCAATTTGTATCCCTCCAATACGAAATTCTCCACTTCAAATATGGCTTTGTGTGACAAAAGAAGACACTCACTCCCAAAAATACCGCTTCTTACTCCCTAAGGAAGACTTTTCCTCCCCAAAACACCCCTTTTGATCCCCAAAATAAGAAATACTCTCCCTAAAGTAGCGCTTTCGTTGCCTTTCCCAAAAATGAGACATCTGAAGATGAAAGGCAGTATTCTGGGGAGAAAATGCCTTTTTGGGGGGCTAAAGAGTGGCACTTAAGAGAGAACCTGTTTGGTTTCTGGAATGAAGAGTGATATTCGGGGAGAAAATGTCTAATTGTTGGCAGAAATTGATACGCAGGGGAGAAATGGTTGTATTTTGGAGAGAAAAAGAGTGTTTTGTGGAGAAAATGCATGAGTTTTGGGGATAAACGGTATTATTTTGGCGTGAAAGCATGGTATTGAGCTAAGAAGCGGCATTTTGTGGAGAAAATGTCTTCTTTTGAGGATAAAGGTGATCTTTCGGGGAGAAAATGTCTGATTTGCAGCATAAAAGGACGCATTTGGGGAAGACAGCGTCTTTTATTGGGACATCACGTTTTATTCCAAAAATAACACATTTTCATACCAGAATACCGCACTTAATCCCTAAAATAAGGCATTTTCTTCCCAGAATACCGCTATTTAGACCGAAAATAAGTCATCCTCTCCAAAAAAGACATAATTCTGTCCTCAAAATGAGAAATATTCTCCCCAAACTATCATTCTTGGTTCCAAATAGAAGACTTTTTCTCCATTAAATACCACGTCGGGTTCCCAATATTACACATTTTCTCCCCCAAATTGCTCTTTGGATCCCCAAAATGAGGCGTTCTCCCTCAAATGCCTCTTTTCATCCCAAGAATCAGGCATTTTCTCCGCACAAGACTGATTTTATTACCAAAACAACACATTTCTTACCCAAAACACACCTTTTTATTCCCAACATTAGACATTGTCTCCCCCAAATGCCAATTTGTATCCCTCCAATACGAAATTCTCCACTTCAAATATGGCTTTGTGTGACAAAAGAAGACACTCACTCCCAAAAATACCGCTTCTTATTTCCTAAGGAAGACTTTTCCTCCCCAAAACACCCCTTTTGATCCCCAAAATAAGATATACTCTCCCCAAAGTAGCGCTTTCGTTGCCTTTCCCAAAAATGAGACATCTGAAGATGAAAGGCAGTGTTCTGGGCAGAAAATGCCTTTCAGGGTAGATAAAGAGTGGCTCTTAAGAGAGAACCTGTTTGGTTTCTGGGATGAAGAGTGATATTCGGGGAGAAAATGTCTAATTGTTGGCAGACATTGATATGCAGGGGAGAAATGGTTGTATTTTGGAGAGAAAAAGAGTGTTTTGGGGAGAAAATGCATGAGTTTTGGGGATAAACGGCATTATTTTGGCGTGAAAGCATGGTATTGAGAAAATAAGCAGCATTTTGTGGAGAAAATGCCTTCTTTTGATGATAAAGGTGATCTTTCAGGGAGAAAATGTCTGATTTGCAGCATAAAAGGACGCATTTTTGGAAGACAGCGTCTTTTATTGGGACATCACGTTTTATTCCAAAAATAACACATTTTCTTCCCGAATACCGCACTTAATCCCTAAAATAAGGCATTTTCTTCCCAGAATACCGCTATTTAGACCGAAAATAAGTCATCCTCTCCAAAAAAGACGTAATTCTGTCCTCAAAATGAGAAATATTGTCCCCAAAATATCATTCTTGGTTCCAAATAGAAGACTTTTTCTCCATTAAATACCACATCGGGTTCCCAATATTACACATTTTCTCCCCCAAATTGCTCTTTGGATCCCCAAAATGAGGCGTTCTCCCTCAAATGCCTCTTTTCATCCCAAGAATCAGGCATTTTCTCCGCACAAGACTGATTTTATTACCAAAACAACACATTTCTTACCCAAAACACACCTTTTTATTCCCAACATTAGACATTGTATCCCCCAAATGCCAATTTGTATCCCTCCAATACGAAATTCTCCCCTTCAAATATGGCTTTGTGTGACAAAAGAAGACACTCACTCCCAAAAATACCGCTTCTTACTCCCTAAGGAAGACTTTTCCTCCCCAAAACACCCTTTTTGATCCCCCAAATAAGAAATACTCTCCCTAAAGTAGCGCTTTCGTTTCCTTTCCCAAAAAGAAGACATTTGAAGATGAAAGGCAGTATTCTGGGGAGAAAATGCCTTTTTGGGGGCCTAAAGTGTGGCAATTAAGAGAGAACCTGTTTGGTTTCTGGGATGAAGAGTGATATTCGGGGAGAAAATGTCTAATTGTTGGCAGACATTGATATGCAGGGGAGAAATGGTTGTATTTTGGAGAGAAAAAGAGTGTTTTGGGGAGAAAATGCATGAGTTTTGGGGATAAACGGCATTATTTTGGCGTGAAAGCATGGTATTGAGAAAATAAGCAACATTTTGTGGAGAAAATGCCTTCTTTTGATGATAAAGGTGATCTTTCAGGGAGAAAATGTCTGATTTGCAGCATAAAAGGACGCATTTTTGGAAGACAGCGTCTTTTATTGGGACATCACGTTTTATTCCAAAAATAACACATTTTCTTCCCGAATACCGCACTTAATCCCTAAAATAAGGCATTTTCTTCCCAGAATACCGCTATTTAGACCGAAAATAAGTCATCCTCTCCAAAAAAGACGTAATTCTGTCCTCAAAATGAGAAATATTGTCCCCAAAATATCATTCTTGGTTCCAAATAGAAGACTTTTTCTCCATTAAATACCACATCGGGTTCCCAATATTACACATTTTCTCCCCCAAATTGCTCTTTGGATCCCCAAAATGAGGCGTTCTCCCTCAAATGCCTCTTTTCATCCCAAGAATCAGGCATTTTCTCCGCACAAGACTGATTTTATTACCAAAACAACACATTTCTTACCCAAAACACACCTTTTGATTCCCAACATTAGACATTGTATCCCCCAAATGCCAATTTGTATCCCTCCAATACGAAATTCTCCACTTCAAATATGGCTTTGTGTGACAAAAGAAGACACTCACTCCCAAAAATACCGCTTCTTACTCCCTAAGGAAGACTTTTCCTCCCCAAAACACCCCTTTTGATCCCCAAAATAAGAAATACTCTCCCTAAAGTAGCGCTTTCGTTGCCTTTCCCAAAAATGAGACATCTGAAGATGAAAGGCAGTATTCTGGGGAGAAAATGCCTTTTTGGGGGGCTAAAGAGTGGCACTTAAGAGAGAACCTGTTTGGTTTCTGGAATGAAGAGTGATATTCGGGGAGAAAATGTCTAATTGTTGGCAGAAATTGATACGCAGGGGAGAAATGGTTGTATTTTGGAGAGAAAAAGAGTGTTTTGTGGAGAAAATGCATGAGTTTTGGGGATAAACGGTATTATTTTGGCGTGAAAGCATGGTATTGAGCTAAGAAGCGGCATTTTGTGGAGAAAATGTCTTCTTTTGAGGATAAAGGTGATCTTTCGGGGAGAAAATGTCTGATTTGCAGCATAAAAGGACGCATTTGGGGAAGACAGCGTCTTTTATTGGGACATCACGTTTTATTCCAAAAATAACACATTTTCTTCCCAGAATACCGCCTTTGATCCCAAAATTAAGGCATTTTCTTCCCAGAATACCGCATTTTAGACCGAAAATAAGTCATCCTCTCCAAAAAAGACGTAATTCTGTCCTCAAAATGTGAAATATTGTCCCCAAAATATCATTCTTGGTTCCAAATAGAAGACTTTTTCTCCATTAAATACCACATCGGGTTCCCAATATTACACATTTTCTCCCCCAAATTGCTCTTTGGATCCCCAAAATGAGGCGTTCTCCCTCAAATGCCTCTTTTCATCCCAAGAATCAGGCATTTTCTCCGCACAAGACTGATTTTATTACCAAAACAACACATTTCTTACCCAAAACACACCTTTTGATTCCCAACATTAGACATTGTCTCCCCCAAATGCCAATTTGTATCCCTCCAATACGAAATTCTCCCCTTCAAATATGGCTTTGTGTGACAAAAGAAGACACTCACTCCCAAAAATACCGCTTCTTACTCCCTAAGGAAGACTTTTCCTCCCCAAAACACCCCTTCTGATCCCCAAAATAAGATATACTCTCCCCAAAGTAGCGCTTTCGTTGCCTTTCCCAAAAATGAGACATCTGAAGATGAAAGGCAGTGTTCTGGGCAGAAAATGCCTTTCAGGGTAGATAAAGAGTGGCTCTTAAGAGAGAACATGTTTGGTTTCTGGGATGAAGAGTGATATTTGGGGAGAAAATGTCTAATTGTTGGCAGAAATTGATACGCAGGGGAGAAATGGTTGCATTTTGGAGAGAAAAAGAGTGTTTTGTGGAGAAAATGCATGAGTTTTGGGGATAAACGGCATTATTTTGGCGTGAAAGCATGGTATTGAGAAAATAAGCAGCATTTTGTGGAGAAAATGCCTTCTTTTGATGATAAAGGTGATCTTTCAGGGAGAAAATGTCTGATTTGCAGCATAAAAGGACGCATTTGGGGAAGACAGCGTCTTTTATTGGGACATCACGTTTTATTCCAAAAATAACACATTTTCTTCCCAGAATACCGCCTTTGATCCCGAAAATAAGGCATTTTCTTCCCAGAATACCGCATTTTAGACCGAAAATAAGTCATCCTCTCCAAAAAAGACATAATTCTGTCCTCAAAATGAGAAATATTCTCCCCAAACTATCATTCTTGGTTCCAAATAGAAGACTTTTTCTCCATTAAATACCACGTCGGGTTCCCAATATTACACATTTTCTCCCCCAAATTGCTCTTTGGATCCCCAAAATGAGGCGTTCTCCCTCAAATGCCTCTTTTCATCCCAAGAATCAGGCATTTTCTCCGCACAAGACTGATTTTATTACCAAAACAACACATTTCTTACCCAAAACACACCTTTTTATTCCCAACATTAGACATTGTCTCCCCCAAATGCCAATTTGTATCCCTCCAATACGAAATTCTCCACTTCAAATATGGCTTTGTGTGACAAAAGAAGACACTCACTCCCAAAAATACCGCTTCTTACTCCCTAAGGAAGACTTTTCCTCCCCAAAACACCCCTTTTGATCCCCAAAATAAGATATACTCTCCCCAAAGTAGCGCTTTCGTTGCCTTTCCCAAAAATGAGACATCTGAAGATGAAAGGCAGTATTCTGGGCAGAAAACGCCTTTTTGGGGGGGTAAGAGTGGCACTTAATAGAGAACCTGTTTGGTTTCTGGGATGAAGAGTGATATTCGGGGAGAAAATGTCTAATTGTTGGCAGAAATTGATACGCAGGGGAGAAATGGTTGTATTTGGGAGAGAAAAAGAGTGTTTTGTGGAGAAAATGCATGAGTTTTGGGGATAAACGGCATTATTTTGGCGTGAAAGCATGGTATTGAGCTAAGAAGCGGCATTTTGTGGAGAAAATGCCTTCTTTTGATGATAAAGGTGATCTTTCAGGGAGATAATGTCTGATTTGCAGCAGAAAAAGACGCATTTGGGGAAGACAGCGTCTTTTATTGGGACATCACGTTTTATTCCAAAAATAACACATTTTCATACCAGAATACCGCCTTTGATCCCTAAAATAAGGCATTTTCTTCCCAGAATACCGCTATTTAGACCGAAAATAAGTCATCCTCTCCAAAAAAGACGTAATTCTGTCCTCAAAATGAGAAATATTGTCCCCAAAATATCATTCTTGGTTCCAAATAGAAGACTTTTTCTCCATTAAATACCACGTAGGGATCCCTATATTACACATTTTCTCCCCCAAATTGCTCTTTGGATCCCCAAAATGAGGCGTTCTCCCTCAAATGCCTCTTTTCATCCCAAGAATCAGGCATTTTCTCCGCACAAGACTGATTTTATTACCAAAACAACACATTTCTTACCCAAAACACACCTTTTTATTCCCAACATTAGACACCGTCTCCCAAAATTCCAATTTGTATCCCTCCAATACGAAATTCTCCCCTTCAAATATGGCTTTGTGTAACAAAAGAAGACATTCGCTCCCAAAAATACCGCTTCTTATTTCCTAAGGAAGACTTTTCCTCCCCAAAACACCCGTTTTGATCCCCAAAATAAGAAATACTCTCCCTAAAGTAGCGCTTTCGTTTCCTTTCCCAAAAAGAAGACATTTGAAGATGAAAGGCAGTATTCTGGGGAGAAAATGCCTTTTTGGGGGGCTAAAGTGTGGCAATTAAGAGAGAACCTGTTTGGTTTCTGGGATGAAGAGTGATATTCGGGGAGAAAATGTCTAATTGTTGGCAGAAATTGATACGCAGGGGAGAAATGGTTGTATTTGGGAGAGAAAAAGAGTGTTTTGTGGAGAAAATGCATGATTTTTGGGGATAAACGGCATTATTTTGGCGTGAAAGCATGGTATTGAGCTAAGAAGCGGCATTTTGTGGAGAAAATGTCTTCTTTTGAGGATAAAGGTGATCTTTCGGGGAGATAATGTCTGATTTGCAGCATAAAAGGACGCATTTGGGGAAGACAGCGTCTTTTATTGGGACATCACGTTTTATTCCAAAAATAACACATTTTCATACCAGAATACCGCCTTTGATCCCAAAATTAAGGCATTTTCTTCCCAGAATACCGCTATTTAGACCGAAAATAAGTCATCCTCTCCAAAAAAGACGTAATTCTGTCCTCAAAATGAGAAATATTCTCCCCAAAATATCATTCTTGGTTCCAAATAGAAGACTTTTTCTCCATTAAATACCACGTAGGGATCCCTATATTACACATTTTCTCCCCCAAATTGCTCTTTGGATCCCCAAAATGAGGCGTTCTCCCTCAAATGCCTCTTTTCATCCCAAGAATCAGGCATTTTCTCCGCACAAGACTGATTTTATTACCAAAACAACACATTTCTTACCCAAAACACACCTTTTTATTCCCAACATTAGACACCGTCTCCCAAAATTCCAATTTGTATCCCTCCAATACGAAATTCTCCCCTTCAAATATGGCTTTGTGTAACAAAAGAAGACATTCGCTCCCAAAAATACCGCTTCTTATTTCCTAAGGAAGACTTTTCCTCCCCAAAACACCCTTTTTGATCCCCAAAATAAGAAATACTCTCCCTAAAGTAGCGCTTTCGTTTCCTTTCCCAAAAATGAGACATCTGAAGATGAAAGGCAGTATTCTGGGGAGAAAATGCCTTTTTTGGGGGGCTAAAGAGTGGCACTTAAGAGAGAACCTGTTTGGTTTCTGGAATGAAGAGTGATATTCGGGGAGAAAATGTCTAATTGTTGGCAGACATTGATACGCAGGGGAGAAATGGTTGTATTTGGGAGAGAAAAAGAGTGTTTTGTGGAGAAAATGCATGAGTTTTGGGGATAAACGGCATTATTTTGGCGTGAAAGCATGGTATTGAGCTAAGAAGCGGCATTTTGTGGAGAAAATGTCTTCTTTTGAGGATAAAGGTGATCTTTCGGGGAGAAAATGTCTGATTTGCAGCATAAAAGGACGCATTTGGGGAAGACAGCGTCTTTTATTGGGACATCACGTTTTATTCCAAAAATAACACATTTTCATACCAGAATACCGCCTTTGATCCCAAAATTAAGGCATTTTCTTCCCAGAATACCGCTATTTAGACCGAAAATAAGTCATCCTCTCCAAAAAAGACATAATTCTGTCCTCAAAATGAGAAATATTGTCCCCAAAATATCATTCTTGGTTCCAAATAGAAGACTTTTTCTCCATTAAATACCACGTAGGGATCCCTATATTACACATTTTCTCCCCCAAATTGCTCTTTGGATCCCCAAAATGAGGCGTTCTCCCTCAAATGCCTCTTTTGATCCCAAGAATCAGGCATTTTCTCCGCACAAGACTGATTTTATTACCAAAACAACACATTTCTTACCCAAAACACACCTTTTTATTCCCAACATTAGACATTGTCTCCCCCAAATTCCAATTTGTATCCCTCCAATACGAAATTCTCCCCTTCAAATATGGCTTTGTGTAACAAAAGAAGACATTCGCTCCCAAAAATACCGCTTCTTATTTCCTAAGGAAGACTTTTCCTCCCCAAAACACCCCTTTTGATCCCCAAAATAAGAAATACTCTCCCTAAAGTAGCGCTTTCGTTTCCTTCCCCAAAAATGAGACATCTGAAGATGAAAGGCAGTATTCTGGGCAGAAAATGCTTTTTTGGGGGCTAAAGAGTGGCACTTAAGAGAGAACCTGTTTGGTTTCTGGGATGAAGAGTGATATTCGGGGAGAAAATGTCTAATTGTTGGCAGAGATTGATACGCAGGGGAGAAATGGTTGTATTTGGGAGAGAAAAAGAGTGTTTTGTGGAGAAAATGCATGAGTTTTGGGGATAAACGGCATTATTTTGGCGTGAAAGCATGGTATTGAGCTAAGAAGCGGCATTTTGTGGAGAAAATGTCTTCTTTTGAGGATAAAGGTGATCTTTCGGGGAGAAAATGTCTGATTTGCAGCATAAAAGGACGCATTTGGGGAAGACAGCGTCTTTTATTGGGACATCACGTTTTATTCCAAAAATCACACATTTTCATACCAGAATACCGCCTTTGATCCCAAAATTAAGGCATTTTCTTCCCAGAATACCGCATTTTAGACCGAAAATAAGTCATCCTCTCCAAAAAAGACATAATTCTGTCCTCAAAATGAGAAATATTGTCCCCAAAATATCATTCTTGGTTCCAAATAGAAGACTTTTTCTCCATTAAATACCACGTAGGGATCCCTATATTACACATTTTCTCCCCCAAATTGCTCTTTGGATCCCCAAAATGAGGCGTTCTCCCTCAAATGCCTCTTTTGATCCCAAGAATCAGGCATTTTCTCCGCACAAGACTGATTTTATTACCAAAACAACACATTTCTTACCCAAAACACACCTTTTGATTCCCAACATTAGACATTGTCTCCCCCAAATGCCAATTTGTATCCCTCCAATACGAAATTCTCCCCTTCAAATATGGCTTTGTGTAACAAAAGAAGACATTCGCTCCCAAAAATACCGCTTCTTATTTCCTAAGGAAGACTTTTCCTCCCCAAAACACCCTTTTTGATCCCCAAAATAAGAAATACTCTCCCTAAAGTAGCGCTTTCGTTTCCTTTCCCAAAAAGAAGACATTTGAAGATGAAAGGCAGTATTCTGGGGAGAAAATGCCTTTTTGGGGGGCTAAAGTGTGGCACTTAAGAGAGAACCTGTTTGGTTTCTGGGATGAAGAGTGATATTCGGGGAGAAAATGTCTAATTGTTGGCAGAAATTGATACGCAGGGGAGAAATGGTTGTATTTTGGAGAGAAAAAGAGTGTTTTGTGGAGAAAATGCATGAGTTTTGGGGATAAACGGCATTATTTTGGCGTGAAAGCATGGTATTGAGCTAAGAAGCGGCATTTTGTGGAGAAAATGCCTTCTTTTGATGATAAAGGTGATCTTTCAGGGAGAAAATGTCTTCTTTGCAGCAGAAAAAGACGCATTTGGGGAAGACAGCGTCTTTTATTGGGACATCACGTTTTATTCCAAAAATAACACATTTTCTTCCCGAATACCGCACTTAATCCCCAAAATTAAGGCATTTTCTTCCCAGAATACCGCTATTTAGACCGAAAATAAGTCATCCTCTCCAAAAAAGACGTAATTCTGTCCTCAAAATGAGAAATATTGTCCCCAAAATATCATTCTTGGTTCCAAATAGAAGACTTTTTCTCCATTAAATACCACATCGGGTTCCCAATATTACACATTTTCTCCCCCAAATTGCTCTTTGGATCCCCAAAATGAGGCGTTCTCCCTCAAATGCCTCTTTTCATCCCAAGAATCAGGCATTTTCTCCGCACAAGACTGATTTTATTACCAAAACAACACATTTCTTACCCAAAACACACCTTTTTATTCCCAACATTAGACACCGTCTCCCAAAATTCCAATTTGTATCCCTCCAATACGAAATTCTCCCCTTCAAATATGGCTTTGTGTAACAAAAGAAGACATTCGCTCCCAAAAATACCGCTTCTTATTTCCTAAGGAAGACTTTTCCTCCCCAAAACACCCTTTTTGATCCCCAAAATAAGAAATACTCTCCCTAAAGTAGCGCTTTCGTTTCCTTTCATAAAAATGAGACATTTGAAGATGAAAGGCAGTATTCTGGGGAGAAAATGCCTTTTTGGGGGGCTAAAGAGTGGCACTTAATAGAGAACCTGTTTGGTTTCTGGGATGAAGAGTGATATTCGGGGAGAAACTGTCTAATTGTTGGCAGAAATTGATACGCAGGGGAGAAATGGTTGTATTTTGGAGAGAAAAAGAGTGTTTTGTGGAGAAAATGCATGAGTTTTGGGGATAAACGGCATTATTTTGGCGTGAAAGCATGGTATTGAGCTAAGAAGCGGCATTTTGTGGAGAAAATGTCTTCTTTTGAGGATAAAGGTGATCTTTCGGGGAGAAAATGTCTGATTTGCAGCATAAAAGGACGCATTTGGGGAAGACAGCGTCTTTTATTGGGACATCACGTTTTATTCCAAAAATAACACATTTTCATACCAGAATACCGCCTTTGATCCCAAAATTAAGGCATTTTCTTCCCAGAATACCGCATTTTAGACCGAAAATAAGTCATCCTCTCCAAAAAAGACGTAATTCTGTCCTCAAAATGAGAAATATTCTCCCCAAAATATCATTCTTGGTTCCAAATAGAAGACTTTTTCTCCATTAAATACCACGTAGGGATCCCGATATTACACATTTTCTCCCCCAAATTGCTCTTTGGATCCCCAAAATGAGGCGTTCTCCCTCAAATGCCTCTTTTCATCCCAAGAATCAGGCATTTTCTCCGCACAAGACTGATTTTATTACCAAAACAACACATTTCTTACCCAAAACACACCTTTTTATTCCCAACATTAGACATTGTCTCCCCCAAATGCCAATTTGTATCCCTCCAATACGAAATTCTCCACTTCAAATATGGCTTTGTGTGACAAAAGAAGACATTCGCTCCCAAAAATACCGCTTCTTACTCCCTAAGGAAGACTTTTCCTCCCCAAAACATCCCTTTTGATCCCCAAAATAAGATATACTCTCCCCAAAGTAGCGCTTTCGTTGCCTTTCCCAAAAATGAGACATCTGAAGATGAAAGGCAGTGTTCTGGGCAGAAAATGCCTTTCAGGGTAGATAAAGAGTGGCTCTTAAGAGAGAACCTGTTTGGTTTCTGGGATGAAGAGTGATATTCGGGGAGAAAATGTCTAATTGTTGGCAGAGATTGATACGCAGGGGAGAAATGGTTGTATTTGGGAGAGAAAAAGAGTGTTTTGTGGAGAAAATGCATGAGTTTTGGGGATAAACGGCATTATTTTGGCGTGAAAGCATGGTATTGAGCTAAGAAGCGGCATTTTGTGGAGAAAATGTCTTCTTTTGATGATAAAGGTGATCTTTCAGGGAGAAAATGTCTTCTTTGCAGCAGAAAAAGACGCATTTGGGGAAGACAGCGTCTTTTATTGGGACATCACGTTTTATTCCAAAAATAACACATTTTCTTCCCGAATACCGCACTTAATCCCCAAAATTAAGGCATTTTCTTCCCAGAATACCGCTATTTAGACCGAAAATAAGTCATCCTCTCCAAAAAAGACGTAATTCTGTCCTCAAAATGAGAAATATTGTCCCCAAAATATCATTCTTGGTTCCAAATAGAAGACTTTTTCTCCATTAAATACCACATCGGGTTCCCAATATTACACATTTTCTCCCCCAAATTGCTCTTTGGATCCCCAAAATGAGGCGTTCTCCCTCAAATGCCTCTTTTCATCCCAAGAATCAGGCATTTTCTCCGCACAAGACTGATTTTATTACCAAAACAACACATTTCTTACCCAAAACACACCTTTTTATTCCCAACATTAGACACCGTCTCCCAAAATTCCAATTTGTATCCCTCCAATACGAAATTCTCCCCTTCAAATATGGCTTTGTGTAACAAAAGAAGACATTCGCTCCCAAAAATACCGCTTCTTATTTCCTAAGGAAGACTTTTCCTCCCCAAAACACCCTTTTTGATCCCCAAAATAAGAAATACTCTCCCTAAAGTAGCGCTTTCGTTTCCTTTCATAAAAATGAGACATTTGAAGATGAAAGGCAGTATTCTGGGGAGAAAATGCCTTTTTGGGGGGCTAAAGAGTGGCACTTAATAGAGAACCTGTTTGGTTTCTGGGATGAAGAGTGATATTCGGGGAGAAACTGTCTAATTGTTGGCAGAAATTGATACGCAGGGGAGAAATGGTTGTATTTTGGAGAGAAAAAGAGTGTTTTGTGGAGAAAATGCATGAGTTTTGGGGATAAACGGCATTATTTTGGCGTGAAAGCATGGTATTGAGCTAAGAAGCGGCATTTTGTGGAGAAAATGTCTTCTTTTGAGGATAAAGGTGATCTTTCGGGGAGAAAATGTCTGATTTGCAGCATAAAAGGACGCATTTGGGGAAGACAGCGTCTTTTATTGGGACATCACGTTTTATTCCAAAAATAACACATTTTCATACCAGAATACCGCCTTTGATCCCAAAATTAAGGCATTTTCTTCCCAGAATACCGCATTTTAGACCGAAAATAAGTCATCCTCTCCAAAAAAGACGTAATTCTGTCCTCAAAATGAGAAATATTCTCCCCAAAATATCATTCTTGGTTCCAAATAGAAGACTTTTTCTCCATTAAATACCACGTAGGGATCCCGATATTACACATTTTCTCCCCCAAATTGCTCTTTGGATCCCCAAAATGAGGCGTTCTCCCTCAAATGCCTCTTTTCATCCCAAGAATCAGGCATTTTCTCCGCACAAGACTGATTTTATTACCAAAACAACACATTTCTTACCCAAAACACACCTTTTTATTCCCAACATTAGACATTGTCTCCCCCAAATGCCAATTTGTATCCCTCCAATACGAAATTCTCCACTTCAAATATGGCTTTGTGTGACAAAAGAAGACACTCACTCCCGAAAATACCGCTTCTTACTCCCTAAGGAAGACTTTTCCTCCCCAAAACATCCCTTTTGATCCCCAAAATAAGATATACTCTCCCCAAAGTAGCGCTTTCGTTGCCTTTCCCAAAAATGAGACATCTGAAGATGAAAGGCAGTGTTCTGGGCAGAAAATGCCTTTCAGGGTAGATAAAGAGTGGCTCTTAAGAGAGAACCTGTTTGGTTTCTGGGATGAAGAGTGATATTCGGGGAGAAAATGTCTAATTGTTGGCAGAGATTGATACGCAGGGGAGAAATGGTTGTATTTGGGAGAGAAAAAGAGTGTTTTGTGGAGAAAATGCATGAGTTTTGGGGATAAACGGCATTATTTTGGCGTGAAAGCATGGTATTGAGCTAAGAAGCGGCATTTTGTGGAGAAAATGTCTTCTTTTGATGATAAAGGTGATCTTTCAGGGAGAAAATGTCTTCTTTGCAGCAGAAAAAGACGCATTTGGGGAAGACAGCGTCTTTTATTGGGACATCACGTTTTATTCCAAAAATAACACATTTTCTTCCCGAATACCGCACTTAATCCCCAAAATTAAGGCATTTTCTTCCCAGAATACCGCTATTTAGACCGAAAATAAGTCATCCTCTCCAAAAAAGACGTAATTCTGTCCTCAAAATGAGAAATATTGTCCCCAAAATATCATTCTTGGTTCCAAATAGAAGACTTTTTCTCCATTAAATACCACATCGGGTTCCCAATATTACACATTTTCTCCCCCAAATTGCTCTTTGGATCCCCAAAATGAGGCGTTCTCCCTCAAATGCCTCTTCTCATCCCAAGAATCAGGCATTTTCTCCGCACAAGACTGATTTTATTACCAAAACAACACATTTCTTACCCAAAACACACCTTTTTATTCCCAACATTAGACTCTGTCTCTCCCAAAATTCCAATTTGTATCCCTCCAATACGAAATTCTCCCCTTCAAATATGGCTTTGTGTAACAAAAGAAGACATTCGCTCCCAAAAATACCGCTTCTTATTTCCTAAGGAAGACTTTTCCTCCCCAAAACACCCTTTTTGATCCCCAAAACAAGAAATACTCTCCCTAAAGTAGCGCTTTCGTTTCCTTTCCCAAAAAGAAGACATTTGAAGATGAAAGGCAGTATTCTGGGGAGAAAATGCCTTTTTGGGGGGCTAAAGAGTGTCACTTAATAGAGAACCTGTTTGGTTTCTGGGATGAAGAGTGATATTCGGGGAGAAAATGTCTAATTGTTGGCAGAAATTGATACGCAGGGGAGAAATGGTTGTATTTGGGAGAGAAAAAGAGTGTTTTGTGGAGAAAATGCATGAGTTTTGGGGATAAACGGCATTATTTTGGCGTGAAAGCATGGTATTGAGCTAAGAAGCGGCATTTTGTGGAGAAAATGCCTTCTTTTGAGGATAAAGGTGATCTTTCGGGGAGAAAATGTCTGATTTGCAGCATAAAAGGACGCATTTGGGGAAGACAGCGTCTTTTATTGGGACATCACGTTTTATTCCAAAAATAACACATTTTCTTCCCAGAATACCGCCTTTGATCCCGAAAATAAGGCATTTTCTTCCCAGAATACCGCTATTTAGACCGAAAATAAGTCATCCTCTCCAAAAAAGACGTAATTCTGTCCTCAAAATGAGAAATATTGTCCCCAAAATATCATTCTTGGTTCCAAATAGAAGACTTTTTCTCCATTAAATACCACATCGGGTTCCCAATATTACACATTTTCTCCCCCAAATTGCTCTTTGGATCCCCAAAATGAGGCGTTCTCCCTCAAATGCCTCTTTTCATCCCAAGAATCAGGCATTTTCTCCGCACAAGACTGATTTTATTACCAAAACAACACATTTCTTACCCAAAACACACCTTTTTATTCCCAACATTAGACACCGTCTCCCAAAATTCCCATTTGTATCCCTCCAATACGAAATTCTCCCCTTCAAATATGGCTTTGTGTAACAAAAGAAGACATTCGCTCCCAAAAATACCGCTTCTTATTTCCTAAGGAAGACTTTTCCTCCCCAAAACACCCTTTTTGATCCCCAAAATAAGAAATACTCTCCCTAAAGTAGCGCTTTCGTTTCCTTTCCCAAAAAGAAGACATTTGAAGATGAAAGGCAGTATTCTGGGGAGAAAATGCCTTTTTGGGGGGCTAAAGAGTGGCAATTAAGAGAGAACCGGTTTGGTTTCTGGGATGAAGAGTGATATTCCGGGAGAAAATGTCTAATTGTTGGCAGACATTGATACGCAGGGGAGAAATGGTTGTATTTGGGAGAGAAAAAGAGTGTTTTGTGGAGAAAATGCCTGAGTTTTGGGGATAAACGGCATTATTTTGGCGTGAAAGCATGGTATTGAGCTAAGAAGCGGCATTTTGTGGAGAAAATGTCTTCTTTCGAGGATAAAGGTGATCTTTCGGGGAGAAAATGTCTGATTTGCAGCATAAAAGGACGCATTTGGGGAAGACAGCGTCTTTTATTGGGACATCACGTTTTATTCCAAAAATAACACATTTTCTTCCCAGAATACCGCCTTTGATCCCGAAAATAAGGCATTTTCTTCCCAGAATACCGCTATTTAGACCGAAAATAAGTCATCCTCTCCAAAAAAGACGTAATTCTGTCCTCAAAATGAGAAATATTCTCCCCAAAATATCATTCTTGGTTCCAAATAGAAGACTTTTTCTCCATTAAATACCACGTAGGGATCCCTATATTACACATTTTCTCCCCCAAATTGCTCTTTGGATCCCCAAAATGAGGCGTTCTCCCTCAAATGCCTCTTTTGATCCCAAGAATCAGGCATTTTCTCCGCACAAGACTGATTTTATTACCAAAACAACACATTTCTTTCCCAAAACACACCTTTTTATTCCCAACATTAGACTCTGTCTCCCCCAAATGCCAATTTGTATCCCTCCAATACGAAATTCTCCCCTTCAAATATGGCTTTGTGTAACAAAAGAAGACATTCGCTCCCAAAAATACCGCTTCTTATTTCCTAAGGAAGACTTTTCCTCCCCAAAACACCCGTTTTGATCCCCAAAATAAGAAATACTCTCCCTAAAGTAGCGCTTTCGTTTCCTTTCCCAAAAATGAGACATCTGAAGATGAAAGGCAGTATTCTGGGGAGAAAATGCTTTTTTGGGGGCTAAAGAGTGGCACTTAAGAGAGAACCTGTTTGGTTTCTGGGATGAAGAGTGATATTCGGGGAGAAAATGTCTAATTGTTGGCAGAGATTGATACGCAGGGGAGAAATGGTTGTATTTGGGAGAGAAAAAGAGTGTTTTGTGGAGAAAATGCATGAGTTTTGGGGATAAATGGCATTATTTTGGCGTGAAAGCATGGTATTGAGCTAAGAAGCGGCATTTTGTGGAGAAAATGTCTTCTTTTGAGGATAAAGGTGATCTTTCGGGGAGAAAATGTCTTCTTTGCAGCAGAAAAAGACGCATTTGGGGAAGACAGCGTCTTTTATTGGGATATCACGTTTTATTCCAAAAATAACACATTTTCTTCCCGAATACCGCACTTAATCCCCAAAATTAAGGCATTTTCTTCCCAGAATACCGCTATTTAGACCGAAAATAAGTCATCCTCTCCAAAAAAGACGTAATTCTGTCCTCAAAATGAGAAATATTCTCCCCAAAATATCATTCTTGGTTCCAAATAGAAGACTTTTTCTCCATTAAATACCACATCGGGTTCCCAATATTACACATTTTCTCCCCCAAATTGCTCTTTGGATCCCCAAAATGAGGCGTTCTCCCTCAAATGCCTCTTCTCATCCCAAGAATCAGGCATTTTCTCCGCACAAGACTGATTTTATTACCAAAACAACACATTTCTTACCCAAAACACACCTTTTTATTCCCAACATTAGACACCGTCTCCCAAAATTCCCATTTGTATCCCTCCAATACGAAATTCTCCCCTTCAAATATGGCTTTGTGTAACAAAAGAAGACATTCGCTCCCAAAAATACCGCTTCTTATTTCCTAAGGAAGACTTTTCCTCCCCAAAACACCCGTTTTGATCCCCAAAATAAGAAATACTCTCCCTAAAGTAGCGCTTTCGTTTCCTTTCCCAAAAAGAAGACATTTGAAGATGAAAGGCAGTATTCTGGGGAGAAAATGCCTTTTTGGGGGGCTAAAGAGTGGCAATTAAGAGAGAACCGGTTTGGTTTCTGGGATGAAGAGTGATATTCGGGGAGAAAATGTCTAATTGTTGGCAGACATTGATACGCAGGGGAGAAATGGTTGTATTTGGGAGAGAAAAAGAGTGTTTTGTGGAGAAAATGCATGAGTTTTGGGGATAAACGGCATTATTTTGGCGTGAAAGCATGGTATTGAGCTAAGAAGCGGCATTTTGTGGAGAAAATGTCTTCTTTCGAGGATAAAGGTGATCTTTCGGGGAGAAAATGTCTGATTTGCAGCATAAAAGGACGCATTTGGGGAAGACAGCGTCTTTTATTGGGACATCACGTTTTATTCCAAAAATAACACATTTTCTTCCCAGAATACCGCCTTTGATCCCGAAAATAAGGCATTTTCTTCCCAGAATACCGCTATTTAGACCGAAAATAAGTCATCCTCTCCAAAAAAGACGTAATTCTGTCCTCAAAATGAGAAATATTGTCCCCAAAATATCATTCTTGGTTCCAAATAGAAGACTTTTTCTCCATTAAATACCACGTAGGGATCCCTATATTACACATTTTCTCCCCCAAATTGCTCTTTGGATCCCCAAAATGAGGCGTTCTCCCTCAAATGCCTCTTTTGATCCCAAGAATCAGGCATTTTCTCCGCACAAGACTGATTTTATTACCAAAACAACACATTTCTTACCCAAAACACACCTTTTTATTCCCAACATTAGACTCTGTCTCCCCCAAATGCCAATTTGTATCCCTCCAATACGAAATTCTCCCCTTCAAATATGGCTTTGTGTAACAAAAGAAGACATTCGCTCCCAAAAATACCGCTTCTTATTTCCTAAGGAAGACTTTTCCTCCCCAAAACACCCGTTTTGATCCCCAAAATAAGAAATACTCTCCCTAAAGTAGCGCTTTCGTTTCCTTTCCCAAAAATGAGACATCTGAAGATGAAAGGCAGTATTCTGGGGAGAAAATGCTTTTTTGGGGGCTAAAGAGTGGCACTTAAGAGAGAACCTGTTTGGTTTCTGGAATGAAGAGTGATATTCGGGGAGAAAATGTCTAATTGTTGGCAGAGATTGATACGCAGGGGAGAAATGGTTGTATTTTGGAGAGAAAAAGAGTGTTTTGTGGAGAAAATGCATGAGTTTTGGGGATAAATGGCATTATTTTGGCGTGAAAGCATGGTATTGAGCTAAGAAGCGGCATTTTGTGGAGAAAATGTCTTCTTTTGATGATAAAGGTGATCTTTCAGGGAGAAAATGTCTTCTTTGCAGCAGAAAAAGACGCATTTGGGGAAGACAGCGTCTTTTATTGGGACATCACGTTTTATTCCAAAAATAACACATTTTCTTCCCGAATACCGCCTTTGATCCCGAAAATAAGGCATTTTCTTCCCAGAATACCGCTTCTTAGACCGAAAATAAGTCATCCTCTCCAAAAAAGACGTAATTCTGTCCTCAAAATGAGAAATATTCTCCCGAAAATATCATTCTTGGTTCCAAATAGAAGACTTTTTCTCCATTAAATACCACATCGGGTTCCCAATATTACACATTTTCTCCCCCAAATTGCTCTTTGGATCCCCAAAATGAGGCGTTCTCCCTCAAATGCCTCTTCTCATCCCAAGAATCAGGCATTTTCTCCGCACAAGACTGATTTTATTACCAAAACAACACATTTCTTACCCAAAACACACCTTTTTATTCCCAACATTAGACACCGTCTCCCAAAATTCCAATTTGTATCCCTCCAATACGAAATTCTCCCCTTCAAATATGGCTTTGTGTAACAAAAGAAGACATTCGCTCCCAAAAATACCGCTTCTTATTTCCTAAGGAAGACTTTTCCTCCCCAAAACACCCTTTTTGATCCCCAAAACAAGAAATACTCTCCCTAAAGTAGCGCTTTCGTTTCCTTTCCCAAAAAGAAGACATTTGAAGATGAAAGGCAGTATTCTGGGGAGAAAATGCCTTTTTGGGGGGCTAAAGTGTGGCAATTAAGAGAGAACCGGTTTGGTTTCTGGGATGAAGAGTGATATTCGGGGAGAAAATGTCTAATTGTTGGCAGAAATTGATACGCAGGGGAGAAATGGTTGTATTTGGGAGAGAAAAAGAGTGTTTTGTGGAGAAAATGCATGAGTTTTGGGGATAAACGGCATTATTTTGGCGTGAAAGCATGGTATTGAGCTAAGAAGCGGCATTTTGTGGAGAAAATGTCTTCTTTCGAGGATAAAGGTGATCTTTCGGGGAGAAAATGTCTGATTTGCAGCATAAAAGGACGCATTTGGGGAAGACAGCGTCTTTTATTGGACATCACGTTTTATTCCAAAAATAACACATTTTCTTCCCAGAATACCGCCTTTGATCCCGAAAATAAGGCATTTTCTTCCCAGAATACCGCTATTTAGACCGAAAATAAGTCATCCTCTCCAAAAAAGACGTAATTCTGTCCTCAAAATGAGAAATATTGTCCCCAAAATATCATTCTTGGTTCCAAATAGAAGACTTTTTCTCCATTAAATACCACGTAGGGATCCCTATATTACACATTTTCTCCCCCAAATTGCTCTTTGGATCCCCAAAATGAGGCGTTCTCCCTCAAATGCCTCTTTTCATCCCAAGAATCAGGCATTTTCTCCGCACAAGACTGATTTTATTACCAAAACAACACATTTCTTACCCAAAACACACCTTTTTATTCCCAACATTAGACACCGTCTCCCCAAATGCCAATTTGTATCCCTCCAATACGAAATTCTCCCCTTCAAATATGGCTTTGTGTAACAAAAGAAGACATTCGCTCCCAAAAATACCGCTTCTTATTTCCTAAGGAAGACTTTTCCTCCCCAAAACACCCTTTTTGATCCCCAAAATAAGAAATACTCTCCCTAAAGTAGCGCTTTCGTTTCCTTTCATAAAAATGAGACATTTGAAGATGAAAGGCAGTATTCTGGGGAGAAAATGCCTTTTTGGGGGGCTAAAGAGTGGCACTTAATAGAGAACCTGTTTGGTTTCTGGGATGAAGAGTGATATTCGGGGAGAAAATGTCTAATTGTTGGCAGAAATTGATACGCAGGGGAGAAATGGTTGTATTTTGGAGAGAAAAAGAGTGTTTTGTGGAGAAAATGCATGAGTTTTGGGGATAAACGGCATTATTTTGGCGTGAAAGCATGGTATTGAGCTAAGAAGCGGCATTTTGTGGAGAAAATGTCTTCTTTTGAGGATAAAGGTGATCTTTCGGGGAGAAAATGTCTGATTTGCAGCATAAAAGGACGCATTTGGGGAAGACAGCGTCTTTTATTGGGACATCACGTTTTATTCCAAAAATAACACATTTTCATACCAGAATACCGCCTTTGATCCCAAAATTAAGGCATTTTCTTCCCTGAATACCGCATTTTAGACCGAAAATAAGTCATCCTCTCCAAAAAAGACATAATTCTGTCCTCAAAATGAGAAATATTCTCCCCAAAATATCATTCTTGGTTCCAAATAGAAGACTTTTTCTCCATTAAATACCACGTAGGGATCCCTATATTACACATTTTCTCCCCCAAATTGCTCTTTGGATCCCCAAAATGAGGCGTTCTCCCTCAAATGCCTCTTTTCATCCCAAGAATCAGGCATTTTCTCCGCACAAGACTGATTTTATTACCAAAAGAAAACATTTCTTACCCAAAACACACCTTTTTATTCCCAACATTAGACACCGTCTCCCAAAATTCCAATTTGTATCCCTCCAATACGAAATTCTCCCCTTCAAATATGGCTTTGTGTAACAAAAGAAGACATTCGCTCCCAAAAATACCGCTTCTTATTTCCTAAGGAAGACTTTTCCTCCCCAAAACACCCTTTTTGATCCCCAAAACAAGAAATACTCTCCCTAAAGTAGCGCTTTCGTTTCCTTTCCCAAAAAGAAGACATTTGAAGATGAAAGGCAGTATTCTGGGGAGAAAATGCCTTTTTGGGGGGCTAAAGTGTGGCAATTAAGAGAGAACCGGTTTGGTTTCTGGGATGAAGAGTGATATTCGGGGAGAAAATGTCTAATTGTTGGCAGAAATTGATACGCAGGGGAGAAATGGTTGTATTTGGGAGAGAAAAAGAGTGTTTTGTGGAGAAAATGCATGAGTTTTGGGGATAAACGGCATTATTTTGGCGTGAAAGCATGGTATTGAGCTAAGAAGCGGCATTTTGTGGAGAAAATGTCTTCTTTCGAGGATAAAGGTGATCTTTCGGGGAGAAAATGTCTGATTTGCAGCATAAAAGGACGCATTTGGGGAAGACAGCGTCTTTTATTGGACATCACGTTTTATTCCAAAAATAACACATTTTCTTCCCAGAATACCGCCTTTGATCCCGAAAATAAGGCATTTTCTTCCCAGAATACCGCTATTTAGACCGAAAATAAGTCATCCTCTCCAAAAAAGACGTAATTCTGTCCTCAAAATGAGAAATATTGTCCCCAAAATATCATTCTTGGTTCCAAATAGAAGACTTTTTCTCCATTAAATACCACATCGGGTTCCCAATATTACACATTTTCTCCCCCAAATTGCTCTTTGGATCCCCAAAATGAGGCGTTCTCCCTCAAATGCCTCTTTTCATCCCAAGAATCAGGCATTTTCTCCGCACAAGACTGATTTTATTACCAAAACAACACATTTCTTACCCAAAACACACCTTTTTATTCCCAACATTAGACACCGTCTCCCAAAATTCCAATTTGTATCCCTCCAATACGAAATTCTCCCCTTCAAATATGGCTTTGTGTAACAAAAGAAGACATTCGCTCCCAAAAATACCGCTTCTTATTTCCTAAGGAAGACTTTTCCTCCCCAAAACACCCTTTTTGATCCCCAAAATAAGAAATACTCTCCCTAAAGTAGCGCTTTCGTTTCCTTTCATAAAAATGAGACATTTGAAGATGAAAGGCAGTATTCTGGGGAGAAAATGCCTTTTTGGGGGGCTAAAGAGTGGCACTTAATAGAGAACCTGTTTGGTTTCTGGGATGAAGAGTGATATTCGGGGAGAAACTGTCTAATTGTTGGCAGAAATTGATACGCAGGGGAGAAATGGTTGTATTTGGGAGAGAAAAAGAGTGTTTTGTGGAGAAAATGCATGAGTTTTGGGGATAAACGGCATTATTTTGGCGTGAAAGCATGGTATTGAGCTAAGAAGCGGCATTTTGTGGAGAAAATGTCTTCTTTTGAGGATAAAGGTGATCTTTCGGGGAGATAATGTCTGATTTGCAGCATAAAAGGACGCATTTGGGGAAGACAGCGTCTTTTATTGGGACATCACGTTTTATTCCAAAAATAACACATTTTCATACCAGAATACCGCCTTTGATCCCAAAATTAAGGCATTTTCTTCCCAGAATACCGCATTTTAGACCGAAAATAAGTCATCCTCTCCAAAAAAGACATAATTCTGTCCTCAAAATGAGAAATATTCTCCCCAAAATATCATTCTTGGTTCCAAATAGAAGACTTTTTCTCCATTAAATACCACGTAGGGATCCCTATATTACACATTTTCTCCCCCAAATTGCTCTTTGGATCCCCAAAATGAGGCGTTCTCCCTCAAATGCCTCTTTTCATCCCAAGAATCAGGCATTTTCTCCGCACAAGACTGATTTTATTACCAAAACAACACATTTCTTACCCAAAACACACCTTTTTATTCCCAACATTAGACACCGTCTCCCAAAATTCCAATTTGTATCCCTCCAATACGAAATTCTCCCCTTCAAATATGGCTTTGTGTAACAAAAGAAGACATTCGCTCCCAAAAATACCGCTTCTTATTTCCTAAGGAAGACTTTTCCTCCCCAAAACACCCTTTTTGATCCCCAAAACAAGAAATACTCTCCCTAAAGTAGCGCTTTCGTTTCCTTTCCCAAAAAGAAGACATTTGAAGATGAAAGGCAGTATTCTGGGGAGAAAATGCCTTTTTGGGGGGCTAAAGTGTGGCAATTAAGAGAGAACCGGTTTGGTTTCTGGGATGAAGAGTGATATTCGGGGAGAAAATGTCTAATTGTTGGCAGAAATTGATACGCAGGGGAGAAATGGTTGTATTTGGGAGAGAAAAAGAGTGTTTTGTGGAGAAAATGCATGAGTTTTGGGGATAAACGGCATTATTTTGGCGTGAAAGCATGGTATTGAGCTAAGAAGCGGCATTTTGTGGAGAAAATGTCTTCTTTCGAGGATAAAGGTGATCTTTCGGGGAGAAAATGTCTGATTTGCAGCATAAAAGGACGCATTTGGGGAAGACAGCGTCTTTTATTGGACATCACGTTTTATTCCAAAAATAACACATTTTCTTCCCAGAATACCGCCTTTGATCCCGAAAATAAGGCATTTTCTTCCCAGAATACCGCTATTTAGACCGAAAATAAGTCATCCTCTCCAAAAAAGACGTAATTCTGTCCTCAAAATGAGAAATATTCTCCCCAAAATATCATTCTTGGTTCCAAATAGAAGACTTTTTCTCCATTAAATACCACATCGGGTTCCCAATATTACACATTTTCTCCCCCAAATTGCTCTTTGGATCCCCAAAATGAGGCGTTCTCCCTCAAATGCCTCTTTTCATCCCAAGAATCAGGCATTTTCTCCGCACAAGACTGATTTTATTACCAAAACAACACATTTCTTACCCAAAACACACCTTTTTATTCCCAACATTAGACACCGTCTCCCAAAATTCCAATTTGTATCCCTCCAATACGAAATTCTCCCCTTCAAATATGGCTTTGTGTAACAAAAGAAGACATTCGCTCCCAAAAATACCGCTTCTTATTTCCTAAGGAAGACTTTTACTCCCCAAAACACCCTTTTTGATCCCCAAAATAAGAAATACTCTCCCTAAAGTAGCGCTTTCGTTTCCTTTCCCAAAAATGAGACATCTGAAGATGAAAGGCAGTATTCTGGGGAGAAAATGCTTTTTTGGGGGGCTAAAGAGTGGCACTTAAGAGAGAACCTGTTTGGTTTCTGGAATGAAGAGTGATATTCGGGGAGAAAATGTCTAATTGTTGGCAGAGATTGATACGCAGGTGAGAAAGGGTTGTATTTTGGAGAGAAAAAGAGTGTTTTGTGGAGAAAATGCATGAGTTTTGGGGATAAACGGCATTATTTTGGCGTGAAAGCATGGTATTGAGCTAAGAAGCGGCATTTTGTGGAGAAAATGTCTTCTTTTGAGGATAAAGGTGATCTTTCGGGGAGAAAATGTCTGATTTGCAGCATAAAAGGACGCATTTGGGGAAGACAGCGTCTTTTATTGGGACATCACATTTTATTCCAAAAATAACACATTTTCTTCCCAGAATACCGCCTTTGATCCCGAAAATAAGGCATTTTCTTCCCAGAATACCGCTATTTAGACCGAAAATAAGTCATCCTCTCCAAAAAAGACGTAATTCTGTCCTCAAAATGAGAAATATTGTCCCCAAAATATCATTCTTGGTTCCAAATAGAAGACTTTTTCTCCATTAAATACCACATCGGGTTCCCAATATTACACATTTTCTCCCCCAAATTGCTCTTTGGATCCCCAAAATGAGGCGTTCTCCCTCAAATGCCTCTTTTCATCCCAAGAATCAGGCATTTTCTCCGCACAAGACTGATTTTATTACCAAAACAACACATTTCTTACCCAAAACACACCTTTTTATTCCCAACATTAGACATTGTCTCCCCCAAATGCCAATTTGTATCCCTCCAATACGAAATTCTCCCCTTCAAATATGGCTTTGTGTAACAAAAGAAGACATTCGCTCCCAAAAATACCGCTTCTTATTTCCTAAGGAAGACTTTTCCTCCCCAAAACACCCGTTTTGATCCCCAAAATAAGAAATACTCTCCCTAAAGTAGCGCTTTCGTTTCCTTTCCCAAAAAGAAGACATTTGAAGATGAAAGGCAGTATTCTGGGGAGAAAATGCCTTTTTGGGGGGCTAAAGAGTGGCACTTAAGAGAGAACCTGTTTGGTTTCTGGAATGAAGAGTGATATTCGGGGAGAAAATGTCTAATTGTTGGCAGAAATTGATACGCAGGGGAGAAATGGTTGTATTTGGGAGAGAAAAAGAGTGTTTTGTGGAGAAAATGCATGAGTTTTGGGGATAAACGGCATTATTTTGGCGTGAAAGCATGGTATTGAGCTAAGAAGCGGCATTTTGTGGAGAAAATGTCTTCTTTTGAGGATAAAGGTGATCTTTCGGGGAGAAAATGTCTGATTTGCAGCATAAAAGGACGCATTTGGGGAAGACAGCGTCTTTTATTGGGACATCACGTTTTATTCCAAAAATAACACATTTTCTTCCCAGAATACCGCCTTTGATCCCGAAAATAAGGCATTTTCTTCCCAGAATACCGCTATTTAGACCGAAAATAAGTCATCCTCTCCAAAAAAGACGTAATTCTGTCCTCAAAATGAGAAATATTGTCCCCAAAATATCATTCTTGGTTCCAAATAGAAGACTTTTTCTCCATTAAATACCACATCGGGTTCCCAATATTACACATTTTCTCCCCCAAATTGCTCTTTGGATCCCCAAAATGAGGCGTTCTCCCTCAAATGCCTCTTTTCATCCCAAGAATCAGGCATTTTCTCCGCACAAGACTGATTTTATTACCAAAACAACACATTTCTTACCCAAAACACACCTTTTTATTCCCAACATTAGACTCTGTCTCCCCCAAATGCCAATTTGTATCCCTCCAATACGAAATTCTCCCCTTCAAATATGGCTTTGTGTAACAAAAGAAGACATTCGCTCCCAAAAATACCGCTTCTTATTTCCTAAGGAAGACTTTTCCTCCCCAAAACACCCGTTTTGATCCCCAAAATAAGAAATACTCTCCCTAAAGTAGCGCTTTCGTTTCCTTTCCCAAAAATGAGACATTTGAAGATGAAAGGCAGTATTCTGGGGAGAAAATGCCTTTTTGGGGGGCTAAAGAGTGGCACTTAATAGAGAACCTGTTTGGTTTCTGGAATGAAGAGTGATATTCGGGGAGAAAATGTCTAATTGTTGGCAGAAATTGATACGCAGGGGAGAAAGGGTTGTATTTGGGAGAGAAAAAGAGTGTTTTGTGGAGAAAATGCATGAGTTTTGGGGATAAACGGCATTATTTTGGCGTGAAAGCATGGTATTGAGCTAAGAAGCGGCATTTTGTGGAGAAAATGTCTTCTTTTGAGGATAAAGGTGATCTTTCGGGGAGAAAATGTCTGATTTGCAGCATAAAAGGACGCATTTGGGGAAGACAGCGTCTTTTATTGGGACATCACGTTTTATTCCAAAAATAACACATTTTCTTCCCAGAATACCGCCTTTGATCCCGAAAATAAGGCATTTTCTTCCCAGAATACCGCTATTTAGACCGAAAATAAGTCATCCTCTCCAAAAAAGACGTAATTCTGTCCTCAAAATGAGAAATATTGTCCCCAAAATATCATTCTTGGTTCCAAATAGAAGACTTTTTCTCCATTAAATACCACATCGGGTTCCCAATATTACACATTTTCTCCCCCAAATTGCTCTTTGGATCCCCAAAATGAGGCGTTCTCCCTCAAATGCCTCTTTTCATCCCAAGAATCAGGCATTTTCTCCGCACAAGACTGATTTTATTACCAAAAGAAAACATTTCTTACCCAAAACACACCTTTTTATTCCCAACATTAGACATTGTCTCCCCCAAATGCCAATTTGTATCCCTCCAATACGAAATTCTCCCCTTCAAATATGGCTTTGTGTAACAAAAGAAGACATTCGCTCCCAAAAATACCGCTTCTTATTTCCTAAGGAAGACTTTTCCTCCCCAAAACACCCGTTTTCATCCCCAAAATAAGAAATACTCTCCCTAAAGTAGCGCTTTCGTTTCCTTTCCCAAAAATGAGACATCTGAAGATGAAAAGCAGTATTCTGGGGAGAAAATGCTTTTTTGGGGGGCTAAGGAGTGGCACTTAATAGAGAACCTGTTTGGTTTCTGGAATGAAGAGTGATATTCGGGGAGAAAATGTCTAATTGTTGGCAGAAATTGATACGCAGGGGAGAAATGGTTGTATTTGGGAGAGAAAAAGAGTGTTTTGTGGAGAAAATGCATGAGTTTTGGGGATAAACGGCATTATTTTGGCGTGAAAGCATGGTATTGAGCTAAGAAGCGGCATTTTGTGGAGAAAATGTCTTCTTTTGAGGATAAAGGTGATCTTTCGGGGAGAAAATGTCTGATTTGCAGCATAAAAGGACGCATTTGGGGAAGACAGCGTCTTTTATTGGGACATCACGTTTTATTCCAAAAATAACACATTTTCTTCCCAGAATACCGCCTTTGATCCCGAAAATAAGGCATTTTCTTCCCAGAATACCGCTATTTAGACCGAAAATAAGTCATCCTCTCCAAAAAAGACGTAATTCTGTCCTCAAAATGAGAAATATTCTCCCCAAAATATCATTCTTGGTTCCAAATAGAAGACTTTTTCTCCATTAAATACCACATCGGGTTCCCAATATTACACATTTTCTCCCCCAAATTGCTCTTTGGATCCCCAAAATGAGGCGTTCTCCCTCAAATGCCTCTTTTCATCCCAAGAATCAGGCATTTTCTCCTCACAAGACTGATTTTATTACCAAAACAACACATTTCTTACCCAAAACACACCTTTTTATTCCCAACATTAGACTCTGTCTCCCCCAAATGCCAATTTGTATCCCTCCAATACGAAATTCTCCCCTTCAAATATGGCTTTGTGTAACAAAAGAAGACATTCGCTCCCAAAAATACCGCTTCTTATTTCCTAAGGAAGACTTTTCCACCCCAAAACACCCTTTTTGATCCCCAAAATAAGAAATACTCTCCCTAAAGTAGCGCTTTCGTTTCCTTTCCCAAAAATGAGACATCTGAAGATGAAAGGCAGTATTCTGGGGAGAAAATGCTTTTTTGGGGGGCTAAAGAGTGGCACTTAAGAGAGAACCTGTTTGGTTTCTGGAATGAAGAGTGATATTCGGGGAGAAAATGTCTAATTGTTGGCAGAGATTGATACGCAGGGGAGAAATGGTTGTATTTGGGAGAGAAAAAGAGTGTTTTGTGGAGAAAATGCATGAGTTTTGGGGATAAACGGCATTATTTTGGCGTGAAAGCATGGTATTGAGCTAAGAAGCGGCATTTTGTGGAGAAAATGTCTTCTTTTGAGGATAAAGGTGATCTTTCGGGGAGAAAATGTCTGATTTGCAGCATAAAAGGACGCATTTGGGGAAGACAGCGTCTTTTATTGGACATCACGTTTTATTCCAAAAATAACACATTTTCATACCAGAATACCGCCTTTGATCCCGAAAATAAGGCATTTTCTTCCCAGAATACCGCTATTTAGACCGAAAATAAGTCATCCTCTCCAAAAAAGACGTAATTCTGTCCTCAAAATGAGAAATATTGTCCCCAAAATATCATTCTTGGTTCCAAATAGAAGACTTTTTCTCCATTAAATACCACATCGGGTTCCCAATATTACACATTTTCTCCCCCAAATTGCTCTTTGGATCCCCAAAATGAGGCGTTCTCCCTCAAATGCCTCTTTTCATCCCAAGAATCAGGCATTTTCTCCGCACAAGACTGATTTTATTACCAAAACAACACATTTCTTACCCAAAACACACCTTTTTATTCCCAACATTAGACTCTGTCTCCCCCAAATGCCAATTTGTATCCCTCCAATACGAAATTCTCCCCTTCAAATATGGCTTTGTGTAACAAAAGAAGACATTCGCTCCCAAAAATACCGCTTCTTATTTCCTAAGGAAGACTTTTCCTCCCCAAAACACCCGTTTTGATCCCCAAAATAAGAAATACTCTCCCTAAAGTAGCGCTTTCGTTTCCTTTCCCAAAAAGAAGACATTTGAAGATGAAAGGCAGTATTCTGGGGAGAAAATGCCTTTTTGGGGGGCTGAAGAGTGGCACTTAAGAGAGAACCTGTTTGGTTTCTGGAATGAAGAGTGATATTCGGGGAGAAAATGTCTAATTGTTGGCAGAAATTGATACGCAGGGGAGAAATGGTTGTATTTGGGAGAGAAAAAGAGTGTTTTGTGGAGAAAATGCATGAGTTTTGGGGATAAACGGCATTATTTTGGCGTGAAAGCATGGTATTGAGCTAAGAAGCGGCATTTTGTGGAGAAAATGTCTTCTTTTGAGGATAAAGGTGATCTTTCGGGGAGAAAATGTCTGATTTGCAGCATAAAAGGACGCATTTGGGGAAGACAGCGTCTTTTATTGGGACATCACGTTTTATTCCAAAAATAACACATTTTCTTCCCAGAATACCGCCTTTGATCCCGAAAATAAGGCATTTTCTTCCCAGAATACCGCTATTTAGACCGAAAATAAGTCATCCTCTCCAAAAAAGACGTAATTCTGTCCTCAAAATGAGAAATATTGTCCCCAAAATATCATTCTTGGTTCCAAATAGAAGACTTTTTCTCCATTAAATACCACATCGGGTTCCCAATATTACACATTTTCTCCCCCAAATTGCTCTTTGGATCCCCAAAATGAGGCGTTCTCCCTCAAATGCCTCTTCTCATCCCAAGAATCAGGCATTTTCTCCGCACAAGACTGATTTTATTACCAAAACAACACATTTCTTACCCAAAACACACCTTTTTATTCCCAACATTAGACATTGTCTCCCCCAAATGCCAATTTGTATCCCTCCAATACGAAATTCTCCCCTTCAAATATGGCTTTGTGTAACAAAAGAAGACATTCGCTCCCAAAAATACCGCTTCTTATTTCCTAAGGAAGACTTTTCCTCCCCAAAACACCCGTTTTGATCCCCAAAATAAGAAATACTCTCCCTAAAGTAGCGCTTTCGTTTCCTTTCCCAAAAATGAGACATCTGAAGATGAAAGGCAGTGTTCTGGGCAGAAAATGCTTTTTTGGGGGGCTAAAGAGTGGCACTTAAGAGAGAACCTGTTTGGTTTCTGGAATGAAGAGTGATATTCGGGGAGAAAATGTCTAATTGTTGGCAGAGATTGATACGCAGGGGAGAAATGGTTGTATTTGGGAGAGAAAAAGAGTGTTTTGTGGAGAAAATGCATGAGTTTTGGGGATAAACGGCATTATTTTGGCGTGAAAGCATGGTATTGAGCTAAGAAGCGGCATTTTGTGGAGAAAATGTCTTCTTTTGAGGATAAAGGTGATCTTTCGGGGAGAAAATGTCTGATTTGCAGCATAAAAGGACGCATTTGGGGAAGACAGCGTCTTTTATTGGGACATCACGTTTTATTCCAAAAATAACACATTTTCTTCCCAGAATACCGCCTTTGATCCCGAAAATAAGGCATTTTCTTCCCAGAATACCGCTATTTAGACCGAAAATAAGTCATCCTCTCCAAAAAAGACGTAATTCTGTCCTCAAAATGAGAAATATTGTCCCCAAAATATCATTCTTGGTTCCAAATAGAAGACTTTTTCTCCATTAAATACCACATCGGGTTCCCAATATTACACATTTTCTCCCCCAAATTGCTCTTTGGATCCCCAAAATGAGGCGTTCTCCCTCAAATGCCTCTTTTCATCCCAAGAATCAGGCATTTTCTCCGCACAAGACTGATTTTATTACCAAAACAACACATTTCTTACCCAAAACACACCTTTTTATTCCCAACATTAGACTCTGTCTCCCCCAAATGCCAATTTGTATCCCTCCAATACGAAATTCTCCCCTTCAAATATGGCTTTGTGTAACAAAAGAAGACATTCGCTCCCAAAAATACCGCTTCTTATTTCCTAAGGAAGACTTTTCCTCCCCAAAACACCCGTTTTGATCCCCAAAATAAGAAATACTCTCCCTAAAGTAGCGCTTTCGTTTCCTTTCCCAAAAAGAAGACATTTGAAGATGAAAGGCAGTATTCTGGGGAGAAAATGCCTTTTTGGGGGGCTAAAGAGTGGCACTTAAGAGAGAACCTGTTTGGTTTCTGGAATGAAGAGTGATATTCGGGGAGAAAATGTCTAATTGTTGGCAGAAATTGATACGCAGGGGAGAAATGGTTGTATTTGGGAGAGAAAAAGAGTGTTTTGTGGAGAAAATGCATGAGTTTTGGGGATAAACGGCATTATTTTGGCGTGAAAGCATGGTATTGAGCTAAGAAGCGGCATTTTGTGGAGAAAATCTCTTCTTTTGAGGATAAAGGTGATCTTTCGGGGAGAAAATGTCTGATTTGCAGCATAAAAGGACGCATTTGGGGAAGACAGCGTCTTTTATTGGGACATCACGTTTTATTCCAAAAATAACACATTTTCTTCCCAGAATACCGCCTTTGATCCCGAAAATAAGGCATTTTCTTCCCAGAATACCGCTATTTAGACCGAAAATAAGTCATCCTCTCCAAAAAAGACGTAATTCTGTCCTCAAAATGAGAAATATTGTCCCCAAAATATCATTCTTGGTTCCAAATAGAAGACTTTTTCTCCATTAAATACCACATCGGGTTCCCAATATTACACATTTTCTCCCCCAAATTGCTCTTTGGATCCCCAAAATGAGGCGTTCTCCCTCAAATGCCTCTTCTCATCCCAAGAATCAGGCATTTTCTCCGCACAAGACTGATTTTATTACCAAAACAACACATTTCTTACCCAAAACACACCTTTTTATTCCCAACATTAGACTCTGTCTCCCCCAAATGCCAATTTGTATCCCTCCAATACGAAATTCTCCACTTCAAATATGGCTTTGTGTGACAAAAGAAGACACTCACTCCCAAAAATACCGCTTCTTGCTCCCTAAGGAAGACTTTTCCTCCCCAAAACACCCTTTTTGATCCCCAAAATAAGATATACTCTCCCCAAAGTAGCGCTTTCGTTGCCTTTCCCAAAAAGAAGACATCTGAAGACGAAAGGCAGTGTTCTGGGCAGAAAATGCCTTTCAGGGTAGATAAAGAGTGGCTCTTAAGAGAGAACCTGTTTGGTTTCTGGGATGAAGAGTGATATTCGGGGAGAAAATGTCTAATTGTTGGCAGAGATTGATACGCAGGGGAGAAATGGTTGTATTTTGGAGAGAAAAAGAGTGTTTTGTGGAGAAAATGCATGAGTTTTGGGGATAAACGGCATTATTTTGGCGTGAAAGCATGGTATTGAGCTAAGAAGCGGCATTTTGTGGAGAAAATGTCTTCTTTTGATGATAAAGGTGATCTTTCAGGGAGAAAATGTCTTCTTTGCAGCATAAAAAGACGCATTTGGGGAAGACAGCGTCTTTTATTGGGACATCACGTTTTATTCCAAAAATAACACATTTTCTTCCCAGAATACCGCCTTTGATCCCGAAAATAAGGCATTTTCTTCCCAGAATACCGCTATTTAGACCGAAAATAAGTCATCCTCTCCAAAAAAGACGTAATTCTGTCCTCAAAATGAGAAATATTGTCCCCAAAATATCATTCTTGGTTCCAAATAGAAGACTTTTTCTCCATTAAATACCACGTAGGGATCCCTATATTACACATTTTCTCCCCCAAATTGCTCTTTGGATCCCCAAAATGAGGCGTTCTCCCTCAAATGCCTCTTTTCATCCCAAGAATCAGGCATTTTCTCCGCACAAGACTGATTTTATTACCAAAACAACACATTTCTTACCCAAAACACACCTTTTTATTCCCAACATTAGACTCTGTCTCCCCCAAATGCCAATTTGTATCCCTCCAATACGAAATTCTCCCCTTCAAATATGGCTTTGTGTAACAAAAGAAGACATTCGCTCCCAAAAATACCGCTTCTTATTTCCTAAGGAAGACTTTTCCTCCCCAAAACACCCGTTTTGATCCCCAAAATAAGAAATACTCTCCCTAAAGTAGCGCTTTCGTTTCCTTTCCCAAAAATGAGACATTTGAAGATGAAAGGCAGTATTCTGGGGAGAAAATGCCTTTTTGGGGGGCTAAAGAGTGGCCCTTAATAGAGAACCTGTTTGGTTTCTGGAATGAAGAGTGATATTCGGGGAGAAAATGTCTAATTGTTGGCAGAAATTGATACGCAGGGGAGAAAGGGTTGTATTTGGGAGAGAAAAAGAGTGTTTTGTGGAGAAAATGCATGAGTTTTGGGGATAAACGGCATTATTTTGGCGTGAAAGCATGGTATTGAGCTAAGAAGCGGCATTTTGTGGAGAAAATGTCTTCTTTCGAGGATAAAGGTGATCTTTCGGGGAGAAAATGTCTGATTTGCAGCATAAAAGGACGCATTTGGGGAAGACAGCGTCTTTTATTGGACATCACGTTTTATTCCAAAAATAACACATTTTCTTCCCAGAATACCGCCTTTGATCCCGAAAATAAGGCATTTTCTTCCCAGAATACCGCTATTTAGACCGAAAATAAGTCATCCTCTCCAAAAAAGACGTAATTCTGTCCTCAAAATGAGAAATATTCTCCCCAAAATATCATTCTTGGTTCCAAATAGAAGACTTTTTCTCCATTAAATACCACATCGGGTTCCCAATATTACACATTTTCTCCCCCAAATTGCTCTTTGGATCCCCAAAATGAGGCGTTCTCCCTCAAATGCCTCTTTTCATCCCAAGAATCAGGCATTTTCTCCGCACAAGACTGATTTTATTACCAAAACAACACATTTCTTACCCAAAACACACCTTTTTATTCCCAACATTAGACTCTGTCTCCCCCAAATGCCAATTTGTATCCCTCCAATACGAAATTCTCCCCTTCAAATATGGCTTTGTGTAACAAAAGAAGACATTCGCTCCCAAAAATACCGCTTCTTATTTCCTAAGGAAGACTTTTCCTCCCCAAAACACCCTTTTTGATCCCCAAAATAAGAAATACTCTCCCTAAAGTAGCGCTTTCGTTTCCTTTCCCAAAAATGAGACATTTGAAGATGAAAGGCAGTATTCTGGGGAGAAAATGCCTTTTTGGGGGGCTAAAGAGTGGCACTTAAGAGAGAACCTGTTTGGTTTCTGGAATGAAGAGTGATATTCGGGGAGAAAATGTCTAATTGTTGGCAGACATTGATACGCAGGGGAGAAATGGTTGTATTTGGGAGAGAAAAAGAGTGTTTTGTGGAGAAAATGCATGAGTTTTGGGGATAAACGGCATTATTTTGGCGTGAAAGCATGGTATTGAGCTAAGAAGCGGCATTTTGTGGAGAAAATGTCTTCTTTTGAGGATAAAGGTGATCTTTCGGGGAGAAAATGTCTGATTTGCAGCATAAAAGGACGCATTTGGGGAAGACAGCGTCTTTTATTGGGACATCACGTTTTATTCCAAAAATAACACATTTTCTTCCCAGAATACCGCCTTTGATCCCGAAAATAAGGCATTTTCTTCCCAGAATACCGCTATTTAGACCGAAAATAAGTCATCCTCTCCAAAAAAGACGTAATTCTGTCCTCAAAATGAGAAATATTGTCCCCAAAATATCATTCTTGGTTCCAAATAGAAGACTTTTTCTCCATTAAATACCACATCGGGTTCCCAATATTACACATTTTCTCCCCCAAATTGCTCTTTGGATCCCCAAAATGAGGCGTTCTCCCTCAAATGCCTCTTTTCATCCCAAGAATCAGGCATTTTCTCCGCACAAGACTGATTTTATTACCAAAACAACACATTTCTTACCCAAAACACACCTTTTTATTCCCAACATTAGACACCGTCTCCCAAAATTCCAATTTGTATCCCTCCAATACGAAATTCTCCCCTTCAAATATGGCTTTGTGTAACAAAAGAAGACATTCGCTCCCAAAAATACCGCTTCTTATTTCCTAAGGAAGACTTTTCCTCCCCAAAACACCCTTTTTGATCCCCAAAATAAGAAATACTCTCCCTAAAGTAGCGCTTTCGTTTCCTTTCCCAAAAATGAGACATCTGAAGATGAAAGGCAGTATTCTGGGGAGAAAATGCTTTTTTGGGGGGCTAAAGAGTGGCACTTAATAGAGAACCTGTTTGGTTTCTGGAATGAAGAGTGATATTCGGGGAGAAAATGTCTAATTGTTGGCAGAGATTGATACGCAGGGGAGAAATGGTTGTATTTGGGAGAGAAAAAGAGAGTTTTGTGGAGAAAATGCATGAGTTTTGGGGATAAACGGCATTATTTTGGCGTGAAAGCATGGTATTGAGCTAAGAAGCGGCATTTTGTGGAGAAAATGTCTTCTTTTGAGGATAAAGGTGATCTTTCGGGGAGAAAATGTCTGATTTGCAGCATAAAAGGACGCGTTTGGGGAAGACAGCGTCTTTTATTGGGACATCACGTTTTATTCCAAAAATAACACATTTTCTTCCCAGAATACCGCCTTTGATCCCGAAAATAAGGCATTTTCTTCCCAGAATACCGCTATTTAGACCGAAAATAAGTCATCCTCTCCAAAAAAGACGTAATTCTGTCCTCAAAATGAGAAATATTCTCCCCAAAATATCATTCTTGGTTCCAAATAGAAGACTTTTTCTCCATTAAATACCACGTAGGGATCCCTATATTACACATTTTCTCCCCCAAATTGCTCTTTGGATCCCCAAAATGAGGCGTTCTCCCTCAAATGCCTCTTTTCATCCCAAGAATCAGGCATTTTCTCCGCACAAGACTGATTTTATTACCAAAACAACACATTTCTTACCCAAAACACACCTTTTTATTCCCAACATTAGACACCGTCTCCCCCAAATGCCAATTTGTAACCCTCCAATACGAAATTCTCCCCTTCAAATATGGCTTTGTGTAACAAAAGAAGACATTCGCTCCCAAAAATACCGCTTCTTATTTCCTAAGGAAGACTTTTCCTCCCCAAAACACCCTTTTTGATCCCCAAAATAAGAAATACTCTCCCTAAAGTAGCGCTTTCGTTTCCTTTCCCAAAAAGAAGACATTTGAAGATGAAAGGCAGTATTCTGGGGAGAAAATGCCTTTTTGGGGGGCTAAAGAGTGGCACTTAAGAGAGAACCTGTTTGGTTTCTGGAATGAAGAGTGATATTCGGGGAGAAAATGTCTAATTGTTGGCAGAAATTGATACGCAGGGGAGAAATGGTTGTATTTGGGAGAGAAAAAGAGTGTTTTGTGGAGAAAATGCATGAGTTTTGGGGATAAACGGCATTATTTTGGCGTGAAAGCATGGTATTGAGCTAAGAAGCGGCATTTTGTGGAGAAAATGTCTTCTTTTGAGGATAAAGGTGATCTTTCGGGGAGAAAATGTCTGATTTGCAGCATAAAAGGACGCATTTGGGGAAGACAGCGTCTTTTATTGGGACATCACGTTTTATTCCAAAAATAACACATTTTCTTCCCAGAATACCGCCTTTGATCCCGAAAATAAGGCATTTTCTTCCCAGAATACCGCTATTTAGACCGAAAATAAGTCATCCTCTCCAAAAAAGACGTAATTCTGTCCTCAAAATGAGAAATATTGTCCCCAAAATATCATTCTTGGTTCCAAATAGAAGACTTTTTCTCCATTAAATACCACATCGGGTTCCCAATATTACACATTTTCTCCCCCAAATTGCTCTTTGGATCCCCAAAATGAGGCGTTCTCCCTCAAATGCCTCTTTTGATCCCAAGAATCAGGCATTTTCTCCTCACAAGACTGATTTTATTACCAAAACAACACATTTCTTACCCAAAACACACCTTTTTATTCCCAACATTAGACACCGTCTCCCAAAATTCCAATTTGTATCCCTCCAATACGAAATTCTCCCCTTCAAATATGGCTTTGTGTAACAAAAGAAGACATTCGCTCCCAAAAATACCGCTTCTTATTTCCTAAGGAAGACTTTTCCTCCCCAAAACACCCGTTTTCATCCCCAAAATAAGAAATACTCTCCCTAAAGTAGCGCTTTCGTTTCCTTTCCCAAAAATGAGACATCTGAAGATGAAAAGCAGTATTCTGGGGAGAAAATGCTTTTTTGGGGGGCTAAGGAGTGGCACTTAATAGAGAACCTGTTTGGTTTCTGGAATGAAGAGTGATATTTGGGGAGAAAATGTCTAATTGTTGGCAGAAATTGATACGCAGGGGAGAAATGGTTGTATTTTGGAGAGAAAAAGAGTGTTTTGTGGAGAAAATGCATGAGTTTTGGGGATAAACGGCATTATTTTGGCGTGAAAGCATGGTATTGAGCTAAGAAGCGGCATTTTGTGGAGAAAATGTCTTCTTTTGAGGATAAAGGTGATCTTTCGGGGAGAAAATGTCTGATTTGCAGCATAAAAGGACGCATTTGGGAAAGACAGCGTCTTTTATTGGGACATCACGTTTTATTCCAAAAATAACACATTTTCTTCCCAGAATACCGCCTTTGATCCCGAAAATAAGGCATTTTCTTCCCAGAATACCGCTATTTAGACCGAAAATAAGTCATCCTCTCCAAAAAAGACGTAATTCTGTCCTCAAAATGAGAAATATTGTCCCCAAAATATCATTCTTGGTTCCAAATAGAAGACTTTTTCTCCATTAAATACCACGTAGGGATCCCTATATTACACATTTTCTCCCCCAAATTGCTCTTTGGATCCCCAAAATGAGGCGTTCTCCCTCAAATGCCTCTTTTCATCCCAAGAATCAGGCATTTTCTCCGCACAAGACTGATTTTATTACCAAAACAACACATTTCTTACCCAAAACACACCTTTTTATTCCCAACATTAGACTCTGTCTCCCCCAAATGCCAATTTGTATCCCTCCAATACGAAATTCTCCCCTTCAAATATGGCTTTGTGTAACAAAAGAAGACATTCGCTCCCAAAAATACCGCTTCTTATTTCCTAAGGAAGACTTTTCCTCCCCAAAACACCCTTTTTGATCCCCAAAATAAGAAATACTCTCCCTAAAGTAGCGCTTTCGTTTCCTTTCCCAAAAAGAAGACATTTGAAGATGAAAGGCAGTATTCTGGGGAGAAAATGCCTTTTTGGGGGCCTAAAGTGTGGCAATTAAGAGAGAACCTGTTTGGTTTCTGGGATGAAGAGTGATATTCGGGGAGAAAATGTCTAATTGTTGGCAGAAATTGATACGCAGGGGAGAAATGGTTGTATTTGGGAGAGAAAAAGAGTGTTTTGTGGAGAAAATGCATGAGTTTTGGGGATAAACGGCATTATTTTGGCGTGAAAGCATGGTATTGAGCTAAGAAGCGGCATTTTGTGGAGAAAATGTCTTCTTTTGAGGATAAAGGTGATCTTTCAGGGAGATAATGTCTGATTTGCAGCATAAAAGGACGCATTTGGGGAAGACAGCGTCTTTTATTGGGACATCACGTTTTATTCCAAAAATAACACATTTTCATACCAGAATACCGCCTTTGATCCCAAAATTAAGGCATTTTCTTCCCAGAATACCGCTATTTAGACCGAAAATAAGTCATCCTCTCCAAAAAAGACGTAATTCTGTCCTCAAAATGAGAAATATTCTCCCCAAAATATCATTCTTGGTTCCAAATAGAAGACTTTTTCTCCATTAAATACCACGTAGGGATCCCTATATTACACATTTTCTCCCCCAAATTGCTCTTTGGATCCCCAAAATGAGGCGTTCTCCCTCAAATGCCTCTTTTGATCCCAAGAATCAGGCATTTTCTCCGCACAAGACTGATTTTATTACCAAAACAACACATTTCTTACCCAAAACACACCTTTTTATTCCCAACATTAGACTCTGTCTCCCCCAAATGCCAATTTGTATCCCTCCAATACGAAATTCTCCCCTTCAAATATGGCTTTGTGTAACAAAAGAAGACATTCGCTCCCAAAAATACCGCTTCTTATTTCCTAAGGAAGACTTTTCCTCCCCAAAACACCCGTTTTCATCCCCAAAATAAGAAATACTCTCCCTAAAGTAGCGCTTTCGTTTCCTTTCCCAAAAAGAAGACATTTGAAGATGAAAGGCAGTATTCTGGGGAGAAAATGCCTTTTTGGGGGCCTAAAGTGTGGCAATTAAGAGAGAACCTGTTTGGTTTCTGGGATGAAGAGTGATATTCGGGGAGAAAATGTCTAATTGTTGGCAGAAATTGATACGCAGGGGAGAAATGGTTGTATTTGGGAGAGAAAAAGAGTGTTTTGTGGAGAAAATGCATGAGTTTTGGGGATAAACGGCATTATTTTGGCGTGAAAGCATGGTATTGAGCTAAGAAGCGGCATTTTGTGGAGAAAATGTCTTCTTTTGAGGATAAAGGTGATCTTTCAGGGAGATAATGTCTGATTTGCAGCATAAAAGGACGCATTTGGGGAAGACAGCGTCTTTTATTGGGACATCACGTTTTATTCCAAAAATAACACATTTTCATACCAGAATACCGCCTTTGATCCCAAAATTAAGGCATTTTCTTCCCAGAATACCGCTATTTAGACCGAAAATAAGTCATCCTCTCCAAAAAAGACGTAATTCTGTCCTCAAAATGAGAAATATTCTCCCCAAAATATCATTCTTGGTTCCAAATAGAAGACTTTTTCTCCATTAAATACCACGTAGGGATCCCTATATTACACATTTTCTCCCCCAAATTGCTCTTTGGATCCCCAAAATGAGGCGTTCTCCCTCAAATGCCTCTTTTGATCCCAAGAATCAGGCATTTTCTCCGCACAAGACTGATTTTATTACCAAAACAACACATTTCTTACCCAAAACACACCTTTTTATTCCCAACATTAGACTCTGTCTCCCCCAAATGCCAATTTGTATCCCTCCAATACGAAATTCTCCCCTTCAAATATGGCTTTGTGTAACAAAAGAAGACATTCGCTCCCAAAAATACCGCTTCTTATTTCCTAAGGAAGACTTTTCCTCCCCAAAACACCCTTTTTGATCCCCAAAATAAGAAATACTCTCCCTAAAGTAGCGCTTTCGTTTCCTTTCCCAAAAAGAAGACATTTGAAGATGAAAGGCAGTATTCTGGGGAGAAAATGCCTTTTTGGGGGCCTAAAGTGTGGCAATTAAGAGAGAACCTGTTTGGTTTCTGGGATGAAGAGTGATATTCGGGGAGAAAATGTCTAATTGTTGGCAGAAATTGATACGCAGGGGAGAAATGGTTGTATTTGGGAGAGAAAAAGAGTGTTTTGTGGAGAAAATGCATGAGTTTTGGGGATAAACGGCATTATTTTGGCGTGAAAGCATGGTATTGAGCTAAGAAGCGGCATTTTGTGGAGAAAATGTCTTCTTTTGAGGATAAAGGTGATCTTTCGGGGAGAAAATGTCTGATTTGCAGCATAAAAGGACGCATTTGGGGAAGACAGCGTCTTTTATTGGGACATCACGTTTTATTCCAAAAATAACACATTTTCATACCAGAATACCGCCTTTGATCCCAAAATTAAGGCATTTTCTTCCCAGAATACCGCATTTTAGACCGAAAATAAGTCATCCTCTCCAAAAAAGACGTAATTCTGTCCTCAAAATGAGAAATATTGTCCCCAAAATATCATTCTTGGTTCCAAATAGAAGACTTTTTCTCCATTAAATACCACATCGGGTTCCCAATATTACACATTTTCTCCCCCAAATTGCTCTTTGGATCCCCAAAATGAGGCGTTCTCTTTCAAATGCCTCTTTTCATCCCAAGAATCAGGCATTTTCTCCGCACAAGACTGATTTTATTACCAAAACAACACATTTCTTACCCAAAACACACCTTTTTATTCCCAACATTAGACACCGTCTCCCAAAATTCCAATTTGTATCCCTCCAATACGAAATTCTCCCCTTCAAATATGGCTTTGTGTAACAAAAGAAGACATTCGCTCCCAAAAATACCGCTTCTTATTTCCTAAGGAAGACTTTTCCTCCCCAAAACACCCTTTTTGATCCCCCAAATAAGAAATACTCTCCCTAAAGTAGCGCTTTCGTTTCCTTTCCCAAAAAGAAGACATTTGAAGATGAAAGGCAGTATTCTGGGGAGAAAATGCCTTTTTGGGGGCCTAAAGTGTGGCAATTAAGAGAGAACCTGTTTGGTTTCTGGGATGAAGAGTGATATTTGGGGAGAAAATGTCTAATTGTTGGCAGAAATTGATACGCAGGGGAGAAATGGTTGTATTTGGGAGAGAAAAAGAGTGTTTTGTGGAGAAAATGCATGAGTTTTGGGGATAAACGGCATTATTTTGGCGTGAAAGCATGGTATTGAGCTAAGAAGCGGCATTTTGTGGAGAAAATGTCTTCTTTTGAGGATAAAGGTGATCTTTCGGGGAGATAATGTCTGATTTGCAGCATAAAAGGACGCATTTGGGGAAGACAGCGTCTTTTATTGGGACATCACGTTTTATTCCAAAAATAACACATTTTCATACCAGAATACCGCCTTTGATCCCAAAATTAAGGCATTTTCTTCCCAGAATACCGCATTTTAGACCGAAAATAAGTCATCCTCTCCAAAAAAGACATAATTCTGTCCTCAAAATGAGAAATATTGTCCCCAAAATATCATTCTTGGTTCCAAATAGAAGACTTTTTCTCCATTAAATACCACGTAGGGATCCCTATATTACACATTTTCTCCCCCAAATTGCTCTTTGGATCCCCAAAATGAGGCGTTCTCCCTCAAATGCCTCTTTTCATCCCAAGAATCAGGCATTTTCTCCGCACAAGACTGATTTTATTACCAAAACAACACATTTCTTACCCAAAACACACCTTTTTATTCCCAACATTAGACACCGTCTCCCCCAAATGCCAATTTGTAACCCTCCAATACGAAATTCTCCCCTTCAAATATGGCTTTGTGTAACAAAAGAAGACATTCGCTCCCAAAAATACCGCTTCTTATTTCCTAAGGAAGACTTTTCCTCCCCAAAACACCCTTTTTGATCCCCAAAATAAGAAATACTCTCCCTAAAGTAGCGCTTTCGTTTCCTTTCCCAAAAATGAGACATCTGAAGATGAAAGGCAGTATTCTGGGGAGAAAATGCTTTTTTGGGGGGCTAAAGAGTGGCACTTAATAGAGAACCTGTTTGGTTTCTGGGATGAAGAGTGATATTCGGGGAGAAAATGTCTAATTGTTGGCAGAAATTGATACGCAGGGGAGAAAGGGTTGTATTTTGGAGAGAAAAAGAGTGTTTTGTGGAGAAAATGCATGAGTTTTGGGGATAAACGGCATTATTTTGGCATGAAAGCATGGTATTGAGCTAAGAAGCGGCATTTTGTGGAGAAAATGTCTTCTTTTGAGGATAAAGGTGATCTTTCGGGGAGAAAATGTCTGATTTGCAGCATAAAAGGACGCGTTTGGGGAAGACAGCGTCTTTTATTGGGACATCACGTTTTATTCCAAAAATAACACATTTTCTTCCCGAATACCGCACTTAATCCCTAAAATAAGGCATTTTCTTCCCAGAATACCGCATTTTAGACCGAAAATAAGTCATCCTCTCCAAAAAAGACATCATTCTGTCCTCAAAATGAGAAATATTGTCCCCAAAATATCATTCTTGGTTCCAAATAGAAGACTTTTTCTCCATTAAATACCACGTCGGGTTCCCAATATTACACATTTTCTCCCCCAAATTGCTCTTTGGATCCCCAAAATGAGGCGTTCTCCCTCAAATGCCTCTTTTGATCCCAAGAATCAGGCATTTTCTCCGCACAAGACTGATTTTATTACCAAAACAACACATTTCTTACCCAAAACACACCTTTTTATTCCCAACATTAGACATTGTCTCCCCCAAATGCCAATTTGTATCCCTCCAATACGAAATTCTCCACTTCAAATATGGCTTTGTGTAACAAAAGAAGACATTCGCTCCCAAAAATACCGCTTCTTATTTCCTAAGGAAGACTTTTCCTCCCCAAAACACCCTTTTTGATCCCCCAAATAAGAAATACTCTCCCTAAAGTAGCGCTTTCGTTTCCTTTCCCAAAAAGAAGACATTTGAAGATGAAAGGCAGTATTCTGGGGAGAAAATGCCTTTTTGGGGGGCTAAAGAGTGGCACTTAATAGAGAACCGGTTTGGTTTCTGGGATGAAGAGTGATATTCGGGGAGAAAATGTCTAATTGTTGGCAGAGATTGATACGCAGGGGAGAAATGGTTGTATTTGGGAGAGAAAAAGAGTGTTTTGTGGAGAAAATGCATGAGTTTTGGGGATAAACGGCATTATTTTGGCGTGAAAGCATGGTATTGAGCTAAGAAGCGGCATTTTGTGGAGAAAATGTCTTCTTTTGATGATAAAGGTGATCTTTCGGGGAGAAAATGTCTGATTTGCAGCATAAAAGGACGCGTTTGGGGAAGACAGCGTCTTTTATTGGGACATCACGTTTTATTCCAAAAATAACACATTTTCTTCCAGAATACCGCCTTTGATCCCAAAATTAAGGCATTTTCTTCCCAGAATACCGCATTTTAGACCGAAAATAAGTCATCCTCTCCAAAAAAGACGTAATTCTGTCCTCAAAATGAGAAATATTCTCCCCAAACTATCATTCTTGGTTCCAAATAGAAGACTTTTTCTCCATTAAATACCACGTCGGGTTCCCAATATTACACATTTTCTCCCCCAAATTGCTCTTTGGATCCCCCAAATGAGGCGTTCTCCCTCAAATGCCTCTTTTCATCCCAAGAATCAGGCATTTTCTCCGCACAAGACTGATTTTATTACCAAAACAACACATTTCTTACCCAAAACACACCTTTTTATTCCCAACATTAGACATTGTCTCCCCCAAATGCCAATTTGTATCCCTCCAATACGAAATTCTCCCCTTCAAATATGGCTTTGTGTAACAAAAGAAGACATTCGCTCCCAAAAATACCGCTTCTTATTTCCTAAGGAAGACTTTTCCTCCCCAAAACACCCTTTTTGATCCCCAAAATAAGAAATACTCTCCCTAAAGTAGCGCTTTCGTTTCCTTTCCCAAAAATGAGACATCTGAAGATGAAAGGCAGTATTCTGGGGAGAAAATGCCTTTTTGGGGGGCTAAAGTGTGGCACTTAAGAGAGAACCTGTTTGGTTTCTGGGATGAAGAGTGATATTCGGGGAGAAAATGTCTAATTGTTGGCAGAGATTGATACGCAGGGGAGAAATGGTTGCATTTTGGAGAGAAAAAGAGTGTTTTGTGGAGAAAATGCATGAGTTTTGGGGATAAACGGCATTATTTTGGCGTGAAAGCATGGTATTGAGCTAAGAAGCGGCATTTTGTGGAGAAAATGTCTTCTTTTGAGGATAAAGGTGATCTTTCGGGGAGAAAATGTCTGATTTGCAGCATAAAAGGACGCGTTTGGGGAAGACAGCGTCTTTTATTGGGACATCATGTTTTATTCCAAAAATAACACATTTTCTTCCAGAATACCGCCTTTGATCCCAAAATTAAGGCATTTTCTTCCCAGAATACCGCATTTTAGACCGAAAATAAGTCATCCTCTCCAAAAAAGACGTAATTCTGTCCTCAAAATGAGAAATATTCTCCCCAAACTATCATTCTTGGTTCCAAATAGAAGACACTTTCTCCATTAAATACCACGTCGGGTTCCCAATATTACACATTTTCTCCCCCAAATTGCTCTTTGGATCCCCAAAATGAGGCGTTCTCCCTCAAATGCCTCTTTTCATCCCAAGAATCAGGCATTTTCTCCGCACAAGACTGATTTTATTACCAAAACAACACATTTCTTACCCAAAACACACCTTTTTATTCCCAACATTAGACACCGTCTCCCAAAATTCCAATTTGTATCCCTCCAATACGAAATTCTCCCCTTCAAATATGGCTTTGTGTAACAAAAGAAGACATTCGCTCCCAAAAATACCGCTTCTTATTTCCTAAGGAAGACTTTTCCTCCCCAAAACACCCGTTTTGATCCCCAAAATAAGAAATACTCTCCCTAAAGTAGCGCTTTCGTTTCCTTTCCCAAAAATGAGACATCTGAAGATGAAAGGCAGTATTCTGGGGAGAAAATGCCTTTTTGGGGGGCTAAAGTGTGGCACTTAATAGAGAACCTGTTTGGTTTCTGGGATGAAGAGTGATATTCGGGGAGAAAATGTCTAATTGTTGGCAGAGATTGATACGCAGGGGAGAAATGGTTGCATTTTGGAGAGAAAAAGAGTGTTTTGTGGAGAAAATGCATGAGTTTTGGGGATAAACGGCATTATTTTGGCGTGAAAGCATGGTATTGAGCTAAGAAGCGGCATTTTGTGGAGAAAATGTCTTCTTTTGAGGATAAAGGTGATCTTTCGGGGAGAAAATGTCTGATTTGCAGCATAAAAGGACGCATTTGGGGAAGACAGCGTCTTTTATTGGGACATCACGTTTTATTCCAAAAATAACACATTTTCTTCCCAGAATACCGCCTTTGATCCCGAAAATAAGGCATTTTCTTCCCAGAATACCGCATTTTAGACCGAAAATAAGTCATCCTCTCCAAAAAAGACGTAATTCTGTCCTCAAAATGAGAAATATTGTCCCCAAAATATCATTCTTGGTTCCAAATAGAAGACTTTTTCTCCATTAAATACCACATCGGGTTCCCAATATTACACATTTTCTCCCCCAAATTGCTCTTTGGATCCCCAAAATGAGGCGTTCTCCCTCAAATGCCTCTTTTCATCCCAAGAATCAGGCATTTTCTCCGCACAAGACTGATTTTATTACCAAAACAACACATTTCTTACCCAAAACACACCTTTTTATTCCCAACATTAGACACCGTCTCCCAAAATTCCAATTTGTATCCCTCCAATACGAAATTCTCCCCTTCAAATATGGCTTTGTGTAACAAAAGAAGACATTCGCTCCCAAAAATACCGCTTCTTATTTCCTAAGGAAGACTTTTCCTCCCCAAAACACCCTTTTTGATCCCCAAAATAAGAAATACTCTCCCTAAAGTAGCGCTTTCGTTTCCTTTCCCAAAAATGAGACATCTGAAGATGAAAGGCAGTATTCTGGGGAGAAAATGCCTTTTTGGGTAGATAAAGAGTGGCACTTAAGAGAGAACCTGTTTGGTTTCTGGAATGAAGAGTGATATTCGGGGAGAAAATGTCTAATTGTTGGCAGAAATTGATACGCAGGGGAGAAATGGTTGTATTTGGGAGAGAAAAAGAGTGTTTTGTGGAGAAAATGCATGAGTTTTGGGGATAAACGGCATTATTTTGGCGTGAAAGCATGGTATTGAGCTAAGAAGCGGCATTTTGTGGAGAAAATGTCTTCTTTTGAGGATAAAGGTGATCTTTCGGGGAGAAAATGTCTGATTTGCAGCATAAAAGGACGCGTTTGGGGAAGACAGCGTCTTTTATTGGGACATCACGTTTTATTCCAAAAATAACACATTTTCTTCCAGAATACCGCCTTTGATCCCAAAATTAAGGCATTTTCTTCCCAGAATACCGCTATTTAGACCGAAAATAAGTCATCCTCTCCAAAAAAGACGTAATTCTGTCCTCAAAATGAGAAATATTGTCCCCAAAATATCATTCTTGGTTCCAAATAGAAGACTTTTTCTCCATTAAATACCACGTCGGGTTCCCAATATTACACATTTTCTCCCCCAAATTGCTCTTTGGATCCCCAAAATGAGGCGTTCTCCCTCAAATGCCTCTTTTCATCCCAAGAATCAGGCATTTTCTCCGCACAAGACTGATTTTATTACCAAAACAACGCATTTCTTACCCAAAACACACCTTTTTATTCCCAACATTAGACATTGTCTCCCCCAAATGCCAATTTGTATCCCTCCAATACGAAATTCTCCCCTTCAAATATGGCTTTGTGTAACAAAAGAAGACATTCGCTCCCAAAAATACCGCTTCTTATTTCCTAAGGAAGACTTTTCCTCCCCAAAACACCCTTTTTGATCCCCAAAATAAGAAATACTCTCCCTAAAGTAGCGCTTTCGTTTCCTTTCCCAAAAATGAGACATCTGAAGATGAAAGGCAGTATTCTGGGGAAAAAATGCCTTTTTGGGGGGCTAAAGTGTGGCACTTAATAGAGAACCTGTTTGGTTTCTGGGATGAAGAGTGATATTCGGGGAGAAAATGTCTAATTGTTGGCAGAGATTGATACGCAGGGGAGAAATGGTTGCATTTTGGAGAGAAAAAGAGTGTTTTGTGGAGAAAATGCATGAGTTTTGGGGATAAACGGCATTATTTTGGCGTGAAAGCATGGTATTGAGCTAAGAAGCGGCATTTTGTGGAGAAAATGTCTTCTTTTGAGGATAAAGGTGATCTTTCGGGGAGAAAATGTCTGATTTGCAGCATAAAAGGACGCATTTGGGGAAGACAGCGTCTTTTATTGGGACATCACGTTTTATTCCAAAAATAACACATTTTCTTCCAGAATACCGCCTTTGATCCCAAAATTAAGGCATTTTCTTCCCAGAATACCGCATTTTAGACCGAAAATAAGTCATCCTCTCCAAAAAAGACGTAATTCTGTCCTCAAAATGAGAAATATTCTCCCCAAACTATCATTCTTGGTTCCAAATAGAAGATTTTTTCTCCATTAAATACCACGTCGGGTTCCCAATATTACACATTTTCTCCCCCAAATTGCTCTTTGGATCCCCAAAATGAGGCGTTCTCCCTCAAATGCCTCTTTTCATCCCAAGAATCAGGCATTTTCTCCGCACAAGACTGATTTTATTACCAAAACAACACATTTCTTACCCAAAACACACCTTTTTATTCCCAACATTAGACACCGTCTCCCAAAATTCCAATTTGTATCCCTCCAATACGAAATTCTCCCCTTCAAATATGGCTTTGTGTAACAAAAGAAGACATTCGCTCCCAAAAATACCGCTTCTTATTTCCTAAGGAAGACTTTTCCTCCCCAAAACACCCTTTTTGATCCCCAAAATAAGAAATACTCTCCCTAAAGTAGCGCTTTCGTTTCCTTTCCCAAAAATGAGACATCTGAAGATGAAAGGCAGTATTCTGGGGAGAAAATGCCTTTTTGGGGGGCTAAAGTGTGGCACTTAAGAGAGAACCTGTTTGGTTTCTGGGATGAAGAGTGATATTCGGGGAGAAAATGTCTAATTGTTGGCAGAGATTGATACGCAGGGGAGAAATGGTTGCATTTTGGAGAGAAAAAGAGTGTTTTGTGGAGAAAATGCATGAGTTTTGGGGATAAACGGCATTATTTTGGCGTGAAAGCATGGTATTGAGCTAAGAAGCGGCATTTTGTGGAGAAAATGTCTTCTTTTGAGGATAAAGGTGATCTTTCGGGGAGAAAATGTCTGATTTGCAGCATAAAAGGACGCATTTGGGGAAGACAGCGTCTTTTATTGGGACATCACGTTTTATTCCAAAAATAACACATTTTCTTCCCAGAATACCGCCTTTGATCCCGAAAATAAGGCATTTTCTTCCCAGAATACCGCATTTTAGACCGAAAATAAGTCATCCTCTCCAAAAAAGACATAATTCTGTCCTCAAAATGAGAAATATTGTCCCCAAAATATCATTCTTGGTTCCAAATAGAAGACTTTTTCTCCATTAAATACCACGTCGGGTTCCCAATATTACACATTTTCTCCCCCAAATTGCTCTTTGGATCCCCAAAATGAGGCGTTCTCCCTCAAATGCCTCTTTTCATCCCAAGAATCAGGCATTTTCTCCGCACAAGACTGATTTTATTACCAAAACAACACATTTCTTACCCAAAACACACCTTTTTATTCCCAACATTAGACACCGTCTCCCAAAATTCCAATTTGTATCCCTCCAATACGAAATTCTCCCCTTCAAATATGGCTTTGTGTGAGAAAAGAAGACACTCACTCCCAAAAATACCGCTTCTTACTCCCTAAGGAAGACTTTTCCTCCCCAAAACACCCCTTTTGATCCCCAAAATAAGATATACTCTCCCCAAAGTAGCGCTTTCGTTGCCTTTCCCAAAAATGAGACATCTGAAGATGAAAGGCAGTGTTCTGGGGAGAAAATGCCTTTCAGGGTAGATAAAGAGTGGCTCTTAAGAGAGAACCTGTTTGGTTTCTGGGATGAAGAGTGATATTCGGGGAGAAAATGTCTAATTGTTGGCAGAAATTGATACGCAGGGGAGAAATGGTTGTATTTTGGAGAGAAAAAGAGTGTTTTGTGGAGAAAATGCATGAGTTTTGGGGATAAACGGCATTATTTTGGCGTGAAAGCATGGTATTGAGAAAATAAGCAGCATTTTGTGGAGAAAATGTCTTCTTTTGAGGATAAAGGTGATCTTTCGGGGAGAAAATGTCTGATTTGCAGCATAAAAGGACGCATTTGGGGAAGATAGCGTCTTTTATTGGGACATCACGTTTTATTCCAAAAATAACACATTTTCATACCAGAATACCGCCTTTGATCCCGAAAATAAGGCATTTTCTTCCCAGAATACCGCTATTTAGACCGAAAATAAGTCATCCTCTCCAAAAAAGACGTAATTCTGTCCTCAAAATGAGAAATATTGTCCCCAAAATATCATTCTTGGTTCCAAATAGAAGACTTTTTCTCCATTAAATACCACATCGGGTTCCCAATATTACACATTTTCTCCCACAAATTGCTCTTTGGATCCCCAAAATGAGGCGTTCTCCCTCAAATGCCTCTTTTCATCCCAAGAATCAGGCATTTTCTCCGCACAAGACTGATTTTATTACCAAAACAACACATTTCTTACCCAAAACACACCTTTTTATTCCCAACATTAGACATTGTCTCCCCCAAATGCCAATTTGTATCCCTCCAATACGAAATTCTCCCCTTCAAATATGGCTTTGTGTAACAAAAGAAGACATTCGCTCCCAAAAATACCGCTTCTTATTTCCTAAGGAAGACTTTTCCTCCCCAAAACACCCTTTTTGATCCCCAAAATAAGAAATACTCTCCCTAAAGTAGCGCTTTCGTTGCCTTTCCCAAAAAGAAGACATTTGAAGATGAAAGGCAGTATTCTGGGGAGAAAATGCTTTTTTGGGGGGCTAAAGTGTGGCAATTAAGAGAGAACCGGTTTGGTTTCTGGGATGAAGAGTGATATTCGGGGAGAAAATGTCTAATTGTTGGCAGAAATTGATACGCAGGGGAGAAATGGTTGTATTTGGGAGAGAAAAAGAGTGTTTTGTGGAGAAAATGCATGAGTTTTGGGGATAAACGGCATTATTTTGGCGTGAAAGCATGGTATTGAGCTAAGAAGCGGCATTTTGTGGAGAAAATGTCTTCTTTTGAGGATAAAGGTGATCTTTCTGGGAGAAAATGTCTGATTTGCAGCATAAAAGGACGCATTTGGGGAAGACAGCGCCTTTTATTGGGACATCACGTTTTATTCCAAAAATAACACATTTTCTTCCCAGAATACCGCCTTTGATCCCGAAAATAAGGCATTTTCTTCCCAGAATACCGCATTTTAGACCGAAAATAAGTCATCCTCTCCAAAAAAGACGTAATTCTGTCCTCAAAATGAGAAATATTGTCCCCAAAATATCATTCTTGGTTCCAAATAGAAGACTTTTTCTCCATTAAATACCACGTTGGGATCCCTATATTACACATTTTCTCCCCCAAATTGCTCTTTGTATCCCCAAAATGAGGCGTTCTCCCTCAAATGCCTCTTTTCATCCCAAGAATCAGGCATTTTCTCCGCACAAGACTGATTTTATTACCAAAACAACACATTTCTTACCCAAAACACACCTTTTTATTCCCAACATTAGACATTGTCTCCCCCAAATGCCAATTTGTATCCCTCCAATACGAAATTCTCCCCTTCAAATATGGCTTTGTGTAACAAAAGAAGACATTCGCTCCCAAAAATACCGCTTCTTATTTCCTAAGGAAGACTTTTCCTCCCCAAAACACCCTTTTTGATCCCCAAAATAAGAAATACTCTCCCTAAAGTAGCGCTTTCGTTTCCTTTCCCAAAAAGAAGACATTTGAAGATGAAAGGCAGTATTCTGGGTAAAAAATGCCTTTTTGGGGGGCTAAAGTGTGGCAATTAAGAGAGAACCTGTTTGGTTTCTGGAATGAAGAGTGATATTCGGGGAGAAAATGTCTAATTGTTGGCAGAAATTGATACGCAGGGGAGAAATGGTTGTATTTTGGAGAGAAAAAGAGTGTTTTGTGGAGAAAATGCATGAGTTTTGGGGATAAACGGCATTATTTTGGCGTGAAAGCATGGTATTGAGCTAAGAAGCGGCATTTTGTGGAGAAAATGTCTTCTTTTGAGGATAAAGGTGATCTTTCGGGGAGAAAATGTCTGATTTGCAGCATAAAAGGACGCATTTGGGAAAGACAGCGTCTTTTATTGGGACATCACGTTTTATTCCAAAAATAACACATTTTCTTCCCAGAATACCGCCTTTGATCTCGAAAATAAGGCATTTTCTTCCCAGAATACCGCTATTTAGACCGAAAATAAGTCATCCTCTCCAAAAAAGACGTAATTCTGTCCTCAAAATGAGAAATATTGTCCCCAAAATATCATTCTTGGTTCCAAATAGAAGACTTTTTCTCCATTAAATACCACGTAGGGATCCCTATATTACACATTTTCTCCCCCAAATTGCTCTTTGTATCCCCAAAATGAGGCGTTCTCCCTCAAATGCCTCTTTTCATCCCAAGAATCAGGCATTTTCTCCGCACAAGACTGATTTTATTACCAAAACAACACATTTCTTTCCCAAAACACACCTTTTTATTCCCAACATTAGACACCGTCTCCCAAAATTCCAATTTGTATCCCTCCAATACGAAATTCTCCACTTCAAATATGGCTTTGTGTAACAAAAGAAGACATTCGCTCCCAAAAATACCGCTTCTTATTTCCTAAGGAAGACTTTTCCTCCCCAAAACACCCGTTTTGATCCCCAAAATAAGAAATACTCTCCCTAAAGTAGCGCTTTCGTTTCCTTTCCCAAAAATGAGACATCTGAAGATGAAAAGCAGTATTCTGGGGAGAAAATGCTTTTTTGGGGGGCTAAAGAGTGGCACTTAATAGAGAACCTGTTTGGTTTCTGGGATGAAGAGTGATATTCGGGGAGAAAATGTCTAATTGTTGGCAGAGATTGATACGCAGGGGAGAAAGGGTTGTATTTTGGAGAGAAAAAGAGTGTTTTGTGGAGAAAATGCATGAGTTTTGGGGATAAACGGCATTATTTTGGCGTGAAAGCATGGTATTGAGCTAAGAAGCGGCATTTTGTGGAGAAAATGTCTTCTTTTGAGGATAAAGGTGATCTTTCGGGGAGAAAATGTCTGATTTGCAGCATAAAAGGACGCATTTGGGAAAGACAGCGTCTTTTATTGGGACATCACGTTTTATTCCAAAAATAACACATTTTCTTCCCAGAATACCGCCTTTGATCCCGAAAATAAGGCATTTTCTTCCCAGAATACCGCTATTTAGACCGAAAATAAGTCATCCTCTCCAAAAAAGACGTAATTCTGTCCTCAAAATGAGAAATATTGTCCCCAAAATATCATTCTTGGTTCCAAATAGAAGACTTTTTCTCCATTAAATACCACGTAGGGATCCCTATATTACACATTTTCTCCCCCAAATTGCTCTTTGGATCCCCAAAATGAGGCGTTCTCCCTCAAATGCCTCTTTTGATCCCAAGAATCAGGCATTTTCTCCGCACAAGACTGATTTTATTACCAAAACAACACATTTCTTACCCAAAACACACCTTTTTATTCCCAACATTAGACATTGTCTCCCCCAAATGCCAATTTGTATCCCTCCAATACGAAATTCTCCCCTTCAAATATGGCTTTGTGTAACAAAAGAAGACATTCGCTCCCAAAAATACCGCTTCTTATTTCCTAAGGAAGACTTTTCCTCCCCAAAACACCCTTTTTGATCCCCAAAACAAGAAATACTCTCCCCAAAGTAGCGCTTTCGTTTCCTTTCCCAAAAAGAAGACATTTGAAGATGAAAGGCAGTATTCTGGGGAGAAAATGCCTTTTTGGGGGCCTAAAGTGTGGCAATTAAGAGAGAACCTGTTTGGTTTCTGGAATGAAGAGTGATATTCGGGGAGAAAATGTCTAATTGTTGGCAGAGATTGATACGCAGGGGAGAAATGGTTGTATTTGGGAGAGAAAAAGAGTGTTTTGTGGAGAAAATGCATGAGTTTTGGGGATAAACGGCATTATTTTGGCGTGAAAGCATGGTATTGAGCTAAGAAGCGGCATTTTGTGGAGAAAATGTCTTCTTTTGAGGATAAAGGTGATCTTTCGGGGAGAAAATGTCTGATTTGCAGCATAAAAGGACGCATTTGGGGAAGACAGCGTCTTTTATTGGGACATCACGTTTTATTCCAAAAATAACACATTTTCATACCAGAATACCGCCTTTGATCCCAAAATTAAGGCATTTTCTTCCCAGAATACCGCTATTTAGACCGAAAATAAGTCATCCTCTCCAAAAAAGACGTAATTCTGTCCTCAAAATGAGAAATATTGTCCCCAAAATATCATTCTTGGTTCCAAATAGAAGACTTTTTCTCCATTAAATACCACATCGGGTTCCCAATATTACACATTTTCTCCCCCAAATTGCTCTTTGGATCCCCAAAATGAGGCGTTCTCCCTCAAATGCCTCTTTTCATCCCAAGAATCAGGCATTTTCTCCGCACAAGACTGATTTTATTACCAAAACAACACATTTCTTACCCAAAACACACCTTTTTATTCCCAACATTAGACACCGTCTCCCAAAATTCCAATTTGTATCCCTCCAATACGAAATTCTCCCCTTCAAATATGGCTTTGTGTAACAAAAGAAGACATTCGCTCCCAAAAATACCGCTTCTTATTTCCTAAGGAAGACTTTTCCTCCCCAAAACACCCTTTTTGATCCCCAAAATAAGAAATACTCTCCCCAAAGTAGCGCTTTCGTTTCCTTTCCCAAAAAGAAGACATTTGAAGATGAAAGGCAGTATTCTGGGGAGAAAATGCCTTTTTGGGGGGCTAAAGTGTGGCACTTAATAGAGAACCTGTTTGGTTTCTGGGATGAAGAGTGATATTCGGGGAGAAAATGTCTAATTGTTGGCAGACATTGATATGCAGGGGAGAAATGGTTGTATTTTGGAGAGAAAAAGAGTGTTTTGGGGGGAAAATGCACGAGTTTTGGGGATAAACTGCATTATTTTGCCATGAAAGCATTGGTATTGAGCTAATAAGCAGCATTTTGTGGAGAAAATGCCTTCTTTTGAGGATAAAGGTGATCTTTCAGGGAGATAATGTCTTCTTTGCAGCATAAAAAGACGCATTTGGGGAAGACAGCGTCTTTTATTGGACATAACGTTTTATTCCAAAAATAACACATTTTCTTCCCAGAAGACCGCCTTTGATCCCCAAAAGAAGGCATTTTCTTCCCAGAATACCGCTATTTAGACCGAAAATAAGTCATCCTCTCCAAAAAAGACATAATTCTGTCCTCAAAATGAGAAATATTGTCCCCAAAATATCATTCTTGGTTCCAAATAGAAGACTTTTTCTCCATTAATTACCACGTAGGGATCCCTATATTACACATTTTCTCCCCCAAATTGCTCTTTGTATCCCCAAAATGAGGCGTTCTCCCTCAAATGCCTCTTTTCATCCCAAGAATCAGGCATTTTCTCCGCACAAGACTGATTTTATTACCAAAACAACACATTTCTTACCCAAAACACACCTTTTTATTCCCAACATTAGACATTGTCTCCCCCAAATGCCAATTTGTATCCCTCCAATACGAAATTCTCCCCTTCAAATATGGCTTTGTGTAACAAAAGAAGACATTCGCTCCCAAAAATACCGCTTCTTATTTCCTAAGGAAGACTTTTCCTCCCCAAAACACCCTTTTTGATCCCCAAAATAAGAAATACTCTCCCTAAAGTAGCGCTTTCGTTTCCTTTCCCAAAAATGAGACATCTGAAGATGAAAAGCAGTATTCTGGGGAGAAAATGCTTTTTTGGGGGGCTAAAGAGTGGCACTTAAGAGAGAACCTGTTTGGTTTCTGGAATGAAGAGTGATATTCGGGGAGAAAATGTCTAATTGTTGGCAGAGATTGATACGCAGGGGAGTAATGGTTGTATTTTGGAGAGAAAAAGAGTGTTTCGTTGCCTTTCCCAAAAATGAGACATCTGAAGATGAAAGGCAGTATTCTGTGGAGAAAATGCCTTTTTGGGTAGATAAAGAGTGGCTCTTAAGAGAGAACCGGTTTGGTTTCTGGGATGAAGAGTGTTATTCGGGGAGAAAATGTCTAATTGTTGGCAGAGATTGATACGCAGGGGAGAAATGGTTGTATTTTGGAGAGAAAAAGAGTGTTTTGTGGAGAAAATGCATGAGTTTTGGGGATAAACGGCATATTTTGGCGTGAAAGCATGGTATTGAGCTAAGAAGCGGCATTTTGTGGAGAAAATGTCTTCTTTTGAGGATAAAGGTGATCTTTCGGGGAGAAAATGTCTGATTTGCAGCATAAAAGGACGCATTTGGGGAAGACAGCGTCTTTTATTGGGACATCACGTTTTATTCCAAAAATAACACATTTTCTTCCCAGAATACCGCCTTTGATCCCGAAAATAAGGCATTTTCTTCCCAGAATACCGCTATTTAGACCGAAAATAAGTCATCCTCTCCAAAAAAGACGTAATTCTGTCCTCAAAATGAGAAATATTGTCCCCAAAATATCATTCTTGGTTCCAAATAGAAGACTTTTTCTCCATTAAATACCACATCGGGTTCCCAATATTACACATTTTCTCCCCCAAATTGCTCTTTGGATCCCCAAAATGAGGCGTTCTCCCTCAAATGCCTCTTCTCATCCCAAGAATCAGGCATTTTCTCCGCACAAGACTGATTTTATTACCAAAACAACACATTTCTTACCCAAAACACACCTTTTTATTCCCAACATTAGACATTGTCTCCCCCAAATGCCAATTTGTATCCCTCCAATACGAAATTCTCCCCTTCAAATATGGCTTTGTGTAACAAAAGAAGACATTCGCTCCCAAAAATACCGCTTCTTATTTCCTAAGGAAGACTTTTCCTCCCCAAAACACCCGTTTTGATCCCCAAAATAAGAAATACTCTCCCTAAAGTAGCGCTTTCGTTTCCTTTCCCAAAAATGAGACATCTGAAGATGAAAGGCAGTGTTCTGGGCAGAAAATGCTTTTTTGGGGGGCTAAAGAGTGGCACTTAAGAGAGAACCTGTTTGGTTTCTGGAATGAAGAGTGATATTCGGGGAGAAAATGTCTAATTGTTGGCAGAGATTGATACGCAGGGGAGAAATGGTTGTATTTGGGAGAGAAAAAGAGTGTTTTGTGGAGAAAATGCATGAGTTTTGGGGATAAACGGCATTATTTTGGCGTGAAAGCATGGTATTGAGCTAAGAAGCGGCATTTTGTGGAGAAAATGTCTTCTTTTGAGGATAAAGGTGATCTTTCGGGGAGAAAATGTCTGATTTGCAGCATAAAAGGACGCATTTGGGGAAGACAGCGTCTTTTATTGGGACATCACGTTTTATTCCAAAAATAACACATTTTCTTCCCAGAATACCGCCTTTGATCCCGAAAATAAGGCATTTTCTTCCCAGAATACCGCTATTTAGACCGAAAATAAGTCATCCTCTCCAAAAAAGACGTAATTCTGTCCTCAAAATGAGAAATATTGTCCCCAAAATATCATTCTTGGTTCCAAATAGAAGACTTTTTCTCCATTAAATACCACATCGGGTTCCCAATATTACACATTTTCTCCCCCAAATTGCTCTTTGGATCCCCAAAATGAGGCGTTCTCCCTCAAATGCCTCTTTTCATCCCAAGAATCAGGCATTTTCTCCGCACAAGACTGATTTTATTACCAAAACAACACATTTCTTACCCAAAACACACCTTTTTATTCCCAACATTAGACTCTGTCTCCCCCAAATGCCAATTTGTATCCCTCCAATACGAAATTCTCCCCTTCAAATATGGCTTTGTGTAACAAAAGGAGACATTCGCTCCCAAAAATACCGCTTCTTATTTCCTAAGGAAGACTTTTCCTCCCCAAAACACCCGTTTTGATCCCCAAAATAAGAAATGCTCTCCCTAAAGTAGCGCTTTCGTTTCCTTTCCCAAAAAGAAGACATTTGAAGATGAAAGGCAGTATTCTGGGGAGAAAATGCCTTTTTGGGGGGCTAAAGAGTGGCACTTAAGAGAGAACCTGTTTGGTTTCTGGAATGAAGAGTGATATTCGGGGAGAAAATGTCTAATTGTTGGCAGAAATTGATACGCAGGGGAGAAATGGTTGTATTTGGGAGAGAAAAAGAGTGTTTTGTGGAGAAAATGCATGAGTTTTGGGGATAAACGGCATTATTTTGGCGTGAAAGCATGGTATTGAGCTAAGAAGCGGCATTTTGTGGAGAAAATGTCTTCTTTTGAGGATAAAGGTGATCTTTCGGGGAGAAAATGTCTGATTTGCAGCATAAAAAGACGCATTTGGGGAAGACAGCGTCTTTTATTGGGACATCACGTTTTATTCCAAAAATAACACATTTTCTTCCCAGAATACCGCCTTTGATCCCGAAAATAAGGCATTTTCTTCCCAGAATACCGCTATTTAGACCGAAAATAAGTCATCCTCTCCAAAAAAGACGTAATTCTGTCCTCAAAATGAGAAATATTGTCCCCAAAATATCATTCTTGGTTCCAAATAGAAGACTTTTTCTCCATTAAATACCACATCGGGTTCCCAATATTACACATTTTCTCCCCCAAATTGCTCTTTGGATCCCCAAAATGAGGCGTTCTCCCTCAAATGCCTCTTTTCATCCCAAGAATCAGGCATTTTCTCCGCACAAGACTGATTTTATTACCAAAACAACACATTTCTTACCCAAAACACACCTTTTTATTCCCAACATTAGACACCGTCTCCCAAAATTCCAATTTGTATCCCTCCAATACGAAATTCTCCCCTTCAAATATGGCTTTGTGTAACAAAAGAAGACATTCGCTCCCAAAAATACCGCTTCTTATTTCCTAAGGAAGACTTTTCCTCCCCAAAACACCCTTTTTGATCCCCAAAATAAGAAATACTCTCCCCAAAGTAGCGCTTTCGTTTCCTTTCCCAAAAAGAAGACATTTGAAGATGAAAGGCAGTATTCTGGGGAGAAAATGCCTTTTTGGGGGGCTAAAGTGTGGCACTTAATAGAGAACCTGTTTGGTTTCTGGGATGAAGAGTGATATTCGGGGAGAAAATGTCTAATTGTTGGCAGACATTGATATGCAGGGGAGAAATGGTTGTATTTTGGAGAGAAAAAGAGTGTTTTGGGGGGAAAATGCACGAGTTTTGGGGATAAACTGCATTATTTTGCCATGAAAGCATTGGTATTGAGCTAATAAGCAGCATTTTGTGGAGAAAATGCCTTCTTTTGAGGATAAAGGTGATCTTTCAGGGAGATAATGTCTTCTTTGCAGCATAAAAAGACGCATTTGGGGAAGACAGCGTCTTTTATTGGACATAACGTTTTATTCCAAAAATAACACATTTTCTTCCCAGAAGACCGCCTTTGATCCCCAAAAGAAGGCATTTTCTTCCCAGAATACCGCTATTTAGACCGAAAATAAGTCATCCTCTCCAAAAAAGACATAATTCTGTCCTCAAAATGAGAAATATTGTCCCCAAAATATCATTCTTGGTTCCAAATAGAAGACTTTTTCTCCATTAATTACCACGTAGGGATCCCTATATTACACATTTTCTCCCCCAAATTGCTCTTTGTATCCCCAAAATGAGGCGTTCTCCCTCAAATGCCTCTTTTCATCCCAAGAATCAGGCATTTTCTCCGCACAAGACTGATTTTATTACCAAAACAACACATTTCTTACCCAAAACACACCTTTTTATTCCCAACATTAGACATTGTCTCCCCCAAATGCCAATTTGTATCCCTCCAATACGAAATTCTCCCCTTCAAATATGGCTTTGTGTAACAAAAGAAGACATTCGCTCCCAAAAATACCGCTTCTTATTTCCTAAGGAAGACTTTTCCTCCCCAAAACACCCTTTTTGATCCCCAAAATAAGAAATACTCTCCCTAAAGTAGCGCTTTCGTTTCCTTTCCCAAAAATGAGACATCTGAAGATGAAAAGCAGTATTCTGGGGAGAAAATGCTTTTTTGGGGGGCTAAAGAGTGGCACTTAAGAGAGAACCTGTTTGGTTTCTGGAATGAAGAGTGATATTCGGGGAGAAAATGTCTAATTGTTGGCAGAGATTGATACGCAGGGGAGTAATGGTTGTATTTTGGAGAGAAAAAGAGTGTTTCGTTGCCTTTCCCAAAAATGAGACATCTGAAGATGAAAGGCAGTATTCTGTGGAGAAAATGCCTTTTTGGGTAGATAAAGAGTGGCTCTTAAGAGAGAACCGGTTTGGTTTCTGGGATGAAGAGTGTTATTCGGGGAGAAAATGTCTAATTGTTGGCAGAGATTGATACGCAGGGGAGAAATGGTTGTATTTTGGAGAGAAAAAGAGTGTTTTGTGGAGAAAATGCATGAGTTTTGGGGATAAACGGCATATTTTGGCGTGAAAGCATGGTATTGAGCTAAGAAGCGGCATTTTGTGGAGAAAATGTCTTCTTTTGAGGATAAAGGTGATCTTTCGGGGAGAAAATGTCTGATTTGCAGCATAAAAGGACGCATTTGGGGAAGACAGCGTCTTTTATTGGGACATCACGTTTTATTCCAAAAATAACACATTTTCTTCCCAGAATACCGCCTTTGATCCCGAAAATAAGGCATTTTCTTCCCAGAATACCGCTATTTAGACCGAAAATAAGTCATCCTCTCCAAAAAAGACGTAATTCTGTCCTCAAAATGAGAAATATTGTCCCCAAAATATCATTCTTGGTTCCAAATAGAAGACTTTTTCTCCATTAAATACCACATCGGGTTCCCAATATTACACATTTTCTCCCCCAAATTGCTCTTTGGATCCCCAAAATGAGGCGTTCTCCCTCAAATGCCTCTTCTCATCCCAAGAATCAGGCATTTTCTCCGCACAAGACTGATTTTATTACCAAAACAACACATTTCTTACCCAAAACACACCTTTTTATTCCCAACATTAGACATTGTCTCCCCCAAATGCCAATTTGTATCCCTCCAATACGAAATTCTCCCCTTCAAATATGGCTTTGTGTAACAAAAGAAGACATTCGCTCCCAAAAATACCGCTTCTTATTTCCTAAGGAAGACTTTTCCTCCCCAAAACACCCGTTTTGATCCCCAAAATAAGAAATACTCTCCCTAAAGTAGCGCTTTCGTTTCCTTTCCCAAAAATGAGACATCTGAAGATGAAAGGCAGTGTTCTGGGCAGAAAATGCTTTTTTGGGGGGCTAAAGAGTGGCACTTAAGAGAGAACCTGTTTGGTTTCTGGAATGAAGAGTGATATTCGGGGAGAAAATGTCTAATTGTTGGCAGAGATTGATACGCAGGGGAGAAATGGTTGTATTTGGGAGAGAAAAAGAGTGTTTTGTGGAGAAAATGCATGAGTTTTGGGGATAAACGGCATTATTTTGGCGTGAAAGCATGGTATTGAGCTAAGAAGCGGCATTTTGTGGAGAAAATGTCTTCTTTTGAGGATAAAGGTGATCTTTCGGGGAGAAAATGTCTGATTTGCAGCATAAAAGGACGCATTTGGGGAAGACAGCGTCTTTTATTGGGACATCACGTTTTATTCCAAAAATAACACATTTTCTTCCCAGAATACCGCCTTTGATCCCGAAAATAAGGCATTTTCTTCCCAGAATACCGCTATTTAGACCGAAAATAAGTCATCCTCTCCAAAAAAGACGTAATTCTGTCCTCAAAATGAGAAATATTGTCCCCAAAATATCATTCTTGGTTCCAAATAGAAGACTTTTTCTCCATTAAATACCACATCGGGTTCCCAATATTACACATTTTCTCCCCCAAATTGCTCTTTGGATCCCCAAAATGAGGCGTTCTCCCTCAAATGCCTCTTTTCATCCCAAGAATCAGGCATTTTCTCCGCACAAGACTGATTTTATTACCAAAACAACACATTTCTTACCCAAAACACACCTTTTTATTCCCAACATTAGACTCTGTCTCCCCCAAATGCCAATTTGTATCCCTCCAATACGAAATTCTCCCCTTCAAATATGGCTTTGTGTAACAAAAGAAGACATTCGCTCCCAAAAATACCGCTTCTTATTTCCTAAGGAAGACTTTTCCTCCCCAAAACACCCGTTTTGATCCCCAAAATAAGAAATGCTCTCCCTAAAGTAGCGCTTTCGTTTCCTTTCCCAAAAAGAAGACATTTGAAGATGAAAGGCAGTATTCTGGGGAGAAAATGCCTTTTTGGGGGGCTAAAGAGTGGCACTTAAGAGAGAACCTGTTTGGTTTCTGGAATGAAGAGTGATATTCGGGGAGAAAATGTCTAATTGTTGGCAGAAATTGATACGCAGGGGAGAAATGGTTGTATTTGGGAGAGAAAAAGAGTGTTTTGTGGAGAAAATGCATGAGTTTTGGGGATAAACGGCATTATTTTGGCGTGAAAGCATGGTATTGAGCTAAGAAGCGGCATTTTGTGGAGAAAATGTCTTCTTTTGAGGATAAAGGTGATCTTTCGGGGAGAAAATGTCTGATTTGCAGCATAAAAAGACGCATTTGGGGAAGACAGCGTCTTTTATTGGGACATCACGTTTTATTCCAAAAATAACACATTTTCTTCCCAGAATACCGCCTTTGATCCCGAAAATAAGGCATTTTCTTCCCAGAATACCGCTATTTAGACCGAAAATAAGTCATCCTCTCCAAAAAAGACGTAATTCTGTCCTCAAAATGAGAAATATTGTCCCCAAAATATCATTCTTGGTTCCAAATAGAAGACTTTTTCTCCATTAAATACCACATCGGGTTCCCAATATTACACATTTTCTCCCCCAAATTGCTCTTTGGATCCCCAAAATGAGGCGTTCTCCCTCAAATGCCTCTTCTCATCCCAAGAATCAGGCATTTTCTCCGCACAAGACTGATTTTATTACCAAAACAACACATTTCTTACCCAAAACACACCTTTTTATTCCCAACATTAGACTCTGTCTCCCCCAAATGCCAATTTGTATCCCTCCAATACGAAATTCTCCACTTCAAATATGGCTTTGTGTGACAAAAGAAGACACTCACTCCCAAAAATACCGCTTCTTGCTCCCTAAGGAAGACTTTTCCTCCCCAAAACACCCTTTTTGATCCCCAAAATAAGATATACTCTCCCCAAAGTAGCGCTTTCGTTGCCTTTCCCAAAAAGAAGACATCTGAAGACGAAAGGCAGTGTTCTTGGCAGAAAATGCCTTTCAGGGTAGATAAAGAGTGGCTCTTAAGAGAGAACCTGTTTGGTTTCTGGGATGAAGAGTGATATTCGGGGAGAAAATGTCTAATTGTTGGCAGAGATTGATACGCAGGGGAGAAATGGTTGTATTTTGGAGAGAAAAAGAGTGTTTTGTGGAGAAAATGCATGAGTTTTGGGGATAAACGGCATTATTTTGGCGTGAAAGCATGGTATTGAGCTAAGAAGCGGCATTTTGTGGAGAAAATGTCTTCTTTTGATGATAAAGGTGATCTTTCAGGGAGAAAATGTCTTCTTTGCAGCATAAAAAGACGCATTTGGGGAAGACAGCGTCTTTTATTGGGACATCACGTTTTATTCCAAAAATAACACATTTTCTTCCCAGAATACCGCCTTTGATCCCGAAAATAAGGCATTTTCTTCCCAGAATACCGCTATTTAGACCGAAAATAAGTCATCCTCTCCAAAAAAGACGTAATTCTGTCCTCAAAATGAGAAATATTGTCCCCAAAATATCATTCTTGGTTCCAAATAGAAGACTTTTTCTCCATTAAATACCACGTAGGGATCCCTATATTACACATTTTCTCCCCCAAATTGCTCTTTGGATCCCCAAAATGAGGCGTTCTCCCTCAAATGCCTCTTTTCATCCCAAGAATCAGGCATTTTCTCCGCACAAGACTGATTTTATTACCAAAACAACACATTTCTTACCCAAAACACACCTTTTTATTCCCAACATTAGACTCTGTCTCCCCCAAATGCCAATTTGTATCCCTCCAATACGAAATTCTCCCCTTCAAATATGGCTTTGTGTAACAAAAGAAGACATTCGCTCCCAAAAATACCGCTTCTTATTTCCTAAGGAAGACTTTTCCTCCCCAAAACACCCGTTTTGATCCCCAAAATAAGAAATACTCTCCCTAAAGTAGCGCTTTCGTTTCCTTTCCCAAAAATGAGACATTTGAAGATGAAAGGCAGTATTCTGGGGAGAAAATGCCTTTTTGGGGGGCTAAAGAGTGGCCCTTAATAGAGAACCTGTTTGGTTTCTGGAATGAAGAGTGATATTCGGGGAGAAAATGTCTAATTGTTGGCAGAAATTGATACGCAGGGGAGAAAGGGTTGTATTTGGGAGAGAAAAAGAGTGTTTTGTGGAGAAAATGCATGAGTTTTGGGGATAAACGGCATTATTTTGGCGTGAAAGCATGGTATTGAGCTAAGAAGCGGCATTTTGTGGAGAAAATGTCTTCTTTTGAGGATAAAGGTGATCTTTCGGGGAGAAAATGTCTGATTTGCAGCATAAAAGGACGCATTTGGGGAAGACAGCGTCTTTTATTGGGACATCACGTTTTATTCCAAAAATAACACATTTTCTTCCCAGAATACCGCCTTTGATCCCGAAAATAAGGCATTTTCTTCCCAGAATACCGCTATTTAGACCGAAAATAAGTCATCCTCTCCAAAAAAGACGTAATTCTGTCCTCAAAATGAGAAATATTCTCCCCAAAATATCATTCTTGGTTCCAAATAGAAGACTTTTTCTCCATTAAATACCACATCGGGTTCCCAATATTACACATTTTCTCCCCCAAATTGCTCTTTGGATCCCCAAAATGAGGCGTTCTCCCTCAAATGCCTCTTTTCATCCCAAGAATCAGGCATTTTCTCCGCACAAGACTGATTTTATTACCAAAACAACACATTTCTTACCCAAAACACACCTTTTTATTCCCAACATTAGACTCTGTCTCCCCCAAATGCCAATTTGTATCCCTCCAATACGAAATTCTCCCCTTCAAATATGGCTTTGTGTAACAAAAGAAGACATTCGCTCCCAAAAATACCGCTTCTTATTTCCTAAGGAAGACTTTTCCTCCCCAAAACACCCTTTTTGATCCCCAAAATAAGAAATACTCTCCCTAAAGTAGCGCTTTCGTTTCCTTTCCCAAAAATGAGACATTTGAAGATGAAAGGCAGTATTCTGGGGAGAAAATGCCTTTTTGGGGGGCTAAAGAGTGGCACTTAAGAGAGAACCTGTTTGGTTTCTGGAATGAAGAGTGATATTCGGGGAGAAAATGTCTAATTGTTGGCAGAGATTGATACGCAGGGGAGAAATGGTTGTATTTGGGAGAGAAAAAGAGTGTTTTGTGGAGAAAATGCATGAGTTTTGGGGATAAACGGCATTATTTTGGCGTGAAAGCATGGTATTGAGCTAAGAAGCGGCATTTTGTGGAGAAAATGTCTTCTTTTGAGGATAAAGGTGATCTTTCGGGGAGAAAATGTCTGATTTGCAGCATAAAAGGACGCATTTGGGGAAGACAGCGTCTTTTATTGGGACATCACGTTTTATTCCAAAAATAACACATTTTCTTCCCAGAATACCGCCTTTGATCCCGAAAATAAGGCATTTTCTTCCCAGAATACCGCTATTTAGACCGAAAATAAGTCATCCTCTCCAAAAAAGACGTAATTCTGTCCTCAAAATGAGAAATATTGTCCCCAAAATATCATTCTTGGTTCCAAATAGAAGACTTTTTCTCCATTAAATACCACATCGGGTTCCCAATATTACACATTTTCTCCCACAAATTGCTCTTTGGATCCCCAAAATGAGGCGTTCTCCCTCAAATGCCTCTTTTCATCCCAAGAATCAGGCATTTTCTCCGCACAAGACTGATTTTATTACCAAAACAACACATTTCTTACCCAAAACACACCTTTTTATTCCCAACATTAGACACCGTCTCCCAAAATTCCAATTTGTATCCCTCCAATACGAAATTCTCCCCTTCAAATATGGCTTTGTGTAACAAAAGAAGACATTCGCTCCCAAAAATACCGCTTCTTATTTCCTAAGGAAGACTTTTCCTCCCCAAAACACCCTTTTTGATCCCCAAAATAAGAAATACTCTCCCTAAAGTAGCGCTTTCGTTTCCTTTCCCAAAAATGAGACATCTGAAGATGAAAGGCAGTATTCTGGGGAGAAAATGCTTTTTTGGGGGGCTAAAGAGTGGCACTTAATAGAGAACCTGTTTGGTTTCTGGAATGAAGAGTGATATTCGGGGAGAAAATGTCTAATTGTTGGCAGAGATTGATACGCAGGGGAGAAATGGTTGTATTTGGGAGAGAAAAAGAGAGTTTTGTGGAGAAAATGCATGAGTTTTGGGGATAAACGGCATTATTTTGGCGTGAAAGCATGGTATTGAGCTAAGAAGCGGCATTTTGTGGAGAAAATGTCTTCTTTTGAGGATAAAGGTGATCTTTCGGGGAGAAAATGTCTGATTTGCAGCATAAAAGGACGCATTTGCGGAAGACAGCGTCTTTTATTGGGACATCACGTTTTATTCCAAAAATAACACATTTTCTTCCCAGAATACCGCCTTTGATCCCGAAAATAAGGCATTTTCTTCCCAGAATACCGCTATTTAGACCGAAAATAAGTCATCCTCTCCAAAAAAGACGTAATTCTGTCCTCAAAATGAGAAATATTGTCCCCAAAATATCATTCTTGGTTCCAAATAGAAGACTTTTTCTCCATTAAATACCACGTAGGGATCCCTATATTACACATTTTCTCCCCCAAATTGCTCTTTGGATCCCCAAAATGAGGCGTTCTCCCTCAAATGCCTCTTTTCATCCCAAGAATCAGGCATTTTCTCCGCACAAGACTGATTTTATTACCAAAACAACACATTTCTTACCCAAAACACACCTTTTTATTCCCAACATTAGACACCGTCTCCCCCAAATGCCAATTTGTAACCCTCCAATACGAAATTCTCCCCTTCAAATATGGCTTTGTGTAACAAAAGAAGACATTCGCTCCCAAAAATACCGCTTCTTATTTCCTAAGGAAGACTTTTCCTCCCCAAAACACCCTTTTTGATCCCCAAAATAAGAAATACTCTCCCTAAAGTAGCGCTTTCGTTTCCTTTCCCAAAAAGAAGACATTTGAAGATGAAAGGCAGTATTCTGGGGAGAAAATGCCTTTTTGGGGGGCTAAAGAGTGGCACTTAAGAGAGAACCTGTTTGGTTTCTGGAATGAAGAGTGATATTCGGGGAGAAAATGTCTAATTGTTGGCAGAAATTGATACGCAGGGGAGAAATGGTTGTATTTGGGAGAGAAAAAGAGTGTTTTGTGGAGAAAATGCATGAGTTTTGGGGATAAACGGCATTATTTTGGCGTGAAAGCATGGTATTGAGCTAAGAAGCGGCATTTTGTGGAGAAAATGTCTTCTTTTGAGGATAAAGGTGATCTTTCGGGGAGAAAATGTCTGATTTGCAGCATAAAAGGACGCATTTGGGGAAGACAGCGTCTTTTATTGGGACATCACGTTTTATTCCAAAAATAACACATTTTCTTCCCAGAATACCGCCTTTGATCCCGAAAATAAGGCATTTTCTTCCCAGAATACCGCTATTTAGACCGAAAATAAGTCATCCTCTCCAAAAAAGACGTAATTCTGTCCTCAAAATGAGAAATATTGTCCCCAAAATATCATTCTTGGTTCCAAATAGAAGACTTTTTCTCCATTAAATACCACATCGGGTTCCCAATATTACACATTTTCTCCCCCAAATTGCTCTTTGGATCCCCAAAATGAGGCGTTCTCCCTCAAATGCCTCTTTTGATCCCAAGAATCAGGCATTTTCTCCTCACAAGACTGATTTTATTACCAAAACAACACATTTCTTACCCAAAACACACCTTTTTATTCCCAACATTAGACACCGTCTCCCAAAATTCCAATTTGTATCCCTCCAATACGAAATTCTCCCCTTCAAATATGGCTTTGTGTAACAAAAGAAGACATTCGCTCCCAAAAATACCGCTTCTTATTTCCTAAGGAAGACTTTTCCTCCCCAAAACACCCGTTTTCATCCCCAAAATAAGAAATACTCTCCCTAAAGTAGCGCTTTTGTTTCCTTTCCCAAAAATGAGACATCTGAAGATGAAAAGCAGTATTCTGGGGAGAAAATGCTTTTTTGGGGGGCTAAGGAGTGGCACTTAATAGAGAACCTGTTTGGTTTCTGGAATGAAGAGTGATATTTGGGGAGAAAATGTCTAATTGTTGGCAGAGATTGATACGCAGGGGAGAAATGGTTGTATTTTGGAGAGAAAAAGAGTGTTTTGTGGAGAAAATGCATGAGTTTTGGGGATAAACGGCATTATTTTGGCGTGAAAGCATGGTATTGAGCTAAGAAGCGGCATTTTGTGGAGAAAATGTCTTCTTTTGAGGATAAAGGTGATCTTTCGGGGAGAAAATGTCTGATTTGCAGCATAAAAGGACGCATTTGGGAAAGACAGCGTCTTTTATTGGGACATCACGTTTTATTCCAAAAATAACACATTTTCTTCCCAGAATACCGCCTTTGATCCCGAAAATAAGGCATTTTCTTCCCAGAATACCGCTATTTAGACCGAAAATAAGTCATCCTCTCCAAAAAAGACGTAATTCTGTCCTCAAAATGAGAAATATTGTCCCCAAAATATCATTCTTGGTTCCAAATAGAAGACTTTTTCTCCATTAAATACCACGTAGGGATCCCTATATTACACATTTTCTCCCCCAAATTGCTCTTTGGATCCCCAAAATGAGGCGTTCTCCCTCAAATGCCTCTTCTCATCCCAAGAATCAGGCATTTTCTCCGCACAAGACTGATTTTATTACCAAAACAACACATTTCTTACCCAAAACACACCTTTTTATTCCCAACATTAGACTCTGTCTCCCCCAAATGCCAATTTGTATCCCTCCAATACGAAATTCTCCCCTTCAAATATGGCTTTGTGTAACAAAAGAAGACATTCGCTCCCAAAAATACCGCTTCTTATTTCCTAAGGAAGACTTTTCCTCCCCAAAACACCCTTTTTGATCCCCAAAATAAGAAATACTCTCCCTAAAGTAGCGCTTTCGTTTCCTTTCCCAAAAAGAAGACATTTGAAGATGAAAGGCAGTATTCTGGGGAGAAAATGCCTTTTTGGGGGCCTAAAGTGTGGCAATTAAGAGAGAACCTGTTTGGTTTCTGGGATGAAGAGTGATATTCGGGGAGAAAATGTCTAATTGTTGGCAGAAATTGATACGCAGGGGAGAAATGGTTGTATTTGGGAGAGAAAAAGAGTGTTTTGTGGAGAAAATGCATGAGTTTTGGGGATAAACGGCATTATTTTGGCGTGAAAGCATGGTATTGAGCTAAGAAGCGGCATTTTGTGGAGAAAATGTCTTCTTTTGAGGATAAAGGTGATCTTTCAGGGAGATAATGTCTGATTTGCAGCATAAAAGGACGCATTTGGGGAAGACAGCGTCTTTTATTGGGACATCACGTTTTATTCCAAAAATAACACATTTTCATACCAGAATACCGCCTTTGATCCCAAAATTAAGGCATTTTCTTCCCAGAATACCGCTATTTAGACCGAAAATAAGTCATCCTCTCCAAAAAAGACGTAATTCTGTCCTCAAAATGAGAAATATTCTCCCCAAAATATCATTCTTGGTTCCAAATAGAAGACTTTTTCTCCATTAAATACCACGTAGGGATCCCTATATTACACATTTTCTCCCCCAAATTGCTCTTTGGATCCCCAAAATGAGGCGTTCTCCCTCAAATGCCTCTTTTGATCCCAAGAATCAGGCATTTTCTCCGCACAAGACTGATTTTATTACCAAAACAACACATTTCTTACCCAAAACACACCTTTTTATTCCCAACATTAGACTCTGTCTCCCCCAAATGCCAATTTGTATCCCTCCAATACGAAATTCTCCCCTTCAAATATGGCTTTGTGTAACAAAAGAAGACATTCGCTCCCAAAAATACCGCTTCTTATTTCCTAAGGAAGACTTTTCCTCCCCAAAACACCCTTTTTGATCCCCAAAATAAGAAATACTCTCCCTAAAGTAGCGCTTTCGTTTCCTTTCCCAAAAAGAAGACATTTGAAGATGAAAGGCAGTATTCTGGGGAGAAAATGCCTTTTTGGGGGCCTAAAGTGTGGCAATTAAGAGAGAACCTGTTTGGTTTCTGGGATGAAGAGTGATATTCGGGGAGAAAATGTCTAATTGTTGGCAGAAATTGATACGCAGGGGAGAAATGGTTGTATTTGGGAGAGAAAAAGAGTGTTTTGTGGAGAAAATGCATGAGTTTTGGGGATAAACGGCATTATTTTGGCGTGAAAGCATGGTATTGAGCTAAGAAGCGGCATTTTGTGGAGAAAATGTCTTCTTTTGAGGATAAAGGTGATCTTTCAGGGAGATAATGTCTGATTTGCAGCATAAAAGGACGCATTTGGGGAAGACAGCGTCTTTTATTGGGACATCACGTTTTATTCCAAAAATAACACATTTTCATACCAGAATACCGCCTTTGATCCCAAAATTAAGGCATTTTCTTCCCAGAATACCGCTATTTAGACCGAAAATAAGTCATCCTCTCCAAAAAAGACGTAATTCTGTCCTCAAAATGAGAAATATTCTCCCCAAAATATCATTCTTGGTTCCAAATAGAAGACTTTTTCTCCATTAAATACCACGTAGGGATCCCTATATTACACATTTTCTCCCCCAAATTGCTCTTTGGATCCCCAAAATGAGGCGTTCTCCCTCAAATGCCTCTTTTGATCCCAAGAATCAGGCATTTTCTCCTCACAAGACTGATTTTATTACCAAAACAACACATTTCTTACCCAAAACACACCTTTTTATTCCCAACATTAGACATTGTCTCCCCCAAATGCCAATTTGTATCCCTCCAATACGAAATTCTCCCCTTCAAATATGGCTTTGTGTAACAAAAGAAGACATTCGCTCCCAAAAATACCGCTTCTTATTTCCTAAGGAAGACTTTTCCTCCCCAAAACACCCGTTTTCATCCCCAAAATAAGAAATACTCTCCCTAAAGTAGCGCTTTCGTTTCCTTTCCCAAAAATGAGACATCTGAAGATGAAAAGCAGTATTCTGGGGAGAAAATGCTTTTTTGGGGGGCTAAGGAGTGGCACTTAATAGAGAACCTGTTTGGTTTCTGGAATGAAGAGTGATATTCGGGGAGAAAATGTCTAATTGTTGGCAGAGATTGATACGCAGGGGAGAAATGGTTGTATTTTGGAGAGAAAAAGAGTGTTTTGTGGAGAAAATGCATGAGTTTTGGGGATAAACGGCATTATTTTGGCATGAAAGCATGGTATTGAGCTAAGAAGCGGCATTTTGTGGAGAAAATGTCTTCTTTTGAGGATAAAGGTGATCTTTCGGGGAGAAAATGTCTGATTTGCAGCATAAAAGGACGCATTTGGGGAAGACAGCGTCTTTTATTGGGACATCACGTTTTATTCCAAAAATAACACATTTTCTTCCCAGAATACCGCCTTTGATCCCGAAAATAAGGCATTTTCTTCCCAGAATACCGCTATTTAGACCAAAAATAAGTCATCCTCTCCAAAAAAGACGTAATTCTGTCCTCAAAATGAGAAATATTGTCCCCAAAATATCATTCTTGGTTCCAAATAGAAGACTTTTTCTCCATTAAATACCACGTAGGGATCCCTATATTACACATTTTCTCCCCCAAATTGCTCTTTGGATCCCCAAAATGAGGCGTTCTCCCTCAAATGCCTCTTTTGATCCCAAGAATCAGGCATTTTCTCCTCACAAGACTGATTTTATTACCAAAACAACACATTTCTTACCCAAAACACACCTTTTTATTCCCAACATTAGACATTGTCTCCCCCAAATGCCAATTTGTATCCCTCCAATACGAAATTCTCCCCTTCAAATATGGCTTTGTGTAACAAAAGAAGACATTCGCTCCCAAAAATACCGCTTCTTATTTCCTAAGGAAGACTTTTCCTCCCCAAAACACCCTTTTTGATCCCCAAAATAAGAAATACTCTCCCTAAAGTAGCGCTTTCGTTTCCTTTCCCAAAAAGAAGACATTTGAAGATGAAAGGCAGTATTCTGGGGAGAAAATGCCTTTTTGGGGGCCTAAAGTGTGGCAATTAAGAGAGAACCTGTTTGGTTTCTGGGATGAAGAGTGATATTCGGGGAGAAAATGTCTAATTGTTGGCAGAAATTGATACGCAGGGGAGAAATGGTTGTATTTGGGAGAGAAAAAGAGTGTTTTGTGGAGAAAATGCATGAGTTTTGGGGATAAACGGCATTATTTTGGCGTGAAAGCATGGTATTGAGCTAAGAAGCGGCATTTTGTGGAGAAAATGTCTTCTTTTGAGGATAAAGGTGATCTTTCGGGGAGAAAATGTCTGATTTGCAGCATAAAAGGACGCATTTGGGGAAGACAGCGTCTTTTATTGGGACATCACGTTTTATTCCAAAAATAACACATTTTCATACCAGAATACCGCCTTTGATCCCAAAATTAAGGCATTTTCTTCCCAGAATACCGCATTTTAGACCGAAAATAAGTCATCCTCTCCAAAAAAGACGTAATTCTGTCCTCAAAATGAGAAATATTGTCCCCAAAATATCATTCTTGGTTCCAAATAGAAGACTTTTTCTCCATTAAATACCACATCGGGTTCCCAATATTACACATTTTCTCCCCCAAATTGCTCTTTGGATCCCCAAAATGAGGCGTTCTCTTTCAAATGCCTCTTTTCATCCCAAGAATCAGGCATTTTCTCCGCACAAGACTGATTTTATTACCAAAACAACACATTTCTTACCCAAAACACACCTTTTTATTCCCAACATTAGACACCGTCTCCCAAAATTCCAATTTGTATCCCTCCAATACGAAATTCTCCCCTTCAAATATGGCTTTGTGTAACAAAAGAAGACATTCGCTCCCAAAAATACCGCTTCTTATTTCCTAAGGAAGACTTTTCCTCCCCAAAACACCCTTTTTGATCCCCCAAATAAGAAATACTCTCCCTAAAGTAGCGCTTTCGTTTCCTTTCCCAAAAAGAAGACATTTGAAGATGAAAGGCAGTATTCTGGGGAGAAAATGCTTTTTTGGGGGCCTAAAGTGTGGCAATTAAGAGAGAACCTGTTTGGTTTCTGGGATGAAGAGTGATATTCGGGGAGAAAATGTCTAATTGTTGGCAGAAATTGATACGCAGGGGAGAAATGGTTGTATTTGGGAGAGAAAAAGAGTGTTTTGTGGAGAAAATGCATGAGTTTTGGGGATAAACGGCATTATTTTGGCGTGAAAGCATGGTATGGAGCTAATAAGCAGCATTTTGTGGAGAAAATGCCTTCTTTTGAGGATAAAGGTGATCTTTCGGGGAGATAATGTCTTCTTTGCAGCATAAAAAGATGCATTTGGGGAAGACAGCGTCTTTTATTGGACATAACGTTTTATTCCAAAAATAACACATTTTCTTCCCAGAAGACCGCCTTTGATCCCCAAAAGAAGGCATTTTCTTCCCAGAATACCGCTATTTAGACCGAAAATAAGTCATCCTCTCCAAAAAAGACATAATTCTGTCCTCAAAATGAGAAATATTGTCCCCAAAATATCATTCTTGGTTCCAAATAGAAGACTTTTTCTCCATTAAATACCACGTAGGGATCCCTATATTACACATTTTCTCCCCCAAATTGCTCTTTGGATCCCCAAAATGAGGCGTTCTCCCTCAAATGCCTCTTTTCATCCCAAGAATCAGGCATTTTCTCCGCACAAGACTGATTTTATTACCAAAACAACACATTTCTTACCCAAAACACACCTTTTTATTCCCAACATTAGACACCGTCTCCCCCAAATGCCAATTTGTAACCCTCCAATACGAAATTCTCCCCTTCAAATATGGCTTTGTGTAACAAAAGAAGACATTCGCTCCCAAAAATACCGCTTCTTATTTCCTAAGGAAGACTTTTCCTCCCCAAAACACCCTTTTTGATCCCCAAAATAAGAAATACTCTCCCTAAAGTAGCGCTTTCGTTTCCTTTCCCAAAAATGAGACATCTGAAGATGAAAGGCAGTATTCTGGGGAGAAAATGCTTTTTTGGGGGGCTAAAGAGTGGCACTTAATAGAGAACCTGTTTGGTTTCTGGAATGAAGAGTGATATTCGGGGAGAAAATGTCTAATTGTTGGCAGAAATTGATACGCAGGGGAGAAAGGGTTGTATTTTGGAGAGAAAAAGAGTGTTTTGTGGAGAAAATGCATGAGTTTTGGGGATAAACGGCATTATTTTGGCATGAAAGCATGGTATTGAGCTAAGAAGCGGCATTTTGTGGAGAAAATGTCTTCTTTTGAGGATAAAGGTGATCTTTCGGGGAGAAAATGTCTGATTTGCAGCATAAAAGGACGCGTTTGGGGAAGACAGCGTCTTTTATTGGGACATCACGTTTTATTCCAAAAATAACACATTTTCTTCCCGAATACCGCACTTAATCCCTAAAATAAGGCATTTTCTTCCCAGAATACCGCATTTTAGACCGAAAATAAGTCATCCTCTCCAAAAAAGACATCATTCTGTCCTCAAAATGAGAAATATTGTCCCCAAAATATCATTCTTGGTTCCAAATAGAAGACTTTTTCTCCATTAAATACCACGTCGGGTTCCCAATATTACACATTTTCTCCCCCAAATTGCTCTTTGGATCCCCAAAATGAGGCGTTCTCCCTCAAATGCCTCTTTTCATCCCAAGAATCAGGCATTTTCTCCGCACAAGACTGATTTTATTACCAAAACAACACATTTCTTACCCAAAACACACCTTTTTATTCCCAACATTAGACATTGTCTCCCCCAAATGCCAATTTGTATCCCTCCAATACGAAATTCTCCACTTCAAATATGGCTTTGTGTAACAAAAGAAGACATTCGCTCCCAAAAATACCGCTTCTTATTTCCTAAGGAAGACTTTTCCTCCCCAAAACACCCTTTTTGATCCCCCAAATAAGAAATACTCTCCCTAAAGTAGCGCTTTCGTTTCCTTTCCCAAAAAGAAGACATTTGAAGATGAAAGGCAGTATTCTGGGGAGAAAATGCCTTTTTGGGGGGCTAAAGAGTGGCACTTAATAGAGAACCGGTTTGGTTTCTGGGATGAAGAGTGATATTCGGGGAGAAAATGTCTAATTGTTGGCAGAGATTGATACGCAGGGGAGAAATGGTTGTATTTGGGAGAGAAAAAGAGTGTTTTGTGGAGAAAATGCATGAGTTTTGGGGATAAACGGCATTATTTTGGCGTGAAAGCATGGTATTGAGCTAAGAAGCGGCATTTTGTGGAGAAAATGTCTTCTTTTGATGATAAAGGTGATCTTTCGGGGAGAAAATGTCTGATTTGCAGCATAAAAGGACGCGTTTGGGGAAGACAGCGTCTTTTATTGGGACATCACGTTTTATTCCAAAAATAACACATTTTCTTCCAGAATACCGCCTTTGATCCCAAAATTAAGGCATTTTCTTCCCAGAATACCGCATTTTAGACCGAAAATAAGTCATCCTCTCCAAAAAAGACGTAATTCTGTCCTCAAAATGAGAAATATTCTCCCCAAACTATCATTCTTGGTTCCAAATAGAAGACTTTTTCTCCATTAAATACCACGTCGGGTTCCCAATATTACACATTTTCTCCCCCAAATTGCTCTTTGGATCCCCCAAATGAGGCGTTCTCCCTCAAATGCCTCTTTTCATCCCAAGAATCAGGCATTTTCTCCGCACAAGACTGATTTTATTACCAAAACAACACATTTCTTACCCAAAACACACCTTTTTATTCCCAACATTAGACATTGTCTCCCCCAAATGCCAATTTGTATCCCTCCAATACGAAATTCTCCACTTCAAATATGGCTTTGTGTGACAAAAGAAGACACTCACTCCCAAAAATACCGCTTCTTATTTCCTAAGGAAGACTTTTCCTCCCCAAAACACCCCTTTTGATCCCCAAAATAAGATATACTCTCCCCAAAGTAGCACTTTCGTTGCCTTTCCCAAAAATGAGACATCTGAAGATGAAAGGCAGTGTTCTGGGCAGAAAATGCCTTTCAGGGTAGATAAAGAGTGGCTCTTAAGAGAGAACCTGTTTGGTTTCTGGGATGAAGAGTGATATTCGGGGAGAAAATGTCTAATTGTTGGCAGAGATTGATACGCAGGGGAGAAATGGTTGCATTTTGGAGAGAAAAAGAGTGTTTTGTGGAGAAAATGCATGAGTTTTGGGGATAAACGGCATTATTTTGGCGTGAAAGCATGGTATTGAGCTAAGAAGCGGCATTTTGTGGAGAAAATGTCTTCTTTTGAGGATAAAGGTGATCTTTCGGGGAGAAAATGTCTGATTTGCAGCATAAAAGGACGCATTTGGGGAAGACAGCGTCTTTTATTGGGACATCACGTTTTATTCCAAAAATAACACATTTTCTTCCCAGAATACCGCCTTTGATCCCGAAAATAAGGCATTTTCTTCCCAGAATACCGCATTTTAGACCGAAAATAAGTCATCCTCTCCAAAAAAGACGTAATTCTGTCCTCAAAATGAGAAATATTGTCCCCAAAATATCATTCTTGGTTCCAAATAGAAGACTTTTTCTCCATTAAATACCACATCGGGTTCCCAATATTACACATTTTCTCCCCCAAATTGCTCTTTGGATCCCCAAAATGAGGCGTTCTCCCTCAAATGCCTCTTTTCATCCCAAGAATCAGGCATTTTCTCCGCACAAGACTGATTTTATTACCAAAACAACACATTTCTTACCCAAAACACACCTTTTTATTCCCAACATTAGACACCGTCTCCCAAAATTCCAATTTGTATCCCTCCAATACGAAATTCTCCCCTTCAAATATGGCTTTGTGTAACAAAAGAAGACATTCGCTCCCAAAAATACCGCTTCTTATTTCCTAAGGAAGACTTTTCCTCCCCAAAACACCCTTTTTGATCCCCAAAATAAGAAATACTCTCCCTAAAGTAGCGCTTTCGTTTCCTTTCCCAAAAATGAGACATCTGAAGATGAAAGGCAGTATTCTGGGGAGAAAATGCCTTTTTGGGTAGATAAAGAGTGGCACTTAAGAGAGAACCTGTTTGGTTTCTGGAATGAAGAGTGATATTCGGGGAGAAAATGTCTAATTGTTGGCAGAAATTGATACGCAGGGGAGAAATGGTTGTATTTGGGAGAGAAAAAGAGTGTTTTGTGGAGAAAATGCATGAGTTTTGGGGATAAACGGCATTATTTTGGCGTGAAAGCATGGTATTGAGCTAAGAAGCGGCATTTTGTGGAGAAAATGTCTTCTTTTGAGGATAAAGGTGATCTTTCGGGGAGAAAATGTCTGATTTGCAGCATAAAAGGACGCGTTTGGGGAAGACAGCGTCTTTTATTGGGACATCACGTTTTATTCCAAAAATAACACATTTTCTTCCAGAATACCGCCTTTGATCCCAAAATTAAGGCATTTTCTTCCCAGAATACCGCATTTTAGACCGAAAATAAGTCATCCTCTCCAAAAAAGACGTAATTCTGTCCTCAAAATGAGAAATATTCTCCCCAAACTATCATTCTTGGTTCCAAATAGAAGATTTTTTCTCCATTAAATACCACGTCGGGTTCCCAATATTACACATTTTCTCCCCCAAATTGCTCTTTGGATCCCCAAAATGAGGCGTTCTCCCTCAAATGCCTCTTTTCATCCCAAGAATCAGGCATTTTCTCCGCACAAGACTGATTTTATTACCAAAACAACACATTTCTTACCCAAAACACACCTTTTTATTCCCAACATTAGACACCGTCTCCCAAAATTCCAATTTGTATCCCTCCAATACGAAATTCTCCCCTTCAAATATGGCTTTGTGTAACAAAAGAAGACATTCGCTCCCAAAAATACCGCTTCTTATTTCCTAAGGAAGACTTTTCCTCCCCAAAACACCCTTTTTGATCCCCAAAATAAGAAATACTCTCCCTAAAGTAGCGCTTTCGTTTCCTTTCCCAAAAATGAGACATCTGAAGATGAAAGGCAGTATTCTGGGGAGAAAATGCCTTTTTGGGGGGCTAAAGTGTGGCACTTAAGAGAGAACCTGTTTGGTTTCTGGGATGAAGAGTGATATTCGGGGAGAAAATGTCTAATTGTTGGCAGAGATTGATACGCAGGGGAGAAATGGTTGCATTTTGGAGAGAAAAAGAGTGTTTTGTGGAGAAAATGCATGAGTTTTGGGGATAAACGGCATTATTTTGGCGTGAAAGCATGGTATTGAGCTAAGAAGCGGCATTTTGTGGAGAAAATGTCTTCTTTTGAGGATAAAGGTGATCTTTCGGGGAGAAAATGTCTGATTTGCAGCATAAAAGGACGCATTTGGGGAAGACAGCGTCTTTTATTGGGACATCACGTTTTATTCCAAAAATAACACATTTTCTTCCCAGAATACCGCCTTTGATCCCGAAAATAAGGCATTTTCTTCCCAGAATACCGCATTTTAGACCGAAAATAAGTCATCCTCTCCAAAAAAGACATAATTCTGTCCTCAAAATGAGAAATATTGTCCCCAAAATATCATTCTTGGTTCCAAATAGAAGACTTTTTCTCCATTAAATACCACGTCGGGTTCCCAATATTACACATTTTCTCCCCCAAATTGCTCTTTGGATCCCCAAAATGAGGCGTTCTCCCTCAAATGCCTCTTTTCATCCCAAGAATCAGGCATTTTCTCCGCACAAGACTGATTTTATTACCAAAACAACACATTTCTTACCCAAAACACACCTTTTTATTCCCAACATTAGACACCGTCTCCCAAAATTCCAATTTGTATCCCTCCAATACGAAATTCTCCCCTTCAAATATGGCTTTGTGTGAGAAAAGAAGACACTCACTCCCAAAAATACCGCTTCTTACTCCCTAAGGAAGACTTTTCCTCCCCAAAACACCCCTTTTGATCCCCAAAATAAGATATACTCTCCCCAAAGTAGCGCTTTCGTTGCCTTTCCCAAAAATGAGACATCTGAAGATGAAAGGCAGTGTTCTGGGGAGAAAATGCCTTTCAGGGTAGATAAAGAGTGGCTCTTAAGAGAGAACCTGTTTGGTTTCTGGGATGAAGAGTGATATTCGGGGAGAAAATGTCTAATTGTTGGCAGAAATTGATACGCAGGGGAGAAATGGTTGTATTTTGGAGAGAAAAAGAGTGTTTTGTGGAGAAAATGCATGAGTTTTGGGGATAAACGGCATTATTTTGGCGTGAAAGCATGGTATTGAGAAAATAAGCAGCATTTTGTGGAGAAAATGTCTTCTTTTGAGGATAAAGGTGATCTTTCGGGGAGAAAATGTCTGATTTGCAGCATAAAAGGACGCATTTGGGGAAGATAGCGTCTTTTATTGGGACATCACGTTTTATTCCAAAAATAACACATTTTCATACCAGAATACCGCCTTTGATCCCGAAAATAAGGCATTTTCTTCCCAGAATACCGCTATTTAGACCGAAAATAAGTCATCCTCTCCAAAAAAGACGTAATTCTGTCCTCAAAATGAGAAATATTGTCCCCAAAATATCATTCTTGGTTCCAAATAGAAGACTTTTTCTCCATTAAATACCACATCGGGTTCCCAATATTACACATTTTCTCCCACAAATTGCTCTTTGGATCCCCAAAATGAGGCGTTCTCCCTCAAATGCCTCTTTTCATCCCAAGAATCAGGCATTTTCTCCGCACAAGACTGATTTTATTACCAAAACAACACATTTCTTACCCAAAACACACCTTTTTATTCCCAACATTAGACATTGTCTCCCCCAAATGCCAATTTGTATCCCTCCAATACGAAATTCTCCCCTTCAAATATGGCTTTGTGTAACAAAAGAAGACATTCGCTCCCAAAAATACCGCTTCTTATTTCCTAAGGAAGACTTTTCCTCCCCAAAACACCCTTTTTGATCCCCAAAATAAGAAATACTCTCCCTAAAGTAGCGCTTTCGTTGCCTTTCCCAAAAAGAAGACATTTGAAGATGAAAGGCAGTATTCTGGGGAGAAAATGCTTTTTTGGGGGGCTAAAGTGTGGCAATTAAGAGAGAACCGGTTTGGTTTCTGGGATGAAGAGTGATATTCGGGGAGAAAATGTCTAATTGTTGGCAGAAATTGATACGCAGGGGAGAAATGGTTGTATTTGGGAGAGAAAAAGAGTGTTTTGTGGAGAAAATGCATGAGTTTTGGGGATAAACGGCATTATTTTGGCGTGAAAGCATGGTATTGAGCTAAGAAGCGGCATTTTGTGGAGAAAATGTCTTCTTTTGAGGATAAAGGTGATCTTTCGGGGAGAAAATGTCTGATTTGCAGCATAAAAGGACGCATTTGGGGAAGACAGCGCCTTTTATTGGGACATCACGTTTTATTCCAAAAATAACACATTTTCTTCCCAGAATACCGCCTTTGATCCCGAAAATAAGGCATTTTCTTCCCAGAATACCGCATTTTAGACCGAAAATAAGTCATCCTCTCCAAAAAAGACGTAATTCTGTCCTCAAAATGAGAAATATTGTCCCCAAAATATCATTCTTGGTTCCAAATAGAAGACTTTTTCTCCATTAAATACCACGTTGGGATCCCTATATTACACATTTTCTCCCCCAAATTGCTCTTTGTATCCCCAAAATGAGGCGTTCTCCCTCAAATGCCTCTTTTCATCCCAAGAATCAGGCATTTTCTCCGCACAAGACTGATTTTATTACCAAAACAACACATTTCTTACCCAAAACACACCTTTTTATTCCCAACATTAGACATTGTCTCCCCCAAATGCCAATTTGTATCCCTCCAATACGAAATTCTCCACTTCAAATATGGCTTTGTGTAACAAAAGAAGACATTCGCTCCCAAAAATACCGCTTCTTATTTCCTAAGGAAGACTTTTCCTCCCCAAAACACCCTTTTTGATCCCCAAAATAAGAAATACTCTCCCTAAAGTAGCGCTTTCGTTTCCTTTCCCAAAAAGAAGACATTTGAAGATGAAAGGCAGTATTCTGGGGAAAAAATGCCTTTTTGGGGGGCTAAAGTGTGGCAATTAAGAGAGAACCTGTTTGGTTTCTGGAATGAAGAGTGATATTCGGGGAGAAAATGTCTAATTGTTGGCAGAAATTGATACGCAGGGGAGAAATGGTTGTATTTTGGAGAGAAAAAGAGTGTTTTGTGGAGAAAATGCATGAGTTTTGGGGATAAACGGCATTATTTTGGCGTGAAAGCATGGTATTGAGCTAAGAAGCGGCATTTTGTGGAGAAAATGTCTTCTTTTGAGGATAAAGGTGATCTTTCGGGGAGAAAATGTCTGATTTGCAGCATAAAAGGACGCATTTGGGAAAGACAGCGTCTTTTATTGGGACATCACGTTTTATTCCAAAAATAACACATTTTCTTCCCAGAATACCGCCTTTGATCTCGAAAATAAGGCATTTTCTTCCCAGAATACCGCTATTTAGACCGAAAATAAGTCATCCTCTCCAAAAAAGACGTAATTCTGTCCTCAAAATGAGAAATATTGTCCCCAAAATATCATTCTTGGTTCCAAATAGAAGACTTTTTCTCCATTAAATACCACGTAGGGATCCCTATATTACACATTTTCTCCCCCAAATTGCTCTTTGTATCCCCAAAATGAGGCGTTCTCCCTCAAATGCCTCTTTTCATCCCAAGAATCAGGCATTTTCTCCGCACAAGACTGATTTTATTACCAAAACAACACATTTCTTTCCCAAAACACACCTTTTTATTCCCAACATTAGACACCGTCTCCCAAAATTCCAATTTGTATCCCTCCAATACGAAATTCTCCCCTTCAAATATGGCTTTGTGTAACAAAAGAAGACATTCGCTCCCAAAAATACCGCTTCTTATTTCCTAAGGAAGACTTTTCCTCCCCAAAACACCCGTTTTGATCCCCAAAATAAGAAATACTCTCCCTAAAGTAGCGCTTTCGTTTCCTTTCCCAAAAATGAGACATCTGAAGATGAAAAGCAGTATTCTGGGGAGAAAATGCTTTTTTGGGGGGCTAAAGAGTGGCACTTAATAGAGAACCTGTTTGGTTTCTGGGATGAAGAGTGATATTCGGGGAGAAAATGTCTAATTGTTGGCAGAGATTGATACGCAGGGGAGAAAGGGTTGTATTTTGGAGAGAAAAAGAGTGTTTTGTGGAGAAAATGCATGAGTTTTGGGGATAAACGGCATTATTTTGGCGTGAAAGCATGGTATTGAGCTAAGAAGCGGCATTTTGTGGAGAAAATGTCTTCTTTTGAGGATAAAGGTGATCTTTCGGGGAGAAAATGTCTGATTTGCAGCATAAAAGGACGCATTTGGGAAAGACAGCGTCTTTTATTGGGACATCACGTTTTATTCCAAAAATAACACATTTTCTTCCCAGAATACCGCCTTTGATCCCGAAAATAAGGCATTTTCTTCCCAGAATACCGCTATTTAGACCGAAAATAAGTCATCCTCTCCAAAAAAGACGTAATTCTGTCCTCAAAATGAGAAATATTGTCCCCAAAATATCATTCTTGGTTCCAAATAGAAGACTTTTTCTCCATTAAATACCACGTAGGGATCCCTATATTACACATTTTCTCCCCCAAATTGCTCTTTGGATCCCCAAAATGAGGCGTTCTCCCTCAAATGCCTCTTTTGATCCCAAGAATCAGGCATTTTCTCCGCACAAGACTGATTTTATTACCAAAACAACACATTTCTTACCCAAAACACACATTTCGATTCCCAACATTAGACATTGTCTCCCCCAAATGCCAATTTGTATCCCTCCAATACGAAATTCTCCCCTTCAAATATGGCTTTGTGTAACAAAAGAAGACATTCGCTCCCAAAAATACCGCTTCTTATTTCCTAAGGAAGACTTTTCCTCCCCAAAACACCCTTTTTGATCCCCAAAACAAGAAATACTCTCCCCAAAGTAGCGCTTTCGTTTCCTTTCCCAAAAAGAAGACATTTGAAGATGAAAGGCAGTATTCTGGGGAGAAAATGCCTTTTTGGGGGCCTAAAGTGTGGCAATTAAGAGAGAACCTGTTTGGTTTCTGGAATGAAGAGTGATATTCGGGGAGAAAATGTCTAATTGTTGGCAGAGATTGATACGCAGGGGAGAAATGGTTGTATTTGGGAGAGAAAAAGAGTGTTTTGTGGAGAAAATGCATGAGTTTTGGGGATAAACGGCATTATTTTGGCGTGAAAGCATGGTATTGAGCTAAGAAGCGGCATTTTGTGGAGAAAATGTCTTCTTTTGAGGATAAAGGTGATCTTTCGGGGAGAAAATGTCTGATTTGCAGCATAAAAGGACGCATTTGGGGAAGACAGCGTCTTTTATTGGGACATCACGTTTTATTCCAAAAATAACACATTTTCATACCAGAATACCGCCTTTGATCCCAAAATTAAGGCATTTTCTTCCCAGAATACCGCTATTTAGACCGAAAATAAGTCATCCTCTCCAAAAAAGACGTAATTCTGTCCTCAAAATGAGAAATATTGTCCCCAAAATATCATTCTTGGTTCCAAATAGAAGACTTTTTCTCCATTAAATACCACATCGGGTTCCCAATATTACACATTTTCTCCCCCAAATTGCTCTTTGGATCCCCAAAATGAGGCGTTCTCCCTCAAATGCCTCTTTTCATCCCAAGAATCAGGCATTTTCTCCGCACAAGACTGATTTTATTACCAAAACAACACATTTCTTACCCAAAACACACCTTTTTATTCCCAACATTAGACACCGTCTCCCAAAATTCCAATTTGTATCCCTCCAATACGAAATTCTCCCCTTCAAATATGGCTTTGTGTAACAAAAGAAGACATTCGCTCCCAAAAATACCGCTTCTTATTTCCTAAGGAAGACTTTTCCTCCCCAAAACACCCTTTTTGATCCCCAAAATAAGAAATACTCTCCCCAAAGTAGCGCTTTCGTTTCCTTTCCCAAAAAGAAGACATTTGAAGATGAAAGGCAGTATTCTGGGGAGAAAATGCCTTTTTGGGGGGCTAAAGTGTGGCACTTAATAGAGAACCTGTTTGGTTTCTGGGATGAAGAGTGATATTCGGGGAGAAAATGTCTAATTGTTGGCAGACATTGATATGCAGGGGAGAAATGGTTGTATTTTGGAGAGAAAAAGAGTGTTTTGGGGGGAAAATGCACGAGTTTTGGGGATAAACTGCATTATTTTGCCATGAAAGCATTGGTATTGAGCTAATAAGCAGCATTTTGTGGAGAAAATGCCTTCTTTTGAGGATAAAGGTGATCTTTCAGGGAGATAATGTCTTCTTTGCAGCATAAAAAGATGCATTTGGGGAAGACAGCGTCTTTTATTGGACATAACGTTTTATTCCAAAAATAACACATTTTCTTCCCAGAAGACCGCCTTTGATCCCCAAAAGAAGGCATTTTCTTCCCAGAATACCGCTATTTAGACCGAAAATAAGTCATCCTCTCCAAAAAAGACATAATTCTGTCCTCAAAATGAGAAATATTGTCCCCAAAATATCATTCTTGGTTCCAAATAGAAGACTTTTTCTCCATTAATTACCACGTAGGGATCCCTATATTACACATTTTCTCCCCCAAATTGCTCTTTGTATCCCCAAAATGAGGCGTTCTCCCTCAAATGCCTCTTTTCATCCCAAGAATCAGGCATTTTCTCCGCACAAGACTGATTTTATTACCAAAACAACACATTTCTTACCCAAAACACACCTTTTTATTCCCAACATTAGACATTGTCTCCCCCAAATGCCAATTTGTATCCCTCCAATACGAAATTCTCCCCTTCAAATATGGCTTTGTGTAAAAAAAGAAGACATTCGCTCCCAAAAATACCGCTTCTTATTTCCTAAGGAAGACTTTTCCTCCCCAAAACACCCTTTTTGATCCCCAAAATAAGAAATACTCTCCCTAAAGTAGCGCTTTCGTTTCCTTTCCCAAAAATGAGACATCTGAAGATGAAAAGCAGTATTCTGGGGAGAAAATGCTTTTTTGGGGGGCTAAAGAGTGGCACTTAAGAGAGAACCTGTTTGGTTTCTGGAATGAAGAGTGATATTCGGGGAGAAAATGTCTAATTGTTGGCAGAGATTGATACGCAGGGGAGTAATGGTTGTATTTTGGAGAGAAAAAGAGTGTTTCGTTGCCTTTCCCAAAAATGAGACATCTGAAGATGAAAGGCAGTATTCTGTGGAGAAAATGCCTTTTTGGGTAGATAAAGAGTGGCTCTTAAGAGAGAACCGGTTTGGTTTCTGGGATGAAGAGTGTTATTCGGGGAGAAAATGTCTAATTGTTGGCAGAGATTGATACGCAGGGGAGAAATGGTTGTATTTTGGAGAGAAAAAGAGTGTTTTGTGGAGAAAATGCATGAGTTTTGGGGATAAACGGCATATTTTGGCGTGAAAGCATGGTATTGAGCTAAGAAGCGGCATTTTGTGGAGAAAATGTCTTCTTTTGAGGATAAAGGTGATCTTTCGGGGAGAAAATGTCTGATTTGCAGCATAAAAGGACGCATTTGGGGAAGACAGCGTCTTTTATTGGGACATCACGTTTTATTCCAAAAATAACACATTTTCTTCCCAGAATACCGCCTTTGATCCCGAAAATAAGGCATTTTCTTCCTAGAATACCGCTATTTAGACCGAAAATAAGTCATCCTCTCCAAAAAAGACATAATTCTGTCCTCAAAATGAGAAATATTGTTCCCAAAATATCATTCTTAGTTCCAAATAGAAGACTTTTTCTCCATTAATTACCACGTAGGGATCCCTATATTACACATTTTCTCCCCCAAATTGCTCTTTGGATCCCCTAAATGAGGCGTTCTCCCTTTATTTGGGAGAGAAAAAGAGTGTTTTGTGGAGAAAATGCACGAGTTTTTGGGATAAAACAAGTAAAATTACGTGTGATTTCTTTTGGCAAATGTTGTCTTTGAAGTAAAAAGCTTTATTTTTTAGGCGAGAGCCTTTCCTTGATGGGAAACATTGATATTTAACGGAGAAATTTTTTATTTTGATGTTTGAATTTAATATTTCAGGGAGAAAATACTTTTTGGATAAATGATCGGGAAATGTGGAGAATTTTATTACAATTGTCGCATTAATTTTAATGTAAGAATTAATTTTAATGAAAGAAAGAAACCTTATTTCTATACATGAGAGCTATTTTGAGGAGAAAATGTCATAATTTGGAGTAGATAGCTGTATTTGGGAAAGTGAATGCGTTATTTGAGGAAGTCGGTGTAATGGAGTGAAGATGACTAATTATTGGAGGAATAGATGACTTTTTGGGAATAAAATCAATTGTTTTTTGGCTACAGAAATCTATACATTTGCCAAGAAACGAAGAAGTCAAAACCTCTCCGTCCCGGGATTCGGAAAGAAATCGCCCACCTCGGAAGAAAGCAGCGGCTGAAAACGGGGGTCCTAGGCTGCAACCGAGCCGCTGGAGTCGTGCTTCTTGGCGATTGCCGTTTTTCCGAGAAGAGGGGTCTCGGCTGATTCCGTAGCCGAGAAAGAGCGGCTTCAGCTGGCTGCTATTGTCCCTGGAGGGGTGGTTGTTCTGCGCAGCCCGGAAGAGATCAGATTGGACCTCATCATCTTTTCTGGACGGAATCACGACTCCAGGCACTGTTCCAATTGTTTTCCTTTCCATTTCGAAGGACTTCGTTTCTTATCCCCTTTTCCATTGCATGAATCTTAGTTTCTCGGACGGCAGAGGAAAGAAACGAAATCCCGTTTAGAAGTAGGTGACGGGCGAGCTGAGAAACGCTGGGAGATGCGGTCGACGGGAGAACTCGACTTGAAGTACGGAATCGCTCTTTTCCTGGCTACGGGCGAAAGCCCCCTCTTCGGAAGAAAGCAGCCTCGGCTGCAACGGAGCCGCTAGAGCCGCGCTTCTGGGCGATTGCCCGTTCTCCGAGAAGAGCGGACACGGCTGATTCCGCAGCCGAGAAAGGGCGACTTCAGCCCGCTGCTTTCGTCCCTGGAGGGGTGGTTGCTTTGCGCAGCCCGGAGCGGAGCACTTTGCATCTTTCTGTTTCTGTTTCTGTTCTGGCCGGAAGCACGACTCCATTATCTTTATCAAATCAGGCTTTTATTCCAGAAGTAAGACTACTGTTTCATTCGAAATCGAAGGGTAAACACTTGCAATAGTGCCAGCAGTCGTGCTTTCGGCCAGAAAAGAAGCTGAGGACAAAGTGCTCCTTTCCGGGCTGCCGACAACAACCACCCCTCCAGGGACGAAAGCAGCCGGCTGAAGTCGCACTCTCTCGGCTACGGAATTGGCCGAGTCCGCTACTCTCGGAGATCTGGCATTCTCCGAGAAGCGCGATTAGGGCGGCTCTATTGCAGCCGAGGACGCGCGGCTTCAGCCGGCTGCTTTCTGCCGAGCAGGGGGCTTTCGCCCGTAGGCAGGAAAAATGGGATTTTGAACTTCGTGTTCTCTCGGCGAGAGCATCTCCCAGCGTTTCTCAGCTCGCCCGTCACTTGCTTTGGACTGTGATTTCGTTTCTTTTCTCCGTCGTCTGAGAAACTATGAGTCAAGCAATGGAAAAGGGGATAAGAAACGTAATCTTTAGAAATGGAAGGGAAAACACTTGGAATAGTGCCAGCAGTCGTGCTATCGGCCAGAGAAGAAGCTGAGGTGCAAAGTGCTCCTTTCCGGGCTGCCGACAACAACCACCCCTCCTGGGACGAAAGCAGCCGGCTGAAGTCGCTCTTTCTCGGCTACGGAGTTGGCCGAGTCCGCTATTCTCGGAGATATGGCATTCTCCGAGAAGCGCGATTCGAGCGGCTGCTTTGCAGCCGTGGACGCTCGGCTTCAAGTCGCTGCTTTCTTCCGAGGTGGGGGATTTCTTTCCGCATCCCGGAACGGAGAAGTTTTGACCTCTCCTTCGGTTCATGGCTACTGTATCGATATCGATAGCCAGACTTTTTTTCCCAAAAAGTCAGTTATTCGTCCCTATATTTAGACATTTTCTCTCCATACACTGCCTTTAATTCCACAAATAAGGCACTTTCTTTACCAAATACCCCAAATTATGACGTTTTCTTCTCAAAAAATCTCTTTTGTTGACAATTAATGTATTTTCTGCCTTACATTTCAAATTATGCTTGACTCCTACTTTCTCAGACGACGGTGAAAAGAATACGAAATCCCCTTCAAAAGTAGGTGAGGGGCGAGCTGAGAAACGCTGGGAGATGCGCTGCCGAGAGAACTCGAAGTTCGGAATCGCTCTTTTCCTCGTTACGGGCGAAAGCCCCCTCCTCGGCAGAAAGCAGCCGGCTGAAGCCGCGCGTCCTAGGCTGCAATAGAGCCGCTCGAATCGCGCTCCTCCGCCATTGCCGGTTCTCCGAGGGGACTCGGCTGATTCCGTAGCCGAGAAAGAGCGACTTCAGCCGGCTGCTTTCGTCCCTGGAGGGGTGGTTGCTCTGCGCAGCCCGAAAAGGAGCACTTTGCATCTCAGCTTCTGTTCTGGCCGGAAGCACGGCTCCACGTAGTATTCCAAGTGCTTTCCCTTCTATTTCGCATGATTTCCCTTCTTTTCTGCTTTTCTCTCCTCATCCCGGAACGGATAGTTTTTGAAGTCTCTTTCTGTTCTTGCCGATTGTATTGATTTCTATGCCCCAAAACCGCGTTTTCTTCCCTATTAACAGCTATTCAACCTTAGAAGTAGAATGTTTCTCTCCGATACACCTCTTGTAATTCCACAAATTAGATTTTTCTTTCCTCAAACTTCTATCCCATAAATATAAAGTTTTCTCCCCGAAATGTTTCTATTTATTTTCCAATCAGGGATTTTCTTCCTTACATATCAAATTATACACTAAATACACACGTTTTCTCTCGTCTTTCTAATTTTTAATTCAAAACACAAGACCTTTTCTTCCTTGAATAGCAAATTCTAACCGAACAAAAAAGCAATGTTTCCCCTCTCCAAAACAATACAGCTGTTCGTTCAAAAGGATGACATTTTCCTCCTGAAATCCCCAACAGTATCCAATGGATTCCAATAGCAAGACGCGCTCTCCCTTAAAAAACAATCATTATCACAAAAAGAAGATATTAGCTTTATCAAATCAGGCTTTTATTCCAGAAGTAAGACTACTGTTTCATTCGAAATCGAAGGGTAAACACTTGCAATAGTGCCAGCAGTCGTGCTTTCGGCCAGAAAAGAAGCTGAGGACAAAGTGCTCCTTTCCGGGCTGCGGACAACAACCACCCCTCCAGGGACGAAAGCAGCCGGCTGAAGTCGCACTCTCTCGGCTACGGAATTGGCCGAGTCCGCCCTTCTCAGAGATCCGGCAGTTGCCGTGAAGCGCGATTCGAGCGGATCGGTTGCAGACGAAGACGTTCGGCTTCAGCCGGCTGCTTTCTGCCGAGCAGGGGGCTTTCGCCCGTAGGCAGGAAAAATGGGATTTTGAACTTCAAGTCGTGTTCTCTCGGCGAGAGCATCTCCCAGCGTTTCTCAGCTCGCCCGTCACTTGCTTTGGACTGTGATTTCGTTTCTTTTCTCCGTCGCCTGAGAAACTATGAGTCAAGCAATGGAAAAGGAGATAAGAAACGAAATCTTTAGAAATGGAAGGGAAAACACTTGGAATAGTGCCAGCAGTCGTGCTTTCGGCCAGAGAAGAAGCTGAGGTCCAAAGTGCTCCTTTCCGGGCTGCCGACAACAACCACCCCTCCTGGGACGAAAGCAGCCGGCTGAAGTCGCTCTTTCTCGGCTACGGAATTAGCCGAGTCCGCTCTTCTCGGAGAACCGGCAATCGCCGAGAAGCGCGGTTCGAGCGGCTGCTTTGCAGCCGTGGACTCTCGGCTTCAAGTCGCTTCTTTCTTCCGAGGTGGGGGATTTCTTTCCGCATCCCGGAACGGAGTTTTGACCTCTCCTTCGGTTCATGGCTACTGTATCGATTTCTGTAGCCAGACTTTTTTTCCCAAAAAGTCAGTTATTCGTCCCTATATTTAGACATTTTCTCTCCATACACTGCCTTTAATTCCACAAATAAGGCATTTTCTTTACCAAATACCCCAAATTATGACGTTTTCTTCTCGTAAAATCTCTTTTGTTGACAATTAATGTATTTTCTGCCTTACATTTCAAATTATGCTTGACTCCTACTTTCTCAGACGACGGAGAAAAGAATACGAAATCCCCTTCAAAAGTAGGTGAGGGGCGAGCTGAGAAACGCTGGGAGATGCGCTGCCGAGAGAACTCGAAGTTCGGAATCGCTCTTTTCCTCGTTACGGGCGAAAGCCCCCTCCTCGGCAGAAAGCAGCCGGCTGAAGCCGCGCGTCCTAGGCTGCAATAGAGCCGCTCGAATCGCGCTCCTCCGCGATTGTCGGTTTCCCGAGGGGACTCGGCTGATTCCGTAGCCGAGAAAGAGCGACTTCAGCCGGCTGCTTTCGTCCCTGGAGGGGTGGTTGCTCTGCGCAGCCCGAAAAGGAGCACTTTGCATCTCAGCTTCTGTTCTGGCCGGAAGCACGACTCCACGTAGTATTCCAAGTGCTTTCCCTTCTATTTCGCATGATTTCCCTTCTTTTCTGCTTTTCTCATCCCGGAACGGATAGTTTTTGAAGTCTCTTTCTGTTCTTGCCGATTGTATTGATTTCTATGCCCCAAAACCGCGTTTTCTTCCCTATTAACAGCTATTCAACCTTAGAAGTAGAATGTTTCTCTCCGATACACCTCTTGTAATTCCACAAATTAGATTTTTCTTTCCTCAAATTTCTATCCCATAAATATAAAGTTTTCTCCCCGAAATGTTTCTATTTATTTTCAAATCAGAGATTTTCTTCCTTACATATCAAATTATACACTAAATACACACGTTTTCTCTCGTCTTTCTAATTTTTAATTCGAAACACAAGACCTTTTCTTCCTTGAATAGCAAATTCTAACCGAACAAAAAAGCAATGTTTCCCCTCTCCAAAACAATACAGCTGTTCGTTCAAAAGGATGACATTTTCCTCCTGAAATCCCCAACAGTATCCAATGGATTCCAATAGCAAGACGCACTCTCCCTTAAAAAACAATCATTATCACAAAAAGAAGACATTAGCTTTATCAAATCAGGCTTTTATTCCTGAAGTAAGACTACTGTTTCATTAGAAAACGAAGGGTAAACACTTGCAATAGTGCCAGCAGTCGTGCTTTCGGCCAGAAAAGAAGCTGAGGACAAAGTGCTCCTTTCCGGGCTGCGGACAACAACCACCCCTCCAGGGACGAAAGCAGCCGGCTGAAGTCGCTCTTTCTCGGCTACGGTATTGGCCGAGTCCGCTATTCTAGGAGATCTGGCATTCTCCGAGAAGCGCGATTAGGGCGGCTCTATTGCAGCCGAGGACGCGCGGCTTCAGCCGGCTGCTTTCTGCCGAGCAGGGGGCTTTCGCCCGTAGGCAGGAAAAATGGGATTTTGAACTTCGTGTTCTCTCGGCGACAGTATCTCCCAGCGTTTCTCAGCTCGCCCGTCACTTGCTTTGGACTGTGATTTCGTTTCTTTTCTCCGTCGCCTGAGAAACTATGAGTCAAGCAATGGAAAAGGAGATAAGAAACGAAATCTTTAGAAATGGAAGGGAAAACACTTGGAATAGTGCCAGCAGTCGTGCTTTCGGCCAGAGAAGAAGCTGAGGTCCAAAGTGCTCCTTTCCGGGCTGCCGACAACAACCACCCCTCCTGGGACGAAAGCAGCCGGCTGAAGTCGCTCTTTCTCGGCTACGGAATTGGCCGAGACCGCTCTTCTCGGAGAACCGGCAATCGCCGAGAAGCGCGGTTCGAGCGGCTGCTTTGCAGCCGTGGACGCGCGACTTCAAGTCGCTGCTTTCTTCCGAGGTGGGGGATTTCCTTCCGCATCCCGGAACGGAGAAGTTGTGACTTCTCCTTCCGTTCTTGGCTAATGTATCGATTTCTATAGCCAGAAAACAACTTTTTTTCCCAAAAAGTCAGTTATTCCTCCCTATATTTAGACATTTTCTCTCCAATACACTGCCACGTATAAGGCATTTACTTTCCCAAATACTGTTATCCACCCCAGAATTATGACATTTTCTCCTCAAAATACCTCTTTTGTATACAATCAATGTCTTTTCTGCCTTACATTTCAAATTATGTCCCAATTGTAAGACGTTTTCTTTTCTCTTTCTGATTTTTTATCCAAAAAATAAGACCTTTTCTCCCTGAAATACCAAATTCTAACCCCCAAATAAATCAATTTCTCCGGTAAATATCCATGTTTTCCCTCAGAAAATGGCTTTCTCCCCAAAAATACAGCTTTTTATTCCAAATAGTACTTTTTCCCAAAGAAATCACACTTTTTTCTCAAAAACAATACTTCTAATCCTCAAAGAATCGTATTTGATTCAAAAATTATGACATTTTCCACTCTACATTTCAATTGTTGCGCCAAAGATGATCTCTTTCCTGCTTAAAATATCATTTCTTAGAAGAAAAAGAGGACAGTTTCTTCCTTAAATGCCACATTTTTTTCCAGAGACATTTTCTACCCAAAATTGCCTACATTTTTCTCAAGAAGAAGACGTTTTCTCCCTTAAATATCGCGTTTGATACAAAACGTTTTTGTCTCTTACTCTTACACTCTTTATCTCCAAAACTAGACATTTCCTCCCCAGTTCAATAATATTCAATTGATTTTAGCAGAATGACACACTCTCCCTTAAAAATCAGTCATTATCTCAAAAACAAGACATTAGCTATATCAAAACCATGCTTTTAAGTCAAAAGTAAGACATTTTCCATGTTTAGTCCCAAAATAAGACACTTATTCCTCAGAATACTGCATTTTATCCCCCCCAAATGATATTTTGTCCCCTAAGCACCTTTTTTCCCCCCAAAATCTGACATGATCTCCCCAAAATACCCCTTTCTACCCCAAAAGAAGAGGTTTTCTCAAAAAAGAACGCATTTTATAGATATATTAGAGATTTAGAGATCTATTCTCCCTACCTGCCTCTTTTGACCCTGAAAATAAGACATGTTCTCCCTTAAATATCGTTTTTCAAACCAAGAAAAAGACATTTTCTAGTCCATTTAGGAAGTTTGGTCCCTAAAGTAAGACATTTCCTCCCTTAGATATCATATTTGATCCCCCAATTAAGACGATTTCTCCCCCAAAGAACTCATAATAAAAAATTAGACGTCATCTTCTTCACATTTCATCACAAATATCAGATCTTTTCCCTTCAAAGGATGGCTGTATACAAAATAAAATGACATATTCTCCTTTAAATATCACCTTTTCCCCAATATAATACATATAGATACAAAATACCACTTTGTATCCCTAAATATGTCATTTTCACGCAATGATTCCACTTATTATGGAATTTAAAATATGACCTTTTGTCCCAAAATACAGTTTTCTATTCCTAAAATAGAACATTTCCTTCCCAAAGTACCCCAATATATCCCCCAACCAAGCCATTTACCAAACAACTAACAGCTTTTTATCTCAAACGATAGATATTTTCTCCCGGAAACACCGTTTACTATCCCCCAACTTAAATATTTTCCCTACAAAACACTGCATTTCATCCCCCAGAGAAGACATTTTCTCCACAAAATGCCGCTTAATAGCTCAATACCATGCTTTCACTCCAAAATAATGCGGTACGTCCCCAAAACTCGTGCATTTTCTCCCCAAAACACTCTTTTTCTCTCCAAAATACAAACATTTCTCCCCTGCATATCAATGTCTGCCAACAATTAGACATTTTCTCCCCGAATATCACTCTTCATCCCAGAAACCAAACAGGTTCTCTCTTAAGAGCCACTCTTTATCTACCCAAAAAGGCATATTCACCCCAGAATACTGCCTTTCGTCTTCAAATGTCTCATTTTTGGGAAAGGCAACGAAAGCGCTACTTTGGGGAGAGTATATCTTATTTTGAGGATCAAAAGAGCAATTTGGGGGAGAAAATGTGTAATATTGGGAACCCGAAGTCGTATTTAATGGAGGAAAAGTCTTCTATTTGGAACCAAGAATGATACCTTGGGGAGAATATTTCTCATTTTGAGGAGAGAAAAAGGTCTTTTTTGGAGAGGATGACTTATTTTCGGTCTAAGAAGCGGTCTTCTGGGAAGAAAATGCCTTCTTTTGGGGATCAAAGGCGGTCTTCTGGGAAGAAAATGTGTTATTTTTGAAATAAAACGTTATGTCCAATAAAAGACGCTGTCTTCCCCAAATGCGTCTTTTTATGCTGCAAATCAGACATTTTCTCCCTGAAAGATCACCTTTATCCTCAAAAGAAGACATTTTCTCCACAAAATGCTGCTTATTAGCTCAATACCAATGCTTTCACGCCAAAATAATGCAGTTCATCCCCAAAACTCGTGCATTTTCTCCCCAAAACACTCTTTTTCTCTCCAAAATACAAACATTTCTCCCCTGCATATCAATGTCTGCCAACAATTAGACATTTTCTCCCCGAATATCACTCTTCATCCCAGAAACCAAACAGGTTCTCTATTAAGTGCCACTCTTTATCTACCCTAAAAGGCATTTTCTCCCCAGAATACTGCCTTTCATCTTCAGATGTCTCATTTTTGGGAAAGGCAACGAAAGCGCTACTTTGGGGAGAGTATATCTTATTTTGGGGATCAGAAGGGGTGTTTTGGGGAGGAAAAGTCTTCCTTAGGGGATAAGAAGCGGTATTTTCGGGAGCGAATGTCTTCTTTTGTTACACAAAGCCATATTTGAAGGGGAGAATTTCATATTGGAGGGATACAAATTGGCATTTGGGGGAGACAATGTCTAATGTTGGGAATCAAAAGGTGTGTTTTGGGTAAGAAATGTTTTGTTTTGGTAATAAAATCAGTCTTGTGCGGAGAAAACGCCTGATTCTTGGGATCACAAGCATTATTTGAGGGAGAACGCCTCATTTTGGGAATCAAAGGAGCAATTTGGGGGAGAAAATGTGTAATTTTGGGAACCCGAAGTCGTATTTAATGGAGGAAAAGTCTTCTATTTGGAACCAAGAATGATACCTTGGGGAGAATATTTCTCATTTTGAGGAGAGAAAAAGGTCTTTTTTGGAGAGGATGACTTATTTTCGGTCTAAGAAGCGGTCTTCTGGGAAGAAAATGCCTTCTTTTGGGGATCAAAGGCGGTCTTCTGGGAAGAAAATGTGTTATTTTTGAAATAAAACGTTATGTCCAATAAAAGACGCTGTCTTCCCCAAATGCGTCTTTTTATGCTGCAAATCAGACATTATCTCCCTGAAAGATCACCTTTATCCTCAAAAGAAGACATTTTCTCCACAAAACGCTGCTTCTTAGCTCCATACCAATGTTTTCACTCCAAAAGAATGCAGTTTATCCCGAAAACTCGTGCATTTTCTCCCCAAAACACTCTTTTTCTCTCCAAAATACAACCATTTCTCCCCTGCATATCAATGTCTGCCAACAATTAGACATTTTCTCCCCGAATATCACTCTTCATCCCAGAAACCAAACAGGTTCTCTCTTAAGAGCCACTCTTTATCTACCCTAAAAGGCATTTTCTCCCCAGAATACTGCCTTTCATCTTCAGATGTCTCATTTTTGGGAAAGGCAACGAAAGCGCTACTTTGGGGAGAGTATATCTTATTTTGAGGATCCAAAGAGCAATTTGGGGGAGAAAATGTGTAATATTGGGAACCCGAAGTCGTATTTAATGGAGGGAAAGTCTTCTATTTGGAACCAAGAATGATACCTTGGGGAGAATATTTCTCATTTTGAGGAGAGAAAAAGGTCTTTTTTGGAAAGGATGACTTATTTTCGGTCTAAGAAGCGGTCTTCTGGGAAGAAAATGCCTTCTTTTGGGGATCAAAGGCGGTATTCTGGGAAGAAAATGTGTTATTTTTGGGATAAAACGTTACGTCCAATAAAAGACGCTGTCTTCCCCAAATGCGTCTTTTTATGCTGCAAAGAAGACATTATCTCCCTGAAAGATCACCTTTATCCTCAAAAGAAGGCATTTTCTCCACAAAATGCTGCTTATTAGCTCAATACCAATGCTTTCATGGCAAAATAATGCAGTTTATCCCCAAAACTCGTGCATTTTCTCCCCAAAACACTCTTTTTCTCTCCCAAATACAACCATTTCTCCCCTGCATATCAATGTCTGCCAACAATTAGACATTTTCTCCCCGAATATCACTCTTCATCCCAGAAACCAAACAGGTTCTCTCTTAAGAGCCACTCTTTATCTACCCTAAAAGGCATTTTCTCCCCAGAATACTGCCTTTCATCTTCAGATGTCTCATTTTTGGGAAAGGCAACGAAAGCGCTACTTTGGGGAGAGTATATCTTATTTTGGGGATCAGAAGGGGTGTTTTGGGGAGGAAAAGTCTTCCTTAGGGGATAAGAAGCGGTATTTTCGGGAGCGAATGTCTTCTTTTGTTACACAAAGCCATATTTGAAGGGGAGAATTTCATATTGGAGGGATACAAATTGGCATTTGGGGGAGACAATGTCTAATGTTGGGAATCAAAAGGTGTGTTTTGGGTAAGAAATGTTTTGTTTTGGTAATAAAATCAGTCTTGTGCGGAGAAAACGCCTGATTCTTGGGATCACAAGCATTATTTGAGGGAGAACGCCTCATTTTGGGAATCAAAGGAGCAATTTGGGGGAGAAAATGTGTAATTTTGGGAACCCGAAGTCGTATTTAATGGAGGAAAAGTCTTCTGTTTGGAACCAAGAATGATACCTTGGGGAGAATATTTCTCATTTTGAGGAGAGAAAAAGGTCTTTTTTGGAGAGGATGACTTATTTTCGGTCTAAGAAGCGGTCTTCTGGGAAGAAAATGCCTTCTTTTGGGGATCAAAGGCGGTATTCTGGGAAGAAAATGTGTTATTTTTGGAATAAAACGTTATGTCCAATAAAAGACGCTGTCTTCCCCAAATGCGTCTTTTCATGCTGCAAATCAGACATTTTCTCCCTGAAAGATCACCTTTATCCTCAAAAGAAGACATTTTCTCCACAAAACGCTGCTTCTTAGCTCCATACCAATGTTTTCACTCCAAAAGAATGCAGTTTATACCCAAAACTCATGCATTTTCTCCCCAAAATACTCTTTTTCTCTCCCAAATACAACCATTTCTCCCCTGCATATCAATGTCTGCCAACAATTAGACATTTTCTCCCCGAATATCACTCTTCATCCCAGAAACCAAACAGGTTCTCTCTTAAGAGCCACTCTTTATCTACCCTAAAAGGCATTTTCTCCCCAGAATACTGCCTTTCATCTTCAGATGTCTCATTTTTGGGAAAGGCAACGAAAGCGCTACTTTGGGGAGAGTATATCTTATTTTGGGGATCAGAAGGGGTGTTTTGGGGAGGAAAAGTCTTCCTTAGGGGATAAGAAGCGGTATTTTCGGGAGCGAATGTCTTCTTTTGTTACACAAAGCCATATTTGAAGGGGAGAATTTCATATTGGAGGGATACAAATTGGCATTTGGGGGAGACAATGTCTAATGTTGGGAATCAAAAGGTGTGTTTTGGGTAAGAAATGTTTTGTTTTGGTAATAAAATCAGTCTTGTGCGGAGAAAACGCCTGATTCTTGGGATCACAAGCATTATTTGAGGGAGAACGCCTCATTTTGGGAATCAAAGGAGCAATTTGGGGGAGAAAATGTGTAATTTTGGGAACCCGAAGTCGTATTTAATGGAGGAAAAGTCTTCTATTTGGAACCAAGAATGATACCTTGGGGAGAATATTTCTCATTTTGAGGAGAGAAAAAGGTCTTTTTTGGAGAGGATGACTTATTTTCGGTCTAAGAAGCGGTCTTCTGGGAAGAAAATGCCTTCTTTTGGGGATCAAAGGCGGTATTCTGGGAAGAAAATGTGTTATTTTTGGAATAAAACGTTATGTCCAATAAAAGACGCTGTCTTCCCCAAATGCGTCTTTTTATGCTGCAAAGAAGACATTATCTCCCTGAAAGATCACCTTTATCCTCAAAAGAAGACATTTTCTCCACAAAATGCTGCTTATTAGCTCAATACCAATGCTTTCATGGCAAAATAATGCAGTTTATCCCCAAAACTCGTGCATTTTCTCCCCAAAACACTCTTTTTCTCTCCAAAATACAACCATTTCTCCCCTGCATATCAATGTCTGCCAACAATTAAACATTTTCTCCCCGAATATCACTCTTCATCCCAGAAACCAAACAGGTTCTCTCTTAAGTGCCACTCTTTATCTACCCAAAAAGGCATTTTCTCCCCAGAATACTGCCTTTCATCTTCAGATGTCTCATTTTTGGGAAAGGCAACGAAAGCGCTACTTTGGGGAGAGTATATCTTATTTTGAGGATCCAAAGAGCAATTTGGGGGAGAAAATGTGTAATTTTGGGAACCCGAAGTCGTATTTAATGGAGGGAAAGTCTTCTATTTGGAACCAAGAATGATACCTTGGGGAGAATATTTCTCATTTTGAGGAGAGAAAAAGGTCTTTTTTGGAAAGGATGACTTATTTTCGGTCTAAGAAGCGGTCTTCTGGGAAGAAAATGCCTTCTTTTGGGGATCAAAGGCGGTATTCTGGGAAGAAAATGTGTTATTTTTGAAATAAAACGTTATGTCCAATAAAAGACGCTGTCTTCCCCAAATGCGTCTTTTCATGCTGCAAATCAGACATTTTCTCCCTGAAAGATCACCTTTATCCTCAAAAGAAGACATTTTCTCCACAAAACGCTGCTTCTTAGCTCCATACCAATGTTTTCACTCCAAAAGAATGCAGTTTATACCCAAAACTCATGCATTTTCTCCCCAAAATACTCTTTTTCTCTCCCAAATACAACCATTTCTCCCCTGCATATCAATGTCTGCCAACAATTAGACATTTTCTCCCCGAATATCACTCTTCATCCCAGAAACCAAACAGGTTCTCTCTTAAGAGCCACTCTTTATCTACCCTAAAAGGCATTTTCTCCCCAGAATACTGCCTTTCATCTTCAGATGTCTCATTTTTGGGAAAGGCAACGAAAGCGCTACTTTGGGGAGAGTATATCTTATTTTGGGGATCAGAAGGGGTGTTTTGGGGAGGAAAAGTCTTCCTTAGGGGATAAGAAGCGGTATTTTCGGGAGCGAATGTCTTCTTTTGTTACACAAAGCCATATTTGAAGGGGAGAATTTCATATTGGAGGGATACAAATTGGCATTTGGGGGAGACAATGTCTAATGTTGGGAATCAAAAGGTGTGTTTTGGGTAAGAAATGTTTTGTTTTGGTAATAAAATCAGTCTTGTGCGGAGAAAACGCCTGATTCTTGGGATCACAAGCATTATTTGAGGGAGAACGCCTCATTTTGGGAATCAAAGGAGCAATTTGGGGGAGAAAATGTGTAATTTTGGGAACCCGAAGTCGTATTTAATGGAGGAAAAGTCTTCTATTTGGAACCAAGAATGATACCTTGGGGAGAATATTTCTCATTTTGAGGAGAGAAAAAGGTCTTTTTTGGAGAGGATGACTTATTTTCGGTCTAAGAAGCGGTCTTCTGGGAAGAAAATGCCTTCTTTTGGGGATCAAAGGCGGTATTCTGGGAAGAAAATGTGTTATTTTTGGAATAAAACGTTATGTCCAATAAAAGACGCTGTCTTCCCCAAATGCGTCTTTTTATGCTGCAAAGAAGACATTATCTCCATGAAAGATCACCTTTATCCTCAAAAGAAGACATTTTCTCCACAAAATGCTGCTTATTAGCTCAATACCAATGCTTTCATGGAAAAATAATGCAGTTTATCCCCAAAACTCGTGCATTTTCTCCCCAAAACACTCTTTTTCTCTCCAAAATACAACCATTTCTCCCCTGCATATCAATGTCTGCCAACAATTAGACATTTTCTCCCCGAATATCACTCTTCATCCCAGAAACCAAACAGGTTCTCTCTTAAGTGCCACTCTTTATCTACCCAAAAAGGCATTTTCTCCCCAGAATACTGCCTTTCATCTTCAGATGTTTCATTTTTGGGAAAGGCAACGAAAGCGCTACTTTGGGGAGAGTATATCTTATTTTGGGGATCAGAAGGGGTGTTTTGGGGAGGAAAAGTCTTCCTTAGGGGATAAGAAGCGGTATTTTCGGGAGCGAATGTCTTCTTTTGTTACACAAAGCCATATTTGAAGGGGAGAATTTCATATTGGAGGGATACAAATTGGCATTTGGGGGAGACAATGTCTAATGTTGGGAATCAAAAGGTGTGTTTTGGGTAAGAAATGTTTTGTTTTGGTAATAAAATCAGTCTTGTGCGGAGAAAACGCCTGATTCTTGGGATCACAAGCATTATTTGAGGGAGAACGCCTCATTTTGGGAATCAAAGGAGCAATTTTTGGGAGAAAATGTGTAATATTGGGAACCCGAAGTCGTATTTAATGGAGGAAAAGTCTTCTATTTGGAACCAAGAATGATACCTTGGGGAGAATATTTCTCATTTTGAGGAGAGAAAAAGGTCTTTTTTGGAGAGGATGACTTATTTTCGGTCTAAGAAGCGGTCTTCTGGGAAGAAAATGCCTTCTTTTGGGGATCAAAGGCGGTATTCTGGGAAGAAAATGTGTTATTTTTGAAATAAAACGTTATGTCCAATAAAAGACGCTGTCTTCCCCAAATGCGTCTTTTTATGCTGCAAAGAAGACATTATCTCCCTGAAAGATCACCTTTATCCTCAAAAGAAGACATTTTCTCCACAAAATGCTGCTTATTAGCTCAATACCAATGCTTTCATGGCAAAATAATGCAGTTTATCCCCAAAACTCGTGCATTTTCTCCCCAAAACACTCTTTTTCTCTCCAAAATACAACCATTTCTCCCCTGCGTATCAATGTCTGCCAACAATTAGACATTTTCTCCCCGAATATCACTCTTCATCCCAGAAACCAAACAGGTTCTCTCTTAAGAGCCACTCTTTAGCCCCCCAAAAAGGCATTTTCTCCCCAGAATACTGCCTTTCATCTTCAGATGTCTCATTTTTGGGAAAGGCAACGAAAGCGCTACTTTGGGGAGAGTATATCTTATTTTGGGGATCAAAAGGGGTGTTTTGGGGAGGAAAAGTCTTCCTTAGGGGATAAGAAGCGGTATTTTCGGGAGCGAATGTCTTCTTTTGTTACACAAAGCCATATTTGAAGGGGAGAATTTCATATTGGAGGGATACAAATTGGCATTTAGGGGAGACAATGTCTAATGTTGGGAATAAAAAGGTGTGTTTTGGGTAAGAAATGTTTTGTTTTGGTAATAAAATCAGTCTTGTGCGGAGAAAACGCCTGATTCTTGGGATCACAAGCATTATTTGAGGGAGAACGCCTCATTTTGGGAATCAAAGGAGCAATTTGGGGGAGAAAATGTGTAATATTGGGAACCCAAAGTCGTATTTAATGGAGGAAAAGTCTTCTATTTGGAACCAAGAATGATACCTTGGGGAGAATATTTCTCATTTTGAGGAGAGAAAAAGGTCTTTTTTGGAGAGGATGACTTATTTTCGGTCTAAGAAGCGGTCTTCTGGGAAGAAAATGCCTTCTTTTGGGGATCAAAGGCGGTCTTCTGGGAAGAAAATGTGTTATTTTTGGAATAAAACGTTATGTCCAATAAAAGACGCTGTCTTCCCCAAATGCGTCTTTTTATGCTGCAAAGAAGACATTATCTCCCTGAAAGATCACCTTTATCCTCAAAAGAAGACATTTTCTCCACAAAATGCTGCTTATTAGCTCAATACCAATGCTTTCATGGCAAAATAATGCAGTTTATCCCCAAAACTCGTGCATTTTCTCCCCAAAACACTCTTTTTCTCTCCAAAATACAACCATTTCTCCCCTGCATATCAATGTCTGCCAACAATTAGACATTTTCTCCCCGAATATCACTCTTCATCCCAGAAACCAAACAGGTTCTCTCTTAAGTGCCACTCTTTATCTACCCTAAAAGGCATTTTCTCCCCAGAATACTGCCTTTCATCTTCAGATGTCTCATTTTTGGGAAAGGCAACGAAAGCGCTACTTTGGGGAGAGTATATCTTATTTTGAGGATCCAAAGAGCAATTTGGGGGAGAAAATGTGTAATTTTGGGAACCCGAAGTCGTATTTAATGGAGGGAAAGTCTTCTATTTGGAACCAAGAATGATACCTTGGGGAGAATATTTCTCATTTTGAGGAGAGAAAAAGGTCTTTTTTGGAAAGGATGACTTATTTTCGGTCTAAGAAGCGGTCTTCTGGGAAGAAAATGCCTTCTTTTGGGGATCAAAGGCGGTATTCTGGGAAGAAAATGTGTTATTTTTGAAATAAAACGTTATGTCCAATAAAAGACGCTGTCTTCCCCAAATGCGTCTTTTCATGCTGCAAATCAGACATTTTCTCCCTGAAAGATCACCTTTATCCTCAAAAGAAGACATTTTCTCCACAAAACGCTGCTTCTTAGCTCCATACCAATGTTTTCACTCCAAAAGAATGCAGTTTATACCCAAAACTCATGCATTTTCTCCCCAAAATACTCTTTTTCTCTCCAAAATACAACCATTTCTCCCCTGCATATCAATGTCTGCCAACAATTAGACATTTTCTCCCCGAATATCACTCTTCATCCCAGAAACCAAACAGGTTCTCTCTTAAGAGCCACTCTTTATCTACCCTAAAAGGCATTTTCTGCCCAGAATACTGCCTTTCATCTTCAGATGTCTCATTTTTGGGAAAGGCAACGAAAGCGCTACTTTGGGGAGAGTATATCTTATTTTGGGGATCAAAAGGGGTGTTTTGGGGAGGAAAAGTCTTCCTTAGGGGATAAGAAGCGGTATTTTCGGGAGCGAATGTCTTCTTTTGTTACACAAAGCCATATTTGAAGGGGAGAATTTCATATTGGAGGGATACAAATTGGCATTTGGGGGAGACAATGTCTAATGTTGGGAATCAAAAGGTGTGTTTTGGGTAAGAAATGTTTTGTTTTGGTAATAAAATCAGTCTTGTGCGGAGAAAACGCCTGATTCTTGGGATCACAAGCATTATTTGAGGGAGAACGCCTCATTTTGGGAATCAAAGGAGCAATTTTTGGGAGAAAATGTGTAATTTTGGGAACCCGAAGTCGTATTTAATGGAGGAAAAGTCTTCTATTTGGAACCAAGAATGATACCTTGGGGAGAATATTTCTCATTTTGAGGAGAGAAAAAGGTCTTTTTTGGAGAGGATGACTTATTTTCGGTCTAAGAAGCGGTCTTCTGGGAAGAAAATGCCTTATTTTGGGGATCAAAGGCGGTCTTCTGGGAAGAAAATGTGTTATTTTTGGAATAAAACGTTATGTCCAATAAAAGACGCTGTCTTCCCCAAATGCGTCTTTTTATGCTGCAAAGAAGACATTATCTCCATGAAAGATCACCTTTATCCTCAAAAGAAGACATTTTCTCCACAAAATGCTGCTTATTAGCTCAATACCAATGCTTTCATGGCAAAATAATGCAGTTTATCCCCAAAACTCGTGCATTTTCTCCCCAAAACACTCTTTTTCTCTCCAAAATACAACCATTTCTCCCCTGCATATCAATGTCTGCCAACAATTAGACATTTTCTCCCCGAATATCACTCTTCATCCCAGAAACCAAACAGGTTCTCTCTTAAGTGCCACTCTTTATCTACCCAAAAAGGCATTTTCTCCCCAGAATACTGCCTTTCATCTTCAGATGTCTCATTTTTGGGAAAGGCAACGAAAGCGCTACTTTGGGGAGAGTATATCTTATTTTGAGGATCCAAAGAGCAATTTGGGGGAGAAAATGTGTAATTTTGGGAACCCGAAGTCGTATTTAATGGAGGGAAAGTCTTCTATTTGGAACCAAGAATGATACCTTGGGGAGAATATTTCTCATTTTGAGGAGAGAAAAAGGTCTTTTTTGGAGAGGATGACTTATTTTCGGTCTAAGAAGCGGTCTTCTGGGAAGAAAATGCCTTCTTTTGGGGATCAAAGGCGGTATTCTGGGAAGAAAATGTGTTATTTTTGAAATAAAACGTTATGTCCAATAAAAGACGCTGTCTTCCCCAAATGCGTCTTTTCATGCTGCAAATCAGACATTTTCTCCCTGAAAGATCACCTTTATCCTCAAAAGAAGACATTTTCTCCACAAAACGCTGCTTATTAGCTCCATACCAATGTTTTCACTCCAAAAGAATGCAGTTTATACCCAAAACTCATGCATTTTCTCCCCAAAATACTCTTTTTCTCTCCCAAATACAACCATTTCTCCCCTGCATATCAATGTCTGCCAACAATTAGACATTTTCTCCCCGAATATCACTCTTCATCCCAGAAACCAAACAGGTTCTCTCTTAAGAGCCACTCTTTATCTACCCTAAAAGGCATTTTCTCCCCAGAATACTGCCTTTCATCTTCAGATGTCTCATTTTTGGGAAAGGCAACGAAAGCGCTACTTTGGGGAGAGTATATCTTATTTTGGGGATCAAAAGGGGTGTTTTGGGGAGGAAAAGTCTTCCTTAGGGGATAAGAAGCGGTATTTTCGGGAGCGAATGTCTTCTTTTGTTACACAAAGCCATATTTGAAGGGGAGAATTTCATATTGGAGGGATACAAATTGGCATTTAGGGGAGACAATGTCTAATGTTGGGAATCAAAAGGTGTGTTTTGGGTAAGAAATGTTTTGTTTTGGTAATAAAATCAGTCTTGTGAGGAGAAAACGCCTGATTCTTGGGATCACAAACATTATTTGAGGGAGAACGCCTCATTTTGGGAATCAAAGGAGCAATTTTTGAGAGAAAATGTGTAATTTTGGGAACCCGAAGTCGTATTTAATGGAGGAAAAGTCTTCTATTTGGAACCAAGAATGATACCTTGGGGAGAATATTTCTCATTTTGAGGAGAGAAAAAGGTCTTTTTTGGAGAGAATGACTTATTTTCGGTCTAAGAAGCGGTCTTCTGGGAAGAAAATGCCTTCTTTTGGGGATCAAAGGCGGTATTCTGGGAAGAAAATGTGTTATTTTTGGAATAAAACGTTATGTCCAATAAAAGATGCTGTCTTCCCCAAATGCGTCTTTTTATGCTGCAAAGAAGACATTATCTCCCTGAAAGATCACCTTTATCCTCAAAAGAAGACATTTTCTCCACAAAATGCTGCTTATTAGCTCAATACCAATGCTTTCATGGCAAAATAATGCAGTTTATCCCCAAAACTCGTGCATTTTCTCCCCAAAACACTCTTTTTCTCTCCAAAATACAACCATTTCTCCCCTGCATATCAATGTCTGCCAACAATTAGACATTTTCTCCCCGAATATCACTCTTCATCCCAGAAACCAAACAGGTTCTCTCTTAAGTGCCACTCTTTATCTACCCAAAAAGGCATTTTCTCCCCAGAATACTGCCTTTCATCTTCAGATGTCTCATTTTTGGGAAAGGCAACGAAAGCGCTACTTTGGGGAGAGTATATCTTATTTTGAGGATCCAAAGAGCAATTTGGGGGAGAAAATGTGTAATTTTGGGAACCCGAAGTCGTATTTAATGGAGGGAAAGTCTTCTATTTGGAACCAAGAATGATACCTTGGGGAGAATATTTCTCATTTTGAGGAGAGAAAAAGGTCTTTTTTGGAAAGGATGACTTATTTTCGGTCTAAGAAGCGGTCTTCTGGGAAGAAAATGCCTTCTTTTGGGGATCAAAGGCGGTATTCTGGGAAGAAAATGTGTTATTTTTGAAATAAAACGTTATGTCCAATAAAAGACGCTGTCTTCCCCAAATGCGTCTTTTCATGCTGCAAATCAGACATTTTCTCCCTGAAAGATCACCTTTATCCTCAAAAGAAGACATTTTCTCCACAAAACGCTGCTTCTTAGCTCCATACCAATGTTTTCACTCCAAAAGAATGCAGTTTATACCCAAAACTCATGCATTTTCTCCCCAAAATACTCTTTTTCTCTCCCAAATACAACCATTTCTCCCCTGCATATCAATGTCTGCCAACAATTAGACATTTTCTCCCCGAATATCACTCTTCATCCCAGAAACCAAACAGGTTCTCTCTTAAGAGCCACTCTTTATCTACCCAAAAAGGCATTTTCTCCCCAGAATACTGCCTTTCATCTTCAGATGTCTCATTTTTGGGAAAGGCAACGAAAGCGCTACTTTGGGGAGAGTATATCTTATTTTGGGGATCAAAAGGGGTGTTTTGGGGAGGAAAAGTCTTCCTTAGGGGATAAGAAGCGGTATTTTCGGGAGCGAATGTCTTCTTTTGTTACACAAAGCCATATTTGAAGGGGAGAATTTCATATTGGAGGGATACAAATTGGCATTTAGGGGAGACAATGTCTAATGTTGGGAATCAAAAGGTGTGTTTTGGGTAAGAAATGTTTTGTTTTGGTAATAAAATCAGTCTTGTGAGGAGAAAACGCCTGATTCTTGGGATCACAAGCATTATTTGAGGGAGAACGCCTCATTTTGGGAATCAAAGGAGCAATTTGGGGGAGAAAATGTGTAATTTTGGGAACCCGAAGTCGTATTTAATGGAGGAAAAGTCTTCTATTTGGAACCAAGAATGATACCTTGGGGAGAATATTTCTCATTTTGAGGAGAGAAAAAGGTCTTTTTTGGAGAGGATGACTTATTTTCGGTCTAAGAAGCGGTCTTCTGGGAAGAAAATGCCTTCTTTTGGGGATCAAAGGCGGTCTTCTGGGAAGAAAATGTGTTATTTTTGGAATAAAACGTTATGTCCAATAAAAGACGCTGTCTTCCCCAAATGCGTCTTTTTATGCTGCAAAGAAGACATTATCTCCCTGAAAGATCACCTTTATCCTCAAAAGAAGACATTTTCTCCACAAAATGCTGCTTATTAGCTCAATACCAATGCTTTCATGGCAAAATAATGCAGTTTATCCCCAAAACTCGTGCATTTTCTCCCCAAAACACTCTTTTTCTCTCCAAAATACAACCATTTCTCCCCTGCATATCAATGTCTGCCAACAATTAAACATTTTCTCCCCGAATATCACTCTTCATCCCAGAAACCAAACAGGTTCTCTCTTAAGTGCCACTCTTTATCTACCCAAAAAGGCATTTTCTCCCCAGAATACTGCCTTTCATCTTCAGATGTCTCATTTTTGGGAAAGGCAACGAAAGCGCTACTTTGGGGAGAGTATATCTTATTTTGAGGATCCAAAGAGCAATTTGGGGGAGAAAATGTGTAATTTTGGGAACCCGAAGTCGTATTTAATGGAGGGAAAGTCTTCTATTTGGAACCAAGAATGATACCTTGGGGAGAATATTTCTCATTTTGAGGAGAGAAAAAGGTCTTTTTTGGAAAGGATGACTTATTTTCGGTCTAAGAAGCGGTCTTCTGGGAAGAAAATGCCTTCTTTTGGGGATCAAAGGCGGTATTCTGGGAAGAAAATGTGTTATTTTTGAAATAAAACGTTATGTCCAATAAAAGACGCTGTCTTCCCCAAATGCGTCTTTTCATGCTGCAAATCAGACATTTTCTCCCTGAAAGATCACCTTTATCCTCAAAAGAAGACATTTTCTCCACAAAACGCTGCTTCTTAGCTCCATACCAATGTTTTCACTCCAAAAGAATGCAGTTTATACCCAAAACTCATGCATTTTTTCCCCAAAATACTCTTTTTCTCTCCCAAATACAACCATTTCTCCCCTGCATATCAATGTCTGCCAACAATTAGACATTTTCTCCCCGAATATCACTCTTCATCCCAGAAACCAAACAGGTTCTCTCTTAAGAGCCACTCTTTAGCCCCCCAAAAAGGCATTTTCTCCCCAGAATACTGCCTTTCATCTTCAGATGTCTCATTTTTGGGAAAGGCAACGAAAGCGCTACTTTGGGGAGAGTATATCTTATTTTGGGGATCAGAAGGGGTGTTTTGGGGAGGAAAAGTCTTCCTTAGGGGATAAGAAGCGGTATTTTCGGGAGCGAATGTCTTCTTTTGTTACACAAAGCCATATTTGAAGGGGAGAATTTCATATTGGAGGGATACAAATTGGCATTTGGGGGAGACAATGTCTAACGTTGGGAATCAAAAGGTGTGTTTTGGGTAAGAAATGTTTTGTTTTGGTAATAAAATCAGTCTTGTGCGGAGAAAACGCCTGATTCTTGGGATCACAAGCATTATTTGAGGGAGAACGCCTCATTTTGGGAATCAAAGGAGCAATTTTTGAGAGAAAATGTGTAATATTGGGAACCCGAAGTCGTATTTAATGGAGGGAAAGTCTTCTATTTGGAACCAAGAATGATACCTTGGGGAGAATATTTCTCATTTTGAGGAGAGAAAAAGGTCTTTTTTGGAGAGGATGACTTATTTTCGGTCTAAGAAGCGGTCTTCTGGGAAGAAAATGCCTTCTTTTGGGGATCAAAGGCGGTCTTCTGGGAAGAAAATGTGTTATTTTTGGAATAAAACGTTATGTCCAATAAAAGACGCTGTCTTCCCCAAATGCGTCTTTTTATGCTGCAAAGAAGACATTATCTCCATGAAAGATCACCTTTATCCTCAAAAGAAGACATTTTCTCCACAAAATGCTGCTTATTAGCTCAATACCAATGCTTTCATGGCAAAATAATGCAGTTTATCCCCAAAACTCGTGCATTTTCTCCCCAAAACACTCTTTTTCTCTCCAAAATACAACCATTTCTCCCCTGCATATCAATGTCTGCCAACAATTAGACATTTTCTCCCCGAATATCACTCTTCATCCCAGAAACCAAACAGGTTCTCTCTTAAGAGCCACTCTTTATCTACCCAAAAAGGCATTTTCTCCCCAGAATACTGCCTTTCATCTTCAGATGTCTCATTTTTGGGAAAGGCAACGAAAGCGCTACTTTGGGGAGAGTATATCTTATTTTGAGGATCCAAAGAGCAATTTGGGGGAGAAAATGTGTAATTTTGGGAACCCGAAGTCGTATTTAATGGAGGGAAAGTCTTCTATTTGGAACCAAGAATGATACCTTGGGGAGAATATTTCTCATTTTGAGGAGAGAAAAAGGTCTTTTTTGGAAAGGATGACTTATTTTTGGTCTAAGAAGCGGTCTTCTGGGAAGAAAATGCCTTCTTTTGGGGATCAAAGGCGGTATTCTGGGAAGAAAATGTGTTATTTTTGAAATAAAACGTTATGTCCAATAAAAGACGCTGTCTTCCCCAAATGCGTCTTTTCATGCTGCAAATCAGACATTTTCTCCCTGAAAGATCACCTTTATCCTCAAAAGAAGACATTTTCTCCACAAAACGCTGCTTCTTAGCTCCATACCAATGTTTTCACTCCAAAAGAATGCAGTTTATACCCAAAACTCATGCATTTTCTCCCCAAAATACTCTTTTTCTCTCCCAAATACAACCATTTCTCCCCTGCATATCAATGTCTGCCAACAATTAGACATTTTCTCCCCGAATATCACTCTTCATCCCAGAAACCAAACAGGTTCTCTCTTAAGAGCCACTCTTTATCTACCCAAAAAGGCATTTTCTCCCCAGAATACTGCCTTTCATCTTCAGATGTCTCATTTTTGGGAAAGGCAACGAAAGCGCTACTTTGGGGAGAGTATATCTTATTTTGAGGATCAAAAGAGCAATTTGGGGGAGAAAATGTGTAATTTTGGGAACCCGAAGTCGTATTTAATGGAGGGAAAGTCTTCTATTTGGAACCAAGAATGATACCTTGGGGAGAATATTTCTCATTTTGAGGAGAGAAAAAGGTCTTTTTTGGAAAGGATGACTTATTTTTGGTCTAAGAAGCGGTCTTCTGGGAAGAAAATGCCTTCTTTTGGGGATCAAAGGCGGTATTCTGGGAAGAAAATGTGTTATTTTTGAAATAAAACGTTATGTCCAATAAAAGACGCTGTCTTCCCCAAATGCGTCTTTTCATGCTGCAAATCAGACATTTTCTCCCTGAAAGATCACCTTTATCCTCAAAAGAAGACATTTTCTCCACAAAACGCTGCTTCTTAGCTCCATACCAATGTTTTCACTCCAAAAGAATGCAGTTTATACCCAAAACTCATGCATTTTCTCCCCAAAATACTCTTTTTCTCTCCCAAATACAACCATTTCTCCCCTGCATATCAATGTCTGCCAACAATTAGACATTTTCTCCCCGAATATCACTCTTCATCCCAGAAACCAAACAGGTTCTCTCTTAAGAGCCACTCTTTATCTACCCTAAAAAGCATTTTCTGCCCAGAATACTGCCTTTCATCTTCAGATGTCTCATTTTTGGGAAAGGCAACGAAAGCGCTACTTTGGGGAGAGTATATCTTATTTTGGGGATCAAAAGGGGTGTTTTGGGGAGGAAAAGTCTTCCTTAGGGGATAAGAAGCGGTATTTTCGGGAGCGAATGTCTTCTTTTGTTACACAAAGCCATATTTGAAGGGGAGAATTTCATATTGGAGGGATACAAATTGGCATTTGGGGGAGACAATGTCTAATGTTGGGAATCAAAAGGTGTGTTTTGGGTAAGAAATGTTTTGTTTTGGTAATAAAATCAGTCTTGTGAGGAGAAAACGCCTGATTCTTGGGATCACAAGCATTATTTGAGGGAGAACGCCTCATTTTGGGAATCAAAGGAGCAATTTTTGGGAGAAAATGTGTAATATTGGGAACCCGAAGTCGTATTTAATGGAGGAAAAGTCTTCTATTTGGAACCAAGAATGATACCTTGGGGAGAATATTTCTCATTTTGAGGAGAGAAAAAGGTCTTTTTTGGAGAGGATGACTTATTTTCGGTCTAAGAAGCGGTCTTCTGGGAAGAAAATGCCTTCTTTTGGGGATCAAAGGCGGTCTTCTGGGAAGAAAATGTGTTATTTTTGGAATAAAACGTTATGTCCAATAAAAGACGCTGTCTTCCCCAAATGCGTCTTTTTATGCTGCAAAGAAGACATTATCTCCCTGAAAGATCACCTTTATCCTCAAAAGAAGACATTTTCTCCACAAAATGCTGCTTATTAGCTCAACACCAATGCTTTCATGGCAAAATAATGCAGTTTATCCCCAAAACTCGTGCATTTTCTCCCCAAAACACTCTTTTTCTCTCCAAAATACAACCATTTCTCCCCTGCATATCAATGTCTGCCAACAATTAGACATTTTCTCCCCGAATATCACTCTTCATCCCAGAAACCAAACAGGTTCTCTCTTAAGAGCCACTCTTTATCTACCCTAAAAGGCATTTTCTCCCCAGAATACTGCCTTTCATCTTCAGATGTCTCATTTTTGGGAAAGGCAACGAAAGCGCTACTTTGGGGAGAGTATATCTTATTTTGAGGATCAAAAGAGCAATTTGGGGGAGAAAATGTGTAATTTTGGGAACCCGAAGTCGTATTTAATGGAGGGAAAGTCTTCTATTTGGAACCAAGAATGATACCTTGGGGAGAATATTTCTCATTTTGAGGAGAGAAAAAGGTCTTTTTTGGAAAGGATGACTTATTTGTGGTCTAAGAAGCGGTCTTCTGGGAAGAAAATGCCTTCTTTTGGGGATCAAAGGCGGTATTCTGGGAAGAAAATGTGTTATTTTTGAAATAAAACGTTATGTCCAATAAAAGACGCTGTCTTCCCCAAATGCGTCTTTTCATGCTGCAAATCAGACATTTTCTCCCTGAAAGATCACCTTTATCCTCAAAAGAAGACATTTTCTCCACAAAACGCTGCTTCTTAGCTCCATACCAATGTTTTCACTCCAAAAGAATGCAGTTTATACCCAAAACTCATGCATTTTCTCCCCAAAATACTCTTTTTCTCTCCCAAATACAACCATTTCTCCCCTGCATATCAATGTCTGCCAACAATTAGACATTTTCTCCCCGAATATCACTCTTCATCCCAGAAACCAAACAGGTTCTCTCTTAAGAGCCACTCTTTATCTACCCTAAAAGGCATTTTCTCCCCAGAATACTGCCTTTCATCTTCAGATGTCTCATTTTTGGGAAAGGCAACGAAAGCGCTACTTTGGGGAGAGTATATCTTATTTTGGGGATCAAAAGGGGTGTTTTGGGGAGGAAAAGTCTTCCTTAGGGGATAAGAAGCGGTATTTTCGGGAGCGAATGTCTTCTTTTGTTACACAAAGCCATATTTGAAGGGGAGAATTTCATATTGGAGGGATACAAATTGGCATTTGGGGGAGACAATGTCTAATGTTGGGAATCAAAAGGTGTGTTTTGGGTAAGAAATGTTTTGTTTTGGTAATAAAATCAGTCTTGTGCGGAGAAAACGCCTGATTCTTGGGATCACAAACATTATTTGAGGGAGAACGCCTCATTTTGGGAATCAAAGGAGCAATTTGGGGGAGAAAATGTGTAATTTTGGGAACCCGAAGTCGTATTTAATGGAGGGAAAGTCTTCTATTTGGAACCAAGAATGATACCTTGGGGAGAATATTTCTCATTTTGAGGAGAGAAAAAGGTCTTTTTTGGAGAGGATGACTTATTTTCGGTCTAAGAAGCGGTCTTCTGGGAAGAAAATGCCTTATTTTGGGGATCAAAGGCGGTCTTCTGGGAAGAAAATGTGTTATTTTTGGAATAAAACGTTATGTCCAATAAAAGACGCTGTCTTCCCCAAATGCGTCTTTTTATGCTGCAAAGAAGACATTATCTCCCTGAAAGATCACCTTTATCCTCAAAAGAAGACATTTTCTCCACAAAATGCTGCTTATTAGCTCAACACCAATGCTTTCATGGCAAAATAATGCAGTTTATCCCCAAAACTCGTGCATTTTCTCCCCAAAACACTCTTTTTCTCTCCAAAATACAACCATTTCTCCCCTGCATATCAATGTCTGCCAACAATTAGACATTTTCTCCCCGAATATCACTCTTCATCCCAGAAACCAAACAGGTTCTCTCTTAAGAGCCACTCTTTATCTACCCTAAAAGGCATTTTCTCCCCAGAATACTGCCTTTCATCTTCAGATGTCTCATTTTTGGGAAAGGCAACGAAAGCGCTACTTTGGGGAGAGTATATCTTATTTTGAGGATCCAAAGAGCAATTTGGGGGAGAAAATGTGTAATTTTGGGAACCCGAAGTCGTATTTAATGGAGGGAAAGTCTTCTATTTGGAACCAAGAATGATACCTTGGGGAGAATATTTCTCATTTTGAGGAGAGAAAAAGGTCTTTTTTGGAAAGGATGACTTATTTTCGGTCTAAGAAGCGGTCTTCTGGGAAGAAAATGCCTTCTTTTGGGGATCAAAGGCGGTATTCTGGGAAGAAAATGTGTTATTTTTGAAATAAAACGTTATGTCCAATAAAAGACGCTGTCTTCCCCAAATGCGTCTTTTCATGCTGCAAATCAGACATTTTCTCCCTGAAAGATCACCTTTATCCTCAAAAGAAGACATTTTCTCCACAAAACGCTGCTTCTTAGCTCCATACCAATGTTTTCACTCCAAAAGAATGCAGTTTATACCCAAAACTCATGCATTTTCTCCCCAAAATACTCTTTTTCTCTCCCAAATACAACCATTTCTCCCCTGCATATCAATGTCTGCCAACAATTAGACATTTTCTCCCCGAATATCACTCTTCATCCCAGAAACCAAACAGGTTCTCTCTTAAGTGCCACTCTTTATCTACCCAAAAAGGCATTTTCTCCCCAGAATACTGCCTTTCATCTTCAGATGTCTCATTTTTGGGAAAGGCAACGAAAGCGCTACTTTGGGGAGAGTATATCTTATTTTGAGGATCAAAAGAGCAATTTGGGGGAGAAAATGTGTAATTTTGGGAACCCGAAGTCGTATTTAATGGAGGGAAAGTCTTCTATTTGGAACCAAGAATGATACCTTGGGGAGAATATTTCTCATTTTGAGGAGAGAAAAAGGTCTTTTTTGGAAAGGATGACTTATTTTTGGTCTAAGAAGCGGTCTTCTGGGAAGAAAATGCCTTCTTTTGGGGATCAAAGGCGGTATTCTGGGAAGAAATTGTGTTATTTTTGAAATAAAACGTTATGTCCAATAAAAGACGCTGTCTTCCCCAAATGCGTCTTTTCAGGCTGCAAATCAGACATTTTCTCCCTGAAAGATCACCTTTATCCTCAAAAGAAGACATTTTCTCCACAAAACGCTGCTTCTTAGCTCCATACCAATGTTTTCACTCCAAAAGAATGCAGTTTATACCCAAAACTCATGCATTTTCTCCCCAAAATACTCTTTTTCTCTCCCAAATACAACCATTTCTCCCCTGCATATCAATGTCTGCCAACAATTAGACATTTTCTCCCCGAATATCACTCTTCATCCCAGAAACCAAACAGGTTCTCTCTTAAGAGCCACTCTTTATCTACCCTAAAAGGCATTTTCTCCCCAGAATACTGCCTTTCATCTTCAGATGTCTCATTTTTGGGAAAGGCAATGAAAGCGCTACTTTGGGGAGAGTATATCTTATTTTGAGGATCAAAAGAGCAATTTGGGGGAGAAAATGTGTAATTTTGGGAACCCGAAGTCGTATTTAATGGAGGGAAAGTCTTCTATTTGGAACCAAGAATGATACCTTGGGGAGAATATTTCTCATTTTGAGGAGAGAAAAAGGTCTTTTTTGGAAAGGATGACTTATTTTTGGTCTAAGAAGCGGTCTTCTGGGAAGAAAATGCCTTCTTTTGGGGATCAAAGGCGGTATTCTGGGAAGAAAATGTGTTATTTTTGAAATAAAACGTTATGTCCAATAAAAGACGCTGTCTTCCCCAAATGCGTCTTTTCATGCTGCAAATCAGACATTTTCTCCCTGAAAGATCACCTTTATCCTCAAAAGAAGACATTTTCTCCACAAAACGCTGCTTCTTAGCTCCATACCAATGTTTTCACTCCAAAAGAATGCAGTTTATACCCAAAACTCATGCATTTTCTCCCCAAAATACTCTTTTTCTCTCCCAAATACAACCATTTCTCCCCTGCATATCAATGTCTGCCAACAATTAGACATTTTCTCCCCGAATATCACTCTTCATCCCAGAAACCAAACAGGTTCTCTCTTAAGAGCCACTCTTTATCTACCCTAAAAGGCATTTTCTCCCCAGAATACTGCCTTTCATCTTCAGATGTCTCATTTTTGGGAAAGGCAACGAAAGCGCTACTTTGGGGAGAGTATATCTTATTTTGGGGATCAAAAGGGGTGTTTTGGGGAGGAAAAGTCTTCCTTAGGGGATAAGAAGCGGTATTTTCGGGAGCGAATGTCTTCTTTTGTTACACAAAGCCATATTTGAAGGGGAGAATTTCATATTGGAGGGATACAAATTGGCATTTAGGGGAGACAATGTCTAATGTTGGGAATCAAAAGGTGTGTTTTGGGTAAGAAATGTTTTGTTTTGGTAATAAAATCAGTCTTGTGAGGAGAAAACGCCTGATTCTTGGGATCACAAACATTATTTGAGGGAGAACGCCTCATTTTGGGAATCAAAGGAGCAATTTGGGGGAGAAAATGTGTAATATTGGGAACCCGAAGTCGTATTTAATGGAGGGAAAGTCTTCTATTTGGAACCAAGAATGATACCTTGGGGAGAATATTTCTCATTTTGAGGAGAGAAAAAGGTCTTTTTTGGAGAGGATGACTTATTTTCAGTCTAAGAAGCGGTCTTCTGGGAAGAAAATGCCTTATTTTGGGGATCAAAGGCGGTATTCTGGGAAGAAAATGTGTTATTTTTGGAATAAAACGTTATGTCCAATAAAAGACGCTGTCTTCCCCAAATGCGTCTTTTTATGCTGCAAAGAAGACATTATCTCCCTGAAAGATCACCTTTATCCTCAAAAGAAGACATTTTCTCCACAAAATGCTGCTTATTAGCTCAACACCAATGCTTTCATGGCAAAATAATGCAGTTTATCCCCAAAACTCGTGCATTTTCTCCCCAAAACACTCTTTTTCTCTCCCAAATACAACCATTTCTCCCCTGCATATCAATGTCTGCCAACAATTAGACATTTTCTCCCCGAATATCACTCTTCATCCCAGAAACCAAACAGGTTCTCTCTTAAGAGCCACTCTTTATCTACCCAAAAAGGCATTTTCTCCCCAGAATACTGCCTTTCATCTTCAGATGTCTCATTTTTGGGAAAGGCAACGAAAGCGCTACTTTGGGGAGAGTATATCTTATTTTGAGGATCCAAAGAGCAATTTGGGGGAGAAAATGTGTAATTTTGGGAACCCGAAGTCGTATTTAATGGAGGGAAAGTCTTCTATTTGGAACCAAGAATGATACCTTGGGGAGAATATTTCTCATTTTGAGGAGAGAAAAAGGTCTTTTTTGGAAAGGATGACTTATTTTTGGTCTAAGAAGCGGTCTTCTGGGAAGAAAATGCCTTCTTTTGGGGATCAAAGGCGGTATTCTGGGAAGAAAATGTGTTATTTTTGAAATAAAACGTTATGTCCAATAAAAGACGCTGTCTTCCCCAAATGCGTCTTTTCATGCTGCAAATCAGACATTTTCTCCCTGAAAGATCACCTTTATCCTCAAAAGAAGACATTTTCTCCACAAAACGCTGCTTCTTAGCTCCATACCAATGTTTTCACTCCAAAAGAATGCAGTTTATACCCAAAACTCATGCATTTTCTCCCCAAAATACTCTTTTTCTCTCCCAAATACAACCATTTCTCCCCTGCATATCAATGTCTGCCAACAATTAGACATTTTCTCCCTGAATATCACTCTTCATCCCAGAAACCAAACAGGTTCTCTCTTAAGAGCCACTCTTTATCTACCCTAAAAGGCATTTTCTCCCCAGAATACTGCCTTTCATCTTCAGATGTCTCATTTTTGGGAAAGGCAACGAAAGCGCTACTTTGGGGAGAGTATATCTTATTTTGAGGATCAAAAGAGCAATTTGGGGGAGAAAATGTGTAATTTTGGGAACCCGAAGTCGTATTTAATGGAGGAAAAGTCTTCTATTTGGAACCAAGAATGATACCTTGGGGAGAATATTTCTCATTTTGAGGAGAGAAAAAGGTCTTTTTTGGAAAGGATGACTTATTTTTGGTCTAAGAAGCGGTCTTCTGGGAAGAAAATGCCTTCTTTTGGGGATCAAAGGCGGTATTCTGGGAAGAAAATGTGTTATTTTTGAAATAAAACGTTATGTCCAATAAAAGACGCTGTCTTCCCCAAATGCGTCTTTTCATGCTGCAAATCAGACATTTTCTCCCTGAAAGATCACCTTTATCCTCAAAAGAAGACATTTTCTCCACAAAACGCTGCTTCTTAGCTCCATACCAATGTTTTCACTCCAAAAGAATGCAGTTTATACCCAAAACTCATGCATTTTCTCCCCAAAATACTCTTTTTCTCTCCCAAATACAACCATTTCTCCCCTGCATATCAATGTCTGCCAACAATTAGACATTTTCTCCCCGAATATCACTCTTCATCCCAGAAACCAAACAGGTTCTCTCTTAAGAGCCACTCTTTATCTACCCAAAAAGGCATTTTCTCCCCAGAATACTGCCTTTCATCTTCAGATGTCTCATTTTTGGGAAAGGCAACGAAAGCGCTACTTTGGGGAGAGTATATCTTATTTTGAGGATCAAAAGAGCAATTTGGGGGAGAAAATGTGTAATTTTGGGAACCCGAAGTCGTATTTAATGGAGGGAAAGTCTTCTATTTGGAACCAAGAATGATACCTTGGGGAGAATATTTCTCATTTTGAGGAGAGAAAAAGGTCTTTTTTGGAAAGGATGACTTATTTTTGGTCTAAGAAGCGGTCTTCTGGGAAGAAAATGCCTTCTTTTGGGGATCAAAGGCGGTATTCTGGGAAGAAAATGTGTTATTTTTGAAATAAAACGTTATGTCCAATAAAAGACGCTGTCTTCCCCAAATGCGTCTTTTCATGCTGCAAATCAGACATTTTCTCCCTGAAAGATCACCTTTATCCTCAAAAGAAGACATTTTCTCCACAAAACGCTGCTTCTTAGCTCCATACCAATGTTTTCACTCCAAAAGAATGCAGTTTATACCCAAAACTCATGCATTTTCTCCCCAAAATACTCTTTTTCTCTCCCAAATACAACCATTTCTCCCCTGCATATCAATGTCTGCCAACAATTAGACATTTTCTCCCCGAATATCACTCTTCATCCCAGAAACCAAACAGGTTCTCTCTTAAGAGCCACTCTTTATCTACCCAAAAAGGCATTTTCTCCCCAGAATACTGCCTTTCATCTTCAGATGTCTCATTTTTGGGAAAGGCAACGAAAGCGCTACTTTGGGGAGAGTATATCTTATTTTGAGGATCCAAAGAGCAATTTGGGGGAGAAAATGTGTAATTTTGGGAACCCGAAGTCGTATTTAATGGAGGGAAAGTCTTCTATTTGGAACCAAGAATGATACCTTGGGGAGAATATTTCTCATTTTGAGGAGAGAAAAAGGTCTTTTTTGGAAAGGATGACTTATTTTTGGTCTAAGAAGCGGTCTTCTGGGAAGAAAATGCCTTCTTTTGGGGATCAAAGGCGGTATTCTGGGAAGAAAATGTGTTATTTTTGAAATAAAACGTTATGTCCAATAAAAGACGCTGTCTTCCCCAAATGCGTCTTTTCATGCTGCAAATCAGACATTTTCTCCCTGAAAGATCACCTTTATCCTCAAAAGAAGACATTTTCTCCACAAAACGCTGCTTCTTAGCTCCATACCAATGTTTTCACTCCAAAAGAATGCAGTTTATACCCAAAACTCATGCATTTTCTCCCCAAAATACTCTTTTTCTCTCCCAAATACAACCATTTCTCCCCTGCATATCAATGTCTGCCAACAATTAGACATTTTCTCCCTGAATATCACTCTTCATCCCAGAAACCAAACAGGTTCTCTCTTAAGAGCCACTCTTTATCTACCCTAAAAGGCATTTTCTCCCCAGAATACTGCCTTTCATCTTCAGATGTCTCATTTTTGGGAAAGGCAACGAAAGCGCTACTTTGGGGAGAGTATATCTTATTTTGAGGATCAAAAGAGCAATTTGGGGGAGAAAATGTGTAATTTTGGGAACCCGAAGTCGTATTTAATGGAGGAAAAGTCTTCTATTTGGAACCAAGAATGATACCTTGGGGAGAATATTTCTCATTTTGAGGAGAGAAAAAGGTCTTTTTTGGAAAGGATGACTTATTTTCGGTCTAAGAAGCGGTCTTCTGGGAAGAAAATGCCTTCTTTTGGGGATCAAAGGCGGTATTCTGGGAAGAAAATGTGTTATTTTTGAAATAAAACGTTATGTCCAATAAAAGACGCTGTCTTCCCCAAATGCGTCTTTTCATGCTGCAAATCAGACATTTTCTCCCTGAAAGATCACCTTTATCCTCAAAAGAAGACATTTTCTCCACAAAACGCTGCTTCTTAGCTCCATACCAATGTTTTCACTCCAAAAGAATGCAGTTTATACCCAAAACTCATGCATTTTCTCCCCAAAATACTCTTTTTCTCTCCCAAATACAACCATTTCTCCCCTGCATATCAATGTCTGCCAACAATTAGACATTTTCTCCCCGAATATCACTCTTCATCCCAGAAACCAAACAGGTTCTCTCTTAAGAGCCACTCTTTATCTACCCAAAAAGGCATTTTCTCCCCAGAATACTGCCTTTCATCTTCAGATGTCTCATTTTTGGGAAAGGCAACGAAAGCGCTACTTTGGGGAGAGTATATCTTATTTTGAGGATCAAAAGAGCAATTTGGGGGAGAAAATGTGTAATTTTGGGAACCCGAAGTCGTATTTAATGGAGGGAAAGTCTTCTATTTGGAACCAAGAATGATACCTTGGGGAGAATATTTCTCATTTTGAGGAGAGAAAAAGGTCTTTTTTGGAAAGGATGACTTATTTTTGGTCTAAGAAGCGGTCTTCTGGGAAGAAAATGCCTTCTTTTGGGGATCAAAGGCGGTATTCTGGGAAGAAAATGTGTTATTTTTGAAATAAAACGTTATGTCCAATAAAAGACGCTGTCTTCCCCAAATGCGTCTTTTCATGCTGCAAATCAGACATTTTCTCCCTGAAAGATCACCTTTATCCTCAAAAGAAGACATTTTCTCCACAAAACGCTGCTTCTTAGCTCCATACCAATGTTTTCACTCCAAAAGAATGCAGTTTATACCCAAAACTCATGCATTTTCTCCCCAAAATACTCTTTTTCTCTCCCAAATACAACCATTTCTCCCCTGCATATCAATGTCTGCCAACAATTAGACATTTTCTCCCCGAATATCACTCTTCATCCCAGAAACCAAACAGGTTCTCTCTTAAGAGCCACTCTTTATCTACCCAAAAAGGCATTTTCTCCCCAGAATACTGCCTTTCATCTTCAGATGTCTCATTTTTGGGAAAGGCAACGAAAGCGCTACTTTGGGGAGAGTATATCTTATTTTGAGGATCCAAAGAGCAATTTGGGGGAGAAAATGTGTAATTTTGGGAACCCGAAGTCGTATTTAATGGAGGGAAAGTCTTCTATTTGGAACCAAGAATGATACCTTGGGGAGAATATTTCTCATTTTGAGGAGAGAAAAAGGTCTTTTTTGGAAAGGATGACTTATTTTCGGTCTAAGAAGCGGTCTTCTGGGAAGAAAATGCCTTCTTTTGGGGATCAAAGGCGGTATTCTGGGAAGAAAATGTGTTATTTTTGAAATAAAACGTTATGTCCAATAAAAGACGCTGTCTTCCCCAAATGCGTCTTTTCATGCTGCAAATCAGACATTTTCTCCCTGAAAGATCACCTTTATCCTCAAAAGAAGACATTTTCTCCACAAAACGCTGCTTCTTAGCTCCATACCAATGTTTTCACTCCAAAAGAATGCAGTTTATACCCAAAACTCATGCATTTTCTCCCCAAAATACTCTTTTTCTCTCCCAAATACAACCATTTCTCCCCTGCATATCAATGTCTGCCAACAATTAGACATTTTCTCCCTGAATATCACTCTTCATCCCAGAAACCAAACAGGTTCTCTCTTAAGAGCCACTCTTTATCTACCCTAAAAGGCATTTTCTCCCCAGAATACTGCCTTTCATCTTCAGATGTCTCATTTTTGGGAAAGGCAACGAAAGCGCTACTTTGGGGAGAGTATATCTTATTTTGAGGATCAAAAGAGCAATTTGGGGGAGAAAATGTGTAATTTTGGGAACCCGAAGTCGTATTTAATGGAGGAAAAGTCTTCTATTTGGAACCAAGAATGATACCTTGGGGAGAATATTTCTCATTTTGAGGAGAGAAAAAGGTCTTTTTTGGAAAGGATGACTTATTTTTGGTCTAAGAAGCGGTCTTCTGGGAAGAAAATGCCTTCTTTTGGGGATCAAAGGCGGTATTCTGGGAAGAAAATGTGTTATTTTTGAAATAAAACGTTATGTCCAATAAAAGACGCTGTCTTCCCCAAATGCGTCTTTTCATGCTGCAAATCAGACATTTTCTCCCTGAAAGATCACCTTTATCCTCAAAAGAAGACATTTTCTCCACAAAACGCTGCTTCTTAGCTCCATACCAATGTTTTCACTCCAAAAGAATGCAGTTTATACCCAAAACTCATGCATTTTCTCCCCAAAATACTCTTTTTCTCTCCCAAATACAACCATTTCTCCCCTGCATATCAATGTCTGCCAACAATTAGACATTTTCTCCCCGAATATCACTCTTCATCCCAGAAACCAAACAGGTTCTCTCTTAAGAGCCACTCTTTATCTACCCTAAAAGGCATTTTCTCCCCAGAATACTGCCTTTCATCTTCAGATGTCTCATTTTTGGGAAAGGCAACGAAAGCGCTACTTTGGGGAGAGTATATCTTATTTTGGGGATCAAAAGGGGTGTTTTGGAAAGGAAAAGTCTTCCTTAGGGGATAAGAAGCGGTATTTTCGGGAGCGAATGTCTTCTTTTGTTACACAAAGCCATATTTGAAGGGGAGAATTTCATATTGGAGGGATACAAATTGGCATTTGGGGGAGACAATGTCTAATGTTGGGAATCAAAAGGTGTGTTTTGGGTAAGAAATGTTTTGTTTTGGTAATAAAATCAGTCTTGTGCGGAGAAAACGCCTGATTCTTGGGATCACAAACATTATTTGAGGGAGAACGCCTCATTTTGGGAATCAAAGGAGCAATTTGGGGGAGAAAATGTGTAATATTGGGAACCCGAAGTCGTATTTAATGGAGGAAAAGTCTTCTATTTGGAACCAAGAATGATACCTTGGGGAGAATATTTCTCATTTTGAGGAGAGAAAAAGGTCTTTTTTGGAGAGGATGACTTATTTTCGGTCTAAGAAGCGGTCTTCTGGGAAGAAAATGCCTTCTTTTGGGGATCAAAGGCGGTCTTCTGGGAAGAAAATGTGTTATTTTTGGAATAAAACGTTATGTCCAATAAAAGACGCTGTCTTCCCCAAATGCGTCTTTTCATGCTGCAAAGAAGACATTATCTCCCTGAAAGATCACCTTTATCCTCAAAAGAAGACATTTTCTCCACAAAATGCTGCTTATTAGCTCAATACCAATGCTTTCATGGCAAAATAATGCAGTTTATCCCCAAAACTCGTGCATTTTCTCCCCAAAACACTCTTTTTCTCTCCAAAATACAACCATTTCTCCCCTGCATATCAATGTCTGCCAACAATTAGACATTTTCTCCCCGAATATCACTCTTCATCCCAGAAACCAAACAGGTTCTCTCTTAAGTGCCACTCTTTGTCTACCCAAAAAGGCATTTTCTCCCCAGAATACTGCCTTTCATCTTCAGATGTCTCATTTTTGGGAAAGGCAACGAAAGCGCTACTTTGGGGAGAGTATATCTTATTTTGAGGATCAAAAGAGCAATTTGGGGGAGAAAATGTGTAATTTTGGGAACCCGAAGTCGTATTTAATGGAGGGAAAGTCTTCTATTTGGAACCAAGAATGATACCTTGGGGAGAATATTTCTCATTTTGAGGAGAGAAAAAGGTCTTTTTTGGAAAGGATGACTTATTTTCGGTCTAAGAAGCGGTCTTCTGGGAAGAAAATGCCTTCTTTTGGGGATCAAAGGCGGTATTCTGGGAAGAAAATGTGTTATTTTTGAAATAAAACGTTATGTCCAATAAAAGACGCTGTCTTCCCCAAATGCGTCTTTTCATGCTGCAAATCAGACATTTTCTCCCTGAAAGATCACCTTTATCCTCAAAAGAAGACATTTTCTCCACAAAACGCTGCTTCTTAGCTCCATACCAATGTTTTCACTCCAAAAGAATGCAGTTTATACCCAAAACTCATGCATTTTCTCCCCAAAATACTCTTTTTCTCTCCCAAATACAACCATTTCTCCCCTGCATATCAATGTCTGCCAACAATTAGACATTTTCTCCCCGAATATCACTCTTCATCCCAGAAACCAAACAGGTTCTCTCTTAAGAGCCACTCTTTATCTACCCAAAAAGGCATTTTCTCCCCAGAATACTGCCTTTCATCTTCAGATGTCTCATTTTTGGGAAAGGCAACGAAAGCGCTACTTTGGGGAGAGTATATCTTATTTTGGGGATCAGAAGGGGTGTTTTGGGGAGGAAAAGTCTTCCTTAGGGGATAAGAAGCGGTATTTTCGGGAGCGAATGTCTTCTTTTGTTACACAAAGCCATATTTGAAGGGGAGAATTTCATATTGGAGGGATACAAATTGGCATTTGGGGGAGACAATGTCTAATGTTGGGAATCAAAAGGTGTGTTTTGGGTAAGAAATGTTTTGTTTTGGTAATAAAATCAGTCTTGTGAGGAGAAAACGCCTGATTCTTGGGATCACAAACATTATTTGAGGGAGAACGCCTCATTTTTGGGATCAAAGGAGCAATTTGGGGGAGAAAATGTGTAATTTTGGGAACCCGAAGTCGTATTTAATGGAGGAAAAGTCTTCTATTTGGAACCAAGAATGATACCTTGGGGAGAATATTTCTCATTTTGAGGAGAGAAAAAGGTCTTTTTTGGAGAGGATGACTTATTTTCGGTCTAAGAAGCGGTCTTCTGGGAAGAAAATGCCTTCTTTTGGGGATCAAAGGCGGTCTTCTGGGAAGAAAATGTGTTATTTTTGAAATAAAACGTTATGTCCAATGAAAGACGCTGTCTTCCCCAAATGCGTCTTTTTATGCTGCAAAGAAGACATTATCTCCCTGAAAGATCACCTTTATCCTCAAAAGAAGACATTTTCTCCACAAAATGCTGCTTATTAGCTCAATACCAATGCTTTCATGGCAAAATAATGCAGTTCATCCCCAAAACTCGTGCATTTTCTCCCCAAAACACTCTTTTTCTCTCCAAAATACAACCATTTCTCCCCTGCATATCAATGTCTGCCAACAATTAGACATTTTCTCCCCGAATATCGCTTTTCATCCCAGAAACCAAACAGGTTCTCTCTTAAGTGCCACTCTTTATCTACCCAAAAAGGCATTTTCTCCCCAGAATACTGCCTTTCATCTTCAGATGTCTCATTTTTGGGAAAGGCAACGAAAGCGCTACTTTGGGGAGAGTATATCTTATTTTGAGGATCCAAAGAGCAATTTGGGGGAGAAAATGTGTAATTTTGGGAACCCGAAGTCGTATTTAATGGAGGGAAAGTCTTCTATTTGGAACCAAGAATGATACCTTGGGGAGAATATTTCTCATTTTGAGGAGAGAAAAAGGTCTTTTTTGGAAAGGATGACTTATTTTTGGTCTAAGAAGCGGTCTTCTGGGAAGAAAATGCCTTCTTTTGGGGATCAAAGGCGGTATTCTGGGAAGAAAATGTGTTATTTTTGAAATAAAACGTTATGTCCAATAAAAGACGCTGTCTTCCCCAAATGCGTCTTTTCATGCTGCAAATCAGACATTTTCTCCCTGAAAGATCACCTTTATCCTCAAAAGAAGACATTTTCTCCACAAAACGCTGCTTCTTAGCTCCATACCAATGTTTTCACTCCATAAGAATGCAGTTTATACCCAAAACTCATGCATTTTCTCCCCAAAATACTCTTTTTCTCTCCAAAATACAACCATTTCTCCCCTGCATATCAATGTCTGCCAACAATTAGACATTTTCTCCCCGAATATCACTCTTCATCCCAGAAACCAAACAGGTTCTCTCTTAAGAGCCACTCTTTATCTACCCTAAAAAGCATTTTCTCCCCAGAATACTGCCTTTCATCTTCAGATGTCTCATTTTTGGGAAAGGCAACGAAAGCGCTACTTTGGGGAGAGTATATCTTATTTTGGGGATCAAAAGGGGTGTTTTGGGGAGGAAAAGTCTTCCTTAGGGGATAAGAAGCGGTATTTTCGGGAGCGAATGTCTTCTTTTGTTACACAAAGCCATATTTGAAGGGGAGAATTTCATATTGGAGGGATACAAATTGGCATTTGGGGGAGACAATGTCTAATGTTGGGAATCAAAAGGTGTGTTTTGGGTAAGAAATGTTTTGTTTTGGTAATAAAATCAGTCTTGTGCGGAGAAAACGCCTGATTCTTGGGATCACAAACATTATTTGAGGGAGAACGCCTCATTTTGGGAATCAAAGGAGCAATTTGGGGGAGAAAATGTGTAATATTGGGAACCCGAAGTCGTATTTAATGGAGGAAAAGTCTTCTATTTGGAACCAAGAATGATTCCTTGGGGAGAATATTTCTCATTTTGAGGAGAGAAAAAGGTCTTTTTTGGAGAGGATGACTTATTTTCGGTCTAAGAAGCGGTCTTCTGGGAAGAAAATGCCTTCTTTTGGGGATCAAAGGCGGTCTTCTGGGAAGAAAATGTGTTATTTTTGGAATAAAACGTTATGTCCAATAAAAGACGCTGTCTTCCCCAAATGCGTCTTTTTATGCTGCAAAGAAGACATTATCTCCCTGAAAGATCACCTTTATCCTCAAAAGAAGACATTTTCTCCACAAAATGCTGCTTATTAGCTCAATACCAATGCTTTCATGGCAAAATAATGCAGTTTATCCCCAAAACTCGTGCATTTTCTCCCCAAAACACTCTTTTTCTCTCCAAAATACAACCATTTCTCCCCTGCATATCAATGTCTGCCAACAATTAGACATTTTCTCCCCGAATATCACTCTTCATCCCAGAAACCAAACAGGTTCTCTCTTAAGTGCCACTCTTTATCTACCCAAAAAGGCATTTTCTCCCCAGAATACTGCCTTTCATCTTCAGATGTCTCATTTTTGGGAAAGGCAACGAAAGCGCTACTTTGGGGAGAGTATATCTTATTTTGAGGATCCAAAGAGCAATTTGGGGGAGAAAATGTGTAATTTTGGGAACCCGAAGTCGTATTTAATGGAGGGAAAGTCTTCTATTTGGAACCAAGAATGATACCTTGGGGAGAATATTTCTCATTTTGAGGAGAGAAAAAAGTCTTTTTTGGAAAGGATGACTTATTTTTGGTCTAAGAAGTGGTCTTCTGGGAAGAAAATGCCTTCTTTTGGGGATCAAAGGCGGTATTCTGGGAAGAAAATGTGTTATTTTTGGAATAAAACGTTATGTCCAATAAAAGACGCTGTCTTCCCCAAATGCGTCTTTTCATGCTGCAAATCAGACATTTTCTCCCTGAAAGATCACCTTTATCCTCAAAAGAAGACATTTTCTCCACAAAACGCTGCTTCTTAGCTCCATACCAATGTTTTCACTCCAAAAGAATGCAGTTTATACCCAAAACTCATGCATTTTCTCCCCAAAATACTTTTTTTCTCTCCCAAATACAACCATTTCTCCCCTGCATATCAATGTCTGCCAACAATTAGACATTTTCTCCCCGAATATCACTCTTCATCCCAGAAACCAAACAGGTTCTCTCTTAAGAGCCACTCTTTATCTACCCTAAAAGGCATTTTCTCCCCAGAATACTGCCTTTCATCTTCAGATGTCTCATTTTTGGGAAAGGCAACGAAAGCGCTACTTTGGGGAGAGTATATCTTATTTTGGGGATCAAAAGGGGTGTTTTGGGGAGGAAAAGTCTTCCTTAGGGGATAAGAAGCGGTATTTTCGGGAGCGAATGTCTTCTTTTGTTACACAAAGCCATATTTGAAGGGGAGAATTTCATATTGGAGGGATACAAATTGGCATTTGGGGGAGACAATGTCTAATGTTGGGAATCAAAAGGTGTGTTTTGGGTAAGAAATGTTTTGTTTTGGTAATAAAATCAGTCTTGTGCGGAGAAAACGCCTGATTCTTGGGATCACAAACATTATTTGAGGGAGAACGCCTCATTTTGGGAATCAAAGGAGCAATTTGGGGGAGAAAATGTGTAATTTTGGGAACCCGAAGTCGTATTTAATGGAGGGAAAGTCTTCTATTTGGAACCAAGAATGATACCTTGGGGAGAATATTTCTCATTTTGAGGAGAGAAAAAGGTCTTTTTTGGAGAGGATGACTTATTTTCGGTCTAAGAAGCGGTCTTCTGGGAAGAAAATGCCTTCTTTTGGGGATCAAAGGCGGTCTTCTGGGAAGAAAATGTGTTATTTTTGGAATAAAACGTTATGTCCAATAAAAGACGCTGTCTTCCCCAAATGCGTCTTTTTATGCTGCAAAGAAGACATTATCTCCCTGAAAGATCACCTTTATCCTCAAAAGAAGACATTTTCTCCACAAAATGCTGCTTATTAGCTCAACACCAATGCTTTCATGGCAAAATAATGCAGTTTATCCCCAAAACTCGTGCATTTTCTCCCCAAAACACTCTTTTTCTCTCCAAAATACAACCATTTCTCCCCTGCATATCAATGTCTGCCAACAATTAGACATTTTCTCCCCGAATATCACTCTTCATCCCAGAAACCAAACAGGTTCTCTCTTAAGTGCCACTCTTTATCTACCCAAAAAGGCATTTTCTCCCCAGAATACTGCCTTTCATCTTCAGATGTCTCATTTTTGGGAAAGGCAACGAAAGCGCTACTTTGGGGAGAGTATATCTTATTTTGAGGATCCAAAGAGCAATTTGGGGGAGAAAATGTGTAATTTTGGGAACCCGAAGTCGTATTTAATGGAGGGAAAGTCTTCTATTTGGAACCAAGAATGATACCTTGGGGAGAATATTTCTCATTTTGAGGAGAGAAAAAAGTCTTTTTTGGAAAGGATGACTTATTTTTGGTCTAAGAAGTGGTCTTCTGGGAAGAAAATGCCTTCTTTTGGGGATCAAAGGCGGTATTCTGGGAAGAAAATGTGTTATTTTTGGAATAAAACGTTATGTCCAATAAAAGACGCTGTCTTCCCCAAATGCGTCTTTTCATGCTGCAAATCAGACATTTTCTCCCTGAAAGATCACCTTTATCCTCAAAAGAAGACATTTTCTCCACAAAACGCTGCTTCTTAGCTCCATACCAATGTTTTCACTCCAAAAGAATGCAGTTTATACCCAAAACTCATGCATTTTCTCCCCAAAATACTCTTTTTCTCTCCCAAATACAACCATTTCTCCCCTGCATATCAATGTCTGCCAACAATTAGACATTTTCTCCCCGAATATCACTCTTCATCCCAGAAACCAAACAGGTTCTCTCTTAAGAGCCACTCTTTATCTACCCTAAAAGGCATTTTCTCCCCAGAATACTGCCTTTCATCTTCAGATGTCTCATTTTTGGGAAAGGCAACGAAAGCGCTACTTTGGGGAGAGTATATCTTATTTTGGGGATCAAAAGGGGTGTTTTGGGGAGGAAAAGTCTTCCTTAGGGGATAAGAAGCGGTATTTTCGGGAGCGAATGTCTTCTTTTGTTACACAAAGCCATATTTGAAGGGGAGAATTTCATATTGGAGGGATACAAATTGGCATTTGGGGGAGACAATGTCTAATGTTGGGAATCAAAAGGTGTGTTTTGGGTAAGAAATGTTTTGTTTTGGTAATAAAATCAGTCTTGTGCGGAGAAAACGCCTGATTCTTGGGATCACAAACATTATTTGAGGGAGAACGCCTCATTTTGGGAATCAAAGGAGCAATTTGGGGGAGAAAATGTGTAATTTTGGGAACCCGAAGTCGTATTTAATGGAGGGAAAGTCTTCTATTTGGAACCAAGAATGATACCTTGGGGAGAATATTTCTCATTTTGAGGAGAGAAAAAGGTCTTTTTTGGAGAGGATGACTTATTTTCGGTCTAAGAAGCGGTCTTCTGGGAAGAAAATGCCTTCTTTTGGGGATCAAAGGCGGTCTTCTGGGAAGAAAATGTGTTATTTTTGGAATAAAACGTTATGTCCAATAAAAGACGCTGTCTTCCCCAAATGCGTCTTTTTATGCTGCAAAGAAGACATTATCTCCCTGAAAGATCACCTTTATCCTCAAAAGAAGACATTTTCTCCACAAAATGCTGCTTATTAGCTCAACACCAATGCTTTCATGGCAAAATAATGCAGTTTATCCCCAAAACTCGTGCATTTTCTCCCCAAAACACTCTTTTTCTCTCCAAAATACAACCATTTCTCCCCTGCATATCAATGTCTGCCAACAATTAGACATTTTCTCCCCGAATATCACTCTTCATCCCAGAAACCAAACAGGTTCTCTCTTAAGTGCCACTCTTTATCTACCCAAAAAGGCATTTTCTCCCCAGAATACTGCCTTTCATCTTCAGATGTCTCATTTTTGGGAAAGGCAACGAAAGCGCTACTTTGGGGAGAGTATATCTTATTTTGAGGATCCAAAGAGCAATTTGGGGGAGAAAATGTGTAATTTTGGGAACCCGAAGTCGTATTTAATGGAGGGAAAGTCTTCTATTTGGAACCAAGAATGATACCTTGGGGAGAATATTTCTCATTTTGAGGAGAGAAAAAGGTCTTTTTTGGAAAGGATGACTTATTTTTGGTCTAAGAAGCGGTCTTCTGGGAAGAAAATGCCTTCTTTTGGGGATCAAAGGCGGTCTTCTGGGAAGAAAATGTGTTATTTTTGAAATAAAACGTTATGTCCAATAAAAGATGCTGTCTTCCCCAAATGCGTCTTTTTATGCTGCAAAGAAGACATTATCTCCCTGAAAGATCACCTTTATCCTCAAAAGAAGACATTTACTCCACAAAATGCTGCTTATTAGCTCAATACCAATGCTTTCACGGCAAAATAATGCAGTTTATCCCCAAAACTCGTGCATTTTCTCCCCAAAACACTCTTTTTCTCTCCAAAATACAACCATTTCTCCCCTGCGTATCAATGTCTGCCAACAATTAGACATTTTCTCCCCGAATATCACTCTTCATCCCAGAAACCAAACCGGTTCTCTCTTAAGAGCCACTATTTATCTACCCTAAAAGGCATTTCCAGCCCAGAATACTGCCTTTCATCTTCGGATGTCTCATTTTTGGGAAAGGCAACAAAAGCGCTACTTTGGGGAGAGTATATCTTATTTTGGGGATCAAAAGGGGTGTTTTGGGGAGGAAAAGTCTTCCTTAGGGGATAAGAAGCGGTATTTTCGGGAGCGAATGTCTTCTTTTGTTACACAAAGCCATATTTGAAGGGGAGAATTTCGTATTGGAGGGATACAAATTGGCATTTGGGGGAGACAATGTCTAATGTTGGGAATCAAAAGGTGTGTTTTGGGTAAGAAATGTGTTGTTTTGGTAATAAAATCAGTGTTGTGCGGAGAGAACGCCTGATTCTTGGGATCACAAGCGTTATTTGAGGGAGAACGCCTCATTTTTGGGATCAAAAGAGCAATTTTTGGGAGAAAATGTGTAATATTGGAAACCCGACGTGGTATTTAATGGGGGAAAATGTCTTCTATTTGGAACCAAAAATGATATTTTGGGGAGAATATTTCTCATTCTGAGGACAGAAATATGTCTGTTTTGGAGAGGATGACTTATTTTCGGTCTAAAATGCGGTATTCTGGGAAGATAATTCCTTATTTTTGGGATTAAAAGGAGGTATTCTGGGAAAAAAATGTGTTATTTTTGGAATAAAACGTGATGTCCCAATAAAAGACGCTGTCTTCCCCAAATGCGTCCTTTTATGCTGCAAATCAGACATTTTCTCCCCGAAAGATCACCTTTATCCTCAAAAGAAGACATTTTCTCCACAAAATGCCGCTTATTAGCTCAATACCGTACTTTCACAACCAAATAATGCAGTTTATCCCCAAAACTCATGCATTTTCTCCCCAAAACACTCTTTTTCTCTCCAAAATATTACCATTTCTCTCCTGCATATCAATTTCAACCAACAATTAGACATTTTCTCCCCAAATATCACTCTTTATCCCAGAAACCAAACAGGTTCTCTCTTAAGAGCCACTCTTTATCTACCCTAAAAGGCATTTTCTCCCCAGAATACTGCCTTTCATCTTCAGATGTCTCATTTTTGGGAAAGGCAACGAAAGCGCTACTTTGGGGAGAGTATTTCTTATTTTGGGGATCAAAAAGGGTGTTTTGGGAAGGAAAAGTCTTCCTTAGGGGATAAGAAGCGGTATTTTTGGGAGTGAATGTCTTCTTTTGTTTCAAAAAGCCATATTTGAAGAGGAGAATTTCATTTTTGTAACCGTTCTCATTGAAATAACAATTTTTATCCCACGAATCAGGCGTTTTCTCCTCACAAGACTGATTTTATTACCAAAACATTTCTTACCCAAAACATGCCTTTTGATTCCCATCATTAGTTATTGTCTCCCCCAAATGCCAATTTGTATCCCTCCAATATGAAATTCTCCCCTTCAAATATGGCTTTGTGTGACAAAAGAAGACACTCGCTCCCAAAAATACCGCTTCTTATCCCCTAAGGAAGACTTTTCCTCCCCAAAACACCCTTTTTGATCCCCAAAACAAGAAATACTCTCCCTAAAGTAGCGCTTTCGTTGCCTTTCCCAAAAATGAGACATCTGAAGATGAAAGGCAGTATTATGGGCAGAAAATGCCTTTTTGGGGGGCTAAAGAGTGGCACTTAAGAGAGAACCTGTTTGGTTTCTGGAATGAAGAGTGATATTCGGGGAGAAAATGTCTAATTGTTGGCAGAAATTGATACGCAGGGGAGAAATGGTTGTATTTTGGAGAGAAAAAGAGTGTTTTGTGGAGAAAATGCATGAGTTTTGGGGATAAACGGCATTATTTTGGCGTGAAAGCATGGTATTGAGCTAAGAAGCGGCATTTTGTGGAGAAAATGTCTTCTTTTGAGGATAAAGGTGATCTTTCGGGGAGAAAATGTCTGATTTGCAGCATAAAAGGACGAATTTGGGGAAGACAGCGTCTTTTATTGGGACATCACGTTTTATTCCAAAAATAACACATTTTCATACCAGAATACCGCCTTTGATCCCAAAAATAAGGCATTTTCTTCCCAGAATACCGCATTTTAGACCGAAAATAAGTCATCCTCTCCAAAAAAGACATAATTCTGTCCTCAAAATGAGAAATATTGTCCCCAAAATATCATTCTTGGTTCCAAATAGAAGACTTTTTCTCCATTAAATACCACGTAGGGATCCCTATATTATACATTTTCTCCCCCAAATTGCTCTTTGTATCCCCAAAATGAGGCGTTCTCCCTCAAATGCCTCTTTTGATCCCAAGAATCAGGCATTTTCTCCGCACAAGACTGATTTTATTACCAAAACAACACATTTCTTACCCAAAACACACCTTTTTATTCCCAACATTAGACACCGTCTCCCAAAATTCCAATTTGTATCCCTCCAATACGAAATTCTCCACTTCAAATATGGCTTTGTGTAACAAAAGAAGACATTCGCTCCCAAAAATACCGCTTCTTATTTCCTAAGGAAAACTTTTCCTCCCCAAAACACCCTTTTTGATCCCCAAAACAAGAAATACTCTCCCTAAAGTAGCGCTTTCGTTTCCTTTCCCAAAAATGAGACATCTGAAGATGAAAGGCAGTATTCTGGGCAGAAAATGCCTTTTTGGGGGGCTAAAGAGTGGCACTTAAGAGAGAACCTGTTTGGTTTCTGGAATGAAGAGTGATATTCGGGGAGAAAATGTCTAATTGTTGGCAGAGATTGATACGCAGGGGAGAAATGGTTGTATTTTGGAGAGAAAAAGAGTGTTTTGTGGAGAAAATGCATGAGTTTTGGGGATAAACGGCATTATTTTGGCGTGAAAGCATGGTATTGAGCTAAGAAGCGGCATTTTGTGGAGGAAATGTCTTCTTTTGAGGATAAAGGTGAACTTTCGGGGAGAAAATGTCTGATTTGCAGCATAAAAGGACGCATTTGGGGAAGACAGCGTCTTTTATTGGGACATCACGTTTTATTCCAAAAATAACACATTTTCTTCCCAGAATACCGCCTTTGATCCCGAAAATAAGGCATTTTCTTCCCAGAATACCGCATTTTAGACCGAAAATAAGTCATCCTCTCCAAAAAAGACATAATTCTGTCCTCAAAATGAGAAATATTGTCCCCAAAATATCATTCTTGGTTCCAAATAGAAGACTTTTTCTCCATTAAATACCACGTAGGGATCCCTATATTACACATTTTCTCCCCCAAATTGCTCTTTGTATCCCCAAAATGAAGCGTTCTCCCTCAAATGCCTCTTTTCATCCCAAGAATCAGGCATTTTCTCCGCACAAGACTGATTTTATTACCAAAACAACACATTTCTTACCCAAAACACACCTTTTTATTCCCAACATTAGACATTGTCTCCCCCAAATGTCAATTTGTATCCCTTCAATACGAAATTCTCCACTTCAAATAACGCTTTGTGTGACAAAAGAAGACACTCACTCCCAAAAATACTGCTTCTTACTCCCTAAGGAAGACTTTTCCTCCCCAAAACACCCCTTTTGATCCCCAAAATAAGATATACTCTCCCCAAAGTAGCGCTTTCGTTGCCTTTCCCAAAAATGAGACATCTGAAGATGAAAGGCAGTGTTCTGGGGAGAAAATGCCTTTCAGGGTAGATAAAGAGTGGCTCTTAAGAGAGAACCTGTTTGGTTTCTGGGATGAAGAGTGATATTCGGGGAGAAAATGTCTAATTGTTGGCAGAAATTGATACGCAGGGGAGAAATGGTTGTATTTGGGAGAGAAAAAGAGTGTTTTGGGGAGAAAATGCATGAGTTTTGGGGATAAACGGCATTATTTTGGCGTGAAAGCATGGTATTGAGAACATAAGCAGCATTTTGTGGAGAAAATGCCTTCTTTTGAGGATAAAGGTGATCTTTCAGGGAGAAAATGTCTTCTTTGCAGCAGAAAAAGACGCATTTGGGGAAGACAGCGTCTTTTATTGGGACATCACGTTTTATTCCAAAAATAACACATTTTCTTCCCGAATACCGCACTTAATCCCTAAAATAAGGCATTTTCTTCCCAGAATACCGCTATTTAGACCGAAAATAAGTCATCCTCTCCAAAAAAGACGTAATTCTGTCCTCAAAATGAGAAATATTGTCCCCAAAATATCATTCTTGGTTCCAAATAGAAGACTTTTTCTCCATTAAATACCACATCGGGTTCCCAATATTACACATTTTCTCCCCCAAATTGCTCTTTGGATCCCCAAAATGAGGCGTTCTCCCTCAAATGCCTCTTTTCATCCCAAGAATCAGGCATTTTCTCCGCACAAGACTGATTTTATTACCAAAACAACACATTTCTTACCCAAAACACACCTTTTTATTCCCAATATTAGACACCGTCTCCCAAAATTCCAATTTGTATCCCTCCAATACGAAATTCTCCCCTTCAAATATGGCTTTGTGTAACAAAAGAAGACATTCGCTCCCAAAAATACCGCTTCTTATTACCTAAGGAAGACTTTTCCTCCCCAAAACACCCTTTTTGATCCCCAAAATAAGAAATACTCTCCCTAAAGTAGCGCTTTCGTTTCCTTTCCCAAAAATGAGACATCTGAAGATGAAAAGCAGTATTCTGGGCTGGAAATGCCTTTTAGGGTAGATAAAGAGTGGCACTTAAGAGAGAACCTGTTTGGTTTCTGGGATGAAGAGTGATATTCGGGGAGAAAATGTCTAATTGTTGGCAGAAATTGATACGCAGGGGAGAAATGGTTGTATTTTGGAGAGAAAAAGAGTGTTTTGTGGAGAAAATGCATGAGTTTTGGGGATAAACGGCATTATTTTGGCGTGAAAGCATGGTATTGAGCTAAGAAGCGGCATTTTGTGGAGTAAATGTCTTCTTTTGAGGATAAAGGTGATCTTTCGGGGAGAAAATGTCTGATTTGCAGCATAAAAGGACGCATTTGGGGAAGACAGCGTCTTTTATTGGGACATCACGTTTTATTCCAAAAATAACACATTTTCATACCAGAATACCGCCTTTGATCCTGAAAATAAGGCATTTTCTTCCCAGAATACCGCATTTTAGACCGAAAATAAGTCATCCTCTCCAAAAAAGACATAATTCTGTCCTCAAAATGAGAAATATTGTCCCCAAAATATCATTCTTGGTTCCAAATAGAAGACTTTTTCTCCATTAAATACCACGTAGGGATCCCTATATTACACATTTTCTCCCCCAAATTGCTCTTTGTATCCCCAAAATGAGGCGTTCTCCCTCAAATGCCTCTTTTCATCCCAAGAATCAGGCATTTTCTCCGCACAAGACTGATTTTATTACCAAAACAACACATTTCTTACCCAAAACACACCTTTTTATTCCCAACATTAGACATTGTCTCCCCCAAATGTCAATTTGTATCCCTCCAATACGAAATTCTCCACTTCAAATATGGCTTTGTGTGACAAAAGAAGACACTCACTCCCAAAAATACCGCTTCTTACTCCCTAAGGAAGACTTTTCCTCCCCAAAACACCCCTTTTGATCCCCAAAATAAGAAATACTCTCCCCAAAGTAGCGCTTTCGTTGCCTTTCCCAAAAATGAGACATCTGAAGATGAAAGGCAGTATTCTGGGCAGAAAATGCCTTTTTGGGGGGCTAAAGAGTGGCACTTAAGAGAGAACCTGTTTGGTTTCTGGGATGAAGAGTGATATTCGGGGAGAAAATGTCTAATTGTTGGCAGAGATTGATACGCAGGGGAGAAATGGTTGTATTTTGGAGAGAAAAAGAGTGTTTTGTGGAGAAAATGCATGAGTTTTGGGGATAAACGGCATTATTTTGGCGTGAAAGCATGGTATTGAGAAAATAAGCAGCATTTTGTGGAGAAAATGCCTTCTTTTGAGGATAAAGGTGATCTTTCAGGGAGAAAATGTCTTCTTTGCAGCAGAAAAAGACGCATTTGGGGAAGACAGCGTCTTTTATTGGGACATCACGTTTTATTCCAAAAATAACACATTTTCTTCCCGAATACCGCACTTAATCCCTAAAATAAGGCATTTTCTTCCCAGAATACCGCTATTTAGACCGAAAATAAGTCATCCTCTCCAAAAAAGACATAATTCTGTCCTCAAAATGAGAAATATTGTCCCCAAAATATCATTCTTGGTTCCAAATAGAAGACTTTTTCTCCATTAAATACCACATCGGGTTCCTAATATTACACATTTTCTCCCCCAAATTGCTCTTTGGATCCCCAAAATGAGGCGTTCTCCCTCAAATGCCTCTTTTGATCCCAAGAATCAGGCATTTTCTCCGCACAAGACTGATTTTATTACCAAAACAACACATTTCTTACCCAAAACACACCTTTTTATTCCCAACATTAGACACCGTCTCCCAAAATTCCAATTTGTATCCCTCCAATACGAAATTCTCCCTTTCAAATATGGCTTTGTGTAACAAAAGAAGACATTCGCTCCCAAAAATACCGCTTCTTATTTCCTAAGGAAGACTTTTCCTCCCCAAAACACCCTTTTTGATCCCCAAAACAAGAAATACTCTCCCTAAAGTAGTGCTTTCGTTGCCTTTCCCAAAAATGAGACATTTGAAGATGAAAGGCAGTATTCTGGGCAGAAAATGCCTTTTTGGGGGGCTAAAGAGTGGCACTTAAGAGAGAACCTGTTTGGTTTCTGGAATGAAGAGTGATATTCGGGGAGAAAATGTCTAATTGTTGGCAGAAATTGATACGCAGGGGAGAAATGGTTGTATTTTGGAGAGAAAAAGAGTGTTTTGGGGAGAAAATGCATGAGTTTTGGGGATAAACGGCATTATTTTGGCGTGAAAGCATGGTATTGAGCTAAGAAGCGGCATTTTGTGGAGAAAATGTCTTCTTTTGAGGATAAAGGTGATCTTTCGGGGAGAAAATGTCTGATTTGCAGCATAAAAGGACGCATTTGGGGAAGACAGCGTCTTTTATTGGGACATCACGTTTTATTCCAAAAATAACACATTTTCATACCAGAATACCGCCTTTGATCCCGAAAACAAGGCATTTTCTTCCCAGAATACCGCATTTTAGACCGAAAATAAGTCATCCTCTCCAAAAAAGACATAATTCTGTCCTCAAAATGAGAAATATTGTCCCCAAAATATCATTCTTGGTTCCAAATAGAAGACTTTTTCTCCATTAAATACCACGTAGGGATCCCTATATTACACATTTTCTCCCCCAAATTGCTCTTTGGATCCCCAAAATGAGGCGTTCTCCCTCAAATGCCTCTTTTGATCCCAAGAATCAGGCATTTTCTCCGCACAAGACTGATTTTATTACCAAAACAACACATTTCTTACCCAAAACACACCTTTTTATTCCCAACATTAGACACCGTCTCCCAAAATTCCAATTTGTATCCCTCCAATACGAAATTCTCCACTTCAAATAACGCTTTGTGTGACAAAAGAAGACACTCACTCCCAAAAATACCGCTTCTTACTCCCTAAGGAAGACTTTTCCTCCCCAAAACACCCTTTTTGATCCCCAAAACAAGAAATACTCTCCCTAAAGTAGCGCTTTCGTTTCCTTTCCCAAAAATGAGACATCTGAAGATGAAAGGCAGTATTCTGGGCAGAAAATGCCTTTTTGGGGGGCTAAAGAGTGGCACTTAAGAGAGAACCTGTTTGGTTTCTGGAATGAAGAGTGATATTCGGGGAGAAAATGTCTAATTGTTGGCAGAAATTGATACGCAGGGGAGAAATGGTTGTATTTTGGAGAGAAAAAGAGTGTTTTGTGGAGAAAATGCATGAGTTTTGGGGATAAACGGCATTATTTTGGCGTGAAAGCATGGTATTGAGCTAAGAAGCGGCATTTTGTGGAGGAAATGTCTTCTTTTGAGGATAAAGGTGAACTTTCGGGGAGAAAATGTCTGATTTGCAGCATAAAAGGACGCATTTGGGGAAGACAGCGTCTTTTATTGGGACATCACGTTTTATTCCAAAAATAACACATTTTCTTCCCAGAATACCGCCTTTGATCCCGAAAATAAGGCATTTTCTTCCCAGAATACCGCATTTTAGACCGAAAATAAGTCATCCTCTCCAAAAAAGACATAATTCTGTCCTCAAAATGAGAAATATTGTCCCCAAAATATCATTCTTGGTTCCAAATAGAAGACTTTTTCTCCATTAAATACCACGTAGGGATCCCTATATTACACATTTTCTCCCCCAAATTGCTCTTTGTATCCCCAAAATGAAGCGTTCTCCCTCAAATGCCTCTTTTCATCCCAAGAATCAGGCATTTTCTCCGCACAAGACTGATTTTATTACCAAAACAACACATTTCTTACCCAAAACACACCTTTTTATTCCCAACATTAGACATTGTCTCCCCCAAATGTCAATTTGTATCCCTTCAATACGAAATTCTCCACTTCAAATAACGCTTTGTGTGACAAAAGAAGACACTCGCTCCCAAAAATACTGCTTCTTACTCCCTAAGGAAGACTTTTCCTCCCCAAAACACCCCTTTTGATCCCCAAAATAAGATATACTCTCCCCAAAGTAGCGCTTTCGTTGCCTTTCCCAAAAATGAGACATCTGAAGATGAAAGGCAGTGTTCTGGGGAGAAAATGCCTTTCAGGGTAGATAAAGAGTGGCTCTTAAGAGAGAACCTGTTTGGTTTCTGGGATGAAGAGTGATATTCGGGGAGAAAATGTCTAATTGTTGGCAGAAATTGATACGCAGGGGAGAAATGGTTGTATTTGGGAGAGAAAAAGAGTGTTTTGGGGAGAAAATGCATGAGTTTTGGGGATAAACGGCATTATTTTGGCGTGAAAGCATGGTATTGAGAACATAAGCAGCATTTTGTGGAGAAAATGCCTTCTTTTGATGATAAAGGTGATCTTTCAGGGAGAAAATGTCTTCTTTGCAGCAGAAAAAGACGCATTTGGGGAAGACAGCGTCTTTTATTGGGACATCACGTTTTATTCCAAAAATAACACATTTTCTTCCCGAATACCGCACTTAATCCCTAAAATAAGGCATTTTCTTCCCAGAATACCGCTATTTAGACCGAAAATAAGTCATCCTCTCCAAAAAAGACGTAATTCTGTCCTCAAAATGAGAAATATTGTCCCCAAAATATCATTCTTGGTTCCAAATAGAAGACTTTTTCTCCATTAAATACCACATCGGGTTCCCAATATTACACATTTTCTCCCCCAAATTGCTCTTTGGATCCCCAAAATGAGGCGTTCTCCCTCAAATGCCTCTTTTGATCCCAAGAATCAGGCATTTTCTCCGCACAAGACTGATTTTATTACCAAAACAACACATTTCTTACCCAAAACACACCTTTTTATTCCCAACATTAGACACCGTCTCCCAAAATTCCAATTTGTATCCCTCCAATACGAAATTCTCCCCTTCAAATATGGCTTTGTGTAACAAAAGAAGACATTCGCTCCCAAAAATACCGCTTCTTATTACCTAAGGAAGACTTTTCCTCCCCAAAACACCCTTTTTGATCCCCAAAATAAGAAATACTCTCCCTAAAGTAGCGCTTTCGTTTCCTTTCCCAAAAATGAGACATCTGAAGATGAAAAGCAGTATTCTGGGCTGGAAATGCCTTTTAGGGTAGATAAAGAGTGGCACTTAAGAGAGAACCTGTTTGGTTTCTGGGATGAAGAGTGATATTCGGGGAGAAAATGTCTAATTGTTGGCAGAAATTGATACGCAGGGGAGAAATGGTTGTATTTGGGAGAGAAAAAGAGTGTTTTGGGGAGAAAATGCATGAGTTTTGGGGATAAACGGCATTATTTTGGCGTGAAAGCATGGTATTGAGCTAAGAAGCGGCATTTTGTGGAGAAAATGTCTTCTTTTGAGGATAAAGGTGATCTTTCGGGGAGAAAATGTCTGATTTGCAGCATAAAAGGACGCATTTGGGGAAGACAGCGTCTTTTATTGGGACATCACGTTTTATTCCAAAAATAACACATTTTCATACCAGAATACCGCCTTTGATCCTGAAAATAAGGCATTTTCTTCCCAGAATACCGCATTTTAGACCGAAAATAAGTCATCCTCTCCAAAAAAGACATAATTCTGTCCTCAAAATGAGAAATATTGTCCCCAAAATATCATTCTTGGTTCCAAATAGAAGACTTTTTCTCCATTAAATACCACGTAGGGATCCCTATATTACACATTTTCTCCCCCAAATTGCTCTTTGGATCCCCAAAATGAGGCGTTCTCCCTCAAATGCCTCTTTTCATCCCAAGAATCAGGCATTTTCTCCGCACAAGACTGATTTTATTACCAAAACAACACATTTCTTACCCAAAACACACCTTTTTATTCCCAACATTAGACATTGTCTCCCCCAAATGTCAATTTGTATCCCTCCAATACGAAATTCTCCACTTCAAATATGGCTTTGTGTGACAAAAGAAGACACTCACTCCCAAAAATACCGCTTCTTACTCCCTAAGGAAGACTTTTCCTCCCCAAAACACCCCTTTTGATCCCCAAAATAAGAAATACTCTCCCCAATGTAGCGCTTTCGTTGCCTTTCCCAAAAATGAGACATCTGAAGATGAAAGGCAGTATTCTGGGCAGAAAATGCCTTTTTGGGGGGCTAAAGAGTGGCACTTAAGAGAGAACCTGTTTGGTTTCTGGGATGAAGAGTGATATTCGGGGAGAAAATGTCTAATTGTTGGCAGAGATTGATACGCAGGGGAGAAATGGTTGTATTTTGGAGAGAAAAAGAGTGTTTTGGGGAGAAAATGCATGAGTTTTGGGGATAAACGGCATTATTTTGGCGTGAAAGCATGGTATTGAGAAAATAAGCAGCATTTTGTGGAGAAAATGCCTTCTTTTGAGGATAAAGGTGATCTTTCAGGGAGAAAATGTCTTCTTTGCAGCAGAAAAAGACGCATTTGGGGAAGACAGCGTCTTTTATTGGGACATCACGTTTTATTCCAAAAATAACACATTTTCTTCCCGAATACCGCACTTAATCCCTAAAATAAGGCATTTTCTTCCCAGAATACCGCTATTTAGACCGAAAATAAGTCATCCTCTCCAAAAAAGACATAATTCTGTCCTCAAAATGAGAAATATTGTCCCCAAAATATCATTCTTGGTTCCAAATAGAAGACTTTTTCTCCATTAAATACCACGTAGGGATCCCTATATTACACATTTTCTCCCCCAAATTGCTCTTTGGATCCCCAAAATGAGGCGTTCTCCCTCAAATGCCTCTTTTGATCCCAAGAATCAGGCATTTTCTCCGCACAAGACTGATTTTATTACCAAAACAACACATTTCTTACCCAAAACACACCTTTTTATTCCCAACATTAGACACCGTCTCCCAAAATTCCAATTTGTATCCCTCCAATACGAAATTCTCCCCTTCAAATATGGCTTTGTGTAACAAAAGAAGACATTCGCTCCCAAAAATACCGCTTCTTATTTCCTAAGGAAGACTTTTCCTCCCCAAAACACCCTTTTTGATCCCCAAAACAAGAAATACTCTCCCTAAAGTAGTGCTTTCGTTGCCTTTCCCAAAAATGAGACATTTGAAGATGAAAGGCAGTATTCTGGGCAGAAAATGCCTTTTTGGGGGGCTAAAGAGTGGCACTTAAGAGAGAACCTGTTTGGTTTCTGGAATGAAGAGTGATATTCGGGGAGAAAATGTCTAATTGTTGGCAGAAATTGATATGCAGGGGAGAAATGGTTGTATTTTGGAGAGAAAAAGAGTGTTTTGGGGAGAAAATGCATGAGTTTTGGGGATAAACGGCATTATTTTGGCGTGAAAGCATGGTATTGAGCTAAGAAGCGGCATTTTGTGGAGAAAATGTCTTCTTTTGAGGATAAAGGTGATCTTTCGGGGAGAAAATGTCTGATTTGCAGCATAAAAGGACGCATTTGGGGAAGACAGCGTCTTTTATTGGGACATCACGTTTTATTCCAAAAATAACACATTTTCATACCAGAATACCGCCTTTGATCCCGAAAACAAGGCATTTTCTTCCCAGAATACCGCTATTTAGACCGAAAATAAGTCATCCTCTCCAAAAAAGACATAATTCTGTCCTCAAAATGAGAAATATTGTCCCCAAAATATCATTCTTGGTTCCAAATAGAAGACTTTTTCTCCATTAAATACCACGTAGGGATCCCTATATTACACATTTTCTCCCCCAAATTGCTCTTTGGATCCCCAAAATGAGGCGTTCTCCCTCAAATGCCTCTTTTGATCCCAAGAATCAGGCATTTTCTCCGCACAAGACTGATTTTATTACCAAAACAACACATTTCTTACCCAAAACACACCTTTTTATTCCCAACATTAGACACCGTCTCCCAAAATTCCAATTTGTATCCCTCCAATACGAAATTCTCCACTTCAAATAACGCTTTGTGTGACAAAAGAAGACACTCACTCCCAAAAATACCGCTTCTTACTCCCTAAGGAAGACTTTTCCTCCCCAAAACACCCTTTTTGATCCCCAAAACAAGAAATACTCTACCTAAAGTAGCGCTTTCGTTGCCTTTCCCAAAAATGAGACATCTGAAGATGAAAGGCAGTATTCTGGGCAGAAAATGCCTTTTTGGGGGGCTAAAGAGTGGCACTTAAGAGAGAACCTGTTTGGTTTCTGGGATGAAGAGTGATATTCGGGGAGAAAATGTCTAATTGTTGGCAGAGATTGATATGCAGGGGAGAAATGGTTGTATTTGGGAGAGAAAAAGAGTGTTTTGGGGAGAAAATGCATGAGTTTTGGGGATAAACGGCATTATTTTGGCGTGAAAGCATGGTATTGAGCTAAGAAGCAGCATTTTGTGGAGAAAATGCCTTCTTTTGAGGATAAAGGTGATCTTTCAGGGAGAAAATGTCTTCTTTGCAGCAGAAAAAGACGCATTTGGGGAAGACAGCGTCTTTTATTGGGACATCACGTTTTATTCCAAAAATAACACATTTTCTTCCCGAATACCGCACTTAATCCCTAAAATAAGGCATTTTCTTCCCAGAATACCGCTATTTAGACCGAAAATAAGTCATCCTCTCCAAAAAAGACGTAATTCTGTCCTCAAAATGAGAAATATTGTCCCCAAAATATCATTCTTGGTTCCAAATAGAAGACTTTTTCTCCATTAAATACCACATCGGGTTCCCAATATTACACATTTTCTCCCCCAAATTGCTCTTTGGATCCCCAAAATGAGGCGTTCTCCCTCAAATGCCTCTTTTGATCCCAAGAATCAGGCATTTTCTCCGCACAAGACTGATTTTATTACCAAAACAACACATTTCTTACCCAAAACACACCTTTTTATTCCCAACATTAGACACCGTCTCCCAAAATTCCAATTTGTATCCCTCCAATACGAAATTCTCCCCTTCAAATATGGCTTTGTGTAACAAAAGAAGACATTCGCTCCCAAAAATACCGCTTCTTATTTCCTAAGGAAGACTTTTCCTCCCCAAAACACCCGTTTTGATCCCCAAAATAAGAAATACTCTCCCTAAAGTAGCGCTTTCGTTTCCTTTCCCAAAAAGAAGACATTTGAAGATGAAAGGCAGTATTCTGGGGAGAAAATGCCTTTTTGGGGGGCTAAAGAGTGGCACTTAAGAGAGAACCTCTTTGGTTTCTGGAATGAAGAGTGATATTCGGGGAGAAAATATCTAATTGTTGGCAGAAATTGATACGCAGGGGAGAAATGGTTGTATTTTGGAGAGAAAAAGAGTGTTTTGTGGAGAAAATGCATGAGTTTTGGGGATAAACGGCATTATTTTGGCGTGAAAGCATGGTATTGAGCTAAGAAGCGGCATTTTGTGGAGAAAATGCCTTCTTTTGATGATAAAGGTGATCTTTCAGGGAGAAAATGTCTTCTTTGCAGCAGAAAAAGACGCATTTGGGGAAGACAGCGTCTTTTATTGGGACATCACGTTTTATTCCAAAAATAACACATTTTCTTCCCGAATACCGCACTTAATCCCCAAAATTAAGGCATTTTCTTCCCAGAATACCGCATTTTAGACCGAAAATAAGTCATCCTCTCCAAAAAAGACATAATTCTGTCCTCAAAATGAGAAATATTCTCCCCAAAATATCATTCTTGGTTCCAAATAGAAGACTTTTTCTCCATTAAATACCACATCGGGTTCCCAATATTACACATTTTCTCCCCCAAATTGCTCTTTGGATCCCCAAAATGAGGCGTTCTCCCTCAAATGCCTCTTTTGATCCCAAGAATCAGGCATTTTCTCCGCACAAGACTGATTTTATTACCAAAACAACACATTTCTTACCCAAAACACACCTTTTTATTCCCAACATTAGACACCGTCTCCCAAAATTCCAATTTGTATCCCTCCAATACGAAATTCTCCCCTTCAAATATGGCTTTGTGTAACAAAAGAAGACATTCGCTCCCAAAAATACCGCTTCTTATTTCCTAAGGAAGACTTTTCCTCCCCAAAACACCCTTTTTGATCCCCAAAATAAGAAATACTCTCCCTAAAGTAGCGCTTTCGTTTCCTTTCATAAAAATGAGACATTTGAAGATGAAAGGCAGTATTCTGGGGAGAAAATGCCTTTTTGGGGGGCTAAAGAGTGGCACTTAATAGAGAACCTGTTTGGTTTCTGGGATGAAGAGTGATATTCGGGGAGAAAATGTCTAATTGTTGGCAGAAATTGATACGCAGGGGAGAAATGGTTGTATTTTGGAGAGAAAAAGAGTGTTTTGTGGAGAAAATGCATGAGTTTTGGGGATAAACGGCATTATTTTGGCGTGAAAGCATGGTATTGAGCTAAGAAGCGGCATTTTGTGGAGAAAATGTCTTCTTTTGAGGATAAAGGTGATCTTTCGGGGAGAAAATGTCTGATTTGCAGCATAAAAGGACGCATTTGGGGAAGACAGCGTCTTTTATTGGGACATCACGTTTTATTCCAAAAATAACACATTTTCATACCAGAATACCGCCTTTGATCCCAAAATTAAGGCATTTTCTTCCCAGAATACCGCATTTTAGACCGAAAATAAGTCATCCTCTCCAAAAAAGACGTAATTCTGTCCTCAAAATGAGAAATATTCTCCCCAAGGTATCATTCTTGGTTCCAAATAGAAGACTTTTCCTCCATTAAATACGACTTCGGGTTCCCAATATTACACATTTTCTCCCCCAAATTGCTCTTTGGATCCCCAAAATGAGGCGTTCTCCCTCAAATGCCTCTTCTCATCCCAAGAATCAGGCATTTTCTCTGCACAAGACTGATTTTATTACCAAAACAACACATTTCTTACCCAAAACACACCTTTTTATTCCCAACATTAGACACCGTCTCCCAAAATGCCAATTTGTATCCCTCCAATACGAAATTCTCCCCTTCAAATATGGCTTTGTGTAACAAAAGAAGACATTCGCTCCCAAAAATACCGCTTCTTATTTCCTAAGGAAGACTTTTCCTCCCCAAAACACCCTTTTTGATCCCCCAAATAAGAAATACTCTCCCTAAAGTAGCGCTTTCGTTTCCTTTCATAAAAATGAGACATTTGAAGATGAAAGGCAGTATTCTGGGGAGAAAATGCCTTTTTGGGGGGCTAAAGAGTGGCACTTAAGAGAGAACCTGTTTGGTTTCTGGAATGAAGAGTGATATTCGGGGAGAAAATATCTAATTGTTGGCAGAAATTGATACGCAGGGGAGAAATGGTTGTATTTTGGAGAGAAAAAGAGTGTTTTGTGGAGAAAATGCATGAGTTTTGGGGATAAACGGCATTATTTTGGCGTGAAAGCATGGTATTGAGCTAAGAAGCGGCATTTTGTGGAGAAAATGTCTTCTTTTGAGGATAAAGGTGATCTTTCGGGGAGAAAATGTCTGATTTGCAGCATAAAAGGACGCATTTGGGGAAGACAGCGTCTTTTATTGGGACATCACGTTTTATTCCAAAAATAACACATTTTCATACCAGAATACCGCCTTTGATCCCAAAATTAAGGCATTTTCTTCCCAGAATACCGCATTTTAGACCGAAAATAAGTCATCCTCTCCAAAAAAGACATAATTCTGTCCTCAAAATGAGAAATATTGTCCCCAAAATATCATTCTTGGTTCCAAATAGAAGACTTTTTCTCCATTAAATACCACGTAGGGATCCCTATATTACACATTTTCTCCCCCAAATTGCTCTTTGGATCCCCAAAATGAGGCGTTCTCCCTCAAATGCCTCTTTTGATCCCAAGAATCAGGCATTTTCTCCGCACAAGACTGATTTTATTACCAAAACAACACATTTCTTACCCAAAACACACCTTTTTATTCCCAACATTAGACATTGTCTCCCCCAAATGCCAATTTGTATCCCTCCAATACGAAATTCTCCCCTTCAAATATGGCTTTGTGTAACAAAAGAAGACATTCGCTCCCAAAAATACCGCTTCTTATTTCCTAAGGAAGACTTTTCCTCCCCAAAACACCCTTTTTGATCCCCAAAATAAGAAATACTCTCCCTAAAGTAGCGCTTTCGTTTCCTTTCCCAAAAAGAAGACATTTGAAGATGAAAGGCAGTATTCTGGGGAGAAAATGCCTTTTTGGGGGGCTAAAGTGTGGCACTTAAGAGAGAACCTGTTTGGTTTCTGGGATGAAGAGTGATATTCGGGGAGAAAATGTCTAATTGTTGGCAGAAATTGATACGCAGGGGAGAAATGGTTGTATTTTGGAGAGAAAAAGAGTGTTTTGTGGAGAAAATGCATGAGTTTTGGGGATAAACGGCATTATTTTGGCGTGAAAGCATGGTATTGAGCTAAGAAGCGGCATTTTGTGGAGAAAATGCCTTCTTTTGATGATAAAGGTGATCTTTCAGGGAGAAAATGTCTTCTTTGCAGCAGAAAAAGACGCATTTGGGGAAGACAGCGTCTTTTATTGGGACATCACGTTTTATTCCAAAAATAACACATTTTCTTCCCGAATACCGCACTTAATCCCCAAAATTAAGGCATTTTCTTCCCAGAATACCGCTATTTAGACCGAAAATAAGTCATCCTCTCCAAAAAAGACGTAATTCTGTCCTCAAAATGAGAAATATTGTCCCCAAAATATCATTCTTGGTTCCAAATAGAAGACTTTTTCTCCATTAAATACCACATCGGGTTCCCAATATTACACATTTTCTCCCCCAAATTGCTCTTTGGATCCCCAAAATGAGGCGTTCTCCCTCAAATGCCTCTTTTGATCCCAAGAATCAGGCATTTTCTCCGCACAAGACTGATTTTATTACCAAAACAACACATTTCTTACCCAAAACACACCTTTTTATTCCCAACATTAGACACCGTCTCCCAAAATTCCAATTTGTATCCCTCCAATACGAAATTCTCCCCTTCAAATATGGCTTTGTGTAACAAAAGAAGACATTCGCTCCCAAAAATACCGCTTCTTATTTCCTAAGGAAGACTTTTCCTCCCCAAAACACCCTTTTTGATCCCCAAAATAAGAAATACTCTCCCTAAAGTAGCGCTTTCGTTTCCTTTCATAAAAATGAGACATTTGAAGATGAAAGGCAGTATTCTGGGGAGAAAATGCCTTTTTGGGGGGCTAAAGAGTGGCACTTAATAGAGAACCTGTTTGGTTTCTGGGATGAAGAGTGATATTCGGGGAGAAAATGTCTAATTGTTGGCAGAAATTGATACGCAGGGGAGAAATGGTTGTATTTTGGAGAGAAAAAGAGTGTTTTGTGGAGAAAATGCATGAGTTTTGGGGATAAACGGCATTATTTTGGCGTGAAAGCATGGTATTCAGCTAAGAAGCGGCATTTTGTGGAGAAAATGTCTTCTTTTGAGGATAAAGGTGATCTTTCGGGGAGAAAATGTCTGATTTGCAGCATAAAAGGACGCATTTGGGGAAGACAGCGTCTTTTATTGGGACATCACGTTTTATTCCAAAAATAACACATTTTCATACCAGAATACCGCCTTTGATCCCAAAATTAAGGCATTTTCTTCCCAGAATACCGCATTTTAGACCGAAAATAAGTCATCCTCTCCAAAAAAGACGTAATTCTGTCCTCAAAATGAGAAATATTCTCCCCAAAATATCATTCTTGGTTCCAAATAGAAGACTTTTTCTCCATTAAATACCACGTAGGGATCCCGATATTACACATTTTCTCCCCCAAATTGCTCTTTGGATCCCCAAAATGAGGCGTTCTCCCTCAAATGCCTCTTTTCATCCCAAGAATCAGGCATTTTCTCCGCACAAGACTGATTTTATTACCAAAACAACACATTTCTTACCCAAAACACACCTTTTTATTCCCAACATTAGACATTGTCTCCCCCAAATGCCAATTTGTATCCCTCCAATACGAAATTCTCCACTTCAAATATGGCTTTGTGTGACAAAAGAAGACACTCACTCCCGAAAATACCGCTTCTTACTCCCTAAGGAAGACTTTTCCTCCCCAAAACATCCCTTTTGATCCCCAAAATAAGATATACTCTCCCCAAAGTAGCGCTTTCGTTGCCTTTCCCAAAAATGAGACATCTGAAGATGAAAGGCAGTGTTCTGGGCAGAAAATGCCTTTCAGGGTAGATAAAGAGTGGCTCTTAAGAGAGAACCTGTTTGGTTTCTGGGATGAAGAGTGATATTCGGGGAGAAAATGTCTAATTGTTGGCAGACATTGATACGCAGGGGAGAAATGGTTGTATTTGGGAGAGAAAAAGAGTGTTTTGTGGAGAAAATGCATGAGTTTTGGGGATAAACGGCATTATTTTGGCGTGAAAGCATGGTATTGAGCTAAGAAGCGGCATTTTGTGGAGAAAATGTCTTCTTTTGATGATAAAGGTGATCTTTCAGGGAGAAAATGTCTTCTTTGCAGCAGAAAAAGACGCATTTGGGGAAGACAGCGTCTTTTATTGGGACATCACGTTTTATTCCAAAAATAACACATTTTCATACCAGAATACCGCACTTAATCCCTAAAATAAGGCATTTTCTTCCCAGAATACCGCATTTTAGACCGAAAATAAGTCATCCTCTCCAAAAAAGACATAATTCTGTCCTCAAAATGAGAAATATTCTCCCCAAACTATCATTCTTGGTTCCAAATAGAAGACTTTTTCTCCATTAAATACCACGTCGGGTTCCCAATATTACACATTTTCTCCCCCAAATTGCTCTTTGGATCCCCAAAATGAGGCGTTCTCCCTCAAATGCCTCTTCTCATCCCAAGAATCAGGCATTTTCTCCGCACAAGACTGATTTTATTACCAAAACAACACATTTCTTACCCAAAACACACCTTTTTATTCCCAACATTAGACTCTGTCTCTCCCAAAATTCCAATTTGTATCCCTCCAATACGAAATTCTCCCCTTCAAATATGGCTTTGTGTAACAAAAGAAGACATTCGCTCCCAAAAATACCGCTTCTTATTTCCTAAGGAAGACTTTTCCTCCCCAAAACACCCTTTTTGATCCCCAAAACAAGAAATACTCTCCCTAAAGTAGCGCTTTCGTTTCCTTTCATAAAAATGAGACATTTGAAGATGAAAGGCAGTATTCTGGGGAGAAAATGCCTTTTTGGGGGGCTAAAGAGTGTCACTTAATAGAGAACCTGTTTGGTTTCTGGGATGAAGAGTGATATTCGGGGAGAAAATGTCTAATTGTTGGCAGAAATTGATACGCAGGGGAGAAATGGTTGTATTTGGGAGAGAAAAAGAGTGTTTTGTGGAGAAAATGCATGAGTTTTGGGGATAAACGGCATTATTTTGGCGTGAAAGCATGGTATTGAGCTAAGAAGCGGCATTTTGTGGAGAAAATGTCTTCTTTTGATGATAAAGGTGATCTTTCAGGGAGAAAATGTCTTCTTTGCAGCAGAAAAAGACGCATTTGGGGAAGACAGCGTCTTTTATTGGGACATCACGTTTTATTCCAAAAATAACACATTTTCATACCAGAATACCGCACTTAATCCCTAAAATAAGGCATTTTCTTCCCAGAATACCGCATTTTAGACCGAAAATAAGTCATCCTCTCCAAAAAAGACATAATTCTGTCCTCAAAATGAGAAATATTCTCCCCAAACTATCATTCTTGGTTCCAAATAGAAGACTTTTTCTCCATTAAATACCACGTCGGGTTCCCAATATTACACATTTTCTCCCCCAAATTGCTCTTTGGATCCCCAAAATGAGGCGTTCTCCCTCAAATGCCTCTTCTCATCCCAAGAATCAGGCATTTTCTCCGCACAAGACTGATTTTATTACCAAAACAACACATTTCTTACCCAAAACACACCTTTTTATTCCCAACATTAGACTCTGTCTCTCCCAAAATTCCAATTTGTATCCCTCCAATACGAAATTCTCCCCTTCAAATATGGCTTTGTGTAACAAAAGAAGACATTCGCTCCCAAAAATACCGCTTCTTATTTCCTAAGGAAGACTTTTCCTCCCCAAAACACCCTTTTTGATCCCCAAAACAAGAAATACTCTCCCTAAAGTAGCGCTTTCGTTTCCTTTCATAAAAATGAGACATTTGAAGATGAAAGGCAGTATTCTGGGGAGAAAATGCCTTTTTGGGGGGCTAAAGAGTGTCACTTAATAGAGAACCTGTTTGGTTTCTGGGATGAAGAGTGATATTCGGGGAGAAAATGTCTAATTGTTGGCAGAAATTGATACGCAGGGGAGAAATGGTTGTATTTGGGAGAGAAAAAGAGTGTTTTGTGGAGAAAATGCATGAGTTTTGGGGATAAACGGCATTATTTTGGCGTGAAAGCATGGTATTGAGCTAAGAAGCGGCATTTTGTGGAGAAAATGCCTTCTTTTGAGGATAAAGGTGATCTTTCGGGGAGAAAATGTCTGATTTGCAGCATAAAAGGACGCATTTGGGGAAGACAGCGTCTTTTATTGGGACATCACGTTTTATTCCAAAAATAACACATTTTCTTCCCAGAATACCGCCTTTGATCCCGAAAATAAGGCATTTTCTTCCCAGAATACCGCTATTTAGACCGAAAATAAGTCATCCTCTCCAAAAAAGACGTAATTCTGTCCTCAAAATGAGAAATATTGTCCCCAAAATATCATTCTTGGTTCCAAATAGAAGACTTTTTCTCCATTAAATACCACATCGGGTTCCCAATATTACACATTTTCTCCCCCAAATTGCTCTTTGGATCCCCAAAATGAGGCGTTCTCCCTCAAATGCCTCTTTTCATCCCAAGAATCAGGCATTTTCTCCGCACAAGACTGATTTTATTACCAAAACAACACATTTCTTACCCAAAACACACCTTTTTATTCCCAACATTAGACACCGTCTCCCAAAATTCCCATTTGTATCCCTCCAATACGAAATTCTCCCCTTCAAATATGGCTTTGTGTAACAAAAGAAGACATTCGCTCCCAAAAATACCGCTTCTTATTTCCTAAGGAAGACTTTTCCTCCCCAAAACACCCTTTTTGATCCCCAAAATAAGAAATACTCTCCCTAAAGTAGCGCTTTCGTTTCCTTTCCCAAAAATGAGACATTTGAAGATGAAAGGCAGTATTCTGGGGAGAAAATGCTTTTTTGGGGGCTAAAGAGTGGCACTTAAGAGAGAACCTGTTTGGTTTCTGGAATGAAGAGTGATATTCGGGGAGAAAATGTCTAATTGTTGGCAGAGATTGATACGCAGGGGAGAAATGGTTGTATTTTGGAGAGAAAAAGAGTGTTTTGTGGAGAAAATGCATGAGTTTTGGGGATAAATGGCATTATTTTGGCGTGAAAGCATGGTATTAAGCTAAGAAGCGGCATTTTGTGGAGAAAATGTCTTCTTTTGATGATAAAGGTGATCTTTCAGGGAGAAAATGTCTTCTTTGCAGCAGAAAAAGACGCATTTGGGGAAGACAGCGTCTTTTATTGGACATCACGTTTTATTCCAAAAATAACACATTTTCTTCCCGAATACCGCACTTAATCCCCAAAATTAAGGCATTTTCTTCCCAGAATACCGCTATTTAGACCGAAAATAAGTCATCCTCTCCAAAAAAGACGTAATTCTGTCCTCAAAATGAGAAATATTGTCCCCAAAATATCATTCTTGGTTCCAAATAGAAGACTTTTTCTCCATTAAATACCACATCGGGTTCCCAATATTACACATTTTCTCCCCCAAATTGCTCTTTGGATCCCCAAAATGAGGCGTTCTCCCTCAAATGCCTCTTTTCATCCCAAGAATCAGGCATTTTCTCCGCACAAGACTGATTTTATTACCAAAAGAAAACATTTCTTACCCAAAACACACCTTTTTATTCCCAACATTAGACACCGTCTCCCAAAATTCCAATTTGTATCCCTCCAATACGAAATTCTCCCCTTCAAATATGGCTTTGTGTAACAAAAGAAGACATTCGCTCCCAAAAATACCGCTTCTTATTTCCTAAGGAAGACTTTTCCTCCCCAAAACACCCTTTTTGATCCCCAAAACAAGAAATACTCTCCCTAAAGTAGCGCTTTCGTTTCCTTTCCCAAAAAGAAGACATTTGAAGATGAAAGGCAGTATTCTGGGGAGAAAATGCCTTTTTGGGGGGCTAAAGTGTGGCAATTAAGAGAGAACCGGTTTGGTTTCTGGGATGAAGAGTGATATTCGGGGAGAAAATGTCTAATTGTTGGCAGAAATTGATACGCAGGGGAGAAATGGTTGTATTTGGGAGAGAAAAAGAGTGTTTTGTGGAGAAAATGCATGAGTTTTGGGGATAAACGGCATTATTTTGGCGTGAAAGCATGGTATTGAGCTAAGAAGCGGCATTTTGTGGAGAAAATGTCTTCTTTCGAGGATAAAGGTGATCTTTCGGGGAGAAAATGTCTGATTTGCAGCATAAAAGGACGCATTTGGGGAAGACAGCGTCTTTTATTGGACATCACGTTTTATTCCAAAAATAACACATTTTCTTCCCAGAAGACCGCCTTTGATCCCCAAAAGAAGGCATTTTCTTCCCAGAAGACCGCTTCTTAGACCGAAAATAAGTCATCCTCTCCAAAAAAGACGTAATTCTGTCCTCAAAATGAGAAATATTGTCCCCAAAATATCATTCTTGGTTCCAAATAGAAGACTTTTTCTCCATTAAATACCACATCGGGTTCCCAATATTACACATTTTCTCCCCCAAATTGCTCTTTGGATCCCCAAAATGAGGCGTTCTCCCTCAAATGCCTCTTTTCATCCCAAGAATCAGGCATTTTCTCCGCACAAGACTGATTTTATTACCAAAACAACACATTTCTTACCCAAAACACACCTTTTTATTCCCAACATTAGACACCGTCTCCCAAAATGCCAATTTGTATCCCTCCAATACGAAATTCTCCCCTTCAAATATGGCTTTGTGTAACAAAAGAAGACATTCGCTCCCAAAAATACCGCTTCTTATTTCCTAAGGAAGACTTTTCCTCCCCAAAACACCCTTTTTGATCCCCAAAATAAGAAATACTCTCCCTAAAGTAGCGCTTTCGTTTCCTTTCCCAAAAATGAGACATTTGAAGATGAAAGGCAGTATTCTGGGGAGAAAATGCTTTTTTGGGGGCTAAAGAGTGGCACTTAAGAGAGAACCTGTTTGGTTTCTGGAATGAAGAGTGATATTCGGGGAGAAAATGTCTAATTGTTGGCAGAGATTGATACGCAGGGGAGAAATGGTTGTATTTTGGAGAGAAAAAGAGTGTTTTGTGGAGAAAATGCATGAGTTTTGGGGATAAATGGCATTATTTTGGCGTGAAAGCATGGTATTGAGCTAAGAAGCGGCATTTTGTGGAGAAAATGTCTTCTTTTGATGATAAAGGTGATCTTTCAGGGAGAAAATGTCTTCTTTGCAGCAGAAAAAGACGCATTTGGGGAAGACAGCGTCTTTTATTGGACATCACGTTTTATTCCAAAAATAACACATTTTCTTCCCGAATACCGCACTTAATCCCCAAAATTAAGGCATTTTCTTCCCAGAATACCGCTATTTAGACCGAAAATAAGTCATCCTCTCCAAAAAAGACGTAATTCTGTCCTCAAAATGAGAAATATTGTCCCCAAAATATCATTCTTGGTTCCAAATAGAAGACTTTTTCTCCATTAAATACCACATCGGGTTCCCAATATTACACATTTTCTCCCCCAAATTGCTCTTTGGATCCCCAAAATGAGGCGTTCTCCCTCAAATGCCTCTTTTCATCCCAAGAATCAGGCATTTTCTCCGCACAAGACTGATTTTATTACCAAAAGAAAACATTTCTTACCCAAAACACACCTTTTTATTCCCAACATTAGACACCGTCTCCCAAAATTCCAATTTGTATCCCTCCAATACGAAATTCTCCCCTTCAAATATGGCTTTGTGTAACAAAAGAAGACATTCGCTCCCAAAAATACCGCTTCTTATTTCCTAAGGAAGACTTTTCCTCCCCAAAACACCCTTTTTGATCCCCAAAACAAGAAATACTCTCCCTAAAGTAGCGCTTTCGTTTCCTTTCCCAAAAAGAAGACATTTGAAGATGAAAGGCAGTATTCTGGGGAGAAAATGCCTTTTTGGGGGGCTAAAGTGTGGCAATTAAGAGAGAACCGGTTTGGTTTCTGGGATGAAGAGTGATATTCGGGGAGAAAATGTCTAATTGTTGGCAGAAATTGATACGCAGGGGAGAAATGGTTGTATTTGGGAGAGAAAAAGAGTGTTTTGTGGAGAAAATGCATGAGTTTTGGGGATAAACGGCATTATTTTGGCGTGAAAGCATGGTATTGAGCTAAGAAGCGGCATTTTGTGGAGAAAATGTCTTCTTTCGAGGATAAAGGTGATCTTTCGGGGAGAAAATGTCTGATTTGCAGCATAAAAGGACGCATTTGGGGAAGACAGCGTCTTTTATTGGACATCACGTTTTATTCCAAAAATAACACATTTTCTTCCCAGAAGACCGCCTTTGATCCCCAAAAGAAGGCATTTTCTTCCCAGAAGACCGCTTCTTAGACCGAAAATAAGTCATCCTCTCCAAAAAAGACCTTTTTCTCTCCTCAAAATGAGAAATATTCTCCCCAAGGTATCATTCTTGGTTCCAAATAGAAGACTTTCCCTCCATTAAATACGACTTCGGGTTCCCAATATTACACATTTTCTCCCCCAAATTGCTCCTTTGATTCCCAAAATGAGGCGTTCTCCCTCAAATGCCTCTTTTCATCCCAAGAATCAGGCATTTTCTCCGCACAAGACTGATTTTATTACCAAAAGAAAACATTTCTTACCCAAAACACACATTTTTATTCCCAACATTAGACACCGTCTCCCAAAATTCCAATTTGTATCCCTCCAATACGAAATTCTCCCCTTCAAATATGGCTTTGTGTAACAAAAGAAGACATTCGCTCCCAAAAATACCGCTTCTTATTTCCTAAGGAAGACTTTTCCTCCCCAAAACACCCTTTTTGATCCCCAAAACAAGAAATACTCTCCCTAAAGTAGCGCTTTCGTTTCCTTTCCCAAAAAGAAGACATTTGAAGATGAAAGGCAGTATTCTGGGGAGAAAATGCCTTTTTGGGGGGCTAAAGTGTGGCAATTAAGAGAGAACCGGTTTGGTTTCTGGGATGAAGAGTGATATTCGGGGAGAAAATGTCTAATTGTTGGCAGAAATTGATACGCAGGGGAGAAATGGTTGTATTTGGGAGAGAAAAAGAGTGTTTTGTGGAGAAAATGCATGAGTTTTGGGGATAAACGGCATTATTTTGGCGTGAAAGCATGGTATTGAGCTAAGAAGCGGCATTTTGTGGAGAAAATGTCTTCTTTCGAGGATAAAGGTGATCTTTCGGGGAGAAAATGTCTGATTTGCAGCATAAAAGGACGCATTTGGGGAAGACAGCGTCTTTTATTGGACATCACGTTTTATTCCAAAAATAACACATTTTCTTCCCAGAAGACCGCCTTTGATCCCCAAAAGAAGGCATTTTCTTCCCAGAAGACCGCTATTTAGACCGAAAATAAGTCATCCTCTCCAAAAAAGACATCATTCTGTCCTCAAAATGAGAAATATTCTCCCCAAAATATCATTCTTGGTTCCAAATAGAAGACTTTTTCTCCATTAAATACCACATCGGGTTCCCAATATTACACATTTTCTCCCCCAAATTGCTCTTTGGATCCCCAAAATGAGGCGTTCTCCCTCAAATGCCTCTTTTCATCCCAAGAATCAGGCATTTTCTCCGCACAAGACTGATTTTATTACCAAAACAACACATTTCTTACCCAAAACACACCTTTTTATTCCCAACATTAGACATTGTCTCCCCCAAATGCCAATTTGTATCCCTCCAATACGAAATTCTCCCCTTCAAATATGGCTTTGTGTAACAAAAGAAGACATTCGCTCCCAAAAATACCGCTTCTTATTTCCTAAGGAAGACTTTTCCTCCCCAAAACACCCTTTTTGATCCCCAAAATAAGAAATACTCTCCCTAAAGTAGCGCTTTCGTTTCCTTTCATAAAAATGAGACATTTGAAGATGAAAGGCAGTATTCTGGGGAGAAAATGCCTTTTTGGGGGGCTAAAGAGTGGCACTTAATAGAGAACCTGTTTGGTTTCTGGGATGAAGAGTGATATTCGGGGAGAAAATGTCTAATTGTTGGCAGAAATTGATACGCAGGGGAGAAATGGTTGTATTTGGGAGAGAAAAAGAGTGTTTTGTGGAGAAAATGCATGAGTTTTGGGGATAAACGGCATTATTTTGGCGTGAAAGCATGGTATTGAGCTAAGAAGCGGCATTTTGTGGAGAAAATGTCTTCTTTTGAGGATAAAGGTGATCTTTCAGGGAGAAAATGTCTGATTTGCAGCATAAAAGGACGCATTTGGGGAAGACAGCGTCTTTTATTGGGACATCACGTTTTATTCCAAAAATAACACATTTTCATACCAGAATACCGCCTTTGATCCCAAAATTAAGGCATTTTCTTCCCAGAATACCGCATTTTAGACCGAAAATAAGTCATCCTCTCCAAAAAAGACATAATTCTGTCCTCAAAATGAGAAATATTCTCCCCAAAATATCATTCTTGGTTCCAAATAGAAGACTTTTTCTCCATTAAATACCACATCGGGTTCCCAATATTACACATTTTCTCCCCCAAATTGCTCTTTGGATCCCCAAAATGAGGCGTTCTCCCTCAAATGCCTCTTTTCATCCCAAGAATCAGGCATTTTCTCCGCACAAGACTGATTTTATTACCAAAAGAAAACATTTCTTACCCAAAACACACCTTTTTATTCCCAACATTAGACACCGTCTCCCAAAATTCCAATTTGTATCCCTCCAATACGAAATTCTCCCCTTCAAATATGGCTTTGTGTAACAAAAGAAGACATTCGCTCCCAAAAATACCGCTTCTTATTTCCTAAGGAAGACTTTTCCTCCCCAAAACACCCTTTTTGATCCCCAAAACAAGAAATACTCTCCCTAAAGTAGCGCTTTCGTTTCCTTTCCCAAAAAGAAGACATTTGAAGATGAAAGGCAGTATTCTGGGGAGAAAATGCCTTTTTGGGGGGCTAAAGTGTGGCAATTAAGAGAGAACCGGTTTGGTTTCTGGGATGAAGAGTGATATTCGGGGAGAAAATGTCTAATTGTTGGCAGAAATTGATACGCAGGGGAGAAATGGTTGTATTTGGGAGAGAAAAAGAGTGTTTTGTGGAGAAAATGCATGAGTTTTGGGGATAAACGGCATTATTTTGGCGTGAAAGCATGGTATTGAGCTAAGAAGCGGCATTTTGTGGAGAAAATGTCTTCTTTCGAGGATAAAGGTGATCTTTCGGGGAGAAAATGTCTGATTTGCAGCATAAAAGGACGCATTTGGGGAAGACAGCGTCTTTTATTGGACATCACGTTTTATTCCAAAAATAACACATTTTCTTCCCAGAATACCGCCTTTGATCCCGAAAATAAGGCATTTTCTTCCCAGAATACCGCTATTTAGACCGAAAATAAGTCATCCTCTCCAAAAAAGACATAATTCTGTCCTCAAAATGAGAAATATTCTCCCCAAAATATCATTCTTGGTTCCAAATAGAAGACTTTTTCTCCATTAAATACCACATCGGGTTCCCAATATTACACATTTTCTCCCCCAAATTGCTCTTTGGATCCCCAAAATGAGGCGTTCTCCCTCAAATGCCTCTTTTCATCCCAAGAATCAGGCATTTTCTCCGCACAAGACTGATTTTATTACCAAAACAACACATTTCTTACCCAAAACACACCTTTTTATTCCCAACATTAGACACCGTCTCCCAAAATTCCAATTTGTATCCCTCCAATACGAAATTCTCCCCTTCAAATATGGCTTTGTGTAACAAAAGAAGACATTCGCTCCCAAAAATACCGCTTCTTATTTCCTAAGGAAGACTTTTCCTCCCCAAAACACCCTTTTTGATCCCCAAAATAAGAAATACTCTCCCTAAAGTAGCGCTTTCGTTTCCTTTCCCAAAAATGAGACATCTGAAGATGAAAGGCAGTATTCTGGGGAGAAAATGCTTTTTTGGGGGGCTAAAGAGTGGCACTTAAGAGAGAACCTGTTTGGTTTCTGGAATGAAGAGTGATATTCGGGGAGAAAATGTCTAATTGTTGGCAGAGATTGATACGCAGGGGAGAAATGGTTGTATTTGGGAGAGAAAAAGAGTGTTTTGTGGAGAAAATGCATGAGTTTTGGGGATAAACGGCATTATTTTGGCGTGAAAGCATGGTATTGAGCTAAGAAGCGGCATTTTGTGGAGAAAATGTCTTCTTTTGAGGATAAAGGTGATCTTTCGGGGAGAAAATGTCTGATTTGCAGCATAAAAGGACGCATTTGGGGAAGACAGCGTCTTTTATTGGGACATCACGTTTTATTCCAAAAATAACACATTTTCATACCAGAATACCGCCTTTGATCCCAAAATTAAGGCATTTTCTTCCCAGAATACCGCATTTTAGACCGAAAATAAGTCATCCTCTCCAAAAAAGACATAATTCTGTCCTCAAAATGAGAAATATTCTCCCCAAAATATCATTCTTGGTTCCAAATAGAAGACTTTTTCTCCATTAAATACCACATCGGGTTCCCAATATTACACATTTTCTCCCCCAAATTGCTCTTTGGATCCCCAAAATGAGGCGTTCTCCCTCAAATGCCTCTTTTCATCCCAAGAATCAGGCATTTTCTCCGCACAAGACTGATTTTATTACCAAAAGAAAACATTTCTTACCCAAAACACACCTTTTTATTCCCAACATTAGACACCGTCTCCCAAAATTCCAATTTGTATCCCTCCAATACGAAATTCTCCCCTTCAAATATGGCTTTGTGTAACAAAAGAAGACATTCGCTCCCAAAAATACCGCTTCTTATTTCCTAAGGAAGACTTTTCCTCCCCAAAACACCCTTTTTGATCCCCAAAACAAGAAATACTCTCCCTAAAGTAGCGCTTTCGTTTCCTTTCCCAAAAAGAAGACATTTGAAGATGAAAGGCAGTATTCTGGGGAGAAAATGCCTTTTTGGGGGGCTAAAGTGTGGCAATTAAGAGAGAACCGGTTTGGTTTCTGGGATGAAGAGTGATATTCGGGGAGAAAATGTCTAATTGTTGGCAGAAATTGATACGCAGGGGAGAAATGGTTGTATTTGGGAGAGAAAAAGAGTGTTTTGTGGAGAAAATGCATGAGTTTTGGGGATAAACGGCATTATTTTGGCGTGAAAGCATGGTATTGAGCTAAGAAGCGGCATTTTGTGGAGAAAATGTCTTCTTTCGAGGATAAAGGTGATCTTTCGGGGAGAAAATGTCTGATTTGCAGCATAAAAGGACGCATTTGGGGAAGACAGCGTCTTTTATTGGACATCACGTTTTATTCCAAAAATAACACATTTTCTTCCCAGAATACCGCCTTTGATCCCGAAAATAAGGCATTTTCTTCCCAGAATACCGCTATTTAGACCGAAAATAAGTCATCCTCTCCAAAAAAGACATAATTCTGTCCTCAAAATGAGAAATATTCTCCCCAAAATATCATTCTTGGTTCCAAATAGAAGACTTTTTCTCCATTAAATACCACATCGGGTTCCCAATATTACACATTTTCTCCCCCAAATTGCTCTTTGGATCCCCAAAATGAGGCGTTCTCCCTCAAATGCCTCTTTTCATCCCAAGAATCAGGCATTTTCTCCGCACAAGACTGATTTTATTACCAAAACAACACATTTCTTACCCAAAACACACCTTTTTATTCCCAACATTAGACACCGTCTCCCAAAATTCCAATTTGTATCCCTCCAATACGAAATTCTCCCCTTCAAATATGGCTTTGTGTAACAAAAGAAGACATTCGCTCCCAAAAATACCGCTTCTTATTTCCTAAGGAAGACTTTTCCTCCCCAAAACACCCTTTTTGATCCCCAAAATAAGAAATACTCTCCCTAAAGTAGCGCTTTCGTTTCCTTTCCCAAAAATGAGACATCTGAAGATGAAAGGCAGTATTCTGGGGAGAAAATGCTTTTTTGGGGGGCTAAAGAGTGGCACTTAAGAGAGAACCTGTTTGGTTTCTGGAATGAAGAGTGATATTCGGGGAGAAAATGTCTAATTGTTGGCAGAGATTGATACGCAGGGGAGAAATGGTTGTATTTGGGAGAGAAAAAGAGTGTTTTGTGGAGAAAATGCATGAGTTTTGGGGATAAACGGCATTATTTTGGCGTGAAAGCATGGTATTGAGCTAAGAAGCGGCATTTTGTGGAGAAAATGTCTTCTTTTGAGGATAAAGGTGATCTTTCGGGGAGAAAATGTCTGATTTGCAGCATAAAAGGACGCATTTGGGGAAGACAGCGTCTTTTATTGGGACATCACGTTTTATTCCAAAAATAACACATTTTCATACCAGAATACCGCCTTTGATCCCAAAATTAAGGCATTTTCTTCCCAGAATACCGCATTTTAGACCGAAAATAAGTCATCCTCTCCAAAAAAGACATAATTCTGTCCTCAAAATGAGAAATATTCTCCCCAAAATATCATTCTTGGTTCCAAATAGAAGACTTTTTCTCCATTAAATACCACATCGGGTTCCCAATATTACACATTTTCTCCCCCAAATTGCTCTTTGGATCCCCAAAATGAGGCGTTCTCCCTCAAATGCCTCTTTTCATCCCAAGAATCAGGCATTTTCTCCGCACAAGACTGATTTTATTACCAAAACAACACATTTCTTACCCAAAACACACCTTTTTATTCCCAACATTAGACACCGTCTCCCAAAATTCCAATTTGTATCCCTCCAATACGAAATTCTCCCCTTCAAATATGGCTTTGTGTAACAAAAGAAGACATTCGCTCCCAAAAATACCGCTTCTTATTTCCTAAGGAAGACTTTTCCTCCCCAAAACACCCTTTTTGATCCCCAAAACAAGAAATACTCTCCCTAAAGTAGCGCTTTCGTTTCCTTTCCCAAAAAGAAGACATTTGAAGATGAAAGGCAGTATTCTGGGGAGAAAATGCCTTTTTGGGGGGCTAAAGTGTGGCAATTAAGAGAGAACCGGTTTGGTTTCTGGGATGAAGAGTGATATTCGGGGAGAAAATGTCTAATTGTTGGCAGAAATTGATACGCAGGGGAGAAATGGTTGTATTTGGGAGAGAAAAAGAGTGTTTTGTGGAGAAAATGCATGAGTTTTGGGGATAAACGGCATTATTTTGGCGTGAAAGCATGGTATTGAGCTAAGAAGCGGCATTTTGTGGAGAAAATGTCTTCTTTCGAGGATAAAGGTGATCTTTCGGGGAGAAAATGTCTGATTTGCAGCATAAAAGGACGCATTTGGGGAAGACAGCGTCTTTTATTGGACATCACGTTTTATTCCAAAAATAACACATTTTCTTCCCAGAATACCGCCTTTGATCCCGAAAATAAGGCATTTTCTTCCCAGAATACCGCTATTTAGACCGAAAATAAGTCATCCTCTCCAAAAAAGACCTATATCTGTCATCAAAATGAGAAATATTCTCCCCAAAATATCATTGTTTGTTCCAAATAGAAGACTTTTTCTCCATTAAATACCACATCGGGTTCCCAATATTACACATTTTCTCCCCCAAATTGCTCTTTGGATCCCCAAAATGAGGCGTTCTCCCTCAAATGCCTCTTTTCATCCCAAGAATCAGGCATTTTCTCCGCACAAGACTGATTTTATTACCAAAACAACACATTTCTTACCCAAAACACACCTTTTTATTCCCAACATTAGACTCTGTCTCCCCCAAATGCCAATTTGTATCCCTCCAATACGAAATTCTCCCCTTCAAATATGGCTTTGTGTAACAAAAGAAGACATTCGCTCCCAAAAATACCGCTTCTTATTTCCTAAGGAAGACTTTTCCTCCCCAAAACACCCGTTTTGATCCCCAAAATAAGATATACTCTCCCTAAAGTAGCGCTTTCGTTTCCTTTCCCAAAAATGAGACATCTGAAGATGAAAGGCAGTATTCTGGGGAGAAAATGCTTTTTTGGGGGGCTAAAGAGTGGCACTTAAGAGAGAACCTGTTTGGTTTCTGGAATGAAGAGTGATATTCGGGGAGAAAATGTCTAATTGTTGGCAGAGATTGATACGCAGGGGAGAAATGGTTGTATTTTGGAGAGAAAAAGAGTGTTTTGTGGAGAAAATGCATGAGTTTTGGGGATAAACGGCATTATTTTGGCGTGAAAGCATGGTATTGAGCTAAGAAGCGGCATTTTGTGGAGAAAATGTCTTCTTTCGAGGATAAAGGTGATCTTTCGGGGAGAAAATGTCTGATTTGCAGCATAAAAGGACGCATTTGGGGAAGACAGCGTCTTTTATTGGGACATCACGTTTTATTCCAAAAATAACACATTTTCTTCCCAGAATACCGCCTTTGATCCCGAAAATAAGGCATTTTCTTCCCAGAATACCGCTATTTAGACCGAAAATAAGTCATCCTCTCCAAAAAAGACGTAATTCTGTCCTCAAAATGAGAAATATTGTCCCCAAAATATCATTCTTGGTTCCAAATAGAAGACTTTTTCTCCATTAAATACCACATCGGGTTCCCAATATTACACATTTTCTCCCCCAAATTGCTCTTTGGATCCCCAAAATGAGGCGTTCTCCCTCAAATGCCTCTTTTCATCCCAAGAATCAGGCATTTTCTCCGCACAAGACTGATTTTATTACCAAAACAACACATTTCTTACCCAAAACACACCTTTTTATTCCCAACATTAGACTCTGTCTCCCCCAAATGCCAATTTGTATCCCTCCAATACGAAATTCTCCCCTTCAAATATGGCTTTGTGTAACAAAAGAAGACATTCGCTCCCAAAAATACCGATTCTTATTTCCTAAGGAAGACTTTTCCTCCCCAAAACACCCGTTTTGATCCCCAAAATAAGAAATACTCTCCCTAAAGTAGCGCTTTCGTTTCCTTTCCCAAAAAGAAGACATTTGAAGATGAAAGGCAGTATTCTGGGGAGAAAATGCCTTTTTGGGGGGCTAAAGAGTGGCACTTAAGAGAGAACCTGTTTGGTTTCTGGAATGAAGAGTGATATTCGGGGAGAAAATGTCTAATTGTTGGCAGAGATTGATACGCAGGGGAGAAATGGTTGTATTTGGGAGAGAAAAAGAGTGTTTTGTGGAGAAAATGCATGAGTTTTGGGGATAAACGGCATTATTTTGGCGTGAAAGCATGGTATTGAGCTAAGAAGCGGCATTTTGTGGAGAAAATGTCTTCTTTTGAGGATAAAGGTGATCTTTCGGGGAGAAAATGTCTGATTTGCAGCATAAAAGGACGCATTTGGGGAAGACAGCGTCTTTTATTGGGACATCACGTTTTATTCCAAAAATAACACATTTTCTTCCCAGAATACCGCCTTTGATCCCGAAAATAAGGCATTTTCTTCCCAGAATACCGCTATTTAGACCGAAAATAAGTCATCCTCTCCAAAAAAGACGTAATTCTGTCCTCAAAATGAGAAATATTGTCCCCAAAATATCATTCTTGGTTCCAAATAGAAGACTTTTTCTCCATTAAATACCACATCGGGTTCCCAATATTACACATTTTCTCCCCCAAATTGCTCTTTGGATCCCCAAAATGAGGCGTTCTCCCTCAAATGCCTCTTTTCATCCCAAGAATCAGGCATTTTCTCCGCACAAGACTGATTTTATTACCAAAACAACACATTTCTTACCCAAAACACACCTTTTTATTCCCAACATTAGACACCGTCTCCCAAAATTCCAATTTGTATCCCTCCAATACGAAATTCTCCCCTTCAAATATGGCTTTGTGTAACAAAAGAAGACATTCGCTCCCAAAAATACCGCTTCTTATTTCCTAAGGAAGACTTTTCCTCCCCAAAACACCCTTTTTGATCCCCAAAATAAGAAATACTCTCCCTAAAGTAGCGCTTTCGTTTCCTTTCCAAAAAATGAGACATCTGAAGATGAAAGGCAGTATTCTGGGGAGAAAATGCCTTTTTGGGGGGCTAAAGAGTGGCACTTAAGAGAGAACCTGTTTGGTTTCTGGAATGAAGAGTGATATTCGGGGAGAAAATGTCTAATTGTTGGCAGAGATTGATACGCAGGGGAGAAAGGGTTGTATTTTGGAGAGAAAAAGAGTGTTTTGTGGAGAAAATGCATGAGTTTTGGGGATAAACGGCATTATTTTGGCGTGAAAGCATGGTATTGAGCTAAGAAGCGGCATTTTGTGGAGAAAATGCCTTCTTTTGAGGATAAAGGTGATCTTTCGGGGAGAAAATGTCTGATTTGCAGCATAAAAGGACGCATTTGGGGAAGACAGCGTCTTTTATTGGGACATCACGTTTTATTCCAAAAATAACACATTTTCTTCCCAGAATACCGCCTTTGATCCCGAAAATAAGGCATTTTCTTCCCAGAATACCGCTATTTAGACCGAAAATAAGTCATCCTCTCCAAAAAAGACGTAATTCTGTCCTCAAAATGAGAAATATTGTCCCCAAAATATCATTCTTGGTTCCAAATAGAAGACTTTTTCTCCATTAAATACCACATCGGGTTCCCAATATTACACATTTTCTCCCCCAAATTGCTCTTTGGATCCCCAAAATGAGGCGTTCTCCCTCAAATGCCTCTTTTCATCCCAAGAATCAGGCATTTTCTCCGCACAAGACTGATTTTATTACCAAAAGAAAACATTTCTTACCCAAAACACACCTTTTTATTCCCAACATTAGACACCGTCTCCCAAAATTCCAATTTGTATCCCTCCAATACGAAATTCTCCCCTTCAAATATGGCTTTGTGTAACAAAAGAAGACATTCGCTCCCAAAAATACCGCTTCTTATTTCCTAAGGAAGACTTTTCCTCCCCAAAACACCCGTTTTGATCCCCAAAATAAGAAATACTCTCCCTAAAGTAGCGCTTTCGTTTCCTTTCCCAAAAAGAAGACATTTGAAGATGAAAGGCAGTATTCTGGGGAGAAAATGCCTTTTTGGGGGGCTAAAGAGTGGCACTTAAGAGAGAACCTGTTTGGTTTCTGGAATGAAGAGTGATATTCGGGGAGAAAATGTCTAATTGTTGGCAGAAATTGATACGCAGGGGAGAAATGGTTGTATTTTGGAGAGAAAAAGAGTGTTTTGTGGAGAAAATGCATGAGTTTTGGGGATAAACGGCATTATTTTGGCGTGAAAGCATGGTATTGAGCTAAGAAGCGGCATTTTGTGGAGAAAATGTCTTCTTTTGAGGATAAAGGTGATCTTTCGGGGAGAAAATGTCTGATTTGCAGCATAAAAGGACGCATTTGGGGAAGACAGCGTCTTTTATTGGGACATCACGTTTTATTCCAAAAATAACACATTTTCTTCCCAGAATACCGCCTTTGATCCCGAAAATAAGGCATTTTCTTCCCAGAATACCGCTATTTAGACCGAAAATAAGTCATCCTCTCCAAAAAAGACGTAATTCTGTCCTCAAAATGAGAAATATTGTCCCCAAAATATCATTCTTGGTTCCAAATAGAAGACTTTTTCTCCATTAAATACCACATCGGGTTCCCAATATTACACATTTTCTCCCCCAAATTGCTCTTTGGATCCCCAAAATGAGGCGTTCTCCCTCAAATGCCTCTTTTCATCCCAAGAATCAGGCATTTTCTCCGCACAAGACTGATTTTATTACCAAAACAACACATTTCTTACCCAAAACACACCTTTTTATTCCCAACATTAGACTCTGTCTCCCCCAAATGCCAATTTGTATCCCTCCAATACGAAATTCTCCCCTTCAAATATGGCTTTGTGTAACAAAAGAAGACATTCGCTCCCAAAAATACCGATTCTTATTTCCTAAGGAAGACTTTTCCTCCCCAAAACACCCGTTTTGATCCCCAAAATAAGAAATACTCTCCCTAAAGTAGCGCTTTCGTTTCCTTTCCCAAAAAGAAGACATTTGAAGATGAAAGGCAGTATTCTGGGGAGAAAATGCCTTTTTGGGGGGCTAAAGAGTGGCACTTAAGAGAGAACCTGTTTGGTTTCTGGAATGAAGAGTGATATTCGGGGAGAAAATGTCTAATTGTTGGCAGAGATTGATACGCAGGGGAGAAATGGTTGTATTTGGGAGAGAAAAAGAGTGTTTTGTGGAGAAAATGCATGAGTTTTGGGGATAAACGGCATTATTTTGGCGTGAAAGCATGGTATTGAGCTAAGAAGCGGCATTTTGTGGAGAAAATGTCTTCTTTTGAGGATAAAGGTGATCTTTCGGGGAGAAAATGTCTGATTTGCAGCATAAAAGGACGCATTTGGGGAAGACAGCGTCTTTTATTGGGACATCACGTTTTATTCCAAAAATAACACATTTTCTTCCCAGAATACCGCCTTTGATCCCGAAAATAAGGCATTTTCTTCCCAGAATACCGCTATTTAGACCGAAAATAAGTCATCCTCTCCAAAAAAGACGTAATTCTGTCCTCAAAATGAGAAATATTGTCCCCAAAATATCATTCTTGGTTCCAAATAGAAGACTTTTTCTCCATTAAATACCACATCGGGTTCCCAATATTACACATTTTCTCCCCCAAATTGCTCTTTGGATCCCCAAAATGAGGCGTTCTCCCTCAAATGCCTCTTTTCATCCCAAGAATCAGGCATTTTCTCCGCACAAGACTGATTTTATTACCAAAACAACACATTTCTTACCCAAAACACACCTTTTTATTCCCAACATTAGACACCGTCTCCCAAAATTCCAATTTGTATCCCTCCAATACGAAATTCTCCCCTTCAAATATGGCTTTGTGTAACAAAAGAAGACATTCGCTCCCAAAAATACCGCTTCTTATTTCCTAAGGAAGACTTTTCCTCCCCAAAACACCCGTTTTGATCCCCAAAATAAGAAATACTCTCCCTAAAGTAGCGCTTTCGTTTCCTTTCCCAAAAATGAGACATCTGAAGATGAAAGGCAGTATTCTGGGGAGAAAATGCTTTTTTGGGGGGCTAAAGAGTGGCACTTAAGAGAGAACCTGTTTGGTTTCTGGAATGAAGAGTGATATTCGGGGAGAAAATGTCTAATTGTTGGCAGAGATTGATACGCAGGGGAGAAATGGTTGTATTTGGGAGAGAAAAAGAGTGTTTTGTGGAGAAAATGCATGAGTTTTGGGGATAAACGGCATTATTTTGGCGTGAAAGCATGGTATTGAGCTAAGAAGCGGCATTTTGTGGAGAAAATGCCTTCTTTTGAGGATAAAGGTGATCTTTCGGGGAGAAAATGTCTGATTTGCAGCATAAAAGGACGCATTTGGGGAAGACAGCGTCTTTTATTGGGACATCACATTTTATTCCAAAAATAACACATTTTCTTCCCAGAATACCGCCTTTGATCCCGAAAATAAGGCATTTTCTTCCCAGAATACCGCTATTTAGACCGAAAATAAGTCATCCTCTCCAAAAAAGACGTAATTCTGTCCTCAAAATGAGAAATATTGTCCCCAAAATATCATTCTTGGTTCCAAATAGAAGACTTTTTCTCCATTAAATACCACATCGGGTTCCCAATATTACACATTTTCTCCCCCAAATTGCTCTTTGGATCCCCAAAATGAGGCGTTCTCCCTCAAATGCCTCTTTTCATCCCAAGAATCAGGCATTTTCTCCGCACAAGACTGATTTTATTACCAAAACAACACATTTCTTACCCAAAACACACCTTTTTATTCCCAACATTAGACTCTGTCTCCCCCAAATGCCAATTTGTATCCCTCCAATACGAAATTCTCCCCTTCAAATATGGCTTTGTGTAACAAAAGAAGACATTCGCTCCCAAAAATACCGCTTCTTATTTCCTAAGGAAGACTTTTCCTCCCCAAAACACCCGTTTTGATCCCCAAAATAAGAAATACTCTCCCTAAAGTAGCGCTTTCGTTTCCTTTCCCAAAAATGAGACATTTGAAGATGAAAGGCAGTATTCTGGGGAGAAAATGCCTTTTTGGGGGGCTAAAGAGTGGCACTTAATAGAGAACCTGTTTGGTTTCTGGAATGAAGAGTGATATTCGGGGAGAAAATGTCTAATTGTTGGCAGAAATTGATACGCAGGGGAGAAATGGTTGTATTTGGGAGAGAAAAAGAGTGTTTTGTGGAGAAAATGCATGAGTTTTGGGGATAAACGGCATTATTTTGGCGTGAAAGCATGGTATTGAGCTAAGAAGCGGCATTTTGTGGAGAAAATGTCTTCTTTTGAGGATAAAGGTGATCTTTCGGGGAGAAAATGTCTGATTTGCAGCATAAAAGGACGCATTTGGGGAAGACAGCGTCTTTTATTGGGACATCACGTTTTATTCCAAAAATAACACATTTTCTTCCCAGAATACCGCCTTTGATCCCGAAAATAAGGCATTTTCTTCCCAGAATACCGCTATTTAGACCGAAAATAAGTCATCCTCTCCAAAAAAGACGTAATTCTGTCCTCAAAATGAGAAATATTGTCCCCAAAATATCATTCTTGGTTCCAAATAGAAGACTTTTTCTCCATTAAATACCACATCGGGTTCCCAATATTACACATTTTCTCCCCCAAATTGCTCTTTGGATCCCCAAAATGAGGCGTTCTCCCTCAAATGCCTCTTTTCATCCCAAGAATCAGGCATTTTCTCCGCACAAGACTGATTTTATTACCAAAACAACACATTTCTTACCCAAAACACACCTTTTTATTCCCAACATTAGACTCTGTCTCCCCCAAATGCCAATTTGTATCCCTCCAATACGAAATTCTCCCCTTCAAATATGGCTTTGTGTAACAAAAGAAGACATTCGCTCCCAAAAATACCGCTTCTTATTTCCTAAGGAAGACTTTTCCTCCCCAAAACACCCGTTTTGATCCCCAAAATAAGAAATACTCTCCCTAAAGTAGCGCTTTCGTTTCCTTTCCCAAAAAGAAGACATTTGAAGATGAAAGGCAGTATTCTGGGGAGAAAATGCCTTTTTGGGGGGCTGAAGAGTGGCACTTAAGAGAGAACCTGTTTGGTTTCTGGGATGAAGAGTGATATTCGGGGAGAAAATGTCTAATTGTTGGCAGAAATTGATACGCAGGGGAGAAATGGTTGTATTTGGGAGAGAAAAAGAGTGTTTTGTGGAGAAAATGCATGAGTTTTGGGGATAAACGGCATTATTTTGGCGTGAAAGCATGGTATTGAGCTAAGAAGCGGCATTTTGTGGAGAAAATGTCTTCTTTTGAGGATAAAGGTGATCTTTCGGGGAGAAAATGTCTGATTTGCAGCATAAAAGGACGCATTTGGGGAAGACAGCGTCTTTTATTGGGACATCACGTTTTATTCCAAAAATAACACATTTTCTTCCCAGAATACCGCCTTTGATCCCGAAAATAAGGCATTTTCTTCCCAGAATACCGCTATTTAGACCGAAAATAAGTCATCCTCTCCAAAAAAGACGTAATTCTGTCCTCAAAATGAGAAATATTGTCCCCAAAATATCATTCTTGGTTCCAAATAGAAGACTTTTTCTCCATTAAATACCACATCGGGTTCCCAATATTACACATTTTCTCCCCCAAATTGCTCTTTGGATCCCCAAAATGAGGCGTTCTCCCTCAAATGCCTCTTTTCATCCCAAGAATCAGGCATTTTCTCCGCACAAGACTGATTTTATTACCAAAACAACACATTTCTTACCCAAAACACACCTTTTTATTCCCAACATTAGACACCGTCTCCCAAAATTCCAATTTGTATCCCTCCAATACGAAATTCTCCCCTTCAAATATGGCTTTGTGTAACAAAAGAAGACATTCGCTCCCAAAAATACCGCTTCTTATTTCCTAAGGAAGACTTTTCCTCCCCAAAACACCCGTTTTGATCCCCAAAATAAGAAATACTCTCCCTAAAGTAGCGCTTTCGTTTCCTTTCCAAAAAATGAGACATCTGAAGATGAAAGGCAGTGTTCTGGGGAGAAAATGCTTTTTTGGGGGGCTAAAGAGTGGCACTTAAGAGAGAACCTGTTTGGTTTCTGGAATGAAGAGTGATATTCGGGGAGAAAATGTCTAATTGTTGGCAGAGATTGATACGCAGGGGAGAAATGGTTGTATTTGGGAGAGAAAAAGAGTGTTTTGTGGAGAAAATGCATGAGTTTTGGGGATAAACGGCATTATTTTGGCGTGAAAGCATGGTATTGAGCTAAGAAGCGGCATTTTGTGGAGAAAATGTCTTCTTTTGAGGATAAAGGTGATCTTTCGGGGAGAAAATGTCTGATTTGCAGCATAAAAGGACGCATTTGGGGAAGACAGCGTCTTTTATTGGGACATCACGTTTTATTCCAAAAATAACACATTTTCTTCCCAGAATACCGCCTTTGATCCCGAAAATAAGGCATTTTCTTCCCAGAATACCGCTATTTAGACCGAAAATAAGTCATCCTCTCCAAAAAAGACGTAATTCTGTCCTCAAAATGAGAAATATTGTCCCCAAAATATCATTCTTGGTTCCAAATAGAAGACTTTTTCTCCATTAAATACCACATCGGGTTCCCAATATTACACATTTTCTCCCCCAAATTGCTCTTTGGATCCCCAAAATGAGGCGTTCTCCCTCAAATGCCTCTTTTCATCCCAAGAATCAGGCATTTTCTCCGCACAAGACTGATTTTATTACCAAAACAACACATTTCTTACCCAAAACACACCTTTTTATTCCCAACATTAGACTCTGTCTCCCCCAAATGCCAATTTGTATCCCTCCAATACGAAATTCTCCCCTTCAAATATGGCTTTGTGTAACAAAAGAAGACATTCGCTCCCAAAAATACCGCTTCTTATTTCCTAAGGAAGACTTTTCCTCCCCAAAACACCCGTTTTGATCCCCAAAATAAGAAATACTCTCCCTAAAGTAGCGCTTTCGTTTCCTTTCCCAAAAAGAAGACATTTGAAGATGAAAGGCAGTATTCTGGGGAGAAAATGCCTTTTTGGGGGGCTAAAGAGTGGCACTTAATAGAGAACCGGTTTGGTTTCTGGGATGAAGAGTGATATTCGGGGAGAAAATGTCTAATTGTTGGCAGAAATTGATACGCAGGGGAGAAATGGTTGTATTTGGGAGAGAAAAAGAGTGTTTTGTGGAGAAAATGCATGAGTTTTGGGGATAAACGGCATTATTTTGGCGTGAAAGCATGGTATTGAGCTAAGAAGCGGCATTTTGTGGAGAAAATGTCTTCTTTTGAGGATAAAGGTGATCTTTCGGGGAGAAAATGTCTGATTTGCAGCATAAAAGGACGCATTTGGGGAAGACAGCGTCTTTTATTGGGACATCACGTTTTATTCCAAAAATAACACATTTTCTTCCCAGAATACCGCCTTTGATCCCGAAAATAAGGCATTTTCTTCCCAGAATACCGCTATTTAGACCGAAAATAAGTCATCCTCTCCAAAAAAGACGTAATTCTGTCCTCAAAATGAGAAATATTGTCCCCAAAATATCATTCTTGGTTCCAAATAGAAGACTTTTTCTCCATTAAATACCACATCGGGTTCCCAATATTACACATTTTCTCCCCCAAATTGCTCTTTGGATCCCCAAAATGAGGCGTTCTCCCTCAAATGCCTCTTTTCATCCCAAGAATCAGGCATTTTCTCCACACAAGACTGATTTTATTACCAAAACAACACATTTCTTACCCAAAACACACCTTTTTATTCCCAACATTAGACTCTGTCTCCCCCAAATGCCAATTTGTATCCCTCCAATACGAAATTCTCCACTTCAAATATGGCTTTGTGTGACAAAAGAAGACACTCACTCCCAAAAATACCGCTTCTTGCTCCCTAAGGAAGACTTTTCCTCCCCAAAACACCCTTTTTGATCCCCAAAATAAGATATACTCTCCCCAAAGTAGCGCTTTCGTTTCCTTTCCCAAAAATGAGACATCTGAAGATGAAAGGCAGTGTTCTGGGCAGAAAATGCCTTTCAGGGTAGATAAAGAGTGGCTCTTAAGAGAGAACCTGTTTGGTTTCTGGGATGAAGAGTGATATTCGGGGAGAAAATGTCTAATTGTTGGCAGAGATTGATACGCAGGGGAGAAATGGTTGTATTTTGGAGAGAAAAAGAGTGTTTTGTGGAGAAAATGCATGAGTTTTGGGGATAAACGGCATTATTTTGGCGTGAAAGCATGGTATTGAGCTAAGAAGCGGCATTTTGTGGAGAAAATGTCTTCTTTTGATGATAAAGGTGATCTTTCAGGGAGAAAATGTCTTCTTTGCAGCAGAAAAAGACGCATTTGGGGAAGACAGCGTCTTTTATTGGGACATCACGTTTTATTCCAAAAATAACACATTTTCTTCCCAGAATACCGCCTTTGATCCCGAAAATAAGGCATTTTCTTCCCAGAATACCGCTATTTAGACCGAAAATAAGTCATCCTCTCCAAAAAAGACGTAATTCTGTCCTCAAAATGAGAAATATTGTCCCCAAAATATCATTCTTGGTTCCAAATAGAAGACTTTTTCTCCATTAAATACCACGTAGGGATCCCTATATTACACATTTTCTCCCCCAAATTGCTCTTTGGATCCCCAAAATGAGGCGTTCTCCCTCAAATGCCTCTTTTCATCCCAAGAATCAGGCATTTTCTCCGCACAAGACTGATTTTATTACCAAAACAACACATTTCTTACCCAAAACACACCTTTTTATTCCCAACATTAGACACCGTCTCCCAAAATTCCAATTTGTATCCCTCCAATACGAAATTCTCCCCTTCAAATATGGCTTTGTGTAACAAAAGAAGACATTCGCTCCCAAAAATACCGCTTCTTATTTCCTAAGGAAGACTTTTCCTCCCCAAAACACCCGTTTTGATCCCCAAAATAAGAAATACTCTCCCTAAAGTAGCGCTTTCGTTTCCTTTCCCAAAAATGAGACATTTGAAGATGAAAGGCAGTATTCTGGGGAGAAAATGCCTTTTTGGGGGGCTAAAGAGTGGCACTTAAGAGAGAACCTGTTTGGTTTCTGGAATGAAGAGTGATATTCGGGGAGAAAATGTCTAATTGTTGGCAGAGATTGATACGCAGGGGAGAAAGGGTTGTATTTGGGAGAGAAAAAGAGTGTTTTGTGGAGAAAATGCATGAGTTTTGGGGATAAACGGCATTATTTTGGCGTGAAAGCATGGTATTGAGCTAAGAAGCGGCATTTTGTGGAGAAAATGTCTTCTTTTGAGGATAAAGGTGATCTTTCGGGGAGAAAATGTCTGATTTGCAGCATAAAAGGACGCATTTGGGGAAGACAGCGTCTTTTATTGGGACATCACGTTTTATTCCAAAAATAACACATTTTCTTCCCAGAATACCGCCTTTGATCCCGAAAATAAGGCATTTTCTTCCCAGAATACCGCTATTTAGACCGAAAATAAGTCATCCTCTCCAAAAAAGACGTAATTCTGTCCTCAAAATGAGAAATATTGTCCCCAAAATATCATTCTTGGTTCCAAATAGAAGACTTTTTCTCCATTAAATACCACGTAGGGATCCCTATATTACACATTTTCTCCCCCAAATTGCTCTTTGGATCCCCAAAATGAGGCGTTCTCCCTCAAATGCCTCTTTTCATCCCAAGAATCAGGCATTTTCTCCGCACAAGACTGATTTTATTACCAAAACAACACATTTCTTACCCAAAACACACCTTTTTATTCCCAACATTAGACATTGTCTCCCCCAAATGCCAATTTGTATCCCTCCAATACGAAATTCTCCCCTTCAAATATGGCTTTGTGTAACAAAAGAAGACATTCGCTCCCAAAAATACCGCTTCTTATTTCCTAAGGAAGACTTTTCCTCCCCAAAACACCCGTTTTGATCCCCAAAATAAGAAATACTCTCCCTAAAGTAGCGCTTTCGTTTCCTTTCCCAAAAATGAGACATTTGAAGATGAAAGGCAGTATTCTGGGGAGAAAATGCCTTTTTGGGGGGCTAAAGAGTGGCACTTAATAGAGAACCTGTTTGGTTTCTGGAATGAAGAGTGATATTCGGGGAGAAAATGTCTAATTGTTGGCAGAGATTGATACGCAGGGGAGAAATGGTTGTATTTGGGAGAGAAAAAGAGTGTTTTGTGGAGAAAATGCATGAGTTTTGGGGATAAACGGCATTATTTTGGCGTGAAAGCATGGTATTGAGCTAAGAAGCGGCATTTTGTGGAGAAAATGTCTTCTTTTGAGGATAAAGGTGATCTTTCGGGGAGAAAATGTCTGATTTGCAGCATAAAAGGACGCATTTGGGGAAGACAGCGTCTTTTATTGGGACATCACGTTTTATTCCAAAAATAACACATTTTCATACCAGAATACCGCCTTTGATCCCAAAATTAAGGCATTTTCTTCCCAGAATACCGCTATTTAGACCGAAAATAAGTCATCCTCTCCAAAAAAGACGTAATTCTGTCCTCAAAATGAGAAATATTGTCCCCAAAATATCATTCTTGGTTCCAAATAGAAGACTTTTTCTCCATTAAATACCACGTAGGGATCCCTATATTACACATTTTCTCCCCCAAATTGCTCTTTGGATCCCCAAAATGAGGCGTTCTCCCTCAAATGCCTCTTTTGATCCCAAGAATCAGGCATTTTCTCCTCACAAGACTGATTTTATTACCAAAACAACACATTTCTTACCCAAAACACACCTTTTTATTCCCAACATTAGACATTGTCTCCCCCAAATGCCAATTTGTATCCCTCCAATACGAAATTCTCCCCTTCAAATATGGCTTTGTGTAACAAAAGAAGACATTCGCTCCCAAAAATACCGCTTCTTATTTCCTAAGGAAGACTTTTCCTCCCCAAAACACCCTTTTTGATCCCCAAAATAAGAAATACTCTCCCTAAAGTAGCGCTTTCGTTTCCTTTCCCAAAAATGAGACATCTGAAGATGAAAGGCAGTGTTCTGGGGAGAAAATGCTTTTTTGGGGGGCTAAAGAGTGGCACTTAAGAGAGAACCTGTTTGGTTTCTGGAATGAAGAGTGATATTCGGGGAGAAAATGTCTAATTGTTGGCAGAGATTGATACGCAGGGGAGAAATGGTTGTATTTGGGAGAGAAAAAGAGTGTTTTGTGGAGAAAATGCATGAGTTTTGGGGATAAACGGCATTATTTTGGCGTGAAAGCATGGTATTGAGCTAAGAAGCGGCATTTTGTGGAGAAAATGTCTTCTTTTGAGGATAAAGGTGATCTTTCGGGGAGAAAATGTCTGATTTGCAGCAGAAAAGGACGCATTTGGGGAAGACAGCGTCTTTTATTGGGACATCACGTTTTATTCCAAAAATAACACATTTTCTTCCCAGAATACCGCCTTTGATCCCGAAAATAAGGCATTTTCTTCCCAGAATACCGCTATTTAGACCGAAAATAAGTCATCCTCTCCAAAAAAGACGTAATTCTGTCCTCAAAATGAGAAATATTGTCCCCAAAATATCATTCTTGGTTCCAAATAGAAGACTTTTTCTCCATTAAATACCACATCGGGTTCCCAATATTACACATTTTCTCCCCCAAATTGCTCTTTGGATCCCCAAAATGAGGCGTTCTCCCTCAAATGCCTCTTTTCATCCCAAGAATCAGGCATTTTCTCCGCACAAGACTGATTTTATTACCAAAACAACACATTTCTTACCCAAAACACACCTTTTTATTCCCAACATTAGACACCGTCTCCCAAAATTCCAATTTGTATCCCTCCAATACGAAATTCTCCCCTTCAAATATGGCTTTGTGTAACAAAAGAAGACATTCGCTCCCAAAAATACCGCTTCTTATTTCCTAAGGAAGACTTTTCCTCCCCAAAACACCCTTTTTGATCCCCAAAATAAGAAATACTCTCCCTAAAGTAGCGCTTTCGTTTCCTTTCCAAAAAATGAGACATCTGAAGATGAAAGGCAGTGTTCTGGGGAGAAAATGCTTTTTTGGGGGGCTAAAGAGTGGCACTTAAGAGAGAACCTGTTTGGTTTCTGGAATGAAGAGTGATATTCGGGGAGAAAATGTCTAATTGTTGGCAGAGATTGATACGCAGGGGAGAAATGGTTGTATTTGGGAGAGAAAAAGAGTGTTTTGTGGAGAAAATGCATGAGTTTTGGGGATAAACGGCATTATTTTGGCGTGAAAGCATGGTATTGAGCTAAGAAGCGGCATTTTGTGGAGAAAATGTCTTCTTTTGAGGATAAAGGTGATCTTTCGGGGAGAAAATGTCTGATTTGCAGCAGAAAAGGACGCATTTGGGGAAGACAGCGTCTTTTATTGGGACATCACGTTTTATTCCAAAAATAACACATTTTCTTCCCAGAATACCGCCTTTGATCCCGAAAATAAGGCATTTTCTTCCCAGAATACCGCTATTTAGACCGAAAATAAGTCATCCTCTCCAAAAAAGACGTAATTCTGTCCTCAAAATGAGAAATATTGTCCCCAAAATATCATTCTTGGTTCCAAATAGAAGACTTTTTCTCCATTAAATACCACATCGGGTTCCCAATATTACACATTTTCTCCCCCAAATTGCTCTTTGGATCCCCAAAATGAGGCGTTCTCCCTCAAATGCCTCTTTTCATCCCAAGAATCAGGCATTTTCTCCGCACAAGACTGATTTTATTACCAAAACAACACATTTCTTACCCAAAACACACCTTTTTATTCCCAACATTAGACTCTGTCTCCCCCAAATGCCAATTTGTATCCCTCCAATACGAAATTCTCCCCTTCAAATATGGCTTTGTGTGACAAAAGAAGACACTCACTCCCAAAAATACCGCTTCTTGCTCCCTAAGGAAGACTTTTCCTCCCCAAAACACCCTTTTTGATCCCCAAAATAAGATATACTCTCCCCAAAGTAGCGCTTTCGTTTCCTTTCCCAAAAATGAGACATCTGAAGATGAAAGGCAGTGTTCTGGGCAGAAAATGCCTTTCAGGGTAGATAAAGAGTGGCTCTTAAGAGAGAACCTGTTTGGTTTCTGGGATGAAGAGTGATATTCGGGGAGAAAATGTCTAATTGTTGGCAGAGATTGATACGCAGGGGAGAAATGGTTGTATTTTGGAGAGAAAAAGAGTGTTTTGTGGAGAAAATGCATGAGTTTTGGGGATAAACGGCATTATTTTGGCGTGAAAGCATGGTATTGAGCTAAGAAGCGGCATTTTGTGGAGAAAATGTCTTCTTTTGATGATAAAGGTGATCTTTCAGGGAGAAAATGTCTTCTTTGCAGCAGAAAAAGACGCATTTGGGGAAGACAGCGTCTTTTATTGGGACATCACGTTTTATTCCAAAAATAACACATTTTCTTCCCAGAATACCGCCTTTGATCCCGAAAATAAGGCATTTTCTTCCCAGAATACCGCTATTTAGACCGAAAATAAGTCATCCTCTCCAAAAAAGACGTAATTCTGTCCTCAAAATGAGAAATATTGTCCCCAAAATATCATTCTTGGTTCCAAATAGAAGACTTTTTCTCCATTAAATACCACGTAGGGATCCCTATATTACACATTTTCTCCCCCAAATTGCTCTTTGGATCCCCAAAATGAGGCGTTCTCCCTCAAATGCCTCTTTTCATCCCAAGAATCAGGCATTTTCTCCGCACAAGACTGATTTTATTACCAAAACAACACATTTCTTACCCAAAACACACCTTTTTATTCCCAACATTAGACATTGTCTCCCCCAAATGCCAATTTGTATCCCTCCAATACGAAATTCTCCCCTTCAAATATGGCTTTGTGTAACAAAAGAAGACATTCGCTCCCAAAAATACCGCTTCTTATTTCCTAAGGAAGACTTTTCCTCCCCAAAACACCCTTTTTGATCCCCAAAATAAGAAATACTCTCCCTAAAGTAGCGCTTTCGTTTCCTTTCCCAAAAAGAAGACATTTGAAGATGAAAGGCAGTATTCTGGGGAGAAAATGCCTTTTTGGGTAGATAAAGAGTGGCACTTAAGAGAGAACCTGTTTGGTTTCTGGAATGAAGAGTGATATTCGGGGAGAAAATGTCTAATTGTTGGCAGAAATTGATACGCAGGGGAGAAATGGTTGTATTTGGGAGAGAAAAAGAGTGTTTTGTGGAGAAAATGCATGAGTTTTGGGGATAAACGGCATTATTTTGGCGTGAAAGCATGGTATTGAGCTAAGAAGCGGCATTTTGTGGAGAAAATGTCTTCTTTTGAGGATAAAGGTGATCTTTCGGGGAGAAAATGTCTGATTTGCAGCATAAAAGGACGCATTTGGGGAAGACAGCGTCTTTTATTGGGACATCACGTTTTATTCCAAAAATAACACATTTTCTTCCCAGAATACCGCCTTTGATCCCGAAAATAAGGCATTTTCTTCCCAGAATACCGCTATTTAGACCGAAAATAAGTCATCCTCTCCAAAAAAGACGTAATTCTGTCCTCAAAATGAGAAATATTGTCCCCAAAATATCATTCTTGGTTCCAAATAGAAGACTTTTTCTCCATTAAATACCACATCGGGTTCCCAATATTACACATTTTCTCCCCCAAATTGCTCTTTGGATCCCCAAAATGAGGCGTTCTCCCTCAAATGCCTCTTTTCATCCCAAGAATCAGGCATTTTCTCCGCACAAGACTGATTTTATTACCAAAACAACACATTTCTTACCCAAAACACACCTTTTTATTCCCAACATTAGACTCTGTCTCCCCCAAATGCCAATTTGTATCCCTCCAATACGAAATTCTCCCCTTCAAATATGGCTTTGTGTAACAAAAGAAGACATTCGCTCCCAAAAATACCGCTTCTTATTTCCTAAGGAAGACTTTTCCTCCCCAAAACACCCTTTTTGATCCCCAAAATAAGAAATACTCTCCCTAAAGTAGCGCTTTCGTTTCCTTTCCCAAAAAGAAGACATTTGAAGATGAAAGGCAGTATTCTGGGGAGAAAATGCCTTTTTGGGTAGATAAAGAGTGGCACTTAAGAGAGAACCTGTTTGGTTTCTGGAATGAAGAGTGATATTCGGGGAGAAAATGTCTAATTGTTGGCAGAAATTGATACGCAGGGGAGAAATGGTTGTATTTGGGAGAGAAAAAGAGTGTTTTGTGGAGAAAATGCATGAGTTTTGGGGATAAACGGCATTATTTTGGCGTGAAAGCATGGTATTGAGCTAAGAAGCGGCATTTTGTGGAGAAAATGTCTTCTTTTGAGGATAAAGGTGATCTTTCGGGGAGAAAATGTCTGATTTGCAGCATAAAAGGACGCATTTGGGGAAGACAGCGTCTTTTATTGGGACATCACGTTTTATTCCAAAAATAACACATTTTCATACCAGAATACCGCCTTTGATCCCAAAATTAAGGCATTTTCTTCCCAGAATACCGCTATTTAGACCGAAAATAAGTCATCCTCTCCAAAAAAGACGTAATTCTGTCCTCAAAATGAGAAATATTGTCCCCAAAATATCATTCTTGGTTCCAAATAGAAGACTTTTTCTCCATTAAATACCACGTAGGGATCCCTATATTACACATTTTCTCCCCCAAATTGCTCTTTGGATCCCCAAAATGAGGCGTTCTCCCTCAAATGCCTCTTTTGATCCCAAGAATCAGGCATTTTCTCCTCACAAGACTGATTTTATTACCAAAACAACACATTTCTTACCCAAAACACACCTTTTTATTCCCAACATTAGACATTGTCTCCCCCAAATGCCAATTTGTATCCCTCCAATACGAAATTCTCCCCTTCAAATATGGCTTTGTGTAACAAAAGAAGACATTCGCTCCCAAAAATACCGCTTCTTATTTCCTAAGGAAGACTTTTCCTCCCCAAAACACCCTTTTTGATCCCCAAAATAAGAAATACTCTCCCTAAAGTAGCGCTTTCGTTTCCTTTCCCAAAAATGAGACATCTGAAGATGAAAGGCAGTATTCTGGGGAGAAAATGCTTTTTTGGGGGGCTAAAGAGTGGCACTTAAGAGAGAACCTGTTTGGTTTCTGGAATGAAGAGTGATATTCGGGGAGAAAATGTCTAATTGTTGGCAGAGATTGATACGCAGGGGAGAAATGGTTGTATTTGGGAGAGAAAAAGAGAGTTTTGTGGAGAAAATGCATGAGTTTTGGGGATAAACGGCATTATTTTGGCGTGAAAGCATGGTATTGAGCTAAGAAGCGGCATTTTGTGGAGAAAATGTCTTCTTTTGAGGATAAAGGTGATCTTTCGGGGAGAAAATGTCTGATTTGCAGCAGAAAAGGACGCATTTGGGGAAGACAGCGTCTTTTATTGGGACATCACGTTTTATTCCAAAAATAACACATTTTCTTCCCAGAATACCGCCTTTGATCCCGAAAATAAGGCATTTTCTTCCCAGAATACCGCTATTTAGACCGAAAATAAGTCATCCTCTCCAAAAAAGACGTAATTCTGTCCTCAAAATGAGAAATATTGTCCCCAAAATATCATTCTTGGTTCCAAATAGAAGACTTTTTCTCCATTAAATACCACATCGGGTTCCCAATATTACACATTTTCTCCCCCAAATTGCTCTTTGGATCCCCAAAATGAGGCGTTCTCCCTCAAATGCCTCTTTTCATCCCAAGAATCAGGCATTTTCTCCGCACAAGACTGATTTTATTACCAAAACAACACATTTCTTACCCAAAACACACCTTTTTATTCCCAACATTAGACATTGTCTCCCCCAGATGCAAATTTGTATCCCTCCAATACGAAATTCTCCCCTTCAAATATGGCTTTGTGTAACAAAAGAAGACATTCGCTCCCAAAAATACCGCTTCTTATTTCCTAAGGAAGACTTTTCCTCCCCAAAACACCCTTTTTGATCCCCAAAATAAGAAATACTCTCCCTAAAGTAGCGCTTTCGTTTCCTTTCCCAAAAAGAAGACATTTGAAGATGAAAGGCAGTATTCTGGGGAGAAAATGCCTTTTTGGGGGGCTAAAGAGTGGCACTTAAGAGAGAACCTGTTTGGTTTCTGGAATGAAGAGTGATATTCGGGGAGAAAATGTCTAATTGTTGGCAGAAATTGATACGCAGGGGAGAAATGGTTGTATTTGGGAGAGAAAAAGAGTGTTTTGTGGAGAAAATGCATGAGTTTTGGGGATAAACGGCATTATTTTGGCGTGAAAGCATGGTATTGAGCTAAGAAGCGGCATTTTGTGGAGAAAATGTCTTCTTTTGAGGATAAAGGTGATCTTTCGGGGAGAAAATGTCTGATTTGCAGCATAAAAGGACGCATTTGGGGAAGACAGCGTCTTTTATTGGGACATCACGTTTTATTCCAAAAATAACACATTTTCTTCCCAGAATACCGCCTTTGATCCCGAAAATAAGGCATTTTCTTCCCAGAATACCGCTATTTAGACCGAAAATAAGTCATCCTCTCCAAAAAAGACGTAATTCTGTCCTCAAAATGAGAAATATTGTCCCCAAAATATCATTCTTGGTTCCAAATAGAAGACTTTTTCTCCATTAAATACCACATCGGGTTCCCAATATTACACATTTTCTCCCCCAAATTGCTCTTTGGATCCCCAAAATGAGGCGTTCTCCCTCAAATGCCTCTTTTCATCCCAAGAATCAGGCATTTTCTCCTCACAAGACTGATTTTATTACCAAAACAACACATTTCTTACCCAAAACACACCTTTTTATTCCCAACATTAGACACCGTCTCCCAAAATTCCAATTTGTATCCCTCCAATACGAAATTCTCCCCTTCAAATATGGCTTTGTGTAACAAAAGAAGACATTCGCTCCCAAAAATACCGCTTCTTATTTCCTAAGGAAGACTTTTCCTCCCCAAAACACCCGTTTTCATCCCCAAAATAAGAAATACTCTCCCTAAAGTAGCGCTTTCGTTTCCTTTCCCAAAAATGAGACATCTGAAGATGAAAAGCAGTATTCTGGGGAGAAAATGCTTTTTTGGGGGGCTAAGGAGTGGCACTTAATAGAGAACCTGTTTGGTTTCTGGAATGAAGAGTGATATTCGGGGAGAAAATGTCTAATTGTTGGCAGAGATTGATACGCAGGGGAGAAATGGTTGTATTTGGGAGAGAAAAAGAGTGTTTTGTGGAGAAAATGCATGAGTTTTGGGGATAAACGGCATTATTTTGGCGTGAAAGCATGGTATTGAGCTAAGAAGCGGCATTTTGTGGAGAAAATGTCTTCTTTTGAGGATAAAGGTGATCTTTCGGGGAGAAAATGTCTGATTTGCAGCATAAAAGGACGCATTTGGGAAAGACAGCGTCTTTTATTGGGACATCACGTTTTATTCCAAAAATAACACATTTTCTTCCCAGAATACCGCCTTTGATCCCGAAAATAAGGCATTTTCTTCCCAGAATACCGCTATTTAGACCGAAAATAAGTCATCCTCTCCAAAAAAGACGTAATTCTGTCCTCAAAATGAGAAATATTGTCCCCAAAATATCATTCTTGGTTCCAAATAGAAGACTTTTTCTCCATTAAATACCACGTAGGGATCCCTATATTACACATTTTCTCCCCCAAATTGCTCTTTGGATCCCCAAAATGAGGCGTTCTCCCTCAAATGCCTCTTTTCATCCCAAGAATCAGGCATTTTCTCCGCACAAGACTGATTTTATTACCAAAACAACACATTTCTTACCCAAAACACACCTTTTTATTCCCAACATTAGACTCTGTCTCCCCCAAATGCCAATTTGTATCCCTCCAATACGAAATTCTCCCCTTCAAATATGGCTTTGTGTAACAAAAGAAGACATTCGCTCCCAAAAATACCGCTTCTTATTTCCTAAGGAAGACTTTTACTCCCCAAAACACCCTTTTTGATCCCCAAAATAAGAAATACTCTCCCTAAAGTAGCGCTTTCGTTTCCTTTCCCAAAAATGAGACATCTGAAGATGAAAAGCAGTATTCTGGGGAGAAAATGCTTTTTTGGGGGGCTAAAGAGTGGCACTTAATAGAGAACCTGTTTGGTTTCTGGAATGAAGAGTGATATTTGGGGAGAAAATGTCTAATTGTTGGCAGAGATTGATACGCAGGGGAGAAATGGTTGTATTTTGGAGAGAAAAAGAGTGTTTTGTGGAGAAAATGCATGAGTTTTGGGGATAAACGGCATTATTTTGGCGTGAAAGCATGGTATTGAGCTAAGAAGCGGCATTTTGTGGAGAAAATGTCTTCTTTTGAGGATAAAGGTGATCTTTCGGGGAGAAAATGTCTGATTTGCAGCATAAAAGGACGCATTTGGGGAAGACAGCGTCTTTTATTGGGACATCACGTTTTATTCCAAAAATAACACATTTTCTTCCCAGAATACCGCCTTTGATCCCGAAAATAAGGCATTTTCTTCCCAGAATACCGCTATTTAGACCGAAAATAAGTCATCCTCTCCAAAAAAGACGTAATTCTGTCCTCAAAATGAGAAATATTGTCCCCAAAATATCATTCTTGGTTCCAAATAGAAGACTTTTTCTCCATTAAATACCACATCGGGTTCCCAATATTACACATTTTCTCCCCCAAATTGCTCTTTGGATCCCCAAAATGAGGCGTTCTCCCTCAAATGCCTCTTTTCATCCCAAGAATCAGGCATTTTCTCCGCACAAGACTGATTTTATTACCAAAACAACACATTTCTTACCCAAAACACACCTTTTTATTCCCAACATTAGACATTGTCTCCCCCAAATGCCAATTTGTATCCCTCCAATACGAAATTCTCCCCTTCAAATATGGCTTTGTGTAACAAAAGAAGACATTCGCTCCCAAAAATACCGCTTCTTATTTCCTAAGGAAGACTTTTCCTCCCCAAAACACCCGTTTTCATCCCCAAAATAAGAAATACTCTCCCTAAAGTAGCGCTTTCGTTTCCTTTCCCAAAAAGAAGACATTTGAAGATGAAAGGCAGTATTCTGGGGAGAAAATGCCTTTTTGGGGGGCTAAAGTGTGGCAATTAAGAGAGAACCTGTTTGGTTTCTGGGATGAAGAGTGATATTCGGGGAGAAAATGTCTAATTGTTGGCAGAAATTGATACGCAGGGGAGAAATGGTTGTATTTGGGAGAGAAAAAGAGTGTTTTGTGGAGAAAATGCATGAGTTTTGGGGATAAACGGCATTATTTTGGCGTGAAAGCATGGTATTGAGCTAAGAAGCGGCATTTTGTGGAGAAAATGTCTTCTTTTGAGGATAAAGGTGATCTTTCGGGGAGAAAATGTCTGATTTGCAGCATAAAAGGACGCATTTGGGGAAGACAGCGTCTTTTATTGGGACATCACGTTTTATTCCAAAAATAACACATTTTCATACCAGAATACCGCCTTTGATCCCAAAATTAAGGCATTTTCTTCCCAGAATACCGCATTTTAGACCGAAAATAAGTCATCCTCTCCAAAAAAGACGTAATTCTGTCCTCAAAATGAGAAATATTGTCCCCAAAATATCATTCTTGGTTCCAAATAGAAGACTTTTTCTCCATTAAATACCACATCGGGTTCCCAATATTACACATTTTCTCCCCCAAATTGCTCTTTGGATCCCCAAAATGAGGCGTTCTCTTTCAAATGCCTCTTTTCATCCCAAGAATCAGGCATTTTCTCCGCACAAGACTGATTTTATTACCAAAACAACACATTTCTTACCCAAAACACACCTTTTTATTCCCAACATTAGACACCGTCTCCCAAAATTCCAATTTGTATCCCTCCAATACGAAATTCTCCCCTTCAAATATGGCTTTGTGTAACAAAAGAAGACATTCGCTCCCAAAAATACCGCTTCTTATTTCCTAAGGAAGACTTTTCCTCCCCAAAACACCCTTTTTGATCCCCCAAATAAGAAATACTCTCCCTAAAGTAGCGCTTTTGTTTCCTTTCCCAAAAAGAAGACATTTGAAGATGAAAGGCAGTATTCTGGGGAGAAAATGCCTTTTTGGGGGCCTAAAGTGTGGCAATTAAGAGAGAACCTGTTTGGTTTCTGGGATGAAGACTGATATTCGGGGAGAAAATGTCTAATTGTTGGCAGAAATTGATACGCAGGGGAGAAATGGTTGTATTTGGGAGAGAAAAAGAGTGTTTTGGGGAGAAAATGCATGAGTTTTGGGGATAAACGGCATTATTTTGGCGTGAAAGCATGGTATTGAGCTAAGAAGCGGCATTTTGTGGAGAAAATGTCTTCTTTTGAGGATAAAGGTGATCTTTCGGGGAGAAAATGTCTGATTTGCAGCATAAAAGGACGCATTTGGGGAAGATAGCGTCTTTTATTGGGACATCACGTTTTATTCCAAAAATAACACATTTTCTTCCCAGAATACCGCCTTTGATCCCGAAAATAAGGCATTTTCTTCCCAGAATACCGCTATTTAGACCGAAAATAAGTCATCCTCTCCAAAAAAGACGTAATTCTGTCCTCAAAATGAGAAATATTGTCCCCAAAATATCATTCTTGGTTCCAAATAGAAGACTTTTTCTCCATTAAATACCACATCGGGTTCCCAATATTACACATTTTCTCCCCCAAATTGCTCTTTGGATCCCCAAAATGAGGCGTTCTCCCTCAAATGCCTCTTTTCATCCCAAGAATCAGGCATTTTCTCCTCACAAGACTGATTTTATTACCAAAACAACACATTTCTTACCCAAAACACACCTTTTTATTCCCAACATTAGACATTGTCTCCCCCAAATGCCAATTTGTATCCCTCCAATACGAAATTCTCCCCTTCAAATATGGCTTTGTGTAACAAAAGAAGACATTCGCTCCCAAAAATACCGCTTCTTATTTCCTAAGGAAGACTTTTCCTCCCCAAAACACCCTTTTTGATCCCCAAAATAAGAAATACTCTCCCTAAAGTAGCGCTTTCGTTTCCTTTCCCAAAAATGAGACATCTGAAGATGAAAAGCAGTATTCTGGGGAGAAAATGCTTTTTTGGGGGGCTAAAGAGTGGCACTTAATAGAGAACCTGTTTGGTTTCTGGAATGAAGAGTGATATTCGGGGAGAAAATGTCTAATTGTTGGCAGAGATTGATACGCAGGGGAGAAATGGTTGTATTTGGGAGAGAAAAAGAGTGTTTTGTGGAGAAAATGCATGAGTTTTGGGGATAAACGGCATTATTTTGGCGTGAAAGCATGGTATTGAGCTAAGAAGCGGCATTTTGTGGAGAAAATGTCTTCTTTTGAGGATAAAGGTGATCTTTCGGGGAGAAAATGTCTGATTTGCAGCATAAAAGGACGCATTTGGGGAAGACAGCGTCTTTTATTGGGACATCACGTTTTATTCCAAAAATAACACATTTTCTTCCCAGAATACCGCCTTTGATCCCGAAAATAAGGCATTTTCTTCCCAGAATACCGCTATTTAGACCGAAAATAAGTCATCCTCTCCAAAAAAGACGTAATTCTGTCCTCAAAATGAGAAATATTGTCCCCAAAATATCATTCTTGGTTCCAAATAGAAGACTTTTTCTCCATTAAATACCACGTCGGGTTCCCAATATTACACATTTTCTCCCCCAAATTGCTCTTTGGATCCCCAAAATGAGGCGTTCTCCCTCAAATGCCTCTTTTCATCCCAAGAATCAGGCATTTTCTCCTCACAAGACTGATTTTATTACCAAAACAACACATTTCTTACCCAAAACACACCTTTTTATTCCCAACATTAGACATTGTCTCCCCCAAATGCCAATTTGTATCCCTCCAATACGAAATTCTCCCCTTCAAATATGGCTTTGTGTAACAAAAGAAGACATTCGCTCCCAAAAATACCGCTTCTTATTTCCTAAGGAAGACTTTTCCTCCCCAAAACACCCTTTTTGATCCCCAAAATAAGAAATACTCTCCCTAAAGTAGCGCTTTCGTTTCCTTTCCCAAAAATGAGACATCTGAAGATGAAAAGCAGTATTCTGGGGAGAAAATGCCTTTTTGGGGGGCTAAAGAGTGGCACTTAATAGAGAACCGGTTTGGTTTCTGGGATGAAGAGTGATATTCGGGGAGAAAATGTCTAATTGTTGGCAGACATTGATATGCAGGGGAGAAATGGTTGTATTTGGGAGAGAAAAAGAGTTTTTTGGGGAGAAAATGCATGAGTTTTGGGGATAAACGGCATTATTTTGGCGTGAAAGCATGGTATTGAGAAAATAAGCAGCATTTTGTGGAGAAAATGCCTTCTTTTGATGATAAAGGTGATCTTTCAGGGAGAAAATGTCTTCTTTGCAGCAGAAAAAGACGCATTTGGGGAAGACAGCGTCTTTTATTGGGACATCACGTTTTATTCCAAAAATAACACATTTTCATACCAGAATACCGCCTTTGATCCCAAAATTAAGGCATTTTCTTCCCAGAATACCGCTATTTAGACCGAAAATAAGTCATCCTCTCCAAAAAAGACGTAATTCTGTCCTCAAAATGAGAAATATTGTCCCCAAAATATCATTCTTGGTTCCAAATAGAAGACTTTTTCTCCATTAAATACCACATCGGGTTCCCAATATTACACATTTTCTCCCCCAAATTGCTCTTTGGATCCCCAAAATGAGGCGTTCTCCCTCAAATGCCTCTTTTCATCCCAAGAATCAGGCATTTTCTCCGCACAAGACTGATTTTATTACCAAAACAACACATTTCTTACCCAAAACACACCTTTTTATTCCCAACATTAGACACCGTCTCCCAAAATTCCAATTTGTATCCCTCCAATACGAAATTCTCCCCTTCAAATATGGCTTTGTGTAACAAAAGAAGACATTCGCTCCAAAAAATACTGCTTCTTATTTCCTAAGGAAGACTTTTCCTCCCCAAAACACCCTTTTTGATCCCCAAAATAAGAAATACTCTCCCTAAAGTAGCGCTTTCGTTTCCTTTCCCAAAAATGAGACATCTGAAGATGAAAGGCAGTATTCTGGGGAGAAAATGCCTTTTTGGGTAGATAAAGAGTGGCACTTAAGAGAGAACCTGTTTGGTTTCTGGAATGAAGAGTGATATTCGGGGAGAAAATGTCTAATTGTTGGCAGAAATTGATACGCAGGGGAGAAATGGTTGTATTTGGGAGAGAAAAAGAGTGTTTTGTGGAGAAAATGCATGATTTTTGGGGATAAACGGCATTATTTTGGCGTGAAAGCATGGTATTGAGCTAAGAAGCGGCATTTTGTGGAGAAAATGTCTTCTTTTGAGGATAAAGGTGATCTTTCGGGGAGATAATGTCTGATTTGCAGCATAAAAGGACGCATTTGGGGAAGACAGCGTCTTTTATTGGACATCACGTTTTATTCCAAAAATAACACATTTTCATACCAGAATACCGCCTTTGATCCCAAAATTAAGGCATTTTCTTCCCAGAATACCGCATTTTAGACCGAAAATAAGTCATCCTCTCCAAAAAAGACATAATTCTGTCCTCAAAATGAGAAATATTGTCCCCAAAATATCATTCTTGGTTCCAAATAGAAGACACTTTCTCCATTAAATACCACGTAGGGATCCCTATATTACACATTTTCTCCCCCAAATTGCTCTTTGTATCCCCAAAATGAGGCGTTCTCCCTCAAATGCCTCTTTTCATCCCAAGAATCAGGCATTTTCTCCGCACAAGACTGATTTTATTACCAAAACAACACATTTCTTACCCAAAACACACCTTTTTATTCCCAACATTAGACTCTGTCTCCCCCAAATGCCAATTTGTAACCCTCCAATACGAAATTCTCCCCTTCAAATATGGCTTTGTGTAACAAAAGAAGACATTCGCTCCCAAAAATACCGCTTCTTATTTCCTAAGGAAGACTTTTCCTCCCCAAAACACCCTTTTTGATCCCCAAAATAAGAAATACTCTCCCTAAAGTAGCGCTTTCGTTTCCTTTCCCAAAAATGAGACATCTGAAGATGAAAAGCAGTATTCTGGGGAGAAAATGCTTTTTTGGGGGGCTAAAGAGTGGCACTTAATAGAGAACCTGTTTGGTTTCTGGGATGAAGAGTGATATTCGGGGAGAAAATGTCTAATTGTTGGCAGAAATTGATACGCAGGGGAGAAAGGGTTGTATTTTGGAGAGAAAAAGAGTGTTTTGTGGAGAAAATGCATGAGTTTTGGGGATAAACGGCATTATTTTGGCATGAAAGCATGGTATTGAGCTAAGAAGCGGCATTTTGTGGAGAAAATGTCTTCTTTTGAGGATAAAGGTGATCTTTCGGGGAGAAAATGTCTGATTTGCAGCATAAAAGGACGCGTTTGGGGAAGACAGCGTCTTTTATTGGGACATCACGTTTTATTCCAAAAATAACACATTTTCTTCCCGAATACCGCACTTAATCCCTAAAATAAGGCATTTTCTTCCCAGAATACCGCATTTTAGACCGAAAATAAGTCATCCTCTCCAAAAAAGACATAATTCTGTCCTCAAAATGAGAAATATTGTCCCCAAAATATCATTCTTGGTTCCAAATAGAAGACTTTTTCTCCATTAAATACCACGTCGGGTTCCCAATATTACACATTTTCTCCCCCAAATTGCTCTTTGGATCCCCAAAATGAGGCGTTCTCCCTCAAATGCCTCTTTTCATCCCAAGAATCAGGCATTTTCTCCGCACAAGACTGATTTTATTACCAAAACAACACATTTCTTACCCAAAACACACCTTTTTATTCCCAACATTAGACATTGTCTCCCCCAAATGCCAATTTGTATCCCTCCAATACGAAATTCTCCCCTTCAAATATGGCTTTGTGTAACAAAAGAAGACATTCGCTCCCAAAAATACCGCTTCTTATTTCCTAAGGAAGACTTTTCCTCCCCAAAACACCCTTTTTGATCCCCAAAATAAGAAATACTCTCCCTAAAGTAGCGCTTTCGTTTCCTTTCCCAAAAATGAGACATCTGAAGATGAAAAGCAGTATTCTGGGGAGAAAATGCCTTTTTGGGGGGCTAAAGAGTGGCACTTAATAGAGAACCGGTTTGGTTTCTGGGATGAAGAGTGATATTCGGGGAGAAAATGTCTAATTGTTGGCAGAGATTGATACGCAGGGGAGAAATGGTTGTATTTGGGAGAGAAAAAGAGTGTTTTGTGGAGAAAATGCATGAGTTTTGGGGATAAACGGCATTATTTTGGCGTGAAAGCATGGTATTGAGCTAAGAAGCGGCATTTTGTGGAGAAAATGTCTTCTTTTGAGGATAAAGGTGATCTTTCGGGGAGAAAATGTCTGATTTGCAGCATAAAAGGACGCGTTTGGGGAAGACAGCGTCTTTTATTGGGACATCACGTTTTATTCCAAAAATAACACATTTTCTTCCAGAATACCGCCTTTGATCCCAAAATTAAGGCATTTTCTTCCCAGAATACCGCATTTTAGACCGAAAATAAGTCATCCTCTCCAAAAAAGACGTAATTCTGTCCTCAAAATGAGAAATATTCTCCCCAAACTATCATTCTTGGTTCCAAATAGAAGACTTTTTCTCCATTAAATACCACGTCGGGTTCCCAATATTACACATTTTCTCCGCCAAATTGCTCTTTGGATCCCCAAAATGAGGCGTTCTCCCTCAAATGCCTCTTTTCATCCCAAGAATCAGGCATTTTCTCCGCACAAGACTGATTTTATTACCAAAACAACACATTTCTTACCCAAAACACACCTTTTTATTCCCAACATTAGACACCGTCTCCCAAAATTCCAATTTGTATCCCTCCAATACGAAATTCTCCCCTTCAAATATGGCTTTGTGTAACAAAAGAAGACATTCGCTCCCAAAAATACCGCTTCTTATTTCCTAAGGAAGACTTTTCCTCCCCAAAACACCCTTTTTGATCCCCAAAATAAGAAATACTCTCCCTAAAGTAGCGCTTTCGTTTCCTTTCCCAAAAATGAGACATCTGAAGATGAAAGGCAGTATTCTGGGGAGAAAATGCCTTTTTGGGGGGCTAAAGTGTGGCACTTAAGAGAGAACCTGTTTGGTTTCTGGGATGAAGAGTGATATTCGGGGAGAAAATGTCTAATTGTTGGCAGAGATTGATACGCAGGGGAGAAATGGTTGTATTTGGGAGAGAAAAAGAGTGTTTTGGGGAGAAAATGCATGAGTTTTGGGGATAAACGGCATTATTTTGGCGTGAAAGCATGGTATTGAGCTAAGAAGCGGCATTTTGTGGAGAAAATGTCTTCTTTTGAGGATAAAGGTGATCTTTCGGGGAGAAAATGTCTGATTTGCAGCATAAAAGGACGCATTTGGGGAAGATAGCGTCTTTTATTGGGACATCACGTTTTATTCCAAAAATAACACATTTTCTTCCCAGAATACCGCCTTTGATCCCGAAAATAAGGCATTTTCTTCCCAGAATACCGCTATTTAGACCGAAAATAAGTCATCCTCTCCAAAAAAGACGTAATTCTGTCCTCAAAATGAGAAATATTGTCCCCAAAATATCATTCTTGGTTCCAAATAGAAGACTTTTTCTCCATTAAATACCACATCGGGTTCCCAATATTACACATTTTCTCCCCCAAATTGCTCTTTGGATCCCCAAAATGAGGCGTTCTCCCTCAAATGCCTCTTTTGATCCCAAGAATCAGGCATTTTCTCCTCACAAGACTGATTTTATTACCAAAACAACACATTTCTTACCCAAAACACACCTTTTTATTCCCAACATTAGACATTGTCTCCCCCAAATGCCAATTTGTATCCCTCCAATACGAAATTCTCCCCTTCAAATATGGCTTTGTGTAACAAAAGAAGACATTCGCTCCCAAAAATACCGCTTCTTATTTCCTAAGGAAGACTTTTCCTCCCCAAAACACCCTTTTTGATCCCCAAAATAAGAAATACTCTCCCTAAAGTAGCGCTTTCGTTTCCTTTCCCAAAAATGAGACATCTGAAGATGAAAAGCAGTATTCTGGGGAGAAAATGCTTTTTTGGGGGGCTAAAGAGTGGCACTTAATAGAGAACCTGTTTGGTTTCTGGGATGAAGAGTGATATTCGGGGAGAAAATGTCTAATTGTTGGCAGAGATTGATATGCAGGGGAGAAATGGTTGTATTTGGGAGAGAAAAAGAGTGTTTTGTGGAGAAAATGCATGAGTTTTGGGGATAAACGGCATTATTTTGGCGTGAAAGCATGGTATTGAGCTAAGAAGCGGCATTTTGTGGAGAAAATGTCTTCTTTTGAGGATAAAGGTGATCTTTCGGGGAGAAAATGTCTGATTTGCAGCATAAAAGGACGCATTTGGGAAAGACAGCGTCTTTTATTGGGACATCACGTTTTATTCCAAAAATAACACATTTTCTTCCCAGAATACCGCCTTTGATCCCGAAAATAAGGCATTTTCTTCCCAGAATACCGCTATTTAGACCGAAAATAAGTCATCCTCTCCAAAAAAGACGTAATTCTGTCCTCAAAATGAGAAATATTGTCCCCAAAATATCATTCTTGGTTCCAAATAGAAGACTTTTTCTCCATTAAATACCACGTCGGGTTCCCAATATTACACATTTTCTCCCCCAAATTGCTCTTTGGATCCCCAAAATGAGGCGTTCTCCCTCAAATGCCTCTTTTCATCCCAAGAATCAGGCATTTTCTCCTCACAAGACTGATTTTATTACCAAAACAACACATTTCTTACCCAAAACACACCTTTTTATTCCCAACATTAGACATTGTCTCCCCCAAATGCCAATTTGTATCCCTCCAATACGAAATTCTCCCCTTCAAATATGGCTTTGTGTAACAAAAGAAGACATTCGCTCCCAAAAATACCGCTTCTTATTTCCTAAGGAAGACTTTTCCTCCCCAAAACACCCTTTTTGATCCCCAAAATAAGAAATACTCTCCCTAAAGTAGCGCTTTCGTTTCCTTTCCCAAAAATGAGACATCTGAAGATGAAAAGCAGTATTCTGGGGAGAAAATGCTTTTTTGGGGGGCTAAAGAGTGGCACTTAATAGAGAACCTGTTTGGTTTCTGGGATGAAGAGTGATATTCGGGGAGAAAATGTCTAATTGTTGGCAGACATTGATATGCAGGGGAGAAATGGTTGTATTTGGGAGAGAAAAAGAGTTTTTTGGGGAGAAAATGCATGAGTTTTGGGGATAAACGGCATTATTTTGGCGTGAAAGCATGGTATTGAGAAAATAAGCAGCATTTTGTGGAGAAAATGCCTTCTTTTGATGATAAAGGTGATCTTTCAGGGAGAAAATGTCTTCTTTGCAGCAGAAAAAGACGCATTTGGGGAAGACAGCGTCTTTTATTGGGACATCACGTTTTATTCCAAAAATAACACATTTTCTTCCCAGAATACCGCCTTTGATCCCAAAATTAAGGCATTTTCTTCCCAGAATACCGCTATTTAGACCGAAAATAAGTCATCCTCTCCAAAAAAGACGTAATTCTGTCCTCAAAATGAGAAATATTGTCCCCAAAATATCATTCTTGGTTCCAAATAGAAGACTTTTTCTCCATTAAATACCACATCGGGTTCCCAATATTACACATTTTCTCCCACAAATTGCTCTTTGGATCCCCAAAATGAGGCGTTCTCCCTCAAATGCCTCTTTTCATCCCAAGAATCAGGCATTTTCTCCGCACAAGACTGATTTTATTACCAAAACAACACATTTCTTACCCAAAACACACCTTTTTATTCCCAACATTAGACACCGTCTCCCAAAATTCCAATTTGTATCCCTCCAATACGAAATTCTCCCCTTCAAATATGGCTTTGTGTAACAAAAGAAGACATTCGCTCCAAAAAATACTGCTTCTTATTTCCTAAGGAAGACTTTTCCTCCCCAAAACACCCTTTTTGATCCCCAAAATAAGAAATACTCTCCCTAAAGTAGCGCTTTCGTTTCCTTTCCCAAAAATGAGACATCTGAAGATGAAAGGCAGTATTCTGGGGAGAAAATGCCTTTTTGGGTAGATAAAGAGTGGCACTTAAGAGAGAACCTGTTTGGTTTCTGGAATGAAGAGTGATATTCGGGGAGAAAATGTCTAATTGTTGGCAGAAATTGATACGCAGGGGAGAAATGGTTGTATTTGGGAGAGAAAAAGAGTGTTTTGTGGAGAAAATGCATGATTTTTGGGGATAAACGGCATTATTTTGGCGTGAAAGCATGGTATTGAGCTAAGAAGCGGCATTTTGTGGAGAAAATGTCTTCTTTTGAGGATAAAGGTGATCTTTCGGGGAGATAATGTCTGATTTGCAGCATAAAAGGACGCATTTGGGGAAGACAGCGTCTTTTATTGGACATCACGTTTTATTCCAAAAATAACACATTTTCATACCAGAATACCGCCTTTGATCCCAAAATTAAGGCATTTTCTTCCCAGAATACCGCATTTTAGACCGAAAATAAGTCATCCTCTCCAAAAAAGACATAATTCTGTCCTCAAAATGAGAAATATTGTCCCCAAAATATCATTCTTGGTTCCAAATAGAAGACACTTTCTCCATTAAATACCACGTAGGGATCCCTAGATTACACATTTTCTCCCCCAAATTGCTCTTTGGATCCCCAAAATGAGGCGTTCTCCCTCAAATGCCTCTTTTCATCCCAAGAATCAGGCATTTTCTCCGCACAAGACTGATTTTATTACCAAAACAACACATTTCTTACCCAAAACACACCTTTTTATTCCCAACATTAGACTCTGTCTCCCCCAAATGCCAATTTGTAACCCTCCAATACGAAATTCTCCCCTTCAAATATGGCTTTGTGTAACAAAAGAAGACATTCGCTCCCAAAAATACCGCTTCTTATTTCCTAAGGAAGACTTTTCCTCCCCAAAACACCCTTTTTGATCCCCAAAATAAGAAATACTCTCCCTAAAGTAGCGCTTTCGTTGCCTTTCCCAAAAAGAAGACATTTGAAGATGAAAGGCAGTATTCTGGGGAGAAAATGCCTTTTTGGGGGGCTAAAGTGTGGCAATTAAGAGAGAACCGGTTTGGTTTCTGGGATGAAGAGTGATATTCGGGGAGAAAATGTCTAATTGTTGGCAGAAATTGATACGCAGGGGAGAAATGGTTGTATTTGGGAGAGAAAAAGAGTGTTTTGTGGAGAAAATGCATGAGTTTTGGGGATAAACGGCATTATTTTGGCGTGAAAGCATGGTATTGAGCTAAGAAGCGGCATTTTGTGGAGAAAATGTCTTCTTTTGAGGATAAAGGTGATCTTTCGGGGAGAAAATGTCTGATTTGCAGCATAAAAGGACGCATTTGGGGAAGACAGCGCCTTTTATTGGGACATCACGTTTTATTCCAAAAATAACACATTTTCTTCCCAGAATACCGCCTTTGATCCCGAAAATAAGGCATTTTCTTCCCAGAATACCGCATTTTAGACCGAAAATAAGTCATCCTCTCCAAAAAAGACGTAATTCTGTCCTCAAAATGAGAAATATTGTCCCCAAAATATCATTCTTGGTTCCGAATAGAAGACTTTTTCTCCATTAAATACCACGTTGGGATCCCTATATTACACATTTTCTCCCCCAAATTGCTCTTTGTATCCCCAAAATGAGGCGTTCTCCCTCAAATGCCTCTTTTCATCCCAAGAATCAGGCATTTTCTCCGCACAAGACTGATTTTATTACCAAAACAACACATTTCTTACCCAAAACACACCTTTTTATTCCCAACATTAGACATTGTCTCCCCCAAATGCCAATTTGTATCCCTCCAATACGAAATTCTCCCCTTCAAATATGGCTTTGTGTAACAAAAGAAGACATTCGCTCCCAAAAATACCGCTTCTTATTTCCTAAGGAAGACTTTTCCTCCCCAAAACACCCTTTTTGATCCCCAAAATAAGAAATACTCTCCCTAAAGTAGCGCTTTCGTTTCCTTTCCCAAAAATGAGACATCTGAAGATGAAAAGCAGTATTCTGGGGAGAAAATGCTTTTTTGGGGGGCTAAAGAGTGGCACTTAAGAGAGAACCTGTTTGGTTTCTGGGATGAAGAGTGATATTCGGGGAGAAAATGTCTAATTGTTGGCAGAAATTGATACGCAGGGGAGAAATGGTTGTATTTGGGAGAGAAAAAGAGTGTTTTGTGGAGAAAATGCATGAGTTTTGGGGATAAACGGCATTATTTTGGCGTGAAAGCATGGTATTGAGCTAAGAAGCGGCATTTTGTGGAGAAAATGTCTTCTTTTGAGGATAAAGGTGATCTTTCGGGGAGAAAATGTCTGATTTGCAGCATAAAAGGACGCGTTTGGGGAAGACAGCGTCTTTTATTGGGACATCACGTTTTATTCCAAAAATAACACATTTTCTTCCAGAATACCGCCTTTGATCCCAAAATTAAGGCATTTTCTTCCCAGAATACCGCATTTTAGACCGAAAATAAGTCATCCTCTCCAAAAAAGACGTAATTCTGTCCTCAAAATGAGAAATATTCTCCCCAAACTATCATTCTTGGTTCCAAATAGAAGACACTTTCTCCATTAAATACCACGTCGGGTTCCCAATATTACACATTTTCTCCCCCAAATTGCTCTTTGGATCCCCAAAATGAGGCGTTCTCCCTCAAATGCCTCTTTTCATCCCAAGAATCAGGCATTTTCTCCGCACAAGACTGATTTTATTACCAAAACAACACATTTCTTACCCAAAACACACCTTTTTATTCCCAACATTAGACATTGTCTCCCCCAGATGCAAATTTGTATCCCTCCAATACGAAATTCTCCCCTTCAAATATGGCTTTGTGTAACAAAAGAAGACATTCGCTCCCAAAAATACCGCTTCTTATTTCCTAAGGAAGACTTTTCCTCCCCAAAACACCCTTTTTGATCCCCAAAATAAGAAATACTCTCCCTAAAGTAGCGCTTTCGTTTCCTTTCCCAAAAATGAGACATCTGAAGATGAAAGGCAGTATTCTGGGGAGAAAATGCCTTTTTGGGGGGCTAAAGTGTGGCAATTAAGAGAGAACCTGTTTGGTTTCTGGGATGAAGAGTGATATTCGGGGAGAAAATGTCTAATTGTTGGCAGAGATTGATACGCAGGGGAGAAATGGTTGCATTTTGGAGAGAAAAAGAGTGTTTTGTGGAGAAAATGCATGAGTTTTGGGGATAAACGGCATTATTTTGGCGTGAAAGCATGGTATTGAGCTAAGAAGCGGCATTTTGTGGAGAAAATGTCTTCTTTTGAGGATAAAGGTGATCTTTCGGGGAGAAAATGTCTGATTTGCAGCATAAAAGGACGCATTTGGGGAAGACAGCGTCTTTTATTGGGACATCACGTTTTATTCCAAAAATAACACATTTTCTTCCCAGAATACCGCCTTTGATCCCGAAAATAAGGCATTTTCTTCCCAGAATACCGCATTTTAGACCGAAAATAAGTCATCCTCTCCAAAAAAGACGTAATTCTGTCCTCAAAATGAGAAATATTGTCCCCAAAATATCATTCTTGGTTCCAAATAGAAGACTTTTTCTCCATTAAATACCACATCGGGTTCCCAATATTACACATTTTCTCCCACAAATTGCTCTTTGGATCCCCAAAATGAGGCGTTCTCCCTCAAATGCCTCTTTTCATCCCAAGAATCAGGCATTTTCTCCGCACAAGACTGATTTTATTACCAAAACAACACATTTCTTACCCAAAACACACCTTTTTATTCCCAACATTAGACACCGTCTCCCAAAATTCCAATTTGTATCCCTCCAATACGAAATTCTCCCCTTCAAATATGGCTTTGTGTAACAAAAGAAGACATTCGCTCCCAAAAATACCGCTTCTTATTTCCTAAGGAAGACTTTTCCTCCCCAAAACACCCTTTTTGATCCCCCAAATAAGAAATACTCTCCCTAAAGTAGCGCTTTCGTTTCCTTTCCCAAAAAGAAGACATTTGAAGATGAAAGGCAGTATTCTGGGGAGAAAATGCCTTTTTGGGGGGCTAAAGTGTGGCAATTAAGAGAGAACCTGTTTGGTTTCTGGAATGAAGAGTGATATTCGGGGAGAAAATGTCTAATTGTTGGCAGAAATTGATACGCAGGGGAGAAATGGTTGTATTTTGGAGAGAAAAAGAGTGTTTTGTGGAGAAAATGCATGAGTTTTGGGGATAAACGGCATTATTTTGGCGTGAAAGCATGGTATTGAGCTAAGAAGCGGCATTTTGTGGAGAAAATGTCTTCTTTTGAGGATAAAGGTGATCTTTCGGGGAGAAAATGTCTGATTTGCAGCATAAAAGGACGCATTTGGGGAAGATAGCGTCTTTTATTGGGACATCACGTTTTATTCCAAAAATAACACATTTTCTTCCCAGAAGACCGCCTTTGATCCCGAAAATAAGGCATTTTCTTCCCAGAATACCGCTATTTAGACCGAAAATAAGTCATCCTCTCCAAAAAAGACGTAATTCTGTCCTCAAAATGAGAAATATTGTCCCCAAAATATCATTCTTGGTTCCAAATAGAAGACTTTTTCTCCATTAAATACCACATCGGGTTCCCAATATTACACATTTTCTCCCACAAATTGCTCTTTGGATCCCCAAAATGAGGCGTTCTCCCTCAAATGCCTCTTTTCATCCCAAGAATCAGGCATTTTCTCCGCACAAGACTGATTTTATTACCAAAACAACACATTTCTTACCCAAAACACACCTTTTTATTCCCAACATTAGACATTGTCTCCCCCAAATGCCAATTTGTATCCCTCCAATACGAAATTCTCCCCTTCAAATATGGCTTTGTGTAACAAAAGAAGACATTCGCTCCCAAAAATACCGCTTCTTATTTCCTAAGGAAGACTTTTCCTCCCCAAAACACCCTTTTTGATCCCCAAAATAAGAAATACTCTCCCTAAAGTAGCGCTTTCGTTGCCTTTCCCAAAAAGAAGACATTTGAAGATGAAAGGCAGTATTCTGGGGAGAAAATGCCTTTTTGGGGGGCTAAAGTGTGGCAATTAAGAGAGAACCGGTTTGGTTTCTGGGATGAAGAGTGATATTCGGGGAGAAAATGTCTAATTGTTGGCAGAAATTGATACGCAGGGGAGAAATGGTTGTATTTGGGAGAGAAAAAGAGTGTTTTGTGGAGAAAATGCATGAGTTTTGGGGATAAACGGCATTATTTTGGCGTGAAAGCATGGTATTGAGCTAAGAAGCGGCATTTTGTGGAGAAAATGTCTTCTTTTGAGGATAAAGGTGATCTTTCGGGGAGAAAATGTCTGATTTGCAGCATAAAAGGACGCGTTTGGGGAAGACAGCGTCTTTTATTGGGACATCACGTTTTATTCCAAAAATAACACATTTTCTTCCAGAATACCGCCTTTGATCCCAAAATTAAGGCATTTTCTTCCCAGAATACCGCATTTTAGACCGAAAATAAGTCATCCTCTCCAAAAAAGACGTAATTCTGTCCTCAAAATGAGAAATATTGTCCCCAAACTATCATTCTTGGTTCCAAATAGAAGACTTTTTCTCCATTAAATACCACGTCGGGTTCCCAATATTACACATTTTCTCCGCCAAATTGCTCTTTGGATCCCCAAAATGAGGCGTTCTCCCTCAAATGCCTCTTTTCATCCCAAGAATCAGGCATTTTCTCCGCACAAGACTGATTTTATTACCAAAACAACACATTTCTTACCCAAAACACACCTTTTTATTCCCAACATTAGACACCGTCTCCCAAAATTCCAATTTGTATCCCTCCAATACGAAATTCTCCCCTTCAAATATGGCTTTGTGTAACAAAAGAAGACATTCGCTCCCAAAAATACCGCTTCTTATTTCCTAAGGAAGACTTTTCCTCCCCAAAACACCCTTTTTGATCCCCAAAATAAGAAATACTCTCCCTAAAGTAGCGCTTTCGTTTCCTTTCCCAAAAATGAGACATCTGAAGATGAAAGGCAGTATTCTGGGGAGAAAATGCCTTTTTGGGGGGCTAAAGTGTGGCACTTAAGAGAGAACCTGTTTGGTTTCTGGGATGAAGAGTGATATTCGGGGAGAAAATGTCTAATTGTTGGCAGAGATTGATACGCAGGGGAGAAATGGTTGCATTTTGGAGAGAAAAAGAGTGTTTTGTGGAGAAAATGCATGAGTTTTGGGGATAAACGGCATTATTTTGGCGTGAAAGCATGGTATTGAGCTAAGAAGCGGCATTTTGTGGAGAAAATGTCTTCTTTTGAGGATAAAGGTGATCTTTCGGGGAGAAAATGTCTGATTTGCAGCATAAAAGGACGCGTTTGGGGAAGACAGCGTCTTTTATTGGGACATCACGTTTTATTCCAAAAATAACACATTTTCTTCCAGAATACCGCCTTTGATCCCAAAATTAAGGCATTTTCTTCCCAGAATACCGCATTTTAGACCGAAAATAAGTTATCCTCTCCAAAAAAGACGTAATTCTGTCCTCAAAATGTGAAATATTCTCCCCAAACTATCATTCTTGGTTCCAAATAGAAGACACTTTCTCCATTAAATACCACGTCGGGTTCCCAATATTACACATTTTCTCCCCCAAATTGCTCTTTGGATCCCCAAAATGAGGCGTTCTCCCTCAAATGCCTCTTTTCATCCCAAGAATCAGGCATTTTCTCCGCACAAGACTGATTTTATTACCAAAACAACACATTTCTTACCCAAAACACACCTTTTTATTCCCAACATTAGACACCGTCTCCCAAAATTCCAATTTGTATCCCTCCAATACGAAATTCTCCCCTTCAAATATGGCTTTGTGTAACAAAAGAAGACATTCGCTCCCAAAAATACCGCTTCTTATTTCCTAAGGAAGACTTTTCCTCCCCAAAACACCCTTTTTGATCCCCAAAATAAGAAATACTCTCCCTAAAGTAGCGCTTTCGTTTCCTTTCCCAAAAATGAGACATCTGAAGATGAAAGGCAGTATTCTGGGGAGAAAATGCCTTTTTGGGGGGCTAAAGTGTGGCACTTAAGAGAGAACCTGTTTGGTTTCTGGGATGAAGAGTGATATTCGGGGAGAAAATGTCTAATTGTTGGCAGAGATTGATACGCAGGGGAGAAATGGTTGCATTTTGGAGAGAAAAAGAGTGTTTTGTGGAGAAAATGCATGAGTTTTGGGGATAAACGGCATTATTTTGGCGTGAAAGCATGGTATTGAGCTAAGAAGCGGCATTTTGTGGAGAAAATGTCTTCTTTTGAGGATAAAGGTGATCTTTCGGGGAGAAAATGTCTGATTTGCAGCATAAAAGGACGCATTTGGGGAAGACAGCGTCTTTTATTGGGACATCACGTTTTATTCCAAAAATAACACATTTTCTTCCCAGAATACCGCCTTTGATCCCGAAAATAAGGCATTTTCTTCCCAGAATACCGCTATTTAGACCGAAAATAAGTCATCCTCTCCAAAAAAGACGTAATTCTGTCCTCAAAATGAGAAATATTGTCCCCAAACTATCATTCTTGGTTCCAAATAGAAGACTTTTTCTCCATTAAATACCACGTCGGGTTCCCAATATTACACATTTTCTCCGCCAAATTGCTCTTTGGATCCCCAAAATGAGGCGTTCTCCCTCAAATGCCTCTTTTCATCCCAAGAATCAGGCATTTTCTCCGCACAAGACTGATTTTATTACCAAAACAACACATTTCTTACCCAAAACACACCTTTTTATTCCCAACATTAGACACCGTCTCCCAAAATTCCAATTTGTATCCCTCCAATACGAAATTCTCCCCTTCAAATATGGCTTTGTGTAACAAAAGAAGACATTCGCTCCCAAAAATACCGCTTCTTATTTCCTAAGGAAGACTTTTCCTCCCCAAAACACCCTTTTTGATCCCCAAAATAAGAAATACTCTCCCTAAAGTAGCGCTTTCGTTTCCTTTCCCAAAAATGAGACATCTGAAGATGAAAGGCAGTATTCTGGGGAGAAAATGCCTTTTTGGGGGGCTAAAGTGTGGCACTTAAGAGAGAACCTGTTTGGTTTCTGGGATGAAGAGTGATATTCGGGGAGAAAATGTCTAATTGTTGGCAGAGATTGATACGCAGGGGAGAAATGGTTGCATTTTGGAGAGAAAAAGAGTGTTTTGTGGAGAAAATGCATGAGTTTTGGGGATAAACGGCATTATTTTGGCGTGAAAGCATGGTATTGAGCTAAGAAGCGGCATTTTGTGGAGAAAATGTCTTCTTTTGAGGATAAAGGTGATCTTTCGGGGAGAAAATGTCTGATTTGCAGCATAAAAGGACTCATTTGGGAAAGACAGCGTCTTTTATTGGGACATCACGTTTTATTCCAAAAATAACACATTTTCTTCCCAGAATACCGCCTTTGATCCCGAAAATAAGGCATTTTCTTCCCAGAATACCGCTATTTAGACCGAAAATAAGTCATCCTCTCCAAAAAAGACGTAATTCTGTCCTCAAAATGAGAAATATTGTCCCCAAAATATCATTCTTGGTTCCAAATAGAAGACTTTTTCTCCATTAAATACCACGTAGGGATCCCTATATTACACATTTTCTCCCCCAAATTGCTCTTTGTATCCCCAAAATGAGGCGTTCTCCCTCAAATGCCTCTTTTCATCCCAAGAATCAGGCATTTTCTCCGCACAAGACTGATTTTATTACCAAAACAACACATTTCTTACCCAAAACACACCTTTTTATTCCCAACATTAGACACCGTCTCCCAAAATTCCAATTTGTATCCCTCCAATACGAAATTCTCCCCTTCAAATATGGCTTTGTGTAACAAAAGAAGACATTCGCTCCCAAAAATACCGCTTCTTATTTCCTAAGGAAGACTTTTCCTCCCCAAAACACCCTTTTTGATCCCCAAAATAAGAAATACTCTCCCTAAAGTAGCGCTTTCGTTTCCTTTCCCAAAAATGAGACATCTGAAGATGAAAAGCAGTATTCTGGGGAGAAAATGCTTTTTTGGGGGGCTAAAGAGTGGCACTTAAGAGAGAACCTGTTTGGTTTCTGGGATGAAGAGTGATATTCGGGGAGAAAATGTCTAATTGTTGGCAGAGATTGATACACAGGGGAGAAATGGTTGTATTTTGGAGAGAAAAAGAGTGTTTTGTGGAGAAAATGCATGAGTTTTGGGGATAAACGGCATTATTTTGGCGTGAAAGCATGGTATTGAGCTAAGAAGCGGCATTTTGTGGAGAAAATGTCTTCTTTTGAGGATAAAGGTGATCTTTCGGGGAGAAAATGTCTGATTTGCAGCATAAAAGGACGCATTTGGGAAAGACAGCGTCTTTTATTGGGACATCACGTTTTATTCCAAAAATAACACATTTTCTTCCCAGAATACCGCCTTTGATCCCGAAAATAAGGCATTTTCTTCCCAGAATACCGCTATTTAGACCGAAAATAAGTCATCCTCTCCAAAAAAGACGTAATTCTGTCCTCAAAATGAGAAATATTGTCCCCAAAATATCATTCTTGGTTCCAAATAGAAGACTTTTTCTCCATTAAATACCACGTAGGGATCCCTATATTACACATTTTCTCCCCCAAATTGCTCTTTGTATCCCCAAAATGAGGCGTTCTCCCTCAAATGCCTCTTTTCATCCCAAGAATCAGGCATTTTCTCCGCACAAGACTGATTTTATTACCAAAACAACACATTTCTTACCCAAAACACACCTTTTTATTCCCAACATTAGACACCGTCTCCCAAAATTCCAATTTGTATCCCTCCAATACGAAATTCTCCCCTTCAAATATGGCTTTGTGTAACAAAAGAAGACATTCGCTCCCAAAAATACCGCTTCTTATTTCCTAAGGAAGACTTTTCCTCCCCAAAACACCCTTTTTGATCCCCAAAATAAGAAATACTCTCCCTAAAGTAGCGCTTTCGTTTCCTTTCCCAAAAATGAGACATCTGAAGATGAAAAGCAGTATTCTGGGGAGAAAATGCTTTTTTGGGGGGCTAAAGAGTGGCACTTAATAGAGAACCTGTTTGGTTTCTGGGATGAAGAGTGATATTCGGGGAGAAAATGTCTAATTGTTGGCAGAGATTGATACGCAGGGGAGAAAGGGTTGTATTTTGGAGAGAAAAAGAGTGTTTTGTGGAGAAAATGCATGAGTTTTGGGGATAAACGGCATTATTTTGGCGTGAAAGCATGGTATTGAGCTAAGAAGCGGCATTTTGTGGAGAAAATGTCTTCTTTTGAGGATAAAGGTGATCTTTCGGGGAGAAAATGTCTGATTTGCAGCATAAAAGGACGCATTTGGGAAAGACAGCGTCTTTTATTGGGACATCACGTTTTATTCCAAAAATAACACATTTTCTTCCCAGAATACCGCCTTTGATCCCGAAAATAAGGCATTTTCTTCCCAGAATACCGCTATTTAGACCGAAAATAAGTCATCCTCTCCAAAAAAGACGTAATTCTGTCCTCAAAATGAGAAATATTGTCCCCAAAATATCATTCTTGGTTCCAAATAGAAGACTTTTTCTCCATTAAATACCACGTAGGGATCCCTATATTACACATTTTCTCCCCCAAATTGCTCTTTGGATCCCCAAAATGAGGCGTTCTCCCTCAAATGCCTCTTTTCATCCCAAGAATCAGGCATTTTCTCCGCACAAGACTGATTTTATTACCAAAACAACACATTTCTTACCCAAAACACACCTTTTTATTCCCAACATTAGACACCGTCTCCCAAAATTCCAATTTGTATCCCTCCAATACGAAATTCTCCCCTTCAAATATGGCTTTGTGTAACAAAAGAAGACATTCGCTCCCAAAAATACCGCTTCTTATTTCCTAAGGAAGACTTTTCCTCCCCAAAACACCCTTTTTGATCCCCAAAATAAGAAATACTCTCCCCAAAGTAGCGCTTTCGTTTCCTTTCCCAAAAAGAAGACATTTGAAGATGAAAGGCAGTATTCTGGGGAGAAAATGCCTTTTTGGGGGGCTAAAGTGTGGCACTTAATAGAGAACCTGTTTGGTTTCTGGGATGAAGAGTGATATTCGGGGAGAAAATGTCTAATTGTTGGCAGACATTGATATGCAGGGGAGAAATGGTTGTATTTTGGAGAGAAAAAGAGTGTTTTGGGGAGAAAATGCACGAGTTTTGGGGATAAACTGCATTATTTTGCCATGAAAGCATTGGTATTGAGCTAATAAGCAGCATTTTGTGGAGAAAATGCCTTCTTTTGAGGATAAAGGTGATCTTTCAGGGAGATAATGTCTTCTTTGCAGCAGAAAAAGACGCATTTGGGGAAGACAGCGTCTTTTATTGGGACATCACGTTTTATTCCAAAAATAACACATTTTCATACCAGAATACCGCCTTTGATCCCAAAATAAGGCATTTTCTTCCCAGAATACCGCTATTTAGACCGAAAATAAGTCATCCTCTCCAAAAAAGACATAATTCTGTCCTCAAAATGAGAAATATTGTCCCCAAAATATCATTCTTGGTTCCAAATAGAAGACTTTTTCTCCATTAATTACCACGTAGGGATCCCTATATTACACATTTTCTCCCCCAAATTGCTCTTTGTATCCCCAAAATGAGGCGTTCTCCCTCAAATGCCTCTTTTCATCCCAAGAATCAGGCATTTTCTCCGCACAAGACTGATTTTATTACCAAAACAACACATTTCTTACCCAAAACACACCTTTTTATTCCCAACATTAGACATTGTCTCCCCCAAATGCCAATTTGTATCCCTCCAATACGAAATTCTCCCCTTCAAATATGGCTTTGTGTAACAAAAGAAGACATTCGCTCCCAAAAATACCGCTTCTTATTTCCTAAGGAAGACTTTTCCTCCCCAAAACACCCTTTTTGATCCCCAAAATAAGAAATACTCTCCCTAAAGTAGCGCTTTCGTTTCCTTTCCCAAAAATGAGACATCTGAAGATGAAAAGCAGTATTCTGGGGAGAAAATGCTTTTTTGGGGGGCTAAAGAGTGGCACTTAAGAGAGAACCTGTTTGGTTTCTGGAATGAAGAGTGATATTCGGGGAGAAAATGTCTAATTGTTGGCAGAGATTGATACGCAGGGGAGTAATGTTTGTATTTTGGAGAGAAAAAGAGTGTTTCGTTGCCTTTCCCAAAAATGAGACATCTGAAGATGAAAGGCAGTATTCTGTGGAGAAAATGCCTTTTTGGGTAGATAAAGAGTGGCTCTTAAGAGAGAACCGGTTTGGTTTCTGGGATGAAGAGTGTTATTCGGGGAGAAAATGTCTAATTGTTGGCAGAGATTGATACGCAGGGGAGAAATGGTTGTATTTGGGAGAGAAAAAGAGTGTTTTGTGGAGAAAATGCATGAGTTTTGGGGATAAACGGCATTATTTTGGCGTGAAAGCATGGTATTGAGCTAAGAAGCGGCATTTTGTGGAGAAAATGTCTTCTTTTGAGGATAAAGGTGATCTTTCGGGGAGAAAATGTCTGATTTGCAGCATAAAAGGACGCATTTGGGGAAGACAGCGCCTTTTATTGGGACATCACGTTTTATTCCAAAAATAACACATTTTCATCCCAGAATACCGCCTTTGATCCCGAAAATAAGGCATTTTCTTCCCAGAATACCGCATTTTAGACCGAAAATAAGTCATCCTCTCCAAAAAAGACGTAATTCTGTCCTCAAAATGAGAAATATTGTCCCCAAAATATCATTCTTGGTTCCAAATAGAAGACTTTTTCTCCATTAAATACCACGTTGGGATCCCTATATTACACATTTTCTCCCCCAAATTGCTCTTTGTATCCCCAAAATGAGGCGTTCTCCCTCAAATGCCTCTTTTCATCCCAAGAATCAGGCATTTTCTCCGCACAAGACTGATTTTATTACCAAAACAACACATTTCTTACCCAAAACACACCTTTTTATTCCCAACATTAGACATTGTCTCCCCCAAATGCCAATTTGTATCCCTCCAATACGAAATTCTCCCCTTCAAATATGGCTTTGTGTAACAAAAGAAGACATTCGCTCCCAAAAATACCGCTTCTTATTTCCTAAGGAAGACTTTTCCTCCCCAAAACACCCTTTTTGATCCCCAAAATAAGAAATACTCTCCCTAAAGTAGCGCTTTCGTTTCCTTTCCCAAAAATGAGACATCTGAAGATGAAAAGCAGTATTCTGGGGAGAAAATGCTTTTTTGGGGGGCTAAAGAGTGGCACTTAAGAGAGAACCTGTTTGGTTTCTGGGATGAAGAGTGATATTCGGGGAGAAAATGTCTAATTGTTGGCAGAGATTGATACACAGGGGAGAAATGGTTGTATTTTGGAGAGAAAAAGAGTGTTTTGTGGAGAAAATGCATGAGTTTTGGGGATAAACGGCATTATTTTGGCGTGAAAGCATGGTATTGAGCTAAGAAGCGGCATTTTGTGGAGAAAATGTCTTCTTTTGAGGATAAAGGTGATCTTTCGGGGAGAAAATGTCTGATTTGCAGCATAAAAGGACGCATTTGGGAAAGACAGCGTCTTTTATTGGGACATCACGTTTTATTCCAAAAATAACACATTTTCTTCCCAGAATACCGCCTTTGATCCCGAAAATAAGGCATTTTCTTCCCAGAATACCGCTATTTAGACCGAAAATAAGTCATCCTCTCCAAAAAAGACGTAATTCTGTCCTCAAAATGAGAAATATTGTCCCCAAAATATCATTCTTGGTTCCAAATAGAAGACTTTTTCTCCATTAAATACCACGTAGGGATCCCTATATTACACATTTTCTCCCCCAAATTGCTCTTTGTATCCCCAAAATGAGGCGTTCTCCCTCAAATGCCTCTTTTCATCCCAAGAATCAGGCATTTTCTCCGCACAAGACTGATTTTATTACCAAAACAACACATTTCTTACCCAAAACACACCTTTTTATTCCCAACATTAGACACCGTCTCCCAAAATTCCAATTTGTATCCCTCCAATACGAAATTCTCCCCTTCAAATATGGCTTTGTGTAACAAAAGAAGACATTCGCTCCCAAAAATACCGCTTCTTATTTCCTAAGGAAGACTTTTCCTCCCCAAAACACCCTTTTTGATCCCCAAAATAAGAAATACTCTCCCTAAAGTAGCGCTTTCGTTTCCTTTCCCAAAAATGAGACATCTGAAGATGAAAAGCAGTATTCTGGGGAGAAAATGCTTTTTTGGGGGGCTAAAGAGTGGCACTTAAGAGAGAACCTGTTTGGTTTCTGGAATGAAGAGTGATATTCGGGGAGAAAATGTCTAATTGTTGGCAGAGATTGATACGCAGGGGAGTAATGTTTGTATTTTGGAGAGAAAAAGAGTGTTTCGTTGCCTTTCCCAAAAATGAGACATCTGAAGATGAAAGGCAGTATTCTGTGGAGAAAATGCCTTTTTGGGTAGATAAAGAGTGGCTCTTAAGAGAGAACCGGTTTGGTTTCTGGGATGAAGAGTGTTATTCGGGGAGAAAATGTCTAATTGTTGGCAGAGATTGATACGCAGGGGAGAAATGGTTGTATTTGGGAGAGAAAAAGAGTGTTTTGTGGAGAAAATGCATGAGTTTTGGGGATAAACGGCATTATTTTGGCGTGAAAGCATGGTATTGAGCTAAGAAGCGGCATTTTGTGGAGAAAATGTCTTCTTTTGAGGATAAAGGTGATCTTTCGGGGAGAAAATGTCTGATTTGCAGCATAAAAGGACGCATTTGGGGAAGACAGCGCCTTTTATTGGGACATCACGTTTTATTCCAAAAATAACACATTTTCATCCCAGAATACCGCCTTTGATCCCGAAAATAAGGCATTTTCTTCCCAGAATACCGCATTTTAGACCGAAAATAAGTCATCCTCTCCAAAAAAGACGTAATTCTGTCCTCAAAATGAGAAATATTGTCCCCAAAATATCATTCTTGGTTCCAAATAGAAGACTTTTTCTCCATTAAATACCACGTTGGGATCCCTATATTACACATTTTCTCCCCCAAATTGCTCTTTGTATCCCCAAAATGAGGCGTTCTCCCTCAAATGCCTCTTTTCATCCCAAGAATCAGGCATTTTCTCCGCACAAGACTGATTTTATTACCAAAACAACACATTTCTTACCCAAAACACACCTTTTTATTCCCAACATTAGACATTGTCTCCCCCAAATGCCAATTTGTATCCCTCCAATACGAAATTCTCCCCTTCAAATATGGCTTTGTGTAACAAAAGAAGACATTCGCTCCCAAAAATACCGCTTCTTATTTCCTAAGGAAGACTTTTCCTCCCCAAAACACCCTTTTTGATCCCCAAAATAAGAAATACTCTCCCTAAAGTAGCGCTTTCGTTTCCTTTCCCAAAAATGAGACATCTGAAGATGAAAAGCAGTATTCTGGGGAGAAAATGCTTTTTTGGGGGGCTAAAGAGTGGCACTTAAGAGAGAACCGGTTTGGTTTCTGGGATGAAGAGTGATATTCGGGGAGAAAATGTCTAATTGTTGGCAGAGATTGATACACAGGGGAGAAATGGTTGTATTTTGGAGAGAAAAAGAGTGTTTTGTGGAGAAAATGCATGAGTTTTGGGGATAAACGGCATTATTTTGGCGTGAAAGCATGGTATTGAGCTAAGAAGCGGCATTTTGTGGAGAAAATGTCTTCTTTTGAGGATAAAGGTGATCTTTCGGGGAGAAAATGTCTGATTTGCAGCATAAAAGGACGCATTTGGGAAAGACAGCGTCTTTTATTGGGACATCACGTTTTATTCCAAAAATAACACATTTTCTTCCCAGAATACCGCCTTTGATCCCGAAAATAAGGCATTTTCTTCCCAGAATACCGCTATTTAGACCGAAAATAAGTCATCCTCTCCAAAAAAGACGTAATTCTGTCCTCAAAATGAGAAATATTGTCCCCAAAATATCATTCTTGGTTCCAAATAGAAGACTTTTTCTCCATTAAATACCACGTAGGGATCCCTATATTACACATTTTCTCCCCCAAATTGCTCTTTGTATCCCCAAAATGAGGCGTTCTCCCTCAAATGCCTCTTTTCATCCCAAGAATCAGGCATTTTCTCCGCACAAGACTGATTTTATTACCAAAACAACACATTTCTTACCCAAAACACACCTTTTTATTCCCAACATTAGACACCGTCTCCCAAAATTCCAATTTGTATCCCTCCAATACGAAATTCTCCCCTTCAAATATGGCTTTGTGTAACAAAAGAAGACATTCGCTCCCAAAAATACCGCTTCTTATTTCCTAAGGAAGACTTTTCCTCCCCAAAACACCCTTTTTGATCCCCAAAATAAGAAATACTCTCCCTAAAGTAGCGCTTTCGTTTCCTTTCCCAAAAATGAGACATCTGAAGATGAAAAGCAGTATTCTGGGGAGAAAATGCTTTTTTGGGGGGCTAAAGAGTGGCACTTAATAGAGAACCTGTTTGGTTTCTGGAATGAAGAGTGATATTCGGGGAGAAAATGTCTAATTGTTGGCAGAAATTGATACGCAGGGGAGAAAGGGTTGTATTTTGGAGAGAAAAAGAGTGTTTTGTGGAGAAAATGCATGAGTTTTGGGGATAAACGGCATTATTTTGGCGTGAAAGCATGGTATTGAGCTAAGAAGCGGCATTTTGTGGAGAAAATGTCTTCTTTTGAGGATAAAGGTGATCTTTCGGGGAGAAAATGTCTGATTTGCAGCATAAAAGGACGCATTTGGGAAAGACAGCGTCTTTTATTGGGACATCACGTTTTATTCCAAAAATAACACATTTTCTTCCCAGAAGACCGCCTTTGATCCCGAAAATAAGGCATTTTCTTCCCAGAATACCGCTATTTAGACCGAAAATAAGTCATCCTCTCCAAAAAAGACGTAATTCTGTCCTCAAAATGAGAAATATTGTCCCCAAAATATCATTCTTGGTTCCAAATAGAAGACTTTTTCTCCATTAAATACCACGTAGGGATCCCTATATTACACATTTTCTCCCCCAAATTGCTCTTTGGATCCCCAAAATGAGGCGTTCTCCCTCAAATGCCTCTTTTGATCCCAAGAATCAGGCATTTTCTCCGCACAAGACTGATTTTATTACCAAAACAACACATTTCTTACCCAAAACACACCTTTTTATTCCCAACATTAGACATTGTCTCCCCCAAATGCCAATTTGTATCCCTCCAATACGAAATTCTCCCCTTCAAATATGGCTTTGTGTAACAAAAGAAGACATTCGCTCCCAAAAATACCGCTTCTTATTTCCTAAGGAAGACTTTTCCTCCCCAAAACACCCTTTTTGATCCCCAAAATAAGAAATACTCTCCCTAAAGTAGCGCTTTCGTTGCCTTTCCCAAAAAGAAGACATTTGAAGATGAAAGGCAGTATTCTGGGGAGAAAATGCCTTTTTGGGGGGCTAAAGTGTGGCAATTAAGAGAGAACCGGTTTGGTTTCTGGGATGAAGAGTGATATTCGGGGAGAAAATGTCTAATTGTTGGCAGAAATTGATACGCAGGGGAGAAATGGTTGTATTTGGGAGAGAAAAAGAGTGTTTTGTGGAGAAAATGCATGAGTTTTGGGGATAAACGGCATTATTTTGGCGTGAAAGCATGGTATTGAGCTAAGAAGCGGCATTTTGTGGAGAAAATGTCTTCTTTTGAGGATAAAGGTGATCTTTCGGGGAGAAAATGTCTGATTTGCAGCATAAAAGGACGCATTTGGGGAAGACAGCGCCTTTTATTGGGACATCACGTTTTATTCCAAAAATAACACATTTTCTTCCCAGAATACCGCCTTTGATCCCGAAAATAAGGCATTTTCTTCCCAGAATACCGCATTTTAGACCGAAAATAAGTCATCCTCTCCAAAAAAGACGTAATTCTGTCCTCAAAATGAGAAATATTGTCCCCAAAATATCATTCTTGGTTCCAAATAGAAGACTTTTTCTCCATTAAATACCACGTTGGGATCCCTATATTACACATTTTCTCCCCCAAATTGCTCTTTGTATCCCCAAAATGAGGCGTTCTCCCTCAAATGCCTCTTTTCATCCCAAGAATCAGGCATTTTCTCCGCACAAGACTGATTTTATTACCAAAACAACACATTTCTTACCCAAAACACACCTTTTTATTCCCAACATTAGACATTGTCTCCCCCAAATGCCAATTTGTATCCCTCCAATACGAAATTCTCCCCTTCAAATATGGCTTTGTGTAACAAAAGAAGACATTCGCTCCCAAAAATACCGCTTCTTATTTCCTAAGGAAGACTTTTCCTCCCCAAAACACCCTTTTTGATCCCCAAAATAAGAAATACTCTCCCTAAAGTAGCGCTTTCGTTTCCTTTCCCAAAAATGAGACATCTGAAGATGAAAAGCAGTATTCTGGGGAGAAAATGCTTTTTTGGGGGGCTAAAGAGTGGCACTTAAGAGAGAACCGGTTTGGTTTCTGGGATGAAGAGTGATATTCGGGGAGAAAATGTCTAATTGTTGGCAGAGATTGATACACAGGGGAGAAATGGTTGTATTTTGGAGAGAAAAAGAGTGTTTTGTGGAGAAAATGCATGAGTTTTGGGGATAAACGGCATTATTTTGGCGTGAAAGCATGGTATTGAGCTAAGAAGCGGCATTTTGTGGAGAAAATGTCTTCTTTTGAGGATAAAGGTGATCTTTCGGGGAGAAAATGTCTGATTTGCAGCATAAAAGGACGCATTTGGGAAAGACAGCGTCTTTTATTGGGACATCACGTTTTATTCCAAAAATAACACATTTTCTTCCCAGAATACCGCCTTTGATCCCGAAAATAAGGCATTTTCTTCCCAGAATACCGCTATTTAGACCGAAAATAAGTCATCCTCTCCAAAAAAGACGTAATTCTGTCCTCAAAATGAGAAATATTGTCCCCAAAATATCATTCTTGGTTCCAAATAGAAGACTTTTTCTCCATTAAATACCACGTAGGGATCCCTATATTACACATTTTCTCCCCCAAATTGCTCTTTGTATCCCCAAAATGAGGCGTTCTCCCTCAAATGCCTCTTTTCATCCCAAGAATCAGGCATTTTCTCCGCACAAGACTGATTTTATTACCAAAACAACACATTTCTTACCCAAAACACACCTTTTTATTCCCAACATTAGACACCGTCTCCCAAAATTCCAATTTGTATCCCTCCAATACGAAATTCTCCCCTTCAAATATGGCTTTGTGTAACAAAAGAAGACATTCGCTCCCAAAAATACCGCTTCTTATTTCCTAAGGAAGACTTTTCCTCCCCAAAACACCCTTTTTGATCCCCAAAATAAGAAATACTCTCCCTAAAGTAGCGCTTTCGTTTCCTTTCCCAAAAATGAGACATCTGAAGATGAAAAGCAGTATTCTGGGGAGAAAATGCTTTTTTGGGGGGCTAAAGAGTGGCACTTAAGAGAGAACCTGTTTGGTTTCTGGGATGAAGAGTGATATTCGGGGAGAAAATGTCTAATTGTTGGCAGAGATTGATACGCAGGGGAGAAAGGGTTGTATTTTGGAGAGAAAAAGAGTGTTTTGTGGAGAAAATGCATGAGTTTTGGGGATAAACGGCATTATTTTGGCGTGAAAGCATGGTATTGAGCTAAGAAGCGGCATTTTGTGGAGAAAATGTCTTCTTTTGAGGATAAAGGTGATCTTTCGGGGAGAAAATGTCTGATTTGCAGCATAAAAGGACGCATTTGGGAAAGACAGCGTCTTTTATTGGGACATCACGTTTTATTCCAAAAATAACACATTTTCTTCCCAGAATACCGCCTTTGATCCCGAAAATAAGGCATTTTCTTCCCAGAATACCGCTATTTAGACCGAAAATAAGTCATCCTCTCCAAAAAAGACGTAATTCTGTCCTCAAAATGAGAAATATTGTCCCCAAAATATCATTCTTGGTTCCAAATAGAAGACTTTTTCTCCATTAAATACCACGTAGGGATCCCTATATTACACATTTTCTCCCCCAAATTGCTCTTTGGATCCCCAAAATGAGGCGTTCTCCCTCAAATGCCTCTTTTCATCCCAAGAATCAGGCATTTTCTCCGCACAAGACTGATTTTATTACCAAAACAACACATTTCTTACCCAAAACACACCTTTTTATTCCCAACATTAGACACCGTCTCCCAAAATTCCAATTTGTATCCCTCCAATACGAAATTCTCCCCTTCAAATATGGCTTTGTGTAACAAAAGAAGACATTCGCTCCCAAAAATACCGCTTCTTATTTCCTAAGGAAGACTTTTCCTCCCCAAAACACCCTTTTTGATCCCCAAAATAAGAAATACTCTCCCCAAAGTAGCGCTTTCGTTTCCTTTCCCAAAAAGAAGACATTTGAAGATGAAAGGCAGTATTCTGGGGAGAAAATGCCTTTTTGGGGGGCTAAAGTGTGGCACTTAATAGAGAACCTGTTTGGTTTCTGGGATGAAGAGTGATATTCGGGGAGAAAATGTCTAATTGTTGGCAGACATTGATATGCAGGGGAGAAATGGTTGTATTTTGGAGAGAAAAAGAGTGTTTTGGGGAGAAAATGCACGAGTTTTGGGGATAAACTGCATTATTTTGCCATGAAAGCATGGTATTGAGCTAATAAGCAGCATTTTGTGGAGAAAATGCCTTCTTTTGAGGATAAAGGTGATCTTTCAGGGAGATAATGTCTTCTTTGCAGCATAAAAAGACGCATTTGGGGAAGACAGCGTCTTTTATTGGGACATCACGTTTTATTCCAAAAATAACACATTTTCATACCAGAATACCGCCTTTGATCCCAAAATAAGGCATTTTCTTCCCAGAATACCGCTATTTAGACCGAAAATAAGTCATCCTCTCCAAAAAAGACATAATTCTGTCCTCAAAATGAGAAATATTGTCCCCAAAATATCATTCTTGGTTCCAAATAGAAGACTTTTTCTCCATTAATTACCACGTAGGGATCCCTATATTACACATTTTCTCCCCCAAATTGCTCTTTGTATCCCCAAAATGAGGCGTTCTCCCTCAAATGCCTCTTTTCATCCCAAGAATCAGGCATTTTCTCCGCACAAGACTGATTTTATTACCAAAACAACACATTTCTTACCCAAAACACACCTTTTTATTCCCAACATTAGACATTGTCTCCCCCAAATGCCAATTTGTATCCCTCCAATACGAAATTCTCCCCTTCAAATATGGCTTTGTGTAACAAAAGAAGACATTTGCTCCCAAAAATACCGCTTCTTATTTCCTAAGGAAGACTTTTCCTCCCCAAAACACCCTTTTTGATCCCCAAAATAAGAAATACTCTCCCTAAAGTAGCGCTTTCGTTTCCTTTCCCAAAAATGAGACATCTGAAGATGAAAGGCAGTGTTCTGGGGAGAAAATGCTTTTTTGGGGGGCTAAAGAGTGGCACTTAAGAGAGAACCTGTTTGGTTTCTGGAATGAAGAGTGATATTCGGGGAGAAAATGTCTAATTGTTGGCAGAGATTGATACGCAGGGGAGTAATGGTTGTATTTTGGAGAGAAAAAGAGTGTTTCGTTGCCTTTCCCAAAAATGAGACATCTGAAGATGAAAGGCAGTATTCTGTGGAGAAAATGCCTTTTTGGGTAGATAAAGAGTGGCTCTTAAGAGAGAACCGGTTTGGTTTCTGGGATGAAGAGTGTTATTCGGGGAGAAAATGTCTAATTGTTGGCAGAGATTGATACGCAGGGGAGAAATGGTTGTATTTTGGAGAGAAAAAGAGTGTTTTGTGGAGAAAATGCATGAGTTTTGGGGATAAACGGCATATTTTGGCGTGAAAGCACGGTATTGAGCTAAGAAGCGGCATTTTGTGGAGAAAATGTCTTCTTTTGAGGATAAAGGTGATCTTTCGGGGAGAAAATGTCTGATTTGTAGCATAAAAGGACGCATTTGGGGAAGACAGCGTCTTTTATTGGGACATCACGTTTTATTCCAAAAATAACACATTTTCTTCCCAGAATACCGCCTTTGATCCCGAAAATAAGGCATTTTCTTCCTAGAATACCGCTATTTAGACCGAAAATAAGTCATCCTCTCCAAAAAAGACATAATTCTGTCCTCAAAATGAGAAATATTGTTCCCAAAATATCATTCTTAGTTCCAAATAGAAGACTTTTTCTCCATTAATTACCACGTAGGGATCCCTATATTACACATTTTCTCCCCCAAATTGCTCTTTGGATCCCCTAAATGAGGCGTTCTCCCTTTATTTGGGAGAGAAAAAGAGTGTTTTGTGGAGAAAATGCACGAGTTTTTGGGATAAAACAAGTAAAATTACGTGTGATTTCTTTTGGCAAATGTTGTCTTTGAAGTAAAAAGCTTTATTTTTTAGGCGAGAGCCTTTCCTTGATGGGAAACATTGATATTTAACGGAGAAATTTTTTATTTTGATGTTTGAATTTAATATTTCAGGGAGAAAATACTTTTTGGATAAATGATCGGGAAATGTGGAGAATTTTATTACAATTGTCGCATTAATTTTAATGTAAGAATTAATTTTAATGAAAGAAAGAAACCTTATTTCTATACATGAGAGCTATTTTGAGGAGAAAATGTCATAATTTGGAGTAGATAGCTGTATTTGGGAAAGTGAATGCGTTATTTGAGGAAGTCGGTGTAATAGAGTGAAGATGACTAATTATTGGAGGAATAGATGACTTTTTGGGAATAAAATCAATTGTTTTTTGGCTACAGAAATCTATACATTTGCCAAGAAACGAAGAAGTCAAAACCTCTCCGTCCCGGGATTCGGAAAGAAATCGCCCACCTCGGAAGAAAGCAGCGGCTGAAAACGGGGGTCCTAGGCTGCAACCGAGCCGCTGGAGTCGTGCTTCTTGGCGATTGCCGTTTTTCCGAGAAGAGGGGTCTCGGCTGATTCCGTAGCCGAGAAAGAGCGGCTTCAGCTGGCTGCTATTGTCCCTGGAGGGGTGGTTGTTCTGCGCAGCCCGGAAGAGATCAGATTGGACCTCATCATCTTTTCTGGACGGAATCACGACTCCAGGCACTGTTCCAATTGTTTTCCTTTCCATTTCGAAGGACTTCGTTTCTTATCCCCTTTTCCATTGCATGAATCTTAGTTTCTCGGACGGCAGAGGAAAGAAACGAAATCCCGTTTAGAAGTAGGTGACGGGCGAGCTGAGAAACGCTGGGAGATGCGGTCGACGGGAGAACTCGACTTGAAGTACGGAATCGCTCTTTTCCTGGCTACGGGCGAAAGCCCCCTCTTCGGAAGAAAGCAGCCTCGGCTGCAACGGAGCCGCTAGAGCCGCGCTTCTGGGCGATTGCCCGTTCTCCGAGAAGAGCGGACACGGCTGATTCCGCAGCCGAGAAAGGGCGACTTCAGCCCGCTGCTTTCGTCCCTGGAGGGGTGGTTGCTTTGCGCAGCCCGGAGCGGAGCACTTTGCATCTTTCTGTTTCTGTTTCTGTTCTGGCCGGAAGCACGACTCCATTATCTTTATCAAATCAGGCTTTTATTCCAGAAGTAAGACTACTGTTTCATTCGAAATCGAAGGGTAAACACTTGCAATAGTGCCAGCAGTCGTGCTTTCGGCCAGAAAAGAAGCTGAGGACAAAGTGCTCCTTTCCGGGCTGCCGACAACAACCACCCCTCCAGGGACGAAAGCAGCCGGCTGAAGTCGCACTCTCTCGGCTACGGAATTGGCCGAGTCCGCTACTCTCGGAGATCTGGCATTCTCCGAGAAGCGCGATTAGGGCGGCTCTATTGCAGCCGAGGACGCGCGGCTTCAGCCGGCTGCTTTCTGCCGAGCAGGGGGCTTTGGCCCGTAGGCAGGAAAAATGGGATTTTGAACTTCGTGTTCTCTCGGCGAGATCATCTCCCAGCGTTTCTCAGCTCGCCCGTCACTTGCTTTGGACTGTGATTTCGTTTCTTTTCTCCGTCGTCTGAGAAACTATGAGTCAAGCAATGGAAAAGGGGATAAGAAACGTAATCTTTAGAAATGGAAGGGAAAACACTTGGAATAGTGCCAGCAGTCGTGCTATCGGCCAGAGAAGAAGCTGAGGTGCAAAGTGCTCCTTTCCGGGCTGCCGACAACAACCACCCCTCCTGGGACGAAAGCAGCCGGCTGAAGTCGCTCTTTCTCGGCTACGGAGTTGGCCGAGTCCGCTATTCTCGGAGATATGGCATTCTCCGAGAAGCGCGATTCGAGCGGCTGCTTTGCAGCCGTGGACGCTCGGCTTCAAGTCGCTGCTTTCTTCCGAGGTGGGGGATTTCTTTCCGCATCCCGGAACGGAGAAGTTTTGACCTCTCCTTCGGTTCATGGCTACTGTATCGATATCTATAGCCAGACTTTTTTTCCCAAAAAGTCAGTTATTCGTCCCTATATTTAGACATTTTCTCTCCATACACTGCCTTTAATTCCACAAATAAGGCACTTTCTTTACCAAATACCCCAAATTATGACGTTTTCTTCTCAAAAAATCTCTTTTGTTGACAATTAATGTATTTTCTGCCTTACATTTCATATTATGCTTGACTCCTACTTTCTCAGACGACGGTGAAAAGAATACGAAATCCCCTTCAAAAGTAGGTGAGGGGCGAGCTGAGAAACGCTGGGAGATGCGCTGCCGAGAGAACTCGAAGTTCGGAATCGCTCTTTTCCTCGTTACGGGCGAAAGCCCCCTCCTCGGCAGAAAGCAGCCGGCTGAAGCCGCGCGTCCTAGGCTGCAATAGAGCCGCTCGAATCGCGCTCCTCCGCCATTGCCGGTTCTCCGAGGGGACTCGGCTGATTCCGTAGCAGAGAAAGAGCGACTTCAGCCGGCTGCTTTCGTCCCTGGAGGGGTGGTTGCTCTGCGCAGCCCGAAAAGGAGCACTTTGCATCTCAGCTTCTGTTCTGGCCGGAAGCACGGCTCCACGTAGTATTCCAAGTGCTTTCCCTTCTATTTCGCATGATTTACCTTCTTTTCTGCTTTTCTCTCCTCATCCCGGAACGGATAGTTTTTGAAGTCTCTTTCTGTTCTTGCCGATTGTATTGATTTCTATGCCCCAAAACCGCGTTTTCTTCCCTATTAACAGCTATTCAACCTTAGAAGTAGAATGTTTCTCTCCGATACACCTCTTGTAATTCCACAAATTAGATTTTTATTTCCTCAAACTTCTATCCCATAAATATAAAGTTTTCTCCCCGAAATGTTTCTATTTATTTTCCAATCAGGGATTTTCTTCCTTACATATCAAATTATACACTAAATACACACGTTTTCTCTCGTCTTTCTAATTTTTAATTCAAAACACAAGACCTTTTCGTCGTTGAATAGCAAATTCTAACCGAACAAAAAAGCAATGTTTCCCCTCTCCAAAACAATACAGCTGTTCGTTCAAAAGGATGACATTTTCCTCCTGAAATCCCCAACAGTATCCAATGGATTCCAATAGCAAGACGCGCTCTCCCTTAAAAAACAATCATTATCACAAAAAGAAGATATTAGCTTTATCAAATCAGGCTTTTATTCCAGAAGTAAGACTACTGTTTCATTCGAAATCGAAGGGTAAACACTTGCAATAGTGCCAGCAGTCGTGCTTTCGGCCAGAAAAGAAGCTGAGGACAAAGTGCTCCTTTCCGGGCTGCGGACAACAACCACCCCTCCAGGGACGAAAGCAGCCGGCTGAAGTCGCACTCTCTCGGCTACGGAATTGGCCGAGTCCGCCCTTCTCAGAGATCCGGCAGTTGCCGTGAAGCGCGATTCGAGCGGATCGGTTGCAGACGAAGACGTTCGGCTTCAGCCGGCTGCTTTCTGCCGAGCAGGGGGCTTTCGCCCGTAGGCAGGAAAAATGGGATTTTGAACTTCAAGTCGTGTTCTCTCGGCGAGAGCATCTCCCAGCGTTTCTCAGCTCGCCCGTCACTTGCTTTGGACTGTGATTTCGTTTCTTTTCTCCGTCGCCTGAGAAACTATGAGTCAAGCAATGGAAAAGGAGATAAGAAACGAAATCTTTAGAAATGGAAGGGAAAACACTTGGAATAGTGCCAGCAGTCGTGCTTTCGGCCAGAGAAGAAGCTGAGGTGCAAAGTGCTCCTTTCCGGGCTGCCGACAACAACCACCCCTCCTGGGACGAAAGCAGCCGGCTGAAGTCGCTCTTTCTCGGCTACGGAATTAGCCGAGTCCGCTCTTCTCGGAGAACCGGCAATCGCCGAGAAGCGCGGTTCGAGCGGCTGCTTTGCAGCCGTGGACTCTCGGCTTCAAGTCGCTTCTTTCTTCCGAGGTGGGGGATTTCTTTCCGCATCCCGGAACGGAGTTTTGACCTCTCCTTCGGTTCATGGCTACTGTATCGATTTCTGTAGCCAGACTTTTTTTCCCAAAAAGTCAGTTATTCGTCCCTATATTTAGACATTTTCTCTCCATACACTGCCTTTAATTCCACAAATAAGGCATTTTCTTTACCAAATACCCCAAATTATGACGTTTTCTTCTCGTAAAATCTCTTTTGTTGACAATTAATGTATTTTCTGCCTTACATTTCAAATTATGCTTGACTCCTACTTTCTCAGACGACGGAGAAAAGAATACGAAATCCCCTTCAAAAGTAGGTGAGGGGCGAGCTGAGAAACGCTGGGAGATGCGCTGCCGAGAGAACTCGAAGTTCGGAATCGCTCTTTTCCTCGTTACGGGCGAAAGCCCCCTCCTCGGCAGAAAGCAGCCGGCTGAAGCCGCGCGTCCTAGGCTGCAATAGAGCCGCTCGAATCGCGCTCCTCCGCCATTGCCGGTTCTCCGAGGGGACTCGGCTGATTCCGTAGCAGAGAAAGAGCGACTTCAGCCGGCTGCTTTCGTCCCTGGAGGGGTGGTTGCTCTGCGCAGCCCGAAAAGGAGCACTTTGCATCTCAGCTTCTGTTCTGGCCGGAAGCACGACTCCACGTAGTATTCCAAGTGCTTTCCCTTCTATTTCGCATGATTTCCCTTCTTTTCTGCTTTTCTCATCCCGGAACGGATAGTTTTTGAAGTCTCTTTCTGTTCTTGCCGATTGTATTGATTTCTATGCCCCAAAACCGCGTTTTCTTCCCTATTAACAGCTATTCAACCTTAGAAGTAGAATGTTTCTCTCCGATACACCTCTTGTAATTCCACAAATTAGATTTTTCTTTCCTCAAATTTCTATCCCATAAATATAAAGTTTTCTCCCCGAAATGTTTCTATTTATTTTCAAATCAGAGATTTTCTTCCTTACATATCAAATTATACACTAAATACACACGTTTTCTCTCGTCTTTCTAATTTTTAATTCGAAACACAAGACCTTTTCTTCCTTGAATAGCAAATTCTAACCGAACAAAAAAGCAATGTTTCCCCTCTCCAAAACAATACCGCTGTTCGTTCAAAAGGATGACATTTTCCTCCTGAAATCCCGAACAGTATCCAATGGATTCCAATAGCAAGACGCACTCTCCCTTAAAAAACAATCATTATCACAAAAAGAAGACATTAGCTTTATCAAATCAGGCTTTTATTCCTGAAGTAAGACTACTGTTTCATTAGAAAACGAAGGGTAAACACTTGCAATAGTGCCAGCAGTCGTGCTTTCGGCCAGAAAAGAAGCTGAGGACAAAGTGCTCCTTTCCGGGCTGCGGACAACAACCACCCCTCCAGGGACGAAAGCAGCCGGCTGAAGTCGCTCTTTCTCGGCTACGGTATTGGCCGAGTCCGCTATTCTAGGAGATCTGGCATTCTCCGAGAAGCGCGATTAGGGCGGCTCTATTGCAGCCGAGGACGCGCGGCTTCAGCCGGCTGCTTTCTGCCGAGCAGGGGGCTTTCGCCCGTAGGCAGGAAAAATGGGATTTTGAACTTCGTGTTCTCTCGGCGACAGTATCTCCCAGCGTTTCTCAGCTCGCCCGTCACTTGCTTTGGACTGTGATTTCGTTTCTTTTCTCCGTCGCCTGAGAAACTATGAGTCAAGCAATGGAAAAGGAGATAAGAAACGAAATCTTTAGAAATGGAAGGGAAAACACTTGGAATAGTGCCAGCAGTCGTGCTTTCGGCCAGAGAAGAAGCTGAGGACAAAGTGCTCCTTTCCGGGCTGCCGACAACAACCACCCCTCCTGGGACGAAAGCAGCCGGCTGAAGTCGCTCTTTCTCGGCTACGGAATTGGCCGAGACCGCTCTTCTCGGAGAACCGGCAATCGCCGAGAAGCGCGGTTCGAGCGGCTGCTTTGCAGCCGTGGACGCGCGACTTCAAGTCGCTGCTTTCTTCCGAGGTGGGGGATTTCCTTCCGCATCCCGGAACGGAGAAGTTGTGACTTCTCCTTCCGTTCTTGGCTAATGTATCGATTTCTATAGCCAGAAAACAACTTTTTTTCCCAAAAAGTCAGTTATTCCTCCCTATATTTAGACATTTTCTCTCCAATACACTGCCACGTATAAGGCATTTACTTTCCCAAATACTGTTATCCACCCCAGAATTATGACATTTTCTCCTCAAAATACCTCTTTTGTATACAATCAATGTCTTTTCTGCCTTACATTTCAAATTATGTCCCAATTGTAAGACGTTTTCTTTTCTCTTTCTGATTTTTTATCCAAAAAATAAGACCTTTTCTCCCTGAAATACCAAATTCTAACCCCCAAATAAATCAATTTCTCCGGTAAATATCCATGTTTTCCCTCAGAAAATGGCTTTCACCCCAAAAATACAGCTTTTTATTCCAAATAGTACTTTTTCCCAAAGAAATCACACTTTTTTCTCAAAAACAATACTTCTAATCCTCAAAGAATCGTATTTGATTCAAAAATTATGACATTTTCCACTCTACATTTCAATTGTTGCGCCAAAGATGATCTCTTTCCTGCTTAAAATATCATTTCTTAGAAGAAAAAGAGGACAGTTTCTTCCTTAAATGCCACATTTTTTTCCAGAGACATTTTCTACCCAAAATTGCCTACATTTTTCTCAAGAAGAAGACGTTTTCTCCCTTAAATATCGCGTTTGATACAAAACGTTTTTGTCTCTTACTCTTACACTCTTTATCTCCAAAACTAGACATTTCCTCCCCAGTTCAATAATATTCAATTGATTTTAGCAGAATGACACACTCTCCCTTAAAAATCAGTCATTATCTCAAAAACAAGACATTAGCTATATCAAAACCATGCTTTTAAGTCAAAAGTAAGACATTTTCCATGTTTAGTCCCAAAATAAGACACTTATTCCTCAGAATACTGCATTTTATCCCCCCCAAATGATATTTTGTCCCCTAAGCACCTTTTTTCCCCCCAAAATCTGACATGATCTCCCCAAAATACCCCTTTCTACCCCAAAAGAAGAGGTTTTCTCAAAAAAGAACGCATTTTATAGATATATTAGAGATTTAGAGATCTATTCTCCCTACCTGCCTCTTTTGACCCTGAAAATAAGACATGTTCTCCCTTAAATATCCTTTTTCAAACCAAGAAAAAGACATTTTCTAGTCCATTTAGGAAGTTTGGTCCCTAAAGTAAGACATTTCCTCCCTTAGATATCATATTTGATCCCCCAATTAAGACGATTTCTCCCCCAAAGAACTCATAATAAAAAATCAGACGTCATCTTCTTCACATTTCATCACAAATATCAGATCTTTTCCCTTCAAAGGATGGCTGTATACAAAATAAAATGACATATTCTCCTTTAAATATCACCTTTTCCCCAATATAATACATATAGATACAAAATACCACTTTGTATCCCTAAATATGTCATTTTCTCCCAATGATTCCACTTATTATGGAATTTAAAATATGACCTTTTGTCCCAAAATACAGTTTTCTATTCCTAAAATAGAACATTTCCTTCCCAAAGTACCCCAATATATCCCCCAACCAAGCCATTTACCAAACAACTAACAGCTTTTTATCTCAAACGATAGATATTTTCTCCCGGAAACACCGTTTACTATCCCCCAACTTAAATATTTTCCCTACAAAACACTGCATTTCATCCCCCAGAGAAGACATTTTCTCCACAAAATGCCGCTTAATAGCTCAATACCATGCTTTCACTCCAAAATAATGCGGTACGTCCCCAAAACTCGTGCATTTTCTCCCCAAAACACTCTTTTTCTCTCCAAAATACAAACATTTCTCCCCTGCATATCAATGTCTGCCAACAATTAGACATTTTCTCCCCGAATATCACTCTTCATCCCAGAAACCAAACAGGTTCTCTCTTAAGAGCCACTCTTTATCTACCCAAAAAGGCATATTCACCCCAGAATACTGCCTTTCGTCTTCAAATGTCTCATTTTTGGGAAAGGCAACGAAAGCGCTACTTTGGGGAGAGTATATCTTATTTTGAGGATCCAAAGAGCAATTTGGGGGAGAAAATGTGTAATTTTGGGAACCCGAAGTCGTATTTAATGGAGGAAAAGTCTTCTATTTGGAACCAAGAATGATACCTTGGGGAGAATATTTCTCATTTTGAGGAGAGAAAAAGGTCTTTTTTGGAGAGGATGACTTATTTTCGGTCTAAGAAGCGGTCTTCTGGGAAGAAAATGCCTTCTTTTGGGGATCAAAGGCGGTCTTCTGGGAAGAAAATGTGTTATTTTTGAAATAAAACGTTATGTCCAATAAAAGACGCTGTCTTCCCCAAATGCGTCTTTTCATGCTGCAAATCAGACATTTTCTCCCTGAAAGATCACCTTTATCCTCAAAAGAAGACATTTTCTCCACAAAATGCTGCTTATTAGCTCAATACCAATGTTTTCACGCCAAAATAATGCAGTTCATCCCCAAAACTCGTGCATTTTCTCCCCAAAACACTCTTTTTCTCTCCAAAATACAAACATTTCTCCCCTGCATATCAATGTCTGCCAACAATTAGACATTTTCTCCCCGAATATCACTCTTCATCCCAGAAACCAAACAGGTTCTCTATTAAGTGCCACTCTTTATCTACCCTAAAAGGCATTTTCTCCCCAGAATACTGCCTTTCATCTTCAGATGTCTCATTTTTGGGAAAGGCAACGAAAGCGCTACTTTGGGGAGAGTATATCTTATTTTGGGGATCAAAAGGGGTGTTTTGGGGAGGAAAAGTCTTCCTTAGGGGATAAGAAGCGGTATTTTCGGGAGCGAATGTCTTCTTTTGTTACACAAAGCCATATTTGAAGGGGAGAATTTCATATTGGAGGGATACAAATTGGCATTTGGGGGAGACAATGTCTAATGTTGGGAATCAAAAGGTGTGTTTTGGGTAAGAAATGTTTTGTTTTGGTAATAAAATCAGTCTTGTGCGGAGAAAACGCCTGATTCTTGGGATCACAAGCATTATTTGAGGGAGAACGCCTCATTTTGGGAATCAAAGGAGCAATTTGGGGGAGAAAATGTGTAATTTTGGGAACCCGAAGTCGTATTTAATGGAGGAAAAGTCTTCTATTTGGAACCAAGAATGATACCTTGGGGAGAATATTTCTCATTTTGAGGAGAGAAAAAGGTCTTTTTTGGAGAGGATGACTTATTTTCGGTCTAAGAAGCGGTCTTCTGGGAAGAAAATGCCTTCTTTTGGGGATCAAAGGCGGTATTCTGGGAAGAAAATGTGTTATTTTTGAAATAAAACGTGATGTCCAATAAAAGACGCTGTCTTCCCCAAATGCGTCTTTTTATGCTGCAAAGAAGACATTATCTCCCTGAAAGATCACCTTTATCCTCAAAAGAAGACATTTTCTCCACAAAACGCTGCTTCTTAGCTCCATACCAATGTTTTCACTCCAAAAGAATGCAGTTTATCCCGAAAACTCGTGCATTTTCTCCCCAAAACACTCTTTTTCTCTCTAAAATACAACCATTTCTCCCCTGCATATCAATGTCTGCCAACAATTAGACATTTTCTCCCCGAATATCACTCTTCATCCCAGAAACCAAACAGGTTCTCTCTTAAGAGCCACTCTTTATCTACCCTAAAAGGCATTTTCTCCCCAGAATACTGCCTTTCATCTTCAGATGTCTCATTTTTGGGAAAGGCAACGAAAGCGCTACTTTGGGGAGAGTATATCTTATTTTGAGGATCCAAAGAGCAATTTGGGGGAGAAAATGTGTAATATTGGGAACCCGAAGTCGTATTTAATGGAGGGAAAGTCTTCTATTTGGAACCAAGAATGATACCTTGGGGAGAATATTTCTCATTTTGAGGAGAGAAAAAGGTCTTTTTTGGAAAGGATGACTTATTTTCGGTCTAAGAAGCGGTCTTCTGGGAAGAAAATGCCTTATTTTGGGGATCAAAGGCGGTATTCTGGGAAGAAAATGTGTTATTTTTGGGATAAAACGTTACGTCCAATAAAAGACGCTGTCTTCCCCAAATGCGTCTTTTTATGCTGCAAAGAAGACATTATCTCCCTGAAAGATCACCTTTATCCTCAAAAGAAGGCATTTTCTCCACAAAATGCTGCTTATTAGCTCAATACCAATGCTTTCATGGCAAAATAATGCAGTTTATCCCCAAAACTCGTGCATTTTCTCCCCAAAACACTCTTTTTCTCTCCAAAATACAACCATTTCTCCCCTGCATATCAATGTCTGCCAACAATTAGACATTTTCTCCCCGAATATCACTCTTCATCCCAGAAACCAAACAGGTTCTCTCTTAAGAGCCACTCTTTATCTACCCTAAAAGGCATTTTCTCCCCAGAATACTGCCTTTCATCTTCAGATGTCTCATTTTTGGGAAAGGCAACGAAAGCGCTACTTTGGGGAGAGTATATCTTATTTTGGGGATCAGAAGGGGTGTTTTGGGGAGGAAAAGTCTTCCTTAGGGGATAAGAAGCGGTATTTTCGGGAGCGAATGTCTTCTTTTGTTACACAAAGCCATATTTGAAGGGGAGAATTTCATATTGGAGGGATACAAATTGGCATTTGGGGGAGACAATGTCTAATGTTGGGAATCAAAAGGTGTGTTTTGGGTAAGAAATGTTTTGTTTTGGTAATAAAATCAGTCTTGTGCGGAGAAAACGCCTGATTCTTGGGATCACAAGCATTATTTGAGGGAGAACGCCTCATTTTGGGAATCAAAGGAGCAATTTGGGGGAGAAAATGTGTAATTTTGGGAACCCGAAGTCGTATTTAGTGGAGGAAAAGTCTTCTATTTGGAACCAAGAATGATACCTTGGGGAGAATATTTCTCATTTTGAGGAGAGAAAAAGGTCTTTTTTGGAGAGGATGACTTATTTTCGGTCTAAGAAGCGGTCTTCTGGGAAGAAAATGCCTTATTTTGGGGATCAAAGGCGGTCTTCTGGGAAGAAAATGTGTTATTTTTGGAATAAAACGTTATGTCCAATAAAAGACGCTGTCTTCCCCAAATGCGTCTTTTTATGCTGCAAAGAAGACATTATCTCCCTGAAAGATCACCTTTATCCTCAAAAGAAGACATTTTCTCCACAAAATGCTGCTTATTAGCTCAATACCAATGCTTTCATGGCAAAATAATGCAGTTCATCCCCAAAACTCGTGCATTTTCTCCCCAAAACACTCTTTTTCTCTCCCAAATACAACCATTTCTCCCCTGCATATCAATGTCTGCCAACAATTAGACATTTTCTCCCCGAATATCACTCTTCATCCCAGAAACCAAACAGGTTCTCTCTTAAGAGCCACTCTTTATCTACCCTAAAAGGCATTTTCTCCCCAGAATACTGCCTTTCATCTTCAGATGTCTCATTTTTGGGAAAGGCAACGAAAGCGCTACTTTGGGGAGAGTATATCTTATTTTGGGGATCAAAAGGGGTGTTTTGGGGAGGAAAAGTCTTCCTTAGGGGATAAGAAGCGGTATTTTCGGGGGCGAATGTCTTCTTTTGTTACACAAAGCCATATTTGAAGGGGAGAATTTCATATTGGAGGGATACAAATTGGCATTTGGGGGAGACAATGTCTAATGTTGGGAATCAAAAGGTGTGTTTTGGGTAAGAAATGTTTTGTTTTGGTAATAAAATCAGTCTTGTGCGGAGAAAACGCCTGATTCTTGGGATCACAAGCATTATTTGAGGGAGAACGCCTCATTTTGGGAATCAAAGGAGCAATTTGGGGGAGAAAATGTGTAATATTGGGAACCCAAAGTCGTATTTAATGGAGGAAAATTCTTCTATTTGGAACCAAGAATGATACCTTGGGGAGAATATTTCTCATTTTGAGGAGAGAAAAAGGTCTTTTTTGGAGAGGATGACTTATTTTCGGTCTAAGAAGCGGTCTTCTGGGAAGAAAATGCCTTCTTTTGGGGATCAAAGGCGGTCTTCTGGGAAGAAAATGTGTTATTTTTGGAATAAAACGTTATGTCCAATAAAAGACGCTGTCTTCCCCAAATGCGTCTTTTTATGCTGCAAAGAAGACATTATCTCCCTGAAAGATCACCTTTATCCTCAAAAGAAGACATTTTCTCCACAAAATGCCGCTTATTAGCTCAATACCAATGCTTTCATGGCAAAATAATGCAGTTTATCCCCAAAACTCGTGCATTTTCTCCCCAAAACACTCTTTTTCTCTCCAAAATACAACCATTTCTCCCCTGCATATCAATGTCTGCCAACAATTAGACATTTTCTCCCCGAATATCACTCTTCATCCCAGAAACCAAACAGGTTCTCTCTTAAGTGCCACTCTTTATCTACCCTAAAAGGCATTTTCTCCCCAGAATACTGCCTTTCATCTTCAGATGTCTCATTTTTGGGAAAGGCAACGAAAGCGCTACTTTGGGGAGAGTATATCTTATTTTGAGGATCCAAAGAGCAATTTGGGGGAGAAAATGTGTAATTTTGGGAACCCGAAGTCGTATTTAATGGAGGGAAAGTCTTCTATTTGGAACCAAGAATGATACCTTGGGGAGAATATTTCTCATTTTGAGGAGAGAAAAAGGTCTTTTTTGGAAAGGATGACTTATTTTCGGTCTAAGAAGCGGTCTTCTGGGAAGAAAATGCCTTCTTTTGGGGATCAAAGGCGGTATTCTGGGAAGAAAATGTGTTATTTTTGAAATAAAACGTTATGTCCAATAAAAGACGCTGTCTTCCCCAAATGCGTCTTTTCATGCTGCAAATCAGACATTTTCTCCCTGAAAGATCACCTTTATCCTCAAAAGAAGACATTTTCTCCACAAAACGCTGCTTCTTAGCTCCATACCAATGTTTTCACTCCAAAAGAATGCAGTTTATACCCAAAACTCATGCATTTTCTCCCCAAAATACTCTTTTTCTCTCCCAAATACAACCATTTCTCCCCTGCATATCAATGTCTGCCAACAATTAGACATTTTCTCCCCGAATATCACTCTTCATCCCAGAAACCAAACAGGTTCTCTCTTAAGAGCCACTCTTTATCTACCCTAAAAGGCATTTTCTCCCCAGAATACTGCCTTTCATCTTCAGATGTCTCATTTTTGGGAAAGGCAACGAAAGCGCTACTTTGGGGAGAGTATATCTTATTTTGGGGATCAGAAGGGGTGTTTTGGGGAGGAAAAGTCTTCCTTAGGGGATAAGAAGCGGTATTTTCGGGGGCGAATGTCTTCTTTTGTTACACAAAGCCATATTTGAAGGGGAGAATTTCATATTGGAGGGATACAAATTGGCATTTGGGGGAGACAATGTCTAATGTTGGGAATCAAAAGGTGTGTTTTGGGTAAGAAATGTTTTGTTTTGGTAATAAAATCAGTCTTGTGCGGAGAAAACGCCTGATTCTTGGGATCACAAGCATTATTTGAGGGAGAACGCCTCATTTTGGGAATCAAAGGAGCAATTTGGGGGAGAAAATGTGTAATATAGGGATCCCTACGTGGTATTTAATGGAGAAATAGTCTTCTATTTGGAACCAAGAATGATACCTTGGGGAGAATATTTCTCATTTTGAGGAGAGAAAAAGGTCTTTTTTGGAGAGGATGACTTATTTTCGGTCTAAGAAGCGGTCTTCTGGGAAGAAAATGCCTTCTTTTGGGGATCAAAGGCGGTATTCTGGGAAGAAAATGTGTTATTTTTGGAATAAAACGTTATGTCCAATAAAAGACGCTGTCTTCCCCAAATGCGTCTTTTTATGCTGCAAAGAAGACATTATCTCCCTGAAAGATCACCTTTATCCTCAAAAGAAGACATTTTCTCCACAAAATGCTGCTTATTAGCTCAATACCAATGCTTTCATGGCAAAATAATGCAGTTTATCCCCAAAACTCGTGCATTTTCTCCCCAAAACACTCTTTTTCTCTCCAAAATACAACCATTTCTCCCCTGCATATCAATGTCTGCCAACAATTAGACATTTTCTCCCCGAATATCACTCTTCATCCCAGAAACCAAACAGGTTCTCTCTTAAGTGCCACTCTTTATCTACCCTAAAAGGCATTTTCTCCCCAGAATACTGCCTTTCATCTTCAGATGTCTCATTTTTGGGAAAGGCAACGAAAGCGCTACTTTGGGGAGAGTATATCTTATTTTGAGGATCCAAAGAGCAATTTGGGGGAGAAAATGTGTAATTTTGGGAACCCGAAGTCGTATTTAATGGAGGGAAAGTCTTCTATTTGGAACCAAGAATGATACCTTGGGGAGAATATTTCTCATTTTGAGGAGAGAAAAAGGTCTTTTTTGGAAAGGATGACTTATTTTCGGTCTAAGAAGCGGTCTTCTGGGAAGAAAATGCCTTCTTTTGGGGATCAAAGGCGGTATTCTGGGAAGAAAATGTGTTATTTTTGAAATAAAACGTTATGTCCAATAAAAGACGCTGTCTTCCCCAAATGCGTCTTTTCATGCTGCAAATCAGACATTTTCTCCCTGAAAGATCACCTTTATCCTCAAAAGAAGACATTTTCTCCACAAAACGCTGCTTCTTAGCTCCATACCAATGTTTTCACTCCAAAAGAATGCAGTTTATACCCAAAACTCATGCATTTTCTCCCCAAAATACTCTTTTTCTCTCCCAAATACAACCATTTCTCCCCTGCATATCAATGTCTGCCAACAATTAGACATTTTCTCCCCGAATATCACTCTTCATCCCAGAAACCAAACAGGTTCTCTCTTAAGAGCCACTCTTTATCTACCCTAAAAGGCATTTTCTCCCCAGAATACTGCCTTTCATCTTCAGATGTCTCATTTTTGGGAAAGGCAACGAAAGCGCTACTTTGGGGAGAGTATATCTTATTTTGGGGATCAGAAGGGGTGTTTTGGGGAGGAAAAGTCTTCCTTAGGGGATAAGAAGCGGTATTTTCGGGAGCGAATGTCTTCTTTTGTTACACAAAGCCATATTTGAAGGGGAGAATTTCATATTGGAGGGATACAAATTGGCATTTGGGGGAGACAATGTCTAATGTTGGGAATCAAAAGGTGTGTTTTGGGTAAGAAATGTTTTGTTTTGGTAATAAAATCAGTCTTGTGCGGAGAAAACGCCTGATTCTTGGGATCACAAGCATTATTTGAGGGAGAACGCCTCATTTTGGGAATCAAAGGAGCAATTTGGGGGAGAAAATGTGTAATTTTGGGAACCCGAAGTCGTATTTAATGGAGGAAAAGTCTTCTATTTGGAACCAAGAATGATACCTTGGGGAGAATATTTCTCATTTTGAGGAGAGAAAAAGGTCTTTTTTGGAGAGGATGACTTATTTTCGGTCTAAGAAGCGGTCTTCTGGGAAGAAAATGCCTTCTTTTGGGGATCAAAGGCGGTATTCTGGGAAGAAAATGTGTTATTTTTGGAATAAAACGTTATGTCCAATAAAAGACGCTGTCTTCCCCAAATGCGTCTTTTTATGCTGCAAAGAAGACATTATCTCCCTGAAAGATCACCTTTATCCTCAAAAGAAGACATTTTCTCCACAAAATGCTGCTTATTAGCTCAATACCAATGCTTTCATGGCAAAATAATGCAGTTTATCCCCAAAACTCGTGCATTTTCTCCCCAAAACACTCTTTTTCTCTCCAAAATACAACCATTTCTCCCCTGCATATCAATGTCTGCCAACAATTAGACATTTTCTCCCCGAATATCACTCTTCATCCCAGAAACCAAACAGGTTCTCTCTTAAGTGCCACTCTTTATCTACCCAAAAAGGCATTTTCTCCCCAGAATACTGCCTTTCATCTTCAGATGTCTCATTTTTGGGAAAGGCAACGAAAGCGCTACTTTGGGGAGAGTATATCTTATTTTGAGGATCAAAAGAGCAATTTGGGGGAGAAAATGTGTAATTTTGGGAACCCGAAGTCGTATTTAATGGAGGGAAAGTCTTCTATTTGGAACCAAGAATGATACCTTGGGGAGAATATTTCTCATTTTGAGGAGAGAAAAAGGTCTTTTTTGGAGAGGATGACTTATTTTCGGTCTAAGAAGCGGTCTTCTGGGAAGAAAATGCCTTCTTTTGGGGATCAAAGGCGGTATTCTGGGAAGAAAATGTGTTATTTTTGAAATAAAACGTTATGTCCAATAAAAGACGCTGTCTTCCCCAAATGCGTCTTTTTATGCTGCAAAGAAGACATTATCTCCATGAAAGATCACCTTTATCCTCAAAAGAAGACATTTTCTCCACAAAATGCTGCTTATTAGCTCAATACCAATGCTTTCATGGCAAAATAATGCAGTTTATCCCCAAAACTCGTGCATTTTCTCCCCAAAACACTCTTTTTCTCTCCAAAATACAACCATTTCTCCCCTGCATATCAATGTCTGCCAACAATTAGACATTTTCTCCCCGAATATCACTCTTCATCCCAGAAACCAAACAGGTTCTCTATTAAGTGCCACTCTTTATCTACCCAAAAAGGCATTTTCTCCCCAGAATACTGCCTTTCATCTTCAGATGTCTCATTTTTGGGAAAGGCAACGAAAGCGCTACTTTGGGGAGAGTATATCTTATTTTGAGGATCCAAAGAGCAATTTGGGGGAGAAAATGTGTAATTTTGGGAACCCGAAGTCGTATTTAATGGAGGGAAAGTCTTCTATTTGGAACCAAGAATGATACCTTGGGGAGAATATTTCTCATTTTGAGGAGAGAAAAAGGTCTTTTTTGGAAAGGATGACTTATTTTTGGTCTAAGAAGCGGTCTTCTGGGAAGAAAATGCCTTCTTTTGGGGATCAAAGGCGGTATTCTGGGAAGAAAATGTGTTATTTTTGAAATAAAACGTTATGTCCAATAAAAGACGCTGTCTTCCCCAAATGCGTCTTTTCATGCTGCAAATCAGACATTTTCTCCCTGAAAGATCACCTTTATCCTCAAAAGAAGACATTTTCTCCACAAAACGCTGCTTCTTAGCTCCATACCAATGTTTTCACTCCAAAAGAATGCAGTTTATACCGAAAACTCATGCATTTTCTCCCCAAAATACTCTTTTTCTCTCCCAAATACAACCATTTCTCCCCTGCATATCAATGTCTGCCAACAATTAGACATTTTCTCCCCGAATATCACTCTTCATCCCAGAAACCAAACAGGTTCTCTCTTAAGAGCCACTCTTTATCTACCCTAAAAGGCATTTTCTCCCCAGAATACTGCCTTTCATCTTCAGATGTCTCATTTTTGGGAAAGGCAACGAAAGCGCTACTTTGGGGAGAGTATATCTTATTTTGGGGATCAGAAGGGGTGTTTTGGGGAGGAAAAGTCTTCCTTAGGGGATAAGAAGCGGTATTTTCGGGGGCGAATGTCTTCTTTTGTTACACAAAGCCATATTTGAAGGGGAGAATTTCATATTGGAGGGATACAAATTGGCATTTGGGGGAGACAATGTCTAATGTTGGGAATCAAAAGGTGTGTTTTGGGTAAGAAATGTTTTGTTTTGGTAATAAAATCAGTCTTGTGCGGAGAAAACGCCTGATTCTTGGGATCACAAGCATTATTTGAGGGAGAACGCCTCATTTTGGGAATCAAAGGAGCAATTTGGGGGAGAAAATGTGTAATTTTGGGAACCCGAAGTCGTATTTAATGGAGGAAAAGTCTTCTATTTGGAACCAAGAATGATACCTTGGGGAGAATATTTCTCATTTTGAGGAGAGAAAAAGGTCTTTTTTGGAGAGGATGACTTATTTTCGGTCTAAGAAGCGGTCTTCTGGGAAGAAAATGCCTTATTTTGGGGATCAAAGGCGGTATTCTGGGAAGAAAATGTGTTATTTTTGGAATAAAACGTTATGTCCAATAAAAGACGCTGTCTTCCCCAAATGCGTCTTTTTATGCTGCAAAGAAGACATTATCTCCATGAAAGATCACCTTTATCCTCAAAAGAAGACATTTTCTCCACAAAATGCTGCTTATTAGCTCAATACCAATGCTTTCATGGCAAAATAATGCAGTTTATCCCCAAAACTCGTGCATTTTCTCCCCAAAACACTCTTTTTCTCTCCAAAATACAACCATTTCTCCCCTGCATATCAATGTCTGCCAACAATTAGACATTTTCTCCCCGAATATCACTCTTCATCCCAGAAACCAAACAGGTTCTCTCTTAAGTGCCACTCTTTATCTACCCTAAAAGGCATTTTCTCCCCAGAATACTGCCTTTCATCTTCAGATGTCTCATTTTTGGGAAAGGCAACGAAAGCGCTACTTTGGGGAGAGTATTTCTTATTTTGAGGATCCAAAGAGCAATTTGGGGGAGAAAATGTGTAATTTTGGGAACCCGAAGTCGTATTTAATGGAGGGAAAGTCTTCTATTTGGAACCAAGAATGATACCTTGGGGAGAATATTTCTCATTTTGAGGAGAGAAAAAGGTCTTTTTTGGAAAGGATGACTTATTTTTGGTCTAAGAAGCGGTCTTCTGGGAAGAAAATGCCTTCTTTTGGGGATCAAAGGCGGTATTCTGGGAAGAAAATGTGTTATTTTTGAAATAAAACGTTATGTCCAATAAAAGACGCTGTCTTCCCCAAATGCGTCTTTTTATGCTGCAAAGAAGACATTATCTCCCCGAAAGATCACCTTTATCCTCAAAAGAAGACATTTTCTCCACAAAATGCTGCTTATTAGCTCAATACCAATGCTTTCATGGCAAAATAATGCAGTTTATCCCCAAAACTCGTGCATTTTCTCCCCAAAACACTCTTTTTCTCTCCAAAATACAACCATTTCTCCCCTGCATATCAATGTCTGCCAACAATTAGACATTTTCTCCCCGAATATCACTCTTCATCCCAGAAACCAAACAGGTTCTCTCTTAAGTGCCACTCTTTATCTACCCTAAAAGGCATTTTCTCCCCAGAATACTGCCTTTCATCTTCAGATGTCTCATTTTTGGGAAAGGCAACGAAAGCGCTACTTTGGGGAGAGTATATCTTATTTTGAGGATCCAAAGAGCAATTTGGGGGAGAAAATGTGTAATTTTGGGAACCCGAAGTCGTATTTAATGGAGGAAAAGTCTTCTATTTGGAACCAAGAATGATACCTTGGGGAGAATATTTCTCATTTTGAGGAGAGAAAAAGGTCTTTTTTGGAAAGGATGACTTATTTTCGGTCTAAGAAGCGGTCTTCTGGGAAGAAAATGCCTTCTTTTGGGGATCAAAGGCGGTATTCTGGGAAGAAAATGTGTTATTTTTGAAATAAAACGTTATGTCCAATAAAAGACGCTGTCTTCCCCAAATGCGTCTTTTCATGCTGCAAATCAGACATTTTCTCCCTGAAAGATCACCTTTATCCTCAAAAGAAGACATTTTCTCCACAAAACGCTGCTTCTTAGCTCCATACCAATGTTTTCACTCCAAAAGAATGCAGTTTATACCCAAAACTCATGCATTTTCTCCCCAAAATACTCTTTTTCTCTCCCAAATACAACCATTTCTCCCCTGCATATCAATGTCTGCCAACAATTAGACATTTTCTCCCCGAATATCACTCTTCATCCCAGAAACCAAAAAGGTTCTCTCTTAAGAGCCACTCTTTATCTACCCTAAAAGGCATTTTCTCCCCAGAATACTGCCTTTCATCTTCAGATGTCTCATTTTTGGGAAAGGCAACGAAAGCGCTACTTTGGGGAGAGTATATCTTATTTTGGGGATCAGAAGGGGTGTTTTGGGGAGGAAAAGTCTTCCTTAGGGGATAAGAAGCGGTATTTTCGGGAGCGAATGTCTTCTTTTGTTACACAAAGCCATATTTGAAGGGGAGAATTTCATATTGGAGGGATACAAATTGGCATTTGGGGGAGACAATGTCTAATGTTGGGAATCAAAAGGTGTGTTTTGGGTAAGAAATGTTTTGTTTTGGTAATAAAATCAGTCTTGTGCGGAGAAAACGCCTGATTCTTGGGATCACAAGCATTATTTGAGGGAGAACGCCTCATTTTGGGAATCAAAGGAGCAATTTGGGGGAGAAAATGTGTAATTTTGGGAACCCGAAGTCGTATTTAATGGAGGGAAAGTCTTCTATTTGGAACCAAGAATGATACCTTGGGGAGAATATTTCTCATTTTGAGGAGAGAAAAAGGTCTTTTTTGGAGAGGATGACTTATTTTCGGTCTAAGAAGCGGTCTTCTGGGAAGAAAATGCCTTCTTTTGGGGATCAAAGGCGGTATTCTGGGAAGAAAATGTGTTATTTTTGGAATAAAACGTGATGTCCAATAAAAGACGCTGTCTTCCCCAAATGCGTCTTTTTATGCTGCAAAGAAGACATTATCTCCCTGAAAGATCACCTTTATCCTCAAAAGAAGACATTTTCTCCACAAAATGCTGCTTATTAGCTCAATACCAATGCTTTCATGGCAAAATAATGCAGTTTATCCCCAAAACTCGTGCATTTTCTCCCCAAAACACTCTTTTTCTCTCCAAAATACAACCATTTCTCCCCTGCATATCAATGTCTGCCAACAATTAGACATTTTCTCCCCGAATATCACTCTTCATCCCAGAAACCAAACAGGTTCTCTCTTAAGTGCCACTCTTTATCTACCCAAAAAGGCATTTTCTCCCCAGAATACTGCCTTTCATCTTCAGATGTCTCATTTTTGGGAAAGGCAACGAAAGCGCTACTTTGGGGAGAGTATATCTTATTTTGAGGATCAAAAGAGCAATTTGGGGGAGAAAATGTGTAATTTTGGGAACCCGAAGTCGTATTTAATGGAGGGAAAGTCTTCTATTTGGAACCAAGAATGATACCTTGGGGAGAATATTTCTCATTTTGAGGAGAGAAAAAGGTCTTTTTTGGAGAGGATGACTTATTTTCGGTCTAAGAAGCGGTCTTCTGGGAAGAAAATGCCTTCTTTTGGGGATCAAAGGCGGTATTCTGGGAAGAAAATGTGTTATTTTTGAAATAAAACGTTATGTCCAATAAAAGACGCTGTCTTCCCCAAATGCGTCTTTTTATGCTGCAAAGAAGACATTATCTCCATGAAAGATCACCTTTATCCTCAAAAGAAGACATTTTCTCCACAAAATGCTGCTTATTAGCTCAATACCAATGCTTTCATGGCAAAATAATGCAGTTTATCCCCAAAACTCGTGCATTTTCTCCCCAAAACACTCTTTTTCTCTCCAAAATACAACCATTTCTCCCCTGCATATCAATGTCTGCCAACAATTAGACATTTTCTCCCCGAATATCACTCTTCATCCCAGAAACCAAACAGGTTCTCTCTTAAGTGCCACTCTTTATCTACCCAAAAAGGCATTTTCTCCCCAGAATACTGCCTTTCATCTTCAGATGTCTCATTTTTGGGAAAGGCAACGAAAGCGCTACTTTGGGGAGAGTATATCTTATTTTGAGGATCAAAAGAGCAATTTGGGGGAGAAAATGTGTAATTTTGGGAACCCGAAGTCGTATTTAATGGAGGGAAAGTCTTCTATTTGGAACCAAGAATGATACCTTGGGGAGAATATTTCTCATTTTGAGGAGAGAAAAAGGTCTTTTTTGGAAAGGATGACTTATTTTCGGTCTAAGAAGCGGTCTTCTGGGAAGAAAATGCCTTCTTTTGGGGATCAAAGGCGGTATTCTGGGAAGAAAATGTGTTATTTTTGAAATAAAACGTTATGTCCAATAAAAGACGCTGTCTTCCCCAAATGCGTCTTTTCATGCTGCAAATCAGACATTTTCTCCCTGAAAGATCACCTTTATCCTCAAAAGAAGACATTTTCTCCACAAAACGCTGCTTCTTAGCTCCATACCAATGTTTTCACTCCAAAAGAATGCAGTTTATACCCAAAACTCATGCATTTTCTCCCCAAAATACTCTTTTTCTCTCCCAAATACAACCATTTCTCCCCTGCATATCAATGTCTGCCAACAATTAGACATTTTCTCCCCGAATATCACTCTTCATCCCAGAAACCAAACAGGTTCTCTCTTAAGAGCCACTCTTTATCTACCCAAAAAGGCATTTTCTCCCCAGAATACTGCCTTTCATCTTCAGATGTCTCATTTTTGGGAAAGGCAACGAAAGCGCTACTCTGGGGAGAGTATATCTTATTTTGGGGATCAGAAGGGGTGTTTTGGGGAGGAAAAGTCTTCCTTAGGGGATAAGAAGCGGTATTTTCGGGGGCGAATGTCTTCTTTTGTTACACAAAGCCATATTTGAAGGGGAGAATTTCATATTGGAGGGATACAAATTGGCATTTGGGGGAGACAATGTCTAATGTTGGGAATCAAAAGGTGTGTTTTGGGTAAGAAATGTTTTGTTTTGGTAATAAAATCAGTCTTGTGAGGAGAAAACGCCTGATTCTTGGGATCACAAGCATTATTTGAGGGAGAACGCCTCATTTTGGGAATCAAAGGAGCAATTTGGGGGAGAAAATGTGTAATTTTGGGAACCCGAAGTCGTATTTAATGGAGGAAAAGTCTTCTATTTGGAACCAAGAATGATACCTTGGGGAGAATATTTCTCATTTTGAGGAGAGAAAAAGGTCTTTTTTGGAGAGGATGACTTATTTTCGGTCTAAGAAGCGGTCTTCTGGGAAGAAAATGCCTTCTTTTGGGGATCAAAGGCGGTATTCTGGGAAGAAAATGTGTTATTTTTGGAATAAAACGTTATGTCCAATAAAAGACGCTGTCTTCCCCAAATGCGTCTTTTTATGCTGCAAAGAAGACATTATCTCCCTGAAAGATCACCTTTATCCTCAAAAGAAGACATTTTCTCCACAAAATGCTGCTTATTAGCTCAATACCAATGCTTTCATGGCAAAATAATGCAGTTTATCCCCAAAACTCGTGCATTTTCTCCCCAAAACACTCTTTTTCTCTCCAAAATACAACCATTTCTCCCCTGCATATCAATGTCTGCCAACAATTAGACATTTTCTCCCCGAATATCACTCTTCATCCCAGAAACCAAACAGGTTCTCTCTTAAGTGCCACTCTTTATCTACCCTAAAAGGCATTTTCTCCCCAGAATACTGCCTTTCATCTTCAGATGTCTCATTTTTGGGAAAGGCAACGAAAGCGCTACTTTGGGGAGAGTATATCTTATTTTGAGGATCAAAAGAGCAATTTGGGGGAGAAAATGTGTAATTTTGGGAACCCGAAGTCGTATTTAATGGAGGGAAAGTCTTCTATTTGGAACCAAGAATGATACCTTGGGGAGAATATTTCTCATTTTGAGGAGAGAAAAAGGTCTTTTTTGGAAAGGATGACTTATTTTCGGTCTAAGAAGCGGTCTTCTGGGAAGAAAATGCCTTCTTTTGGGGATCAAAGGCGGTATTCTGGGAAGAAAATGTGTTATTTTTGAAATAAAACGTTATGTCCAATAAAAGACGCTGTCTTCCCCAAATGCGTCTTTTCATGCTGCAAATCAGACATTTTCTCCCTGAAAGATCACCTTTATCCTCAAAAGAAGACATTTTCTCCACAAAACGCTGCTTCTTAGCTCCATACCAATGTTTTCACTCCAAAAGAATGCAGTTTATACCCAAAACTCATGCATTTTCTCCCCAAAATACTCTTTTTCTCTCCCAAATACAACCATTTCTCCCCTGCATATCAATGTCTGCCAACAATTAGACATTTTCTCCCCGAGTATCACTCTTCATCCCAGAAACCAAACAGGTTCTCTCTTAAGAGCCACTCTTTATCTACCCTAAAAGGCATTTTCTCCCCAGAATACTGCCTTTCATCTTCAGATGTCTCATTTTTGGGAAAGGCAACGAAAGCGCTACTTTGGGGAGAGTATTTCTTATTTTGAGGATCCAAAGAGCAATTTGGGGGAGAAAATGTGTAATTTTGGGAACCCGAAGTCGTATTTAATGGAGGGAAAGTCTTCTATTTGGAACCAAGAATGATACCTTGGGGAGAATATTTCTCATTTTGAGGAGAGAAAAAGGTCTTTTTTGGAAAGGATGACTTATTTTCGGTCTAAGAAGCGGTCTTCTGGGAAGAAAATGCCTTCTTTTGGGGATCAAAGGCGGTATTCTGGGAAGAAAATGTGTTATTTTTGAAATAAAACGTTATGTCCAATAAAAGACGCTGTCTTCCCCAAATGCGTCTTTTCATGCTGCAAATCAGACATTTTCTCCCTGAAAGATCACCTTTATCCTCAAAAGAAGACATTTTCTCCACAAAACGCTGCTTCTTAGCTCCATACCAATGTTTTCACTCCAAAAGAATGCAGTTTATACCCAAAACTCATGCATTTTCTCCCCAAAATACTCTTTTTCTCTCCCAAATACAACCATTTCTCCCCTGCATATCAATGTCTGCCAACAATTAGACATTTTCTCCCCGAATATCACTCTTCATCCCAGAAACCAAACCGGTTCTCTCTTAAGAGCCACTCTTTATCTACCCTAAAAGGCATTTTCTCCCCAGAATACTGCCTTTCATCTTCAGATGTCTCATTTTTGGGAAAGGCAACGAAAGCGCTACTTTGGGGAGAGTATATCTTATTTTGGGGATCAGAAGGGGTGTTTTGGGGAGGAAAAGTCTTCCTTAGGGGATAAGAAGCGGTATTTTCGGGAGCGAATGTCTTCTTTTGTTACACAAAGCCATATTTGAAGGGGAGAATTTCATATTGGAGGGATACAAATTGGCATTTGGGGGAGACAATGTCTAATGTTGGGAATCAAAAGGTGTGTTTTGGGTAAGAAATGTTTTGTTTTGGTAATAAAATCAGTCTTGTGCGGAGAAAACGCCTGATTCTTGGGATCACAAGCATTATTTGAGGGAGAACGCCTCATTTTGGGAATCAAAGGAGCAATTTGGGGGAGAAAATGTGTAATTTTGGGAACCCGAAGTCGTATTTAATGGAGGAAAAGTCTTCTATTTGGAACCAAGAATGATACCTTGGGGAGAATATTTCTCATTTTGAGGAGAGAAAAAGGTCTTTTTTGGAAAGGATGACTTATTTTCGGTCTAAGAAGCGGTCTTCTGGGAAGAAAATGCCTTCTTTTGGGGATCAAAGGCGGTATTCTGGGAAGAAAATGTGTTATTTTTGAAATAAAACGTTATGTCCAATAAAAGACGCTGTCTTCCCCAAATGCGTCTTTTCATGCTGCAAATCAGACATTTTCTCCCTGAAAGATCACCTTTATCCTCAAAAGAAGACATTTTCTCCACAAAACGCTGCTTCTTAGCTCCATACCAATGTTTTCACTCCAAAAGAATGCAGTTTATACCCAAAACTCATGCATTTTCTCCCCAAAATACTCTTTTTCTCTCCCAAATACAACCATTTCTCCCCTGCATATCAATGTCTGCCAACAATTAGACATTTTCTCCCCGAATATCACTCTTCATCCCAGAAACCAAACAGGTTCTCTCTTAAGAGCCACTCTTTAGCCCCCCAAAAAGGCATTTTCTCCCCAGAATACTGCCTTTCATCTTCAGATGTCTCATTTTTGGGAAAGGCAACGAAAGCGCTACTTTGGGGAGAGTATATCTTATTTTGGGGATCAGAAGGGGTGTTTTGGGGAGGAAAAGTCTTCCTTAGGGGATAAGAAGCGGTATTTTCGGGAGCGAATGTCTTCTTTTGTTACACAAAGCCATATTTGAAGGGGAGAATTTCATATTGGAGGGATACAAATTGGCATTTGGGGGAGACAATGTCTAATGTTGGGAATCAAAAGGTGTGTTTTGGGTAAGAAATGTTTTGTTTTGGTAATAAAATCAGTCTTGTGCGGAGAAAACGCCTGATTCTTGGGATCACAAACATTATTTGAGGGAGAACGCCTCATTTTGGGAATCAAAGGAGCAATTTGGGGGAGAAAATGTGTAATTTTGGGAACCCGAAGTCGTATTTAATGGAGGAAAAGTCTTCTATTTGGAACCAAGAATGATACCTTGGGGAGAATATTTCTCATTTTGAGGAGAGAAAAAGGTCTTTTTTGGAGAGGATGACTTATTTTCGGTCTAAGAAGCGGTCTTCTGGGAAGAAAATGCCTTATTTTGGGGATCAAAGGCGGTATTCTGGGAAGAAAATGTGTTATTTTTGGAATAAAACGTTATGTCCAATAAAAGACGCTGTCTTCCCCAAATGCGTCTTTTTATGCTGCAAAGAAGACATTATCTCCCTGAAAGATCACCTTTATCCTCAAAAGAAGACATTTTCTCCACAAAATGCTGCTTATTAGCTCAATACCAATGCTTTCATGGCAAAATAATGCAGTTTATCCCCAAAACTCGTGCATTTTCTCCCCAAAACACTCTTTTTCTCTCCAAAATACAACCATTTCTCCCCTGCATATCAATGTCTGCCAACAATTAGACATTTTCTCCCCGAATATCACTCTTCATCCCAGAAACCAAACAGGTTCTCTCTTAAGTGCCACTCTTTATCTACCCAAAAAGGCATTTTCTCCCCAGAATACTGCCTTTCATCTTCAGATGTTTCATTTTTGGGAAAGGCAACGAAAGCGCTACTTTGGGGAGAGTATATCTTATTTTGAGGATCCAAAGAGCAATTTGGGGGAGAAAATGTGTAATTTTGGGAACCCGAAGTCGTATTTAATGGAGGGAAAGTCTTCTATTTGGAACCAAGAATGATACCTTGGGGAGAATATTTCTCATTTTGAGGAGAGAAAAAGGTCTTTTTTGGAAAGGATGACTTATTTTCGGTCTAAGAAGCGGTCTTCTGGGAAGAAAATGCCTTCTTTTGGGGATCAAAGGCGGTATTCTGGGAAGAAAATGTGTTATTTTTGGAATAAAACGTTATGTCCAATAAAAGACGCTGTCTTCCCCAAATGCGTCTTTTCATGCTGCAAATCAGACATTTTCTCCCTGAAAGATCACCTTTATCCTCAAAAGAAGACATTTTCTCCACAAAACGCTGCTTCTTAGCTCCATACCAATGTTTTCACTTCAAAAGAATGCAGTTTATACCCAAAACTCATGCATTTTCTCCCCAAAATACTCTTTTTCTCTCCCAAATACAACCATTTCTCCCCTGCATATCAATGTCTGCCAACAATTAGACATTTTCTCCCCGAATATCACTCTTCATCCCAGAAACCAAACCGGTTCTCTCTTAATTGCCACACTTTAGCCCCCCAAAAAGGCATTTTCTCCCCAGAATACTGCCTTTCATCTTCAGATGTCTCATTTTTGGGAAAGGCAACGAAAGCGCTACTTTGGGGAGAGTATATCTTATTTTGGGGATCAGAAGGGGTGTTTTGGGGAGGAAAAGTCTTCCTTAGGGGATAAGAAGCGGTATTTTCGGGAGCGAATGTCTTCTTTTGTTACACAAAGCCATATTTGAAGGGGAGAATTTCATATTGGAGGGATACAAATTGGCATTTGGGGGAGACAATGTCTAACGTTGGGAATCAAAAGGTGTGTTTTGGGTAAGAAATGTTTTGTTTTGGTAATAAAATCAGTCTTGTGCGGAGAAAACGCCTGATTCTTGGGATCACAAGCATTATTTGAGGGAGAACGCCTCATTTTGGGAATCAAAGGAGCAATTTTTGAGAGAAAATGTGTAATATTGGGAACCCGAAGTCGTATTTAATGGAGGGAAAGTCTTCTATTTGGAACCAAGAATGATACCTTGGGGAGAATATTTCTCATTTTGAGGAGAGAAAAAGGTCTTTTTTGGAGAGGATGACTTATTTTCGGTCTAAGAAGCGGTCTTCTGGGAAGAAAATGCCTTCTTTTGGGGATCAAAGGCGGTCTTCTGGGAAGAAAATGTGTTATTTTTGGAATAAAACGTTATGTCCAATAAAAGACGCTGTCTTCCCCAAATGCGTCTTTTTATGCTGCAAAGAAGACATTATCTCCCTGAAAGATCACCTTTATCCTCAAAAGAAGACATTTTCTCCACAAAATGCTGCTTATTAGCTCAATACCAATGCTTTCATGGCAAAATAATGCAGTTTATCCCCAAAACTCGTGCATTTTCTCCCCAAAACACTCTTTTTCTCTCCAAAATACAACCATTTCTCCCCTGCATATCAATGTCTGCCAACAATTAGACATTTTCTCCCCGAATATCACTCTTCATCCCAGAAACCAAACAGGTTCTCTCTTAAGAGCCACTCTTTATCTACCCTAAAAGGCATTTTCTCCCCAGAATACTGCCTTTCATCTTCAGATGTCTCATTTTTGGGAAAGGCAACGAAAGCGCTACTTTGGGGAGAGTATATCTTATTTTGAGGATCCAAAGAGCAATTTGGGGGAGAAAATGTGTAATTTTGGGAACCCGAAGTCGTATTTAATGGAGGGAAAGTCTTCTATTTGGAACCAAGAATGATACCTTGGGGAGAATATTTCTCATTTTGAGGAGAGAAAAAGGTCTTTTTTGGAAAGGATGACTTATTTTTGGTCTAAGAAGCGGTCTTCTGGGAAGAAAATGCCTTCTTTTGGGGATCAAAGGCGGTATTCTGGGAAGAAAATGTGTTATTTTTGAAATAAAACGTTATGTCCAATAAAAGACGCTGTCTTCCCCAAATGCGTCTTTTCATGCTGCAAATCAGACATTTTCTCCCTGAAAGATCACCTTTATCCTCAAAAGAAGACATTTTCTCCACAAAACGCTGCTTCTTAGCTCCATACCAATGTTTTCACTCCAAAAGAATGCAGTTTATACCCAAAACTCATGCATTTTCTCCCCAAAATACTCTTTTTCTCTCCCAAATACAACCATTTCTCCCCTGCATATCAATGTCTGCCAACAATTAGACATTTTCTCCCCGAATATCACTCTTCATCCCAGAAACCAAACAGGTTCTCTCTTAAGAGCCACTCTTTATCTACCCAAAAAGGCATTTTCTCCCCAGAATACTGCCTTTCATCTTCAGATGTCTCATTTTTGGGAAAGGCAACGAAAGCGCTACTCTGGGGAGAGTATATCTTATTTTGAGGATCCAAAGAGCAATTTGGGGGAGAAAATGTGTAATTTTGGGAACCCGAAGTCGTATTTAATGGAGGGAAAGTCTTCTATTTGGAACCAAGAATGATACCTTGGGGAGAATATTTCTCATTTTGAGGAGAGAAAAAGGTCTTTTTTGGAAAGGATGACTTATTTTCGGTCTAAGAAGCGGTCTTCTGGGAAGAAAATGCCTTCTTTTGGGGATCAAAGGCGGTATTCTGGGAAGAAAATGTGTTATTTTTGGAATAAAACGTTATGTCCAATAAAAGACGCTGTCTTCCCCAAATGCGTCTTTTCATGCTGCAAATCAGACATTTTCTCCCTGAAAGATCACCTTTATCCTCAAAAGAAGACATTTTCTCCACAAAACGCTGCTTCTTAGCTCCATACCAATGTTTTCACTCCAAAAGAATGCAGTTTATACCCAAAACTCATGCATTTTCTCCCCAAAATACTCTTTTTCTCTCCCAAATACAACCATTTCTCCCCTGCATATCAATGTCTGCCAACAATTAGACATTTTCTCCCCGAATATCACTCTTCATCCCAGAAACCAAACAGGTTCTCTCTTAAGAGCCACTCTTTATCTACCCTAAAAAGCATTTTCTGCCCAGAATACTGCCTTTCATCTTCAGATGTCTCATTTTTGGGAAAGGCAACGAAAGCGCTACTTTGGGGAGAGTATATCTTATTTTGGGGATCAAAAGGGGTGTTTTGGGGAGGAAAAGTCTTCCTTAGGGGATAAGAAGCGGTATTTTCGGGAGCGAATGTCTTCTTTTGTTACACAAAGCCATATTTGAAGGGGAGAATTTCATATTGGAGGGATACAAATTGGCATTTGGGGGAGACAATGTCTAATGTTGGGAATCAAAAGGTGTGTTTTGGGTAAGAAATGTTTTGTTTTGGTAATAAAATCAGTCTTGTGAGGAGAAAACGCCTGATTCTTGGGATCACAAACATTATTTGAGGGAGAACGCCTCATTTTGGGAATCAAAGGAGCAATTTGTGGGAGAAAATGTGTAATATTGGGAACCCGAAGTCGTATTTAATGGAGGAAAAGTCTTCTATTTGGAACCAAGAATGATACCTTGGGGAGAATATTTCTCATTTTGAGGAGAGAAAAAGGTCTTTTTTGGAGAGGATGACTTATTTTCGGTCTAAGAAGCGGTCTTCTGGGAAGAAAATGCCTTATTTTGGGGATCAAAGGCGGTATTCTGGGAAGAAAATGTGTTATTTTTGGAATAAAACGTTATGTCCAATAAAAGACGCTGTCTTCCCCAAATGCGTCTTTTCATGCTGCAAATCAGACATTTTCTCCCTGAAAGATCACCTTTATCCTCAAAAGAAGACATTTTCTCCACAAAACGCTGCTTCTTAGCTCCATACCAATGTTTTCACTCCAAAAGAATGCAGTTTATACCCAAAACTCATGCATTTTCTCCCCAAAATACTCTTTTTCTCTCCCAAATACAACCATTTCTCCCCTGCATATCAATGTCTGCCAACAATTAGACATTTTCTCCCCGAATATCACTCTTCATCCCAGAAACCAAACAGGTTCTCTCTTAAGAGCCACTCTTTATCTACCCTAAAAGGCATTTTCTCCCCAGAATACTGCCTTTCATCTTCAGATGTCTCATTTTTGGGAAAGGCAACGAAAGCGCTACTTTGGGGAGAGTATATCTTATTTTGGGGATCAAAAGGGGTGTTTTGGGGAGGAAAAGTCTTCCTTAGGGGATAAGAAGCGGTATTTTCGGGAGCGAATGTCTTCTTTTGTTACACAAAGCCATATTTGAAGGGGAGAATTTCATATTGGAGGGATACAAATTGGCATTTAGGGGAGACAATGTCTAATGTTGGGAATCAAAAGGTGTGTTTTGGGTAAGAAATGTTTTGTTTTGGTAATAAAATCAGTCTTGTGAGGAGAAAACGCCTGATTCTTGGGATCACAAACATTATTTGAGGGAGAACGCCTCATTTTGGGAATCAAAGGAGCAATTTGGGGGAGAAAATGTGTAATATTGGGAACCCGAAGTCGTATTTAATGGAGGGAAAGTCTTCTATTTGGAACCAAGAATGATACCTTGGGGAGAATATTTCTCATTTTGAGGAGAGAAAAAGGTCTTTTTTGGAGAGGATGACTTATTTTCGGTCTAAGAAGCGGTCTTCTGGGAAGAAAATGCCTTCTTTTGGGGATCAAAGGCGGTCTTCTGGGAAGAAAATGTGTTATTTTTGGAATAAAACGTTATGTCCAATAAAAGACGCTGTCTTCCCCAAATGCGTCTTTTTATGCTGCAAATCAGACATTATCTCCATGAAAGATCACCTTTATCCTCAAAAGAAGACATTTTCTCCACAAAATGCTGCTTATTAGCTCAACACCAATGCTTTCATGGCAAAATAATGCAGTTTATCCCCAAAACTCGTGCATTTTCTCCCCAAAACACTCTTTTTCTCTCCAAAATACAACCATTTCTCCCCTGCATATCAATGTCTGCCAACAATTAGACATTTTCTCCCCGAATATCACTCTTCATCCCAGAAACCAAACAGGTTCTCTCTTAAGAGCCACTCTTTATCTACCCTAAAAGGCATTTTCTCCCCAGAATACTGCCTTTCATCTTCAGATGTCTCATTTTTGGGAAAGGCAACGAAAGCGCTACTTTGGGGAGAGTATATCTTATTTTGAGGATCCAAAGAGCAATTTGGGGGAGAAAATGTGTAATTTTGGGAACCCGAAGTCGTATTTAATGGAGGGAAAGTCTTCTATTTGGAACCAAGAATGATACCTTGGGGAGAATATTTCTCATTTTGAGGAGAGAAAAAGGTCTTTTTTGGAAAGGATGACTTATTTTCGGTCTAAGAAGCGGTCTTCTGGGAAGAAAATGCCTTCTTTTGGGGATCAAAGGCGGTATTCTGGGAAGAAAATGTGTTATTTTTGAAATAAAACGTTATGTCCAATAAAAGACGCTGTCTTCCCCAAATGCGTCTTTTCATGCTGCAAATCAGACATTTTCTCCCTGAAAGATCACCTTTATCCTCAAAAGAAGACATTTTCTCCACAAAACGCTGCTTCTTAGCTCCATACCAATGTTTTCACTCCAAAAGAATGCAGTTTATACCCAAAACTCATGCATTTTCTCCCCAAAATACTCTTTTTCTCTCCCAAATACAACCATTTCTCCCCTGCATATCAATGTCTGCCAACAATTAGACATTTTCTCCCCGAATATCACTCTTCATCCCAGAAACCAAACAGGTTCTCTCTTAAGAGCCACTCTTTATCTACCCTAAAAGGCATTTTCTCCCCAGAATACTGCCTTTCATCTTCAGATGTCTCATTTTTGGGAAAGGCAACGAAAGCGCTACTTTGGGGAGAGTATATCTTATTTTGAGGATCAAAAGAGCAATTTGGGGGAGAAAATGTGTAATTTTGGGAACCCGAAGTCGTATTTAATGGAGGGAAAGTCTTCTATTTGGAACCAAGAATGATACCTTGGGGAGAATATTTCTCATTTTGAGGAGAGAAAAAGGTCTTTTTTGGAAAGGATGACTTATTTTTGGTCTAAGAAGCGGTCTTCTGGGAAGAAAATGCCTTCTTTTGGGGATTAAAGGCGGTATTCTGGGAAGAAAATGTGTTATTTTTGAAATAAAACGTTATGTCCAATAAAAGACGCTGTCTTCCCCAAATGCGTCTTTTCATGCTGCAAATCAGACATTTTCTCCCTGAAAGATCACCTTTATCCTCAAAAGAAGACATTTTCTCCACAAAACGCTGCTTCTTAGCTCCATACCAATGTTTTCACTCCAAAAGAATGCAGTTTATACCCAAAACTCATGCATTTTCTCCCCAAAATACTCTTTTTCTCTCCCAAATACAACCATTTCTCCCCTGCATATCAATGTCTGCCAACAATTAGACATTTTCTCCCCGAATATCACTCTTCATCCCAGAAACCAAACAGGTTCTCTCTTAAGAGCCACTCTTTATCTACCCTAAAAGGCATTTTCTCCCCAGAATACTGCCTTTCATCTTCAGATGTCTCATTTTTGGGAAAGGCAACGAAAGCGCTACTTTGGGGAGAGTATATCTTATTTTGAGGATCCAAAGAGCAATTTGGGGGAGAAAATGTGTAATTTTGGGAACCCGAAGTCGTATTTAATGGAGGGAAAGTCTTCTATTTGGAACCAAGAATGATACCTTGGGGAGAATATTTCTCATTTTGAGGAGAGAAAAAGGTCTTTTTTGGAAAGGATGACTTATTTTTGGTCTAAGAAGCGGTCTTCTGGGAAGAAAATGCCTTCTTTTGGGGATCAAAGGCGGTATTCTGGGAAGAAAATGTGTTATTTTTGAAATAAAACGTTATGTCCAATAAAAGACGCTGTCTTCCCCAAATGCGTCTTTTCATGCTGCAAATCAGACATTTTCTCCCTGAAAGATCACCTTTATCCTCAAAAGAAGACATTTTCTCCACAAAACGCTGCTTCTTAGCTCCATACCAATGTTTTCACTCCAAAAGAATGCAGTTTATACCCAAAACTCATGCATTTTCTCCCCAAAATACTCTTTTTCTCTCCCAAATACAACCATTTCTCCCCTGCATATCAATGTCTGCCAACAATTAGACATTTTCTCCCCGAGTATCACTCTTCATCCCAGAAACCAAACAGGTTCTCTCTTAAGAGCCACTCTTTATCTACCCTAAAAGGCATTTTCTCCCCAGAATACTGCCTTTCATCTTCAGATGTCTCATTTTTGGGAAAGGCAACGAAAGCGCTACTTTGGGGAGAGTATATCTTATTTTGGGGATCAAAAGGGGTGTTTTGGGGAGGAAAAGTCTTCCTTAGGGGATAAGAAGCGGTATTTTCGGGAGCGAATGTCTTCTTTTGTTACACAAAGCCATATTTGAAGGGGAGAATTTCATATTGGAGGGATACAAATTGGCATTTAGGGGAGACAATGTCTAATGTTGGGAATCAAAAGGTGTGTTTTGGGTAAGAAATGTTTTGTTTTGGTAATAAAATCAGTCTTGTGAGGAGAAAACGCCTGATTCTTGGGATCACAAGCATTATTTGAGGGAGAACGCCTCATTTTGGGAATCAAAGGAGCAATTTGGGGGAGAAAATGTGTAATATTGGGAACCCGAAGTCGTATTTAATGGAGGGAAAGTCTTCTATTTGGAACCAAGAATGATACCTTGGGGAGAATATTTCTCATTTTGAGGAGAGAAAAAGGTCTTTTTTGGAGAGGATGACTTATTTTCGGTCTAAGAAGCGGTCTTCTGGGAAGAAAATGCCTTCTTTTGGGGATCAAAGGCGGTCTTCTGGGAAGAAAATGTGTTATTTTTGGAATAAAACGTTATGTCCAATAAAAGACGCTGTCTTCCCCAAATGCGTCTTTTTATGCTGCAAATCAGACATTATCTCCCTGAAAGATCACCTTTATCCTCAAAAGAAGACATTTTCTCCACAAAATGCTGCTTATTAGCTCAACACCAATGCTTTCATGGCAAAATAATGCAGTTTATCCCCAAAACTCGTGCATTTTCTCCCCAAAACACTCTTTTTCTCTCCAAAATACAACCATTTCTCCCCTGCATATCAATGTCTGCCAACAATTAGACATTTTCTCCCCGAATATCACTCTTCATCCCAGAAACCAAACAGGTTCTCTCTTAAGAGCCACTCTTTATCTACCCAAAAAGGCATTTTCTCCCCAGAATACTGCCTTTCATCTTCAGATGTCTCATTTTTGGGAAAGGCAACGAAAGCGCTACTTTGGGGAGAGTATATCTTATTTTGAGGATCAAAAGAGCAATTTGGGGGAGAAAATGTGTAATTTTGGGAACCCGAAGTCGTATTTAATGGAGGGAAAGTCTTCTATTTGGAACCAAGAATGATACCTTGGGGAGAATATTTCTCATTTTGAGGAGAGAAAAAGGTCTTTTTTGGAAAGGATGACTTATTTTCGGTCTAAGAAGCGGTCTTCTGGGAAGAAAATGCCTTCTTTTGGGGATCAAAGGCGGTATTCTGGGAAGAAAATGTGTTATTTTTGAAATAAAACGTTATGTCCAATAAAAGACGCTGTCTTCCCCAAATGCGTCTTTTCATGCTGCAAATCAGACATTTTCTCCCTGAAAGATCACCTTTATCCTCAAAAGAAGACATTTTCTCCACAAAACGCTGCTTCTTAGCTCCATACCAATGTTTTCACTCCAAAAGAATGCAGTTTATACCCAAAACTCATGCATTTTCTCCCCAAAATACTCTTTTTCTCTCCCAAATACAACCATTTCTCCCCTGCATATCAATGTCTGCCAACAATTAGACATTTTCTCCCCGAATATCACTCTTCATCCCAGAAACCAAACAGGTTCTCTCTTAAGAGCCACTCTTTATCTACCCTAAAAGGCATTTTCTCCCCAGAATACTGCCTTTCATCTTCAGATGTCTCATTTTTGGGAAAGGCAACGAAAGCGCTACTTTGGGGAGAGTATATCTTATTTTGGGGATCAAAAGGGGTGTTTTGGGGAGGAAAAGTCTTCCTTAGGGGATAAGAAGCGGTATTTTCGGGAGCGAATGTCTTCTTTTGTTACACAAAGCCATATTTGAAGGGGAGAATTTCATATTGGAGGGATACAAATTGGCATTTAGGGGAGACAATGTCTAATGTTGGGAATCAAAAGGTGTGTTTTGGGTAAGAAATGTTTTGTTTTGGTAATAAAATCAGTCTTGTGAGGAGAAAACGCCTGATTCTTGGGATCACAAACATTATTTGAGGGAGAACGCCTCATTTTGGGAATCAAAGGAGCAATTTGGGGGAGAAAATGTGTAATATTGGGAACCCGAAGTCGTATTTAATGGAGGGAAAGTCTTCTATTTGGAACCAAGAATGATACCTTGGGGAGAATATTTTTCATTTTGAGGAGAGAAAAAGGTCTTTTTTGGAGAGGATGACTTATTTTCGGTCTAAGAAGCGGTCTTCTGGGAAGAAAATGCCTTCTTTTGGGGATCAAAGGCGGTATTCTGGGAAGAAAATGTGTTATTTTTGGAATAAAACGTTATGTCCAATAAAAGACGCTGTCTTCCCCAAATGCGTCTTTTTATGCTGCAAAGAAGACATTATCTCCCTGAAAGATCACCTTTATCCTCAAAAGAAGACATTTTCTCCACAAAATGCTGCTTATTAGCTCAACACCAATGCTTTCATGGCAAAATAATGCAGTTTATCCCCAAAACTCGTGCATTTTCTCCCCAAAACACTCTTTTTCTCTCCAAAATACAACCATTTCTCCCCTGCATATCAATGTCTGCCAACAATTAGACATTTTCTCCCCGAATATCACTCTTCATCCCAGAAACCAAACAGGTTCTCTCTTAAGAGCCACTCTTTATCTACCCAAAAAGGCATTTTCTCCCCAGAATACTGCCTTTCATCTTCAGATGTCTCATTTTTGGGAAAGGCAACGAAAGCGCTACTTTGGGGAGAGTATATCTTATTTTGAGGATCAAAAGAGCAATTTGGGGGAGAAAATGTGTAATTTTGGGAACCCGAAGTCGTATTTAATGGAGGGAAAGTCTTCTATTTGGAACCAAGAATGATACCTTGGGGAGAATATTTCTCATTTTGAGGAGAGAAAAAGGTCTTTTTTGGAAAGGATGACTTATTTTTGGTCTAAGAAGCGGTCTTCTGGGAAGAAAATGCCTTCTTTTGGGGATCAAAGGCGGTATTCTGGGAAGAAAATGTGTTATTTTTGAAATAAAACGTTATGTCCAATAAAAGACGCTGTCTTCCCCAAATGCGTCTTTTCATGCTGCAAATCAGACATTTTCTCCCTGAAAGATCACCTTTATCCTCAAAAGAAGACATTTTCTCCACAAAACGCTGCTTCTTAGCTCCATACCAATGTTTTCACTCCAAAAGAATGCAGTTTATACCCAAAACTCATGCATTTTCTCCCCAAAATACTCTTTTTCTCTCCAAAATACAACCATTTCTCCCCTGCATATCAATGTCTGCCAACAATTAGACATTTTCTCCCCGAATATCACTCTTCATCCCAGAAACCAAACAGGTTCTCTCTTAAGAGCCACTCTTTATCTACCCAAAAAGGCATTTTCTCCCCAGAATACTGCCTTTCATCTTCAGATGTCTCATTTTTGGGAAAGGCAACGAAAGCGCTACTTTGGGGAGAGTATATCTTATTTTGAGGATCCAAAGAGCAATTTGGGGGAGAAAATGTGTAATTTTGGGAACCCGAAGTCGTATTTAATGGAGGGAAAGTCTTCTATTTGGAACCAAGAATGATACCTTGGGGAGAATATTTCTCATTTTGAGGAGAGAAAAAGGTCTTTTTTGGAAAGGATGACTTATTTTTGGTCTAAGAAGCGGTCTTCTGGGAAGAAAATGCCTTCTTTTGGGGATCAAAGGCGGTATTCTGGGAAGAAAATGTGTTATTTTTGAAATAAAACGTTATGTCCAATAAAAGACGCTGTCTTCCCCAAATGCGTCTTTTCATGCTGCAAATCAGACATTTTCTCCCTGAAAGATCACCTTTATCCTCAAAAGAAGACATTTTCTCCACAAAACGCTGCTTCTTAGCTCCATACCAATGTTTTCACTCCAAAAGAATGCAGTTTATACCCAAAACTCATGCATTTTCTCCCCAAAATACTCTTTTTCTCTCCCAAATACAACCATTTCTCCCCTGCATATCAATGTCTGCCAACAATTAGACATTTTCTCCCCGAGTATCACTCTTCATCCCAGAAACCAAACAGGTTCTCTCTTAAGAGCCACTCTTTATCTACCCTAAAAGGCATTTTCTCCCCAGAATACTGCCTTTCATCTTCAGATGTCTCATTTTTGGGAAAGGCAACGAAAGCGCTACTTTGGGGAGAGTATATCTTATTTTGAGGATCCAAAGAGCAATTTGGGGGAGAAAATGTGTAATTTTGGGAACCCGAAGTCGTATTTAATGGAGGGAAAGTCTTCTATTTGGAACCAAGAATGATACCTTGGGGAGAATATTTCTCATTTTGAGGAGAGAAAAAGGTCTTTTTTGGAAAGGATGACTTATTTTTGGTCTAAGAAGCGGTCTTCTGGGAAGAAAATGCCTTCTTTTGGGGATCAAAGGCGGTATTCTGGGAAGAAAATGTGTTATTTTTGGAATAAAACGTTATGTCCAATAAAAGACGCTGTCTTCCCCAAATGCGTCTTTTCATGCTGCAAATCAGATATTTTCTCCCTGAAAGATCACCTTTATCCTCAAAAGAAGACATTTTCTCCACAAAACGCTGCTTCTTAGCTCCATACCAATGTTTTCACTCCAAAAGAATGCAGTTTATACCCAAAACTCATGCATTTTCTCCCCAAAATACTCTTTTTCTCTCCCAAATACAACCATTTCTCCCCTGCATATCAATGTCTGCCAACAATTAGACATTTTCTCCCCGAATATCACTCTTCATCCCAGAAACCAAACAGGTTCTCTCTTAAGAGCCACTCTTTATCTACCCTAAAAGGCATTTTCTCCCCAGAATACTGCCTTTCATCTTCAGATGTCTCATTTTTGGGAAAGGCAACGAAAGCGCTACTTTGGGGAGAGTATATCTTATTTTGAGGATCCAAAGAGCAATTTGGGGGAGAAAATGTGTAATTTTGGGAACCCGAAGTCGTATTTAATGGAGGGAAAGTCTTCTATTTGGAACCAAGAATGATACCTTGGGGAGAATATTTCTCATTTTGAGGAGAGAAAAAGGTCTTTTTTGGAAAGGATGACTTATTTTTGGTCTAAGAAGCGGTCTTCTGGGAAGAAAATGCCTTCTTTTGGGGATCAAAGGCGGTATTCTGGGAAGAAAATGTGTTATTTTTGAAATAAAACGTTATGTCCAATAAAAGACGCTGTCTTCCCCAAATGCGTCTTTTCATGCTGCAAATCAGACATTTTCTCCCTGAAAGATCACCTTTATCCTCAAAAGAAGACATTTTCTCCACAAAACGCTGCTTCTTAGCTCCATACCAATGTTTTCACTCCAAAAGAATGCAGTTTATACCCAAAACTCATGCATTTTCTCCCCAAAATACTCTTTTTCTCTCCCAAATACAACCATTTCTCCCCTGCATATCAATGTCTGCCAACAATTAGACATTTTCTCCCCGAGTATCACTCTTCATCCCAGAAACCAAACAGGTTCTCTCTTAAGAGCCACTCTTTATCTACCCTAAAAGGCATTTTCTCCCCAGAATACTGCCTTTCATCTTCAGATGTCTCATTTTTGGGAAAGGCAACGAAAGCGCTACTTTGGGGAGAGTATATCTTATTTTGGGGATCAAAAGGGGTGTTTTGGGGAGGAAAAGTCTTCCTTAGGGGATAAGAAGCGGTATTTTCGGGAGCGAATGTCTTCTTTTGTTACACAAAGCCATATTTGAAGGGGAGAATTTCATATTGGAGGGATACAAATTGGCATTTGGGGGAGACAATGTCTAATGTTGGGAATCAAAAGGTGTGTTTTGGGTAAGAAATGTTTTGTTTTGGTAATAAAATCAGTCTTGTGAGGAGAAAACGCCTGATTCTTGGGATCACAAACATTATTTGAGGGAGAACGCCTCATTTTGGGAATCAAAGGAGCAATTTGGGGGAGAAAATGTGTAATATTGGGAACCCGAAGTCGTATTTAATGGAGGGAAAGTCTTCTATTTGGAACCAAGAATGATACCTTGGGGAGAATATTTCTCATTTTGAGGAGAGAAAAAGGTCTTTTTTGGAGAGGATGACTTATTTTCGGTCTAAGAAGCGGTCTTCTGGGAAGAAAATGCCTTCTTTTGGGGATCAAAGGCGGTCTTCTGGGAAGAAAATGTGTTATTTTTGGAATAAAACGTTATGTCCAATAAAAGACGCTGTCTTCCCCAAATGCGTCTTTTTATGCTGCAAATCAGACATTATCTCCCTGAAAGATCACCTTTATCCTCAAAAGAAGACATTTTCTCCACAAAATGCTGCTTATTAGCTCAATACCAATGCTTTCATGGCAAAATAATGCAGTTTATACCCAAAACTCATGCATTTTCTCCCCAAAATACTCTTTTTCTCTCCCAAATACAACCATTTCTCCCCTGCATATCAATGTCTGCCAACAATTAGACATTTTCTCCCCGAATATCACTCTTCATCCCAGAAACCAAACAGGTTCTCTCTTAAGTGCCACTCTTTATCTACCCTAAAAGGCATTTTCTCCCCAGAATACTGCCTTTCATCTTCAGATGTCTCATTTTTGGGAAAGGCAACGAAAGCGCTACTTTGGGGAGAGTATATCTTATTTTGAGGATCAAAAGAGCAATTTGGGGGAGAAAATGTGTAATTTTGGGAACCCGAAGTCGTATTTAATGGAGGGAAAGTCTTCTATTTGGAACCAAGAATGATACCTTGGGGAGAATATTTCTCATTTTGAGGAGAGAAAAAGGTCTTTTTTGGAAAGGATGACTTATTTTCGGTCTAAGAAGCGGTCTTCTGGGAAGAAAATGCCTTCTTTTGGGGATCAAAGGCGGTATTCTGGGAAGAAAATGTGTTATTTTTGAAATAAAACGTTATGTCCAATAAAAGACGCTGTCTTCCCCAAATGCGTCTTTTCATGCTGCAAATCAGACATTTTCTCCCTGAAAGATCACCTTTATCCTCAAAAGAAGACATTTTCTCCACAAAACGCTGCTTCTTAGCTCCATACCAATGTTTTCACTCCAAAAGAATGCAGTTTATACCCAAAACTCATGCATTTTCTCCCCAAAATACTCTTTTTCTCTCCCAAATACAACCATTTCTCCCCTGCATATCAATGTCTGCCAACAATTAGACATTTTCTCCCCGAATATCACTCTTCATCCCAGAAACCAAACAGGTTCTCTCTTAAGAGCCACTCTTTAGCCCCCCAAAAAGGCATTTTCTCCCCAGAATACTGCCTTTCATCTTCAGATGTCTCATTTTTGGGAAAGGCAACGAAAGCGCTACTTTGGGGAGAGTATATCTTATTTTGGGGATCAAAAGGGGTGTTTTGGGGAGGAAAAGTCTTCCTTAGGGGATAAGAAGCGGTATTTTCGGGAGCGAATGTCTTCTTTTGTTACACAAAGCCATATTTGAAGGGGAGAATTTCATATTGGAGGGATACAAATTGGCATTTGGGGGAGACAATGTCTAATGTTGGAATCAAAAGGTGCGTTTTGGGTAAGAAATGTTTTGTTTTGGTAATAAAATCAGTCTTGTGAGGAGAAAACGCCTGATTCTTGGGATCACAAACATTATTTGAGGGAGAACGCCTCATTTTGGGAATCAAAGGAGCAATTTGGGGGAGAAAATGTGTAATATTGGGAACCCGAAGTCGTATTTAATGGAGGAATATTCTTCTATTTGGAACCAAGAATGATACCTTGGGGAGAATATTTCTCATTTTGAGGAGAGAAAAAGGTCTTTTTTGGAGAGGATGACTTATTTTCGGTCTAAGAAGCGGTCTTCTGGGAAGAAAATGCCTTCTTTTGGGGATCAAAGGCGGTCTTCTGGGAAGAAAATGTGTTATTTTTGGAATAAAACGTTATGTCCAATAAAAGACGCTGTCTTCCCCAAATGCGTCTTTTTATGCTGCAAAGAAGACATTATCTCCCTGAAAGATCACCTTTATCCTCAAAAGAAGACATTTTCTCCACAAAATGCTGCTTATTAGCTCAATACCAATGCTTTCATGGCAAAATAATGCAGTTTATCCCCAAAACTCGTGCATTTTCTCCCCAAAACACTCTTTTTCTCTCCAAAATACAACCATTTCTCCCCTGCATATCAATGTCTGCCAACAATTAGACATTTTCTCCCCGAATATCACTCTTCATCCCAGAAACCAAACAGGTTCTCTCTTAAGTGCCACTCTTTATCTACCCTAAAAGGCATTTTCTCCCCAGAATACTGCCTTTCATCTTCAGATGTCTCATTTTTGGGAAAGGCAACGAAAGCGCTACTTTGGGGAGAGTATATCTTATTTTGGGGATCAAAAGGGGTGTTTTGGGGAGGAAAAGTCTTCCTTAGGGGATAAGAAGCGGTATTTTCGGGAGCGAATGTCTTCTTTTGTTACACAAAGCCATATTTGAAGGGGAGAATTTCATATTGGAGGGATACAAATTGGCATTTGGGGGAGACAATGTCTAATGTTGGGAATCAAAAGGTGTGTTTTGGGTAAGAAATGTTTTGTTTTGGTAATAAAATCAGTCTTGTGAGGAGAAAACGCCTGATTCTTGGGATCACAAACATTATTTGAGGGAGAACGCCTCATTTTGGGAATCAAAGGAGCAATTTGGGGGAGAAAATGTGTAATATTGGGAACCCGAAGTCGTATTTAATGGAGGGAAAGTCTTCTATTTGGAACCAAGAATGATACCTTGGGGAGAATATTTCTCATTTTGAGGAGAGAAAAAGGTCTTTTTTGGAGAGGATGACTTATTTTCGGTCTAAGAAGCGGTCTTCTGGGAAGAAAATGCCTTCTTTTGGGGATCAAAGGCGGTCTTCTGGGAAGAAAATGTGTTATTTTTGGAATAAAACGTTATGTCCAATAAAAGACGCTGTCTTCCCCAAATGCGTCTTTTTATGCTGCAAAGAAGACATTATCTCCCTGAAAGATCACCTTTATCCTCAAAAGAAGACATTTTCTCCACAAAATGCTGCTTATTAGCTCAATACCAATGCTTTCATGGCAAAATAATGCAGTTTATCCCCAAAACTCGTGCATTTTCTCCCCAAAACACTCTTTTTCTCTCCAAAATACAACCATTTCTCCCCTGCATATCAATGTCTGCCAACAATTAGACATTTTCTCCCCGAATATCACTCTTCATCCCAGAAACCAAACAGGTTCTCTCTTAAGTGCCACTCTTTATCTACCCTAAAAGGCATTTTCTCCCCAGAATACTGCCTTTCATCTTCAGATGTCTCATTTTTGGGAAAGGCAACGAAAGCGCTACTTTGGGGAGAGTATATCTTATTTTGAGGATCAAAAGAGCAATTTGGGGGAGAAAATGTGTAATTTTGGGAACCCGAAGTCGTATTTAATGGAGGGAAAGTCTTCTATTTGGAACCAAGAATGATACCTTGGGGAGAATATTTCTCATTTTGAGGAGAGAAAAAGGTCTTTTTTGGAAAGGATGACTTATTTTCGGTCTAAGAAGCGGTCTTCTGGGAAGAAAATGCCTTCTTTTGGGGATCAAAGGCGGTATTCTGGGAAGAAAATGTGTTATTTTTGAAATAAAACGTTATGTCCAATAAAAGACGCTGTCTTCCCCAAATGCGTCTTTTCATGCTGCAAATCAGACATTTTCTCCCTGAAAGATCACCTTTATCCTCAAAAGAAGACATTTTCTCCACAAAACGCTGCTTCTTAGCTCCATACCAATGTTTTCACTCCAAAAGAATGCAGTTTATACCCAAAACTCATGCATTTTCTCCCCAAAATACTCTTTTTCTCTCCCAAATACAACCATTTCTCCCCTGCATATCAATGTCTGCCAACAATTAGACATTTTCTCCCCGAATATCACTCTTCATCCCAGAAACCAAACAGGTTCTCTCTTAAGAGCCACTCTTTATCTACCCTAAAAGGCATTTTCTCCCCAGAATACTGCCTTTCATCTTCAGATGTCTCATTTTTGGGAAAGGCAACGAAAGCGCTACTTTGGGGAGAGTATATCTTATTTTGGGGATCAAAAGGGGTGTTTTGGGGAGGAAAAGTCTTCCTTAGGGGATAAGAAGCGGTATTTTCGGGAGCGAATGTCTTCTTTTGTTACACAAAGCCATATTTGAAGGGGAGAATTTCATATTGGAGGGATACAAATTGGCATTTGGGGGAGACAATGTCTAATGTTGGGAATCAAAAGGTGTGTTTTGGGTAAGAAATGTTTTGTTTTGGTAATAAAATCAGTCTTGTGAGGAGAAAACGCCTGATTCTTGGGATCACAAACATTATTTGAGGGAGAACGCCTCATTTTGGGAATCAAAGGAGCAATTTGGGGGAGAAAATGTGTAATATTGGGAACCCGAAGTCGTATTTAATGGAGGGAAAGTCTTCTATTTGGAACCAAGAATGATACCTTGGGGAGAATATTTCTCATTTTGAGGAGAGAAAAAGGTCTTTTTTGGAGAGGATGACTTATTTTCGGTCTAAGAAGCGGTCTTCTGGGAAGAAAATGCCTTCTTTTGGGGATCAAAGGCGGTCTTCTGGGAAGAAAATGTGTTATTTTTGGAATAAAACGTTATGTCCAATAAAAGACGCTGTCTTCCCCAAATGCGTCTTTTTATGCTGCAAAGAAGACATTATCTCCATGAAAGATCACCTTTATCCTCAAAAGAAGACATTTTCTCCACAAAATGCTGCTTATTAGCTCAATACCAATGCTTTCATGGCAAAATAATGCAGTTTATCCCCAAAACTCGTGCATTTTCTCCCCAAAACACTCTTTTTCTCTCCAAAATACAACCATTTCTCCCCTGCATATCAATGTCTGCCAACAATTAGACATTTTCTCCCCGAATATCACTCTTCATCCCAGAAACCAAACAGGTTCTCTCTTAAGTGCCACTCTTTATCTACCCTAAAAGGCATTTTCTCCCCAGAATACTGCCTTTCATCTTCAGATGTCTCATTTTTGGGAAAGGCAACGAAAGCGCTACTTTGGGGAGAGTATATCTTATTTTGAGGATCAAAAGAGCAATTTGGGGGAGAAAATGTGTAATTTTGGGAACCCGAAGTCGTATTTAATGGAGGGAAAGTCTTCTATTTGGAACCAAGAATGATACCTTGGGGAGAATATTTCTCATTTTGAGGAGAGAAAAAGGTCTTTTTTGGAAAGGATGACTTATTTTCGGTCTAAGAAGCGGTCTTCTGGGAAGAAAATGCCTTCTTTTGGGGATCAAAGGCGGTATTCTGGGAAGAAAATGTGTTATTTTTGGAATAAAACGTTATGTCCAATAAAAGACGCTGTCTTCCCCAAATGCGTCTTTTCATGCTGCAAATCAGACATTTTCTCCCTGAAAGATCACCTTTATCCTCAAAAGAAGACATTTTCTCCACAAAACGCTGCTTCTTAGCTCCATACCAATGTTTTCACTCCAAAAGAATGCAGTTTATACCCAAAACTCATGCATTTTCTCCCCAAAATACTCTTTTTCTCTCCAAAATACAACCATTTCTCCCCTGCATATCAATGTCTGCCAACAATTAGACATTTTCTCCCTGAATATCACTCTTCATCCCAGAAACCAAACAGGTTCTCTCTTAAGAGCCACTCTTTATCTACCCTAAAAGGCATTTTCTCCCCAGAATACTGCCTTTCATCTTCAGATGTCTCATTTTTGGGAAAGGCAACGAAAGCGCTACTTTGGGGAGAGTATATCTTATTTTGAGGATCAAAAGAGCAATTTGGGGGAGAAAATGTGTAATTTTGGGAACCCGAAGTCGTATTTAATGGAGGGAAAGTCTTCTATTTGGAACCAAGAATGATACCTTGGGGAGAATATTTCTCATTTTGAGGAGAGAAAAAGGTCTTTTTTGGAAAGGATGACTTATTTTCGGTCTAAGAAGCGGTCTTCTGGGAAGAAAATGCCTTCTTTTGGGGATCAAAGGCGGTATTCTGGGAAGAAAATGTGTTATTTTTGAAATAAAACGTTATGTCCAATAAAAGACGCTGTCTTCCCCAAATGCGTCTTTTCATGCTGCAAATCAGACATTTTCTCCCTGAAAGATCACCTTTATCCTCAAAAGAAGACATTTTCTCCACAAAACGCTGCTTCTTAGCTCCATACCAATGTTTTCACTCCAAAAGAATGCAGTTTATACCCAAAACTCGTGCATTTTCTCCCCAAAACACTCTTTTTCTCTCCCAAATACAACCATTTCTCCCCTGCATATCAATGTCTGCCAAAAATTAGACATTTTCTCCCCGAATATCACTCTTCATCCCAGAAACCAAACAGGTTCTCTCTTAAGAGCCACTCTTTATCTACCCTAAAAGGCATTTTCTCCCCAGAATACTGCCTTTCATCTTCAGATGTCTCATTTTTGGGAAAGGCAACGAAAGCGCTACTTTGGGGAGAGTATATCTTATTTTGGGGATCAAAAGGGGTGTTTTGGGGAGGAAAAGTCTTCCTTAGGGGATAAGAAGCGGTATTTTCGGGAGCGAATGTCTTCTTTTGTTACACAAAGCCATATTTGAAGGGGAGAATTTCATATTGGAGGGATACAAATTGGCATTTGGGGGAGACAATGTCTAATGTTGGGAATCAAAAGGTGTGTTTTGGGTAAGAAATGTTTTGTTTTGGTAATAAAATCAGTCTTGTGAGGAGAAAACGCCTGATTCTTGGGATCACAAACATTATTTGAGGGAGAACGCCTCATTTTGGGAATCAAAGGAGCAATTTGGGGGAGAAAATGTGTAATATTGGGAACCCGAAGTCGTATTTAATGGAGGGAAAGTCTTCTATTTGGAACCAAGAATGATACCTTGGGGAGAATATTTCTCATTTTGAGGAGAGAAAAAGGTCTTTTTTGGAGAGGATGACTTATTTTCGGTCTAAGAAGCGGTCTTCTGGGAAGAAAATGCCTTCTTTTGGGGATCAAAGGCGGTCTTCTGGGAAGAAAATGTGTTATTTTTGGAATAAAACGTTATGTCCAATAAAAGACGCTGTCTTCCCCAAATGCGTCTTTTTATGCTGCAAAGAAGACATTATCTCCCTGAAAGATCACCTTTATCCTCAAAAGAAGACATTTTCTCCACAAAATGCTGCTTATTAGCTCAATACCAATGCTTTCATGGCAAAATAATGCAGTTTATCCCCAAAACTCGTGCATTTTCTCCCCAAAACACTCTTTTTCTCTCCAAAATACAACCATTTCTCCCCTGCATATCAATGTCTGCCAACAATTAGACATTTTCTCCCCGAATATCACTCTTCATCCCAGAAACCAAACCGGTTCTCTCTTAAGAGCCACTCTTTATCTACCCTAAAAGGCATTTTCTCCCCAGAATACTGCCTTTCATCTTCAGATGTCTCATTTTTGGGAAAGGCAACGAAAGCGCTACTTTGGGGAGAGTATATCTTATTTTGAGGATCCAAAGAGCAATTTGGGGGAGAAAATGTGTAATTTTGGGAACCCGAAGTCGTATTTAATGGAGGGAAAGTCTTCTATTTGGAACCAAGAATGATACCTTGGGGAGAATATTTCTCATTTTGAGGAGAGAAAAAGGTCTTTTTTGGAAAGGATGACTTATTTTTGGTCTAAGAAGCGGTCTTCTGGGAAGAAAATGCCTTCTTTTGGGGATCAAAGGCGGTATTCTGGGAAGAAAATGTGTTATTTTTGAAATAAAACGTTATGTCCAATAAAAGACGCTGTCTTCCCCAAATGCGTCTTTTCATGCTGCAAATCAGACATTTTCTCCCTGAAAGATCACCTTTATCCTCAAAAGAAGACATTTTCTCCACAAAACGCTGCTTCTTAGCTCCATACCAATGTTTTCACTCCAAAAGAATGCAGTTTATACCCAAAACTCATGCATTTTCTCCCCAAAATACTCTTTTTCTCTCCCAAATACAACCATTTCTCCCCTGCATATCAATGTCTGCCAACAATTAGACATTTTCTCCCCGAATATCACTCTTCATCCCAGAAACCAAACAGGTTCTCTCTTAAGAGCCACTCTTTAGCCCCCCAAAAAGGCATTTTCTCCCCAGAATACTGCCTTTCATCTTCAGATGTCTCATTTTTGGGAAAGGCAACGAAAGCGCTACTTTGGGGAGAGTATATCTTATTTTGGGGATCAAAAGGGGTGTTTTGGGGAGGAAAAGTCTTCCTTAGGGGATAAGAAGCGGTATTTTCGGGAGCGAATGTCTTCTTTTGTTACACAAAGCCATATTTGAAGGGGAGAATTTCATATTGGAGGGATACAAATTGGCATTTGGGGGAGACAATGTCTAATGTTGGGAATCAAAAGGTGTGTTTTGGGTAAGAAATGTTTTGTTTTGGTAATAAAATCAGTCTTGTGCGGAGAAAACGCCTGATTCTTGGGATCACAAGCATTATTTGAGGGAGAACGCCTCATTTTGGGAATCAAAGGAGCAATTTGGGGGAGAAAATGTGTAATTTTGGGAACCCGAAGTCGTATTTAGTGGAGGAAAAGTCTTCTATTTGGAACCAAGAATGATACCTTGGGGAGAATATTTCTCATTTTGAGGAGAGAAAAAGGTCTTTTTTGGAGAGGATGACTTATTTTCGGTCTAAGAAGCGGTCTTCTGGGAAGAAAATGCCTTCTTTTGGGGATCAAAGGCGGTCTTCTGGGAAGAAAATGTGTTATTTTTGGAATAAAACGTTATGTCCAATAAAAGACGCTGTCTTCCCCAAATGCGTCTTTTTATGCTGCAAAGAAGACATTATCTCCCTGAAAGATCACCTTTATCCTCAAAAGAAGACATTTTCTCCACAAAATGCTGCTTATTAGCTCAATACCAATGCTTTCATGGCAAAATAATGCAGTTCATCCCCAAAACTCGTGCATTTTCTCCCCAAAACACTCTTTTTCTCTCCAAAATACAACCATTTCTCCCCTGCATATCAATGTCTGCCAACAATTAGACATTTTCTCCCCGAATATCACTCTTCATCCCAGAAACCAAACAGGTTCTCTCTTAAGTGCCACTCTTTGTCTACCCAAAAAGGCATTTTCTCCCCAGAATACTGCCTTTCATCTTCAGATGTCTCATTTTTGGGAAAGGCAACGAAAGCGCTACTTTGGGGAGAGTATATCTTATTTTGAGGATCAAAAGAGCAATTTGGGGGAGAAAATGTGTAATTTTGGGAACCCGAAGTCGTATTTAATGGAGGGAAAGTCTTCTATTTGGAACCAAGAATGATACCTTGGGGAGAATATTTCTCATTTTGAGGAGAGAAAAAGGTCTTTTTTGGAAAGGATGACTTATTTTTGGTCTAAGAAGCGGTCTTCTGGGAAGAAAATGCCTTCTTTTGGGGATCAAAGGCGGTATTCTGGGAAGAAAATGTGTTATTTTTGAAATAAAACGTTATGTCCAATAAAAGACGCTGTCTTCCCCAAATGCGTCTTTTCATGCTGCAAATCAGACATTTTCTCCCTGAAAGATCACCTTTATCCTCAAAAGAAGACATTTTCTCCACAAAACGCTGCTTCTTAGCTCCATACCAATGTTTTCACTCCAAAAGAATGCAGTTTATACCCAAAACTCATGCATTTTCTCCCCAAAATACTCTTTTTCTCTCCCAAATACAACCATTTCTCCCCTGCATATCAATGTCTGCCAACAATTAGACATTTTCTCCCCGAATATCACTCTTCATCCCAGAAACCAAACAGGTTCTCTCTTAAGAGCCACTCTTTATCTACCCTAAAAGGCATTTTCTCCCCAGAATACTGCCTTTCATCTTCAGATGTCTCATTTTTGGGAAAGGCAACGAAAGCGCTACTTTGGGGAGAGTATATCTTATTTTGGGGATCAGAAGGGGTGTTTTGGGGAGGAAAAGTCTTCCTTAGGGGATAAGAAGCGGTATTTTCGGGAGCGAATGTCTTCTTTTGTTACACAAAGCCATATTTGAAGGGGAGAATTTCATATTGGAGGGATACAAATTGGCATTTGGGGGAGACAATGTCTAATGTTGGGAATCAAAAGGTGTGTTTTGGGTAAGAAATGTTTTGTTTTGGTAATAAAATCAGTCTTGTGAGGAGAAAACGCCTGATTCTTGGGATCACAAACATTATTTGAGGGAGAACGCCTCATTTTGGGAATCAAAGGAGCAATTTGGGGGAGAAAATGTGTAATATTGGGAACCCGAAGTCGTATTTAATGGAGGAAAAGTCTTCTATTTGGAACCAAGAATGATACCTTGGGGAGAATATTTCTCATTTTGAGGAGAGAAAAAGGTCTTTTTTGGAGAGGATGACTTATTTTCGGTCTAAGAAGCGGTCTTCTGGGAAGAAAATGCCTTCTTTTGGGGATCAAAGGCGGTCTTCTGGGAAGAAAATGTGTTATTTTTGGAATAAAACGTTATGTCCAATGAAAGACGCTGTCTTCCCCAAATGCGTCTTTTTATGCTGCAAAGAAGACATTATCTCCCTGAAAGATCACCTTTATCCTCAAAAGAAGACATTTTCTCCACAAAATGCTGCTTATTAGCTCAATACCAATGCTTTCATGGCAAAATAATGCAGTTCATCCCCAAAACTCGTGCATTTTCTCCCCAAAACACTCTTTTTCTCTCCAAAATACAACCATTTCTCCCCTGCATATCAATGTCTGCCAACAATTAGACATTTTCTCCCCGAATATCACTTTTCATCCCAGAAACCAAACAGGTTCTCTCTTAAGTGCCACTCTTTATCTACCCTAAAAGGCATTTTCTCCCCAGAATACTGCCTTTCATCTTCAGATGTCTCATTTTTGGGAAAGGCAACGAAAGCGCTACTTTGGGGAGAGTATATCTTATTTTGAGGATCCAAAGAGCAATTTGGGGGAGAAAATGTGTAATTTTGGGAACCCGAAGTCGTATTTAATGGAGGGAAAGTCTTCTATTTGGAACCAAGAATGATACCTTGGGGAGAATATTTCTCATTTTGAGGAGAGAAAAAGGTCTTTTTTGGAAAGGATGACTTATTTTTGGTCTAAGAAGCGGTCTTCTGGGAAGAAAATGCCTTCTTTTGGGGATCAAAGGCGGTATTCTGGGAAGAAAATGTGTTATTTTTGAAATAAAACGTTATGTCCAATAAAAGACGCTGTCTTCCCCAAATGCGTCTTTTCATGCTGCAAATCAGACATTTTCTCCCTGAAAGATCACCTTTATCCTCAAAAGAAGACATTTTCTCCACAAAACGCTGCTTCTTAGCTCCATACCAATGTTTTCACTCCAAAAGAATGCAGTTTATACCCAAAACTCATGCATTTTCTCCCCAAAATACTCTTTTTCTCTCCCAAATACAACCATTTCTCCCCTGCATATCAATGTCTGCCAACAATTAGACATTTTCTCCCCGAATATCACTCTTCATCCCAGAAACCAAACAGGTTCTCTCTTAAGAGCCACTCTTTAGCCCCCCAAAAAGGCATTTTCTCCCCAGAATACTGCCTTTCATCTTCAGATGTCTCATTTTTGGGAAAGGCAACGAAAGCGCTACTTTGGGGAGAGTATATCTTATTTTGGGGATCAAAAGGGGTGTTTTGGGGAGGAAAAGTCTTCCTTAGGGGATAAGAAGCGGTATTTTCGGGAGCGAATGTCTTCTTTTGTTACACAAAGCCATATTTGAAGGGGAGAATTTCATATTGGAGGGATACAAATTGGCATTTAGGGGAGACAATGTCTAATGTTGGGAATCAAAAGGTGTGTTTTGGGTAAGAAATGTTTTGTTTTGGTAATAAAATCAGTCTTGTGCGGAGAAAACGCCTGATTCTTGGGATCACAAGCATTATTTGAGGGAGAACGCCTCATTTTGGGAATCAAAGGAGCAATTTGGGGGAGAAAATGTGTAATTTTGGGAACCCGAAGTCGTATTTAGTGGAGGAAAAGTCTTCTATTTGGAACCAAGAATGATACCTTGGGGAGAATATTTCTCATTTTGAGGAGAGAAAAAGGTCTTTTTTGGAGAGGATGACTTATTTTCGGTCTAAGAAGCGGTCTTCTGGGAAGAAAATGCCTTATTTTGGGGATCAAAGGCGGTCTTCTGGGAAGAAAATGTGTTATTTTTGGAATAAAACGTTATGTCCAATGAAAGACGCTGTCTTCCCCAAATGCGTCTTTTTATGCTGCAAAGAAGACATTATCTCCCTGAAAGATCACCTTTATCCTCAAAAGAAGACATTTTCTCCACAAAATGCTGCTTATTAGCTCAATACCAATGCTTTCATGGCAAAATAATGCAGTTCATCCCCAAAACTCGTGCATTTTCTCCCCAAAACACTCTTTTTCTCTCCAAAATACAACCATTTCTCCCCTGCATATCAATGTCTGCCAACAATTAGACATTTTCTCCCCGAATATCACTTTTCATCCCAGAAACCAAACAGGTTCTCTCTTAAGTGCCACTCTTTATCTACCCTAAAAGGCATTTTCTCCCCAGAATACTGCCTTTCATCTTCAGATGTCTCATTTTTGGGAAAGGCAACGAAAGCGCTACTTTGGGGAGAGTATATCTTATTTTGAGGATCCAAAGAGCAATTTGGGGGAGAAAATGTGTAATTTTGGGAACCCGAAGTCGTATTTAATGGAGGGAAAGTCTTCTATTTGGAACCAAGAATGATACCTTGGGGAGAATATTTCTCATTTTGAGGAGAGAAAAAGGTCTTTTTTGGAAAGGATGACTTATTTTTGGTCTAAGAAGCGGTCTTCTGGGAAGAAAATGCCTTCTTTTGGGGATCAAAGGCGGTATTCTGGGAAGAAAATGTGTTATTTTTGAAATAAAACGTTATGTCCAATAAAAGACGCTGTCTTCCCCAAATGCGTCTTTTCATGCTGCAAATCAGACATTTTCTCCCTGAAAGATCACCTTTATCCTCAAAAGAAGACATTTTCTCCACAAAACGCTGCTTCTTAGCTCCATACCAATGTTTTCACTCCAAAAGAATGCAGTTTATACCCAAAACTCATGCATTTTCTCCCCAAAATACTCTTTTTCTCTCCCAAATACAACCATTTCTCCCCTGCATATCAATGTCTGCCAACAATTAGACATTTTCTCCCCGAATATCACTCTTCATCCCAGAAACCAAACAGGTTCTCTCTTAAGAGCCACTCTTTATCTACCCTAAAAAGCATTTTCTCCCCAGAATACTGCCTTTCATCTTCAGATGTCTCATTTTTGGGAAAGGCAACGAAAGCGCTACTTTGGGGAGAGTATATCTTATTTTGGGGATCAAAAGGGGTGTTTTGGGGAGGAAAAGTCTTCCTTAGGGGATAAGAAGCGGTATTTTCGGGAGCGAATGTCTTCTTTTGTTACACAAAGCCATATTTGAAGGGGAGAATTTCATATTGGAGGGATACAAATTGGCATTTGGGGGAGACAATGTCTAATGTTGGGAATCAAAAGGTGTGTTTTGGGTAAGAAATGTTTTGTTTTGGTAATAAAATCAGTCTTGTGAGGAGAAAACGCCTGATTCTTGGGATCACAAACATTATTTGAGGGAGAACGCCTCATTTTGGGAATCAAAGGAGCAATTTGGGGGAGAAAATGTGTAATATTGGGAACCCGAAGTCGTATTTAATGGAGGAAAAGTCTTCTATTTGGAACCAAGAATGATATTTTGGGGACAATATTTCTCATTTTGAGGAGAGAAAAAGGTCTTTTTTGGAGAGGATGACTTATTTTCGGTCTAAGAAGCGGTCTTCTGGGAAGAAAATGCCTTCTTTTGGGGATCAAAGGCGGTATTCTGGGAAGAAAATGTGTTATTTTTGGAATAAAACGTTATGTCCAATAAAAGACGCTGTCTTCCCCAAATGCGTCTTTTTATGCTGCAAAGAAGACATTATCTCCCTGAAAGATCACCTTTATCCTCAAAAGAAGACATTTTCTCCACAAAATGCTGCTTATTAGCTCAATACCAATGCTTTCATGGCAAAATAATGCAGTTTATCCCCAAAACTCGTGCATTTTCTCCCCAAAACACTCTTTTTCTCTCCAAAATACAACCATTTCTCCCCTGCATATCAATGTCTGCCAACAATTAGACATTTTCTCCCCGAATATCACTCTTCATCCCAGAAACCAAACAGGTTCTCTCTTAAGTGCCACTCTTTATCTACCCAAAAAGGCATTTTCTCCCCAGAATACTGCCTTTCATCTTCAGATGTCTCATTTTTGGGAAAGGCAACGAAAGCGCTACTTTGGGGAGAGTATATCTTATTTTGAGGATCCAAAGAGCAATTTGGGGGAGAAAATGTGTAATTTTGGGAACCCGAAGTCGTATTTAATGGAGGGAAAGTCTTCTATTTGGAACCAAGAATGATACCTTGGGGAGAATATTTCTCATTTTGAGGAGAGAAAAAAGTCTTTTTTGGAAAGGATGACTTATTTTTGGTCTAAGAAGCGGTCTTCTGGGAAGAAAATGCCTTCTTTTGGGGATCAAAGGCGGTATTCTGGGAAGAAAATGTGTTATTTTTGAAATAAAACGTTATGTCCAATAAAAGACGCTGTCTTCCCCAAATGCGTCTTTTCATGCTGCAAATCAGACATTTTCTCCCTGAAAGATCACCTTTATCCTCAAAAGAAGACATTTTCTCCACAAAACGCTGCTTCTTAGCTCCATACCAATGTTTTCACTCCAAAAGAATGCAGTTTATACCCAAAACTCATGCATTTTCTCCCCAAAATACTCTTTTTCTCTCCCAAATACAACCATTTCTCCCCTGCATATCAATGTCTGCCAACAATTAGACATTTTCTCCCCGAATATCACTCTTCATCCCAGAAACCAAACAGGTTCTCTCTTAAGAGCCACTCTTTAGCCCCCTAAAAAGGCATTTTCTCCCCAGAATACTGCCTTTCATCTTCAGATGTCTCATTTTTGGGAAAGGCAACGAAAGCGCTACTTTGGGGAGAGTATATCTTATTTTGGGGATCAAAAGGGGTGTTTTGGGGAGGAAAAGTCTTCCTTAGGGGATAAGAAGCGGTATTTTCGGGAGCGAATGTCTTCTTTTGTTACACAAAGCCATATTTGAAGGGGAAAATTTCATATTGGAGGGATACAAATTGGCATTTGGGGGAGACAATGTCTAATGTTGGGAATCAAAAGGTGTGTTTTGGGTAAGAAATGTTTTGTTTTGGTAATAAAATCAGTCTTGTGCGGAGAAAACGCCTGATTCTTGGGATCACAAGCATTATTTGAGGGAGAACGCCTCATTTTGGGAATCAAAGGAGCAATTTGGGGGAGAAAATGTGTAATTTTGGGAACCCGAAGTCGTATTTAATGGAGGGAAAGTCTTCTATTTGGAACCAAGAATGATACCTTGGGGAGAATATTTCTCATTTTGAGGAGAGAAAAAGGTCTTTTTTGGAGAGGATGACTTATTTTCGGTCTAAGAAGCGGTCTTCTGGGAAGAAAATGCCTTCTTTTGGGGATCAAAGGCGGTCTTCTGGGAAGAAAATGTGTTATTTTTGGAATAAAACGTTATGTCCAATAAAAGACGCTGTCTTCCCCAAATGCGTCTTTTTATGCTGCAAAGAAGACATTATCTCCCTGAAAGATCACCTTTATCCTCAAAAGAAGACATTTTCTCCACAAAATGCTGCTTATTAGCTCAATACCAATGCTTTCATGGCAAAATAATGCAGTTTATCCCCAAAACTCGTGCATTTTCTCCCCAAAACACTCTTTTTCTCTCCAAAATACAACCATTTCTCCCCTGCATATCAATGTCTGCCAACAATTAGACATTTTCTCCCCGAATATCACTCTTCATCCCAGAAACCAAACAGGTTCTCTCTTAAGTGCCACTCTTTATCTACCCAAAAAGGCATTTTCTCCCCAGAATACTGCCTTTCATCTTCAGATGTCTCATTTTTGGGAAAGGCAACGAAAGCGCTACTTTGGGGAGAGTATATCTTATTTTGAGGATCAAAAGAGCAATTTGGGGGAGAAAATGTGTAATTTTGGGAACCCGAAGTCGTATTTAATGGAGGGAAAGTCTTCTATTTGGAACCAAGAATGATACCTTGGGGAGAATATTTCTCATTTTGAGGAGAGAAAAAGGTCTTTTTTGGAAAGGATGACTTATTTTTGGTCTAAGAAGCGGTCTTCTGGGAAGAAAATGCCTTCTTTTGGGGATCAAAGGCGGTCTTCTGGGAAGAAAATGTGTTATTTTTGAAATAAAACGTTATGTCCAATAAAAGATGCTGTCTTCCCCAAATGCGTCTTTTTATGCTGCAAAGAAGACATTATCTCCCTGAAAGATCACCTTTATCCTCAAAAGAAGACATTTACTCCACAAAATGCTGCTTATTAGCTCAATACCAATGCTTTCACGGCAAAATAATGCAGTTTATCCCCAAAACTCGTGCATTTTCTCCCCAAAACACTCTTTTTCTCTCCAAAATACAACCATTTCTCCCCTGCATATCAATGTCTGCCAACAATTAGACATTTTCTCCCCGAATATCACTCTTCATCCCAGAAACCAAACCGGTTCTCTCTTAAGAGCCACTATTTATCTACCCTAAAAGGCATTTCCAGCCCAGAATACTGCCTTTCATCTTCAGATGTCTCATTTTTGGGAAAGGCAACAAAAGCGCTACTTTGGGGAGAGTATATCTTATTTTGGGGATCAAAAGGGGTGTTTTGGGGAGGAAAAGTCTTCCTTAGGGGATAAGAAGCGGTATTTTCGGGAGCGAAGGTCTTCTTTTGTTACACAAAGCCATATTTGAAGGGGAGAATTTCGTATTGGAGGGATACAAATTGGCATTTGGGGGAGACAATGTCTAATGTTGGGAATCAAAAGGTGTGTTTTGGGTAAGAAATGTGTTGTTTTGGTAATAAAATCAGTGTTGTGCGGAGAGAACGCCTGATTCTTGGGATCACAAGCGTTATTTGAGGGAGAACGCCTCATTTTTGGGATCAAAAGAGCAATTTTAGGGAGAAAATGTGTAATATTGGAAACCCGACGTGGTATTTAATGGGGGAAAATGTCTTCTATTTGGAACCAAAAATGATATTTTGGGGAGAATATTTCTCATTCTGAGGACAGAAATATGTCTGTTTTGGAGAGGATGACTTATTTTCGGTCTAAAATGCGGTATTCTGGGAAGATAATTCCTTATTTTTGGGATTAAAAGGAGGTATTCTGGGAAAAAAATGTGTTATTTTTGGAATAAAACGTGATGTCCCAATAAAAGACGCTGTCTTCCCCAAATGCGTCCTTTTATGCTGCAAATCAGACATTTTCTCCCCGAAAGATCACCTTTATCCTCAAAAGAAGACATTTTCTCCACAAAATGCCGCTTATTAGCTCAATACCGTACTTTCACAACCAAATAATGCAGTTTATCCCCAAAACTCATGCATTTTCTCCCCAAAACACTCTTTTTCTCTCCAAAATATTACCATTTCTCTCCTGCATATCAATTTCAACCAACAATTAGACATTTTCTCCCCAAATATCACTCTTTATCCCAGAAACCAAACAGGTTCTCTCTTAAGAGCCACTCTTTATCTACCCTAAAAGGCATTTTCTCCCCAGAATACTGCCTTTCATCTTCAGATGTCTCATTTTTGGGAAAGGCAACGAAAGCGCTACTTTGGGGAGAGTATTTCTTATTTTGGGGATCAAAAAGGGTGTTTTGGGAAGGAAAAGTCTTCCTTAGGGGATAAGAAGCGGTATTTTTGGGAGTGAATGTCTTCTTTTGTTTCAAAAAGCCATATTTGAAGAGGAGAATTTCATTTTTGTAACCGTTCTCATTGAAATAACAATTTTTATCCCACGAATCAGGCGTTTTCTCCTCACAAGACTGATTTTATTACCAAAACATTTCTTACCCAAAACATGCCTTTTGATTCCCATCATTAGTTATTGTCTCCCCCAAATGCCAATTTGTATCCCTCCAATATGAAATTCTCCCCTTCAAATATGGCTTTGTGTAACAAAAGAAGACATTCGCTCCCAAAAATACCGCTTCTTATTTCCTAAGGAAGACTTTTCCTCCCCAAAACACCCTTTTTGATCCCCAAAACAAGAAATACTCTCCCTAAAGTAGCGCTTTCGTTGCCTTTCCCAAAAATGAGATATTTGAAGATGAAAGGCAGTATTCTGGGCAGAAAATGCCTTTTTGGGGGGCTAAAGAGTGGCACTTAATAGAGAACCTGTTTGGTTTCTGGAATGAAGAGTGATATTCGGGGAGAAAATGTCTAATTGTTGGCAGAAATTGATACGCAGGGGAGAAATGGTTGTATTTTGGAGAGAAAAAGAGTGTTTTGTGGAGAAAATGCATGAGTTTTGGGGATAAACGGCATTATTTTGGCGTGAAAGCATGGTATTGAGCTAAGAAGCGGCATTTTGTGGAGAAAATGTCTTCTTTTGAGGATAAAGGTGATCTTTCGGGGAGAAAATGTCTGATTTGCAGCATAAAAGGACGCATTTGGGGAAGACAGCGTCTTTTATTGGGACATCACGTTTTATTCCAAAAATAACACATTTTCATACCAGAATACCGCCTTTGATCCCAAAAATAAGGCATTTTCTTCCCAGAATACCGCATTTTAGACCGAAAATAAGTCATCCTCTCCAAAAAAGACATAATTCTGTCCTCAAAATGAGAAATATTGTCCCCAAAATATCATTCTTGGTTCCAAATAGAAGACTTTTTCTCCATTAAATACCACGTAGGGATCCCTATATTATACATTTTCTCCCCCAAATTGCTCTTTGTATCCCCAAAATGAGGCGTTCTCCCTCAAATGCCTCTTTTGATCCCAAGAATCAGGCATTTTCTCCGCACAAGACTGATTTTATTACCAAAACAACACATTTCTTACCCAAAACACACCTTTTTATTCCCAACATTAGACACCGTCTCCCAAAATTCCAATTTGTATCCCTCCAATACGAAATTCTCCCCTTCAAATATGGCTTTGTGTAACAAAAGAAGACATTCGCTCCCAAAAATACCGCTTCTTATTTCCTAAGGAAGACTTTTCCTCCCCAAAACACCCTTTTTGATCCCCAAAACAAGAAATACTCTCCCTAAAGTAGCGCTTTCGTTTCCTTTCCCAAAAATGAGACATCTGAAGATGAAAGGCAGTATTCTGGGCAGAAAATGCCTTTTTGGGGGGCTAAAGAGTGGCACTTAAGAGAGAACCTGTTTGGTTTCTGGAATGAAGAGTGATATTCGGGGAGAAAATGTCTAATTGTTGGCAGAAATTGATACGCAGGGGAGAAATGGTTGTATTTTGGAGAGAAAAAGAGTGTTTTGGGGAGAAAATGCATGAGTTTTGGGGATAAACGGCATTATTTTGGCGTGAAAGCATGGTATTGAGCTAAGAAGCGGCATTTTGTGGAGAAAATGTCTTCTTTTGAGGATAAAGGTGAACTTTCGGGGAGAAAATGTCTGATTTGCAGCATAAAAGGACGCATTTGGGGAAGACAGCGTCTTTTATTGGGACATCACGTTTTATTCCAAAAATAACACATTTTCTTCCCAGAATACCGCCTTTGATCCCGAAAATAAGGCATTTTCTTCCCAGAATACCGCATTTTAGACCGAAAATAAGTCATCCTCTCCAAAAAAGACATAATTCTGTCCTCAAAATGAGAAATATTGTCCCCAAAATATCATTCTTGGTTCCAAATAGAAGACTTTTTCTCCATTAAATACCACGTAGGGATCCCTATATTACACATTTTCTCCCCCAAATTGCTCTTTGTATCCCCAAAATGAAGCGTTCTCCCTCAAATGCCTCTTTTCATCCCAAGAATCAGGCATTTTCTCCGCACAAGACTGATTTTATTACCAAAACAACACATTTCTTACCCAAAACACACCTTTTGATTCCCAACATTAGACATTGTCTCCCCCAAATGTCAATTTGTATCCCTCCAATACGAAATTCTCCACTTCAAATAACGCTTTGTGTGACAAAAGAAGACACTCACTCCCAAAAATACTGCTTCTTACTCCCTAAGGAAGACTTTTCCTCCCCAAAACACCCCTTTTGATCCCCAAAATAAGATATACTCTCCCCAAAGTAGCGCTTTCGTTGCCTTTCCCAAAAATGAGACATCTGAAGATGAAAGGCAGTGTTCTGGGGAGAAAATGCCTTTCAGGGTAGATAAAGAGTGGCTCTTAAGAGAGAACCTGTTTGGTTTCTGGGATGAAGAGTGATATTCGGGGAGAAAATGTCTAATTGTTGGCAGAAATTGATACGCAGGGGAGAAATGGTTGTATTTTGGAGAGAAAAAGAGTGTTTTGTGGAGAAAATGCATGAGTTTTGGGGATAAACGGCATTATTTTGGCGTGAAAGCATGGTATTGAGCTAAGAAGCGGCATTTTGTGGAGAAAATGTCTTCTTTTGAGGATAAAGGTGATCTTTCGGGGAGAAAATGTCTGATTTGCAGCATAAAAGGACGCATTTGGGGAAGATAGCGTCTTTTATTGGGACATCACGTTTTATTCCAAAAATAACACATTTTCTTCCCAGAAGACCGCCTTTGATCCCGAAAATAAGGCATTTTCTTCCTAGAATACCGCATTTTAGACCGAAAATAAGTCATCCTCTCCAAAAAAGACGTAATTCTGTCCTCAAAATGAGAAATATTGTCCCCAAAATATCATTCTTGGTTCCAAATAGAAGACTTTTTCTCCATTAAATACCACATCGGGTTCCCAATATTACACATTTTCTCCCACAAATTGCTCTTTGGATCCCCAAAATGAGGCGTTCTCCCTCAAATGCCTCTTTTGATCCCAAGAATCAGGCATTTTCTCCGCACAAGACTGATTTTATTACCAAAACAACACATTTCTTACCCAAAACACACCTTTTTATTCCCAACATTAGACACCGTCTCCCAAAATTCCAATTTGTATCCCTCCAATACGAAATTCTCCCCTTCAAATATGGCTTTGTGTAACAAAAGAAGACATTCGCTCCCAAAAATACCGCTTCTTATTACCTAAGGAAGACTTTTCCTCCCCAAAACACCCTTTTTGATCCCCAAAATAAGAAATACTCTCCCTAAAGTAGCGCTTTCGTTTCCTTTCCCAAAAATGAGACATCTGAAGATGAAAAGCAGTATTCTGGGCTGGAAATGCCTTTTAGGGTAGATAAAGAGTGGCACTTAAGAGAGAACCTGTTTGGTTTCTGGAATGAAGAGTGATATTCGGGGAGAAAATGTCTAATTGTTGGCAGAAATTGATACGCAGGGGAGAAATGGTTGTATTTTGGAGAGAAAAAGAGTGTTTTGTGGAGAAAATGCATGAGTTTTGGGGATAAACGGCATTATTTTGGCGTGAAAGCATGGTATTGAGCTAAGAAGCGGCATTTTGTGGAGTAAATGTCTTCTTTTGAGGATAAAGGTGATCTTTCGGGGAGAAAATGTCTGATTTGCAGCATAAAAGGACGCATTTGGGGAAGACAGCGTCTTTTATTGGGACATCACGTTTTATTCCAAAAATAACACATTTTCATACCAGAATACCGCCTTTGATCCTGAAAATAAGGCATTTTCTTCCCAGAATACCGCATTTTAGACCGAAAATAAGTCATCCTCTCCAAAAAAGACATAATTCTGTCCTCAAAATGAGAAATATTGTCCCCAAAATATCATTCTTGGTTCCAAATAGAAGACTTTTTCTCCATTAAATACCACGTAGGGATCCCTATATTACACATTTTCTCCCCCAAATTGCTCTTTGGATCCCCAAAATGAGGCGTTCTCCCTCAAATGCCTCTTTTCATCCCAAGAATCAGGCATTTTCTCCGCACAAGACTGATTTTATTACCAAAACAACACATTTCTTACCCAAAACACACCTTTTTATTCCCAACATTAGACATTGTCTCCCCCAAATGTCAATTTGTATCCCTCCAATACGAAATTCTCCACTTCAAATATGGCTTTGTGTGACAAAAGAAGACATTCGCTCCCAAAAATACCGCTTCTTACTCCCTAAGGAAGACTTTTCCTCCCCAAAACACCCCTTTTGATCCCCAAAATAAGAAATACTCTCCCCAAAGTAGCGCTTTCGTTGCCTTTCCCAAAAATGAGACATCTGAAGATGAAAGGCAGTATTCTGGGCAGAAAATGCCTTTTTGGGGGGCTAAAGAGTGGCACTTAAGAGAGAACCTGTTTGGTTTCTGGGATGAAGAGTGATATTCGGGGAGAAAATGTCTAATTGTTGGCAGAGATTGATACGCAGGGGAGAAATGGTTGTATTTTGGAGAGAAAAAGAGTGTTTTGTGGAGAAAATGCATGAGTTTTGGGGATAAACGGCATTATTTTGGCGTGAAAGCATGGTATTGAGAAAATAAGCAGCATTTTGTGGAGAAAATGCCTTCTTTTGAGGATAAAGGTGATCTTTCAGGGAGAAAATGTCTTCTTTGCAGCAGAAAAAGACGCATTTGGGGAAGACAGCGTCTTTTATTGGGACATCACGTTTTATTCCAAAAAAAACACATTTTCTTCCCGAATACCGCACTTAATCCCTAAAATAAGGCATTTTCTTCCCAGAATACCGCTATTTAGACCGAAAATAAGTCATCCTCTCCAAAAAAGACATAATTCTGTCCTCAAAATGAGAAATATTGTCCCCAAAATATCATTCTTGGTTCCAAATAGAAGACTTTTTCTCCATTAAATACCACATCGGGTTCCTAATATTACACATTTTCTCCCACAAATTGCTCTTTGGATCCCCAAAATGAGGCGTTCTCCCTCAAATGCCTCTTTTGATCCCAAGAATCAGGCATTTTCTCCGCACAAGACTGATTTTATTACCAAAACAACACATTTCTTACCCAAAACACACCTTTTTATTCCCAACATTAGACACCGTCTCCCAAAATTCCCATTTGTATCCCTCCAATACGAAATTCTCCCTTTCAAATATGGCTTTGTGTAACAAAAGAAGACATTCGCTCCCAAAAATACCGCTTCTTATTTCCTAAGGAAGACTTTTCCTCCCCAAAACACCCTTTTTGATCCCCAAAACAAGAAATACTCTCCCTAAATTAGCGCTTTCGTTGCCTTTCCCAAAAATGAGACATTTGAAGATGAAAGGCAGTATTCTGGGCAGAAAATGCCTTTTTGGGGGGCTAAAGAGTGGCACTTAAGAGAGAACCTGTTTGGTTTCTGGAATGAAGAGTGATATTCGGGGAGAAAATGTCTAATTGTTGGCAGAAATTGATACGCAGGGGAGAAATGGTTGTATTTTGGAGAGAAAAAGAGTGTTTTGGGGAGAAAATGCATGAGTTTTGGGGATAAACGGCATTATTTTGGCGTGAAAGCATGGTATTGAGCTAAGAAGCGGCATTTTGTGGAGAAAATGTCTTCTTTTGAGGATAAAGGTGATCTTTCGGGGAGAAAATGTCTGATTTGCAGCATAAAAGGACGCATTTGGGGAAGACAGCGTCTTTTATTGGGACATCACGTTTTATTCCAAAAATAACACATTTTCATACCAGAATACCGCCTTTGATCCCGAAAACAAGGCATTTTCTTCCCAGAATACCGCATTTTAGACCGAAAATAAGTCATCCTCTCCAAAAAAGACATAATTCTGTCCTCAAAATGAGAAATATTGTCCCCAAAATATCATTCTTGGTTCCAAATAGAAGACTTTTTCTCCATTAAATACCACGTAGGGATCCCTATATTACACATTTTCTCCCCCAAATTGCTCTTTGGATCCCCAAAATGAGGCGTTCTCCCTCAAATGCCTCTTTTGATCCCAAGAATCAGGCATTTTCTCCGCACAAGACTGTTGTAGTAGGCGACAGCGAGGATTCGGGATGTGACGTGGCAGGACCCCCTCTCTTAATGACGAAGGATTAATATATGCATAAGGGGGGCGTAGACGAAGGGGCATAGGTATATAGGTAAATCGCACGACGCAATAAACGCCATTTTACTGCTTGCCAAATTGGTATGCACGTGCAGTTCTTTGGCCCGGGTGGGCTTCACCCGATATTCAGCACAGGAGCAGAGCTAAAAGAACATGGGTTGCCAGGTGCACGGCAACAAGTGGTGCCCCGTGTGAGGCGCTCTGTGTATTATTCCTGTGCTGGGGGGCGATACCGAGGTGACGGCGGTGCCCCCGCATCCTGCAGACGCAGTAACCCGAGGTGACGGCGGGGCTCTGCAGAAGTCCGTGGTGACGACGGAATTTTCGCGCGCATATTTGAGACGGCGGTGAGACGCTGATTATGGATCCAGTTATTAAGGTACTGCTTCAGTTTTGTGAGCTTTATTTCGGCAAAGATATTCCTTCTAAGAAGGACGTTGCTGCAGTTATTTCCCGATTGGAACGGGAGGGAGAGGTTAAAACTCCCGATGAAATTCTTGACCATCAGAGGTGGGATAGTATCACTTCTGCGCTGGCGCAGCATATGATGAGCGCCCAGAAAGGCGCCGAACTTAAAACTTGGGGATTGCTGCTGGGAGCCCTTAAGGCAGCCAGAATAGAAGGGAAGTCATCTGAGAGAACACGGGCACTCTTAGGTCTAACTACGGGGGAAAATGTGGATGTTAAAGATTCTGGGGAGCCAGGCTTGTCGGGGTCGGGGGTGATTACCGCTTGTAGGAGTCCGGAGGAGATCAAGGCGCCAGCCGCGAGTACCGAAAAGATGGCGCCGGCCACGCGGGCTCCGACCGTAGTAAAGATGGCGCCGGCCACGCGGGCTCCGACCCTGACCACGAAGCCGGAAGAAGACAAACAACAAAATGGCGGCCCCCATCCGTCGGCAGCCAGTACCAACAGCCGACAAGATCTCGAGGGAGGAGCATCGGCAGAGTTTCCACCCTCATATCCGTCTCAGAAGCCGCTGTATCCTTCTTTACGTAATCTTCCTGCGCCGGCAGGGGGGGAGGGCGCAACCGCCCCTCTGGTTAAGGGGGAGCGTAGGCGGGGCCAGCTCGCTGATTGGTCCAAAGTTAAAGAGGCGGTTGAAGATAAGGGCTTATCAGCTATGTTTACATTTCCAGTAACGGCAGGGGAGGAGGGTCCTCCGTGGGTCCCTCTGGACCCGAAAGGGGTGGCGCGCCTGATAGAAGTAATTGAGGAAAAGGGGCTAAGATCGCCCCTGACTTTAAATACATTGGAGGGTCTTACAGCACCGGGACCCTTACTTCCTTATGATATCGAGAATCTCATGCGTATGATACTTAAGCCAGTACAATACACGATCTGGAAAGAGGAGTGGATGACTCAACTTAGGCAGATAGTGGCCGCTGCACAGACTGATCCAGGTCATCCTGTGCACGGTACAGATATACAAAGGCTTTCTGGTTCTGCAGGCGGAATGGCCACTCCTCACGGCCAAGCCGCTCTTCTACTCCCGGGTGAGTTAATAGCAACTACAGATGCAGCAATGCAGGCATTCAGAAGATTTGTTCAAGGCACGGAACTTTTCACCCCCTGGACAGATATGACTCAAGGCTCAACTGAGTCATTTCAGGAGTTTGCAAATAGATTGATTAAGGCAGTTGAAGGGTCAGACTTGCCCAGGGCAGTCCACAATCCAGTAATTTTAGATTGCTTGTACCAAAGGTCTCTTGAGGACGTTAAGAACTTGCTCCGCTCTGCTCCAAGGAGGTTCGCCACACCTGGAGAGGCCATCAAGTACGTGCTAGACAAGCAGAAGGCGGCTCCTCTGATAAATGAGGGGCTTGCAACTACTATTCAGGTAATGCAAGTGACTCCTGCATCAGCGATTGACATGAGTTTGCCGCAGTGGCTCCTGATAAAATCAAGATCTGACCTCACTTTGAGATCTGCGCAGCTTGGGGAAAGCCCTGAGGACCTACTGATTGCCTCGAGAAGGTTATACGTTACTCAAATCTTGACACTTTTGTTATTATTTGTGTTTTTTACTCTCGAAGGGAGCACCCACCCTACACAACAACTACTCCACATACATCAATTCCTTCTAAAGGCTCTACTTTTACAGAGGAAATAATAGAAAAGATCTTATCTCCACAGATTTATGAAATTGGGCCATATGCTATTAAGAATACAGGTCAACAACAGATGATGTTCAACCCAGTATGGTCTCTTAAGCGTGTGAAATTATCGATGCAAACTAATATCTCAGTGATTAAACCGGCTTGCGCAACATTTTTAAATACATCTTTTGCAGGATGGTTGTCATGGTTACACTGGCGTACCTTTGCTCAAACTAAAAGAACACAAAGGGATATTACGGGTATGTTAGGAACAGGTCTAGAGGTTCTAAATAGTATGGATGCTGAAATGCTTATGAATAAGTTAAGTGCAACAGCAAGTGACTTATTTGTGCTTCAATTTCCTCTGCAGTCATCTTTATCAGCATTAGGAACTCACCAAAGGTTCTTATCTGACAGTCTACCTCAGTGGGAAAGGACCAACACAAGGGACCATCAGTTATTATTAGACACGCTTGCCACAACTCAAAACGATATCTCATTATCTCTCAGCTGTATTCAGGCTCAACTATGGGTACAATCTATGTCAGCAGCAATAATTAGAGAAGGCGAAGGTGGTATCCTGCCCACTGAAGTTCGAAAGGTAATTTGGGATAATGCTAATGAGTTTGAAAGAAAGTTTCAATCTTGGTGGCAACTGATAAACTTTACCTATGATCCTGTTACTAACGACATCACATCTTATATCTTAACGATTAGTAATGCTTCAGTATTCACGATATACTCAATTGTAGCATTGGGGTTAATTTGCAATGGAGCGGTATTTTTCCGACAGAACATCGTATGTGGGCTCGTAAGAATGGGCAAAGATGGCAGACAATTGATATTAGTTCTTGCGCTATGAAAGATCAACGAGGGTTTATATGTGAAAGTAATACTCTTGGAACTCAAGACGTATGCCTAGACACTGAGCAGAACATCTGTCATTTTGAGGTCCACCCTAATGCAGTACATGAGACTATGCTTATATATGTTGGTAAGGGATGTGCGTGTGTAAGAACTTTCTGTGATTCTCTGCTTGTTGACCATATTACTGTTAACATTAGTACTCGCTTAAACTTCTGTGTGTGTAACTTTACTAGCATTGTAGGTTGTGATTTTAATTATTCAGTTCCGGTTACTTCGCACCAGCTATTGGAGTCTAAATACGCGTTAATTCAGGATTTGTCACCTATCTCCATCGGGATGAACCTTCTGCTGGTGAAGAAATTATTACAGCATGATGATCTACACCAACTGCTGATACGCATTCGGGACAATGGACAGAAAACTTTAGTTACTGTTCACCATGATTCAACAGAGATACATCACATCCTGGAACGAGTGAAGAGGGACGGAGAACACCACTGGTGGGAGTTACTTCTCGGATGGTTTCCAACTGCAACGGGAACTTTTAATACTATATTCCATCCAGCTTTGATCATGTTAGCATTAATAATGATGTGTTCACTACTGATAATTATATTATACATTAGGGTTAAGCATATACTAGCACGCGTGTCTAGACTTGAGAGTAAGATATACAATCCTTTACATCCCTTTTGATAAGATAAGATAATAAGATGATAAGATAAGGTAGATAAGGTAATAAGTAATAGGTAATAAGTGATAAGTGATAAGAGATAAGATAATAAGTAATAAGGTAATAAATAATAAGGTTATAAGTAATAGGGTTATAAGATGATAAGATTATAAATGATAAGATCCTAGGTAAGATCATAGGTTAAGTCTATTAAGTGGTCATAAGTAAGATCTTAAATGATAAGACTATAAGCGATAGGATAAGATAAGATGTAAGATTATAAGTTGTAAGATCATAGATAGTAAGATGGTAAGAACATAGACGATAAGACTGTAGATGATAAGATTTTAAGCGATAAGATTGTAAGCAGTAAGATTGTAGGCGATAAACGATACTCGCGCTGTACGGGATAGGTTTCTTTTAGCCTAAGGGAGGGGGAGATGTTGTAGTAGGCGACAGCGAGGATTCGGGATGTGACGTGGCAGGACCCCCTCTCTTAATGACGAAGGATTAATATATGCATAAGGGGGGCGTAGACGAAGGGGCATAGGTATATAGGTAAATCGCACGACGCAATAAACGCCATTTTACTGCTTACCAAATTGGTATGCACGTGCAGTTCTTTGGCCCGGGTGGGCTTCACCCGATATTCAGCACAGGAGCAGAGCTAAAAGAACATGGGTTGCCAGGTGCACGGCAACACAAGACTGATTTTATTACCAAAACAACACATTTCTTACCCAAAACACACCTTTTTATTCCCAACATTAGACATTGTCTCCCCCAAATGCCAATTTGTATCCCTCCAATACGAAATTCTCCACTTCAAATATGGCTTTGTGTGACAAAAGAAGACACTCACTCCCAAAAATACCGCTTCTTACTCCCTAAGGAAGACTTTTCCTCCCCAAAACACCCTTTTTGATCCCCAAAATAAGAAATACTCTCCCTAAAGTAGCGCTTTCGTTGCCTTTCCCAAAAATGAGACATCTGAAGATGAAAGGCAGTATTCTGGGCAGAAAATGCCTTTTTGGGGGGCTAAAGAGTGGCACTTAAGAGAGAACCTGTTTGGTTTCTGGGATGAAGAGTGATATTCGGGGAGAAAATGTCTAATTGTTGGCAGAGATTGATACGCAGGGGAGAAATGGTTGTATTTTGGAGAGAAAAAGAGTGTTTTGTGGAGAAAATGCATGAGTTTTGGGGATAAACGGCATTATTTTGGCGTGAAAGCATGGTATTGAGAAAATAAGCAGCATTTTGTGGAGAAAATGCCTTCTTTTGAGGATAAAGGTGATCTTTCAGGGAGAAAATGTCTTCTTTGCAGCAGAAAAAGACGCATTTGGGGAAGACAGCGTCTTTTATTGGGACATCACGTTTTATTCCAAAAATAACACATTTTCTTCCCGAATACCGCACTTAATCCCTAAAATAAGGCATTTTCTTCCCAGAATACCGCTTTTTAGACCGAAAATAAGTCATCCTCTCCAAAAAAGACGTAATTCTGTCCTCAAAATGAGAAATATTGTCCCCAAAATATCATTCTTGGTTCCAAATAGAAGACTTTTTCTCCATTAAATACCACGTAGGGATCCCTAGATTACACATTTTCTCCCCCAAATTGCTCTTTTGATCCCCAAAATGAGGCGTTCTCCCTCAAATGCCTCTTTTGATCCCAAGAATCAGGCATTTTCTCCGCACAAGACTGATTTTATTACCAAAACAACACATTTCTTACCCAAAACACACCTTTTTATTCCCAACATTAGACACCGTCTCCCAAAATTCCAATTTGTATCCCTCCAATACGAAATTCTCCCCTTCAAATATGGCTTTGTGTAACAAAAGAAGACATTCGCTCCCAAAAATACCGCTTCTTATTTCCTAAGGAAGACTTTTCCTCCCCAAAACACCCTTTTTGATCCCCAAAACAAGAAATACTCTCCCTAAAGTAGCGCTTTCGTTGCCTTTCCCAAAAATGAGACATCTGAAGATGAAAGGCAGTATTCTGGGCAGAAAATGCCTTTTTGGGGGGCTAAAGAGTGGCACTTAAGAGAGAACCTGTTTGGTTTCTGGGATGAAGAGTGATATTCGGGGAGAAAATGTCTAATTGTTGGAAGAGATTGATATGCAGGGGAGAAATGGTTGTATTTGGGAGAGAAAAAGAGTGTTTTGGGGAGAAAATGCATGAGTTTTGGGGATAAACGGCATTATTTTGGCGTGAAAGCATGGTATTGAGAAAATAAGCAGCATTTTGTGGAGAAAATGCCTTCTTTTGAGGATAAAGGTGATCTTTCAGGGAGAAAATGTCTTCTTTGCAGCAGAAAAAGACGCATTTGGGGAAGACAGCGTCTTTTATTGGGACATCACGTTTTATTCCAAAAATAACACATTTTCTTCCCGAATACCGCACTTAATCCCTAAAATAAGGCATTTTCTTCCCAGAATACCGCTATTTAGACCGAAAATAAGTCATCCTCTCCAAAAAAGACGTAATTCTGTCCTCAAAATGAGAAATATTGTCCCCAAAATATCATTCTTGGTTCCAAATAGAAGACTTTTTCTCCATTAAATACCACATCGGGTTCCCAATATTACACATTTTCTCCCCCAAATTGCTCTTTGGATCCCCAAAATGAGGCGTTCTCCCTCAAATGCCTCTTTTCATCCCAAGAATCAGGCATTTTCTCCGCACAAGACTGATTTTATTACCAAAACAACACATTTCTTACCCAAAACACACCTTTTTATTCCCAACATTAGACACCGTCTCCCAAAATTCCAGTTTGTATCCCTCCAATACGAAATTCTCCCTTTCAAATATGGCTTTGTGTAACAAAAGAAGACATTCGCTCCCAAAAATACCGCTTCTTATTTCCTAAGGAAGACTTTTCCTCCCCAAAACACCCTTTTTGATCCCCAAAACAAGAAATACTCTCCCTAAAGTAGCGCTTTCGTTGCCTTTCCCAAAAATGAGACATTTGAAGATGAAAGGCAGTATTCTGGGCAGAAAATGCCTTTTTGGGGGGCTAAAGAGTGGCACTTAAGAGAGAACCTGTTTGGTTTCTGGAATGAAGAGTGATATTCGGGGAGAAAATGTCTAATTGTTGGCAGAAATTGATATGCAGGGGAGAAATGGTTGTATTTTGGAGAGAAAAAGAGTGTTTTGTGGAGAAAATGCATGAGTTTTGGGGATAAACGGCATTATTTTGGCGTGAAAGCATGGTATTGAGCTAAGAAGCGGCATTTTGTGGAGAAAATGTCTTCTTTTGAGGATAAAGGTGATCTTTCGGGGAGAAAATGTCTGATTTGCAGCATAAAAGGACGCATTTGGGGAAGACAGCGTCTTTTATTGGGACATCACGTTTTATTCCAAAAATAACACATTTTCATACCAGAATACCGCCTTTGATCCCGAAAATAAGGCATTTTCTTCCCAGAATACCGCATTTTAGACCGAAAATAAGTCATCCTCTCCAAAAAAGACATAATTCTGTCCTCAAAATGAGAAATATTGTCCCCAAAATATCATTCTTGGTTCCAAATAGAAGACTTTTTCTCCATTAAATACCACGTAGGGATCCCTAGATTACACATTTTCTCCCCCAAATTGCTCTTTGGATCCCCAAAATGAGGCGTTCTCCCTCAAATGCCTCTTTTGATCCCAAGAATCAGGCATTTTCTCCGCACAAGACTGATTTTATTACCAAAACAACACATTTCTTACCCAAAACACACCTTTTTATTCCCAACATTAGACACCGTCTCCCAAAATTCCAATTTGTATCCCTCCAATACGAAATTCTCCCCTTCAAATATGGCTTTGTGTAACAAAAGAAGACATTCGCTCCCAAAAATACCGCTTCTTATTTCCTAAGGAAGACTTTTCCTCCCCAAAACACCCTTTTTGATCCCCAAAACAAGAAATACTCTCCCTAAAGTAGCGCTTTCGTTGCCTTTCCCAAAAATGAGACATCTGAAGATGAAAGGCAGTATTCTGGGCAGAAAATGCCTTTTTGGGGGGCTAAAGAGTGGCACTTAAGAGAGAACCTGTTTGGTTTCTGGGATGAAGAGTGATATTCGGGGAGAAAATGTCTAATTGTTGGCAGAGATTGATATGCAGGGGAGAAATGGTTGTATTTTGGAGAGAAAAAGAGTGTTTTGTGGAGAAAATGCATGAGTTTTGGGGATAAACGGCATTATTTTGGCGTGAAAGCATGGTATTGAGAAAATAAGCAGCATTTTGTGGAGAAAATGCCTTCTTTTGAGGATAAAGGTGATCTTTCAGGGAGAAAATGTCTTCTTTGCAGCATAAAAGGACGCATTTGGGGAAGACAGCGTCTTTTATTGGGACATCACGTTTTATTCCAAAAATAACACATTTTCATACCAGAATACCGCCTTTGATCCCAAAATTAAGGCATTTTCTTCCCAGAATACCGCTATTTAGACCGAAAATAAGTCATCCTCTCCAAAAAAGACGTAATTCTGTCCTCAAAATGAGAAATATTGTCCCCAAAATATCATTCTTGGTTCCAAATAGAAGACTTTTTCTCCATTAAATACCACGTAGGGATCCCTATATTACACATTTTCTCCCCCAAATTGCTCTTTGGATCCCCAAAATGAGGCGTTCTCCCTCAAATGCCTCTTTTGATCCCAAGAATCAGGCATTTTCTCCGCACAAGACTGATTTTATTACCAAAACAACACATTTCTTACCCAAAACACACCTTTTTATTCCCAACATTAGACACCGTCTCCCAAAATTCCAATTTGTATCCCTCCAATACGAAATTCTCCCCTTCAAATATGGCTTTGTGTAACAAAAGAAGACATTCGCTCCCAAAAATACCGCTTCTTATTTCCTAAGGAAGACTTTTCCTCCCCAAAACACCCTTTTTGATCCCCAAAATAAGAAATACTCTCCCCAAAGTAGCGCTTTCGTTTCCTTTCCCAAAAAGAAGACATCTGAAGATGAAAGGCAGTATTCTGGGCAGAAAATGCCTTTTTGGGGGGCTAAAGAGTGGCACTTAAGAGAGAACCTGTTTGGTTTCTGGAATGAAGAGTGATATTCGGGGAGAAAATATCTAATTGTTGGCAGAAATTGATACGCAGGGGAGAAATGGTTGTATTTTGGAGAGAAAAAGAGTGTTTTGTGGAGAAAATGCATGAGTTTTGGGGATAAACGGCATTATTTTGGCGTGAAAGCATGGTATTGAGCTAAGAAGCGGCATTTTGTGGAGAAAACGTCTTCTTTTGAGGATAAAGGTGATCTTTCGGGGAGAAAATGTCTGATTTGCAGCATAAAAGGACGCATTTGGGGAAGACAGCGTCTTTTATTGGGACATCACGTTTTATTCCAAAAATAACACATTTTCATACCAGAATACCGCCTTTGATCCCCAAAATAAGGCATTTTCTTCCCAGAATACCGCATTTTAGACCGAAAATAAGTCATCCTCTCCAAAAAAGACATAATTCTGTCCTCAAAATGAGAAATATTGTCCCCAAAATATCATTCTTGGTTCCAAATAGAAGACTTTTTCTCCATTAAATACCACGTAGGGATCCCTAGATTACACATTTTCTCCCCCAAATTGCTCTTTGGATCCCCAAAATGAGGCGTTCTCCCTCAAATGCCTCTTTTGATCCCAAGAATCAGGCATTTTCTCCGCACAAGACTGATTTTATTACCAAAACAACACATTTCTTACCCAAAACACACCTTTTTATTCCCAACATTAGACATTGTCTCCCCCAAATGCCAATTTGTATCCCTCCAATACGAAATTCTCCACTTCAAATATGGCTTTGTGTGACAAAAGAAGACACTGACTCCCAAAAATACCGCTTCTTATTTCCTAAGGAAGACTTTTCCTCCCCAAAACACCCTTTTAGATCCCCAAAATAAGAAATACTCTCCCTAAAGTAGCGCTTTCGTTGCCTTTCCCAAAAATGAGACATCTGAAGATGAAAGGCAGTATTCTGGGCAGAAAATGCCTTTTTGGGGGGCTAAAGAGTGGCACTTAAGAGAGAACCTGTTTGGTTTCTGGGATGAAGAGTGATATTCGGGGAGAAAATGTCTAATTGTTGGCAGAGATTGATATGCAGGGGAGAAAGGGTTGTATTTTGGAGAGAAAAAGAGTGTTTTGTGGAGAAAATGCATGAGTTTTGGGGATAAACGGCATTATTTTGGCGTGAAAGCATGGTATTGAGAAAATAAGCAGCATTTTGTGGAGAAAATGCCTTCTTTTGAGGATAAAAATGATCCTTCAGGGAGAAAATGTCTTCTTTGCAGCAGAAAAAGACGCATTTGGGGAAGACAGCGTCTTTTATTGGACATAACGTTTTATTCCAAAAATAACACATTTTCTTCCCGAATACCGCACTTAATCCCTAAAATAAGGCATTTTCTTCCCAGAATACCGCTATTTAGACCGAAAATAAGTCATCCTCTCCAAAAAAGACGTAATTCTGTCCTCAAAATGAGAAATATTGTCCCCAAAATATCATTCTTGGTTCCAAATAGAAGACTTTTTCTCCATTAAATACCACATCGGGTTCCCAATATTACACATTTTCTCCCCCAAATTGCTCTTTGGATCCCCAAAATGAGGCGTTCTCCCTCAAATGCCTCTTTTGATCCCAAGAATCAGGCATTTTCTCCGCACAAGACTGATTTTATTACCAAAACAACACATTTCTTACCCAAAACACACCTTTTTATTCCCAACATTAGACACCGTCTCCCAAAATTCCAATTTGTATCCCTCCAATACGAAATTCTCCCCTTCAAATATGGCTTTGTGTAACAAAAGAAGACATTCGCTCCCAAAAATACCGCTTCTTATTTCCTAAGGAAGACTTTTCCTCCCCAAAACACCCTTTTTGATCCCCAAAACAAGAAATACTCTCCCTAAAGTAGCGCTTTCGTTGCCTTTCCCAAAAATGAGACATCTGAAGATGAAAGGCAGTATTCTGGGCAGAAAATGCCTTTTTGGGGGGCTAAAGAGTGGCACTTAAGAGAGAACCTGTTTGGTTTCTGGGATGAAGAGTGATATTCGGGGAGAAAATGTCTAATTGTTGGAAGAGATTGATATGCAGGGGAGAAATGGTTGTATTTGGGAGAGAAAAAGAGTGTTTTGGGGAGAAAATGCATGAGTTTTGGGGATAAACGGCATTATTTTGGCGTGAAAGCATGGTATTGAGAAAATAAGCAGCATTTTGTGGAGAAAATGCCTTCTTTTGAGGATAAAGGTGATCTTTCAGGGAGAAAATGTCTTCTTTGCAGCAGAAAAAGACGCATTTGGGGAAGACAGCGTCTTTTATTGGGACATCACGTTTTATTCCAAAAATAACACATTTTCTTCCCGAATACCGCACTTAATCCCTAAAATAAGGCATTTTCTTCCCAGAATACCGCTATTTAGACCGAAAATAAGTCATCCTCTCCAAAAAAGACGTAATTCTGTCCTCAAAATGAGAAATATTGTCCCCAAAATATCATTCTTGGTTCCAAATAGAAGACTTTTTCTCCATTAAATACCACATCGGGTTCCCAATATTACACATTTTCTCCCCCAAATTGCTCTTTGGATCCCCAAAATGAGGCGTTCTCCCTCAAATGCCTCTTTTCATCCCAAGAATCAGGCATTTTCTCCGCACAAGACTGATTTTATTACCAAAACAACACATTTCTTACCCAAAACACACCTTTTTATTCCCAACATTAGACACCGTCTCCCAAAATTCCAATTTGTATCCCTCCAATACGAAATTCTCCCCTTCAAATATGGATTTGTGTAACAAAAGAAGACATTCGCTCCCAAAAATACCGCTTCTTATTTCCTAAGGAAGACTTTTCCTCCCCAAAACACCCTTTTTGATCCCCAAAACAAGAAATACTCTCCCTAAAGTAGCGCTTTCGTTTCCTTTCCCAAAAATGAGACATTTGAAGATGAAAGGCAGTATTCTGGGGAGAAAATGCCTTTTTGGGGGGCTAAAGAGTGGCACTTAAGAGAGAACCTGTTTGGTTTCTGGAATGAAGAGTGATATTCGGGGAGAAAATGTCTAATTGTTGGCAGAAATAGATACGCAGGGGAGAAATGGTTGTATTTTGGAGAGAAAAAGAGTGTTTTGTGGAGAAAATGCATGAGTTTTGGGGATAAACGGCATTATTTTGGCGTGAAAGCATGGTATTGAGCTAAGAAGCGGCATTTTGTGGAGAAAATGTCTTCTTTTGAGGATAAAGGTGATCTTTCGGGGAGAAAATGTCTGATTTGCAGCATAAAAGGACGCATTTGGGGAAGACAGCGTCTTTTATTGGGACATCACGTTTTATTCCAAAAATAACACATTTTCATACCAGAATACCGCCTTTGATCCCAAAATTAAGGCATTTTCTTCCCAGAATACCGCATTTTAGACCGAAAATAAGTCATCCTCTCTAAAAAAGACATAATTCTGTCCTCAAAATGAGAAATATTGTCCCCAAAATGTCATTCTTGGTTCCAAATAGAAGACTTTTTCTCCATTAAATACCACGTAGGGATCCCTATATTACACATTTTCTCCCCCAAATTGCTCTTTGGATCCCCAAAATGAGGCGTTCTCCCTCAAATGCCTCTTTTGATCCCAAGAATCAGGCATTTTCTCTGCACAAGACTGATTTTATTACCAAAACAACACATTTCTTACCCAAAACACACCTTTTTATTCCCAACATTAGACATTGTCTCCCCCAAATGCCAATTTGTATCCCTCCAATACGAAATTCTCCACTTCAAATATGGCTTTGTGTGACAAAAGAAGGCACTCACTCCCAAAAATACCGCTTCTTACTCCCTAAGGAAGACTTTTCCTCCCCAAAACACCCCTTTTGATCCCCAAAATAAGAAATACTCTCCCCAAAGTAGCGCTTTCGTTGCCTTTCCCAAAAATGAGACATCTGAAGATGAAAGGCAGTATTCTGGGGAGAAAATGCCTTTTTGGGTAGATAAAGAGTGGCACTTAAGAGAGAACCTGTTTGGTTTCTGGGATGAAGAGTGATATTCGGGGAGAAAATGTCTAATTGTTGGCAGAAATTGATACGCAGGGGAGAAATGGTTGTATTTGGGAGAGAAAAAGAGTGTTTTGGGGAGAAAATGCATGAGTTTTGGGGATAAACGGCATTATTTTGGCGTGAAAGCATGGTATTGAGAAAATAAGCAGCATTTTGTGGAGAAAATGCCTTCTTTTGAGGATAAAGGTGATCTTTCAGGGAGAAAATGTCTTCTTTGCAGCAGAAAAAGACGCATTTGGGGAAGACAGCGTCTTTTATTGGGACATCACGTTTTATTCCAAATATAACACATTTTCTTCCCGAATACCGCACTTAATCCCTAAAATAAGGCATTTTCTTCCCAGAATACCGCTATTTAGACCGAAAATAAGTCATCCTCTCCAAAAAAGACGTAATTCTGTCCTCAAAATGAGAAATATTGTCCCCAAAATATCATTCTTGGTTCCAAATAGAAGACTTTTTCTCCATTAAATACCACGTAGGGATCCCTAGATTACACATTTTCTCCCCCAAATTGCTCTTTGTATCCCCAAAATGAGGCGTTCTCCCTCAAATGCCTCTTTTCATCCCAAGAATCAGGCATTTTCTCCGCACAAGACTGATTTTATTACCAAAACAACACATTTCTTACCCAAAACACACCTTTTTATTCCCAACATTAGACACCGTCTCCCAAAATTCCAATTTGTATCCCTCCAATACGAAATTCTCCCCTTCAAATATGGCTTTGTGTAACAAAAGAAGACATTCGCTCCCAAAAATACCGCTTCTTATTTCCTAAGGAAGACTTTTCCTCCCCAAAACACCCTTTTTGATCCCCAAAACAAGAAATACTCTCCCTAAAGTAGCGCTTTCGTTTCCTTTCCCAAAAATGAGACATTTGAAGATGAAAGGCAGTATTCTGGGGAGAAAATGCCTTTTTGGGGGGCTAAAGAGTGGCACTTAATAGAGAACCTGTTTGGTTTCTGGAATGAAGAGTGATATTCGGGGAGAAAATGTCTAATTGTTGGCAGAAATTGATACGCAGGGGAGAAATGGTTGTATTTTGGAGAGAAAAAGAGTGTTTTGTGGAGAAAATGCATGAGTTTTGGGGATAAACGGCATTATTTTGGCGTGAAAGCATGGTATTGAGCTAAGAAGCGGCATTTTGTGGAGAAAATGTCTTCTTTTGAGGATAAAGGTGATCTTTCGGGGAGAAAATGTCTGATTTGCAGCATAAAAGGACGCATTTGGGGAAGACAGCGTCTTTTATTGGGACATCACGTTTTATTCCAAAAATAACACATTTTCATACCAGAATACCGCCTTTGATCCCAAAATTAAGGCATTTTCTTCCCAGAATACCGCATTTTAGACCGAAAATAAGTCATCCTCTCCAAAAAAGACATAATTCTGTCCTCAAAATGAGAAATATTGTCCCCAAAATATCATTCTTGGTTCCAAATAGAAGACTTTTTCTCCATTAAATACCACGTAGGGATCCCTAGATTACACATTTTCTCCCCCAAATTGCTCTTTGGATCCCCAAAATGAGGCGTTCTCCCTCAAATGCCTCTTTTCATCCCAAGAATCAGGCATTTTCTCCGCACAAGACTGATTTTATTACCAAAACAACACATTTCTTACCCAAAACACACCTTTTTATTCCCAACATTAGACATTGTCTCCCCCAAATGTCAATTTGTATCCCTCCAATACGAAATTCTCCACTTCAAATATGGCTTTGTGTGACAAAAGAAGACACTCACTCCCAAAAATACCGCTTCTTACTCCCTAAGGAAGACTTTTCCTCCCCAAAACACCCTTTTTGATCCCCAAAATAAGAAATACTCTCCCTAAAGTAGCGCTTTCTTTGCCTTTCCCAAAAATGAGACATCTGAAGATGAAAGGCAGTATTCTGGGCAGAAAATGCCTTTTTGGGGGGCTAAAGAGTGGCACTTAAGAGAGAACCTGTTTGGTTTCTGGGATGAAGAGTGATATTCGGGGAGAAAATGTCTAATTGTTGGCAGAGATTGATATGCAGGGGAGAAATGGTTGTATTTGGGAGAGAAAAAGAGTGTTTTGGGGAGAAAATGCATGAGTTTTGGGGATAAACGGCATTATTTTGGCGTGAAAGCATGGTATTGAGAAAATAAGCAGCATTTTGTGGAGAAAATGCCTTCTTTTGAGGATAAAGGTGATCTTTCAGGGAGAAAATGTCTTCTTTGCAGCAGAAAAAGACGCATTTGGGGAAGACAGCGTCTTTTATTGGGACATCACGTTTTATTCCAAATATAACACATTTTCTTCCCGAATACCGCACTTAATCCCTAAAATAAGGCATTTTCTTCCCAGAATACCGCTATTTAGACCGAAAATAAGTCATCCTCTCCAAAAAAGACGTAATTCTGTCCTCAAAATGAGAAATATTGTCCCCAAAATATCATTCTTGGTTCCAAATAGAAGACTTTTTCTCCATTAAATACCACGTAGGGATCCCTAGATTACACATTTTCTCCCCCAAATTGCTCTTTGTATCCCCAAAATGAGGCGTTCTCCCTCAAATGCCTCTTTTGATCCCAAGAATCAGGCATTTTCTCCGCACAAGACTGATTTTATTACCAAAACAACACATTTCTTACCCAAAACACACCTTTTTATTCCCAACATTAGACACCGTCTCCCAAAATTCCAATTTGTATCCCTCCAATACGAAATTCTCCCCTTCAAATATGGCTTTGTGTAACAAAAGAAGACATTCGCTCCCAAAAATACCGCTTCTTATTTCCTAAGGAAGACTTTTCCTCCCCAAAACACCCTTTTTGATCCCCAAAACAAGAAATACTCTCCCTAAAGTAGCGCTTTCGTTTCCTTTCCCAAAAATGAGACATTTGAAGATGAAAGGCAGTATTCTGGGGAGAAAATGCCTTTTTGGGGGGCTAAAGAGTGGCACTTAATAGAGAACCTGTTTGGTTTCTGGAATGAAGAGTGATATTCGGGGAGAAAATGTCTAATTGTTGGCAGAAATTGATACGCAGGGGAGAAATGGTTGTATTTTGGAGAGAAAAAGAGTGTTTTGTGGAGAAAATGCATGAGTTTTGGGGATAAACGGCATTATTTTGGCGTGAAAGCATGGTATTGAGCTAAGAAGCGGCATTTTGTGGAGAAAATGTCTTCTTTTGAGGATAAAGGTGATCTTTCGGGGAGAAAATGTCTGATTTGCAGCATAAAAGGACGCATTTGGGGAAGACAGCGTCTTTTATTGGGACATCACGTTTTATTCCAAAAATAACACATTTTCATACCAGAATACCGCCTTTGATCCCAAAATTAAGGCATTTTCTTCCCAGAATACCGCATTTTAGACCGAAAATAAGTCATCCTCTCCAAAAAAGACATAATTCTGTCCTCAAAATGAGAAATATTGTCCCCAAAATATCATTCTTGGTTCCAAATAGAAGACTTTTTCTCCATTAAATACCACGTAGGGATCCCTAGATTACACATTTTCTCCCCCAAATTGCTCTTTGGATCCCCAAAATGAGGCGTTCTCCCTCAAATGCCTCTTTTCATCCCAAGAATCAGGCATTTTCTCCGCACAAGACTGATTTTATTACCAAAACAACACATTTCTTACCCAAAACACACCTTTTTATTCCCAACATTAGACATTGTCTCCCCCAAATGTCAATTTGTATCCCTCCAATACGAAATTCTCCACTTCAAATATGGCTTTGTGTGACAAAAGAAGACACTCACTCCCAAAAATACCGCTTCTTACTCCCTAAGGAAGACTTTTCCTCCCCAAAACACCCTTTTTGATCCCCAAAACAAGAAATACTCTCCCTAAAGTAGCGCTTTCGTTTCCTTTCCCAAAAATGAGACATCTGAAGATGAAAGGCAGTATTCTGGGCAGAAAATGCCTTTTTGGGGGGCTAAAGAGTGGCACTTAAGAGAGAACCTGTTTGGTTTCTGGGATGAAGAGTGATATTCGGGGAGAAAATGTCTAATTGTTGGCAGAGATTGATATGCAGGGGAGAAATGGTTGTATTTGGGAGAGAAAAAGAGTGTTTTGGGGAGAAAATGCATGAGTTTTGGGGATAAACGGCATTATTTTGGCGTGAAAGCATGGTATTGAGAAAATAAGCAGCATTTTGTGGAGAAAATGCCTTCTTTTGAGGATAAAGGTGATCTTTCAGGGAGAAAATGTCTTCTTTGCAGCAGAAAAAGACGCATTTGGGGAAGACAGCGTCTTTTATTGGGACATCACGTTTTATTCCAAATATAACACATTTTCTTCCCGAATACCGCACTTAATCCCTAAAATAAGGCATTTTCTTCCCAGAATACCGCTATTTAGACCGAAAATAAGTCATCCTCTCCAAAAAAGACGTAATTCTGTCCTCAAAATGAGAAATATTGTCCCCAAAATATCATTCTTGGTTCCAAATAGAAGACTTTTTCTCCATTAAATACCACATCGGGTTCCCAATATTACACATTTTCTCCCCCAAATTGCTCTTTGGATCCCCAAAATGAGGCGTTCTCCCTCAAATGCCTCTTTTGATCCCAAGAATCAGGCATTTTCTCCGCACAAGACTGATTTTATTACCAAAACAACACATTTCTTACCCAAAACACACCTTTTTATTCCCAACATTAGACATTGTCTCCCCCAAATGTCAATTTGTATCCCTCCAATACGAAATTCTCCACTTCAAATAACGCATTGTGTGACAAAAGAAGACATTCGCTCCCGAAAATACCGCTTCTTATTTCCTAAGGAAGACTTTTCCTCCCCAAAACACCCTTTTTGATCCCCAAAATAAGAAATACTCTCCCTAAAGTAGCGCTTTCGTTTCCTTTCCCAAAAATGAGACATTTGAAGATGAAAGGCAGTATTCTGGGGAGAAAATGCCTTTTTGGGGGGCTAAAGAGTGGCACTTAATAGAGAACCTGTTTGGTTTCTGGAATGAAGAGTGATATTCGGGGAGAAAATGTCTAATTGTTGGCAGAAATTGATACGCAGGGGAGAAATGGTTGTATTTTGGAGAGAAAAAGAGTGTTTTGTGGAGAAAATGCATGAGTTTTGGGGATAAACGGCATTATTTTGGCGTGAAAGCATGGTATTGAGCTAAGAAGCGGCATTTTGTGGAGAAAATGTCTTCTTTTGAGGATAAAGGTGATCTTTCGGGGAGAAAATGTCTGATTTGCAGCATAAAAGGACGCATTTGGGGAAGACAGCGTCTTTTATTGGGACATCACGTTTTATTCCAAAAATAACACATTTTCATACCAGAATACCGCCTTTGATCCCAAAATTAAGGCATTTTCTTCCCAGAATACCGCTATTTAGACCGAAAATAAGTCATCCTCTCCAAAAAAGACATAATTCTGTCCTCAAAATGAGAAATATTGTCCCCAAAATATCATTCTTGGTTCCAAATAGAAGACTTTTTCTCCATTAAATACCACGTAGGGATCCCTAGATTACACATTTTCTCCCCCAAATTGCTCTTTGGATCCCCAAAATGAGGCGTTCTCCCTCAAATGCCTCTTTTGATCCCAAGAATCAGGCATTTTCTCCGCACAAGACTGATTTTATTACCAAAACAACACATTTCTTACCCAAAACACACCTTTTTATTCCCAACATTAGACATTGTCTCCCCCAAATGTCAATTTGTATCCCTCCAATACGAAATTCTCCACTTCAAATAACGCATTGTGTGACAAAAGAAGACACTCACTCCCAAAAATACCGCTTCTTACTCCCTAAGGAAGACTTTTCCTCCCCAAAACACCCTTTTTGATCCCCAAAACAAGAAATACTCTCCCTAAAGTAGCGCTTTCGTTGCCTTTCCCAAAAATGAGACATCTGAAGATGAAAGGCAGTATTCTGGGCAGAAAATGCCTTTTTGGGGGGCTAAAGAGTGGCACTTAAGAGAGAACCTGTTTGGTTTCTGGGATGAAGAGTGATATTCGGGGAGAAAATGTCTAATTGTTGGCAGAGATTGATATGCAGGGGAGAAATGGTTGTATTTTGGAGAGAAAAAGAGTGTTTTGTGGAGAAAATGCATGAGTTTTGGGGATAAACGGCATTATTTTGGCGTGAAAGCATGGTATTGAGAAAATAAGCAGCATTTTGTGGAGAAAATGCCTTCTTTTGAGGATAAAGGTGATCTTTCAGGGAGAAAATGTCTTCTTTGCAGCAGAAAAAGACGCATTTGGGGAAGACAGCGTCTTTTATTGGGACATCACGTTTTATTCCAAAAATAACACATTTTCATACCAGAATACCGCCTTTGATCCCAAAATTAAGGCATTTTCTTCCCAGAATACCGCATTTTAGACCGAAAATAAGTCATCCTCTCCAAAAATACGTAATTCTGTCCTCAAAATGAGAAATATTGTCCCCAAAATATCATTCTTGGTTCCAAATAGAAGACTTTTTCTCCATTAAATACCACATCGGGTTCCCAATATTACACATTTTCTCCCCCAAATTGCTCTTTGGATCCCCAAAATGAGGCGTTCTCCCTCAAATGCCTCTTTTGATCCCAAGAATCAGGCATTTTCTCCGCACAAGACTGATTTTATTACCAAAACAACACATTTCTTACCCAAAACACACCTTTTTATTCCCAACATTAGACACCGTCTCCCAAAATTCCAATTTGTATCCCTCCAATACGAAATTCTCCCCTTCAAATATGGCTTTGTGTAACAAAAGAAGACATTCGCTCCCAAAAATACCGCTTCTTATTTCCTAAGGAAGACTTTTCCTCCCCAAAACACCCTTTTTGATCCCCAAAATAAGAAATACTCTCCCTAAAGTAGCGCTTTCGTTTCCTTTCCCAAAAATGAGACATCTGAAGATGAAAGGCAGTATTCTGGGGAGAAAATGCCTTTTTGGGGGGCTAAAGAGTGGCACTTAATAGAGAACCTGTTTGGTTTCTGGAATGAAGAGTGATATTCGGGGAGAAAATATCTAATTGTTGGCAGAAATTGATACGCAGGGGAGAAATGGTTGTATTTGGGAGAGAAAAAGAGTGTTTTGGGGAGAAAATGCATGAGTTTTGGGGATAAACGGCATTATTTTGGCGTGAAAGCATGGTATGGAGCTAAGAAGCGGCATTTTGTGGAGAAAATGTCTTCTTTTGAGGATAAAGGTGATCTTTCGGGGAGAAAATGTCTGATTTGCAGCATAAAAGGACGCATTTGGGGAAGACAGCGTCTTTTATTGGGACATCACGTTTTATTCCAAAAATAACACATTTTCATACCAGAATACCGCCTTTGATCCCAAAATTAAGGCATTTTCTTCCCAGAATACCGCATTTTAGACCGAAAATAAGTCATCCTCTCCAAAAAAGACATAATTCTGTCCTCAAAATGAGAAATATTGTCCCCAAAATATCATTCTTGGTTCCAAATAGAAGACTTTTTCTCCATTAAATACCACGTAGGGATCCCTATATTACACATTTTCTCCCCCAAATTGCTCTTTGGATCCCCAAAATGAGGCGTTCTCCCTCAAATGCCTCTTTTGATCCCAAGAATCAGGCATTTTCTCTGCACAAGACTGATTTTATTACCAAAACAACACATTTCTTACCCAAAACACACCTTTTTATTCCCAACATTAGACATTGTCTCCCCCAAATGCCAATTTGTATCCCTCCAATACGAAATTCTCCACTTCAAATATGGCTTTGTGTGACAAAAGAAGACACTCACTCCCAAAAATACCGCTTCTTACTCCCTAAGGAAGACTTTTCCTCCCCAAAACACCCTTTTTGATCCCCAAAATAAGAAATACTCTCCCTAAAGTAGCGCTTTCGTTGCCTTTCCCAAAAATGAGACATCTGAAGATGAAAGGCAGTATTCTGGGCAGAAAATGCCTTTTTGGGGGGCTAAAGAGTGGCACTTAAGAGAGAACCTGTTTGGTTTCTGGAATGAAGAGTGATATTCGGGGAGAAAATGTCTAATTGTTGGCAGAGATTGATACGCAGGGCAGAAATGGTTGTATTTTGGAGAGAAAAAGAGTGTTTTGTGGAGAAAATGCATGAGTTTTGGGGATAAACAGCATTATTTTGGCGTGAAAGCATGGTATTGAGAAAATAAGCAGCATTTTGTGGAGAAAATGCCTTCTTTTGAGGATAAAGGTGATCTTTCGGGGAGAAAATGTCTTCTTTGCAGCAGAAAAAGACGCATTTGGGGAAGACAGCGTCTTTTATTGGGACATCACGTTTTATTCCAAAAATAACACATTTTCTTCCCGAATACGGCACTTAATCCCTAAAATAAGGCATTTTCTTCCCAGAATACCGCTATTTAGACCGAAAATAAGTCATCCTCTCCAAAAAAGACGTAATTCTGTCCTCAAAATGAGAAATATTGTCCCCAAAATATCATTCTTGGTTCCAAATAGAAGACTTTTTCTCCATTAAATACCACATCGGGTTCCCAATATTACACATTTTCTCCCCCAAATTGCTCTTTGGATCCCCAAAATGAGGCGTTCTCCCTCAAATGCCTCTTTTGATCCCAAGAATCAGGCATTTTCTCCGCACAAGACTGATTTTATTACCAAAACAACACATTTCTTACCCAAAACACACCTTTTTATTCCCAACATTAGACATTGTCTCCCCCAAATGCCAATTTGTATCCCTCCAATACGAAATTCTCCCCTTCAAATATGGCTTTGTGTAACAAAAGAAGACATTCGCTCCCAAAAATACCGCTTCTTATTTCCTAAGGAAGACTTTTCCTCCCCAAAACACCCTTTTTGATCCCCAAAATAAGAAATACTCTCCCTAAAGTAGCGCTTTCGTTCCCTTTCCCAAAAATGAGACATCTGAAGATGAAAGGCAGTATTCTGGGGAGAAAATGCCTTTTTGGGGAGCTAAAGAGTGGCACTTAAGAGAGAACCTGTTTGGTTTCTGGAATGAAGAGTGATATTCGGGGAGAAAATGTCTAATTGTTGGCAGAAATTGATATGCAGGGGAGAAATGGTTGTATTTTGGAGAGAAAAAGAGTGTTTTGTGGAGAAAATGCATGAGTTTTGGGGATAAACGGCATTATTTTGGCGTGAAAGCATGGTATTGAGCTAAGAAGCGGCATTTTGTGGAGAAAATGTCTTCTTTTGAGGATAAAGGTGATCTTTCGGGGAGAAAATGTCTGATTTGCAGCATAAAAGGACGCATTTGGGGAAGACAGCGTCTTTTATTGGGACATCACGTTTTATTCCAAAAATAACACATTTTCATACCAGAATACCGCCTTTGATCCCAAAATTAAGGCATTTTCTTCCCAGAATACCGCATTTTAGACCGAAAATAAGTCATCCTCTCCAAAAAAGACATAATTCTGTCCTCAAAATGAGAAATATTGTCCCCAAAATATCATTCTTGGTTCCAAATAGAAGACTTTTTCTCCATTAAATACCACGTAGGGATCCCTAGATTACACATTTTCTCCCCCAAATTGCTCCTTTGATTCCCAAAATGAGGCGTTCTCCCTCAAATAATGTATGTGATCCCAAGAATCAGGCGTTTACTCCTCACAAGTCTGATTTTATTACCAAAACAAAACATTTCTTACCCAAAACACACCTTTTGATTCCCAACATTAGACATTGTCTCCCCCAAATGCCAATTTGTATCCCTCCAATACGAAATTCTCCACTTCAAATATGGCTTTGTGTGACAAAAGAAGACACTCACTCCCAAAAATAACGCTTCTTACTCCCTAAGGAAGACTTTTCCTCCCCAAAACACCCTTTTTGATCCCCAAAATAAGAAATACTCTCCCTAAAGTAGCGCTTTCTTTGCCTTTCCCAAAAATGAGACATCTGAAGATGAAAGGCAGTATTCTGGGGAGAAAATGCCTTTTTGGGGGGCTAAAGAGTGGCACTTAAGAGAGAACCTGTTTGGTTTCTGGGATGAAGAGTGATATTCGGGGAGAAAATGTCTAATTGTTGGCAGAGATTGATATGCAGGGGAGAAATGGTTGTATTTTGGAGAGAAAAAGAGTGTTTTGTGGAGAAAATGCATGAGTTTTGGGGATAAACGGCATTATTTTGGCGTGAAAGCATGGTATTGAGAAAATAAGCAGCATTTTGTGGAGAAAATGCCTTCTTTTGAGGATAAAGGTGATCTTTCAGGGAGAAAATGTCTTCTTTGCAGCAGAAAAAGACGCATTTGGGGAAGACAGCGTCTTTTATTGGGACATCACGTTTTATTCCAAAAATAACACATTTTCTTCCCGAATACCGCACTTAATCCCTAAAATAAGGCATTTTCTTCCCAGAATACCGCTATTTAGACCGAAAATAAGTCATCCTCTCCAAAAAAGACATAATTCTGTCCTCAAAATGAGAAATATTGTCCCCAAAATATCATTCTTGGTTCCAAATAGAAGACTTTTTCTTCATTAAATACCACATCGGGTTCCCAATATTACACATTTTCTCCCCCAAATTGCTCTTTGGATCCCCAAAATGAGGCGTTCTCCCTCAAATAATGCTTGTGATCCCAAGAATCAGGCATTTTCTCCGCACAAGACTGATTTTATTACCAAAACAACACATTTCTTACCCAAAACACACCTTTTTATTCCCAACATTAGACACCGTCTCCCAAAATTCCAATTTGTATCCCTCCAATATGAAATTCTCCACTTCAAATATGGCTTTGTGTAACAAAAGAAGACATTCGCTCCCGAAAATACCGCTTCTTATTTCCTAAGGAAGACTTTTCCTCCCCAAAACACCCTTTTTGATCCCCAAAATAAGAAATACTCTCCCTAAAGTAGCGCTTTCGTTGCCTTTCCCAAAAATGAGACATCTGAAGATGAAAGGCAGTATTCTGGGCAGAAAATGCCTTTTTGGGGGGCTAAAGAGTGGCACTTAAGAGAGAACCTGTTTGGTTTCTGGAATGAAGAGTGATATTCGGGGAGAAAATGTCTAATTGTTGGCAGAAATTGATACGCAGGGGAGAAATGATTGTATTTGGGAGAGAAAAAGAGTGTTTTGTGGAGAAAATGCATGAGTTTTGGGGATAAACGGCATTATTTTGGCGTGAAAGCATGGTATTGAGCTAAGAAGCGGCATTTTGTGGAGAAAATGTCTTCTTTTGAGGATAAAGGTGATCTTTCGGGGAGAAAATGTCTGATTTGCAGCATAAAAGGACGCATTTGGGGAAGACAGCGTCTTTTATTGGGACATCACGTTTTATTCCAAAAATAACACATTTTCATACCAGAATACCGCCTTTGATCCCAAAATTAAGGCATTTTCTTCCCAGAATACCGCTATTTAGACCGAAAATAAGTCATCCTCTCCAAAAAAGACGTAATTCTGTCCTCAAAATGAGAAATATTGTCCCCAAAATATCATTCTTGGTTCCAAATAGAAGACGTTTTCTCCATTAAATACCACATCGGGTTCCCAATATTACACATTTTCTCCCCCAAATTGCTCTTTGGATCCCCAAAATGAGGCGTTCTCCCTCAAATGCCTCTTTTGATCCCAAGAATCAGGCATTTTCTCCGCACAAGACTGATTTTATTACCAAAACAACACATTTCTTACCCAAAACACACCTTTTTATTCCCAACATTAGACACCGTCTCCCAAAATTCCAATTTGTATCCCTCCAATACGAAATTCTCCCCTTCAAATATGGCTTTGTGTAACAAAAGAAGACATTCGCTCCCAAAAATACCGCTTCTTATTTCCTAAGGAAGACTTTTCCTCCCCAAAACACCCTTTTTGATCCCCAAAACAAGAAATACTCTCCCTAAAGTAGCACTTTCGTTTCCTTTCCCAAAAATGAGACATTTGAAGATGAAAGGCAGTATTCTGGGGAGAAAATGCCTTTTTGGGGGGCTAAAGAGTGGCACTTAATAGAGAACCTGTTTGGTTTCTGGAATGAAGAGTGATATTCGGGGAGAAAATGTCTAATTGTTGGCAGAAATTGATACGCAGGGGAGAAATGGTTGTATTTTGGAGAGAAAAAGAGTGTTTTGTGGAGAAAATGCATGAGTTTTGGGGATAAACGGCATTATTTTGGCGTGAAAGCATGGTATTGAGCTAAGAAGCGGCATTTTGTGGAGAAAATGTCTTCTTTTGAGGATAAAGGTGATCTTTCGGGGAGAAAATGTCTGATTTGCAGCATAAAAGGACGCATTTGGGGAAGACAGCGTCTTTTATTGGGACATCACGTTTTATTCCAAAAATAACACATTTTCATACCAGAATACCGCCTTTGATCCCAAAATTAAGGCATTTTCTTCCCAGAATACCGCATTTTAGACCGAAAATAAGTCATCCTCTCCAAAAAAGACATAATTCTGTCCTCAAAATGAGAAATATTGTCCCCAAAATATCATTCTTGGTTCCAAATAGAAGACTTTTTCTCCATTAAATACCACGTAGGGATCCCTATATTACACATTTTCTCCCCCAAATTGCTCCTTTGATTCCCAAAATGAGGCGTTCTCCCTCAAATAATGTTTGTGATCCCAAGAATCAGGCGTTTTCTCCTCACAAGACTGATTTTATTACCAAAACAAAACATTTCTTACCCAAAACACACCTTTTGATTCCCAACATTAGACATTGTCTCCCCCAAATGCCAATTTGTATCCCTCCAATACGAAATTCTCCACTTCAAATATGGCTTTGTGTGACAAAAGAAGACACTCACTCCCAAAAATACCGCTTCTTACTCCCTAAGGAAGACTTTTCCTCCCCAAAACACCCTTTTTGATCCCCAAAATAAGAAATACTCTCCCTAAAGTAGCGCTTTCGTTGCCTTTCCCAAAAATGAGACATCTGAAGATGAAAGGCAGTATTCTGGGGAGAAAATGCCTTTTTGGGGGGCTAAAGAGTGGCACTTAAGAGAGAACCTGTTTGGTTTCTGGGATGAAGAGTGATATTCGGGGAGAAAATGTCTAATTGTTGGCAGAGATTGATATGCAGGGGAGAAAGGGTTGTATTTGGGAGAGAAAAAGAGTGTTTTGGGGAGAAAATGCATGAGTTTTGGGGATAAACGGCATTATTTTGGCGTGAAAGCATGGTATTGAGAAAATAAGCAGCATTTTGTGGAGAAAATGCCTTCTTTTGAGGATAAAGGTGATCTTTCGGGGAGAAAATGTCTGATTTGCAGCATAAAAGGACGCATTTGGGGAAGACAGCGTCTTTTATTGGGACATCACGTTTTATTCCAAAAATAACACATTTTCTTCCCGAATACCGCACTTAATCCCTAAAATAAGGCATTTTCTTCCCAGAATACCGCTATTTAGACCGAAAATAAGTCATCCTCTCCAAAAAAGACATAATTCTGTCCTCAAAATGAGAAATATTGTCCCCAAAATATCATTCTTGGTTCCAAATAGAAGACTTTTTCTTCATTAAATACCACATCGGGTTCCCAATATTACACATTTTCTCCCCCAAATTGCTCTTTGGATCCCCAAAATGAGGCGTTCTCCCTCAAATAATGCTTGTGATCCCAAGAATCAGGCATTTTCTCCACACAAGACTGATTTTATTACCAAAACAACACATTTCTTACCCAAAACACACCTTTTGATTCCCAACATTAGACACCGTCTCCCAAAATTCCAATTTGTATCCCTCCAATATGAAATTCTCCACTTCAAATATGGCTTTGTGTAACAAAAGAAGACATTCGCTCCCGAAAATACCGCTTCTTATTTCCTAAGGAAGACTTTTCCTCCCCAAAACACCCTTTTTGATCCCCAAAATAAGAAATACTCTCCCTAAAGTAGCGCTTTCGTTGCCTTTCCCAAAAATGAGACATCTGAAGATGAAAGGCAGTATTCTGGGGAGAAAATGCCTTTTTGGGGGGCTAAAGAGTGGCACTTAAGAGAGAACCTGTTTGGTTTCTGGAATGAAGAGTGATATTCGGGGAGAAAATGTCTAATTGTTGGCAGAAATTGATACGCAGGGGAGAAATGATTGTATTTGGGAGAGAAAAAGAGTGTTTTGTGGAGAAAATGCATGAGTTTTGGGGATAAACGGCATTATTTTGGCGTGAAAGCATGGTATTGAGCTAAGAAGCGGCATTTTGTGGAGAAAATGTCTTCTTTTGAGGATAAAGGTGATCTTTCGGGGAGAAAATGTCTGATTTGCAGCATAAAAGGACGCATTTGGGGAAGACAGCGTCTTTTATTGGGACATCACGTTTTATTCCAAAAATAACACATTTTCATACCAGAATACCGCCTTTGATCCCAAAATTAAGGCATTTTCTTCCCAGAATACCGCTATTTAGACCGAAAATAAGTCATCCTCTCCAAAAAAGACGTAATTCTGTCCTCAAAATGAGAAATATTGTCCCCAAAATATCATTCTTGGTTCCAAATAGAAGACGTTTTCTCCATTAAATACCACATCGGGTTCCCAATATTACACATTTTCTCCCCCAAATTGCTCTTTGGATCCCCAAAATGAGGCGTTCTCCCTCAAATGCCTCTTTTGATCCCAAGAATCAGGCATTTTCTCCGCACAAGACTGATTTTATTACCAAAACAACACATTTCTTACCCAAAACACACCTTTTTATTCCCAACATTAGACACCGTCTCCCAAAATTCCAATTTGTATCCCTCCAATACGAAATTCTCCCCTTCAAATATGGCTTTGTGTAACAAAAGAAGACATTCGCTCCCAAAAATACCGCTTCTTATTTCCTAAGGAAGACTTTTCCTCCCCAAAACACCCTTTTTGATCCCCAAAACAAGAAATACTCTCCCTAAAGTAGCACTTTCGTTTCCTTTCCCAAAAATGAGACATTTGAAGATGAAAGGCAGTATTCTGGGGAGAAAATGCCTTTTTGGGGGGCTAAAGAGTGGCACTTAATAGAGAACCTGTTTGGTTTCTGGAATGAAGAGTGATATTCGGGGAGAAAATGTCTAATTGTTGGCAGAAATTGATACGCAGGGGAGAAATGGTTGTATTTTGGAGAGAAAAAGAGTGTTTTGTGGAGAAAATGCATGAGTTTTGGGGATAAACGGCATTATTTTGGCGTGAAAGCATGGTATTGAGCTAAGAAGCGGCATTTTGTGGAGAAAATGTCTTCTTTTGAGGATAAAGGTGATCTTTCGGGGAGAAAATGTCTGATTTGCAGCATAAAAGGACGCATTTGGGGAAGACAGCGTCTTTTATTGGGACATCACGTTTTATTCCAAAAATAACACATTTTCATACCAGAATACCGCCTTTGATCCCAAAATTAAGGCATTTTCTTCCCAGAATACCGCATTTTAGACCGAAAATAAGTCATCCTCTCCAAAAAAGACATAATTCTGTCCTCAAAATGAGAAATATTGTCCCCAAAATATCATTCTTGGTTCCAAATAGAAGACTTTTTCTCCATTAAATACCACGTAGGGATCCCTATATTACACATTTTCTCCCCCAAATTGCTCCTTTGATTCCCAAAATGAGGCGTTCTCCCTCAAATAATGTTTGTGATCCCAAGAATCAGGCGTTTTCTCCTCACAAGACTGATTTTATTACCAAAACAAAACATTTCTTACCCAAAACACACCTTTTGATTCCCAACATTAGACATTGTCTCCCCCAAATGCCAATTTGTATCCCTCCAATACGAAATTCTCCACTTCAAATATGGCTTTGTGTGACAAAAGAAGACACTCACTCCCAAAAATACCGCTTCTTACTCCCTAAGGAAGACTTTTCCTCCCCAAAACACCCTTTTTGATCCCCAAAATAAGAAATACTCTCCCTAAAGTAGCGCTTTCGTTGCCTTTCCCAAAAATGAGACATCTGAAGATGAAAGGCAGTATTCTGGGGAGAAAATGCCTTTTTGGGGGGCTAAAGAGTGGCACTTAAGAGAGAACCTGTTTGGTTTCTGGGATGAAGAGTGATATTCGGGGAGAAAATGTCTAATTGTTGGCAGAGATTGATATGCAGGGGAGAAAGGGTTGTATTTGGGAGAGAAAAAGAGTGTTTTGGGGAGAAAATGCATGAGTTTTGGGGATAAACGGCATTATTTTGGCGTGAAAGCATGGTATTGAGAAAATAAGCAGCATTTTGTGGAGAAAATGCCTTCTTTTGAGGATAAAGGTGATCTTTCGGGGAGAAAATGTCTGATTTGCAGCATAAAAGGACGCATTTGGGGAAGACAGCGTCTTTTATTGGGACATCACGTTTTATTCCAAAAATAACACATTTTCTTCCCGAATACCGCACTTAATCCCTAAAATAAGGCATTTTCTTCCCAGAATACCGCTATTTAGACCGAAAATAAGTCATCCTCTCCAAAAAAGACATAATTCTGTCCTCAAAATGAGAAATATTGTCCCCAAAATATCATTCTTGGTTCCAAATAGAAGACTTTTTCTTCATTAAATACCACATCGGGTTCCCAATATTACACATTTTCTCCCCCAAATTGCTCTTTGGATCCCCAAAATGAGGCGTTCTCCCTCAAATAATGCTTGTGATCCCAAGAATCAGGCATTTTCTCCACACAAGACTGATTTTATTACCAAAACAACACATTTCTTACCCAAAACACACCTTTTGATTCCCAACATTAGACACCGTCTCCCAAAATTCCAATTTGTATCCCTCCAATATGAAATTCTCCACTTCAAATATGGCTTTGTGTAACAAAAGAAGACATTCGCTCCCGAAAATACCGCTTCTTATTTCCTAAGGAAGACTTTTCCTCCCCAAAACACCCTTTTTGATCCCCAAAATAAGAAATACTCTCCCTAAAGTAGCGCTTTCGTTGCCTTTCCCAAAAATGAGACATCTGAAGATGAAAGGCAGTATTCTGGGGAGAAAATGCCTTTTTGGGGGGCTAAAGAGTGGCACTTAAGAGAGAACCTGTTTGGTTTCTGGAATGAAGAGTGATATTCGGGGAGAAAATGTCTAATTGTTGGCAGAAATTGATACGCAGGGGAGAAATGATTGTATTTGGGAGAGAAAAAGAGTGTTTTGTGGAGAAAATGCATGAGTTTTGGGGATAAACGGCATTATTTTGGCGTGAAAGCATGGTATTGAGCTAAGAAGCGGCATTTTGTGGAGAAAATGTCTTCTTTTGAGGATAAAGGTGATCTTTCGGGGAGAAAATGTCTGATTTGCAGCATAAAAGGACGCATTTGGGGAAGACAGCGTCTTTTATTGGGACATCACGTTTTATTCCAAAAATAACACATTTTCATACCAGAATACCGCCTTTGATCCCAAAATTAAGGCATTTTCTTCCCAGAATACCGCATTTTAGACCGAAAATAAGTCATCCTCTCCAAAAAAGACGTAATTCTGTCCTCAAAATGAGAAATATTGTCCCCAAAATATCATTCTTGGTTCCAAATAGAAGACTTTTTCTCCATTAAATACCACATCGGGTTCCCAATATTACACATTTTCTCCCCCAAATTGCTCTTTGGATCCCCAAAATGAGGCGTTCTCCCTCAAATGCCTCTTTTGATCCCAAGAATCAGGCATTTTCTCCGCACAAGACTGATTTTATTACCAAAACAACACATTTCTTACCCAAAACACACCTTTTTATTCCCAACATTAGACACCGTCTCCCAAAATTCCAATTTGTATCCCTCCAATACGAAATTCTCCCCTTCAAATATGGCTTTGTGTAACAAAAGAAGACATTCGCTCCCAAAAATACCGCTTCTTATTTCCTAAGGAAGACTTTTCCTCCCCAAAACACCCTTTTTGATCCCCAAAACAAGAAATACTCTCCCTAAAGTAGCGCTTTCGTTTCCTTTCCCAAAAATGAGACATTTGAAGATGAAAGGCAGTATTCTGGGCAGAAAATGCCTTTTTGGGGGGCTAAAGAGTGGCACTTAAGAGAGAACCTGTTTGGTTTCTGGAATGAAGAGTGATATTCGGGGAGAAAATGTCTAATTGTTGGCAGAAATTGATACGCAGGGGAGAAATGGTTGTATTTTGGAGAGAAAAAGAGTGTTTTGTGGAGAAAATGCATGAGTTTTGGGGATAAACGGCATTATTTTGGCGTGAAAGCATGGTATTGAGCTAAGAAGCGGCATTTTGTGGAGAAAATGTCTTCTTTTGAGGATAAAGGTGATCTTTCGGGGAGAAAATGTCTGATTTGCAGCATAAAAGGACGCATTTGGGGAAGACAGCGTCTTTTATTGGGACATCACGTTTTATTCCAAAAATAACACATTTTCTTCCCGAATACCGCACTTAATCCCTAAAATAAGGCATTTTCTTCCCAGAATACCGCTATTTAGACCGAAAATAAGTCATCCTCTCCAAAAAAGACGTAATTCTGTCCTCAAAATGAGAAATATTGTCCCCAAAATGTCATTCTTGGTTCCAAATAGAAGACTTTTTCTCCATTAAATACCACGTAGGGATCCCTATATTACACATTTTCTCCCCCAAATTGCTCTTTGGATCCCCAAAATGAGGCGTTCTCCCTCAAATGCCTCTTTTCATCCCAAGAATCAGGCATTTTCTCCGCACAAGACTGATTTTATTACCAAAACAACACATTTCTTACCAAAAACACACCTTTTTATTCCCAACATTAGACACCGTCTCCCAAAATTCCAGTTTGTATCCCTCCAATACGAAATTCTCCCCTTCAAATATGGCTTTGTGTAACAAAAGAAGACATTCGCTCCCAAAAATACCGCTTCTTATTTCCTAAGGAAGACTTTTCCTCCCCAAAACACCCTTTTTGATCCCCAAAACAAGAAATACTCTCCCTAAAGTAGCGCTTTCGTTTCCTTTCCCAAAAATGAGACATTTGAAGATGAAAGGCAGTATTCTGGGGAGAAAATGCCTTTTTGGGGGGCTAAAGAGTGGCACGTAAGAGAGAACCTGTTTGGTTTCTGGAATGAAGAGTGATATTCGGGGAGAAAATGTCTAATTGTTGGCAGAGATTGATACGCAGGGGAGAAATGGTTGTATTTTGGAGAGAAAAAGAGTGTTTTGTGGAGAAAATGCATGAGTTTTGGGGATAAACGGCATTATTTTGGCGTGAAAGCATGGTATTGAGAAAATAAGCAGCATTTTGTGGAGAAAATGTCTTCTTTTGAGGATAAAGGTGATCTTTCGGGGAGAAAATGTCTGATTTGCAGCATAAAAGGACGCATTTGGGGAAGACAGCGTCTTTTATTGGGACATCACGTTTTATTCCAAAAATAACACATTTTCATACCAGAATACCGCCTTTGATCCCAAAATTAAGGCATTTTCTTCCCAGAATACCGCATTTTAGACCGAAAATAAGTCATCCTCTCCAAAAAAGACGTAATTCTGTCCTCAAAATGAGAAATATTGTCCCCAAAATATCATTCTTGGTTCCAAATAGAAGACTTTTTCTCCATTAAATACCACGTAGGGATCCCTATATTACACATTTTCTCACCCAAATTGCTCTTTGGATCCCCAAAATGAGGCGTTCTCCCTCAAATGCCTCTTTTCATCCCAAGAATCAGGCATTTTCTCCGCACAAGACTGATTTTATTACCAAAACAACACATTTCTTACCCAAAACTCACCTTTTTATTCCCAACATTAGACATTGTCTCCCCCAAATGCCAATTTGTATCCCTCCAATACGAAATTCTCCACTTCAAATAGCGCTTTGTGTGACAAAAGAAGACACTCACTCCCAAAAATACCGCTTCTTACTCCCTAAGGAAGACTTTTCCTCCCCAAAACACCCTTTTTGATCCCCAAAATAAGAAATACTCTCCCTAAAGTAGCGCTTTCGTTTCCTTTCCCAAAAATGAGACATCTGAAGATGAAAGGCAGTATTCTGGGGAGAAAATGCCTTTTTGGGGGGCTAAAGAGTGGCACTTAAGAGAGAACCTGTTTGGTTTCTGGGATGAAGAGTGATATTCGGGGAGAAAATGTCTAATTGTTGGCAGAAATTGATACGCAGGGGAGAAATGGTTGTATTTTGGAGAGAAAAAGAGTGTTTTGTGGAGAAAATGCATGAGTTTTGGGGATAAACGGCATTATTTTGGCGTGAAAGCATGGTATTGTGAAAATAAGCAGCATTTTGTGGAGAAAATGCCTTCTTTTGAGGATAAAGGTGATCTTTCAGGGAGAAAATGTCTTCTTTGCAGCAGAAAAAGACGCATTTGGGGAAGACAGCGTCTTTTATTGGGACATCACGTTTTATTCCAAAAATAACACATTTTCTTCCCGAATACCGCACTTAATCCCTAAAATAAGGCATTTTCTTCCCAGAATACCGCTTTTTAGACCGAAAATAAGTCATCCTCTCCAAAAAAGACGTAATTCTGTCCTCAAAATGAGAAATATTGTCCCCAAAATATCATTCTTGGTTCCAAATAGAAGACTTTTTCTCCATTAAATACCACGTAGGGATCCCTATATTACACATTTTCTCCCCCAAATTGCTCTTTGGATCCCCAAAATGAGGCGTTCTCCCTCAAATGCCTCTTTTCATCCCAAGAATCAGGCATTTTCTCCACACAAGACTGATTTTATTACCAAAACAACACATTTCTTACCCAAAACACACCTTTTTATTCCCAACATTAGACACCGTCTCCCAAAATTCCAATTTGTATCCCTCCAATACGAAATTCTCCCCTTCAAATATGGCTTTGTGTAACAAAAGAAGACATTCGCTCCCAAAAATACCGCTTCTTATTTCCTAAGGAAGACTTTTCCTCCCCAAAACACCCTTTTTGATCCCCAAAACAAGAAATACTCTCCCTAAAGTAGCGCTTTCGTTTCCTTTCCCAAAAATGAGACATCTGAAGATGAAAGGCAGTATTCTGGGGAGAAAATGCCTTTTTGGGGGGCTAAAGAGTGGCACTTAAGAGAGAACCTGTTTGGTTTCTGGAATGAAGAGTGATATTCAGGGAGAAAATGTCTAATTGTTGGCAGAAATAGATATGCAGGGGAGAAATGGTTGTATTTTGGAGAGAAAAAGAGTGTTTTGTGGAGAAAATGCATGAGTTTTGGGGATAAACGGCATTATTTTGGCGTGAAAGCATGGTATTGAGCTAAGAAGCGGCATTTTGTGGAGAAAATGTCTTCTTTTGAGGATAAAGGTGATCTTTCGGGGAGAAAATGTCTGATTTGCAGCATAAAAGGACGCATTTGGGGAAGACAGCGTCTTTTATTGGGACATCACGTTTTATTCCAAAAATAACACATTTTCATACCAGAATACCGCCTTTGATCCCAAAATTAAGGCATTTTCTTCCCAGAATACCGCTTTTTAGACCGAAAATAAGTCATCCTCTCCAAAAAAGACGTAATTCTGTCCTCAAAATGAGAAATATTGTCCCCAAAATATCATTCTTGGTTCCAAATAGAAGACTTTTTCTCCATTAAATACCACGTAGGGATCCCTATATTACACATTTTCTCCCCCAAATTGCTCTTTGGATCCCCAAAATGAGGCGTTCTCCCTCAAATGCCTCTTTTCATCCCAAGAATCAGGCATTTTCTCCGCACAAGACTGATTTTATTACCAAAACAACACATTTCTTACCCAAAACACACCTTTTTATTCCCAACATTAGACACCGTCTCCCAAAATTCCAGTTTGTATCCCTCCAATACGAAATTCTCCCCTTCAAATATGGCTTTGTGTAACAAAAGAAGACATTCGCTCCCGAAAATACCGCTTCTTATTTCCTAAGGAAGACTTTTCCTCCCCAAAACACCCTTTTTGATCCCCAAAATAAGAAATACTCTCCCTAAAGTAGCGCTTTCGTTTCCTTTCCCAAAAATGAGACATTTGAAGATGAAAGGCAGTATTCTGGGGAGAAAATGCCTTTTTGGGGGGCTAAAGAGTGGCACTTAAGAGAGAACCTGTTTGGTTTCTGGAATGAAGAGTGATATTCGGGGAGAAAATGTCTAATTGTTGGCAGAGATTGATACGCAGGGCAGAAATGGTTGTATTTTGGAGAGAAAAAGAGTGTTTTGTGGAGAAAATGCATGAGTTTTGGGGATAAACGGCATTATTTTGGCGTGAAAGCATGGTATTGAGAAAATAAGCAGCATTTTGTGGAGAAAATGCCTTCTTTTGAGGATAAAGGTGATCTTTCAGGGAGAAAATGTCTTCTTTGCAGCAGAAAAAGACGCATTTGGGGAAGACAGCGTCTTTTATTGGGACATCACGTTTTATTCCAAAAATAACACATTTTCATACCAGAATACCGCCTTTGATCCCAAAATTAAGGCATTTTCTTCCCAGAATACCGCTATTTAGACCGAAAATAAGTCATCCTCTCCAAAAAAGACGTAATTCTGTCCTCAAAATGAGAAATATTGTCCCCAAAATATCATTCTTGGTTCCAAATAGAAGACTTTTTCTCCATTAAATACCACGTAGGGATCCCTATATTACACATTTTCTCCCCCAAATTGCTCTTTGGATCCCCAAAATGAGGCGTTCTCCCTCAAATGCCTCTTTTCATCCCAAGAATCAGGCATTTTCTCCGCACAAGACTGATTTTATTACCAAAACAACACATTTCTTACCCAAAACACACCTTTTTATTCCCAACATTAGACATTGTCTCCCCCAAATGCCAATTTGTATCCCTCCAATACGAAATTCTCCCCTTCAAATATGGCTTTGTGTAACAAAAGAAGACATTCGCTCCCAAAAATACCGCTTCTTATTTCCTAAGGAAGACTTTTCCTCCCCAAAACACCCTTTTTGATCCCCAAAACAAGAAATACTCTCCCTAAAGTAGCGCTTTCGTTTCCTTTCCCAAAAATGAGACATCTGAAGATGAAAGGCAGTATTCTGGGGAGAAAATGCCTTTTTGGGGGGCTAAAGAGTGGCACTTAAGAGAGAACCTGTTTGGTTTCTGGAATGAAGAGTGATATTCGGGGAGAAAATGTCTAATTGTTGGCAGAGATTGATACGCAGGGGAGAAATGGTTGTATTTTGGAGAGAAAAAGAGTGTTTTGTGGAGAAAATGCATGAGTTTTGGGGATAAACGGCATTATTTTGGCGTGAAAGCATGGTATTGAGCTAAGAAGCGGCATTTTGTGGAGAAAATGTCTTCTTTTGAGGATAAAGGTGATCTTTCGGGGAGAAAATGTCTGATTTGCAGCATAAAAGGACGCATTTGGGGAAGACAGCGTCTTTTATTGGGACATCACGTTTTATTCCAAAAATAACACATTTTCATACCAGAATACCGCCTTTGATCCCAAAATTAAGGCATTTTCTTCCCAGAATACCGCTATTTAGACCGAAAATAAGTCATCCTCTCCAAAAAAGACATAATTCTGTCCTCAAAATGAGAAATATTGTCCCCAAAATATCATTCTTGGTTCCAAATAGAAGACTTTTTCTCCATTAAATACCACGTAGGGATCCCTAGATTACACATTTTCTCCCCCAAATTGCTCTTTGGATCCCCAAAATGAGGCGTTCTCCCTCAAATGCCTCTTTTCATCCCAAGAATCAGGCATTTTCTCCGCACAAGACTGATTTTATTACCAAAACAACACATTTCTTACCCAAAACACACCTTTTTATTCCCAACATTAGACACCGTCTCCCAAAATTCCAGTTTGTATCCCTCCAATACGAAATTCTCCCCTTCAAATATGGCTTTGTGTAACAAAAGAAGACATTCGCTCCCGAAAATACCGCTTCTTATTTCCTAAGGAAGACTTTTCCTCCCCAAAACACCCTTTTTGATCCCCAAAATAAGAAATACTCTCCCTAAAGTAGCGCTTTCGTTTCCTTTCCCAAAAATGAGACATTTGAAGATGAAAGGCAGTATTCTGGGGAGAAAATGCCTTTTTGGGGGGCTAAAGAGTGGCACTTAAGAGAGAACCTGTTTGGTTTCTGGAATGAAGAGTGATATTCGGGGAGAAAATGTCTAATTGTTGGCAGAGATTGATACGCAGGGCAGAAATGGTTGTATTTTGGAGAGAAAAAGAGTGTTTTGTGGAGAAAATGCATGAGTTTTGGGGATAAACGGCATTATTTTGGCGTGAAAGCATGGTATTGAGAAAATAAGCAGCATTTTGTGGAGAAAATGCCTTCTTTTGAGGATAAAGGTGATCTTTCAGGGAGAAAATGTCTTCTTTGCAGCAGAAAAAGACGCATTTGGGGAAGACAGCGTCTTTTATTGGGACATCACGTTTTATTCCAAAAATAACACATTTTCATACCAGAATACCGCCTTTGATCCCAAAATTAAGGCATTTTCTTCCCAGAATACCGCTATTTAGACCGAAAATAAGTCATCCTCTCCAAAAAAGACGTAATTCTGTCCTCAAAATGAGAAATATTGTCCCCAAAATATCATTCTTGGTTCCAAATAGAAGACTTTTTCTCCATTAAATACCACGTAGGGATCCCTATATTACACATTTTCTCCCCCAAATTGCTCTTTGGATCCCCAAAATGAGGCGTTCTCCCTCAAATGCCTCTTTTCATCCCAAGAATCAGGCATTTTCTCCGCACAAGACTGATTTTATTACCAAAACAACACATTTCTTACCCAAAACACACCTTTTTATTCCCAACATTAGACATTGTCTCCCCCAAATGCCAATTTGTATCCCTCCAATACGAAATTCTCCCCTTCAAATATGGCTTTGTGTAACAAAAGAAGACATTCGCTCCCAAAAATACCGCTTCTTATTTCCTAAGGAAGACTTTTCCTCCCCAAAACACCCTTTTTGATCCCCAAAACAAGAAATACTCTCCCTAAAGTAGCGCTTTCGTTTCCTTTCCCAAAAATGAGACATCTGAAGATGAAAGGCAGTATTCTGGGGAGAAAATGCCTTTTTGGGGGGCTAAAGAGTGGCACTTAAGAGAGAACCTGTTTGGTTTCTGGAATGAAGAGTGATATTCGGGGAGAAAATGTCTAATTGTTGGCAGAGATTGATACGCAGGGGAGAAATGGTTGTATTTTGGAGAGAAAAAGAGTGTTTTGTGGAGAAAATGCATGAGTTTTGGGGATAAACGGCATTATTTTGGCGTGAAAGCATGGTATTGAGCTAAGAAGCGGCATTTTGTGGAGAAAATGTCTTCTTTTGAGGATAAAGGTGATCTTTCGGGGAGAAAATGTCTGATTTGCAGCATAAAAGGACGCATTTGGGGAAGACAGCGTCTTTTATTGGGACATCACGTTTTATTCCAAAAATAACACATTTTCATACCAGAATACCGCCTTTGATCCCAAAATTAAGGCATTTTCTTCCCAGAATACCGCTATTTAGACCGAAAATAAGTCATCCTCTCCAAAAAAGACATAATTCTGTCCTCAAAATGAGAAATATTGTCCCCAAAATATCATTCTTGGTTCCAAATAGAAGACTTTTTCTCCATTAAATACCACGTAGGGATCCCTAGATTACACATTTTCTCCCCCAAATTGCTCTTTGGATCCCCAAAATGAGGCGTTCTCCCTCAAATGCCTCTTTTGATCCCAAGAATCAGGCATTTTCTCCGCACAAGACTGATTTTATTACCAAAACAACACATTTCTTACCCAAAACACACCTTTTTATTCCCAACATTAGACACCGTCTCCCAAAATTCCAGTTTGTATCCCTCCAATACGAAATTCTCCCCTTCAAATATGGCTTTGTGTAACAAAAGAAGACATTCGCTCCCAAAAATACCGCTTCTTATTTCCTAAGGAAGACTTTTCCTCCCCAAAACACCCTTTTTGATCCCCAAAACAAGAAATACTCTCCCTAAAGTAGCGCTTTCGTTTCCTTTCCCAAAAATGAGACATTTGAAGATGAAAGGCAGTATTCTGGGGAGAAAATGCCTTTTTGGGGGGCTAAAGAGTGGCACTTAAGAGAGAACCTGTTTGGTTTCTGGAATGAAGAGTGATATTCGGGGAGAAAATGTCTAATTGTTGGCAGAGATTGATACGCAGGTCAGAAATGGTTGTATTTTGGAGAGAAAAAGAGTGTTTTGTGGAGAAAATGCATGAGTTTTGGGGATAAACGGCATTATTTTGGCGTGAAAGCATGGTATTGAGAAAATAAGCAGCATTTTGTGGAGAAAATGCCTTCTTTTGAGGATAAAGGTGATCTTTCAGGGAGAAAATGTCTTCTTTGCAGCAGAAAAAGACGCATTTGGGGAAGACAGCGTCTTTTATTGGGACATCACGTTTTATTCCAAAAATAACACATTTTCTTCCCGAATACCGCACTTAATCCCTAAAATAAGGCATTTTCTTCCCAGAATACCGCTATTTAGACCGAAAATAAGTCATCCTCTCCAAAAAAGACGTAATTCTGTCCTCAAAATGAGAAATATTGTCCCCAAAATATCATTCTTGGTTCCAAATAGAAGACTTTTTCTCCATTAAATACCACGTAGGGATCCCTAGATTACACATTTTCTCCCCCAAATTGCTCTTTGGATCCCCAAAATGAGGCGTTCTCCCTCAAATGCCTCTTTTCATCCCAAGAATCAGGCATTTTCTCCGCACAAGACTGATTTTATTACCAAAACAACACATTTCTTACCCAAAACACACCTTTTTATTCCCAACATTAGACATTGTCTCCCCCAAATGCCAATTTGTATCCCTCCAATACGAAATTCTCCACTTCAAATATGGCTTTGTGTGACAAAAGAAGACACTCACTCCCAAAAATACCGCTTCTTACTCCCTAAGGAAGACTTTTCCTCCCCAAAACACCCTTTTTGATCCCCAAAATAAGAAATACTCTCCCTAAAGTAGCGCTTTCGTTGCCTTTCCCAAAAATGAGACATCTGAAGATGAAAGGCAGTATTCTGGGGAGAAAATGCCTTTTTGGGGGGCTAAAGAGTGGCACTTAAGAGAGAACCTGTTTGGTTTCTGGGATGAAGAGTGATATTCGGGGAGAAAATGTCTAATTGTTGGCAGAAATTGATATGCAGGGGAGAAATGGTTGTATTTTGGAGAGAAAAAGAGTGTTTTGGGGAGAAAATGCATGAGTTTTGGGGATAAACGGCATTATTTTGGCGTGAAAGCATGGTATTGAGAAAATAAGCAGCATTTTTTGGAGAAAATGCCTTCTTTTGAGGATAAAGGTGATCTTTCAGGGAGAAAATGTCTTCTTTGCAGCAGAAAAAGACGCATTTGGGGAAGACAGCGTCTTTTATTGGGACATCACGTTTTATTCCAAAAATAACACATTTTCATACCAGAATACCGCACTTAATCCCTAAAATAAGGCATTTTCTTCCCAGAATACCGCTATTTAGACCGAAAATAAGTCATCCTCTCCAAAAAAGACGTAATTCTGTCCTCAAAATGAGAAATATTGTCCCCAAAATATCATTCTTGGTTCCAAATAGAAGACTTTTTCTCCATTAAATACCACGTAGGGATCCCTATATTACACATTTTCTCCCCCAAATTGCTCTTTGGATCCCCAAAATGAGGCGTTCTCCCTCAAATGCCTCTTTTCATCCCAAGAATCAGGCATTTTCTCCGCACAAGACTGATTTTATTACCAAAACAACACATTTCTTACCCAAAACACACCTTTTTATTCCCAACATTAGACACCGTCTCCCAAAATTCCAGTTTGTATCCCTCCAATACGAAATTCTCCCCTTCAAATATGGCTTTGTGTAACAAAAGAAGACATTTGCTCCCAAAAATACCGCTTCTTATTTCCTAAGGAAGACTTTTCCTCCCCAAAACACCCTTTTTGATCCCCAAAACAAGAAATACTCTCCCTAAAGTAGCACTTTCGTTTCCTTTCCCAAAAATGAGACATTTGAAGATGAAAGGCAGTATTCTGGGGAGAAAATGCCTTTTTGGGGGGCTAAAGAGTGGCACTTAAGAGAGAACCTGTTTGGTTTCTGGAATGAAGAGTGATATTCGGGGAGAAAATGTCTAATTGTTGGCAGAAATAGATATGCAGGGGAGAAATGGTTGTATTTTGGAGAGAAAAAGAGTGTTTTGTGGAGAAAATGCATGAGTTTTGGGGATAAACGGCATTATTTTGGCGTGAAAGCATGGTATTGAGCTAAGAAGCGGCATTTTGTGGAGAAAATGTCTTCTTTTGAGGATAAAGGTGATCTTTCGGGGAGAAAATGTCTGATTTGCAGCATAAAAGGACGCATTTGGGGAAGACAGCGTCTTTTATTGGGACATCACGTTTTATTCCAAAAATAACACATTTTCATACCAGAATACCGCCTTTGATCCCAAAATTAAGGCATTTTCTTCCCAGAATACCGCATTTTAGACCGAAAATAAGTCATCCTCTCCAAAAAAGACGTAATTCTGTCCTCAAAATGAGAAATATTGTCCCCAAAATATCATTCTTGGTTCCAAATAGAAGACTTTTTCTCCATTAAATACCACGTAGGGATCCCTATATTACACATTTTCTCCCCCAAATTGCTCTTTGGATCCCCAAAATGAGGCGTTCTCCCTCAAATGCCTCTTTTCATCCCAAGAATCAGGCATTTTCTCCGCACAAGACTGATTTTATTACCAAAACAACACATTTCTTACCCAAAACACACCTTTTTATTCCCAACATTAGACATTGTCTCCCCCAAATGCCAATTTGTATCCCTCCAATACGAAATTCTCCACTTCAAATATGGCTTTGTGTGACAAAAGAAGACACTCACTCCCAAAAATACCGCTTCTTACTCCCTAAGGAAGACTTTTCCTCCCCAAAACACCCTTTTTGATCCCCAAAATAAGAAATACTCTCCCTAAAGTAGCGCTTTCGTTGCCTTTCCCAAAAATGAGACATCTGAAGATGAAAGGCAGTATTCTGGGGAGAAAATGCCTTTTTGGGGGGCTAAAGAGTGGCACTTAATAGAGAACCTGTTTGGTTTCTGGGATGAAGAGTGATATTCGGGGAGAAAATGTCTAATTGTTGGCAGAAATTGATATGCAGGGGAGAAATGGTTGTATTTTGGAGAGAAAAAGAGTGTTTTGGGGAGAAAATGCATGAGTTTTGGGGATAAACGGCATTATTTTGGCGTGAAAGCATGGTATTGAGAAAATAAGCAGCATTTTTTGGAGAAAATGCCTTCTTTTGAGGATAAAGGTGATCTTTCAGGGAGAAAATGTCTTCTTTGCAGCAGAAAAAGACGCATTTGGGGAAGACAGCGTCTTTTATTGGGACATCACGTTTTATTCCAAAAATAACACATTTTCATACCAGAATACCGCACTTAATCCCTAAAATAAGGCATTTTCTTCCCAGAATACCGCTATTTAGACCGAAAATAAGTCATCCTCTCCAAAAAAGACGTAATTCTGTCCTCAAAATGAGAAATATTGTCCCCAAAATATCATTCTTGGTTCCAAATAGAAGACTTTTTCTCCATTAAATACCACGTAGGGATCCCTATATTACACATTTTCTCCCCCAAATTGCTCTTTGGATCCCCAAAATGAGGCGTTCTCCCTCAAATGCCTCTTTTCATCCCAAGAATCAGGCATTTTCTCCACACAAGACTGATTTTATTACCAAAACAACACATTTCTTACCCAAAACACACCTTTTTATTCCCAACATTAGACACCGTCTCCCAAAATTCCAGTTTGTATCCCTCCAATACGAAATTCTCCCCTTCAAATATGGCTTTGTGTAACAAAAGAAGACATTTGCTCCCAAAAATACCGCTTCTTATTTCCTAAGGAAGACTTTTCCTCCCCAAAACACCCTTTTTGATCCCCAAAACAAGAAATACTCTCCCTAAAGTAGCACTTTCGTTTCCTTTCCCAAAAATGAGACATTTGAAGATGAAAGGCAGTATTCTGGGGAGAAAATGCCTTTTTGGGGGGCTAAAGAGTGGCACTTAAGAGAGAACCTGTTTGGTTTCTGGAATGAAGAGTGATATTCGGGGAGAAAATGTCTAATTGTTGGCAGAAATAGATATGCAGGGGAGAAATGGTTGTATTTTGGAGAGAAAAAGAGTGTTTTGTGGAGAAAATGCATGAGTTTTGGGGATAAACGGCATTATTTTGGCGTGAAAGCATGGTATTGAGCTAAGAAGCGGCATTTTGTGGAGAAAATGTCTTCTTTTGAGGATAAAGGTGATCTTTCGGGGAGAAAATGTCTGATTTGCAGCATAAAAGGACGCATTTGGGGAAGACAGCGTCTTTTATTGGGACATCACGTTTTATTCCAAAAATAACACATTTTCATACCAGAATACCGCCTTTGATCCCAAAATTAAGGCATTTTCTTCCCAGAATACCGCATTTTAGACCGAAAATAAGTCATCCTCTCCAAAAAAGACGTAATTCTGTCCTCAAAATGAGAAATATTGTCCCCAAAATATCATTCTTGGTTCCAAATAGAAGACTTTTTCTCCATTAAATACCACGTAGGGATCCCTATATTACACATTTTCTCCCCCAAATTGCTCTTTGGATCCCCAAAATGAGGCGTTCTCCCTCAAATGCCTCTTTTCATCCCAAGAATCAGGCATTTTCTCCGCACAAGACTGATTTTATTACCAAAACAACACATTTCTTACCCAAAACACACCTTTTTATTCCCAACATTAGACACCGTCTCCCAAAATTCCAGTTTGTATCCCTCCAATACGAAATTCTCCCCTTCAAATATGGCTTTGTGTAACAAAAGAAGACATTCGCTCCCAAAAATACCGCTTCTTATTTCCTAAGGAAGACTTTTCCTCCCCAAAACACCCTTTTTGATCCCCAAAATAAGAAATACTCTCCCTAAAGTAGCGCTTTCGTTTCCTTTCCCAAAAATGAGACATTTGAAGATGAAAGGCAGTATTCTGGGGAGAAAATGCCTTTTTGGGGGGCTAAAGAGTGGCACTTAAGAGAGAACCTGTTTGGTTTCTGGAATGAAGAGTGATATTCGGGGAGAAAATGTCTAATTGTTGGCAGAGATTGATACGCAGGGCAGAAATGGTTGTATTTTGGAGAGAAAAAGAGTGTTTTGTGGAGAAAATGCATGAGTTTTGGGGATAAACGGCATTATTTTGGCGTGAAAGCATGGTATTGTGCTAAGAAGCGGCATTTTGTGGAGAAAATGTCTTCTTTTGAGGATAAAGGTGATCTTTCGGGGAGAAAATGTCTGATTTGCAGCATAAAAGGACGCATTTGGGGAAGACAGCGTCTTTTATTGGGACATCACGTTTTATTCCAAAAATAACACATTTTCATACCAGAATACCGCCTTTGATCCCAAAATTAAGGCATTTTCTTCCCAGAATACCGCATTTTAGACCGAAAATAAGTCATCCTCTCCAAAAAAGACGTAATTCTGTCCTCAAAATGAGAAATATTGTCCCCAAAATATCATTCTTGGTTCCAAATAGAAGACTTTTTCTCCATTAAATACCACGTAGGGATCCCTATATTACACATTTTCTCCCCCAAATTGCTCTTTGGATCCCCAAAATGAGGCGTTCTCCCTCAAATGCCTCTTTTGATCCCAAGAATCAGGCATTTTCTCCGCACAAGACTGATTTTATTACCAAAACAACACATTTCTTACCCAAAACACACCTTTTTATTCCCAACATTAGACACCGTCTCCCAAAATTCCAGTTTGTATCCCTCCAATACGAAATTCTCCCCTTCAAATATGGCTTTGTGTAACAAAAGAAGACATTCGCTCCCAAAAATACCGCTTCTTATTTCCTAAGGAAGACTTTTCCTCCCCAAAACACCCTTTTTGATCCCCAAAATAAGAAATACTCTCCCTAAAGTAGCGCTTTCGTTGCCTTTCCCAAAAATGAGACATTTGAAGATGAAAGGCAGTATTCTGGGGAGAAAATGCCTTTTTGGGGGGCTAAAGAGTGGCACTTAAGAGAGAACCTGTTTGGTTTCTGGAATGAAGAGTGATATTCGGGGAGAAAATGTCTAATTGTTGGCAGAGATTGATACGCAGGGCAGAAATGGTTGTATTTTGGAGAGAAAAAGAGTGTTTTGTGGAGAAAATGCATGAGTTTTGGGGATAAACGGCATTATTTTGGCGTGAAAGCATGGTATTGAGAAAATAAGCAGCATTTTGTGGAGAAAATGCCTTCTTTTGAGGATAAAGGTGATCTTTCAGGGAGAAAATGTCTTCTTTGCAGCAGAAAAAGACGCATTTGGGGAAGACAGCGTCTTTTATTGGGACATCACGTTTTATTCCAAAAATAACACATTTTCTTCCCGAATACCGCACTTAATCCCTAAAATAAGGCATTTTCTTCCCAGAATACCGCTATTTAGACCGAAAATAAGTCATCCTCTCCAAAAAAGACGTAATTCTGTCCTCAAAATGAGAAATATTGTCCCCAAAATATCATTCTTGGTTCCAAATAGAAGACTTTTTCTCCATTAAATACCACGTAGGGATCCCTAGATTACACATTTTCTCCCCCAAATTGCTCTTTGGATCCCCAAAATGAGGCGTTCTCCCTCAAATGCCTCTTTTCATCCCAAGAATCAGGCATTTTCTCCGCACAAGACTGATTTTATTACCAAAACAACACATTTCTTACCCAAAACACACCTTTTTATTCCCAACATTAGACACCGTCTCCCAAAATTCCAGTTTGTATCCCTCCAATACGAAATTCTCCCCTTCAAATATGGCTTTGTGTAACAAAAGAAGACATTCGCTCCCAAAAATACCGCTTCTTATTTCCTAAGGAAGACTTTTCCTCCCCAAAACACCCTTTTTGATCCCCAAAACAAGAAATACTCTCCCTAAAGTAGCGCTTTCGTTTCCTTTCCCAAAAATGAGACATTTGAAGATGAAAGGCAGTATTCTGGGGAGAAAATGCCTTTTTGGGGGGCTAAAGAGTGGCACTTAAGAGAGAACCTGTTTGGTTTCTGGAATGAAGAGTGATATTCGGGGAGAAAATGTCTAATTGTTGGCAGAGATTGATACGCAGGGGAGAAATGGTTGTATTTTGGAGAGAAAAAGAGTGTTTTGTGGAGAAAATGCATGAGTTTTGGGGATAAACGGCATTATTTTGGCGTGAAAGCATGGTATTGTGCTAAGAAGCGGCATTTTGTGGAGAAAATGTCTTCTTTTGAGGATAAAGGTGATCTTTCGGGGAGAAAATGTCTGATTTGCAGCATAAAAGGACGCATTTGGGGAAGACAGCGTCTTTTATTGGGACATCACGTTTTATTCCAAAAATAACACATTTTCATACCAGAATACCGCCTTTGATCCCAAAATTAAGGCATTTTCTTCCCAGAATACCGCATTTTAGACCGAAAATAAGTCATCCTCTCCAAAAAAGACGTAATTCTGTCCTCAAAATGAGAAATATTGTCCCCAAAATATCATTCTTGGTTCCAAATAGAAGACTTTTTCTCCATTAAATACCACGTAGGGATCCCTATATTACACATTTTCTCCCCCAAATTGCTCTTTGGATCCCCAAAATGAGGCGTTCTCCCTCAAATGCCTCTTTTCATCCCAAGAATCAGGCATTTTCTCCGCACAAGACTGATTTTATTACCAAAACAACACATTTCTTACCCAAAACACACCTTTTTATTCCCAACATTAGACACCGTCTCCCAAAATTCCAATTTGTATCCCTCCAATACGAAATTCTCCCCTTCAAATATGGCTTTGTGTAACAAAAGAAGACATTCGCTCCCAAAAATACCGCTTCTTATTTCCTAAGGAAGACTTTTCCTCCCCAAAACACCCTTTTTGATCCCCAAAATAAGAAATACTCTCCCTAAAGTAGCGCTTTCGTTGCCTTTCCCAAAAATGAGACATCTGAAGATGAAAGGCAGTATTCTGGGGAGAAAATGCCTTTTTGGGGGGCTAAAGAGTGGCACTTAAGAGAGAACCTGTTTGGTTTCTGGGATGAAGAGTGATATTCAGGGAGAAAATGTCTAATTGTTGGCAGAAATTGATACGCAGGGGAGAAATGGTTGTATTTTGGAGAGAAAAAGAGTGTTTTGTGGAGAAAATGCATGAGTTTTGGGGATAAACGGCATTATTTTGGCGTGAAAGCATGGTATTGAGAAAATAAGCAGCATTTTGTGGAGAAAATGCCTTCTTTTGAGGATAAAGGTGATCTTTCAGGGAGAAAATGTCTTCTTTGCAGCAGAAAAAGACGCATTTGGGGAAGACAGCGTCTTTTATTGGGACATCACGTTTTATTCCAAAAATAACACATTTTCTTCCCGAATACCGCACTTAATCCCCAAAATTAAGGCATTTTCTTCCCAGAATACCGCTATTTAGACCGAAAATAAGTCATCCTCTCCAAAAAAGACGTAATTCTGTCCTCAAAATGAGAAATATTGTCCCCAAAATATCATTCTTGGTTCCAAATAGAAGACTTTTTCTCCATTAAATACCACGTAGGGATCCCTAGATTACACATTTTCTCCCCCAAATTGCTCTTTGGATCCCCAAAATGAGGCGTTCTCCCTCAAATGCCTCTTTTGATCCCAAGAATCAGGCATTTTCTCCGCACAAGACTGATTTTATTACCAAAACAACACATTTCTTACCCAAAACACACCTTTTTATTCCCAACATTAGACACCGTCTCCCAAAATTCCAATTTGTATCCCTCCAATACGAAATTCTCCCCTTCAAATATGGCTTTGTGTAACAAAAGAAGACATTCGCTCCCAAAAATACCGCTTCTTATTTCCTAAGGAAGACTTTTCCTCCCCAAAACACCCTTTTTGATCCCCAAAATAAGAAATACTCTCCCTAAAGTAGCGCTTTCGTTGCCTTTCCCAAAAATGAGACATTTGAAGATGAAAGGCAGTATTCTGGGGAGAAAATGCCTTTTTGGGGGGCTAAAGAGTGGCACTTAAGAGAGAACCTGTTTGGTTTCTGGAATGAAGAGTGATATTCGGGGAGAAAATGTCTAATTGTTGGCAGAGATTGATACGCAGGGGAGAAATGGTTGTATTTTGGAGAGAAAAAGAGTGTTTTGTGGAGAAAATGCATGAGTTTTGGGGATAAACGGCATTATTTTGGCGTGAAAGCATGGTATTGAGCTAAGAAGAGGCATTTTGTGGAGAAAATGTCTTCTTTTGAGGATAAAGGTGATCTTTCGGGGAGAAAATGTCTGATTTGCAGCATAAAAGGACGCATTTGGGGAAGACAGCGTCTTTTATTGGGACATCACGTTTTATTCCAAAAATAACACATTTTCATACCAGAATACCGCCTTTGATCCCAAAATTAAGGCATTTTCTTCCCAGAATACCGCTTTTTAGACCGAAAATAAGTCATCCTCTCCAAAAAAGACGTAATTCTGTCCTCAAAATGAGAAATATTGTCCCCAAAATATCATTCTTGGTTCCAAATAGAAGACTTTTTCTCCATTAAATACCACGTAGGGATCCCTAGATTACACATTTTCTCCCCCAAATTGCTCTTTGGATCCCCAAAATGAGGCGTTCTCCCTCAAATGCCTCTTTTCATCCCAAGAATCAGGCATTTTCTCCGCACAAGACTGATTTTATTACCAAAACAACACATTTCTTACCCAAAACACACCTTTTTATTCCCAACATTAGACACCGTCTCCCAAAATTCCAGTTTGTATCCCTCCAATACGAAATTCTCCCCTTCAAATATGGCTTTGTGTAACAAAAGAAGACATTCGCTCCCAAAAATACCGCTTCTTATTTCCTAAGGAAGACTTTTCCTCCCCAAAACACCCTTTTTGATCCCCAAAATAAGAAATACTCTCCCTAAAGTAGCGCTTTCGTTTCCTTTCCCAAAAATGAGACATTTGAAGATGAAAGGCAGTATTCTGGGGAGAAAATGCCTTTTTGGGGGGCTAAAGAGTGGCACTTAAGAGAGAACCTGTTTGGTTTCTGGAATGAAGAGTGATATTCGGGGAGAAAATGTCTAATTGTTGGCAGAGATTGATACGCAGGGCAGAAATGGTTGTATTTTGGAGAGAAAAAGAGTGTTTTGTGGAGAAAATGCATGAGTTTTGGGGATAAACGGCATTATTTTGGCGTGAAAGCATGGTATTGTGCTAAGAAGCGGCATTTTGTGGAGAAAATGTCTTCTTTTGAGGATAAAGGTGATCTTTCGGGGAGAAAATGTCTGATTTGCAGCATAAAAGGACGCATTTGGGGAAGACAGCGTCTTTTATTGGGACATCACGTTTTATTCCAAAAATAACACATTTTCATACCAGAATACCGCCTTTGATCCCAAAATTAAGGCATTTTCTTCCCAGAATACCGCATTTTAGACCGAAAATAAGTCATCCTCTCCAAAAAAGACGTAATTCTGTCCTCAAAATGAGAAATATTGTCCCCAAAATATCATTCTTGGTTCCAAATAGAAGACTTTTTCTCCATTAAATACCACGTAGGGATCCCTATATTACACATTTTCTCCCCCAAATTGCTCTTTGGATCCCCAAAATGAGGCGTTCTCCCTCAAATGCCTCTTTTGATCCCAAGAATCAGGCATTTTCTCCGCACAAGACTGATTTTATTACCAAAACAACACATTTCTTACCCAAAACACACCTTTTTATTCCCAACATTAGACACCGTCTCCCAAAATTCCAATTTGTATCCCTCCAATACGAAATTCTCCCCTTCAAATATGGCTTTGTGTAACAAAAGAAGACATTCGCTCCCAAAAATACCGCTTCTTATTTCCTAAGGAAGACTTTTCCTCCCCAAAACACCCTTTTTGATCCCCAAAATAAGAAATACTCTCCCTAAAGTAGCGCTTTCGTTTCCTTTCCCAAAAATGAGACATTTGAAGATGAAAGGCAGTATTCTGGGGAGAAAATGCCTTTTTGGGGGGCTAAAGAGTGGCACTTAAGAGAGAACCTGTTTGGTTTCTGGAATGAAGAGTGATATTCGGGGAGAAAATGTCTAATTGTTGGCAGAGATTGATACGCAGGGGAGAAATGGTTGTATTTTGGAGAGAAAAAGAGTGTTTTGTGGAGAAAATGCATGAGTTTTGGGGATAAACGGCATTATTTTGGCGTGAAAGCATGGTATTGAGCTAAGAAGCGGCATTTTGTGGAGAAAATGTCTTCTTTTGAGGATAAAGGTGATCTTTCGGGGAGAAAATGTCTGATTTGCAGCATAAAAGGACGCATTTGGGGAAGACAGCGTCTTTTATTGGGACATCACGTTTTATTCCAAAAATAACACATTTTCATACCAGAATACCGCCTTTGATCCCAAAATTAAGGCATTTTCTTCCCAGAATACCGCTTTTTAGACCGAAAATAAGTCATCCTCTCCAAAAAAGACGTAATTCTGTCCTCAAAATGAGAAATATTGTCCCCAAAATATCATTCTTGGTTCCAAATAGAAGACTTTTTCTCCATTAAATACCACGTAGGGATCCCTAGATTACACATTTTCTCCCCCAAATTGCTCTTTGGATCCCCAAAATGAGGCGTTCTCCCTCAAATGCCTCTTTTCATCCCAAGAATCAGGCATTTTCTCCGCACAAGACTGATTTTATTACCAAAACAACACATTTCTTACCCAAAACACACCTTTTTATTCCCAACATTAGACACCGTCTCCCAAAATTCCAGTTTGTATCCCTCCAATACGAAATTCTCCCCTTCAAATATGGCTTTGTGTAACAAAAGAAGACATTCGCTCCCAAAAATACCGCTTCTTATTTCCTAAGGAAGACTTTTCCTCCCCAAAACACCCTTTTTGATCCCCAAAATAAGAAATACTCTCCCTAAAGTAGCGCTTTCGTTTCCTTTCCCAAAAATGAGACATTTGAAGATGAAAGGCAGTATTCTGGGGAGAAAATGCCTTTTTGGGGGGCTAAAGAGTGGCACTTAAGAGAGAACCTGTTTGGTTTCTGGAATGAAGAGTGATATTCGGGGAGAAAATGTCTAATTGTTGGCAGAGATTGATACGCAGGGCAGAAATGGTTGTATTTTGGAGAGAAAAAGAGTGTTTTGTGGAGAAAATGCATGAGTTTTGGGGATAAACGGCATTATTTTGGCGTGAAAGCATGGTATTGTGCTAAGAAGCGGCATTTTGTGGAGAAAATGTCTTCTTTTGAGGATAAAGGTGATCTTTCGGGGAGAAAATGTCTGATTTGCAGCATAAAAGGACGCATTTGGGGAAGACAGCGTCTTTTATTGGGACATCACGTTTTATTCCAAAAATAACACATTTTCATACCAGAATACCGCCTTTGATCCCAAAATTAAGGCATTTTCTTCCCAGAATACCGCATTTTAGACCGAAAATAAGTCATCCTCTCCAAAAAAGACGTAATTCTGTCCTCAAAATGAGAAATATTGTCCCCAAAATATCATTCTTGGTTCCAAATAGAAGACTTTTTCTCCATTAAATACCACGTAGGGATCCCTAGATTACACATTTTCTCCCCCAAATTGCTCTTTGGATCCCCAAAATGAGGCGTTCTCCCTCAAATGCCTCTTTTGATCCCAAGAATCAGGCATTTTCTCCGCACAAGACTGATTTTATTACCAAAACAACACATTTCTTACCCAAAACACACCTTTTTATTCCCAACATTAGACACCGTCTCCCAAAATTCCAATTTGTATCCCTCCAATACGAAATTCTCCCCTTCAAATATGGCTTTGTGTAACAAAAGAAGACATTCGCTCCCAAAAATACCGCTTCTTATTTCCTAAGGAAGACTTTTCCTCCCCAAAACACCCTTTTTGATCCCCAAAATAAGAAATACTCTCCCTAAAGTAGCGCTTTCGTTGCCTTTCCCAAAAATGAGACATCTGAAGATGAAAGGCAGTATTCTGGGGAGAAAATGCCTTTTTGGGGGGCTAAAGAGTGGCACTTAAGAGAGAACCTGTTTGGTTTCTGGGATGAAGAGTGATATTCAGGGAGAAAATGTCTAATTGTTGGCAGAGATTGATATGCAGGGGAGAAATGGTTGTATTTTGGAGAGAAAAAGAGTGTTTTGTGGAGAAAATGCATGAGTTTTGGGGATAAACGGCATTATTTTGGCGTGAAAGCATGGTATTGAGCTAAGAAGCGGCATTTTGTGGAGAAAATGTCTTCTTTTGAGGATAAAGGTGATCTTTCGGGGAGAAAATGTCTGATTTGCAGCATAAAAGGACGCATTTGGGGAAGACAGCGTCTTTTATTGGGACATCACGTTTTATTCCAAAAATAACACATTTTCATACCAGAATACCGCCTTTGATCCCAAAATTAAGGCATTTTCTTCCCAGAATACCGCTTTTTAGACCGAAAATAAGTCATCCTCTCCAAAAAAGACGTAATTCTGTCCTCAAAATGAGAAATATTGTCCCCAAAATATCATTCTTGGTTCCAAATAGAAGACTTTTTCTCCATTAAATACCACGTAGGGATCCCTAGATTACACATTTTCTCCCCCAAATTGCTCTTTGGATCCCCAAAATGAGGCGTTCTCCCTCAAATGCCTCTTTTCATCCCAAGAATCAGGCATTTTCTCCGCACAAGACTGATTTTATTACCAAAACAACACATTTCTTACCCAAAACACACCTTTTTATTCCCAACATTAGACACCGTCTCCCAAAATTCCAATTTGTATCCCTCCAATACGAAATTCTCCCCTTCAAATATGGCTTTGTGTAACAAAAGAAGACATTCGCTCCCAAAAATACCGCTTCTTATTTCCTAAGGAAGACTTTTCCTCCCCAAAACACCCTTTTTGATCCCCAAAACAAGAAATACTCTCCCTAAAGTAGCGCTTTCGTTTCCTTTCCCAAAAATGAGACATTTGAAGATGAAAGGCAGTATTCTGGGGAGAAAATGCCTTTTTGGGGGGCTAAAGAGTGGCACTTAAGAGAGAACCTGTTTGGTTTCTGGAATGAAGAGTGATATTCGGGGAGAAAATGTCTAATTGTTGGCAGAAATTGATACGCAGGGGAGAAATGGTTGTATTTTGGAGAGAAAAAGAGTGTTTTGTGGAGAAAATGCATGAGTTTTCGGGATAAACGGCATTATTTTGGCGTGAAAGCATGGTATTGAGCTAAGAAGCGGCATTTTGTGGAGAAAATGTCTTCTTTTGAGGATAAAGGTGATCTTTCGGGGAGAAAATGTCTGATTTGCAGCATAAAAGGACGCATTTGGGGAAGACAGCGTCTTTTATTGGGACATCACGTTTTATTCCAAAAATAACACATTTTCATACCAGAATACCGCCTTTGATCCCAAAATTAAGGCATTTTCTTCCCAGAATACCGCATTTTAGACCGAAAATAAGTCATCCTCTCCAAAAAAGACGTAATTCTGTCCTCAAAATGAGAAATATTGTCCCCAAAATATCATTCTTGGTTCCAAATAGAAGACTTTTTCTCCATTAAATACCACGTAGGGATCCCTATATTACACATTTTCTCCCCCAAATTGCTCTTTGGATCCCCAAAATGAGGCGTTCTCCCTCAAATGCCTCTTTTCATCCCAAGAATCAGGCATTTTCTCCGCACAAGACTGATTTTATTACCAAAACAACACATTTCTTACCCAAAACTCACCTTTTTATTCCCAACATTAGACATTGTCTCCCCCAAATGCCAATTTGTATCCCTCCAATACGAAATTCTCCACTTCAAATGTGGCTTTGTGTGAGAAAAGAAGACACTCACTCCCAAAAATACCGCTTCTTACTCCCTAAGGAAGACTTTTCCTCCCCAAAACACCCCTTTTGATCCCCAAAATAAGATATACTCTCCCCAAAGTAGCGCTTTCGTTGCCTTTCCCAAAAATGAGACATCTGAAGATGAAAGGCAGTATTCTGGGGAGAAAATGCCTTTTTGGGTAGATGAAGAGTGGCACTTAATAGAGAACCTGTTTGGTTTCTGGGATGAAGAGTGATATTCGGGGAGAAAATGTCTAATTGTTGGCAGAAATTGATACGCCGGGGAGAAATGGTTGTATTTGGGAGAGAAAAAGAGTGTTTTGTGGAGAAAATGCATGAGTTTTGGGGATAAACGGCATTATTTTGGCGTGAAAGCATGGTATTGAGAAAATAAGCAGCATTTTGTGGAGAAAATGCCTTCTTTTGATGATAAAGGTGATCTTTCAGGGAGAAAATGTCTTCTTTGCAGCATAAAAAGACGCATTTGGGGAAGACAGCGTCTTTTATTGGGTCATCACGTTTTATTCCAAAAATAACACATTTTCTTCCCGAATACCGCACTTAATCCCCAAAATTAAGGCATTTTCTTCCCAGAATACCGCTATTTAGACCGAAAATAAGTCATCCTCTCCAAAAAAGACGTAATTCTGTCCTCAAAATGAGAAATATTGTCCCCAAAATATCATTCTTGGTTCCAAATAGAAGACTTTTTCTCCATTAAATACCACGTAGGGATCCCTATATTACACATTTTCTCACCCAAATTGCTCTTTGGATCCCCAAAATGAGGCGTTCTCCCTCAAATGCCTCTTTTGATCCCAAGAATCAGGCATTTTCTCCGCACAAGACTGATTTTATTACCAAAACAACACATTTCTTACCCAAAACACACCTTTTTATTCCCAACATTAGACACTGTCTCCCAAAATTCCAATTTGTATCCCTCCAATACGAAATTCTCCCCTTCAAATATGGCTTTGTGTAACAAAAGAAGACATTCGCTCCCAAAAATACCGCTTCTTATTTCCTAAGGAAGACTTTTCCTCCCCAAAACACCCTTTTTGATCCCCAAAATAAGAAATACTCTCCCTAAAGTAGCGCTTTCGTTTCCTTTCCCAAAAATGAGACATTTGAAGATGAAAGGCAGTATTCTGGGGAGAAAATGCCTTTTTGGGGGGCTAAAGAGTGGCACTTAAGAGAGAACCTGTTTGGTTTCTGGAATGAAGAGTGATATTCGGGGAGAAAATGTCTAATTGTTGGCAGAAATTGATACGCAGGGGAGAAATGGTTGTATTTTGGAGAGAAAAAGAGTGTTTTGTGGAGAAAATGCATGAGTTTTGGGGATAAACGGCATTATTTTGGCGTGAAAGCATGGTATTGAGCTAAGAAGCGGCATTTTGTGGAGAAAATGTCTTCTTTTGAGGATAAAGGTGATCTTTCGGGGAGAAAATGTCTGATTTGCAGCATAAAAGGACGCATTTGGGGAAGACAGCGTCTTTTATTGGGACATCACGTTTTATTCCAAAAATAACACATTTTCATACCAGAATACCGCCTTTGATCCCAAAATTAAGGCATTTTCTTCCCAGAATACCGCTTTTTAGACCGAAAATAAGTCATCCTCTCCAAAAAAGACGTAATTCTGTCCTCAAAATGAGAAATATTGTCCCCAAAATATCATTCTTGGTTCCAAATAGAAGACTTTTTCTCCATTAAATACCACGTAGGGATCCCTAGATTACACATTTTCTCCCCCAAATTGCTCTTTGGATCCCCAAAATGAGGCGTTCTCCCTCAAATGCCTCTTTTCATCCCAAGAATCAGGCATTTTCTCCTCACAAGACTGATTTTATTACCAAAACAACACATTTCTTACCCAAAACACACCTTTTTATTCCCAACATTAGACACCGTCTCCCAAAATTCCAGTTTGTATCCCTCCAATACGAAATTCTCCCCTTCAAATATGGCTTTGTGTAACAAAAGAAGACATTTGCTCCCAAAAATACCGCTTCTTATTTCCTAAGGAAGACTTTTCCTCCCCAAAACACCCTTTTTGATCCCCAAAACAAGAAATACTCTCCCTAAAGTAGCGCTTTCGTTTCCTTTCCCAAAAATGAGACATTTGAAGATGAAAGGCAGTATTCTGGGGAGAAAATGCCTTTTTGGGGGGCTAAAGAGTGGCACTTAAGAGAGAACCTGTTTGGTTTCTGGAATGAAGAGTGATATTCGGGGAGAAAATGTCTAATTGTTGGCAGAGATTGATACGCAGGGGAGAAATGGTTGTATTTTGGAGAGAAAAAGAGTGTTTTGTGGAGAAAATGCATGAGTTTTCGGGATAAACGGCATTATTTTGGCGTGAAAGCATGGTATTGAGCTAAGAAGCGGCATTTTGTGGAGAAAATGTCTTCTTTTGAGGATAAAGGTGATCTTTCGGGGAGAAAATGTCTGATTTGCAGCATAAAAGGACGCATTTGGGGAAGACAGCGTCTTTTATTGGGACATCACGTTTTATTCCAAAAATAACACATTTTCATACCAGAATACCGCCTTTGATCCCAAAATTAAGGCATTTTCTTCCCAGAATACCGCTTTTTAGACCGAAAATAAGTCATCCTCTCCAAAAAAGACGTAATTCTGTCCTCAAAATGAGAAATATTGTCCCCAAAATATCATTCTTGGTTCCAAATAGAAGACTTTTTCTCCATTAAATACCACGTAGGGATCCCTAGATTACACATTTTCTCCCCCAAATTGCTCTTTGGATCCCCAAAATGAGGCGTTCTCCCTCAAATGCCTCTTTTGATCCCAAGAATCAGGCATTTTCTCCGCACAAGACTGATTTTATTACCAAAACAACACATTTCTTACCCAAAACACACCTTTTTATTCCCAACATTAGACATTGTCTCCCCCAAATGCCAATTTGTATCCCTCCAATACGAAATTCTCCCCTTCAAATATGGCTTTGTGTAACAAAAGAAGACATTCGCTCCCAAAAATACCCCTTCTTATTTCCTAAGGAAGACTTTTCCTCCCCAAAACACCCCTTTTGATCCCCAAAATAAGAAATACTCTCCCTAAAGTAGCGCTTTCGTTTCCTTTCCCAAAAATGAGACATCTGAAGATGAAAAGCAGTATTCTGGGGAGAAAATGCTTTTTTGGGGGGCTAAAGAGTGGCACTTAATAGAGAACCTGTTTGGTTTCTGGGATGAAGAGTGATATTCGGGGAGAAAATGTCTAATTGTTGGCAGAGATTGATACGCAGGGGAGAAATGGTTGTATTTGGGAGAGAAAAAGAGTGTTTTGGGGAGAAAATGCATGAGTTTTGGGGATAAACGGCATTATTTTGGCGTGAAAGCATGGTATTGAGAAAATAAGCCGCATTTTGTGGAGAAAATGCCTTCTTTTGATGATAAAGGTGATCTTTCAGGGAGAAAATGTCTTCTTTGCAGCAGAAAAAGACGCATTTGGGGAAGACAGCGTCTTTTATTGGGACATCACGTTTTATTCCAAAAATAACACATTTTCTTCCCGAATACCGCACTTAATCCCCAAAATTAAGGCATTTTCTTCCCAGAATACCGCTATTTAGACCGAAAATAAGTCATCCTCTCCAAAAAAGACGTAATTCTGTCCTCAAAATGAGAAATATTGTCCCCAAAATATCATTCTTGGTTCCAAATAGAAGACTTTTTCTCCATTAAATACCACGTAGGGATTCCTATATTACACATTTTCTCCCCCAAATTGCTCTTTGGATCCCCAAAATGAGGCGTTCTCCCTCAAATGCCTCTTTTCATCCCAAGAATCAGGCATTTTCTCCGCACAAGACTGATTTTATTACCAAAACAACACATTTCTTACCCAAAACACACCTTTTTATTCCCAACATTAGACACCGTCTCCCAAAATTCCAGTTTGTATCCCTCCAATACGAAATTCTCCCCTTCAAATATGGCTTTGTGTAACAAAAGAAGACATTCGCTCCCAAAAATACCACTTCTTATTTCCTAAGGAAGACTTTTCCTCCCCAAAACACCCTTTTTGATCCCCAAAATAAGAAATACTCTCCCTAAAGTAGCGCTTTCGTTGCCTTTCCCAAAAATGAGACATCTGAAGATGAAAGGCAGTATTCTGGGGAGAAAATGCCTTTTTGGGGGGCTAAAGAGTGGCACTTAAGAGAGAACCTGTTTGGTTTCTGGAATGAAGAGTGATATTCGGGGAGAAAATGTCTAATTGTTGGCAGAGATTGATACGCAGGGGAGAAATGGTTGTATTTTGGAGAGAAAAAGAGTGTTTTGTGGAGAAAATGCATGAGTTTTGGGGATAAACGGCATTATTTTGGCGTGAAAGCATGGTATTGAGCTAAGAAGCGGCATTTTGTGGAGAAAATGTCTTCTTTTGAGGATAAAGGTGATCTTTCGGGGAGAAAATGTCTGATTTGCAGCATAAAAAGACGCATTTGGGGAAGACAGCGTCTTTTATTGGGACATCACGTTTTATTCCAAAAATAACACATTTTCTTCCCGAATACCGCACTTAATCCCCAAAATTAAGGCATTTTCTTCCCAGAATACCGCTATTTAGACCGAAAATAAGTCATCCTCTCCAAAAAAGACGTAATTCTGTCCTCAAAATGAGAAATATTGTCCCCAAAATATCATTCTTGGTTCCAAATAGAAGACTTTTTCTCCATTAAATACCACGTAGGGATTCCTATATTACACATTTTCTCCCCCAAATTGCTCTTTGGATCCCCAAAATGAGGCGTTCTCCCTCAAATGCCTCTTTTGATCCCAAGAATCAGGCATTTTCTCCGCACAAGACTGATTTTATTACCAAAACAACACATTTCTTACCCAAAACACACCTTTTTATTCCCAACATTAGACACCGTCTCCCAAAATTCCAATTTGTATCCCTCCAATACGAAATTCTCCCCTTCAAATATGGCTTTGTGTAACAAAAGAAGACATTCGCTCCCAAAAATACCGCTTCTTATTTCCTAAGGAAGACTTTTCCTCCCCAAAACACCCTTTTTGATCCCCAAAATAAGAAATACTCTCCCTAAAGTAGCGCTTTCGTTGCCTTTCCCAAAAATGAGACATCTGAAGATGAAAGGCAGTATTCTGGGGAGAAAATGCCTTTTTGGGGGGCTAAAGAGTGGCACTTAAGAGAGAACCTGTTTGGTTTCTGGAATGAAGAGTGATATTCGGGGAGAAAATGTCTAATTGTTGGCAGAAATAGATATGCAGGGGAGAAATGGTTGTATTTTGGAGAGAAAAAGAGTGTTTTGTGGAGAAAATGCATGAGTTTTGGGGATAAACGGCATTATTTTGGCGTGAAAGCATGGTATTGAGCTAAGAAGCGGCATTTTGTGGAGAAAATGTCTTCTTTTGAGGATAAAGGTGATCTTTCGGGGAGAAAATGTCTGATTTGCAGCATAAAAGGACGCATTTGGGGAAGACAGCGTCTTTTATTGGGACATCACGTTTTATTCCAAAAATAACACATTTTCATACCAGAATACCGCCTTTGATCCCAAAATTAAGGCATTTTCTTCCCAGAATACCGCATTTTAGACCGAAAATAAGTCATCCTCTCCAAAAAAGACGTAATTCTGTCCTCAAAATGAGAAATATTGTCCCCAAAATATCATTCTTGGTTCCAAATAGAAGACTTTTTCTCCATTAAATACCACATCGGGTTCCCAATATTACACATTTTCTCCCCCAAATTGCTCTTTGGATCCCCAAAATGAGGCGTTCTCCCTCAAATGCCTCTTTTGATCCCAAGAATCAGGCATTTTCTCCGCACAAGACTGATTTTATTACCAAAACAACACATTTCTTACCCAAAACACACCTTTTTATTCCCAACATTAGACACCGTCTCCCAAAATTCCAATTTGTATCCCTCCAATACGAAATTCTCCCCTTCAAATATGGCTTTGTGTAACAAAAGAAGACATTCGCTCCCAAAAATACCGCTTCTTATTTCCTAAGGAAGACTTTTCCTCCCCAAAACACCCTTTTTGATCCCCAAAATAAGAAATACTCTCCCTAAAGTAGCGCTTTCGTTTCCTTTCCCAAAAATGAGACATTTGAAGATGAAAGGCAGTATTCTGGGGAGAAAATGCCTTTTTGGGGGGCTAAAGAGTGGCACTTAAGAGAGAACCTGTTTGGTTTCTGGAATGAAGAGTGATATTCGGGGAGAAAATGTCTAATTGTTGGCAGAAATTGATACGCAGGGGAGAAATGGTTGTATTTTGGAGAGAAAAAGAGTGTTTTGTGGAGAAAATGCATGAGTTTTGGGGATAAACGGCATTATTTTGGCGTGAAAGCATGGTATTGAGCTAAGAAGCGGCATTTTGTGGAGAAAATGTCTTCTTTTGAGGATAAAGGTGATCTTTCGGGGAGAAAATGTCTGATTTGCAGCATAAAAGGACGCATTTGGGGAAGACAGCGTCTTTTATTGGGACATCACGTTTTATTCCAAAAATAACACATTTTCATACCAGAATACCGCCTTTGATCCCAAAATTAAGGCATTTTCTTCCCAGAATACCGCATTTTAGACCGAAAATAAGTCATCCTCTCCAAAAAAGACGTAATTCTGTCCTCAAAATGAGAAATATTGTCCCCAAAATATCATTCTTGGTTCCAAATAGAAGACTTTTCCACAATAAATACCACATCGGGTTCCCAATATTACACATTTTCTCCCCCAAATTGCTCTTTGGATCCCCAAAATGAGGCGTTCTCCCTCAAATGCCTCTTTTGATCCCAAGAATCAGGCATTTTCTCCGCACAAGACTGATTTTATTACCAAAACAACACATTTCTTACCCAAAACACACCTTTTTATTCCCAACATTAGACATTGTCTCCCCCAAATGCCAATTTGTATCCCTCCAATACGAAATTCTCCCCTTCAAATATGGCTTTGTGTAACAAAAGAAGACATTCGCTCCCAAAAATACCCCTTCTTATTTCCTAAGGAAGACTTTTCCTCCCCAAAACACCCCTTTTGATCCCCAAAATAAGAAATACTCTCCCTAAAGTAGAGCTTTCGTTTCCTTTCCCAAAAATGAGACATCTGAAGATGAAAAGCAGTATTCTGGGGAGAAAATGCTTTTTTGGGGGGCTAAAGAGTGGCACTTAATAGAGAACCTGTTTGGTTTCTGGGATGAAGAGTGATATTCGGGGAGAAAATGTCTAATTGTTGGCAGAGATTGATACGCAGGGGAGAAATGGTTGTATTTTGGAGAGAAAAAGAGTGTTTTGTGGAGAAAATGCATGAGTTTTCGGGATAAACGGCATTATTTTGGCGTGAAAGCATGGTATTGAGAAAATAAGCCGCATTTTGTGGAGAAAATGCCTTCTTTTGATGATAAAGGTGATCTTTCAGGGAGAAAATGTCTTCTTTGCAGCATAAAAAGACGCATTTGGGGAAGACAGCGTCTTTTATTGGGACATCACGTTTTATTCCAAAAATAACACATTTTCTTCCCGAATACCGCACTTAATCCCCAAAATTAAGGCATTTTCTTCCCAGAATACCGCTATTTAGACCGAAAATAAGTCATCCTCTCCAAAAAAGACGTAATTCTGTCCTCAAAATGAGAAATATTGTCCCCAAAATATCATTCTTGGTTCCAAATAGAAGACTTTTTCTCCATTAAATACCACGTAGGGATTCCTATATTACACATTTTCTCCCCCAAATTGCTCTTTGGATCCCCAAAATGAGGCGTTCTCCCTCAAATGCCTCTTTTGATCCCAAGAATCAGGCATTTTCTCCGCACAAGACTGATTTTATTACCAAAACAACACATTTCTTACCCAAAACACACCTTTTTATTCCCAACATTAGACACCGTCTCCCAAAATTCCAATTTGTATCCCTCCAATACGAAATTCTCCCCTTCAAATATGGCTTTGTGTAACAAAAGAAGACATTCGCTCCCAAAAATACCACTTCTTATTTCCTAAGGAAGACTTTTCCTCCCCAAAACACCCTTTTTGATCCCCAAAATAAGAAATACTCTCCCTAAAGTAGCGCTTTCGTTGCCTTTCCCAAAAATGAGACATCTGAAGATGAAAGGCAGTATTCTGGGGAGAAAATGCCTTTTTGGGGGGCTAAAGAGTGGCACTTAAGAGAGAACCTGTTTGGTTTCTGGAATGAAGAGTGATATTCGGGGAGAAAATGTCTAATTGTTGGCAGAGATTGATACGCAGGGCAGAAAGGGTTGTATTTTGGAGAGAAAAAGAGTGTTTTGTGGAGAAAATGCATGAGTTTTGGGGATAAACGGCATTATTTTGGCGTGAAAGCATGGTATTGAGCTAAGAAGCGGCATTTTGTGGAGAAAATGTCTTCTTTTGAGGATAAAGGTGATCTTTCGGGGAGAAAATGTCTGATTTGCAGCATAAAAAGACGCATTTGGGGAAGACAGCGTCTTTTATTGGGACATCACGTTTTATTCCAAAAATAACACATTTTCTTCCCGAATACCGCACTTAATCCCCAAAATTAAGGCATTTTCTTCCCAGAATACCGCTATTTAGACCGAAAATAAGTCATCCTCTCCAAAAAAGACGTAATTCTGTCCTCAAAATGAGAAATATTGTCCCCAAAATATCATTCTTGGTTCCAAATAGAAGACTTTTTCTCCATTAAATACCACGTAGGGATTCCTATATTACACATTTTCTCCCCCAAATTGCTCTTTGGATCCCCAAAATGAGGCGTTCTCCCTCAAATGCCTCTTTTGATCCCAAGAATCAGGCATTTTCTCCGCACAAGACTGATTTTATTACCAAAACAACACATTTCTTACCCAAAACACACCTTTTTATTCCCAACATTAGACACCGTCTCCCAAAATTCCAATTTGTATCCCTCCAATACGAAATTCTCCCCTTCAAATATGGCTTTGTGTAACAAAAGAAGACATTCGCTCCCAAAAATACCACTTCTTATTTCCTAAGGAAGACTTTTCCTCCCCAAAACACCCTTTTTGATCCCCAAAATAAGAAATACTCTCCCTAAAGTAGCGCTTTCGTTGCCTTTCCCAAAAATGAGACATCTGAAGATGAAAGGCAGTATTCTGGGGAGAAAATGCCTTTTTGGGGGGCTAAAGAGTGGCACTTAAGAGAGAACCTGTTTGGTTTCTGGAATGAAGAGTGATATTCGGGGAGAAAATGTCTAATTGTTGGCAGAGATTGATACGCAGGGCAGAAAGGGTTGTATTTTGGAGAGAAAAAGAGTGTTTTGTGGAGAAAATGCATGAGTTTTGGGGATAAACGGCATTATTTTGGCGTGAAAGCATGGTATTGAGCTAAGAAGCGGCATTTTGTGGAGAAAATGTCTTCTTTTGAGGATAAAGGTGATCTTTCGGGGAGAAAATGTCTGATTTGCAGCATAAAAGGACGCATTTGGGGAAGACAGCGTCTTTTATTGGGACATCACGTTTTATTCCAAAAATAACACATTTTCATACCAGAATACCGCCTTTGATCCCAAAATTAAGGCATTTTCTTCCCAGAATACCGCATTTTAGACCGAAAATAAGTCATCCTCTCCAAAAAAGACGTAATTCTGTCCTCAAAATGAGAAATATTGTCCCCAAAATATCATTCTTGGTTCCAAATAGAAGACTTTTTCTCCATTAAATACCACATCGGGTTCCCAATATTACACATTTTCTCCCCCAAATTGCTCTTTGGATCCCCAAAATGAGGCGTTCTCCCTCAAATGCCTCTTTTCATCCCAAGAATCAGGCATTTTCTCCGCACAAGACTGATTTTATTACCAAAACAACACATTTCTTACCCAAAACACACCTTTTTATTCCCAACATTAGACACCGTCTCCCAAAATTCCAATTTGTATCCCTCCAATACGAAATTCTCCCCTTCAAATATGGCTTTGTGTAACAAAAGAAGACATTCGCTCCCAAAAATACCGCTTCTTATTTCCTAAGGAAGACTTTTCCTCCCCAAAACACCCTTTTTGATCCCCAAAATAAGAAATACTCTCCCTAAAGTAGCGCTTTCGTTGCCTTTCCCAAAAATGAGACATCTGAAGATGAAAGGCAGTATTCTGGGGAGAAAATGCCTTTTTGGGGGGCTAAAGAGTGGCACTTAAGAGAGAACCTGTTTGGTTTCTGGAATGAAGAGTGATATTCGGGGAGAAAATGTCTAATTGTTGGCAGAGATTGATACGCAGGGGAGAAAGGGTTGTATTTTGGAGAGAAAAAGAGTGTTTTGTGGAGAAAATGCATGAGTTTTGGGGATAAACGGCATTATTTTGGCGTGAAAGCATGGTATTGAGCTAAGAAGCGGCATTTTGTGGAGAAAATGTCTTCTTTTGAGGATAAAGGTGATCTTTCAGGGAGAAAATGTCTGATTTGCAGCATAAAAGGACGCATTTGGGGAAGACAGCGTCTTTTATTGGGACATCACGTTTTATACCAAAAATAACACATTTTCTTCCCAGAATACCGCCTTTGATCCCCAAAAGAAGGCATTTTCTTCCCAGAATACCGCATTTTAGACCGAAAATAAGTCATCCTCTCCAAAAAAGACGTAATTCTGTCCTCAAAATGAGAAATATTGTCCCCAAAATATCATTCTTGGTTCCAAATAGAAGACTTTTTCTCCATTAAATACCACATCGGGTTCCCAATATTACACATTTTCTCCCAAAAATTGCTCTTTGGATCCCCAAAATGAGGAGTTCTCCCTCAAATGCCTCTTTTGAACCCAAGAATCAGGCATTTTCTCCGCACAAGACTGATTTTATTACCAAAACAACACATTTCTTACCCAAAACACACCTTTTTATTCCCAACATTAGACACCGTCTCCCAAAATTCCAATTTGTATCCCTCCAATACGAAATTCTCCCCTTCAAATATGGCTTTGTGTAACAAAAGAAGACATTCGCTCCCAAAAATACCGCTTCTTATTTCCTAAGGAAGACTTTTCCTCCCCAAAACACCCTTTTTGATCCCCAAAATAAGAAATACTCTCCCTAAAGTAGCGCTTTCGTTGCCTTTCCCAAAAATGAGACATCTGAAGATGAAAGGCAGTATTCTGGGGAGAAAATGCCTTTTTGGGGGGCTAAAGAGTGGCACTTAAGAGAGAACCTGTTTGGTTTCTGGAATGAAGAGTGATATTCGGGGAGAAAATGTCTAATTGTTGGCAGAGATTGATACGCAGGGCAGAAAGGGTTGTATTTTGGAGAGAAAAAGAGTGTTTTGTGGAGAAAATGCATGAGTTTTGGGGATAAACGGCATTATTTTGGCGTGAAAGCATGGTATTGAGCTAAGAAGCGGCATTTTGTGGAGAAAATGTCTTCTTTTGAGGATAAAGGTGATCTTTCGGGGAGAAAATGTCTGATTTGCAGCATAAAAGGACGCATTTGGGGAAGACAGCGTCTTTTATTGGGACATCACGTTTTATTCCAAAAATAACACATTTTCTTCCCAGAATACCGCCTTTGATCCCCAAAAGAAGGCATTTTCTTCCCAGAATACCGCATTTTAGACCGAAAATAAGTCATCCTCTCCAAAAAAGACGTAATTCTGTCCTTAAAATGAGAAATATTATCCCCAAACTATCATTCCTGGTTCCAAATAGAAGACTTTTTCTCCATTAAATACCACATCGGGTTCCCAATATTACACATTTTCTCCCCCAAATTGCTCTTTGGATCCCCAAAATGAGGCGTTCTCCCTCAAATGCCTCTTTTCATCCCAAGAATCAGGCATTTTCTCCGCACAAGACTGATTTTATTACCAAAACAACACATTTCTTACCCAAAACACACCTTTTTATTCCCAACATTAGACACCGTCTCCCAAAATTCCAATTTGTATCCCTCCAATGCGAAATTCTCCAATTCAAATATGGCTTTGTGTAACAAAAGAAGACATTCGCTCCCAAAAATACCGCTTCTTATTTCCTAAGGAAGACTTTTCCTCCCCAAAACACCCTTTTTGATCCCCAAAATAAGAAATACTCTCCCTAAAGTAGCGCTTTCGTTGCCTTTCCCAAAAATGAGACATCTGAAGATGAAAGGCAGTATTCTGGGGAGAAAATGCCTTTTTGGGGGGCTAAAGAGTGGCACTTAAGAGAGAACCTGTTTGGTTTCTGGAATGAAGAGTGATATTCGGGGAGAAAATGTCTAATTGTTGGCAGAAATTGATACGCAGGGGAGAAAGGGTTGTATTTTGGAGAGAAAAAGAGTGTTTTGTGGAGAAAATGCATGAGTTTTGGGGATAAACGGCATTATTTTGGCGTGAAAGCATGGTATTGAGCTAAGAAGCGGCATTTTGTGGAGAAAATGTCTTCTTTTGAGGATAAAGGTGATCTTTCGGGGAGAAAATGTCTGATTTGCAGCATAAAAGGACGCATTTGGGGAAGACAGCGTCTTTTATTGGGACATCACGTTTTATTCCAAAAATAACACATTTTCATACCAGAATACCGCCTTTGATCCCAAAATTAAGGCATTTTCTTCCCAGAATACCGCATTTTAGACCGAAAATAAGTCATCCTCTCCAAAAAAGACGTAATTCTGTCCTCAAAATGAGAAATATTGTCCCCAAAATATCATTCTTGGTTCCAAATAGAAGACTTTTCCACAATAAATACCACATCGGGTTCCCAATATTACACATTTTCTCCCCCAAATTGCTCTTTGGATCCCCAAAATGAGGCGTTCTCCCTCAAATGCCTCTTTTGATCCCAAGAATCAGGCATTTTCTCCGCACAAGACTGATTTTATTACCAAAACAACACATTTCTTACCCAAAACACACCTTTTGATTCCCAACATTAGACATTGTCTCCCCCAAATGCCAATTTGTATCCCTCCAATACGAAATTCTCCCCTTCAAATATGGCTTTGTGTAACAAAAGAAGACATTCGCTCCCAAAAATACCCCTTCTTATTTCCTAAGGAAGACTTTTCCTCCCCAAAACACCCCTTTTGATCCCCAAAATAAGAAATACTCTCCCTAAAGTAGAGCTTTCGTTTCCTTTCCCAAAAATGAGACATCTGAAGATGAAAAGCAGTATTCTGGGGAGAAAATGCTTTTTTGGGGGGCTAAAGAGTGGCACTTAATAGAGAACCTGTTTGGTTTCTGGGATGAAGAGTGATATTCGGGGAGAAAATGTCTAATTGTTGGCAGAGATTGATACGCAGGGGAGAAATGGTTGTATTTGGGAGAGAAAAAGAGTGTTTTGGGGAGAAAATGCATGAGTTTTGGGGATAAACGGCATTATTTTGGCGTGAAAGCATGGTATTGAGAAAATAAGCCGCATTTTGTGGAGAAAATGCCTTCTTTTGATGATAAAGGTGATCTTTCAGGGAGAAAATGTCTTCTTTGCAGCATAAAAAGACGCATTTGGGGAAGACAGCGTCTTTTATTGGGACATCACGTTTTATTCCAAAAATAACACATTTTCTTCCCGAATACCGCACTTAATCCCCAAAATTAAGGCATTTTCTTCCCAGAATACCGCTATTTAGACCGAAAATAAGTCATCCTCTCCAAAAAAGACGTAATTCTGTCCTCAAAATGAGAAATATTGTCCCCAAAATATCATTCTTGGTTCCAAATAGAAGACTTTTTCTCCATTAAATACCACGTAGGGATTCCTATATTACACATTTTCTCCCCCAAATTGCTCTTTGGATCCCCAAAATGAGGCGTTCTCCCTCAAATGCCTCTTTTGATCCCAAGAATCAGGCATTTTCTCCGCACAAGACTGATTTTATTACCAAAACAACACATTTCTTACCCAAAACACACCTTTTTATTCCCAACATTAGACACCGTCTCCCAAAATTCCAATTTGTATCCCTCCAATACGAAATTCTCCCCTTCAAATATGGCTTTGTGTAACAAAAGAAGACATTCGCTCCCAAAAATACCGCTTCTTATTTCCTAAGGAAGACTTTTCCTCCCCAAAACACCCTTTTTGATCCCCAAAATAAGAAATACTCTCCCTAAAGTAGCGCTTTCGTTGCCTTTCCCAAAAATGAGACATCTGAAGATGAAAGGCAGTATTCTGGGGAGAAAATGCCTTTTTGGGGGGCTAAAGAGTGGCACTTAAGAGAGAACCTGTTTGGTTTCTGGAATGAAGAGTGATATTCGGGGAGAAAATGTCTAATTGTTGGCAGAGATTGATACGCAGGGCAGAAAGGGTTGTATTTTGGAGAGAAAAAGAGTGTTTTGTGGAGAAAATGCATGAGTTTTGGGGATAAACGGCATTATTTTGGCGTGAAAGCATGGTATTGAGCTAAGAAGCGGCATTTTGTGGAGAAAATGTCTTCTTTTGAGGATAAAGGTGATCTTTCGGGGAGAAAATGTCTGATTTGCAGCATAAAAAGACGCATTTGGGGAAGACAGCGTCTTTTATTGGGACATCACGTTTTATTCCAAAAATAACACATTTTCTTCCCGAATACCGCACTTAATCCCCAAAATTAAGGCATTTTCTTCCCAGAATACCGCTATTTAGACCGAAAATAAGTCATCCTCTCCAAAAAAGACGTAATTCTGTCCTCAAAATGAGAAATATTGTCCCCAAAATATCATTCTTGGTTCCAAATAGAAGACTTTTTCTCCATTAAATACCACGTAGGGATCCCTATATTACACATTTTCTCCCCCAAATTGCTCTTTGGATCCCCAAAATGAGGCGTTCTCCCTCAAATGCCTCTTTTGATCCCAAGAATCAGGCATTTTCTCCGCACAAGACTGATTTTATTACCAAAACAACACATTTCTTACCCAAAACACACCTTTTTATTCCCAACATTAGACACCGTCTCCCAAAATTCCAATTTGTATCCCTCCAATACGAAATTCTCCCCTTCAAATATGGCTTTGTGTAACAAAAGAAGACATTCGCTCCCAAAAATACCACTTCTTATTTCCTAAGGAAGACTTTTCCTCCCCAAAACACCCTTTTTGATCCCCAAAATAAGAAATACTCTCCCTAAAGTAGCGCTTTCGTTGCCTTTCCCAAAAATGAGACATCTGAAGATGAAAGGCAGTATTCTGGGGAGAAAATGCCTTTTTGGGGGGCTAAAGAGTGGCACTTAAGAGAGAACCTGTTTGGTTTCTGGAATGAAGAGTGATATTCGGGGAGAAAATGTCTAATTGTTGGCAGAGATTGATACGCAGGGCAGAAAGGGTTGTATTTTGGAGAGAAAAAGAGTGTTTTGTGGAGAAAATGCATGAGTTTTGGGGATAAACGGCATTATTTTGGCGTGAAAGCATGGTATTGAGCTAAGAAGCGGCATTTTGTGGAGAAAATGTCTTCTTTTGAGGATAAAGGTGATCTTTCGGGGAGAAAATGTCTGATTTGCAGCATAAAAGGACGCATTTGGGGAAGACAGCGTCTTTTATTGGGACATCACGTTTTATTCCAAAAATAACACATTTTCATACCAGAATACCGCCTTTGATCCCAAAATTAAGGCATTTTCTTCCCAGAATACCGCATTTTAGACCGAAAATAAGTCTTCTGGAATGAAGAGTGATATTCGGGGAGAAAATGTCTAATTGTTGGCAGAAATTGATACGCAGGGGAGAAATGGTTGTATTTGGCAGTGAAAATGAGTGTTTTGTGGAGAAAATGCTTGAGTTTTGGGGATAAAACAAGTAAAATTACGTGTGATTTCTTTTGGCAAATGTTGTCTTTGAAATAAAAAGCTTTATTTTTTATGCGAGAGCCTTTCCTTTATGGGAAACATTGATATTTAAGGGAGAAATTTTTTATTTTGAGGTTTGAAAATTTTTGGAGAGAAAAAGAGTGTTTTGTGGAGAAAATGCATGAGTTTTGGGGATAAACGGCATTATTTTGGCGTGAAAGCATGGTATTGAGCTAAGAAGCGGCATTTTGTGGAGAAAATGTCTTCTTTTGAGGATAAAGGTGATCTTTCGGGGAGAAAATGTCTGATTTGCAGCATAAAAGGACGCATTTGGGGAAGACAGCGTCTTTTATTGGGACATCACGTTTTATACCAAAAATAACACATTTTCTTCCCAGAATACCGCCTTTGATCCCCAAAAGAAGGCATTTTCTTCCCAGAATACCGCATTTTAGACCGAAAATAAGTCATCCTCTCCAAAAAAGACGTAATTCTGTCCTCAAAATGAGAAATATTGTCCCCAAAATATCATTCTTGGTTCCAAATAGAAGACTTTTTCTCCATTAAATACCACATCGGGTTCCCAATATTACACATTTTCTCCCAAAAATTGCTCTTTGGATCCCCAAAATGAGGAGTTCTCCCTCAAATGCCTCTTTTGAACCCAAGAATCAGGCATTTTCTCCGCACAAGACTGATTTTATTACCAAAACAACACATTTCTTACCCAAAACACACCTTTTTATTCCCAACATTAGACACCGTCTCCCAAAATTCCAATTTGTATCCCTCCAATACGAAATTCTCCCCTTCAAATATGGCTTTGTGTAACAAAAGAAGACATTCGCTCCCAAAAATACCGCTTCTTATTTCCTAAGGAAGACTTTTCCTCCCCAAAACACCCTTTTTGATCCCCAAAATAAGAAATACTCTCCCTAAAGTAGCGCTTTCGTTGCCTTTCCCAAAAATGAGACATCTGAAGATGAAAGGCAGTATTCTGGGGAGAAAATGCCTTTTTGGGGGGCTAAAGAGTGGCACTTAAGAGAGAACCTGTTTGGTTTCTGGAATGAAGAGTGATATTCGGGGAGAAAATGTCTAATTGTTGGCAGAGATTGATACGCAGGGCAGAAAGGGTTGTATTTTGGAGAGAAAAAGAGTGTTTTGTGGAGAAAATGCATGAGTTTTGGGGATAAACGGCATTATTTTGGCGTGAAAGCATGGTATTGAGCTAAGAAGCGGCATTTTGTGGAGAAAATGTCTTCTTTTGAGGATAAAGGTGATCTTTCGGGGAGAAAATGTCTGATTTGCAGCATAAAAGGACGCATTTGGGGAAGACAGCGTCTTTTATTGGGACATCACGTTTTATTCCAAAAATAACACATTTTCTTCCCAGAATACCGCCTTTGATCCCCAAAAGAAGGCATTTTCTTCCCAGAATACCGCATTTTAGACCGAAAATAAGTCATCCTCTCCAAAAAAGACGTAATTCTGTCCTTAAAATGAGAAATATTATCCCCAAACTATCATTCCTGGTTCCAAATAGAAGACTTTTTCTCCATTAAATACCACATCGGGTTCCCAATATTACACATTTTCTCCCCCAAATTGCTCTTTGGATCCCCAAAATGAGGCGTTCTCCCTCAAATGCCTCTTTTCATCCCAAGAATCAGGCATTTTCTCCGCACAAGACTGATTTTATTACCAAAACAACACATTTCTTACCCAAAACACACCTTTTTATTCCCAACATTAGACACCGTCTCCCAAAATTCCAATTTGTATCCCTCCAATGCGAAATTCTCCAATTCAAATATGGCTTTGTGTAACAAAAGAAGACATTCGCTCCCAAAAATACCGCTTCTTATTTCCTAAGGAAGACTTTTCCTCCCCAAAACACCCTTTTTGATCCCCAAAATAAGAAATACTCTCCCTAAAGTAGCGCTTTCGTTGCCTTTCCCAAAAATGAGACATCTGAAGATGAAAGGCAGTATTCTGGGGAGAAAATGCCTTTTTGGGGGGCTAAAGAGTGGCACTTAAGAGAGAACCTGTTTGGTTTCTGGAATGAAGAGTGATATTCGGGGAGAAAATGTCTAATTGTTGGCAGAGATTGATACGCAGGGCAGAAAGGGTTGTATTTTGGAGAGAAAAAGAGTGTTTTGTGGAGAAAATGCATGAGTTTTGGGGATAAACGGCATTATTTTGGCGTGAAAGCATGGTATTGAGCTAAGAAGCGGCATTTTGTGGAGAAAATGTCTTCTTTTGAGGATAAAGGTGATCTTTCGGGGAGAAAATGTCTGATTTGCAGCATAAAAGGACGCATTTGGGGAAGACAGCGTCTTTTATTGGGACATCACGTTTTATTCCAAAAATAACACATTTTCTTCCCAGAATACCGCCTTTGATCCCCAAAAGAAGGCATTTTCTTCCCAGAATACCGCATTTTAGACCGAAAATAAGTCATCCTCTCCAAAAAAGACGTAATTCTGTCCTTAAAATGAGAAATATTATCCCCAAACTATCATTCCTGGTTCCAAATAGAAGACTTTTTCTCCATTAAATACCACATCGGGTTCCCAATATTACACATTTTCTCCCCCAAATTGCTCTTTGGATCCCCAAAATGAGGCGTTCTCCCTCAAATGCCTCTTTTCATCCCAAGAATCAGGCATTTTCTCCGCACAAGACTGATTTTATTACCAAAACAACACATTTCTTACCCAAAACACACCTTTTTATTCCCAACATTAGACATTGTCTCCCCCAAATTCCAATTTGTATCCCTCCAATACGAAATTCTCCACTTCAAATAACGCTTTGTGTGACAAAAGAAGACACTCACTCCCAAAAATACCGCTTCTTACTCCCTAAGGAAGACTTTTCCTCCCCAAAACACCCTTTTTGATCCCCAAAATAAGATATACTCTCCCTAAAGTAGCGCTTTCGTTGCCTTTCCCAAAAATGAGACATCTGAAGATGAAAGGCAGTATTCTGGGGAGAAAATGCCTTTTTGGGGGGCTAAAGAGTGGCACTTAAGAGAGAACCTGTTTGGTTTCTGGGATGAAGAGTGATATTCGGGGAGAAAATGTCTAATTGTTGGCAGACATTGATATGCAGGGGAGAAATGGTTGTATTTTGGAGAGAAAAAGAGTGTTTTGTGGAGAAAATGCATGAGTTTTGGGGATAAACGGCATTATTTTGGCGTGAAAGCATGGTATTGAGAAAATAAGCAGCATTTTGTGGAGAAAATGCCTTCTTTTGAGGATAAAGGTGATCTTTCGGGGAGAAAATGTCTGATTTGCAGCATAAAAGGACGCATTTGGGGAAGACAGCGTCTTTTATTGGGACATCACGTTTTATTCCAAAAATAACACATTTTCATACCAGAATACCGCCTTTGATCCCAAAATTAAGGCATTTTCTTCCCAGAATACCGCATTTTAGACCGAAAATAAGTCTTCTGGAATGAAGAGTGATATTCGGGGAGAAAATGTCTAATTGTTGGCAGAAATTGATACGCAGGGGAGAAATGGTTGTATTTGGCAGTGAAAATGAGTGTTTTGTGGAGAAAATGCTTGAGTTTTGGGGATAAAACAAGTAAAATTACGTGTGATTTCTTTTGGCAAATGTTGTCTTTGAAATAAAAAGCTTTATTTTTTATGCGAGAGCCTTTCCTTTATGGGAAACATTGATATTTAAGGGAGAAATTTTTTATTTTGAGGTTTGAATTTAATATTTCAGGGAGAAAATACTTTTTGGATAAATGATCGGGAAGTGTGGAGAATTTTATTACACTTGTCGCATTAATTTTAATGTAAGAAAGAAAATGCCTTATTTGTATACATGAGAGCTATTTTGAGGAGAAAATGTCATAATTTGGAGTAGATAGCTGTATTTGGGAAAGTGAATGCGTTATTTGAGGAAGTCGGTGTAATGGAGTGAAGATGACTAATTATTGGAGGAATAGATGACTTTTTGGGAATAAAATCAATTGTTTTTTGGCTACAGAAATCTATACATTTGCCAAGAAACGAAGAAGTCAAAACCTCTCCGTCCCGGGATTCGGAAAGAAATCCCCCACCTCGGAAGAAAGCAGCGGCTGAAAACGTGGGTCCTAGGCTGCAACCGAGCCGCTGGAGTCGTGCTTCTTGGCGATTGCCGTTTTTCCGAGAAGAGGGGTCTCGGCTGATTCCGTAGCCGAGAAAGAGCGGCTTCAGCTGGCTGCTATTGTCCCTGGAGGGGTGGTTATTCTGCGCAGCCCGAAAGAGATCAGATTGGACCTCATCATCTTTTCTGGACGGAATCACGACTCCAGGCACTGTTCCAATTGTTTTCCTTTCCATTTCGAAGGACTTCGTTTCTTATCCCCTTTTCCATTGCATGAATCTTAGTTTCTCGGACGGCAGAGGAAAGAAACGAAATCCCGTTTAGAAGTAGGTGACGGGCGAGCTGAGAAACGCTGGGAGATGCGGTCGACGGGAGAACTCGACTTGAAGTACGGAATCGCTCTTTTCCTGGCTACGGGCGAAAGCCCCCTCTTCGGAAGAAAGCAGCCTCGGCTGCAACGGAGCCGCTGGAGCCGCGCTTCTGGGCGATTGCCCGTTCTCCGAGAAGAGCGGACACGGCTGATTCCGCAGCCGAGAAAGGGCGACTTCAGCCCGCTGCTTTCGTCCCTGGAGGGGTGGTTGCTTTGCGCAGCCCGGAGCGGAGCACTTTGCATCTTAGTTTCTGTTCTGGCCGGAAGCACGACTCCATTAGCTTTATCAAATCAGGCTTTTATTCCAGAAGTAAGACTACTGTTTCATTCGAAATCGAAGGGTAAACACTTGCAATAGTGCCAGCAGTCGTGCTTTCGGCCAGAAAAGAAGCTGAGGACAAAGTGCTCCTTTCCGGGCTGCCGACAACAACCACCCCTCCAGGGACGAAAGCAGCCGGCTGAAGTCGATCTTTCTCGGCTACGGAATTGGCCGAGTCCGCTCTTCTCGGAGATCTGGCATTCTCCTAGAAGCGCGATTAGGGCGGCTCTATTGCAGCCGAGGACGCGCGGCTTCAGCCGGCTGCTTTCTGCCGAGCAGGGGGCTTTCGCCCGTAGGCAGGAAAAATGGGATTTTGAACTTCGTGTTCTCTCGGCGAGAGCATCTCCCAGCGTTTCTCAGCTCGCCCGTCACTTGCTTTGGACTGTGATTTCGTTTCTTTTCTCCGTCGTCTGAGAAACTATGAGTCAAGCAATGGAAAAGGGGATAAGAAACGAAATCTTTAGAAATGGAAGGGAAAACACTTGGAATAGTGCCAGCAGTCGTGCTTTCGGCCAGAGAAGAAGCTGAGGTCCAAAGTGCTCCTTTCCGGGCTGCCGACAACAACCACCCCTCCTGGGACGAAAGCAGCCGGCTGAAGTCGCTCTTTCTCGGCTACGGAATTAGCCGAGTCCGCTCTTCTCGGAGAACCGGCAATCGCCGAGAAGCGCGGTTCGAGCGGCTGCTTTGCAGCCGTGGACTCTCGGCTTCAAGTCGCTTCTTTCTTCCGAGGTGGGGGATTTCTTTCCGCATCCCGGAACGGAGTTTTGACCTCTCCTTCGGTTCATGGCTACTGTATCGATTTCTGTAGCCAGACTTTTTTTCCCAAAAAGTCAGTTATTCGTCCCTATATTTAGACATTTTCTCTCCATAAACTGCCTTTAATTCCACAAATAAGGCATTTTCTTTACCAAATACCCCAAATTATGACGTTTTCATCTCGTAAAATCTCTTTTGTTGACAATTAATGTATTTTCTGCCTTACATTTCAAATTATGCTTGACTCCTACTTTCTCAGACGACGGAGAAAAGAATACGAAATCCCCTTCAAAAGTAGGTGAGGGGCGAGCTGAGAAACGCTGGGAGATGCGCTGCAGAGAGAACTCGAATTTCGGAATCGCTCTTTTCCTGGTTACGGGCGAAAGCCCCCTCCTCGGCAGAAAGCAGCCGGCTGAAGCCGCGCGTCCTAGGCTGCAATAGAGCCGCTCGAATCGCGCTCCTCCGCTATTGCCGGTTCTCCGAGGGGACTCGGCTGATTCCGTAGCCGAGAAAGAGCGACTTCAGCCGGCTGCTTTCGTCCCTGGAGGGGTGGTTGCTCTGCGCAGCCCGAAAAGGAGCACTTTGCATCTCAGCTTCTGTTCTGGCCGGAAGCACGACTCCACGTAGTATTCCAAGTGCTTTCCCTTCTATTTCGCATGATTTCCCTTCTTTTCTGCTTTTCTCATCCCGGAACGGATAGTTTTTGAAGTCTCTTTCTGTTCTTGCCGATTGTATTGATTTCTATGCCCCAAAACCGCGTTTTCTTCCCTATTAACAGCTATTCAACCTTAGAAGTAGAATGTTTCTCTCCGATACACCTCTTGTAATTCCACAAATTAGATTTTTCTTTCCTCAAATTTCTATCCCATAAATATAAAGTTTTCTCCCCGAAATGTTTCTATTTATTTTCAAATCAGAGATTTTCTTCCTTACATATCAAATTATACACTAAATACACACGTTTTCTCTCGTCTTTCTAATTTTTAATTCGAAACACAAGACCTTTTCTTCCTTGAATAGCAAATTCTAACCGAACAAAAAAGCAATGTTTCCCCTCTCCAAAACAATACCGCTGTTCGTTCAAAAGGATGACATTTTCCTCCTGAAATCCCGAACAGTATCCAATGGATTCCAATAGCAAGACGCACTCTCTCTTAAAAAACAATCATTATCACAAAAAGAAGACATTAGCTTTATCAAATCAGGCTTTTATTCCAGAAGTAAGACTACTGTTTCATTAGAAAACGAAGGGTAAACACTTGCAATAGTGCCAGCAGTCGTGCTTTCGGCCAGAAAAGAAGCTGAGGACAAAGTGCTCCTTTCCGGGCTGCCGACAACAACCACCCCTCCAGGGACGAAAGCAGCCGGCTGAAGTCGCTCTTTCTCGGCTACGGTATTGGCCGAGTCCGCTATTCTCGGAGATCTGGCATTCTCCTAGAAGCGCGATTAGGGCGGCTCTATTGCAGCCGAGGACGCGCGGCTTCAGCCGGCTGCTTTCTGCCGAGCAGGGGGCTTTCGCCCGTAGGCAGGAAAAATGGGATTTTGAACTTCGTGTTCTCTCGGCGAGAGCATCTCCCAGCGTTTCTCAGCTCGCCCGTCACTTGCTTTGGACTGTGATTTCGTTTCTTTTCTCCGTCGCCTGAGAAACTATGAGTCAAGCAATGGAAAAGGAGATAAGAAACGTAATCTTTAGAAATGGAAGGGAAAACACTTGGAATAGTGCCAGCAGTCGTGCTTTCGGCCAGAGAAGAAGCTGAGGTCCAAAGTGCTCCTTTCCGGGCTGCCGACAACAACCACCCCTCCTGGGACGAAAGCAGCCGGCTGAAGTCGCTCTTTCTCGGCTACGGAATTAGCCGAGTCCGCTCTTCTCGGAGAACCGGCAATCGCCGAGAAGCGCGGTTCGAGAGGCTGCTTTGCAGCCGTGGACGCGCGACTTCAAGTCGCTGCTTTCTTCCGAGGTGGGGGATTTCCTTCCGCATCCCGGAACGTAGAAGTTTTGACCTCTCCTTCGGTTCATGGCTACTGTATCGATTTCTATAGCCAGAAAACAACTTTTTTTCCCAAAAAGTCAGTTATTCCTCCCTATATTTAGACATTTTCTCTCCAATACACTGCCACGTATAAGGCATTTACTTTCCCAAATACTGCTATCCACCCCAGAATTATGACATTTTCTCCTCAAAATACCTCTTTTGTATACAATCAATGTCTTTTCTGCCTTACATTTCAAATTATGTCCCAATTGTAAGACGTTTTCTTTTCTCTTTCTGATTTTTTATCCAAAAAATAAGACCTTTTCTCCCTGAAATACCAAATTCTAACCCCCAAATAAATCAATTTCTCCGGTAAATATCCATGTTTTCCCTCAGAAAATGGCTTTCTCCCCAAAAATACAGCTTTTTATTCCAAATAGTACATTTTCCCAAAGAAATCACACTTTTTTCTCAAAAACAATACTTCTAATCCGCAAAGAATCGTATTTGATTCAAAAATTATGACATTTTCCACTCTACATTTCAATTGTTGCGCCAAAGATGATCTCTTTCCTGCTTAAAATATCATTTCTTAGAAGAAAAAGAGGACAGTTTCTTCCTTAAATGCCACATTTTTTTCCAGAGACATTTTCTACCCAAAATTGCCTACATTTTTCTCAAGAAGAAGACGTTTTCTCCCTTAAATATCGCGTTTGATACAAAACGTTTTTGTCTCTTACTCTTACACTCTTTATCTCCAAAACTAGACATTTCCTCCCCAGTTCAATAATATTCAATTGATTTTAGCAGAATGACACACTCTCCCTTAAAAATCAGTCATTATCTCAAAAACAAGACATTAGCTATATCAAAACCATGCTTTTAAGTCAAAAGTAAGACATTTTCCATGTTTAGTCCCAAAATAAGACACTTATTCCTCAGAATACTGCATTTTATCCCCCCCAAATGATATTTTGTCCCCTAAGCACCTTTTTTCCCCCCAAAATCTGACATGATCTCCCCAAAATACCCCTTTCTACCCCAAAAGAAGAGGTTTTCTCAAAAAAGAACGCATTTTATAGATATATTAGAGATTTAGAGATCTATTCTCCCTACGTGCCTCTTTTGACCCTGAAAATAAGACATGTTCTCCCTTAAATATCGTTTTTCAAACCAAGAAAAAGACATTTTCTAGTCCATTTAGGAAGTTTGGTCCCTAAAGTAAGACATTTCCTCCCTTAGATATCATATTTGATCCCCAAATTAAGACGATTTCTCCCCCAAAGAACTCATAATAAAAAATTAGACGTCATCTTCTTCACATTTCATCACAAATATCAGATCTTTTCCCTTCAAAGGATGGCTGTATACAAAATAAAATGACATATTCTCCTTTAAATATCACCTTTTCCCCAATATAATACATATAGATACAAAATACCACTTTGTATCCCTAAATATGTCATTTTCTCCCAATGATTCCACTTATTATGGAATTTAAAATATGACCTTTTATCCCAAAATACAGTTTTCTATTCCTAAAATAGAACATTTCCTTCCCAAAGTACCCCAATATATCCCCCAACCAAGCCATTTACCAAACAACTAACAGCTTTTTATCTCAAACGATAGATATTTTCTCCCGGAAACACCGTTTACTATCCCCCAACTTAAATATTTTCCCTACAAAACACTGCATTTCATCCCCCAGAGAAGACATTTTCTCCACAAAATGCCGCTTAATAGCTCAATACCATGCTTTCACTCCAAAATAATGCGGTACGTCCCCAAAACTCATGCATTTTCTCCCCAAAACACTCTTTTTCTCTCCAAAATACAACCATTTCTCCCCTGCATATCAATGTCTGCCAACAATTAGACATTTTCTCCCCGAATATCACTCTTTATCCCAGAAACCAAACAGGTTCTCTCTTAAGTGCCACTCTTTATCCCCCAAAAAGGCATTTTCTCCCCAGAATACTGCCTTTTATCTTCAGAAGTCTTCTTTTTGGGATCAGTCTTTGAGGAGAAAATGCCTAATTCTAAGGATTAAAAGTGGTATTCTGGGGAGAAAATGTCTTATTTAGGGGTGGAAATGTGTAATCTTGGGAATAAAGCTGTGTTTTGGGAAAAAATGTCTACTTCAGGGATAAAACTCGGTATTTTTGGGAGTGAACGTCCTGATCTTGCAACACATAGTCACATTTCGGGAGGAAAATTTCTTATTTGAGGGATACAAATTGGCATATGGGGGAGAAAATGTCTAATTTGGGGACGAAAAGGTGTTTTTTGGGTAAGAAAAGTCCTATTTTGGTAATAAAATGAGTATTCTGGGAAGAAAATGCCTTCCTTTGGGGATCAACGGCGGTATTCTGGGAAGAAAATATGTTATTTTTGGAATAAAACGTGATGTCCCAATAAAAGACACTGTCTTCCCCAAATGCGTCTTTTTATGCTGCAAATCAGACATTATCTCCTTGAAAGATCACCTTTATCCTCAAAAGAAGACATTTTCTCCACAAAATGCCGCTTCTTAGCTCCATACCAATGTTTTCACTCCAAAAGAATGCAGTTTATACCCAAAACTCATGCTTTATCTCCCCAAAACATGCTTTTTCTCTTACAACCATTTCTCCCCTGCATATCAATGTCTGCCAACAATTAGACATTTTCTCCCCGAATATCACTCTTCATCCCAGAAACCAAACAGGTTCTCTCTTAAGAGCCACTCTTTATCTACCCAAAAAGGCATTTTCTCCCCAGAATACTGCCTTTCATCTTCAGATGTCTCATTTTTGGGAAAGGCAACGAAAGCGCTACTTTGGGGAGAGTATATCTCATTTTGAGGATCAAAAGAGCAATTTGGGTGAGAAAATGTGTAATTTTGGGAACCCGAAGTCGTATTTAATGGAGGGGAAGTCTTCTATTTGGAACCTAGAGTGATACCTTGGGGAGAATATTTCTCATTTTGAGGAGAGAAAAAGGTCTTTTTTGGAAAGGATGACTTATTTTCGGTCTAAGAAGCGGTCTTCTGGGAAGAAAATGCCTTCTTTTGGGGATCAAAGGCGGTATTCTGGGAAGAAAATGTGTTATTTTTGGAATAAAACGTTATGTCCAATAAAAGACGCTGTCTTCCCCAAATGCGTCTTTTCATGCTGCAAATCAGACATTATCTCTCTGAAAGATCACCTTTATCCTCAAAAGAAGACATTTTCTCCATAAAACGCTGCTTCTTAGCTCCATACCAATGTTTTCACTCCAAAAGAATGCAGTTTATACCCAAAACTCATGCATTTTCTCCCCAAAATACTCTTTTTCTCTCCCAAATACAACCATTTCTCCCCTGCATATCAATGTCTGCCAACAATTAGACATTTTCTCCCCGAATAACACTCTTCATCCCAGAAACCAAACAGGTTCTCTCTTAAGAGCCACTCTTTATCTACCCTAAAAGGCATTTTCTCCCCAGAATACTGCCTTTCATCTTCAGATGTCTCATTTTTGGGAAAGGCAACGAAAGCGCTACTTTGGGGAGAGTATATCTTATTTTGGGGATCAAAAGGGGTGTTTTGGGGAGGAAAAGTCTTCCTTAGGGGATAAGAAGCGGTATTTTCGGGAGCGAAAGTCTTCTTTTGTTACACAAAGCCATATTTGAAGGGGAGAATTTCATATTGGAGGGATACAAATTGGCATTTGGGGGAGACAATGTCTAATTTTGGGAATCAAAAGGTGTATTTTGGGTAAGAAATGTTTTGTTTTGGTAATACAATCAGTCTTGTGCGGAGAAAACGCCTGATTCTTGGGATCACAAGCATTATTTGAGGGAGAACGCCTCATTTTGGGAATCAAAGGAGCAATTTGGGGGAGAAAATGTGTAATTTTGGGAACCCGAAGTCGTATTTAATGGAGGAAAATTCTTCTATTTGGAACCAAGAATGATACCTTGGGGAGAATATTTCTCATTTTGAGGAGAGAAAAAGGTCTTTTTTGGAGAGGATGACTTATTTTCGGTCTAAGAAGCGGTCTTCTGGGAAGAAAATGCCTTCTTTTGGGGATCAAAGGCGGTATTCTGGGAAGAAAATGTGTTATTTTTGGAATAAAACGTGATGTCCAATAAAAGACGCTGTCTTCCCCAAATGCGTCTTTTTATGCTGCAAAGAAGACATTATCTCCCTGAAAGATCACCTTTATCCTCAAAAGAAGACATTTTCTCCACAAAATGCTGCTTATTAGCTCAATACCAATGCTTTCATGGCAAAATAATGCAGTTTATCCCCAAAACTCGTGCATTTTCTCCCCAAAACACTCTTTTTCTCTCCAAAATGCAACCATTTCTCCCCTGCATATCAATGTCTGCCAACAATTAGACATTTTCTCCCCGAATATCACTCTTCATCCCAGAAACCAAACAGGTTCTCTCTTAAGTGCCACTCTTTATCTACCCAAAAAGGCATTTTCTCCCCAGAATACTGCCTTTCATCTTCAGATGTCTCATTTTTGGGAAAGGCAACGAAAGCGCTACTTTGGGGAGAGTATATATTATTTGAGGATCAAAAGAGCAATTTGGGTGAGAAAATGTGTAATTTTGGGAACCCGAAGTCGTATTTAATGGAGGGAAAGTCTTCTATTTGGAACCAAGAATGATACCTTGGGGAGAATATTTCTCATTTTGAGGAGAGGAAAAGTTCTTTTTTGGAAAGGATGACCTATTTTCGGTCTAAGAAGCGGTCTTCTGGCAAGAAAATGCATTCTTTTGGGGATCAAAGGCGGTATTCTGGGAAGAAAATGTGTTATTTTTGGAATAAAACGTTATGTCCAATAAAAGACGCTGTCTTCCCCAAATGCGTCTTTTCATGCTACAAATCAGATATTTTCTCCCCGAAAGATCACCTTTATTCTCAAAAGAAGACATTTTCTCCATAAAACGCTGCTTCTTAGCTCCATACCAATGTTTTCACTCCAAAAGAATGCAGTTTATACCCAAAACTCATGCATTTTCTCCCCAAAATACTCTTTTTCTCTCCAAAATACAACCATTTCTCCCCTGCATATCAATGTCTGCCAACAATTAGACATTTTCTCCCCGAATAACACTCTTCATCCCAGAAACCAAACAGGTTCTCTCTTAAGAGCCACTCTTTATCTACCCAAAAAGGCATTTTCTCCCCAGAATACTGCCTTTCATCTTCAGATGTCTCATTTTTGGGAAAGGCAACGAAAGCGCTACTTTGGGGAGAGTATATCTTATTTTGGGGATCAAAAGGGGTGTTTTGGGGAGGAAAAGCCTTCCTTAGGGGATAGGAAGCGGTATTTTCGGGAGCGAAAGTCTTCTTTTGTTACACAAAGCCATATTTGAAGGGGAGAATTTCATATTGGAGGGATACAAATTGGCATTTGGGGGAGACAATGTCTAATGTTGGGAATCAAAAGGTGTGTTTTGGGTAAGAAATGTTTTGTTTTGGTAATACAATCAGTCTTGTGCGGAGAAAACGCCTGATTCTTGGGATCACAAGCATTATTTGAGGGAGAACGCCTCATTTTGGGAATCAAAGGAGCAATTTGGGGGAGAAAATGTGTAATTTTGGGAACCCGAAGTCGTATTTAATGGAGGAAAATTCTTCTATTTGGAACCAAGAATGATACCTTGGGGAGAATATTTCTCATTTTGAGGAGAGAAAAAGGTCTTTTTTGGAGAGGATGACTTATTTTCGGTCTAAGAAGCGGTCTTCTGGGAAGAAAATGCCTTCTTTTGGGGATCAAAGGCGGTATTCTGGGAAGAAAATGTGTTATTTTTGGAATAAAACGTGATGTCCAATAAAAGACGCTGTCTTCCCCAAATGCGTCTTTTTATGCTGCAAAGAAGACATTATCTCCCTGAAAGATCACCTTTATCCTCAAAAGAAGACATTTTCTCCACAAAATGCCGCTTATTAGCTCAATACCAATGCTTTCATGGCAAAATAATGCAGTTTATCCCCAAAACTCGTGCATTTTCTCCCCAAAACACTCTTTTTCTCTCCAAAATACAACCATTTCTCCCCTGCGTATCAATGTCTGCCAACAATTAGACATTTTCTCCCCGAATATCACTCTTCATCCCAGAAACCAAACAGGTTCTCTCTTAAGTGCCACTCTTTATCTACCCAAAAAGGCATTTTCTCCCCAGAATACTGCCTTTCATCTTCAGATGTCTCATTTTTGGGAAAGGCAACGAAAGCGCTACTTTGGGGAGAGTATATCTCATTTTGAGGATCAAAAGAGCAATTTGGGTGAGAAAATGTGTAATTTTGGGAACCCGAAGTCGTATTTAATGGAGGGGAAGTCTTCTATTTGGAACCTAGAGTGATACCTTGGGGAGAATATTTCTCATTTTGAGGAGAGAAAAAGGTCTTTTTTGGAAAGGATGACTTATTTTCGGTCTAAGAAGCGGTCTTCTGGGAAGAAAATGCCTTCTTTTGGGGATCAAAGGCGGTATTCTGGGAAGAAAATGTGTTATTTTTGGAATAAAACGTTATGTCCAATAAAAGACGCTGTCTTCCCCAAATGCGTCTTTTCATGCTGCAAATCAGACATTATCTCTCTGAAAGATCACCTTTATCCTCAAAAGAAGACATTTTCTCCATAAAACGCTGCTTCTTAGCTCCATACCAATGTTTTCACTCCAAAAGAATGCAGTTTATACCCAAAACTCATGCATTTTCTCCCCAAAATACTCTTTTTCTCTCCCAAATACAACCATTTCTCCCCTGCATATCAATGTCTGCCAACAATTAGACATTTTCTCCCCGAATAACACTCTTCATCCCAGAAACCAAACAGGTTCTCTCTTAAGAGCCACTCTTTATCTACCCTAAAAGGCATTTTCTCCCCAGAATACTGCCTTTCATCTTCAGATGTCTCATTTTTGGGAAAGGCAACGAAAGCGCTACTTTGGGGAGAGTATATCTTATTTTGGGGATCAAAAGGGGTGTTTTGGGGAGGAAAAGTCTTCCTTAGGGGATAAGAAGCGGTATTTTCGGGAGCGAAAGTCTTCTTTTGTTACACAAAGCCATATTTGAAGGGGAGAATTTCATATTGGAGGGATACAAATTGGCATTTGGGGGAGACAATGTCTAATTTTGGGAATCAAAAGGTGTATTTTGGGTAAGAAATGTTTTGTTTTGGTAATACAATCAGTCTTGTGCGGAGAAAACGCCTGATTCTTGGGATCACAAGCATTATTTGAGGGAGAACGCCTCATTTTGGGAATCAAAGGAGCAATTTGGGGGAGAAAATGTGTAATTTTGGGAACCCGAAGTCGTATTTAATGGAGGAAAATTCTTCTATTTGGAACCAAGAATGATACCTTGGGGAGAATATTTCTCATTTTGAGGAGAGAAAAAGGTCTTTTTTGGAGAGGATGACTTATTTTCGGTTTAAGAAGCGGTCTTCTGGGAAGAAAATGCCTTCTTTTGGGGATCAAAGGCGGTATTCTGGGAAGAAAATGTGTTATTTTTGGAATAAAACGTGATGTCCAATAAAAGACGCTGTCTTCCCCAAATGCGTCTTTTTATGCTGCAAATCAGACATTATCTCCCTGAAAGATCACCTTTATCCTCAAAAGAAGACATTTTCTCCAAAAAATGCTGCTTATTAGCTCAATACCAATGCTTTCATGGCAAAATAATGCAGTTTATCCCCAAAACTCGTGCATTTTCTCCCCAAAACACTCTTTTTCTCTCCAAAATACAACCATTTCTCCCCTGCATATCAATGTCTGCCAACAATTAGACATTTTCTCCCCGAATATCACTCTTCATCCCAGAAACCAAACAGGTTCTCTCTTAAGTGCCACTCTTTATCTACCCAAAAAGGCATTTTCTCCCCAGAATACTGCCTTTCATCTTCAGATGTCTCATTTTTGGGAAAGGCAACGAAAGCGCTACTTTGGGGAGAGTATATATTATTTGAGGATCAAAAGAGCAATTTGGGTGAGAAAATGTGTAATTTTGGGAACCCGAAGTCGTATTTAATGGAGGGAAAGTCTTCTATTTGGAACCAAGAATGATACCTTGGGGAGAATATTTCTCATTTTGAGGAGAGGAAAAGTTCTTTTTTGGAAAGGATGACCTATTTTCGGTCTAAGAAGCGGTCTTCTGGGAAGAAAATGCCTTCTTTTGGGGATCAAAGGCGGTATTCTGGGAAGAAAATGTGTTATTTTTGGAATAAAACGTTATGTCCAATAAAAGACGCTGTCTTCCCCAAATGCGTCTTTTCATGCTACAAATCAGACATTTTCTCCCCGAAAGATCACCTTTATCCTCAAAAGAAGACATTTTCTCCATAAAACGCTGCTTCTTAGCTCCATACCAATGTTTTCACTCCAAAAGAATGCAGTTTATACCCAAAACTCATGCATTTTCTCCCCAAAATACTCTTTTTCTCTCCAAAATACAACCATTTCTCCCCTGCATATCAATGTCTGCCAACAATTAGACATTTTCTCCCCGAATAACACTCTTCATCCCAGAAACCAAACAGGTTCTCTCTTAAGAGCCACTCTTTATCTACCCTAAAAGGCATTTTCTCCCCAGAATACTGCCTTTCATCTTCAGATGTCTCATTTTTGGGAAAGGCAACGAAAGCGCTACTTTGGGGAGAGTATATCTTATTTTGGGGATCAAAAGGGGTGTTTTGGGGAGGAAAAGCCTTCCTTAGGGGATAGGAAGCGGTATTTTCGGGAGCGAAAGTCTTCTTTTGTTACACAAAGCCATATTTGAAGGGGAGAATTTCATATTGGAGGGATACAAATTGGCATTTGGGGGAGACAATGTCTAATGTTGGGAATCAAAAGGTGTGTTTTGGGTAAGAAATGTTTTGTTTTGGTAATAAAATCAGTCTTGTGCGGAGAAAACGCCTGATTCTGGGGATCAAAAGAGGCATTTGAGGGAGAACGCCTCATTTTGGGAATCAAAGGAGCAATTTGGGGGAGAAAATGTGTAATTTTGGGAACCCGAAGTCGTATTTAATGGAGGGAAAGTCTTCTATTTGGAACCAAGAATGATACCTTGGGGAGAATATTTCTCATTTTGAGGAGAGAAAAAGGTCTTTTTTGGAGAGGATGACTTATTTTCGGTCTAAGAAGCGGTCTTCTGGGAAGAAAATGCCTTCTTTTGGGGATCAAAGGCGGTATTCTGGGAAGAAAATGTGTTATTTTTGGAATAAAACGTGATGTCCAATAAAAGACGCTGTCTTCCCCAAATGCGTCTTTTTATGCTGCAAAGAAGACATTATCTCCCTGAAAGATCACCTTTATCCTCAAAAGAAGACATTTTCTCCACAAAATGCTGCTTATTAGCTCAATACCAATGCTTTCATGGCAAAATAATGCAGTTTATCCCCAAAACTCGTGCATTTTCTCCCCAAAACACTCTTTTTCTCTCCAAAATACAACCATTTCTCCCCTGCGTATCAATGTCTGCCAACAATTAGACATTTTCTCCCCGAATATCACTCTTCATCCCAGAAACCAAACAGGTTCTCTCTTAAGTGCCACTCTTTATCTACCCAAAAAGGCATTTTCTCCCCAGAATACTGCCTTTCATCTTCAGATGTCTCATTTTTGGGAAAGGCAACGAAAGCGCTACTTTGGGGAGAGTATATCTTATTTTGGGGATCCAAAGAGCAATTTGGGGGAGAAAATGTGTAATTTTGGGAACCCGAAGTCGTATTTAATGGAGGAAAATTCTTCTATTTGGAACCAAGAATGATACCTTGGGGAGAATATTTCTCATTTTGAGGAGAGAAAAAGGTCTTTTTTGGAGAGGATGACTTGTTTTCAGTCTAAAAAGTGGTATTCTGGGAAGAAAATGCCTTATTATGGGGATCAAAGGCGGTATTCTGGGAAGAAAATGTGTTATTTTTGAAATAAAACGTTATGTCCAATAAACGACGCTGTCTTCCCCAAATGCGTCTTTTTATGCTGCAAATCAGACATTTTCTCCCTGAAAGATCACCTTTATCCTCAAAAGAAGACATTTTCTCCACAAAACGCTGCTTCTTAGCTCCATACCAATGTTTTCACTCCAAAAGAATGCAGTTTATCCCCAAAACTCATGCATTTTCTCCCCAAAATACTCTTTTTCTCTCCAAAATACAACCATTTCTCCCCTGCATATCAATGTCTGCCAACAATTAGACATTTTCTCCCCGAATAACACTCTTCATCCCAGAAACCAAACAGGTTCTCTCTTAAGAGCCACTCTTTATCTACCCTAAAAGGCATTTTCTCCCCAGAATACTGCCTTTCATCTTCAGATGTCTCATTTTTGGGAAAGGCAACGAAAGCGCTACTTTGGGGAGAGTATATCTTATTTTGGGGATCAAAAGGGGTGTTTTGGGGAGGAAAAGTCTTCCTTAGGGGATAGGAAGCGGTATTTTCGGGAGCGAAAGTCTTCTTTTGTTACACAAAGCCATATTTGAAGGGGAGAATTTCATATTGGAGGGATACAAATTGGCATTTGGGGGAGACAATGTCTAATGTTGGGAATCAAAAGGTGTATTTTGGGTAAGAAATGTGTTGTTTTGGTAATACAATCAGTCTTGTGCGGAGAAAACGCCTGATTCTTGGGATCACAAGCATTATTTGAGGGAGAACGCCTCATTTTGGGAATCAAAGGAGCAATTTGGGGGAGAAAATGTGTAATTTTGGGAACCCGAAGTCGTATTTAATGGAGGAAAATTCTTCTATTTGGAACCAAGAATGATACCTTGGGGAGAATATTTCTCATTTTGAGGAGAGAAAAAGGTCTTTTTTGGAAAGGATGACTTATTTTCGGTCTAAGAAGCGGTCTTCTGGCAAGAAAATGCCTTCTTTTGGGGATCAAAGGCGGTATTCTGGGAAGAAAATGTGTTATTTTTGAAATAAAACGTGATGTCCAATAAAAGACGCTGTCTTCCCCAAATGCGTCTTTTTATGCTGCAAATCAGACATTTTCTCCCTGAAAGATCACCTTTATCCTCAAAAGAAGACATTTTCTCCACAAAACGCTGCTTCTTAGCTCCATACCAATGTTTTCACTCCAAAAGAATGCAGTTTATACCCAAAACTCATGCATTTTCTCCCCAAAATACTCTTTTTCTCTCCAAAATACAACCATTTCTCCCCTGCATATCAATGTCTGCCAACAATTAGACATTTTCTCCCCGAATATCACTCTTCATCCCAGAAACCAAACAGGTTCTCTCTTAAGAGCCACTCTTTATCTACCCTAAAAGGCATTTTCTCCCCAGAATATTGCCTTTCATCTTCAGATGTCTCATTTTTGGGAAAGGCAACGAAAGCGCTACTTTGGGGAGAGTATATCTTATTTTGGGGATCAAAAGGGGTGTTTTGGGGAGGAAAAGTCTTCCTTAGGGGATAATAAGCGGTATTTTCGGGAGCGAAAGTCTTCTTTTGTTACACAAAGCCATATTTGAAGGGGAGAATTTCATATTGGAGGGATACAAATTGGCATTTGGGGGAGACAATGTCTAATGTTGGGAATCAAAAGGTGTGTTTTGGGTAAGAAATGTTTTGTTTTGGTAATAAAATCAGTCTTGTGCGGAGAAAACGCCTGATTCTTGGGATCAAAAGAGGCATTTGAGGGAGAACGGCTCATTTTGGGAATCAAAGGAGCAATTTGGGGGAGAAAATGTGTAATTTTGGGAACCCGAAGTCGTATTTAATGGAGGGAAAGTCTTCTATTTGGAACCAAGAATGATACCTTGGGGAGAATATTTCTCATTTTGAGGAGAGAAAAAGGTCTTTTTTGGAGAGGATGACTTATTTTCGGTCTAAGAAGCGGTCTTCTGGGAAGAAAATGCCTTCTTTTGGGGATCAAAGGCGGTCTTCTGGGAAGAAAATGTGTTATTTTTGGAATAAAACGTTATGTCCAATAAAAGACGCTGTCTTCCCCAAATGCGTCTTTTTATGCTGCAAAGAAGACATTATCTCCCTGAAAGATCACCTTTATCCTCAAAAGAAGACATTTTCTCCACAAAATGCTGCTTATTAGCTCAATACCAATGCTTTCATGGCAAAATAATGCAGTTTATCCCCAAAACTCGTGCATTTTCTCCCCAAAACACTCTTTTTCTCTCCAAAATACAACCATTTCTCCCCTGCATATCAATGTCTGCCAACAATTAGACATTTTCTCCCCGAATATCACTCTTCATCCCAGAAACCAAACCGGTTCTCTCTTAAGTGCCACTCTTTATCTACCCAAAAAGGCATTTTCTCCCCAGAATACTGCCTTTCATCTTCAGATGTCTCATTTTTGGGAAAGGCAACGAAAGCGCTACTTTGGGGAGAGTATATATTATTTTGGGGATCAAAAGAGCAATTTGGGGGAGAAAATGTGTAATATTGGGAACCCGAAGTCGTATTTAATGGAGGGAAAGTCTTCTATTTGGAACCAAGAATGATACCTTGGGGAGAATATTTCTCATTTTGAGGAGAGAAAAAGGTCTTTTTTGGAGAGGATGACTTGTTTTCAGTCTAAAAAGTGGTATTCTGGGAAGAAAATGCCTTATTATGGGGATCAAAGGCGGTATTCTGGGAAGAAAATGTGTTATTTTTGAAATAAAACGTTATGTCCAATAAACGACGCTGTCTTCCCCAAATGCGTCTTTTTATGCTGCAAATCAGACATTTTCTCCCCAAAAGATCACCTTTATCCTCAAAAGAAGACATTTTCTCCACAAAACGCTGCTTATTAGCTCCATACCAATGTTTTCACTCCAAAAGAATGCAGTTTATACCCAAAACTCATGCATTTTCTCCCCAAAATACTCTTTTTCTCTCCAAAATACAACCATTTCTCCCCTGCATATCAATGTCTGCCAACAATTGGACATTTTCTCCCCGAATATCACTCTTCATCCCAGAAACCAAACAGGTTCTCTCTTAAGAGCCACTCTTTATCTACCCTAAAAGGCATTTTCTCCCCAGAATACTGCCTTTCATCTTCAGATGTCTCATTTTTGGGAAAGGCAACGAAAGCGTTACTTTGGGGAGAGTACATCTTATTTTGGGGATCAAAAGGGGTGTTTTGGGGAGGAAAAGTCTTCCTTAGGGGATAATAAGCGGTATTTTCGGGAGCGAATGTCTTCTTTTGTTACACAAAGCCATATTTGAAGGGGAGAATTTCATATTGGAGGGATACAAATTGGCATTTGGGGGAGACAATGTCTAATGTTGGGAATCAAAAGGTGTGTTTTGGGTAAGAAATGTTTTGTTTTGGTAATAAAATCAGTCTTGTGCGGAGAAAACGCCTGATTCTTGGGATCACAAGCATTATTTGAGGGAGAACGGCTCATTTTGGGAATCAAAGGAGCAATTTGGGGGAGAAAATGTGTAATTTTGGGAACCCGAAGTCGTATTTAATGGAGGAAAATTCTTCTATTTGGAACCAAGAATGATACCTTGGGGAGAATATTTCTCATTTTGAGGAGAGAAAAAGGTCTTTTTTGGAGAGGATGACTTATTTTCGGTCTAAGAAGCGGTCTTCTGGGAAGAAAATGCCTTCTTTTGGGGATCAAAGGCGGTATTCTGGGAAGAAAATGTGTTATTTTTGGAATAAAACGTGATGTCCAATAAAAGACGCTGTCTTCCCCAAATGTGTCTTTTTATGCTGCAAAGAAGACATTATCTCCCTGAAAGATCACCTTTATCCTCAAAAGAAGACATTTTCTCCACAAAATGCTGCTTATTAGCTCAATACCAATGCTTTCATGGCAAAATAATGCAGTTTATCCCCAAAACTCGTGCATTTTCTCCCCAAAACACTCTTTTTCTCTCCAAAATACAACCATTTCTCCCCTGCATATCAATGTCTGCCAACAATTAGACATTTTCTCCCCGAATATCACTCTTCATCCCAGAAACCAAACAGGTTCTCTATTAAGTGCCACTCTTTATCTACCCAAAAAGGCATTTTCTCCCCAGAATACTGCCTTTCATCTTCAGATGTCTCATTTTTGGGAAAGGCAACGAAAGCGCTACTTTGGGGAGAGTATATCTTATTTTGAGGATCAAAAGAGCAATTTGGGGGAGAAAATGTGTAATTTTGGGAACCCGAAGTCGTATTTAATGGAGGAAAAGTCTTCTATTTGGAACCAAGAATGATACCTTGGGGAGAATATTTCTCATTTTGAGGAGAGAAAAAGGTCTTTTTTGGAAAGGATGACTTATTTTCGGTCTAAGAAGCGGTCTTCTGGCAAGAAAATGCCTTCTTTTGGGGATCAAAGGCGGTATTCTGGGAAGAAAATGTGTTATTTTTGAAATAAAACGTTATGTCCAATAAAAGACGCTGTCTTCCCCAAATGCGTCTTTTCATGCTGCAAATCAGACATTATCTCCCTGAAAGATCACCTTTATCCTCAAAAGAAGACATTTTCTCCACAAAACGCTGCTTCTTAGCTCCATACCAATGTTTTCACTCCAAAAGAATGCAGTTTATACCCAAAACTCATGCATTTTCTCCCCAAAATACTCTTTTTCTCTCCAAAATACAACCATTTCTCCCCTGCATATCAATGTCTGCCAACAATTAGACATTTTCTCCCCGAATATCACTCTTCATCCCAGAAACCAAACAGGTTCTCTCTTAAGAGCCACTCTTTATCTACCCTAAAAGGCATTTTCTCCCCAGAATACTGCCTTTCATCTTCAGATGTCTCATTTTTGGGAAAGGCAACGAAAGCGCTACTTTGGGGAGAGTATATCTTATTTTGGGGATCAAAAGGGGTGTTTTGGGGAGGAAAAGTCTTCCTTAGGGGATAGGAAGCGGTATTTTCGGGAGCGAAAGTCTTCTTTTGTTACACAAAGCCATATTTGAAGGGGAGAATTTCATATTGGAGGGATACAAATTGGCATTTGGGGGAGACAATGTCTAATGTTGGGAATCAAAAGGTGTATTTTGGGTAAGAAATGTTTTGTTTTGGTAATAAAATCAGTCTTGTGCGGAGAAAACGCCTGATTCTTGGGATCACAAGCATTATTTGAGGGAGAACGCCTCATTTTGGGAATCAAAGGAGCAATTTGGGGGAGAAAATGTGTAATTTTGGGAACCCGAAGTCGTATTTAATGGAGGAAAATTCTTCTATTTGGAACCAAGAATGATACCTTGGGGAGAATATTTCTCATTTTGAGGAGAGAAAAAGGTCTTTTTTGGAGAGGATGACTTATTTTCGGTCTAAAATGCGGTATTCTGGGAAGAAAATGCCTTCTTTTGGGGATCAAAGGCGGTATTCTGGGAAGAAAATGTGTTATTTTTGAAATAAAACGTGATGTCCAATAAAAGACGCTGTCTTCCCCAAATGCGTCTTTTCATGCTGCAAATCAGACATTTTCTCCCTGAAAGATCACCTTTATCCTCAAAAGAAGACATTTTCTCCACAAAACGCTGCTTCTTAGCTCCATACCAATGTTTTCACTCCAAAAGAATGCAGTTTATACCCAAAACTCATGCATTTTCTCCCCAAAATACTCTTTTTCTCTCCAAAATACAACCATTTCTCCCCTGCATATCAATGTCTGCCAACAATTAGACATTTTCTCCCCGAATATCACTCTTCATCCCAGAAACCAAACAGGTTCTCTCTTAAGAGCCACTCTTTATCTACCCAAAAAGGCATTTTCTCCCCAGAATACTGCCTTTCATCTTCAGATGTCTCATTTTTGGGAAAGGCAACGAAAGCGCTACTTTGGGGAGAGTATATCTTATTTTGGGGATCAAAAGGGGTGTTTTGGGGAGGAAAAGTCTTCCTTAGGGGATAATAAGCGGTATTTTCGGGAGCGAAAGTCTTCTTTTGTTACACAAAGCCATATTTGAAGGGGAGAATTTCATATTGGAGGGATACAAATTGGCATTTGGGGGAGACAATGTCTAATGTTGGGAATAAAAAGGTGTGTTTTGGGTAAGAAATGTTTTGTTTTGGTAATAAAATCAGTCTTGTGCGGAGAAAACGCCTGATTCTTGGGATCACAAGCATTATTTGAGGGAGAACGCCTCATTTTGGGAATCAAAGGAGCAATTTGGGGGAGAAAATGTGTAATTTTGGGAACCCGAAGTCGTATTTAATGGAGGGAAAGTCTTCTATTTGGAACCAAGAATGATACCTTGGGGAGAATATTTCTCATTTTGAGGAGAGAAAAAGGTCTTTTTTGGAGAGGATGACTTATTTTCGGTTTAAGAAGCGGTCTTCTGGGAAGAAAATGCCTTCTTTTGGGGATCAAAGGCGGTATTCTGGGAAGAAAATGTGTTATTTTTGGAATAAAACGTGATGTCCAATAAAAGACGCTGTCTTCCCCAAATGCGTCTTTTTATGCTGCAAAGAAGACATTATCTCCCTGAAAGATCACCTTTATCCTCAAAAGAAGACATTTTCTCCACAAAATGCTGCTTATTAGCTCAATACCAATGCTTTCATGGCAAAATAATGCAGTTTATCCCCAAAACTCGTGCATTTTCTCCCCAAAACACTCTTTTTCTCTCCAAAATACAACCATTTCTCCCCTGCATATCAATGTCTGCCAACAATTAGACATTTTCTCCCCGAATATCACTCTTCATCCCAGAAACCAAACAGGTTCTCTATTAAGTGCCACTCTTTATCTACCCAAAAAGGCATTTTCTCCCCAGAATACTGCCTTTCATCTTCAGATGTCTCATTTTTGGGAAAGGCAACGAAAGCGCTACTTTGGGGAGAGTATATATTATTTTGGGGATCAAAAGAGCAATTTGGGGGAGAAAATGTGTAATTTTGGGAACCCGAAGTCGTATTTAATGGAGGAAAATTCTTCTATTTGGAACCAAGAATGATACCTTGGGGAGAATATTTCTCATTTTGAGGAGAGAAAAAGGTCTTTTTTGGAGAGGATGACTTGTTTTCAGTCTAAAAAGTGGTATTCTGGGAAGAAAATGCCTTATTATGGGGATCAAAGGCGGTATTCTGGGAAGAAAATGTGTTATTTTTGAAATAAAACGTTATGTCCAATAAAAGACGCTGTCTTCCCCAAATGCGTCTTTTTATGCTGCAAAGAAGACATTATCTCCCTGAAAGATCACCTTTATTCTCAAAAGAAGACATTTTCTCCATAAAACGCTGCTTATTAGCTCAATACCAATGCTTTCACGCCAAAATAATGCAGTTTATCCCCAAAACTCGTGCATTTTCTCACCAAAACACACTTTTTCTCTCCAAAATACAACCATTTCTCCCCTGCATATCAATGTCTGCCAACAATTAGACATTTTCTCCCCGAATATCACTCTTCATCCCAGAAACCAAACAGGTTCTCTCTTAAGTGCCACTCTTTATCTACCCAAAAAGGCATTTTCTCCCCAGAATACTGCCTTTCATCTTCAGATGTCTCATTTTTGGGAGAGGCAACGAAAGCGCTACTTTGGGGAGAGTATATCTCATTTTGAGGATCAAAAGAGCAATTTGGGGGAGAAAATGTGTAATTTTGGGAACCCGAAGTCGTATTTAATGGAGGGAAAGTCTTCTATTTGGAACCAAGAATGATACCTTGGGGAGAATATTTCTCATTTTGAGGAGAGAAAAAGGTCTTTTTTGGAAAGGATGACTTATTTTCGGTCTAAGAAGCGGTCTTCTGGCAAGAAAATGCCTTCTTTTGGGGATCAAAGGCGGTATTCTGGGAAGAAAATGTGTTATTTTTGAAATAAAACGTTATGTCCAATAAAAGACGCTGTCTTCCCCAAATGCGTCTTTTCATGCTGCAAAGAAGACATTATCTCCCTGAAAGATCACCTTTATCCTCAAAAGAAGACATTTTCTCCACAAAACGCTGCTTATTAGCTCAATACCAATGCTTTCATGGCAAAATAATGCAGTTTATCCCCAAAACTCGTGCATTTTCTCCCCAAAACACTCTTTTTCTCTCCAAAATACAACCATTTCTCCCCTGCATATCAATGTCTGCCAACAATTAGACATTTTCTCCCCGAATATCACTCTTCATCCCAGAAACCAAACAGGTTCTCTCTTAAGTGCCACTCTTTATCTACCCAAAAAGGCATTTTCTCCCCAGAATTCTGCCTTTCATCTTCAGATGTCTCATTTTTGGGAAAGGCAACGAAAGCGCTACTTTGGGGAGAGTATATCTTATTTTGGGGATCAAAAGGGGTGTTTTGGGGAGGAAAAGTCTTCCTTAGGAGATAAGAAGCGGTATTTTCGGGAGCGAATGTCTTCTTTTGTTACACAAAGCCATATTTGAAGGGGAGAATTTCATATTGGAGGGATACAAATTGGCATTTGGGGGAGACAATGTCTAATGTTGGGAATCAAAAGGTGTGTTTTGGGTAAGAAATGTTTTGTTTTGGTAATAAAATCAGTCTTGTGCGGAGAAAACGCCTGATTCTTGGGATCACAAGCATTATTTGAGGGAGAACGGCTCATTTTGGGAATCAAAGGAGCAATTTGGGGGAGAAAATGTGTAATTTTGGGAACCCGAAGTCGTATTTAATGGAGGGAAAGTCTTCTATTTGGAACCAAGAATGATACCTTGGGGAGAATATTTCTCATTTTGAGGAGAGAAAAAGGTCTTTTTTGGAGAGGATGACTTATTTTCGGTCTAAGAAGCGGTCTTCTGGGAAGAAAATGCCTTCTTTTGGGGATCAAAGGCGGTCTTCTGGGAAGAAAATGTGTTATTTTTGAAATAAAACGTTATGTCCAATAAAAGACGCTGTCTTCCCCAAATGCGTCTTTTCATGCTGCAAATCAGACATTTTCTCCCTGAAAGATCACCTTTATCCTCAAAAGAAGACATTTTCTCCACAAAACGCTGCTTCTTAGCTCCATACCAATGTTTTCACTCCAAAAGAATGCAGTTTATACCCAAAACTCATGCATTTTCTCCCCAAAATACTCTTTTTCTCTCCCAAATACAACCATTTCTCCCCTGCATATCAATGTCTGCCAACAATTGGACATTTTCTCCCCGAATATCACTCTTCATCCCAGAAACCAAACAGGTTCTCTCTTAAGAGCCACTCTTTAGCCCCCCAAAAAGGCATTTTCTCCCCAGAATACTGCCTTTCATCTTCAGATGTCTCATTTTTGGGAAAGGCAACGAAAGCGCTACTTTGGGGAGAGTATATCTTATTTTGGGGATCAAAAGGGGTGTTTTGGGGAGGAAAAGTCTTCCTTTGGGGATAATAAGCAGTATATTCTCGAGCGAATGTCTTCTTTTGTTACACAAAGCCATATTTGAAGGGGAATATTTCATATTGGAGGGATACAAATTGGCATTTGGGGGAGACAATGTCTAATGTTGGGAATCAAAAGGTGTGTTTTGGGTAAGAAATGTTTTGTTTTGGTAATACAATCAGTCTTGTGCGGAGAAAACGCCTGATTCTTGGGATCACAAGCATTATTTGAGGGAGAACGCCTCATTTTGGGAATCAAAGGAGCAATTTGGGGGAGAAAATGTGTAATTTTGGGAACCCGAAGTCGTATTTAATGGAGGAAAATTCTTCTATTTGGAACCAAGAATGATACCTTGGGGAGAATATTTCTCATTTTGAGGAGAGAAAAAGGTCTTTTTTGGAGAGGATGACTTATTTTCGGTCTAAGAAGCGGTCTTCTGGGAAGAAAATGCCTTCTTTTGGGGATCAAAGGCGGTATTCTGGGAAGAAAATGTGTTATTTTTGGAATAAAACGTGATGTCCAATAAAAGACGCTGTCTTCCCCAAATGCGTCTTTTTATGCTGCAAAGAAGACATTATCTCCCTGAAAGATCACCTTTATCCTCAAAAGAAGACATTTTCTCCACAAAATGCTGCTTATTAGCTCAATACCAATGCTTTCATGGCAAAATAATGCAGTTTATCCCCAAAACTCATGCATTTTCTCCCCAAAACACTCTTTTTCTCTCCAAAATACAACCATTTCTCCCCTGCATATCAATGTCTGCCAACAATTAGACATTTTCTCCCCGAATATCACTCTTCATCCCAGAAACCAAACAGGTTCTCTCTTAAGTGCCACTCTTTATCTACCCAAAAAGGCATTTTCTCCCCAGAATACTGCCTTTCATCTTCAGATGTCTCATTTTTGGGAAAGGCAACGAAAGCGCTACTTTGGGGAGAGTATATATTATTTTGGGGATCAAAAGAGCAATTTGGGGGAGAAAATGTGTAATTTTGGGAACCCGAAGTCGTATTTAATGGAGGAAAATTCTTCTATTTGGAACCAAGAATGATACCTTGGGGAGAATATTTCTCATTTTGAGGAGAGAAAAAGGTCTTTTTTGGAAAGGATGACCTATTTTCGGTCTAAGAAGCGGTCTTCTGGGAAGAAAATGCCTTCTTTTGGGGATCAAAGGCGGTATTCTGGGAAGAAAATGTGTTATTTTTGGAATAAAACGTTATGTCCAATAAAAGACGCTGTCTTCCCCAAATGCGTCTTTTCATGCTGCAAATCAGACATTTTCTCCCTGAAAGATCACCTTTATCCTCAAAAGAAGACATTTTCTCCACAAAATGCTGCTTCTTAGCTCAATGCAACGCTTTCGTGACAAAATAATGCAGTTTATACCCAAAACTCATGCATTTTCTCCCCAAAATGCTCTTTTTCTCTCCAAAATACAACCATTTCTCCCCTGCATATCAATGTCTGCCAACAATTAGACATTTTCTCCCCGAATAACACTCTTCATCCCAGAAACCAAACAGGTTCTCTCTTAAGAGCCACTCTTTATCTACCCAAAAAGGCATTTTCTCCCCAGAATACTGCCTTTCATCTTCAGATGTCTCATTTTTGGGAAAGGCAACGAAAGCGCTACTTTGGGGAGAGTATATCTTATTTTGGGGATCAAAAGGGGTGTTTTGGGGAGGAAAAGTCTTCCTTAGGGGATAAGAAGCGGTATTTTCGGGAGCGAATGTCTTCTTTTGTTACACAAAGCCATATTTGAAGGGGAGAATTTCATAGTGGAGGGATACAAATTGGCATTTGGGGGAGAGAATGTCTAATGTAGGGAATTAAAAGGTGTGTTTTGGGTAAGAAATGTTTTGTTTTGGTAATAAAATCAGTCTTGTGCGGAGAAAACGCCTGATTCTTGGGATCACAAGCATTATTTGAGGGAGAACGCCTCATTTTGGGAATCAAAGGAGCAATTTGGGGGAGAAAATGTGTAATTTTGGGAACCCGAAGTCGTATTTAATGGAGGAAAATTCTTCTATTTGGAACCAAGAATGATACCTTGGGGAGAATATTTCTCATTTTGAGGAGAGAAAAAGGTCTTTTTTGGAAAGGATGACTTATTTTCGGTCTAAGAAGCGGTCTTCTGGGAAGAAAATGCCTTCTTTTGGGGATCAAAGGCGGTATTCTGGGAAGAAAATGTGTTATTTTTGGAATAAAACGTGATGTCCAATAAAAGACGCTGTCTTCCCCAAATGCGTCTTTTTATGCTGCAAAGAAGACATTATCTCCCTGAAAGATCACCTTTATCCTCAAAAGAAGACATTTTCTCCATAAAACGCTGCTTATTAGCTCAATACCAATGCTTTCACGCCAAAATAATGCAGTTTATCCCCAAAACTCGTGCATTTTCTCCCCAAAACACACTTTTTCTCTCCAAAATACAACCATTTCTCCCCTGCATATCAATGTCTGCCAACAATTAGACATTTTCTCCCCGAATATCACTCTTCATCCCAGAAATCAAACAGGTTCTCTCTTAAGTGCCACTCTTGATCTACCCAAAAAGGCATTTTCTCCCCAGAATACTGCCTTTCATCTTCAGATGTCTCATTTTTGGGAAAGGCAACGAAAGCGCTACTTTGGGGAGAGTATATCTTATTTTGGGGATCAAAAGAGCAATTTGGGGGAGAAAATGTGTAATTTTGGGAACCCGAAGTCGTATTTAATGGAGGGAAAGTCTTCTATTTGGAACCAAGAATGATACCTTGGGGAGAATATTTCTCATTTTGAGGAGAGAAAAAGGTCTTTTTTGGAAAGGATGACTTATTTTCGGTCTAAGAAGCGGTCTTCTGGGAAGAAAATGCCTTCTTTTGGGGATCAAAGGCGGTATTCTGGGAAGAAAATGTGTTATTTTTGAAATAAAACGTTATGTCCAATAAAAGACGCTGTCTTCCCCAAATGCGTCTTTTCATGCTGCAAATCAGACATTTTCTCCCTGAAAGATCACCTTTATCCTCAAAAGAAGACATTTTCTCCACAAAACGCTGCTTCTTAGCTCCATACCAATGTTTTCACTCCAAAAGAATGCAGTTTATACCCAAAACTCATGCATTTTCTCCCCAAAATACTCTTTTTCTCTCCAAAATACAACCATTTCTCCCCCGCATATCAATGTCTGCCAACAATTAGACATTTTCTCCCCGAATAACACTCTTCATCCCAGAAACCAAACAGGTTCTCTCTTAAGAGCCACTCTTAATCTACCCTAAAAGGCATTTTCTCCCCAGAATACTGCCTTTCATCTTCAGATGTCTCATTTTTGGGAAAGGCAACGAAAGCGCTACTTTGGGGAGAGTATATCTTATTTTGGGGATCAAAAGGGGTGTTTTGGGGAGGAAAAGTCTTCCTTAGGGGATAAGAAGCAGTATTTTCGGGAGCGAATGTCTTCTTTTGTTACACAAAGCCATATTTGAAGGGGAGAATTTCATATTGGAGGGATACAAATTGGCATTTGGGGGAGACAATGTCTAATGTTGGGAATCAAAAGGTGTGTTTTGGGTAAGAAATGTTTTGTTTTGGTAATAAAATCAGTCTTGTGCGGAGAAAACGCCTGATTCTTGGGATCAAAAGAGGCATTTGAGGGAGAACGGCTCATTTTGGGAATCAAAGGAGCAATTTGGGGGAGAAAATGTGTAATTTTGGGAACCCGAAGTCGTATTTAATGGAGGGAAAGTCTTCTATTTGGAACCAAGAATGATACCTTGGGGAGAATATTTCTCATTTTGAGGAGAGAAAAAGGTCTTTTTTGGAGAGGATGACTTATTTTCGGTCTAAGAAGCGGTCTTCTGGGAAGAAAATGCCTTCTTTTGGGGATCAAAGGCGGTATTCTGGGAAGAAAATGTGTTATTTTTGGAATAAAACGTTATGTCCAATAAAAGACGCTGTCTTCCCCAAATGCGTCTTTTTATGCTGCAAAGAAGACATTATCTCCCTGAAAGATCACCTTTATCCTCAAAAGAAGACATTTTCTCCACAAAATGCTGCTTATTAGCTCCATACCAATGCTTTCATGGCAAAATAATGCAGTTTATCCCCAAAACTCATGCATTTTCTCCCCAAAATACTCTTTTTCTCTCCAAAATACAACCATTTCTCCCCTGCATATCAATGTCTGCCAACAATTAGACATTTTCTCCCCGAATAACACTCTTCATCCCAGAAACCAAACCGGTTCTCTCTTAAGTGCCACTCTTTATCTACCCAAAAAGGCATTTTCTCCCCAGAATACTGCCTTTCATCTTCAGATGTCTCATTTTTGGGAAAGGCAACGAAAGCGCTACTTTGGGGAGAGTATATATTATTTTGAGTATCAAAAGAGCAATTTGGGGGAGAAAACATGTAATTTTGGGAACCCGAAGTCGTATTTAATGGAGGAAAATTCTTCTATTTGGAACCAAGAATGATACCTTGGGGAGAATATTTCTCATTTTGAGGAGAGAAAAAGGTCTTTTTTGGAAAGGATGACTTATTTTCGGTTTAAGAAGCGGTCTTCTGGGAAGAAAATGCCTTCTTTTGGGGATCAAAGGCGGTATTCTGGGAAGAAAATGTGTTATTTTTGAAATAAAACGTTATGTCCAATAAACGACGATGTCTTCCCCAAATGCGTTTTTTTATGCTGCAAAGAAGACATTATCTCCCTGAAAGATCACCTTTATCCTCAAAAGAAGACATTTTCTCCACAAAACGCTGCTTCTTAGCTCAATACCAATGCTTTCACGCCAAAATAATGCAGTTTATCCCCAAAACTCGTGCATTTTCTCCCCAAAACACACTTTTTCTCTCCAAAATACAACCATTTCTCCCCTGCATATCAATGTCTGCCAACAATTAGACATTTTCTCCCCGAATATCACTCTTCATCCCAGAAACCAAACAGGTTCTCTCTTAAGTGCCACTCTTTATCTACCCAAAAAGGCATTTTCTCCCCAGAATACTGCCTTTCATCTTCAGATGTCTCATTTTTGGGAAAGGCAACGAAAGCGCTACTTTGGGGAGAGTATATATTATTTTGAGTATCAAAAGAGCAATTTGGGGGAGAAAACGTGTAATTTTGGGAACCCGAAGTCGTATTTAATGGAGGAAAATTCTTCTATTTGGAACCAAGAATGATACCTTGGGGAGAATATTTCTCATTTTGAGGAGAGAAAAAGGTCTTTTTTGGAAAGGATGACTTATTTTCGGTCTAAGAAGCGGTCTTCTGGCAAGAAAATGCCTTCTTTTGGGGATCAAAGGCGGTATTCTGGGAAGAAAATGTGTTATTTTTGAAATAAAACGTTATGTCCAATAAAAGACGCTGTCTTCCCCAAATGCGTCTTTTCATGCTGCAAATCAGACATTTTCTCCCTGAAAGATCACCTTTATCCTCAAAAGAAGACATTTTCTCCACAAAACGCTGCTTCTTAGCTCCATACCAATGTTTTCACTCCAAAAGAATGCAGTTTATACCCAAAACTCATGCATTTTCTCCCCAAAATACTCTTTTTCTCTCCCAAATACAACCATTTCTCCCCTGCATATCAATGTCTGCCAACAATTAGACATTTTCTCCCCGAATAACACTCTTCATCCCAGAAACCAAACCGGTTCTCTCTTAAGTGCCACTCTTTATCTACCCAAAAAGGCATTTTCTCCCCAGAATACTGCCTTTCATCTTCAGATGTCTCATTTTTGGGAAAGGCAACGAAAGCGCTACTTTGGGGAGAGTATATCTTATTTTGGGGATCCAAAGAGCAATTTGGGGGAGAAAATGTGTAATTTTGGGAACCCGAAGTCGTATTGAATGGAGGAAAATCCTTCTATTTGGAACCTAGAGTGATATTTTGGGGAGAATATTCCTCTTTTTGAGGACAGAAATAGGTCTTTTTTGGAAAGGATGACTTATTTTTGGTCTAAGAAGCGGTCTTCTGGGAAGAAAATGCCTTATTTTGGGGATCAAAGGCGGTATTCTGGGAAGAAAATGTGTTATTTTTGGAATAAAACGTTATGTCCAATAAAAGACGCTGTCTTCCCCAAATGCGTCTTTTTATGCTGCAAAGAAGATATTATCTCCATGAAAGATCACCTTTATCCTCAAAAGAAGACATTTTCTCCACAAAATGCTGCTTCTTAGCTCAATACCAATGCTTTCACGACAAAATAATACAGTTTATCCCCAAAACTCGTGCATTTTCTCCCCAAAACACTCTTTTTCTCTCCAAAATACAACCATTTCTCCCCTGCATATCAATGTCTGCCAACAATTAGACATTTTCTCCCCGAATAACACTCTTCATCCCAGAAACCAAACCGGTTCCCTCTTAAGAGCCACTCTTTATCTACCCTAAAAGGCATTTCCAGCCCAGAATACTGCCTTTCATCTTCAGATGTCTCATTTTTCGGAAAGGCAACGAAAGCGCTACTTTGGGGAGAGTATATCTTATTTTGGGGATCAAAAGGGGTGTTTTGGGGAGGAAAAGTCTTCCTTAGGGGATAAGAAGCGGTATTTTCGGGAGCGAATGTCTTCTTTTGTTACACAAAGCCATATTTGAAGGGGAGAATTTCATATTGGAGGGATACAAATTGGCATTTGGGGGAGACAATGTCTAATGTTGGGAATCAAAAGGTGTGTTTTGGGTAAGAAATGTTTTGTTTTGGTAATAAAATCAGTCTTGTGCGGAGAAAACGCCTGATTCTTGGGATCACAAGCATTATTTGAAGGAGAACGCCTCATTTTGGGAATCAAAGGAGCAATTTGGGGGGAGAAAATGTGTAATTTTGGGAACCCGAAGTCGTATTTAATGGAGGAAAATTCTTCTATTTGGAACCAAGAATGATTCCTTGGGGAGAATATTTCTCATTTTGAGGAGAGAAAAAGGATTTTTTTGGAGAGGATGACTTATTTTCGGTCTAAGAAGCGGTCTTCTGGGAAGAAAATGCCTTCTTTTGGGGATCAAAGGCGGTATTCTGGGAAGAAAATGTGTTATTTTTGAAATAAAACGTGATGTCCAATAAAAGACGCTTTCTTCCCCAAATGCGTCTTTTTATGCTGCAAAGAAGACATTATCTCCCTGAAAGATCACCTTCATCCTCAAAAGAAGACATTTTCTCCACAAAATGCTGCTTCTTAGCTCAATACCAATGCTTTCACGCGAAAATAATACAGTTTATCCCCAAAACTCGTGCATTTTCTCCCCAAAACACTCTTTTTCTCTCCAAAATACAACCATTTCTCCCCTGCATATCAATGTCTGCCAACAATTAGACATTTTCTCCCCGAATAACACTCTTCATCCCAGAAACCAAACCGGTTCTCTCTTAAGTGCCACTCTTTATCTACCCAAAAAGGCATTTTCTCCCCAGAATACTGCCTTTCATCTTCAGATGTCTCATTTTTGGGAAAGGCAACGAAAGCGCTACTTTGGGGAGAGTATATCTTATTTTGGGGATCCAAAGAGCAATTTGGGGGAGAAAATGTGTAATTTTGGGAACCCGAAGTCGTATTGAATGGAGGAAAAGCCTTCTATTTGGAACCTAGAGTGATATTTTGGGGGAATATTCCTCTTTTTCAGGACAGAAATAGGTCTTTTTTGGAGACGATGACTTATTTTCAGTCTAAAAAGCGGTCTTCTGGGAAGAAAATGCCTTCTTTTGGGGATCAAAGGCGGTATTCTGTTATGAAATTGTGTTATTTTTGGAATAAAACGTTATGTCCAATAAAAGACGCTGTCTTCCCCAAATGCGTCTTTTTATGCTGCAAAGAAGACATTATCTCCCTGAAAGATCACCTTTATCCTCAAAAGAAGGCATTTTCTCCACAAAATGCCACTGATTAGCTCAATACCATGCTTTCACCCAAAAAAATGCAGTTTATCCCCAAAACTCATGCATTTTCTCCCCGAAACACTCTTTTTCTCTCCAAAATACAACCATTTCTCCCCTGCATATCAATGTCTGCCAACAATTAGACATTTTCTCCCCGAATAACACTCTTCATCCCAGAAACCAAACCGGTTCTCTCTTAAGTGCCACTCTTTATCTACCCTAAAAGGCATTTTCTCCCCAGAATACTGCCTTTCATCTTCAGATGTCTCATTTTTGGGAAAGGCAACGAAAGCGCTACTTTGGGGAGAGTATATCTTATTTTGGGGATCAAAAGAGCAATTTGGGGGAGAAAATGTGTAATTTTGGGAACCCGAAGTCTTATTTAATGGAGGGAAAGTCTTCTATTTGGAACCAAGAATGATACCTTGGGGAGAATATTTCTCATTTTGAGGAGAGAAAAAGGTCTTTTTTGGAAAGGATGACTTATTTTTGGTCTAAGAAGCGGTCTTCTGGGAAGAAAATGCCTTCTTTTGGGGATCAAAGGCGGTATTCTGGGAAGAAAATGTGTTATTTTTGAAATAAAACGTTATGTCCAATAAAAGACGCTGTCTTCCCCAAATGCGTCTTTTCATGCTGCAAATCAGACATTTTCTCCCTGAAAGATCACCTTTATCCTCAAAAGAAGACATTTTCTCCACAAAATGCCGCTTCTTAGCTCAATACCATGCTTTCACGCCAAAATAATGCCGTTTATCCCCAAAACTCATGCATTTTCTCCCCAAAACACTCTTTTTCTCTCCCAAATACAACCATTTCTCCCCTGCATATCAATGTCTGCCAACAATTAGACATTTTCTCCCCGAATATCACTCTTCATCCCTGAAACCAAACCGGTTCTCTCTTAAGAGCCACTCTTTATCTACCCTAAAAGGCATTTCCAGCCCAGAATACTGCCTTTCATCTTCAGATGTCTCATTTTTGGGAAAGGCAACGAAAGCGCTACTTTGGGGAGAGTATATCTTATTTTGGGGATCAAAAGGGTATTTTTGGGGTTGAAAAGTCTTCCTTAGGAAATAAGAAGCGGTATTTTCGGGAGCGAATGTCTTCTTTTGTTACACAAAGCCATATTTGAAGGGGAGAATTTCATATTGGAGGGATACAAATTGGCATTTGGGGGAGACAATGTCTAATGTTGGGAATCAAAAGGTGTGTTTTGGGTAAGAAATGTTTTGTTTTGGTAATACAATCAGTCTTGTGCGGAGAAAACGCCTGATTCTTGGGATCACAAGCATTATTTGAGGGAGAACGCCTCATTTTGGGAATCAAAGGAGCAATTTGGGGGAGAAAATGTGTAATTTTGGGAACCCGAAGTCGTATTTAATGGAGGAAAAGTCTTCTATTTGGAACCAAGAATGATTCCTTGGGGAGAATATTTTTCATTTTGAGGAGAGAAAAAGGTCTTTTTTGGAGAGGATGACTTATTTTCGGTCTAAGAAGCGGTCTTCTGGGAAGAAAATGCCTTCTTTTGGGGATCAAAGGCGGTATTCTGGTATGAAAATGTGTTATTTTTGGAATTAAACGTTATGTCCAATAAAAGACGCTGTCTTCCCCAAATGCGTCTTTTTATGCTGCAAAGAAGACATTATCTCCCTGAAAGATCACCTTTATCCTCAAAAGATGACTTTTTCTTCACAAAATGCCGCTTCTTAGCTCAATACCAAGCTTTCATGCCAAAATAATGCAGTTTATCCCCAAAACTCATGCATTTTCTCCCCAAAATACTCTTTTTCTCTCCAAAATACAACCATTTCTCCCCTGCATATCAATGTCTGCCAACAATTGGACATTTTCTCCCCGAATAACACTCTTCATCCCAGAAACCAAACAGGTTCTCTCTTAAGAGCCACTCTTTATCTACCCTAAAAGGCATTTCCAGCCCAGAATACTGCCTTTCATCTTCAGATGTCTCATTTTTGGGAAAGGCAACGAAAGCGCTACTTTGGGGAGAGTATATCTTATTTTGGGGATCCAAAGGGGTGTTTTGGGGAGGAAAAGTCTTCCTTAGGGGATAAGAAGCGGTATTTTCGGGAGCGAATGTCTTCTTTTGTTACACAAAGCCATATTTGAAGGGGAGAATTTCATATTGGCGGGATACAAATTGGCATTTGGGGGAGACAATGTCTAATGTTGGGAATCAAAAGGTGTGTTTTGGGTAAGAAATGTTTTGTTTTGGTAATAAAATCAGTCTTGTGCGGAGAGAACGCCTGATTCTTGGGATCACAAGCGTTATTTGAAGGAGAACGCCTCATTTTGGGGATCAAAAGAGCAATTTGGGGGAGAAAATGTGTAATATTGGGAACCCGAAGTTGTATTTAATGGACGAAAAGACTTCTATTTGGAACCTAGAGTGATATTTTGGGGAGAATATTTCTCATTTTGAGGAGAGAAATAGGTCTTTTTTTGGAGAGGATGATTACTTTTCGGTCTAAGAAGCGGCCTTCAGGGAAGAAAATGCCTTATTTTGGGGATCAAAGGCGGTATTCTGGTATGAAAATGTGTTATTTTTGGAATAAAACGTTATGTCCAATAAAAGACGCGGTCTTCCCCAAATGCGTCTTTTTATGCTGCAAAGAAGACATTATCTCCCTGAAAGATCACCTTTATCCTCAAAAGAAGACATTTTCTCCACAAAATGCCGCTTCTTAGCACCATACCAATGTTTTCACGACAAAATAATGCAGTTTATCCCCAAAACTCGTGCATTTTCTCCCCAAAATACTCTTTTTCTCTCCAAAATACAACCATTTCTCCCCTGCATATCAATTTCTGCCAACAATTAGACATTTTCTCCCCGAATAACACTCTTCATCCCAGAAACCAAACAGGCTCTCTCTTAAGAGCCACTCTTAATCTACCCTAAAAGGCATTTTCTCCCCAGAATACTGCCTTTCATCTTCAGATGTCTCATTTTTGGGAAAGGCAACGAAAGCGCTACTTTGGGGAGAGTATATCTTATTTTGGGGATCAAAAGGGGTGTTTTGGGGAGGAAAAGTCTTCCTTAGGGGATAAGAAGCGGTATTTTCGGGAGCGAATGTCTTCTTTTGTTACACAAAGCCATATTTGAAGGGGGCAATTTCATATTGGAGGGATACAAATTGGCATTTGGGGGAGACAATGTCTAATGTTGGGAATCAAAAGGTGTGTTTTGGGTAAGAAATGTTTTGTTTTGGTAATAAAATCAGTCTTGTGCGGAGAAAACGCCTGATTCTTTGGATCAAAAGAGGCATTTGAGGGAGAACGGCTCATTTTGGGGATCCAAAGAGCAATTTGGGTGAGAAAATTTGTAATATTGGGAACCCGACGTGGTATTTAATGGAGAAAATTTCTTCTATTTGGAACCTAGAGTGGTATTTTGGGGAGAATATTTCTAATTCTGAGGACAGAAATATGTCTATTTTGGAGAGGATGACTTATTTTCGGTCTAAGAAGCGGTCTTCTGGGAAGAAAATGCCTTATTTTGGGGATCAAGGCGGTATTCTGGTATGAAAATGTGTTATTTTTGGAATAAAACATGATGTCCCAATAAAGGACACTATCGTCACCAAATGCACCTTTTTATGTTGCAAATAAGGCATTATCTCCCTGAAAGATCACCTTTATCCTCAAAAGAAGACATTTTCTCCACAAAATGCTGCTTCTTAGCTCAATACCAATGCTTTCACGACAAAATAATACAGTTTATCCCCAAAACTCGTGCATTTTCTCCCCAAAACACTCTTTTTCTCTCCAAAATACAACCATTTCTCCCCTGCATATCAATGTCTGCCAACAATTAGACATTTTCTCCCCGAATAACACTCTTCATCCCAGAAACCAAACCGGTTCCCTCTTAAGAGCCACTCTTTATCTACCCTAAAAGGCATTTCCAGCCCAGAATACTGCCTTTCATCTTCAGATGTCTCATTTTTCGGAAAGGCAACGAAAGCGCTACTTTGGGGAGAGTATATCTTATTTTGGGGATCAAAAGGGGTGTTTTGGGGAGGAAAAGTCTTCCTTAGGGGATAAGAAGCGGTATTTTCGGGAGCGAATGTCTTCTTTTGTTACACAAAGCCATATTTGAAGGGGAGAATTTCATATTGGAGGGATACAAATTGGCATTTGGGGGAGACAATGTCTAATGTTGGGAATCAAAAGGTGTGTTTTGGGTAAGAAATGTTTTGTTTTGGTAATAAAATCAGTCTTGTGCGGAGAAAACGCCTGATTCTTGGGATCACAAGCATTATTTGAAGGAGAACGCCTCATTTTGGGAATCAAAGGAGCAATTTGGGGGGAGAAAATGTGTAATTTTGGGAACCCGAAGTCGTATTTAATGGAGGAAAATTCTTCTATTTGGAACCAAGAATGATTCCTTGGGGAGAATATTTCTCATTTTGAGGAGAGAAAAAGGATTTTTTTGGAGAGGATGACTTATTTTCGGTCTAAGAAGCGGTCTTCTGGGAAGAAAATGCCTTCTTTTGGGGATCAAAGGCGGTATTCTGGGAAGAAAATGTGTTATTTTTGAAATAAAACGTGATGTCCAATAAAAGACGCTGTCTTCCCCAAATGCGTCTTTTTATGCTGCAAAGAAGACATTATCTCCCTGAAAGATCACCTTCATCCTCAAAAGAAGACATTTTCTCCACAAAATGCTGCTTCTTAGCTCAATACCAATGCTTTCACGCGAAAATAATACAGTTTATCCCCAAAACTCGTGCATTTTCTCCCCAAAACACTCTTTTTCTCTCCAAAATACAACCATTTCTCCCCTGCATATCAATGTCTGCCAACAATTAGACATTTTCTCCCCGAATAACACTCTTCATCCCAGAAACCAAACCGGTTCTCTCTTAAGTGCCACTCTTTATCTACCCAAAAAGGCATTTTCTCCCCAGAATACTGCCTTTCATCTTCAGATGTCTCATTTTTGGGAAAGGCAACGAAAGCGCTACTTTGGGGAGAGTATATCTTATTTTGGGGATCCAAAGAGCAATTTGGGGGAGAAAATGTGTAATTTTGGGAACCCGAAGTCGTATTGAATGGAGGAAAAGCCTTCTATTTGGAACCTAGAGTGATATTTTGGGGGAATATTCCTCTTTTTCAGGACAGAAATAGGTCTTTTTTGGAGACGATGACTTATTTTCAGTCTAAAAAGCGGTCTTCTGGGAAGAAAATGCCTTCTTTTGGGGATCAAAGGCGGTATTCTGTTATGAAATTGTGTTATTTTTGGAATAAAACGTTATGTCCAATAAAAGACGCTGTCTTCCCCAAATGCGTCTTTTTATGCTGCAAAGAAGACATTATCTCCCTGAAAGATCACCTTTATCCTCAAAAGAAGGCATTTTCTCCACAAAATGCCACTGATTAGCTCAATACCATGCTTTCACCCAAAAAAATGCAGTTTATCCCCAAAACTCATGCATTTTCTCCCCGAAACACTCTTTTTCTCTCCAAAATACAACCATTTCTCCCCTGCATATCAATGTCTGCCAACAATTAGACATTTTCTCCCCGAATAACACTCTTCATCCCAGAAACCAAACCGGTTCTCTCTTAAGTGCCACTCTTTATCTACCCAAAAAGGCATTTTCTCCCCAGAATACTGCCTTTCATCTTCAGATGTCTCATTTTTGGGAAAGGCAACGAAAGCGCTACTTTGGGGAGAGTATATCTTATTTTGGGGATCAAAAGAGCAATTTGGGGGAGAAAATGTGTAATTTTGGGAACCCGAAGTCTTATTTAATGGAGGGAAAGTCTTCTATTTGGAACCAAGAATGATACCTTGGGGAGAATATTTCTCATTTTGAGGAGAGAAAAAGGTCTTTTTTGGAAAGGATGACTTATTTTTGGTCTAAGAAGCGGTCTTCTGGGAAGAAAATGCCTTCTTTTGGGGATCAAAGGCGGTATTCTGGGAAGAAAATGTGTTATTTTTGAAATAAAACGTTATGTCCAATAAAAGACGCTGTCTTCCCCAAATGCGTCTTTTCATGCTGCAAATCAGACATTTTCTCCCTGAAAGATCACCTTTATCCTCAAAAGAAGACATTTTCTCCACAAAATGCCGCTTCTTAGCTCAATACCATGCTTTCACGCCAAAATAATGCCGTTTATCCCCAAAACTCATGCATTTTCTCCCCAAAACACTCTTTTTCTCTCCCAAATACAACCATTTCTCCCCTGCATATCAATGTCTGCCAACAATTAGACATTTTCTCCCCGAATATCACTCTTCATCCCTGAAACCAAACCGGTTCTCTCTTAAGAGCCACTCTTTATCTACCCTAAAAGGCATTTCCAGCCCAGAATACTGCCTTTCATCTTCAGATGTCTCATTTTTGGGAAAGGCAACGAAAGCGCTACTTTGGGGAGAGTATATCTTATTTTGGGGATCAAAAGGGTATTTTTGGGGTTGAAAAGTCTTCCTTAGGAAATAAGAAGCGGTATTTTCGGGAGCGAATGTCTTCTTTTGTTACACAAAGCCATATTTGAAGGGGAGAATTTCATATTGGAGGGATACAAATTGGCATTTGGGGGAGACAATGTCTAATGTTGGGAATCAAAAGGTGTGTTTTGGGTAAGAAATGTTTTGTTTTGGTAATACAATCAGTCTTGTGCGGAGAAAACGCCTGATTCTTGGGATCACAAGCATTATTTGAGGGAGAACGCCTCATTTTGGGAATCAAAGGAGCAATTTGGGGGAGAAAATGTGTAATTTTGGGAACCCGAAGTCGTATTTAATGGAGGAAAAGTCTTCTATTTGGAACCAAGAATGATTCCTTGGGGAGAATATTTTTCATTTTGAGGAGAGAAAAAGGTCTTTTTTGGAGAGGATGACTTATTTTCGGTCTAAGAAGCGGTCTTCTGGGAAGAAAATGCCTTCTTTTGGGGATCAAAGGCGGTATTCTGGTATGAAAATGTGTTATTTTTGGAATTAAACGTTATGTCCAATAAAAGACGCTGTCTTCCCCAAATGCGTCTTTTTATGCTGCAAAGAAGACATTATCTCCCTGAAAGATCACCTTTATCCTCAAAAGATGACTTTTTCTTCACAAAATGCCGCTTCTTAGCTCAATACCAAGCTTTCATGCCAAAATAATGCAGTTTATCCCCAAAACTCATGCATTTTCTCCCCAAAATACTCTTTTTCTCTCCAAAATACAACCATTTCTCCCCTGCATATCAATGTCTGCCAACAATTGGACATTTTCTCCCCGAATAACACTCTTCATCCCAGAAACCAAACAGGTTCTCTCTTAAGAGCCACTCTTTATCTACCCTAAAAGGCATTTCCAGCCCAGAATACTGCCTTTCATCTTCAGATGTCTCATTTTTGGGAAAGGCAACGAAAGCGCTACTTTGGGGAGAGTATATCTTATTTTGGGGATCCAAAGGGGTGTTTTGGGGAGGAAAAGTCTTCCTTAGGGGATAAGAAGCGGTATTTTCGGGAGCGAATGTCTTCTTTTGTTACACAAAGCCATATTTGAAGGGGAGAATTTCATATTGGCGGGATACAAATTGGCATTTGGGGGAGACAATGTCTAATGTTGGGAATCAAAAGGTGTGTTTTGGGTAAGAAATGTTTTGTTTTGGTAATAAAATCAGTCTTGTGCGGAGAGAACGCCTGATTCTTGGGATCACAAGCGTTATTTGAAGGAGAACGCCTCATTTTGGGGATCAAAAGAGCAATTTGGGGGAGAAAATGTGTAATATTGGGAACCCGAAGTTGTATTTAATGGACGAAAAGACTTCTATTTGGAACCTAGAGTGATATTTTGGGGAGAATATTTCTCATTTTGAGGAGAGAAATAGGTCTTTTTTTGGAGAGGATGATTACTTTTCGGTCTAAGAAGCGGCCTTCTGGGAAGAAAATGCCTTATTTTGGGGATCAAAGGCGGTATTCTGGTATGAAAATGTGTTATTTTTGGAATAAAACGTTATGTCCAATAAAAGACGCGGTCTTCCCCAAATGCGTCTTTTTATGCTGCAAAGAAGACATTATCTCCCTGAAAGATCACCTTTATCCTCAAAAGAAGACATTTTCTCCACAAAATGCCGCTTCTTAGCACCATACCAATGTTTTCACGACAAAATAATGCAGTTTATCCCCAAAACTCGTGCATTTTCTCCCCAAAATACTCTTTTTCTCTCCAAAATACAACCATTTCTCCCCTGCATATCAATTTCTGCCAACAATTAGACATTTTCTCCCCGAATAACACTCTTCATCCCAGAAACCAAACAGGCTCTCTCTTAAGAGCCACTCTTAATCTACCCTAAAAGGCATTTTCTCCCCAGAATACTGCCTTTCATCTTCAGATGTCTCATTTTTGGGAAAGGCAACGAAAGCGCTACTTTGGGGAGAGTATATCTTATTTTGGGGATCAAAAGGGGTGTTTTGGGGAGGAAAAGTCTTCCTTAGGGGATAAGAAGCGGTATTTTCGGGAGCGAATGTCTTCTTTTGTTACACAAAGCCATATTTGAAGGGGGCAATTTCATATTGGAGGGATACAAATTGGCATTTGGGGGAGACAATGTCTAATGTTGGGAATCAAAAGGTGTGTTTTGGGTAAGAAATGTTTTGTTTTGGTAATAAAATCAGTCTTGTGCGGAGAAAACGCCTGATTCTTTGGATCAAAAGAGGCATTTGAGGGAGAACGGCTCATTTTGGGGATCCAAAGAGCAATTTGGGTGAGAAAATTTGTAATATTGGGAACCCGACGTGGTATTTAATGGAGAAAATTTCTTCTATTTGGAACCTAGAGTGGTATTTTGGGGAGAATATTTCTAATTCTGAGGACAGAAATATGTCTATTTTGGAGAGGATGACTTATTTTCGGTCTAAGAAGCGGTCTTCTGGGAAGAAAATGCCTTATTTTGGGGATCAAGGCGGTATTCTGGTATGAAAATGTGTTATTTTTGGAATAAAACATGATGTCCCAATAAAGGACACTATCGTCACCAAATGCACCTTTTTATGTTGCAAATAAGGCATTATCTCCCTGAAAGATCACCTTTATCCTCAAAAGAAGACATTTTCTCCACAAAATGCTGCTTATTAGCTCAATACCATGCTTTCACCCAAAAGAATGCAGTTTATCCCCAAAACTCATGAATTTTCTCCCCAAAACACTCTTTTTCTCTCCAAAATACAACCATTTCTCCCCTGCATATCAATGTCTGCCAACAATTAGACATTTTCTCCCCGAATAACACTCTTCATCCCTGAAACCAAACAGGCTCTCTCTTAAGAGCCACTCTTAATCTACCATAAAAGGCATTTCCAGCCCAGAATACTGCCTTTCATCTTCAGATGTCTCATTTTTGGGAAAGGCAACGAAAGCGCTACTTTGGGGAGAGTATATCTTATTTTGGGGATCAAAAGGGGTGTTTTGGGAAGGAAAAGTCTTCCTTAGGGAGTAAGAAGCGGTATTTTCGGGAGCGAATGTCTTCTTTTGTTACACAAAGCCATATTTGAAGGGGGCAATTTCATATTGGAGGGATACAAATTGGCATTTGGGGGAGACAATGTCTAATGTTGGGAATCAAAAGGTGTGTTTTGGGTAAGAAATGTTTTGTTTTGGTAATAAAATCAGTCTTGTGCGGAGAAAATGCCTGATTCTTGGGATCAAAAGAGGCATTTGAGGGAGAACGGCTCATTTTGGGGATCCAAAGAGCAATTTGGGGGAGAAAATGTGTAATTTTGGGAACCCGAAGTCGTATTTAATGGAGGAAAATTCTTCTATTTGGAACCAAGAATGATACCTTGGGGAGAATATTTCTCATTTTGAGGAGAGAAAAAGGTCTTTTTTGGAGAGGATGACTTATTTTCGGTCTAAGAAGCGGTCTTCTGGGAAGAAAATGCCTTCTTTTGGGGATCAAAGGCGGTATTCTGGGAAGAAAATGTGTTATTTTTGGAATAAAACGTGATGTCCAATAAAAGACGCTGTCTTCCCCAAATGCGTCTTTTTATGCTGCAAAGAAGACATTATCTCCCTGAAAGATCACCTTTATCCTCAAAAGAAGACATTTTCTCCACAAAATGCCGCTTCTTAGCTCAATACCATGCTTTCACGCCAAAATAATGCTGTTTATCCCCAAAACTCATGCATTTTCTCCCCAAAATACTCTTTTTCTCTCCAAAATACAACCATTTCTCCCCTGCATATCAATGTCTGCCAACAATTAGACATTTTCTCCCCGAATATCACTCTTCATCCCAGAAACCAAACCGGTTCTCTCTTAAGAGCCACTCTTAATCTACCCTAAAAGGAATTTCCAGCCCAGAATACTGCCTTTCATCTTCAGATGTCTCATTTTTGGGAAAGGCAACGAAAGCGCTACTTTGGGGAGAGTATATCTTATTTTGGGGATCAAAAGGGGTGTTTTGGGGAGGAAAAGTCTTCCTTAGGGGATAAGAAGCGGTATTTTCGGGAGCGAATGTCTTCTTTTGTTACACAAAGCCATATTTGAAGGGGAGAATTTCATATTGGCGGGATACAAATTGGCATTTGGGGGAGACAATGTCTATTGTTGGGAATCAAAAGGTGTGTTTTGGGTAAGAAATGTTTTGTTTTGGTAATAAAATCAGTCTTGTGCGGAGAGAACGCCTGATTCTTGGGATCACAAGCGTTATTTGAAGGAGAACGCCTCATTTTGGGGATCAAAAGAGCAATTTGGGGGAGAAAATGTGTAATATTGGGAACCCGAAGTCGTATTTAATGGAGGAAAAGTCTTCTATTTGGAACCAAGAGAGATATTTTGGGGAGAATATTTCTCATTTTGAGGAGAGAAATAGGTCTTTTTTTGGAGAGGATGACTTCTTTTCGGTCTAAGAAGCGGCCTTCTGGGAAGAAAATGCCTTATTTTGGGGATCAAAGGCGGTATTCTGGTATGAAAATGTGTTATTTTTGGAATAAAACGTTATGTCCAATAAAAGACGCTGTCTTCCCCAAATGCGTCTTTTTATGCTGCAAAGAAGACATTATCTCCCTGAAAGATCACCTTTATCCTCAAAAGAAGACATTTTCTCCACAAAATGCTGCTTATTATCTCAATACCAATGCTTTCATGGCAAAATAATGCCGTTTATCCCCAAAACTCGTGCATTTTCTCCCCAAAACACTCTTTTTCTCTCCAAAATACAACCATTTCTCCCCTGCATATCAATTTCTGCCAACAATTAGACATTTTCTCCCCGAATATCACTCTTCATCCCAGAAACCAAACAGGTTCTCTATTAAGTGCCACTCTTTATCTACCCAAAAAGGCATTTTCTCCCCAGAATACTGCCTTTCATCTTCAGATGTCTCATTTTTGGGAAAGGCAACGAAAGCGCTACTTTGGGGAGAGTATATCTTATTTTGAGGATCAAAAGAGCAATTTGGGGGAGAAAATGTGTAATTTTGGGAACCCGAAGTCGTATTTAATGGAGGAAAAGTCTTCTATTTGGAACCAAGAATGATACCTTGGGGAGAATATTTCTCATTTTGAGGAGAGAAAAAGGTCTTTTTTGGAAAGGATGACTTATTTTCGGTCTAAGAAGCGGTCTTCTGGCAAGAAAATGCCTTCTTTTGGGGATCAAAGGCGGTATTCTGGGAAGAAAATGTGTTATTTTTGAAATAAAACGTTATGTCCAATAAAAGACGCTTTCTTCCCCAAATGCGTCTTTTCATGCTGCAAATCAGACATTATCTCCCTGAAAGATCACCTTTATCCTCAAAAGAAGACATTTTCTCCACAAAACGCTGCTTCTTAGCTCCATACCAATGTTTTCACTCCAAAAGAATGCAGTTTATACCCAAAACTCATGCATTTTCTCCCCAAAATACTCTTTTTCTCTCCAAAATACAACCATTTCTCCCCTGCATATCAATGTCTGCCAAAAATTAGACATTTTCTCCCCGAATAACACTCTTCATCCCAGAAACCAAACAGGTTCTCTCTTAAGAGCCACTCTTTATCTACCCTAAAAGGCATTTTCTCCCCAGAATACTGCCTTTCATCTTCAGATGTCTCATTTTTGGGAAAGGCAACGAAAGCGCTACTTTGGGGAGAGTATATCTTATTTTGGGGATCAAAAGGGGTGTTTTGGGGAGGAAAAGTCTTCCTTAGGGGATAGGAAGCGGTATTTTCGGGAGCGAAAGTCTTCTTTTGTTACACAAAGCCATATTTGAAGGGGGCAATTTCATATTGGAGGGATACAAATTGGCATTTGGGGGAGACAATGTCTAATGTTGGGAATCAAAAGGTGTATTTTGGGTAAGAAATGTTTTGTTTTGGTAATAAAATCAGTCTTGTGCGGAGAAAACGCCTGATTCTTGGGATCACAAGCATTATTTGAGGGAGAACGCCTCATTTTGGGAATCAAAGGAGCAATTTGGGGGAGAAAATGTGTAATTTTGGGAACCCGAAGTCGTATTTAATGGAGGAAAATTCTTCTATTTGGAACCAAGAATGATACCTTGGGGAGAATATTTCTCATTTTGAGGAGAGAAAAAGGTCTTTTTTGGAGAGGATGACTTATTTTCGGTCTAAGAAGCGGTCTTCTGGCAAGAAAATGCCTTCTTTTGGGGATCAAAGGCGGTATTCTGGTATGAAAATGTGTTATTTTTGAAATAAAACGTGATGTCCAATAAAAGACGCTGTCTTCCCCAAATGCGTCTTTTTATGCTGCAAAGAAGACATTATCTCCCTGAAAGATCACCTTTATCCTCAAAAGAAGACATTTTCTCCACAAAACGCTGCTTCTTAGCTCCATACCAATGTTTTCACTCCAAAAGAATGCAGTTTATACCCAAAACTCATGCATTTTCTCCCCAAAATACTCTTTTTCTCTCCAAAATACAACCATTTCTCCCCTGCATATCAATGTCTGCCAACAATTAGACATTTTCTCCCCGAATATCACTCTTCATCCCAGAAACCAAACAGGTTCTCTCTTAAGAGCCACTCTTTATCTACCCTAAAAGGCATTTTCTCCCCAGAATACTGCCTTTCATCTTCAGATGTCTCATTTTTGGGAAAGGCAACGAAAGCGCTACTTTGGGGAGAGTATATCTTATTTTGGGGATCAAAAGGGGTGTTTTGGGGAGGAAAAGTCTTCCTTAGGGGATAAGAAGCGGTATTTTCGGGAGCGAATGTCTTCTTTTGTTACACAAAGCCATATTTGAAGGGGGCAATTTCATATTGGAGGGATACAAATTGGCATTTGGGGGAGACAATGTCTAATGTTGGGAATCAAAAGGTGTGTTTTGGGTAAGAAATGTTTTGTTTTGGTAATAAAATCAGTCTTGTGCGGAGAAAACGCCTGATTCTTTGGATCAAAAGAGGCATTTGAGGGAGAACGGCTCATTTTGGGGATCCAAAGAGCAATTTGGGTGAGAAAATTTGTAATATTGGGAACCCGACGTGGTATTTAATGGAGAAAATTTCTTCTATTTGGAACCTAGAGTGATATTTTGGGGAGAATATTTCTAATTCTGAGGACAGAAATATGTCTATTTTGGAGAGGATGACTTATTTTCGGTCTAAGAAGCGGTCTTCTGGGAAGAAAATGCCTTATTTTGGGGATCAAGGCGGTATTCTGGTATGAAAATGTGTTATTTTTGGAATAAAACATGATGTCCCAATAAAGGACACTATCGTCACCAAATGCACCTTTTTATGTTGCAAATAAGGCATTATCTCCCTGAAAGATCACCTTTATCCTCAAAAGAAGACATTTTCTCCACAAAATGCTGCTTATTAGCTCAATACCATGCTTTCACCCAAAAAAATGCAGTTTATCCCCAAAACTCATGAATTTTCTCCACAAAACACTCTTTTTCTCTCCAAAATACAACCATTTCTCCCCTGCATATCAATGTCTGCCAACAATTAGACATTTTCTCCCCGAATAACACTCTTCATCCCTGAAACCAAACAGGCTCTCTCTTAAGAGCCACTCTTAATCTACCATAAAAGGCATTTCCAGCCCAGAATACTGCCTTTCATCTTCAGATGTCTCATTTTTGGGAAAGGCAACGAAAGCGCTACTTTGGGGAGAGTATATCTTATTTTGGGGATCAAAAGGGGTGTTTTGGGAAGGAAAAGTCTTCCTTAGGGAGTAAGAAGCGGTATTTTCGGGAGCGAATGTCTTCTTTTGTTACACAAAGCCATATTTGAAGGGGGCAATTTCATATTGGAGGGATACAAATTGGCATTTGGGGGAGACAATGTCTAATGTTGGGAATCAAAAGGTGTGTTTTGGGTAAGAAATGTTTTGTTTTGGTAATAAAATCAGTCTTGTGCGGAGAAAATGCCTGATTCTTGGGATCAAAAGAGGCATTTGAGGGAGAACGGCTCATTTTGGGGATCCAAAGAGCAATTTGGGGGAGAAAATGTGTAATTTTGGGAACCCGAAGTCGTATTTAATGGAGGAAAATTCTTCTATTTGGAACCAAGAATGATACCTTGGGGAGAATATTTCTCATTTTGAGGAGAGAAAAAGGTCTTTTTTGGAGAGGATGACTTATTTTCGGTCTAAGAAGCGGTCTTCTGGGAAGAAAATGCCTTCTTTTGGGGATCAAAGGCGGTATTCTGGGAAGAAAATGTGTTATTTTTGGAATAAAACGTTATGTCCAATAAAAGACGCTGTCTTCCCCAAATGCGTCTGTTTATGCTGCAAAGAAGACATTATCTCCATGAAAGATCACCTTTATCCTCAAAAGAAGACATTTTCTCCACAAAATGCCGCTTCTTAGCTCAATACCATGCTTTCACGCCAAAATAATGCTGTTTATCCCCAAAACTCATGCATTTTCTCCCCAAAATACTCTTTTTCTCTCCAAAATACAACCATTTCTCCCCTGCATATCAATGTCTGCCAACAATTAGACATTTTCTCCCCGAATATCACTCTTCATCCCAGAAACCAAACCGGTTCTCTCTTAAGAGCCACTCTTAATCTACCCTAAAAGGAATTTCCAGCCCAGAATACTGCCTTTCATCTTCAGATGTCTCATTTTTGGGAAAGGCAACGAAAGCGCTACTTTGGGGAGAGTATATCTTATTTTGGGGATCAAAAGGGGTGTTTTGGGGAGGAAAAGTCTTCCTTAGGGGATAAGAAGCGGTATTTTCGGGAGCGAATGTCTTCTTTTGTTACACAAAGCCATATTTGAAGGGGAGAATTTCATATTGGCGGGATACAAATTGGCATTTGGGGGAGACAATGTCTAATGTTGGGAATCAAAAGGTGTGTTTTGGGTAAGAAATGTTTTGTTTTGGTAATAAAATCAGTCTTGTGCGGAGAGAACGCCTGATTCTTGGGATCACAAGCGTTATTTGAAGGAGAACGCCTCATTTTGGGGATCAAAAGAGCAATTTGGGGGAGAAAATGTGTAATATTGGGAACCCGAAGTCGTATTTAATGGAGGAAAAGTCTTCTATTTGGAACCAAGAGAGATATTTTGGGGAGAATATTTCTCATTTTGAGGAGAGAAATAGGTCTTTTTTTGGAGAGGATGACTTCTTTTCGGTCTAAGAAGCGGCCTTCTGGGAAGAAAATGCCTTATTTTGGGGATCAAAGGCGGTATTCTGGTATGAAAATGTGTTATTTTTGGAATAAAACGTTATGTCCAATAAAAGACGCTGTCTTCCCCAAATGCGTCTTTTTATGCTGCAAAGAAGACATTATCTCCCTGAAAGATCACCTTTATCCTCAAAAGAAGACATTTTCTCCACAAAATGCTGCTTATTATCTCAATACCAATGCTTTCATGGCAAAATAATGCCGTTTATCCCCAAAACTCGTGCATTTTCTCCCCAAAACACTCTTTTTCTCTCCAAAATACAACCATTTCTCCCCTGCATATCAATTTCTGCCAACAATTAGACATTTTCTCCCCGAATATCACTCTTCATCCCAGAAACCAAACAGGTTCTCTATTAAGTGCCACTCTTTATCTACCCAAAAAGGCATTTTCTCCCCAGAATACTGCCTTTCATCTTCAGATGTCTCATTTTTGGGAAAGGCAACGAAAGCGCTACTTTGGGGAGAGTATATCTCATTTTGAGGATCAAAAGAGCAATTTGGGGGAGAAAATGTGTAATTTTGGGAACCCGAAGTCGTATTTAATGGAGGAAAAGTCTTCTATTTGGAACCAAGAATGATACCTTGGGGAGAATATTTCTCATTTTGAGGAGAGAAAAAGGTCTTTTTTGGAAAGGATGACTTATTTTCGGTCTAAGAAGCGGTCTTCTGGCAAGAAAATGCCTTCTTTTGGGGATCAAAGGCGGTATTCTGGGAAGAAAATGTGTTATTTTTGAAATAAAACGTTATGTCCAATAAAAGACGCTGTCTTCCCCAAATGCGTCTTTTCATGCTGCAAATCAGACATTATCTCCCTGAAAGATCACCTTTATCCTCAAAAGAAGACATTTTCTCCACAAAACGCTGCTTCTTAGCTCCATACCAATGTTTTCACTCCAAAAGAATGCAGTTTATACCCAAAACTCATGCATTTTCTCCCCAAAATACTCTTTTTCTCTCCAAAATACAACCATTTCTCCCCTGCATATCAATGTCTGCCAAAAATTAGACATTTTCTCCCCGAATAACACTCTTCATCCCAGAAACCAAACAGGTTCTCTCTTAAGAGCCACTCTTTATCTACCCTAAAAGGCATTTTCTCCCCAGAATACTGCCTTTCATCTTCAGATGTCTCATTTTTGGGAAAGGCAACGAAAGCGCTACTTTGGGGAGAGTATATCTTATTTTGGGGATCAAAAGGGGTGTTTTGGGGAGGAAAAGTCTTCCTTAGGGGATAGGAAGCGGTATTTTCGGGAGCGAAAGTCTTCTTTTGTTACACAAAGCCATATTTGAAGGGGGCAATTTCATATTGGAGGGATACAAATTGGCATTTGGGGGAGACAATGTCTAATGTTGGGAATCAAAAGGTGTATTTTGGGTAAGAAATGTTTTGTTTTGGTAATAAAATCAGTCTTGTGCGGAGAAAACGCCTGATTCTTGGGATCACAAGCATTATTTGAGGGAGAACGCCTCATTTTGGGAATCAAAGGAGCAATTTGGGGGAGAAAATGTGTAATTTTGGGAACCCGAAGTCGTATTTAATGGAGGAAAATTCTTCTATTTGGAACCAAGAATGATACCTTGGGGAGAATATTTCTCATTTTGAGGAGAGAAAAAGGTCTTTTTTGGAGAGGATGACTTATTTTCGGTCTAAGAAGCGGTCTTCTGGCAAGAAAATGCCTTATTTTGGGGATCAAAGGCGGTATTCTGGTATGAAAATGTGTTATTTTTGAAATAAAACGTGATGTCCAATAAAAGACGCTGTCTTCCCCAAATGCGTCTTTTTATGCTGCAAAGAAGACATTATCTCCCTGAAAGATCACCTTTATCCTCAAAAGAAGACATTTTCTCCACAAAACGCTGCTTCTTAGCTCCATACCAATGTTTTCACTCCAAAAGAATGCAGTTTATACCCAAAACTCATGCATTTTCTCCCCAAAATACTCTTTTTCTCTCCAAAATACAACCATTTCTCCCCTGCATATCAATGTCTGCCAACAATTAGACATTTTCTCCCCGAATATCACTCTTCATCCCAGAAACCAAACAGGTTCTCTCTTAAGAGCCACTCTTTATCTACCCTAAAAGGCATTTTCTCCCCAGAATACTGCCTTTCATCTTCAGATGTCTCATTTTTGGGAAAGGCAACGAAAGCGCTACTTTGGGGAGAGTATATCTTATTTTGGGGATCAAAAGCGGTGTTTTGGGGAGGAAAAGTCTTCCTTAGGGGATAATAAGCGGTATTTTCGGGAGCGAAAGTCTTCTTTTGTTACACAAAGCCATATTTGAAGGGGAGAATTTCATATTGGAGGGATTCAAATTGGCATTTGGGGGAGACAATGTCTAATGTTGGGAATCAAAAGGTGTGTTTTGGGTAAGAAATGTTTTGTTTTGGTAATAAAATCAGTCTTGTGCGGAGAAAACGCCTGATTCTTGGGATCACAAGCATTATTTGAGGGAGAACGCCTCATTTTGGGAATCAAAGGAGCAATTTGGGGGAGAAAATGTGTAATTTTGGGAACCCGAAGTCGTATTTAATGGAGGGAAAGTCTTCTATTTGGAACCAAGAATGATACCTTGGGGAGAATATTTCTCATTTTGAGGAGAGAAAAAGGTCTTTTTTGGAGAGGATGACTTATTTTCGGTTTAAGAAGCGGTCTTCTGGGAAGAAAATGCCTTCTTTTGGGGATCAAAGGCGGTATTCTGGGAAGAAAATGTGTTATTTTTGGAATAAAACGTGATGTCCAATAAAAGACGCTGTCTTCCCCAAATGCGTCTTTTTATGCTGCAAAGAAGACATTATCTCCCTGAAAGATCACCTTTATCCTCAAAAGAAGACATTTTCTCCACAAAATGCTGCTTATTAGCTCAATACCAATGCTTTCATGGCAAAATAATGCAGTTTATCCCCAAAACTCGTGCATTTTCTCCCCATAACACTCTTTTTCTCTCCAAAATACAACCATTTCTCCCCTGCATATCAATGTCTGCCAACAATTAGACATTTTCTCCCCGAATATCACTCTTCATCCCAGAAACCAAACCGGTTCTCTCTTAAGTGCCACTCTTTATCTACCCAAAAAGGCATTTTCTCCCCAGAATACTGCCTTTCATCTTCAGATGTCTCATTTTTGGGAAAGGCAACGAAAGCGCTACTTTGGGGAGAGTATATATTATTTTGGGGATCAAAAGAGCAATTTGGGGGAGAAAATGTGTAATATTGGGAACCCGAAGTCGTATTTAATGGAGGAAAATTCTTCTATTTGGAACCAAGAATGATACCTTGGGGAGAATATTTCTCATTTTGAGGAGAGAAAAAGGTCTTTTTTGGAGAGGATGACTTGTTTTCAGTCTAAAAAGTGGTATTCTGGGAAGAAAATGCCTTATTATGGGGATCAAAGGCGGTATTCTGGGAAGAAAATGTGTTATTTTTGAAATAAAACGTTATGTCCAATAAACGACGCTGTCTTCCCCAAATGCGTCTTTTTATGCTGCAAAGAAGACATTATCTCCCTGAAAGATCACCTTTATCCTCAAAAGAAGACATTTTCTCCATAAAACGCTGCTTCTTAGCTCCATACCAATGCTTTCACGCCAAAATAATGCAGTTTATCCCCAAAACTCGTGCATTTTCTCCCCAAAACACACTTTTTCTCTCCAAAATACAACCATTTCTCCCCTGCATATCAATGTCTGCCAACAATTAGACATTTTCTCCCCGAATATCACTCTTCATCCCAGAAACCAAACAGGTTCTCTCTTAAGTGCCACTCTTTATCTACCCAAAAAGGCATTTTCTCCCCAGAATACTGCCTTTCATCTTCAGATGTCTCATTTTTGGGAGAGGCAACGAAAGCGCTACTTTGGGGAGAGTATATCTTATTTTGAGGATCAAAAGAGCAATTTGGGGGAGAAAATGTGTAATTTTGGGAACCCGAAGTCGTATTTAATGGAGGGAAAGTCTTCTATTTGGAACCAAGAATGATACCTTGGGGAGAATATTTCTCATTTTGAGGAGAGAAAAAGGTCTTTTTTGGAAAGGATGACTTATTTTCGGTCTAAGAAGCGGTCTTCTGGGAAGAAAATGCCTTCTTTTGGGGATCAAAGGCGGTATTCTGGGAAGAAAATGTGTTATTTTTGAAATAAAACGTGATGTCCAATAAAAGACTCTGTCTTCCCCAAATGCGTCTTTTTATGCTGCAAAGAAGACATTTTCTCCCTGAAAGATCACCTTTATCCTCAAAAGAAGACATTTTCTCCATAAAACGCTGCTTATTAGCTCAATACCAATGCTTTCACGCCAAAATAATGCAGTTTATCCCCAAAACTCGTGCATTTTCTCCCCAAAACACACTTTTTCTCTCCAAAATACAACCATTTCTCCCCTGCATATCAATGTCTGCCAACAATTAGACATTTTCTCCCCGAATATCACTCTTCATCCCAGAAACCAAACAGGTTCTCTCTTAAGAGCCACTCTTTATCTACCCTAAAAGGCATTTTCTCCCCAGAATACTGCCTTTCATCTTCAGATGTCTCATTTTTGGGAAAGGCAACGAAAGCGCTACTTTGGGGAGAGTATATCTTATTCTGGGGATCCAAAGGGGTGTTTTGGGGAGGAAAAGTCTTCCTTAGGGGATAGGAAGCGGTATTTTCGCGAGCGAAAGTCTTCTTTTGTTACACAAAGCCATATTTGAAGGGGAGAATTTCATATTGGAGGGATACAAATTGGCATTTGGGGGAGACAATGTCTAATGTTGGGAATCAAAAGGTGTGTTTTGGGTAAGAAATGTTTTGTTTTGGTAATAAAATCAGTCTTGTGCGGAGAAAATGCCTGATTCTTGGGATCAAAAGAGGCATTTGAGGGAGAACGGCTCATTTTGGGGATCCAAAGAGCAATTTGGGGGAGAAAATGTGTAATATTGGGAACCCGAAGTCGTATTTAATGGAGGAAAATTCTTCTATTTGGAACCAAGAATGATACCTTGGGGAGAATATTTCTCATTTTGAGGAGAGAAAAAGGTCTTTTTTTGGAGAGGATGACTTATTTTCGGTCTAAGAAGCGGTCTTCTGGGAAGAAAATGCCTTATTTTGGGGATCAAAGGCGGTATTCTGGTATGAAAATGTGTTATTTTTGGAATAAAACGTTATGTCCAATAAAAGACGCTGTCTTCCCCAAATGCGTCTGTTTATGCTGCAAAGAAGACATTATCTCCCTGAAAGATCACCTTTATCCTCAAAAGAAGACATTTTCTCCACAAAATGCCGCTTCTTAGCTCAATAACATGCTTTCACGACAAAATAATGCTGTTTATCCCCAAAACTCATGCATTTTCTCCCCAAAATACTCTTTTTCTCTCCAAAATACAACCATTTCTCCCCTGCATATCAATGTCTGCCAACAATTAGACATTTTCTCCCTGAATATCACTCTTCATCCCAGAAACCAAACCGGTTCTCTCTTAAGAGCCACTCTTAATCTACCCTAAAAGGAATTTCCAGCCCAGAATACTGCCTTTCATCTTCAGATGTCTCATTTTTGGGAAAGGCAACGAAAGCGCTACTTTGGGGAGAGTATATCTTATTTTGGGGATCAAAAGGGGTGTTTTGGGGAGGAAAAGTCTTCCTTAGGGGATAAGAAGCGGTATTTTCGGGAGCGAATGTCTTCTTTTGTTACACAAAGCCATATTTGAAGGGGAGAATTTCATATTGGCGGGATACAAATTGGCATTTGGGGGAGACAATGTCTAATGTAGGGAATCAAAAGGTGTGTTTTGGGTAAGAAATGTTTTGTTTTGGTAATAAAATCAGTCTTGTGCGGAGAGAATGCCTGATTCTTGGGATCACAAGCGTTATTTGAAGGAGAACGCCTCATTTTGGGGATCAAAAGAGCAATTTGGGGGAGAAAATGTGTAATATTGGGAACCCGAAGTCGTATTTAATGGAGGAAAAGTCTTCTATTTGGAACCAAGAGAGATATTTTGGGGAGAATATTTCTCATTTTGAGGAGAGAAATAGGTCTTTTTTTGGAGAGGATGACTTCTTTTCGGTCTAAGAAGCGGCCTTCTGGGAAGAAAATGCCTTCTTTTGGGGATCAAAGGCGGTATTCTGGGAAGAAAATGTGTTATTTTTGGAATAAAACGTGATGTCCAATAAAAGACGCTGTCTTCCCCAAATGCGTCTTTTTATGCTGCAAAGAAGACATTATCTCCCTGAAAGATCACCTTTATCCTCAAAAGAAGACATTTTCTCCACAAAATGCCGCTTCTTAGCTCAATACCATGCTTTCACGCCAAAATAATGCTGTTTATCCCCAAAACTCATGCATTTTCTCCCCAAAATACTCTTTTTCTCTCCAAAATACAAGCATTTCTCCCCTGCATATCAATGTCTGCCAACAATTAGACATTTTCTCCCCGAATATCACTCTTCATCCCAGAAACCAAACAGGTTCTCTCTTAAGAGCCACTCTTTATCTACCCTAAAAGGCATTTTCTCCCCAGAATACTGCCTTTCATCTTCAGATGTCTCATTTTTGGGAAAGGCAACGAAAGCGCTACTTTGGGGAGAGTATATCTTATTCTGGGGATCCAAAGGGGTGTTTTGGGGAGGAAAAGTCTTCCTTAGGGGATAGGAAGCGGTATTTTCGGGAGCGAAAGTCTTCTTTTGTTACACAAAGCCATATTTGAAGGGGAGAATTTCATATTGGAGGGATACAAATTGGCATTTGGGGGAGACAATGTCTAATGTTGGGAATCAAAAGGTGTGTTTTGGGTAAGAAATGTTTTGTTTTGGTAATAAAATCAGTCTTGTGCGGAGAAAATGCCTGATTCTTGGGATCAAAAGAGGCATTTGAGGGAGAACGGCTCATTTTGGGGATCCAAAGAGCAATTTGGGGGAGAAAATGTGTAATATTGGGAACCCGAAGTCGTATTTAATGGAGGAAAATTCTTCTATTTGGAACCAAGAATGATACCTTGGGGAGAATATTTCTCATTTTGAGGAGAGAAAAAGGTCTTTTTTTGGAGAGGATGACTTATTTTCGGTCTAAGAAGCGGTCTTCTGGGAAGAAAATGCCTTATTTTGGGGATCAAAGGCGGTATTCTGGTATGAAAATGTGTTATTTTTGGAATAAAACGTTATGTCCAATAAAAGACGCTGTCTTCCCCAAATGCGTCTGTTTATGCTGCAAAGAAGACATTATCTCCCTGAAAGATCACCTTTATCCTCAAAAGAAGACATTTTCTCCACAAAATGCCGCTTCTTAGCTCAATAACATGCTTTCACGCCAAAATAATGCTGTTTATCCCCAAAACTCATGCATTTTCTCCCCAAAATACTCTTTTTCTCTCCAAAATACAACCATTTCTCCCCTGCATATCAATGTCTGCCAACAATTAGACATTTTCTCCCTGAATATCACTCTTCATCCCAGAAACCAAACCGGTTCTCTCTTAAGAGCCACTCTTAATCTACCCTAAAAGGAATTTCCAGCCCAGAATACTGCCTTTCATCTTCAGATGTCTCATTTTTGGGAAAGGCAACGAAAGCGCTACTTTGGGGAGAGTATATCTTATTTTGGGGATCAAAAGGGGTGTTTTGGGGAGGAAAAGTCTTCCTTAGGGGATAAGAAGCGGTATTTTCGGGAGCGAATGTCTTCTTTTGTTACACAAAGCCATATTTGAAGGGGAGAATTTCATATTGGCGGGATACAAATTGGCATTTGGGGGAGACAATGTCTAATGTAGGGAATCAAAAGGTGTGTTTTGGGTAAGAAATGTTTTGTTTTGGTAATAAAATCAGTCTTGTGCGGAGAGAATGCCTGATTCTTGGGATCACAAGCGTTATTTGAAGGAGAACGCCTCATTTTGGGGATCAAAAGAGCAATTTGGGGGAGAAAATGTGTAATATTGGGAACCCGAAGTCGTATTTAATGGAGGAAAAGTCTTCTATTTGGAACCAAGAGAGATATTTTGGGGAGAATATTTCTCATTTTGAGGAGAGAAATAGGTCTTTTTTTGGAGAGGATGACTTCTTTTCGGTCTAAGAAGCGGCCTTCTGGGAAGAAAATGCCTTATTTTGGGGATCAAAGGCGGTATTCTGGTATGAAAATGTGTTATTTTTGGAATAAAACGTTATGTCCAATAAAAGACGCTGTCTTCCCCAAATGCGTCTTTTTATGCTGCAAAGAAGACATTATCTCCCTGAAAGATCACCTTTATCCTCAAAAGAAGACATTTTCTCCACAAAATGCTGCTTATTATCTCAATACCAATGCTTTCATGGCAAAATAATGCCGTTTATCCCCAAAACTCGTGCATTTTCTCCCCAAAACACTCTTTTTCTCTCCAAAATACAACCATTTCTCCCCTGCATATCAATGTCTGCCAACAATTAGACATTTTCTCCCCGAATATCACTCTTCATCCCAGAAACCAAACAGGTTCTCTCTTAAGAGCCACTCTTTATCTACCCAAAAAGGCATTTTCTCCCCAGAATACTGCCTTTCATCTTCAGATGTCTCATTTTTGGGAAAGGCAACGAAAGCGCTACTTTGGGGAGAGTATATCTCATTTTGAGGATCAAAAGAGCAATTTGGGGGAGAAAATGTGTAATTTTGGGAACCCGAAGTCGTATTTAATGGAGGAAAAGTCTTCTATTTGGAACCAAGAATGATACCTTGGGGAGAATATTTCTCATTTTGAGGAGAGAAAAAGGTCTTTTTTGGAAAGGATGACTTATTTTCGGTCTAAGAAGCGGTCTTCTGGCAAGAAAATGCCTTCTTTTGGGGATCAAAGGCGGTATTCTGGGAAGAAAATGTGTTATTTTTGAAATAAAACGTGATGTCCAATAAAAGACGCTTTCTTCCCCAAATGCGTCTTTTCATGCTGCAAATCAGACATTATCTCCCTGAAAGATCACCTTTATCCTCAAAAGAAGACATTTTCTCCACAAAACGCTGCTTCTTAGCTCCATACCAATGCTTTCACGCGAAAATAATACAGTTTATCCCCAAAACTCGTGCATTTTCTCCCCAAAACACTCTTTTTCTCTCCAAAATACAACCATTTCTCCCCTGCATATCAATGTCTGCCAACAATTAGACATTTTCTCCCCGAATAACACTCTTCATCCCAGAAACCAAACAGGTTCTCTCTTAAGAGCCACTCTTTATCTACCCAAAAAGGCATTTTCTCCCCAGAATACTGCCTTTCATCTTCAGATGTCTCATTTTTGGGAAAGGCAACGAAAGCGCTACTTTGGGGAGAGTATATCTTATTTTGGGGATCAGAAGGGGTGTTTTGGGGAGGAAAAGTCTTCCTTAGGGGATAGGAAGCGGTATTTTCGGGAGCGAAAGTCTTCTTTTGTTACACAAAGCCATATTTGAAGGGGAGAATTTCATATTGGAGGGATACAAATTGGCATTTGGGGGAGACAATGTCTAATGTTGGGAATCAAAAGGTGTATTTTGGGTAAGAAATGTTTTGTTTTGGTAATAAAATCAGTCTTGTGCGGAGAAAACGCCTGATTCTTGGGATCACAAGCATTATTTGAGGGAGAACGCCTCATTTTGGGAATCAAAGGAGCAATTTGGGGGAGAAAATGTGTAATTTTGGGAACCCGAAGTCGTATTTAATGGAGGAAAATTCTTCTATTTGGAACCAAGAATGATACCTTGGGGAGAATATTTTTCATTTTGAGGAGAGTAAAAGGTCTTTTTTGGAGAGGATGACTTATTTTCGGTCTAAGAAGCGGTCTTCTGGGAAGAAAATGCCTTCTTTTGGGGATCAAAGGCGGTATTCTGGGAAGAAAATGTGTTATTTTTGGAATAAAACGTGATGTCCAATAAAAGACGCTGTCTTCCCCAAATGCGTCTTTTTATGCTGCAAAGAAGACATTATCTCCCTGAAAGATCACCTTTATCCTCAAAAGAAGACATTTTCTCCACAAAACGCTGCTTATTAGCTCAATACCAATGCTTTCATGGCAAAATAATGCAGTTTATCCCCAAAACTCGTGCATTTTCTCCCCAAAACACTCTTTTTCTCTCCAAAATACAACCATTTCTCCCCTGCATATCAATGTCTGCCAACAATTAGACATTTTCTCCCCGAATATCACTCTTCATCCCAGAAACCAAACCGGTTCTCTCTTAAGTGCCACTCTTTATCTACCCAAAAAGGCATTTTCTCCCCAGAATACTGCCTTTCATCTTCAGATGTCTCATTTTTGGGAAAGGCAACGAAAGCGCTACTTTGGGGAGAGTATATATTATTTTGGGGATCAAAAGAGCAATTTGGGGGAGAAAATGTGTAATATTGGGAACCCGAATTCGTATTTAATGGAGGAAAATTCTTCTATTTGGAACCAAGAATGATACCTTGGGGAGAATATTTCTCATTTTGAGGAGAGAAAAAGGTCTTTTTTGGAGAGGATGACTTGTTTTCAGTCTAAAAAGTGGTATTCTGGGAAGAAAATGCCTTATTATGGGGATCAAAGGCGGTATTCTGGGAAGAAAATGTGTTATTTTTGAAATAAAACGTGATGTCCAATAAAAGACTCTGTCTTCCCCAAATGCGTCTTTTTATGCTGCAAAGAAGACATTTTCTCCCTGAAAGATCACCTTTATCCTCAAAAGAAGACATTTTCTCCATAAAACGCTGCTTATTAGCTCAATACCAATGCTTTCACGCCAAAATAATGCAGTTTATCCCCAAAACTCGTGCATTTTCTCCCCAAAACACACTTTTTCTCTCCAAAATACAACCATTTCTCCCCTGCATATCAATGTCTGCCAACAATTAGACATTTTCTCCCCGAATATCACTCTTCATCCCAGAAACCAAACAGGTTCTCTCTTAAGTGCCACTCTTTATCTACCCAAAAAGGCATTTTCTCCCCAGAATACTGCCTTTCATCTTCAGATGTCTCATTTTTGGGAGAGGCAACGAAAGCGCTACTTTGGGGAGAGTATATCTCATTTTGAGGATCAAAAGAGCAATTTGGGGGAGAAAATGTGTAATTTTGGGAACCCGAAGTCGTATTTAATGGAGGGAAAGTCTTCTATTTGGAACCAAGAATGATACCTTGGGGAGAATATTTCTCATTTTGAGGAGAGAAAAAGGTCTTTTTTGGAAAGGATGACTTATTTTCGGTCTAAGAAGCGGTCTTCTGGCAAGAAAATGCCTTCTTTTGGGGATCAAAGGCGGTATTCTGGGAAGAAAATGTGTTATTTTTGAAATAAAACGTTATGTCCAATAAAAGACGCTGTCTTCCCCAAATGCGTCTTTTCATGCTGCAAATCAGACATTTTCTCCCTGAAAGATCACCTTTATCCTCAAAAGAAGACATTTTCTCCACAAAACGCTGCTTCTTAGCTCCATACCAATGTTTTCACTCCAAAAGAATGCAGTTTATACCCAAAACTCATGCATTTTCTCCCCAAAATACTCTTTTTCTCTCCAAAATACAACCATTTCTCCCCTGCATATCAATGTCTGCCAACAATTAGACATTTTCTCCCCGAATATCACTCTTCATCCCAGAAACCAAACAGGTTCTCTCTTAAGAGCCACTCTTTATCTACCCTAAAAGGCATTTTCTCCCCAGAATACTGCCTTTCATCTTCAGATGTCTCATTTTTGGGAAAGGCAACGAAAGCGCTACTTTGGGGAGAGTATATCTTATTTTGGGGATCAGAAGGGGTGTTTTGGGGAGGAAAAGTCTTCCTTAGGGGATAAGAAGCAGTATTTTCGGGAGCGAATGTCTTCTTTTGTTACACAAAGCCATATTTGAAGGGGAGAATTTCATATTGGAGGGATACAAATTGGCATTTGGGGGAGACAATGTCTAATGTTGGGAATCAAAAGGTGTGTTTTGGGTAAGAAATGTTTTGTTTTGGTAATAAAATCAGTCTTGTGCGGAGAAAACGCCTGATTCTTGGGATCACAAGCATTATTTGAGGGAGAACGCCTCATTTTGGGAATCAAAGGAGCAATTTGGGGGAGAAAATGTGTAATTTTGGGAACCCGAAGTCGTATTTAATGGAGGGAAAGTCTTCTATTTGGAACCAAGAATGATACCTTGGGGAGAATATTTCTCATTTTGAGGAGAGAAAAAGGTCTTTTTTGGAGAGGATGACTTATTTTCGGTCTAAGAAGCGGTCTTCTGGGAAGAAAATGCCTTCTTTTGGGGATCAAAGGCGGTATTCTGGGAAGAAAATGTGTTATTTTTGAAATAAAACGTTATGTCCAATAAAAGACGCTGTCTTCCCCAAATGCGTCTTTTCATGCTGCAAATCAGACATTTTCTCCCTGAAAGATCACCTTTATCCTCAAAAGAAGACATTTTCTCCACAAAACGCTGCTTCTTAGCTCCATACCAATGTTTTCACTCCAAAAGAATGCAGTTTATACCCAAAACTCATGCATTTTCTCCCCAAAATACTCTTTTTCTCTCCAAAATACAACCATTTCTCCCCTGCATATCAATGTCTGCCAACAATTAGACATTTTCTCCCCGAATATCACTCTTCATCCCAGAAACCAAACAGGTTCTCTCTTAAGAGCCACTCTTTATCTACCCTAAAAGGCATTTTCTCCCCAGAATACTGCCTTTCATCTTCAGATGTCTCATTTTTGGGAAAGGCAACGAAAGCGCTACTTTGGGGAGAGTATATCTTATTTTGGGGATCAAAAGGGGTGTTTTGGGGAGGAAAAGTCTTCCTTAGGGGATAAGAAGCAGTATTTTCGGGAGCGAATGTCTTCTTTTGTTACACAAAGCCATATTTGAAGGGGAGAATTTCATATTGGAGGGATACAAATTGGCATTTGGGGGAGGCAATGTCTAATGTTGGGAATCAAAAGGTGTGTTTTGGGTAAGAAATGTTTTGTTTTGGTAATAAAATCAGTCTTGTGCGGAGAAAACGCCTGATTCTTGGGATCACAAGCATTATTTGAGGGAGAACGCCTCATTTTGGGAATCAAAGGAGCAATTTGGGGGAGAAAATGTGTAATTTTGGGAACCCGAAGTCGTATTTAATGGAGGGAAAGTCTTCTATTTGGAACCAAGAATGATACCTTGGGGAGAATATTTCTCATTTTGAGGAGAGAAAAAGGTCTTTTTTGGAGAGGATGACTTATTTTCGGTCTAAGAAGCGGTCTTCTGGCAAGAAAATGCCTTCTTTTGGGGATCAAAGGCGGTATTCTGGGAAGAAAATGTGTTATTTTTGGAATAAAACGTGATGTCCAATAAAAGACGCTGTCTTCCCCAAATGCGTCTTTTTATGCTGCAAAGAAGACATTATCTCCCTGAAAGATCACCTTTATCCTCAAAAGAAGACATTTTCTCCACAAAACGCTGCTTCTTAGCTCCATACCAATGTTTTCACTCCAAAAGAATGCAGTTTATACCCAAAACTCATGCATTTTCTCCCCAAAATACTCTTTTTCTCTCCAAAATACAACCATTTCTCCCCTGCATATCAATGTCTGCCAACAATTAGACGTTTTCTCCCCGAATAACACTCTTCATCCCAGAAACCAAACCGGTTCTCTCTTAAGAGCCACTCTTTATCTACCCAAAAAGGCATTTTCTCCCCAGAATACTGCCTTTCATCTTCAGATGTCTCATTTTTGGGAAAGGCAACGAAAGCGCTACTTTGGGGAGAGTATATCTTATTTTGGGGATCAAAAGGGGTGTTTTGGGGAGGAAAAGTCTTCCTTAGGGGATAAGAAGCAGTATTTTCGGGAGCGAATGTCTTCTTTTGTTACACAAAGCCATATTTGAAGGGGAGAATTTCATATTGGAGGGATACAAATTGGCATTTGGGGGAGACAATGTCTAATGTTGGGAATCAAAAGGTGTGTTTTGGGTACGAAATATTTTGTTTTGGTAATAAAATCAGTCTTGTGCGGAGAAAACGCCTGATTCTTGGGATCACAAGCATTATTTGAGGGAGAACGCCTCATTTTGGGAATCAAAGGAGCAATTTGGGGGAGAAAATGTGTAATTTTGGGAACCCGAAGTCGTATTTAATGGAGGAAAATTCTTCTATTTGGAACCAAGAATGATACCTTGGGGAGAATATTTCTCATTTTGAGGAGAGAAAAAGGTCTTTTTTGGAGAGGATGACTTATTTTCGGTCTAAGAAGCGGTCTTCTGGGAAGAAAATGCCTTCTTTTGGGGATCAAAGGCGGTATTCTGGGAAGAAAATGTGTTATTTTTGGAATAAAACGTGATGTCCAATAAAAGACGCTGTCTTCCCCAAATGCGTCTTTTTATGCTGCAAAGAAGACATTATCTCCCTGAAAGATCACCTTTATCCTCAAAAGAAGATATTTTCTCCACAAAATGCTGCTTATTATCTCAATACCAATGCTTTCATGGCAAAATAATGCAGTTTATCCCCAAAACTCATGCATTTTCTCCCCAAAATACTCTTTTTCTCTCCAAAATACAACCATTTCTCCCCTGCATATCAATGTCTGCCAACAATTAGACATTTTCTCCCCGAATATCACTCTTCATCCCAGAAACCAAACAGGTTCTCTCTTAAGTGCCACTCTTTATCTACCCAAAAAGGCATTTTCTCCCCAGAATACTGCCTTTCATCTTCAGATGTCTCATTTTTGGGAAAGGCAACGAAAGCGCTACTTTGGGGAGAGTATATATTATTTTGGGGATCAAAAGAGCAATTTGGGGGAGAAAATGTGTAATTTTGGGAACCCGAAGTCGTATTTAATGGAGGAAAATTCTTCTATTTGGAACCAAGAATGATACCTTGGGGAGAATATTTCTCATTTTGAGGAGTGAAAAAGGTCTTTTTTGGAAAGGATGACTTATTTTCGGTCTAAGAAGCGGTCTTCTGGGAAGAAAATGCCTTCTTTTGGGGATCAAAGGCGGTATTCTGGGAAGAAAATGTGTTATTTTTGAAATAAAACGTTATGTCCAATAAAAGACGCTGTCTTCCCCAAATGCGTCTTTTCATGCTGCAAATCAGACATTATCTCCCTGAAAGATCACCTTTATCCTCAAAAGAAGACATTTTCTCCACAAAACGCTGCTTCTTAGCTCCATACCAATGTTTTCACTCCAAAAGAATGCAGTTTATACCCAAATCTCGTGCATTTTCTCCCCAAAATACTCTTTTTCTCTCCAAAATACAACCATTTCTCCCCTGCATATCAATGTCTGCCAACAATTAGACATTTTCTCCCCGAATAACACTCTTCATCCCAGAAACCAAACCGGTTCTCTCTTAAGTGCCACTCTTTATCTACCCAAAAAGGCATTTTCTCCCCAGAATACTGCCTTTCATCTACAGATGTCTCATTTTTGGGAAAGGCAACGAAAGCGCTACTTTGGGGAGAGTATATCTTATTTTGTGGATCCAAAGAGCAATTTGGGGGAGAAAATGTGTAATTTTGGGAACCCGAAGTCGTATTGAATGGAGGAAAAGCCTTCTATTTGGAACCTAGAGTGATATTTTGGGGAGAATATTCCTCTTTTTGAGGACAGAAATAGGTCTTTTTTGGAAAGGATGACTTATTTTTGGTCTAAGAAGCGGTCTTCTGGGAAGAAAATGCCTTGTTTTGGGGATCAAAGGCGGTATTCTGGGAAGAAAATGTGTTATTTTTGGAATAAAACGTGATGTCCAATAAAAGACGCTGTCTTCCCCAAATGCGTCTTTTTATGCTGCAAAGAAGACATTATCTCCATGAAAGATCACCTTTATCCTCAAAAGAAGACATTTTCTCCACAAAATGCTGCTTCTTAGCTCAATACCAATGCTTTCACGACAAAATAATACAGTTTATCCCCAAAACTCGTGCATTTTCTCCCCAAAACACTCTTTTTCTCTCCAAAATATAACCATTTCTCCCCTGCATATCAATGTCTGCCAACAATTAGACATTTTCTCCCCGAATAACACTCTTCATCCCAGAAACCAAACCGGTTCTCTCTTAAGTGCCACTCTTTATCTACCCTAAAAGGCATTTCCAGTCCAGAATACTGCCTTTCATCTTCAGATGTCTCATTTTTGGGAAAGGCAACGAAAGCGCTACTTTGGGGAGAGTATATCTTATTTTGGGGATCAAAAGGGGTGTTTTGGGGAGGAAAAGTCTTCCTTAGGGGATAAGAAGCGGTATTTTCGGGAGCGAATGTCTTCTTTTGTTACACAAAGCCATATTTGAAGGGGAGAATTTCATAGTGGAGGGATACAAATTGGCATTTGGGGGAGACAATGTCTAATTTTGGGAATTAAAAGGTGTGTTTTGGGTAAGAAATGTTTTGTTTTGGTAATAAAATCAGTCTTGTGCGGAGAAAACGCCTGATTCTTGGGATCACAAGCATTATTTGAGGGAGAACGCCTCATTTTGGGAATCAAAGGAGCAATTTGGGGGGAGAAAATGTGTAAGTTTGGGAACCCGAAGTCGTATTTAATGGAGGAAAATTCTTCTATTTGGAACCAAGAATGATACCTTGGGGAGAATATTTCTCATTTTGAGGAGAGAAAAAGGATTTTTTTGGAGAGGATGACTTATTTTCGGTCTAAGAAGCGGTCTTCTGGGAAGAAAATGCCTTCTTTTGGGGATCAAAGGCGGTATTCTGGGAAGAAAATGTGTTATTTTTGAAATAAAACGTTATGTCCAATAAAAGACGCTGTCTTCCCCAAATGCGTCTTTTTATGCTGCAAAGAAGACATTATCTCCCTGAAAGATCACCTTTATCCTCAAAAGAAGACATTTTCTCCACAAAATGCTGCTTCTTAGCTCAATACCAATGCTTTCACGCGAAAATAATACAGTTTATCCCCAAAACTCGTGCATTTTCTCCCCAAAACACTCTTTTTCTCTCCAAAATACAACCATTTCTCCCCTGCATATCAATGTCTGCCAACAATTGGACATTTTCTCCCCGAATAACACTCTTCATCCCAGAAAACAAAACGGTTCTCTCTTAAGAGCCACTCTTAATCTACCCTAAAAGGCATTTCCAGCCCAGAATACTGCCTTTCATCTTCAGATGTCTCATTTTTGGGAAAGGCAACGAAAGCGCTACTTTGGGGAGAGTATATCTTATTTTGGGGATCAAAAGGGGTGTTTTGGGGAGGAAAAGTCTTCCTTAGGGGATAAGAAGCGGTATTTTCGGGAGCGAATGTCTTCTTTTGTTACACAAAGCCATATTTGAAGGGGAGAATTTCATATTGGCGGGATACAAATTGGCATTTGGGGGAGACAATGTCTAATGTTGGGAATCAAAAGGTGTGTTTTGGGTAAGAAATGTTTTGTTTTGGTAATAAAATCAGTCTTGTGCGGAGAAAACGCCTGATTCTTGGGATCAAAAGAGGCATTTGAGGGAGAACGGCTCATTTTGGGGATACAAAGAGCAATTTGGGGGAGAAAATGTGTAATATTGGGAACGCGAAGTCGTATTTAATGGAGGAAAAGTCTTCTATTTGGAACCAAGAGAGGTATTTTGGGGAGAATATTTCTCATTTTGAGGAGAGAAATATGTCTTTTTTTGGAGAGGATGACTTATTTTCGGTCTAAAATGCGGTATTCTGGGAAGAAAATGCCTTATTTTGGGGATCAAAGGCGGTATTCTGGTATGAAAATGTGTTATTTTTGGAAGAAAACGTTATGTCCAATAAAAGACGCTGTCTTCCCCAAATGCGTCTTTTTATGCTGCAAAGAAGACATTATCTCCCTGAAAGATCACCTTTATCCTCAAAAGAAGACATTTTCTCCACAAAATGCCGCTTCTTAGCTCAATACCATGCTTTCACGCCAAAATAATGCTGTTTATCCCCAAAACTCATGCATTTTCTCCCCAAAATACTCTTTTTCTCTCCAAAATACAACCATTTCTCCCCTGCATATCAATGTCTGCCAACAATTGGACATTTTCTCCCCGAATAACACTCTTCATCCCAGAAACCAAACCGGTTCTCTCTTAAGAGCCACTCTTAATCTACCCTAAAAGGAATTTCCAGCCCAGAATACTGCCTTTCATCTTCAGATGTCTCATTTTTGGGAAAGGCGACGAAAGCGCTACTTTGGGGAGAGTATATCTTATTTTGGGGATCAAAAGGGGTGTTTTGGGGAGGAAAAGTCTTCCTTAGGGGATAAGAAGCGGTATTTTCGGGAGCGAATGTCTTCTTTTGTTACACAAAGCCATATTTGAAGGGGAGAATTTCATATTGGCGGGATACAAATTGGCATTTGGGGGAGACAATGTCTAATGTTGGGAATCAAAAGGTGTGTTTTGGGTAAGAAATGTTTTGTTTTGGTAATAAAATCAGTCTTGTGCGGAGAGAACGCCTGATTCTTGGGATCACAAGCGTTATTTGAAGGAGAACGCCTCATTTTGGGGATCAAAAGAGCAATTTGGGGGAGAAAATGTGTAATATTGGGAACCCGAAGTTGTATTTAATGGAGGAAAAGTCTTCTATTTGGAACCTAGAGTGATATTTTGGGGAGAATATTTCTCATTTTGAGGAGAGAAATAGGTCTTTTTTTGGAGAGGATGACTACTTTTCGGTCTAAGAAGCGGCCTTCTGGGAAGAAAATGCCTTATTTTGGGGATCAAAGGCGGTATTCTGGGAAGAAAATGTGTTATTTTTGGAATAAAACGTTATGTCCAATAAAAGACGCGGTCTTCCCCAAATGCGTCTTTTTATGCTGCAAAGAAGACATTATCTCCCTGAAAGATCACCTTTATCCTCAAAAGAAGACATTTTCTCCACAAAATGCCGCTTCTTAGCACCATACCAATGTTTTCACGACAAAATAATGCAGTTTATCCCCAAAACTCATGCATTTTCTCCCCAAAATACTCTTTTTCTCTCCAAAATACAACCATTTCTCCCCTGCATATCAATGTCTGCCAACAATTGGACATTTTCTCCCCGAATAACACTCTTCATCCCAGAAACCAAACCGGTTCTCTCTTAAGAGCCACTCTTAATCTACCCTAAAAGGCATTTCCAGCCCAGAATACTGCCTTTCATCTTCAGATGTCTCATTTTTGGGAAAGGCAACGAAAGCGCTACTTTGGGGAGAGTATATCTTATTTTGGGGATCAAAAGGGGTGTTTTGGGGAGGAAAAGTCTTCCTTAGGGGATAAGAAGCGGTATTTTCGGGAGCGAAAGTCTTCTTTTGTTACACAAAGCCATATTTGAAGGGGAGAATTTCATATTGGAGGGATACAAATTGGCATTTGGGGGAGACAATGTCTAATGTTGGGAATCAAAAGGTGTGTTTTGGGTAAGAAATGTTTTGTTTTGGTAATAAAATCAGTCTTGTGCGGAGAAAACGCCTGATTCTTGGGATCAAAAGAGGCATTTGAGGGAGAACGGCTCATTTTGGGGATACAAAGAGCAATTTGGGGGAGAAAATGTGTAATATTGGGAACCCGAAGTCGTATTTAATGGAGGAAAAGTCTTCTATTTGGAACCAAGAGAGGTATTTTGGGGAGAATATTTCTCATTTTGAGGAGAGAAATATGTCTTTTTTTGGAGAGGATGACTTATTTTAGGTCTAAGAAGCGGCCTTCTGGGAAGAAAATGCCTTCTTTTGGGGATCAAAGGCGGTATTCTGGTATGAAAATGTGTTATTTTTGGAAGAAAACGTTATGTCCAATAAAAGACGCTGTCTTCCCCAAATGCGTCTTTTTATGCTGCAAAGAAGACATTATCTCCCTGAAAGATCACCTTTATCCTCAAAAGAAGACATTTTCTCCACAAAATGCCGCTTCTTAGCTCAATACCATGCTTTCACGCCAAAATAATGCTGTTTATCCCCAAAACTCATGCATTTTCTCCCCAAAATACTCTTTTTCTCTCCAAAATACAAGCATTTCTCCCCTGCATATCAATGTCTGCCAACAATTAGACATTTTCTCCCCGAATAACACTCTTCATCCCAGAAACCAAACCGGTTCTCTCTTAAGAGCCACTCTTAATCTACCCTAAAAGGCATTTCCAGCCCAGAATACTGCCTTTCATCTTCAGATGTCTCATTTTTGGGAAAGGCAACGAAAGCGCTACTTTGGGGAGAGTATATCTTATTTTGGGGATCAAAAGGGGTGTTTTGGGGAGGAAAAGTCTTCCTTAGGGGATAAGAAGCGGTATTTTCGGGAGCGAATGTCTTCTTTTGTTACACAAAGCCATATTTGAAGGGGAGAATTTCATATTGGCGGGATACAAATTGGCATTTGGGGGAGACAATGTCTAATGTTGGGAATCAAAAGGTGTGTTTTGGGTAAGAAATGTTTTGTTTTGGTAATAAAATCAGTCTTGTGCGGAGAGAACGCCTGATTCTTGGGATCACAAGCGTTATTTGAAGGAGAACGCCTCATTTTGGGGATCAAAAGAGCAATTTGGGGGAGAAAATGTGTAATATTGGGAACCCGAAGTTGTATTTAATGGAGGAAAAGTCTTCTATTTGGAACCTAGAGTGATATTTTGGGGAGAATATTTCTCATTTTGAGGAGAGAAATAGGTCTTTTTTTGGAGAGGATGACTACTTTTCGGTCTAAGAAGCGGCCTTCTGGGAAGAAAATGCCTTATTTTGGGGATCAAAGGCGGTATTCTGGTATGAAAATGTGTTATTTTTGGAATAAAACGTTATGTCCAATAAAAGACGCTGTCTTCCCCAAATGCGTCTTTTTATGCTGCAAAGAAGACATTATCTCCCTGAAAGATCACCTTTATCCTCAAAAGAAGACATTTTCTCCACAAAATGCCGCTTCTTAGCACCATACCAATGTTTTCACGACAAAATAATGCAGTTTATCCCCAAAACTCGTGCATTTTCTCCCCAAAATACTCTTTTTCTCTCCAAAATACAACCATTTCTCCCCTGCATATCAATGTCTGCCAACAATTGGACATTTTCTCCCCGAATATCACTCTTCATCCCAGAAACCAAACAGGCTCTCTCTTAAGAGCCACTCTTAATCTACCCTAAAAGGCATTTTCTCCCCAGAATACTGCCTTTCATCTTCAGATGTCTCATTTTTGGGAAAGGCAACGAAAGCGCTACTTTGGGGAGAGTATATCTTATTTTGGGGATCCAAAGAGCAATTTGGGGGAGAAAATGTGTAATATTGGGAACCCGACGTGGTATTTAATGGAGAAAATTTCTTCTATTTGGAACCTAGAGTGATATTTTGGGGAGAATATTTCTAATTCTGAGGACAGAAATATGTCTATTTTGGAGAGGATGACTTATTTTCGGTCTAAGAAGCGGTCTTCTGGGAAGAAAATGCCTTCTTTTGGGGATCAAGGCGGTATTCTGGTATGAAAATGTGTTATTTTTGGAATAAAACATGATGTCCCAATAAAGGACACTATCGTCACCAAATGCAACTTTTTATGTTGCAAATAAGGCATTATCTCCCTGAAAGATCACCTTTATCCTCAAAAGAAGACATTTTCTCCACAAAATGCTGCTTATTAGCTCAATACCATGCTTTCACCCAAAATAATGCCGTTTATCCCCAAAACTCATGAATTTTCTCCCCAAAACACTCTTTTTCTCTCCAAAATACAACCATTTCTCCCCTGCATATCAATGTCTGCCAACAATTAGACATTTTCTCCCCGAATAACACTCTTCATCCCAGAAACCAAACAGGCTCTCTCTTAAGAGCCACTCTTAATCTACCCTAAAAGGCATTTCCAGCCCAGAATACTGCCTTTCATCTTTAGATGTCTCATTTTTGGGAAAGGCAACGAAAGCGCTACTTTGGGGAGAGTATATCTTATTTTGGGGATCAAAAGGGGTGTTTTGGGGAGGAAAAGTCTTCCTTAGGGGATAAGAAGCGGTATTTTCGGGAGCGAAAGTCTTCTTTTGTTACACAAAGCCATATTTGAAGGGGAGAATTTCATATTGGAGGGATACAAATTGGCATTTGGGGGAGACAATGTCTAATGTTGGGAATCAAAAGGTGTGTTTTGGGTAAGAAATGTTTTGTTTTGGTAATAAAATCAGTCTTGTGCGGAGAAAACGCCTGATTCTTGGGATCAAAAGAGGCATTTGAGGGAGAACGGCTCATTTTGGGGATACAAAGAGCAATTTGGGGGAGAAAATGTGTAATATTGGGAACCCGAAGTCGTATTTAATGGAGGAAAAGTCTTCTATTTGGAACCAAGAGAGGTATTTTGGGGAGAATATTTCTCATTTTGAGGAGAGAAATATGTCTTTTTTTGGAGAGGATGACTTATTTTAGGTTTAAGAAGCGGCCTTCTGGGAAGAAAATGCCTTATTTTGGGGATCAAAGGCGGTATTCTGGTATGAAAATGTGTTATTTTTGGAAGAAAACGTTATGTCCAATAAAAGACGCTGTCTTCCCCAAATGCGTCTTTTTATGCTGCAAAGAAGACATTATCTCCCTGAAAGATCACCTTTATCCTCAAAAGAAGACATTTTCTCCACAAAATGCCGCTTCTTAGCTCAATACCATGCTTTCACGCCAAAATAATGCTGTTTATCCCCAAAACTCATGCATTTTCTCCCCAAAATACTCTTTTTCTCTCCAAAATACAAGCATTTCTCCCCTGCATATCAATGTCTGCCAACAATTAGACATTTTCTCCCCGAATAACACTCTTCATCCCAGAAACCAAACCGGTTCTCTCTTAAGAGCCACTCTTAATCTACCCTAAAAGGCATTTCCAGCCCAGAATACTGCCTTTCATCTTCAGATGTCTCATTTTTGGGAAAGGCAACGAAAGCGCTACTTTGGGGAGAGTATATCTTATTTTGGGGATCAAAAGGGGTGTTTTGGGGAGGAAAAGTCTTCCTTAGGGGATAAGAAGCGGTATTTTCGGGAGCGAATGTCTTCTTTTGTTACACAAAGCCATATTTGAAGGGGAGAATTTCATATTGGCGGGATACAAATTGGCATTTGGGGGAGACAATGTCTAATGTTGGGAATCAAAAGGTGTGTTTTGGGTAAGAAATGTTTTGTTTTGGTAATAAAATCAGTCTTGTGCGGAGAGAACGCCTGATTCTTGGGATCACAAGCGTTATTTGAAGGAGAACGCCTCATTTTGGGGATCAAAAGAGCAATTTGGGGGAGAAAATGTGTAATATTGGGAACCCGAAGTTGTATTTAATGGAGGAAAAGTCTTCTATTTGGAACCTAGAGTGATATTTTGGGGAGAATATTTCTCATTTTGAGGAGAGAAATAGGTCTTTTTTTGGAGAGGATGACTACTTTTCGGTCTAAGAAGCGGCCTTCTGGGAAGAAAATGCCTTATTTTGGGGATCAAAGGCGGTATTCTGGTATGAAAATGTGTTATTTTTGGAATAAAACGTTATGTCCAATAAAAGACGCTGTCTTCCCCAAATGCGTCTTTTTATGCTGCAAAGAAGACATTATCTCCCTGAAAGATCACCTTTATCCTCAAAAGAAGACATTTTCTCCACAAAATGCCGCTTCTTAGCACCATACCAATGTTTTCACGACAAAATAATGCAGTTTATCCCCAAAACTCGTGCATTTTCTCCCCAAAATACTCTTTTTCTCTCCAAAATACAACCATTTCTCCCCTGCATATCAATGTCTGCCAACAATTGGACATTTTCTCCCCGAATATCACTCTTCATCCCAGAAACCAAACAGGCTCTCTCTTAAGAGCCACTCTTAATCTACCCTAAAAGGCATTTTCTCCCCAGAATACTGCCTTTCATCTTCAGATGTCTCATTTTTGGGAAAGGCAACGAAAGCGCTACTTTGGGGAGAGTATATCTTATTTTGGGGATCCAAAGAGCAATTTGGGGGAGAAAATGTGTAATATTGGGAACCCGACGTGGTATTTAATGGAGAAAATTTCTTCTATTTGGAACCTAGAGTGATATTTTGGGGAGAATATTTCTAATTCTGAGGACAGAAATATGTCTATTTTGGAGAGGATGACTTATTTTCGGTCTAAGAAGCGGTCTTCTGGGAAGAAAATGCCTTCTTTTGGGGATCAAGGCGGTATTCTGGTATGAAAATGTGTTATTTTTGGAATAAAACATGATGTCCCAATAAAGGACACTATCGTCACCAAATGCAACTTTTTATGTTGCAAATAAGGCATTATCTCCCTGAAAGATCACCTTTATCCTCAAAAGAAGACATTTTCTCCACAAAATGCTGCTTATTAGCTCAATACCATGCTTTCACCCAAAATAATGCCGTTTATCCCCAAAACTCATGAATTTTCTCCCCAAAACACTCTTTTTCTCTCCAAAATACAACCATTTCTCCCCTGCATATCAATGTCTGCCAACAATTAGACATTTTCTCCCCGAATAACACTCTTCATCCCAGAAACCAAACAGGCTCTCTCTTAAGAGCCACTCTTAATCTACCCTAAAAGGCATTTCCAGCCCAGAATACTGCCTTTCATCTTTAGATGTCTCATTTTTGGGAAAGGCAACGAAAGCGCTACTTTGGGGAGAGTATATCTTATTTTGGGGATCAAAAGGGGTGTTTTGGGAAGGAAAAGTCTTCCTTAGGTGGTACGAAGCGGTATTTTCGGGAGCGAATGTCTTCTTTTGTTACACAAAGCCATATTTGAAGGAGACAATTTCATATTGGCGGGATACAAATTGGCATTTGGGGGAGACAATGTCTAATGTTGGGAATCAAAAGGTGTGTTTTGGGTAAGAAATGTTTTGTTTTGGTAATAAAATCAGTCTTGTGCGGAGAAAACGCCTGATTCTTGGGATCAAAAGAGGCATTTGAGGGAGAACGGCTCATTTTGGGGATACAAAGAGCAATTTGGGGGAGAAAATGTGTAATTTTGGGAACCCGAAGTCGTATTTAATGGAGGAAAATTCTTCTATTTGGAACCAAGAATGATACCTTGGGGAGAATATTTCTCATTTTGAGGAGAGAAAAAGGTCTTTTTTGGAGAGGATGACTTATTTTCGGTCTAAGAAGCGGTCTTCTGGGAAGAAAATGCCTTATTTTGGGGATCAAAGGCGGTATTCTGGTATGAAAATGTGTTATTTTTGGAATAAAACGTTATGTCCAATAAAAGACGCTGTCTTCCCCAAATGCGTCTGTTTATGCTGCAAAGAAGACATTATCTCCCTGAAAGATCACCTTTATCCTCAAAAGAAGACATTTTCTCCACAAAATGCCGCTTCTTAGCTCAATAACATGCTTTCACGACAAAATAATGCAGTTTATCCCCAAAACTCATGCATTTTCTCCCCAAAATACTCTTTTTCTCTCCAAAATACAACCATTTCTCCCCTGCATATCAATGTCTGCCAACAATTAGACATTTTCTCCCCGAATATCACTCTTCATCCCAGAAACCAAACCGGTTCTCTCTTAAGAGCCACTCTTAATCTACCCTGAAAGGAATTTCCAGCCCAGAATACTGCCTTTCATCTTCAGATGTCTCATTTTTGGGAAAGGCAACGAAAGCGCTACTTTGGGGAGAGTATATCTTATTTTGGGGATCAAAAGGGGTGTTTTGGGGAGGAAAAGTCTTCCTTAGGGGATAAGAAGCGGTATTTTCGGGAGCGAATGTCTTCTTTTGTTACACAAAGCCATATTTGAAGGGGAGAATTTCATATTGGCGGGATACAAATTGGCATTTGGGGGAGACAATGTCTATTGTTGGGAATCAAAAGGTGTGTTTTGGGTAAGAAATGTTTTGTTTTGGTAATAAAATCAGTCTTGTGCGGAGAGAACGCCTGATTCTTGGGATCACAAGCGTTATTTGAAGGAGAACGCCTCATTTTGGGGATCAAAAGAGCAATTTGGGGGAGAAAATGTGTAATATTGGGAACCCGAAGTTGTATTTAATGGAGGAAAAGTCTTCTATTTGGAACCAATAGAGATATTTTGGGGTGAATATTTCTCATTTTGAGGAGAGAAATAGGTCTTTTTTTGGAGAGGATGACTTCTTTTCGGTCTAAGAAGCGGCCTTCTGGGAAGAAAATGCCTTATTTTGGGGATCAAAGGCGGTATTCTGGTATGAAAATGTGTTATTTTTGGAATAAAACGTTATGTCCAATAAAAGACGCTGTCTTCCCCAAATGCGTCTGTTTATGCTGCAAAGAAGACATTATCTCCCTGAAAGATCACCTTTATCCTCAAAAGAAGACATTTTCTCCACAAAATGCCGCTTCTTAGCAACATACCAATGTTTTCACGACAAAATAATGCAGTTTATCCCCAAAACTCATGCATTTTCTCCCCAAAATACTCTTTTTCTCTCCAAAATACAACCATTTCTCCCCTGCATATCAATGTCTGCCAACAATTAGACATTTTCTCCCCGAATATCACTCTTCATCCCAGAAACCAAACAGGTTCTCTCTTAAGAGCCACTCTTTATCTACCCTAAAAGGCATTTCCAGCCCAGAATACTGCCTTTCATCTTCAGATGTCTCATTTTAGGGAAAGGCCACGAAAGCGCTACTTTGGGGAGAGTATATCTTATTTTGGGGATCAAAAGGGGTGTTTTGGAAGGAAAAGTCTTCCTTAGGGAGTAAGAAGCGGTATTTTCGGGAGTGAATGTCTTCTTTTGTTACACAAAGCCATATTTGAAGGGGAGAATTTCATATTGGAGGGATACAAATTGGCATTTGGGGGAGACAATGTCTATTGTTGGGAATCAAAAGGTGTGTTTTGGGTAAGAAATGTTTTGTTTTGGTAATAAAATCAGTCTTGTGCGGAGAAAACGCCTGATTCTTGGGATCACAAGCGTTATTTGAAGGAGAACGCCTCATTTTGGGGATCAAAAGAGCAATTTGGGGGAGAAAATGTGTAATTTTGGGAACCCGAAGTCGTATTTAATGGAGGAAAAGTCTTCTATTTGGAACCAAGAGAGATATTTTGGGGAGAATATTTGTCATTTTGAGGAGAGAAATATGTCTGTTTATGGAGAGGATGACATATTTTCGGTCTAAGAAGCGGCCTTCTGGGAAGAAAATGCCTTATTTTGGGGATCAAAGGCGGTATTCTGGTATGAATATGTGTTATTTTTGGAATAAAACGTTATGTCCAATAAAAGACGCTGTCTTCCCCAAATGCGTCTGTTTATGCTGCAAAGAAGACATTATCTCCCTGAAAGATCACCTTTATCCTCAAAAGAAGACATTTTCTCCACAAAATGTCGTTTCTTAGCAACATAGCAATGTTTTCACGACAAAATAATGCTGTTTATCCCCAAAACTCATGCATTTTCTCCCCAAAATACTCTTTTTCTCTCCAAAATACAACCATTTCTCCCCTGCATATCAATGTCTGCCAACAATTAGACATTTTCTCCCGGAATAACACTCTTCATCCCAGAAACCAAACAGGTTCTCTCTTAAGAGCCACTCTTTATCTACCCTAAAAGGCATTTCCAGCCCAGAATACTGCCTTTCATCTTCAGATGTCTCATTTTTGGGAAAGGCAACGAAAGCGCTACTTTGGGGAGAGTATATCTTATTTTGGGGATCAAAAGGGGTGTTTTGGGGAGGAAAAGTCTTCCTTAGGGGATAAGAAGCGGTATTTTCGGGAGCGAATGTCTTCTTTTGTTACACAAAGCCATATTTGAAGGGGAGAATTTCATATTGGCGGGAAACAAATTGGCATTTGGGGGAGACAATGTCTATTGTTGGGAATCAAAAGGTGTGTTTTGGGTAAGAAATGTTTTCTTTTGGTAATAAAATCAGTCTTGTGCGGAGAGAACGCCTGATTCTTGGGATCACAAGCGTTATTTGAAGGAGAACGCCTCATTTTGGGGATCAAAAGAGCAATTTGGGGGAGAAAATGTGTAATATTGGGAACCCGAAGTTGTATTTAATGGAGGAAAATTCTTCTATTTGGAACCAAGAATGATACCTTGGGGAGAATATTTCTCATTTTGAGGAGAGAAAAAGGTCTTTTTTTGGAGAGGATGACTTATTTTCGGTCTAAGAAGCGGTCTTCTGGGAAGAAAATGCCTTATTTTGGGGATCAAAGGCGGTATTCTGGTATGAAAATGTGTTATTTTTGAAATAAAACGTTATGTCCAATAAAAGACGCGGTCTTCCCCAAATGCGTCTTTTTATGCTGCAAAGAAGACATTATCTCCCTGAAAGATCACCTTTATCCTCAAAAGAAGACATTTTCTCCACAAAATGCCACTGATTAGCTCAATACCATGCTTTCACCCAAAAAAATGCAGTTTATCCCCAAAACTCATGAATTTTCTCCCCAAAACACTCTTTTTCTCTCCAAAATATAACCATTTCTGCCCTGCATATCAATGTCTGCCAACAATTAGACATTTACTCCCCGAATAACACTCTTCATCCCAGAAACCAAACCGGTTCTCTCTTAAGAGCCACTCTTTATCTACCCTAAAAGGCATTTCCAGCCCAGAATACTGCCTTTCATCTTCAGATGTCTCATTTTTGGGAAAGGCAACGAAAGCGCTACTTTGGGGAGAGTATATCTTATTTTGGGGATCAAAAGGGGTGTTTTGGGGAGGAAAAGTCTTCCTTAGGGGATAAGAAGCGGTATTTTCGGGAGCGAATGTCTTCTTTTGTTACACAAAGCCATATTTGAAGGGGAGAATTTCATATTGGCGGGATACAAATTGGCATTTGGGGGAGACAATGTCTATTGTTGGGAATCAAAAGGTGTGTTTTGGGTAAGAAATGTTTTGTTTTGGTAATAAAATCAGTCTTGTGCGGAGAGAACGCCTGATTCTTGGGATCACAAGCGTTATTTGAAGGAGAACGCCTCATTTTGGGGATCAAAAGAGCAATTTGGGGGAGAAAATGTGTAATTTTGGGAACCCGAAGTCGTATTTAATGGAGGAAAAGTCTTCTATTTGGAACCAAGAGAGATATTTTGGGGAGAATATTTCTCATTTTGAGGAGAGAAATAGGTCTTTTTTTGGAGAGGATGACTTCTTTTCGGTCTAAGAAGCGGCCTTCTGGGAAGAAAATGCCTTATTTTGGGGATCAAAGGCGGTATTCTGGTATGAAAATGTGTTATTTTTGAAATAAAACGTTATGTCCAATAAAAGACGCGGTCTTCCCCAAATGCGTCTTTTTATGCTGCAAAGAAGACATTATCTCCCTGAAAGATCACCTTTATCCTCAAAAGAAGACATTTTCTCCACAAAATGCCACTGATTAGCTCAATACCATGCTTTCACCCAAAAGAATGCAGTTTATCCCCAAAACTCATGAATTTTCTCCCCAAAACACTCTTTTTCTCTCCAAAATATAACCATTTCTGCCCTGCATATCAATGTCTGCCAACAATTAGACATTTACTCCCCGAATAACACTCTTCATCCCAGAAACCAAACCGGTTCTCTCTTAAGAGCCACTCTTTATCTACCCTAAAAGGCATTTCCAGCCCAGAATACTGCCTTTCATCTTCAGATGTCTCATTTTTGGGAAAGGCAACGAAAGCGCTACTTTGGGGAGAGTATATCTTTTTTGGGGGATCAAAAGGGGTGTTTTGGGGAGGAAAAGTCTTCCTTAGGGGATAAGAAGCGGTATTTTCGGGAGCGAATGTCTTCTTTTGTTACACAAAGCCATATTTGAAGTGGAGAATTTCATATTGGCGGGATACAAATTGGCATTTGGGGGAGACAATGTCTATTGTTGGGAATCAAAAGGTGTGTTTTGGGTAAGAAATGTTTTGTTTTGGTAATAAAATCAGTCTTGTGCGGAGAGAACGCCTGATTCTTGGGATCACAAGCGTTATTTGAAGGAGAACGCCTCATTTTGGGGATCAAAAGAGCAATTTGGGGGAGAAAATGTGTAATTTTGGGAACCCGAAGTTGTATTTAATGGAGGAAAAGTCTTCTATTTGGAACCAATAGAGATATTTTGGGGAGAATATTTCTCATTTTGAGGAGAGAAGTAGGTCTTTTTTTGGAGAGGATGACTTCTTTTCGGTCTAAGAAGCGGCCTTCTGGGAAGAAAATGCCTTATTTTGGGGATCAAAGGCGGTATTCTGGTATGAAAATGTGTTATTTTTGGAATAAAACGTTATGTCCAATAAAAGAGGCTGTCTTCCCCAAATGCGTCTTTTTATGCTGCAAAGAAGACATTATCTCCCTGAAAGATCACCTTTATCCTCAAAAGAAGACATTTTCTCCACAAAATGCCACTGATTAGCTCAATACCATGCTTTCACCCAAAAGAATGCAGTTTATCCCCAAAACTCATGAATTTTCTCCCCAAAACACTCTTTTTCTCTCCAAAATATAACCATTTCTGCCCGGCATATCAATGTCTGCCAACAATTAGACATTTTCTCCCCGAATAACACTCTTCATCCCAGAAACCAAACAGGTTCTCTCTTAAGAGCCACTCTTTATCTACCCTAAAAGGCATTTCCAGCCCAGAATACTGCCTTTCATCTTCAGATGTCTCATTTTTGGGAAAGGCAACGAAAGCGCTACTTTGGGGAGAGTATATCTTATTTTGGGGATCAAAAGGGGTGTTTTGGGGAGGAAAAGTCTTCCTTAGGGGATAAGAAGCGGTATTTTCGGGAGCGAATGTCTTCTTTTGTTACACAAAGCCATATTTGAAGTGGAGAATTTCATATTGGCGGGATACAAATTGGCATTTGGGGGAGACAATGTCTATTGTTGGGAATCAAAAGGTGTGTTTTGGGTAAGAAATGTTTTGTTTTGGTAATAAAATCAGTCTTGTGCGGAGAGAACGCCTGATTCTTGGGATCACAAGCGTTATTTGAAGGAGAACGCCTCATTTTGGGGATCAAAAGAGCAATTTGGGGGAGAAAATGTGTAATATTGGGAACCCGAAGTCGTATTTAATGGAGGAAAATTCTTCTATTTGGAACCAAGAATGATACCTTGGGAGAATATTTCTCATTTTGAGGAGAGAAAAAGGTCTTTTTTTGGAGAGGATGACTTCTTTTCGGTCTAAGAAGCGGCCTTCTGGGAAGAAAATGCCTTCTTTTGGGGATCAAAGGCGGTATTCTGGTATGAAAATGTGTTATTTTTGAAATAAAACGTTATGTCCAATAAAAGAGGCTGTCTTCCCCAAATGCGTCTTTTTATGCTGCAAAGAAGACATTATCTCCCTGAAAGATCACCTTTATCCTCAAAAGAAGACATTTTCTCCACAAAATGCCACTGATAAGCTCAATACCATGCTTTCACCCAAAAGAATGCAGTTTATCCCCAAAACTCATGAATTTTCTCCCCAAAACACTCTTTTTCTCTCCAAAATATAACCATTTCTGCCCGGCATATCAATGTCTGCCAACAATTAGACATTTTCTCCCCGAATAACACTCTTCATCCCAGAAACCAAACAGGTTCTCTCTTAAGAGCCACTCTTTATCTACCCTAAAAGGCATTTCCAGCCCAGAATACTGCCTTTCATCTTCAGATGTCTCATTTTTGGGAAAGGCAACGAAAGCGCTACTTTGGGGAGAGTATATCTTATTTTGGGGATCAAAAGGGGTGTTTTGGGGAGGAAAAGTCTTCCTTAGGGGATAAGAAGCGGTATTTTCGGGAGCGAATGTCTTCTTTTGTTACACAAAGCCATATTTGAAGGGGAGAATTTCATATTGGCGGGATACAAATTGGCATTTGGGGGAGACAATGTCTATTGTTGGGAATCAAAAGGTGTGTTTTGGGTAAGAAATGTTTTGTTTTGGTAATAAAATCAGTCTTGTGCGGAGAGAACGCCTGATTCTTGGGATCACAAGCGTTATTTGAAGGAGAACGCCTCATTTTGGGGATCAAAAGAGCAATTTGGGGGAGAAAATGTGTAATTTTGGGAACCCGAAGTCGTATTTAATGGAGGAAAATTCTTCTATTTGGAACCAAGAATGATACCTTGGGGAGAATATTTCTCATTTTGAGGAGAGAAAAAGGTCTTTTTTTGGAGAGGATGACTTATTTTCGGTCTAAGAAGCGGTCTTCTGGGAAGAAAATGCCTTATTTTGGGGATCAAAGGCGGTATTCTGGTATGAAAATGTGTTATTTTTGAAATAAAACGTTATGTCCAATAAAAGATGCGGTCTTCCCCAAATGCGTCTTTTTATGCTGCAAAGAAGACATTATCTCCCTGAATGATCACCTTTATCCTCAAAAGTAGGCATTTTCTCCACAAAATGCCACTGATTAGCTCAATACCATGCTTTCACCCAAAAGAATGCAGTTTATCCCCAAAACTCATGAATTTTCTCCCCAAAACACTCTTTTTCTCTCCAAAATATAACCATTTCTGCCCTGCATATCAATGTCTGCCAACAATTAGACATTTTCTCCCCGAATAACACTCTTCATCCCAGAAACCAAACCGGTTCTCTCTTAAGTGCCACTCTTTATCTACCCAAAAAGGCATTTTCTCCCCAGAATACTGCCTTTCATCTTCAGATGTCTCATTTTTGGGAAAGGCGACGAAAGCGCTACTTTGGGGAGAGTATATCTTATTTTGGGGATCAAAAGGGGTGTTTTGGGGAGGAAAAGTCTTCCTTAGGGGATAAGAAGCGGTATTTTCGGGAGCGAATGTCTTCTTTTGTTACACAAAGCCATATTTGAAGGGGAGAATTTCATATTGGCGGGATACAAATTGGCATTTGGGGGAGACAATGTCTATTGTTGGGAATCAAAAGGTGTGTTTTGGGTAAGAAATGTTTTCTTTTGGTAATAAAATCAGTCTTGTGCGGAGAAAACGCCTGATTCTTGGGATCGCGAGCATTATTTGAGGGAGAACGCCTCATTTTGGGGATCAAAAGAGCAATTTGGGGGAGAAAATTTGTAATATTGGGAATCCGAAGTCGTATTTAATGGAGGAAAATTCTTCTATTTGGAACCAAGAATGATACCTTGGAGAGAATACGTCTCATTTTGAGGACAGAAAAAGGTCTTTTTTGGAGAGGATGACTTATTTTCGGTCTAAAAAGCAGTATTCTGGGAAGAAAATGCCTTATTTTGGGGATCAAAGGCGGTATTCTGGTATGAAAATGTGTTATTTTTGGAATAAAACGTTATGTCCAATAAAAGAGGCTGTCTTCCCCAAATGCGTCTTTTTATGCTGCAAAGAAGACATTATCTCCCTGAAAGATCACCTTTATCCTCAAAAGAAGACATTTTCTCCACAAAATGCCGCTTCTTAGCACCATACCAATGTTTTCACGACAAAATAATGCAGTTTATCCCCAAAACTCGTGCATTTTCTCCCCAAAATACTCTTTTTCTCTCCAAAATACAACCATTTCTGCCCTGCATATCAATGTCTGCCAACAATTAGACATTTACTCCCCGAATAACACTCTTCATCCCAGAAACCAAACCGGTTCTCTCTTAAGAGCCACTCTTTATCTACCCTAAAAGGCATTTCCAGCCCAGAATACTGCCTTTCATCTTCAGATGTCTCATTTTTGGGAAAGGCAACGAAAGCGCTACTTTGGGGAGAGTATATCTTATTTTGGGGATCAAAAGGGGTGTTTTGGGGAGGAAAAGTCTTCCTTAGGGGATAAGAAGCGGTATTTTCGGGAGCGAATGTCTTCTTTTGTTACACAAAGCCATATTTGAAGGGGAGAATTTCATATTGGCGGGATACAAATTGGCATTTGGGGGAGACAATGTCTATTGTTGGGAATCAAAAGGTGTGTTTTGGGTAAGAAATGTTTTGTTTTGGTAATAAAATCAGTCTTGTGCGGAGAGAACGCCTGATTCTTGGGATCACAAGCGTTATTTGAAGGAGAACGCCTCATTTTGGGGATCAAAAGAGCAATTTGGGGGAGAAAATGTGTAATATTGGGAACCCGAAGTCGTATTTAATGGAGGAAAAGTCTTCTATTTGGAACCAATAGAGATATTTTGGGGAGAATATTTCTCATTTTGAGGAGAGAAATAGGTCTTTTTTTGGAGAGGATGACTTCTTTTCGGTCTAAGAAGCGGCCTTCTGGGAAGAAAATGCCTTATTTTGGGGATCAAAGGCGGTATTCTGGTATGAAAATGTGTTATTTTTGAAATAAAACGTTATGTCCAATAAAAGACGCGGTCTTCCCCAAATGCGTCTTTTTATGCTGCAAAGAAGACATTATCTCCCTGAAAGATCACCTTTATCCTCAAAAGAAGACATTTTCTCCACAAAATGCCACTGATTAGCTCAATACCATGCTTTCACCCAAAAGAATGCAGTTTATCCCCAAAACTCATGAATTTTCTCCCCAAAACACTCTTTTTCTCTCCAAAATATAACCATTTCTGCCCTGCATATCAATGTCTGCCAACAATTAGACATTTACTCCCCGAATAACACTCTTCATCCCAGAAACCAAACCGGTTCTCTCTTAAGAGCCACTCTTTATCTACCCTAAAAGGCATTTCCAGCCCAGAATACTGCCTTTCATCTTCAGATGTCTCATTTTTGGGAAAGGCAACGAAAGCGCTACTTTGGGGAGAGTATATCTTTTTTGGGGGATCAAAAGGGGTGTTTTGGGGAGGAAAAGTCTTCCTTAGGGGATAAGAAGCGGTATTTTCGGGAGCGAATGTCTTCTTTTGTTACACAAAGCCATATTTGAAGTGGAGAATTTCATATTGGCGGGATACAAATTGGCATTTGGGGGAGACAATGTCTATTGTTGGGAATCAAAAGGTGTGTTTTGGGTAAGAAATGTTTTGTTTTGGTAATAAAATCAGTCTTGTGCGGAGAGAACGCCTGATTCTTGGGATCACAAGCGTTATTTGAAGGAGAACGCCTCATTTTGGGGATCAAAAGAGCAATTTGGGGGAGAAAATGTGTAATTTTGGGAACCCGAAGTTGTATTTAATGGAGGAAAAGTCTTCTATTTGGAACCAATAGAGATATTTTGGGGAGAATATTTCTCATTTTGAGGAGAGAAGTAGGTCTTTTTTTGGAGAGGATGACTTCTTTTCGGTCTAAGAAGCGGCCTTCTGGGAAGAAAATGCCTTATTTTGGGGATCAAAGGCGGTATTCTGGTATGAAAATGTGTTATTTTTGGAATAAAACGTTATGTCCAATAAAAGAGGCTGTCTTCCCCAAATGCGTCTTTTTATGCTGCAAAGAAGACATTATCTCCCTGAAAGATCACCTTTATCCTCAAAAGAAGACATTTTCTCCACAAAATGCCACTGATTAGCTCAATACCATGCTTTCACCCAAAAGAATGCAGTTTATCCCCAAAACTCATGAATTTTCTCCCCAAAACACTCTTTTTCTCTCCAAAATATAACCATTTCTGCCCGGCATATCAATGTCTGCCAACAATTAGACATTTTCTCCCCGAATAACACTCTTCATCCCAGAAACCAAACAGGTTCTCTCTTAAGAGCCACTCTTTATCTACCCTAAAAGGCATTTCCAGCCCAGAATACTGCCTTTCATCTTCAGATGTCTCATTTTTGGGAAAGGCAACGAAAGCGCTACTTTGGGGAGAGTATATCTTATTTTGGGGATCAAAAGGGGTGTTTTGGGGAGGAAAAGTCTTCCTTAGGGGATAAGAAGCGGTATTTTCGGGAGCGAATGTCTTCTTTTGTTACACAAAGCCATATTTGAAGTGGAGAATTTCATATTGGCGGGATACAAATTGGCATTTGGGGGAGACAATGTCTATTGTTGGGAATCAAAAGGTGTGTTTTGGGTAAGAAATGTTTTGTTTTGGTAATAAAATCAGTCTTGTGCGGAGAGAACGCCTGATTCTTGGGATCACAAGCGTTATTTGAAGGAGAACGCCTCATTTTGGGGATCAAAAGAGCAATTTGGGGGAGAAAATGTGTAATATTGGGAACCCGAAGTCGTATTTAATGGAGGAAAATTCTTCTATTTGGAACCAAGAATGATACCTTGGGAGAATATTTCTCATTTTGAGGAGAGAAAAAGGTCTTTTTTGGAAAGGATGACTTATTTTCGGTCTAAGAAGCGGCCTTCTGGGAAGAAAATGCCTTCTTTTGGGGATCAAAGGCGGTATTCTGGTATGAAAATGTGTTATTTTTGAAATAAAACGTTATGTCCAATAAAAGAGGCTGTCTTCCCCAAATGCGTCTTTTTATGCTGCAAAGAAGACATTATCTCCCTGAAAGATCACCTTTATCCTCAAAAGAAGACATTTTCTCCACAAAATGCCACTGATAAGCTCAATACCATGCTTTCACCCAAAAGAATGCAGTTTATCCCCAAAACTCATGAATTTTCTCCCCAAAACACTCTTTTTCTCTCCAAAATATAACCATTTCTGCCCGGCATATCAATGTCTGCCAACAATTAGACATTTTCTCCCCGAATAACACTCTTCATCCCAGAAACCAAACAGGTTCTCTCTTAAGAGCCACTCTTTATCTACCCTAAAAGGCATTTCCAGCCCAGAATACTGCCTTTCATCTTCAGATGTCTCATTTTTGGGAAAGGCAACGAAAGCGCTACTTTGGGGAGAGTATATCTTATTTTGGGGATCAAAAGGGGTGTTTTGGGGAGGAAAAGTCTTCCTTAGGGGATAAGAAGCGGTATTTTCGGGAGCGAATGTCTTCTTTTGTTACACAAAGCCATATTTGAAGGGGAGAATTTCATATTGGCGGGATACAAATTGGCATTTGGGGGAGACAATGTCTATTGTTGGGAATCAAAAGGTGTGTTTTGGGTAAGAAATGTTTTGTTTTGGTAATAAAATCAGTCTTGTGCGGAGAGAACGCCTGATTCTTGGGATCACAAGCGTTATTTGAAGGAGAACGCCTCATTTTGGGGATCAAAAGAGCAATTTGGGGGAGAAAATGTGTAATTTTGGGAACCCGAAGTCGTATTTAATGGAGGAAAATTCTTCTATTTGGAACCAAGAATGATACCTTGGGGAGAATATTTCTCATTTTGAGGAGAGAAAAAGGTCTTTTTTTGGAGAGGATGACTTATTTTCGGTCTAAGAAGCGGTCTTCTGGGAAGAAAATGCCTTATTTTGGGGATCAAAGGCGGTATTCTGGTATGAAAATGTGTTATTTTTGAAATAAAACGTTATGTCCAATAAAAGATGCGGTCTTCCCCAAATGCGTCTTTTTATGCTGCAAAGAAGACATTATCTCCCTGAATGATCACCTTTATCCTCAAAAGTAGGCATTTTCTCCACAAAATGCCACTGATTAGCTCAATACCATGCTTTCACCCAAAAGAATGCAGTTTATCCCCAAAACTCATGAATTTTCTCCCCAAAACACTCTTTTTCTCTCCAAAATATAACCATTTCTGCCCTGCATATCAATGTCTGCCAACAATTAGACATTTTCTCCCCGAATAACACTCTTCATCCCAGAAACCAAACCGGTTCTCTCTTAAGTGCCACTCTTTATCTACCCAAAAAGGCATTTTCTCCCCAGAATACTGCCTTTCATCTTCAGATGTCTCATTTTTGGGAAAGGCGACGAAAGCGCTACTTTGGGGAGAGTATATCTTATTTTGGGGATCAAAAGGGGTGTTTTGGGGAGGAAAAGTCTTCCTTAGGGGATAAGAAGCGGTATTTTCGGGAGCGAATGTCTTCTTTTGTTACACAAAGCCATATTTGAAGGGGAGAATTTCATATTGGCGGGATACAAATTGGCATTTGGGGGAGACAATGTCTATTGTTGGGAATCAAAAGGTGTGTTTTGGGTAAGAAATGTTTTCTTTTGGTAATAAAATCAGTCTTGTGCGGAGAAAACGCCTGATTCTTGGGATCGCGAGCATTATTTGAGGGAGAACGCCTCATTTTGGGGATCAAAAGAGCAATTTGGGGGAGAAAATTTGTAATATTGGGAATCCGAAGTCGTATTTAATGGAGGAAAATTCTTCTATTTGGAACCAAGAATGATACCTTGGAGAGAATACGTCTCATTTTGAGGAGAGAAAAAGGTCTTTTTTGGAGAGGATGACTTATTTTCGGTCTAAAAAGCAGTATTCTGGGAAGAAAATGCCTTATTTTGGGGATCAAAGGCGGTATTCTGGAAGAAAATGTGTTATTTTTGGAATAAAACGTTATGTCCAATAAAAGAGGCTGTCTTCCCCAAATGCGTCTTTTTATGCTGCAAAGAAGACATTATCTCCCTGAAAGATCACCTTTATCCTCAAAAGAAGACATTTTCTCCACAAAATGCCGCTTCTTAGCACCATACCAATGTTTTCACGACAAAATAATGCAGTTTATCCCCAAAACTCGTGCATTTTCTCCCCAAAATACTCTTTTTCTCTCCAAAATACAACCATTTCTGCCCTGCATATCAATGTCTGCCAACAATTAGACATTTACTCCCCGAATAACACTCTTCATCCCAGAAACCAAACCGGTTCTCTCTTAAGAGCCACTCTTTATCTACCCTAAAAGGCATTTCCAGCCCAGAATACTGCCTTTCATCTTCAGATGTCTCATTTTTGGGAAAGGCAACGAAAGCGCTACTTTGGGGAGAGTATATCTTATTTTGGGGATAAAAAGGGGTGTTTTGGGGAGGAAAAGTCTTCCTTAGGGGATAAGAAGCGGTATTTTCGGGAGCGAATGTCTTCTTTTGTTACACAAAGCCATATTTGAAGGGGAGAATTTCATATTGGCGGGATACAAATTGGCATTTGGGGGAGACAATGTCTATTGTTGGGAATCAAAAGGTGTGTTTTGGGTAAGAAATGTTTTGTTTTGGTAATAAAATCAGTCTTGTGCGGAGAGAACGCCTGATTCTTGGGATCACAAGCGTTATTTGAAGGAGAACGCCTCATTTTGGGGATCAAAAGAGCAATTTGGGGGAGAAAATGTGTAATTTTGGGAACCCGAAGTCGTATTTAATGGAGGAAAATTCTTCTATTTGGAACCAAGAATGATACCTTGGGGAGAATACGTCTCATTTTGAAGATAGAAAAAGGTCTTTTTTGGAGAGGATGACTTATTTTCGGTCTAAGAAGCGGTCTTCTGGGAAGAAAATGCCTTATTTTGGGGATCAAAGGCGGTATTCTGGGATGAAAATGTGTTATTTTTGGAATAAAACGTTATGTCCAATAAAAGACGCGGTCTTCCCCAAATGCGTCTTTTTATGCTGCAAAGAAGACATTATCTCCCTGAAAGATCACCTTTATCCTCAAAAGAAGACATTTTCTCCACAAAATGCCACTGATTAGCTCAATACCATGCTTTCACCCAAAAGAATGCAGTTTATCCCCAAAACTCATGAATTTTCTCCCCAAAACACTCTTTTTCTCTCCAAAATATAACCATTTCTGCCCTGCATATCAATGTCTGCCAACAATTAGACATTTACTCCCCGAATAACACTCTTCATCCCAGAAACCAAACCGGTTCTCTCTTAAGAGCCACTCTTTATCTACCCTAAAAGGCATTTCCAGCCCAGAATACTGCCTTTCATCTTCAGATGTCTCATTTTTGGGAAAGGCAACGAAAGCGCTACTTTGGGGAGAGTATATCTTATTTTGGGGATCAAAAGGGGTGTTTTGGGGAGAAAATGTGTAATATTGGGAACCCGAAGTCGTATTTAATGGAGGAAAAGTCTTCTATTTGGAACCAAGATTGATACCTTGGGGAGAATATGTCTCATTTTGAGGAGAGAAATATGTCTTTTTTTGGAGAGGATGACTTATTTTCGGTCTAAGAAGCGGTCTTCTGGGAAGAAAATGCCTTCTTTTGGGGATCAAAGGCGGTATTCTGGGAAGAAAATGTGGTATTTTTGGAATAAAACGTGATGTCCAATAAAAGACGCTGTCTTCCCCAAATGCGTCTTTTTATGCTGCAAAGAAGACATTATCTCCCTGAAAGATCACCTTTATCCTCAAAAGAAGGCATTTTCTCCACAAAATGCCACTGATTAGCTCAATACCATGCTTTCACCCAAAAAAATGCAGTTTATCCCCAAAACTCATGCATTTTCTCCCCAAAACACTCTTTTTCTCTCCAAAATACAACCATTTCTCCCCTGCATATCAATGTCTACCAACAATTAGACATTTTCTCCCCGAATTACACTCTTCATCCCAGAAACCAAACCGGTTCTCTCTTAAGTGCCACACTTTATCTACCCTAAAAGGCATTTCCAGCCCAGAATACTGCCTTTCATCTTCAGATGTCTCATTTTTGGGAAAGGCAACGAAAGCGCTACTTTGGGGAGAGTATATCTTATTTTGGGGATCAAAAGGGGTGTTTTGGGGAGGAAAAGTCTTCCTTAGGGGATAAGAAGCGGTATTTTCGGGAGCGAATGTCTTCTTTTGTTACACAAAGCCATATTTGAAGGGGAGAATTTCATATTGGCGGGATACAAATTGGCATTTGGGGGAGACAATGTCTATTGTTGGGAATCAAAAGGTGTGTTTTGGGTAAGAAATGTTTTGTTTTGGTAATAAAATCAGTCTTGTGCGGAGAGAACGCCTGATTCTTGGGATCACAAGCGTTATTTGAAGGAGAACGCCTCATTTTGGGGATCAAAAGAGCAATTTGGGGGAGAAAATGTGTAATTTTGGGAACCCGAAGTCGTATTTAATGGAGGAAAATTCTTCTATTTGGAACCAAGAATGATACCTTGGGGAGAATACGTCTCATTTTGAAGATAGAAAAAGGTCTTTTTTGGAGAGGATGACTTATTTTCGGTCTAAGAAGCGGTCTTCTGGGAAGAAAATGCCTTATTTTGGGGATCAAAGGCGGTATTCTGGTATGAAAATGTGTTATTTTTGGAATAAAACGTTATGTCCAATAAAAGACGCGGTCTTCCCCAAATGCGTCTTTTTATGCTGCAAAGAAGACATTATCTCCCTGAAAGATCACCTTTATCCTCAAAAGAAGGCATTTTCTCCACAAAATGCTGCTTCTTAGCTCAATACCATGATTTCACGCCAAAATAATGCCGTTTATCCCCAAAACTCATGCATTTTCTCCCCAAAATACTCTTTTTCTCTCCAAAATATAACCATTTCTGCCCTGCATATCAATGTCTGCCAACAATTAGACATTTTCTCCCCGAATAACACTCTTCATCCCAGAAACCAAACCGGTTCTCTCTTAAGAGCCACTCTTAATCTAACCTAAAAGGCATTTCCAGCCCAGAATACTGCCTTTCATCTTCAGATGTCTCATTTTTGGGAAAGGAAAGGAATGCGCTACATTGGGGTGAGTATATCTTATTTTGGGGATCAAAAGAGCAATTTTGGGGAGAAAATGTGTAATATTGGGAACCCGAAGTCGTATTTAATGGAGGAAAATTCTTCTATTTGGAACCAAGAATGATACCTTGGGGAGAATATTTCTCATTTTGAGGAGAGAAATAGGTCTTTTTTGGAGAGGATGACTTGTTTTCAGTCTAAAAAGCGGTATTCTGGGAAGAAAATGCCTTCTTTTGGGGATCAAAGGCGGTATTCTGGTATGAAAATGTGTTATTTTTGGAATAAAACGTGATGTCCCAATAAAAGACGCTGTCTTCCCCAAATGCGTCCTTTTATGCTGCAAATCAGACATTTTCTCCCCGAAAGATCACCTTTATCCTCAAAAGAAGACATTTTCTCCACAAAATGCCACTGATTAGCTCAATACCATGCTTTCACCCAAAAGAATACAGTTTATCCCCAAAACTCTTGAATTTTCTCCCCAAAACACACTTTTTCTCTCCAAAATATAACCATTTCTGCCCTGCATATCAATGTCTGCCAACAATTAGACATTTTCTCCAAAAATATCACTCTTCATCCGAGAAACCAAACAGGTTCTCTATTAAGTGCCACTCTTTATCTACCCAAAAACGCATTTTCTCCCCAGAATACTGCCTTTCATCTTCAGATGTCTCATTTTTGGGAAAGGCGACGAAAGCGCTACTTTGGGGAGAGTATATCTTATTTTGGGGATCAAAAGAGCAATTTTGGGGAGAAAATGTGTAATATTGGGAACCCGAAGTCGTATTTAATGGAGGAAAAGTCTTCTATTTGGAACCAAGATTGATACCTTGGGGAGAATATGTCTCATTTTGAGGAGAGAAATATGTCTTTTTTTGGAGAGGATGACTTATTTTCGGTCTAAGAAGCGGTCTTCTGGGAAGAAAATGCCTTCTTTTGGGGATCAAAGGCGGTATTCTGGGAAGAAAATGTGGTATTTTTGGAATAAAACGTGATGTCCAATAAAAGACGCTGTCTTCCCCAAATGCGTCTTTTTATGCTGCAAAGAAGACATTATCTCCCTGAAAGATCACCTTTATCCTCAAAAGAAGGCATTTTCTCCACAAAATGCCACTGATTAGCTCAATACCATGCTTTCACCCAAAAAAATGCAGTTTATCCCCAAAACTCATGCATTTTCTCCCCAAAACACTCTTTTTCTCTCCAAAATACAACCATTTCTCCCCTGCATATCAATGTCTACCAACAATTAGACATTTTCTCCCCGAATTACACTCTTCATCCCAGAAACCAAACAGGTTCTCTCTTAAGTGCCACACTTTATCTACCCTAAAAGGCATTTCCAGCCCAGAATACTGCCTTTCATCTTCAGATGTCTCATTTTTGGGAAAGGCAACGAAAGCGCTACTTTGGGGAGAGTATATCTTATTTTGGGGATCAAAAGGGGTGTTTTGGGGAGGAAAAGTCTTCCTTAGGGGATAAGAAGCGGTATTTTCGGGAGCGAATGTCTTCTTTTGTTACACAAAGCCATATTTGAAGGGGAGAATTTCATATTGGCGGGATACAAATTGGCATTTGGGGGAGACAATGTCTATTGTTGGGAATCAAAAGGTGTGTTTTGGGTAAGAAATGTTTTGTTTTGGTAATAAAATCAGTCTTGTGCGGAGAGAACGCCTGATTCTTGGGATCACAAGCGTTATTTGAAGGAGAACGCCTCATTTTGGGGATCAAAAGAGCAATTTGGGGGAGAAAATGTGTAATTTTGGGAACCCGAAGTCGTATTTAATGGAGGAAAATTCTTCTATTTGGAACCAAGAATGATACCTTGGGGAGAATACGTCTCATTTTGAAGATAGAAAAAGGTCTTTTTTGGAGAGGATGACTTATTTTCGGTCTAAGAAGCGGTCTTCTGGGAAGAAAATGCCTTATTTTGGGGATCAAAGGCGGTATTCTGGGATGAAAATGTGTTATTTTTGGAATAAAACGTTATGTCCAATAAAAGACGCGGTCTTCCCCAAATGCGTCTTTTTATGCTGCAAAGAAGACATTATCTCCCTGAAAGATCACCTTTATCCTCAAAAGAAGACATTTTCTCCACAAAATGCCACTGATTAGCTCAATACCATGCTTTCACCCAAAAGAATGCAGTTTATCCCCAAAACTCATGCATTTTCTCCCCAAAACACTCTTTTTCTCTCCAAAATATATCCATTTCTGCCCTGCATATCAATGTCTGCCAACAATTAGACATTTACTCCCCGAATAACACTCTTCATCCCAGAAACCAAACCGGTTCTCTCTTAAGAGCCACTCTTTATCTACCCTAAAAGGCATTTCCAGCCCAGAATACTGCCTTTCATCTTCAGATGTCTCATTTTTGGGAAAGGCAACGAAAGCGCTACTTTGGGGAGAGTATATCTTATTTTGGGGATCAAAAGGGGTGTTTTGGGGAGGAAAAGTCTTCCTTAGGGGATAAGAAGCGGTATTTTCGGGAGCGAATGTCTTCTTTTGTTACACAAAGCCATATTTGAAGGGGAGAATTTCATATTGGCGGGATACAAATTGGCATTTGGGGGAGACAATGTCTAATGATGGGAATCAAAAGGTGTGTTTTGGGTAAGAAATGTTTTGTTTTGGTAATAAAATCAGTCTTGTGCGGAGAAAACGCCCGATTCTTGGGATCACAAGCATTATTTGAGGGAGAACGCCTCATTTTGGGAATCAAAGAAACAATTTGGGGGAGAAAATGTGTACTTTTGGGAACCCGAAGTCATATTTAATGGAGGAAAATTCTTCTATTTGGAACCAAGAATGATACCTTGGGGAGAATATGTCTCATTTTGAGGAGAGAAATAGGTCTTTTTTGGAGAGGATGACTTATTTTCGGTCTAAGAAGCGGCCTTCTCGGAAGAAAATGCCTTCTTTTGGGGATCAAAGGCGGTATTCTGGGAAGAAAATGTGTTATTTTTGGAATAAAACGTTATGTCCAATAAAAGACGCTGTCTTCCCCAAATGCGTCTTTTTATGCTGCAAAGAAGACATTATCTCCCTGAAAGATCACCTTTATCCTCAAAAGAAGACATTTTCTCCACAAAATGCTGCTTCTTAGCTCAATACCATGATTTCACGCCAAAATAATGCCGTTTATCCCCAAAACTCATGCATTTTCTCCCCAAAATACTCTTTTTCTCTCCAAAATATAACCATTTCTGCCCTGCATATCAATGTCTGCCAACAATTAGACATTTTCTCCCCGAATAACACTCTTCATCCCAGAAACCAAACCGGTTCTCTCTTAAGAGCCACTCTTAATCTAACCTAAAAGGCATTTCCAGCCCAGAATACTGCCTTTCATCTTCAGATGTCTCATTTTTGGGAAAGGAAAGGAATGCGCTACATTGGGGTGAGTATATCTTATTTTGGGGATCAAAAGAGCAATTTTGGGGAGAAAATGTGTAATATTGGGAACCCGAAGTCGTATTTAATGGAGGAAAATTCTTCTATTTGGAACCAAGAATGATACCTTGGGGAGAATATTTCTCATTTTGAGGAGAGAAATAGGTCTTTTTTGGAGAGGATGACTTGTTTTCAGTCTAAAAAGCGGTATTCTGGGAAGAAAATGCCTTCTTTTGGGGATCAAAGGCGGTATTCTGGTATGAAAATGTGTTATTTTTGGAATAAAACGTGATGTCCCAATAAAAGACGCTGTCTTCCCCAAATGCGTCCTTTTATGCTGCAAATCAGACATTTTCTCCCCGAAAGATCACCTTTATCCTCAAAAGAAGACATTTTCTCCACAAAATGCCACTGATTAGCTCAATACCATGCTTTCACCCAAAAGAATACAGTTTATCCCCAAAACTCTTGAATTTTCTCCCCAAAACACACTTTTTCTCTCCAAAATATAACCATTTCTGCCCTGCATATCAATGTCTGCCAACAATTAGACATTTTCTCCAAAAATATCACTCTTCATCCGAGAAACCAAACAGGTTCTCTATTAAGTGCCACTCTTTATCTACCCAAAAACGCATTTTCTCCCCAGAATACTGCCTTTCATCTTCAGATGTCTCATTTTTGGGAAAGGCGACGAAAGCGCTACTTTGGGGAGAGTATATCTTATTTTGGGGATCAAAAGAGCAATTTTGGGGAGAAAATGTGTAATATTGGGAACCCGAAGTCGTATTTAATGGAGGAAAAGTCTTCTATTTGGAACCAAGATTGATACCTTGGGGAGAATATGTCTCATTTTGAGGAGAGAAATATGTCTTTTTTTGGAGAGGATGACTTATTTTCGGTCTAAGAAGCGGTCTTCTGGGAAGAAAATGCCTTCTTTTGGGGATCAAAGGCGGTATTCTGGGAAGAAAATGTGGTATTTTTGGAATAAAACGTGATGTCCAATAAAAGACGCTGTCTTCCCCAAATGCGTCTTTTTATGCTGCAAAGAAGACATTATCTCCCTGAAAGATCACCTTTATCCTCAAAAGAAGGCATTTTCTCCACAAAATGCCACTGATTAGCTCAATACCATGCTTTCACCCAAAAAAATGCAGTTTATCCCCAAAACTCATGCATTTTCTCCCCAAAACACTCTTTTTCTCTCCAAAATACAACCATTTCTCCCCTGCATATCAATGTCTACCAACAATTAGACATTTTCTCCCCGAATTACACTCTTCATCCCAGAAACCAAACAGGTTCTCTCTTAAGTGCCACACTTTATCTACCCTAAAAGGCATTTCCAGCCCAGAATACTGCCTTTCATCTTCAGATGTCTCATTTTTGGGAAAGGCAACGAAAGCGCTACTTTGGGGAGAGTATATCTTATTTTGGGGATCAAAAGGGGTGTTTTGGGGAGGAAAAGTCTTCCTTAGGGGATAAGAAGCGGTATTTTCGGGAGCGAATGTCTTCTTTTGTTACACAAAGCCATATTTGAAGGGGAGAATTTCATATTGGCGGGATACAAATTGGCATTTGGGGGAGACAATGTCTATTGTTGGGAATCAAAAGGTGTGTTTTGGGTAAGAAATGTTTTGTTTTGGTAATAAAATCAGTCTTGTGCGGAGAGAACGCCTGATTCTTGGGATCACAAGCGTTATTTGAAGGAGAACGCCTCATTTTGGGGATCAAAAGAGCAATTTGGGGGAGAAAATGTGTAATATTGGGAACCCGAAGTTGTATTTAATGGTGGAAAAGTCTTCTATTTGGAACCAATAGAGATATTTTGGGGAGAATATTTCTCATTTTGAGGAGAGAAAAAGGTCTTTTTTTGGAGAGGATGACTTATTTTCGGTCTAAGAAGCGGCCTTCTGGGAAGAAAATGCCTTCTTTTGGGGATCAAAGGCGGTATTCTGGTATGAAAATGTGTTATTTTTGAAATAAAACGTTATGTCCAATAAAAGACGCGGTCTTCCCCAAATGCGTCTGTTTATGCTGCAAAGAAGACATTATCTCCCTGAATGATCACCTTTATCCTCAAAAGAAGACATTTTCTCCACATAATGCCACTGATTAGCTCAATACCATGCTTTCACCCAAAAGAATGCAGTTTATCCCCAAAACTCATGAATTTTCTCCCCAAAACACTCTTTTTCTCTCCAAAATATAACCATTTCTGCCCGGCATATCAATGTCTGCCAAGAATTAGACATTTACTCCCCGAATAACACTCTTCATCCCAGAAATCAAACCGGTTCTCTCTTAAGAGCCACTCTTTATCTACCCTAAAAGGCATTTCCAGCCCAGAATACTGCCTTTCATCTTCAGATGTCTCATTTTTGGGAAAGGCAACGAAAGCGCTACTTTGGGGAGAGTATATCTTTTTTTGGGGATCAAAAGGGGTGTTTTGGGGAGGAAAAGTCTTCCTTAGGGGATAAGAAGCGGTATTTTCGGGAGCGAATGTCTTCTTTTGTTACACAAAGCCATATTTGAAGTGGAGAATTTCATATTGGCGGGATACAAATTGGCATTTGGGGGAGACAATGTCTATTGTTGGGAATCAAAAGGTGTGTTTTGGGTAAGAAATGTTTTGTTTTGGTAATAAAATCAGTCTTGTGCGGAGAGAACGCCTGATTCTTGGGATCACAAGCGTTATTTGAAGGAGAACGCCTCATTTTGGGGATCAAAAGAGCAATTTGGGGGAGAAAATGTGTAATTTTGGGAACCCGAAGTTGTATTTAATGGAGGAAAAGTCTTCTATTTGGAACCAATAGAGATATTTTGGGGAGAATATTTCTCATTTTGAGGAGAGAAATAGGTCTTTTTTTGGAGAGGATGACTTCTTTTCGGTCTAAGAAGCGGCCTTCTGGGAAGAAAATGCCTTCTTTTGGGGATCAAAGGCGGTATTCTGGTATGAAAATGTGTTATTTTTGAAATAAAACGTTATGTCCAATAAAAGAGGCTGTCTTCCCCAAATGCGTCTTTTTATGCTGCAAAGAAGACATTATCTCCGTGAAAGATCACCTTTATCCTCAAAAGAAGACATTTTCTCCACAAAATGCCACTGATAAGCTCAATACCATGCTTTCACCCAAAAGAATGCAGTTTATCCCCAAAACTCATGAATTTTCTCCCCAAAACACTCTTTTTCTCTCCAAAATATAACCATTTCTGCCCTGCATATCAATGTCTGCCAACAATTAGACATTTACTCCCCGAATAACACTCTTCATCCCAGAAACCAAACCGGTTCTCTCTTAAGAGCCACTCTTTATCTACCCTAAAAGGCATTTCCAGCCCAGAATACTGCCTTTCATCTTCAGATGTCTCATTTTTGGGAAAGGCAACGAAAGCGCTACTTTGGGGAGAGTATATCTTATTTTGGGGATCAAAAGGGGTGTTTTGGGGAGGAAAAGTCTTCCTTAGGGGATAAGAAGCGGTATTTTCGGGAGCGAATGTCTTCTTTTGTTACACAAAGCCATATTTGAAGGGGAGAATTTCATATTGGAGGGATACAAATTGGCATTTGGGGGAGACAATGTCTATTGTTGGGAATCAAAAGGTGTGTTTTGGGTAAGAAATGTTTTGTTTTGGTAATAAAATCAGTCTTGTGCGGAGAGAACGCCTGATTCTTGGGATCACAAGCGTTATTTGAAGGAGAACGCCTCATTTTGGGGATCAAAAGAGCAATTTGGGGGAGAAAATGTGTAATTTTGGGAACCCGAAGTCGTATTTAATGGAGGAAAATTCTTCTATTTGGAACCAAGAATGATACCTTGGGGAGAATATTTCTCATTTTGAGGAGAGAAAAAGGTCTTTTTTTGGAGAGGATGACTTATTTTCGGTCTAAGAAGCGGTCTTCTGGGAAGAAAATGCCTTCTTTTGGGGATCAAAGGTGGTATTCTGGGAAGAAAATGTGTTATTTTTGAAATAAAACGTTATGTCCAATAAAAGATGCGGTCTTCCCCAAATGCGTCTTTTTATGCTGCAAAGAAGACATTATCTCCCTGAATGATCACCTTTATCCTCAAAAGTAGGCATTTTCTCCACAAAATGCCACTGATTAGCTCAATACCATGCTTTCACCCAAAAGAATGCAGTTTATCCCCAAAACTCATGAATTTTCTCCCCAAAACACTCTTTTTCTCTCCAAAATATAACCATTTCTGCCCTGCATATCAATGTCTGCCAACAATTAGACATTTTCTCCCCGAATAACACTCTTCATCCCAGAAACCAAACCGGTTCTCTCTTAAGTGCCACTCTTTATCTACCCAAAAAGGCATTTTCTCCCCAGAATACTGCCTTTCATCTTCAGATGTCTCATTTTTGGGAAAGGCGACGAAAGCGCTACTTTGGGGAGAGTATATCTTATTTTGGGGATCAAAAGGGGTGTTTTGGGGAGGAAAAGTCTTCCTTAGGGGATAAGAAGCGGTATTTTCGGAAGCGAATGTCTTCTTTTGTTACACAAAGCCATATTTGAAGGGGAGAATTTCATATTGGCGGGATACAAATTGGCATTTGGGGGAGACAATGTCTATTGTTGGGAATCAAAAGGTGTGTTTTGGGTAAGAAATGTTTTGTTTTGGTAATAAAATCAGTCTTGTGCGGAGAAAACGCCTGATTCTTGGGATCGCGAGCATTATTTGAGGGAGAACGCCTCATTTTGGGGATCAAAAGAGCAATTTGGGGGAGAAAATTTGTAATATTGGGAATCCGAAGTCGTATTTAATGGAGGAAAATTCTTCTATTTGTAACCAAGAATGATACCTTGGAGAGAATACGTCTCATTTTGAGGACAGAAAAAGGTCTTTTTTGGAGAGGATGACTTATTTTCGGTCTAAAAAGCAGTATTCTGGGAAGAAAATGCCTTATTTTGGGGATCAAAGGCGGTATTCTGGAAGAAAATGTGTTATTTTTTGAATAAAACGTTATGTCCAATAAAAGAGGCTGTCTTCCCCAAATGCGTCTTTTTATGCTGCAAAGACATTATCTCCCTGAAAGATCACCTTTATCCTCAAAAGAAGACATTTTCTCCACAAAATGCCGCTTCTTAGCACCATACCAATGTTTTCACGACAAAATAATGCAGTTTATCCCCAAAACTCGTGCATTTTCTCCCCAAAATACTCTTTTTCTCTCCAAAATACAACCATTTCTGCCCTGCATATCAATGTCTGCCAACAATTAGACATTTACTCCCCGAATAACACTCTTCATCCCAGAAACCAAACCGGTTCTCTCTTAAGAGCCACTCTTTATCTACCCTAAAAGGCATTTCCAGCCCAGAATACTGCCTTTCATCTTCAGATGTCTCATTTTTGGGAAAGGCAACGAAAGCGCTACTTTGGGGAGAGTATATCTTATTTTGGGGATAAAAAGGGGTGTTTTGGGGAGGAAAAGTCTTCCTTAGGGGATAAGAAGCGGTATTTTCGGGAGCGAATGTCTTCTTTTGTTACACAAAGCCATATTTGAAGGGGAGAATTTCATATTGGCGGGATACAAATTGGCATTTGGGGGAGACAATGTCTATTGTTGGGAATCAAAAGGTGTGTTTTGGGTAAGAAATGTTTTGTTTTGGTAATAAAATCAGTCTTGTGCGGAGAGAACGCCTGATTCTTGGGATCACAAGCGTTATTTGAAGGAGAACGCCTCATTTTGGGGATCAAAAGAGCAATTTGGGGGAGAAAATGTGTAATTTTGGGAACCCGAAGTCGTATTTAATGGAGGAAAATTCTTCTATTTGGAACCAAGAATGATACCTTGGGGAGAATACGTCTCATTTTGAAGATAGAAAAAGGTCTTTTTTGGAGAGGATGACTTATTTTCGGTCTAAGAAGCGGTCTTCTGGGAAGAAAAAGCCTTATTTTGGGGATCAAAGGCGGTATTCTGGGATGAAAATGTGTTATTTTTGGAATAAAACGTTATGTCCAATAAAAGACGCGGTCTTCCCCAAATGCGTCTTTTTATGCTGCAAAGAAGACATTATCTCCCTGAAAGATCACCTTTATCCTCAAAAGAAGACATTTTCTCCACAAAATGCCACTGATTAGCTCAATACCATGCTTTCACCCAAAAGAATGCAGTTTATCCCCAAAACTCATGAATTTTCTCCCCAAAACACTCTTTTTCTCTCCAAAATATAACCATTTCTGCCCTGCATATCAATGTCTGCCAACAATTAGACATTTACTCCCCGAATAACACTCTTCATCCCAGAAACCAAACCGGTTCTCTCTTAAGAGCCACTCTTTATCTACCCTAAAAGGCATTTCCAGCCCAGAATACTGCCTTTCATCTTCAGATGTCTCATTTTTGGGAAAGGCAACGAAAGCGCTACTTTGGGGAGAGTATATCTTATTTTGGGGATCAAAAGGGGTGTTTTGGGGAGGAAAAGTCTTCCTTAGGGGATAAGAAGCGGTATTTTCGGGAGCGAATGTCTTCTTTTGTTACACAAAGCCATATTTGAAGTGGAGAATTTCATATTGGCGGGATACAAATTGGCATTTGGGGGAGACAATGTCTAATGTTGGGAATCAAAAGGTGTGTTTTGGGTAAGAAATGTTTTGTTTTGGTAATAAAATCAGTCTTGTGCGGAGAAAACGCCCGATTCTTGGGATCACAAGCATTATTTGAGGGAGAACGCCTCATTTTGGGAATCAAAGAAACAATTTGGGGGAGAAAATGTGTACTTTTGGGAACCCGAAGTCATATTTAATGGAGGAAAATTCTTCTATTTGGAACCAAGAATGATACCTTGGGGAGAATATGTCTCATTTTGAGGAGAGAAATAGGTCTTTTTTGGAGAGGATGACTTATTTTCGGTCTAAGAAGCGGCCTTCTCGGAAGAAAATGCCTTCTTTTGGGGATCAAAGGCGGTATTCTGGGAAGAAAATGTGTTATTTTTGGAATAAAACGTTATGTCCAATAAAAGACGCTGTCTTCCCCAAATGCGTCTTTTTATGCTGCAAAGAAGACATTATCTCCCTGAAAGATCACCTTTATCCTCAAAAGAAGACATTTTCTCCACAAAATGCTGCTTCTTAGCTCAATACCATGATTTCACGCCAAAATAATGCACTTTATCCCCAAAACTCGTGCATTTTCTCCCCAAAATACTCTTTTTCTCTCCAAAATATAACCATTTCTGCCCTGCATATCAATGTCTGCCAACAATTAGACATTTTCTCCCCGAATAACACTCTTCATCCCAGAAACCAAACCGGTTCTCTCTTAAGAGCCACTCTTAATCTAACCTAAAAGGCATTTCCAGCCCAGAATACTGCCTTTCATCTTCAGATGTCTCATTTTTGGGAAAGGAAAGGAATGCGCTACATTGGGGTGAGTATATCTTATTTTGGGGATCAAAAGAGCAATTTTGGGGAGAAAATGTGTAATTTTGGGAACCCGAAGTCGTATTTAATGGAGGAAAATTCTTCTATTTGGAACCAAGAATGATACCTTGGGGAGAATATTTCTCATTTTGAGGAGAGAAATAGGTCTTTTTTGGAGAGGATGACTTGTTTTCAGTCTAAAAAGCGGTATTCTGGGAAGAAAATGCCTTCTTTTGGGGATCAAAGGCGGTATTCTGGTATGAAAATGTGTTATTTTTGGAATAAAACGTGATGTCCCAATAAAAGACGCTGTCTTCCCCAAATGCGTCCTTTTATGCTGCAAATCAGACATTTTCTCCCTGAAAGATCACCTTTATCCTCAAAAGAAGACATTTTCTCCACAAAACGCTGCTTCTTAGCTCCATACCAATGTTTTCACTCCAAAAGAATGCAGTTTATACCCAAAACTCATGCATTTTCTCCCCAAAATACTCTTTTTCTCTCCAAAATACAACCATTTCTCCCCTGCATATCAATGTCTGCCAACAATTAGACATTTTCTCCCAGAATATCACTCTTCATCCGAGAAACCAAACAGGTTCTCTATTAAGTGCCACTCTTTATCTACCCAAAAACGCATTTTCTCCCCAGAATACTGCCTTTCATCTTCAGATGTCTCATTTTTGGGAAAGGCGACGAAAGCGCTACTTTGGGGAGAGTATATCTTATTTTGGGGATCAAAAGAGCAATTTTGGGGAGAAAATGTGTAATATTGGGAACCCGAAGTCGTATTTAATGGAGGAAAAGTCTTCTATTTGGAACCAAGAATGATACCTTGGGGAGAATATGTCTCATTTTGAGGAGAGAAATATGTCTTTTTTTGGAGAGGATGACTTATTTTCGGTCTAAGAAGCGGTCTTCTGGGAAGAAAATGCCTTATTTTGGGGATCAAAGGCGGTATTCTGGGAAGAAAATGTGTTATTTTTGGAATAAAACGTGATGTCCAATAAAAGACGCTGTCTTCCCCAAATGCGTCTTTTTATGCTGCAAAGAAGACATTATCTCCCTGAAAGATCACCTTTATCCTCAAAAGAAGGCATTTTCTCCACAAAATGCTGCTTCTTAGCTCAATACCATGCTTTCACCCAAAAAAATGCAGTTTATCCCCAAAACTCATGCATTTTCTCCCCAAAACACTCTTTTTCTCTCCAAAATACAACCATTTCTCCCCTGCATATCAATGTCTGCCAACAATTAGACATTTTCTCCCCGAATTACACTCTTCATCCCAGAAACCAAACAGGTTCTCTCTTAAGTGCCACACTTTATCTACCCAAAAAGGCATTTCCAGCCCAGAATACTGCCTTTCATCTTCAGATGTCTCATTTTTGGGAAAGGCAAGGAATGCGCTACTTTGGGGAGAGTATATCTTATTTTGGGGATCAAAAGGGGTGTTTTGGGGAGGAAAAGTCTTCCTTAGGGGATAAGAAGCGGTATTTTTGGGAGCGAATGTCTTCTTTTGTTACACAAAGCCATATTTGAAGGGGAGAATTTCATATTGGAGGGATAGAAATTGGCATTTGGGGGAGACAATGTCTAATGTAGGGAATCAAAAGGTGTGTTTTGTGTAAGAAATATTTTGTTTTGGTAATAAAATCAGTCTTGTGCGGAGAGAACGCCCGATTCTTGGGATCACAAGCATTATTTGAGGGAGAACGCCTCATTTTGGGAATCAAAGGAGCAATTTGGGGGAGAAAATGTGTAATTTTGGGAACCCGAAGTCGTATTTAATGGAGGAAAATTCTTCTATTTGGAACCAAGAATGATACCTTGGGGAGAATGCGTCTCATTTTGAGGATAGAAAAAGGTCTTTTTTGGAGAGGATGACTTATTTTCAGTCTAAGAAGCGGTCTTCTGGGAAGTAAATGCCTTATTTTGGGGATCAAAGGCGGTATTCTGGTATGAAAATGTGTTATTTTTGGAATAAAACGTGATGTCCCAATAAAAGACGCTGTCTTCCCCAAATGCGTCTTTTTATGCTGCAAATCAGACATTTTCTCCCTGAAAGATCATCTTTATCCTCAAAAGAAGGCATTTTCTCCACAAAATGCCACTGATTAGCTCAATACCATGATTTCACGCCAAAATAATGCACTTTATCCCCAAAACTCGTGCATTTTCTCCCCAAAATACTCTTTTTCTCTCCAAAATATAACCATTTCTGCCCTGCATATCAATGTCTGCCAACAATTAGACATTTTCTCCCCGAATAACACTCTTCATCCCAGAAACCAAACCGGTTCTCTCTTAAGAGCCACTCTTAATCTAACCTAAAAGGCATTTCCAGCCCAGAATACTGCCTTTCATCTTCAGATGTCTCATTTTTGGGAAAGGCAACGAAAGCGCTACATTGGGGAGAGTATATCTTATTTTGGGGATCAAAAGAGCAATTTTGGGGAGAAAATGTGTAATTTTGGGAACCCGAAGTCGTATTTAATGGAGGAAAATTCTTCTATTTGGAACCAAGAATGATACCTTGGGGAGAATATGTCTCATTTTGAGGACAGAAAAAGGTCTTTTTTGGAGAGGATGACTTATTTTCGGTCTAAGAAGCGGTCTTCTGGGAAGAAAATGCCTTCTTTTGGGGATCAAAGGCGGTATTCTGGTATGAAAATGTGTTATTTTTGGAATAAAACGTTAATGTCCAATAAAAGACGCTGTCTTCCCCAAATGCGTCTTTTTATGCTGCAAAGAAGACATTATCTCCCTGAAAGATCACCTTTATCCTCAAAAGAAGGCATTTTCTCCACAAAATGCCGCTTCTTAGTCAATACCAATGCTTTCACGACAAAATAATGCAGTTTATCCCCAAAACTCATGAATTTTCTCCCCAAAACACTCTTTTTCTCTCCAAAATATAACCATTTCTCCCCTGCATATCAATGTCTGCCAACAATTAGACATTTTCTCCCCGAATATCACTCTTCATCCCAGAAACCAAACCGGTTCTCTCTTAAGAGCCACTCTTTATCTACCCTGAAAGGCATTTTCTCCCCAGAATACTGCCTTTCATCTTCAGATGTCTCATTTTTGGGAAAGGAAACGAAAGTGCTACTTTGGGGAGAGTATATCTTATTTTGGGGATCAAAAGGGGTGTTTTGGGGAGGAAAAGTCTTCCTTAGGGGATAAGAAGCGGTATTTTCGGGAGCGAATGTCTTCTTTTGTTACACAAAGCCATATTTGAAGTGGAGAATTTCATATTGGCGGGATACAAATTGGCATTTGGGGGAGACAATGTCTAATGTTGGGAATCAAAAGGTGTGTTTTGGGTAAGAAATGTTTTGTTTTGGTAATAAAATCAGTCTTGTGCGGAGAAAACGCCCGATTCTTGGGATCACAAGCATTATTTGAGGGAGAACGCCTCATTTTGGGAATCAAAGAAACAATTTGGGGGAGAAAATGTGTACTTTTGGGAACCCGAAGTCATATTTAATGGAGGAAAATTCTTCTATTTGGAACCAAGAATGATACCTTGGGGAGAATATGTCTCATTTTGAGGAGAGAAATAGGTCTTTTTTGGAGAGGATGACTTATTTTCGGTCTAAGAAGCGGCCTTCTGGGAAGAAAATGCCTTCTTTTGGGGATCAAAGGCGGTATTCTGGGAAGAAAATGTGTTATTTTTGGAATAAAACGTTATGTCCAATAAAAGACGCTGTCTTCCCCAAATGCGTCTTTTTATGCTGCAAAGAAGATATTATCTCCCTGAAAGATCACCTTTATCCTCAAAAGAAGACATTTTCTCCACAAAATGCTGCTTCTTAGCTCAATACCATGATTTCACGCCAAAATAATGCACTTTATCCCCAAAACTCGTGCATTTTCTCCCCAAAATACTCTTTTTCTCTCCAAAATATAACCATTTCTGCCCTGCATATCAATGTCTGCCAACAATTAGACATTTTCTCCCCGAATAACACTCTTCATCCCAGAAACCAAACCGGTTCTCTCTTAAGAGCCACTCTTAATCTAACCTAAAAGGCATTTCCAGCCCAGAATACTGCCTTTCATCTTCAGATGTCTCATTTTTGGGAAAGGCAACGAAAGCGCTACATTGGGGAGAGTATATCTTATTTTGGGGATCAAAAGAGCAATTTTGGGGAGAAAATGTGTAATTTTGGGAACCCGAAGTCGTATTTAATGGAGGAAAATTCTTCTATTTGGAACCAAGAATGATACCTTGGGGAGAATATTTCTCATTTTGAGGAGAGAAATAGGTCTTTTTTGGAGAGGATGACTTGTTTTCAGTCTAAAAAGCGGTGTTCTGGGAAGAAAATGCCTTATTTGGGGATCAAAGGCGGTATTCTGGTATGAAAATGTGTTATTTTTGGAATAAAACGTGATGTCCCAATAAAAGACGCTGTCTTCCCCAAATGCGTCCTTTTATGCTGCAAATCAGACATTTTCTCCCCGAAAGATCACCTTTATCCTCAAAAGAAGACATTTTCTCCACAAAATGCCGCTTCTTAGCTCAATACCATGCTTTCACCCAAAAGAATACAGTTTATCCCCAAAACTCTTGAATTTTCTCCCCAAAACACACTTTTTCTCTCCAAAATATAACCATTTCTGCCCTGCATATCAATGTCTGCCAACAATTAGACATTTTCTCCCAGAATATCACTCTTCATCCGAGAAACCAAACAGGTTCTCTATTAAGTGCCACTCTTTATCTACCCAAAAACGCATTTTCTCCCCAGAATACTGCCTTTCATCTTCAGATGTCTCATTTTTGGGAAAGGCGACGAAAGCGCTACTTTGGGGAGAGTATATCTTATTTTGGGGATCAAAAGAGCAATTTTGGGGAGAAAATGTGTAATATTGGGAACCCGAAGTCGTATTTAATGGAGGAAAAGTCTTCTATTTGGAACCAAGATTGATACCTTGGGGAGAATATGTCTCATTTTGAGGAGAGAAATATGTCTTTTTTTGGAGAGGATGACTTATTTTCGGTCTAAGAAGCGGTCTTCTGGGAAGAAAATGCCTTCTTTTGGGGATCAAAGGCGGTATTCTGGGAAGAAAATGTGGTATTTTTGGAATAAAACGTTATGTCCAATAAAAGACACTATCGTCCCCAAATGCGTCTTTTTATGCTGCAAAGAAGACATTATCTCCCTGAAAGATCACCTTTATCCTCAAAAGAAGACATTTTCTCCACAAAATGCCGCTTCTTAGCTCAATACCATGCTTTCACGCCAAAATAATGCAGTTTATCCCCAAAACTCATGCATTTTCTCCCCAAAATACTCTTTTTCTCTCCAAAATACAACCATTTCTCCCCTGCATATCAATGTCTGCCAACAATTAGACATTTTCTCCCCGAATATCACTCTTCATCCCAGAAACCAAACCGGTTCTCTCTTAAGAGCCACTCTTTATCTACCCAAAAAGGCATTTCCAGCCCAGAATACTGCTTCTCATCTTCAGATGTCTCATTTTTGGGAAAGGCAACGAAAGCGCTACTTTGGGGAGAGTATATCTTATTTTGGGGATCAAAAGGGGTGTTTTGGGGAGGAAAAATCTTCCTTAGGGGATAAGAAGCGATATTTTCGGGAGCGAATGTCTTCTTTTGTTACACAAAGCCATATTTGAAGGGGAGAATTTCATATTGGAGGGATACAAATTGGCATTTGGGGGAGACAATGTCTAATGTTGGGAATCAAAAGGTGTGTTTTGGGTAAGAAATGTGTTGTTTTGGTAATAAAATCAGTCTTGTGCGGAGAAAACGCCTGATTCTTGGGATCAAAAGAGGCATTTGAGGGAGAACGCCTCATTTTGGGAATCAAAGGAGCAATTTAGGGGATAAAATGTGTAATTTTGGGAACCCGAAGTCGTATTTAATGGAGGAAAATTCTTCTATTTGGAGCCAAGAATGATACCTTGGGGAGAATATTTCTCATTTTGAGGAGAGAAAAAGGTCTTTTTTGGAGAGGATGACTTATTTTCGGTCTAAGAAGCGGTCTTCTGGGAAGAAAATGCCTTATTTTGGGGATCAAAGGCGGTATTCTGGGAAGAAAATGTGTTATTTTTGAAATAAAACGTTATGTCCAATAAAAGACGCTGTCTTCCCCAAATGCGTCTTTTTATGCTGCAAAGAAGACATTATCTCCCTGAATGATCACCTTTATCCTCAAAAGAAGGCATTTTCTCCACAAAATGCCACTGATTAGCTCAATACCATGCTTTCACCCAAAAGAATGCAGTTTATCCCCAAAACTCATGAATTTTCTCCCCAAAACACTCTTTTTCTCTCCAAAATACAACCATTTCTGCCCTGCATATCAATGTCTGCCAACAATTAGACATTTTTTCCCGGAATATCATTCTTCATCCCAGAAACCAAACCGGTTCTCTCTTAAGTGCCACTCTTTGTCTACCCACAAAAGGCATTTTCTCCCCAGAATACTGCCTTTCATCTTCAGATGTCTCATTTTTGGGAAAGGCAACGAAAGCGCTACTTTGGGGAGAGTATATCTTATTTTGGGGATCAAAAGAGCACTTTGGGGGAGAAAATGTGTAATTTTGGGAACCCGAAGTCGTATTTAATGGAGGAAAATTCTTCTAATTGGAGCCAAGTGTGATATTTTGGGTTGAATATTTCTCATTTTGAGGAGAGAAATAGGTCTTTTTTGGAGAGGATGACTTGTTTTCAGTCTAAAAAGCGGTATTCTGGGAAGAAAATGCCTTATTTTGGGGATCAAAGGCGGTATTCTGGGAAGAAAATGTGTTATTTTTGGAATAAAACGTTATGTCCAATAAAAGACGCGGTCTTCCCCAAATGCGTCTTTTTATGCTGCAAATCAGACATTATCTCCCTGAAAGATCACCTTTATCCTCAAAAGAAGACATTTTCTCCACAAAATGCCACTGATTAGCTCAATACCATGCTTTCACGCCAAAATAATGCCGTTTATCCCCAAAACTCGTGCATTTTCTCCCCAAAATACTCTTTTTCTCTCCCAAATACAACCATTTCTCCCCTGCATATCAATGTCTGCCAACAATTAGACATTTTCTCCCCGAATATCACTCTTCATCCCAGAAACCAAACAGGTTCTCTATTAAGTGCCACTCTTTATCTAATCAAAAACGCATTTTCTCCCCAGAATACTGCCTTTCATCTTCAGATGTCTCATTTTTGGGAA